>JAHLJS010000006.1:29990593-32510490 GCA_038502445.1 Eremochloa ophiuroides | reverse complement strand
GCTCATTCTCATGATCATAGTAAACATAATTAATGAGTAGCAATAAGTACATTGACAACAAGTAAACATCACCCCAAAAAGATAACTACTCCGTGAGTTTTTCGGGCCACTCGTGACCATGAGCACGGCTAGTATACCAGTTTTACACTCTGCAAAGGTTGTGCACTTTCACTATGACCGTGATTCCCAGTTGCTCGAGTTAATTACTCCCATAACACTACCAAGGTGAGAGAGCAGGGTTTCACTATGAAGTCTTTCAAAGTACTTCGTCAAACAAGTTAGGGCCGTTAGAGACCCGACAAGCAAATGCAGGGCCCTCCTTCATCGTGGCACAAGGTCACGCAGATTATACACACTCGGACAGAAGCCGCACCACACCCGAGTCGGCAGGCCCCATCACGCCATTCGGTAACCTCTAACAAGCTAGAAAAAGTGCTCATACTTGACTAAAACCAGAGCCATGTTGCCCTCATAGTTGCACTATAAGTCCCAGCTTTTGCTGACAGATCATTACCAAGGGTGAAGGATTTAGAGCATAGTAAAAACTATGCTCTAATCTCCTAGTTCCATGTTGCTAAAAAGGCATCTTTTAATCTTATTGCATATTCAATTAATCAAGTTTACATGATCATGATCCCAATAGCGCACTAGCATCAATTACCATATGCATAATCCCATAGGTTACAAGAAACAGGGTAACAATACTAGGAAACATTTATGGTTAACAAGGTAGACACATGCATATGTAATTAATTACTCGGTGAATAGGACAACAAGGATGGTCCATACTAATACTTGTCTTGATCAGTGAATTCCTAGTGATCTGGGTCGTCGAAGTACTGATCTTGATCACCCACGTAAGGCTCACCGTCTATACTCGATCATCCAATCACCACACAAACATCAGCAATCATACACGAAGCAAACAAAGGAAAAATAATTAGAACAGTACACCAACAGAATAAAAACAGTTTGAAAATGATATAAAACCATTCTACTCGTTCCAACGATCACATCGATATAAAGATCACTGAAAACGGATTTAAAACGTAAAAGATATGATTTCCGAAGATTTATAATAGATAATAACGTATTACATATAATCTCGAAATTAAACAGTAAGTAATATGGGAAACAGTGGTACCATCAGATAGATCTTTAAATTACGAATCTAACGCAAGTTGAATCATTCAAATCGGATCTAAAACGAGTAAATTATAGCTAAAACAAATCTAGTGGCAAATCTATAATTTCAGAAAACATCTTTTCATTAAACCGAGACATAATACATTTTTTAAATCGAAAAGCGTAAACTGAGGAATGCGCCAAGGGACTGCGGGTTTAGCACTTAGAAAGGGCAGGGGCTTTTCTGCAAAAGCGCTGGCCGAAGGGGTATTGGGCTCTCTGGGCTGTTGGTTTTAAAACGATCGGTCCAGATTAGATCTTGGGGAAGAGGGGGGTCCCGGCCGCCGGAACAGGGAGCTAGGTGGTGGCGCCATCGTCGTCGCATCACCGGAGACGACGAATCGGCGCTGCAGTGCACTATCGGACTCAATAAATGGCTCGGGAGAGAGAGGGATGAAGCGCGAACTCACGCAGGGCTGTTTGGAGGGCGGAGATGGCTCGGAGGTGGCTCGGCACGGGTGGAGGCGGGCGGCAAGATCCTGTGACGATGACGACAGCATGTCAGTGCACGATTGGCGACTAAAAGTGGCTTGGAAACTTCGTTAGAGCCATATGAAGCTTTTAGAAGAGCTTACGGAAAAGAAAAGACGACGAACTCGTCGAATTGCTCCCGAAGGCGGACTAGAGCACCGGCGATGGCTTTGTTTGCGCGCGGCGAGGGCGGGTGCCGCTACTAGGGTTGCGTGGCAGCGGCAAGGGGTACGGCGCTACTTAAATACTCCCGAGGCGGACAATAGGGACGCTAGAAAATAGGAGATTGAATCGAACCCGACTCCGCGACGAACTCGGCACTCTGTTTCTGTGTGCCGAGCAGAGGCGGCGCTAGAGCGGGAGGGCTGACCCGCGGGGTCCACGGGTCAGTGGAACGGGGTGCTGGGCCCGGCTGTCGGTCACATAGAGAGAGGGAGGGTGCGCCTGCGAGCGGCCTGGCCGGTGCTCTGCCCTGCTTGGCCCATTTGGCCGGAGGAAGAAGGAAGGGGAAAGAAGAGACGTGTGGGGTCGGGCTGGCAGTGAGACAGAGGGAAGGAGAGGGCGTGGATGCCTCTACTGGTTAGCTGGGCCGGCCTATTGACTTGGCCCGGCTGAGAGGAGGGGCAGGCCGAGGGAAAAGAAAAGAATGGGCCCTTCGGGCCAGAACCAGAGAGGGAGGGAGTTTGCCATTTCTTTTTTTCCAATTTCCCATCTCTCTTCTATTTCCAATTTAGGTTTTCAAATGAAATTTTGAATGGGGTTTTAAATGTTTGAAACTTCAGTAAACTCCAAACAATACAAAATAGAAATGCTCCAGCATGAATGCATCATACATGTGTATGACCTAGGTTTGATTTTATTTCTCAAAAAAATTATTATTTCCTTAAATTAATGATCAAACAATAACATAATTAAATTGATTTCCCTTAATTCAAATTGATGCAATTTTTGGGTGTTACAATTCTACCCCCCATAAGATTAAACTCGTCCTCGAGATTCGGTTGGTGCTTATTCAAATAACTCTGGATACTTTTCTCTGAGATCTTCCTCTCTTTCCCAGGTAGCCTCTTCATCTGAATACCGATGCCACTGCACCTTGCACATTTTTATAACTCGACTCCTCATATCTCTTTCTGCGGTTTCCAAGATCTTCACTGGATGTTCCTCATATGTGAGATTCTCCTTAAAAACTATTTCCTCAACAGGTACTTGCTCTTTTGGCACTCTCAAACATTTCCTTAACTGTGATACATGGAACACATCATGCACACCTGCCAAACTTTCTGGAAGTTCTAACTGATAAGCCACTTCTCCACGTCTCTCTAAGATCTTGAAAGGACCAATATACCTTGGTGCCAATTTTCCTTTGCTGTTGAACCTTTTCACACTTCTCATCGGGGACACCTTAAGATAGACATAGTCTCCCACATTAAAAGCAAGTTCTCTTCTCCGTGTATCCGCATAGCTCTTCTGTCTAGATTGTGCTATCCTCAACTTCTCTCTTATCGTCTGGACTTGCTCTTCTGTGTCTCTTAGCACAC
The DNA here is from genome assembly GCA_038502445.1 of Eremochloa ophiuroides. Classification (NCBI taxonomy): domain Eukaryota; kingdom Viridiplantae; phylum Streptophyta; class Magnoliopsida; order Poales; family Poaceae; genus Eremochloa; species Eremochloa ophiuroides. The sequence continues at coordinate 32,507,293 of JAHLJS010000006.1, read as the reverse complement.
CCAGTCCAAACACTTGACTTTCTCCTATTTGATTCCAAAATAAGGGTGTCCTGCACTTGCATCCATACAATGCCTCAAAAGGTGCCATCTTGAGACTCTTCTGGTAACTATTATTGTAGGAGAATTCAGCATAAGGTAGACTCTTATCCCAACTCTTTCCATACTGTAAGGCACAAGCTCTCAACATATCTTCCAAAATCTGATTAATCCATTCAGTTTGACCATCAGTCTGAGGGTGATATGCAGAGCTGAAATTCAATCTTGTTCCCAATGATCTATGCACTTGTTGCCAAAACTGTGAGGTGTATTGCGTACCCCTATCGGACACTATCTTCTTTGGAACTCCATGTAGACACACAATCCTTTCCATATACAACTCTGCAAGTTTTGCTCCGGTATAGGTGGTCTTGACGGGGAGGAAATGTGCAACCTTGGTCAACCGATCTACGATTACCCAGATCGAGTCATAACCTCTCTGAGTACGTGGCAACCCAACTATGAAGTCCATACCGACTTCTTCCCACTTCCACTCAGGTATCTTCAGTGGTTGTAGCAATCCTGCAGGTCTCTGGTGTTCAGCTTTAACTCTCTGACAGGTATGACATATAGCCACATATTCTGCTACATCACGCTTCAGTCCAACCCACCAATATTTTTCCTTCAGGTCCAAATAAATCTTGGTACTCCCTAGGTGTATAGAGTATGCTGACTCATGAGCTTCACGCAGTATAGCATCATGGATGGACTTCACTTCAGGTACACAGAGTCTTTTTCCAAACCATAATGTTCCATTCTCGTCCAGCCTGAATCCAGGTGATTTTCCAACCACAATGTTCTCTGCTATCTCCTTAAACTTCTCATCTTCCAACTGAGCCTTGCATATCTATTGCTCCAATGTTGGTTCAACCTCCATCTCAATAGCATTGATCACAATTCCCAAGTTGAGACGCTCCATCTCTGCACACAACTCAGCTGACATAGTTGTTGTCTGAATCTCATTAACATAACTTTTCTACTAAGAGCATCTGCCACAATGTTTTCTTTGCCTAGATGATAGTGCACCTCCAAGTCATAGTCCTTTATCAACTCTAACCAACGACATTGTCTCAAGTTTAGATCCGACTGGGTAAAGATGTACTTCAAGCTCTTATGATCTGTATTGATGTCGCACTTATGACCAATAAGATAATGTCTCCAAATCTTCAGAGCGTGCACCACAACTGCTAGCTCCAAGTCATAAGTAGGATAATTCAACTCATGCTTCCTCAACTGTCTTGATGCATATGCTACAACTCTTCCTTCTTGCATGAGAACACAACCAAGACCTAGGCGGGAAGCATCACAATAGATAGAGAACTTCTTACTCAGGTCCGGCAAAACCAACACTGGGGCTGTTGTCAATCTCTTCTTCAATTCTTCAAAACTAGCTTGGCACTTCTCAGACCACACAAACTTGGCATTCTTCTCTAGCAAGGCAGTCATCGGCTTCGCAAGCTTGGAGAATCCTTCAATGAACCATAGGTAGTGTAACACCCGAAAAATTGCATTCTTTTAAATAATGGGAATTTATTTAATTATGCAATTAGTTGATCATTCCAATATAGGGAAATAATAATTTTTCACAAATATAAAATCAAACCTAGGTCATACACATGTATGATGCATTCATGCTGGAGCATTTCTTCTTTGTACTGTTGTAGCTTATTTGAATTTTTCAAATATTTCAAAACCCAATTTGAAAATCCTTTTGGAAAATGAAATTGGAAAATGGAAAAGGAAATAGAGAAGAGCCCTTCCCCTCTCCTTTATGGCCCAGCTAGCAAGCCGGCCTGCCTTCCCCCTCGGCCTGCTCCCTCCTCTTCTCTCCAACCTGACTGGGCCGAGGCCCAGCTAGCCAGCTAGAGCTGAAGCCAACCACAGCAGCGCACCCTCCTTCCTCCTTTGGAGCTGACGAGCGGGACCCACGGGTCAGCCCCTTCCTTCTCCACCTCCCTCGCCGCGCGAAAAAAAGACGCCGCTGCCGTGTTCATCCGCCGCGGCTGAGCACGCGCGCGCGAAGCGTCCCTCTGCCGTGACTGCCAGCCCGACCCCAACGCTCGGTGCTACCGACCTGTGGGACCCACAGGATAGCCCCTCCCCTTCCCTCTACGCTGCGCCGAGAAGTCCGAAGCAGAGAAGAAACGGCCGAAGCCGATTTCACCGCTCGCCGTGTTTGATTCAATCTCCGAGATTGTCGTCACACCTCGGGAGTACTTAAGCAGCGCCACACCCCCTCGTAGCCGTCACCCAACCCTAGCCGCCTCTTCTCACCGCCACTGCCGAGCTCCCGCGAGAACCGAGCAGCCGCCGCCGCGAGCAATTAGCTCGATCCGCCACCAATTTCCTCCCGGTAAGCCTTTGAGGAGCTTCGCTGTGATCTTGTGAAGTTCCCGAGCACTTTCCCCCTTCGATTTGTGCACAGACATGCCTCCGCCGGCGTTGCAGAGAGCCACCGTCCGCCGGGTCACGCCGCGAGCTATCTCCGAGTCGATTTCCGACCTTCCCATCACCCTAGGTGAGCTTGCGATGCTCTGCTCTTTCTCCCGGTACCCTTCCCGATCTATTGGTACCCTTCCCGACCTATTTCATGCACCGAAGGCCGAGTTCACCTTCTCCGGCGATGCGCCGGCCATGGCGCCGCCGTGGCCTCTCTGTTTTCCGGCCGGCTGCCGCCCATACCCCCGATCTATTCTCGGCCGTCAGTTTTAAATCGGACGGCCCAAAATAGAAGATACCCCTTCGGTCGCCTTTTTGCAAAAGAGACCCCGATGTTTTTAATGTTCAAACCCGCACTCCTTAGCGCCTCCAGCCGGTTACATTTTGTCCTTTCAAAAGCGTATTTCCTCTCGGTATTCGGTAAAATATGTTTTCCAGTTTAAAAGGCGCATTTCAATTCGGTGTAGATGAAAATGTGTTTTCAGATTTGAAACCAAAATTGTTTCATTTATAATTTCCACGTTTTAGCTCTGATTTGAACGATTCAAATTGCGTTAGATTTGTAATTTCATAATCTAACTGATGGTACCACTGTTTCATATATTTTCAACTTTTAAAATTCGAGATTATATTTAATCTATTATTATTCTATTATAAATCTTGTAAAATTCATATCTTCCTCGTTTTAAATCCGATTTGCGCAAACTTTATATCGATGTGATCGTAGCAACGTATAGATTAGTTTTATAAACTTTTTATTTTGTTTTATCTCTGTTGGTATACTGTTCTAATCAATAGCTTTGTTTGCTTTGCATGATTGCACTGGATGTGTGTATGTTGATTTGGTGATCGAGTATAGACGGTGAGCTTTGCGTGGGTGACCAAGATCAGTATTTCGACAACCCGGATCACCAGGAGTTTGCTGATCAAGGCAAGTATTAGTATGGATCATCCTTGTTGTCCTATTCACCAAATAAATAATTGCATTTGCATGTGTCTTCCTTGTTAACCATAGTTACTTCCTAGTTTTGTTATCCTGTTCCTTGCAACCTATGGGATTATGCATATGGTAATTGAGGCTAGTGCGTTATTGCTATCATGATCATGTAAACTGATTAACTGAATATGCAATAAGGATTAAAAGATGCCTTTTTAGCAACATGGAACTAGGGGATTGGAGCATAGTTTTGTGATGCACCATATCCTTCCCCCTTGGTAATGATCTGTCAGCAAAAGCTGGGACTTACAGTGCAACTATGAGGGCCACATGGCTCTGGTTTTAGTCAAGTATAGGTCCTTTTTCTAGCTTGTTAGAGGTTACCGAAAGGCGTGATGGGGCCTGACGACTCGGGTATAGTGCGGCTCCTGTCCGAGTGTGTATAACCTGCGTGACCTTGTGCCATGACGAAGGGGGGCTCTACATCCGCTTGCCGGGTCCCTAGCTGCCCTAACTTGTTAGACGAAGTATTTTGAAAGACTTCATAGTGAAACCCTGCTCTCTTACCTTGGTAGTGTTATGGGAGTAATTAACCCGAGCAAATGGGAATCATGGCTCATAGTGAAAGTGCACAACCTCTGCAGAGTGTAAAACTGGTATACTAGCCACGCTCACGGTCACGAGTGGCCCGGAAAACTCACGGAGTAGTTATTCTTCAGGGTGATGTTTACTTGTTGCTAGTCTATTTATTGCTACTCATTAATTGTGTTTACTATGATCATGAGAATGGGATTATTAACTTGTTGCTACCCAACTGCACAAAAGAGGATTAATTAAAAGCAACCTGCTGTTAAACCGTGTCAACCCTTTTTGAGCCTCATGAACCCATGCTAGTCTTGTTGAGTACAACATGTACTTACGCTTGTTTATTTTTCATTACTTGGTTAAAAATCCCGGATGGGTAACAGATGGTGATAGTGATGAGGACTACCCAGAGGACTACTAGACTTGTGCTTCACCAGTCGACGTCCCTGTGCTATGGAGCTACCGCGAGAGTTATCTTTATTTTCCGCTGTGTAATGACTTTGATATTATTCGCTATGTATTAAACATTGGTTATGATACAATTTATGCAATTTGTTGGCTTATGTGTGTGACTGATCTCTGGGCACACATAAGATTATGCATCCCATTTTATCCTTAAAATTGGGTGTGACAAATTGGTATCGGAGCCGTGTTGACTGTAGGACGCAAGCCTAGTTAGCACTGGATAGCCCTTAGCTTTATTATCTCTTTTTACTTGTTATATTAATTTGTTACAAGTTTTTGCTAATATCCTACCCTTGTCCATTGGAAAATTTTGACTTAATCTTAATTCTTGTAGATGGCTAACTTTAAGCGCACTGCTCGCAAGGGTGTCATGCCACCTAAGAGGTACCTGCAGCGCTTCATCTCTGGCGGACGTGTTTCCCGACCGGAGGTACCCGTGGAAAACGTACCCGTGGAGGAGCCCCAGCAGGAGGTGCCCGCAGAGGAGCCCAGTGAAGAGCCCTTGGAAGACAGCTCTGAAGATGTACCTATGGAGGACCCTCAGGAAGATGAACCCGAGAAGGTGGAGCCGCAGGGTGACCAGGATTGTGCTGGCGACCCTGATGACGAAGATGATGGAGGCGACTCGGATGACTCCGACGACCCCGATGACGATGGCGACGATGATGGAGACCAAGGTGGAAAACTCTGGGTGGGAATGATTCACTATGATCATCATGGTGATGACTACTACCACCCGCTGCTCCTCGACTTGGTGCGCCGCTTCTACCCCAACGCCTCGGTGCTGTACAAGACGGAGCACTGGAAGCACCCAGACTACGCCAACTACTATGAGACGAAGGTGTACATCAAGGAGGGAAGCCAGGTGAAGAATATCCACTATGCTGTCTCCGTTCGACTCTCCAAAGCTGCCGCCATCAAGGATGCCGCACGACAATGTCACAGAACCGACCAATTTATACGAGCACAAGTACAACGATCGCATTTTAATTGCAATCCAGTCGCACTTGAGCCAATATAAACCCGGTAGTCCAGAAATCTCGTAGGATTTCAAACATTTCATACCCCAAGGATCATTCATTCAGCAAAACCCGATCACATGACACATAAGTTCGCAACCGAATTTAAACATCAGAGTACAACATAGTCTTTTACACAAATATAGTAGTAGCGGAAGTCAACATAGTTTTACACCACAGAGTTCAAATACGAGTACCATCAAATGACCCTGTCACAGCATTCTTACAACATCTAAGAATAGATAATGACCCTGCCCTCGGGTCTAGTCTTCTTCGCCCGCAGGGGTGAAGCAATTCCTGCAATACGCGTAGTAGACTACACCATCTGCAACAATGGGAATAAAACCCTGAGTACTCAATTGTACTCAGCTAGACTTACCCGACAGGGAGTAAATAAAAAGACTCTCAAGGATATGCAAGGCTTATTTGGTGGAGCTCAGAGGGTAGCATCATTTTTGCATCAAAAGTATTACTACAGTAGAACCTCAACTTATTCATTTTAATTGTGATAAGCTTCGATTTCAGTTAAGCTATTTACTAAGATTTGCCACTATACTAAGCATTCACTGAATATTGTAGCAATCAATAAAATCATATGATTTCCAATATCCACAGATATCAACCTCATCTCACCATAATCATTAGGTTCAAGTTATTAGCCTCTACCTCACCAGAAGATCAGTTCAGTTTCTCACTAACCAGGAGAGATGGCGATTCGAATCGATTGTACCAGCTGGCAAATATGCCAATCACAAACCCTGTCAGCCGAGCCACTGGCTTCTTGGGCCACCGTTAAATCTTTCTGAGACATAATATGTATCGCGGGCTTGGAGGGGTCCATATTCTCAGAGACAAACCCACTTCCAGGATGCATCAGGTCCCTAACCTGCCCTTGGTAAGATGGTGTCTCCGCACATCCTTCCTACCTCCAGAATATGTCTGCCTTATCACGCCCAATTCCCGGCTCAGAAAGAAATACTCGGCTTCGCGGTCAGAACGACTTATCTGGCCAGCTATGTGACGACATCTTTCAATCTCAACTGATGTCTGGTGGCCTCAGTCCTAGTCGGCCGCAAGCAGCACCGAAGACGGCATGACCTCAACCATGTCACGCGGCTCCCCGCTACCTAGCCTTGATTCTCTCATTAGACACTGTGGCATGGTGGCACATATAGTCCATCATGTGGAATCCAACCCCATCATCATTAGTAACCACCTATGCTCGCGAAGGACAGGAAATCCCTCGTCTTCTACCGGTCTAAGCATGGCTAAGCACAAGATCGAACCCATCCCTTATCTAGTAATACTTCAGGATCAAGTATAAGTGGACAAGGTATAAATGCAGCAACGGTATCATTTCAACTCCTATACTTAAGTGCACAATCATATGATTTAATAAAGACCAGTGCATTTGCAAAAAGAGTAGGTGGAGACTTAGGGATGCTCCGGGGCTTGCCTTTCACAAAGTTAGTAGGTTGGTGATCCGGGCACTCTGGAAGTTCTGCTTCTTCTTCCTGACCTTCGGGAACCTCTGGCACTTCAATCTCCGGCGGAACTCCCTCCTCCGGTGGATCGAACTGCAACAGCGTCACGCCTCCCGGCGATCCTGTATGCATGATATGCATATATAAGAACTGAGAATGCACATGAAATGCAAGATAGAGATGCACAAATTAATCCATAATATGCAATCAGTTTAACAATCCACACTCATTTACTGAGTACGTGCATATTTCTTCCCTAGACAACCAACTCATACTCACCCTTCTTAAGCAAAGCATAGAACAATTTCTCGTCCCGGGTGAGAGGTCTACAACCTGCACTTAATAATGAACATGCATCAACTAACCTACCACAACCAACTTATAATTAACAAGCGCGAGCAACATCATATAAACAAAATATTAACCTTGCTGCCCTAAGCTCAAAGTAAGATCAGCTCTACTGTTTAACACAGGTGATAATGCTGAGCATCACAGAAACGCATAAAAACACTCCCCAACCAAAAGATATTTCCTTAGAAACAATTAAATAAACCCTAGCCTATAACTGCACCTACTGTTTGCTGTGACCAGAAACATCCATAAAAATTACAATAGCTATTACACATCCAGATTAGCCTACAGACAAAATTTCAAGTCATTTGGACAAGTATAACAGTCTACACAAAAATAACAAGCAACCAGCCTTTTAAGCAATGGAAAATACTTAACACAGTGAAAAGTATCAAACAACAGATTTCCCAATTTTATTAGCTTCTTTCCAACATAACATGGTCCAGGAAAAATATTCATGACCATAACCTTAACACATTAAGCATGGTGATTTTTGCAAGATTAAAGCATAAAAGGCACATTATACTAGACATCATATAGATAACAGTGAAACACCAGCACACATATTTTTCATAGATTCTACTTCCCTAAACAAGATGAATGCAAGTGGAATCACATTTTTAGCACATTCCTGCAATTACTTATGCATTTATCAAGTTTGCAAGCAATTAACAATTTAAATATAACTGCACAGAAAAAGTATTCCAAAAGTATATTTTATATTTTTCCTTGATAGAGCTCAGAAGTACAAACATAACAAAATTTGGTTCACCCCAAATGGACACTCCTAACTCCAGATATGAATTTTGGAAGATTTTACACGTTTTTTGGAAATTTATTTTATAAATCATAAAACCCAAACCCGATAGAACTGCTACGTGCACCCGGCTCAGTGAACCAGAGGCGCACCCGAACGGCTGACTCGTGGGCCCCGGGGTCAACCCGACCCCACGCGTCAGAGAGAGAGGCAGAGCCGCCGGCGCTGACCGGCGAGAGCTCGCCGACGGCAAGGTCTCCGGCGACGCCGAGGCTACCTACCGACTCGTGGCAACGAGACGAACCCGATGGACCAACTGCCGAGGGTCGTACCCCACCGGAGCGAGCTCGACGGCGGCAATGGCGGACGGCAGTGGTCCGGCGAGCTTGCGCCGGCCGATTCCGGCCGTTGCTCGCGCGGCTAAACTTCGTTCCGTGTCCCTGGAACCCTAGCGGACCTATGCGTGCGACGAATCGATCTATTGCACACGGGAGCTCACTGACCGCGCTCGCATGGCAGCACGGTGGCGAGCGGGTTCACGGCGAGCTCGGGTTCCGGTGAACCTACGGCGAGACCGACCCATCCGACGGCCTAGACTGGATCTACAGCTAACTTAGACTCCTAGACGAGCAATGGAGAGAGAAGCCGACCCCGGCATCGCCCTCGTCGCGGCGACCTGAGAGCTCGGCGGCGCTCCGGCAATGGCGCGGCGGCGAGAAGGCCAAACTGTTATACCTTAGCTCGGCTGAGGTCGGCAACGGGTCGAGGACGAAGAGCAGAGCAAGTCGAAGCTACGACGGAGGTGGAGCGGTCGGAGACGGCGCGGTGACGGCGGATTTCACCGCGGCGACGGCTCGGCGGCGATGGCGCTGGCGGAGCGGAAAACGGCGAGCAGAGGGCGAGAGAGCGGGGAGAGTGAGAGCGAGCGTGCTGGGGGACAGGAGGAGTGTCGCTTTTGTAAAGCCGACCGCGCGGCAGGGCAACGACGGCGTACGGCGCCACCTGGCGGCCGATGCCTGACAGCGGCCACGTCGGCGGCGACTGAATCGACTCGATTCAGTCTGGCCGAAACCGACTGAAACCCGGTTTTTGCTCGATCTCTAGCTCGTGATCCGGTGCGTTTCAGTGAAAACTTCACTAATATGGATTGAAGAGCTACATGAGTAGATCATTTCATATTAAGACACTTTACTCTAGTTCAGCCTGGATTGAGAGATACAGGTCGATGAACAGGGGTACACCGAAACTGAAAACCAGTTTAGACTTAGGAAAATTTTGAAAACTTCAAAACAGCTCCAAATCTGCACTAATTCAACTTTTTGACCTCCTTCCACCCATTTTCATGAGTTGACCCAAAAATAAAGTTTGTTGCTTATAAAATTCTACACAACTTTGATTAAGGGTGCACTGACATGCAGAATCTCTAAAATGCCCTTCTTGTTTGGTCAAATAGAATTGCTTTTAGAGGGCTCTCTAGTCAACTATGAGCTAGAGGGGTATTTTGGGAATTTCACCAACATGAACATTGTTCCAAATGTTATCCCAAACATGTTTAAAGCATTTAGAACAGTAAACAAGCATCGCATTTGCATGTCAACACATTTAGCATGTTATGGACATATAAACAAACATATAGCAATAAAAGGGAATCAAATAAAATGCAATGATGATGATGCATGAAATGACATGATCTATGCTTGATGACATGCAAATGCAAGTGTGAAAATAGTAACTAACACTAGGGTGTTACAGCCCTCCCCCCTTAAAAGAATCTCGTCCCCGAGATTAGAGTTAATTACCATTGTTTATAGAAAGAAGTATAGACTTCCTTGAGGTAATCTTCTCGCTCCCAAGTCGCATCCCAATAACTTTGGTTCTTCCACACCACCTTATAGAACTTGATTACTCGGCTACGGGTGATTCTTTCTTTGTAATCTATTACTTCAATAGGTTTTTCTTCATAGGTCAAATCTGATTTCAACTTGATATCACCAAAATCCACTTGTTCTTCCGGTACTCGTAAACATTTCTTGAGTTGGGATACATGAAACACATTGAAGATGGTGGACATGTGTGGTGGCAATCGTAACTTGTATGCTACTTTCCCACTTCTTTCCAGAATTTGAAAAGGACCTACAAACCTTGGAGCTAACTTTCGTTTCACTCCGAAGCGTTGTACGCCTTTCATAGGTGACACTTTCAAGTATACGTAGTCACCCACTTCAAATTCCAATGGTCTTCTTCGCTTGTCCGCATAACTCTTTTGACGAGTCTGAGCGGCTTTGAGATGTGTTTGAATGGTATGCACTCTCTCTTTAGCCTCTTTCACAAAGTCAATCCCGTAATATCTCCTTTCGCCTGATTCAACCCAATTGAGAGGAGTTCTACATTTGCGCCCATACAAAGCTTCAAAAGGAGCCATTTGAATACTCTCTTGATAGCTATTGTTGTATGAGAACTCGGCCAAAGGTAACCATTCTTCCCACGAACCCTTAGACGATAGAACACAAGCTCTCAACATGTCTTCAAGGATTTGATTTACCCTTTCAGTCTGACCAGAAGTTTGAGGATGATAAGCTGAGCTGCGAACCAAATTGGTTCCCAAACACTTGTGTAGATGCTCCCAGAAGCGTGCAATAAATTGCGGGCCTCTGTCGGAAACTATCATCCTCGGCACACCATGTAACCGAAGTATCTGAGCAAAGTAGAGTTGTGCCAACTGATGAGGACGATCTGTAGTTCGAACTGGTAAGAAATGTGCAATCTTAGTTAATCGATCCACAATCACCCAAATAGAATCATGGCCTTTTTGCGTTAGAGGTAACCCAGATATGAAATCCATGGTTATCTCATCCCATTTCCAACCTGGAACTGGTAATGGTTGCAATAGACCTGCTGGCTTAAGATGAATAGCCTTCACGCGACAACAGGTATCACACCTGGCCACATAGGCTGCAATTTCCTTCTTCATTTTGGTCCACCAGAACCTGGGTTTCAAATCTTGATACATCTTACTACTACCAGGATGGATAGACAACTTGGACAAATGAGCCTCGTCCATAATCTGATTCCTCAACTCACGGTCTTTCGGTACTACCAATCGATCCTTGAACCACAATATACCTTTTTCATCTACTCGAAAATAAAGCATTTCTTGTTCTTTCATCTTCCTTTTGATATGATATATGCCAGGATCTGTTTTCTGACCTTCAATAATCTTGCTTTCCAAAGTACAACTGAGAGTAATATTATTCAACACCACTGGATGCACAAGATTGAATCCGTCTGCTAGCAAAGGCTGCAATACATTGCAATGAGACTTTCGGCTCAAAGCATCGGCTACGACATTGGCCTTGCCCGGATGATAGTGTACTTCTAGATCATAGTCTTTGATCAACTCCAACCACCTTCTTTGCCTCATGTTCAACTCAGGCTGAGTGAAAATGTACTTGAGACTCTTGTGATCAGAATAGATATGACATTTGTGACCCATCAAATAGTGGCACCAAATCTTCAATGCATGAACTACAGCGGCAAGTTCCAAATCATGAGTAGGATAGTTTTGCTCATGTTTTCTCAATTGACGCGAGGCATAAGCAATGACTCGGCCTTCTTGCATGAGAACACATCCTAACCCAGTGCCACAAGCATCGCAGTACACATCAAAAGGCTTTTCAATATCAGGTTGTGCGAGAACTGGAGCAGTGGTCAACAACGTTCGCAAGGTGCGAAAAGCTGTTTCACACTCCTCACTCCACACAAACTTGGTATCCTTGTGCAATAACTTGGTCATAGGTTTAGCTATCTTAGAGAAATCTTGGATAAAGCGGCGATAATACCCAGCTAATCCCAGAAAGCTACGAACCTCAGACACATTTGTTGGTGACTCCCAATCCAACACCTGCTGAACTTTTGACGGATCTACAGAAATACCTTCAGCAGATAAGATATGTCCCAGAAAAGGTACCTTAGTCAACCAAAACTCACACTTGCTGAACTTAGCATACAGCTTATGCTCCCTGAGTCTAGTCAAGACTATTCTCAAGTGTTCAGCATGACCCTCCATGTTTTCAGAGTACACCAGAATATCGTCAATAAAGACTACCATGAACTTATCCAACTCAGGCATGAATACCGAATTCATTAGATACATGAAATGTGCAGGAGCATTGGTTAATCCAAAAGACATAACCAAATACTCATACAATCCATACCGAGTGGAGAAAGCCGTCTTGGGAATATCTTGTTGTCTGATCTTAATTTGATGATACCCAGATCTCAGATCAATCTTGGAGAACACCTTGGCCTTGGACAATTGATCAAACAAGATATCTATACGAGGTAGAGGATACTTGTTCTTAATTGTCACAGCATTAAGTGGCCTATAGTCCACACACATACGTAAAGTTTCATCCTTCTTCTTAACAAAGATTGCAGGACAACCCCACGGAGAAGAACTAGGGCGAATGAACCCTTTGTCCAATAACTCCTGGAGTTGTTTCTTGAGTTCAGCTAATTCATGAGGAGGCATTCTATATGGTCTTCGAGAAATAGGTGCCGTACCAGGAATAAGTTCTATTGCAAACTCCACATCTCGATCAGGAGGAAGTCCAGGTAGATCATCAGGAAAGACATCAGGAAACTCACACACTACCGGAATACCTTGGATGGTCTTGCCCTCAACTGCGAAAGAGAGATTAAAAAGATCCCCTCTTCGAGGTAAGGAAACTTGAAAGGTACCCCCATCCTGGGGCGCCTTCAACGTCAAAGTTCGGTTAGCAACGTCCAATACCGCACCCCATTTGTTCATCCAGCTAACCCCTAGAATTACATCCAGACCTAGCCCAGGCAACACAATGAGATGACTGATAAAACTCCTATCATTAATCTCAATACTCGCCTGCTTGATACCCTCACGTGTGCATATTTCAGCCCCAGCTGAGGTTATCCGGAAATTACAGCCCAAATCAACGATCTGAAAGGCATGCCTTTGTGCAAATGCTTGACTTATGAAAGAATGCTATGATTCAGAGTCGAACAAAACAATGGCAGGGTGCTGGTTAACTGAAAACATACCCGCAGTGACTGGTTCACCTTCTGGAATTTCTTCAATAGTGGTGTGATGCACTTGAGCCTGCTTTGGATAAGGGCAATAGCGAGCAAGATGCCCCTGTTGACCGCAGTTAAAGCATGGCCCCAGACCTTGGTTGGTCCTCACTTGAACAGCATTGCTTGGAGGAGAGTTGTTCTTGTTCAAAGGCACTGTGAAACCTTTCTTGTAGCGTTGTGGCGCTGGCTGCTTCTTTGGAGGGGGTCTGAATTTTGCTCCAGGAACAGCTGGACGGTAAGCAGGGCGATTTGCCACCGCACGACTAGCTGCTGGAGTCCTTGACTGAGAAGAGCTTCCTTCAAATGGCCTCTTGCCTCCCTTGGAAGCAGTGTGCAAGTTGTTCTGTTTCTCTTGGATATAAGCTTCACTGATGAACTCGTTAAAAGTTGTACGAGCGTTGTTCGCCAGAGTCTTCATAAGCTTGGTACTAAGACCTCTCTTGAAGGTTTCAATCTTCTTTTCATCTGTATCTACCATCCACGGGGCATACCTCGACAGATTGTTAAAGGCATGATGATACTGAGTGAGGGTCTTGGTACCCTGAGTAAGCTGCATGAATTCATTGACCTTCATCTTGATCAAGCCTGCTGGAATGAAATGCCCCCTGAAATCCCTGGTGAACTGCTCCCAGGTGATATCAGCGACTACAGGGTAGGCGGTCTTGCGATTGGCCCACCATATTCCAGCTTGGCCTTGCAGCAACATAGCAGCAAAGCTAGCCTTCATGGTTTCAGTCAATCGCAGCACAGAGAATGACTGCTCAATAGTGTTTAACCACTCATCAGCTTCCAGCGGTTCAACGGCCTGCTTGAATACCGGAGGCTTAGTGTCCATAATGTCCTTATAGTTACTGTACTGGTCCTCATCGTTTCCGCGGCGTCCATCTCGATTGCGGTTATGGTTGTTACTAGCAACCATCTGCTGCAGAATTGCTTGCTGAGTGTGCAAGAACTGAGCAAACATCTGTTCCTGGGTACGCGGTGGAGGAGGTGGCAACTCCTCATCTTCATGTTCGTTCCCACCACCACTGGTTGACCCATGACGACGGGTATGAGGTGCCATCTGTAGCAACACACACAACCATTGTTAAGTGTCAGTTATGCCAAAGATAACCGAAAGATTATGCCCAAAAGATATCAATGATCATTTTTGATAACCAACAAACGGCACAATAATTCAATAATCATCACACAACCGCACAATAACAAGGCGCAACCAAAAGGGGTTTCCAAACTGCATAAGTTACCATTACTTAATTAAAAGTTTGATGGTTCCAGCCCTGAACACACAGGGTTCTCTCATTACATGACATGAAAGGTTTTCCCAATACAAAAGGGTGCCGATCATGGCAAGATCACTAGAAAAAGCCTAGTCATCGTGGTCACTGTCCATACCGGACACGTTCCCACCATGGTCATCACTCTCGTCAATAGGCACGATCTCCTCGGGGTCTTCTTCCTCTTCTTCCTCGCTTGCTTCACCATCATCAGCTGCAATGAAGATCTCAGGAGCAAACTCCGCTGCACCCGGAGGATGAAACGGATCAGCACGGTTGTTCAGACGATGAACATCCTGCTGCAACTCCCAAACCTGCTGCTGACTAGCACGCAACTCCTGCGGAAACTCATTGCGCTGACGTGTCAAGCTCATATTGCGATTGTCAAGCTGGCGGCGAAGATCTGCATTCTCCCTCTCAAGCACCTCGACACGGCGATCAGCTGCCAACAAGGCGCCAGTGCATCGTAACAACTCATTGCGACAGGCGGTGCGAGCTACCACCAAATCATCTGAGCTACGACGAGCCATACGTGCCCACTCTTCAGCTTCTAACTTCTTCTCCACAGCATCATGCAGGGCTTCAATGCACTTCATCCAACCCTCCCTAGTGGAATAATGCATCCTCAGGACAGCAAACATAGCACTCTTAGAAGCACCCGTGCTATGAGCACGCTCATCCCTGCCTCGCTCCAAAGAAGCTTGGCTAGACTGAGCCCACTCACCCTGAGAAGCATCCACCCTGGGAAAAACATTTGCTGGCCCCAAATCAGCTCGCTTGTTGAGCCGGCTGCAAATATCCGTCAACACCTCGAAAGCTGCAAGCTGCGCACCATCCCATGGCGTCCTCATGTCAACTTCCACCTTTATTCCTGGAAATGACCAACCCCTTTCAAGCACAGGGATAGTCACCCAAACATCAAACCAAGGCTGCACCATGGTTTTCGCTGGCTTCCAGAAATACAGTGGTGGCTCTGCATATCCCACAGACTTCAACAACCTCCATAGCACAGTGGGTGTGCCAAACTGCTCCAGAAACTGACCACTCTGCGGCTCACCTTCAGCTGTCATCTGGTACATTACAACATCTTTCAGCATTTAGAATAAGATAGGGCAGCACAAATTTTACCATAGGGAAGGAAATAGTACAAATAGCTTGAATTAATTTCATGATCATGATGCATGCACGTGCCAACGACCTCACACATAGTATATATTAACTAACGTTATAGTTGGTGGCATAACACGTGCTCTCATATACGTAACTAACCGTGCTATACGTTTCGCTTGGTTAGTGTACCTGCAGAAGATTCATTTCAGCCCAAATCCCAATGTATGCAGGGCAACAAGAAGCACTTTTTGCCGGAAATGTTCCCATGAACATTTGCGACCCCAAAAGTAATTACTCCACCCTACTTCCATAAGTACACATATGGATCACATGTACTCACTTCAGTAACCATACACTCACCATCGATCGATGGTTGTTCGATCTTACACTCACATCTCACCTTACCTTAGGCGACGTGGTACATTGACCCATAAGAAGCAATAAGAAACCGACAGTTCATGATTATCCGCACGATAAAACCAAATGAACCACAAATAGAAATATGATGCAATTTCCCCCAAGTCAGTACTTACATAAGCCACCTAATTACCACATATATATAGGGCTATAGGACTTGGTCATTGGTACTCATAAGTTTTGCAAACACTTGGTTTAAATCACCTACACACACTACCAGTTGGCAATTAGTTTGTAAAACTCAAAACTCTTTTAATTTTTAAATAGTCAAGTGACGGTATATGCTGAATTATGCTCTGGTACCAGCTGTCACAGAACCGACCAATTTATACGAGCACAAGTACAACGATCGCATTTTAATCGCAATCCAGTCGCACTTGAGCCAATATAAACCCGGTAGTCCGGAAATCTCGTAGGATTTCAAACATTTCATACCCCAAGGATCATTCATTCAGCAATACCCGATCACATGACACATAAGTTCACAACCGAATTTAAACATCAGAGTACAACATAGTCTTTTACACAAATATAGTAGTAGCAGAAGTCAACATAGTTTTACACCACAGAGTTCAAATACGAGTACCATCAAATGACCCTGTCACAGCATTCTTACAACATCTAAGAATAGATAATGACCCTGCCCTCGGGTCTAGTCTTCTTCGCCCGCAGGGGTGAAGCAATTCCTGCAATACGCGTAGTAGACTACACCATCTGCAACAATGGGAATAAAACCCTGAGTACTCAATTGTACTCAGCTAGACTTACCCGATAGGGAGTAAATAAAAAGACTCTCAAGGATATGTAAGGCTTATTTGGTGGAGCTCAGAGGGTAGCATCATTTTTGCATCAAAAGTATTACTACAGTAGAACCTCAACTTATTCATTTTAATTGTGATAAGCTTCGATTTCAGTTAAGCTATTTACTAAGATTTGCCACTATACTAAGCATTCACTGAATATTGTAGCAATCAATAAAACCATATGATTTTCGATATCCACAGATATCAACCTCATCTCACCATAATCATTAGGTTCAAGTTATTAGCCTCTACCTCACCAGAAGATCAGTTCAGTTTCTCACTAACCAGGAGAGATGGCGATTCGAATCGATTGTACCAGCTGGCAAATATGCCAATCACAAACCCTGTCAGCCGAGCCACTGGCTTCTTGGGCCACCGTTAAATCTTTCTGAGACATAATATGTATCGCGGGCTTGGAGGGGTCCATATTCTCAGAGACAAACCCACTTCCAGGATGCATCAGGTCCCTGACCTGCCCTTGGTAAGATGGTGTCTCCGCACATCCTTCCTACCTCCAGAATATGTCTGCCTTATCACGCCCAATTCCCGGCTCAGAAAGAAATACTCGGCTTCGCGGTCAGAACGACTTATCTGGCCAGCTATGTGACGACGTCTTTCAATCTCAACTGATGTCTGGTGGCCTCAGTCCTAGTCGGCCGCAAGCAGCACCGAAGACGGCATGACCTCAACCATGTCATGCGGCTCCCCGCTACCTAGCCTTGATTCTCTCATTAGACACTGTGGCATGGTGGCACATATAGTCCATCATGTGGAATCCAACCCCATCATCATTAGTAACCACCTATGCTCGCGAAGGACAGGAAATCCCTCGTCTTCTACCGGTCTAAGCATGGCTAAGCATAAGATCGAACCCATCCCTTATCTAGTAATACTTCAGGATCAAGTATAAGTGGACAAGGTATAAATGCAGCAACGGTATCATTTCAACTCCTATACTTAAGTGCACAATCATATGATTTAATAAAGACCAGTGCATTTGTAAAATGAGTAGGTGGAGACTTAGGGATGCTCCGGGGCTTGCCTTTCACAAAGTTAGTAGGTTGGTGATCCGGGCACTCTGGAAGTTCAGCTTCTTCTTCCTGACCTTCGGGAACCTCTGGCACTTCAATCTCCGGCGAAACTCCCTCCTCCGGTGGATCGAACTGCAACAGCATCACGCCTCCCGGCGATCCTGTATGCATGATATGCATATATGAGAACTGAGAATGCACATGAAATGCAAGATAGAGATGCACAAATTAACCCATGATATGCAATCAGTTTAACAATCCACACTCATTTACTGAGTACGTGCATATTTCTTCCCTAGACAACCAACTCATACTCACCCTTCTTAAGCAAAGCATAGAACAATTTCTCGTCCCGGGTGAGAGGTATACAACCTGCACTTAATAATGAACATGCATCAACTAACGTACCACAACCAACTTATAATTAACAAGCGCGAGCAACATCATATAAACAAAATATTAACCTTGCTGCCCTAAGCTCAAAGTAAGATCAGCTCTACTGTTTAACACAGGTGATAATGCTGAGCATCACAGAAACGCATAAAAACACTCCCCAACCAAAAGATATTTGCTTAGAAACAATTAAATAAACCCTAGCCTATAACTGCACCTACTGTTTGCTGTGACCAGAAAAATCCATAAAAATTACAGTAGCTATTACACATCCAGATTAGCCTACAGACAAAATTTCAAGTCATTTGGACAAGTATAACAGTCTACACAAAAATAACAAGCAACCAGCCTTTTAAGCAATGGAAAATACTTAACACAGTGAAAAGTATCAAACAACAGATTTCCCAATTTTATTAGCTTCTTTCCAACATAACATGGTCCAGGAAAAATATTCATGACCATAACCTTAACACATTAAGCATGGTGATTTTTGCAAGATTAAAGCATAAAAGGCACATTATACTAGACATCATATAGATAACAGTGAAACACCAGCACACATATTTTTCATAGATTCTACTTCCCTAAACAAGATGAATGCAAGTGGAATCACATTTTTAGCACATTCCTGCAATTACTTATGCATTTATCAAGTTTGCAAGCAATTAACAATTTAAATATAACTGCACAGAAAAAGTATTCCAAAAGTATATTTTATATTTTTCCTTGATAGAGCTCAGAAGTACAAACATAACAAAATTTGGTTCACCCCAAATGGACACTCCTAACTCCAGATATGAATTTTGGAAGATTTTACACATTTTCTGGAAATTCATTTTATAAATCATAAAACCCAAACCCGATAGAACTGCTACGTGCACCCGGCTCAGTGAACCAGAGGCGCACCCGAACGGCTGACTCGCGGGCCCCGGGGTCAACCCGACCCCACGCGTCAGAGAGAGAGGCAGAGCCGCCGGCGCTGACCGGCGAGAGCTCGCCGACGGCGAGGTCTCCGGCGACGCCGAGGCTACCTACCGACTCGTGGCAACGAGACGAACCCGATGGACCAACTGCCGAGGGTCGTACCCCACCGGAGCGAGCTCGACGGCGGCAATGGCGGACGGCGGTGGTCCGGCGAGCTTGCGCCGGCCGATTCCGGCCGTTGCTCGCGCGGCTAAACTTTGTTCCGTGTCCCTGGAACCCTAGCGGACCTATGCGTGCGACGAATCGATCTATTGCACACGGGAGCTCACTGACCGCGCTTGCATGGCGGCACGGTGGCGAGCGGGTTCACGGCGAGCTCGGGTTCCGGCGAACCTACGGCGAGACCGACCCATCCGACGGCCTAGACTGGATCTACAGCTAACTTAGACTCCTAGACGAGCAATGGAGAGAGAAGCCGACCCCGGCATCGCCCTCGTCGCGGCGACCCGAGAGCTCGGCGGCGCTCCGGCAATGGCGCGGCGGCGAGAAGGCCAAACCGTTATACCTTAGCTCGGCGGAGGTCGGCAACGGGTCGAGGACGAAGAGCAGAGCAAGTCGAAGCTACGACGGAGGTGGAGCGGTCGGAGACGGCGCGGTGACGGCGGATTTCACCGCGGCGACGGCTCGGCGGCGATGGCGCTGGCGGAGCGGAAAACGGCGAGCAGAGGGCGAGAGAGCGGGGAGAGTGAGAGCGAGCGTGCTGGGGGACAGGAGGAGTGTCGCTTTTGTAAAGCCAACCGCGCGGCAGGGCAACGACGGCGTACGGCGCCACCTGGCGGCCGATGCCTGACGGCGGCCACGTCGGCGGCGACTGAATCGACTCGATTCAGTCTGGCCGAAACCGACTGAAACCCGGTTTTTGCTCGATCTCTAGCTCGTGATCCGGTGCGTTTCAGTGAAAACTTCACTAATTTAGATTGAAGAGCTACATGAGTAGATCATTTCATATTAAGGCACTTTACTCTAGTTCGGCCTGGATTGAGAGATACAGGTCGATGAACAGGGGTACACCGAAACTGAAAACCAGTTTAGACTTAGGAAAATTTTGAAAACTTCAAAACAGCTCCAAATCTGCACTAATTCAACTTTTTGACCTCCTTCCACCCATTTTCATGAGTTGACCCCAAAAATAAAGTTTGTTGCTTATAAAATTCTACACAACTTTGATTAAGGGTGCACTGACATGCAGAATCTCTAAAATGCCCTTCTTGTTTGGTCAAATAGAATAGCTTTTAGAGGGCTCTCTAGTCAACTATGAGCTAGAGGGGTATTTTGGGAATTTCACCAACATGAACATTGTTCCAAATGTTATCCCAAACATGTCTAAAGCATTTAGAACAGTAAACAAGCATCACATTTGCATGTCAACACATTTAGCATGTTATGGACATATAAACAAACATATAGCAATAAAAGGGAATCAAATAAAATGCAATGATGATGATGCATGAAATGACATGATCTATGCTTGATGACATGCAAATGCAAGTGTGAAAATAGTAACTAACACTAGGGAGTTACAGACAAGCTCTTATGGTGCACCACCATGAGAATTGGGACATCATCAAGTGGGAGATGCACCGCTACCTTCCCCGCCGTCAGAGTGGCCAAGCTAACTACAGCATCGCCGGTCCACTTGGAGAAGTGAACGCCCGACTCCACGCTACCTTGGAGTATTTGGCCCAGACCAACACTTTTCTAGACCAGACACTGGATGAGCTGAACACCAGGACTGAAGCTAACTACAAGCTCAGCCGGGCGGTGGATGAGTTGAACAGGCAACTCGGTGTTGGACCCCCTCCGCCATCACCAAGGTGCCCAGCTGAATCGCCACCAAGGAACTGAGGTGACCATGGAGATGCTCACACCCGCACCGACATCGACCCCTAGAGGAGTTACCCCCAGTTAGTAGCAAAAGACGCTAGTAGCGCAAGTTGAGTCAAGTCGAGTCTAGTTCGTGTCTTGTGAACTTTTGTGCTAGATTGCTTTTCCTTATGAACAATGCTTGATTTGGAGTTTATAATGAGTGCTGAGATTGTGGGCATGTCCGCAAAATCTCTTTGTATAGGTTTGAATTAATGCAAAATAGTCTGGGTTGATTATCTCAGTTTCCAGCAGTGCTGTTTTTCAGACCTCTCTGCCTTAGTTATTTTTCCTATTTAATTATATACGACCAAAAATCATGAAAAATTTTTGTGAAAAACTAGACTTCTGTAGTTTTCTTTGGCCGCAAGAATCATCTCAATATCTGTTACGGTTTGGGAGAAACAAATGTCACAAGTCAAAGTTTCTGCGCTATCCGTTACTCTGAAACAGTTTCAAATCAAATCTGTTTTTGATAATCTTAACAACATAATCTGGAGAGATGGTATGAATAAAAGTTGTAGAGTTTTTCTCATGCTTTCCAACCATATATAGCATGTCTCTGTTTGACTTCGGGAACTCCATATATGACTATTTTTCTACTCTGCCGTTGTTGGATCGCGCCCAGAATTTCCTGTTCTAGTCTTTTAAGTGTTATTTTAATGGAAAAGAATTCTAAACCTCACTTTAATGATTTGAACAGCAGATGGCCCACACCAGGAGGAACCCAAGGGGTGATGGTACCTCTGAAGAAAATGCTAATCCACCACCACCTCCGCCACAGCCTAATATGGAGCAGCTGATGATGATGCAAACACAGCTGATGCAGCAGATGGCCCAAAATATTCAACTGCTGCAGTGAAACAATGGCAATGGGAACCCACCTCCACCACCCCGTGACAAAAGAAGCGAATTCTTGAAGGGACGCCCGCCCACCTTCGATCATTCCAGTGATCCTCTCCAAGCTGATGATTGGCTGCGTGCAATAGAAAGGCAGCTGGAGATCGCCCAATGCAACGACGTCGAGAAGGTTCTCTATGCATCTGGGCAGTTGCAGGGAGCTGCTCTGGATTGGTGGGAGTCTTTCCGTTTTGGACGTGCCGACCCCATCTCTTGGCAGCAATTCCGTGAGGGGTTCCGCAATCATCATGTGCCTGCAGGGTTGATGAAGCTGAAGAAGAAGAAGAGGAAGTTTCAAGGGCAGTCGTCTGGAAGCAACAGCCGCTTCCGTAACAACCAGCAGCAGCCTCAGCAGCAACAACGTTTCCAGGGACAGTCTGGATTCAAGAACAATTTTCAGAATCAACAACGTTCCCAGAACCAGCAGCGTTCCAAGTACCAGCAACATGGTGGCAACCAGGCGCCACAACTGACTGCTCCCAACAACATCCCAGTGAAGAATGGTGCCCCCAACAAGTGTTTCCACTGTGGCAAAGAAGGACACTTGTCCTACAATTGTCCTGAGAAGCAGAATCCCCAAGCCTCCCAGAAGCAGAACAACCAGCAGAGAGTGCCACCTCGCACCGAGAAGGTGAACCATGTGTCGGTTGATACGGCACAGAAGACTCCAGAGGTCATGATGGGTACGTTCAATATCGACTCCATCCCCGCTATAGTTCTTTTTGACTCTGGTGCTTCGCATACTTTCATTTCGCACACATTTGTTAGAAAGCATGGTATTCCCCT
Organism: Eremochloa ophiuroides; assembly: GCA_038502445.1. Taxonomy (NCBI): domain Eukaryota; kingdom Viridiplantae; phylum Streptophyta; class Magnoliopsida; order Poales; family Poaceae; genus Eremochloa; species Eremochloa ophiuroides. Next base: position 32,484,547 of record JAHLJS010000006.1, on the reverse strand, counting down.
TAGTGTCATGAAACATCCTATTATGGTTTCTTCTCCGGGTGGTGTTATGCAAGCTACTCTTCAGTGTCTCTCGATTACTGTCTCATTAAGGGGGGTAGAATTTGATATAACCCCTACTGTGTTAAATACTACCGGAATTGATCTTATCCTGGGTATGGATTGGATGATGAAGAACGACATCAATATAAAGTGCAAGGAGAAGGTCGTGACTATCACTACCCAGAAGGGAGATGAGGTCAGAGTTGAGGTTGTTTTGCAAGTTCAACAGAAAGCCACAGTACATCAGCTCAGAGAAGAAGTGCAGCCGGATAACTCAGTGGTGGATGAGTTTGAAGATGTGTTTCCAGATGAGTTGCCAGGTATGCCGCCTGACCGTGACATTGAATTTATCATTGAGTTGTTACCTGGTACTGCACATATAGCTAAACGTCCATATAGAATGGGAGTTAAAGAATTAGAAGAACTTAAGAAACAAATTAAAGAACTGTTAGAAAAAGGTTTCATTCGTCCTAGTTCTTCACCCTGGGCTGCCCCGGTTATTTTTGTTGATAAGAAAGATGGTAGTCAAAGGATGTGTGTTGATTATCGGTCACTGAATGAGGTCACCATTAAGAACAAGTATCCGTTGCCTAGAATTGATGACTTATTTGATCAGTTGAGAGGTGCTTGTGTGTTTTCCAAGATTGATCTCCGTTCAGGTTATCATCAGTTGAAGATTCGTGACTCTAACATACCTAAGACTGCATTCACTACTCGGTATGGATTGTATGAGTATATGGTAATGTCCTTTGGTTTGACTAATGCACCTGCCTACTTCATGTATCTGATGAACAAGGTATTCATGGAATTCTTGGATAAGTTTGTTGTGGTGTTCATTGATGATATCTTGATCTACTCCAAGAATGAAGAAGAGCATGCCGAACATCTGACATTGGTTTTGCAGAAGCTCAGAGAACACAAGCTGTATGCCAAGCGAAGTAAGTGTGAGTTCTGGTTGAGAGAAGTTGCTTTTCTAGGACATATTGTGTCCAATGGTGGAATTTCTGTAGACCCAAGCAAGGTGGCAGACGTGTTAAATTGGAAGCCGCCAACTGATGTGACTGGCATTCGTAGTTTTCTTGGTTTAGCTGGTTACTACCGAAGGTTCATTGAAGGATTCTCTAAGCTTGCGAAGCCAATGACTTCCTTGCTAGAGAAGAATGCCAAGTTTGTGTGGTCTGAGAAGTGTCAAGCTAGTTTTGAAGAATTGAAGAAGAGATTGACAACAGCGCCAGTGTTGGTTTTGCCGGACCTAAGTAAGAAGTTCTCTATCTATTGTGATGCTTCCCGCCTAGGTCTTGGTTGTGTACTCATGCAAGAAGGAAGAGTTGTAGCATATGCATCAAGGTAGCTGAGGAAGCATGAGTTGAATTATCCTACTCATGATTTGGAGCTAGCAGCTGTGGTTCACGCTCTGAAGTTATGGAGGCATTATCTGATTGGTCATAAGTGCGACATTTATACTGATCATAAGAGCTTGAAGTATATCTTCACCCAGTCAGAGTTGAATTTGAGGCAACGTCGTTGGTTGGAATTGATAAAGGATTATGATTTGGAAGTGCACTATCATCCTGGTAAAGCAAATGTTGTAGTAGATGCTCTTAGTAGAAAGAGTTATGCTAATGAGATTCGAGCAACCACTATACCCGCAGAGTTGTGTGCAGAGATGGAGCGTCTCAACTTGGGAATTGTGATCAATGCTGTTGAGATGGAGGTTGAACCCACACTAGAGCAAGAGATACGAAAGGCTCAGTTGGAAGATGAGAAGCTCAAGGAAATAGCAGAGAACATTGTGGTTGGAAAATCACCCGGATTCAGGCTAGATGAGAATGGAACCTTATGGTTTGGGAAGAGACTCTGTGTACCTGAAGTGAAATCCATCCGAGAGGCTATACTGCATGAAGCTCATGAGTCAGCATATTCTATACACCCAGGAAGTACCAAGATGTATTTGGATCTGAAGGAAAAATATTGGTGGGTTGGACTGAAGCGTGATGTAGCAGAATATGTAGCTATCTGTGATACCTGTCAGAGAGTTAAAGCTGAACACCAGAGGCCTGCAGGATTGCTACAACCACTAAAGATACCTGAGTGGAAGTGGGAAGAAGTCGGTATGGACTTCATAGTTGGATTGCCACGTACTCAGAGAGGTTATGATTCAATCTGGGTAATTGTGGATCGACTGACTAAAGTTGCTCATTTCCTCCCCGTCAAGACCACCTATACCGGAGCAAGACTTGCAGAGTTGTATATGGAAATGATTGTGTGTCTACATGGAGTTCCAAAGAAGATAGTGTCCGATAGGGGTACGCAGTACACCTCACAGTTTTGGTAACAAGTGCATAGATCATTGGGAACACGGTTGAATTTCAGTTCTGCATATCACCCTCAAACTAACGGTCAAACTGAACGGATTAATCAAATTTTGGAAGATATGTTGAGAGCTTGTGCTTTACAGTATGGAACGAGTTGGGATAAGAGTCTGCCGTATGCGGAGTTCTCTTATAATAATAGTTACCAGAAAAGTCTCAAGATGGCACCCTTCGAAGCATTGTATGGACGCAAGTGCAGGACACCCTTGTTTTGGAATCAAACTGGAGAAAGTCAAGTGTTTGGACCGGATGTGTTGAGAGACACAGAGGAGCAAGTCCAGATAATAAGAGAGAACTTGAGAATAGCACAATCCAGACAGAAGAGCTATGCGGATACACGGAGAAGAGAACTAGCTTTTAATGTAGGAGACTATGTATATCTTAAAGTGTCCCTGATGAGAAGTGTGAAAAGGTTCAACAGCAAAGGAAAATTGGCACCAAGGTATATTGGTCCTTTCAAGATCCTAGAGAGACGGGGAGAAGTGGCATGTCAGCTAGAACTTCCGGAAAGTTTGTCCGGTGTGCATGATGTGTTCCACATATCTCAGTTGAGAAAGTGTTTGAGAGTACCGGAAGAGCAGGTTCCTGTCGAGGAAATAGTTTTCAAGGAGGGTCTCACATATGAGGAACATCCATGAAAATCTTGGAAACCACAGAAAGAGTTACAAGAAGTCGAGTTATAAAAATGTGTAAGGTGCAGTGGCATCGGTACTCTGAGGAAGAAGCTACTTGGGAAAGAGAGGAAGATCTCAGAGAAAAGTACCCGGAGTTGTTTGAGTAAGCACCAACCGAATCTCGAGGACGAGATTATTTTTAAGGGGGGTAGAATTGTAACACCCGAAAAATTGCATTCTTTTAAATAGTGGGAATTTATTTAATTATGCAATTAGTTGATCATTCCAATATAGGGAAATAATAATTTTTCACAAATATAAAATCAAACCTAGGTCATACACATGTATGATGCATTCATGCTGGAGCATTTCTTCTTTGTACTGTTGTAGCTTATTTGAATTTTTCAAATATTTCAAAACCCAATTTGAAAATCCTTTTGGAAAATGAAATTGGAAAATGGAAAAGGAAATAGAGAAGAGCCCTTCCCCTCTCCTTTCTGGCCCAGCTAGCAAGCTGGCCTGCCTTCCCCCTCGGCCTGCTCCCTCCTCTTCTCTCCAACCTGACTGGGCCGAGGCCCAGCTAGCCAGCCAGAGCTGAAGCCAACCACAGCAGCGCACCCTCCTTCCTCCTTTGCAGTTGACGAGCGGGACCCACGGGTCAGCCCCTTCCTTCTCCACCTCCCTCGCCGCGCGAACAGAGACGCCGCTGCCATGTTCATCCGCCGCGGCCGAGCACGCGCGCACGAAGCGTCCCTCTGCCGTGACTGCCAGCCCGACCCCAGCGCTCGGTGCTACCGACCTGTGGGACCCACAGGACAGCCCCTCCCCTTCCCTCTACGCCGCGCCGAGAAGTCCGAAGCAGAGAAGAAACGGCCGAAGCCGATTTCACCGCTCGCCGTGTTTGATTCAATCTCCGAGATTGTCGTCACACCTCGGGAGTACTTAAGTAGTGCCACACCCCCTCGTAGCTGTCACCCAACCCTAGCCGCCTCTTCTCGCCGCCACTGCCGAGCTCCCGCGAGAACCGAGCAGCCGCCGCATCGAGCAATTAGCTCGATTCGCCACCAATTTCCTCTCGGTAAGCCTTTGAGGAGCTTCGCTGTGATCTTGTGAAGTTCCCGAGCACTTTCCCCCTTCGATTTGTGCACTGACACGCCTCTGCCGCCGTTGCAGAGAGCCACCGTCCGCCGGGTCACGCCGTGAGCTATCTCCGAGTCGATTTCCGACCTTCCCATCACCCTAGGTGAGTTTGCGATGCTCTGCTCTTTCTCCCGGTACCCTTCCCGATCTATTGGTACCCTTCCCGACCTATTTCATGCACCGAAGGCCGAGTTCACCTTCTCCGGTGATGCGCCGGCCATGGCGCCGCCGTGGCCTCTCTGTTTTCCGGCCGGCCGCCGCCCATACCCCCGATCTATTCTCGGCCGTCGGTTTTAAATCGGACGGCCCAAAATAGAAGATACCCCTTCGGTCGCCTTTTTGCAAAAGAGACCCCGATGTTTTTAATGTTCAAACCCGCACTCCTTAGCGCCTCCAGCCGGTTACGTTTTATCCTTTCAAAAGCGTATTTCCTCTCGGTATTCGGTAAAATACGTTTTCCAGTTTAAAAGGCGCATTTCAATTCGGTGTAGATGAAAATGTGTTTTCAGATTTGAAACCAAAATTGTTTCATTTATAATTTCCACGTTTTAGCTCCGATTTGAACGATTCAAATTGTGTTAGATTCGTAATTTCATAATCTAACTGATGGTACCACTGTTTCATATATTTTCAACTTTTAAAATTCGAGATTATATTTAATCTATTATTATTCTATTATAAATCTTGTAAAATTCATATCTTCCTCGTTTTAAATCCGATTTGCGCAAACTTTATATCGATGTGATCATAGCAACGTATAGATTAGTTTTATAAACTTTTTATTTTGTTTTATCTCTGTTGGTATACTGTTCTAATCAATAGCTTTGTTTGCTTTGCATGATTGCACTGGATGTGTGTATGTTGATTTGGTGATCGAGTATAGACGGTGAGCTTTACGTGGGTGATCAAGATCAGTACTTCGACAACCCGGATCACCAGGAGTTTGCTGATCAAGGCAAGTATTAGTATGGATCATCCTTGTTGTCCTATTCACCAAATAAATAATTGCATTTGCATGTGTCTTCCTTGTTAACCATAGTTACTTCCTAGTTTTGTTATCCTGTTCCTTGCAACCTATGGGATTATGCATATGGTAATTGAGGCTAGTGCGTTATTGCTATCATGATCATGTAAACTGATTAACTGAATATGCAATAAGGATTAAAAGATGCCTTTTTAGCAACATGGAACTAGGGGATTGGAGCATAGTTTTGTGATGCACCATATCCTTCCCCTTGGTAATGATCTGTCAGCAAAAGCTGGGACTTACAGTGCAACTATGAGGGCTACATGGCTCTGGTTTTAGTCAAGTATAGGTCCTTTTTCTAGCTTGTTAGAGGTTACCGAAAGGTGTGATAGGGCCTGACGACTCGGGTATAGTGCGGCTCCTGTCCGAGTGTGTATAACCTGCGTGACCTTGTGCCACGACGAAGGGGGGCTCTACATCTGCTTGCCGGGTCCCTAGCGGCCCTAACTTGTTAGACGAAGTATTTTGAAAGACTTCATAGTGAAACCCTGCTCTCTCACCTTGGTAGTGTTATGGGAGTAATTAACCCGAGCAAATGGGAATCACGGCTCATAGTGAAAGTGCACAACCTCTGCAGAGTGTAAAACTGGTATACTAGCCGCGCTCACGGTCACGAGTGGCCCAAAAAACTCACGGAGTAGTTATTCTTCGGGGTGATGTTTACTTGTTGCTAGTCTATTTATTGCTACTCATTAATTGTGTTTACTATGATCATGAGAATGGGCTTATTAACTTGTTGCTACCCAACTGCATAAAAGAGGATTAATTAAAAGAAACCTGTTGTTAAACCGTGTCAACCCTTTTGAGCCTCATGAACCCATGCTAGTCTTGTTGAGTACGACATGTACTTACGCTTGTTTATTTTTCATTACTTGGTTAAAAATCCCGGATGGGTAACAGATGGTGATAGTGATGAGGACTACCCAGAGGACTACTAGACTTGTGCTTCACCAGTCGACGTCCCTGTGCTATGGAGCTACCGCGAGAGTTATCTTTATTTTCCGCTGTGTAATGACTTTGATATTATTCGCTATGTATTAAACATTGGTTATGATACAATTTATGCAATTTGTTGGCTTATGTGTGTGACTGATCTCTGGGCGCACATAAGATTATGCATCCCATTTTATCCTTAAAATTGGGAGTGACAGGTAGTAACCAGCTAAACCAAGAAAGCTACGAATCCCAGTCACATAAGTTGGTGGCTTCCAATTCAACACATCTGCCACCTTGCTTGGATCTACAGAAATTCCACCATTGGACACAATATGTCCTAGAAAAGCAACTTCTCTCAACCAGAACTCGCACTTGCTTCGCTTGGCATACAGCTTGTGTTCTCTGAGCTTCTGCAAGACCAGCCTTAAATGCTCAGCATGCTCTTCCTCATTCTTAGAGTAGATCAGGATATCATCAATGAACACCACAACAAACTTATCCAAGAATTCCATGAACACTTTGTTCATCAAGTACATGAAATATGTAGGTGCATTAGTCAAACCAAAAGACATCACTGTATACTCATACAACCTATACCTAGTAGTGAATGCTATCTTTGGTATGTCAGAGGCACGAATCTTCAACTGGTGATAGCCTGAACGAAGATCAATCTTGGAGAACACACAGTCATCAATCCTAGGCAACGATACTTGTTCTTAATGGTGACCTCATTAAGTGACCGATAATCTACACACATCCTTTGACTACCATCTTTCTTATCAACAAAAATAACCGGGGCTCCCCAAGGTGAAGAACTAGGACGAATGAAACCTTTTTCTGACAACTCTTTAATTTGTTTCTTAAGTTCCTCTAATTCTTTAACTCCCATTCTATATGGATGTTTAGCTATAGGTGCAGTACCAGGTAATAACTCAATAATAAATTCTATGTCACGATCGGGTGGCATACCTGGCAACTCATCTGGAAACACATATTCAAACTCATCCACCACTGAGTTATCCGGCTGCACTTCTTCTCTGAGCTGATGTACTGTGGCTTGTTGTTGCACTTGCAGAGCAACCTCAACTCGGACCTCATCTCCCTTTGGTGTAGTGACAGTTACAACCTTCTCTTTGCACTTTATATTTGTGTCATACTTCTTCATCCAATCTATGCCCAGGATAAGATCAATCCCAGCAGTGTTCAGCACAGTAGGGGTTATCTCAAAGTCTACCCCCCTTAAGGAAATAGTAATCGCGAGACACTGGAGAGTAGCATGCATAACACCACCCGGAGAAGAAACCATAATAGGATGTTTCATGACACTAAGGGGAATACCATGCTTTCTAACAAATGTGTGCGAAATGAAAGTATGTGAGGCACCAGAGTCAAAAAGAACTGTAGCGGGGATGGAGTCGATATTGAACGTACCCATCATGACCTCTGGAGTCTCTTGTGCTGTATCAACCGACACATGGTTCACCTTCCCGGTGTGAGGTGGCACTCTCTGCTGGTTGTTCTGCTTCTGGGAGGCTTGGGGTTCTGCTTCTCAGGACAATTGTAGGACAAGTGTCTTTCTCTGCCACAGCGGAAACACTTGTTGGGGGCGCCATTCTTCACTGGGATGTTGTTGGGAGCAGTCAGTTGTGGCGCCTGGTTGCCACCTTGTCGCTGGTACTGGGAACGCTCCTGGTTCTGGGAACGTTGTTGGTTTTAGAAATTGTTCTTGAATCCAGACTATCCCTAGAAACATTGTTGCTGCTGAGGCTGCTGCTGGTTGTTGTGAAAGCGGCTGTTTCTTCCATACGACTGTCCTTGAAACTTCCTCTTCTTTTTCTTCTCATCCATCTCACGGCATTTGCTCTCGATGATCAGGGCTTTGTCCACCAACTGTTGGAAGTTGGCGAAAGTGTGAGAGAGCAACTGGTATTGGAGGTGGTCATTCAGTCCCTCCAAGAAGAGCTCTTGCTTCTTGGCATCATCTTCAGCCTCTTTTGGTGCATACCGCGACAATTGGATGAACTTGTCACGGTACTCAGCAACTAGCATGCCTCCTTGCTTCAGAGAAAGAAACTCCTTCTTCAGCTTCATTAGACCCGCAGGCACATGATGGTTGCAAAAACCATCATGGAACTGCTGCCAAGAGATGGGGTCAGCACGTCCAAAGCGGAAAGACTCCCACCAATCCAGAGCAGCTCCCTGCAACTGCCCAGATGCATAGAGAACCTTTTCGATGTCGTTGCATTGGGCGATCTCCAGCTGCCTTTCTATTGCACGCAGCCAATCATCAGCATGGAGAGGATCACTGGAGTGATCGAAGGTGGGCGGGCGTCCCTTCAAGAACTCGCTTCTCTTATCACGGGGTGGTGGAGGTGGGTTCCAATTGCCATTGTTTTGTTGCAGCAGTTGAATGTTCTGGGCTATCTGCTGCATCAGCTGAGTTTGCATCATCATGAGCTGCTCTATGGAAGGCTGTGCCGGAGGTGGTGGTGGGTTAATGTTGTCTTCAGGTGCACCACCACTCCTCGCATTCCTCCTGGTGTTGGCCATCTGCTGTTCAAATTATTTGAATGAGATTTAGAATTTCTTTCCAATTACTATATCACTTAAAGAATAGAACAGGAAATTCTGGGCGTGATCCAACAACAGCAGCGTAGAAAAATAGTCATATCTAGAGTTACCTAAGTCAACAAGAGACATGCTATACGTGGTTGGAAGGAATGAGAAAAACTCTACAACTTTTATTCAGACCATCTTTCCAGATTCTGTCATTAAGTTTATCAAAAATATATTTGATTCGAAACTGTTCCAGAGTAACAGATAGCGCAGAAACTTCAACTTGTGACAATTTTTTCTCCCAAACCGTAACTGATATTGAGATGATTCTTGCGATCAGAGAAAACTACAGAAGTCTAGTTTTTCACAAAAAATTTTCACGATTTTTGGTCGCATATAATTAAATAGGAAAAATAACTAAGACAGAGAGGTCTGAAAAACATCACTGCTAGAAACTGAGATAACCAACCCAAACTATTATGTATTAATTCAAACCTATAAAAATAAGATTTGCGGACACGCCCACAATCTCAGCACTCATTACAAACTCCAAATCAATCATTGTTCATAATCAAAAGCAACTAAGTATAAAAGTTCACAAGACACGAAACTGACTCGACCTGACTCGACTTGTGCCACTAGCGTCTTTTATTATAACTGGGTAACTCATCAAAGGGTCTAAGTTGGTGCGGGTGTGAGCATCTCCATGGTTGCCTCGGTTCCTTGTTGGCGACTCAGCTGAGCACCTTGGTGATTGTGGGGGAGGTCCAACACCGAGTTGTCTACGCAACTCGTCAACCGCCCGGCTGAGCCTGTAGTTAGCTTCCGTCCTGGCGTTCAGCTCATCTAGTGTCTGGTCCAGAAAAGTGTTGGTCTGGGCCAAACACTCCAAGGCAGCCCGGAGTCTGGCGTTCACCTCACCCAGCGGTCCAGCGATGTTGCAGTTGGCCTGGCCGCTCTGACGACATGGAAGATAGCGGTGTGTCTCCCACTTGATTAAGTCCCAATTCTCGTGGCGGTGCACCATGAGAGCCGGTCGTGCTGCATCTTTGATGGCGGCGGCAAGGGAGAGTCGAATGGAGATAGCATGGTGGATGTTCTTCGCTCGGCTCCCCTCCTTGATGTACACCTTTGTCTCGTAGTAGTCGGAGTACTCAGGGTGCGTCCAGTGCTCCGTCCTGTACAGCACCGAAGCGTTGGGGTAGAAGCGGCGCACCAAGTCGAGGAGCAATGGGTGGTAGTAGTCATCACCATGAGGATCATAGTGGATCTCTCCCACCTAGTTGTCTCCACCTTGACCACCATTGTCGTCGGGATCGTCGGAGTCGTCATCGTCGTCGGGGTCATCTCCACCATCAGGGTCGCCAGCACCATCCTGGCCACCCGGTTGCTCTGCTTCTTCAGGTTCATCTTCTTGGTTGTCTCCCAGGGGATCCTCCAAGAGTACGCCGTCGAGGTCGTCCTCCAGAGGCTCCTCAACGGGCTCCTCCACGGGCACGGCTTCCTGGGGCTCCTCCTGCTGGTTCCTTAGCATCTCCACTAGGTGCTGGGGAACACACCTGCCAGAGTTGAAGTGCTGCAGGTACCTCCTAGCTGGCATGACTCGCTTGCGGGCAGTGCGCTTGAGGTTGGCCATCAACAAGATTTGAGCTAAGATTAGATCAAAATTTTGCAATAGACATGGGTAGGATATAGCGAAAGCTTTGAAGCAAATTAAAACAACAAGTAAAAGAGATAAACAAAGCTAAGGTCTGTCCAGTGCTAACTAGGCTTGCATCCTACAGTCAACATGGCTCTGATACCAATTTGTCACACCCAATTTTAAGGATAAAATGGGATGCATAAACTTATGTGCGCCTAGAGATCAGTCACACGCATAAGACAACAAATTGCATAAATTGTATCATAACCAATGTTTATTACATAGCGAATAATATCAAAGTCATTACACAGCGGAAAATAAAGATAACTCTCGCGGTAGCTCCATAGCACAGGGACGTCGACTGTTGAAGCACAAGTCTAGTAGTCCTCTGGGTAGTCCTCATCACTATCACCATCTGTTACCCATTCGGGATTTTTAACCAAGTAATGAAAAATAAACAAGCGTAAGTACATGTCGTACTCAACAAGACTAACAGGGGTTCATGTGGCTCAAAAGGTTGACACGGGTTTAACAGCAGGTTGCTTTTAATTAATCATCTTTTATGCAGTGGGATAGCAACAAGTGAATAAGCCCATTCTCATGATCATAGTAAACATAATTAATGAGTAGCAATAAGTAGATTGGCAACAAGTAAATATCACCCCAAAAAGATAACTACTCCATGAGTTTTTTGGGCCACTCGTGACCGTGAGCGTGGCTAGTATACCAGTTTTACACTCTGCAGAGGTTGTGCACTTTCACTATGAGCCGTGATTCCCAGTCGCTTGGGTTAATTACTCCCATAACACTACCAAGGCGAGAGAGCAGGGTTTCACTATGTAGTCTTTCAAAGTACTCAGTCTAACATGTTAGGTCCGCTAGGGACCTGGCAAGCAAATGTAGGGCCCTGCTTTGTCGTGGCACAAGGTCACGTAGATTATACAAACTCGGACAGAAGCCGCACCACACCCGAGTCGGCAGGCCCATCACGCCGTTCGGTAACCTCTAACAAGCTAGAAAAAGTGCTCATACTTGACTAAAACCAGAGCCATGTAGCCCTCATAGTTGCACTGTAAGTCCCAGCTTTTGCTGACAGATCATTACCAAGGGTGAAGGATTTAGAGCATCACAAAAACTATGCTTTAATCCCCTAGTTCGATGTTGCTAAAAAGACATCTTTTAATCTTACTGCATATTCAATTAATCAAGTCTACATGATCATGATCCCAATAGCGCACTAGCTTCAATTACCATATGCATAATCCCATAGGTTACAAGGAACAGGGTAACAATACTAGGAAACATCTATGGTTAACAAGGTAGACACATGCATATGTAATTAATTACTCGGTGAATAGGACAACAAGGATGGTCCATACTAATACTTGCCTTGATCAGCGAATTCCTAGTGATCTGGGTCGTCGAAGTACTGATCGTGATCACCCACGTAAGGCTCATCGTCTATACTCGATCATCCAATCACCACACAAACATTGGCAACATACACGAAGCAAACAAAGGAAAAATAATTAGAACAGTACACCAACAGAATAAAAACAGTTTGAAAATGATATAAAACTATTCTACTCATTTCAACGATCACATCGATATAAAGATCACTGAAAACGGATTTAAAACGTAAAAGATATGATTTTCCGAAGATTTATAATAGATGAATAACGTATTACATATAATCTCAAAATTAAACAGTAAGTAATATGGGAAACAGTGGTACCATCAGATAGATCATGAAATTATGAATCTAACGCAAGTTGAATCATTCAAATCGGATCTATAACGAGTAAATTATAGCTAAAACAAATCTAGTGGCAAATTTGCAATTTCAGAAAACATCTTTTCATTAAACCGAGACATAATACGTTTTTTAAATCGAAAAACGTAAACTGAGGATGTGCCAAGGGACTGCGGGTTTAGCACATAGAAAGGGCAGGGGCTTTTCTGCAAAAGCGCCGACCGAAGGGGTATCGGGCTCTCTGGGTTGTTGGATTTAAAACGATCGATCCAGATTAGATCTTGGGGAAGAGGGGGGTCCCGGCCGCTGGAACACGGAGCTAGGTGGCGGCGCCATCACCGGCACATTGCCAGAGACGACGAATCGGCGCTGCAGTGCACTATCGGACTCAATAAATGTCTTGGGAGAGAGAGGGATGAAGCGCGAACTCACGTAGGGCTGTTTGGAGGGCGGAGATGGCTCGGAGGTGGGCGGCGAGATCCTGTGACGATGATGATGGCATGTCAATGCACGATTGACGACTAAAAGTGGCTCGGAAACTTCATTAGAGCCATACGAAGCTTTTAGAAGAGCTTACGGAAAAGAAAAGACGACGAACTCGTCGAATTGCTCCCGAAGGCGGACTGGAGCTCCGGCGACGGCCCTGTTTCCACGGGGCGAGGGCGGGTGTCGCTACTAGGGTTGTGTGGTAGCGGCAGGGGTATGGCGCTGCTTAAATACTCCCGAGGCGGACAATAGGGACGCTAGAAAATAGGAGATTGAATCGAACCTGACTCCACGATGAACTCAGCACTCTGTTTCTGTGTGCCAAGCAGAGGCGGCGCTGGAGCGGGGGGGCTGACCCACGGGGTCCACGGGTCAGTGGAACGGGGCGCTGGGCCCGACTGTCGGTCGCATAGAGAGGGGGAGGGTGCGCCTACGAGCGGCCTGGCCAGTGCTCTGCCCTGCTTGGCCCATTCTGCCGGAGAAAGAAGGAAGGGGAAAGAAGAGGAGCTGACGTGTGGGGTCGGGCTGCCAATGAGACAGAGGGAAGGAGAGGGCGTGGATGCCTCTACTGGTTAGCTGGGCCGGCCTGTTGACTTGGCCCGGCTGAGAGGAGGGGCAGGCCGAGGGAAAAGAAAAGAATGGGCCCTTCGGGCTAGAACCAGAGAGGGAGGGAGTTTGCCATTTCTTTTTTCCAATTTCCCATCTCTCTTCTATTTCCAATTTAGGTTTTCAAATGAAAATTTGAATTTAAATGTTTGAAACTTCAGTAAACTCCAAACAATGCAAAATAGAAATGCTCCAGCATGAATGCATCATACATGTGTATGACCTAGGTTTGATTTTATTTCTCAAAAAAAATATTATTTCCTTAAATTAATGATCAAACAATAACATAATTAAATTGATTTCCCCTAATTCAAATTGATGCAATTTTTGGGTGTTATAGCACTCAGCCGATTCAGGCATCCTCTGAAAGTATTCAGGCCGTAGTCCCTCCAGAAACCACAGGCTGCCAAGATACTGCTGAAGGTTTTCTGGGAATGGACGAAAACATCGCCATCCAGCAAGAAGGAGCAGGAACTCAAGCATCAACTAAACTTGTAAGCATACTATCCCACCTTTGCTGAATATTTTTGGATTCTTTCTAAAAAATGCAACCAAACAGCCCTCCTTCGTGGAACCAACTTGAGGAGAGAACACCATCTCCTGAACACCCAGGTAAGGCTCTACAGCTGTTAACACCATTGTGCTTGCTTCGTTTCATAGCCACTTTGATTGTAGAGCTTCAACTGATCACAGAAACAAATGCTAAGACCGCTCCCACTGCTGGAAAAGAGACTGCCACAACAGATCAACCAAGCAATTCATCAACTCCAGTCCCTTCAGGCTTTATTCAGGTGAAGCACTCATCCTTTATCCGATCATATTATTTATGCTATCATCTCCTAAGATCTGAATGCAGGTGCTGCAGCCTTCAACTCCTAGCTACTCCTTCGACCTGGAGGAATGTTGTGATGAAGGTGAACTAAGCTCCAAATCCATGACACTGCCAGAGCCAGATTTTAAGAATCGTCTAAATGAGCTCTTGCCTCAGCTGGAAGTAGACCTTTTTTATCTATCCCGGCAACCTGAAACAATTGATCAGGCAATTGAGCTGATTCAACAGCACACACGCCCGGCAACTCTCAGCCTCCTAAAGCAGCTTGTCAAGCTCAAAAGTGCCACTCCAAGAATCAATACTGCCCATATAAACTTGGCCGAGCTTGAACAGCTGAGGAATAACAAGTTGATCAACAAACAAGAGGCCCATGAGTTGGCGGATCAAGTCAAGCTGCTGAAGAACACCATCACCTCGGATGAATCAGAGTTGGATACTTTAAAAACCAGGCGCGAGCAGCTGATGAAGGAACTTGAGGAAGTAAACTTGGCCATTACTTAGCATGAGATTTCTGTATCAACAAATACTGTTGATATGACCGAGAAGAGAAAGTAAGTCAGCGCCAGGGTCATCGAAGGCAGAGAAATCAACCAGCACCTGAACATCCTCAATTCAACAGCTGATGAAGACCAAGAATCTGTGAAGACCGGCCATGATCTTCATGTTGAATGTATTTCTTCCATTCGGTCCTTGTTGGGCTTGTAACTGATACTTAACTCTTCCTGTGAATCATGTAAAGTATATTGGCCAGACTAAAATCGGCCTTCTTCTTCTTCTTCTTCTGTCTTTGAATCGGCTACTCAGCCTGATCCTCAGTATTTGTCTCAGAAATCGGCTATTTAGTCTGACCCACTTAACCGATCCCGAGCACACGGCCTGATTAACCGATTCTAGGCAACCGACCAAAATAGCTGATCAAGACATTCCACCTCCCACGCGCGGTGTCGGTTCTGGATTCTAGAAATGTGGGTAAACTCCAGCATAAAATCCGCCGTGTCGTCTCGTCTCCTGAGGGGGAAACTGCCTTGGTGCCTCCGTCTTTATAAATAGACGCCGGCCTGAGCGAGCAACCGCAGACACCATAGCCTTTGCTCACCCGGCCTTTGCTCTTCGCCTCTTCTCCCCAAACAGAGAAAAGCAAATCTTCAAAACCAACCCATGGCCGGCGACGAAGACCGTGGCAAGCGGCCGGCTTCAGATTCCGCTGAAGGCGACAACTTTAGCCGGAGCCTGCGGCCCGTGGGTGAACGGAGGCACCGTCTGCGAGCCTGGCTAGGGTAAGGCTACTGTTCACTTCTTGATACATCCATATGATCTAATCCGACCATTGACGTCTTGCGCAACGATGCGGAAACCACCGGTGCTGGAGACTCGGGAATCGCCGCCGGGTCATCTTAGGACGCCCCTGCGGCTGCTGGAGCCACCCGGTGTGGGTGCTACCGCAGGCCCGTCTCGCGACTGTCATCGTTGGGTGACGCCCTGGCAGTTGGCCATTTATAGCAGGTAAACCAGTTTGCATCCATGGCGTTGATCTTTTACGACCCTGATACATCTGCTTCTTTGCCATTTTTCAGTCAGGCCCGCCTCCTCAAGACCCGGCCCCGAGCGCTGGTCCTCGTGGGGGATCCGATTCGGGGTCCTTCCGCGGACTCTGACGGGTCCTATACCGCCGCTGACGGACGCCGCTTCCACCATCAGATGGTGGAGTATTGTAACCTCTATTCAGAGGCTATGAAGGAGAATGGCCGGCTGCAGGGCGTCAATGAAGCCCAAGCCGCTGCCCTTGCCGTCCGCCGCCGAGGCCGAGGTGGCCAGGGTGCAGGCCCAGCTCGCCGAGTCTGACGCCGCAGTGGCAGGTAATGCCTTGAAGCAGCTCTGTGGTGTGCTGATGTTCATTTTTGTGCTGACCCTTCTTTCTTCTTGCAACCCTGACCGCGCAGCTGGAAGAGTTGCACGTGACCACTGAGACCGCCGCCAATGCCGTCAATGCCCGTGGCAACATACAGGTGGAGCGGCTCCTGGATGTTCACCACCGCGTCCTCCTGGTGGCCATGGCCGGCGTTCGTCACGGCGCCACCGGGGCTCTCACGGCTGCACGACTCTGCTCTGGCATAGCCCTGGAGGCCGTCGAGCCCGGGTTTCCGAAGGGCCAGGATATGGAGGAGGCCAGCACCCAACTGGCGAACTTCTTCCCCCATGCCGACGGGGTCGCGGCTGTCACCGATGCTTAGGACATCATATATATAAAGCCACCCACAATCCGAATTAGAATGTAATAGGGCTCCTGTAAACATGATCAGAAATAAAGACTTTGTTTATAATCACCAATCTGATCTCCATGTGTCCGTATACATACATTTTTTTTGAACTAAAGGCGATGCAATCACATCGGCTATTACACTCCAACGGGGGTGTTTCATTTTTGTGCTAAAGGTGATTCGTTAAAACTGAATCGGCTATTACAGACTCTTATTTTTGTTCTGAAGGCGATTCTCAACATAGAATCGGCTGTATGAGCCAGATCTTGCATTGATCGGCTATCATCCCCCAACTGGGATATTAGGATAGTATTTCTTCAGATATTTTCCATTGATCGCCCTAACAAATCTCCTTCCTTCCATATCTTCGATCATATCACTACAAGAGACATGACCTTCTACGACGTTGCATTAATGTCGTAGAAACTGAAAAATTCATCGAGTTTCACAGTTTATGACACAGACGCGACGAAAATGCATTCGTCGCCTATTCATCGTAGCTAAAGATGTTCTGCGACAAAATTAGCATTATCGTCGTAATTTTTGCGACGTCCATACTTGCGTCGTTGATTTACGACTATCGATTATCGTCGTTATTAAGCAAAGAAAACGTCGTGAATCATTTACCATGGATATCTATGCAGGTGCCTCATAGGATTATAAAATATTAGTCATATAACAAATTTGTTCAATATATTGTAGCCGACTATGTATATTGCAGCTAACAAAATCAATTGATAACCAACAAGCAAATTGAAAATGGCCACATTCATTACACTTGGCAAATCAGATCCATTAATAGTTGCATGTCCAAATAATTCTCATGTCAAACTCAACCAAAAATACATGAACCTCAACATGTCAGTCAGTACTAAGTACAAGTAGCAAAATAATCGCCATGAATTCATCTAAGTGCTGTTGCGGCAGTAGTGTTCTCTTTGGGGAATTGACTGGAAGCCAACATTTCAATGACGCAATGTATAAACACTAATGCAAATTTGATCTTGTGATGACCTGTGTTATGTTGTAACGGTCACAACATAAACACTTACTACAAGGTGCTCACAATTACCAATTTTCTGCCCTGAAATTAAATTAAATTTGATCAGATACTTGCTTGAACATGTTTGCAAATAGTGAGACTAAATATAGACAAGTTAAAATTAGCAGTCAATCGCCATGTGCATGCATAAAGAAGCAAAGAGGTGGCATTGGACCAAGTGCACCATACTTTTTTTCTGAATTTTATTCATGCTGCACCATTTCAAGTGTAGTAGCAACTACACAAACAGCTGAAGGCTTATCATGTTGCAGTTATGATGAGATAATTCAGTCTACTAAACTTGCCAGCATTCAGCAAGATAACTGTATATTCTAAACTCTGAATTGATGGCCAATGCAATGTGATGGCAATTACAGAGGTATGAAGCAACAGGAAAAAAAAAGAAACAAATGTGGGTTGTCAATTCTTTCACAAACGTGAAGTTGAAATCAAATCTCATTGAGCAGCAATAAATCAGCTACATTTATAATGCCGCAAGGAAAGCAGTTGCTGATAATTTGTGAGCTACTGTAGTCTGAAATGCCAATTTTGCACAGACTACATGAAATTATTTTACCCATGTTCAGGATCTTATTAGCACGTAAACTAGTTTGGATTAGTAGCTAAAATCGGTTGCACAAGGGTAACCAGGTAGCAGTAATAATAAGAGCATATACATCTCAGATAACAGCTTGACTAAAAGTTCCTTCCATGGTTTAGATTCATGTCAGATAAGGGCTGTCATCATAAAACAACTATGAAACAACCATGAAACAACTAAAGAAATGGAAGCCTAAGGCATATCTATGAAACAACTATGAGTCAGCCTCGCATTATCGCACCAAATGATCTACACAGACTAACCTTTTCACTCTGCATTAAAGGCCTCTACATTAATATATTTTACATATAACACAAACCTAAGTCAGAGGCATGAAAAGGAATAGATTGAGAATGTTTAAATCATTGTATACACAATGCAAGCTAGAGGGCAATACAAATCTTTGCATAAACAATCTAATTTTGAACCTATGTAACTGCACAACTATAACTCTGATGAATAAAAAAGTTAGGCAATTCATGCAACATTTTTCCTTTCTGTTAGCAGCAGGTTTGGCATGCCTGTAATATTATTGTACTACTTAAGTGACAATTATTTGGCTCAAACATATACTGCTAATGATTATTGATGAACGGGTACCTTGGTGATTACTGTAGGTTGCCGAGCACCATGAATGACCAGCTTGTATGAAAGCACCAACACTGAATCTCTAACTAATAATGACTAAGCATTTTGCCTTTCAAAACCTTGTAAAAAATATAACATACTTGTAGTGTTCAGGAGCAGTAACCATTTGACTATTAAATATAATATTTCTAACAAGTTTATGGCATGAAAAAAATCAATAATTGCAGTGTAATGTATCTCTGTATTTAGTGCTGCTAATGTTCAAAGCAAATCAGAACTTTGTAGCCTCGGCGTCAAAAGAAAAGGAAACTAATTCCCACAGCACAAAAGGCACTGAGATAATAAAGAGTAAACTATTGGTCATGAGAGCATTGGGAAATAAAAAGAAAATACCTTCTGCATGTCGTTGCTACTCCTACTTATTACTTGTGCACACCAAAGAATTTAATCAGTAATGTCATTGCAGCTTTATCCAGCAATTACTTTTCCTGTCTAATCTATTGTATCTAGACTTGCAAAAAAATTCCAATTTATATACACAGAAAGAGGGGCCAAGAGCGACTGTCCTGCTCGCTCTGCCCCAGAGGCAGGCCTGCACACGAGGAGTGCCCAAAGCAGTAGCGCGGGATCTGGTTCCCGCCGGCGCAGCTAGCCGCCCTGGTGCCGGCATGCTGCTCCCAACCTCTCCTAACGCAGACAACGACTCCTACCCATGGGCGCTACTAACTGCACAATACAGAAATTGGGGAGAAATCAGATCGGGGAGGGCTTTGACCTGTGGACGATGGATCTGGAGAGAGCGGCCGCCGAGGTCCGAGCGAAGCCGGCGAGGCACGCGCTCAAGGCTGTGCTTGTGTTCACCCAAGCGGAGGGATGAGTGAGTCCGTTCTGATTTCTGAAGATAAGGTGGAGGGAGAGTGGATGCCTAGTTGATATTTTGGAGCAAAATTTGGAGCCACGGCGCGGCAGTTTTCCCGGCCAAAATTCTTTTATTTTGTGAATAGCACACTTTCACAATTGTTTATCGGCCAATGACTCCATGTGAGAGAAGTCATTACGTCGCCCCTAATATTTTCCTTCAGAAAAATAAAACCATATACACAACGTACATATGTATATATAGTTGAATACGGTAATATCAAGTTCATGAAAAGACAAAAAAGAATTGAAGTTTAAAAACATGAGAACTTAGAACATAATTTATAAATAATTTTGAACGAAAAATATCAACTATATTGTTGATCTCATTGAAATATAAAACATTGGTTTTGGTTTTTTCACCATCCGAGGAAGTTTCGAGAATTCAAAAGTTTTAATTCGACCTATGCTATATCGAGTTGAGCATAACATGTTAAAAATTAAATAATAAATTCTTATCTTTGTTTATTGCCACGTCATGATAAATTATAATTTGTCGCAATGTGAAGATCCTTTTGTTTACGACGATCTTTACTGGATCTTAGCGACGGACATATAATTTTTGTCTTGAAGTCATATACCAACCGAGAAACGTCATAAAACAGAATGATTTAGTGACAAATTTAAGTGTTGTCATGAGAAAATCGTCATAGACACTACCAACCTATAGGCATTGCCGGGCACACATTCAACAACTCGATACGGGCCTTCCCATTTTGGCGACCACTTGCCGAATTGGCTATTTTTGGTTCCAACAGGTAGGATAGTCTTCCATACCAGCTTTGATTCGGCAAATCTCTTTTCTTTTACTTTAGTATTGTAATACTTGGCCATCCGTATCTTATTAGCTTCGATACACACCAGGGCTTTGAGCCGATGACAATGTAAATCTTTAAGGCTGTCCATCATGATATCTTTGTACTCACCAGCTGTAAGCTCGTTCTGTAACTTGACACGCCATGTCTCGGACTGAATTTTCCAAGGAAGGACAGCAGCGTGCCCATAGACCAACTCATACGGCGTAGCTTTAGTTGATCTGTAACACCCTAGTGTTAGTACTATTTTCACACTTGCATTTCCATGTCATCAAGCACCTATCATGTCATTTCATGCATCATCACTATTCAAGTCAAACTGCATTTCTTATATACTATATGTTTCCTTTATGCTTATGTGTGGTAGATATGTTAGCATGCAAATGTGATGCTTGTTTACTATTCTAAATGCTTTAGACATGTTTGGGATAACATTTGGAACAATGTTCATGTTGGTGAAATCCCCAAAATACCCCTCTAGCTCATAGTTGACTAGAGAGCCCTCTAAGAGCTA
The DNA here is from genome assembly GCA_038502445.1 of Eremochloa ophiuroides. NCBI lineage: Eukaryota > Viridiplantae > Streptophyta > Magnoliopsida > Poales > Poaceae > Eremochloa > Eremochloa ophiuroides. The sequence goes on along the minus strand of JAHLJS010000006.1, from coordinate 32,463,808 downwards.
TTCTATTTGACCAAACAAGAAGGGCATTTTAGAGATTTTGCATGTCAGTGCACCCTTAATCAAAGTTGTGTAGAATTTTATAAGCAACAAACTTTATTTTTGGGTCAACTCATGAAAATGGGTGGAAGATGGTCAAAAAGTTGAATTAGTGCAGATTTGGAGTTGTTTTGAAGTTTCAAAATTTTCCTAAGTCTAAAACTGGTTTTCAGTTTCGGTGTACCCATGCTCATCGACCTGTATCTCTCAATCCAGGCCAATCAAGAGTAAAGTGTCTTAATACCAAATGATCTACTCATGTAGCTCTTCAATCCATATTAGTGAAGTTTTCGCTAAAACGCCCTGGATCACGAGCTAGAGATCGATCAAAAGTCGAGTTTCAGTCGGCTTTCTGCGACTGAATCGAAGCCGATTCAAATCGGCATTCGGCCGAGCAGCTGGCCGCGCCGTCAGACGCCGCGCGCCAGGTGGTGTCGTACGCCGCCGTTGGCCACCGTGCCGGTCGGCTTTACAAAAGAGGCACGCCAGCCGGTTCCCAGCACGCTCCTCTCTTTCTCACTCGCTCGCTCTCACTCTTCCCCGCTCTCTCGCCCCTCCGCCCGCCGTTTTCCCCTCCGCCAGCTGCCATCGCCGCCGAGCCGTCGCCGCTGGTGAAATCCGCCGTCACCGCGCCGTCTCCGACCGCTCCACCTCCGCCGTAGCTTCGCCTTGCTCTGCTCTTCATCCTCGACCCGTTGCCGACCTCAGCCGAGCTAAGGTATAACGGTTTGGCCTTTCTCGCTGCCGCGCCATTGCCGGAGCACCGCCGAGCTCTCGGGTCGCCGCGACGAGGGCGATGCCGGGGTCGGCTTCTCTCTCCATTGCTCGTCTAGAAGTCTCCGTTAGCTGTAGATCCAGTCTAGGCCGTCGGGTGGGCCGGTCTCGCCGTAGGTTCGCCGGAACCCGAGCTCGCCGTGAACCCGCTCGCCACCGTGCCACCATGCGAGCGCAGTCAGTGAGTTTCCGTGTGCAATAGTCCGATTCGTCGCGTACATAGGTCCACTAGGGTTCCAGGATCTCGGAACGGTGCTTAGCCGCGCGAGCAACGGCCGGAATCAGCCGGCGCAAGCTCGCCGGACCACCGCCGTCCGCCATTGCCGCCGTCGAGCTCACTCCGGTGGGGTACGACCCTCGGCAGTTGGTCCATTGGGTTCGTCTCGTTGCCACGAGTCGGTAGGTAGCCTCGGCGTCGCCGGAGACCTCGCCGTCGGCGAGCTCTCGCCGGTCATCGCCGGCGGCTCTGCCTCTCTCTCTGACGCGTGGGGTCGGGTTGACCCCGGGGCCCGCGAGTCAGTCGTTCGGGTGCGCCTCTGGTTCACTGAGCCGGGTGCACGTAGCAGTTTCTATCGGGTTTGGGTTTTATGATTTATAAAATGAATTTCCAGAAAATGTGTAAAATCTTCCAAAATTCATATCTGGAGTTAGGAGTGTCCAATTGGGGTGAACCAAATTTTGTTATGTTTGTACTTCTGAGATATATCAAGGAAAAATATAAAATGTACTTTTGGAATACTTTTTCTGTGCGGTTATATTTAAATTGTTAATTGCTTGCAAACTTGATAAATGCATAAGTAATTGTAGGAATGTGCTAAAAATGTGATTCCACTTGCATTAATCTTGTTTAGGGAAGTAGAACCTAAGAAAAATATGTTTGCTGGTGTTGCACTGTTATTTATGTGGTGTCTAGTATAATGTGCCTTTTATGCTTTAATCTTGCAAAAATCACCATGCTTAATGTGTTAAGGATATGGTCATGAATATTTTTCCTGGACCATGTTATGTTGGAAAGAAGCTAAGAAAATTGGGAAATCTATTGTTTGATACTTTTCACTGTGTGAAGTATTTTCCATTGCTTAAAAGGTTGGTTGTTCGTTATTTTTGTGTAGACTGTTATACTTGTCCAAATGACTTGAAATTTTGTCAGTAGGCTAATCTAGATGTGTAATAGCTACTGTAATTTTTATGGATTTTTCTGGTCAGAGTAAACAGTAGGTCCAGTTATAGGCTAGAGTTTGTTTAGTTGTTTTTAAGCAAATATCTTTGGGTGTGAAGTGTTTTTATGCATTTCTGTGAGGTTCGGTATTATCACCTGTTTTAAACAGTAAAGCTGATCCTAATTTGAGCTTAGGGCAGCAAGGTTAATGTTTTGTTTATATGATGTTGCTCATGCCTGTTAATTATAAGTTGGTTGTGGTAGGTTAGTTGATGCATGTTGATTATTAAGTGCAGGTTGTAGACCTCTCACCCGGGATGAGAAATTGTTCTATGCTTTGCTTAAGAAGGGTGAGTATGAGTTAGTTATCTAGAGAAGAAATATGCACATACTCAGTAAATGAGTGTGGATTGTTAAACTGATTGCATATCATAGGTTAATTTGTGCATCTCTATCTTTCATTTCATGTGCATTCTCAGTTCTCACATATGCATATCATGCATACAGGATCGCCGGGAGGCGTGACGCTGTTGCAGTTTGATCCACCGGAGGAGGGAGTTCCGCCGGAGATTGAAGTGCCAGAGGTTCCCGAAGGCCAGGAAGAAGAGGCTGAACTTCCAGAGTGCCCTGATCACCAACCTACTAAGTTTGTGAAAGGCAAGCCCCGGAGCATCCCTAAGTCTCCACCTACTCTTTTTACAAATGCACTGGTCTTTATTAAATCGTATGATTGTGCACTTAAGTATAGGAGTTGATATGATACCGTTGCTGCATTTATACCTTGTCCACTTATAATTGATCCTGAAGTTATTACTAGACAAGGGGATGGGTTCGATCTTATGCTTTGCCATGCTTAGACCGGTAGAAGTCGAGGGATTTCCTGTCCTTCGCGAGCATAGGTGGTTACTAATGATGATGGGGTTGGATTCCACATGATGGACTATATGTGCCACCATGCCACAGTGTCTAATGAGAGAATCAAGGCTAGGTAGCGGGGAGCCGCATGACATGGTTGAGGTCATGCCGTCTTCGGTGCTGCTTGCGGCCGACTAGGACTGAGGCCACCAGACATCAGTTGAGATTGAAAGACGTCGTCACATAGCTGGCCAGATAAGTCGTTCTGACCGCGAAGCCGAGTATTTCCTTCTGAGCCGAGCCTTGGTGCGACTAGGCAGACATATTCTGGAGGTAGGAAGTATGTGCGGAGACACCATCTTACCAAGGGCAGGTCAAGGACCTGATGCATCCTGGAAGTGGGTTGGTCTCTGAGAATATGGTCCCCGCCAAACTCGCGACATATTGTGTCTCAGAAAGATTTAACGGTGGCCCAAGAAGCCAGTGGCTCGGCTGACAGGGTTTGTGATTGGCATATTTGCCAGCTGGTACAATCGATTCGAATCGCCATCTCTCCTGGTTAGTGAGAAACTGAACTGATCTTCTGGTGAGGTAGAGGCTAATAACTTGAACATAATGATTATGGTGAGATGAGGTTGATATCTGTGGATATCGGAAATCATATGGTTTTATTGATTGCTATAATATTCAGTGAATGCTTAGTATAGTGGCTAATCTTAGTAAATAGCTTAACTGAAATCGAAGCTTATCACAATTAAAATGAATAAGTTGAGGATCTACTGTAGTAATGCTTTTGATGCAAAAATGATGCTACCCTCTGAGCTCCACCAAATAAGCCTTGCATATCCTTGAGAGTCTTTTTATTTACTCCCTGTCGGGTAAGTCTAGCTGAGTACAATTGAGTACTCAGGGTTTTATTCCCATTGTTGCAGATGGTGTAGTCTACTACGCGTATTGCAGGAATTGCTTCACCCCTGCGGGCGAAGAAGACTAGACCCGAGGGTGGGGTCATTATCTATCCTTAGATGTTGTAAGAATGCTGTGACAGGGTCATTTGATGGTACTCGTATTTGAACTCTGTGGTGTAAAACTATGTTGACTTCCGCTACTACTATATTTGTGTAAAAGACTATGTTGTACTCTGATGTTTAAATTCGGTTGCGAACTTATGTGTCATGTGATTGGGTATTGCTGATTGAATGATCCTTGGGGTATGAAATGTTTGAAATCCATCGTGATTTCCGGACTACCGGGTTTATATTGGCTCAAGTGCGACTGGATTGCGATTAAAAATGCGATCGTTGTACTTGTGCTCGTATAAATTGGTCGGTTCTGTGACATGATCCATGTTGAGCCATCCGGTATGCCCACAGAGCTTCACTCAGCGTCAAGTACCACCTTCTTCTTGAAAATCTTGATTAAAATTTGATTTGACGCTTCAGCCTGACCATTGGCTTGGGCATAATAAGGTGATGAATTATACACTTTAATGCCTATGTCGTCAGCAAAGGTCAAAAACTCCTCTGAAGTGAACATAGTCCCTTGATCTGTCATGATAGTCTGTGGTATACCAAATCTGTAAATGATATGTTCCTTTATAAACTCGACTATATCTCCAGATGTGGCGTTCTTCAAAGGAACAGCTTCTACCCACTTAGTAAAGTATTCTGTTGCAACTAAAATCCATTTGTGACCTTTACTGGACGGTGGATAGATTTGGCCGATCAGATCGATTCCCCAACCTCTGAACAGCCATGGCTTGATGATAGGATTCATAGCTGAGGCAGGAGACTTCTGCACATTCCCGAATCTCTGGCATTCTTGACAGCCCTTGTAATACCTGAAACAATCTTCGAGCATTATTGGCCAATAATAACCAGTCTTTCTGATAATCCATTTCATCTTATGAGCCGATTGGTGAGCACCGCAGACTCCTTCATGAACCTCACTCATCAGCTTCATCGATTCTTCTGCCCCGAGGCATCTCAGCAGCACCCCTTCGACAGTCTTATAATACAACTGACCGTCCAGCGGCACGTACTTGATAGCTTTGTACCTCAGCTTTCTACTAACTTTTTGAGAAGGATTTGTAAGGTAACTTGCTATTTCGCCCCTCCAGTCATCAGCTAATTGCTCGGTATTGAGAATTTCCTGCATCGATCTGTAACCCGAAGGGCTCTGCGCTAGCCGGTTAGCCTCTTGATTTTGGGCTCTGGGAATATGATATAGCGAAACTGCTAAGAACCCTCTGATCAAAACTTGGCACTGCTCATAATAGCCTCTGAGTACGTCGTCTTTACATTCAAATAGGCCAAGCAATTGGTTGATGACTAGTTGTGAATCTCCAAAAACCTCAACTACGTCGGCCTTTGCTTCATGCAGAAGCTGAAATCCCTTCCAAATCGCCTCATATCAGCCTGGTTGATTGTCACTGTCGGCCCAATCTGGAAAAGCGTACTCTGACCTTGAGGTGATATTAGTATTACCCCAGCACCTCCGCCTTGCTTGCAAGATGATCCATCAAAGAACATAGTCCACGGTGCTATATCAACTATACTGACGGCGCCCTCATGATGCTGGGTGATGAAATCGGCTATTGCCTGACCATTGACTGCCTTAGGCGATTTGAACCTCAAGTCATACTCAGAGAAAGCCAAGATCCACTTCCCGATCCGTCCGTTGAGGATAGGCATTGACAACATATGCTTGATCACATCGGCCTTGGATACTACCACACATTTGGCCGATAGCAAATAATGCCTCAGCTTGGTGCATGAGTAGAATAATCATAAGCACAGCTTCTCAGTTGGCATGTATCTTGTCTCGGGATCCAAGAGCCTTTTGCTCAGATAGAAAACTGCCCTCTCTTTTCCTTCAAATTCCTGAAAAAGGGTCGATCCAATTGTATGGTCTTCGGCCGTCATGTACAGTTTAAATGGCTTACCTGCCTGTGGTAGTACCAGAACAGGTGGAGACTTCATATATTCCTTGATTTCATCGAAAACCTTTTGCTGTACGTCACCCCATTTGAATTCCTAAGTGTCCTTCAGCTTCAACAGTGGCGAGAATGGCAGCACCTTCTCTGACAGATTGGCAATGAATCTTCTGATAAAATTAATCTTGCCAAGCAAAGATTACAATTCCTTCTTGTTAGTCGGTGGTACAAGCTGATCGATGGCCTTCCTGCTCTTGCTGCCAACCTCGATTCCCTTGCGATGTACCATGAAACCCAGAAACTCACCAGCTGACACCCCAACTTGCCATTCTTCTTGTATACAGGGACAATATTCGACACCCGCTTGGCATATCGGCAAGCTCGAATGAACTTGGCTTCCAGCAACCTTTCAATCTCGGCCTTGATGTTAGGTAATGAATCCTGCTTGAATCGTCATGGTGGCTTCTTGAAGGGCAAAATTCAGGCTTGATAGGCAATCTGTGCTCAACAATCGATTTGTCCAAGCCAGGCATCTTGTAGTACTCCCAGGCGAAACAGTCTTTGTATTCTTTCAATAAGTCAATCAACTCTCGCCTGAACTCAGGGTCAAGATTGGCGGCAATATATGTCGGCCTTGGTCTGTCACCAGAACCGATATCCACTTCTTCAAGTTTATCGGCTGACGTAAAACCCTGTCCAACCTTGCCCTCAGTGCTATCGATTGGGTTGTCCACTAATAAAAATACTCAGAGCCGATTGCCCTGACCGGCTGTTGACTCTCATCGCTGACCTTGATGCAGCCTTCTTCCCAAGTCTTGCCAGAGAAACAGTCATGCTCCCCAGCTTCCCAGTAGGCAGCATCTGCTGCGACCGAGTCATCGGTTGGGACCACCTCAACCTCATCACCATGCCACTGCATCACACATTGGTGTATGGTTGACGGTACGCAGCAGTTAGCATGAATCCAATCACGCCCAAGTAGCAGACTGCAAGAGCCTTTGCTATCAATCACGAAGAAGGTGGTGAGCAGCGTCTTCTTTCCGACTGTTAGCTCGACATTGATTGCCCCCCGGGTATTTGAAGAGTTGCCCCCGAAATCTTTGAGCATCATGTCGGTCTCGATCAAATCATCAGGGCCCTTGCCCAGCTTGCGGAAGGTGGTGTAGGGCATGAGATTGACAGTGGCACCACCATCGACTAGCATCTTAGTCATGGGCATCCCATCGACATTCCTTTGAGATACAGTGCCTTCAGGTGCCGGTGCTTGGGTGGCTTGTCAAAGGCAGCTTGCTGAGTGAAAACCAGCTTGGCAGTGGCTTGCTCAGACTCTGACTCATCAGAATCAGAGGGAACTTCAATCTTCTTGGCTCGGGGCGCCCTAAACTTAGTCGGAAGCACAAACACCATCTGCGCATCAGCTGTTGTCTTCCCTTTGTCCTGAGGAAGTTTCTCCCGCCTGATTTGCTTCGGATGGCCTTCTACTTTGAGCTCCCTGTTCTTGAGGCGCTGCATGCGACGTCTCTGGCTCTTAGTAAAGTTCCCAGGTTCTCCTGCCAGACCGGCTCTCGGTGATCAACTGCCGCTTCGTTGAGCCAATTGCGCAGGTCTCTTTTTTCACGCCGATCCTGCATGTCATGTGGGCGTCTGTGCCTCTCATGCACAGACTGGCGGTTGGTCTGAGAGTCCCTGTACTCTTGGTATTGATCGCTGCACTCCGGGCAATTGCGCAGAGTCGACAATCTTAGACCTTCATTCCAGCAATGCCTGAAGAATGGGCAATGCCAGTGGCTTTCTTCTTCCTCCTAGCGGCGAGCCAGCTCTTCCTGGTAGCGGGCCTCTTCTTCATCACGAGCCCATCTCCGGTACTCTTCCTCTTCGAGCTGCCTCCGTTGGGTCTTCTCCTTCTCTCGACGCCATTTGTTCAACAGATCGCGAGAAGTAGGCCTGGTCTTCTTGGTGCCGCTGGACTCCCCCTTTTCATATTAGCTCTGGTTCTGCCCCCGCCTTCTCTTGATCATCGCCAGCTCCTCAGCCGATATCTGCATATCAGGATCGACTGATGCATTCCTTCTAGCTTGGTTGGAGGTCAGAACTTTCATCTTGCCTGCAGGGGCCGACACCTCGACCATATTCTGGCCCTTCGGGAACGAGAACTTATCAATCTTCATTTTTCCCTTAGCAGGACTGTCAAACTTTAATAAGCCGCGGGAGATAGCCCTCTGTATCTGAGTTTTGAATGCACGGCATCCGTTGGTGTCGTGTGAGGTGAGGCCATGGTATTGGCAGAACGTTTTCCCCTTCAAGTCTTCAGGAGAGGGTCTTACATAATCGGCAGGGAAGGTGATCTGCCCAGCACTGACTAGTAGATCGAATAATTTGTCCAGCTTATTTGTATCGAAATCATACTGATCCTCTGCGCTCCAATTCTTGGGCACGGCCATGGGCTTCTTGCCCCACCTTAGTCCAACAACGGCGATTTCATCTTCATCTTCATCCTCCGAGTCTGAATTACTGATGAACGCCATCTGTTTGTACTTCCCATCCTTACGGAGGGTCTGAGCTTGCAGCTCCAAGGCCATCACTCTCTGCAACACCTGGCTAATGCTATCAAAGTCAATGCCCACCAGCTTTTCTTGAATGTGCGGGAGCATTCCACCAACGACCAAGTGAGCGAACTGCTTGTCAGATAGGTGCAGTGAATAGCACATGTTCCTCATTTCCCTGAAACGCTTGATGAAGGTTGATCTAGTCTCGCTACTCTTCTGGCGCATGCTGGTCAAATCAATAATAGTTTTCTCCCCAGTGCCCGAGAAGAAATAGCTGTGAAACTTGTCTTCCAGATCTGGCTAGTTTTGAATTGACCCGGGCTCCAGAGTGGTGAACCAATTGAGAGCCGGCCCTGTCAATGATATTGAGAAGAAACGGACCCTGTGAGCATCCTCATATGATGCCTCATCGAGCTGAGTCTGGTAACGGCTGATGTGCTCTATGGTGGATACATCGTCTTGACTGCTGAACTTGGTGAAATCCGGCATGTGATACCTTGGTGGTAATGCCACGCGATCAAACCATTCAGGGTAGGGGAGCCTGTATTTGATCGACACCCCTGCCTTCGGTTGCAAGCCGAATTGGTCCCTGAGCATTGCACTCATCTTGTCTACTAACTCGTCTTGAGGCGATTGAGCATAACCGACGTAACATAAGTGTGCCCGATGTGAAAGTTTGGAGTCGTTGAAGGCACATTCCCAGTCGGTACGTTCCTGGTTGGCACGTTCCCAGTTGTACGCATATAAGTAGCAATCTGCTCAGGAGAGTAGTCTCTGTATAGCTTAGGCTGCGAAGCTATTTTTGGAGCCGAATCCGTCGTCATATTGGGATGTTGAACAGACGACTTTGACGGTTTCGGCTGTTGCGGCAGAGGATTGGATGTTCCGGCCGCTGCATCTGAGTTGGTATCTTTTGGGGGATATTGAAGTACGTTGGGCCCAATGATTCCTAATCCTGCTTCTTGATGACGGTCTTCATGATGCTGTAGAATGTCTGCAGGAAAACGTTGTGATGATGCCCGACTGCCTGATGCGAAGCATTCCAGATGGCGCTCTGGATGAATTCCTTGAACTCTTGCTCCTCCTTGTCGGTGTGGTCAGGCATGACCCACCTTGGGTAGGGGTTCTTCTTGAACACGCGGCCATCGCGATTTTTAGCAAACGACAGCAGACAGGCATCAGTGAACTCTTCAATGATCTGCTCCAGCACCACAGCATCCTTGGGATCGATCTCCTCACGCTTGACTCTGATGACACCGTCGTCCCTGGGAGCCACGGTCTCCGGAGCCTTTCCCTTAGTCATGAGTGAAACGGTCCAACCGGGCGTGCCAAAAGTGTGTTGGCACAAAATGTGGTTCCTTGCGCTTCAACACACCAGCGAAGCCGGATATGATCTTAAGAGCGTCGGAGTTTCCAAGATCCAGCTAGTTTCAAACCCGGTCAGAGAGTACCGATAACCCTCAGGCGTGCCAGTCAATTTGACCTACAATTGACAAGGAGAAGATAATAATCAGTAATCATAGGGCGGAACTAACCGGTGGGTCCAGGTAGTTCCAACTATGTGGCTCTGAGAGCCGATTTAAACGAAAATCGACTAAAGAGTCGATTTCGGCTTGTATGCATGTTTTACCACAAAGAACTGATACATAATCGATTAATATGTGTAACTGAATAGAACAATATACATTAAACAAGTCTATGAAGATAGTTATAATAGATCAAAGCATAATCAATTGTTGTAAATAGGTCAAATCATTCAGTTCAGACTGTCTGAATGTCAGACAGACAGAAATCGGCTATTTAGCCGATTTGGTAGAGCATGATCGGTTAACTGGTTTTTCTCGTGAAAGCACAACTGCATCGGCTAATTAGCCGATTCAGAGTTCGTGAAGCAGAAAACTTGGCGGTAGCGAAAGCCACAAGTCGATCTATAAGAATACCGAACTGGTCTAAAAGGCCGGCGGTTCTGTATCTATACAAATCGGCTCTTGCCAAGCCCTCTCATCACGTACGAGCAAGACTACAATAATACTGGCCAAATCAAGCGATATCATAAGAAACCATAAGCATGAACGAAACATAAATAAACGTTTTTTCATATAGATCTATTGCCAATACTATGCAATCTTGATCGGGCAAAGAGATGTTATATTAACAAATAAACGATGAATGACAGATAACATCTTGACAACTTAACGAGTCTAACTAAGTTGCCAAATTAGTTAGAGCTGATAACTAATCCATGCACATAATCAAGCTTAACCCAAGCCCTCGTCCACCGGATGACGCTAAACATAGATTAAACATGAAAAGAAACATGAATCGATAACTAATCCTAATTTGATCTAAGCCCACATCCATTGGATGACGCCAAACTCATATCAAACCAGAATCAACCCCGATCTACGATGCTCCCATGTCCACCGGATGACATTAAGAAGACAAAGCTTAACGAGGCATGACGGTACTTACAAGCAAGCCTGCGTCCACCGGATGACACTCAGTCCGATTGAAGAACTCGCCGAGATCTACGTTACTCCTACTCCTAAGGTTTGGCCGGAGCCGAAAGGTATGTTGTATTGATGTGTACGTGTGTATTACAATGGCCGGAGGTTTATATTTATACCCTGGGCTCGACAAGATAGAGTCCTAGGCGAATTACAACTCGAAATAGATATGGAAACTAACAAACTTTCCTAATCTAAGGGTAACTTGGAGTCCAATCTTCCCTTTCTAAAAACGGACTCCGATCGTGACCGCCCCTCGGCGCTGGAGATTCGCGCTGACATCATCAATCGACTCTTATCTTCAGCCGCGTCATCTTCTCTTCAGCCCAACAATCGATCCAGGACCTGATCGGCTATTCTCAAATCTTCGCATAGAAGGCTCTGCTTCCTGAAAATTGACTGTCTCTGCTCTCGGTATCAGCTATATATACTCAGCCCAAATTTTGGTGTAAACATTATGTTTACCTGAATATTTCACCAATGAAGGGAGTCAACCATTTTGGAGTCAAAGGCAAGTTAGACCCGCGTTATATTGGACCATTTCTGATTATAGAACGTGTGGGAAAAGTAGCTTACAAGTTGCAATTGCTGGAGGACCTCTCTGATGTGCACAATGTGTTCCACATGTCACAATTGAAGAAATGTCTTCGAGTGCCCGATCAAGTCATTGATGTTGAAGGAGTGGAACTCGAACCAGATCTGACATGCTTCGAGTATCCGATTCGAGTCTTGGATCAAAAGGATCGTGTTACCTGAAGAACTACAACCATGTGGTACAAGATCCAACGGAGTCAGCATTCTGAAGATGAGCTACCTGGGAGTCGGAGGACTATCTTTCAGAAAGCTTCCCCGAGTTTTTCGCTACCTTGTAGATGTAAATTTGTATGTCGTGTAATATGAAAACCTTTCTAACTTATTGTTGGCGCAAAAAGTGGTTCCCTAAGCCCAACACACCAGCGAAGCCGGAAACAACCCTTGAAAGCAGTAGAGCTCTCGCAGATCCAGCTAGCTTCGGACCCGGTCTGAGAGTGTCGATAACACCCAAGCGTGCCAGTCAATTTGACCTGCATTTTACAAGGAAATAGAGATAATCAGTAACACAAGGAGGAACTAACTGGTGAGTCCAAATAGTTCCAACTGTACGGCTCAAAGAGCCAGCATAATCGGAGATCGACTAGAAAGCCGATTTCGTCATGTTATGAACTGATTGTATAATAATGAAGTAAAACGGCTATCAGGATATTCATGTAAGGATAACATCGTGCTAACCGATCTAATTCAGTTAATGTGTACAAAAGAAAATAGATCACATGTACAGATCTGATCCGTACATCAAACAAGCAGAGATCTACTAAAGCTGGTCTAGAAGGCCGGCAGCTTTAGTAAACCCTCTTCGCTAAGTTTACCAAGTCTGCGTTCACCTGGTCTAACGGTCAGCGGGTTTCAACAAACCCAGCAAACAAAGCTAGATCGTTTGATATCCAAATAAGTCTATATGCACGATCTATTCATGAAAGCACAACTGAATCGGCTTTTAGCCGATGCAGGGTCCATGAAGCACGAACGAATGCTAGCGTAGTCATAAACAGACCTCAAATTAAGCAAGTCTAATCTAGCGAACCTTGTTCAGGTTAAACCTGTTTCACCGGATGACACTCAGTTTAACTTAAACAAGGACACGAAAATAAGACTTATGATAACTTCAGAACCACTTATGTCTCAACTAGAACCGAACGCACAACATGTAACGAACAAGATTAATAGGGAATTAGCCGATGTAAGCATGGAATCGATCATCATGGTAAGATAAGCATAAAAAGGCATAAACGACGATCAGATTCAAGTAAATCTAAGGCCAAATCTATCAATCTTGATCGGGCAGAGATATTGTTATAATATGGTAAATCAATTTAAATAAACAATACTGATAACTTAATGAATCTAACTAAATTGCCATATTTAGTTAGAGCCGATAACTAATCCATGTATGCAAACTATCTCAATCTATAGCCTGTCTATTGGATGACATTAACCAATAGATTAATCAAGCAAACAAACACGAATCGATAACTAATTCGCGCGTGAAAACCGTCCTAATCTGCATCTCGTCCACTGGATGACGGTTAACACAGTTTGATCGAGTAAACCAGCGTGAATCATCCTTGACTCACTATGCTTCCCGCGTCCACCGGATGACGCCAAAGAAACAGAGCTTAGCAAGGACCCTAGTGCGCCATGCTTCCGCATCCACCGGATGACGCTAAAAAGACATAGTTTAACAGGGGGTTGACGATACTTACAAGCAAGCCTGCGCCCACCGGATGACACCCAGCCTGGATGAAGTAACTCACCGGACTCGACTGACTCTAGGGTTTGTTGGCCGGAGCCGAAAGTTGTGTTATATTGATGTTGTGTTGTTCATATCAATGGCTAAGGGCTTATATTTATAACCTGAGCGTAAGAAGATAGAGTCCTAGTCGAATTACAACTTATCAATAGATAAGGAAACTAACAAACTCTCCTATATCTAAGGTAACTTGGAGTCCAATCTTCCCTTTCCATAATGGACTCCGATTGTGATCGCACCCTGGCGGCGCGGACTCTGGATGACGTCATCAATACTGTCGCTGCGCGCCTCCTGTCACCTTGGCCCGATAGTCGATTCACCGTGCAATCGGCTGTTTCCTTCCTTCCGCTGGATGGAATCTGCTTCCGAGATTGGCTATCTTCCTCTGGTATCGGCTATCGGCTCCGAGTCCAAAATTTGGTGTTAACACATGCCCCTAATTTTGGAATAAACTGGTTTATTCCGAAATTAGGCGCTTGAGCCTTCCAAATAGCCAAACTACAGCTTCCCTCTCAGCGCTTGAAACTTTCGCACCAAAATGAAACCCTAAACCATCGCAATTTCCGCCACGGGCTTCAATCCGCCACCGTCAGCTTTGATTCACCGCCGTCAAGCCGTCCTGAGCTAATGGCGACTCCATCCGAGGTCCCTGAGGTATCAATTTCATCGATCCACCTCCTGATTTGTGAATCCCTCTTCAACCTTACTGAATACGAGTTTCAAATCCAGGCACTGAGGAACGATATTCTGATTCCGCTGATGGACATCCCCAAGCCTACTACCTGGGTCCGATGGGCGATCCGGTCCCCAAACATTTCATCGTTCAAGAAACTAACCAGTTCTCATTCCGAAGCTCCATGATGGGCGCCTCTCCCTAGGCCAAGTCCTTCAGAAACTGGCCGAGCATACCTGCTGGATGGAGGAACTGGTTCCGCCGTGTCGCGGCGAAGAAACGCGCGGACTGGGAGATGCACCATCTGAGCCAATGTCTTGATCTATCATTATCAAAGATGGCAAAGAATGAACTACTCCTGATAGCCAGCCAGTCACTTTTGGTCCAACTCCCTGAACGCTTTTGTATTCGGAGACGGTCCAACAACCATTACCCTGGGCGATATCCACATGCTCACCGGGCTTCAAATCACTGGATCGTATGACTTCTGGGATCTCTGCACTAGTGGCAAGAAGGACCCATACTTCCCGAAGCTGGACACATACAAAGGGTGGAGTGGCTATGTTCAGCACCACTAGAAAGCCTCTTCTTCCGTCAGCGAGAAAGAACACGTCGCGTTTTTGACCATGTGGCTTGAGAGATTCATGTTTTGTGGTGCCACTGCCGGACCAGCATACCCTTATCGGGTCTTGGCAGAGAAACTGGCTCAAGGGCACTCATCCCCCTGGGCAAACTCCTGTTGGGTGCAGCATATAGGCTTATGAACGGGGTGTTCAGCTCCTTGATCACAGGTGAAGAAGTACAATGCATAACAGGCCCTTGGTGGCTAGTACAGCTGTGGCTCAACCTGTATCTGCACAAGCTGGTAAGAACACAACTCCAGGGCCTCAGCTTTCCATCCACCGAGTACTCAGAGGAAGAGGATCCAAAAACCAGAGGCTGTCAAAGCTATGGTGAAGCTGCTTCTGCCATAACCATCCCAACTACAAAGGGCAACATGCTGAAAACATTGTACAGGGGATTGGGACCAAAGGTTACTACCTGGTTCCCCTATGAGGATGAAGATGAATTTCCAGCACCCTCCAGCTTCAAGTTCAACAATGGGTGCTCTGATGATGAAGCCACCAGAATCCTGAATGCAATCATAAAACCTTGTGCCTTGCCAATAGACTTCAAACACCTTCGGAGCGCAAGCGGCAAGCCAACTAGCTATCCCTCTTATGAATTTTATCACCCAAACATAGCGGTAAGACAGCTAGGCTTTGGCCAATTGCCTCCTCAGCTCCCTTTCTTGAGTACCTTGAAACCCAGGGAGAACGTTACAGAGCTCCTTCAGGCCGGCAGAATTTTTTAACTTGGAGCAAACCTGCCCACATTCTCGCCGAAGCCGTGGAATCAAGTCTGCATCACCCATCAGAGTTTTGATGACTGGTGGCAGCGATGGCACGCTCACCTGTTCTGCCAGACTGTCCATGACAAGTGCAGAGCCCTGGACTCGAACTTCGAATCTTCCCGAGCAGTAGGTGTTCTCAGCCGATTTCAGTAAAAACGGCTTTAGTCAAACATATTACCTGATAGATGTTTCTCGCAGGACTCATCATCCAATCCACCAGAGTGAGTGGAATACTATCCCCCTTGTCCAACAGCGAGGCTAGGTTCTCGAGCACCGACGCTGCGACAACTAATGTCAGGCCCTGTTATACTGACACCCCCTTCTGCCTCAAAATGACCAGCTGCATCTCAGCTTCAAAAGCAAACACCCAAGAAACACCGTTCGACAAGAAAAATTCAGGTATCCAGAACTGGCATCGACCTTCCTTTACTGCAGTATGCTCCGATCCCTAAATCGGCTCTTTACCAGGTGAAACCCCAGCCGATTCAATATCGGCTTTGTCCTGTTTCGAATCGACTTGTTCGGCCTGATACGTTTCTGCATGCGAACCGGCTCTCAGGCTTGCATTGTACCTCAGAATCGATTACTCAGCCTGATCTGTTCTACATACGAATCGGCTTACGGGCCTGCGTCTTAGCATCGGCTTAGTTCTGCTTTCCCTTAGAGTTAACCTCTCAGCCTGATTCACTACGAATCGGCTTGTGGGCACTCACAATAGGATCGGCTAGGCAGCCTGACCCAAAGACCCGATCGGTGTGCGACCACTGACGGCGGCGCTTCGTCTCCCTGATCTGGCAACTGTTCCGGATTCAAGAAACGCGGATTAACCGCAACCTAAAATCCATCGCGTCGTCTCGCCTTCCGAGGAGGAAACCGTCTCGATGCCCTCAACTTTATAAATACACGCTCGGCCTGAGCGAGCAACCACAACATCAAAGCCTTTGCTCACCCGGCCTTCTCTCCTCAGATCAGAGAAAACAAATCCCCAAAACCAAATCCATGTCTAGCGACGGAAACCACGGCAAGCGGCCGGCCTCGGGTTCCGCCGAAGGTGACAACTTCAACCGGAGCCTGCGAGCCGTGGGTGAACGGAGGCATCACCTACGAGCCTGGTTAGGGTAAGGCTGCTGCTCACTTCTTGATACATTGATCTAATCTAATCTGACCGTCACCGTCTTGCGCAGTGATGCGGGAACTGCCGGCGTCGGAGGTTCGGGAACCGGTGTCGGGCCGTCTCAGGCCGTCCCTGCAGCCGCTGGAGCCACCCCTGGCGCGGATGCCGCTGCTGACCCACATCACGGCCGTCGTCGCTGGGTGACACCCCGGCAGTTAGCCATCTACAGTAGGTAAATCAGTCTGTACCCAAGAAATTGGTTTTCTTTCGATTCCGACACATCTGCTTCTTTGTCAATCTTCAGTCAGGCCCGCGTGATTCCTTTCCTACCGAGAGCACCGATTGGCGTGGACACCCAGGCTCTCCGAACTGCGCCTCCTCAGGAACCCCCTCAAGATCTGGCCCCGAGCGCTGGATCAGAATCGGGGTCTTTTGACGGGTCCTACACCGCCGCCGACGGTCGCCGATTCCATCACCAGATGGTGGAGTACCGTAACCTCTACTCAGAGGCTACGAAGGAGAATGGCCGGCTGTAGGGTGTCAACGAAGCCCAAGCCGCTGCCCTTAAGGCCGCCGAAACCGAGGTGGCCAGGGTGCAAGCCCAACTCGCCTAATCGGACGCTGCAATGGCCGGTAACATCTTGGATTGTGATGCGCTGACGATCACCTTCATGCTGACACTTCTTTCTTTTGCAGCCCTGACCGCGTAGCTTGAAGAGTTACGTGTGGCCGCCGAGACCGCCGCCAATGCCGTCAATGCCCGTGGCAACACACAGGTGGAGCGGCTCCTGGATGTTCACCACCACGTCTCCCAGGTGGCCATGGCCGGCGTTCATCACGGCGCCACTGGGGCTCTCACAGTCGCGCAAATCCGCTCCGGCATTGCTCTGGAGGCTATCGAGCCCGGGTTCCCGGAGGGCCAGAATATGGAGGAGGCCAGCGCCCAACTGGCGAACTTCTTCCCTCACGCCGACGAGGTCGTGGCTGTCACTGACACCCAGGACATCATAGACAAAGCCACGCATGATTAGAATGTAATAGGGCTCATGTAAGCACAATCAGAAATAAAACTTTCTTCAAAAATCATCAATCTGATTTCCATATGTGTCCGGATACATATATATTTTCCTTTATTATTTTTTCTTTTTTTTGCACTAAAGGCGATGCTTATCGCATCGGCTGTTACACCCCATCAAGGGTATTTCATTTTTATGCTAAGGACGACTCGTTACTACGATGTCGGCCATTTTGTCCTGAAGGCGACCCGCTTACACGGCATCGGCTGTTAGAGCCAGATTCACATGAATCGGCTATCACCCCCAACTGGGATGCTAGGGTAGTATTTCTTCAGATGCTTCCTGTTGATGGCCCTGGCGAGTCTCTGTCCTTCTAAATCCTCAAGGATGTAAGCATTACCCGGGGCGCATTCAACCACACGATACGGGCCTTCCTAGTTTGGCGACCACTTACCGAATCGGCTATCTTTCGTACCAATAGGCAGAATGACTTTCCATACTAGCTCTGATTCGGTGAAGCTCTTGCTTCTTACCTTAGTGTTGTAATACTTGGCCACCCGTACCTTGTTCCTTTCAATGAATTCCAAAGCCTTAAGCCGATGACAGTGCAAATCTTCTAGACTGTCCATCATAATGTCTTTGTATTCACCGGCTGTAAGCTTGTTTTGCAACGTGACGCACTGTGTCTCAGACTGAATCTCCCATGGCAAGACAGCAGCGTGTCCATAGAATAGCTCATAAGGTGAAGCTTTGATCGATCCATGCTATGCCATGCGATATGCCCATAGCGCCTCGCTCAGATGCAAATACCATTTTTTGGGGTTCTGCTCAATCTTTTTCTTGATGACCTTGATCAAAATTTTATTGGAAGCTTCTGCTTGTCCGTTGGCCTGGGCATAATACGGCGATGAATTATAAATCTTGATGCCCATGTCGTCGGCAAAGGTCATAAACTCCTCTGAAGTGAACATTGTCCCCTGATCGGTTGTGATCGTCTGAGGTATGCCAAACCTGTAAATAATGTGCTCCTTTACAAATTCGATCACATCAGCTAAAGTGGCGTTTCTCAAAGGAATAGCTTCTACCCACTTGGTGAAGTAATCAGTCGCCACTAGGATCCATTTGTGACCCTTGCTCGACGGTGGGTAGATTTGGCCGATTAGATCAATACCCCATCCTCTAAACGGCCATGGCTTGATTATCGGATTCATAGCAGAGGCTGGAGACTTCTGTATATTTCCGAACTTCTGGCATTCTTGACACCCTTTATAATATTTGAAACAAACAATCTTCCAGCATCGTAGGCCAATAGTAACCAGTGCTCCTGATGATCCACTTCGTCTTGTGAGCCGATTGATGTGCACCGCAGACTCCATCGTGTACTTCGCTCATCAGCTTCACTGATTCCTCTGTCCCCAGGCATTTGAAGAGCACTCCTTTAACAGTCTTGTAATACAATTGACCATCCAGCAACACGTACTTGGTGGCTTTGTACCTTAGCTTTCTGTTGACCCGTTGTGAAGGATTTGCCAGGTAACCTGCTATCTCACCCCTCCAATCATCAGCTGATTGCTCGCTGTTGCAAATCTCCTGCATCGGCCGATAACCCGACGCGTTCTGCGCCAGCCGATTAGCCTCCTGGTTCTGGGCCCTGGGGATGTGACAGAGAGATACCGACATGAACTTCTTGATGAGAGCCTGGCACTGATCATAATAGCCTCTGAGTATCTCGTCTTTACACTCATACAGGCTGAGCAATTGGTTGATTACTAGTTGTGAATCGCCAAATACCTCAACTACATCGGCCTTTGCTTCATGCAGAAGCTGAAAACCTTTCCACGCGGCTTCATATTCAGCCTGATTGTTTGTGACAATCGGCCCGATCTGGAAAGCATACTCAAAGCGCACACCCCGTGGCGAGATGAGCACTACTCCGGCGCCACCACCTTGTTTGCATGAAGAGCCATCAAAGAACATAGTCCGTGGTGCTATACCTGCTACATTAGCCGATCCTCCGTGATGCTGTGTGATGAAATCGGCTATCGCCAGTCCTTTGACTGCCTTAGCCGATTCGAACCTCAAGTCAAACTCTGAGAGCGCCAGGATCCATTTGCCGATCCGACCATTTAAAATCGGCATCGAAAGCATGTGCTTGATGACATCCTCCTTGGACACCACCACACACTCCAAGGCAAGCAGGTAGTGCCTCAACTTGGTGCACGAATAGAATAGGCACGAGCACAACTTCTCGGTCGGTGTATATCTTGTCTCAGGGTCAAGGAGCCGCCTGCTCAGGTAGAAAACTACTCTCTCCTTCCCTTCAAACTCTTGAAAAAGGGCCGATCCAATAGTATGGCTTTCGGCCGTCACGTACAACTTAAAAGGCTTCCCTGTCCATGGCGGTACTAAGACAGGTGGAGTTTTCATGTATTCTCTGATTTCGTCAAAAGCCTTCTGTTGCACATCACCCCATTTAAACTCTTGATCATTCTTGAGCTTCAACAATGGCGAGAACGGCAGCACCTTCTCTGATAAGTTGGCGATGAACCTTCTGATAAAGTTAATCTTACCGAGCAAGGATTGCAATTCCTTCTTGTTGGTTGGAGGTACAAGTTCATCGATCGCCTTCTTGCTCTTGCTGCCGATCTCTATCCCTTTGCGGTGAACCATGAATCCTAGAAATTCGCCAGCCGACACGCCAAATGCACACTTGTTAGGATTCATCTTCAAACCATGTCTCCTTGTGCACTCCAGAGTGGCCCTCAGATCGGCCAGGTGATCCTTATATCTCTTGGATTTCACCACCACGTCATCTATATAAATTTCAACGATTTTGCCAATCAACTTATGAAATATGTAATTCATAGCTCTCTGATAAGTTGCACTGGCATTCTTCAAACCAAACGTCATGACCACCCATTCAAACGAACCAAGCGAACCAGGGCACCTGAAGGCAGTCTTCGAGATGTCTTCATCAGCCATAAAAATTTGATTATAACCAGCGTTACCATCCATGAAGCTAATGACCTGATGCCCAGCAGCCGAGTCTACCAGCATATCGGCTATTGGCATAGGGTAGCCATCCATCGGTGTAGCTCTATTTAAATCCCTGAAGTCGATGCAGACTCGCAATTTACCATTTTTCTTGTACACAGGGATGATGTTTGATATCCATTCGGCATATCGGCAAGCTCGAATGAACTTGGCTTCTAACAGCCTCGTGATTTCGGCCTTAATGTCGGGTAGAGCGTCCTCTCTAAACTGACGTGGAGATTGCTTGTGTGGCCGAAACCCTGGCTTGATGGGTAACCTGTGGTCAACAATAGATTTGTCCAATCCAGGCATCTCATAATATTCCCAGGTGAAGCAATCTTTGTACTCCTTTAGCAGTTGAATCAGCTCCTGCCTGAACTCTGGGTCTAGGTTGGCAGCAATAAATGTCGGCCTTGGCCTGTCGCCAGGTCCAACATCTACCTCTTCGAGCTTGTCGGCCGACGTGAATCCTTGCCCCAACTTACCCTCTGTGCCGTCGATTGGATTCTCCATTTAATAAAAAGACTCAGAGCCGATTGCCCTAATCGGCTGTTGACTCTCATCGCTGACCCTGATGGAGCCTCCTTCCCAAACCTTGCCGGAGAAACAGTCATGATCCCCAGCTTCCCAGTACGCGGCATCCGCCGTCGCCACGCTGACCGAGTCATCGGCCGGGACCACTTCGACCTCATCGCCATGCCACTGAATGAGGCACTGATGCACGGTGGATGGCACGCAGCAGTTGGCATGGATCCAGTCGCGTCCGAGCAGCAAGCTGTAGGCGCCCTTACTGTCGATCACGAAAAAGGTGGTGAGCAGTGTCTTCTTCCCCACTGTCAGCTCGACGTTGATTGCCCCCTGAGTGTTGGAAGAATTGCCCCTGAAATCCTTGAGCATCAGATCGGTTTCTATCAGATCATCAGGGCCCTTGCCTACCTTGCGGAATGTGGTGTAGGGCATGAGATTGACAGTGGCGCCACCGTCCACCAGCATCTTCGTCATGGGCATGCCGTCGACGTAACCTTTGAGGTAGAGGGCCTTCAGATGTCGATTCTTGGCCGGCTTGTCAAAAGTAGCTTGCTGTGAGAGCACTAACCTGGCCACTATTTCTTCTGATCCCGAGTCGTCTGAGTCAGAATTGGTATCGTACCTCTTGGCTCTGAACTCTGCAGGTGGCACAAACACCATCTGCGCGTCGGCCACAGCTTTCCCATTACTTTATGAAGGCTTTTCGCGCCACACCCGCTTGGCATGCCCCTCAGCCTGGAGCTCCCTGTTCCTGAGCCGCTGCACCCAGCGCCTTTGGCTTTTAGTTAGATCTCCCGGGCACCACTGGTTCTCCTGCCAAACCAGCTGTTGGCGCTCAACCACCGCCTCATCAAGCCGATCGCGCAGGTCTCTTTTTTTCACGCCGATCCCGCGGGCTACGGGGGCTTCCTAACCTCTCGTGCACAGACCGGCGGTTGACCTGGAACTGCCTGTACTCTCGGTACTGATCGCTGCACTCTGGATAGTTGCGCAGTGTTGGCAGTCTCAAGCCTTCGTTCCAGCAGTGTCGGAAGAACGGGCAATGCCAGTGATCCTCCTCACCTTCCCGGCGGCGAGCCAGTTTTTCGTGATAGCGCTCCTCTTCTTCCTCGCGGAGCCACCTGCGGTATTCCTCTTCGCGCTGCAGCTACCTCTGATGGTCCTTCTCTTTCTGACGCCGCCACTTATTCAGTTGATGCTGGTGTGTGGGCCTCCTGCTCTTGGTGCCGCTGGACTCTCCCTTCTCCAGTTGCTTCTGGTTCTGCTCCCTCCTTTCTTTGATCAGCGCCAGCTCCTCAGCTGTGATTTGCGCATCGGTATCAACCGAGGAGTTCTTCTTGGCCCGTTCGGAGGTCAGCACCTTCACCTTGGCTGGGGGGTTTGCGATCTGGACCATGTTCTGCCCCTTCGGGAATGGGAATTTATCGATTTTCATCTTCCCCTTGGGAGGGGCCTCAAATTTCAACAGGCCGCGCCTAATGGCCTTCTGGATCACTTCTTTGAAATTGCGGCAGCCATTTGAGGAGTGTGAGGTGAGGCCGTGGTACTGGCAGAACGGTTTCCCCTGCAAGTCTTCAGGAGATGGCTTGACGTAGTCAGCCGGGAAGGTGATGTGGCCCGCGCTGACTAACAGGTCGAAGAGCTTGTCCAGCTTGCACGTGTCAAAGTCGTATTGATCCTCCGCGCTCCAACCTTTTGGCACGGCCATGGGCTTTGTACCCCATTTGAGCTCAACAGCGGCCACTTCTTCGTCCTCCCATCCTCTGAGTCGGAATTATAGACATAAGCTGACTGCTTGTATTTCGATTCCTTCTTGAAGCTCTGGGCCTACTGCTCTAATGCGGCCACCCTCTGCATCACCTCGCTGATGCTGTTGAAGTTGGTGCCCACCAGCTTTTCTTGGACGTGTGGGAGCAGCCCACTGACCACTATCTTGGCGAGCTGTTTGTCGTTCAGATTCAAGGAGTAGCACATGTTCCTGGTTTCCCTGAATCGCCTGACGAAAGCCGATCCAACTTCATTCGGCCTTTGGCGCATATTGGTGAGATCTGTGATGTCCTTCTCCTCGGTGCCAGAGAAGAAGTAATTATGGAACTTGGTCTTCAGATCTTCCCAACCTTGAATCAAGCCAGGCTCCATGGACGCGAACCAGCTAAACGCCGGCCCTGTCAGTGATAGCGGAAAGAGCCGGACCCTATGAGCTACCTCATATGAAGCCTCGCCGAGCTGGGTCAGGTAGCGGCTGATGTGCTCCATTGTGATGACGTCGTCCTGCCCACTGAACTTGGAGAAGTCGGGCAAGCGATACTTGGGCGGCAACGTCACTTGGTCGTACCACTCGGGGTAAGGACGCCTGTACTTGATTACAGTCCCAGTCTTCGGCTGCAAACTGAACGTATCACGGAGCATGGCACTCATCTGCTCCAGCAGCTGATTGTTAGGCGTCTGGGTGTACCCCGGATGCGGCGCTGCCTGAAGGTCTTAATATGTAATCCCCTCGTGGTATCTAGGGGTAGGGTTGGCCGTGTCTGCCGCCAGTGTACTTCTAGCCACCGGGTTCACCACTGGTGAATTCATCGAGTTCACCGTCTGCCCAGTGGCCTGCATGAAAGTGGCGATCTCTTCTGGAGTGTGATCTTTCTATAACCTGGGAGAAGCTGCTATTTTTTGAGCCGAACCGGCCACCGTGGCACCTTGCACTGGTGCTTTCGGCTGGCTCGGCTGTTGCGGTGAGGAATTGGAGGTCCCTACCGTTGCTTTTGGATCCGCGTCTTCTGCGGGTATGTTGAAGTAAACCGGACCCAAAGACTCCCAATCCTGCTACTTGAGGACTGGTCTTCATGATGTTATAGAACGTCTGCAGGAAGGATTTGTGGTGGTGGCCGACTGCTGAATAGGCGGCCTCCCAGGTCGCTTCTTCCAGCATCTGTTTGAGGTCGGCCCTGCACTCCTCTTCAGATTTATCAGAATGGCCGTCCATGATCCACCTCGGGAATGCATTCTTCTTCACTATGGAGCCATCGCGCTGCTTGCTGAATGAAAGCAGGCAGGCATCAGCGAATTCTTCGACGATCTTGTTCAGCACTGCCGCGTCCTCCTCGTTGAGGTCTTCGATCCTGACCCTGACGACAACATCATCTCTGAGGCCTCCGGCCTCCTTAGAGGAGCCGTCTGCCGCGGTCTTCCCTTTTGCCATGGTCTTCAGTGATCTGTCCCACCAGGCGTGCCAAAAAGTGTGTTGGCGCAAAAAGTGGTTCCCTAAGCCCAACACACCAGCGAAGCCGGAAACAACCCTTGAAAGCAGTAGAGCTCTCGCAGATCCAGCTAGCTTCGGACCCGGTCTGAGAGCGTCGGTAACACCCAAGCGTGCCAGTCAATTTGACCTGCAATTGACAAGGAAACAGAGATAATTAGTAACACAAGGCGGAACTAACTGGTGAGTCCAGATAGTTCCAACTGTACGGCTCAAAGAGCCAGCATAATCGGAGATCGACTAGAAAGCCGATTTCGTCATGTTATGAACCGATAGTATAATAATGAAGTAAAACGGCTATCAGGATATTCATGTAAGGATAACAACGTGCTAGCCGATCTAATTCGGTTAATGTGTACAAAAGAAAATAGATCACGTGTATAGATCTGATCTGTACATCAAACAAGCAGAGATCT
Source organism: Eremochloa ophiuroides (assembly GCA_038502445.1). Lineage (NCBI taxonomy): Eukaryota > Viridiplantae > Streptophyta > Magnoliopsida > Poales > Poaceae > Eremochloa > Eremochloa ophiuroides. The sequence goes on along the minus strand of JAHLJS010000006.1, from coordinate 32,439,223 downwards.
ACTAAAGCTGGTCTAGAAGGCCGGCGGCTTTAGTAAACCCTCTTCGCTAAGTTTACCAAGTCTGCGTTCACCTGGTCTAATGGCCAACGGGTTTCAACAAACCCAGCAAACAAAGCTAGATCATTTGATATCCAAATAAGTCTATATGCACGATCTATTCGTGAAAGCACAACTGAATTGGCTTTTAGCCGATGCAGGGTCCATGAAGCACGAACGAATGCTAGCGTAGTCATAAACAGGCCTCAAGTTAAAGCAAGTCTAATCTAGCGAACCTTGTTCAGGTTAAACCTGTTCCACCGGATGACACTCAGTTTAACTTAAACAAGGACACGAAAATAAGACTAATGATAACTTGAGAACCACTTATGTCTCAACTAGAACCGAACGCACAACATGTAATGAACAAGATTAATAGGGAATTAGCCGATGTAAGCATGGAATCGATCATCATGGTAAGATAAGCATAAAAAGGCATAAACGACGATCAGATTCAAGTAAATCTAAGGCCAAATCTATCAATCTTGATCGGACAGAGATATTGTTATAATAAGGTAAATCAATTTAAACAAACAATACTGATAACTTAATGAATCCAACTAAATTGCCATATTTAGCTAGAGCCGATAACTAATCCATGTATGCAAACTATCTCAATCTATAGCCTGTCTACTGGATGACATTAACCAATAGATTAATCAAGCAAACAAACACGAATCGATAACTAATTCACGCGTGAAAACCGTCCTAATCTGCATCTCGTCCACCGGATGACGGTTAACACAGATTGATCGAGTAAACCAGCGTGAATCATCCTTGACTCACTATGCTTCCCGCGTCCACCGGATGACGCCAAAGAAATAGAGCTTAGCAAGGACCCTGATCCGCCTTGCTTCCAGCATCCACTGGATGACGCTAAAAAGACATAGTTTAACAGAGGGTTGACGATACTTACAAGCAAGCCTGCGCCCACCGGATGACACCCAGCCTGGATGAAGTAACTCGCCGGACTCGACTGACTCTAGGGTTTGTTGGCCGGAGCCGAAAGTTGTATTGTATTGATGTTGTGTTGTTGATATCAATGGCTGAGGGCTTATATTTATACCCTGAGCGTAAGAAGATAGAGTCCTAGTTGAATTACAACTTATCAATAGATAAGGAAACTAACAAACTATCCTATATCTATGGTAACTTGGAGTCCAACCTTCCCTTTCCATAATGGACTCCGATCGTGATCGCACCCTGGCGGCGCGGACTCTGGATGACGTCATCAATACTGTCGCTGCGCGCCTCCTGTCACCTTGGCCCGATAACCGATTCACCGTGCAATCGGCTGTTTCCTTCCTTCTGGTGGACGGAATCTGCTTCCGAGATCGGCTATCTTCCTCTAGTGCTCCCAGTCCAAAATTTGGTGTTAACACTTATTTAGTGATCAAGTTGGGTTTAGTTTGCCTTGACATATTTTCTTTTCCATTACTTAGTTTTAAGTCTTAATCATATATCAAGTCTCGGGACAAGATTTCTTTTAGGGGGGAAGGTTGTAATACCTCCGGTATTATGGTTAATTAAAACTGTCATGTCATCATGTTTAATTTAATTGCCTGCATTTGATTGTGCTCAGGGCTTTTAGAGTGATTTGACTGTGTTTGGGAATGATTGTGCAATTAAACCTATAACTGAAAATCAAAAATTAAATTCAAAGAAAAATCAAATTAAGCCCTAATTTGGCCCCAAAACCTAATTCAAAAACTATAAGAAATCTAATAAAAGTGTCTTAATAAAAGTTGTAGATATTTTAAAATGCAACAACTTTTATTTTTGTAGATTTCGAGGTTATATTGTGGAAATTCAAATTAAACTCAAAACAATGCTTTGAAATTTGAATTTGGAATATCATTTCAAAAATTATCAGGAATCTGACCAAATAGCCTTAATAAAAGTTGTAGAGCTCAACAACTAGAACAACTTTTATTTTTACAGAAATTCAAGTTGTTAATAAAAATTTGGAGACTTGAATTGGATTTCATTTGAAATTTAAAAACCCTATTTACCCCCTTTTGAATATTTTCAAATCTAGGCCAAATTTGAACATGGTTCAAAAAGGAAAAATGTTTTACCCAAAATGTGTCACAACTTTTGTATTTGGCACTTTCCCAGATTTGAATCGGATAGGGCATAATTAGATGGAATAGGGTTTGACCTAATACCTAGCTATAGTACCGGACCCTCCCTTCTTTGCCTGCGCGAGCAGCGCGCGTGCACGCGTGCGCCGCGCCGGAATCGTCCGGCCAGGGCAGGGCCCTGTCGCCATCGAGCGGTGAGTGCAGGGGGCCCCGGACCTGCTCGCACTTATCCGCTCCTCCCCGGGTCGTTTAAAAGCGACGAGCCCCACCCCCTTCATTTCCTTCTCCTGCCGGCCGCCGACGAGTGCACCTTGGTTCTCGTCAAAATTCGCCGTGCTCTTTCCATCTTCACCCACTCCACCTCGCAGCCAGCTAGTTAGCTCCCCTGCGCATCGATTGTCGCCGCTGGTGCTAGCTATAGTGCACCGCAAGCTCCGGAACGTGCGTCGTCGTCCCCAAGTCCAGACGGAGCGCCGCCGCGGCCAACCTCACCGTGCCTAGACCTCTACGGTGAGCCTCTCCCTTTTTAGCGTCACATTTTGAACTCCCTAGCCTTCACTGATGCTTATGCGCACGTCGGTGTTCTACTCAGTGCCTTAGGATCGCCAGAACGGACATCGCCACCAGGAACCAAGCCGCCGGAGCCACCGCAGTCCTCGAGCCCGCCATCCGTGTCGTCTCCGTCCCAAGCACCGGTTGTTTCGTGTTCTTGGTGAGCTAAAGAACTGCCCCTAGTCTTCCCTTTAAACGCTACCGTGTGCCTGCGGTCGGAACCGTGGTGCCGAGTCACCGTTTCCGCCTGTGCTCGTCGGAGGCGGGTAGGTTTTAGGTCGGGTGCTTAGAATAGTTTGCGGTGTTCGGGTGGTGCTAGAGGTGTGCTCGGTTGCGTTGCGGGGTCGCCGGCGGCGAACTTCCCGGCGAACCGCCGCGCGCGCGTACGCGTGACCGCGTCGTGAGGGAGAGGGAGGGAGGAAGAGGAAGCTGACAGGTGGGGGCCGCCTGTTAGCGTTCCTGTGAGAGAGAGGGCGCGTGGGCTGTGTTGGGCCGGTGCCTGGCTTACTGGGCCGCCTCGGGTTAGATTGGTTTTCCATTTTTCCGGGGATTTATAAATGACTTTTGCATTTCTATTTAAATTAAATAGTACTGCAGTTTGTTATTTTTGTTAGAATTAATGTGTAGCTCTAGAAATCATGAAAATAGTTGTGTAAGCTCTCTGTGATATGTAGTATTTAATAAAAATATTTAGTACATGTTTTGAACACTTTCTGCAGTCACTAAAAACAGCACATTAATTAATAATGCAATTTTGGCGAATTTTTATAAATTCTGTAATGCTCCAAAAATGGTGAAATTTATTTTGTCACTGTTTTGAGTCAAAAGCTATCTGTTGGAGAAGTTTGGCCTCAAATGTAAATAGTTTAGTTGTTTACTAATTAAATGTTTGATTAATTAATTAATAAAAGAAATAGAAAACAAGAATGACTAGGGTATTGTGTGATTTAAGGGTTGATTGTGGTTCTAAGTCAAACACCTTTATGACCTAGAACATCTTAGGATAAATTACTTTGAATAGTTTGTAGAACAATAGTATTTGTACTCTACTTTATCTGTTATGTCTTGTATTTTTATATCACTGCATCGTATTCATGCATTTATCATTGCATACGTGTAGTGACCGAGAATCAAGAGGTGAAGACTGAGGTGACTCCTGAAGAGCCTACTCTTGAGCTGGTGCAGGGATTTGACATCTGTGGCACAGACCCCGACCCCACTCTTTTTGCAATCCCAGGCAAGCCCCGGTGTATTCAGCCCTCTCCTTGTGATTTATAAATGTTTATCACTTGAGTTAATCTATTGCATTAGGTTAATACGAGTTAAGTGATAACCAATTGATGCATTACCATCCTTGACCACGTATCATAACCTGAGAACCAGATTTATTTAAAGTATTGAAAAATTGCTTAGTCATGCTTAATTATTAGATTTGTAAAAATGCTATTTTAAAATATGATGATATGCAAAGAATGAATCATTGAAAGGGAATGGTATTGTCCTCGCTCGTTGGCAGTGCACTTGGCCAGTCCATTGTCATCAACGGGGATGGGTTTTCCATTTGGTGGTCATATGTTTGGGTTAGAGTCCCAACTTATCGTCGCCAACGGAAAAGGGATGTGAAAACCGGGTGGTCACCAGTGTAGTTGGGTTAGAGTCCCAATGCATGGTTTCCAACGGAAAAGAATTAGGGACCATTCGTTGTCGGCCTGCTATGATCGAGACTTTGCAACTAGCCACATACTACGGGAAGCTCTGACTCCGGTGGCTCCATTACTTGAACCAACGACCACGCACTGGGAGTGGAGAGATGGCGAGAGTAGCTTGTACCCTCGTGGCCGGCGTGCTGGATTGGAGGTGTACTGTGCTCTCGGGTGGTGCAGGACCGGTTCAGGGATGGAAAAGCCATGGTAGACGGGGTTGGTATATGCAAGCTTAGGTGCTACATATACAATGTGGTTAGGGATCCCCAGCTGGGTACTTAATCGATTCGAATCGTCGTTGCTCCTCGGTTATGGAGACTTGATCCTCACACCTACATCGAATAGTGGTTCGAAACTAGTTTATTTTGAGAATAAATCAATATTTGAGAATTGAAGGACCTATGTGCAATAACTGAGATTAATGTCTATTAATGGAATGATGAGTTAACATCTTGAAAGAAGGATTAAAGAATAGTAGTGGTTTTCCACAAAATACTTGACTCTTGCTAAGCCTTACCTTGACTTCCCTCAGCCTGCATTCCTGAGTCTCATCTTTTTCTTTAGTCAAGTAAGTCTTGCGGGGTACCCTAGTACTACTCAGGGTTGTGTTAACCCCTGTTGCAAGAGGTCAGCAGTCGGAGGTTTGTCTTGCTCCCTGCTGTGTGTGACTATCGTTCAGGAAGGAAGTGATGATGAGTGAGGCAAGACCCTTGGGCCGGGTTCAAGTTATCTTTACCTAGCTATATGTATTTGGTTATCCCACTGCTACTGCTACTATCTTTTATTTATGGTTTGTAATAACTGCACTTAAATTCTATTTGGACAACTGGTTTGTAATCTAAGTACTATGTAATCTTTCCGCGCTTTTACTCTGATGTATTTTATTATGAAATGTCGTAATCCTGTAATGGCTTCACAATAGGATCTTGTTGGAGAAAAAGGGCGCTGATGTAGCCCAGCAGGCCCTTCTAGATCATCTGGGATACGGGCCCAGCTGTCAGAGGTCATTAGCGACAATGACATGTGCCTGTGGGCCATGCGATTTAGGCGGTTCTGTTACAAGGGCCTCTTGGCCCAAGTGAAAAAGATGAAGGCTGAGAACAAGTTCTTAGACGACAAGCTAGCTGAGCATGAAATGTGGCGTTTTGATATGGAGGATAAGTTCACCACGCTGCGCAAGGCGTGCACCTCCAAGATCAAACGCCTCTACGAGGCAACGGGGCATGACGACCTCTATGAAGCCCCGTAGGACTAGATTAGGATCTCATAGGTGTTTGCAGTTGTTTGATTAGTTTAATTATTCTTAGCTCATTCACTTTAGCTCGATTTTATTTGAATTCAATCAGCTTTTGTACTAGCTCAAAATGAATAAAAAGCACCTATGATTATTTTGCCCCATTTGTTTGTCGGTCCGCTAGTGTTTTCCCACCAGTAGGGCCTTTATCATTTTACATTGCCCTTTCATGAATAAAGATTAGGAATACCGAAAGAGAAAGTGTGGGGGAAAACACCAACACCACACCAATCTGCCGAAGCAAGTGCCAAAGCAGCCTGAAAATGGTGAAGCGTGACTAAAGGACGCCACCCGAGGCCTTTTGGCCCAAGTAGTAGGGCGGGCGCCCCTTCAACAGGGCGGCCGCCCGACCTCTGGTGCCCAACACAATCAGCTTCACACACAGCGTAGGTATGACTCCTTCACAATCATTTTTGTCGGCTTATTTCGAGTTATTTCATCCATAAATGCTCTTTAAAAAACAAACTTGTCACACTATAATTAAAAAGTTATCCTGAACATCATGCCATACTTCGAAACATGACTTGTATAAGCTTTGTTCTTGTCAAATGCCTCTGTCTTATGATCTACTCTATTTAGTATGATCTTCCTAAGTTGTTGATTAGTGTGATATAGTAATGACTAGTGTTGTCCATCCTTTACCTTGGAGAATATTTACTAAAAAAAGAGAGAAATGAATGAATTTATTACTCCTCATATGTGTTGAAATACCTACCAAGGCCAAAAAGAGTAGCGTAGGGAAAACATTCATATAGCTCTTTTGATTATACTTTGAGTTTTGCCAAGCCTAATGATCTAAGTAGAGAGTTTTGTCATGCCTCAAAAATCAAGATACCATACACCCCTGAGAGAACTTCCATATAAGAAGTATTCTTCCACTTCATGATTCCATCATTCCCCTTTGCTTGATAGAAAAGATCCCCTAAAACTTCAATTTCAGGGACATGGCTAAAAAAAGAAAAAGAAAGAGAGCAAGTGCTCTGATGAAAAAAAGCCATGATCTCCTGGGAATTGAAAGAGGGATGGATCAAAGAGTGAAAGCATATTCTATACACACCACTACATATCTTGGTTAGAGAGCATGACTTAACCCTCCTTGGATCTTTTGTTTGTCTTAGCAAAATAAATAAATTAAATATGCTCATTTTATTCCACACACCATGAGCTCCACAAAGGCCTTAAGTTAGACGTGAGTACTCTCTTGGAAACCAGAAAGAAACATACACTATGAGTGATTGAGAGTCTCATATGAGGAGATAGTGAATCATATTTTTCTTTGAAAAAAAAATTAAAAAGCTCAAAGGTAAGAAAAGACTCACCAGTTCATAGCTATTCCACTCTTCAATAACCTAAGGTATGATTTTAGCCACCGGAAAGATCATAAGTCTAGGTATGAGATTACAGAACAACGTTTATACTTGATCAAATTTAGAAGAAAGGCATGAGTCTGCACTTAGTAATTTGGTTGGGACGAGCAAGAGTTTAGTGTGGGGGAGTTTGTTGACGGTTGCTAACACCTCAAAATACCGTCAACATAACAAGATAAAAGTGACAAAATTCATGGAAAAGAGGCATATTATGTTTGAATTTTATTTGGTTCCACTTGTACTTGGAGAATTGTGAGTACAGGTATGAAATAGGTGAAAATGAAGCAAACCAAGGCATATGTGAATAGTACAAGTGATGGGAGCCAGTAGGGGCCAAGTCACAGGGCGCCCGCCCCCCACTTGGTGCCATTTGCACCCTGCCACGTCATGGATCTGTGCCACATCCCTCCAAACAAGTTATGGCACGTTGATTCATCATCAATGGCTCAGAAACAGCCCACTCGGATCCAGGAGCCCTCTGGGCAGGGCGCACGCCCTGTCAGGTTGGCCTGCCAAGACCACAATCCGAGAGAAAGGCACCCAAGCACTTGTAACCGTCCATTTGGTGTCGGTTTTCATCCAAGGGAGATCAAGTGATGAGCCAAAGATTCATGGGCCCACATGTCATCCCCTATGGGCCACAAACCGCCTTTCCAACCAGAAACTGACGTACCAACCGACTTGGGAGAGTGATGGAGGGCCATCGGATGCGAAAGGCGGTGGATCACAGGGCGGCCGCCCTACCCACCCGGGCGCTCGCCGCCTCACTTGCTCCAAACTGACTCCAAACCCCCTGCAAGTGCCCCAGGGGTCCCTAAACACTATAAATAGGGGTCACTTGTTCATTTGTAAGCAGACTATGAAGTTTAAGTGAGGTAGATACTTAGATACAAAAGATAGTCTCAAGTAGAATGTGTAGTGTGTCTACGCATTAGAGAGTGAGAGAGTCACTTCTCTGAAGAGAAGAGGAGGAGTCCTAGAAGGAGCCGGGCTTGTCGGTGACCTCTTCTATGGTGTACCTCTGCACTTCTTTATGGTAATCAAATCCCCCTTTCTTATTTAATTATTGTTATACTTTAAGCATTTGTTTGCTTGTCTCATTGCTTGGTTAGAGTGCTCTAGTTCTTGGATATGAGTTAGAGTAGTAAGTTTATAGATTAAGCGTGGTGCTTAGGCTATATCTTACCCGTGAGTACGGCTAGGCCCACGGATAGTAGTGGTAGGTTCTAGGTGGTGACAACCGTAGAATCCTCTGGATTCCACCACGTTCGGCCTGGTTTTATCAGCGTAGAGCTTGTAGGTGTATGGGGCCTAAACAGCCTTACCCAAGGCGAGTTTAGGACTTTGCACGCTCACAGTAAACAAATCTTTGGTATATCATTCAATTATCGAGACTACCATTTGGAACCTTCTCTTTCTACCCTATCCTTAGATCTCGTCTCCTATCACACATGTTCCCTGTGGATTCGATACAAACTGGGACTACTCCTAGGGTAAGGGGGTGTAAGGGGGTCAGCCGACCCATAGGGTAGGTCGGGCGACTGTTGACACTTCGTAGCGCAATCACCAGAGACAGGGTGTTAGGCTATCTCTGATAACAGCGCCAGAAGTTCCTGGAGGTTTTTCTTATGTCTATTGGATAATTCTGCAAGCGCACAGAATATACCGCTGTAGCACTTCACTCGGAAGTATTCCAAGGTATCGTGATTTATTTTATCCCAAGGGAAAACGGTACCTAGGAATGTTAATAAAAGAGAGATCCTCAAGTCTATTACAAATTAGCACCAACTAGTGATAGGGGGCAAGATGATAAAGAGGAAAGATAATGACACAGAGACAAGACAAGGTTTAGGATAACTAAGGATAATTAGTAGAGTATAGCTAGGTGGGAGGACAACGAGTGAGTACAGGACTCTTATGTTTCTTACTTTACTCCTGTGAACTTAACCTTAACAAATAGATGAAATACCTCGACTGCTACATTACTTCTTGAGTGCCAGGGATAGACCGAGACAGTAGAGGACAAAACCTCTACCCGAAGGCTATACTCTTACAGGGAGCCTACCTTTTAAGAACTTGCTTAAAACACGTGGAGGGATGCTAAGACTAGATAGGACTATCACCACCTGCTAGTACCCACAAACAATCCGTGAAGCAAGCGGTAATCAAAGGCAAGATTTAGTCTAAGTACCACGTTTACACTAATTCCCACTACTCTAGTTGTGTACAAAGCAAATAGAGCACCCTATGACAGGCGATGAATGGCACACAATAGTTTGTTACAAGATCACAATCTAGTATAAGTCAACTATACTGCTAAGACAAGACACCACAATACTATAATAAATATAGAATTTCACAAAGTAAAGACTTAGTAAAGTGAAATAAGAATATTAGATTGATATAAAGAAGGTCTTATAGAAGGAAAGGTACAAGAGCTCCAGACTCTCTAGAAGATGACTCCGAAGACCCCAAGCTTAGCTCGACTCAACTCTAACTCCCACACTAGACTAATACTACTACTAAGGAGTGGAACTTGACTCTTGCTTCTCTTGCCTTCTTGTTGTCTTGTGTGTCTTGAAGAGGGTGGTGGCTGCCCCTATTTATAGGCGGAGTGGAGAGGTGCCACGTCAGCGATCCGTGTGCTCCTTGCCTCTCCACCCTTGGATGAACCGCCTCAAGATGGACGATTGAGATGGAGCCAGCAGCATGGAAGCATGCAGAAGGTCGGTGGACCATGGCGGTGGCCTAGACCTACCAAGAGGGTCAGCCGATCCCCCTATGACGGGGTGGGCCCACCAACATGGTCCCCACCTGTCATAGAGCACGGCCATGTACTGGTTTTGTCTTGATCGTGCCGGTTGACGCCTTGATCCTTGTGCTTTGATTCTCTACCGTTGAGTGGAAACACAACTTTGATCCAAATGTGGAAATGAGCTAGGTGGAGTGTCACATGGATCGTACCACGTCACCAGAGCCGTGTGAGCCTCATCCATGGGTCGGCCGACCCATGCATGGGCCCATCTATGTGATGTTATGCACCATATCTTCAATTTTCATGGCCTGATGTCACCATGTGTGGGTCGGTGTTGACGGTCGCTAACACCCTATTTTACCGTCAACATTTCACCCATAATCAAGGTAAAACCACATGAAAAGCAAAGAACTTACCTTGTAACTTACCTGGTTCCACATGTCCTTGGAGAAATCTAGTGTATGCAGGAAAAATGGTGAAAATAGGCAAAAACGAAGCACATCAAGACACCTCAGCACCTCAGCTGCCACATGGGAGCCAGAGGGGGGCACCCGCCCCCTACATAGGGCGCCCACCCTATGAATTGTGCCAAATTGGCATGCCACCTCATGGATCCGTGTGCCATCCTCCCAAATAGCCTATGGCATGTTGAAATAACATCAACGGCATAGAAACGAGACACAAGGATCTGGTGGCCCTATCAACAGGACGCCCGCCCTGTCCAAATTGAGTGCCACGTCCACAATCTGAGGGAAAGTGTCCAAGAGGCATCCAAGCCATCAAATGAAATCAGTTTTCATCCAACGGTGATCAAGTGATGTGCCATGGATCGATGGACCCACATGTCATCCTCCCGTGGTTGCAAACCGCCAATCCTGAGCTCCAACCGACCTTGCAACCGCCCTTGAGGGTGAAGGAGGGCCATAGGATGCAAGGCGGTGCATCCAAGGGGGTGCTCGCCCCCCTAGGAGGGCGTCCGCCCTGCCTCTTCGTGCCACCGACCTCCAAGTCCCTTACAAGTACCCCTGGAGCACTCCTACACTATAAATAGGACTTGAATCCACACTTGTAAACAGAAACCACTAGAGGATCACTAGCAAATCACTAGATATTCAGCTCATAGTCAGTAGTAGATCTCCCTCTCTCTCTAGCGAAGCTCTGCTCTTAGGAATTGTGCTAACTAGAGAAGAGTAGAGTAGTGAGAGAAGTCGGGAGAAGGAGAAAGTCTGTGGAGGAGCCGGGCTTGTCGGCGACCTCCTCTGCGGTGTTCTTCACTCTTATCGGTAATAAAGATCCCCTGCTTCATTTACTTATTGTTATACTTTAAGCAATTGCATACTTGTCTCATTGCTTGGTTAGAGTGCTCTAATTATTTGGCTAGAGTTAGAGTAGTAAGCTTTATAGATTAAGAGAGGTTCTTAGGCTATAATCTTACCCTTGAGTGTGGCTAGACCCAAGGATAGTAGTGGTAAGTTCTAGGTGGTGACAGCCCTAGAATCCTCTGGATTCCACCACGTTTGGTCTGGTTTTATCAACGTAGGCTTTTGGACGTACGGTGCCTAATCAGTCGAACCCCGGCGAGTTTAGGACTTTGTGTGTCCCGAGTATAGCAATCTCTTTGGTATAGCCATCACTTGATCTTTTACTAAGTTAGAGTTCTCCCATAAACTCAAGAGCCACCTCAATTTATCCTAATATGTTTCCACCTTAGTTATACTTCATTGATTTATCCTTACTAAGGTTATTACCCCATTTATCCATATCTAGATCCTTAACTATCAGATCCTTGGAATCTCAAACCCTGCCTTCCTTTGGTAAAATATAAATTTGACACCTAGTACTCTCAGGTAAAGTGCTACACGATAGTTCTGTGTGCTTGCAGAATCCCATTACCTATCCTATAGAGCTACCCATAGCATTTTTGGCGCAGTTGCTAGAAATAACTTTATTCCTAGTAGTTACGTTAGAAGTGTCAACAACCACATACTTTGAGCATAGGGATTGACAACCCCGTTGATTGCGTTGAGAAGTATTGTTACCATTGCTACATGATAGATTTGGCTACACTCTTTTGATAGCATTAGTAACTGTCAACAAGCATTTTTTGCGCCGTTGCCGGGGAAGGCAACTATTGAATTCCTCTGATTTGAGTCAAGTCTAGATAGTTATCCTTAGAATCACGAATATGGCCAAAAGGACTATCCGTGAATTCTCTGCACCTTCTGCTGCTAATATAGCAACAGGCCCTGGTGTCATCGAGGCAAACACTCATTTTGAGTTAAAGCCTGCATTGATCACAAAGGTTCAATCTAGCCCATTTTGTGGCAAAGCTCATGAGGATGCTAATGCACACCTCCAACACTTCTTGGAGATATGCAGCACCTTTACCATTAAAGGAGTAACCCTTGACGCAATTCGTTTGCGACTCTTTCCTTTCTCCTTGTTAGGAAAAGCCAAGCAATGGTTCTATACGAACCGAAATGATGTGGACACATGGTAAAGTGTTCCAACTCTTTCCTAGTAAAATTCTTTCCTCTAGGCAAGACCAATGCTCTTCGCAATAAGATCTCTAGTTTCCAACAACAAACCGATGAATCAATTCCCGAGGCTTGGGAACGAATGCAAGAGTATGTTGCTGCCTGTCCACACCATGGTATGGAGGATTGGCTTTTGATCCAAAACTTCTACCATGGATTAACCCCTCTTGATAGAAGCCATCTAGATGCTGCCGCCGGATGGAGCATTCTTTTCTCTTAAAGTTACAAATGCGAAGGCTTTGATCGAGAAGATGGTGTCCAATCAAGGATGGAACGAGGAATGTCTGCACCCGTGCAAGCGAGGTATGAATTCGTTAAAGGAAGCTCACATGATTGCAGTTAAAGTGGACTTACTGGCCAAAAGGCTGGAAAATTGCGAGAAGATGCGTACACCTGAGACCGTGCAAGCCATGGAGACTCACATGACGTGTGAAGTCTGTGGAGAAGTTGGCCATTCTGGACTCCATTGTCTGAGACACATGAAGACCTCAACTTCATCAACAATGATAACAATTTTCGTTCTTGAAATCAAGGATGGACTCAGCGCTCCAATTCTCAAGGTAACACTTTCAATTCTTCGCAACGTCCAAACAACCAAGGTAATAACAACCCTTCTCTTAAAGATCTTATCTATGGTCAAGGTAGAATGACTGATAGTATAAACAAGAAGCTCCATGCTAATGATAGGATGCTAGATAGCATAAATGCTAAATTGGATGATTTCTCTTCTGCAATTAAGAATCAACTTAGTTTCAATAAGATGCTTGAAACCCAATTAGCACAAATAACTGCTGCAATTCCATCTTTTGAAAAAAGATAGAATACCAGGAAAGCCTGAAACAACCATAGAATCTGCTAGTCTTGTTACTATTAGTTATCATGGCTATGAACTAGATGGATGGAATTTTCCAACTAAAAAGGGAGATCCTGGAACCCCTCTCATATCTTGTTCTATTCAATCTCAAAAGTTCCATAATTCTATATGTGATCTAGGATCTAGCATTAACATCATGTCTAAAGAACATTATGAAAAGCTGTTCTACACTGAGCTAGTACTAACTTCTGCATATGTGCAATTAGCTGATCAAAAAACTTGCTACATAGAAGGAGTACTTTGTGATGTTCTGGTAAAAGTAAGAAACAACTTTGTGCCTGCCGATTTCATGATTTTAGACATGGGTAATAGAGACAACTTACCCCTCATTCTTGGCCGACCTTTCTTAAATACTGTGAATGCATGCATATTTGTTGCTAATGGTAGCATGAATTTCTATATAAATGGGAAGAAAGAGATTTATTTTCTCTTGTGCACCGCACCACGCAACTAACATGCAGAAAAATAAGAGTCGATCCATGAGGAGGAGAAAATCAAGAATCTGAAGAAACAAGAAAGATAGAGATGCGGTTGAGAAGGAACCATCATCTACAGCCTCTACACCAGACCCCACTATCGTCAAAGAAGGACAAGATGAGAAGAAGACATCGGTCAAGGAAGAACTTTCTTCCGAGTAAGGACAGCTATGGGAGTAAGTATTCTATCTCTCTCTTTAATTACTGCATTGGCATATTTTCCTTCTTCGTGCATTAAATCAATTAATTGTTGGAAGCATGTTTAAATTTATGTCTTGCATTTAATAGAGACCATAATAAAAGAGAGATTATATATAAAAAAATAATAATAATAAAATAAAATAAAATAATAAAATAAAATATAAATTTGGTTTATCATAGTAGCAATAAATAAATAAAAAAAAGAAAGCAAAGCCTAGTGATAATAATAAGATGCAAAAGAGGAAATAACCCGACCAAGAAGAGAATCCGATCATAGAGAAGAAGCTAGCTTGGGGGAGCCGTCATCCTCGCCAAGGTATGATCTCTAACCCGAGTACTTTTTCTTAATTGCTGTGAGTTATAATATGAAAAGCAATTCTAAATTCTTGCATAACAATAAAATAAATAAATAAATAAAAATAATGATAAGACGAGAAAAAGAATATGATATATCTTTGTTGGAAATGATGAACAATTGCTCCATGATGATTTGCAAAATCTTGTTATACAACCCTTACTATGAAAGTTTTGAGTGTGATATCTGAAATTTGTCTTAAGTCAAACACTATTGTGGGTTGCACATGCTAATAACCTAAATTATGCTCTTGCAAGATTGAAATTGGTATAAGTAGAACTTTTACCTGACCTAAGGAATGAGTGAGAACCAACTAGAGCTTTTGATTTATAAAATTCAAATTCTTGCTCATGGTTCCTTTATGGAGTTAAATACCTACCATCAAGCCATACATTCACAAACAACTAAAACCACCAAAAGAAAGAGTCCTTGTCTATTTTGAGCCTGCTTAGACCTTATTTGATCTAGGTACAAAAACCAGTCATATTCTTTGATCAAGATCACGTACACATTCCATCTATGTATTACTTCTACACTGGAAGTATACAACGCTCCGCACATCAATTGAGACAACCAACCACAATCAACCTTTGTCCTTTTGATAGATGGGGAGTATAGGTTACTGAAAAAGAAGAGAGCAAGTGCTCAAGGAAAACAAAAGAGGACAAATGTCCCATGGGCAGGTGCCTATATATCTATGCTCCATTTATTTAAAAAAACTATGTATTCAGTAACCATGCTCTCCCCTGTCTAAGGCAAAGGAATAAGTCTCAAGGAGCCCACCAAATAATTTACACCTGCACTTCTTGATCATCTTATATGACTTGTTGCTCCCTGTGATCTAAGAGTCTAATCTTACAATATATTCAGTTCAAGTATGCTTTTGCTCCAATCCTATAAACCCCACATAAGCTTTAAGATAGACATGAAAAGCTCTCTTGAGCTCTTGTGAGGTCTATCACACTAAGAAGTGGTTGAGAGTACCATTAAAGAAACCAAAGCAAGATTTTTTCCTTTCAAAAAGATAAAAATTCTCTAGTGAATGGTCTCACTCTACCAAAGTAAAGGATGAAGTATCTACTTATCTATGCTATCTTGTTTCTGCATGACCCATGGTGAAAAAGCTGAAATCCCCATATAGTTAAGACATAATATGAATTTCTGAATCATGCTCAATACTATAATAGTGTTGGTTTGTATACAAGATCCTTGTGAATTATTACATTGAAGAAGTTCTTGATACAACATTGCCATGCTAAAATCACATCTTTGCTTGAGGAACAAGCAAAAGGTTAGCTTGGGGGAGTTTGTTGACGGTCGCTAACACTCTATTTTACCGTCAACATTTCACCTATAATCAAGGTAAAACCACATGAAAAGCAAAGAACTCACCTTGACACTTACCTAGTTCCACATGTCCTTTGAGAAATCTTGTGTATGCAGGAAAAATGGTGAAAACAGGCAAAAAACGAAGCACATCAAGACACCTCAGCACCTCAACTGTCACATGGGAGCCAGAGGGGGGCGCCCGCCCCCTACATAGGGCGCCCGCCCTATGAATTGTGACAAATCAGCATGCCACATCATGGATCCATGTGCCATCCTCCCAAATGGCCTATGGCACGTTGAAATAACATCAACGGCTCAGAAACGAGACACAAGGATCCGGTGGCCCTATAAACAGGGCGCCCGCCCGTCCAAATTGAGTGCCACGTCCACAATCCGAGGAAAGGTGTCCAAGAGTCAACTAAGCCATCAAATGAAGTCGGTTTTCATCCAACGATGATCAAGTGATGTGCCATGGATCGACGGATCAACATGTCATCCTCCCGAGGTTGCAAACAGCCAATCCTGAGCTCCAACCGACCTTGCAACCGCCCTTGAGGGTGAAGGAGGGCCGTAGGATGCAAGGCGGTGCATCCAAGGGGGCGCCCGCCCTGCCTCTTCGCGCCACCGACCTCTAGGCCCCTACAAGTACCCATGGAGCACTCCTACACTATAAATAGTACTTGAATCCTCACTTGTAAACAGAAACCACTAGAGGATCACTAGCAAATCACTAGAGATTCAGCTCATAGTTAGTAGTAGCTCTCTCTCTCTCTAGCGAAGCTCTGCTCTTAGAAATAGTGCTAGCTAGAGAAGAGTAGAGTAGTGAGAGAAGTCGGGAGAAGGAGGAAGTCTATGGAGGAGCCGAGCTTGGTGGCGACATCCTCTGCGGTGTCCTTCACTCTTATCGGTAATAAAGATCCCCTGCTTCATTTACTTATTGTTATACTTTAAGCAGTTGCATACTTGTCTCATTTCTTGGTTAGAGTGCTCTAATTCCTTTGCTAGAGTTAGAGTAGTATGTTTTATAGATTAAGAGAGGTGCTTAGGCTATAATCTTACCCTTGAGTGCGGCTAGACCCACGGATAGTAGTGGTAGGTTCTAGGTGGTGATAGCCCTAGAATCCTCGGGATTCCACCACGTTCAGTCTGGTTTTATTAGCGTAGGCTTTTGGACGTACAGTGCATAATCAGTCGAACCCCAGCGAATTTAGGACTTTGCGTGTCCCGAGTATAGCAATCTCTTTGGTATAACAATCACTTGATCTTTTTCTAAGTTAGAGTTCTCCCATAAACTCCAGAGCTACCTCAATTTATCCTAGTGTGTTTCCACCTTAGTTATACTTCATTGATTTATCCTTACTAAGGTTATTATCCCATTTATCCATATCCAGATCCTTGACTATCAGATCCTTGGAATCTCAAACCCCGCCTTCCTTTGGGAAAATATCGACACCTGGTACTCTCAGGTAAAGTGCTACACGATAGTTCTGTGCACTTGCAGAATCCCATCACCTATCCTATAGAGCTACCCATAGCATTTTTTGCCTAGTTGCTAGAAATAACTTTATTCCTAGTAGTTACGTTAGAAGTGTCAACAACCACATACTTTGAGCATAGGGATTGACAACCCCGTTGATTGCATTGAGAAGTATTGTTACCATTGCTAGAGGATAGATTTGGCTACACTCTTTTGATAGCGTTAGTAACTGTCAACAGTCGGCCGACCCACACTGGTGGCCTCAAGCTGCTCATTTTTTACCTGTTTGATCTTCTCTGCATTCATAAGATAAGAGTACAAGTGGAACTAGTTATTGGATAAAATATATTCATGTTATGTTATTCTTCCATCAGAAACCGAGGCTATTGACGGTGTTAGAGTGTAGAATTTTATGGCTTATCCACCGTCAACAGGATCCCCCAAGCTTAACCTTTGCTTGTACCGAGCAAACAATTAAACTTAGCCTCGGTGGATCAGGAGTTGCTACTATGTTCATATTTCAATAGTACCATGTGTACAACAAAATACTTCTCTTTTGAATGGAAAATTTGGCTATAAAAACTCATCCATATTACCTTAGTCCACTATGGGGCTGACGGCCTTTCCTTTGCCTTAGGTTGTTGAGAGATAGAATAGTTTGACTTGAGCACTAATTTTCTCATTGTTTGCAAGTTTCATACTGGAGGTTTTAGCAATGTTTTTCAAAAGAAAACTTAATGTTTCTCATATGGTTCTCTCATGTCACCCAAATAGCGTATGATTCCTTACCAAGGCACAAAGTAAATGTTGCCTTCTCTTGTCATCCTACTTCTAAAAGGGCTTATGTAGAGCTTAAGGTAGGAAAGAATATAGCATACTTAGTTTGCATGTATTGTTGAGCCAAACCTTGGATCCAAAGAGAGAAGTGTCATGCCCTTAGATCAAAATGTGCAAGTGTGTGGAAAATCGTGGACTATAATGCTCCTCTATTTGAAAATGTATCTCTCTACTAAATTTTCGAGACATGGCTATCATTTTCCTTTTCTTTTATTCATGAGCTTAGATTTGCTCATATTTTCTTTTCTTTTCTATGGACTTCTTTATGTCCATCTTTCTTTCTTTTTCTTTTTCTTTCATTTTGCATAGCCTTTTGTCTCTTCTACCATATCAACGAAGAGAGATATTCTATGACTTTAACACATGGAGCATTTGTTTAGTAGAAGTAGCATAAATATGTGGTGTGTACGTGATCTTGATCTTGGGAGCATGATAAGTCTCTCAATAAGGGTCAACAAGACTTGACAAAACTCATTACAAAGCAAATAGCTTATGTAAAAGGTTTGAAATATGTGTAGCATATATGGCCGTGGTAGGAATTATTACCATTGAGGAACAATAAGGTTTTGATTGTTTAAAGAAATAAATCTTCAGTAATCATGCATGCTTAGAACAATATTATAGTAGCTCTTATCTCGCTTTATCATGTCTCACAACAACTTAGACTTAGTTCTAGCACTTTGCAACCCACAAAGTTTTCAGGTTCATGATGATTTTAAATGAGCCAAGTAATCCATACTCAAAGAAATACAAAGCTATAAACTAGACATTAGAGAAACATCAACAGTGCAACTATTCAACATTTTCATGAGGAAGATAAACATTCATGAGACATATGGAATAAGGATTTTTTATATGCATTAAAGTAAAACAATGCAATATGCTAAGATAGAATACTTACCTTAGTGGGGGAAAGGATCTCTCCAAGCTTGGCCTTTGCTCATTGTGGTGGTGGATAGTATTGGAACCATCCCGCCCAACGCTGTGCTTCTTCCTCTTGTATGGCTTGCATAAGTTGGGCATTTTGTTGTGCCACATTCAGATTGCGTCTTGCTCAATCTGCATTGCACCCATGTCATCGATGAGTTGATCTACTTCTGTCCTTCGGCTCCGACGTCCCCTCTCCCGTGTGGACGGCCGGGGAGTGCGTTGTGGACATGGAGGCCTTTCCATGGACCCTGAAATGTCCATGGAACTTGCCTCATCACCCTCCTCTTCATCTCCCCATGCAGCTTGTGAAGTGCCGCCTTGCAAAAATTGAACGGCCTATGACATGCCTCTTGTCACCCTACTTGTTTCTGCAACATGTTGGCTTCTTGCCTCTCGGTCCAATTTAATGGTTAGTGTGCGAAGCGCATACAACTGACGTCTCTCACACGGGAGAGGGACCTTAGCTGTATGGCCGCGATAAATCATTTTAAGGCCACCTCTTGGACCTCTCTTTAAGACTTGAGAATTTATGAAGAAATCTTCAGTTATAATATCCCTAGGAGAAGCAATATATGCAAAGTCATGTGTTTCGTTTAACAGTTCCATTGTTTCAGCAATGCGAGTGATAAAAGAAGTAAAGAATATAGGCTCTTCTCTTCTTTGGAACACACCAAGCCAAAAGTTGACTAAAAGCTTAGCAAGTCAAACTTGTATTTGCACATTGGAGCCAGGAAAAAGAGTTATGGTCATCCAATAGCAGAGAAAGCGCAATGTGGGGTTATGAATTTCAATCAGGATTAGGATCAGAGCAATCATCAAATGCAGAAATGGCTTTCCAAAAAGCATCTTTTCTAAATCTTCTTGTGGCACTAATTAAATCTACCTGACATGTTTTATCAAAACCAAGAGCCACACTAAAAACTCCCCAAGTCAAGTTATAGTGTTGATTAAACTTGCGAAAATAGACTCCATCATGTGTGACTTGTAAAGAGCATAGGAACTCTATGGTGAGCTTTTTAATCCCAAGTTCAGGAACTTCCCAAAAGCTTCCCCAGCCAATTGTATTAAACATTGTGTTAAACTCTACGGTCATACCTGTGCTATCCAAAAGGATAGGGTCGATTATCTCCGTATGCTCAAACCCGCGGTGTCGTATGGAGAAATATCTTTGGTACTCTTGTTGATTCAACAGGATCGAGTGCTTGTTGACGGTGGAATTACCCTAAATTTTCACATTCAAACACCGTCAATAGGCCTCGGATTCAAGGGAAGATAAACATATTATGAGCATATTTTATCAATAACTAGTTCCACATGTACTCTTAGCTTGTGATTGCAGGGAACACCAAATCAGTGCAAAAGTGAGTAGCTAGGGCTAAATACATGGTTCGGCCGAACCATGATATGTTGCCTCAGGCCACCACCTTTCAACACATTGCATAAAACATCAAATGAAGGAGATGAGAGCCAAGGGTGGGCCCACCCATGGGTCGGCCGAACTGTCCATGGGGCCCGCCTGGCTCTGGTGATGTGGCAGGATCCGTGTGACACTCCAACCAAGTCAATTCATCCATCGGATCAACTTGTGCTTTCATTCAACGGTGGAGATCAAAGGCACACAGATTGAGGCATGAAACGAAGCAATCAAGACAGGACCAACACATGGGAAGAGTCTATGACAGATGGGGGCCACTATGGTGGGACCCACCCACCAGGGGTTGGTCGGCCGAACCACAAGATGGGGAACCAAGCCACATACACCATCACTGACTAGTGGGGACTCCTTCTAGAAGCTCCTGGTTAGGCCCACCAGTCAGAGTGGGGTCGGCCAAACCCCCTGGTGCCCAGCCAGATCGGCTGGCCTCCACCGACTCCAAACATGCTTCCCATGTGTTCAAATTGCCACAGCCGTCCATCTTGAGACGGTTACAAGGCGGTGGATCCAAGGGTGGAGAGTTAAGGAGCACATGGATCACTGACGTGGCATCCCTCCACTCTCCACTATAAATAGAGGCTGCCCACTCCCTTTCAAGAAGACACCATACACCATACAACTCAAGAAGCAAGCTAGAGTTCTACTCTTTAGTAGTAGTATTAGTCTAGTGTGGGAGTTAGAGTCGAGTCGAGCTGCACTCGGAGTCTCCAAAGTTGTCTGCTGGAGAGTATGGTATAGCTCTTGTACCTTTCCTTCTGTAAGACTTTATCCTTTATCAATATATTATCTTTACTTTACTTCACTAAGTTCTTACTTAGTCTTTACTATTCTTTATAGTATTGTTGTGTCTTGTCTTATTTCATAGTTGTCTTATACTTGATAGTGATCTTGTCCTAACTCAACGTGTGTTAGTTCATCGCCTGTCATATGGTGTTCTAGTTGTTGGTACGCAACTAGAATAGTGAGACTTAGTGTAAGCGTGGTGCTTAGACTAGATCTTGCCTTTGATTACTGCTTGTCGCACGGATTGTTTGTGGGTGCTAGCAGGTGGTGACAGCCCTATCTAGTCTTAGTATCCCTCCACGTGTTTTAGGCAAGTTCTTAAAAGGTAGGCTCACATAAGTGTGTAGGCACTTCGGGTAGAGGTTTTGTCCTCTATTATCTCGCACTACCCCCTGCACACCGGTAGTAAGGTACTATCTTAGTATAAGTCATCTATTTGATAGGATAAGTCATAAGAGTAAAGTAAGTGTCATAGGAGTCTTATACTCACTCGTTGTCCTCCCACCTAGCTATACTCTACTAGTTATTTTTTAGTTATCTTAATACTTGTTGTGTGTTGGTGTCATTACCCTTTCCTCTACCTATCAATTTACCCCCTACCACTAGCTGGTACTAAGTTGGTATAGACTTAAGGATCTCTCTTTCTTTTTATTAATTATTCCTAGCAACCACTTTCCCTTAGGATAAAAATAAATAACGATACCTTGGAATACTCCCGAGTGAAGTGCTACAGCGGTATATTCTGTGCGCTTGCGGAATTATCCAATAGACATAAGAAATACCCTCAGGGCACTTCTGGCGCCGTTATCAGAGATAGCCTAACACCCTGTCTCTGGTGGTTGCGCTAAGAAGTGTCAACAAGCATTTCTGGCACCATTGCCGGGGAAAGCATCAGTCTAGGAATATTAATAAAAAAATTGAATCCGGAGTCTATTATCAATTTAGTTATCGATTAGTGTTAGGGGCTTACCCCTGTCTGTGTTTCTCGTTATCGTGAAGCTAGACAGTGCATGAACGGTTTCCCATTGCCATCAAATTATATTGAAGATTCTGAGCAATTGTTGAGAAGAACTAGACACCATCAAGTTCCACCTCAAAGGTTCATCTCAAACTTGAATCCGTTCGAGGAAAGAGGCTCCGCATTATCAATTAAGGAAGGTGTGGCCCAAAAGACCATCTCTGAGTTCTCTGCGCCGTCCGCTGACAACATTGCCACCGGACCGCAGCTCAACTTTGGAGATGCTACCTTTGAGCTCAAGCCTGCACTCATCAATATGGTGCAAGCTAATCCATTCTGTGGAAAGCCACATGAAGATGCTAATGCCCATCTCCAGCACTTTCTGGAGGTGTGTGGGACTTTCACCATCAAGAATGTCTCGGCTGATGCCATCCGCCTTCGTCTATTCCCATTCTCACTGCTTGGGAAGGCAAAGCAATGGTTCTATGCCAACAAGAGTGAAGTCACCACCTGGGAGAAGTGTGCCAACGCTTTTCTCAAGAAGTTATTCCCCATGGGGAGAACAAGCGCTCTCCGTGGCAAAATTTCAAGCTTCCAACAACAAGCTGACGAGACGATTCCCGAAGCATGGGAACGTCTCCAGGAGTACATTCGTGCTCGTCCTCATCAAGGGATTGAAGAATGGCTCCTAATCTAAGGTTTCTACCATGTGCTGACCGGGTTAGCCCGTAGTCACCTTGATGCTGCAGCAGGAGGAGCATTCCTGCAACACAATGTCAAGGATGCTAAGGACCTCATTGAGAAAATGGTTATCAACCAAGGATGGAATGAGGAACGCCTCCAGCCCAAGAAAGGGGTATGCACACCGTTCATGAGGTGGACATGCTCTCAGCAAAAATGGACCTCTTGATGAAAAAGATCGAGGAAAGTTCCAAGAAGGAACAAGAGGCCATTAGACCTACTGCCACCGCACGAGCAATCGAAGCTGATCCATGGTGCGAGGTATGTGGTGGAGAAGATCATTCGGGCAACAACTGTCCCGAGACGAAGGAGGAAGTGAGCTTCATCAACAACAGCAACAACAATGGGTATCAATCCCAGCAACAAGGAGGATGGAACTCGCGCCCCTTCTACCAAGGAAACCAAGGTAATAGTTACAGCAATAATTTCAATAATTCTTATGGTAATCAACCTTCTCTCAAAGATCTTGTCTTAGGCCAATCTAAAATCAATGATAGCATAAATAAGAAAATAATGGCTAATGATAAGATTCTTGAAAATCTTAGTGATAAAATGGATAGCTTTAACACTGCTATGAAAAATCAATTGAGCTTTAATAAAATGTTAGAAACCCAATTAGCTCAAATAGCAGCAGCTGTCCCATCATTCGAACAAGGTAAGATCCCAGGGAAACCTGAGGAACTAATTGAGGGTGTTAAGTTAATTTCCACGAGGTTTGGTAAGCCTCCGGTTAGGCAAAACCCGGGTTGTCTTCGTGATCCGCCATTCATGGCCAAGAAGAGTGACCCCGGCCATCCTACCATCACATGCGAGATCAGGCCACACACCTTCAACAACGCCTTCTGCGACCTTGGATCCGGTGTCAACATCATGTCCAAGGTAATGTACGAGAACTTGCTAGGGGGACCCTTGTACCCCACTTTTGTCAAATTGCAGATGGCCGATCAATCCATCCGGTTCCCCGAGGGATTGGCAAGGGACATCCTTGTCAAAGTTCAAGACGAATACATCCCCGCCGACTTCATCATTCTTGACATGGGGGCCGATGACGAAGTCCCCGTCATCCTAGGAAGGCCGTTCCTCAACACTGTGAATGCCATCATCTACATGGGATCCGGCCAAGTTCACTTCTAACTCCCAGGTAAGAGAATCAAATGTCCTTTCAATGGTAATAAATCGATACAACAGGTAAGGAAGAATCCGTGGAGAAACAAGCCACAATATGCACCCCGCCGAAAGAATCAACCGCCAAGGTCCAAAAAGGCCGAACTGGTAAGTAAGGCTGAGGTGATAAACAAGGCTGACTCCGCCGAATCACAAGCATCAACCAAGAAGGAATGGCGAAAGAAAGAGATGCGATCATCACGGTCTCCATCTCCGGGACCGATCGAAGCACCCGAAGAATGAACCAGAACTGGAGAGGTCCTGCTCTACGGACCTAAAACATGGAGCCCTTGCTGATAAGGTAAATCAGTATTTATCTCATATTTAATTTGTGCATTTCAATTTTGAATTTTCTTCATTGCATTTCATGTTTAATTTTGGCAATAATTTATTTTGACAAAATAAAATAAGTAGATGAATAAAACTTGAAAAAGATCATTTCTGCTCACACCTAAGGTGGTGGGACCACCTAGGTAGGGTCGGCCGACCCCACCATGGGGCCCACCCACCTCTGGTGGTGTTGGCCTGGTGTCCTGACCATGTTCCCAAAATTTGAACACCAGCTCTTTTGAATTTTGGTCGACCATTCTTTTGTCATGACCATTCTCATGTGCTTCAAGGAGAATCCAACACCCACATTAATCCAAATTCTGAAATGTCCCCACTTTTGCCATACACCTTTTACCTTTACGAAACACTAGACAAGGGAATCTCTGAAAATTTCAAAACTTTTGGTCCACCACTAGTCTCTACTTTACTGGACACACTGTTTAAAGCTCAAAGGGGACAAACCCTGGTTCGGCCGAACCATGTTTTGGATCCTTTCAAGAAAGTAGAGTTTGAATTCAAATAGATTCCCTGTCCAAAGGTAAAAGCAACACTGAACCTGCCATAAATGGGTTCGGCCGATCCACTATTTGGGTCCTATCTGCAGGATTGTGTTTGAATTGAACTAGATTCCCTATCCAAAAGAAAAAGCAAGTTTGATCCGGTAATAACTGGTTCGGCCGACCCCATCAATAAAGCCCTATCAGAAAATTTGAATTTGAAATAACTTAGATTCCATGTCCAAGGGAGAAAGCAACAAAAATCTAGCCAAGGGGGGGGTCGGCCGAACTGGTCCTAGTGATCTGGCCACCAGCCCTTCTCTCCCTATAAATACCCTTCCAATGTGTGCTCAATTTCGCACCCAATCCAGCTGAATCCTCTCGAGCACACAATCTCCCTTCTTCTCTCCATTTGAGCAAGATCTTTCTCAAGTTTAGTGTAACACCCAAAAATTTGCATCAATTTAAAATAGGGGGAAACAATTTAATTGTGCTATTGTTGATCATTTAATGTAGGGAAATATTAATTTTCACAAAAATAAAATCATAGTAAGTCATACACATGTATGTTGCATTCATGCTGGAGCATTTCTTCTTTGTACTGTTTGGAGTTTATTTGAATTTTTTTAAATGTTCAAAACAATTATTCAAACTCTATTTGGAAATGTTTTTGAGAATTAGAAAAGGGCAAACCCCTCCTCCCTTCCTTTCTGGCCCGAAGGCCCAGTTGGCCTGCCCCTTTTTTCCCCCGGCCTGCCCTCCTCCCTTGCTAATTTGGGCCGAGGCCCAGCAAGCCCAGCCAGCAGCCAGCGCTGGCGCCCCTTTTCCTTCTCTGAGGCTAATGAGCCAGGCCCGCGTGGCAGCCTCCTTCCCCCCTTTTCCTTCTTCTTCCCAGGGGTAATCCAGAGCAGAGCGCCAGTGCTCGCGCGCTGCCCTTCCCCTCTCTGCGGCCGACAGCTGGGCCCTGCAAGCGGTCTCACTGCCACATGGACCCCGTAGGTCAGAGCCCCCTCTGTCTCCTTCTGCTGATCGCCGAGAGTCCGATGCGGGGAAGAAAGAAAACGACCGAAGCCGAGTTCGTCGCCGTGCTGAATTCGTTTCAATCTCCTACTTCCTCACCGTATCCAACCTCCCTAGCCTTCGCCCTCGGGACTATATAAGCCGGTGGACCTCTGCCCGCTGCCACGCAACCCTAACAGCCGCCATCCCCTCGCCCGCGCAGCGCACAGAGCTCGCCGCCCGCCGCCGTCGACGAATTCGTCGTGCTTCCTTCGCGGTAAGCCATCCCGGAGCTCCGTGAAGATCTCCCAAAGTCACCAAGCCCCTCATCTCCCTTGAATCAAGCTCTAACACGGCCTAATCACTGTTGCAGGGGACTATCGACCGCCGAGCTCCGCCGCCGGGGCCAAATTGGCAAGCAGGAGCCCCTTTAACCTCACTGTAAGACCCTCCCGAGCTTCATCTCGATCCCATGAACGCACCGAGCCTTTTTCCAGTAACACCCTAGTGTTAGTTACTATTTTCACACTTGAATTTGCACGTCATCAAGCACCTATCATGTCATTTCATGCATCATCAATATTCAAGTCAATTGCATTTCTTATATACTATATGTTTCCTTTATGCTTATGTGTGGTAGATATGTTAGCATGCAAATGTGATGCTTGTTTACAGTTCTAAATGCTTTAGACATGTTTGGAATAACATTTGGAACAATGTTCATGATGGTGAAATCCCCAAAATAACCCTCTAGCTCATAGTTGACTAGAGAGCCCTCTAAAAGCTATTCTGTTTGACCAAACAAGAAGGGCATTTTAGAGATTTTGCATGTCAGTGCACCCTTAATCAAAGTTGTGTAGAAATTTATAAGCAACAAACTTTATTTTTGGGTCAACTCATGAAAATGGGTGGAAGGTGGTCAAAAAGTTGAATTAGTGCAGATTTGGAGTTGTTTTGAAGTTTCAAAAATTTGCTAAGTCTAAAACTGGTTTTCAGTTTCGTTGTACCCATGTTCATCGACCTGTATCTCTCAATCCAGGCCGATCTAGAGTAAAGTGTCTTAATACCAAATGATCTACTCATGTAGCTCTTCAATCCATATTAGTGAAGTTTTCGCAGAAACGCCCTGGATCACGAGCTAGAGATCGATCAAAAGTCGAGTTTCAGTCGGTTTTCAGAACTGAATCAAAACCGATTCAAACTGAATCGGGCAGGGGCCGACGCGGCTCGCCGTCAGGCATCGGCCGCCAGGTGGCGCCGTACGCCGTCGTTGCCCTGCCGCGCCGGTCGGCTTTACAAAGGCGACACTCCATCCTGTCCCCCGCACGCTCCTTCACTCTCACTCGCTCGCTCTCGCCTCTCTGCTCTCCTCTTTCCCCTCCGCCGTCGCCATTTCCGCCGCGCCGTCGCCGCGGTGAAATCCGCCGCCACCGAGCCGTCTCCGACCGCTCCATCTTCGCCGTAGCTTCGCCTTGCTCTGCTCTTCATCCTCGACCCGTTGCCGAC
The DNA here is from genome assembly GCA_038502445.1 of Eremochloa ophiuroides. Lineage (NCBI taxonomy): Eukaryota > Viridiplantae > Streptophyta > Magnoliopsida > Poales > Poaceae > Eremochloa > Eremochloa ophiuroides. The sequence goes on along the minus strand of JAHLJS010000006.1, from coordinate 32,412,003 downwards.
CTCAGCCGACCTAAGGTATAGCTCCAGCGAGCTTCTCGCCGCCGCGCCATTGCCGGAGCACCACCGAGCTCTCGGGTCACCGCGACGAGGGCGATGCCGGGGTCGGCTTCTCTCTCCATTACTCGTCTAGGAGTCTCCGTTAGCCGTAGATCCATTCTAGGCCGTCGGATAGGTCGATCTCGCCGTAGGTTCGCCGGAACCCGAGCTCGCCGTGAACCCGCTCGCCGCCGTGCCGCCATGCGAGCGCGGTCAGTAAGCTCCCGTGCGCAATAGTTCGATTCGTCGCACGCATAGGTCCGCTAGGGTTCCAGGGACACGGAACGAAACTTAGCCACGCGAGTAACGGCCGGAATCGGCCGGCGCAAGCTCGCCGGACCACCGCCGTCCGCCATTGCCGCCGTCGAGCTCGCTCCGGTGGGGTACGACCCTCGGCAGTTGGTCCATTGGGTTCGTCTCGTTGCAACGAGTCGGTAGGTAGCCTCGGCGTCGCCGGAGACCTCGCCGTCGGCGAGCTCTCGCCGGTAAGCGCCGGCGGCTCTGCTCCTCTCTCTGACGCGTGGGGTCGGGTTGACCCCGGGGCCCGCGAGTCAGCCGTTCGGGTGCGCCTCTGGTTCACTGAGCCGGGTGCACGTAGCAGTTTCTATCGGGTTTGGGTTTTATGATTTATAAAATGAATTTCTAGAAAATGTGTAAAATCTTCCAAAATTCATATCTGGAGTTAGGAGTGTCCATTTGGGGTGAACCAAATTTTGTTATGTTTGTATTTCTGAGCTCTATCAAGAGAAAATATAAAATGTACTTTTGGAATACTTTTTCTGTGCAGTTATAATTAAATTGTTAATTGCTTGCAAACTTGATAAATGCATAAATAATTGCAGGAATGTGCTAAAAATGTGATTCCACTTGCATTCATCTTGTTTAGGGAAGTAGAATCTATGAAAAATATGTTTGCTGGTGTTTCACTGTTATTTATATGATGTCTAGTATAATGTGCCTTTTATGCTTTAATCTTGCAAAAATCACCATGCTTAATGTGTTAAGGTTATGGTCATGAATATTTTTCCTGGACTATGTTATGTTGGAAAGAAGCTAAGAAAATTAGGAAATCTGTTGTTTGATACTTTTCACTGTGTTAAGTATTTTCCATTATTTAAAAGGCTGGTTGCTTGTTATTTTTTTGTAGACTGTTATACTTGTCCAAATGACTTGAAATTTTTTCAGTAGGCTAGTCTGGATGTGTAATAGCTACTGTAATTTTTATGGATTTTTCTGGTCGCAGTAAATAGTAGGTCCAGTTATAGGCTAGGGCTTATTTAATTGTTTTTTTAAGCAAATATCTTTTGGGTGGGGAGTGTTTTTATGCATTTCTGTGATGCTCAGCATTACCACCTGTGTTAAACAGTAGAGCTAATCCTACTTTGAGCTTAGGGCAGCAAGGTTAATATTTTGTTTATATGATGTTGCTCGCGCTTGTTAATTCTAAGTTGGTTGTGGTAGGTTAGTTGATGCATGTTAATTATTAAGTGCAGGTTGTAGACCCCTCACCTGGGACGAGAAATTGTTCTATGCTTTGCTTAAGAAGGGTGAGTATGAGTTGGTTGTCTAGGGAAGAAATGTGCACGTACTCAGTAAATGAGTATGGATTGTTAAACTGATTGCATATCATGGGTTAATTTGTGCATCTCTATCTTGCATTTCATGTGCATTCTCAGTTCTCATATATGCATATCATGCATACAGGATCGCCGGGAGGCGTGACGCTGTTGCAGTTCGATCCACCGAAGGAGGGAGTTCCGCCGGAGATTGAAGTGCCAGAGGTTCCCGAAGGTCAGGAAGAAGAAGCTGAACTTCCAGAGTGCCCGGATCACCAACCTACTAACTTTGTAAAAGACAAGCCCCGGAGCATCCCTAAGTCTCCACCTACTCTTTTTACAAATGCACTGGTCTTTATTAAATCGTATGATTGTGCACTTAAGTATAGGAGTTGATATGATACCGTTGCTGCATTTATACCTTGTCCACTTATACTTGATCCTGAAGTTATTACTAGACAAGCGGATGGGTTCGATCTTATGCTTAGCCATGCTTAGACCGGTAGAAGTCGAGGGATTTCCTGTCCTTCGCGAGCATAGGTGGTTACTAATGATGATGAGGTTGGATTCCACATGATGGACTATATGTGCCACCATGCCACAGTGTCTAATGAGAGAATCAAGGCTAGGTAGCGGGGAGCCGCATGACATGGTTGAGGTCATGCCGTCTTCGGTGCTGCTTGCAGCCGACTAGGACTGAGGCCACCAGACATCAGTTGAGATTGAAAGACGTCGTCACATAGCTGGCCAGATAAGTCGTTCTGACCGCGAAGCCGAGTATTTCTTTCTGAGCCGGGAATTGGTGCGACCAGGCAGACATATTCTGGAGGTAGGAAGTATGTGCGGAGACACCATCTTACCAAGGGCAGGTTAGGGACCTGATGCATCCTGGAAGTGGGTTGGTCTCTGAGAATATGGTCCCCGCCAAACTCGCGACATATTGTGTCTCACAAGGATTTAACGGTGGCCCAAGAAGCCAGTGGCTCGGTTGACAGGGTTTGTGATTGGCATATTTGCCAGCTGGTACAATCGATTCGAATCGCCATCTCTCCTGGTTAGTGAGAAACTGAACTGATCTTCTGGTGAGGTAGAGGCTAATAACTTGAACCTAATGATTATGGTGAGATGAGGTTGATATCTGTGGATATCGGAAATCATACGGTTTATTGATTGCTACAATATTCAGTGAATGCTTAGTATAGTGGCTAATCTTAGTAAATAGCTTAACTGAAATCGAAGCTTATCACAATTAAAATGAATAAGTTGAGGTTCTACTGTAGTAATGCTTTTGATGCAAAAATGATGCTACCCTCTGAGCTCCACCAAATAAGCCTTGCATATCCTTGAGAGTCTTTTTATTTACTCCCTGTCGGGTAAGTCTAGCTGAGTACAATTGAGTACTCAGGGTTTTATTCCCATTGTTGCAGATGGTGTAGTCTACTACGCGTATTGCAGGAATTGCTTCACTCCTGCGGGCGAAGAAGACTAGACCCGAGGGCAGGGTCATTATCTATTCTTAGATGTTGTAAGAATGCTGTGATAGGGTCATTTGATGGTACTCGTATTTGAACTCTGTGGTGTAAAACTATGTTGACTTCCGCTACTACTATATTTGTGTAAAAGACTATGTTGTACTCTGATGTTTAAATTCGGTTGCGAACTTATGTGTCATGTGATCGGGTATTGCTGAATGAATGATCCTTGGGGTATGAAATGTTTGAAATCCTTCGAGATTTCCGGACTACCGGGTTTATATTGGCTCAAGTGCGACTGGATTGCGATTAAAATGCGATCGTTGTACTTGTGCTCATATAAATTGGTCGGTTCTGTGACATTTCCTCCCTTATCTGTGCACTGACGCGGCCTCGCCGCTGTTGCAGGGACCCGCCGCCTGCCTCCGCATGACGCCAGCCGCCTCGAGTCGTTTTCCGTCCTCCCCAGTGTCCTAGGTGAGCTCGCGACCGCCTCCACTCTCTCCCGGACCCATCCCTGCGGCAAATAATGGTCTGTAGGCCGTTTCCAAGTCGCACCACCCAACTCCGGCCATGGCGCCGCCATACCGGCCTCTGTCCCAGCTGGGAGCGCCACCCCGTTTCCCCCCGATCTGTTCCTGGCCGTTCTCTTTAAATCGGACGGCCGAGAGCACCCCGTACCCCTTCGGCCGTTCTTTTACAAAAGAGACCCTGCTAGTTTTAATGTATGAACCCGCGGTCCTATGCGCCTTTTCCAGTCTACGCTTTCTAGTTCAAAAAGCGTATTTTCCCTCAGTATAATACAAAATGTGTTTTCTGATTTTCGGTTTTGAAATTAAAACTGTTTCGTTTATAATTTCTCCGTTTTAATTCCGATTTGAACGATTCAAATTGCGTTAGATTCGTAATTTTATATTCTATCAGATAGTACCACTGTTTAATATGTTATTAACTTCTAAAATTCAATATTATATTTAATCTATTATTATTCTATTATAAATCTTGTAAAATTCATATCTTTCTCGTTTTAAGTCCGATTTGTGCAAACTTTATATCGATGTGATCGTAGCGATGAGTAGATTAGTTTTATGAACTCTTTAATTATTTGCTCTCTGTTGGTGTACTGTTCTAATGAAAACTCTTGTTTGTATGCATGCTTGCCCCTTTATCCGTGTGTGTTGATATGATGGATCGAGTATAGACGGTGAGCTTTACGTGGGTGATCAAGATCAGTACTTCGACAACCCGGATCACCAGGAGTTTGCTGATCAAGGCAAGTATTAGTATGGACCATCCTTGTTGTCCTATTCACCAAATAAATAATTTCATTTGCATGTGTCTTCCTTGTTAACCATAGTTACTTCCTAGTTTTGTTACCCTGTTCCTTGCAACCTATGGGATTATGCATTTGGTAATTGATGCTAGTGCGTTATTGATATCATGATCATGTAAACTTGATTAATTGAATACGCAATAAAGTTTAAAATATGCCTTTGTAGCAACATGGAACTAGGGGATTCGAGCATAGTTTTGTGATGCTCAAAATCCTTCACCGTTGGTAATGATCTGTAAGTATGACACGGGGATTGACAGTGCAAGTATGAGGGCTACATGGCTCTGGTTTTAGTTAAGTATGAGTACTTTTTCTAGCTTGTTAGAGGTTACCGAAAGGCGTGATGGGTCCTGACGACTCGGGTACAGTGCGGCTCCTGTCCGAGTGTGTATAACCTGCGTGACCTTGTGCCACGAAGAATGGGGGGCTCTACATCTGCTTGCCGGGTCCCTAGCGGCCCTAACTTGTTAGACGGAGTACTTTGAAAGACTTTATACTGAAACCCTGCTCTCTCACCTTTGTAGTGTTATGGGAGTAATTAACCCGAGCAACTGGGAATCACGGCTCATAGTGAAAGTGCACAACCTCTGAGAGTGTAAAATCGGTATACTAGCCGAGCTCATGGTCAAGACTGGCCTTGGACGTCTTATGGAATAGTTATCTTTCGGGGTGGTGTTTACTTGTTGCTAATTTATTTATTGCTACTCATTAATTATGTTTGCTATGATCATGAGAATGGGCTTATTCACTTGTTGCTATTCAATTACATAAAAGGTGATTAATTAAAAGCAAACAGCTGTTAAATCTGTGTCAACCTTTTGAGCCTCATGAACCCATGCTAGTCTTGTTGAGTACGACATGTACTTACGCTTGTTTATTTTTCATTACTTGGTTAAAAATCCCGGATGGGTAACAGATGGTGATAGTGATGAGGACCACCCTGAGGACTACTAGACATGTGCTTCACTAGTCGACGTCCCTGTGCTATGGAGCTACCGCGAGAGTTATCTTTATTTTCTGCTGTGTAATGACTTTGATGTTATTCGCCATGTAATAAACATTGATTATGATACAATTTATGCAATTTGTTGGCTTATGTGTGTGACTGATCTCTGGGCGCACATAAGTTTATGCATCCCATTTTATCCTTAAAATTGGGTGTGACAAATTGGTATCAAAGCCATGTTGACTGTAGGATGCAAGCCTAGTTAGCACTGGATAGCCCTTAGCTTTGTTTATCTCTTTTACTTGTTGTATTAATTTGTTACAAGTTTTTGCTTATATCCTACCCTTGTCCATTGCAAAAATTTTGACTTAATCTTAATTCTTGTAGATGGCCAACCTTAAGCACACTGCCCGCAAGCGTGTCATGCCACCTAAGAGGTACCTGCAGCGCTTCATCTCTGGCGGATGTGTTTCTCAACCGGAGGTACCCGTGGAAGATCCCGTGGAAGACGTAACCGTGGAGGAGCCCCAGCAGGAGGTGCCCGGGAAGGAGCCCAGTGAAGAGCCCTTGGAAGATAGCTCCGAAGACGTACCTATGGAGGACCCTCAGGAAGACGAACCCGAGAAGGTGGAGCCGCAGGGCGACCAGGATTTATCTGGCGACCCTGATGACGGAGATGATGGAGGCGACTCGAATGACTCCGACGACCCCGATGACGACGGCGACGACGGGAGATCAAGGTGGAAACCCCTGGGTGGGAATGATTCACTATGATCATCATGGTGATGACTACTACCACCCACTGGTCCTCGACTTGGTGCGCCGCTTCTACCCCAACGCCTCGGTGCTGTACAAGACGGAGCACTGGAAGCACCCTGAGTATGCCGACTACTATGAGACAAAGGTGTACATCAAGGAGGGAAGCCAGGTGAAGAATATCCACTATGCTATCTCTATTCGACTCTCCAAAGCTGCCGCCATCAAGGATGCCGTACGACAAGCTCTTATGGTGCACCGCCATGAGAATTGGGACTACATCAAGTGGGAGATGCACCGCTACCTTCCCCGCCGTCAGAGTGGCCAAGCCAACTGCAGCATCACCGGTCCACTTGGAGAAGTGAACGCCTGACTCCATGCATCCTTGGAGTGTTTGGTCTAGACCAACACCTTTCTGGACCAGACACTGGATGAGCTGAACGCCAGCACTGAAGCTAACTATAGGCTCAGCCGGGCGGTGGATGAGTTGAACAGGCAACTCGGTGTTGGACCCCCTCCGCCATCACCAAGGTGCCCAGCTGAATCGCCGCCAAGGAACCGAGGAGACCATGGAGATGCTCACACCCGCACCGACGTCGACCCCTAGAGGAGTTACCCCCTGTTAGTAGCAAAAGACGCTAGTAGCGCAAGTTGAGTCAGGTCGAGTCTAGTTCATGTCTTGTGAACTTTTGTGCTAGGTTGCTTTTTCTTATGAACAATGCTTGATTTGGAGTTTGTAATGAGTGCTGAGATTGTGGGCATGTCCGCAGATCTCATTTATTATAGGTTTGAATTAATGCATAATAGTTTGGGTTAATTATCTCAGTTTCCAGCAGTGCTGTTTTTCAGACCTCTCTGTCTTAGTTATTTTGCCTATTTAATTGGATACAACCAAAAATCGTGGAACATTTAGGTCAAAAACTAGACTTCTGTAGTTTTCTTTGGCCACTAGAATCATCTCAATATCAGCTACGGTTTGGGAGAAACAATTGTCACAAGACGAAGTTTCTGCGCTGTCTGTTACTCTAGAACAGTTTCGAGTCAAATCTGTTTTTGATAAACTTAACGGCAGAATCTGGAAAGATGATCTGAATAAAAGTTGTAGAGTTTTTCTCATGCTTTCCAACCATGTATAGTACATCTCTGTTTGACCTCAGGAACATCAGTTATGACTACTTTTCTGTACTGTTAACATTGGATCTTGCCCAGAATTTTCTGTTTCCTCCGTTCAAGTGTTATTTTAATGGAAAAGAATTCTAAACCTCACCTCAATGATTTGAACAGCAGATGGCCAACACTAGGAGGAACGCGAGGAGTGGTGGTGCACCTGAAGACAACATTAACCCACCACCACCTCTGCCACAACCTTCCATGGAGCAGCTGATGATGATGCAAACATAGCTGATGCAACAGATGGCCCAGAACATTCAACTGCTGCATCAAAACAATGGCAACGGGAACCCACATCCACCACCCCATGACAAGAGAAGTGAATTCTTGAAGGGACGCCCGCCCACTTTTGACCATTCCAGTGATCCTCTCCAAGCTGATGATTGGCTGCGTGCAATAGAAAGGCAGCTGGAGATCGTCCAATGCAACAACGTCGAGAAGGTTCTCTATGCATATGGGCAGTTGTAGGGAGCTGCTCTGGATTGGTGGGAGTCTTTCTGCTTTGGATGTACCGACCCCATCTCTTGGCAGCAGTTCCGTGATGGTTTCCACAACCATCATGTGCCTGCGGGTCTAATGAAGCTGAAGAAGGAGTTTCTTTCTCTAAAGCAAGGAGGCATGCTAGTTGCTAAGTACCATGACAAGTTCATCCAATTGTCATGGTATGCTCCAAAAGAGGTTGAAGATGATGCCAAGAAGCAAGAGCTCTTCTTGGAGGGACTGAATGACCATCTCCAGTACCAGTTGCTCTCTCACACTTTCGCCAACTTCCAACAGTTGGTGGACAAAGCCCTGATCATTGAGAGCAAGCACCGTGAGATGGATGAGAAGAAGAAGAAAAGGAAGTTTCAAGGGCAGTCGTCTGGAAGCAACAACCGCTTCTGCAACAACCAGCAGTAGCCTCAGCAGCAACAACGTTTCCAGGGACAGTTTGGATTCAAGAACAATTTTCAAAACCAACAACGTTCCCAGAACCAGCAGCGTTCCCAGTACCAGCGACAAGGTGGCAACCAGGCGCCACAACCGACTGCTCCCAACAACATCCTAGTGAAGAATGGTGCCCCCAACAAGTGTTTCCGCTATGGCAAAGAAGGACACTTGTCCTACAATTGTCCTAAGAAGCAGAACCCCCAAGCCTCCCAGAAGCAGAACAACTAGCAGAGACTGCCAACTCACACCGGGAAGGTGAACCATGTGTCGGTTGATACGGCACAGAAGACTACAGAGGTCATGATGGGTACATTCAATATCGACTCCATCCCCGCTACAGTTCTTTTTGACTCTGGTGCTTCGCATACTTTCATTTCGCACACATTTGTTAGAAAGCATGGTATTCCCCTTAGTGTCATGAACATCCTATTATGGTTTCTTCTCCGGGTGGTGTTATGCAAGCTACTCTTCAGTGTCTCCCGATTACTATCTCATTAAGGGAGGTAGAATTCAAGATAACCCCTACTGTGCTGAACACTGCCGGAATTGACCTTATCCTGGCTATGGATTGGATGATGAAGAACGACATCAATATAAAGTGCAAGGAGAAGGTCGTGACTATCACTACACAGAAGGGAGATGAGGTCAGAGTTGAGGTTGTTTTGCAAGTTCAACAGAAAGCCACAGTGCATCAGCTCAGAGAAGAAGTGCAGTCAGATAACTCTGTAGTGGATGAGTTTGAAGATGTGTTTCCAGATGAGTTGCCAGGTATGCCACCTGACCGTGATATTGAATTCATTATTGAGTTATTACCTGGTACTGCACCAATACCTAAATGTCCATATAGAATGGGAGTTAAAGAATTAGAAGAACTTAAGAAACAAATTAAAGAGTTGTCAGAAAAAGGTTTCATTCGTCCTAGTTCTTCACCTTGGGGAGCTCCAGTTATTTTTGTGGATAAGAAGGATGGTAGTCAAAGGATGTGTGTTGATTATCGGTCACTTAATGAGGTCACCATTAAGAACAAGTATCCGTTGCCTAGGATTGATGATTTGTTTGATCAGTTGAGAGGTGCTTATGTGTTTTCCAAGATCGATCTTCGTTCAGGCTATCATCAGTTGAAGATTTGTGCCTCGGACATACCTAAGACTGCGTTCACTACTCAGTATGGATTGTATGAGTATACAGTGATGTCTTTTGGATTGACTAATGCGCCTGCCTACTTCATGTATCTGATGAACAAGGTATTCATGGAATTCTTGGATAAGTTTGTTGTGGTGTTCATTGATGATATCTTGATCTACTCCAAGAATGAAGAAGAGCATGCCGAACATCTGAGATTGGTTTTGCAAAAGCTCAGAGAACACAAGATGTACGCCAAGCGAAGCAAGTGCGAGTTCTGGTTGAGAGAAGTTGCTTTCCTGGGACATATTGTGTCCAACGGTGGAATTTCTGTAGATCCAAGCAAGGTGACAGATGTGTTGAATTGGAAGCCACCAACTGATGTGACTGGGATTCGTAGCTTTCTTGGTTTAGCTGGTTACTACCGAAGGTTCATTGAAGGATTCTCCAAGCTTGCGAAGCCGATAACTTCCTTGCTAAAGAAGAATGCCAAGTTTGTGTGGTCTGAGAAGTGCCAAGCTAGTTTTAAAGAATTGAAGAAGAGATTGACAACAGCCCCTGTGTTAGTTTTGCCGGACCTGAGTAAGAAGTTCTCGATCTATTGTGATTCTTCCCGCCTAGGTCTTGGTTGTGTGCTCATGCAAGAAGGAAGAGTTGTAGCATACGCATCGAGACAGTTGAGGAAGCATGAGTTGAATTACCCTACTCAGGACTTGGAGCTAGCAGCTGTGGTGCACGCTCTGAAGATTCATTATCTTGTTGGTCATAAGCGCGACATCTATATAGACCATAAGAGCTTGAAGTATATCTTCACCCAGTTAGATCTAAACTTGAGGCAACGTCGTTGGTTAGAGTTGATAAAGGACTATGACTTGGAGGTGCACTATCATCGGGGCAAACCAAATGTTGTGGCAGATGCTCTTAGTAGGAAGAGTTATGCTAATGAGATTCGAACAACCACTATACTAGTAGAGTTGTGTGTAGAGATGGAGCGTCTCAACTTGGGAATTGTGATCAATGCTGTTGAGATGGAGGTTGAACCCACACTAGAGCAAGAGATACGAAAGGCTCAGTTGGAAGATGAGAAGCTCAAAGAAATAGGAGAGAACATTGTGGTTGGAAAATCACCCGGATTCAGGCTAGATGAGAATGGAACCTTATGGTTTGGGAAGAGACTCTGTGTACCTGAAGTGAAATCCATCCGTGACGCTATACTGTGTGAAGCTCATGAGTCAGCATATTCTATACACCCAGGAAGTACCAAGATGTATTTGGATCTAAAGGAAAAATATTGGTGGGTTGGACTGAAGCATGATGTAGCAGAATATGTGGCTCTCTGTGATACCTGTCAGAGAGTTAAAGCTGAACACCAGGGGCCTGCAGGATTGCTACAACCACTAAAGATACCTGAGTGGAAGTGGGAAGAAGTCGGTATGGACTTCATAGTTGGATTGCCATGTACTCAGAGAGGTTATGATTCAATCTGGGTAATTGTGGATCGACTAACTAAAGTTGCTCATTTCCTTCCAGTCAAGACCACTTATGGAGGTCCAAAACTAGCAGAGTTATATATGAAGAGAATAGTGTGTCTGCATGGAGTTCCAAAGAAAATTGTGTCTGATAGGGGTACTCAATTCACCTCACATTTTTGGCAGAAAATACATGAGTCTCTAGGTACTAAGCTGAATTTCAGTTCTGCATATCATCCTCAGACTGACGGTCAAACTGAACGGATTAACCAGATTCTGGAAGATATGTTGAGAGCTTGTGCTTTACAGTATGGAACGAGTTGGGACAAGAGTCTGCCGTATGCAGAATTCTCTTATAATAACAGTTACCAGAAGAGTCTCAAGATGGCACCTTTCGGAGCATTGTATGGACGCAAGTGTAGAACACCCTTGTTTTGGAATCAAATAGGAGAAAGTCAAGTGTTTGGACCAGATGTGTTAAGAGACGCAGAAGAGCAAGTTCAGACGATAAGAGAGAACTTGAGAATAGCACAATCTAGGCAGAAAAGCTATGCTGACACACGAAGAAGAGAACTAGCCTTTGAAGTGGGAGACTATGTATATCTTAAGGTGTCCCCGATGAGAAGTGTGAAAGGTTCAACAGCAAAGGAAAATTGGCACCAAGGTATATCGGTCCTTTCAAAATCTTAGAGAGACGTGAAGAAGTGGCTTATCAGCTAGAACTTCCAGAAAGTTTGTCCGGTGTGCATGATGTGTTCCATGTATCACAGTTAAGAAAATGTTTGAGAGTGCCAGAAGAGCAAGTACCTGTTGAGGAAATAGTGTTCAAGGAGAATCTCACTTATGTGGAACATCCAGTGAAGATTTTGAAAACCGCAGAAAGAGTTACAAGAAGTCGAGTTATAAAAATGTGCAAGGTGCAGTGGCATCGGTATTCAGAAGAAGAGGCTACCTGGGAAAGGGAGGAGGATCTCAGAGAAAAGTGCCCAGAGTTGTTTGAGTAAGCATCAACCGAATCTCGAGGACGAGATTATTCTTAAGGGGGGTAGAATTGTAACACCCAAAAATTTGCATCAATTTAAAATAGGGCGAAACAATTTAATTGTGCTATTGTTGATCATTTGATTTAGGGAAATATTAATTTTCACAAAAATAAAATCATAGTAAGTCATACACATTTATGTTGCATTCATGCTAGAGCATTTCTTCTTTGTACTGTTTGGAGTTTATTTGAATTTTTTTTAAATGTTCAAAAACAATTATTCAAACTCTATTTGGAAATGTTTTTGAGAATTAGAAAAGGGCAAACCCCTTCTCCCTTCCTTTCTGGCCCAAAGGCCTAGTTGACCTGCCCCTTTTTTTCCCCTGGCCTACCCTCCTCCCATGCCAATTTGGGCCAAGCCCAGCAAGCCCAGCCAGCAGCCAGCAGCCAGCGCTGGCGCCCCTTTTCCTTCTCTGAGGCTGATGAGCCGGGCCCGCGTGGCAGTCCCCATCCCCTTTCTTCTTCTTCTTCTTCCCAGGGGCAATCTAGAGCAGAGCGCCAGCGCTCGAGCGCTGCCCTTCCCCTCTCTGTGGCTGACAGCTGGGCCCTGCGCGCGGTCTCGCTGCCACGTGGACCCCGTAGGTCAGCGCCCCCTCTGTCTCCTTCTGCTGCTCGCCGAGAGTCCAACGCGGGGAAGAAAGAAAACGGCCGAAGCCGAGTTCGTCGCCATGCCGAATTCGTTTCAATCTCCTACTTCCTCGCCGTATCCAACCTCCCTAGCCTTTGCCCTCGGGACTATATAAGCCGGTGGACCTCTGCCCGCCGCCACGCAACCCTAACAGCCGCCATCCTCTCGCCCACACAGCGCACAGAGCTCGCCGCCCACCGCCGTCGATGAATTCGTCGTGCTTCCTTCGCGGTAAGCCGTCCCAGAGCTCCGTGAAGATCTCCCAAAGTCAACAAGCCCCTTATCTCCCTTGAATCAAGCTCTAACATGGCCTAATCACCGTTGCAGGGGACTGCCGATCGCCGAGCTCCGCCGCCGAGGCCAAATTGGCAAGCAGGAGCCCCTTTTACCTCACTGTAAGACCCTCCCGAGCTTCATCTCAATCCCACGAACGCACCGAGCCTTTTTCCTCTCTTATCCGTGCACTGACGCGGCCTCGCTGCTATTGCAGGGACCCGCCGCCCGCCTCAGCTTGCGACCGCCTCCACTCTCTCCCGGACCCATCCCTGCGGCAAATAATGGTTTGTAGGCCGTTTCCAAGTCGCACCGCCCAACTCCGGCCATGGCGCCACCGTGCGGGCCTCTGTCCCAGCCGGGAGCGCCGCCCCATTTCCCCTCGATCTGTTCCTGGCCGTTCTCTTTAAATCGGACGGCCGAGAGCACCCCTTACCCCTTCGGCCCTTCTTTTACAAAAGAGACCCTGCTAGTTTTAATGTATGAACCCACGGTCCTTTGCGCCTTTTCCAGTCTATGCTTTCTAGTTCAAAAAGCGTGTTTTCCCTCGGTATAATACAAAATGTGTTTTCTGATTTTCGGTTTTGAAATTAAAACTTTTTCGTTTATAATTTCTCCGTTTTAATTCCGATTTGAACGATTCAAATTGCGTTAGATTCGTAATTTTATGATCTATCAGATAGTACCACTGTTTAATATGTTATTAACTTTTAAAATTTGATATTATATTTAATCTATTATTATTCTATTATAAATCTTGTAAAATTCATATCTTTCTCGTTTTAAGTCCGATTTGTGCAAACTTTATATTGATGTGATCGTAGCGATGAGTAGATTAGTTTTATGAACTCTTTAATTTATTTTCTCTCTGTTGGTGTACTATTCTAATGAAAACTCTTGTTTGTATGCATGCTTGCCCCTGTATGCGTGTGTGTTGATATGATGGATCGAGTATAGACGGTGAGCTTTACGTGGGTGATCAAGATTAGTACTTCGATAACCCGGATCACCAGGAGTTTGCTGATCAAGGCAAGTATTAGTTTGGACCATTCTTGTTGTCCTATTCACCAAATAAATAATTACATTTGCATGTGTCTTCCTTGTTAACCATAGTTACTTCCTAGTTTTGTTACCCTGTTCCTTGCAACCTATGGGATTATGCATTTGGTAATTGATGCTAGTGCGTTATTGATATCATGATCATGTAAACTTGATTAATTGAATACGCAATAAAGTTTAAAATATGCCTTTTTAGCAACATGGAACTAGGGGATTCGAGCATAGTTTTGTGATGCTCAAAATCCTTCACCCTTGGTAATGATCTGTAAGTATGACACGGGGATTGACAGTGCAAGTATGAGGGCTACATGGCTCTGGTTTTAGTTAAGTATGAGTACTTTTTCTAGCTTGTTAGAGGTTACCGAAAGGCATGATGGGTCCTGACGACTCGGGTACAGTGCGGCTCCTGTCCGAGTGTGTATAACCTGCGTGACCTTGTGCCACGAAGAAGGGGGGCTCTACATCTGCTTGCCGGGTCCCTACCGGCCCTAACTTGTTAGACGGAGTACTTTGAAAGACTTTATACTGAAACCCTGCTCTCTCACCTTGGTAGTGTTATGGGAGTAATTAACCTGAGCAACTGGGAATCACGGCTCATAGTGAAAGTGCACAACCTCTGAGAGTGTAAAATCGGTATACTAGCCGAGCTCATGGTCAAGACTGGCCTTGGACGTCTTATGGAATAGTTATCTTTCGGGGTGGTGTTTACTTGTTGCTAATTTATTTATTGCTACTCATTAATTATGTTTGCTATGATCATGAGAATGGGCTTATTCACTTGTTGCTATTCAATTACATAAAAGGTGATTAATTAAAAGCAAACAGCTGTTAAACCCGTGTCAACCTTTTGAGCCTCATGAACCCATGCTAGTCTTGTTGAGTACGACATGTACTTACGCTTGTTTATTTTTCATTACTTGGTTAAAAATCCCAGATGGGTAACAGATGGTGATAGTGATGAGGACTACCCTGAGGACTACTAGACATGTGCTTCACCAGTCGATGTCCCTGTGCTATGGAGCTACCGCGAGAGTTATCTTTATTTTCCGCTGTGTAATGACTTTGATGTTATTCGCCATGTAATAAACATTGATTATGATACAATTTATGCAATTTGTTGGCTTATGTGTGTGACTGATCTCTGGACACACATAAGTTTATGCATCCCATTTTATCCTTAAAATTGGGTGTGACATTTAGTTTAAGTTTAGCCTCTCAAACCAAAAACCCAAAAATAGTGTAGTAGAAGCTTGTCTCACTCTCATCTTTGCTCTCAAACTCTTGTTTGTGGAGGTAGCCATACCCCGCAAGGACTACTAACAGTGGGATAGCTAACGCTAACACTAACGCTAATCCCTGTTATTGTAGTGTGTTCTTGTGTTAGCTCATTGTTGCAGGATGAAGAAGTTCTCCTCCGCACTCAAGAAGGCCAAGAGTGTCGTAGGGAGTTCCTCCCGATGACCCGCCATGATGAAGATGAAGGAAGAGAAGCTCCACCAAGAAGAAGCTTTGGAGTGCCTTCCGAGAGGACGTACGACCCCGAGAGCGGCCTCATGCTAAATCAAGAAGGGTACCAAAGGTACACTTCCATCCGACACCGAGGGTATGAACATACCGGCATCATCGACCCTGTCCTTTTGGACAGCACAGGTATGACCGCGGAATTCAATACTATTTTCAATACAATCGGTTGGGGAAGTTTTTGGGAAGTGCAAGAACTTGGAATAGAAAAGCTCACCATTGAATTTCTATGCACTTTACAAGCCACTGAAAATAATGTCTACTTCCGCATGTTTGACCAAGACTATAATTTAACATGGGGAGTTTTTAGCATGGCACTTGGTTTTGATAATGACTGTCATCTAGACCTTGTTAATGCAACAAGAAGATTTGATAAAGCTGAATTTTGGAAAGCTATAACAGGATCTAATGATTGCTCTGACCCTAAAACCGATGAAATTCATAATCCTACTTTGCGTTTGATCCGATATTGGATGGCTATAACTTTTCTTCCTGGCTCTAATGTGCAAGTTCTTTACAATGATGAATAAGACTGCTCTATGCCATGACAATGAAAATAAAAGTTTCACCTGCTAAAATGTTAGTGCACTTTTGGCTTGGTATTTTTCATAGAAGCGAGCCCATATTCTTCACTTCTTTTATCACGCGCATCGCTGAAACAATGGACTTGCTAGATGGAAAACATTACTTTGAATACATTGCCTCTCCTAGAGATATTATGACCAAAGATTTCTTCATAAGTACTCAAGTCCTAAAAAGAGATGAAAATGGTGATATAAAAATGATTTATCCCGGCCATACAGCCGAAATCTCTCTCCCTTGTGAGAGGCGTCGGTTGTATGCGCTGCGCACGCTAACCATAAATTGGGACCGAGAGGCAAAAAGCCAAAATGTTGCAGGACCAAGATGGGTGACAAGGAGCATGTCACAAGCCGCCCAATTCGAGCAAGGCGACACATCACGATCTGCAAGGAGATATGAAGAAGAAGGTGATGAGGCAAGTTCCATGGACATTTCAAGGTCCACGGAACGGCCTCAACAGCACACTCCAAGAGTGCGCACTCCCCGTCCATCCACAAGGGTGAGGGGCCCTCGAAGCCAAGGATCGAAAATAAACCAACTCATCAATGACATGGGCGCAATGCAAGTTGAGCAAGATGCAACTCTGGATATGGCACAACAAAATGCTCAACTATTGCTAACTGTCCAAGATGAAGAAGCACAACGCTGGGCGGGATGGTTCCAATACTACCCGCCACCACAATGAGCAAAAGGACAAGCTTGGGGGAGATCCTCTCCCCCACCAAGGTAAGTATTCTATCCTAGGTATTTACATTATTGCATATAAAAAAATGCATAAGATAAAATACCAAAAATATTTTCCTTATTTCCATATGTCTCATGAATATTTATCTTCCTCATGAAAATGATGAATAGTTGCTCTGTTAATGTTTCTTTAACACTTAGTTTACAACTTAGTATCTCTTTGAGTATGGATCACTTGGCTCATTTAAATCATCATGAACCTGAAAACTTTATGGATGCTAAGTGCTAGAACTAAGTCTAAGTTGTTTGAGATATGATATAGTGAAACAAGAGCTACTATAATAGTGTTCTAAGCATGCATGATTACTGGAGATTTATTTCTTAATCAATCAAAACCTTATTGTTCCTCAATGGTGATAAATTCCTACCACAGCTATATATATCACACATGTCAAAAACCTTCCACATAAGCTATTTGCTTTGTGTTGAGTGTTGTCAAGTCTTGTTGACCCTTATTGAGAGTCTTATCATGCTCCCAAGATCAAGATCACATACACACCATATATACATGCTGCTTCTACACTGAAAGTACGCAACCAGATGCCTTTCATTTTCACCAAATAAATGCTCCATGTGTTAAAGTCATAGAAAATCTCTCTTAGTCATTATGGTAGTAGAGACAAAAGGGCTATGCAAAATGAAAATAAAAAGAAAGAAAGATGGACTCAAGAGGGTCCATAGAAAAGAAAAGAAAAATATTTGAGCAAGTCTAGGCTCATAAATAAAATAAAAATGATAGCCATGTCTCTAAAATTTATTAGAGAGAGATACAATTCAAATAGAGGAGCATTATATTCCATCATCATCCATACACTTGCACATCTTGATCTAAGGGCATGACACTTCTCTCTTTGGATCCAAGCTTTGACTCTACAACATATGCAAAGTAAGTATGCTATATTCTTTCATTCCTACCTTCAGCTCCACATAAGCCATTTTTAGAAGTAGGATGATAAATAGAAGGCAACATTTACTTTATGCCTTGGTAAGGAATCACACACCATTCGAGCGACATGAGAGAACCATATGAGGAACATTAAGTTTTATTTTGCAAAACAATGTTAAAACCTCCAGTATGAAACTTGAAAAGAATGAGAAAAGTAGTGCTCAAGTTAAACTGTTCTGTCTCTCAACCACCTAAGGCAAAAGGGAAAGTCATTAGCCCCATAAAAGACTAAGGTAAAATGGGTGAACTTTTATAGCCAATTTTTCCATTCAAAAGAGAAGTATTTAGTTGTACACATGGTATTATTAAAATATGAACATAGTAGCAACTCCTGATCCACCTACACCATCACTGACTGGTGGGGACTCCTTCTAGAAGCTCCTGGCTAGGCCCACCAGTCAGAGCGGGGTCGGCCGAACCCCCCGGGTGCCCAGCCAGGTCGGTTGGCCTCCACCGACTCCAAACATGCTTCCCATGTGCTCAAATTGCCGCAGCCATCCATCTTGAGGTGGTTACAAGGCAGTGGATCCAAGGGTGGAGAGTTGAGGAGCACACGGATCGCTGACATGGCATCCCTCCACTCTCCACTATAAATAGAGGCTGCCCACTCCCTTTCAAGAAGACACCATACACCATAGAACTCAAGAAGCAAGCTAGATTTCTACTCTTTAGTAGTAGTATTAGTCTAGTATGGGAGTTAGAGTCGAGTCGAGCTGCGCTCGGAGTCTCCGGAGTTGTCTGCTAGAGAGTCTGGTATAGCTCTTGTACCTTTCCTTCTGTAAGACTTTATCCTTTATCAATATATTATCTTTACTTTACTTCACTAAGTTCTTACTTAGTCTTTACTATTCTTTATAGTACTGTTGTGTCTTGTCTTATTTCATAATTGTCTTATACTTGATAGTGATCTTGTCCCAACTCAACATGTGTTAGTTCATCGCCTGTCATAGGGTGTTCTAGTTGTTGGTACGCAACTAGAATAGTGAGACTTAGTGTAAGCGTGGTGCTTAGACTAGATCTTGCCTTTGATTACCGCTTGTCGCATGGATTGTTTGTGGGTGCTAGCAGGTGGTGACAGCCCTGTCTAGTCTTAGTATCCCTCCACGTGTTTTAGGCAAGTTCTTAAAAGGTAGACTCCCATAAGAGTGTAGACGCTTCGGGTAGAGGTTTTGTCCTCTATTGTCTCGCACTACCCCCTGTACACCGGTAGTAAGGTACTATCTTAGTATAAATCATCTATTTGATAGGATAAGTCATAAGAGTAAAGTAAGTGTCATAGGAGTCTTATACTCACTCGTTGTCCTCCCACCTAGCTATACTCTACTAGTTATCTTTTAGTTATCTTAATACTTGTTGTGTGTTGGTGTCATTACCCTTTCCTCTACCTATCGATTTACCCCCTACCACTAGCTGGTACTAAGTTGGTATAGACTTAAGGATCTCTCTTTCTTTTTATTAATTATTCCTAGCAACCACTTTCCCTTGGGATAAAAATAAATAACGATACCTTGGAATACTCCCGGGTGAAGTGCTACAGCGGTATATTCTGTGCGCTTGCGGAATTATCCAATAGATATAAGAAATACCCTCAGGGCACTTCTGGCGCCGTTATCAGAGATAGCCTAACACCCTATCTCTCGTGGTTGCGCTAAGAAGTGTCAACAGTGCTCTTTCGGGTGGTACCTCTAATGCCTCTTGGCCTTCTCTTGGTGGAACTTCTCTACCTACTTCGGCTTGGCGGGAGTGTCGGGAGGAGCTCCCCAGGGCACCTTTGGGCTTCTTGAATGCGGAGGAGAACTTCTTCATCTTCCTGCAGCATTAAGACAACACAAGAACACACTAGGACAACAAAGATTAGCGTTAGCGTTAGCATTAGTTGTCCCAATGTTAGTAGTCCTTGTGGGGTATGGTCACCTCTACAAAATCGTTCTTGTGGGCAGAGATACTCCACAACCCTATTTTTGAGAACAAAGACAAGCTTCTACTACTACTACTATAATATTTTTGAGTTTTTTGTTTTGAGTGGCTAACTACTACTAAACTTGAGAAAAGATTTGCACAACTAGAGAGAAGAAGAGAGATTGTGTGTTCGAGATGATGCTGCTGACCAAATAACTTCATCCTGGAATTAAAAAGTAATACCTGATCTCTGGGTGCGAAGTCCTTCTTTATCCTCTTGTCGTGCCATCTCTTGGTTCTCTCTTTGTAGATCTTAGAGATGTGATATGTTTTCTCGCGCCATTCATCTAGTTCAGAGACTTACATCTTTCTTTTTATTCCTGCGGTATCCAGATCCATATTCCATCTCTTGATTGCCCAGTGAGCCTTGAACTCAAGCTCTATTGGCAAGTGACTAGGTCTTTCCATAAATAAGCTGGTATGGTGACATTCCAATGGGTGTCTTGTAGGCTGTTCTGTATGCCCAAAATGCTTCTAATAGCCTTTCCTTTCATGTTGTTCCCATTTTGTTGACCTTCTTCTACAGAATATCCTTGATCTGCTTGTTTGATGTCTGTGCTTGCCCACTTGTCTGAGGATGGTATGGAGTGGTGATGTTGTGATGGATCCCACTGTTTTGCCAAATAAAGCTGGAATCTCTTGTCGATGAAGTGGGATCCTCCATCGCTAATTACTATCCTTGGAGTACCAAATCTTGGAAATATTATTTCTTCAAACATCCTCTTTGAGCTTCTGCAGCTTTGCATGGCATAGCTTCTACCCATTTTGAGACGTAGTCTATTGCCACCAAAATGTACTAACACTGCTTTGAATTTGGAAATGGTCCCATGTAATCAATTCCCCAGACATCGAAGAGCTCTACTTTGAGGTTGTTGATGAGTGGCATGGCATCTCTTGAATTGATATTTCCATGTCATTGGCATGCCCCACACCTCCGAAGAAAACTTTTCGTTTCATCATACATGGTGGGCCAAAAGAATCCACTTTACCAAATCTTTGCATATGTGCGAAATGCGCCATAGTGACCTCCATACTGGTGATGAGTGGCATCTTTCAATGATCTTGATCCCCTCTTCCGCAGGCACACATCTACGGAGTAGTCCATCTGAACATATCCTGAAGAGGTATGACAGGTCCCACATAGGTCCCACATGTGTTGTTGACTCTCGTAGATGAGCTTCCTTTTGTCCTCCCCTGGTACCATTTCCTGCAACCATAAAATTCACAATATTTGCGTACTAGGGATCAGATCAGGTGATCCGATAGAGCATGTCGTCCCTCTTCGAGTTGTTGATGAGCATTTCCTGCATATTCTCAAAATTCATTCTAGACAAGTGATCTGCTACAGAGTTTTCTACTCCCTTTTTATCTTTTATTTCTAAGTCAAATTCTTGGAATAGCAAAATCCATCTTATCAATCTAGGTTTAGCATCTTTCTTAGTGAGCAAGTATTTTAAAGCAGCATGATCAGTGTAAAGAATCACCTTAGCTCCACTAAGTAAGATCTAAACTTGTTAATAGCAAAAACAACAGCCAGGAAGTTCTTTTTCAGTTGTTGCATAATTAAGTTGTGGTCCTGTCAGAGTATTGCTACCATAAGCAATGACATGATGCTTTTTATCCTTAGTTTGTCCCAAAACTGCCCCCACAGCATAATCACTAGCATCACACATAATTTCAAAAGGTAAAGACCAATCATGGGGTTGGATGATTGGTGCAGAGATGAGTGCTTGTTTAAGGGTGTTAAAAGATTTCATACAAGCATCGTCAAAATCAAAGGGAGCATCCTTGGCTTGCAAGTTTGTAAGAGGTCTAGAAATATGTGAAAGTTTTGTATGAAGTATCTATAAAAGCCAGCATGACCAAAGAAACTTTTAATCCCTTTAACATTCACAGGTGGAGGTAGTTGTTCAATCACTTCAATTTAGCTCTATCTACCTCTATCCCTCTTTCAGACACTAAGTGTCCTAGCACTATTCCTTCTCTAACCATAAAATGACATTTTTCCTAATTAAGGACTAAGTGCTTTTCTTCATATTTTTTGCAACATCTTGTCTAAATGTTCAAGACAATCATCAAAAGTTTTTCTATAAATAGAAAAGTCATCCATGAAAACTTCCATGATTTCTTCAATCATATCAGAAAAGATAGACATCATGCATCTTTGAAAAGAGGCTGGTGCATTACACAATCCAAAAGACATCCTACAAAAGGCATAGGTTCCATAAGGACATGTAAAGGTGGTTTTGCTCTGATCGTCACGGTGGATAGGAATTTGATGATATCCAGAATATCCATCAAGGAAATAGAAGAAAGAGTGGATTGCCAATCGCTCTAACATCTCATCAATGAAGGGCAAAGGGAAGTGATCTTTCCTTGTTGCCTTGTTGAATTTTCTATAGTCTATGCACATCCGCCATCCAGTGATGGTTCTCTGAGGGATTAACTCATTCTTGTCATTCTTGACAATCGTCATGCCTCCCTTTTTAGGCATAACTTGAATAGGGCTTACCCACTCACTATGCGGTAGAGGATACATAATCCTGGCATGCAACAGCTTCAAGACCTCTTTCTTCACAACCTCTCACATCGCATTATTGAGTGTACATTGGGGCTCTCAAGATGGTATGATGTTAGGATCAGTTGGTATGCGATGGGTGGAAAGAACAGGACCGATTCCTTTCATATCTTGGAGTGAATAGCCAAAAGTTGATCGATGCCTTTCCAAGACAGTGATCAAGCGAATGGTCTCTACTTGGGAGTGTTTATCACTTATGATCACTGGAGATTGCATGTCTCCATCTAGGAAAGCATATCTAAGACCGGCTGACAATGGCTTGAGATTCCTCGATGAAGAACTCCTTATCTTCTTCAAGATGGGATTCTCTCTGAAAATCAAGGGCTGCCACTGTGATCTCACTAATTGGATCAGGCTCATGACAAGGCTCAGTCTTAGCATTTAAGGAATGGGTGATGGACAAAGGGAATCTAATGTTTTGTCCCAGTTGAACATTGATTGTTCCTGTTTGACCTTCTTGAATAAGCCTTCCAATTGGTTGGCCTATCAATAGGTCAAATTCCATGTCATCAAAGATATAAAAACTTAGATGGAGTATGGTGTCGTTTATCCGGATAGGGATCACATATAGAATGCCCGAACTTAGAATAATGTGCCCAGAAGAACTTTTCAAAAGCTTTGTTGTTGGGGTTAGTGGCATGTGCATTGATAAGTCTTGAGCAAATGATGCCGACATGATATTAACACCCATAACTGGATTGTAGAAAGCTTAAAAAGGGCCTTTATGGATCTGGCATTTGATTAACACAGAAGGTGAATCCAATCATATTACATCAGAGGAAACCTCTGATTCTTCTAGCCAATCATTGCAGATTATGGCTATGAGCTCTCTTATGGTCTTTCTACAGAAGGCTACTTCAGGAGGGTCTAAAGGTTCTAAAAATGTTTTCTTGGACTCCTGAGCCTTCTTAATCATATGGAATTAGAGGTGTTTCCAAATTCGAAGAAAAGATCATCTTCAATTTCAAGTGTAAAATCCGAAAGTGGAGTATCCTCCTTTTCCATAGGATTGGAAATTGAGGTAGTTGAGGGTTGAGATGTTGATGGTAAAGGTGCAGGTTCAGCTACCTAAGCTCTTCTTCTAACTTTCTCCTCAGGTTGGTTATCTAAGATTTAGTCTAGGATCTTTCGTGCTTTAGAATCTGAAATATGTGCAAAAGATCCTCCCGCAGAGTAGTTTAGATGACTCTTGGATTTTTCTCTTTAGACCCATAGAAAAGTGTTGAATGAGAATCAAGTCTAGTATGGATAGGTTTGGTCTAGATTTTATGAAATAGTTAAAACATCCCCAGGAGGTGGCCAAAGATTCATTTTCTTTCTGTTTGAAAGATAGGATCTTGGTTCTGAGGTTGACAATTTGGAAAGGGGGTAGAATTCTAGACAAAAGCCTAAACAAAGTGTTCCCCAATCTCCTCCTTCTTTCTCTACGGTTCGGTCATACCAGGTTTTAGCTCTTCCTTTCAAAGAAAAAGGAAAAAGCTTCCACTTTAAGGTTTCATCGGACATGCCCTCTATACGGAGGCAGTCACAGGTCTGTTCAAACTGTCGTAGGTGAAGATAAGGATTATTATCTCCCTCTTCTGAAAAGGATTGGCTTTGGACCATTTCAATCAGATACGGGCGTAGCTCATAGGTAGGAGTTTGGATAGGCTTTGAGGATTGCCTAAGCTTATGGCATGTGCTCGTGGATGCAACATATTTATAGATAGGTGTGGTTTCAATGGCATCCATAAAGATGAAAACAAAAATAAGGACATACTAAAATTAAAAGTATGAATATACAAGGTTAAGATAACTCAAACAAATAAACACTAAGATTATCTGCAAGTGGACAGATACCGATGTAGCGCTTCATCGGGAGTATTTCACGGTATTGTTATTTATATTTTACCACAGGGAAAACGGAATAACTAGAATCTAGACTTAACCCCTGAGCTGCTATCAAGGGCAGAGAAAATAGAGTGATAAAGGAGATTGCTAAGGCTTCTAGTTCTAATCCTCACAAGATATGATATGATTGTTCTTAATGGGGAATTACTATATGAAAACACCAGCAAAGGGTAAATTCCTTAGTAAAAGAGACCTACGTTACTACTGATGGGAGGTGGACTGTGTAAGATTCAACAAGGCTAGTTTTGGCGGTCCTTAAAGCCTATTTCTTACCGCCAATATGTTACTAAAATAAATAGTAGGTAGGTCTTTAAACTACCATTTCCACAAGTTTTGGTGTGTACTTGACTTACAGGTGTGACATGTGGAAATGCACAAAAACCATAAAGAAAGTGCACATCCAGGAAACGTATTCAGAGAAGGCGCTATCCAAGAAAATAAGAAAGCCTACCTCAAACGCTAAACTGGATCCATCCGTAACCGCGGGGGAGGCCTAGGCCTAGGGAGCAACCGACCACCCGAAGGCGGTGGCCAGATGGCGCTCCCCAGGGACCGACCGCCCCCGGGGGCGGCCGGCCCCTGGTGGGGCCTCCCGGGCCCATCCTTCTCAGGCGATGCGTAGGTCAGTTCCCTCAAAGCGGTTCCATCTGCTTCCATATTTGTTGGCGCCCGAACCATCCTAGTTGGACTATAAAAGAGAGGGAGAGCTCCCCTCCAACACACACCATCATTTGGAGCCATTTACCTCACCTCTCACTTGTATTCTTTAGATTAGTCTTAGTATTAGAGCAAGGCAAGAGCTAGCAAGGAGAATTTGTATCTTTGGGAGAAGAAGGAACACCTCGGTATGAATACAATGCAGTCCTCTTCCAAGTTCAAGTTCTTATATTATTTATATAGCAATGCATATGAACTAGAGTATAGTCTTGGACATGTTATGATCATGATATATGAACTAGCTATAGTTTATGTGTTATGTTCTCGATATGTTCATCATTGTTCTTCATCGTTCATCGACTTAGTATGAATAGAGGAAGAACTAGGGATGAGGTGACGGTTCGTCGTGCCTTCTCGGTTGCTCTTAGCCTAGCCTGTCACTCGGAAGGGGTGGGGTCCTAGGGGGCTAGGAGTTGTTTCCAAGTACGCGAGCATGGTGCTCGGGTATGTAGAGATCGGCGAATATGCCGGTATCCCACGGGTAGAGGGGTAGGTGGGCAGGTGGTGACAGCCCTGTCCATCCCTAGCACTCCCCCACGTTCGGATATTGGGTAGGAGTTCGTAAAGTCTCTATTGGCTGGCAGACCAGCTGCGGGGATCTCCCAATCATCCCAGACCTAGTCACTGATACTAGACATGCTAGTTAGATGTTTACTAACAGTTCTTTGCATAGTTATATATGACCAATGACTGCTCAATTAGATATATTATTTTATTCTTTATTTCTGTTTTATCCTTAAGGTCGGCTCAGATGTGTGTCCACTATCTTTGAACTATGATTTACCCCTGCCTATGCTATGCCTACCTATGCATTCAATAAGTGATCATGTTTATGCCAAAGCTAGATGCATTCGTCCTGCCCTCCTATGGGAAATTATAAATACGACACCCCTGAATACTCACGGGTTGAAATGCTACAATGATAGTTCAGTGCGCTTGCGGATTTATCTATACTGAACTATCATGATTGGCATACCAAAGTACCATTACCTAAGGACTGTAATTCTTGTTGCACCCCAAGGCGTCATGCTTCAGTTTTGCATATCGTAAGTAATGATGGTTGGGAAGGCCAATCAGGCACTTCTAACTGTTATTATCAGACTGCATTATCTTGGCCGGCGCCGTTAAGGGCCAAGAGTTACCTTTCTGAAGTAATGGTGGTTAGGGATGTCAACACACGTTTCTAGTATCGTTGCTAGGGATGGGATTTTAGTCTATCTTTAGTAATGACGCTAGGAAACGCCAACAAGCATTTCTGGCGCTGTTGCCGGGGAGGGCAAAAGGAAATAAAAACATCTAGCTTGGCATCGGCATTGATTGCACAATAAGTAAAAGGTAGCCATAGTCTAGGCAGGCTAACTCCTCTTTTTATTGGAAAGAAAACAGGATAGTGTATGAGTGGTTTCGACCTGTCGAACAACTTCACCGACAATCCGGAGGCACTCCTAAGGAAGAACAGGTCCCGTACCACTTCTTCTTCTGCTACTCCATCGACAGACGAACCATTCACTCCCGCACCATCCGCTACTATCATCATGGCCAAGACACTCCACGACTACTCCACCCCTACTGTTGCCAACGTGCCCGTTGGGCCCGCTGTCAATATCGGAAATGGAAACTTTGAGCTCCGTACTGGCCTAATCAAGATGGTGCAGGCAAGCCAGTTCTGTGGCTTGCCAAATGAGGATGCAAATGCTCATCTTCAACACTTCCTTGAATTGTGCGACACCATCGTCACTAAAGACGTCGCACCAACTAGCATCAAGCTCCGCCTGTTTCCTTTTTCCCTTATGGGGAAGGCGAAACAGTGGTTCTACCAAAACAAGGAAGCTGCCAACACATGGGACAAATGTTCCATGGCATTCCTCGCCAAGTTCATCCCCATGAGCAAAACCATTGCTCTAAGTGGGGAGATATCCAACTTCCAGCAAACATCACTCGAGTCCATCCCTCAAGCATGGGAGAGGCTGCAGGACTATGTCCGAGCCTGTCCCCACCATGGAATGGAAGATTGGCTGGTACTCCAGAACTTTTACGAGGGCCTGTCGGCCATGTCAAAAGGGCACCTTGACGCCGCAGCTGGAGGGGCATTCCTCTCCCTCACCATCGAGAATGCCACTGCACTCATCAAAAAGATGGTAGCAAACCAAAGATGGGGAAAAGGAAGAGAAACACAAGAAGGCATGCATACCGTGAAGGGGACGGATTTGCTTGCCGCAAAAATAGACCTCCTAATAAAGAGGCTGGACGACTGTGCCACCAAACCCACCACAGGCACCGTCCAAGCCACGAACTCACACATGACATGTGAAGTCTGTGGAAATGTTGGCCATTCGGGGAACAGTTGTCGCGAAACCCAAGAAGAAGTGACCTACGTCAACAACGGGTTTCGCCAACATCAACAACCAGGTAATAATGGGTGGAACAACCATAACCACCCACAAGGTAATTCTTCTAATCTCAATTCAAATTTCAAATTGAATTTCAATCCACCTTCCTCAAGAGATTTTGTTTTAAGGCAAGCTAAGTTTAATGCAGATCTTGCTAGAAAGCTTTCCTTTAATGATAAAATGTTTGAATCTATAAATGCTAAACTTGAAACTTTATCTTCTTTTGTTAAACATCAGTTGAGTTTCAATAAAATGATAGAAAAATAGTTTGCTCAAATTGCTGCTTCTATTTCTGTCAACAATACGGGAAAAATCTCGGGGCAACCCGAGAATTCTCCCATGTTTGTTCATGCAGTTGTAGAGCAATGAAGAGAGGGAAGTCTTGCCAACAGACTATAAATGTTGAGCCCTTGCCGAAGGTCATCGGTAGTTATCTTTCAAAAAAAAGAGAGAAAAGAAAAGGAGTCTACTCCTTTACACCTTTGCTACCAATAAGGCCCAAGGTCCATCCGGCCTGATGATTCACCTGAGTTGGAGCCTGTACGTCCACGCCATCGGTGCAGCATCTTCAAAGAAATCCACATATGCTACCGGTAAGAACACTCAGGTATGCAAAAGGTAATAAATGTTCACTAACCCCTTCGCTCATACTTGTCTCCTTATGATCATTCAAATTCATGCTTCCCTGTTTCTGTCATATGCTCTTTTTTGGATGTATTCTCGCAAGTAACATCCATAGGCTGTTTTTAAATTAAGCATGATGCTTAGGTTGAAATAGTCTTCTTTAATCATGTTTTGACATGGTGTTGAAATTTGATTAATGAACCTTGAGTTGTTTTCATAAACAATGGCAGTAATCTGATATGGGGATAAGTCTTGGCTAAGTTTTCGTTGCATCTTTTATATCAGCCTTGTTTGAGCTCTAATAAAAGTTGGTTGAACAAGTTCCTAATAAAATAAAAATAACTAAATAATAAAATTTTGTTTCCTTGATCTTTTAGCCAATAAGACCCTTGCCTGTTGTAGTCCCTCTTATTTTGCTTTCTTTTTTATAATAAAAGTAGGTAAAAAAATAAGTGTGGGGGAGATCTCTCAAGCATAACTACAACAAATTCAAGATCTCCCTAACACATTGCACAAACATCGAGCAACCCATGAAACAAAAGGACGAGACAAACAACTTTCATTAGTTCCTTCATCTTCAACGATGGTTTGTGTAACTCTACCCCCGCTCTTTTCAAGGCTTTGAAATTTAACTTTGAACACTTTTGAAAAAACAAAACTCTTGATGCTCCATCTCCATGGCATCCTGTGATTAAAGTTTGCATACTCTTTATTCCTTGCCAATATTCCTATTACTTGTGAACACTTATCATAGGGACCCCATTTTATCTAAGTGATTGACGAATGAGATATAGTAGGATGACATGATGCCTGCTCATTTCTTGCAAAGAACTTGGGATTTATTTTTACAAAACAAAAATCAATATAGCGTGTTCCTTGAATAATTGCAAATACCTACCAAGGCCATACATGATCTTTCATGACAAAACCTTCCACATATGCATCTTACTTTGTGTTGAGTTTGGTCAAGTTTTGTGACCCCTGTTGAGAGAAATTTCATGCTCCCAAGATCAGATTTCACGCACCCACAAATAAGGTTGCCAACTCTTACACTAAGAGTTACGCACAACATTCATCCATCCACAAAATAATTGCACTACTCCTACCTTGGGAGTAGGCGCAAAATATACCTTCCACTTTGATCCACCCAAAATGTTCTACTCCTACACTGGGGGTGAACCAAAAATATACTTACTAGGTCCCATCCAAATAAATGCTCTGAATCTTTGTTCACATCTCCCTTAAAGTTTTTGTTGCAAATAAAAGCATGAGGCTATCTTCCAAAAGGTGAAAAAAAGGGCAGAGAAGAAAAAATGAGAAAAAAAAGTGGAGAAGAAAAGAAAAAGAAGAAGAGAAATATATATATAAATATATATACATAAAGAAGAGAGAGAATAAGGATAGCTCATGCCCTCATAAAAGATTTTTCTAAGTCCTAATAAGGAGGGAGATGTGTTTCAAAGAGCATAGTGAAATTAGGTTAGACACCAATAATACCCACCTTATTCTTTCCACACACATGCACATTCTGATCTAAGAGTATGACGCTTCCCTCCGGTGCGGTCCAGGATTTGACCTGACAATACATATAAGGTAAGTGTGCCTTAGTATTTTCCTCCCTACCTAAAGCTCCAGATAAACTTTTTAGAGGTAGGGTGATCAAGTGAAGGCAATCCCTATATATGCCTTGGTAAGGAACCACATACAAATAAGTGACTTGAGAGAATCATTCAAGGAACAAGTGCTATCTTTTTGTTTTCAAAACTTCACAACAACCCAATGTTTCTGAGCAGGGATACGAGTAAGAAGATTTGAATCCAGGCTATTCCATTTTTCAATTACCCAAGATGATTCGGTAGACACTTGGAAGTTCATAGGTTTAGGTGAAGCTTGGAATAACTTGTACGCAGATTTCAAATCAAGGAGATAAACCCGCTTAGTCCTTCAAACCTTTACTCGAGGACGAGCAAAGGACTAAGTGTGGGGGAGTTGTTGGCGGTCCTTAAAGCCTATTTCTTACCGCCAATATGTTACTAAAATAAATAATAGGTAGGGCTTTAAACTAACATTTCCACAAGTTTTGTTGTGTACTTGACTTACAGGTGTGACATGTGGAAATGCACAAAAACCATAAAGAAAGCGCACATCCAGGAAATGTATTCAGAGAAGGCGCTATCCAAGAAAATAAGAAAGCCTACCTCAAACGCTAAACTAGATCCTTCCGTAACCGCGGGGGGGGGGGGGCCCAGGCCCAGGGAGCAACCGACCACCCGAAGGCGGTGGCCAGATGGCGCTCCCTAGGGACCGACCGCCCCCTGGGGCGGCCGCCCCCTGGTAGGGCCTCCCGGGCCCATCCTTCTTAGGCGGTGCGTAGGTCAGTTCCCTCAAGGCGGTTCCACCTGTTTCCATATTTGTTGGCGCCCGAACCATCCTAGTTGGACTATAAAAGAGAGGGAGAGCTCCCCTCCAACACACACCATCATTTGGAGCCATTTACCTCACCTCTCACTTGTATTCTTTAGATTAGTCTTAGTATTAGGGCAAGGCAAGAGCTAGCAAGGAGAATTTGTATCTTTGGGAGAAGAAGGAACACCTCGGTATGAATACAATGCAGTTCTCTTCCAAGTTCAAGTTCTTATCTTATTTATATAGCAATGCATATGAACTAGAGTATAGTCTTGGACATGTTATGATCATGATATATGAACTAGCTATAGTTTATGTGTTATGTTCTCGATATGTTCATCGTTGTTCTTCATCCTTCATCGACTTAGTATGTATAGAGGAAGAATTGGGGATGAGGTGACGGTTCGTCGTGCCTTCTCGGTTGCTCTTAGCCTAGCCTGTCACTCCGAAGGGGTGGGGTCCTATGGGGCTAGGAGTTGTTTTCAAGTACACGAGCATGGTGCTCGGGTATGCGAAGATCGGCGAATATGCCGATATCCCACGGGCAGAGGGGTAGGTGGGCAGGTGGTGACAGCCCTGTCCATCCCTAGCACTCCCCCACGTTCAGATATTGGGTAGGAGTTCGTAAAGTCTCTATCGGCTGGCAGACCAGCTGCGGGGATCTCCCTATTATCCCAGACCTAGGCACTGATACTAGACATGCTAGTTAGACGTTTACTAACAGTTCTTTGCATAGTTATATATGACCAATGCCTGCTCAATTAGATATATTCTTTTATTCTTTATTTCTGTTTTATCCTTGAGGTTGGCTCAGATGTGTGTCCACTATCTTTGAACTATGATTTACCCCTGCCTATGCTATGCCTACCTATGCATTCAATAAGTGGTCATGTTTATGCCAAAGCTAGATGCATTCGTCTTGCCCTCCTACGGGAAATTATAAATACGACACCCCTGAATACTCACGGGTTGAAATGCTACAATGATAGTTCCGTGCGCTTGCGGATTTATCTATACTGAGCTATCATGATTGGCATACCTAAGTACCATTACCTAAGGACTGTAATTCTTGTTGCACCACAAGGCGTCGTGCTTCAGTTTTGCATATCGTAAGTAATGATGGTTGGGAAGGCCAATCAGGCACTTCTAACTGTTATTACCAGACTGCATTATCTTGGCCGGCGCCGTTAAGGGCCGAGAGTTACCTTTCTGAAGTAATGGTGATTAGGGATGTCAACACAAGTTTCTAGTATCGTTGCTAGGGATGGGATTTTAGTCTATCTTTAGTAATGATGCTAAGAAACACCAACAGCTAGGTCACCCTCGTGAGCTACCACTGATTCGGACAGTATGGGGCATTTACGAGCAAATACAATCTAAGCACCACGCTTAAACTATAAATCACTACTTTAATCAAGGAGCTACCAAGACTAAAGCACTCAAAAGAATCGTAAACCTTAAGAACAATAATAACAATGTTACCCACTTGGATTGAAGTTGAACTCTAAAGAAATCTTCATAAACAAGCCTCAAAGAAGGACTTGAATCCACGGGTACTAGTCGTTGAGCAGTCATCGACAGGCCGGCAACTCCTCCAACTATCTCCAGCTCTTCTACCACACCACTTCTAGAATAAAACTAGCCCTAATCTGGAGAGACTATAAGGCTAATCTTCTACTTGATGCTTGGCTCTAGATCCTATCTTAGGTTTCTACTCTTCTCTAGATATGTCGGTGGATTTCAGAAACACTGGATTGATTTCTCGCTGAATCATATGAAACCCTGGGGGTCAGGGGCTGTATATATAGGCCGGAGCGATGAACCGTAGCCCTTGGATCAAACCGACTTCAATGGGTGGTGGAGATTAACCCTCAAAAGTGGTGGAGAGTCCACATCGAAGCGAACGCGAAACGGAGGAATGACCTGTCAGTGGGGTCAGCCGACCCCTGTCTCTGCCAAATGGGCCCCGCTTCTGCAGGCGAGTCTCTGGTCTTCTCTAGAATGTTCTTGATCCCCGTCGCGGTGGAATTCAGTATTTTTCTCTAATCTGTGGGTCCTTCTTGTTTCTTTTCCTGTATAGTCCCTGAAAAACTCTGGTTCACCAAAACTCATAGAATTCTATTAGTTTAAACCCTATTCTAGGTGTTGGATCTCATTTATATCCCTTTTCATGATTGTTTAACGGGTAAAATCACACAATAACTACCGTCATCATGGGCCCACCTTGTTTTGGGACCTCAATGAATGGCCTTTTTTCTTGCTGACCTTCTGGAATACATCACTTATGATGGGGATCTTCTTGAAAATGGGCTCATGGCATGTTGCAGTGCTAGTGTTCCCCCAAGCATAGTCAATTGAGTCCAAGATATCAATCCGTTTGAGAATTTGATTGACGAAGTAAACAAAGTAATGCTTCCCAACACATACTGGGATGAATACCTGCATGTGTATGTTGGGTATGTTGCATCAGTTGAGTGAAAACCAAAAAAGTTGCTGTCAAGAGCTATTGTACACCGTTTGCAACATGGGATGTGACGCAAATTGCAACCTGATTGAATTAGCATTTGTAGTGGGACTACTTTGCTGGTTAATTACACACATCAGTTGAGATGAGTATGATGCGACGGTTGTGGCTAGTTCCAAAAAAATCATTTAAAAAGACAAAAGCAAAAACAATCAAATAATCAAATACTAACCAGCTTTGCTTTGGTTAAATCAGAATAATGCTCGACTTCATTCTCGAGGTCTTGTCTTAATAAACTGAATTCTCGATTCTTAGTTTTTCTATCATATGTGTAGATGCTGTTAATGTCATTTACCAAGTGCTGGAGAAACCAAAATATGCGAAGGTTAAAACAGCAGCTAACATGCGAAAAAAATAAAAAGGTGTGTATGGGGGTTCAGTAAAAACACACATAGAAGTCAGTGGTGAGGAACAGCCTATATCCAATTGAATTTTCCTTGTGGAGAATATCATCATAACGGAGATAATGAACAGTGAAATCTAAGACTGTAGAGTCACCATCTTTGTCATCCGCAAAACTGAAAAGTTGATCATTACCGTCAAAAGAGCAAAAAATGATGTAATCAATCAGAGGTATCCTGTGTAGTGGACAGAAAACAGAATATGTTACCAAACAAAAAATCAGAAAAACAAAAAGATAGAAAACTAATTTCAACACTAATGTATGTTCTATGCAACAATGATATTTGGGTGATTACTCTTTAGCTTCTCATCAGACGCGATCTTATTCGTCACAGCTAGAGCCTTTGCCAATGGTACTTTCGAGCGGCTGTTGGGAATTACGAAAGGAGATATGTACTTCCTTAGCTTCTTCTTCAGCCGCTCTCCAACATGTTTGAAGATCATCTTTTGGAACTAGCTGAAGTCTTGTGATCCTTGTTCACGTTCCTCTTGAGACAACCGGACAGGTGAGGTTAAGCAGTTAATGTCTTCGATTGGATCTTCTGGAAAAGACATCTAGCTACACTAGGCACTGCGTCGCCAGCGGCATTGCTCTTCAACTTAGCAATCTCTTGATCAGCTTGATTGCGCATCTGACACAGCCGTTTCATATGTTCGTCACAGTGCACTTTCTCCTCTTTCGTAAGACAAGATGCAGACCTCTTGTTCTTGACAACTGCCTTTCGAACAGCTTTCTTTTTCTTAGGATGAGCACCAAGAGGCTTGCAAAAAATTGGAAAATTATAGTGAGCTACGACATAGTTTAAAAAACAAGCTTTATATATGCAAACACACACAAAAGAAAAACTGCCTGCATAAAAAAATAACTTACAACAGATGCGCTAACTTCTCGGCAAATACTTGAGGTCCAATGGATCCTCCATGTGATCAGACGCCTTCTTTCTCCATGTCTCATCTTCAAAATTGGCAGGATGTGCTTGCCTGGATGCATATCCAGTCTCGCTGGTTATGTTTTGTAGAATACAAATTGCAACCAGTGAGTCAATCCAGTTACATAGTGATGCTACATGAATTACTATACTATGAAAACAAACAAATCTTGCAACTTCAGCAGCCGCCATGTCTGGTTGTGGGTCAACAATCATGGTTGTGTGTAGCTAGTTAATTATGGACTCCAATCCCTCTGAAAGACCACGCAATGGGCGCGGTGCTAGGGTGGATGAAAATGAAAAGTACATAAAAATTATGATGGCAAACGAAAAAAAGAAACTCATTAATGAATACAGCAAAAGAAGGAAATCATGGAAAATAAATTACTTGATCTCCTCGGCATCAACATTGTTGTTAGGCATTATTGGTGTGGATGGGATGCTGATCTGAAGTGACTGGGCATCAACATTGCCACCACTTGATGCAAAGTTACCTGGTAGTCGAATTAAAAAAGGCTCACAAAAAATAACACTGTAAGTTTGCACTACACCCATTGCAACACATATCTAGAGGTTAATTGTAATATTAATAGATAACAAACTACAACAAAAATACATGGAGACTTTTCTTGATTGGTAGATGGTTGATCATCTACAACACGCGCATTTTCGTCGGCGGATGGGTGGACATCATCTTGAACAAATCTAGCTCCCCTAGTTTCTTCGTCTACTACTGCTCCATACCAAAAATAGACACCCCTAATAACATTTTTTAAGTATGAAAGAAAAAACAGAATGACTAAAAAATGCAACAGAAGTACCCGGTGATGGTTGAGGAGTTGGAATATGTCCTCTAGAATTTCCAATAACAGTTTCTTCTTGTAAAACATCTTCTTCACCTGTTGTTTTCCTTTGATCTTGATCAACACATTATTTAGAAGCTGCTGCATACCGCCAAAAAAAGAGAGGGACACCAAAAAATAAAAACATTTGTTAGTCTGGAAAAAACAAACTGATGATAATTAAACTTGTATCAGACAACCAATTGCAACACATATCTAGAGGTTAATTGCAATATAAATAGATAACAAACTACAACAAAAGTGCCTAGAGACTTTTCTTGATTGGCAGAAGGTTGATCATCTGCAACACACATATTTTCGTCGGCAGATAGGTGAACATCATCTTGAACAAATCCATCTCCCCTATTTTCTTCTTCTACTAAACCAGGATAACACTGTTAAAAAGCTTGTAGGCCCCTTACCCAATTGAAACACATATAATGATGGTAATTGCAACATGAAAGAAATGACTAAAAAATGCAACAGAAGTATCTGGTGGTGGTCGAGGAGTTAGAATATGTCCTTCAGAATTTCCTCCAACAGTTTCTTCTTGTAAAACATCTTCACCACCTACTGCTTCCCTTTGATCTTGATCAACAGATGATTTAGCTGTTGCTGCATACCAAAAAAATAAAAACATTTGTTAGTCTGCAAAAAACAAGCTAATGATAATTCAACTTGTATTAGACACCCAATTGCAACAAATATCTGGTGGTAATTGAAATATGAATACATGAAAATCTGCAACAAAAAATACCTGATGCTGCAGGTGTTTTCTTTGTCCTTCCCATCCTACGCTCATTAGCAGCTTCCCTATCAGCCCGGGCGTCGGCAAGCAGCTTCGACATGGCACTGAAACACGCATGGTGACTTTTTGCCATCAGATCGTTGGCCATAGTAATGTACTTAGCAGCCTCATTCGCATAGGACTGGGCCTGGGTCATACTATCATCAAAAGCCTTCAATATCTTTTGCGTCTCTGACTTTCTACTTCTTCCAACTACATCATGCAATGCTCTGGCCGAAAGCAGCACTCAAGCGAGATCATGGTGTAGAACAGGAGGCTGAAGCTCCATGGCAGTGTGCCCACAAGGGTCGTGATGTGTGCCAGCCGCGTAAGCTGAAGTGCCAGCAGTGTCAGAAGTTCCATGAAGAACAGTAGCAGGGCAAGTAGCAGCGGTAGCAGGGCAGAGCGAAAGCGGAGGGTATAACATGTGGCGGTGATACTTCTCAGCTGTTAGTTTTTTTAAAAAAAATAAAACTA
The DNA here is from genome assembly GCA_038502445.1 of Eremochloa ophiuroides. Lineage (NCBI taxonomy): Eukaryota > Viridiplantae > Streptophyta > Magnoliopsida > Poales > Poaceae > Eremochloa > Eremochloa ophiuroides. The sequence goes on along the minus strand of JAHLJS010000006.1, from coordinate 32,375,893 downwards.
GTTGTCAGAAACATAAAATCAAATACTAGATAAAAAACAACATTAAAAAATAAAATGAAAAAAAGAAAAAACTAATTATCAGCAGCTTACCCTGAGGTTGCCATACTCAGTGACATCGTCTATGACATCTCCCATGCGATCCAACTTTGATATTGTATCGATAGTTTTACTGTCCAATTTCGCACATCGGGGCAAAGAGAATTAGTCTAACTGTAGCCCATGCTGCAAGTCATCGACATATAGCATCTGTATGTTTAAAAAAATATAAACTAATAGGACCCCAATTACTAATGTAGACATGATCTAGTTTCAACTCTTGCCATGAAAACAATTGGGTATTGGAGAAACTACTACACAGCCAGAATTACTGCTAAGGTGACAAAAACCCAGTGAATGCAGATTGCAAATGAAACTACTAAACAAATTGCTACTGGTGCTATGACCCAGTTGCAACTCTTGCCATGAAACAAATTGGTGTTGACGAAACTACAACACACCCAAGATTACTACTAGTGTAACAAGCCAATAAATGCAAAAACAAAAAACACAACAGTAAAATATACTAGTCAAAATTACAAAAAAAAGATGCTAGTTAAAAAGATCAATAATCAGTCGTGGAGAAACACAAAAAAAACTTGCCATCAGAAAGATACCACAGCCTGTGAGAGGTGCATGGACACCCTTCGCCGCGAAATCCTTTCTATACAAACGTGCAGCTTTGCTAGGGTTGTCCACTACTGCTTTGCACCAGTTAATCTTGCCAATATTGGTCAAGTCCTCAGTATATATCACATCCTCAAGCCTGATGCAACTATCGGTGTTGGAGAAAAGTAGAGAATGGAATACAACCATAAAGAATGCCCTGAGACCCAGATCCCCCGTGAGCGTCTTGCGTTTCAGTCCATCCACAATATCTGAAATCCTAATACCCAGCTTTTTGTGTGTGCAGGAACAGATTTGTTGTCAAAACTTGTTTCGCCTAATACGAGCTTCGGCATCAGACATAGCAGGAGGGTCACCGCCAATATTTGGTAACTGGAACACACACCAAACGGTGTGCTCAGTAATTGTAATCTCTTTACCACCACCAAGCTCTAATTTCATGGTTTCGGGGTTGAGCCTCAGCATAAGCCAGATAAGCAATTTCCTATCTAGATAGCTTGGTTTGAATACCAACAGTCCACCAAAACCCTTTGCCCTAACTTCAGCTATGAAAGATCGAGATGGTTGTTGACACCAGAAGTGGCAAACGAATATACCGCAAGCGTACGGTAGTCAATGTAGCCTTCACCGGGAGTATTCCAGGTATCGTATTTTCCATGGGGAACGTGAAGTGTTCTAACTAGGTTCAAGGCCGTCTAGTGATGATACAAAGGAGCTATGATAACTAGGTAGAGAGGTTCTTATGTAGCAAAAGATATCTGGTCTTGGCTTTCTAAGTATAAAGAGGTTTACCACCTCCTCCCTTTACAAGAGGTGACAGGCGAAACAGTAGGAGATATAACTCCTACCCGAGGTGGCTGTACTATTGTATTGATGCCCTGCCATTTTAATAACTTGTCTTACACACGTGGTGAAATACGAAGACCAGACAAGGCTGTCACCAATTGCTGGCTACCACAAACAATTCGTGCGACAAGCGGCCTACATTGGCAAGATATACCCTAGACACCACGTCTACACAACACTTACTAGTCTAACCTTCATGAGAGACTAGACCACTTTACTAAGTAAAGCAATGTACAGGTAAAGCAAGTATATACTTAAAGTACCAGAACCAGAATATCAAATACTAGAAGGACTCGAATGTAAAACTTACTTGAAGATTCCCATCCGCTGAGATGCACCTTAGAGAAGATTCCCGACAGGCCCGGGGCTTTCTCCTGAAGACTTCCCTCACTGTTTCCCAACTAGCACAGCACTATAGCAGAGCTAAGCTACTACATAGTGTTTTCTCCTTTGAATCATGCTCTAAGGTGAAGGCCTATGGGGGGTATTTATAGGGGGAGGTGGAGTAGCACCGTTGGATCAAACCGCCATATAACCGCCTTAGGATCAAGGGTGGAGGATTTTCAGCACATGTTCAACATGAGGAAGGCGGTGGAGGCTCAACCGACCTGGCTGGGCCCAAGGAGTGGCTCGGCCGAACCACCCTATGGCAGGTGGGCCCAGCCAGGGTCTTCTAGAAGCTTTCTTATGACAGTGGAGTAATGCCGAGCCTCGGGGCCCACCAAGTGGGGTTCGGCCGACCCAGCTGTGGTGAGGTGGGCCCACCACTATGGTCCCCACTTGTCATGGAGTATGGCTATGTACTTGTTTTGCTTTGGTATTATCGATTCACGCCTGGATCCATGTGCTTTGCTCTTTAGCCATTGATTGAAAACACACTTGTGATCTAAGGGTGGAAATGGACTCCAGGGGGTGTGCCACGTCAGCAGAGTCCTGCGGGCCCCATGCATGGTTCGGCCGAACCATGCATGTGCTCCATTTGCCCTGATCTTCCTTGTGTATGCTAATATGACTCATGTGCTGAAATGTCATGGCCTGGTGTGACCATATGTGGTTCGGCCGAACCACCTTTGGTGGAACCAAAGGTCCATCTTCTGCAGGCGGCTTCTTCATGCAATTCTAAGCACAACGGTGGTGCTAACTTTTCCATGGGTGGTTCGGCCGAACCACTCATTGTGCCCATCTTTTGCACATCATCTCCAGAAGCTATGATATTAATGATTGTGAAGTTGGTTTGTCATTTGGCCATACTTGGTTGGTCGCCCAACCTTCATATAGAGCTTCCGGACACTGAAAAGTACCTGTTCTGAATGCCTGCAACCAAATAATGACAAGTACATGTGGAACCAAGTTATTTGTACCTAAGTCACTATGTGTTTGATGGTTTCCTTCCAGAAAGAATGTCTTGTTGACGGTTTTGATGGGGTAAAAACATGGTATAACTACCGTCAACAAGATCCCCCACACTTAAGTCTTTGCTCGTCCTCGAGCAAAGGTTAGAGAGAATGATAAAATATGATTATGACATTTTCAAGGTATTAGCAAACACAAAGCTTTTACTCAAGATATATCTCATACAAGTGGGTTATGTGGTTTTGTCTAGCATATATCCTTCAGATGTTGAAAAATAGAACAGTTCTCAAAGCAAAGTCATCTTTCTATTTTCATATCCTTAGTACTTAGAGTTTTTTTATAATGATTTTAAAAGAAAGCACATAGTTCATTCTTACTCCTCAAATAGTACACTCAAGTCACTCAGTAGGTATATGATTCCTCACTAAGGCACAACATCAGATTACCTTCTTTTGTTTCATCCCACATCTATCAAGCTTATGTGGAGCTCAAGTAGGGATAAACATGATAGCATACTTGCATTGCATTTATTGTAAAGTCAAAACAAGGATCCAAGGAGAAGACTATCATAATCCTAGATCAAGATGTGCAAGTGTGTGGAAAATGATGGAATGTAATGCTCCTTTATTTGATAAGATCTCTCTCTACTTTATTTTATTTGAGACATGGCTAGCATTTTTTTCTCAAAGTAATGGACCTTCATGTGTCCACTCTCTTTTTTAATAAGGTAATGGACCTTCATGTGTCCAATTTTTTTTGAAAAGCCTTTGTGTCTCATCTACTAAGTCATACTAAGAGAGATATTCTAAACTTTAAAGCATGGAGCATATTTATGATGGAGATGGATGGCATGTTTTTGCGTTCTTCCTGTGTAGAAGCAGCATGTGTATATGTGGCGTGTGTGTGATCTTGATCTTGGGACTATGACATAATTCTCATCTAGGGTCACCAAAGTTTGACCAAACTCAACACAAGTACAAGTAGCATATATAGAAGGGTTTTGAATCATGGTATGAACATATATGGCTTTGGTAGGAATTTCCTTACTATTGAGGAGCAAGTGACACTATGGTTTTATGACATTTTCAAAATAAATATCTAAGCACTTTGAATAGAAAACGTATGAATCATGAGCTAAGAACTATATCATATTTGTCAACAACTAAGTTAATATGATATTCCTATCAAGATATGTGACCCACAAGCATAAGAATATGCAAGAATTAGACTTTGTGACGCTTTTATCCTTTAAATATCATAAATCATGTCACATTTTATTTTCAGATGCAAGTCTTCTTGTTTTTATTTTTATTTTATTTCATCTAAGGAAAGCAAATAAAAAGTAAAAAGGAAAGAACAGAGGGGAGTAGGAGTGGCAAACCAGTCGGGAAGCAAGTAGACGCCGGGTGGATGCTGACTGGTGGGTCCAGAGGTCCCAGGTGGGGTCGGCCGACCCCACCATAGAGCTTCTGGCCACTCCGGTGATTGCCATTCGAATCCTCACCCTTGAAGGTGCTCCTGCAATTGCATTTTTCTGTTTTGTGTTCATGTGCCCGTCGCCTGACCTGCCTTTAAAGGCTTCTTGGGACAGGTTTCGTCGAGCCGACGTGTCTCATCGTGGTGTGTTCAGAATTGTTCTGAGTGTGTTGGGGAGGTCACTGACCTCCCCCCACACTTGGCTTGCTGCATACTGGATCAGAGAGACAAAGGAAATGTCAAGTGCAGGGGCCCTCCTGGTGGCAACACACTAGCGGAACCAAAATTTTATTAAACATAGGCATAATTTACTAGGGAATAAACCTAGCTAAATACCTATCTTATTTGTGAAGAGATTTTTTTAGATATCTACCGTGAAAAGTGGATGACCTCACACCGCATGGCCTTAGAGATACACTTCATCTTCGCACTAGTGCTAATGCGAAGAGTGCGGAAGTTGTCTTCTAAATCCAAGTGAGCCGTTTTCAACTCCGCTACTTGCTCCTCTAAGGAACTATTGTCGTTCCTAGATGTGGAAACCACACAAAGGAACTTCTCCAAGACACTCTTCTTGGTGCGGTCATCCTCAAAGTGCCTTGATGGCCCATTGATCATGGAGGATTAACCTTCCGCCAGGTGGTCTTTGGGGAACTAGTGGTGTTTCTCTACTCACGCAACTACTTCTTCTCCTCGTATGTGAGCTGGGAAACAACATCTTCCCCTGTCCCAGCCCACCGCCAATGACCATGTGGTTCTTCATGAAAGGTGGGTGTCGAAGGCGTGTAGGGGCTGGTATACTCCGTAGGGCTCAACCTCAAGCACCTTGACCTCCATGATGACCTCTAGGGTCTCGAAAAGTGATCTCTTGGTTGGATTAAGGTCGAAGGAAGGTGCTAGAATGGTGAAGAATGGAGGTGGAAGGAAGAAGAAGGAGAGGAAGGGGTTAAGAAGACGAGTGCCAACGTTCTCCTTTTCGAAATCGCGAGAAAACGTCGGGGGAACGTTGGCACAACGTTCTGGAGCCGATGGGTGGCACCAGGTTGCCATTAGTGGTTCGGCCGACCCCAATAATGGGTCATATGGCCGTGGCCACTTCCTCACTCATTTGCCAAGTGATTCCCTGAATGTGACGAGTTTGGGGGATGAAAAGTATGGGTCGGCCGACCCATATTTTTGCCCCAAACTTTTGTCACGTGGCCTACAAGAGCTCCTGAACATTGTCCCATTTTCCAAAATTAAAAATTATGCCAAGTGTGGGTCGCCCAACCTAGGTTTGAAGGGCCCAGTGCGACCAGATTATGCATTTCTGAAAGTTATATGGCTTGGCCTAATTTTTGGTCCCAAGTGGTCACCGAATTTCGGCTGTCCACTTCTAATTGGGGGTTTTGGGGACCCAAGGTAAAGAAAGGAAGGATTTCAAGTTAATTGAGAACCTATCTAGTGATCAAGCTATACAAATAATTGAAAAAGAAAGTAAGACATGTAGATTTTAATTATGTCAATTCATTATCAGAGATGAATTCTAGCATGTTAACTTCTTTTTCAAAGGTTCATGTAAATGGAAAACTCTAAGAAGGTGGCCACTTACCTTAAAGATGATGAGTTATAGCAGTGGTCGTCCTCAGTTGCATTTAACTTCTCCTTACCCAAACAACTTGACTTTGACCATGAGGATCTCAATCTATCTCCCTGAATGATCTTATGACTTACCCATAGAGATGTCGAGGTTCTTGCTACAGAGTTTAGTCCAAAAGTGCAACTAAGTTCCATGCAAGTATGTTTTGATTCAATAATCAAACTTAACACCATGTCATGTTTGATTAAGGTAGTCTCTTTTAACCTAAGCACCATGCTCAATTTAAAAAGACTATGGAGGTATGATATGGAAAAATTTGAGGATGCTCTCTGTGATGTGTAGGATTTAGCAAAAATATGTGAGGTAGGATTTAAGTGCTTTCTGTATTAGCTAATAATCAGCACATTAATTAATAAATGGAACTTTGATGATTTTTAATAAATTCCCTGTAAGTCCAAAAATCATGAAAATTTATTTGGTACTGTTTTAGGTCCAGATCTAACTGTTGATGAAGTTTGGCATCAAATGGAAATAGTTAAATATTTATTAGATTATATATTAGTTTAAATGATTTATAATAGGAATAGGAAATGAAATAAATGTTGAATGGTGTGATTTTTGGATTGATTGAGATGCGAGGTCAATCACCTTTATGACCTAGGGCATTATGAATTAGATTGTTCATGTTTAACTAAGGTAGGGTCTTGTGCACATATGTGTTTCATTTGTTATTTAATTTCATCTGTCATTTCATGCATTCATGCATTCATTATTGCACACGTGTAGTGACCGAGAATCCTGTGATAAAGTCCGAGGGTCTAGCTGAGGAGGTTGCTTCGGAAAAGTATTAGGGATCATTCGTTGTTAGACCTGCTGTGATCAAGACTTTGCAACTAGTCACAAACTATGGGAAGCCTCTGACTTCGGTGGCTCTACTGCTGGAACCGACAACCACGCACTGCTAGTGGAGAGATGGCGAGAGTAGCGTGTACCCTCAGTGGCCATCGTGCTTGGAGACGAGAGGAGTACTGTGCTCTCGGGTGGCGCAGGACCGGTTCCGGGGTACGAAAAGCCGTGGTAAGCGGGGTTGGCATATGCAAGCTTAAGTGCTACATATGCAGTGTGGATAGGGATCCCCAGCTGGATATTAATCGATTAGAATCGTCGTTGCTCCTCGGTTATGGAGACTTGATCCTTCGACCATTCAGCGAATAGTGGTTCGGAACTAGGATGTTTTGAAATGAATAAAGAAGTATCGAAAGAATGATGATGGATATTGGAAAGTACTTGAACTATGGTAATGATTAGTAATATTATGGAATTAAAATATTGAATTAGGACTAGTAATGCTTTTCCGCAAAAACTCTTGAACTCTTGCTAAAGCCTTACCTTGACTCCCCTCAGCTTGCATTCCTGAGTCTAATTTTACACTCTTAGTCGGGTAAGTCTTGCGGAGTACCCCATGTACTCAGGGTTTGTTAACCCCGTTGCAGGTAGTCAGTAGGGGCCTGAAGTCTATCTTGCTCCGTGCTGTGTCACTATCGTCTAGGAAAGCGAGGAAGAATAAGGTTAACCCCGTGGGCAGGGTTCGTGTACTATCTAGTTATCTTGTTGTACTGTTGTTCTATCGCTACTGCTACCCTTTAATTTATGGTCTGTAATAACTGCACCTAATTTCCATTGAACACTGGTTTGTAATATTAAGTACTATTTAATCTTCCACACCATTACTCTAATGTATTTTGATATGAAATGTTGTAATCCTGTAATGGCTTCGTAATGGGATCCTGTTGGAGACAACGGGTGCTTATGTAGCCCGGCAAAGCCCGCCTAGGTCATCTGGAACACGGGCCTGGCTGTCAGATGTCATTAGTGGCGATGACAGGTGCCTGTGGGCCATGTGATTTGGGCAGTTCTATTACAGCTGGTATCAGAGCATTCCATTGCTAAATCATTGCGGGTTACTTTTCGAAAACTTCAAAACGTTCTAGATCATATAAACTTAAACTATTATTTTGAGTACAAACTGCTTACATTCTTATCTTACTCGGTAGTTCTTATCTTGTTCTGTAATTTATCTTATTATGGTTATGGTAGCAGGTGGAACAACATTATTAACATTAGCCCTATGTTCAAATTATTTATGCTTTGATTTATATTGCATGATTTAAAATTCGTAAGTACGTGCATGCATCATGATAATCACACGTGTTAATAACTTCCTCCTTAAAAGTGGGTATATGGGTTAGGATTTGTCACACCTATTCTTGCTAGCCTATTATATCCTCACTAATCCAAACTTACCTTTCCAGCTGGCACGTTGTACGTTGACCGCACGCAAAATGACTGGTCCCCGTGGAGTTCCGCGCCACCAGTTGGCACCGCGCGACGGTGAGGAGGCGTCTGGCAGCCGTCCACCCTGTCGCAGCCGTAAGGAGCTGAAGAAGGAGATCAAGGAGCTGCACAGGGAGATGAGTCTCATGCGGAAGGACTTCCAAGTGGCCCGGGCAAACCACTACCGTGATGTCAGGACCAACAGGGACCTACGGCGGGAGATCGACCGCTTGACTCAGGAGAGGGATCAGGCCTTGGAGCAGGAGGGCATGGCCCGTGAGAGGGTTGAGGAGATGGAGGGGTATGTTGAGAACCTTGAGTGGAACAATGGTATGCTACACGAGAAGGTGCATAGGCTGAACGATTAGCTTAATCCGATTCTGGTTCCACGGGAGGAGGAGCCCTGAGGAAGGTGTTGTCATAGGACCCGATAAGGAGTATTATGACAGTGAGGCTACGGAGGATGGTTTCTTTGAGGCAGTCGACCCAATGGAGGATGTGGTCGTCGAGGAGGACGATGAGGAGGAGATTGTCGTTATCGATTAGGCTAGTCTTAGGACTAGTGACTTTAGTCTTCTGCTATCCAAGTGTTGTAATCGTCGTGTCAATAACCTTAGTCTGGGGTGGAAAATGTTATGTTCGTGTGTGTTGAACTTTGCTATATTAAATGTTTTAAGTTGTAATGCTACCATGTTTTAATTATGCAATGTGAGTCCTAAGTCGGTTGTCCTAAAAACAGATGGTCAACACGCGCTCGACTGGTGCTGGTACTTCTGATGAAGGAGCTGCTCCCTACCCACCACCCATTCCTCCAACCTTAGCCGATGCCATCGCAGCCCTTGCCAATGCAGCCAATGCTATGGCCCAAAACCGAGAAAATCATGGCGGACGTCGAGGCCGCCGCGAAGATGAGGAAACCACCTATGTGGACTTCACTGAGACACATCCCCCAGTATTCACAAAAGCCGATGAACCCTTGGAGGCCGATGACTGGCTCCGTACTATGGAGTAGAAGTTCAGCTTGATCCGCTGCACAGAAATCCAAAAGCCACTGTTCGCGGCTCAGTTAGCTGTATGGTCCTGCTAGTGCCTGATATGCCAACCTGTTATTAGCACAGCTCGAGGGACATCAGCTTACTTGGGCAGAGTTCCACAAAGCCTTCCGAGCACATTACATCCCTGCAGGTGTAATGAAGATGAAGCTAGATCAGTTCTTAGCTCTACAGCAGAAGGAATCTTCTGTTATGCAATGTGTGAATCAGTTCAACCATCTAGCCCAGTATGCTCCTGAACATACCAACACCGACCAAAAGAAGAAAGATTGCTTTGTCAGGGGCCTAAACTTTAAGATCCAGCGCAGTCTATCCAACAACCTTAATTGCTCATATCATGAATCCGTCAACAGCGCCATTGCTTACGAAAAAAGTGATCGTAAGCATCAAGATAAAAAGAAGAAGAAGAAGTCAGGCTTTTCTGGCGGTCAAAAACGCCAGAAGATCATCTATCATCCTACTTACCAAAACTGTCCAGCTCACCCCCAGCAGCAAGTCATGGTACGCACCGCGGCCACCTCTCATACCTCAAACCAACAGAACACTACTCAGCCGAATGCCCCAGGCGTTCGTATCAATACACCTCAGACCATCTAAAATCATCCTCGCTACAACTGTGGCAAGATGGGACATTGGGCTCGTGACTGTCCATATCCCAAGAAATACAATCAAAATGCCCAGAAAGGTCCTGGACAGCAGCAACAGCAGCAGTAGTAGCAGCATCAGAATCAGCACCGTGGCCAGTAGCACCAGGCTCAGAAGGTCAAAATTGTCAAGAAAGCAGGACATGTCTATTATACTCATGTGGATGACATCCCTGCAGGAGAGCCCGTCATGATGGGTAGGTTTCCTGTCGCCAGTCACCCTGCTATTACACTTTCTGATTCTGGTGCATCACATTTATTCATCAATCGTACATTTGTTGTCAAGCATGAGATTCCAATTGGGAAAATAAAGGAAAACTTCCTTATACATTTGCCCGAGGGCGTATAAATACTAAGGAGGTAGTGCATCGAGTACCTATCGAGTTGGGCGGGCATATATTCCCAACCACCATGATAGTACTCAAGGATCAGGACATAGATGTCATATTAGGTATGAATTGGATGTATCAGCACAAGGCTCTGATCGATGTGCTGAATAGGACCATAAAAGTCAGCATACCTGGTAGTCAATCTCAGCTTCTTATCCAGCTACCACTACCGATGAGAATGATTGAAAGGTCTGTGCAGAGATTGTGTGCCACCTCAATCCACGAAATCCAAAATATTTTGGTAGTCTGTGAATTTCCGGATGTATTTCCTGATGATCTATCTGGTCTATCACCTGACCATGACGTGGAGTTCGCTATTGAGTTGAAGCCGGGAACTGCACCTATATCCCGTAGATCCTATAGGATGCCTCCCTGTGACAGAACCACCCTGATCACCGGGCCCACGTGCACCATCATCGTCCCTAAGGACATCCGGTTACTGTGCGTGAGTTCCCCGCGACCTTGGTGACCTGTCGGGTTTCCTTGGAAACCCTGATTTCCCCGAGGATCTCATTGTAAAGACCTTGGAAGTATTACAACAGTTTACACAAATAATTTGAATCAGAGTACAAGGTGCGGAAGTATTACATAAACATAGATTACAAATATAAATTACATTTTCCCACCGGAGTTCCGTAGTGGAGTAGCGTCATATAACTAGATACCCTGCCCAAGGGTTATATCATACACTTCATCATCCAAGCCCGATTCGCCAACCGGCACGGTCTCAAGTAGAATCGTACTCTTGGCTCACCTGCAACAGGGGTTAACAAACCCTGAGTACTGGGGTACTCCGCAAGACTTACCCGAATAAGAAAAAGGAATGAGACTCAGAAATGCAGGCTGAGGGGAGTCAAGGTAAGGCTTGAGCAAGAGTCAAAAGTTTTGCAGAAAAGCATTACTATCCTATTTCAATATTTTAACTCAATCTTATTTTAATCATATCCATAATTCCAAATTCATTCTCATGTATTGTCATACTTTCAAATTCTTAATCATTCTCAAAATCGCCTAGTTCTGAACCACTTTTCAATTGTAGGTCAAAGGATCAAGTCTCCATATCCGAGGAGCAACGACGATTCGAATCGATTAGTACCTAGCTGGGGATACCTATCCACACTGCATATGTAGCACTTAAGCTTGTATATGCCAACCCCGCCTACCACGGCTTATCCTACCCCTGAACCGGTCCTGCGCCACCCGAGAGCATAGTACTCCTCTCCTCTCCAGGCACGCCAGCCACGAGGGTACACGCTACTCTCGCCATCTCTCCACTCCCAGTGCGTGGTTGTCGGTTCAAGCAGTAGGGCCACCGGAGTCAGAGGCTTTCCGTAGTATGTGGCTAGTTACAAAGTCTCGATCACAGCAGGCCTACAATGAACGGTCCCTAATTCTTTTTCCACCGGCGACATTGCATTGGGACTCCAACCCAAATACAAGTGTCCTAACGGTTTTCAAATCCCTTTTTCTGTCGGTGGTCAAGCATTGGGACTCTAACCCAAATTCACAACCACCGAGCAAGAAAATCCTTTCTCGTCGGTGACAATGTACTGATCAGGTGCACAGTCACCAAACGAGAATATAACAATTCCCTTTTTCATGAATTAATCATTAGCATAGAGATATATATATATCACACAGCTCAAAAATAGCATTTTATGCAAATCTAATTTATTTAAGTAGGGCTAAGCATTTTTGTGGTCAAGGAAGGTAATGCATCAATGGGTCTATCAAACAACTCATATCAACGTAATGCAATACATTAACTCAAGTTATAAAAATTTTACAAATAGAGGGGCTGAATGCACCGGGGCTTGCCTGTTGCTTGAAGCAGATAGAACACCGAAGTTAATCACTGAGAAAATCCACGTCCACCGAGTGAAAGCCTTACTCGAGTTTGCCTCCGATAATAATTACCGCACGTTCACTACACGGAATAATAATGCAATGCTTAACATGATGATATGTATGGCATGATGCATGAGATGCACTAAATTGAGAATTGCTTCGAAGGTAAACTTAACTTAGAAAGTTGAGTACAACTTTCCTTCACGATAAAGTTGCAAGCCAACAAAATTAACTTGTTTTATTAACAACTAGGGTTCCATTTAATTATCTCATAAAACGATTTATTCTATGTTTATATGAGGAAGGATTATTATCACCTTACTACCAGAAGCATGTTTAACTATTCCTTTTTACCCATGAAGTTGCATCCAAGAAATAACCAAAGCAACATGCATGGACCCACTAGTGAGTATTTGCAATAAACATCTTAATTATCCATTAACCCATGGATTACAACTATAAAAGTAATCAAGATACCAAGGAACAGTAGTGGTTTTGTGTTCCAAGGTCCACAATCAACTCCAAAAGTTCACACCATTCCTAAAAGGGATTAGGGGTTCTTATTCATTTTTATTAATCATTTATAGAGCATAAATTAATAAATAAATGAACTATCTCCACTTGAGCCCAAACTTTTTCTACAGCTAAATCTTATCCTAGAACAGTACCACAGCAAATTTCATGATTTTTGGATTAACATAAAATTTAGTAAAATTGCTCAAAGTTGCATTGATCCATTTATATAATGATTTTTAGTATCTATAGAAAGTACTCAAATTCATGATTTAGTATTTTTGTTAAATACTACATACTGCATAGAGCATCCATAAATATTTTCATGATTTTTCGGGCAATATTTTTATTCAAGCAAAAACAACAAGGTGCATGACTATTCATATCCTCAACAAATGGAAAAATATATTTAATTCGCTGTGAAAATAGAAAACGCCGTTTCGGCCCGGGACGGCCCAACTCGGCAGGCCGGCCCACGCGCTCGCCCTGCCTCCCGGCCGTTCCACCGTGATAATGGGCCGGCCAGCAAGCCCACAGCGCGGCCCAGCCGGCCCTTTCTCTCTCCCCTACTCGCTTCTCGCGCACGCGACGGCGGTCCCAGCTGCGGCGGCTTGCCGGCGATGACCCGACCGCTGACAAGGACGCCACCCCCGTGACCCCCAGCGTCTAGTGAACCAATCAAGGTAGATGGTTGGACTCTCAGAGGCTTAGGGCCCCGCCGACGTCGGCCATGGCGGCCATGGCGGGTTCGGCCGCGGCGGTGCCGACGTTCCGGCGAACCGGGCCTCCCCAAACGTGAACAACCACACCTACGACATCTAGAGGATCACAGAGTCGAGCTGCTTACGTTGGTTCAAGCGAGGATGAACGAGGTAGCTCGGTTGACGTTGGAGCGGATCCGGCAGCGCGTTTCGACGGCGAACGACGACGTTCCCGTAGAACCTGTAAACCAAAAGACCGACCGCCTACTTGGTAAGCACCAGGGCAACACAAGGGGTCGAGAACAACGGTGGACCAAGCTAGAACTTGCCACAGGAAGCTGGCCACGGCGAGCGGATCGCGGCGGCGCTCTCGTCGGCCGCAAGGAAGAAGCCCTCGTCCAGACCAACTCCGGCAGCGACAGGCGTCACGAGCTAGCCCAAACGACACGAAAGAACATGGCCTTTCCAGAAAAGAGATGGAGTAGGTGATGCTGGAACGGCGGCGGCGAATTTTGCCGGCGGCTGTGGAGCTCACACGGCGACGGCAATGGAGGAGAGGACGAAAACGTGGCGGCTTATTGACTTTATAGGCGGGCCAAGAGGAGGGACAAGTGACCGACAGCGTTCTGGTTCCCCCACGACACCGATAGCGCCGGCAACAAGCGCCCGGCTGGCCCGGGCGGCGACACCGCGCTGCCGCGCGCGCGGCTCTGTTCGTGAACAGAGGAAGGAGGCTCGAGTACTGTAGCATTCAATTCCCCTTTTTACTATTTTTGCACAATTACTCCCAAATCTGTGTGGAACCTTGAAAAATCATCAATATAGAAATTGTAGTACATTTCATTCTGAGCAACTTTGGTTTTTGAAGCATATTCAAATTTTGAATAGTTTTTGAATGATTCAAAAAGGGGTAAAGAGGGATTTTGGATTTAATTTCTAATCCAACCAAATTCTCAAAATTTTTCTAAATAAGTTGACAATACCCAAAAATAAAAGTTGTGCTACTTGACAAGCCTTACAACTTTCATTAAAGGTGTGTGGTCAGATTCCTTATAATTTTGAAATCACATTTCAAATTTGAATTTCAAAACACTAATTAAGGTTTAATTTGAATTTCCACTCAATAACTTCAGAATCTTCAAAAATGAAAGTTGTTCCATTTCGAAAGGGCTAAAACTTTTATTAAGAACCATCCTCAGATTCTTGCTAGATTTTGAATTTGTATTTCAAACCTACCCATTCAAACATAGAGTAGGGTTTTATTTGGTATTTTATTTAATAACTTCAAAGTTACCCAAAATAGAAGTTGCTCAACTTTTAAAGATGTACAACTTTTATTTAAGGCCCAATGTCTAATTCATCTTAGTTTTTAAATTAGGGTTTTGGGTCCGATTAGGATTTATAAATGATTTTCTTTTTAATTTCCAAATGAATTTAGATAAATACTCACAAACATAAGCATTTACCTAATAAGTCACTCTAAAGCACCTATGCACAATCACATGCAAGAATAAAAGTTATTTTAGTTGATGCATCTTAACAGGGTTAAATACGGAATGATTTGCATGCGATCATGATGACATGGCAGGTTTTAGTTAATGTAACACCAGGGGTGTTACACTCCCAAAGAATTAGCCGAGCTTAAAGTTCAACTGCAAGATCTGCTTAATAAGGGTTTCATCAGACCTAGTTCATCTCCCTAGGGTTGTCCTGCTATATTTGTGAAAAAAAAGGACAAGTCACTCAGACTCTGTGTCGATTATCACCCACTCAATGAAGTCACCATCAAAAATAAATATCCTTTACCTCGCATTGACCTACTCTTTGACCAGTTAGCCGGAGCCAAGGTCTTTTCCAAAATTGACCTTAGGTCTGGTTATCACCAAACAAAGATCCGTCCCGAGGATATCCCCAAAACAGCATTCACCACCAAATACGGCCTTTATGAGTATCTGGTCATGTCTTTTGGTCTAACCAATGCACCTGCCTATTTCATGTACCTCATGAACTCTGTCTTCATGCCCGAGCTTGACAAGTTTGTACTCGTGTTCATCGATGACATCCTGGTTTATTCCAAAACCCCTGATGAACATGCCAACCACCTTCGTGTTGTCCTAACTCGCTTAAGAGAACACCAGCTATATGCCAAGTTCAGCAAATGTGAGTTTTGGCTAGATCGAGTTCCTTTTCTTGGTCATATTTTGTCAGCAGAAGGTGTATCCGTGGACCCGAGCAAGGTAGAAGAAATCTTGAATTGGAAGCCACCAACCACGGTACATCAAGTCTGCAGCTTTATGGGAATGGCGGGGTACTACAGTCGTTTTATTCCAGACTTCTCAAGAATAGCCAAGCCCATTACCAACCTGTTGAAAAATCAAGTCAAATTTGTCTGGTCACCAGAATGTGACAAGGCATTTCAAACTTTAAAAAAGTTGTTGACCACTGCACCAGTACTAGCTCAACCAGACATTGAAAAGCCATTTGATGTGTACTGTGATGCTTCTGGTACCGGTCTTCGTTGTGTCTTGATGCAAGAGGGCCGTGTCATTGCTTATGCTTCACGTCAGCTCAAGCGACATGAAGAGAATTACCCTACTCATGACCTGGAGTTAGCAGCTGTGGTACATGCCTTGAAAATATGGCGTCACTATTTGCTAGGCAGTACCTGCAATGTATACACAGATCACAAGAGCCTGAAATACATCTTCACTCAAGAAGAGTTGAACATGAGACAGCGAAGATGGCTCGAGCTAATCAAGGATTATGATATTGAAGTGCATTATCACCCAGGCAAGGCGAATGTGGTTGCCGATGCACTCAGCCGGAAGGTGCACTGCAATGTTTGATAGTCAAGCCATATGATCTATCCTTGTGCTATGAGTTGGAAAAATTAGGAATAAAAATAGTTACACAAGGCAGCCTGGCCAATATTAGTATTGAAACACCCATCCAAGATGAGGTTATAGCCGCTCAGCGGGAAAGTAAAGGAATCAAGCACATGAAGGAAAAGGTTCAAGCTGGCAAGGCAGATTGCTTCAGGATTGATAATGATGGTGTCGTGTGGTTCAAGGATCGTCTGGTAGTTCCAAAGGTGCCGGAGTTGCGACAAAAGATCCTTGATGAAGCACATTTGACAAGGTTTTCCATCCATCTTGGCAGCAACAAGATGTATCAAGATTTGAAGCAAAAGCTCTGGTGGACAAAGATGAAGATAGAGATTGCTCAGTATGTCGCGAGATGTGACACCTGTCAGAAGGTGAAAGCTGTTCACATAAAGCCTAGCGGAGAGCTGCAGCCATTGCCTGTTCCTGCTTGGAAGTGGGAAGATATTAGTATGGACTTCATCACCGGTTTACCCAAGACCACAAGAGGTCTTGACTCCGTCTGGGTTATTGTGGATCGTCTCACTAAACAAGCTCATTTTATGCCGGTCAAGACTCTTTATCCTGCCTCTACCTATGCTGACCTTTACATCAAGAATATTATGAAGCTTCATGGGGTACCCAAGACTATTGTTTCTGATAGGGGTACACAGTTCATCTCAAACTTTTGAAAGTCTTTTCACAAGTCATTGGGGACAAAACTTCTGCATAGTACTGCATATCACCCACAGACTGACGGACAGACGGAGAGAGTCAATCAAGTACCGGAAGATATGTTGAGGGCTTGTGCACGCAATTACCCTGACAAGTGGGACGAGTGTTTAGCATTGGCAAAATTTTCATACAACAACAGCTATCAAGAGAGTATCAAGATGGCTCCGTTTGAGGCAGTTTATGGTCGTAGGTGCCGTACCTCATTGAATTGGTCTGAGCCTGGGGAAAGATGGTTTTATGGCGTGGACTTGGTCAATGAAGCCAAAGAAAAGGTTAGGCAGATCCAAGAGAATTTGAAGGTAGCACAGTCTCGACAGAAAAGTTATGCCGATAAAAGGTGTCGACCTTTGGCATTCAAAGTGGGAGATTATGTTTACTTGAAGGTATCACCAATGAAAGGTGTCAGCCGTTTTGGGGTCAAAGGGAAGTTAGCCCCTCGTTACATCGGACCATTCCAAGTTTTGGGACGTTATGGAAAGGTGGCTTACAAATTGCAATTGCCCGATCATCTCTCAGCAGTACACAATGTATTCCATGTGTCGCAACTCAAGAAATGTCTACAAGTACCCGACCAAGTTGTCGATGTTGAAGGAGTGGAGCTAGAGCCGGATTTGACTTATATTGAATATCCAATTCGGGTTTTGGATATAAAGGATCGTGTCACGCGAAGGACGACAACCAGATGGTACAAGATCCAGTGGAGTGAGCATTCTGAAGAAGAAGCCACATGGGAATCTGAAGACTATCTCGCCGAGAATTTCCCCGAGTTTTTTGCCACCTTGTAGAGGAATTTCCCCTTAGTTAGTTTGTATCAGGTGGGTTTTTAAAATATTTTTCTTTTCCATTACTTTGTTTCAAGTTTGTTTTTATATCTATATCAAATCTCAGGACGAGATTTCTTTTAGGGGGGAAGGCTATAATCCCCTGGTATTATTGCTTAACTAATTTGCCATGTCATCATGTTTGAATTTAAGCATCTGTATATGATTGTGCTTAGGGCTCCTAGAGTGATTTCATTTCAGCTAGTATGGATTGTGTAATTAAGTCCTCAATCAAAAATCAAAAGTAAAAATTAAATAGAAATCAAATAAAACCCTAGAGTTGACCTAAAACCCTAATTCAAAATCTATAATGAATCTGAAGAAAATGTATTAATAAAAGTTGTAGACCTTTTAAAATGGAACAACTTTTATTTTTGGAGATTTTGAAGTTATATTATAAAAATTCAAATTAAACTCAAATTAGTATGTTGATATTTAAATTTGAAACTTAAATTTCAAAAATATTGAGAATCTTCGAAAACTCCCTTAATAGAAGTTATCAAGCTCACTGAGTAGAACAACTTTCATGTTGACCATTTTTCAAGTTGTTGAGAAAAATCAAAAGTAATTTTAAAAATTCAGTTTGAAATTCAAAACCTAATTCTACCCCTTTTGTATAAATTCAAATTGGTGCAGAATTTGAATATGGTGTAAAAAGCAAAAATGTTATAAATAAAATATGGCACAACTTTTATTTTTGGAGCACCTACTGTATCTGCACGGTTTAGGAGAAATTCAAAATTCTATAGCTTTTGACCCTAACTGAACTACAGTACCGGGGCCCCCTCTCTGTTCCGACCGCGTGGGCGCGGGTACGCGCGCGTGCCGCGCCGCATGCCGGCGATGTTCGGCCGGGGAATGGCCCTGTCACCGTCGAGCCATGACCGCCTGGGGGCCCCGGACCCTTCCTGGCCTTATCCCCGAGCTCCTGGCCGCTTAAAGGCGACGGCCGCGTCCGATTTCCTCTCCCGACCCCATTTCGGTCATCGGCCGAATTGCTGCCCCTCCGTCCATCTCCATCCTCTCCCTCGTGCAGTAGTCCGATTAGGTCCATTGCGCACCTCCTGAGCCATTTGGGTCGGTTGGTTGTGGTCGGAGTCTGCCGCACGCCTCGCTTTTCTTCCTCATGCCCCGTGGGTTCCGTGTTTGGGGCCTTAGGTACCTCGGAACAGGACCTCGCCATGAAGTTCGCGCCGCCCCGTCCGTCTTCCACACCGTTCTCGCCTCACCGTACCGTCCCAGGTCGAACCACCTAGCCAGACCAAACCGCGTTGAGCCCCTTAAGCCTTAACACGTTTAATCTTGGTCGCTACTGGCTTGAGCTCGCCGGCCTGTGGCCTGCCGCCGCCGCCGAGCCGCCATGGTCCCCGACGAGCTCGTCGCCGGTCGTGTCTAGTCCTTTGGGGTCCCTAGAGTAGTGTCCTAGGGTCGTGCTCATCGTTCGGCGGTGTTTCCCTCGTCGGAGGAGTCGCCGGCGGCGAGCCGCCGTGCTCGCACGCGCGCGGGAGCCGGGAGGAAGAAGAGAGAGCGAGAGATAGAGGCTGATGGGTGGAGCCGCCCGTCAGCGGTCCTGTGGAGGCACAGGTGAGCGCGCGCGAGCGGGCTGCCGTCGCTTGGGCCGGCCTGCGATGCTGGGCCGATTTGGGCCGTTGGCGTTTTTCAATTTCCCGAGCCATTTTGTGTGTTTTTTCTATTTATTTTTGAAATGAATAGTATTGCATTTTAATCTTTTTGTACGAATTAATTTACTGCACCAAAAATTATGGAAAATTTCGTGGATGCTCTCTGTGATGTGTAGGATTTAGCCAAAATATGTGAGGTAGGATTTAAGTGCTTTCTGTATTAGCTAATAATCAGCACATTAATTAATAAATGGAACTTTGATGATTTTTAATAAATTTCCCTGTAAGTCCAAAAATCATAAAAATTTATTTAGTACTGTTTTAGGTCTAGATCTAACTATTAATGAAGTTTGGCATCAAATGGAAATAGTTAAATATTTATTAGATTATATATTGGTTTAAATGATTTATAATAGGAATAGGAAATGAAATAAATGTTGAATGGTGTGATTTTTGGATTGATTGAGATGCGAGATCAATCACCTTTATGACCTAGGGCATTATGAATTAGATTGTTCATGTCTAACTAAGGTAGGGTCTTGTGCACATATGTGTTTCATTTGTTATTAAATTTCATCTGTCATTTCATGCATTCATTATTGCACACGTGTAGTGACCGAGAATCCGGAGATAAAGTCCGAGGGTCCAGCTGAGGAGGTTGCTTCAGAAATTGTGCAAGGCTTTGATATTTGTGGCACCGACCCGGATCCGACACTCTACACCATCCAAGGCAAGCCCCGGTGCATTTGCCCCTCTCCTTGTTGTTTTAAAAATATTTATCACTTGAGTTAATTAATTGCATTAGTTTAATAGGAGTTGGGTGACAACCAATTGATGCATTACCATCCTTGAATACCTGACAACACCTGAGAACCTGATTTGTTAAAAATGTTGAAAAATGCTTAGACATGATTAACGATTAGATTTGCAAAAGATATTTTCCACTGTGATGTTTACAAAGGAATTGAATCACTTTATGGGACTGGTTATGTCCTTGTTGGTTGGCAGTGTTCCTAGCTAGTTCATTATCATCAACGGGGATGGGTTCTCCCGTTTGGTTGGCCAACTATTTGGGTTAGAGTCCCAACTTTCATCGCCATCGGGAAAGGGATGTGAAAACCGGGTAGTTACCAGTGTACTTGGTTTAGAGTCCCAATGCATGGTTTCTAACGGAAAAGTATTAGGGACCGTTCGTTGTTAGGCCTGCTGTGATTAACACTTTGCAACTAGCCACAAACTATGGGAAGCCTCTGACTCCAGTGGCTCTACTGCTGGAACCGACAACCACGCACTGGGAGTGGAGAGATGGCGAGAGTAGCGTGTATCCTCGTGGCCGTCGTGCCTGGAGACGAGAGGAGTACTGTGCTCTCGGGTGGCGCATGACCGGTTCCGGGGTACAAAAAGCCGTGGTAGGCGGGGTTGGCATATGCAAGCTTAAGTGCTACATATGTAGTGTGGACAGGGATCCCCAACTGGATATTAATCGATTCGAATCGTCGTTGCTCCTCGGTTATGGAGACTTGATCCTTCGACCATTCAGCGAATAGTGGTTCGGAACTAGGATGTTTTGAAATGAATAAAGAAGTATCGAAAGAATGATGATGGATATTGGAAAGTACTTGAACTATGGTAATGATTAGTAATATTATGGAATTAAAATATTGAATTAGGACTAGTAATGCTTTTCCGCAAAAACTCTTGAACTCTTGCTAAAGCCTTACGTTGACTCCCCTCAGCTTGCATTCCTGAGTCTAATTTTACACTCTTAGTCGGGTAAGTCTTGCGGAGTACCCCATGTACTCAGGGTTTGTTAACCCCGTTGCAGGTAGTCAGTAGGGGCCTGAAGTCTGTCTTGCTCCGTGCTGTGTCACTATCGTCTAGGAAAGCGAGGAAGAATAAGGTTAACCCCGTTATCTTGTTGTACTGTTGTTCTATCGCTACTGCTACCCTTTAATTTATGGTCTGTAATAACTGCACCTAATTTCCATTGAACACTGGTTTGTAATATTAAGTACTATTTAATCTTCCGCACCTTTACTCTAATGTATTTTGATATGAAATGTTGTAATCCTGTAATGGCTTCGCAATGGGATCCTGTCGGAGACAACGGGTGCTTATGTTGCCCGGCAGAGCCCGCCTAGGTCATCTGGAACACGGGCCCGACTGTCAGATGTCATTAGTGGCGATGACAGGTGCCTGTGGGCCATGTGATTTAGGCGGTTCTGTTACATATGATCGTTCGAACGATCAGTACACCCAAACCAAGGCATGCTAACATAGAAAAAGAAGGCATGATAGAATAAATATGATTCATTCTACTAGAGACAAAAGAATGAGTGGTGAATACAAGAGGCATTTTTTTATTTTATTTTAGAGGGTTGAAGACTAAAGTAAGAGGAATGCACTAAACAAGAGAAACGGAAAGTGACAAACCAGTCAAGAAGTATAGCTCAACATAGTGGAGGTTGACTGGGGGGCTGAGGGGTCCATGGTGGGGTCGGCCGACCCCACCTTGGAGGCTCCAGCCACTTTGGTTCTTTCCTTGTGCATTATTCTTACCTCTAATGATGTGTTCCTGCACTGATACTTTTTGCTCGGGATGTCCTTAGATGCCCAAACATGTTCGAGGGAGTCAAATGATCCCCCCACACTTGTTGTAAGGTGTGCCCTGAGTTATGGAAACCAAGACAACATCAAATGCAGGGGTTCTACTGGTGGCAGCACACCAGCAGAACCACAAGTCTTACTACCCTACCCAAGTTAGGCACACAAGTTCCATGATGTTAAATTGAAGCCAACTTGTGGGGGCCTAACTGCAAGAATTTATACCGCTACGAAATTTGGAGAACTTATGATAAACAAAAGCATCTACAACCGCTCTTGAAAAGATTTTGGACACAAGAAGAGTGAAGGGGTTGTAGATCTCTTGTTGGGTAGTGGTCGAGACAAAGATTGAGTCGAGAGATTTCACAAATGAGCAAGGACTTAACGAGAGGATCAAAGGATAACTTCCATGCTTATTGATGAAATTCTCCATCTCAAGGAGTGGGTGAGCAATTTTCTTCTCATGACATTCCAAATCCTCCTCAAGACTTGGACATGTCATGGTTGTTTGTGAAATCATCTTAAGCTCACCCCTTGGATCAAGAACAGATTTGGACTCTACACCTATGTTGAGAGGCTGTGAAAACCAAACAGGTAGATAATCGTCACCTATTCTATGACCAAGATTCTCATTTCCAATGTCTTCCAAGATTTGCATGATTGGCCTTCCAATGAATGTGAGATGAAAGGAAAGTCTAGGAAGGTCAAAGATGTGAAAATCTAGGAAGATCTTTAGATCATCAATCACTACAGGTATGTCTTGAAGGACTCCTAAACAATCAAAGACTTGACCATTTGGGAGCCTAAGGTGTTTTTGGGACTGTAGCAGGTGATTCTTTGATAAACTTTGAACATGGAAATGAGGAATGATGTTTATCCCAAGGCTAGGATCATGGCAAATTTCACTATAGATGCCCATGACTTGACAAGATATTCTCCTTACATGAGTGGGCATCTTAGTGATTTCATTAGAATCTTTGGTCTCCTCTAACCATTCTTGACTTACAACAGTGGATGGATTCTCCAACTGTTGTTGTTTCTCTTCTTGGTTAGATTTATGGGCCTGATGACTCTCATGCCTTGGGTATCTTAATGAATCCCTGGAGTCAATGACCAGATCATCATAAGACTTTGAAGGAAGGGCACAATCGGATTTATCGGGATCAACGTTGAGTTTAGAGATGGGTTCAAAGGACATGGCGGATGTGGGCATAGAAGGGGAGAGGATAGATTTTTCTTCTAAGCATTTTGGTTTTCCTTCTATGAGCACAGTCAGCGTTCCTTTTGGAGGTTCATCCAAGATCCTTGATGTTTTCCTATGTGCCGCATGGGAATTCGAGGCGTCAAATGATGCTAATTTGGGAGATTTCTGAAGAGATCCTTTATTGAGAGGTTTTGAATGAAGTTTCTTAGAAGGTCTCTTTTGGATAGGATAATTATAGGCATTCGCATAACTAGCAAGGTCAGATAAGAGATTAGCCTCGAAATCAAAGGAGCAGTTTATAGGACAAATTTCTTTCTCCTTCGATGTTTCTGGTATTTGTGGTTCAGGATCGATGGCGGAATCTTTGGATGGGACTGATTTTGATTCGGCTATCAGGATTTCTTTTTGCTCGAGGATTAATTCCTTTTCTTCCTTAGGTGGTTCATTATACCATTGGGTGTGGGGAGTGTTTTCAAGGATTTTAGCAAGAAGTTTCTTCCCATCACCAACGGTACAACGAAGGAATGCTTCTCCAGAAGATATGTCAAGGAATTGTGCGGAATCTTTGCTAAGACCAAGGTAAAAATGTTGTAACAGTGCTGGCTCGGTTATAGCAAGATCAGGACCAAGGGATACTAGATCTGTGAAACGGGCCAATGCCGCACCTAGAGTCTCCTTCTCCTTTTGTTTGAAGGCTAAGATCTCTCTTCGAAGATGAACAACACGAGAGATAGGGAAGAAACCTAAGCAGAATTTGGATTGAAGGCTTTCCCACTCTCCATGTGCACTCTCTATGTGTCGAGCATACCAATGTTTAGCTGCTCCCGTCAAAGAGAACAGGAATAGCTTCCATTTCAAGGTATCTCGTGTCATGCCTTCAATTTGAAGACATGAACACAATTGCTCAAGATCACGTAAGTGAGAGTACGGGTTTTCATCTTCTTCCCCAGCAAAAGGTTGTTCCTGAACCTTAGCTATGAAACTAGGGCGAAGCTCATAGCTAGGTGAAAGAATGGGTTGTGATGATGGTGGTGGCTCCAAACAAGCGCCCTTTGGAGCAGCAAGATGAGGGATGGTTGATTGGTTCATGGTGTGGAAAGGATAAAGATAAAAGAAAGATAAAATAAGGATAACTCGGACGACTCGATTCTAGTTAAGACAGCTACCGTTCCCCAGCAAAGGCGCCAAAAACCATTTTGACACTAGAAGTGGCAAACGGACATACCGCAAGCATACAGTAGTCAATGTAGCCTTCACCGAGAATATTCCAGGATATCGTATTTTCCACGGGGAACGTGAAGCGTTCTAACTAGGTTCAAGGCGGTCCAGTGATGAGACAAAGGAGCTATGATAACTAGGTAGAGAGGTTCTTATGTAGCAAAAGATATCTGGTCTTGGCTTTCTAAGTATAAAGAGGTTTACCACCTCCTCCCTTTACAAGAGGCGACAGGCGAAACAGTAGGAGATATAACTCCTACCCGAGGCGGCTGTACTATTGTATTAATGCCCTGCTGTTTTAATAACTTGTCTTACACACGTGCTGGAATACGAAGACCAGACAAGGCTGTCACCACTTGCTGGCTACCACAAACAATCCGTGCAACAAGCGGCCTACACTGGCAAGATATAGCCTAGACACCATGTCTACACTACACTTACTACTCTAACCTTCATGAGAGACTAGAGCACTTTACTAAGTAAAGCAATGTACAAGTAAAGCAAGTATATACTTAAAGTACCAGAACCAGAATATCAAATACTAGAAGGACTCGAATGTAAAACTTACTTGAAGATTCGCATCCGCTGAGGTACACCTTGGAGAAGATTCCCGACAGGCCCGGGCCTTTCTCCTGAAGACTTCCCTCACTCTCTCCCAACTAACACAGCACTATAGCAGAGCTAAGCTACTACATAGTGTTTTCTCCTTTGAATCATGCTCTAAGGTGAAGGCCTATGGGGGGTATTTATAGGGGGAGGTGGAGTAAAGGCTACTCCACTGCCACGTCATCAATCCGCGTGACCTCCATCATGCACTGTTGGATCAAACCGCCATATAACCGCCTTAGGATCAAGGGTGGAGGATTTTCAGCACATGTTCAACATGAGGAAGGCGGTGGAGGCTCAACCGACTTGGCTGGGCCCAAGGAGTGGTTAGGCCGAACCACCCTACGGCAGGTGGGCCCAGCCAGGGTCTTCTAGAAGCTTTCTTATGACAGAGGAGTAATGCCAAGCCTCAGGGCCCACCAAGTGGGGTTCGGCCGACCCACCTGTGGTGAGGTGGGCCCACCACTGTGGTCCCCACTTGTCATGCAGTATGGCTATGTACTTGTTTTGCCTTGGTCTTATCGATTCACGCCTGGATCAATGTGCTTTGCTCTTTAGCCATTGATTGAAAACACAATTGTGATCTAAGGGTGGAAATGGACTCCAGGGGGTGTGCCACATCAGCAAAGTCCTGCGGGCCCCATGCATGGTTCGACCGAACCATGCATGTGCTCCATTTGCCCTGATCTTCCTTGTGTATGCTGATATGACTCATGTGCTAAAATGTCACGGCCTAGTGTGACCATATGTGGTTCGGCTGAACCACCTTTGGTGGAACCAAAGGTCCATCTTCTGTAGGTGGCTTCTTCATGCAATTCTAAGCACAATGGTGGTGCTAACTTGCCCATGGGTGGTTCGGCCGAACCACTCATTGTGCCCATCTTTTGCACATCGTCTCCAAAAGCTATGATATTAATGATTGTGAAGTTGGTTTGTCATTTGGCCATACTTGGTTGGTCGCCCAACCTTCATATAGAGCTTTCAGACACTGAAAAGTACCTGTTCTGAATGCCTGCAACCAAATAATGACAAGTACATGTGGAACCAAGTTATTTGTACCTAAGTCACTATGTGTTTGATGGTTTCCTTCCAGAAAGAATGTCTTGTTGACGGTTTTGATGGGGTAAAAACATGGTATAACTACCGTCAACAATGGTCGACTAGAAGGGGGTGAATAGTCAATTTTAAGATTAATTACAATTAATACCTAATTTTAGTTGTGGAGTTGTGAACCAAGTTAATTCTGATTTCACCCATTTATTTAAGGTTTCAACTAGTGAGAGCTCTTCCAAACAATCCTAGATTGCAAGTTTAACTAAGCAAGTCAACTTGTTAACAGAGTAAGCACAAGCAAGCTCTTACACAAACTAGAGAGCAATGGTCAATACAAGGCACAAGGTAAACAACACAAGTAGATAATATATGCAATAAAGTAAACTTATGTTGTGAAGAGCAAACCACAAAGTAGAGGATGACACACGATGTTTCTACGTGGTTCGGTGACTTGCCAGTCACTTAATCCACGTTGAAGCAAGTTCTAGGATTTTCGCTCCTCTTGTTAGTTCCAAGCCCGTAAGCTTCGGACTACCTCACTAGGTAGGCTCCATGTGAGCACTAAACTTTGAGTCAGTGAATCAACTAGATACTCTTCACACCTCAATTCCACTAGAGATGCTCTACGCCTTCCTCCGGCTGGGATGAACTCAATAGCCCCTTCACAAAGCCAACTCAGAAGCACTGCACAATCTCCTTTGCGTGCTTCACGGAGACACAATCACCAAGCCATCTAGGAGCCAGCAAACTCCAAGAGTAACAAGCAACCACGCCGGCACGACGACCACCTAGTGCCACAAGTAATCTCTCTCGCAAGATTCGCACTAGAGAAGCACAATCACTCTCCAAACGTTGCTCTCAAGCAAGAAGTATGAGAGGAGGTGCTAGAGAGGTGCTCTCCCAAGAGGTATGCTATTAGAATGGCCAAGAGAGTGCCCACAAGGTGGGCAACCAACTATATCTAGATAAGCACCTCAAAACTAGCTGTTACTATGTTTCTACGACGATCGCGGGCAGTTCGCAGTACAAGTCCCGGATTGTCCGTCGTTCACTCAGAACTAGCCGTTAGGTTCAAACTGTGACCAGCGGACAGTCCGCCACAGGGGGCCGGACAATCCGTAGTTTAAGTGCGGCTCCCCGTCCAGAGAAAGAGTAGCAATGTCTGCTCAAACAATTAGCCGGCGGACAGTCCACCACAGGAGGCCGGACAGTCCACCGCTCACCTCGGCTCGCTGGACAGAATTTCCAGCAACTCTGTCTACACCAAAAATTAGCCGGCGGATAGTCCGCCATAGAGACGCGGACAGTCCACAGTTGTTCCCACAGACGGCAG
Source organism: Eremochloa ophiuroides (assembly GCA_038502445.1). Taxonomy (NCBI): domain Eukaryota; kingdom Viridiplantae; phylum Streptophyta; class Magnoliopsida; order Poales; family Poaceae; genus Eremochloa; species Eremochloa ophiuroides. Next base: position 32,348,441 of record JAHLJS010000006.1, on the reverse strand, counting down.
ACAGAAAGAATACATTCTGTTTGGTTTTCCACAGCCGGCCGGCGGATTGTCCAAGGTCCTGGACTGTCCGCCCCTGGCCTGAAAACCCTCTTCTCAAGCACATTACCTCCTTTTGTTTCGGTATACCAAACCATGTGCCATGGATGATTCCAAAACATTTCAAGGTTAAAACCAAGCACTTTTCAAACCTTTTTCAAAGCAAGCCAACTCTAAGAAACAATCTCTCACAAAGAGATTGTTGAAATCACCACCGTTTGGCGTTTGTAAATCTTTTCACAAAGGTTTGTCAAACTTTTACGCCACTCGTCACCACGTCGTAACACGAAGTTAGAGCTCACAAGTGGCACTAGGTAACCATAATGCAAAACATGTTTGCCCCTCTTAATAGTACAGCTACCAATCCTAAATTTGGCTATAATCTTCTCTACACACCTCATATCCAGTAAAATGAAACAACCTATGTTTCATACCTTTGCCTTGCGCAAATCCAAATGCCACACTTTGATTGCTCGCAAGGAAAGTGTTGTCCAACATTCTCACCAAGCCATTTCATAATGACCAATGCATCTTTGGCTTGATCTTCATAGTCGATGTGGATCACCCAAGCCATCTCATAGACTTCAAGTCCATCAACCTTAGCTCCACTTGCTCTTCAATGTTGCCTCGGTCCATCGGTGCGAAGTCATTACCCAACTTGCCCTTCACACTTGCAACCGGTCCAAGCCAAGTCTTGCTTCGATCTTCACTTGCTTTCTATGATTGAGTTGAGTACTCCAACATGCTTATCAATCAATTCAATTTGAATCGTCCACCATCTTTTGTGAACAAAAACCAATTTTCCTTCACACAATCAACCGGACAAGTTAGTCCACAAGCGTTGTCATTCATACCGAAATCCAAACAAGGGCCTAGACCTTTCAATATCCCCCTTTTTGGTAATTGATGACAACATCAAAAGAAGTTAAGAATAATTGAAAGTTCAAGCCAACTCAATACAAAGTATTTTGTGAGCTTGAACATGAGTTTTGCACCATTTATCCATAGCATGAAGAACATGGGTTAGGATGGATGAATGCCTCAAAACTCAAATATATAGTGAAATCTCCCCCTACATTTGTGCATAAGATTTTGGATTCAAATTACTCACATATGCATAAATTTGAGAAATTTTGGTGATGTCTTCGCTACATAGTGGTAACCAAGGAGCACAAGATATATGATATTACCTTAGAAGACCACAATCATGAATAATATCCTTGGAATACCACAGATATGACCAAGGAGCATAAGATGTACGATATTTCCATTGAAGACCACGATCGTAAATAATATCCTTGGAATACCACAAATATGCTAGAACCACTTCACAAGAGTATTAGTGCAACATAATATAATATCAAAGTACTATGCACAATACACCATTCCAACAAGAGTTCAAGTTCTAGCACACACAAGCCACAAGCTTAAGATTTTTACAAATAAGACTTAAGGTTTTCAAAACTAAAATGCAACTCAACCAAATGCAAAAGTAAAACATGCAAGATCCATAAACAAAGCTTTTCCATCAATAGAATCTTCAATTTTTCTTAAACTTCTTTCTCACTTCTCCCCCTTTGTCATTGATTACCTAAAAAGATAGCTCAACCATCATCATCACCATCATGAGGGAAGTGTTGTGGAGGAAACTGTGGAGGATAGAAGGGCACATATGGATATAGTGCTGGAGGAGGAGCAGGCCTTGTATAAATCATGCTGAAATGATCATTGGAAGCATTGAAATTGTTGCTTAGCACATCAACACGCTGCTTAATTTGATCCTGCCTACTCTGAAGCTGCTGAAACTACTCTTTTGTGGATAATGTGCCAAGCTGTGCACTAAAAGCATCAATATCACTATGCAGCCCCTACTGGGCACTCTCCAAACTAGACATGATCAGCCGATACATAGTGGCGTGGAGGTGCTGTTCAAACTGCTGGAAGCTAGTATCCATATGACTCTGTCACAGCTGCCCCATATGCTGAAATCCCTGCTGCATCTGCCACTGAACACCCTCACCAAACTGAGTGAAAGAAGTAGTCCAAGTGTTCTGCATATTCTGAAAATATGGATCAAAATATCCAGGAGGAGGAACCCATCCATGTACCTGGGGCTCTGGCATCTGCTAGCCTGCACCATTTTTACCACCCATGTGCTCATCATCATCATCATCATCATCATCATCGTCGTCGTCGTCATCATCATCATCATCGTCATCATCATCATCATCATCATCATGTCCTCCTTGATCTCCCTCAACTGGAGGAAAGGGGGTGAGTGGCTTATCATAGAAATTAGGCTCATTGTAATATGGCCTATACATGGTGTGCTTCACACTACACTCCCCCTTAAACCTTGTCTTCTGAAGAATGAGCGACATGATGTAACATGCAAAGTATAGGTTGGTGGACATGTCATGTTTCAATACTCCCAGCTGATTCATTATAAACTTGACCACATAAAACTTCTGCCTATACATGATATGATGAATGATGTTCCAAAATTTGTCCCTGATGGCATCTCTATTTCCTCCTTTTGGCAGAATGGTCAACCTGCAAATCTTGTTAATTAAGGCTGGATGATGCCTTAGTCCCCTTGGATTTCCCATCTTATATGGATTTCTGGAATCTTCTTGCACGGGCTCATAGAATTGCCTCCATTCTTCTATTGGCAATGTATCTTTCTCATCAAGATCAATAGCACCAACCATCAAACCACTATCTATTTGATTTGCGGCAGCAAAGTCATTATATGTAGCAGTGTATCTTCTCTTGCCAGTCATCCACTCAATTTCCTCATCATCAGTTCTAATCTCCATAGTGGCATAGAACTGTATAACTATCAAATCATTCCAATCACATTGATGCTCAAGAAAATTATAGAGGCTGATGTGATGCAAATTTTCTAACAAGCCAGTAGCTACATCCTTCTCCATCAAGAAAGTCATGTGAATAGGTTGATGCTTATGTATGGTTTTGTTTCTAATGACCTCAAAGAAAGCTTCTTCTTGTACCTTGGTGTAGAAGTATGGAAGGGTAGCATCATTCTCTTTTGCATATTGGTTTGGGCTTCTATCATTTTCATAACTGATAAAATTCCATTGCCTGGCCACTCCATGATAGTTTGATATATCCATTTCTTCATCATCACTCTCATCCTCTTCATCTCTATCCTCATCTACATTTGGGTTACACTCCCCATCGTCATCATCATCCTCCACATCTTCTTCTCTTACTTCTTGATGAACTACCTTTCTTTTGTTTGGATGAAACCACCTTTTTGCTTTTGCCACTGTCAAATCACAAATGAGTACAGCAATGTATAAGTGACATGTAAGAGTATTCAAGAACCACTGCCATAGATATGTATCACTGCTATTTGAACATGACTTGTTGCAAGATATGAGCATAGGTCAATAATCACAAGTCAATTTTGATCTAAATGAATTCCATGATTGATAAGCTTGTAGTTGAACTAGAGCACTTGAATAATAAATCATGTGATAGAGAACCACTGCCATCATCAACTATGATCACCAATCAATAATATATGCCAATTGACCATCCATGCATGCTGCTGCTGCAAGAAAACAGCAGCCGCGGACAGTCCGCGGTTACTGTTCATTCACGAACAACGACAGTGCAGTTCATCCTTTCAGTCCATGAAACTCAAGATTTGTTCAATGTTTTTCAACCAAATTTCAGGCACAGTATCTCCTCTTCACTAGCAAAAACTACCCCAATTGGTTTCTCAAATCCATGGTTCAAAAAGTAGATCAAGAATCAACCCAAAATCCATTCAAATTTCAAAGCCATCCAAATCTGAGATAGAAACTTTCAAATACCGAGAGGACATGGTGGAGGAGTTCACGAAGTGTTCGGGGAACTTCTCGGAATGTCCGGGCATGCCTCCAAACTCTTGGTCCCCCTCCTTTCTTCTTCCTTGGGTCGCACGGGTGAAAGAGATGGGTGCTGTGAATTTTCACGAAGAGGTATGTCTACTGTTTGCCTTCTGTCGACCAAGACCTGGGTAAAAACCTAAGGCGCGGACAGTCCGGCGTTGGTTTTTCCACGCAGCAACCTTTCTGTAGAGTCTGTGCATCTTTCCTCTTTTGCCCTCAGACAGTCCGACAATGTGACGCGGACAGTCCGGTGTTCAAATCTCTGCGCTGCAATTGTTCTTTCCAGAATCTGTGTATTTGCTCAATTTTGCCATCGGACAGTCCGGTAATTTACAGCGGACAGTCCGGGATTCAGAATTCTACAGAGTCTACTTGCTGTCCTTTGGAGCAACATTTCCAATCACTATCCAAATCAATTTTTCCACCTTCCAAACTATCTAACTTTGTACTCAACACAGATTTGACGTGAATTCCAATTCCAACATATCAATTTCACCATTCTCAAATTTATGATAGCATTTCTTATGGACAAGATCTCAATATTTCCAACTTGATCAATCAAACAAACAACAAATAGGCAATATTTCGACAAACGAAGATATGATCCTAAAGTAAAGCTATATGCACTTATTCACATTCTAGTAAGGGATGCCATGAAAAATGCACAACCAATTTATCATACCACCGGTTGGAGTGAAGTGATGATCCAATAAATATATTTCCCATGTGAAGATCAACATATATGAAATATCCATGATAAAATCCTTGGATCACCAATTCTTCATGGCCTAGACACTTTCAATTTGGCCAATTCATCAAGCATCAATATATAAGAGATTTATCACATTTGCTTTATTTTGGGCACATTCATGAGCTTCCAACAATAAATATCACCAAGAATGCTTCAAATTCAGTTTGGTCCTCCTTCAAGCTTCTTCACACGCTTTTGAGCGGTTATCTTGTCGGAGTTGAATTTGTTGCATGGAATTGTCCTCAAACACTAGACTAGCTTGCTCATGAATCATCATATAGTGTGGCATTGGTTCAAAATGTGAAATATGTCAACTCAAACTTGGCTTCACAGTGATGGAGAGTAACAAACAAACCAAGTTTCCAATGTCACCATGGTACCTACTAATCATTCAATTGCTCGATGGTACCCAACCAAGGTTGGGTCCTCTCATGTTAGTAACCACATGCTTAGGCACTTAAATTGCCTTTGCATGTACAAGGGAATGATTAGCAATTGTAGCCTTCACGGTACCATTGCCAACCTTGCTAAGCAAATAATCTCCATTAAACGAACTTAGCTTAGGATGGTTACCTTTGGGCCTATCATTCACAAGGTGTTCCTTGTTGTAGCATTGATAATACCCATTGGAGGAGAAATCTTGGTTTAAGCTTTTTCTTCTCCCTCCTCTTCTCACTTTCTTCTTTCCCAACTTGTTATCAACATTGTGGTTGATATTTTCTTGCATATGGAAAACTTTTGACTCATCTTTACTTGAGTCTTGTGACATCTTTTTCTTCTTGTTGGGACAACTCATAACTAAGTGACCCATCTTGTAGCACTTGAAGCACACGCTTTAGTCTTTACATCTCTTTCTCATACTTCCTCTTGCCCCATCTTTTGCCTTTGATATTTGTGTTGTTGTAGGCGATGCCATTCATGTTCCCAAACTTCTTGTGACTTGACAGTAGCTGAGAATGTGTGATTCTTGGCAATCCACACAATCCCGTTTCGACACTTGTCTTCTTCACTTCATTTCATTGCTCATTGTTCTCTTATACATGGTTAGTTTCATGACACATAGAAGGAAAACTAGCATCCAAATGTGAAGAACAAGGTATTTCAAATAAATCATCACAAGTTATGGATACATGCTTTTTACCTACAACACAAGGGTTAGTCTCATATTGCAATTGACCATTCAACTCACATGATGAGCATTCATCAATTTTAATTTCTTCTTTGGAAATACTCATGGTCTTTCTTAAGTTTCTCATATTTTGTACAAAGCACTTCATGATTCAATTTTAATGTCTCAAGTTTACATACAATATTTCCTAGTTTTTCGGAATGGTCAAATGATTTCTTTAAAATGAGATTTTCATGTTCCAAGTTATCCTTTTCAACTTATAATTCTTCAAAGCAAATTTTCATGCCCTTAATAATATCTACAAACTTATCATATGTGTAAGCATGGTCAACTACATCACCATCATTGTTTACCTTTGCATTGTCATATGTCTCATGAAAATGAGGTGAGGTGGATAAGCTTGTAGATTCTTCATTGTAGTCAAGTAATCGAGTAGTGGAAAGATCATCACAATCACTTGAGCTTGGGATGGAGCAATCATCAACCTTATCAATCTCATCAATATGCTCAACATCACCATCAACAATGCAATTATCCTTCTCATGGAGCTTGCTATCGTCAACATTGTCAAGTGAGCTTGTAGTGGGGCCTTCAACATCATCACTTGACTGTGAGGAGGAGCAACTTTCCACTGTCACCGTCGTAGGGATGTGCTCAACTTCCTCATCAACCTCCTCCTTCTCGAATTTACCATGATCCCATGTGGAAGAGTCGCCAAAGGTGTGCTTGATGAATTCCCATGTCTCATGGGTGGTTCCCTTCGTGTTCACCTTTTCAAGCAATTCAAAACTCAGAGAATTGATTAAAAAATAATAGGCATTCTAATTCAAAGAGCACCTTTTGAGCTTTGGTTAGATTCTTGTGGTCCAACAAGTTTGTAAGACCACTAGTGATCACACACCAAAACTTAGGTCCCTTTGCACGTATAATATCAAGCATTTTGTATTTCCATCGTGCAAAGTGTGTGCCATCAAAAATGGGTGTCACAATATTTTAACCCTCTAGAAGCCATCCTCTCGGGTCGGTAAAGACCACAACGGAGAGACCAAGCTTTGATACCACTTGAAAGATCGAGATGGTCGACTAGAGGGGAGTGAATAGTCAATTTTAAGATTAATTACAACTAATACCCAATTTTAGTTGCATAAGTTGTGAACCAAGTTAATTTTGATTTCACCCTTTTATTTAAGGTTTCAAATAGTGAGAGCTCTTCCAAACAATCCTAGATTGCAAGTTTAACTAAGCAAGTCAACTTGTTAACGGAGTAAGCACAAGCAAGCTCTTACACAAACTAGAGAGCAACGGTCAACACAAGGCACAAGGTAAATGACACAAGTAGATAATATATGCAATAAAGTAAACTTGTGTTGTGAAGAGCAAACCACAAAGTAGAGGATGACACACGATGTTTTTATGTGCTTCGGTGACTTGCCGGTCACTTAATCCACGTCGAAGCAAGGATTTCCGCTCCTCTTGTTAGTTCCAAGCCGGCAAGCTTCGGACTATCTCACTAGGTAGGCTCCACGTGAGCACTAAATGTTGAGCCGGCGAATCAACTAGATACTCTTCACGCCTCAATTCCACTAGAGATGCTCTTCAGCATTCCTCCGGCAGGGATAAGCTCAATAGCCCCTTCACAAAGCCAACTCTGGAGCACCGCACAATCTCCCTTGCTTGCCTCACGGAGACTATTGACACCAAAGGTGGCAAACGAATATACCGCAAGCGTACGGTAGTCAATGTAGCCTTCACCGGGAGTATTCCAGGTATCGTATTTTTCCATGGGGAACGTGAAGTGAACTAACTAGGTTCAAGACCGTCAGATAGTGATCAAAGCGGTTGATGGTCAAAGAGGGACAGGATATAGGTATAGAGAGGTTCTATGTAGCAAATGATATCTGGTCTTGGGTTTCTAAGTATAAAGAGGTTTACCACCTCCTCCCTTTACAAGAGGCGATAGGCGAAACAGGAGGAGATATAACTCCTCTCGAAGCGGCTATGCTATTGTATTGATGCCCTGCCGTTTTAATAACTTGTCTTACACACGTGGAGGGATACTAAGACCAAACAAGGCTGTCGCCACTTGCTGGCACCCACAAACAATCCGTGCAACAAGCGGCCCACACTGATAAGATATAGCCTAGACACCATGTCTACACTATACTTACTACTCTAATCTTAGCTAGAGACTAGAGTACTTCACTAAGTAAAGCAATGTGCAAGTAAAGCAAGTATATAATTAAAGTACCCGAACTAGAATATCAAATACTAGAAGGACTCAGATGGAAAACTTACTAGAAGCTTGCATCCGCTAAGGTACACCTTGGAGAAGACTCCCGATAGGCCCGGGGCTTTCTCCTGAAGACTTCCCTCACTCTCTTCCCTCTTATTCTAACACTAAAGTTGTCTTTCTCTCTATGATACACTTGATACTTATTCCTTGATGTCTAGAGTGAAGGACTAAGGGGGTATTTATAGGGGGATGAAAGGGGAGTGCCATGTCATCAATCCATGTGCCTTTCCACCTTGGCCGTTGGATCCACCGACCTTGAACCGCCATGAATTGGACGCCTTGGATTTACCACGTTGCCTATCTTCATGCCAAGAGTCGGTGGGTGAAAATTGGACACCTATGGGGGTCGGCCGACCCCTCTATGACAGGTGGGTCCCACCATCTAGTGCCCCACAGGTCATAGAGTCTTGCCCAAGTGTTGGTTATTCCATTCTCACGTCGGTTTTTCCGTTGTGAGCCCATGAATCCATGTGCTTTGCTCCTTAACCTTTGATTGAAAGCACACTTGTGATCCAAGGGTGGAAATGGACTCCAGGAGGTGTGCATCGGATTGTGCCACATCAGCAGAGCCAGGTAGGCTCCATGTCTGGTGGGCCGACCCATGACATGGCTCCACGTGGCCTCAGCTCTCTCCTGGATCACTCCATTGCTTGATCCTTGAAGGTGGAGTGCTGGTGCCACTATTCATGGGTCGACCAACCCATGAATAGTGTCCACCAAGTGTCCACTTGATCCTGAAGTGAAGTCATTGATGATTGTGACATCACTTTGCCACCTTGTCATATTTTAATTTGTAGATTGCCTTCATCTTGGGCTTCTATACTCTGAAAACTCCTGGTTTGAGTTCCTGCAAGCAAATACTGACATGTACATGTGGAACCAAGTTATTTGTACCTATGTCACTACGTGTTTGCTTGTTTCTTCCCTAAAAGAAGTGTTTTGTTGACGGTTATGATGGTAGAAAACAGGGTATAAATACCGTCAACAAGATTCCCCCATACTTAAGTCTTTACTCGTCCTCGAGTAAAGGTTAGAAGGAAAGGTTGAAAAGACTAAGACATATCCAAGATAGTGGTGAACAAAGTTTTCATTTAACACATAGCTTATACTAGTGGGTTATGCGGCATTGTTGTTGACACTTCTTAGCGCAACCACCAGAGACAAGGTGTTAGGCTATCTCTGATAACGGCACCAGAAGTGCCTGAGGGGTATTTCTTATGTCTATTGGATAATTCCGCAAGCGCACAAAATATACCGCTGTAGCACTTCACCCGGGAGTATTCCAAGGTATTGTTATTTATTCTATCCCAAGGGAAAGCGGTTGCTAGGAATAATAAATAAAAAGAAAGAGAGATCCTTAAGTCTATACCAACTTAGTACCAGCTAGTGGTAGGGGGTAAATCGATAGGTAGATGAAAAGGTAATGACACCAACACACAACAAGTATTGAGATAACTAAAAGATAACTAGTAGAGTATAGCTAGGTGGGAGGACAACGAGTGAGTATAAGACTCCTATGACACTTACTTTACTCTTGTGACTTACCCTATCAAATAGATGACTTATACTAAGATAGTACCTTACTACCGCTGTGCAGGGGGTAGTGCAAGACAATAGAGGACAAAACCTCTACCCGAAGCGCCTACACTCTTATGGGAGCCTACCTTTTAAGAACTTGCCTAAAACACGTGGAGGGATACTAAGACTAGACAGGGCTGTCACCACTTGCTAGCACCCACAAACAATCCGTACGACAAGCGGTAATCAAAGGCAAGATCCAGTCTAAGCACCACGCTTACAGTAAGTCTCACTATTCTAGCTGCGTACCAACAACTAGAACACCCTATGACAGGCAATGAACTAACACACGTTGAGTTGGGACAAGATCACTATCAAGTATAAGACAACTATAGAATAAGACAAGACACAACAATACTATAACGAATAGTAGAGACTACGTAAGAACTCAGTGAAGTAAAGTAAAGATAATATATATATTGAAAAGTATAAAGTTTTACAGAAGGAAAGGTACAAGAGCTATACCAGACTTTCCAGCAGACGACTCCGGAGACTCCGAGCATAGCTCGACTCGATTCTAACTCCCACACTAGACTAATACTACTACTAAAGAGTAGAACTTCACTCTAGCTTGCTTCTTGTGTTGTATGGTGTGTCTTGAAGAGGAGTGGGCAGCCTCTATTTATAGGGGAGAGCAAGGGGGTGCCACGTCAGCGATCCACGTGCTCCTTGCCTCTCCACCCTTGGATGAACCGACCTCATTACCGCCATAAGATGGATGTTTCTGGGCAATTCATCACGTGGGCAGCATGCAGGAAGGCGGTGGAGGCCAACCGACCTGGCTGGGCACCAGGGGGGTTCGGCCGACCCCCCTATGACTGGTGGGCCCAGCCAAGAGCTTCTAGAAGGAGTCCCTACCAGTCAGTGATGGTGTAGGTGGCCTGGGCCCACCAATGGTGGTTCGCCCGACCCACCCCTGGTGGGTTGGGCCCACCACCATGGTCCCCACCTGTCATAGAGACTCCCCTGGTCTTTGTTGTGTCTCGTTTGTTTTGTTTCACGCCTCAATCCGTGTGCCTTTGATCTCCACCATTGAATGAAAGCACAAGTTGATCCGATGGATGAAATGACTTGGTTGGAGTGTCACACGGATTCTGCCACGTCACCAGAGCCAGGTGGGCCCATGGGCAGTTCGGCCGACCCATGGGTGGGCCCACCCTTGGCTCTGATCCCTTCCATTTGATGTTGTTTGCACTTGTTGAAAGGTGGTGGCCTGGGGCAACATGTCATGGTTCGGCCGAACCATGTAGTTTGCCCCTAACTGCTCACTTTTGCACTGATTTGGTCTTTCCTGTAAAATATGCTCATGATATGTTTATCTTCCCTTGAATCCGAGGTCTGTTGACGGTGTTTGAATGTGGAATTTTATGGTATATCCACCGTCAACAAGATCCCCCAAGCTTAACCTTTGCTCATCCCGAGCAAATGATCAAACTTAGCCTCGGTGGATCAGGAGTTGCTACAATGTTATATTTCAATAATACCATGTGTACAACAAAGTACTTCTCTTTTGAATAGAAAAATTGGCTATAGAAATTCACCCATTTTACATTAGTCCTTTATGGGGCTAATGACTTTCCCTTTGCCTTAGGTGGTTGAGAGACAAAACAGTATAACTTGAGCACTACTTTTCTCATTCTTTGCAACTTTCATACTGGAAGTTTTAGCAATGTTTTTGTAAAACAAAACTTAATGTTCCTCATATGGTTCTCTCATGTCGCTCGAATGGTGTATGATTCCTTACCAAGGCATAAAGTAAATGTTGCCTTCTCTTTATCATCCTACTTGTAAAAATGGCTTATGTGGAGCTTAAGGTAGGAATGAAAGAATATGTCATACTTACTTTGCATATGTTGTAGAGTCAAAGCTTGGATCCAAAGAGAGAAGTGTCATGCCCTTAGATCAAGATGTGCAAGTGTGTGGATGATGATGGAAAATAATGCTCTTCTATTTGAATTGTATCTCTCTCTAACAAATTTTAGAGACATGGTTATCATTTTTCCTTTCTTTTATTTATGAGCCTAGACTTGCTCAAATATTTTTCTTTTCTTTTCTATGGACTTTCTTGTGTCCATCTTTCTTTCTTTTTATTTTCATTTTGCATAGCCTTTTGTCTCCTCTGGCATAACAACTAAGAGAGATTTTCTATGACTTTAACACATGGAGCATTTATTGGGTGGAAATGAAAGGCATGTGGTTGCGTACTTCCAGTGTAGAAGCAGCATGTGTATATGTGGTGTACGTGATCTTGATCTTGGGAGCATGGTAAGACTCTCAATAAGGGTCAACAAGACTTGACAACACTCAACACAAAGCAAATAGCTTAAGTGGAAGGTTTTAGATATGTGTAACATATATGGCTGTGGTAGGAATTTAACACCATTGAGGAACAATAAGGTTTTGATTGATCAAGAAATAAATCTCCAGTAATCATGTATGCTTAGAACAATATTATAGTAACTCTTATTTCACTATATCATATCTCACAACAACTTAGACTTAGTTCTAGCACTTAGCATCCATAATGTTTTCAAGTTCATGATGATTTAAATGAGCCAAGTGATCCATACTCAAAGAAATACAAAGTTGTAAACTAGACATTAAAGAAACATTAATAGAGCAACTATTCATCATTTCCATGAGGAAGTTAAATATTCATGAGACATATGGAAAGAAGAAAAATATTTTTGGTATTTTTATCTTATGCATTTTTATATGCAATAAATAATGTAAATAGTTAGGATAGAATACTTACCTTGGCGGGGGAGAGGATCTCCCCCAAGCTTGTCCTTTTGCTCATTCTGATGACAGATAGTATTGGAACCATCCCGCCCAGCGTTGTGCTTCTTCGTCTTGGATAGCTTGCAATAGTTGAGCATTTTGTTGTGCCATATTCAAAGTTGCATCTTGCTCAACTTGCATTGCGCCCATGTCATTGATAAGTTGGTTCATTTCTGATCCTTGGCTTCGACGGCCCCTCGCCCGTGCGGACGGACGGGGAGTGCGCACTCTTGAAGTGTGCTGTTGAGGCCGTTCCGTGGACCTTGAAATGTCCATGGAACTTGTCTCATCGCCTTCTTCTTCATATCTCCCGGCAGCTCGTGATGTGCCACCTTGCTCAAATTGAGCAACTCGTGACATGCTCCTTGTCATCCTTCTTGGTCCTGCAATATTTTGGCTTCTTGCCTCTCGGTCCCAATTTATGGTTAGTGTGCGTAGCGCATACAACCGACGCCTCTCACAAGGGAGAGAGATTTCTGCTGTATGGCCGGGATAAATCATTTTTATATCACTATTTTCATCTCTTTTTAGGACTTGAGTGCTTATGAAGAAATCTTCGGTTACAATATCTCTAGGAGAGGCAATGTATTCAAAGTAAAGTTTTCCATCTAGCAAGTCCATTGTTTCAGCAATTCATGTGATAAAAGAAGCGAAGAATATGGGCTCGCTTCTATGGAAAATACCAAGCCAAAAGTGGACTAACATCTTAGCAGGTGAAACTTTTATTTTCTTTGTCATGGCATAGAGCAGTCTTAATTCATCATTGTGCAGAACTTGCACATTAGAGCCAGGAAGAAAAGTTATAGCCATCCAATATCAGATCAAGCGCAAAGTAGGATTATGAATTTCATCGGTTTTAGGGTCAGAGCAATCATTAGATCCTGTTATAGTTTTCCAAAATTCAGCTTTATCAAATCTTCTTGTTGCATCAACAAGATTTAGATGACAGTCATTATCAAAACCAAGTAAAGAGCATAGAAATTCAATGATTAGCTTTTCTATTCCAAGTTCTTGCACTTCCCAAAAACTTCCCAAACCGATTGTATTGAAAATAGTATTGAATTCCGCGGTCATACCTGTGCTGTCCAAAAGGACAGGGTCGATGATGCCGGTATGTTCATACCCTTCGATGTCGGATGGAGGTGTACCTTTGGTACTCTTCTTGATTTAGCATGAGGCCGCTCTCGGGGTCGAACGTCCTCTCGGAAGGCACTCCGAACCTTCTTCTTGGTGGAGCTTCTCTTCCTTCATCTTCATCATGGCAGGGTCATCGGGAGGAACTCCCTATGACACCCTCGGCCTTCTTGAGTGCGGAGGAGAACTTCTTCATCCTGCAACAATGAGCTCACACAAGAACACACTACAACAACAGGGATTAGCGTTAGCGTTAGCTAGCCCACTGTTAGCAGTCCTTGCGGGGTATGGCTACCTCCACAAACAAGATTTTGAGAGCAAAGATGAGAGTGAGACAAGCTTCTACTATTACAATCTTTTTGGGTTTTTTGTTTGAGTGGCTAAACTTAAACTAAACTTGAGAAAGATCTTACTCAAATAGAAAGAAGAAGGGAGATTGTGTGCTCGAGAGGATTTAGCTGGATTGGGTGTGGAAATGAGCACACATTGGAAGGGTATTTATAGGGGAAGATGGGCTAGTGGCCAGGCCACTAGACCCAGTTCGGCCGACCCCCCTTGGTCAGGTTTTTGTTGTTTTCAACTTTGGACAGGGAATCTATTTGAATTCAAACTTGACCTTGCTGACAGCTCTCAATTGATGGGTCGGCCAAACCCATTATGACAAGATCAGAGTTGCTTTTGCCTTTGGACAGGGAATCTATTTGAATTCAAATGCAACTCTGCAGAGAGGACCCCAATAGTGGGTCGGCCGAACCAAAAATTGTAGGTTCAGTGTTGCTTTTACCTTTTCACAGGGAATCTATTTGAATTCAAACACCACTTTCTTGGGGGGAGCCAAAACATGGTTCGGCCGAACCAGGGTTTGTCCACTTTCAGCTTTAAACAGTGTGTCCAGAAAAGTAGAGACTAGTGGTGGACCAAAAGTTTTCAAATTTTCAGAGATTCCCTTATCTAGTGTTTTGTAAAGGTAAAAGGTGTATGACAAAAGTGGGGACATGTTTAAAGTGATTCGCATGGACCATGGGAGCACTCATGCATGCCAAAGTGTCCACTTTTCAAAATTTGGATGGATGTAGGTGTTGGATTCTTCTTGAAGCATATGAGAGTGGTCATGACAAAAGAATGGTCGACCAAAATTCAAAAGGAGCTGGTGTTCAAATTTTAGAAGCATAATCAGGGCACCAGGCCAACACCACCAGAGGTGGGTGGGCCCTATGGTGGGGTTGGCCGATCCCACCTAGGTGGTCCCACCACCTTAGGTGTGAACAGAGATAATCTTTTTCAAGTTTAATTCATCTACTTATTTTATTTTGTCAAAATAAAATATTGCCAAAATTAAACATGAAATGCAATGAAGAAAATTTAAAATTGAAATGCAAGAATTATATATGGGATAAATATTGATTTACCTTACCAGCGAGGGCTCCATGTTTTAGGTCCATAGAGCAGGACCTCTCCAGTTCGGGTTCATTCTTAGGGTGCTTCGATCGGTCCCGGAGATGGGGACCGTGATGATCGCACCTCTTTCTTCTGCCATTCCTTCTTGGTTGATGCTTGTGATTCGGTGGAGTCAGCCTTGTTTACCACCTCAGCCTTACTTACCAGTTCGGCCTTTTTGGACCTTGGCAGTTGATTCTTTCGGCGGGGTGCATATTGTGGCTTGTTTCTCCACAGATTCTTCCTTGCCTGTTGCATTGATTTATAACCATTGAAAGGACATTTAATTCTATTACCTGGGAGTTGGAAGTGGACTTGGCCAGATCCCATGTAGATGATGGCATTCACGGTGTTGAGGAACGGCCTTCCCAGGATGACGGGGACTTCGTCATCGGCCCCCATATCAAGAATGATGAAGTCGGCGGGGATGTACTCATCTTGAATTTTGACAAGGAGGTCCCTTGCCAATCCCTCGGGGAACCGGATGGATTGATCGGCCATCTGCAATTTGACAAAAGTGGGGTACAAAGGTCCTCCTAGCAAGTTCTCGTACATTACCTTGGACATGATGTTCACTCCAGATCCAAGGTCGCAGAAGGCGTTGTTGAAGGTGTGTGGCCCAATCTCGTAGGTGATGGTAGGATGGCCGGGGTCCTCTTCTTGGCCATGAATGGCGGATCAAGAAGACAACCCGGGTTTTGCCTAACCGGAGGCTTACCAAACCTCGTGGAAATTAACTTAACACCCTCAATTGGTTCCTCAGGTTTCCCTGGGATCTTGCCTTGTTTGAATGATGGGATAGCTGCTGCTATTTGAGCTAATTGGGTTTCTAACATTTTATTAAAGCTCAATTGATTTTTCATAGCAGTGTTAAAGCTATCCATTTTCTCACTAAGATTTTCAAGAATCTTATCGTTAGCCACTATTTTTTATTTATGCTATCATTGATTTTAGATTGGCCTAAGACAAGATCTTTAAGAGAAGATTGATTACCATAAGAATTATTGAAATTATTACTGTAACCATTACCTTGATTCCCTTGATAGAAGGGGCGCGAGTTCCATCCTCCATGTTGCTGGGGTCGATACCCATTGTTGTTGCTGTTGTTGATGAAGCTCACTTCCTCCTTCGTCTTGGGGCAGTTGTTGCCCGAATGATCTTCTCCACCACATACCTCGCACCATGGATCAGCTTCGATTGCTCATGCAGTGGCAGTGGGTCTAATGGCCTCTTGTTCCTTCTTGGAACTTTCCTCGATCTTTTTCATCAAGAGGTCCATTTTTGCTGAGAGCATGTCCACCTCATGAACGGTGTGCATACCCCTTTTCTTGGGCTGGAGGCATTCCTCATTCCATCCTTGGTTGATAACCATTTTCTCAATGAGGTCCTTAGCATCCTTGACATTGTGTTGCAGGAATGCTCCTCCGGCTGCAGCATCAAGGTGACTATGGGCTAATCCAGTCAGCCCATGGTAGAAACCTTAGATTAGGAGCCATTCTTCAATCCCATGATGAGGACAGGCACGAATGTACTCCTGGAGACATTCCCATGCTTCGGGAATCGTCTCGTCCGTTTGTTGTTGGAAGCTTGAAATTTTTTCACGGAGAGCGCTTGTTTTTCCCATTGGGAAGAACTTCTTGAGAAAAGCGTTGGCACACTTCTCCCAGGTGGTGACTTCACTCTTGTTGGCATAGAACCATTGCTTCGCCTTCCCAAGCAGTGAGAATTGGAACAGGCGAAGACGGATGGCGTCAGCCGAGACATTCTTGATGGTGAAAGTCCCACACACCTCCAGAAAGTGTTGGAGATGGGCATTGGCATCTTCATGTGGCTTTCCACAGAATGGATTAGCTTGCACCATGTTGATGAGTGCAGGCTTGAGCTCAAAGGTAGCATCTCCAAAGTTGAGCTGCGGTCCAGTGGCAATGTTGTCAGCGGACGGCGCAGAGAATTCAGAGATGGTCTTTTGGGCCATAGCTTCATTGATTGATAATGCGGAGCCTTTTCCCTCGAACGGATTCAGGTTTGAGATGAACCTTTGAGGTGGAACTTGACGGCGTCTAATTCTTCTCAATAATTACTCGGGATCTTCAATATAAATTTGACGGTAATTGGAAACCGCTCATGCACTGTCTAGCTTCACGATAACAAGAAACACAGATAGAGGTAAGCCCCTAACACTAATCGATAACTAAATTGATAATAGACTCTGGATTCAATTTTTTTATTAATATTCCTAGACTGATGCTTTCCCCGGTAACGGTGCCAGAAATGCTTGTTGACACTTCTTAGCGCAACCACCAAAGACAGGGTGTTAGGCTATCTCTGATAATGGCGCCAGAAGTGCCTCACAGAATATACCGCTGTATCACTTCACCCGGGAGTATTCCAAAGTATCGTTATTTATTTTATCCTAAGGGAAAGCAGTTGCTAGGAATAATTAATAAAAAGAAAGAGAGATCCTTAAGTCTATACCAACTTAGTACCAGCTAGTGGTAGGGGGTAAATCGATAGGTAGAGGAAAAGGTAATGACACCAACACACAACAAGTATTGAGATAACTAAAAGATACCTAGTAGAGTATAGCTAGGTGGGAAGACAACGAGTGAGTATAAGACTCTTATGACACTTACTTTACTCTTGTGACTTACCCTATCAAATAGATGACTTATACTAAGATAGTACCTTACTACCGGTGTGCAGGGGGTAGTGCGAGACAATAGAGGACAAAACCTCTACCCGAAGCGCCTACACTCTTATGGGAGCCTACCTTTTAAGAACTTGCCTAAAACACGTGGAGGGATACTAAGACTAGACAGGGCTGTCACCACTTGCTAGCACCCACAAACAATCTGTGCGACAAGCGGTAATCAAAGGCAAGATCTAGCCTAAGCACCACGCTTACACTAAGTCTCACTATTCTAGCTGTGTACCAACAACTAGAACACCCTATGACAGGCGATGAACTAACACACGTTGAGTTGGGACAAGATCACTATCAAGTATAAGACAACTATAGAATAAGACAAGACACAACAATACTATAACGAATAGTAGAGACTACGTAAGAACTCAGTGAAGTAAAGTAAAGATAATATATATATATATTGAAAAGTATAAAGTTTTATAGAAGGAAAGGTACAAGAGCTATACCAGACTCTCTAGCAGACTGACTCCGGAGACTCCGAGCATAGCTCGACTTGACTCTAACTCCCACACTAGGCTAATACTACTACTAAAGAGTAGAACTTCACTCTAGCATGCTTCTTGTGTTGTATGGTGTGTCTTGAAGAGGAGTGGGCAGCCTCTATTTATAGGGGAGAGCAAGGGGGTGCCACGTCAGCGATCCATGTGCTCCTTGCCTCTCCACCCTTGGATGAACTGACCTCATTACCGCCATAAGATGGACGGTTCTAGGCAATTCATCACGTGGGCAGCGTGCAGGAAGGGACCTGGCTAGGCACCAGGGGGGTTCAGCCGACCCCCCTATGACTGGTGGGCCCAGCCAGGAGCTTCTAGAAGGAGTCCCCACTAGTCAGTGATGGTGTAGGTGGCCTGGGCCCACCACTGTGGTCCCCACCTGTCATAGAGACTCCCCTGGTCTTTGTTATGTCTCGTTTGCTTTGTTTCACACCTCAATCCGTGTGCCTTTGATCTCCACCGTTAAATGAAAGCACAAGTTGATCTGATAGATGAAATGACTTGGTTGGAGTGTCACACGGATCCTGCCACGTCACCAAAGCCAGGTGGGCCCCATGGGCAGTTCGGTCGACCCATGGGTGGGCCCACCCTTGGCTCTGATTTCTTCCATTTGATGTTTGCACTGTGTTGAAAGGTGGTGGCCTGGGGCAACATGTCATGATTCGGCCGAACCATGTAGTTAGCCCCTAGCTGCTCACTTTTGCAATGATTTGGTGTTCCCTGCAATCACAAGCTAAGAGTACAAGTGGAACTCGTTATTGATAAAATATGCTCATGATATGTTTATCTTCCCTTGAATCCGAGGCCTGTTGACGGTGTTTGAATGTGAAATTTTATGGTATATCCACCGTCAACAATTGTCTAGCATATATCCTTGGGATATTGAGAAATGGAATAACTCTCAAGGCAAAGTCATCTGACTTTTTACCTTCTCAGTACTTAGAAATTTTTATATTAGTTCTACAAATAAATCACATAGTTCATTCTTACTCTTCAAATAGTACTCTTAAGTCACTCAATTGTATTTAATTCCTTACCAAGGCATATCTTAGAGATGCCTTCTTTGTTTTATCCTACATCTATCAGGCTTATGTGTAGTTCAGGTAGGGATAAACATGGCAAGCATACTTACATTGCATATATTGTAAAATCAAAACAAGGATCCAAGGAGAAAAATGTCATAGACCAAGATCAAGATGTGCGAGTGTGTGGAAAATGGTAACTATAATGCTCCTTTATTTGAGATGATCTCTCTCTACTTTGTTTTGGGACATGGCTATCATTTTTCTTTTTCTTTCCTTTTTATTCATGAGCCTGGACTTGCTCAAATATATATATAATTCCTTTTTCTTGGACTTTCACTTGTCCATCTTTCTTTATTTTTCATTATGCATAGCCATTGTCCCTTTTTCTATATCAACTAAGAGAGATATTCATTGACCTTTAAAACATGGAGCATTTACTTAATGGAAATGAATGGCATGTTGTTGCGTACTTCCAGTGTAGAAGCAGCATATATGTGTGGTGTGTATGTGATCTTGATCTTTGGACTATGACATACTTCTCAACAGGGGTCAACAAGGTTTGATCAAACTTAAAGCAATTGCATGTAGCATGATTAGAAGGGGTTTCAAACATGATGATCATATATGCCTTTCGTAGGAATTCTCTTACTATTGAGGAGTAAGTGACACTATGATTTTATAACATTTTTTTCAGAAATAAGCTTCTAAGTACTTTGAATGGAAAAAGTGTGAGTCATGAGCCAAGAGTTATCTCACATTTATCAATATCTTAGTCAATATGGTTTCCTATCAAGATATTTACCCACAAGCATAGGCATATGGATAAATTTGAACTTTGTGTCACCTCTACTCTTCAAATGTCATGAATTTTGTCTCTTTTATTTTGGGATGCAAGTATTCAAATTTTTATTTTCATTTTTACTTAAGAACAAAGAAATAAATTAAGGAAATGTACGATTCGAGAGGGAGAAAGAGTACAAACCAGTCAGGAAGCATACTCTCGCTGCAGGGAGTCTGGCTGGTGGGTCCAGGCCCCAATGGTGGGGTCGGCCGACCCCACCAAAGGGCCGTTGTCCCCTCCATTTGAATCTCCTCGTCTCAAAACGTAATCCTGCACAATTGTTTTCCCGTTGGGCTTCATTTTGTGGGTCGTTCGACCCAAGTTTTATGAGCTTCCACGTTCTGTTTGATCCAGTAGACGTGTTGTGCACCGTGACATGTTTGAAATCACCATCAGAGTAGTTGAGGGGGTTGTTCGACCCCCCCACACTTGGTTCTTTCCATCTGGTGACACAGGAACAGAGAACAACATCATGTGCAGGTGTTCTGCTGGTGGCAACACACCAGCAGAATGTATTTTATTCAACTCTTTAAAATTGAAGTAGGCATGTTTACAATTGTGAAAATCAAAACTTTGAAAGGGAAATCTAGCTAGTGCCTACTTTTATTCTAAGGGAATCCTCATCTAAGGAGAAGGTGATTTTAGGATGTCCTCTTGGCCCATGGTAGAGGCCATGCGCTTGAGCTTCGCATTGGCACTAATGCGAAGTGCGCGGAAGTTGTCTTCCATATCTAAATGTGCCATTCTTAATTCCGACACCGTCTCCTCTAGCTCATTATTCCTTTTCCTAAGACTAGTTACAATCTTGAGCATCTTCTCCATGTCGCTTTTATCTTCCCGATCATCTTCGAATTGGCCTGGCGGGCCATTGATTGGTGGTGCATCCAACTTCCTCCGGATGTGGGAAGGAGAGTTGGAGTCAAGGGACTCCCTCAACTGCTTCTTCTCATCCGAAGTGAGAGGAGGGACGAACACCTTCCCTACACCCAGCCCACCACCAACGATCTTGTGGCCTTTGAACATGGTGGGTGTGGAAGGGGTGTAGGAGCTGATGCTCTTTGATGAATTCGAGTAGAGAGAGATGGGGCTCTGTTCCGGCACCTTCGGAGCCTTCCCCTTCAATGCCAATTGGCCTGTGGTAGGCCTAATTGGCGTGGTGGAACGAACAGGGGGCTTCCGGGATCCCGTCGCGGCGAGAGAGATCTTGGCGAAGAGGTGCACTGAGGGGACGGCCGTGGGGTGGTTGTTGACGGTAGTTATACCATGTTTTTACCCTATCAAAACCGTCAACAAGGCATTCTTTCTAGAAGGAAACCACCAAACACATAGTGACTTAGGTTCAAATAACTTGGTTCCACATGTACTTATCATTATTTGGTTGCAGGCACTCAGAACAGGTACTTTTCAGTGTCCGAAAGCTCTATATGAAGGTTGGGCAACCTACCAAGTATGGCCAAATGACAAAACAACTTCACATTCAACAACATCACAGCTTCTGGAGATGATGTGCAAAAGATGGGCACAATGAGTGGTTCGGCCGAACCACCCAAAGGCAAGTTAGCACCACCATTGTGCTTAGAATTGCATGGAGAAGACCTGCAAAAGATAGGCCTTCGATTCCACCAAAGGTAGTTCGGCCGAACCACACTTGGTGGGCCCCGAAGTAACCCAACACCTGGGATGGACTCTATGACATGTGGGGACACTCACCCATGGTCCCACCTGACAATAAGTGGGTCGGCCGAACCCCACTTTGAGCCCCAAAGCTCAGCTGCACTCCAGCGTGTTGGGGAGACCTTCTAGAAGACCCTGGCTAGGCCCACCTGCCATAGGGGGGTCGGCCGAACCCTTCCTTGGGCCCAGCCAGGTCGGTTGAACCTCCACTGCCTTCCTCATGTTGAACATGTGCTGGAAATCCTCCACCCTTGATCCTAAGGCGGTTATATGGCGGTTGATCCAACGGTGCATGCTGGAGGTCACGCGGATCGCTGACGTGGCGTTGCCGTTCATCCCCCTATAAATACCCCCATAGGCCTTCACTTTAGAGCATGATTCAAAGGAGAAAACACTATGTAGTAGCTTTAGCTCTGCCATAGTGCTGTGCTAGTTGGGAGAGAGTGAGGGAAGTCTTCAGGAGAAAGCCCCGGTCCTGTCGGGAATCTTCTCCAAGGTGTACCTCAGCGGATGCGAATCTTCATGTAAGTTTTACATCCGAGTCCTTCTAGTATTTGATATTTTGGTCCTGGTATTTTAAGTATATACTTGCTTTACTTGCACATTGCTTTACTTAGTGAAGTGCTCTAGTCTCTTGCAAGGATTAGAGTAGTAAGTGTAGTGTAGACGTGGTGTCTAGGCTATATCTTATCAGTGTGGGCCGCTTGTCGCACGGATTGTTTATGGTAGCAGCAAGTGGTGACAGCTTTGTCTGGTCTTCGTATTCTACCACGTGTGTAAGACAAGTTATTAAAACGGCAGGGCATCAAGACAATAGTATAGCCGCCTCAGGAGGAGTTATATCTGCTCCTGTTTCGCCTATCGCCTCTTGTAAAGGGAGGAGGTGGTAAACCTCTTTATACTTAGAACACCAAGACTAGATATCTTTGCTACATAAGAACCTCTCTACCCAGTTATCATAGATCCTTTGTCTCATCAATGGATAGTGTTGAACCTAGTTAGAACACTTCACGTTCCCCGTGGAAAATACGATACCTGGAATACTCCCGGTGAAGGCTACATTGACTACCGTATGCTTGCGGTATATCCGTTTGCTACTTCTGGTGTCAACAGTGGTCGGCCGAACCCTCCTAGGGTCGGGCGACCCAGCCTTAGCCCCCGGCGGTCCTCCGGTCGGCGGCAGCGAGTTCAGGGGCTCCACCTCCAGTACGTCGACGGCCATCGCTCTCTCAAGGCTCTCGGTCAGTGACCTATGGGGCTTGGAAGTGCCTTCTCCAGCGGGGATGATGGCATTTTTGCTAGTGGGAGCCATGGTGGAGTTCTCTGGTGGATCAAGGTCGAAGGGAGGTGCTGAGTGGTGAAAGATGGAGATGGAAGGAAGAAGAAGGAGAGGAAGGGGTTAAGAAGACGAGTGCCAACGTTCTCCTTTTCGAAATTACGAGAAAAATTCGGGGAACGTTGGCACAACGTTCTAGACCTGGTGGGTCGCAACGGGGTGCCCTGGGTGGTTCGGCCGACCCCATAAATGGGTCATCCGGCCGTGGCAACTTCCCTACACGATCCCCCAAATGCTTCCCTAAACATGACGAAGTTGAGGGGGTGCCAAATATGGGTCGTCCGACCCATAAAGTTGCCCCAAATTTTTGTCACGTCACCTACAGGACCTCCTGAACACTACCCCATTTTCCAAAATTTAAATTGAGCCAAGTATGGGTCGCCCAACCTGGGTTTGGATGACCCAGCGTGACCAAATTATTTGTTTCTGAAAATTATATGGCCTGGCTAAATTTTGGTCCCAAGCGGTCGCTGAATTTCGGCTATCCGCTTCTAATTGGGGGTTTTGGGGACCCAAAGTGTTAAAAGAAGAAATTTCTAATTATTTGAAACCTATCTAGTGATCAAGCTATACAAATAATTGAAAAGAGAAAGTAAGACATGTAGATTTTAATTATGTTAATTTATTATCAGGGATAAACTCTAGCATGTCAACTTCTTCTTCTATTGGTGCATGTTCATGAAAGACTTTGAGACGATGACTGTTTACCTTAAAGATGTTACCATCGTCGTCTTGAAGCATGACGGCTCCATGCATTGCTGCATTGATTACCAGGTACGGTCCTTCCCATTTTCTCCTTAGCTTTCCATGGCCAAATAGCTTGACCCTTGAGTTGAACATTAGGATTCTGTCTCCAGGATGGAATTCCTTGGGCTTGATCCTCTTGTCATGCCACCTTTTGGTTCTCTCTTTATAGATCCTGGCATTGTGATAGACTTTTTGTCTCCATTCCTCAGGCTCTGAGATCTGCATCTTTCTATTTCTTCCAGCAGAGAGAAGATCCATATTCCATTGTTTGATTATCCAATGTGCTCTGTGCTCTAACTCTACCGGCAGATGGCATGTCTTCCCGTATACAAGCTGGTATGGTGACATACCAATTGGGGTCTTGTATGAGGTCCTGTATGCCCAAAGTGCATCCGGTAGTTTGCTCTTCCAAGCTGTTCCTATTTTATTGACTGTCTTTTGTAGGATGTTCTTGATTTACTTATTGGACGTTTCTGCTTGACCGTTTGTCTGGGGATGGTATGGAGTTGCAACATTATGCTTTATTCTCATGTCGGGCAGGAAACGTCGAAAGCCTCTGTCTATGAAGTGTGATCCTCCATCACTTATGACTAGTCTTGGGGTGCCAAATCTTAGGAATATGACTTCTTTAAATATCCTTTTTGAGTGTGAAGCATCTGCGGTTGTGCAAGGCATAGCTTCCACCCATTTGGACACATAATCTACTGCCACTAGGATGTACTCACAACCTTGAGACTTGGGGAATGGACCCATGTAGTCAATTCCCCATGCATCAAATAATTCCACTTGAAGGTTGTTTGTGAGTGGCATTTCATCCCGGGTGTTAATATTCCCATGTTTTTAACATCTTGCACATCTCTTCACATAGTTTTGTGCATCTTTGTACATGGTAGGCCAAAAGAATCTACTTTGCCATATCTTTGTGTGGGTTCTGAATACCCCATAATGGCCTCCATACTCTGCTCCATGGCATTTCTCAATCATCTTGATTGCTTCATTCATCAGCACGCACCTCCTTAGTATTCCATCATTGCAGACTCTATACAGATATGGCTCATCGCAGAGGTGCACCTTACTCTCTTGGATGAGTTTCTTCTTGTCTGCTCCTGGTGGCACATATCCTGTGACCATGAAATTGACAATGTTTGCATACCAGGGGTTGGAGTCCGTGACCTTGAGGAGCGTGTCGTCTCGTAGGAAGTCGTCGATGGGTAGATCTTGTTTGTCTTTAGATTGCATTATAGACAAATGATCGGCTACAGAATTTTCTACTCCCTTTTTATCTTTAATTTCAAGATCAAATTCTTGGTGTAGTAATATCCATCTTATTAATCTTGGTTTATCATCTTTCTTAGTGAGCAAGTACTTTAATGTAGCATGGTCAGTGTAAATGATTACTTTAGCTCCAACTAAGTAAGATCTAAATTTGTCTATAGCAAAAACCACAGCCAGCAATTCCTTTTCAGTTGTTGCATAATTTAGTTGTGGCCCAGTTAAGGTTTTGCTAGCATATGAGATTGCATGATGTTTCTTGTCTTTAGTTTGTCCTAAGACAGCACCTACAGCATAATCACTAGCATCACACATTATCTCAAAAGGAAGCGTCCAATCAGGGGGTTGTATGATTAGCGCAGAGACAAGTGCTCTCTTAAGATAATAAAAGGAATCTAAGCACTCATCATCAAAGTTAAAGGGTGCATCTTTAGCAAGCAGGTTTGTTAAAGGTCTAGCAATTTGAGAGAAATCTTTTATAAACCTTCTATAGAATCCTGCATGACCAAGAAAGTTACAGACACCATTAACATTCGTGGGTGATGGAAGTTGTTCTATGACCTCAATTTTAGCTCTATCCACCTCTATCCCACTCTCGGACACTCTATGTCCTAGCACTATTCCTTCTCGAACCATGAAGTGGCATTTCTCCCAGTTCAAGACTAAGTGCTTTCCTCACATCTTTGTAAGACACAGTCTAGATTTTCTAAGCAGTGATCGAAGGTTTGCCATAGATTGAGAAGTCGTTCATGAACACCTCCATGATTTCTTCGATCATATCGGAGAAGATGGACATCATGCACCTTTAGAAAGAGGCAGGGGCATTGCATAGGCCAAAAGACATGCGCCTATATGCATAAGTTCCATAGGGGCATGTAAAAGTTGTCTTAATTTGGTCATCGGGATGGATTGGGATCTAGTGATAACCCGAATACCCATCAAGGAAATAGAAGAAAGAATGTTTTGCAAGCCGTTCCAACATCTCATCGATGAATGGCAACGGAAAGTGATATTTCTTTGTGGCCTTGTTAAGTTTTCAGTAGTCTATACACATTCTCCAGCCCGTGACGGTTCGTTGAGGGATTAGTTCATTTTTCTCATTTTTAACGACCGTCATCCCTCCTTTCTTAGGCACTACTTGGACGGGGCTGAGCCACTCACTGTTAGGAACAGGGTAGATTATGCCTGCGTGCAAGAGTTTCAAGACCTCTTTCTTCACTACTTCTCTCATTGCATTATTTAGCCTTCGCTGCGGCTCCCTAGAAAGTGCATCATCTTGCTCAATTGGGATGCGATGGGTGCAGAGAGTGGGACTAATTCACTTAAGATCTTGAAGAGAGTAGCCTAATACAGAGCGGTGTTTCTCTAGAATGGTGATGAGTTTGGAGGTTTCCTCCTAAGAAAGTTGGTCACTAATGATTACAGGAGTCTCTCTATCACCATTAAAGAAGGCATACTTAAGTCCAGAAGGAAGGGGCTTAAGTTCTATAGAGGGCTTAGATGAGGGTTCAGATTTATCCAAATCTAAAGGTTCTTCTAATTCGGCCTCTTTTTAGATGAAATCTTTAGCATCCTCTTCTAGATCAGGATGAAAAGGTTCTAGAAGAGATGCAGCCATTACTTCCTCTATCGGGTCAGACTCGGGTTGTAATTCTGCTTTAGAGTTGGCAGAATTTGCTAGCGGAATTGAAAGACAAAGGTTCTTCCCGAGATGACCTTCAAGGTTCCCCCCATGGAATCCATCAAGGAATCTCATGAGCGGGTGTCCAATTAACAAGTCAAATTCCTCTATATCGAAAATAAAGAAGTGTAAGAGGATATGGACCTTGTTAATTGTGACAGGAATGGTCTGTGCAATCCCGCAGCTTTCGACCAATTTCCCAGAGGGTAATTTAAGAAATTTGTTGGTCGGGGCTAGAGGTTCCTCTCCTAGGAGTGCATTTGCTAATGACTTAGACATAATGCTCAATCCTACGACGGGGTCATAAAGAGAGTATATGGTAGTTCTATTTATGACGCAAGGAATGGTTGTGAAGCAAAATAGGGTCCTAATAACCTCCGGTGAGGCTTCGGCCTCCTTCAGCTATTCATCACTCATAATAGACGCGAGCTCTTGAATAGTCTCCTTGAGATAGCGGGTCTCAAGGCGATGTGGGATGTGATCATTTGGAGCTCTACGTGTTGTAGACTTCTTTTGCACAGGTTGATTTGATGCATTTCCGAAATCAGAGAAGAGATCGGCCTTGATATCAAGAGAAAACTCTAGAGGTTTAACTTCCTCTGGGGGATTTGGTGGTTTTGGTTCAGGTTCGATAGCTTGTGATGTGAGTGGTGAGGTTCCGGCTATCATAGGTTCGTTCTTTGGGATTTGATCTTCCTCGGGGGCTTCATCATAGACATTAGTGTAGGGGGTGTTCTCGAGATTTTTCGCAAGAACTTCCTTACCTTCACTAATAGAGAGATGCTAGAATGCTCCCTTGGAGGCTAAATCAAGAAATTGTGCAGAATTTTGGCTAAGACCGAGGTAGAAATGTTATAAGAGTGTTGGCTCGGTTATAGCTAAATCAGGGCCAGAAGATACTAAGTCTGTGAAACAGGCCCATGCCGCACCTAGATGCTCCTTTTCCTTTTGTCTAAAGTTTAGGATCTCTACACGAAGACGAGCAACTCAGGGAATGGAGAAGAAGGTGATACAAAACTTTGATTGCAGCTTCTCCCATCCTCCATTTACACTACCTATGTGACGAGTATACCATCGTTTGGCTATTCCCGTCAAAGAGAACGAAAATAGCTTCCACTTAAGGGTATCTCGTCTCATCCCTTGGATATGTATGCAAGAGCATAATTGTTCGAAATCTCGTATGTGTGTATAGGGGTTCTCATCTTCATCCCCAGAAAAAGGTTTCTCCTGAACTATCGCTATGAGACTCGGGCGTAGCTCATAACGAAAGGCCAAAATGGCCTGTGATGAAATAGGCGGCTCCATACTAGCGCCCGATGGAGCAGCATACTCGAAGATAGGTGTTTGATCCATGGGTGTGTGTGGAAGGATAGTTTTGATCAAACAAGGATAACTAAGATGACTCGACTCTAGTTAAGATAGCTACCGTTCTCAGGCAACAGTGCCAGAAAACTTGTTGACACCAAAGGTGGCAAACGGATATACCGCAAGCGTACGGTAGTCAATGTAGCCTTCACTGGGAGTATTCCAGGTATCATATTTTTTCACGGGGAACGTAAAGTGAACTAACTAGGTTCAAGACCGTCAGATAGTGATCAAAGGGGTTGATGATCAAAGAGGGACAGGATATAGTATAGAGAGGTTCTATGTAGCAAATGATATCTGGTATTGGGTTTCTAAGTATAAAGAGGTTTACCACCTCCTCCCTTTACAAGAGGCGATAGGCGAAACAGGAGGAGATATAACTCCTCCCGAGACGGCTATGCTATTGCATTGATGCCCTGCCGTTTTAATAACTTGTCTTACACACGTGGAGGGATACTAAGACCAGACAAAGCTGTCACCACTTACTGGCACCCACAAACAATCCGTGCGACAAGCGGCCCACACTGATAAGATATAGCCTAGACACCATGTCTACACTATACTTACTACTCTAATCTTAGCTAGAGACTAGAGTACTTTACTAAGTAAAGCAATGTGCAAGTAAAGCAAGTATATACTTAAAGTACCAGAACCAGAATATCAAATACTAGAAGAACTCAGATGGAAAACTTACTAGAAGCTTGCATCCGTTAAGGTACACCTTGGAGAAGACTCCCAACAGGCCTGGGGCTTTCTCCTAAAGACTTCCCTCACTCTCTTTCCTCTTATTCTAACACTAAAGTAGTCTTTCTCTCTATGATACACTTGATACTTTACTCCTTGATGTCTAGAGTGAAGGACTAAGGAGGTATTTATAGGGGGGTGAAAGGAGAGTGCCATGTCATCAATTCATGTGCCTTTCCACCTTGGCCCTTGAATCCACCGACCTTGAACCGCCATGAATTGGACGCCCTGGATTCACCACGTTGCCTATCTTCATGCCAAGAGTCGGTGGGCGAAAATTGGACACCTAGGGGGGTCGGCCGACCCCCCCTATGACAAGTGGGTCCCACCATCTTGTGCCCCACAGGTCATAGAATCTTGCCCAAGTGTTGGTTATTCCATTCTCACGTCAGTTTCTCCGTTGTGGGCCCATGAATCCATGTGCTTTGCTCCTTAACCTTTGATTGAAAGCACACTTGTGATCCAAGGGTGGAAATGGACTCCAGGAGGTGTGCCTCAAATTGTGCCACGTCAGCAGAGCCAGTTGGGCTCCATCTCTGGGTCGGCCGACCCATGACATGGCTCCACGTGGCCTCAGCTCTCTCCTGGATCACTCCATTGCTTAATCCTTGAAGGTGGAGTGCTAATGCCACTATTCATGGGACGGCCAACCCATGAATTGTGCCCACCAAGTGTCCACTTGATCCTAAAGTGAAGTCATTGATGATTGGGACATCACTTTGCCACCTTGTCTTATTTTAATTTGCAAATTGCCTTCATCTTGGGCTTCTATACTCTTAAAACTCCTGGTTTGAGTTCCTGCAAGCAAATACTGACATGTACATGTGGAACCAAGTTATTTGTACCCATGTCACTACGTGTTTACTTGTTTCTTCCCTAAAAGAAGTGTTTTGTTGACAGTTATGATGGTAGAAGACAGGGTATAAATACCCTCAACAGAGACACAATCACCAAACTGTCTAGGAGCCGGCAAACTCCAAGAATAACAACCAACCACGTCGGCACGATGACCACCTTGTGCCACAAGTAATCTCTCTCGCAAGATTCGCACTAAAGAAGCACACACACTCTCCAAAGGTTGCTCTCAAGCAAGAAGTATGAGAGGAGGTGCTAGAGAGGTGCTCTCCCAAGAGGTATGCAATTAGAATGGCCAAGAGAGTGCCCACAAGCCGGGCAACCAACTATATCTAGACAAGCACCTCAAAACTAGCCGTTACTGCGTTTCTGCGACAGTCGTGGACAGTCCGTAGTACAAGTCCCGGACTGTCCTCCGTTCACTCAGAACTATCCGTTAAGTTCAAACTGTGACCAGCGGACAGTCCGCCACAGGGGACCGGATAGTCCGCAGTTTAAGTGTGGCTCCCCGTCCAGAGAAACAGTAGCACTGTGTGCTCAAACAATTAGTCGGCGGACAGTCCGCCACAGGAGGCCGAACATTCCGCCGCTCACCTCGGCTCGCTTGACAGAATGTCTAGCAACTCTGTGTGCGCCAAAAATTAGCCGGCGGACAGTCCGCCATAGAGGCGCGGACAGTCCACCGTTGTTCCCACAGACGGCAGACAGAAAGAATGCATTATGTTTGGTTTTCCACAGCCGGCCAGCGGACTGTCCGACCCAAGTTCCCGAACTGTCCACCCCTGGCCGGAAAACCCTCTTCTCAAGCGCATCGCCTCCTATTGTTTCAGTATACCAAACCATGTGCCATGGATGATTCCATAACATTTCAAGGTTAAAACCATGCGCTTTTCAAACCTTTTTCAAAGCAAGCCAACTTCAAGAAACAGTCTCTCACAAAGAGATTGTTGAAATCACCATCGGTTAGCTTTCGTAAATCTTTTCACAAAGGTTTGTCAAACTTTTACGCCACTCATCACCACGTCGTAACACGAAGTTAGAGCTCACAAGTGGCAATAGATAACCGTAATGCAAAACATGTTTGCCCCTCTTAATAGTACGGCTACCAATCCTAAATCCGGCTATAATTTTCTCTACGCACCTCATAGCCGGTAAAATGAAACAACCTATGTTTCATACCTTTGCCCTGCGCAAATCCAAATGCCACACTTTGATTGCTCGCAAGGAAAGTGTTGTCCAACATTCTCACCAAGCCATTTCATAATGACCAATGCATCTTTGACTTGATCTTCATAGTCGATGAGGATCACCCAAGACATCTCATAGACTTCAAGTCCATAAACCTTAGCTTCACTTACTCTTCACTGTTGCCTCGGTCCATCGGCGCGAAGTCATCACCCAACTTGCCCTTTACACTTGCAACCGGTCTGTCAAGCCAAGTCTTTCTTCGGTCTTCACTTGCTTTCTATGATTGAGTTGAGTACTCCAACATGCTTATCAATCAATTCAATATCAATCATCCACCTTCTCTTGTGAACAAAACCAATTTTCCTTCCCACACTCAACTGGAGAAGTTAGTCCACAAGCGTTGTAATTAATTACCAAAATCCAAACAAGGGCCTAGACCTTTCAAGCTATGAGGTTACTATGGAGAGGTTTAAGAACTTCTTGAAATTTTGAAGGAGAGCACCGAATTGCACGAGGCTTCTTGCGGGCCTCTTCTTATTGACTACATTCGCTGCATCACCTTCGGTGCCAGTGTCAGCATCGCCGCCAACCTCAGCATCATGATCGGGATCAAAATCTGGATCTTGGGCACATTGTTCACCTTTCTGTCCTTTCTCTCCTTCATGTACTTCATATCAACGTCAGGCTGGGGGGTGTGGGAACCCTTAATTTCTTCTTCCTGTCCTTCCTCAACTTATTGTTGACACCAAAAGTGGCAAACGGATATACCGCAAGCGTACGGTAGTCAATGTAGCCTTCACCGGGAGTATTCCAGGTATCGTATTTTCCACAGGGAATGTGAAATGTTCTAACTAGGTTCAAGACCGTCCAGTGATGAGACAAAGGAGCTATGATAACTAGGTAGAGAGGTTCTTATGTAGCAAAAGATATCTGGTTTTGGCTTTCTAAATATAAAGAGGTTTACCACCTCCTCCCTTTACAAGAAGCGACAGGCGAAATAGTAGGAGATATAACTCCTACCCGAGGCGGCTGTACTATTGTATTGATGCCCTGCCGTTTTAATAACTTGTCTTACACATGTGGTGGAATACGAAGACCAGACAAGGCTGTCACCACTTGCTGGCTACCACAACAATCCGTGCGACAAGCGGCCTACACTAGCAAGATATAGCCAAGACACCACGTCTACACTACACTTACTACTCTAACCTTCATGAGAGACTAGAGCACTTTACTAAGTAAAGCAATGTACAGGTAAAGCAAGTATATACTTAAAGTACCAGAACCAGAATATCAAATACTAGAAGGACTCGAATGTAAAACTTACTTGAAGATTCACATCCGCTGAGGTACAACTTGGAGAAGATTCCCGACAGGCCCGGGGCTTTCTCCTAAAGACTTCCCTCACTCTCTCCCAACTAGCACAGCACTATAGCAGAGCTAAGCTACTACATAGTGTTTTCTCCTTTGAATCATGCTCTACAGTGAAGGCCTATGGGGGGTATTTATAGGGGGAGGTGGAGTAGAGGCTACTCCATTGCCACGTCAGCGATCCGTGTGCCTCTCCACCTCCACCCTTAGATAAACCGACCTCCAAACCGCCTTTGGATGGATGCCTTAGATCAACCACCATGTGGGAAGCGTGCAGGGAGTCGGTGGAGTGCCAACCGACCTGGATGGACACTGTCGGCCGACCCATCCAATGACAGGTGGGACCAACCCATGTCTTCTAGAATGATGTTGAAGTCGGTGGGAGAAAACTGGGCCCGGAAGGCCACAATATGGGGGTCGGCCGAACCACCATTGGCAGGTGGGACCACCCCTTGAGTGTGGGACCTCTTATTGTGATGATTGGTGAAAACAGGATGGCTGGTGGGCCCCATAAGGGGTTCGAGCGACCCCCCATGATGAGTGGGCCATCCTCCTCCTTGTGAGCCCTCTCCTCCTCCTTTAGAGTGAGTAAGAGATGGTGGGACCCCTTGATCACTTTGGTGGTTTCCCAACTTACATATGGAGCTTCCAAACACTAAAAATACGTGTTCTGAGTGCCTGCAACCAAATAATGACAAGTACATATGGAACCAAGTTATTTGTACCTAAGTCACTATGTGTTTGGTGGTTCCCTTCCAGAAAGAATGTCTTGTTGACGGTTTTGATGGGGTAAAAACATGGTATAACTACCGTCAACAAGATCCCCCACACTTAAGTCTTTGCTCGTCCTCAAGCAAAGGTTAGAGAGAGAATGATGAAATGACATTTTTTAGGTATTAGCTAACACAAAGCTTTACTCAAGACATATCTCATACAAGTGGGTTATGTGGTTTTGTCTAGCATATGTCCTTTAGATGTTGAAAAATGGAACAGTTCTCAAAGCAAAGTCATCTTCCCATTTTCATGTCTTTAGCACTTAGAGTTTTTGATAATGATTTTAAAAGAAAGCACATAGTTCTTTCTTACTCCTCAAATAGTACTCTCAAATTACTCAGTAAGTATAGGATTCCTCACCAAGGCATAGCATAAGATTGCCTTCTTTTGTTTTATCCTACATCTATCAGGCTTATGTGGGGCTCAGGTAGGGATAAACAAGATAGCATACTTGCATTGCATTTATTGTAAAGTCAAAACAAGGATCCAAGGAGAAGACTGTCATAATCCTAGATCAAGATGTGCAAGTGTATGAAAAATGATGGAATGTATTGCTCCTTTATTTGATAAGATCTCTCTCTACTTTATTTTATTTGAGACATGGCTAGCATTTTTTTCTTTCTTTTTTTTAAAGCAATGGACCTTCGTGTGTCCACTCTCTTTTTTTTGAATAAGGTAATGGACCTTCATGTGTCCATTTTTTTTACTAGCCTTTGTGTCTCATCTACTAAGTCATACTTAGAGAGATATTCTAAACTTTAAAACATGGAGCATCTATATGGTGGAAGTGGATGGCATATTTTTGCGTACTTCCAGTGTAGAAGTAGCAAGCATGATATGTGGTGTGTGTGTGTGTGTGATCTTGATCTTGGGACTATGACATAATTCTGAACTAGGGTCAACAAGGTTTGACCAAACTCAACACAAGTACAAGTAGCGTATATAGAAGGGGTTTTGAATCATGGTATGAACATATATGGCTTTGGTAGGAATTTCTTTTCTATTGAGGAGCAAGTGACACTATGGTTTTATGATATTTTCAAAATAAATCTCTAAGCACTTTGAATAGAAAGGTATGAATCATGAGCTAAGAACTATATCACATTTGTCAACAACTAAGTCAATATGATATTCCTATCAAGATATGTGACCCACAAGTATAAGTATATGCAGGAATCCCTTAAACGTCATAAATCATGTCACTTTTTATTTTCAGATGCAAGTCTTCTTGTTCCTATTTTTATATATATATTATTTTTTTATTTCATCTAAGCAAATAAAACATAAAAGTAAAAATGAAAGAATAGAGGGGAGTAGAAGTGGAAAACCAGTTAGGAAGCAAATAGACACTGGGTGGATACTGACTGGTGGGTCCAGAGGTCCTAGGTGGGGTCGACTGACCCCACCATGGAGCTTCTGGCCACTCCGGTGATCACCATTCGAATCCTCACCTTTGAAGGTGCTCTTGCACTTGCGTTTTCATGTTTTGTGCTCGTCGCCCGACCTGCATTTCAAGGCTTCTTGGGACAGGTTTTGTCGAGCAGACGTGTCTCGTGTTCCTGAGTGTGTTGGGGAGGTCACCAACCTCTCCCCACACTTGGCTTGCTACATACTGGGTTAGAGAGACAAAGGAAATGTCAAGTGCAGAGGCCTTACTGGTGGCAACACACCAGCAGAACCAAAATTTTTATTAAACATAGGCACAACTTACTAGGATAAAGATTGAATGAACTTAGCTATGTGCCTAGCATATTTGTGAAGAGGTTTGAGATATCTAGGGAAAGAGGGCAAAGGAGGATGTCCTCATACCCCATTTTGTTTTTGTTTCTAAGTGCAAACCATACTAAGGTCCTTCTTCAAGAATTTCTTCTCAAACAGTCATCCTCAAAGAGCCTTGACGGCTTTTTAACATGGAGGATTATCCTTTCACCTCATGGAGTTCAGCTCCTCCCGCAACTACTTCTTCTCCTCTGAGGTGAACAGGGGAACAAAGCAACTTCCCTTGTTCAGCCCACCGCCAATGCCCTTGTGGTTCTTCATGAAAGGTGGGCATCGAAGGCGTGTAGGGGCTGATATACTCCGTGGGGCTCAACCTCAAGCACCTTGACCTCCATGATGACCTCTAGGGTCTCGAAAAGTGATCTCTCGGATGGATTAAGGTCGAAGGAGGGTGCTGAAATGGTGAAAAATGGAAGTGGAAGGAAGAAGAAGGAGAGGAAGGGGTTAAGAAGACGAGTGCCAACATTCTCCTTTTTGAAATCGCTAGAAAACGTTAGGGGAACATTGGCACAATGTTCTGGAGTCGAAGGGTGGTGCCAGGTTGCCATGGGTGCTTCGGCCGACCCCAACAATGGGTCATATGGCCGTGGCAACTTCCCCACACGCTCCCCAAAAGCATTCCTAAATGTCGCGAGGTTGAGGGTTTGCAAAGTATGGTTCGGCCGAACCATAAAATTGCCCCAAATTTCTATCACGTCATCTTACAAGAACTCCTAAACATTGCCCCATTTTCTAAAATTTCAAATTGTGTCAAGTGCGGGTCGCCCAACCTGGGTTTGAATGGCCCAGTGCGACCAGATTATGCATTTCTGAAAATTATATGGCTTGGCCTAATTTTGGTCCCAAGTGGTCACCGAATTTCGGCTATCCACTTCTAATTGGGGGTTTTGGGGACCCAAGGTAAAGAAAGGAGGAATTTCTAGTTAATTGAGAACATGTCTAATTATCAAGCTATACAAACAATTGAAAAAGAAAGTAAGACATGTAGATTTTATGTATGTCAATTCATTATCAGGGATGAATTCTAGCATGTCAATTTCTTTTTCAAAGGTTCATGTAAATCGAAAACTCTAAGAGGGTGGCCACTTACCTTAAAGATGATGAGTTGTAGTAGTGGTCCTCCTCAGTTGCGTTGAAGTTCTCCTTGGCCATACAACTTGACTTTTGACCATGAGGATCTCAATCTATCTCCCTGAACGATCTTATGACTTACCCATGACGATGTCGAAGTTCTTGCTACAGGGGTTAGTCCAAAAGTGTAACCAAGTTCTATGCAAGTATGTTTTGATTCAATAATCAAGCTTAACATCATGTCATGTTTGATTAAGGTAGTCCATTTAACCTAAGCACCATGCTTAATTAAAAAGATTATGGAGGTATGTTCGAATCATACAACCAAACCCAAGCATACTAGCATAAATTGGAAGCATGAGATGATATACAAGATTCATCCAAAAGCTCGAGAGTGAAGCCAAGGAGCATTTTTTTCTTTTATTTTATTTTAGAGGGTTGAAGACAAAAGTAAGAGAAATTCACGAAACAAGAGGAAGAGGAAGTGACAAACCAGTCAAGAAGTATGGCTCAACATAGTGGAGGTTGACTGGTGGGTTGAGGGGTCCATGGTGGGGTCGGCCACCTTGGAGGCTCCAGCCACTTTGGTTCTTCCCTTGCGCATTCTTACCTCTAATGATGTGTTCCTGCACTTATGCTTTTTGTTCGGGATATCCTTCAACGTCCAAATGTGTCAAGGGGGTCAAATGACCCCCCCCCCCACACACACTTGGTGTAAGGTGCGTCCTGAGTCATGGAAATAGAAAATATCAAGTCCAGGGGTTCTGCTAGTGGCAACACACCAACAGAACCACAAGTCTTACTACCCTACTGAAGTTAGGCACACAAGTTAAATGATGTTAATTTGAAGCCAACTTGTGGGGGCCTAGCTGCAAGAACTAATACCACCACGAGATTTGGAGAACTTGTAATAAACAAAAGCATCTACAACTTCTGTTGCAAAGGTTTTGGACACAATAAGATTGAAGGGGTTGTAGATCTCTTATTGAGTAGTGGTAGAAAGAAAGATTGAGTTGGGATATTTCTCAAATGAGCAAGGACTTGATGAGAGGATCAAAGGATAATTTCCATGCTTATTGATGAAATTCTCCAACTCAAGGAGTGGGTGAGCGATTTTCTTCTCATGACGTTCCAAATCCTCCTCAAGACATAGATGTGTCATGGTTGTTTGTGAAATCATCTTAAGCTCACCCCTTGGATCAAGAATAGATTTAGATTCTACCCCTATGTTGAGAGGCTGTGAAGACCAAACAGGTAGATACTCGTCACCTATTCTATGACCAAGCTTCTCATTTTCAATGTCTTCCAAGATTCGCATGATTGGCCTTCCAATGAATGTGAGATGAAAGGAACGTCCAGGAAGGTCAAAGATGTGAAACTTTAGGGAGATCTTTAGATCATCAATCACTACAGGTACACCTTGAAGGACTCCTAAACAATCAAGAAATTGACCATTTGGGAGCTTAAGGTGTTTTTGGGATTGTACCAGGTGATTCTTTGATGAACCTTTAACACGGAAATGAGGAATGATGTTTATCCCAAGGCTAGGATCATAGCAAATTTCACTATAGATGCCCATGACTTAACAAGATATTCACCTTACATGAGTGGGCATCTTAGTGATTTCATTAGAATCTTTGGTCTCCTCTAACCATTCTTGACTTACAATAGTGGATGGATTCTCCAACTGTTGTTGTTTTTCTTCTTGGTTAGATTTATGGGCCTATTGACTCTCATGCCTTGGGTGTCTTAATGAATCCCCAGAGTCAATGACCAGATCATCATAAGACGTTGGAGGAAGGGCACAATTGGAATCATTGGGATCAAGGATGAGTTTAGAGATGGGTTCAAAGAACGTGGTGGATGTGGGCATAGAAGGGGAGAGTATATATTTTTCTTCTAAGCATTTTAGTTCTGCTTCTATGGTCACAGTCAGCATTCCTTTTGGAGGTTCATCCAAGATCCTAGATGTTTTCCTATGTGCCACATGGGACATCGAGGCGTCAGATGATGCTAAATTGGGAGATTTTTTAAGAGATCCTTTCTTAAGAGGTTTTGAATGAAGTTCCTTAGAAGGTCTCTTTTGGATAGTGTAATTGTAGGCATTCCCAAAACTAGTAAGGTCAGATAAGAGTTTAGCCTCGCAGTTGAAGGAGTGATTTGGAGGGTGGATTTCTTCCTCCTTCGATGTTTGTGGTATTTGAGGTTCAGGGTCGATGGCGGAATCTATGGATAGCATTGTTGGTGATTCGGCTATCGAGATTTCTTTTTACTTGGGCTAATTCCTTTTCTTCCTTAGGAGGTTCATTATACCCTTAGGTGTGGGGAGTGTTTTCAAGAATTTTAGCAAGAAGTTTCTTCCCTTCGCCAACGGTACAACGAAGGAATGCTCCTCCAGAAGATATGTCATGGAATTGTGCGGAGTTTTGGCTAAGACCGAGGTAGAAGTGTTGCAAGAGTAGCGGCTCGGTTATAGCTAAATCAGGGCCAGAAGATGTTAAGTCTGTGAAACGGGCCCATGCCGCACTTAGAGTCTCCTTCTCCTTTTGCTTGAAGGCTACGATCTCTCTTCGAAGATGAACAACACGAGAGATAGGGAAGAAAGCTAAGTAGAATTTGGATTGAAGGCTTTCCCACTCTCCATGTGCACTCTCTACGTGTCGAGCATACCAATGTTTAGCTGCTCCCGTCAAAGAGAACGGGAATGGCTTCCGTTGCAAGGTATCTCGTGTCATGCCCACAATTTGAAGACATGAACACAATTGCTCAAAATCACATAAGTGAGAGTAAGGGTTTTCATCTTCTTCCCCAGCAAAAGATTGTTCCTGAACCTTAGCTATGAAACAAGGGCGAAGCTCATTGCTAGGTGAAAGAATGGGTTGTGATGATGGTGGTGGCTCCAAACAAGCGCCCTTTGGAGCAGCAAGATGAGAGATGGTTGATTAGTTCATGGTGTGGAAAGGATAAAAAGAAAAGAAAGGTAAAAGAAGGATAACTCGGACGACTTGGTTCTAAGTTGGAACAGCTACCGTTCCCCGGCAACGGCGCCAGAAAGCTTGTTGACACCAGAAGTGGCAAACGGATATACCGCAAGCGTACGGTAGTCAATGTAGCCTTCATCGGGAGTATTCCAGGTATCGTATTTTCCACGGGGAACGTGAAGTGTTCTAACTAGGATCAAAGACCGTCCAGTAATGAGACAAAGGAGCTATGATAACTAGATAGAGAGGTTCTTATGTAGCAAAAGATATCTGGTCTTGGCTTTCTAAGTATAAAGAGATTTACCACCTCCTCCCTTTACAAGAGGCGAAAGGCGAAACAGTAGGAGATATAACTCCTACCCGAGGCGGCTGTACTATTGTATTGATGCCCTGCCGTTTTAATAACTTGTCTTACACACGTGGTGGAATACGAAGACCAGACAAGGCTGTCACCACTTGCTGGCTACCACAACAATCCGTGCGACAAGCGGCCTACACTAGCAAGATACCGCCTAGACACCACGTCTACACTACACTTACTACTCTAACCTTTATGAGAGACTAGAGCACTTTACTAAGTAAAGCAATATACAGGTAAAGCAAGTATATACTTAAAGTTCCAGAACTAGAATATCAAATACTAGAAGGACTCGAATGTAAAACTTACTTGAAGATTCGCATCCGTTGAGGTACACCTTGGAGAAGATTCCCGACAGGCCCGGGGATTTCTCCTGAAGACTTCCCTCACTCTCTCCCAACTAGCACAGCACTATAGCAGAGCTAAGCTACTACATAGTGTTTTCTTCTTTGAATCATGCTCTACAGTGAAGGCCTATGGGTGGTATTTATAGGGGGAGGTGGAGTAGAGGCTACTCCATTGCCACGTCAGCAATCCGTGTGCCTCTCCACCTCCACCCTTGGATAAACCGACCTCCAAACTGCCTTTGGATGGACGCCTTGGATCAACCACCACATGGGAAGCGTGCAGGGAGTCGATGGAGTGCCAACCGATCTGGATGGACACCGGGAGGGGTTCGGCCGACCCATCCAATGACAGGTGGGACCAACCCATGTCTTCTAGAAGGATGTTGAAGTCGGTGGGAGAAAACTAGGCCCGGAAGGCCACAATATGGGGGTCGGCCGAACCACCATTGGCAGGTGGGACCACCCCTTGAGTGTGGGACCTCTTCTTGTGTCGATTGGTGAAAACTGGATGGCTGGTGGGCCCCATAAGGGGTTCGGGCGACCCCCCATGATGAGTGGGGCCATCATCCTTCCTTGTGAGCCCTCTCCACCTCCTTTAGAGTGAGTATGAGGTGGTGGGACCCCTTGATCACTTCGGTGGTTTCCCAACTTACATATGGAGCTTCCGAACACTGAAAGTACCTGTTCTGAGTGCCTGCAACCAAATAATGACAAGTACATGTGGAACCAAGTTATTTGTACCTAAGTCACTATGTGTTTGGTGGTTCCCTTCCAGAAAGAATGCCTTGTTGACGGTTTTGATGGGGTAAAAACATGGTATAACTACCGTCAACACTTATATACATTCAAGTTTTTCTGCTCCTGCGTCGCAACACGGGGAACGCCAGGGCTGGTCACTGCCCTGAGCACCTAATACATTCCCTTCTGTATTTATTATAACCACTACCATTGAAAAAAGAAACATACACATCAGAATAACAAAAAATGCATTGTCAACCATTATGCAAAACAAATTACAACTAGAACATCAAGTCAGTTGCAGTAGAAGTTACAGATGCACCTTCATAAATAAAAAGTCAGTTGCAGCAATATGTACAATTTCAGTTTGAAAATGCAGATGAATTTGTCAACCAACTGCAACTAGAAAAACCTACCAGTTACAACTAACATGATAAGTCTGATAAGTCAATTACAGTTACAGTGGGTGGGTGAGTGGGGGGCTCCAATTAAATGTTTATTCTATGATTCTCTTTTGGTCTTTTGTTTTCTTCATTAGTTTTTGCAGTGATATATATTACTCAGAACTTATTTCATGACATAATGATCAAATTGTTCACCATTTAACTTTGTATCATTTCCCTAACCTGTGTCCCAAACCTTTCAGGTGGCAGGAATCATTGTTTCAATTTAAACATATATTCAGCATGAATGAACAAATAGCAAAGCCACAGATCCCTATCTACTACCATTCAGGAAATCATGATATCGGTTACTCAACATTTCATTCAGCTCATCCTGGGGTGATTAACCACAGTTGCAGCAACATTTCAGATTGAATTTCAGATGAAATTGTCAACCAATTGCGACTAGAACACCCTACCAGTGACAACTAACATAATAACCTAGTTACACAAGTCATCACAAAAATACAAAATCGGGTGCTAAATATAGTTACATTTGCGGTGAATAAACGTCACCCCAGCAGCGAAAATCACTCAAAAATGCGGACAGATTCAACATCGGCCAACCACACACATGGGCATCAGATCCGCATCCAAAAATCGAGGGTTCAGTAGGGTAGGGGATCGAACGTGACTTACATTGATGAGAGCGTCTCAACACGGCGACCAGAGACGCTGGCTTGAATCGCGGCGGCGCATCGGCGACTCGACGGGGAGCGCGGTTTTGTCGGCGCAATAGAAGAGCAGCAGCGTGCCTGTTCCGCCGGAATCGTAGCCGCACAGCGACGAGTGAATGGTGCGGGGGTCAGGGAGTGCGAGAGAGAATGGGGACAGTTCTCGACGGAGGGTGGGGGAGTGCGAGAGGGTGGGGGAGCAGCGGCGCACCGGGAACTGCTCGGAGGAAGCGCATCGGCGCAACGGGAAAGAGAAAGGGGCACGAGCGGTTTTGCTCGGGAGCGAGTGTTGGTGGTCCTTATGGATAAATTTTATACCACCAACTTAGACTAAAAAGAGGATTAACAATCATATTCTAGCACATATGCCTTTACTACTAACAAGCTCCACTTGTACCCCTAGCATTCACGTTTTACAGGTTTTATGGCATAACAGGTGGAAATACGCATCAACATGAAGAAAGCACAAAATCAAATGACGAATCTGACAAATGCGCAAACAAACAATACTAAAGAAGCCCACCTTCAAAGCATAATTGGATCCATCCGTAACCACGGGGGAGGCCCAGACCCAGAAAGTAACCAACCACCTGAAGGCGGTGGCCAGTTAGTGCATCCCAGGGACCGACCGCCCCCCTGGTGGGGCCTCTCGGGCCCATCTTTGGAGATGGTGCTGATGGCGGTTTGCTGATGGCGGTTTCACCTCCTTTCATGTTTAGATGCGCCAAACTGTCATTGTACCACTATAAATAGATGGTGCTCCATCCCCTTCAACACACACATCATTTTGGAGTCATCTACCTCACACCTCTCACTTGTATCTTTAGAGTAGTATTAGTATTTTGTGAGCAAGGCAAGAGCTATCAAGGAGAGCTTGTCTCCTTGGAAGAAAAGGATCATCTTGGTATGAATACAATTCGGTCTTCTTCCATGAGCAAGTTCTTATCATACTTATATGATTATGCATATGAACTAGAGTCTAGTTATGATCTTGCTATGAGCATAGCACATGAGCTAGAACATAGTTTATGTATCATGTTCTTGACTTGTTCATCATCGTTCTTCATTGTTCATCGAATTAGTATGAATAGAGGAAGAACTAGGAATGAGGTGATGGTTCGTCGTGCTGTCATGGTTGCTCTTAACCTAGCCTGTCAATCCGAAGGGTTGGGGTCCGCGGGGGTTAGGAGTTGTTTCCAAGTATGCAAGCATTGAGCTTGGGTATGCGGAGATCGGCGGATATGTCGGTATCCCACGGGCAGAGGGGTAGGTGGACAGGTGGTGACAGCCCTGTCCATCCCTAGCATTCCCCCACATTCGGATATTGAGTAGGAGTTCGTAAAGTCTCTATCGGCTGGCAGACCAGCTGTGGGGATCTCCCTATCACCCCAGACTTAGTCCTGATACTAAATCTACTAATTAGATGATTTGCTAATAGTTCCTTGCATAATTATATATGACCAATGCCTACTCAGTTAGATATATTCTTTTATTCTTTATTTTCCTTTCATCCTTGAGGTTGATCCATATGTGTGTCCACTATCTTGAAATCATGTCTTATTCCTGTTTACTCTATGCCTACCATTGCAATCAATAAGTGATCATGTTTACACCACGCTTGATGCATATTGCCCTCCTACGTGAAATTATAAATACGACACCCTACTCACGGGTTGAAATGCTACAATTATAGTTCTGTGCGCTTGCAGAGTAATCTTATTTCTTACTGAGCTATTGATTGGCGTACCTAAGTACCATTACTTAAGAATTATAAATCTTGTGCACCCCACGGCGCCGTATCACAGTTTTGCATATCGTAAGTAATGACGGTTAGGAAGGCCAATCCGGCACTTCTAACTGCTGTTGACAAACTGCATTACCTAGGCCGGTGCCATTAAGGGCCAAGGGTTACCTTTCTGAAGTAATGGTGGTTGGGAACGTCAACTTACGTTTCTAGTATTATTATTAAGGATGGACTTGTAGTCTGTCTTTAGTGGTGATGCTAAGAAACGCCAACGAGCAATTCTGGCGCCGTTGCCGGGGATGGACTTTTAGTTTATCTTTTGTAACGACGTTAAGAAATGCCAACAAGCATTTCTGGCGCCGTTGCCGGGGAGGGCAAAAACATTCAAGCTGGCATAAACATTGATTACAAAATAAGCATTGGTAGACGTAGTTTAAACAGGCTAACTTCGCTGTTTTCTTCCTCTTTTTATTGGAATGAAAACAGGATAGTGTATGAGCGGTTTTGCTCTGCCGAACAATTTTATCAGCAATCTGGAAGCACTCCTAAAAAAGGAAAGGTCTCGTACCGTTTCTTCTTCTGCTACTCCGTCGGCAGACGAATCGTTCATTCCCGCACCAACCGCTACTACCGTCATGGCCAAGACACTCCGTGACTACTCCATCCCCGCTGTTGCCAACGTGCCTGTTGGGCCCGATGTCAACATTATCCTTGAGCTGTGCGAGGATGCAAATGCTCATTTGCAACACTTCCTTGAGCTGTGCGACACCATTGTCATCAAAGATGTCGCACAAGACAGTATCAGGCTCCGCTTGTTTCCTTTCTCCCTCACGGGGAAAGCGAAACAATGGTTCTATCAAAATAAGGAAGCCGTCAACACGTGGGACAAGTGTTCCGCAGCATTCCTCGCCAAGTTCTTCCCCATGAGCAAGACCAGCGCTCTAAGGGGAAAGATCTCAAACTTCCAGCAATCTTCCCTTGAATCTATTCCCGAAGCATGGGAAAGGCTTCAAGAGTACATCCGAGCCTGCCCTCATCATGGAATGGAAGATTGGCTCGTGCTCCAAAACTTCTATGAAGGCTTCACGGCCATGTTAAAAGGGCACGTAGATGCCGCAGCTGGAGGTGCATTCCTCTCTCTCACCATCATGGATGCAACTGCACTCATTGAGAAGATGGTGACCAATCAGAGTTGGGGAGAAGGAAGAAAAACACAAAAAGGCTCGCATACCGTGCAGGAGATGGACTTGCTTGCCGCAAAATTAGACTTGCTGATGCAAAAGCTGGACGATTGTGCTACCAACCCTGCCATGAGTACCGTCTAGGCCATGGACTCACATATGACATGTGAAGTCTGTGGGAACGTTGGCCACTCAGGGAATAACTGTCCCGAAACCCAAGAAGAGGCTTCATACGTCAACAACGGGTTTCGCCAACTTCAGCAAGGTAATAGCGGGTGGAACAACCAACACCACCCGCAAGAAAATAATTTCAATTCAAATTTCAATTCAAACCAACC
Source organism: Eremochloa ophiuroides (assembly GCA_038502445.1). Lineage (NCBI taxonomy): Eukaryota > Viridiplantae > Streptophyta > Magnoliopsida > Poales > Poaceae > Eremochloa > Eremochloa ophiuroides. The sequence goes on along the minus strand of JAHLJS010000006.1, from coordinate 32,303,672 downwards.
TTCCTTAAAAGATCTCGTTCTAGGACAAGCTAAAATCAATGAAAGTTTGACCAAAAAGCTATCCTTCAATGATAAAATGTTTGAAAATATAAATGCCAAGTTTGAAACTTTGTCTTCTTCTATTCAAAATCAAGCAAGTTTTAACAAAATGATAGAAACACAAATGGCACAAATAGCTCCTTCTATTCCTGTCAACAATACGGAAAAAATCCCGGGGCAACCCGAGACTTCTCCCGAGTTTGTTCATGCAGCTACAGATCAATAAACGAAGGAAAGTCTGGCCAACAGACTATAAACGTTGAGCCCTTGCCGAAGGTCATCGGTAATTATCTAAAAATAAATATATATAAAGAAATAAATAAATAATTAATTATCTGAAGGGGCCCACACCATCATTCAAGCTTGGGGGAGGTGTCCCCACTCAGGTATTGTAACTTATATTTTAAAAAATATATATAATAAATGAATATTTATATACATATTTATATAATAAAAATATATATTTCATAAAATTATTTTCTTGCATTAAAAGAAATTATTCCCTCTTCCTAGAATTATAAAATTTTATTCCAAAATAAATTCTTCTCCAAAAAAATTCTATAAAAATATTTTTCTGAAAGAATAAATCTTGTTGAGTCTAAATATTATTTTTAGAGTAATTTTGAAAATCAAAAGGTTCCAAATAAAACTTGTGGAAAATAAAAAACTAGAGCAAAATTTCGAATGGGAGTCATTCGTAATCGGCTACATACTGGAGATAGCCTTTAGAGGGAACTGCAAAAAGGCTGGGCAAAACCGACCCCAGCAGAGGACCGGCCGGTCCCAGGGGCGACCGCCCCCTGCCCAACGGCTCTGCGGCGCAGCCTTTTGCCAACGGCTACTACCCATTGCTTACAACACTCCTCAGCCTACGATCAAGCCTATAAATACCAGAGCATTCGGGTGGAGCTTGTAACACCCTAGTGTTAGTTACTATTTTCACACTTGCATTTGCATGTCATCAAGCACCTATCATGTCATTTCATGCATCATCACTATTCAAGTTAATTTGCATTTCTTATATACTATATGTTTTCCTTTATGCTTATGCGTGGTAGATATGTTAGCATGCAAATGTGATGCTTGTTTACTATTCTAGATGCTTTAGACATGTTTGGGATAACATTTGGAACAATGTTCATGTTAGGTGAAATCCCCAAAATACCCCTCTAGCTCATAGTTGACTAGAGAGCCCTCTAAAAGCTATTCTGTTTGACCAAACAAGAAGGGCATTTTAGAGATTTTGCATGTCAGTGCACCCTTAATTAAAGTTGTGTAGAATTTTATAAGCAACAAACTTTATTTTTGGGTCAACTCATGAAAATGGGTGGAAGGTGGTCAAAAAGTTGAATTAGTGCAGATTTGGAGAAGTTTTGAAGTTTCAAAAATTTGCTAAGTCAAGAAGCTGTTTTCAGTTTCGGTGTACCCATGTTCTTCGATCCATATCTCTCAATCCAGGCCGATCTAGAGTAAAGTGTCTTAATACCAAATGATATACTCATGTAGCTCTTTGATCCATATTAGTGAAGTTTTCGCTGAAACGCACTGGATCACGAGATATGGCGCATCAAAGATCGGGTTTCAGTCGGTTTTCCGAACCGAATCGAGCCGATTCAAATCGGCATTCGGCCGAGCAGCTGGCGCGGCCGCAGGCAAACGGCGCCAAGTGGCAACTGTACGCCGGCGTCGGGCCACAACCGCCTGCCGTCGCCCTGCAAAGGTGAAAAGGGCACCCCCTCCTGTCCCCCAGCACGCTCCACTCGCACTCTCGCTCGCTCTCGCCTCTCTGCTCTCCTCTTTTCCCCTCCGCCGTCGCCATCGCCGCCGTGCCGTCGCCGCGGTAAAATCCGACGCCACCGAGCCGTCTCCGACCGCTCCATCTCCGCCATAGCTTCGCCTTGCTCTGCTCTTCATCCTCGAACCATTTCCAGTCTCAGTCGAACTAAGGTATAGCTCCAGCGAGCTTCTCGCCACCGTGACCTCGTCGGAGCACCGCCGAGCTCTCGGGTTGCCGCGACGAGGGCAATGCCGTGGCCGGTTTCCCTCTCCCTCGCTTGTCTGGGTGTCCTCGTGAGTTGTAGATCTAGCCTAGGTCGTTGGTCGGGTCGATCTCGCCGTAGGTTCGCCGGAACCCGAGCTCACCGGAGTTCCGCCCGCCACCGCGTCGCCATGCGCGCGGTTAGAGCAAGTTGTCGTGCACCGCTGTTCGATTCATCGAGCACGGAGCTCCGTTAGGGTCTAGGGAGTGCGGAACGTGGGTTAGCATAGTCGGTGAAGGTCGGAATCGGCCGGCGCAAGTTCGCCGGACCGCCGCCGTCCGCCATTGCCGGCGACGAGCGTGCTCCAGTCCATGATAGGGCTCGGGAGTTAGTCCATCGAGTTCGCCTCGTTGCCACGAGTCGGTAGGTCGTCTTGGTGCCGCCGGAGACCTCGCCGTCGGCGAGCTCTCGCCGGTCAGCGCCGGCGGCTCTGTCCCTCTCGCTGACACGTGGGGTCGGGTTGACCCAGGGGCCCGCGAGTCAGCCATTCTGGTGCGCCTCTGGTTCACTGAGCCGGGTGCACGTAGCAGTTAAAGCCGGTTTTGGATTTTATGATTTATGAAATTGATTTCCAGAAAATGTGTAAAATCTTCCAAAATTCATATCTGGAGCTAGGAGTGTCCAATTGGGGTGAACCAAATTTTTTTGTGTTTGTATTTTTGAGCTCTATCAAGGAAAAATATAAAATGTATTTTTGGAATACTTTTTCTGTGCAGTTATATTTAAATTGTTAATTGCTTGCAAACTTGATAAATGCATAAGTAATTGTAGGAATGTGCTAAAAATGTGATTCCACTTCCATTAATCTTGTTTAGGGAAGTAGAATCTAAGAAAAATAAGTTTGCTGGTGTTGAACTGTTATTTTTATGATGTCTTGTATAATGTGCCTTTTATGCTTTAATCTTGCAAAAATCACCATGCTTAATGTGTTAAGGATAAGGTCATGAATATTTTTTCTGAACTATGTTATGTTGTGAAGAAGCTAAGAAAAATAGGAAATCTGTTGTTTGATACTTTTCACTGTGTTAAGTATTTTCCATTGCTTAAAAGGCTGGTTGCTTGTTATTTTTGTGTAGCCTGTTATACTTGTCCAAATGACTTGAAATTTTGCCAGTAGGCTAATATGGATGTGTAATAGCCACTGTAATTTTTATAGATTTTTCTGGGCACAGCAAACAGTAGGTCCAGTTAGAGGCTAGGGTATGTTTAATTGTTTTTAAGCAAGTATCTTTTGATTGAGGAGTGTTTTCATGTATTTCTGTGCTATTCCAGCATTGTCACTTGTTAAAAACAGTGGAGCTGATCCTAATTTAAGCTTAAGGCAGCAATGCTAATGTTTTGTTTATATGATGTTGCTCGTACTTGTTAGTTATAAGATGACTGTGGTAGGTTAGTTGATGCATGTTAATTATTAAGTGCAGGTTATAGACCTCTTACCCGGGACGAGAAATTGTTCTATGCTTTGCTTAAGAAGGGTGAGTATGAGTTGGTTGTCTAGAGAAGAAATATGCACGTACTCAGTAAATGTGTGGATTGTTAAACTGATTTCATATCATGGGTTAATTTGTGCATCTCTATCTTACATTTCATGTGCATTCTCAGTTCTCATATATGCATATCATGCATATAGGATCACCGGGAGGCGTGACGCTATTGCAGTTCGATCCACCGGAGGAGGGAGTTCCGCCGGAGATTGAGGTGCCAGAGGTTCCCGAAGGCCAGGAGGAAGAGGCTGAACTTCCTGAGTGCCCTGATCACCAACCTACTAACTTTGTGAAAGGCAAGCCCCGGAGCATCCCTAAGTCTCCACCTACTCTTTTTACAAATGCACTGGTCTTTATTAAATCGTATGATTGTGCACTTAAGTATAGGAGTTGATATGACACCGTTGCTGCATTTATACCTTGTCCACTTATACTTGATCCTGAAGTTATTACTAGACAAGGGATGGGTTCGATCTTATGCTTAGCCATGCTTAGACCGGTAGAAGTCGAGTGATTTCCTGTCCTTCGCGAGCATAGGTGGTTACTAATGATGATGGGGTTGGATTCCACATGATGGACTATATGTGCCACCATGCCACAGTGTCTAATGAGAGAATCAAGGCTAGGTAGCGGGGAACCGCATGACATGGTTGAGGTCATGCCATCTTCGGTGCTGCTTGCGGCCGACTAGGACTGAGGCCACCAGACATCAGTTGAGATTGAAAGACGTCGTCACATAGCTGGCCGGATAAGTCGTTCCGACCGCGAAGCCGAGTATTTCTTTCTGAGCCGGGAATTGGGTGTGATAAGGCAGACATATTTTGGAGGTAGGAAGGATGTGCGGAGACACCATCTTACCAAGGGCAGGTCAGGGACCTGATGCATCCTGGAAGTGGGTTTGTCTCTGAGAATATGGACCCCTCCAAGCCCGCGATACATTATGACTCAGAAAGATTTAACGGTGACCCAAGAAGCCAGTGGCTCGGCTGACAGGGTTTGTGATTGGCATATTTGCCAGCCGGTACAATCGATTCGAATCACCATCTCTCCTGGTTAGTGAGAAACTGAACTGATCTTCTAGTGAGGTAGAGGCTAATAACTTGTACATAATGATTATGGTGAGATGAGGTTGATATCTGTGGATATCGGAAATCATATGGTTTTATTGATTGCTATAATATTCAGTGAATGCTTAGTATAGTGGCAAATCTTAGTTAAATAGCTAAACTGAAATCGAAACTTATCACAATTAAAATGAATAAGTTGAGGATCTACTGTAGTAATGCTTTTGATGCAAAAATGATGCTATCCCCTGAGCTCCACCAAATAAGCCTTGCATATCTTTGAGAGTCTTTTATTTACTCCCTGTCGGGTAAGTCTAGCTGAGTACAATTGAGTACTCAGGGTTTTATTCCCATTGTTGCAGATGGTGTAGTCTACTACGCGTATTGCAAGAATTGCTTCACCCCTGCGGGCGAAGAAGACTAAACCCGAGGGCAGGGTCATTATCTATCCTTCGTCGTTGTAAGATTGCTGTGACATGGTCACTTGATGGTACTCGTATTTGAACTCTGTGGTGTAAAACTATGTTGACTTCCGCTACTACTGTATTTGTGTAAAAGACTATGTTGTACTCTGATGTTTAAATTCGGTTGCGAACTTATGTATCATGTGATCGGGTATTGCTGAATGAATGATCCTTGGGGTATGAAAATGTTTGAAATCCTTCGAGATTTCTGGACTACCGGGTTTATATTGGCTCAAGTGCGACTTGATTGCTATTAAAAATGCGATCGTTGTACTTGTGCTCGTATAAATTGGTCGGTTCTGTGACAGAGCTCCTCACCCCTCTCATTCTCACATTTTTCACTCCCTCCATCAATCTCTTGTTCCACCATTCTACAAGCATTTTTCCACAAAGTTCAAGTGCAAGGAAATCCTGCAAACTTCTTCCACTCCCATCACAAGTCAAATTCTTGTGCCAAGCTCACCATGAGTGGGATCGGAGGTCGGATTTCCGGCATGTTCCGGAAAGACCGTCACTATCGTGGGGAGTCTAGTCAAACTACTCCCACACGTGAGGAGAGCCCGCTGCATGAAGAAGAGGAGGCGCCAAGAGGCCACGCCATCGACGAGGCCGACGCTCCCTTCATCGACTTGGAGAGCGAGCGGGAGATGCAAGCATACAACCTCCTCAAAGGACGCGAATTCCTGCATACACCGGCCTTCGACACACACTTTCTCCAGCAGATAGGTATGAACATCGAATTTAATACCATTTTCGAAAATATTGGTTGGAGCCAAGTTTCCCCCATGCACGAACTTGGATCTCGTCTTTTGACCATCCAAATCTTGGGCACTCTACAAGTTGTCGACTATGGTATTACCTTTCGCTGCTTTGGGAAAGAACATAGCCTTTACTGGAAAGATTTTGCTACACACTTGGGTTTTCATGAGCGATGCTCTGGTGATTTGGGTTTTACTCTTTTGGGTTATTAGCGTCATGCTTTTTGGCACTTGATAACCGGACAGAATGTGACTGGGAAATTCCAACCCAACATCAACACCATCCACCATCCTTCTCTAAGGTTTATGTATAAATGGATTGCTAATACTTTCTTTCCTAGAGAGGACACTCATCATGCTTATGATATTGAGTTGAAGTTGCTTTATGCCGTGCTTAAAAAGATTAAAGTCGCTCCTGTCTATGACATTGTTAAGCACTGGTTAAACTCTTTTAAAACTTCCACACCAATTATGTGCACTTCACTCATCACACGTCTTGCTGCTAGTGTTGATCCTCATGGTGCTAACACTATTGTTTATCTCTCCATTCCACGCATTATGATCAATGAGTATTATTTTACTCAAGCTCATACCATAAAACGTGATGACTCGGGAACAAATCTGGTATTTTATTATCCGGGATATATAAACGAGATTCCATTACCTAACCCGAATCTCGCTTTATATAAATCCCCATCTCTCACCTTCAACCTTGTTGAAAAGGAAGAAGCACGCAGGAGTTTTGTTTCTCGCAGGAGATCACGGAGGAGAGAAGTACAGGAGGAAGAGCCTGCGTAGCCTGTGCAGCCTACACCACACCCGGCCATGTCTACCACGATACCAAGAATGGAATGGTCCCCGGTCATATCTACACCTGGGTTTACCCCCGGGTATGGATATGGTATGGGACATGTTCCTCATCCTTATGCGGTTGGAGGGTCAGGGTGGCAACACTCGCAGGAGGCAGGGGGATCAAGGCAGCCCGAGCACAAGCATTCTCCAGATTCTGAAGGCATGCCACCTCCGATACGCCCAGAGCCGGTCACACTAGAAGTCCTCAACACACGCATGGGAGGACTAGAACTGCAAAACAGACAAATCCAAGGTACGCTCAATACTCACATCCAGACTTCTACCCAATGGCATGAGCAGTACCAGCAGCAGTTCATGAACTTCGAAAATGCGAACCGGCGGTAGCACGAGGCACAGATGGCCTACCTTCTGTCCATGGGACAATTCCCGGGACCCAGGCCTTGAACTAGCTTGGGGGAGGAGACCACACAAGAGGTAACATTTATCTTTTAATTTCTTGCACTTTATTTCTCGCACTTTTAGATTCTGTAATTTTATTTCCTTATTAAAAATATATATATATAAAATAAAAATAATAAATAAAATATTCCACTCACATATGTGCTAACATATGTTAGTTTCTCTTCTGTTGAAATGATGAATAGTTGCTCTGTCTGTAATTCGTCTGTGTCTAAGTTATAACTTAGTATTCCTCAAGATTTAAGTTTGTTGGCTAAAAATATCTCATTCTGAGAACTTGAAATCTTATGGGTTGCAATTGCAAGATCCTTTTCTAAGTTGTTGCAAGATATGAGATGGTAGAAATAGATTTTGCTATGACTTTGTTCTAAGAGAAACTTGACATCCGGAGATTTCTTTTCAAAAATTCAAAAATCAAAAGTTCCCCCAATGATTATGAAATACCTACCAAGGCCATATGACATGCTCTACTTTTACAAAAACTTAGTCATATGCTACTTACAGAACTTTGAGTTGAGTCAAAATGCTGAGACCTAGTGAGATTATGGTCATACACCCATGATTGAGATTCACGTACACCTACCAAATAAAGCCGACTCTCATCCTGAGAGTTGCGCACAACATACACCTTTCATCCACCAAATAAAAATGCAGACCCTCACTTTGAGAGCCGAGCATACAAAAAAAAATTTCACTCCTTATTCACCATCATGACATCTCTCCATCCAAAAGTTTTCATATATCAAATCAAAATATGGGCTATGCTAAAAAAAAGGCCAAAGAGCATGAGAAAACAAACGGGAAAGAAAATCCAAATACCCGTTCAAAAAAAAGAGAGAAAAAGAGGATGATATTTCTATAGCCCATATTCCTCCAAAGAGTTTTATTTCATCTAATAAAAAGAGAGTCATGATGCATGGAGTGTCAAAAAGATTAGAGATATGTTTTCACAATCCCACACACTTGCATATCTCAACCAAGGTATATGACTTGTATCTTCTTATGGTCCGGTCTTTGACTCAGCAATATTAGTAATGTAAGTACGCCCACCTTCATACCTACCCAAAACTCCACTCTCAGCCTTAGTAGTAGGATGAAAAGGCAACACGACACTGCTTTTGGTGAGGTAAATCATACACATTGAGTGATTTAGAGAATCATTTGAGGAACTTGTTTTATTTTGCAAAAATTCATAAAATCTCCGGATAAAAGGTCTATCAAAGAATGAATGATTGGTGAGTTCATTATAACCATTCTATCTTGCAACTGCCCAAGAAATTGGAGAAACTACAAGCCTCATAAGAAAGCAAGGTAAAAGAGTGGATAGAGTGCCAACTTATTTAAATTACGAATGAATGTTATGTTATAGGTATGACACTTATGAATTATATCGGCATTGTAGCAACTCCTGATCAACAACCATGCCTTGGCTATTTGCTCGGGACGAGCAAAGGTTAAGCTTGGGGGTCTTGTTGATGGTCCTTATGAATAAATTTTATACCATCAACTTAGACTAAAAAGAGAATTAACAATCATATTCTAGCACATATGCCTTTACTACTAACAAGCTCCACTTGTACCCCTAGCATTCATGTTTTACAGGTTTTATGGCATAACAAGTGGAAATACGCATCAACATGAAGAAAGCGCAAAATCAAATGACGAATCTGACAAATGCGCAAACAAAGAATACTAAAGAAGCCCACCTTCAAAGCATAATTGGATCCATCCGTAACCATGGGGGAGGCCCAGACCCAGAAAGTAACTGACCACCTGAAGGCGGTGGCCAGTTGGTGCATCCCAGGGACCGACCGCCCCCTGGTGGGGCCTCCCGGGCCCATCTTCGGAGGCGGTGCTGATGGCGGTTTGCTGATGGCGGTTTCACCTCCTTCCATGTTTAGATGCGTCAAACCGTCATAGTACCACTATAAATAGATGGTGCTCCATCCCCTTCAACACACACATCATTTTGGAGTCATCTACCTCACACCTCTCACTTGTATCTTTAGAGTAGTATTAGTAGTTTGTGAGCAAGGCAAGAGTTATCAAGGAGAGCTTGTCTCCTTGGAAGAAAAGGATCATCTTGGTATGAATACAATTCGGTCTTCTTCCATGAGCAAATTCTTATCATACTTATATGATTATGCATATGAAGTAGAGTCTAGTTATGATCTTGCTATGAGCATAGCACATGAGCTAGAACATAGTTTATGTATCATGTTCTTGACTTGTTCATCATCGTTCTTCATTGTTTATCGAATTAGTATGAATAGAGGAAGAACTAGGAATGAAGTGATGGTTCTGTCATGGTTGCTCTTAACTTAGCCTGTCAATCCGAAGGGTTGGGGTCTGCGAGGGTTAGGAGTTATTTCTAAGTATGCAAGCATGGAGCTTGGGTATGCGGAGATCGGCGGATATGTCGGTATCCCACGGGCAGAGGGGTAGGTGGACAGGTGGTGACAGCCCTGTCCATCCCTAGCATTCCCACACGTTCGGATATTGGGTAGGAGTTCGTAAAGTCTCTATCGGCTGGCAGACCAGCTGCGGGGATCTCCCTACCACCCAGACTTAGTGCTGATACTAGATCTACTAATTAGATGATTTGCTAACAGTTTCTTGCATAATTATATATGACCAATGCCTGCTCAGTTAGATATATTCTTTTATTCTTTATTTTCCTTTTATCCTTGAGGTTGATCCATATGTGTGTCCACTATCTTGAAATCATGTCTTATTCCTGTTTACTCTATGCCTACCATTGCAATTAATAAGTGATCATGTTTACACCACGCTTGATGCATATTGCCCTCCTACGAGAAATTATAAATACGACACCCTACTCACGGGTTGAAATGTTACAATGATAGTTCTGTGCGCTTGCAGAGTAATCTTATTTCTTACTGAGCTATCAATTGGCGTACCTAAGTATCATTACTTAAGGATTGTAAATCTTGTGCAACCCACGGTGCCGTATCATAGTTTTGCATATCGTAAGTAAAGACGGTTAGGAAGACCAATCCGGTACTTCTAACTGATGTTACCAGACTGCATTACCTAGGCCGGCGCCATTAAGGGCTAAGGGTTACCTTTCTGAAGTAATGGTGGTTGGGAACGTCGACTTATGTTTCTAGTATTATTATTATTAAGGATGGACTTGTAGTAATTCTTTAGTAGTGATGCTAAGAAACGCCAACAAGTATTTTTGGCGCCGTTACCGGGGATGGACTTTTAGTTTATCTTTTGTAACGACATTAAGAAATGCCAACAAGCATTTCTGGCGCCATTATCGGGGATGGACTTTTAGTTTATCTTTTGTAACGACGTTAAGAAATACCAACAGCGAGCGGGTGGACCGGATGTGCGTGACGCGTGCTCCGACCAGGTGTGTGCCGATGTGTGCTCGGTCGGTTTTCTGACCGAATGCGCGCGGTGCCCTGGATACATTCAATATAGGTAGCTGCCCACCCGACTAGATTGTGGACATGTGTCCTAGGCTCCTGGCTTTTCAATCGGATGGACTATACTTACTACCTCAAAGAGATATAGTAGTACAACATCAGTATGCTCGCAGGTATTCTTCTCTCTTTTCTGGAAATTCATGCACATGGAGAGCTGTGCATGGTACACGATCCGTCCAATGTACAGTTGAATGACCCAGTGCAAGCAAGAAATACCGAGATCATTTACCTGCGCTACTGCTGTAAAGCGATTCACTGTAAGAAAGGCAGCTGTTCGCTGCACAAAGGTGGCTGGAAACCTGAATTGCATGAGCGAGTGCTAGCTATCAGAAAAGACAAAACTAGTGAGATTAGATGTGTACCTACACACGGTTGATATCAAATGGAGTTTCTCTTTGGAGTGCTACCTGAAGAAGTCCACAGGCCATCATGCAGATCGGTCTAATCTCCACGGATAGCACATCACTCTTCGTCACAAGTTTGCTTGGTTCTGTGTTTCCATCTGCTATCAATGCGTCTCTATAATCACTGCAAATCAAGAAACGCGGGTGTGGAGAGCACGTCGTCCATGCTTGATACTGACCCACTACTATGATTTGTTATCCTTGTTTGTCTTATGGAGGAACGTACGCCTCCTGCGAGGTGGCCACTGCAAAAGCATCTGCAAAATGTACAGCGGACGAAACAGACCATGGGTGCTAAAAGATGTGGGCTTACAAGCAGAATACAGTGGGCCAGCTGTATATATTATATCCAACAATCTTCATATTTCTATGAAGGAACATGTAGTCCATGAGCCATGAAACATGATCTAACTGTGAACTCTCTCAATGAAGCATGAAACATGCTCGGTCATGAAACTGTTCTATTCAGATAACTAGTATGCTGCCCTTTTTGAATTCACTCCCTTCTGTATTTTACATGTTGTAACGTGATATGTCGTTCCATTGTCGTTTATAGGTTGTTAGTGTAAATGAGCATACTTGTGATCTATTATGTTTCAAATAGCAACACAACGGTCTATAAAATGGTATTCATGATTGATATTGACTACATACACAACATTAAACGGCTTACATACAACCATGTATCTATGTGTTATACGATCCATCTTTTTATCAGTTTGTACAATTCAAGGTATTTAAAGACGATGAGAGATATTTAGACACCCCTCTAGCTGTCCTTGACGGCGTGGAGTGTGACTTGAGGCTGCGTCTAAATCCATTTATAATTTGGAATTTTGATTCTGTAGCAGTGGGGAATTTTTTCCAATAAGTATCCAATCATGACATATGTAAGCTTAAAAGATTCGTCTCATGATGTATATGTAAACTGTGCAAATATACAAATATTTTCACTACATTTAATACTTATGTATGTGCCGCTAATATTAATGTGACTAGTTGTAATTGAAAGTTACAGGGTATTTAAACAGGATTGTCCGCGGGAATAGCGTACACAACTAGTATAGATTATTCACGGCTTCAGCTTAGCGCGCCTCCGCACGCATGGAATCCGCGCCGCCACCAGCAAAACGGCCAAACCACGTTTAGCGCCTGCCCCACCCGTCTCACGACGCCGCGGGTCCCTAAGACCAGCTGCACCGGCATCCTCTAACCATTCCTGCAGCTGATTTTTTGTGGACGAAGTGCTGCAACGGGTCTGCTATCAGCTGCCGCTATCCACGCTGGAGGCATGCAGTCTCATATTCCTGGCGACTGAGCAGTGGCAAATCGGACGCCTGGGTAGCAGCGCGCGACTAGGGAGCAGGGTTATTTTTACCGACCGGTAGACGGTAACCGCCGGCCGGCGGTACCGGTATACCGGTCCGGTTTGACCGGTTATCGGTAAAAATCGGTCGAATTTAAATTTTGAGTTTGAACCCCAGTTCAATCGATTCCGGACTGGTATACCGGCCGGTTTGACCGGTTTACCGACCGGTTTGGTGGTAACCGGTCGCATTTTTAAATTTTAGATTTATTTTTTTAAAAAAATGCTGAAAAAATTTCTAAAAATAGTTCATGATTTATAGAATCCAATGATGTCAAAGTTTTTCAAATTTGAGTGCGTTTAGTATATTTTTCGACCTTCATGATTTAATGGGCCTAACGGGCCTTAATGGCCCTTTTTTTTTACTTCGGGACTTCGAAAAAAATTCTAAATGTAGTCAAATTTGAAAAATTTTGACACCATTGGAATCTATAAATCATGAAGTATTTTTAGGAATTTTTTTACCATTTTTTCCTCCGATTTTAAATTTGAAATTTCGGTTTTTTCAAACCGGCCGGTACCGGTACTGGCCCGGACCGATATGACCGGTAACCGGCCGGTTACCGCGGTATTCCGTCGGTAAAAAAAACCTGCTAGGGAGAGAGAGGGAGAGAGGAGAGTGGACCCCACTTATTTTAGTAATAAAAAATATTATAACTCGTAAACTAAAAACTCAAATTAAATTCCGATTACATTATTAAATTTGTTACAATAAATTCTTAAAAAAGATCTCACATGGATATATTTAGATAAAATTTATTTACAGACATATGGACCCCACTGTGGATAGAGGATGATACAGATGATAGATGGGTGCGGAAGAAAGTGATATATAAGAGAGAATCTCTATGACCAGAAAAAAATATTCCTTTTAAAAAATGGATTTAGAGGATAAAGAGTGTGCATAACCTAAGGACCCCACTGCAATAACATGAGTGACACACCAGCTGCGTAGCGGCTAGCTGGATTGGATTGGATTTACCGATTCGCTAGCTGTTGACCCATCTGACCCCTTGGGGTCCACTAGTCAGCCCTATCGCCCACGTGACCTATTAAATGCTCATCCACTTACAACCGCTCGTCCCTCTTCCTGCTCGTCTCTCGTGGCTCCTCATTCATTGCTGATTGATTGATTGATCCTCCCCGCCTCAGTCCCCTGTCTTCTCGCCTCGCGCTCGCTCGCTCCCCTCGCCCCGGCGAGGAGGGCAGCAGAAACCTTGGTCGCTCGGGCCGGGCGGGGATTGGATGCCGCGAGAAGGTTCGAGAGGGTAGGGTAGGCTAGAGGTGCGCCACCGGCGGCGATGGGCTGCGTTTTCGGCCGGGCGGCCGCGTCGTCCCCTGCGGCATGGAGAAAGAAGAGGCGCAAGGAGAGGTCGTCGCCGCAGCCCGAAACCGCCAAAGCGGGGTCGCCCTCAGCACTCGCCGCCGCCGACGTGGACGGGAGGCCGCGGCGGCGGCTCGGGGGACGCAGGTCGGCGGGGCCCAGGCAGGGATGCGTCCCCGCGGCCGCCGCAGCGGAGCAGCTCGCCGCCGGCTGGCCGCCGTGGCTCGTCGCTGTCGCGGGGGAGGCCCTCTGCGGCTGGGCGCCGCGCCGCGCCGACACGTTCGAGAAGCTCAATAAGGTAGGCGGAAGCCCCTCTCTGGCCTCTCTCTCCCCCTGAAATCTGGTCGTGCTACGGGAGTGCCGTACTTATTCGCCATTCCTTTGTTGTGTTGGCTTTGTCCGGCGATTCACTCTTAGATAGGATCGGGCACGTACAGCAACGTGTACCGGGCGAGGGACACCGTCTCCGGCCGCATTGTCGCTCTTAAAAAGGTCCGCTTTGATAACCTCGAGCCAGAGAGCGTCAAGTTTATGGCCAGGGAAATATTGATACTAAGGAGACTCGATCATCCCAACGTCATCAAATTGGAGGGTTTGGTAACCTCCAGGATGTCATGCAGCCTCTACCTTATCTTCGAGTACATGGAGCATGATCTTGCTGGCCTGGCGGCAAGTCCTGATGTCAAGTTCACGTTGCCTCAGGTGTGTGAGACTGGATAGCTGTTTCAGACACAGTCGATTACTTGTTAGAATTATCTGAGTTTGATGTTGCTGGGTTATCTTGCAGATAAAATGTTACATGCAGCAGCTGTTGTCAGGACTTGAGCATTGTCATGACAATAATATATTGCACCGGGATATCAAGGGGTCAAACTTGTTGTTGGATAATAATGGGATTCTTAAGATTGCCGATTTTGGGCTGGCGACATTCTTTGATCCACGGCATAAACGGCCAATGACGAGCCGAGTGGTCACGCTGTGGTACCGTCCACCAGAATTGTTGCTTGGTGCCACTGATTATAGTGTAGGCGTTGATTTGTGGAGTGCTGGATGCATTCTAGCAGAGCTCTTGTATGGAAAGCCCATAATGCCTGGGCGCACTGAGGTGAGTCTTGAACATGGGGTCAATCTGTAGTCTACTCTACCATGTTACCATGTTAATTTTTGTAGTAATCCATGGGGCCATGCTGTTAATGTCAGAACTATGGTTGAATCTTCCTTTCTCAGTTCGCACTGTTCCCATTATAAAGAATTATGTGGTAGTGGCTGAAAATGTTGACTTTTCACTCAGATATCCTTGTGAGGACAGCGTTATCTCTACGCCGTCTGGTCTTTTGTTCGATTTTTTTATGTTGGCAAGTAGTTGTTTGTAAACATGTCATTGTCATTATGGGAACACATGGATGTTTTTCTGCGCTTATTTTAAGTGTCGGACTAAGGTTTCTCTAATGATATTGTGGACTCCCATTGGTTGTTGCCTTTAATGGGAACTTCTGTTGACAAACATGCTTCTGCCTTTTCTGCTATAATAAGCTTTTAATGCAATTACATCCATTATTGGAAATTGCCGAACAGAATTGTTGTTTCTAAATATTGTGCTCACATATCTGGTACTTGTGGAATGGCATACATAACAATAAGGTTGAATTCAACATACATATTTAATTCTTAATTAATGTTCACAGTCAATGCTTAGCTCCCCTGTGGTAATTATTATGCTTTTTGTCATTTGACAACCTCTTTCAATAGTCACCAAAATTTCCCAATATGGCCTGTAGTTCCAATATAATTTTTACAAATTATTAATGAAGACCTGTTGTATTGGACAAACCATTGTTGTCTAGGACTTTTGTTCTTATAGGAAAGTTGTTAGAAACAATCAATACATCGTATATCAGTAGCATCCAAAAACACAAGACAATAAAACAGTCAACTTCTAATATTGTTAAGGTATAATAGTTGTTATGAATAAGGCAGCCTACGAATAAAGGGGGACTGAACTGGATTAATACCCCTAACTATTAGTGTAATCTCCTAGTCTAGGGTTTCCCTCTTTTGTCCCCATGTACTCTATATATATAGTCCCAATTCGGCCTCAATACAATCATTCAATTGAGTCTCCCTTATTCATAACATGGTATCAAAACTCTACTTTTGAGATCCTCCACCACCCGATCCTGCTGCGCTCACCCTGGGAAAATCTGTCCCCGCTCCTCCTAGGGGCGGCATTGTAGATTTTTTTTTTGGTTTGTTTTCCGGATGGATATTAAGTGTTGCCGTTGCAGTTGAGAGTCCATCCATGGCCCTTCAGCCAATTTGTGCCATGTTTGCGCTAGTGGCTTGTTTGGGCCGTTCGGTGTCGCGACCATCGTGGGGTTCATCATCCGCCATCTTCATTGGCGACGGTGTGCGTGCGGACGTGGGGTCTTCATCCTGTGTAGGGTGCCATGAGTCCTCATTGATAGATATATATAGCAAGTGTATATTAGGCAAGTTTATATTAGGCAAGTCCACAATCAGTGTGATTAGCACCTGCCATTATATTAGGCAAGTCCACAATTAGTGTGATTAGCACCTGCCATGTATTGCTTGTACACTCAGCCATATTGGCCATATATATATATGAAGGTCACCCCCCCCCATGTTGGGTGTGTGGTGTTTCCCAATCTCTCTACCTTTCTGCATGGTATCACAGACCGAGATCAAATCAGATCCCGGACCTCCTGCTTCCGCCTCCTCCCTCTCCACCTCTCCCGGCGGCTGACCTCAGACGCCGCCCATCTCAGGCTGTGCGCCACACCCTCCTCCAGCCACCGAGATGGCCACCGACGCCGACGCCGCCGCGGCGGACGCCACTGCCGCTGCTGCAGCTGCTGCTACGGCCGCTCCTGCACCACCGCAGGCTGTTGTCGTCCACCCCTACACCGCCGTCAACGTGAAGACCCACATCCCGGTGACTTTGGAGATGAAAAATCCCAACTTCACCAAGTGGGCTTCGTTCTTCAAGGCCCTGTGTGGGAAATTCTGTCTTCTCCCACACATCGAAGGTTCTGATCCTTCTCCTGCTGATCCATCGTGGGCCATTGCCGAGTGCAGCGTCCGCGGTTGGATCTTGAACACCGTCGATGACTCGGTCCTTGATCTGGCCATCACCGACGAGAACCAGACTGCCCGCGAGCTGTGGGTGGCCATTGAAGGCCTCTTCCGCTCCAATCGCGCACCCCGGGCTGTCTTCCTGCTTGAGGAGTTTCACTCCTTGACGATTGACGAGTACTGCCAGAGGCTCAAGATCAAGGCCGCTGCTCTTCGGGATGTCGGTCACACCATCGAGGACTCCCAGCTCGTCCTCAGCCTCCTTCGCGGCCTCCAACCGCGCTACACTGCCACCGCCGACGACATCGCCAACTCTGCCGAGCTGCCATCCTTCTCCAAGGCCCGAGAGATGCTCTGCCTTAAAGAGCTACGTCTCGCCAACGACGAAAAGACCACGGCTGCCTCTGCCCTGGTGGCCGCCTCTGGTTCCACCTGCACTTCTCCAGGGTGCCGCTCCTCCTCGTCCGATGTCCCCACTGGTGCTCCTCCCAAGGGCTCCGGGAGCGGGGGCAGCAAGAAAGGCAAGGGCGGCAAGAAGCAAGGAGGCTGGCGTGGCCAGGGCAATGGCTGGCAGCAGGGCAGCAATGCCCAGGGCGGGGGCAACCGCCCCATGGGGCCATGGTTCTGCTACAACCCATGGGCCTCCCAGGGCGGTGCTCCTTCAGGCGGCAGCTGGCAGCAAGGCCCCAGCCCTGGCAGCTGGCAACAGGGCGCCCAAAGCAGGCGTAACCAGGGCCTCATGGGTGCAAACCCATAGCCTCACTTCGCTGCACCTCCACCTCCTTCCCCGATGTGGGATCAGGCCGGCCTCATCGCTGCCATGAACCAGATGGCACTCCAGAACTCCGGCTGGATCATGGACTCCGGCGCCACCTCCCACATGCACAACACGGATGGTATACTTCTGTAACATCCAGGCCCAGGGCTTAATAGGATTGATAGGATACCCATACCAACAAGTTGCAACTTCTTTTTCGGAAGCCCATCTGCAAAGAACTCCAAGGTTAAGCGAGCTTGGCCCTGGAGCGATGGGTGACCGACCGGGAAGTTCTTCCTGGGTGCGCATGAGTGAGGACAAAGTGCGCAGAAAAGACTGGTGTTGGTCTGTGAGGGCAGTCTATATCCTAGTTAAGCTGCCAAATGTAAGCGGGCCCGGCCTCGGGGAGGCGGGACGTTACAACTTCTTTCTCATCAACCCTCCTCCATCCCAGCCATCACTGTGGGCAACGGTCACCATCTTCCTGTGTCTTGCTCCGGCACCTCCACATTACCTGGCAGCACTTCCCCTTTTTCGCTTCGCAATGTTCTAATTGTCCCCTCTCTAGTGCGCAACTTCACTCCAATAGCTCAGACGGCCTCTACACCGTCCCTGCCACGCCACAAGCCAACCTCGCCACCTCCACCAACCTCTGGCACCATCGCCTTGGTCATCCAGGAGCTACTACCCTAGATTTGCTTAGACAAAATAATTCCATCTTATGTAATAAGTCAGCTCATACTCGATGTCATTCATGTCAACTTGGCAAGCATGTGCGGCTACCCTTTGGAAATTCCAGTTCAGTTTCCTCTTTACCCTTTGAGCTCATTCACTGTGATGTTTGGACTTCCCCGGTCGCTAGTGTTTCTGGTGCACAGTACTACCTTGTCATCCTAGATGACTTCACCCACTTTTGCTGGACTTTCCCTCTAGTTCGCAAGTCCGAGGTAGTCACTCACATCATTAATTTCTGCGCTATTGTCCACACACAGTTCAGACTTCATGTCAAGGCTGTACAGGCTGATAATGGCACTGAGTTCATTAATAATGCCCTCACCACCTTCTTTACCTCTAGCGGCATTCACTTACGACTCTCCTGCCCTTACACCTCCCCTCAAAATGGCAAGGCTGAACGCATCATTCGTTCTCTGAACGATATCTGCCGCACACTGCTCATCCACGCTCACATGCCGCCCAAATATTGGGCAGAGGCGCTAGCTACAGCCACCTATCTCCTAAATAGGCGTCCATGCTCAGCCATTGGCCATAGAGTTCCCTATGAGCAACTCCACCAGCAGCCCCCTGACTATACCATTCTTCGTGTTTTCAGTTGCCTCTGCTATCCCAACCTCACAGCCACCTCTAAACACAAGCTGGCACCCCACTCCACCGCTTGTGTTTCTCGGATACCCCTCTTCCCATAAGGGTTACCGGTGTCTTGACCTCACCACTAGACAGATCATAATTTCCCATCATGTTGTCTCTGACGAGACACGGTTTCCTTTCAATTCTGACCCCACCAGTGCGCTCCCTATCTCTCTGGATTTTCTTGTTATAGGTCCTGCCGTGCCGGTGTTCCGCACTGCTGCCACGGCACCCCCTGCCGTCGCTCCGTCGCCAGCCGACGTTGAGCAGCCGCGACACCGAGCTCATTTGGAGGAGCTCGCTGAGGACCCAGCCATCCTACAGATTGGCTCGGTCCTTGCACCCGCTACGGCTCAGCCTGCTCCAGCTGGCCCTCCACCCCTACGGGTCTACACTCGGCGGCGTGCTGGTGCTCCAGCACCAACTCCCGAGCCGCCATCTTCACCAGTGCTGGAGGTTCCACCGCTGTTGCTGCACAGCCGGCTCCGGTTCCGGCTGTGGCGGCTCCTCCGACCCTGCCGCCTTCCCCGCCGCCTCCTACCTCGAGCCGGCCAGTGACACGCCTCCAGACGGGCTCGCTGAAACCTGTGGACCGATACGGCTTCCCGCCGGCAGCTCACGTCATCACCGCCTCCACCGCCTCGCCGGTTCCCCGTGACTACCGGGGGGGGCCTTGCCAGCCCCCAGTGGCGCACAGCTATGGCTGAAGAGTACAAGGTGCTCGTCGACAACAACACCTGGCGCCTCGTTCCCTATCCTCCTGGCGCCAACGTGGTCACCGGCAAGTGGATCTTCAGGCACAAGTTCCACTCCGATGGCACCCTGGCTCGCCACAAGGCTCGCTAGGTCGTCCGCGGCTTCACCCAGCGCCAACGCGTCGACTACGACGAGACCTTCAGCCCTGGGTTCGTCAAGCCTGCCACCATTTGGGTCGTCCTCAGCATCGCGGCCTCTCGCCAGTGGCCCATCCACCAGCTAGACGTGAAGAACGCCTTCCTTCGCGGCCACTTGAATGAGACGGACTACTGTCAGCAGCCCCCCGGCTTCGTCGACCCGGCCCGCCTTGACGCCGTCTGCCTCCTTCAGCGCTCACTCTACGGCCTCAAGCAGGCCCCTCGGGCGTGGCACCAGCGCTTCGCCACGTTCCTTCGACAGCTCAGCTTCGTCGCCTCTGCCACCGACGCCTCCCTCTTCATCTTCACTGAGGGCAGTTCCACAGCCTACTTACTGTTGTACGTCGACGACATCGTCCTCACGGCTTCCTCGGCTGCTCTGCTTCGACGACTCATCGACCGACTTCACTCTGAGTTCGTCATGACAGACCTTGGGGAGCTACATCACTTCCTGGGGATATCCGTCACTCGCTCCTCCGACGGTCTCTTCCTCAGCCAGCAGCAGTACGCTGTCAAGCTCTCTGCCACGGAGGGCGCTCCCGTTGCCGACCCTGCCACATAACGGAGTCTCGCGGGCTCTCTTCAGTACTTGATGCTCACCCGCCCCGACCTGGCATATGCTGTGCAGCAAGTGTGCCTGTTCATGCATGACCCGCGCGAGCCTCACCTCGCGCTGATCAAGCGCATCCTTCGATACGTGAAGGGCACGCTATCGGCTAGTCTCCAAATAGGCACTGGACCTGTCGACAAGCTGATTGCATACTCCGATGCATACTGGGCAGGGTGCCCAGACTCCCGCTGCTCCACATCAGGCTTTTGTGTCTTCCTCGGCGACAATCTGGTGTCCTTGTCCTCCAAACGGCAAACCACGGTGTCACGGTCCAGTGCGGAGGCCGAGTACCGGGCTGTTGCTCATGTGGTCGCAGAATGCTGTTGGCTTCGACAACTCCTTCAGGAACTTCATGTTCCTTTGAAGGTCGCCACAGTCGTTTTCTGTGACAACATCAGCGCCGTCTACATGACAGCCAACCCGGTCCACCACCGCCGTACCAAGCACATCGAGATTGACATCCACTTCGTCCGTGAGAAGGTGGGTCTCGGCGAGGTTCGAGTCCTCCATGTGTCGTCCAAATATCAGTTCGCTGATGTCATGACCAAAGGCCTGCCGGTTCTGCTATTTGAGGATTTCCGGTCCAGTCTCTACATCCGGATTCCTGACGCTTCGACTGCGGGAGGCTGATAGATATATATAACAAGTGTATATTAGGCAAGTCCACAATCAGTGTGATTAGCACCTGCCATTATATTAGGCAAGTCCACAATCAGTGTGATTAGCACCTGCCATGTATTGCTTGTACACTTAGCCATATTGGCCACATATATATGAAGGTCACCCCCCCATGTTGGGTGTGTGGTGTTTCCCAATCTCTCTACCTTTCTGCACTCATCCATGCCCTCCCATGGCCCTTAGTCCTCTCATTGAGCGGGTGCCCATTTGGCTCTTCTTGTCTTTTGTCATGGCATCTTCCGTTGTCATCGTCTCCGTACACTCGTCTTCAAGTATGGTGTGACTGCTCATCTGTTGTCTGCCTATCTGCGGTTCTATCGCAAAAGTCACCTCAACCGCTCATCACGGCCTAGAGTCCGCTCATCGTGGACCCTCTTCAACACGGCTTGTACATGTGGCTTGGCCGTCTGTCTTTGTACCGTCCGTGTCTCCCTCCATCCACGAGCCCATCGCCTTCCTGGTGGACTCTTCTCGCCCGCCCTGTTGTCTATCTTGTCCAGTCCGTCGATTTGTCTCCCCAGTGCTTGGTTTGGCCCTGGGGCTCCCCTGCCTCCATCTTTTGCTACTTCTTCTGTTTGAGGCCTGTTTTCTAAAGTTCATTGAATTTGTTGCATTTGTGTCCATTTAAGTCCAGTTCAACACCTGGTGCAACCGGTAGAGTGAGCGGAAATTCCCAGGTTCGAGTCGCAGTCTCCTCACATTGAACATGTGAGGGTAAGGCTTGCCACTGACACCCTTCCCTAGACCCCGCACAAAGTGGGAGCTCTCTGCACTGGGTACGCCCAAGTCCAGTTCGACACCTATAGTTTGTCCAAGCCATGCAGATCCACTAATTTATTGCCAGATCAACCAACTTTTTTTCTTTGTTTAGCTGATTCACGTTGATTTAGCTAATCATCATTATCTTGATGCGACTTCACCCTCTTGATCTCTTTCATAGGCATTTTGCTACACTTCATGATAAATAGCCATTTATTTGTCGTCGTCACCATTCTGTCATACAACTTGCCATCTAGCAGCAGTGATTTCACTATTCTTCCTTTGGCTTGATTTAACATATCTCTTTATTCCTGTCGAGATGATATTCCCCAAAGCAAGGTTCATAGTTGAAGAGTTGAAGTGCCGTTTGTGAAGACGAGGTATTTGCTGAAGCATGGGTTGTGAAGGCAATAGCTTCTTGTGGAGATCATTTTTTACATCAAAATTGTTCAAGAGTTGCACTCTTCAATGACATCTTCGTTTTGGATTTTGGTTGTATTTGCCACTTTTATTTTTCAAATTTAGTGCATAGTGCCAACTCTCCAAGTGCACCAATGTTATAGCCTACTCTAGGGTTCCCTTCTTGTCTCTCATGCTATATATAGTCCCCATTGGGCATCCAATTTAGTCTCCCTTATTCATAACAACTCTTACATTTGAGCTAAAGATTAGTATCTCATTAGCTTTCTTGCTGCACTTGTTGTTTAGGGATGATCAAGACGGTCTATTATATAAGTTCAGAGTTGCACGAGTGAACCAATTCATATACTCTTATTAGCCTGTGAATTCCATGAACAGCCTGCCCCCTTCCTCAATGTCAGCTGCTCATGCAAGGTTTAGTCTTATTGTATAACTCTGGAAAATAGGCTGACAATTATTGTATAACTCTGGAAAATAGGCTGATTGTCAGCCTAACTTTGTGGGATTAAAGTAAAAGGCGAAATCCTGATGTGCCATATATTACCTTGAAACTAAGAGATTGCAATATATGAACGAGTGAAAACGTAGAAAATGCTGAATTTAATCTTTTGAAATTGCGTAGAAGATTAGTACGAACTGGGCATGATGGTTAAGTTGCCAATGTCCATGTACATGCACATTGTTTATTCATAAATCTATTGAGCTGTTAATTCAACGAGAGTACTTACACAACAGAAACATTTTTCTCGATTTTATGTTCATGTTCCTCCAGCTACCATATTTTTTTTCATGCCACACTTTCCTTCTTACTCAACAGTACTTGAGAAATCTACTTAAGAAGGCAAACATGCTCACAGCCAAACCTATGAACACTCCACTTAAAACAAATCTTCAGTTATCCAGGATTCCCTTAATAAATCCTTCCTTATATCGAAGCATTGTTGGCGCAGCTTCTGATCCTCCATAGAACAAGTAGTCAGTCTTTGGTTGGTCTGCCAAATTGTAACTAGATTCCAGGCCTCATGGATGAATAGTGTGTTTGTTTTAGTCTGCCATACTTGTTTAAATTGAATGCAACTACTTTGTCTACTGTTAAAACTGGGATGTACACTATTGACCAGGTGGAACAGTTGCACAAGATTTTCAAGCTATGTGGTTCCCCTTCTGAGGAATACTGGAAGAAGTCTAAATTGCCACATGCGACAATATTCAAACCTCAACAACCCTATAAACGTTGCATCAGGGAGACATTTAAAGATTTTCCTACATCGGCTCTGCCATTGGTTGAAACTCTGCTTGCAGTTGATCCAGCTGAGCGACAAACTGCGACAGCTGCATTACACAGTGACGTATGTTCCTATCCTTTCTCTTCTTTTTAGTTGGAAAGAAATTTTTAGGTGCATAATCAGAAGTGTTACTACGAAGCAAAGTATGGTGCTGCAGGAAAACGATTTAGGTCTAGAAAAAAAAATTTGCTTCAAAATGTTGATAACTACATTTGGAGCACAGGAGCAGAACTCCGCTAGTTAGGAGAATCTGTATGGTTTGTATAAAATTTCTTAAATTTTAGTTATGGATTGCATATATTGCAGTCTTTGCAAGGACGCATATATGTTTGTACAACTGTGTTAGAGTATGTGAGGGGCCTATTGGGCCTAGTTTGGCGATATAGCCCATTAGGGTTAATTAGAGATAAGGGTCGCTTACTTAGAGGTCAAGTAAGCCTTGATTGTAAGTCAAGTAAATCTCTCTATATAATGAGAGAAGATGTATCAGTCTAATCAAGTAAGAATTAAGAAGGAAATCCTTTCTCTCTTGCCCGGCCGTGGGCGAATGCCCTGCGGCCGGCTCTCTCTCTTTCTCGCAGGTACCGTAGCGCCACGGGTACTGTAGCACGCATGTGACCGCCGTTCCCCTCAACTCTCCTATCGATCCCAACAGCCCCCATAACATCTGGTATCGGAGATGCCAGGTTCCGATGAGCCGCTGCCGGATCCCATTGACAAGGTGCTCGTTGACCTCGCCCAGCATGTAGCGACTCTCTGGAAGCGTCTGGGGGCCCTGGAATCCCAACAATCGACGATCAACACCACCACCATGCCGTCAGGGTTCCCTATAGCTTGCTGATCTATAGGACAACAGTTGTCGGCCTTACTCTGCTGCAGATTTGTCCCAACTATCATGGCTTGGGTCATATCAGTCTTTGCGGCACGGGCAGCGCACCATCTTCAAGCAGCGGCACCGTGTCATCCTTGCAGATCGACTAGCTGCAGCAGCAGCCTTGCAGCAGATTGAGAAGAGGAAGGAGCTTGTGTGGGAGAGTGCCTGCCATGTGTCGGCGGCAGTGCGGTTGCAGTCTGCTGCGCTTGGCTTCCTAGCGCACCGGAGGGTGCGGGTGATGCGCGATCTACAGCTAATTCAGCCCCCTACCCCTTCGCAACTCCCCCAAGTTGCGCATTGCCGCATGGAGGACCTCAATCTCGTCCACCACGTTGGGGATCTTGGATATAAGGTTCCCCCTGCTGGCGGCGGGCATGCTATTCTCGCGGCTAGACAACTCAAAGTCTGCGGTGGCGGCCACGGTTGGGGAGGCACATCCCTCCTCACCATTCCCCGCCAGAAGCCCTTCTCTCTTCCCTTTGTGGTGCGGACCAGCAGCCATCCAATGAGGAGAAGGCATGGGGCCACAGGTAGGCACATATCATGTAGCGCTGCCACCGGCCGCCACGAGGGCACCTCCATTGGTCGCTGTTGCGACTTCTTCCAGGTGGCCATACACATGCACCCCTTCCTCCAGATGGCATCCATGGGATCCAAGTGGCTGTACACGTGTAGGTCTAGCGTGCAGATGATATCCACCTTATGTTCAAGAGTCAAAAATAAAGAGTCCCAACCATTTCAGGTTGAGAATGATAAAATAAGCCGAGATGTAAAAGGCTTGTTTTTAGGTGTTAGGTTTGTGTCGAGTTGAGTCATCGTTATGAGTTCGTTAGGTTGCAGCTCGAGGACGAGCTTAGTGTTAGAGTATGTGAGGGGCCTATTGGGCCTAGGCTGGCGATATAGCCCATTAGGGTTAATTAGAGATAAGGGTCGCTTACTTAGAGGTCAAGTAAGCCTTGCTTGTAAGTCAAGTAAACCTCTCTATATAAGGAGATCAAGCAAGAATTAAGAAGGAAAATCCTTCCCTCTTGACCGGCCGTGGGCGAACGTCCCGCGATCGGCTCTCTCTATCCCTCACAGCCCTAACCCCCGCTGCTGTGAGCAGTACCCGCGGTACTCTAGCGCCATGGGTACTGTAGCACGCCCGAGCCCGCCGCTCCCTCAGCTCTCTCCTCTCAACCCTAGTAGCCACATAACAAATTGTCTTGTGCCTTGTACTATTGCGCAGTGTGCAATTCAATTATACATACAGCATGTCATAGAAAATGGTGGTCTCCTACTAGGATCAATATATTATGGACGGCATGGCTCCAGAATCCAACTCCAGACTAGAGCTGGCTCCAGTTAGCCAAACACCCTGACTCTGGAGCAGCCTAACTCCATAGAGTTCTTGGAGCTCTAGTTCATTTTTCTGGACACCTCTTTCCCAACTCCAGAACCCTCCAAAATAGACCTAGATAAGGAGTTTTGAAGAAATAAATTACTATCGTTTACACACTTTAGACAAAGACAGTTGAGTCAGTTTCTCCTAGAGTTCTGGAGTAGAGCTGCACAACCCGGAGTTGGAGCCATCCTAAACAGGCCTTATATATCCATTTTAATTTTGGATTTGCAGTCTTGTGATACTGTTCTATATCTAGGAGAGGTTTGTTGTCTGTCTGTTGAGTTACTGCCAATCCTTTCTTGTTTACATCCAGCCTCATTTCCTTGACATTTGCAGCATGCTTCTGTTGACGGGTGAGAAAGAAGTGCCCCCCCGCCCCCCCCTCCTTTTCTTTTCCTTTCCTCTAGGATTGGGCGATGAAGATGGTTGTCTTTTTTAATGGCCCTAAGCATTTGTGCTGCTTGTAATGAACTATTATTCCGTCATCACTACCAGTTACTCATCATGTGCACTTTTCTTTCCTTTTTTTAAAAATGGGCTTAGTTTTTTTCAACCGAGCCTTATGCTTGTGACCCTTCAAGTCTGCCAACATATCCACCAAGCAAGGAGATGGATGCCAAGTTAAGAGACGAGGAAGCTAGAAGGTGTGTCACATTTACCCTTTTTACTTTTTGCTGGACATACATGCGGATATAAACATGTTTGAGCCCTATCTACAACATCTACATCACATGTTGAATGGGTTATTTGAACCTTCCTGTATCAAGTTGGGATTAGTGTTTTGAGTCATAAATAATGACATGTTGATATTGAACACATTCTAGATTCACACCATTCTTCATTTAGCTGTAACAATTCATTCATAACTTATTACCTATCTGATAGGAACTTGTCATTTGGGCGCCTCATGCAAACCATGCAACCCCTGGCTGCCCCACATGACAAACTTCCTGTGTTTTCCTGCAACTGTCATGCAGCCAATTTCTGTTATTTTCGGTGTGGTTTAGTCTTCGTTTTTTACCTTTTACTGTTGGTTTAAGTCCACTTTTGGCCCCTTAACTCTTGTCTTTGTCTAATTTTAACCCCGAACTATAAAACCGTCTAACTTTGGCACCTCAACTATCAAAACCGTTTAATTTTAACCCCAAAGCCATCGAAAACCACTCTCAGGGGTCAAAATTGAATGGTTTTGATAGTTAAAGTACCAAAATTAGACATAAGCAAGAGTTGAGGGGCTAAAATAGAATTAATCAACTAATTTAGTTTTTAAATATTTATGAAAAAAATAGAGTTATCAATAAATATTTATATGCATTAAAATATAACCACACATCATTTATAAGTAAATATTTATATGTATTAAAATTTTACATATAAATATCTAATTTTATAGGTAAATATCTAAATGTTTATGAAAAATTATAAATTGAGATTTACTTATTGATAAAAATTTAAACATTATATGATGGTTTTCCTAATAATGTGAAAATAACATAGTAGATTTCAAATGAAAAGGTGACCAACTATAGAATTATATATCTCATTGAGATTAGCAACTTTGGATTTCGTCATTTCTCAATCCGATTTAGGTTTAATAATTTTTTTAAAAAAATATGAGAACTTCAAACATATGGATTACATTTTAAAGAAATTCAGATTCTTATTCAGAACAAAAAAAAAATCAAATGATGTGTAGGTAATACGTAATATTTTAATACATATAAATATTTATTGATAAGTCCATTTTTCATAAATATTTTGAAACTAAATTAGTTGATTAAGTCTATTTTTAGCCCCTCAACTCTTGTTTATCTCTAACTTTGGCACTTTAACTATCAAAACCATTTAATTTTGACCCCTGAGGCGATTTGTAGTGGTTTTCAATGGCTTTGGGGTAAAAATTAAACGGTTTCAATAGTTGAGGTGCCAAAGTTAAAATTAGACAAAGGCAAGAGTTAAGGGGCCAAAAGTGGACTTAATCCTTTACTGTTTGAAAGTAGGAATTTGCTGGAAGCAAGAAAAGAAAATAAAAGAAAAAGAAATAGAGACCATCAACCTGTTATTGGAGACTTGAATGTCATATATCTGCATGCACTCTATTTACTATTGCTTAAACTTCCTCTTTTCAATCAAGAGTCACTGCACCATTAAGCAGTAGTAAAGGGTTAACTAGTTTATGTTTCTGTGTTGCACTATCATCTTTCAGACTACGAGCTGCTGCAAAGGCCAAAGGAGAAGTGAAAAGGACTCGACCACGGGATCGATCTCGCAGGGCTGGACCAGCACCAGAAGCTAATGCAGAGATTCAAGCAAACTTAGACGTAAGTGAAAGCTATTTATGAATGAAGACTATGCTTGTTTTGCTTGCTATGATTTTTCACCATTGAGAAATACGGAAACTGCCAAGTTGACTGAGATTATCTGACACTATTAGGTAATTCACCTTTTGATTTCACAATGACAAGTTATCCCTGTTTGTTCACTAACCTGTCCTGCAATGAAACCTTGTTTCTTTGCAAAGCTTGCACAAGAACATGAGGTGTTCATGGAAGTCTTCCTTTTTCCCCTTCTAGGGAAGAAATATAGACACGGCAAAAAATCACTACAATACTTCAAAATTGCCAAAGTGTCGTAAAAAGTTGAACTAACTAGTGTTTTATGTTGCTGACAAGGCACTAACTGTTGCCAAGGTGTCGCGGATGCCTAGCAAAAATCTGTGCATCATAGATACAGATATGTGGTATCGGGTACAGATAGGTGAAAGCCCAATACACATATGTGCTTTAGTAGTTTTTTAATAAATGGATAATATTGCATATTATAAAATTCTAAAAAGGAGTAGAGGTGTAGCAATTTTGCCAACAGAATCTTGTATTTGTACTGTTTTGCTCATCTTTTCTACATTTCAATTTTGCCAACTAACTGCAAAGCCTTTGAAGCATCTCCATCCAATTCTCAAAATCGAAACTTGCAAAGCCACCTTGCTTGGAGGAGATCAATAGATAACTGATCCACTTCCTTTCCACTTCCACTTCCCGTTCCAGCCGGCAGCAAAAACATATTATTGAAAGCACTCCTGTTTGTTGCTGCCATCAAGTCTTGGCTAGGAAAAAAATCAAACAATGTACTGATTAATTTGACTAGGTATGAGATGGGACATGGGAGGGAGGAAAGGAAGGGACTGATAACTATACAGGGGGAGGAGGGGGAGGAGGAAACAACTGCCTGCCTATTTATCACAGGTGGGTGACGCTTATCAGTGTGTAGACAAACAGGTGCCGTGTGCCTGGCGGGCGGTGTTCACCTCTGGCAGCTGTTGCCTGCTTGCTCATTGCAGGCAGCTTGAGCTTGCTGCCGGCGCTGTTCTCCACATGGGCTGGGTGCAGCGACAGTTGGGGGTCTGGGTGAGGGAGGCCATGACGTGGAGGGATCGAGGGAAGGAAGGTGGGGCACGGAACAACCAAACACAGCTTTGCCGGGCATGATGTATCTATGTTATGGGTTGGGCTGTATCCAGTAGATGGGCGATATATTGGCCCAAGTGTCCGAAATTGTACTATTTATTTTTGTTCCGGTACTTCCTGGATATGTCTCCACCACATATGGGGAACCAGCGGGTGGCACGGCCTCTCCCTTCACCTTCCCCCACCTTCGTTGGTTCCTCTGCATCTCTGCCTGTCAGATCAAGCATGATGGATGGAGTGGTTCTTCCCTCTCCACTGTGGTAGTGGTGATCTGGAAAGGGGAGGCAGCAGGGAAGGGGATGATTCATGGCTGGTAGGCGCATGGGGGAAGGGTTCGTCACTGCTCCTGGGTGGTTGCATCGGGAATTACATAGACAACGGAGGAGTCATTGGCCATGAGGTTGCAACAGGTGCCTTCTGGGCCATTGATTTGGAATCTTGGGTTGAACCTTAGTACTCTAGTGGGCAGTTGGTTCACTGCTTCTTGTGTTTGTGGTCCATTGATGGACTGTAAGAGCCCTGTTGGCAGGGGGGCCTAGAGGTGGCGGCTACGCTGGAGGCGGCTGTGGGCGGTGGCGTTGGGAGAGGGTGGCGACGCTAGGGGAGAGGGAGAGGGAGGGGGTCGGTGCAGTGGGAGAGAGGATGGACTGTAAGAGCCCTGTTGGGAGGGGGGCCTAGAGGTGCCGGCTATGCTGGAGGCGGCTGTGGGCGGCGGCATTGGGAGAGGATGGCGACGCTAGGGGAGAGGGAGAGGGAGGGGGTCGGTGCAGTGGGAGAGAGGGAAAGAAGAGACAAGTATTGAGGCAATCCTTTCTTGATTCCAATGATTACATAGCCCGTCTACTTAAGTCCTGGGAAGACTTGTATCCTAAGTAATCTAATGAGGGAAGTCCTTACAAATATGGACTCCTTCCTATCTTAGCTAATCCTTTCCTATTGGAGATCCTCCAGATATGGATAGTGGAGCGGCAGGGGGCTTCCCTTGTTCCTAGGCAGCACTGCTGCTGCTGCCGACGGCGGTGTCGGCGGCCTTCCTAGTGCTGCTACTGCTGTTGGCGCCTGGGCCATGTGGGCCTTGGGCCCTCATCAGACGTATGGCATGCACTCCCTCCATATCAGAAAAGAAAGTCGTTTTAGATAAAGTTTTGGTCAAACATTGGGAATATAGATAATGCATAACTTTTAAATTGTTGAGTTTGAAAATATGAAAACTATATAAATAGATTTGTCTTTAAATATACTTTCATAAAAGTATGCATATATCACTTTTCAATAAATATTTTTATAGAAATATGAAGTCAAAGTCAGGCTTTGAAGACCGTGTCATTGTTCTAAACGACTTCTAAATCTGATACGGAGGGAGTACCTATTTTGCTTCTCTTCTCTGATATAAATGACTATGGGATCCGCCTTGCCTACCTTAGTGCATCGCCTTAGTCATAAGAGGATGGTGGGCTGCCATACCTTGTCTTGTTGCTTTAAGAACAATGAAATTAACATAAAAATCTGATCAAAGCCAACATTGTTTGATTCAATACTGCTAAATGCTAAATAAATTGTTACAAAATCATAAGCCTCTAAATTAATTTGTGGCAAAACCTTCCAAGATTTATCCCTTGTCTCTTAATACATTCATTATTGCTGCGAAACACAGAGATTTATCTTCTTTTCTCTTTCTGACTCAAATGAGTTGTTACAGATGGATTAACATAGATTGAAACTACTCCATCTATGTTCCAGATGGATTAACATAGTATAACTGCTGTGCCATAAGTAAATTCAGGTTGTTTGTCGCTTTCAAATGTTATTGCTTAATATGATAGTGAATAATGAGCCTCCCAAATTTCTTGTTAACAGCAGAGGCGACGAATGATAACTCATGCTAATGCAAAGAGCAAAAGTGAGAAGTTTCCTCCACCACATCAGGATGGAGGTACGGGTAATCCGCTGGGATCCTGTCATCACATGGAGCCTATGTTCGAGCACCAGGATGCTTCCTTCAGTACAGTAGTCCCCATAGAGAAGGGGACCTCACAAACATGGTCGGGGCCGTTGTTTGACCCAGCAGCTCTTGGGCAGTTGAGACGGAAGAAGCAAACTAGCGCTAAGGCTGCTGCTTACTCAAAGCAGCTCCAAAAGGAAAAGGAGGGGATACGAGCCCGATAATAAAGTGTATTTTTTTTTTTATGAGTATGTAGAGGGACCGTGGGAAAGGTTCTTCATGGCCTACGCCCTACAGATGAATTTTCTTGTTTTGTCCCTCTGGTGGTTGGAAAACAGGCAACAGAGCTGTTGGGCGAAGTCTTCCTGATCGTGTACATGTCATGTATTAGCGTTTCCAGTACTGTTTAGATGCTTCTGAACAAGCTGCCGTCACAAGGACGGGACCTTAGGGGTTTTAAAACTCGTATTTATGCTCTTTATTATGGCAATTCAGTTGCCCATGTGTATATATATGTGGAGTAATTCTTTCTTCTGTATGTAAGAGACGGTGGTAGGCTTGATTTCTTAATGAATCAAGTGTGATGGCGACCTTTCTCACGTAACAGTGGTCTAATAATTGTACGAGGTTTGGTTCTTTTGAACTTGATCGCGGTGGATTGCTTCGCCTTGTGCTAGGGGTAGCATCGTGAACAAGAAGGCACTGTTATTTCAGTTTTCTCGTTTGCAGGAACATTTACTACTGCTTCTAGTCAATGGATTAGCTCCGATTGCACCTGAAAAACGTTAATGATGCGAGTCCGGGTAAACATGACTTGGCTTACGAATTTCTCAGCCTCTAAATGATGACACTCGATCTTGGGTTTCAAGAAGTTGCACCATTTTCTTCTTGATAGTAGTTTTTTAAAAAAGTGATGGTACAGCTAAATCGCGAACGTTCAGTGTATTTGAATCAGGCGAACAATATTCCGACATATTGGACCTTCCGTTTCTAGAAAAAAAAAATATTTCCACCTCTTTTCTAATTAGGCAAGTGCCGTGTGTTGACGCGCTGGTTCAATGAACCGCTGCATGCGCCCATCATTATTAGCTGGCTGCAGCTTTGGGGCCCACGTAAAAGATTTATTTAAAATATTATAACTCCTAAACCATGTATCTATTGTTAATTCTATCTGTACTGATGTGTTCTATACAATGAGACGAACAAAACTAGACCACACTTGCATATGTTTCGAAGAATTTTATTCTAATAACAACTTATATGTACTAATTTATAACATATAACTTATGTCACAGAAGTTACGAAACACAACTTATATGCAAAAATTATGAAACATACAAATTAACTTATAACTTATATAAAACTTGGAAACACAACTTATGTTCAGAAGTTATCAAATATAATTTATGTATATAAGTTATTTTATATAACTTACTCCCTCCATTCCAAAATATCTGTCGTATGCGCTTCCCAAAAAATGACTACCGGCAATTATATATTTAAAAATATTAATATTTATAATACATAATTAGTATCATTAAATTTAGTTTTTTAATAAATTTATTTGGAGATATAAATGTTGTACGTATTTTGTACAAATCGAGTCAAACTTGTGGCACAAAAACCGAAAACGACCTACATTTCGGAACGGAGGGAGTACTAAGGTAGCCTAAAAAAATAGAACTATGTACAAAATAACTATGCAGTATTACTTATATATAACTTATAAATACGTAGATCGAAAGATTATTACCCAAATCTATTTCCATCACAATGGCATGAAAAAGAGCAAAAAAAAAAAGAGAGAAATGCTGCAGTTGCCGGTGTAGACAGGCAACGCCGCATGCACGGAATATATTCACAATGGTAGGAAAAAAAAGAGAGATAAAAAGTACCACGCAATCACCGTCACAATGTGTATCTTTTACCTGTACTATCTCCAACCATCCGTATTCTTTGCATATATTTAGATGGACGAGATCAGTCCAAACCCAAAAGACATAAGACTCTGTTCAGTTGATTGGATTGTACGGCTGGCTGGCTGATTGTTCTGAGAGAAAAACACTGCTGAATAATTGGCTGATGTTGGCCGATAAGTCAAGCGAATAGCATGAAAGTCTTGGGAAGGGGATAGACCGGGTAAGAGAAAAATGAGGGGTAAAAGGAAGGTGGACCCGCTGCAGTTAAAGCACATGTGGTGGTTCGTTGTTCACTCGATTCTAAACAGGCGAACGACCGCGGAAAGGAAATTTGGCATGGGAAATAGGAATATATTGAAATATGTATGAACAATCTTAGGCTCTGTTTGATAACTTTAGCCGGCTAACTTTAGTTGTTGTGCATTGAAATAACTCATAACTAAGCCTAACTAAATTTTAGATAAAGACCAAAATATACACAATGCAATTAGCTTCAACCCAGATAAAACCAGCTAAAAGGTCTAAATGACCGAACTATCCCTAACTACAATTTAGTTAGCATCTAAACACACCAAAATTTGATTTTGTTGAGCACCCCTTGAGTCCATCAAATCCACAGATTTGGAGACATTTCGTGGATCAAATCTGTGAAGTTAACGGTGCTACAACCGTTTGGCTAGAAAAAACACGGATCAAAGCTGTTTTTCTTTTTTTTTTTAGATGTAGAGTTACGTGGAGCTACGAAACAGGCCCGAAGTAAAATCCTCTCAAAAAAAAAAAAAAAACTAAAGCAGTCCAACAAACTCGGTAAAATGTTTGCTATTTCATCGTTTGCCTTAGTTAAAATTTAGAATGCATGACTCAAATTTCAAATAGCTACTCATGAGTTGATCTAACAATGGATTCACGGTGAAAAGTGTGTATACTGACGGTTGTATACTGACGGCACAGAACCAGCCTCAACTCATTTCTGTATATAGGTGGACCCTGAGTCCAACAGTTACTACTGCCAGCGTTAGACTTGGCCTTAGCTAAGGCCCAAATGGTTACCTACCAAGACAAGCCAAGATTTTTTATAGCATTCAATTGGCTACCAAAATATGGCAAACTTCTCACATTTAGCTTGCGACATCATTAGCAAATTTTTTGCGCAAGTTTTGGCACGCCAAATTCTTGGCATAG
The DNA here is from genome assembly GCA_038502445.1 of Eremochloa ophiuroides. Taxonomy (NCBI): domain Eukaryota; kingdom Viridiplantae; phylum Streptophyta; class Magnoliopsida; order Poales; family Poaceae; genus Eremochloa; species Eremochloa ophiuroides. Next base: position 32,269,374 of record JAHLJS010000006.1, on the reverse strand, counting down.
CAAAATATGGTTGCTTAACAATCAGGCAGGGCAAATGCAGGACCGGAATTTTGCATTAAAACATTGAACTGAAAAGCCTCAATTGCTGCAGCGAAAGGCATTGTCTGTGTCAGCTAGGCAGAAGTGTAGCAACAGTTGCAATTGCAAAACCCAGATCTGACACTACCAACACAGCATGCGCATACATACCCCATTTAGGATTTATAACTAACCTACGCCATCATTTTATAAATTACACTACAAAGTCACCTGCCATTGAGGCATTCAACTCACGAGCAAGTGGAACTAAGCACTGCACGGCAGGGGCTTATAGCATTGCAGAGACTGCATCTCCTGTAGAGCTCCAAAAGCAGGATGCCAAACATCACTTCACCCTCTCTTTCGCCTTCCCTGAAACATATTAACAATTTACAACTGGTGAGCCACGCAATACACATTCTTTGGTAGATGGACAGGTTACAAGCATGGATGAACTCAATGGAGTTAAGTCTCTTACTGAACCCACATAATCGTCCATAAGGGACTGCCGTCGTCTCTTGAATGAACTCAATGGAGTATTCTCACCCTCTGAATTCCTTAGTGCTGCTCGCTTTGTTGGAGTCATGTTCTGTTGATATCAAGTATGAGGTCAGATCAAATAGTACCAGCAATTAACATCAATATTTGCAAACCCTACAACATTAGTTAGGTCTTCGACAACAGAATGAAGAGATACTAAATGAGGGGTAGTAAGTTTAGGATTTGCCTTAGCAAGCCTTTTCTCCTTCCTTGCTTGCCTCTCTTGCTCATCATATTCTTGATTTTCTTTCTCAACCAGTCGGATAAGGGTATCACACCGCCTAGCCAACTCTTGTGTAGTTCTGGACTTCACAAACCAATCAAATCGGAACAAGGGAGACATACGGAAGGCAGCTTTCAGTTCATCCCAGTTTCCATATCCAAGTTTGTGCACCATGCAAAGCTGGAACATAACACCAGCTTAGTAGCCATTCATGTAATCAAATACACATAAAATGGTGAGAACATACCATAAAGCGGTCACATTCCTCATTATAGAACTTCCCTTTATTTTGGCCATACTGAATTTTCAACTCTAGCCATGGGTTCTTGTAGCGGTCTAGCTTCTTCCCAATGGCCTTCATAATCTCATCCTTGCGGGATATCCTTGCTTCCCCCCTTTCAATATTTTTTATAATTCTATCATAATCTGGTTGATAATGATCAAAATATAAACAATCCATCAGTATGGAAAGTTTGATCTTCAGTATGCAAATCCGCTTTTATTAAAAGATTATAATGATAAGACGAAAAGCAATTACATTGCGAAATGTTTTTCAAGAAATAAATAATTAACTAATTCAACATGGCCAACCCACATATTTCATTTAAATTGTCCATCAGAATTAGAAATTTGAATCTGCAGTTTCTAAGCTGCTATATATTAGCTATCTTGGAAGTACTGCCTTACCACTCAGTTCCTTGTATCTATCCTTGAAAACTTTAGCATAACGTTGAACTTCCTCTTCTGTCTTACCCTCCATTTCAGATGATATACTTTTAATATCATTGCGACCATATTTCTCACATGCACGAATAAATGTGTTGAAGTCTCTCCTTGTCCATGACGCAAAACCCTGAAAATTTTACCATGGTAGACAAATAAAGTTAGAGGAATGACAGTATATAAGAGCGGGCAGGAGGGTACAAAATGTTGAGTGTGTGTGTATTAGGCCCATGAGGCTAAGCCCAGGAGGCCCATGTATGTACTGCTATATAGCTACCCTTCTAGGGTTAGCCCAATAATCCAATCACTCACTTTAGCACAAAAGCAAGAAAGTTGATTTTGGTGTGCTGCGCTATGATTCTAACCTCTTCTAATAACTGTTCCTTCTCTTCCTGCTCCTCTGCTGTCAAAGGCTCCAGCTGATCTGAGCATCACATGAAAATAATAAAGTTAGCAAGATCTACTTGGATGTACTACAACCAGAAAAGCAAGAATACCTTCGTCTTCACCATCAATGGTATCTTTCTTCTGGTTTGCTTGCTGCATCAAAATTTTCTGATGTTAAGCACCAAGGTTACGAGTGATAGATGCTAAACAATATAATGCAAAGTAATGAGGAAGTAATGTTCAATGGACTGGGAAAACAGGCACCAAAAAAGGAAAACTTGAGCAAACTTGTTACTTATTGAGTAGAAATACAAAAACAATAATCTGTGTGGATGAGAAATTACCATAAGATACCGCACTTCCTTTTCGTACAATTCATTTAATCTTTGGTTATTGAAAAACTGGAAATCATGCCTAACACAGAAGTTAAAAGCCAAGTCAGATATAATTCAACAAAAATGGAACCATGGATTAGCTTTTGGGAAAACAAGAATTTACAAGTGCGGCATTCTTGGAATCCTTGGCTCCCTAGGCTTTGCTGGTGCACCTTGGCGAAGTGCTTGCTTAAAATATTCAGACTCAGAGTAGCTACAACAAATGACAGTTAAAATAAGGTCAAATAAGTATTAGACAGTGTGCCATGACCTAAAAAATAAAATAGGTGCATACTTTCTCTTTCTTTCTCTTCTAGGTGGCTCGATCCAGTTATCACTAACAAGCTTCTTGAAATCAACCTTGTTTTCATCCTTTAAGCAATGATGGAGGAGAATAGAATTGGTGATAAGCAAGACACTTAAAAAAACTCACCAATTTACAGACATGAATTGAATGTTTGAATCATTACCTTCTCATCATCAAAATCATACAATTCAGCATCTGCAGCAGAAAATAAAAGGTGTTAAGTTGGTAGACAGAAGTCATAGGAGCAGAGAACATCAGAAGACATAGGAACAGAGAACAGGTACATACTATCATCCATCTTAAATTTAATGGCATCCTCAGTGAACTTTTTCATTTTCGCATCAAGTTCTGCGGTTGTTTCCTCTCCTTTAGCAATAATACGGTCAATATCCTCATCAGTTATTGTGCTGTCCTTAGAACTGAAAACCATTTCAGCACCAAACCGCACCATTTGCAGAAGGTCATCCTTATTGACAGCTTAATAAAAGAGAATGTTGTCAGAATAATCCGTATCCAACTAGCGAGAAAAATGCTTGAAACAAATAGCAATGGCAAATATCAAAACCATACTTTTCTGTTCTGCCAATCGTCCTTGCTGAATAACTAAAGCATCCAATGCTAGCTTCTTATATGCTCTCTCAATCACCTTTTCCTCGATAGTGTACTGTAATTTTGTTTGCATTATCTTCCAGAGAAGTAGCAATATACAATTTGGCACTACGGTAATTATTAATCTAGAAACAACAAACCTCGGTGCAAAAGCGGAACACTTGAACTTCTTTCTTTTGACCTATTCTATGTGCACGGTCCTGAGCTTGTAAATCAGCTTGTGGATTCCTGGAGACACAGAAGTACCAGATACATAAATTTCACTCTTGGGTATAAGCCGCAAAACTAAGTTTAGTGTAACAGAGTCGCTTACCAATCGCTGTCATAAAGAACCACAACATCAGCAGTGGCCAAGTTGATACCAAGGCCACCTGCCCTAGTTGAAAGTAAGAAAACAAACTTCTCACTTCCTGGCTTATTGAAGGCTTCAATGGATGCATCACGATCTTCTCCACCTGTATTTCCATCAATTCGACAATACTGATACCCTCTATACATAAGATAATCTTCCAATATATCCAAAAGCCTGGTCATCTGCAGGACAGTGCTATGTCAGGACAAGGAAAATTCTAGGATAACCAAGTGCTTAATAGGTGTGCCATGCACATGCTCAGCATCCACAAGTGTTATCCAATATCTCCTAATACACACATGCTAAACAAAAAAATGCATTCAAATCTGCATGGCAGTGGAAAAGAATCACCTGTGAAAAAATAAGGACTCTGGAATCACGCTCCTTTAGCTTGGGCAGCAATTTATCTAGTAGAACCATTTTTCCTATGTAAATATCAAAAGAACTGTCAATAAGCATTCATATAAATTCTGTAGAAAAATGTTACAATTTCACAAAAGCAATAACATGATGTTACCTGCATTCTCAATTAGATGTTCACCAGTTGTGTAGGGTGGGCCAGGTTCAGCTCCTTGGAATAGATATGGATGGTTGCAGCACTTCCGCAACTGCATGGCAATGTTAAGCAATCGCTTGCGTTCACCACCAGCATTAATAACCTCCAGATCCTTCTGAAGCAGAGCACGATAGTACTGCTTTTGCATCTGAGACATTCCAACTTTGAGTATGGTTTCCTTCTTTGGAGGTAGACCCTTTTCTACATCAGACTTGAGCCTCCTAAGAAGAAATGGGCGAAGAACCTTTGCAAAGGTTGCGAGAAACAATTATAAAGAGTTCATTTTAAGGTACTAAAATTGGTGATCATAAGAATTATATCCCAACCTTATGAAGCTGCTGGACCACCTCCTGTTGATCATTTTCCCCAGAAATTTGAAACCATTCATCAAATGTCTCCGCAGAGCTAAATATTTCAGGTAGCAAGAAATTGAGGAGAGCCCAGAGCTCATGAAGATTATTCTGCCATGTAGAAGCAAATCCGACTAGAATCAAAATAAACCAAAAACAAATATGGCACAATACAGTTACTGAAGCCGTACTGAAATCATTGTTCTGGGTGCACACACTACAAAAAACAATAAACAACACTGACAAAAGAAGCCTACCTGGAGTGGAGTGCCTGTGATGAGGAGACGATAATTAGTGTTGTAAATCCTCATAGTCTTCGATAGAAGAGAATTCTCATTTTTTATACGGTGAGCTTCATCAATAATTATGTAGCGCCAACTGAAGCGCCTCAAGGTAGATTTTTCTTTGATTGCCATTTCAAAACTAGTCACGCACACATCAAATTTCCCAGGCTGTAGCAAATTGTCCCTTATATGGTTCTAACACATCAAAACTAGTCAGTAACATGGCAGTATATTCCACAAGGTAAGTGAATAGAGAATAGACATGAGACTAACCCGCTCTTCTGGATTCCCCAAAAACTTCACAGCACGTAGGATTGGGCAAAAACGTTGAATTTCCTTCATCCAGTTGCCAAGAGTGGACTTTGGCGCAACGACCATGTGAGGACCAGTTATACCTCTGAACTCATGCAGATAGCCCAGCAATGAAATAGTTTGAAGCGTTTTCCCAAGACCCTAAATAATAAAAAAGTATACATTCAAAGACAAGTGTCAAACAAAACAAAATGGAGTAAAAGATGGTCTTAGCCAAGATTAACATGTAGCATACCATCTCATCAGCTAATATCCCATTGATACCATTCTCATACAATCGTATAAGCCAATTAAGTCCAGCCAATTGATAATCACGCATCTTTCCCTTGATGCCTGCAGGGATTACACATTTAATAAAAGTTTACATAAAACAAATGAAACAAAGGATATAAAATCTAAGAAAACTAAAACCTAAAACTATTGGTTGGTTTCCAAGAGAATACACATAAATTCTTTTATCAAGAAATTGGAAGTAGTTAGGCCACTGTTTATGGAACAAAAAGGTGTCATTAGAAGTAAAAACTGGAAAAAACAATCAATTCTATAAATATATGTTCCTTCTTTATTTGAAAAATCAACAAGCAAATGCACCATGACATTTACTGAGTAGGAATAGTTATTGGGAAAAATAGATAACATTCATTTCAGGGTTCCTAATCATCTTATTTCCTAATCATTTTATTTACAACACTTGCATATGAAGTCTGTCATGGCCTTATGGGATAAGATTGATTCAGTTTGCACCTCACCTGAATCAGTATACTTAATTATATTTGTTCAGTTTGCACCTCAATCGCAGCACTTATTCACTTTCAAAGTCAGTGCGAGATTCAATTTGCCTAGGTTCAGTTTGCCTTATAACACCATAATAATTTTATGACAACAGAGAGAAACATCTACATAACAAGTAATTCTTCTATCAACTTGAGGTAGTTATTAAAGCAAGGAAACATATGTCAAGGTAGTAACAAATAGTCAGCAAAGGGCTCACATGAAGGCTGTGAAACTAAACGTGTTCCCCCTGCACCAGCAAGGGCATCTTCTTCCTCTTTGAGGTACTCTTCGTCTTCCTCTTCCTCAGTCATCTTTGATGCATGACGTCCCCTACATATTGACTCAACTTATCAAGAAATAACTTAACACAGACAAAAGAATCTCAAAGTTCATTGACCTAAGCCTTATGGTTCTACATACAAAATTGCGAGCAGCACTCCATAATATAATGATACTGAATATTACAGGATGAACTATTCAAATTAACAACTCCTCTCTAAACTTTCTTTAACTCCATATCTACAAAATGTAAATATAGGAACACATGTAAAAGGTGCAACAGATGTAACCTTAATACAATACTGACAATTTCAGGAAAATAATAACAAGACCAAGGGGCTAACAAAGAAACTACAACATGGAAGATGCACCTACAAGCTTGAGCAGAAAAGGTTGGTTATATTGTGTGTTGGTGCATGTGCCAAGGTACTTCAATCAATTTGAAGTGATAGTCAAAACCCTTTACAGGGGCAAACATTTTTTTAAGATGTGATCATGATTGAATGTTGGGAGCATCCTTCGTAACATTTTGAACTTCAAAAGTGTTATGCCAAATGAAGTGCCAACTGCCAACAATGTCCACTGAACTATATAATCATGGCAGAAACAAGATCGAGGGTACCTTCCACGTGGCTTTTTCTCATTTGACTGACTTCCTTTTGCAAAGTGAGCAAATATTTCTGTCTGCTGAAGAAGGTATTTCAACCGTCCCTTGCCTTTATTGTTCTGTCAAAAAAATATAAAATCAAGACAACAGCAGAATGTCTACATGGTTAATCCTGTGCAACCATGCAATGGTATGAGGATCCATTTTAAGCTTTCACATACCATGTCAGCATCAATGGCAGCATTTTGAGTATCTAGTATTTCTTGGATTTTCTGCTTCTTCATCTTCTGGAGTTCTTTTAGCCTTGCTTTCTCACGCTTCCCAACCACTACATCAGTCTGCGACAGAAATGGTTAGGGACAAAGAAATGTAAAACTATCATTACCGAATTGCAGGGCATAATACAACAAAGTGTCCCCTCGACACATTAAACTCAGAGCTAGAGATATATTTATTTACCAATATTACTGATATCTTTGTACTATGGAAGAACCAGGCAACAACAGCTTATGCCACAGCTATGAGAAAAAAATAGAAGTACTTGCAACAATAACAAAACAAACAAATTAACAGAGGCCATATCTAGCAATGACTGGAAAAGCAGATTATTTTTTAAACTATCAGGTCAAGTAATTTTTTTTCAAAAAATAGTATATTTCCAAGGCCCTCGTTAATCCGACTCTCTAAAAACACGATTAAAGCACCCAAACCCCCAACCTCCCGCTCACCTCGTCGCCGTCGTCCTTGTCCCTCGCGACGGAATCGTCGTCCTCGGTGGACTGGGACTCGTCGTCGCCTTCAGCGGCGGCAGCGGCACCTGCATCCTCCTCGTCCTCAGCTCCAGCGCCAGTAGTGACGGCTTCAATCTCTTCCTCGTCGACCTCCTCCTCCTGCTGCCCCTCGCCCTCAGCTTCCTCATCCTCCGCGGGCGGCGCCGCAGCATCCTCCTCGTCGTCATCCCCTTCCTCGCCAGATCCGGAGCCGGCTGCGTCAGACTGGTACTCCTCCTCCTCGGCGGAGGACGAGATCTCCTCCTCGTCGTCGTACTTAACCGGCTTCGCCATTGGGGCGGGCGGTGGCGGGAGAGGAAAGGTAGGGTTAGGGTTTCGGGGTGGGGCGGGGCGGGGCGGGGCGGATTTGATTTCAAGTGCGGAGGAATGGGGAATTGGACGCGGTTGATCGACCGAGAGGCGCAGGAGATTTCAAGTGAAAGCGAATAGTAGGGGGCAAAGGGAGTGGCTTATTTATATAGGGCGCCTTGTACGAGAATTTTATGGGGTTTGCAGTTTTAACCATAGATGTTTACGTATTTCTGGTTACCCCGTTGAGGCCTTGAGATATTTTCAGCGAATGAGTCATAGGGGGGTTTTTTATGCGATTATGATTCACAGGATTTGAAATCGCAACAAAAATTAACACAGTTAGATTTCGTCAACTGTATTCTCTTTTACGCCAGAAAACCATGTTTTGAAACATTTTATTACATAGTAGATTATAGTATAAATCAATTATAGAAGGCCAAGCCCATTTTTTCCTTACTGATTCCTCTTCCATGCACTCACAGCAGACGGCTCACCCTATTCATAGATATTTATGAGATACTCTCTCTGTTCACTTAAATATGCAATTATGAGAATCATGCCGGTCAAACTGTTTCAATATTGACCAAGTTTATAGTAAAAAGTATTAGCATTTATATCTCAAAATAAATTTATTATGAAAATATATTTTATAACCGATCTAACGATACTTATTTTGTCTCATAATAATTAGTATTTTTATATAATTGTAGTCAAAGTTTACGATGTTTGGTTTCTCGATACGTGAGAATTGTATATTTATTTGAACCGAGGGAGTACTAGCCATTGTATCTTGACATTTTGATAAAAGTTATTATTATGGTACTATTGTTGACCACTAAAGGAATAGTGAATCGCGAACAGGAGTGCACGTGCTCATACTCACGTATGAGCTCAATTTTCCAATGTTTCAATATTGAGAGTCCAGATTCATTATTTAAAGCAACAAATTTAATTACTTATACTAATACGGTACTATCTGTTTATTTGAAAAAAAACGTTGATTTCTGTTGATGTTGATTTGTTGTGAGAAAAAATATTGTTTTATGTCTGAAAAGTAGCTAAAATAAGATAAGTGAGCGGGACCTATAATTCAAACCAAATGGCTTTAAAATCCAATATTACTTCCTCGCTCCACCCCCTCATTTATCAATGGAAATACCAAGTTCAAAATTCTCAAAGTAATGTCTTTATATACCAATGGTGAAAAACTATTGACACTTGATAGAAAGGTCAAAATTGTTTTTTTTCCACGAGTGCTTCCAAATAAATAATATAAGATCAATTCTTATTTAAACATGCTCGAGAGGATATATATACCTCCATTTAATAATTGACAATAATTTAGCAACACCGTTGGTGATATATAAATCCTCCAGCGCTAACTAAAGAATTGTCCAAATAAGCTTAATAGCGAGTCCTGATTTTGGTTGATGCTGATTTGTTGTGGAAAAAAATTATTGTTCTGTGATAAAAAAATAAACGTTGATTGGTTAAACAAACAAGTTGAAGGTCAAAAGAGTTGTGGCTTAAACAGCGGAGACCCATGTCAAGAAAAAAACAGATATACTGCCAACGCGCTCGTGGCGCAGTGGTGTGCTCTCTCGTCGTGGAGGCCACCCGCCCGAGTTCGATTCCCAGCGGTGGAATCGGTCAGGTGTGGCACCGGGGTATTTCCCAAAATAAATTTGCAGGTCCTGAACGTACGCATGAAGCTACAATGGTAGTGCGACGTGCCCGTTGCTTGCGGAGCCCATAGGACTTTGTTGATATCAAGGAGGACGTGTGATGTGTGTATAATTTGTAGGTCTAACGTACGTTCTAGGGAGTATGTTTGCGTGTGTGTGATGTGGTGTGGTGTGTGTGTGTGAGTGTTTGAGCGTGCGTTCAGATAATACAGCTGTACTCCAGTAGTGTAGGCTCAAAAAAAACAGATATACTGACAATCTTGGGAGGAAATAGCAGGGACATCAAATTTACACAAGTGGTACACGGTACACCGGTGTTCCGTTAGACCACTGAACGTTTATGCGATATCAAACGAAATATACATGTTCTCTGCGGATCAGAATGAAAAACGTTGCCAAAGCTAAAAATTTCCGGGAGCATGACCTTTTCCGTGCATCCGATCTGCGGTGCACCCGACCTGGGGTCCATGATGTGCACCCGGCCTGGGGTCCCATGCTGAGAGTGACCCTGACCCAGGCATGCAGCTCCGACAGCGCTGGAAGTGAGCGGGGGCTCCTTCCCGCCAAGGAGGCGGGTTTATTTGAGGCCTCCCGCCCGGCTCGGATTTTGTGTTTTTGTTTTCGTAGGTCCTCCGTCCGGACGTCCGGCGTGGCATGCCCGTCCGGGACGCGCGTTAGGCCAACTGCCTCTAATCCCGTGTAAGAACTAGAGTACAGTAGGTTTCATGTTTTTCGAAGTTTAAAAAGTTATAACTCTTAAATTAAACATCATAATTAAAATTCGATTGCATCATGCTATTCCTTGCAATAAATTCTTCAAAACAAGATCCAACATGGATATATTTTGATAAAAAAATTCAACATATACAATATTCTAATATACTTTTATAACATTCATATAAAATACCTGCAACATAATTCTAAAACTATTAAAACATTGAATACGTACTTTTGCAACATGCATCTTTCACCCCACTATGAAGCAAAGGAGGTAAAGGAAGATAAACACGCGGACAGAGGGACGATGACGATTATTGAGAAGATGCGAGGTCATGTGGACTGAGACGGAGAATGGTCGTCGCCAGTGACGGACCTCCCAATCCAATCGATGGGTATGAAATATGCATCTAAAGCACTCTAAAACATCATATCTAATTTTGAAACATCCAAATATAAACACTTTCAACATGTATATGAAACTACTAAAACACTCGAAATAAGTGCATCAAACATTTAAAAAAAACACATGAAAAACACTTAAAAATTATTTTACGAACACATGCAACATTCAGATAAAACAATTGAAACATTAGAAACATACCCTTAGAACATGCGTCTAAAAGGATGAAACATTTTTAATAATGCTTGCAATTTTCATGTGAAGCCATTGTAACATATACAACGTCGCTGATCTACTTTTATGATATACATAAAGAGAATAAAAAATATATAAATATTTTAAAATAAAAATAAAAAGATAAGAAAAATAAAAATAAATAAAAAATAAAAAATGAAAAAGAAAAAACACGCAGCGCGGGGGCGAGCGGCTCAGCGTGCGAGGGACGCGCGCGTCGGCGCGTGGGAGGTGAAAAAAAAATCGCGCGGGGGCGCGCTGAGGGAGACGCGCGCGTGCTCCTTCGTTTTCAAAAAAAATCGCGCAGGGGCGCGTCCGTTCGCGCGGCCAGACGTCCGTCAGCAATCATTTCCGTTTATTTTTTGCCTTGTTTAGTTGAAAAAAAAAATGCAAGATTTCTCGTCATATCGATTGTCTTTTACGCATATATAGGACATTAAATGATGTAGCAGTTATTACATGTTTGTACTTTTTACCTGACTTTCTCGAAACGAATCTTTTAAGTTTATTTAGGCCATGATTGAACACAAGATTCCCCGTGTGCTACAGTGAACTCTTCACTGCCTTTTTGACAACTAAACGGGCCCTTTATTTATATTAGTAAAAATGCTGGTATCTTGCAACGAGAAAATATCAAAATAAATTTCGTCAACTTAATTGTTAGTGACCATACATTGCAACTAGAGAATGTCAAAAGAAATTTTCGATAACTTAATTAATTTTGTAACCAATCTAGAAAAAAGTAATTATTATACGTGTTTGACTTGTGTACTAACATCTCTTTGTCAAAAAAAGTTAAAAAAGATATGAGTTTTCTTATCAGAATATTTCTTATTTTATCTGCATCTCGCCTGCTTGCCCTCCCTCATGTTACCATATGGTACAAAAGTTAACCGGGCACACAAAACTAAATCCGGACTAAATACACGTCTTATTAAGATTTAAGCATGATCCATTAAAAATATATAGACCTTCTAAATCCAACCGTACAAACTACTTTAAATTATATTGGTCCAGTTTAATCTCAAACCAAACAAATTCTAATACCCAAAAATAGATTTAGCAACAGACTCTAAGGCCCAAAAATAGTTTTAGCACGAAATTTAATAGAAGATTAAATCAACTTTAATAGGTGACTCTTATATTTAATAGGTGACATCACATGAACACGCGTGATTTGATATGATGTGATTCATTCGCTGCCAATAAACTTTTGTAGCTTCAAATTTAAAAGTTACAGAAGTAAAAGTGACACTGAGTGGCGATAGAGTGAGTGGCGGGTGGCAAGAGAGTGAAAGGCGTGCAAAATGGATGGACGGAAAAAAAGATGGAAATTTTCCCTCTTTATTATTAGGTATAGACAGATTTAGTAGTAGCAAATTTATCCGTACATTGCAACAGGTGAAAAGAAATTCTACCTCATATAGTTAGCACTTGATGGTATACGGATTTAGGTTGGTTGAGTAAGGTTTCATCTAAACTTATCGATATTTTGTAAAACATTTTAAATTGTTTATTGCGATGGAATATTTTGGTTGAGATTAGTATTAAGCACTCTCTCTGTTCTAATTTATAAGTTATTTTGCTATTTCTAGATACACAATTTTTATTACTATGTATTAAGACATATAGTACATCTTGATGTATGATCAAAGTTATCTCTTGATGCATGACAAAACTTGTGTATGTTGTTGTATATATTCCCTCCATCCTAATTTATATGTCGTTTGACTTTTCAAGTCTAACTTTGATCAATCGTCTTATTCAAAATATATGTGTAAAAAGAGTTAAATTTAAATTATTCTTGAAGAATTATTATTAATAAAGTAAGGCATAACAAAAAGAAGTGATATTTTACATAAATTTTTGAATAAGACAGAGTGTTCAAACTTGATATCAAAAAAGTTAAAAGACTTATAAATTGAAATGGATTTAGTAAAATATATAATTTATAGTATGACAATTTCTGGACTCGTCCTATGGCACTATAGTGGTACTCCATCCGTCTCAAAATAAGTGTCGTTTTTGGCTTTTTAAAATCGATTGTTGGCAATTTGTCTTATTCAAAAAATTTGCAAAAATATAAAAATAAACAAATCAAGGTTAAAATACTTCTAATAATGAATCATTTTATAATAAAATAATTAATTTTTTCATAAAATTTTTAAATAAATAAGACTAATGATCAAAAGGAGATAGTCAGAATCTTAAAACGATACTTCTTTTGGATGGAGGAACTACACCTTAAATACTACCAGTACAGTAGCGCTGAGAAGATGCCATCCTAGGAGTCTCGGAGGCATGACTAGTTACCACGCTGCTGGCCAACAATGTGCTGTGGTACGTTAATTAAGGTGTGGTGAAGTACCCAAATAGCCAAAGCAGCGGTAACTGTGTTTATCTTACTTAATTTACCTTCATTGCCAACTCATCGAATTGATAATTAACCAACAAATTAAATAAACAACTTTTAAAAAGGGACTTGTACCGCTACAATGCAAATTGGGTTTAAACTGATGTTAGTCATTCGAGTGGTCGGTGTACCTGTAAGTGGCGTGGGGCACGGTTGTGCATGTGTGCCATCGTCTGGTGACCTTTTGTTTTTGGGTAAAAACTAGGGGTTCTAACACCGGGAGACGGATGATGTGCAAGAAGAACACAAGAATTATACTAATTCAGACAACGGGCTGCTCTACGTCCAATTCTAAGGTGACGACTTGTATTATCTTACACTGTGGTGCTTGTAATAGGGGTTACAAGTTGGACGAGAGAGGGAAGTGCTGCCAAGTCTCTGTGACTGAGAGTGGAGTGATGTGTATGGTATTCGTTGGTCTTGTGCGTGTGTTAGTGGTTTGGATGGTTTCGAATGAGTTCGAATGCCAGATGTTCCAATGCCCTATGAGTGATCTTTGCTCTCTCTTTCATAGTTACAAGGGTGGCACTAGGTTACATGCAGTCTATACGTGCAGGGGATGCCTAGAGAAGAATTCCCAAGGGGCTAGGCGTCTGTCGTCTTCTGGTGGAATGGTCCGGCTGTTGGTATTTTTAACGTCATCACTATTTAACAACATTAAAAATACATGGTACTAAATTAACTTGTCATTAGCAACTAGCCACTTATCTCTCACCAACATCCCTAAACATTGAACTAGGTTGTCATCCCTAATTATATTAGTTAGGAATAAAGTATTAAATGAATCTATTATTTCGTGTGACTAGGCAGAAATAAATATAAGAATATGAACTAAAGAACAATTCTGCAAACGGACAGATAATTATACCATTGTAGCATTTTACCTAGAGTATTACCAGGTTGTCGATTTATATTTATACCACTGGAAAGGTCTAGCAGGATTTATATCTACAACTTATACTGCTAATGTAAAAGATAAACCATAACTATAATCCTACTCATAGCAGGGATAAGTCACATGATAAGGATATATAGGATAAATATGATCAGTCATCATCATAAATAGGTAAATATCAGAGCTCATCTAGTCATAACAATAGCTAGCCAATGGATAGATAAAGAAATTAATATCTAAAGTAGTTCTATAACTACGTCAATGAATACTATGATTAGTGTAATTACATCTAACAATCATTGTTTAACTCTACCTACATCATGATTAAATGTAAAGGAGCACCATCTAATGAGGATATTAAGACACAAGGGTCACCTCCTTCGCGACCGCTCTGCTAGACCTACATACGGGGGGTGGACTACAGAGGAATCAACGTAGCGGTCACCTACGCGAACTACCACATGACTCGGTACATTAGGGTGCACTCGCACATAAGCAAGATATCTAAACACCACGTCTACATTCTGCCAATCATTCATCCACGATATCTCTGAACGAACGCTATACGAGCAATTACATAAATTCTATAGGATCAAACTAACTATGCTAAACATATAATCAAAGTGAACAATGACTATTGCAATTAAGAACATATATAAGATTAAGAGCAATATTTCCCAAATCATAATGTTGAATACAATAAGAGAAAAGAACTAGAACTATACCGAACTCCATGCTCCAGATAGATGCCAGGGGCTCCGGATCCCACTGAAGAACTAGAACTCCTCTACTTCTAATCTAACTAGGCTAAAACTATGAACTAGAGAGGCTCTGATGAATTAGAGAGGCTTTGGATGGCTTGATCTCCAAATGACTTGATGCCTCTCGGGAGGGGGTCTACCCCTTTATTTATAGTCCGGTGGGATGAACGTGCGCCGTAGGATCAAACCGACTTAACCAAGGGCCGAGATGACTCCTTATAGGCGGTGGAGGAGGACTTCGGAAGGTGGGGGCCAAACCCTAGAGGGGGCGCCGCCCGGCCCCCCTTGGGACCGGCCGACCCCACCTGGCAGGGTCCGAGGCCCCGGTTGCTCGGGTGTCTTCTAGATGCTTCTAGGGTTCTGATGACGATGTTTGCCTTCGCGGTTAAGTTTCGTGTCTTTTACGCACTTTAATTCCTCTTTTACGCTTTTCTGGAATAATCCCTGGAAAATACAGAATATGCAAAATTTCGTGTCTAAAGTTCTAATAAAAGTTGACGTTATCCACCGTCAACAACTCCCCCAAGCTTACCTTTTGCCAGTCCCTTAGCAAACAATCTAAGCCTAATTACTAATATATTTGGATCATGAGTTGCTACAATGCTTTCATGCCTTCCAAGTACACATGCTTTCAAACAGAAATTCTCCTCCGGATTAGACAAAACTGCTCTAACTCTCGAACTTACCCATTTTACCTTTAACTATGGAGTTTTACAGATTTTGCATTAGTCTTGAGCAATCGAAAGACAGAACAATCAAGCCAAGCACTATGTCTCAAATTCTTTACAGTACTATTATTCCGGAGTTTTGCAAATTTTCAAAATAAAACTCAGAACTTAATTGTATGACACCCTCAAGTCTCTCAGTATCTGTAGTATTTATGGATCTCACCGAGACATTAATGATGTTATGCCTTCCTACAACTAAGGAGTGTAGTGAAGCTTACAGGAGTGACAATAACAAAGATGAGCATACTTGCAGTTCATATATTGTAAAGTCAAACAATGGATCCACCGAGAGTCAAGACATACAATCAAACCAAGATGTGCATGTGTATGGAATATGGTGGATATGTGTATATATGGTATTTAGTGGCTAATTCTAATTCTACTTTTGCTCCTTGAAAATAACTCACTCCTTTAAAACTTAGAACTTTTCGCAGGAGAACATGGGCTATCATTATTCTTTATTCTTTCTTTTTTTCAGGGAGGCGGACATCTAAGTACCCATTGTTTTAATTGCTGGGACACTTGTCCATCTTTTACTCCCCTTTTTTTTCAATACTTTTGCATAGCCACATGCATCCTTTGAATATAAATAATTGGAGAGATAATGATAAGAACTTAGAACAATTAAACAGGGGCTGTCCTATGGAGTATATATTTTTGGGTGTTTACTCCCAGTGTAGGAGAAAACATTTTTAAGGTGGATCTGGATGAAAGTGGAAGATGATTGCGCTTACTCCTAGAGTAGGAGTAATACAAATGTGGATGGAGTGTGTAAGTGATCTTGGTTTTAAAAGCATGACAAGGCTCTCATAAGATATATAACAAAGGTTGACTGAACTCAATACAAAACAAGCAGCATAAATGTGCTAAGGTTTTCCTAACTCTAAATATATTACATATGGCTTTGGTAGGAATTCAAACTTTGTCATAAAAGAGCTCATCATGTAAGATTTTAAATTTTCAAAATAAATCTCCAGAACTTAGTAATGCTAGGAATAAGATAAATAGCAGCTCAACCTTCATAAATCATATCACTCAATCACCTAGACTTAGCTCAGTCATATGCCTCCATAAGTTTTAGGTTCAGAATAAATTCTTAAGTCAAAACAGCAATATCTAAAACTCGGGAGAATTCACGGTTTGAAAACTAGGCACTTGAAAAGTATTACGGCAGAGCAACTATTCATCATCTTCAAGACAAAGTTTTAATGTTCATCAGTTTTAATTAACTCTAGCCTAAACTGACTCTAAACATACTCTAATATATAGATAAATATTTATTTGGTTTAATTGTTATTCATCTTTTCATTTGTTTTTTTTACTATTGGACTTACAAAAGACTCTATGACTTGTGGACCTTCATGTGCCCACATGTTTTTGGTATTTTTAGATTTTCTTATGGTACTATGGTGAACCTTCATGTGTTCACATATTTTTGGTATTTTATGACTTTATAAAACAGAGTCAAAAATCGCATAGGTATAGTTACCTGATAACTAGGGCTAGATGTTTGGAATACTTGGTGTTGATGATCTTCAAGGCGAGCTTGCCAACAGTAGTCCTAGTGGGCTCCACTGATGGGCTCACTCCTTAGTCATAATGTCGTTCCTGCATAATTATGCTCCAAAAAGAAAACCAAAACTCGAGGCTCGAATTTAAGGGGTTAGCGGTCAGCCAGATGAGTAATTAATTATTCTAATGAGCTAATATTAATTGACAGATTCTAGCAGGATTTTTGTTTTTAGATTTTCTATTTTGTGATGCAGTAAAATAAATATAGATTCTATTTTATTTTTATTTTGATGCCACCACAACAAATATTCCTACGGGGTTACCATAAGTCTACTTACATGGGGCTTTAATATTTTTGATGCAATAAAAGCTAAAAAAATTTTCTTTCTTTTCAATGCACTAATAACACGGTAAAGATTTTTATTTTGTTTTAATATGCATAGAGTTAAATATGCATGCTATGTTTGTATTTATTTTTAGGCCACCACAATGAGTACTCTACAGGTTTTAAACCGCAAAGGTTTCACATGGGGTTTCAAGTTTTTAAGATGCATGAATATATCTTAATGCATGCCTATTCACTCTTGTCATTTTCTATGCAAAACTAATGCAGAAGGGTAAACCTACTTAAGAGAAAATAATTCATGCAATGCAGAAAAACAAAAATGAATAACTACCGATATTACCTTACGGCGAGAGTTCGATGTTTTAGAGTCTTCTGAACTGGACTCCTCCTTGTAGTGATTCATTAGTCAAGTACTTTGGTTTGCTCTTGAGGTGGTGCCTCCACTAGTGGCGCCCAATGGTGGTGCCACCTTCTTTCTTTCTTTTGTCGGCATCTCGAAGCCAATCTTATGTGTATCATTATTATTGGTTGAGAACTTCCACTTATAGAATTTGGGGGATTCTCTCCCCACACTTTGATTGAAGTGTGTTCTGCCCATAAAGACAAGGTAGAGATAAAGTGCATGGGCTCTGCTGGTGGAAAAACACCAACAGAACCAGAAATTTATTCATTCTCTAACCTTGGGCACAATAAGATTGATGTTATTCATATTGTTTATTTATAACATGGGTGAGAATACAGAAGTATAAATATGGCATTTAAACTTGTGAGATAAAGAGTAAAGTTATTTAACCGTTGGAAAGACTATTCATCTTTAAAATTTTCATGATGACTATTGTTTTTCAAGAATAATAGGCGAAGTATTTATAGCTTCCTTGGTTAAGACTGAGATTAAGAGAATAGCGCTATGAACAAAATTAGAGAACAAATCATGTTGAGTTAATCAGGTTGATCAATTTAAGTAGTAACTCTAACATGGTTGTATTTTTCATTTATTGCATACCAAGATCAAGAGGAAATTAATAACCCCTTACCTTAAGATGTTACCTTCATCATTGGAGCATGATAAAGGGTAGGTGAAATTCAATGGTCCTTTCCTTCATTGCATCTTGAGTTGTTCGTTAGTATCTTTTCTTTTACTCTGTTCTCACTCTTCAGACCTTCTGCTTCTCTCATTATATATATATATATTCTCTGCAAGGGGTTAGTAGACAACACATACCCGAAGGAATATTCAATTTAAAGTACGGATAATATTTGCTAATGTTAATTTATAGCTTTAGTTTTTAAATGATTCATCATTACTTCATTCAAAAGAAAATTTTTCAACAAGGTTAAGGTAAAGATATTATTTGAAGGGTACCTTCAACCTCAACTTGATTCTACGAATAGTCTCCTAATAGGATTTAAACATTTTTACATGGGAGAGGTGAGTCTACATATACAACCGAATTCTTAGACAAGTATGCTTTGATCTTATAGTTATGTTCAAGTAATATTCTGAAGCATAATTATAATAGAACAAGGAAGTTTACAAGATTAAAGATATTTATTCAAATAGAACCAAGAATGTGTATGGTGAACCAAAAAGAGCATTTTTTTTAATTGTTAGCAAGTTAAGTTTGAGCATGGCATAGGGTAGGTGTGACCAAGATAAATTAGCAACATGATATAAGATGTTGATTGTAGCTAAATATTACATGAGGCTTGAACAAACGTACCTTATGTCTTCATCCTTCTAAGTAAGTAGTGACAAACTTACTTGGAAGAGGAGGCTTATTCGGTTCATCTGTTGGTGAAAGCTTATGGTCTGCTGAGTAAGACCCTCCTTCTATCATCTTTACCTTTTCACCATCTGATGAAAGTACAGATAATTATATGCTCTTCATTCATCAACCTTTTCTTGATTTTGATTGAATTGCGGTTGATGAGCTTGGGTCCACTGGAGGTGCAAACTCAGGCTCCTCCCTACTTGTCTTTGTCTTCTATTGGCATGGCAATGAGTTGTTCTTCTTTAAGTGATATGCCAGCCGTCTTGATGATCAGGGCGGGGAGCTTCTTTGATGTTAAAGTAAAACTTCATCTCCAATAGATTAAGGATGTTCTTTTCTGTAAAATGTTAATGGACACATACCCGAGGGAATATAATAAAATTGAAATACAGGTTTTGTTGTCCATACTATTTTGCGATTTTTCCTCTATGCTAACAAGATGATATATGGTTTTAAAATTGTTTAGTATAGATTGTGTCTATAGTGTTTTACATTGTTGTTGCTACATTCTAGCATGGTTCAAAACAGAGATAACTTGCAACGAAAGATAAATGAATAAATATTAATACTCACAGTTCTTTCTCTTATAAAGAATGAGCTGGGTCTTCTTGTGCAAAGTCATTACTGCCTTGATTCATCTTCGGTGTGGACTCATCTCTTGACTTCCCCAGATTTAATTCAAACTTTTCCTGCAGGGGTTAGTTCGACAAAATATCCAATGTCTACTACAGCAATTTCTAATTTAATAACCAAACCAAACTCCATGTCTAGCTTTAGTTAAGGAAGGTATTTTAACCTAAGCACCACGCTTAATTTAAAAACTTTTAAAAAAATACTCATATGGCCATATGTAGTACCTCCAAACCAAAACTTACTATGGCAGACAAAGGTAACATGAAAGCACTAGTAAGGAATTATTCAGGTAGAGATGAAAAAGCATGATCATGGTGAGTTTTTTTTTAAAAAAATACTAATCATGAGCCTTCATGTGCTCATATATTTTTCTTTCTTTTAATAAGAATGCAACTGAGATGGATATATGAATGGAACTAAATAAGTTATGAGTAGAAAAATTTAAAATAAATAGGGTGAATATATGGATTAAAGTAAACGTGCAGTGAAATGCAAGAGATAACTACTCATCAAATTTAAAGTCCATGAGCAAGACTTTCTCACCTTTATTTGATTCTACTTACCATGTCTCACATGATGGAATTTGTGTGTGATGTAGCATCTTTATTCCCGTCACTTGAGATATGAATTGAACTTTTGTGACATCGACCTCTTTTTTCAAATCTTGGATTTATTATGTTTCTTCTTTTTGTGGGAGCTTGCCGGAAGGTCGTAAACCGGTCATTCATTACCTTGCATAAGATATTAAAGTAGACAAAACACAGGTAATCCTGCTTGAGCAGGGTTAATGGTTATCTCTATTACATTAATAATTACAAGTCCATCAATATTCTTAATATGACTATCTACCTTTCCCGGCAACAACGCCAAAAATGTTTGTTGATATTTTTAACGTCATCACTATTTAACAACATTAAATACACATGATACTAAATTAACTTGTCATTAGCAACTAGCCACTTATCTCTCACCAACATCCCTAAGCATTGAACTAGGTTGTCATCCCTAATTATATTAGCTAGGAATAAAGTATTAAATGAATCTATTATTTCGTGTGACTAGGCAGAAATAAATATAAGAATATGAACTAAAGAACAATTCTGCAAGCGGACAGATAATTATACTATTGTAGTATTTTACCTAGAATATTACCAGGTCGTCGATTTATATTTATACCACTGGGAAGGTCTAGTAGGATTTATATCTACAACTTATACTGCTAATGTAAAAGATAAACCATAACTATAATCCTACTCATAGCAGGAATAAGTCACATGATAAACATATATAGGATAAATATGATCAGTCATCATCATAAATAGGTAAACATCAGAGCTCATCTAGTCATAACAATAGCTAGCCAATGGATAGATAAAGGAATTAATATCTAAAGTAATTCTATAACTACGTCAATGAATACTATGATTAGTGCAATTACATCTACCAATCATCGTTTAGCTCTACCTACATCATGATTAGATGTAAAGGAGCATCATCTAACGAGGATATTAAGACACAAGGGTCACCTCCTTCGCGACCGCGCACTGCTAGACCTACATACGGGGGGTGGACTACAGAGGAATCAACGTAGCTGTCACTTACGCGAACTACCACACGACCCGGCGCATCAGGGTGCACTCGCAGATAAGTAAGATGTCTAAACACCATGTCTACATACTGCCAATCATTCATCCACGATATCTCTGGACGAACGCTATACGAGTAATTACATAAGTTCAATAGGATCAAATTAACTATCTAGACATATAATCAAAGTGAACAATGACTATTGCAATTAAGAACATATATAAGATTAAGAGCAATGTTTCCCAAATCATAATGTTGAATACAATAAGAGAAAAGAACTAAAACTATACCGAACTCCGCACTCCAGACAGACGCCAGGGGCTCCGGATCCCGCTGAAGAACTAGAACTCCTCTACTTCTAATCTAACTAGGCTAAAGCTATGAACTAGAGAGGCTCTGATGAACTAGAGAGGCTTTGGATGGCTTGATCTCCAAATGACTTGATGCCTCCAGGGAGGGGATCTGCCCCTTTATTTATAGCTCGGTGGGATGAATGTGCGCCGTAGGATCAAACCGACTTAACCAAGGGCCGAGATGACTCCTCATAGGCGGTGGAGGAACACTCCGGAAGGCGGGGGCCAAACCCTAGAGGGGGGCGCCGCCCGCCCCCCTTGGGGCTGGCGGGCCTCACCTGGCAGGGTCCGGGACCCCGATTGCTCGGGTGTCTTCTAGATGCTTCTAGGGTTCTGATGACGATGTTTGCCTTCGCGGTTAAGTTTCGTGTCTTTTACGCATTTTAATCCCTCTTTTACGCTTTTCTAGAATAATCCCTGAAAAATACGGAATATGCAAACTCGTGAAAATTGTCAGTTAAAACCCTGGACTAGTATGTATTCATGTGTCCTTTCGTGTCTAAAGTTCTAATAAAGTTGACGTTATGCATCGTCAACACCGGCACAGTAGTGGCATGGCCGTTGTCCTTCAGGCGTGCTTGCTTATGTGGCGAGGTGTAACACCCGTCCCAATTTAGAATTTGGCCCATAGTGGCCGGTTTAGTCCCACCATGGTTGTTAAAGGTGGGTTAGACCAACATATAAGACTTATAGAGTCCATCCCATCATCCACGAGTTAACTCTTTTAAGTGAAGCGAGGACAAAGGCTTAACTGGGATGGTGGGTAGGCGTGGTTCGCTCAGTGTGTAGAGTGGATCTGAGCCGTTTGGACTCTGGGGCATTACAAATGGTATCCGAGCCAACCTTCACGGCCATGGGCGCGTGCGGGCCAGGGGCACGGACATGGGGGTTCATTGCGCGTGTAGGCCTTGCGGGGCGCACGGCGTGGCACATGTGCCGGCATTGGACGCACGGTCGCGTGTGCTAAGAGGGGAACGTTCCTGATTATCGTTTGCCCAGTTGTGGGTGTGTTAGCCCGACGAGGACGTCGGGCCCTTTGAGGGGGGTGTATGTAACACCTGGCCCAATTTAGAATTTGGCCCATAGTGGCCGGTTTAGTCCCACCTTGATTGTTAAAGGTGGGTTAGACCAACATATAAGGCTTCTAGAGTCCATCCCATCATCCACAAGTTAACTCTTTTAAGCGAAGCGAGGACGAAAGCTTAAGTGGGATGGTGGGTAGGTGTGGTTCGCTCAGTGTGTAGAGTAGATCTAAGCCGTTTGGACTCTGGGGAGTTACACGAGGTAGACACTGTCTCTCAAGTGCAGTGCATGGCGTGGTTGACGTCCTGCGAGTTCTATGTATGAATGGACGCATGGGCGCCGGTCTTCTGGTACTGTCGAGGCGTGGGCTTCACCCCTCGGACGTACTTGTCCCTGTGGGCGTCGTCACCCAAAGGGAACGGGCACTGTCCTACTGGCACTGTACAGGCATGGGCGCCACCCTTGGGTGTACCCGCCTCCGTAGATGGCGCTGCCCGAAGAATGGGCGCTCAGGTGAATGACATGCACAGTGGAGAAAATTGGTAGCACAATGACTGTTATCCTAGTCAATTTGACTGGGCGTGGTTACAGGAGTTGGAAAGTGATAGACATCGCGTCCTAATTGCGTCATCACGCGCGCGCACACACACACACACACAGAGAGAGAGAGTGAGTTAGCAAGAATAGTGTCCAGAACCCTTGCCACCAGTACCCCTGCTCCTGTGGCAGCGTGGGCGATGGAGAAGTGGTCTAACTCTGTATCAGGTCGTCCGATTTAACCCATACGGTAGACGTGCGCTCCACTGGGGGAGAACGTGCGAGTGGATCTGCCTGATGTGATGGTGCCCGTGTGCGAAACCGGCACAAAGGGTGAAGTCTCGGGCGCGGCGAGTGACTGTGACATCGTGTGGGGGGCTCGGGCGAAGCGGAGAATGGAGCCTGAGGGTGTGGCTTCCCGAGCCTGCTCGTTAAGGGCCCGGGCGAAACGGAGAATTGCTCTTGAGGGTCCGACTGCACCCGAGGTCGGGGCGTCTACCTCGGGTGAGTCAGGAAGTGGGTCCAGAGATGTTCGCCCGCGTTCCCTGTTCTGCTCTGTGACCTTGGGCGTGACAGGGACCCCTCTGTTGGGGATTTGGGCTTAGTTCTTTTGGATATTAGGTGGTTTTGCGTTTAAATAGGGCACCCCTATTTTAGGTACCTGACAGTAGCCCCTGAGCCTGTGGGAGAGTGATGACATTCCACAGAGGATGAGATTTGCATCTAGTGTAAGACCCCAGTGTTAAGCATACATTTTATTGCATTGCATGAGTATGAACATCATTCCATCATTTGCATGTTTGAATTAATGTGGTGATTTTTAATGATCATGCCATGCCACCAATATATATATATATATATATATATATATATATATATATATATATATATATATATATATATATATATATATATATATATATATACTCCCGGGAGTAGTTACTTCTATCTTTAAAAAACCACATTACGTATGTGTTCATATTTATTTATAACTTTGAGTATGTTTACATACTTATATTATGGTGCTCCAAATTTTCCTATGCGAAAAAATTTTAAGGAAACCTATACTTTTTAATATATTACGAAAATACCACTTACTGTAGTATATAAAATAAGTATGACCACATACTCGATGTATGCATGTATACTTAATAAATATACTACCATAGATGGTCTAGTGTGATCATATACTTCATGCAAATACACTTCATTCGATCATATATGCCCTAAATCTGAAGATATAAACATAAGAGTAACTACTCCCTAGGAGTAGAAAATAATTTCCATATATATATATATATATATATATATATATATATATATATATATATATATATATATGAACATGAATTAAATGGAAGCACAAAAATATTTCTATATAATTTTGGATTTTCAATTCTTGTTTAGAATAGTTAATCAAATGTTTTGCATGTTGTGAAGGCCAATTGATTTGGTCTCTAAATAAAAATTTGACCTAGGGTTTGACTTAGAGCTATTTAGAGTTATTTTGCTATTTCAAATCAAAAGTGCAATTAAAAAGATCAAATGATTTTGTGTTTTAAATAAAGTTGTAGGAAATTTAACTCAGAATAAATTCTATTTCTGGGTCAAGTCATGAAAATGACTCTAGCATGCTCGATTATGGCTCTTAAGGCAGATTAGGGTTAGACCTCCATCTCTGAATTTTGTTTTAAGTCTTGGGCTGATTTTCTGTTTTAATGTGTCTGCCTTTAGTAGTTTGTAATTCGCAAACCAGACTGAACCAGCTCAAGGTTTCCTAATATCAGCTGTGGATCACGTATAGCCCTATAATCCATATTACTGAAGTTGTCCCTGATTCTCTCTAGATTAAGAGCAAATCGCCACCAAAAATCAAGTTTCAGTCGAACGAACATGTACTGAACTAGGCTGAACTGAAACTGTTTCTCAGTTTGAACGTTCGACGTGTCGTTTCGCCGTCTCGCCACCGCCGTGCCTCCGTGTCGATGTTGGCTCGCTCCACCGCCTGCTGAGCTTCGATTTCGATCAGCATCGCAACCCAGGGCCTATCCAGTTGCCTGCTCGTGGATTCCCTCGTCCCTCTCCTAACCTTTCCTTGGCGCTGTGTTGCTGCTCGCGGCCTGCCGCCATGAGAGAAGGCGAGCAGAGCTCGCTGCCGCCGCTCTACGTCCTCCTCTGGCCATCCTCCGCCCAAATCAACCGCACCATCACCTTCCTCGTCCCATACCGCCCCTCCTGAACCCTTTCTCCGGCCGTTCCCGCCGCCGTAGCGACATGGCCGCTGGGGCCATCGCCGCCGCGCCTCTCGTCGCCGTGGCCAGGCCGTCTGGGCCTGCCTCGGGTCTAGCTGAAGCCGGGCGTGGATGCAACTGGACACCGTCACGCTCGCGTGAGCCTCGCTCCGGCCGCCGGGCCGCTGGTCGCCGGTGAGCTCAGGCCGAGCCGGCCACCGCCCCTGCGTGCCCTCTGTTCTGTTCGATCTAAGGAAGAAGAAGGAGCTCCTGGTCTATGACATGCGGGCCCCACTAGAGAGCAATACAGTACTAATACATCTCAGGTTTTCGTTGATCTTTGAAAATGCATATCTCAAGATTTGTAGCTCCAAAAACTGATGGGGTTTGTTTGGTTAGTTTTGTTATGAAATATTCTACATGTTAGGTCTATAAGGTGTACTGTTTTATACATGTTTACGTGCTGTGTTTATTAATCTTTAAAAGTGCTTTAGAAATTTTCTTTAAGTTGGATAGATCCATATCTTGAGATATATAAGTCCAAAATTAGTGATTCCAGTTTTGTTAATTTTGTGATGACATGAACTAACTAATAAATAAAAACATGTAGGTTGCTTACTGTTTTCATGCATTTTTAGTTTAATCTTGATAAATAGATGGTTTACGCTTGCTTTCCTTGTTATTTTCATACCTGCAGATATATTGCTCAAATAAATGTGAAATTTCTATGACATGTTAATTATGTGATGTTTAACGGTTTATTAAAAGTTCAGGATTTTAGGATTGATAGTTTGTGAGTTTTTGAATTTAAAAGCTTGTTGTCTGTTTTTGATTCTAATCTG
Organism: Eremochloa ophiuroides; assembly: GCA_038502445.1. NCBI lineage: Eukaryota > Viridiplantae > Streptophyta > Magnoliopsida > Poales > Poaceae > Eremochloa > Eremochloa ophiuroides. The sequence continues at coordinate 32,242,925 of JAHLJS010000006.1, read as the reverse complement.
GACAGATCTGAATAATTTACCTGTTTGGCTCATTTAAGTGTAGAATCATACTTTGGTGATAATAGTTTTATTACTTTTTATGTCCTAGTATTGGCTAATAAGCACTAACCTAGTATTGATCCCAGGCAAGCCCTGGTGCATTCTTAATTCCTATGATTTCGAAATGAATTGACTTGAGTATAGTGATTGTTGCATTAAGTGTAGGAATTGCTTGAAACCATTGTTGCATTAGGAATACCATGAATAGCTATATACCCTTCACCTAAATAGGTTTAGGATCGTCTCTTCAGCTTAGCTATGCTTAGAACCGGTAGATATGGTGATCCCGGTCACCAAAATAGAAAGTGAGAAGTACGGTTGGCTATATTTGCTATCGTGAAATAACCATGTGAGTTGAGTGTCGAATTGAGTTTGGGGCGGGATGATGATCTGGACACGAAAAGACATGGAGGTCTTGTTTGCGTGCCAATCCCTGCCAAGTTAATTAGGAAGATATGTAACAGAACCGCCTAAATCACATGGCCCACAGGCGCCTGTCATTATCACTAATGACCTCTGACAGCTGGGCCCGTGTCCCATATGATCTAGGCAGCCCTGCCGGGTTACATCAGCACCCGTTTCTCCGACAGGATCCCATTGCGAAGCCATTACAGGATCACAATATTTCAAAATAAAATACATCAGAGTAAAAGTGCGGAAGATTGAATAATACTTAGATTACAAACCAGTTATTCAAATAGAATCCAAATGCAGTTATTACAGTCCATAGTTCAAATAGTAGTAGCAGTATTAGATCAACGACATAACATAATAAGATAGGTAGTAACACGGACCCTGCCCACAGGTCCTCTTCACTCTTCTTCATTATCCTGGATGATGGTTACGTAGCAAGGGGCAAGACAAATCTCCTGCTGCTGACTACCTGCAACGGGGTTAACAAACCCTGAGTACTGGGGTACTCCGCAAGACTTACCTGATTAAGAAAAAGGAATGAGACTCAGGAATGCAGGCTGAGGGTAGTCAAGGTAAGGCTTTAGCAAGAGTCAAGATATTTTACGGAAAGAGCATTACTAATCCTGTTCTCAATATTTTAATAATCCTTATTAGTAGTCAATAGTAATAATTCACAATTCTTTTCTAATATGTCCATCAAACCAATTTACTTATTCATTCTAAAAAACATCCTACTTCCGAACCACTTTTCGATGTAGGTGTGAGGATCAAGTCTCCATAACCGAGGAGCAACGACGATTCGAATCGATTAGTACCCAGCTGGGGATCCCTAATCACACTGCATATGTAGCACCTAAGCTTGCATATACCAACCCCGTCTACCATGGCTTTTTCATCCCTGAACCGATCCTGCGCCACTCGAGAGCACAGTACTCCTCTCGTCTCCAGGCACGACGGCCACGAGGGTACACGCTACTCTCGCCATCTCTCCACTCCCATGTGACAGAACCGCCTTAATCATAGGGCCTACGTGCACAGTCATTGTCCCTAAGGACCCATGATCAGTCTGCACGAGTTCCCCTTGACCTAGGTGGCCTGCCGAGTTCTCTAGGAAACCCTAACTTCCCGAGGATCTCATTGTAAGCATTGCAGTATTACAACAGTTTACACAAATAATTTGAATCAGAGTACAAGGTGCGGAAGTATTACATAAACATAGATTTCAATTATAAATTACATTATCCTAACCGGAGTTCCGTAGTGGAGTAGCATCATAGAGCTAGACACCTTGCCCAAGGGTTATACTCATCTTCATCCATGCACGATCCGTCAACCGGCACGGTCTCACACAGAGCTGTACACCTAAGTCACCTGCAACAGGGGGTTAATAAATCCTGAGTACATGGGGTACTCCGCAAGACTTACCCGACTAAGAAAAAGGAATAAGACTCAGGAATGCAGGCTGAGGGGAGTCAAGGTAAGGCTTTAGCAAGAGTCAAAGAATTTTACAGAAAAGCATTACTAATTCTACTTTCAGTGTTTTACTCAATATTATTATAATCAATATCGATAGTTCTCAGTCCTTTCTCATATATCCTTAAATTCCAATTATTTAATCTTTCTCAAAAACATCATAGTTCCGAACCACTCTTCGCTGAATGGTCGAAGGATCAAGTCTCCATAACCGAGGAGCAACGACGATTCGAATCGATTAGTACCCAGCTGGGGATCCCTATCCACACTGCACATGTAGCACTTAAGCTTGCATATGCCAACCCCGCTTACCACGGCTTTTCGTACCCCAGAACCGGTCCTGCGCCACCCGAGAGCACAGTACCCCTTTAGTCTCCAGGCACGACGGCCACGAGGGTACACGCTACTCTTGCCATCTCTCCACTCCCAGTGCGTGGTTGTCGGTTCCAGCAGTAGAGCCACCGGAGTCAGAGGCTTTCCGTAGTATGTGGCTAGTTGCAAAGTCTCGATCCAACAGGCCTACAACGAATGGTCCCTAATGCCTTTTCCGTTGGCGACAATGCATTGGGACTCCAACCCAAGTACAAATGTCCCTTCGGTTTTCAAATCCTGTTTCCGTCGGTGACAATTGTTGGGACTCTAACCCAATGCCACGATCACCGAGCAGGAAATCCCTTCTCGTCGATGACAGTGTACTGATCAGGTGCACAGCCACCGAACGAGAATAATACCAATTCCTTTTTTCATGTTTAAATAACATATCATAATAGCTCAAAATAACATTTATGAAAATCTACATTATTTAAGCACGGCTAAGCATTTTCCAATGTTTTCATTTTAAAACAGGTTTCCAGGGATAATATATCAAGGTAGGTAATGCAACAAGTAGGTGACAATCAACTCCTATCAACGTAATGCATTAGATTAACTCAAGTTATAAACATTTTGTAAATCACAAGGAAGGGGCTGAATGCATCGGGGCTTGCCTGTATTGCAGGTCTATCTCTCTTGTCAGAAAACCAGGGTAATCCACTTGATTTCTCCCGGCGAATAATCCTTCGTCGGACACCAAGCAAGTCTTCCGAAACCCGGTTTACTACACGTAAAATAATAATGTGTATTTAACATGATGATATGTATGCTATAATGCATGGAATGCACAAAATTGTGAAGTAAATAAGGTGAACTTAATTTAGAAGGTTGAGTACAACTTTCCTTCACGATAAAGTTGCAAACCAACAAAATCAACTTGTTGTTTACCAACCAGGGTTTTACTTTACATTTAATTGTTCTATCAAGCAATTCATTCTATGTCTACCTATGAAAGGGCTAATAAAGTCCTAATGTAAGAACATGCTTAACTATTCATGTTTACCCATGAATTTGCATTCAAGAAGTTATTAACACCTCATGCATACATACATATATGCATATACTCATGAGAGGCTTATTTGATTAAAAAGCATTTTAGTTTTTATTATAATCATAAGTGGAGCATGAGCACCTCACCCAAGTAACTGCAGTGGCAGAAGGGTGCCATGGTCTCCACTGAGTCCGAAAATCACACAAAACCCTAAGTCATAAGATTTCTACTTAAATTTTTTTAATCAAATAATTCAACACTAATTAACTAACAGGGTTAATTACTTCCAAATGAGCCCAAACTTTAACAACAGCTAGGTCTTGCCCTAAAATAGTTCCAAAATAAATTTCATAATTTTTGGACTAACCTAGAATTTACTAAAATTCATCAACGTTGTATTTTTAATTTAAAAGTACATTTTTATATTTTGTAGAAAGTAGTTAAATACCACATTTAATATTTTTATAAAATTCTACACCCTGCAGAGAGTTCTCATAAATATTTTTATGATTTTTGGAGCAACTCATTTATTCCTATAAAAATAACAAGGCGTTACACTATTCATTATAATTGATATTTAGAAAATTTATTTGAAATTCCCACAAAAAGGAAAAATTCGATTTGGCCCGAGCCGGCCTGTGAAGAAGCAGTCCGGCCCAACCAGCCAACACTCTCTCCCTCACTCTCGTGCCTGGCTGGACCGGCCCAAATGGCCCACTCCAGCCCCCACCTCCTTCCCTGTCCACCCCACGGGCTCGACCGTGATACCCGTCGCCACTGCCCAACTCGGACTCGCCGGCGGCGAGCTCGCCAGCCACGGTGAGGACTCCGGCATGTTTCCCTCGACGAGACTGAACCACTCAGCTACTTTAAGCGACGCCTAGAGCTCCTGAGCAAGCTCGACCACACTCATGGCGACACGGCGGCTCGGCCCGCGGCAGAGCCGGCGTTCCGGGAGTTCGAAGTACCTACGAGCCTAACCAGATGGCCCCAAGACTAAAAGAAGCTCACCAAAATATGTTTCCCACACCAGTTGCAGTTGTGGAAGTGTCGAAGACGAGTCGTTGACGGTGATGACCCCCGAGGCGGCACGCTCCAGCGGGAAAGATCTCGTTCCGGTGGCTCCGCTGTCCCAAAAGCGAAACCAACCGACGCATCAGCTACCTAATGTCACCCTGAGTCTAGGACACTCAGTAGAGAGGGAAAGAGTTCACCCCAAACGGGCCGGCCACGCGCGGGTGTCGCGGTGGCGCCCTGGCCGGACTTGGCGGAGATGAATGGCTCATGGCGACTCCAATGATGATATGCGGCCCAAGTTGGTTCAAACGGTGCGCCAGAAGGTATCTAGTCTATAAGCAAGATGAATTGGACCATAGTGGAGCGACGGTGGTGAATGTGGGTGTGAACAGTGGAGTTCGCCCCCACGACGGCAATGGAGGGAAGGAGAGGAACATGGCGACTCGAGGGCTTCAAATCGAACCACGGCGGGATTAGGGCGTGTCCGGGGTCCCCACGAGCGCGGCGCGCTGTCGACCGGGCCTGGCCGGCCCCGGGCGGTGCGTGCACGCGCGGCTCTGCCTGCGAGCAGAGAGCAGAGAACCGGGCCCCCCTCCAAGCCAATTACTGTAGCAGGCTCTACACCCTATCCCCTTTTGCAAAATTACTCCTTATTTTGTATACAAACTTGAAAAATGTCCTTAATAAAAGTTGTAGAAAATTAAATTTGGAACAACTTTGGTTTTTGAACCAAATTCAAATTTTGAATGGATTTTTGGTAATTCAAAAAGGGGTAAAAGCTTGATTTGAAATTCATTTCAAATTCAACTAAATTCTCAAACTTTTTCTCAATAACTTGAAAATATGTAAAAATAAAAATTGTTCCACTTGTCAAGTCCTACAAGTTTCATTAAATGGGTTTTACCAGATTCTTCATAGTTTTTGAAATAGCATTTCAAATTTAAATTTCGAAACTGTTTAGGGTTTAATTTGAAATCTTACGGCATAACATCAAAATCCCCAAATATAAAAGTTGTTCAAATTGAAAAGTCTTACAACTTTCACTAAAGTAGTTTTCCCTAATTCTTGATATTTTTGAAATGGCATTTTAAATTTAATTAAACAAACACTAATTGGGTTTTAATTTAAATTTCTACAGGTAAACTTTAAAATCTATAAACATGAAAGTTGTTCCATTTTGCAATGGCTAAAACTTTTATTAAAAGGCCATCATCAGATTCCTACTAGTTTTTGAATTTGTATTTCAAGTTTAAACTTTAAAACGTAGATTAAGGTTTTATTTAAATTATTTTTAATAACTTCAAAATTGCCCAAAATAGAAGTTGCTCAACTTTTAAAGATTTACAACTTTTGTTTAAGGCCCAACACCTAATTCTATTTATTTTTTGATTTAGGGTTTTGGGTCCGATTAGGGTTTTTAATTGTTTTTCTTTTTATTTCTTATTTGGATTTAAAGGCATACACACAAACAATTATTTAAAACATAAAGTCACTCAAAGATACCTAAGTACAATCACATGTGGAAATAAAAAATTTGTTTTAATTAGTGCACAGTGAACATGTTTGATGCGGGATGATTTGCAACTAAGGATGATGACATGGCAGGTTTTAATTAACCGTAACACCAGGGGTGTTACATCCCAGTGCGTGGTTGTCGGTTCAAGCAATAGAGCTACCGGAGATAGGGCTTCCCGTAGTATGTGGCTAGTTGCAAAGTCTCGATCACAGCAGGCCGACAACGAACGGTCCCTAATACTTTCCGTTGGATATCATGCATTGGGACTTTAACCCAAATACCCTCGTAACCACCCGGTTTTCACATCCCTTTTCCGTTGGCGACGATAAGTTGGGACTCTAACCCAAACATATGACCACCATCCAGAAAACCCGTCCCCATTGATTACAATGGACTGGCCAAGTACACTGCCAATCAATGAAGACCATACCCTTCCCTTTCAATGATTCATCCTTTGCATATGATAATAGCATTTTATGCAAATCTAAATCAATTAAGCAGGGCTAAGCATTTTTAAATATTTAATTAAATCAGGTTCTCGGGTGTAATTAGTGGTCAAGGAAAGGTAATGCATCAATTGGTTATCACTCAACTACTATTAACCTAATGTAGTAGATTAACTCAAGTGATAAAACATTGTAAATACAAGGAGGAGCTAATGCACCGGGGCTTGTCTTGGATTGCAAAAAGAGTCGGGTCGGGATCGGTGCCGCAAATATCAAACCCTGGCACAAACTCAGCAATAGGCTCCTCAACTGTCACGTCGGGCTTCACCTCAGTATTCTCGGTCACTACACGTGTGCAATAATGGATGTATGAATACGATGCAATATGAAATGACAGATAAGATTCAATAATAAATAATACAGACTTGATCATAACCCTACCACAGGCTAACCATGATTATTCTAATCCATTAAGCCCTAAGTCATAAAGGTGATTGACCTAGAACCACAATCAATCCAAAATCACACAAAACTTAAGTCATTAAGATTTTCTATTTCTTTTATTAATCTTTCAATCAAACATATAATCAATAACTAACCAAACTAATTTCAGTTGTGCCCAAACTTTACCAACAGTTAGATTTTGACCTAAAACAATACCAAACAAAATTTTCATGATTTTTGGGGTTATAGAAAATTAATTAAAATTACACAAAGTTGCATTTGTTAATTACATTACTGATTTTTAAATTTCACAGAAAGTGCTCAAACCCTACAGATAATATTTTTATCAAATACTACACATCACATAGAACACCCACCATTATTTTCATGATTTTTGAAGCTACACATTAATTCTAACAAAAATAACAAATAGAAGCACTATTCACTTGCAGTTTAATTCAAAAGCCTATTTAAAACCCACCCGAAAATTGAAAAAAACGCCTCTGGGCTTGAGTCGGCCCATAGCAGCACAGGCCAGCCTAGTGCGGCCCATGCACACCCGCGCCCCCTCTCAGCTTCTCTGGGCCACTGACGGGCAGACCCCACCCGTCAGTGCCTTCTTCCACCTCCGCTCTCTCTCTCGGCGCGGCTCATGCCCGCGCGCAACGCGGCGGTCTGCCGCCGGCAATCTCTTCAGCGGGGAAGACACCTCCGGCAAGCAACCCAAACCCCCGCACACAACCCCTAGGGACCTAAACGGACCCGCAACCACCGGCGACGAGCACAACACCACCACGACGGCTCGACGATGGTGGCACACCGTACGCTGGCAAGAACAAGACATGTGTCGACGGAATACCGGCGATAGTCTACCGAGGGGTATGCCCAAGGTAGTAGATGAGACGGTGAGGATGCGCCTGAGACGAACAAGCGTTGCGCAGTAAACGCGAGACACGGGATTTATACAGGTTCAGGTCGCCGCGAGGCGTAATACCCTACGTCCTGTGTGTTGCTGTCTTATATTATTATATGAGTTGAGTTGCCTTGAATTGAGGGGATCTATCCCTGCCCCTCCTTATATAGTCTGAAGGGACAAGATTACAAGTAAACTATCCAAGTTGGTACAATAACCGTGCGGTGCAATGCCTTGCGCTGCACGTCTTTATCTTCTGGGCCGGGCCAGCTTTGATGGTGTGGCCCATGTTTTGTCTTGTGGTACTAGGGGTCTATATCCCCACAGCTAGTCCCCGAGCGCCTTGCATTCGTCGGGAGATGCAGATCTTCAGAGTTGCTTGACCAGACGGATGTAAGGAGCTCAGAAAAAATTTGAAAAGAGCTTCTCTTTGGTGAAGTGTATCCACTTTTGGTTCGCTAGAATCAATACCTTCACCGTTAGGTGAAGTGTATCCACTTAGTCCCCGAGCCTGATTGTAGGTGACGTAGTCACGTGGTGTCAGGGTCAAAATCTTTATTCTTCTGATCATGTGAAGTGTCAACGAAGTACCCGAACAGCTTTGGTGCTCGAAAACACTTGATGGAGATGACGAAGTCCCCGAGCAGCTTTGCTGCTCGGAAACACTTGACGAAGGCGACGAAATCCCCGAGCAGCTTTGCTGTTCGGAAACACTTGACGAGGCGACGAAATCCCCGAGCAATTTTGCTGCTCGGAAACACTTGAGAAAGATGATGAAGTCCCCGAGCAGCTTTGCTGCTCGGAAACACTTGACGAAGGCGACAAAATCCCCGAGCAGCTTTGCTGCTCGGAAACACTTGACGAAAGCGACGAAGTCCCTGAGCAGCTTCTGCTGATCGGAAACACTTGACGAACATGACGAAGTCCCCAAGCATGGCGAGGCGCATATCAAGACCCCCGATGTGCTACCCAAGATCAGCACCCTGATCCGAACAGCATGGAGTGACTTAATAGCTTGGCGACGAAGTCCCCGAGCAGCTGTACTGCTCGGAAACGCTTGACGAGGATGACGAAGTCCCCGAGTAGCTTGGTGCTCGGAGACGCTTGATGAAGACGACGAAGTCCCCGGCATAGTCCGAGCAACGCGAGGACGGCGAGCAGCGACGACGAGTCCCAGCGTGGTCGGAGATAATGTCCGAGCAGCGCGAGGACAGGCGTGGAGCGACGGTGACGAATCCCTAGCCTGGTCGGAGACGATGTCCGAGCAGCGTGAGGATGGTGAGGAGCGAAGGCGATGAGTCCCCAGCGTGGTCGGAGATGGTGTTCGAGCAACGCGAGGACGGCGAGAAGCGACGGCGACGAGTCCCCAGCGCGGTCGGAGATGATGTCCGAGCAACGCGTGGACGGCGAGGAGCGACGACAACGAGTCCCCAGCCTGGTCGGAAGTGGTGTCCGAGCAGCGCGAGGACGGCGAGAAGCGACGACGACGAGTCCCCAACATGGTCGGACGACGAAAGCGACGAAGTCCCTGAGCAGCTTCTGCTGATCGGAAACACTTGACGAACATGACGAAGTCCCTAAGCATGGCGAGGCGCATATCAAGACCCCCGATGTGCTGCCCAAGATCAGCACCCTGATCCGAACAGCATGGAGTGACTTGATAGCTTGGCGACGAAGTCCCCGAGCAGCTGTACTGCTCGGAAACGCTTGACGAGGCGACGAAGTCCCCGAGCAGCTGTACTGCTCGGAAACGCTTGATGAGGCGTCGAAATCCCCGAGCAGCTGTACTGCTCGGAAACGTTTAACGAAGACGACGAAGTCCCCGAGCAGCTTGGTGCTCGGAGACGCTTGATGAAGACGACGAAGTCCCGGCTTTAGTCCGAGCAATGCGAGGACGGCGAGCAGCGACGACGAGTCCCAGCGTGGTCGGAGATGATGTCCGAGCAGCGCGAGGACGGCGAGGAGCGACGGCGACGAGTCCCCAGCCTGGTCGGAGATGATGTCCGAGCAGCGTGAGGATGGTGAGGAGCGACGGCGATGAGTCCCTGGCCTGGTCGGAGACAATGTCCGAGCAGCACGAGGACGGCGAGGAGCGACGGCGACGAGTCCCCAACATGGTCGGAAGCGGTGTCCGAGCAGCGCGAGGATGGCGAGAAGCGACGACGATGAGTCCCCAGCATGGTCGGAAGCGGTGTCCGAGCAGCGCGAGGACGTCGAGAAGCGACGATGACGAGTCCCCAGCATGGTCGGAAGCGGTGTCCGAACAGCGCGAGGACGGCGAGAAGCGACGACGACGAGTCCCCAGCTAGGTCGGAAGTGGTGTCCGAGCAGCGCGAGGATGGTGAGGAGCGACGGCGACGAGTCCCTAGCCTGGTCGGAGACAATGTTCGAGCAGCACGAGGACGGCGAGGAGCGACGGCGACGAGTCCCCAGCATGGTCAGAAGCGGTGTCCGAGCAGCGCGAGGACGGCGAGAAGCGACGACGACGAGTCCCCAATATGGTCGGAAGCGGTGTCCGAGCAGTGCGAGGACGGCGAGAAGCGACGACGACGAGTCCCCATGCTAGTCGGAGGCGATGTCCAAGCAGCGCGAGGACGGCGACGAGCAATGATGAGTGTCCGGCGAAGAGTTCCTGCAAAATAAATATGTACAGTGGGTAGTACATGATGTAGATTTTTGGCGGAGAAAGCAGATCCGAATATTGTAGAATGCATGATAAGATTGTCCGTTTCTTACTCTTGTCAGGTCACATAATTTCCCCTGGTAGTTGGCCTGTTACGTTTAAGCACCTGACCCGGCGTCTGGTTCAGAGGTTTGTTAACATGACCATTCGGTTTGACGGCTTACGGGGCGAAGACAGGTTTCACGGATTAAGGCGTGGCTACCAAGGTACGTTAAGCAACCTTTGAGAGTAGAAAACGGAGAGATACTTTGTATCTCATCGGCGGAGAAAATCTTCTAAGAGCTCGAGCGTGGTCGGGGCTTATGTCGGCGAGTTGCCCGAGCTTTGTCGGGGCTTATGGAGAGATCGGCGGCGAAGAACCATGGAGATAATTTCCGGAGATATATGGAGGTCGAAGAATATTTAGAAGAATATTAAAAATATGACTTAGCTTGGTCGACGTCGAGTGAAGTTGTCGGCGTGTCGAGAAGTCACTTGACGTGGCTCGCGTGATGGCTCGATGTGGCTCGCATGATGGCTCGACGGCTTTAGGCTTGCTGCTGTCGAGGCCGTCGTAGAGCATTGCCGACGAGAAGTATGATTGAATCTCTGCCAAAAATTATCGTGTAGATTCGTGGAAAAATCTGAAGACGAGTCATAAAAACTAAAATACCTTAAGTAAAATAAATAATAGACTTATCTTTTGATTTGGGCAGAATCATTCGTTGCCGGGTGTAATCAGATCTTCGAGTACGTGGTTGCAAGTTACGCAGAGATTGACCCTGAACTTGAACTGCCGCACGATGCTTGTACGTGCGTATATACGCCTATGTGCACGAGTCCGTTCTTTGTGCTTGTTTCTGACACGTGTAGATGAGTATGTATGTGGTCCTCCCTTGTGTTGGAGGGGTACAAGCAGGGTCGTCGTGGATGACGACGTGCATGTGATTCTTGATCGACTTGTTTACTCCTCCGTGCAGTATTTTGAATCGTGGCCTTATGTACGCAATTAAGCATCCTGATTGGCGCACGTTCAGATTTGGAGATTTCAGCATCGATGCCTGCAGATTGGCTTTCCATGCAACTTCGCCACGAGTCTTGAGATTGGATCTGGTGTACGTCGGTCATTGCACGGGAGCAGCACTGCGTAGTACCGGGAACGATCACCAATCCGGACTTGCCTCTTGTTGGGCTGCCGCGGACTATGGCCATGGGATTTCGTCCTGGTGTCGCAGCGAAACGGACCAACAACACCAGATTTGCTGAAGGTAGCCATCGCCACCGTCGACCTGCCTCGAGTTGTGCTGAGCCGCCGTGGACGATGTCATTGAAACAAATTTCTATCTTGCCCGCCATGGATTCAGGAAGCACGTCCCCTACCTAGCGCGCTAACTGTCGATGTAATACCGGCGATAGTCTACCGAGGGGTATGCCCAAGGTAATAGATGAGACGGTGAGGGTGCGCCTGAGACGAACAAGCGTTGCGCAGTAAATGCGAGACAAGGGATTTATACAGATTCAAGCCGCCGCGAGACGTAATACCCTACGTCCTGTGTTGCTGTCTTGTATTATTATATGAGTTGAGTTGTCCTTGAATTGAGGGGATCTATCCCTGTCCCTTCTTATATAGTCTGAAGGGACAAGGTTACAAGTAAACTATCCAAGTTGGTACAATAACCGTGCGGTGCAATGCCTTGCGCCGCACGTCTTTATCTTCTGGACCGGGCCAACTTTGATGGTGTGGCTCATGTTTTGTCTTATGGTACTGGGGGTCTATATCCCCACAACATGCGAGCCTAAAACTTGAGACCCAAATGGCACAGGAGCTCACCGAGGCTCCCAGACGACGGCCGGAAGGGACAGAGGCAGGTCAGAGGGACGAGCTTGACGGCAACGACTTCCGCGGCGGCGTTCACCGATGACACCACTCTTGTTCTGATCCACCTAAGCCACCAAACGGAGAACCAACTCAAACATGAGTACCACGATAGATTAAGGGGCCTAGAACGGAATACCACCAGGGAAGGAGCTCACTACAACGGGCTCGACGCGTTGAGACGAGTCGTGGCGGCTCTCCGACCGACACCATAGATGACGGCGTCCCGGGGTCGACAGAGCACCAGGACTTGCCCAGGTGAATCCAATCGGTGCGTGAAGGTGTGGTGCTATTGGCTGCGAGGTGGAGAGGGTGAGGGTGGTTGGAGAACGATGAATTTGGTCGAACTCCCAGGTTAGCTCGATGGTGACCGGCGGGAGGAAAAACGGGACGGGAACGGCTCGTCGTCTTTTAAGCCACAGGGAAGGAGGGGACATGACCGAGCGGCGGCCCGGGGCCCTCACCATGGCCCAACCACGGCGGTGGCCAAGTCCCCTGGCTGGCCGGATGGCGTCCAGCGCGTGGCGCGGCACGCGCATACGGCGGCGAGCAGGAACAGGGGACCCCTAGCTACAGTAGGAGGTCTCCTAGGTCAAATGCTATGGTTTGCAAAATTGGGTCTTATCCGGTTGGATTCAGGGAATGGCACAAAAACAAAAGTTGTAGAGAATTTTGAAATGAACACTTTTGGTTTTTGGGTCAAATTCAAATTCGGCTAAATTTTGAAGTTATTGAAAAGGGGGTAATACCCAATTTGAAATTTAAACTGAAATTCCCAAATTACTTTCAAATTTATTCAACAACTTGAAAATTGGTAAATATGAAAGTTGTTCTACTCAGTGAGCTTGACAACTTCTATTAAGGGAGTTTTGGAAGATTCAATATATTTTTGAAATTGAAATTTTTAAATTCAAATTTCAATACATCAATTTGAGTTTAATTCAAATTTCCACAACAGAACTTCAAAATCTGCAAAAATAAAAGTTATTAAATTTGAAAAGTTATACAACTTTTTATTAAGGCATTCTCTTAAGATTCCAGATAGTTTTTGAATTATGTTTTTGAGGCTAATTAGGGCTTAATTCAAACTTTTTTTAATTGAATTCTTTATTTCCAATCAATGGTTTAATTGCTCAATCATTACCAAACATAATCAAAGCATTCTAGAAGCTAGCTTCGAACCCGGTCTGAGAGTATCTGTAACACCCAAGCGTGTCAGTCAATTTGACCTGCAATTGACAAGGAAACAGATATAATCAGTAACTCAAGGCGGAACTAACTGGTGAGTCCAGATAGTTCCAACTGTACGGCTCAAAGAGCCAGTATAATCAGGAGATCGACTAGAAAACCGATTCCGTCATGTTATGAACCGATAATATAATAATGAAGTAAAACGGCTATCAGGATACTCATATAAAGGTAATAACATACCAGCCGATCTAATTCAGTTAATATGTATAAAAGAAAATAGATCATGTGTACAGATCTGATTTGTACATCAAACAAGCAGAGATCGGCTAAAGCTGGTCTAGAAGGCCAGCGGCTTTAATAAATCCTCTTCGCTAAGTTCACCAAGTTTGCGTTCACCTGGTCTAACGGCCAGCGGGCTTCAACAAACACATCAAACAAAGCTAGATTGTTTGATATCCAAATAAGTCTATATACACGATCTATTCGTAAAAGCATAACTGAATCGGCTCTTTAGCCGATGCAGGGTCCATGAAGCACGAACGAATGCTAGCGTAGTCATAAACAGACTTCAAATTAAAGCAAGTCTAATCTAGTGAAAACTTGTTTAGATTAAACCTGTTCCACCGGATGATGCTCAGTTTAACTTAAACAAGGACACAAAAATAAAACTTACGATAACCTCAGAACCACTTATGACTCAACTAGCACCGAACGCACAACATGTAACGAACAAGATTGATAGTGAATTAGCCGATGTAAGCATGGAACCGATCATCATGGTAAAATAAGCATAAGAAAGCATAAACGACGATCAAACTCAAATAAATCTAAAGCCAAATCTATCAATCTTGATCGGGCAGAGAGATGTTATATTGATAAATAAACAATAAACAACAAATAACATCTTGATAACTTAATGAATCTAACTAAATTGCCATATTTAGCTAGAGCCGATAACTAATCCATGCATGCAAACTATCTCAATCTATAGCCTGTCTACCGGATGACATTAACTAATAGACTAATCAAGCAAGCAAACACGAATCGATAACTAATCCGCGCGTAAAAACCGTCCTAATCTGCATCTCGTCCACCGGATGACGGTTAACACAGATTAATCGGGTAAACCAATGTGAATCATCCTTGACTCACTGTGCTTCCCACGTCCACCAGATGATGCCAAAGAAACAGAGCTTAGCAAGGACCCTGGTCCGCCATGCTTCCATGTCCACGGATGACGCTAAAAAGACATAGTTTAACAGGGGTTTGACGATACTTACAAGCAAGCCTGCATTGACCGGATGACACCTAGCCTGGATGAAGTAACTCGCCGGACTCGACTGACTCTTAGGGTTTGTTGGCCGGAGCCGAAAGTTGTGTTGTATTGATGTTGTTGTTTTTACAATGGCTAAGGGCTTATATTTATACCTTGAGCGTAGATAGAGTCCTAGTTGAATTACAACTCATCAATAGATAAGGAAACTAACAAACTATCCTATATCTAAGGTAACTCGGAGTCCCACCTTCCCTTTCATAACGGACTCCGATCGTGATCGCATCTTGGCGGCACGGACTCTGGATGACGTCATCATTATCGATGCTGCACGCCTCCTGTCACCTCCACCCGATAACCGATTCACCGTGCAATCGGCTATTTTCCTTCCTTCCGCTGGATGGAATCTGCTTCCGAGATCGGCGATCTTCCTCTGGCATCGGCAATCGGCTCCCAGCCCAAAATTTGGTGTTAACACATGCCTCCCAATTTTGGAATAATTTGGTTTATTCCGAAATTAGCGCTTGAGCCTTCAAATAGCCAAACCGCAGCTTCCCTCTCGGCGCTTCAAACTTTCGCACCAAAACGAAACCCTAAACCGTCGCAACTTCCGCCACGGGCTTCAATCCGCCGCCGTCAGCTTCGATTCGCCGCCGTCAAATCACCCCCGAGCTAATGGCGACTCCTTCCGAGGTCCCTGAGGTATCAATTTCATCGATCCGCCCCCCTGATTCGTGAATTCCTCTTCAACCTCACTGAGTACGAGTTTCAAATCCAGGTGCTGAGGAATGATATTTTGATTCCACTGAAGGACATCCCCGATACCTACTACCTGGGCTCGATGGGCGATCCGGTCCCCACTGATTTTATCGTTCAAGAAACCAACCAGTTCCCATTCCGAAGCTCCATGATGGGCGCCTCTTCTTGGGCCAAATCCTTCAGAAACTGGTCAAGCGTACCTGCTGGATGGAGGAACTGGCTCGGCCGCGTCGCGGCGAAGAAGCGCGCGGACTGGGAGATGCGCCATCTGAGCCAATGTCTTGACCTATCATTATCAGAGATGTCAAGGAATGAGCAGCTCCTGATTGCCGCCAGCCACTTTTGGTCCAACTCCCTGAATGCTTTCGTGTTCAGAGACGGTCCAAAAACCATTACCCTGGGCGATATCCATATGCTCACCGGGCTTCAGATTACTGGATCATATGACTTCTGGGATCTCTGCTCCAGTGGCAAGAAGGACCCGTACTTCCTGAAGCTGGACACATACAAAGGATGGAGTGGCTATGTTCAACACCACCAGAAAAACTCCTCTTCTGTCAGCGAGAAAGAACACATCGCATTCTTGACCGTGTGGCTAGAGAGATTCGTGTTCTGTGGCGCCACTGCCGGACCAGCATACCCTTACCGGGTCTTAGCAGAGAAACTGGCTCAAGGGCACTCCATCCCCCTGGCCAAACTCCTGTTGGGTGCAGCATATAGACTCATGAACCGGTTGTTCAGTTCCTTGATTATAGGTGAAGAAGTGCAATGCATAACAACCCCTTGGTGGCTAGTACAGTTATGGCTCAACCTGTATCTGTATAAGCTGGTAAGAACACAACTCCAGGGCCTCAACTTTCCATCCACCGAGTATTCAGAAGAGGAGGACCAAAAAACCAGAGGCTGTCAAAGTTTTGGTGAAGCTGCCTCTGCCATAACCATCCCAACCTCAAAGGGTAACATGCTGGAAACATTATACAGGGGCTTGGGACCAAATGTTACTACCTGGTTCCTCTACGAGGATGAAGATGAATTCCCTGCGCCCTCCAGCTTCAAGTTCAACAACGGGAGCTCTGATGATGAGGCTATCAGCATCTTGAATGCAATCATAAAACCTTGTGTCTTACCAGTAGACTTCAAGCACCTCCGGAGCGCGAGTGGCAAACCAACTAGCTATCCCTCTTATGAATTTTATCACCCAAATATAGCGGCAAGACAGCTAGGCTTTGGCCAATTGCCCCCTCGGCTTCCCTTCTTGAATACCTTGAAACCCAGGGAAAACATCACAGAGCACCTTCAGGCTGGCAGAATTTTTCTACTTGGAGCAAATCTGCCCACATTCTCGCCGAAACCATGGAATCAAATCTGCATCGCCCATCAGAGTTTTAATGACTGGTGGCAGCGATGGCACGCTCACTTGTTCTGCCAAACTGTCCACGACAAATGCAGAGCTCTGGACCCGAACTTCCAATCTCCCCGAGCAGTAAGTGTTCTCAGGCGATTCCAAAAAAAACGGCTTTATTCAAACATGTTACTTAAAAGATTTTCTTGCAGGACCCATCATCCAATCCACCGGAGCGAGTGGAATATTATCCTCCTTGTCTGACAACAAGGCTAGGCTCCCGGGCACCGACGCCGCGACAACTAATGCTAGGCCCTGCTGTACTGACCTCCCCTTCTGCTTCAAAACGGCCAGCTGCATCTCAGCTTCAAAAGCAAGCTCCCAAGAAACGCCGTTCGATAAGAAAAGTTCAGGTACCCAGTAGCATCTTCCTTTACTGCAGTACGCTCCGACTCTTAAATCGGCTTTCTATCAGGTGAATCCCCAACCAACTCAAGATACCTTGGAAGAGAAATAGGCCGAAGAACCACCAGAATCTACCGGCCATGAGGAATCAGCTGCTCAAGAAGAAGAGATCCAGGAAGAAGGAGCCAAAACTCAGGTACTACTCATTGGGCTTTTCTTTGCTCGACACAAATGTCCTGATTGACCAAATCTTCTTTTCAAAAATACAGCCGAACAGCCCTTCTGATGAAGTCTGGGCGAACCTTGAAGGAGAGGAGTTGCCCCCTGAGAGGAATCCAGGTAACTCCTATTCGGCTGTTAGTAATTATCCTTGCTTCCATACTGCTCTTACTTCTGGTTTGCAGAAACCCAACTGCCCGAGGCAGTGACAGCCGAGGGTCCGCATGCCGCAAGAGTCAACTGCCTTAGTCAAACAAGCAACATCGGCATCAACCCTACAACCTTCAGGCTTCATTCAGGTATCCCGTCTCTGCCAGAAAACAATTAATCTATATTATACCTTTTCTGATGAGGGAATGTATGTATTGTAGATACCGAAGCCTTCGTCTCCCGGCTATTCATTCGACATAGAAGAATTCTGTGACAGAGACGAACTGGCCTCCTCCTCCGAGAAACTTTCAGAGCCAGATTTCAACAATCGGCTGAGTGCACTGCTACCCCATCTAGAGGGTGATCTAGTTGCTCTGGCCTCGAATCCCGGACTAATCGATCAAATAATCGAACTCGTCCAGCAGCAACCCAATGTGACAGCCTTGAAATCCCTGCAGAGACTCGGTGATCTTAAAGTTGCAGCATCAGGGATTATCACTGCTCAAGGGAATCTGGCAGATCTTGAACAGTTGAGGAGCAACAAATCGGTCAACAGACAAGAGGCCACCGGATTAGCCGATCGAGCCAGGCTGCTCAAATCTTCCATCAGCACAGCCGAGACAGAACTGGAGACATTAAAAACAAGATGAGACCAGCTGAGAAAAGAACTGGAAGCAGTTGAGTCGGCTATCAGTGAGCGCGAAATCACCATCTCCACCAGCACGATCGAGCTCTCCCAGAAAAAGAAGGAAATTAGTAGCTTGGTCGTTGCAGGCAGGAAGACATGCCAACACCTAGACCTGTTGCAGTTCACTGAAAGCCGAGATCAACAATTGCTGCAAGCCGGCCACGCGCTCCGTGCCGAATTAGTAGAACTGATTCGATCCTTATTAACTTTGTAACATGATGAGTGTATTGCTTGGCATGTTTCTTTCTATTTGCAACTCTGTCTTCATGCTGTTTCACCCTGAATTTGACAATTTAGCTTGATCTGCCTTTTCTTTTACACCTTAATACTGGCTTTGTCCTATTTCGAATTGACTTTGTTCAGCCTGATATGTTTCTGCATGCGAATCGGCTTTCGGGCCTGCTTCTTACCATCGGCTTTATTCTACTTTCCCTTAGAATTAATCCCCTCAGCCAGATTCACTACGAATCGGCTTGTGGGTACTCACAATAGGATCGGCTAAACAGCCTGACCCAAAAAAGCCGATTAGCGTGCGACCATTGATGGCGGCATTTCGTCTCCCTGATTTGGCAACTGTTCCGGATTCAAGAAATGCGGATTAACTGCAACCTAAAATCCACCGTGCCGTCTCACTTCCCAAAGGAACTGCCTCGGTGCCCGTGTTGTCTTATAAATAGTTGGCAGACTTGAGGCAATATCACACGCCATCGTATCCGTCTCGCCGACCAACTCTTCCGGCCGCCTCCTTGTATCTACTTCGCTTCTACTTTCTCAATCCTCGTTCACGACCATGGCCGGCGATGGAGACTGTGGGAAGCGCCCGCGTCTGAGCCCGCCGACGGCGATGAGATGGAACAGAGCATCCGCCAC
The DNA here is from genome assembly GCA_038502445.1 of Eremochloa ophiuroides. Classification (NCBI taxonomy): domain Eukaryota; kingdom Viridiplantae; phylum Streptophyta; class Magnoliopsida; order Poales; family Poaceae; genus Eremochloa; species Eremochloa ophiuroides. Next base: position 32,223,865 of record JAHLJS010000006.1, on the reverse strand, counting down.
ATCTGGGCCAGCGTCGCCCGAATCGAGCAGACATTAGGGTAAGTTCAACCGTCAGCCTACCATCTCCTCGCTGTCTCTGTCTGATTTGATCTGTTTCTGCAGTCACCAGCCATCCCTCGTCAGCGGCATTGCTGGCTCCTTAGCCGGTCTGAACACCCCTGCCCCCGGCGCTGATCTTCCACGAACAGCCCCGGTGGATGGTGACGCCGTTCCTGCAACTGGGACGGCCGCCCCGGAAACCCCCGCCGCTGGTGACGCCGCCTGGCCCTCTGCTCCTGTAAGGGCTATCAATCAGGCGTATGATGCAAGTCAGCGGACGGGGAGTCCATAGCAGGTATCTTATTCTCCCTTTTCGCCGATCTTAAAATCTGGCTAAATCTGGATGCCTGATCTGATGGTTCCTTTCAGCCAACGTCCCCGCTCCATCTGCCTTCCGGCGCACCGATCGGCGTCAGTTCCTCGTTTCGTCGCACGGCGCCACAACCAAACCTCCCTCACGCTCTGGCTCGCAGCACCACCTCCGGAGCGGAATCGAACTCGGAGTCATCTTCGAGTTCCCGCGACTCCTACACCGCCGCCGACGGCCGCCACTTCCACCATGAGATGGTGCGGTACCGCAATCTCTACTCCGAGGCTACCAAAGAAGCCAGTCAGCTGGATAAGGAGAACGAGGACCAGGCCATCGCGCTCGTTGCCGCCAGCATCGATTTGGCGGAGGCGCGGGCCAATCTCGCGGAGTCGCAGGCCGCCGTGGCAGGTAATCTCTTGCTTTGTCCAATGGTGTGCGCGGCGCGTTTTCCAACACTGACCTTCCTTATTTATGCAGCCCTGATGGCGCAGCTTCATGAACAGCGCGTGGCTGCGACGAGCATCACCAACATCCTCCGCGCGCGGGGGCAAACGCAGGTGGAGCAGCTTGCGGATGTGCACCACCGCGTCCGCCAGATGGCGATGAGCGGCGTCCGTCACGGTGCCGCGGGAGCTCTGGCCGCCGCCCAGATCAACTTCGGCATCGTGCTGGAGAACGTCGAACCGGGGATCCGGGCAGGCCAAGACATGGAGGAGTTCGGCACGCTGATGGTGGCTTTCGTCCCTCATGCCGACGGTCTCTCCGTGTGCATCGACGCCGAGGATGTGATCTGGGATGGCGTTAATAATCCAAAGTAGATCGTATTAGGCATTTTGATGTATATGATACTTCTAAACTCGTTATGCCCGAAACAATCCACTTTGCAAGACTGTATATTTTGCTTTTATTTTTTCTCTAAAGGCGATGCTTATCGCATCGGCTGTTACACCCCATCGAGGATATTTCATTTTTGTGCTAAGATCGACTCGTTACTACGATGTCGGCCATTTTTGTCCTGAAGGCGACCCGCTTGCACGGCATCGGCTGTTAGAGCCAAATTCACATGAATCGGCTATCATCCCCCAACTGGGATGCTAGGGTAGTATTTCTTCAGATGCTTCCTGTTGATGGCTCTGGCGAGTCTCTGTCCTTCTAAATCTTCAAGGATGTAAGCATTACCCGGGGCGCATTCCACCACACGATTCGGGCCTTCCCAGTTTGGCGACCATTTACCGAATCGGCTATCTTTTGTACCAATAGGCAGAATGACTTTCCATACTAGCTCTGATTCGGTGAAGCTCTTGCTTCTTACCTTAGTGTTGTAATACTTGGCCACCCGTACCTTGTTCTTTTCAATGTATTCCAAAGCCCTAAGCCGATGACAGTGCAAATCTTCTAAACTGTCCATCATAATGTCTTTGTATTCACCGGCTGTAAGCTTGTTTTGCAACGTGACGCGCCGTGTCTCAGACTGAATCTGCCATGGCGATGCTTATCGCATCGGCTGTTACACCCCATCGAGGATATTTCATTTTTGTGCTAAGGGCGACTCGTTACTACGATGTCGGCCATTTTTGTCCTGAAGGCGACCCGCTTGCACGGCATCGACTGTTAGAGCCGGATTCACATGAATCGGCTATCATCCCCCAACTGGAATGCAAGGGTAGTATTTCTTCAGATGCTTCCCGTTGACGGCTCTGGCGAGTCTCTATCCTTCTAAATCTTCAAGGATGTAAGCATTACCCAGGGCGCATTCCACCACACGATACGGGCCTTCCCAGTTTGGCGACCATTTACCGAATCGGCTATCTTTTGTACCAATGGGCAGAATGACGGCAGCGTGTCCATAGACTAGCTCATAAGGGGAAGCCTTGATCGATCCATGCTGTGCCATGCGATATGCCCATAGCGCCTCGCTCAGATGCAAATACCATTTTCTGGGGTTCTGCTCGATCTTTTTCTTGATGACCTTGATCAAAATTTTATTGGAGGCTTCTGCTTGTCCGTTGGCATGGGCATAATACGGCGATGAATTGTAAATCTTGATGCCCATGTCGTCGGCAAAGGTCATAAACTCCTCTGAAGTGAACATTGTCCCTTGATCGGTTGTGATCGTCTGAGGTATGCCAAACCTGTAAATAATGTGCTCCTTTACAAATTCGATCACGTCAGCTGAAGTGGCGTTCCTCAAAGGAATGGCTTCTACCCACTTGGTGAAGTAATCAGTCGCCATCAGGATCCATTTGTGACCCTTGCTCGATGGTGGGTAGATTTGGCCGATTAGATCGATACCCCATCCTCTAAACGGCCATGGCTTGATTATAGGATTCATAGCAGAGGCTGGAGACTTTTGTATATTTCTGAACTTCTGGCATTCTTGACACCCTTTATAATATTTGAAACAATCTTCCAGCATCGTAGGCCAATAGTAACCAGTCTTCCTGATGATCCACTTCATCTTGTGAGCTGATTGATGCGCACCGCAGACTCCATCGTGTACTTCGCTCATCAGCTTCACTGATTCCTCTGTCCCTAGGCATTTGAGCAACACTCCTTCAACAGTCTTGTAATACAACTGACCATCCAGCAACACGTACTTGGTGGCTTTGTACCTTAGCTTTCTGTTGACCTGTTGTGAAGGATTTGCCAGGTAACCTGCTATCTCGCCCCTCCAGTCATCAGCTGATTGCTCGCTGTTACAAATCTCCTGCATCGGCCGATAACCCGACGCATTCTGCGCCAGCCGATTAGCTTCCTGGTTTTGGGCCCTGGGGATGTGACAGAGAGATACCGTCATGAACTTCTTGATGAGAGCCTAGCACTGATCATAATAGCCTCTGAGTATCTCATCTTTACACTCATACAAGCCGAGCAATTGGTTGATGACCAGTTGTGAATCGCCAAACACTTCAACTGCATCGGCTTTTGCCTCATGCAGAAGCTGAAAACCTTTCCACGCGGCTTCAAATTCAGCCTGATTGTTTATGACAATCGGCCCGATCTGGAAAGCATACTCAAAAAGCACACCCCATGGCGAGATGAGCACTACTCCGGCGCCACCACCTTGCTTACACGAAGAGCCGTCGAAGAACATAGTCCATGGCGCTATATCCGCTACATTAACCGATTCCTCCGTGATGCTGCGTGATGAAATCGGCTATCGCCTGGCCTTTGACTGCCTTAGCCGATTCGATCCTTAAGTCAAACTCTGAGAGCGCCAGGATCTATTTGCCGATCCGACCATTTAAAATAGGCATCGAAAGCATGTGCTTGATGACATCCTCCTTGGACACCACCACACACTCCGAGGCATGCAGGTAGTGCCTCAACTTGGTGCATGAGTAGAATAGGCACAAGCACAACTTCTCGGTCGGTGTGTATCTTGTCTCAGGGTCAAGGAGCCACCTGCTCAGGTAGAAAACTGCTCTCTCTTTCCCTTCAAACTCTTGAAAAAGGGCCGATCCAATAGTATGGCTTTCGGCCGTCACGTACAACTTAAAAGGTCTCCCTATCCGTGGCGGTACTAGGACAGGGAGAGTCTTCATGTATTCTCTGATTTCGTCAAAAGCCTTCTGTTGCACGTCACCCCATTTGAACTCTTGATCATTCTTGAGCTTCAACAATGGCGAGAATGGCAGCACCTTCTCTGATAAGTTGGCGATGATTCTTCTGATAAAGTTAATCTTACCAAGCAAAGACTGCAATTCCTTCTTGTTGGTTGGAGGTACAAGTTCATCGATCGCCTTTTTACTCTTGCTGCCGATCTCTATCCATTTGCGGTGGACCATGAATCCCAGAAATTCGACAGCCAACACGCCGAACGCACACTTGTTAGGATTCATCTTCAAACCATGTCTCATTGTGCACTCCAGAGTGGCCCTCAGATCGACCAGGCGATCTTTATTGTGTTGTATTGATCTTTCACCATCAGAAATTTTGGCTAGGAGCCGATAGCCGATGCCAGAGGAAGATAGCCGATCTCGGAAGCAGATTCCGTCCAGCGGAAGGAAGGAAAATAGCCGATTGCACGGTGAATCGGTTATCGGGTGGAGGTGACAGGAGGCGTGCAGCGTCGGTATTGATGACGTCATCCAGAGTCCGCGCCGCCAAGATGCGATCACGATCGGAGTCCGTTATGAAAGGGAAGGTGGGACTCCGAGTTACCTTAGATATAGGATAGTTTGTTAGTTTTCTTATCTATTGATGAGTTGTAATTCGACTAGGACTCTATCTACGCTCAGGGTATAAATATAAGCCCTTAGCCATTGTAAAAACAACAACATCAATACAACGCAACTTTCGGCTCCGGCCAACAAACCCTAAGAGTCAGTCGAGTCCGGTGAGTTACTTCATCCAGGCTAGGTGTCATCCGGTGGACGCAGGCTTGCTTGTAAGTATCATCAACCCCTTGTTAAACTATGTCTTTTTAGCGTCATCCGGTGCACGTGGAAGCATGGCGGACCAGGGTCCTTGCTAAGCTCTGTTTCTTTGGCGTCATCCGGTGGACGTGGGAAGCACAGTGAGTCAAGGATGATTCACGTTGGTTTACCCGATTAATCTGTGTTAACCGTCATCCGGTGGACGAGATGCAGATTAGGACGGTTTTCACGCGCGGATTAGTTATCGATTCGTGTTTGCTTGCTTGATTAGTCTATTAGTTAATGTCATCCGGTAGACAGGCTATAGATTGAGATAGTTTGCATGCATGGATTAGTTATCGGCTCTAGCTAAATATGGCAATTTAGTTAGATTCATTAAGTTATCAAGATGTTATTTGCTGTTTATTGTTTATTTATCAATATAACATCTCTCTGCCCGATCAAGATTGATAGATTTGGCTTTAGATTTATTTGAGTTTGATCGTCGTTTATGCTTTCTTATGCTTATTTTACCATGATGCGATGTTCCATGCTTACATCGGCTAATTCACTATCAATCTTGTTCGTTACATGTTGTGCGTTCGGTGCTAGTTGAGTCATAAGTGGTTCTGAGGTTATCGTAAGTTTTATTTTTGTGTCCTTGTTTAAGTTAAACTGAGCATCATCCGGTGGAACAGGTTTAATCTAAACAAGTTTTCACTAGATTAGACTTGCTTTAATTTGAAGTCTGTTTATGACTATGCTAGCATTCGTTCGTGCTTCATGGACCCTGCATCGGCTAAAGAGCCGATTCAGTTATGCTTTTACGAATAGATCGTGTATATAGACTTATTTGGATATCAAATGATCTAGCTTTGTTTGCTGTGTTTGTTGAAGCCCGCTGGCCGTTAGACCAGGTGAACGCAAACTTGGTGAACTTAGCGAAGAGGATTTATTAAAGCCGCTGGCCTTCTAGACCAGCTTTAGCCGATCTCTGCTTGTTTGATGTACAAATCAGATCTGTACACATGATCTATTTTCTTTTATACATATTAACTGAATTAGATCGGCTGGTATGTTATTACCTTTATATGAGTATCCTGATAGCCGTTTTATTTCATTATTATATTATCGGTTCATAACATGACGGAATCGGTTTTCTAGTCGATCTCCGATTATACTGGCTCACCAGTTAGTTCCGCCTTGAGTTACTGATTATATCTGTTTTCTTGTCAATTGCAGGTTAAATTGACTAGCACGCTTGGGTGTTACTGATACTCTCAGACCGGGTTCGAAGCTAGCTGGATCTGCGAGAGCTCTACTGCTTTCAAGGGTCGTTTCCGGCTTCGCTGGTGTGTTGGGCTTAGGGAACCACTTTTTGCGCCAACACACTTTTTGGCACGACCGGTGGGACAATTCACTGAAGACCATGGCAAAAGGGAAGACTGCGGCAGACGGATCCTCCAGGGATGATGGTGTCCTCAGGTTCAGGGTCGAAGATCTCAGCGGGGAGGACGCGGCAGTGCTGAACAAGATCGTTGAAGAATTCGCTGATGCCTGCCTGCTTTCATTCAGCAAGCAGCATGATGGCTCCATAGTGAAGAAGAATGCATTCCCAAGGTGGATCATGGACGGCCATTCTGATAAATCTGAAGAGGAGTGCAAGGCCGACCTCAAACAGATGCTGGAAGAAGCGACCTGGGAGGCCGCCTATTCAGCAGTCGGCCACCACCACAAATCCTTCCTGCAGACATTCTATAACATCATGAAGACCATTCTCAAGCGGCAGGATTGGGAGTCTTTGGGTCCATTTTACTTCAACATACCCGCAGAAGACGCGGATCAAAAGCAGTGGCAGGGACCTCCAATTCCTCACCGCAACAGCCGAGCCAGCCGAAAACACCAGTGCAAGTTGCCACTGCGGTCAGTTTGGCTCAAAAAATAGCAGCTTCTCTCAGATTATACAAAGATCATACTCCGGAGGAGCTTGCCGCTTTCATGCAGGCCACTGGGCAGACGGTGAACTCGATGAACTCATCAGCAGTGAACCCGACGGCTAGAAATACGCCGGTGGCAGACATGGCCAACCCAACTCCTGAATACCACGAGGGGATTACATATCAAGACCTTTAGGCAGCGCCGCATCCGGGGTATGCCCAGACGCCCAACAATCAGCTGCTTGAGCAGATGAGTGCCATGCTCCGTGATACGTTCGGTTTGCAGCCGAAGACCGGGACTGGAATCAAGTACAGACGTCCTTACCCCGAGTGGTACGACCGAGTGACGTTGCCGCCCAGGTATCACTTGCCTGACTTCTCCAAGTTCAGTGGGCAGGACGACATCACCACCATGGAACACATCAGCCGTTACCTGACCCAGCTCGGCGAAGCTTCATATGAGGTAGCTCACAGGGTCCGGCTCTTTCCGCTATCACTGACAGGGCCGGCGTTTAGCTGGTTCGCATCCATGGAGCTTGGCTCGATTCAAGGTTGGGAAGATCTGGAGACCAAGTTCCATAATTACTTCTTCTCTGGCACCAGGGAGAAAGACATCACAGATCTCACCAACATGCGCCAAAAGCCGAATGAACTTGGATCGGCTTTCATCAAGCGATTCAGGGAGACCAGGAACATATGTTACTCTTTGAACCTGAACGAAAAGCAGCTCGCCAAGATAGTGGTCAGTGGGCTGCTCCCACACGTCCAAGAAAAGCTGGTGGGCACCAACTTCAACAGCATCAGCGAGGTGATGCAGAGGGTGGCCGCATTAGAGCAGCAGGCCCAAAGCTTCAAGAAGGAATCAAAATACAAGCAGTCGGCCTACGTCTGTAATTCCGACTCAGAGGATGGGGAGAATGAAGAAGTGGCTGCTGTTGAGCTCAAATAGGGTACAAAGCCCATGGCCGTGCCGAAGGGTTGGAGCGCGGAAGATCAATACGACTTTGACGCACGCTAGCTGGACAAGCTCTTCGACCTGTTAGTCAGTGCGGGCCACATCACCTTCCCGGCTGATTACGTCAAGCCATCTCCAGAAGATTTGCAGAGGAAACCGTTCTGCCAGTACCATGGCCTCACCTCACACTCCACAAACAACTGCCGCAATTTCAAAGCAGCAATCCAGAATGGTATTAGGCGCGGCTTGTTGAAATTTGAGGCCCCCCAAGGGGAAGATGAAGATCGACAAATTCCTATTCCCGAAGGGGCAGAACATGGTCCAGATCGCAAGCCCTCCGACCAAAGTAAAGGTGTTAACCTCCGAACGGGCTAAGAAGAACTCCTCAGTTGATACCGATGCACAGATCACAGCTGAGGAGCTAGCGCTGATCAAAGGAAGGAGGGAGCAGAACCAGGGGCAGCTGGAGCAGGGAGAGTCCAGCGGCACCAAGAGCAGGAGGCCCACGCACCAGCACCTTCTGAATAAGAGGCGGCAACAGAAAGAGAAAGATCATCAGAGGCAGCTGCAGCGCGAGGAAGAGGAGTACCGCAGGTGGCTCCGCGAGGAAGAAGAGGCGCGCTATCACGAAGAAATGGCTCGCCACCGGGAAGGTGAGGAGGATCACTGGCATTGCCCATTCTTCTGACACTGCTGGAACGAAGGCTTGAGACTGCCAACGCTGCGCAACTGTCCAGAATGCAGCGATCAGTACCGAGAGTACAGGCAGTCCCAGGTCAACCGCCGGTCCGTGCACCAGAGGCTAGGGAGCCCCCATAGCCCGTGGGATTGGCGTGAAAAAAGGGACCTGCGCGATCGGCTTGATGAGGCGGTAGTTGAACGCCGACAGCCGGTTTGGCAAGAGAACCAGTGGTGCCCGGGGGATCTAACTAGAAGCCAAAGACGCCGGGTGCAGCGGCTCAGGAACAGGGAGCTCCAGGCTGAGGGGCGCGCCAAACAGGTGTGGCGCGAAAAGCCTTCACAAAATAGTGGAAAGGCTGTAGCCGATGCATAGATGGTGTTTGTGCTACCTGCAGAGTTCAGAGCCGAGAAGTACGATACCGATTCTGACTCAGACGATTCGGGATCAGAAGAAGGAGTGGCCAAGTTAGTGCTCGCACAGCAAGCTACTTTTGATAAGGCGGCCAAGAATCGACATTTGAAGGCCCTCTATCTCAAAGGTTATGTCGATGGCATGCCCATGACGAAGATGCTGGTGCACGGTGGCGCCACTGTTAATCTCATGCCCTACACTACATTCCGCAAGTTAGGCAAGGGTCCTGATGATCTAATAGAAACCGATCTGATGCTCAAGGATTTCGGGGGCAATTCTTCCAACACTCAGGGGGCAATCAACGTCGAGCTGACAGTGGGGAAGAAGACACTGCTTACTACCTTTTTCATGATCGACAGTAAGGGTGCCTACAGCCTGCTGCTCGGACGCGACTGGATTCATGCCAACTGTTGCGTGCCATTCACCATGCATCAGTGCCTCATTCAGTGGCATGGTGATGAGGTTGAAGTGGTCCTGGCCGACGACTCGGTCAGCGTGGCGACGGCGGATGCCACATACTGGGAAGCTGGGGATCATTATTATTTCTCTGGCAAGGTCTGGGAAGGAGGCTCCATCAAGGTCAGCGATGAGAGTCAACAGCCGATCAGGGCAATCGGCTCTGAGTCTTTTTATTAAATGGAGAATCTGATCGACGGCACAGAGGGTAAGTTGGGGCAAGGATCACGTCGGCCGACAGGCTTGAAGAAGTAGATGTTGGACTCGGCGACAGGCCAAGGCCGACGTTTATTGCCGCCAACTTAGACCCGGAGTTCAGGCAGGAGCTGATTCAACTGCTGAAGGAGTACAAAGATTGCTTCGTCTGGGAATATTATGAGATGCCTGGATTGGACAAATCTATTGTTGAGCACAGGCTACCTATCAAGCCAGGGTTTCGGCCACACAAGCAGCCTCCACGTCGGTTTAGAGAGGACGCTCTGCCCGACATAAAGGCCGAAATCACGAGGCTGTTAGAAGCTAAGTTCATTCGAGCTTGCCGATATGCCGAGTGGATATCGAACATCGTCCCCGTGTACAAGAAAAATGGTAAATTGCGAGTCTGTTTTGACTTCAGGGATTTAAATAGAGCTACACCGATGGATGGCTACCCTATGCCAATAGCCGATATGTTGGTAGACTCGGCTGGTGGGCACCAGGTTATTAGCTTTATGGATGGCAATGTTGCTTATAATCAAATTTTTATGGCTGATGAAGACATCCTGAAGACCGCCTTCAGGTGCCCTGGTGCGCTTGGGTTGTTTGAATGGGTGGTCATGATGTTTGGATTGAAGAATGCCGGTGCAACCTATCAGAGAGCTATGAATTATATATTTCACAAGTTGATCGGCAAAATCGTTGAAATCTATATAGATGACGTGGTGGTAAAATCCAAGAGCAATAAAGATCACCTGGTCGATCTGAGGGCCACTCTGGAGTGCACAAGGAGACATGGTTTGAAGATGAATCCTAACAAGTGTACGTTCGGCGTGTCGGCTGGCGAATTTATGGGATTCATGGTCCACCGCAAAGGGATAGAGATCGGCAGCAAGAGTAAGAAGGCGATCGATGAACTTGTACCTCGAACCAACAAGAAGGAATTGCAGTCTTTGCTTGGTAAGATTAACTTTATCAGAAGGTTCATCGTCAACTTATCAGAGAAGGTGCTGCCATTCTCGCCATTGTTGAAGCTCAAGAATGATCAAGAGTTCAAATGGGGTGACGTGCAACAGAAGGCTTTTGACGAAATCAGAGAATACATGAAGACTCCCCCTGTCTTAGTACCGCCACAGACAGGGAGGCCTTTTAAGTTGTACGTGACGGCCGAAAGCCATACTATTGGATCGGCCCTTTTTCAAGAGTTTGAAGGGAAAGAGAGAGTAGTTTTCTACCTGAGCAGGCGGCTCCTTGACCCTGAGACAAGATACACACCGACCGAGAAGTTGTGCTTGTGCCTATGCTACTCATGCACCAACTACCTGCTTGCCTCGGAGTGTGTGGTGGTGTCCAAGGAGGATGTCATCAAGCACATGCTTTCGAAGCCTATTTTAAATGGTCGGATCGGCAAATGGATTCTGGTGCTCTCAGAGTTTGACTTAAGGTTTGAATCGGCTAATGCAGTCAAAGGCCAGGCGATAGCCGATTTCATCACGCAGCATCACGGAGGATTGATTAATGTAGCGGATATAGCGCCATGGACTATGTTCTTCGACGGCTCTTTGTGTAAGCAAGGTGGTGGCGCTGGAGTAGTGCTCATCTCGCCGCGGGGTGTGCACTTTGAGTATGCTTTCCAGATCGGGCCGATTGTCATAAACAATCAGGCTGAATATGAAGCCGCGTGGAAAGGTTTTCAGCTTCTGCATGAAGCAAAAGCCGATGCAGTTGAAGTGTTTGGCGATTCACAACTAGTCATCAACCAATTGCTCGGCTTGTATGAGTGTAAAGACAAGATACTCAGAGGCTATTATGATCAGTGCCAGGCTCTCATCAAGAAGTTCATGACGGTATCTCTCTGTCACATCCCCAGGGCCCAGAACCAGGAAGCTAATCGGCTGGCGCAGAACGTGTCGGGTTATCGGCCGATGCAGGAGATTTGTAACAGCGAGCAATCAGCTGATGACTAGAGGGGCGAGATAGCAGGTTACCTGGCAAATCCTTCACAACAGGTCAACAGAAAGCTAAGGTACAAAGCCACCAAGTACGTGTTGCTGGATGGTTAGTTGTATTACAAGACTGTTGAATGAGTGTTGCTCAAATGCCTGGGGACAGAGAAATCAGTGAAGTTGATGAGCGAAGTACACGATGGAGTCTGCGGTGCGCATCAATCAGCTCACAAGATGAAGTGGATCATCAGGAGGATTGGTTACTATTGGCCTACGATGCTGGAAGATTGTTTCAAATATTATAAAGGGTGTCAAGAATGCCAGAAGTTTGGAAATATACAAAAGTCTCCAGCCTCTGCTATGAATCCTATAATCAAGCCATGGCCGTTTAGAGGATGGGGTATCGATCTAATCGGCCAAATCTACCCACCATCGAGCAAGGGTCACAAATGGATCCTGGTGGCGACTGATTACTTCACCAAGTGGGTAGAAGCCATTCCTTTGAGGAACGCCACTTCAACTGACGTGATCGAATTTGTAAAGGAGCACATTATTTAAAGGTTTGGCATACCTCAGACGATCACAACCGATCAGGGGTCAATGTCCACTTCAGAGGAGTTTATGACCTTTGCTGACGACATGGGCATCAAGATTTATAATTCATCGCCGTATTATGCCCAAGCCAACAGGCAAGCAGAAGCCTCCAATAAAATTTTGATCAAGGTCATCAAGAAAAAGATCGAGCAGAACCCCAGAAAATGGTATTTGCATCTGAGCGAGGCGCTATGGGCATATCGCATGGCACAGCATGGATCGATCAAGGCTTCACCTTATGAGCTAGTCTATGGACACGCTGCCGTCTTGCCATGGGAGATTCAGTCTGAGACACGGTGCGTCACGTTGCAAAACAAGCTTATAGCCGGTGAATACAAAGACATTATGATGGACAGTTTAGAAGACTTGCACTGTCATCGGCTTAGGGCTTTGGAATATATTGAAAAGAACAAGGTACGGGTGGCCAAGTATTACAACACTAAGGTAAGAAGCAAGGGCTTCACCGAATCAGAGCTAGTATGAAAAGTCATTCTGCCTATTGGTACAAAAGATAGCCGATTCGGTAAATGGTCGCCTAACTGGGAAGGCCCGTATCGTGTGGTGGAATGTGCCCCAGGTAATGCTTACATCCTTGAACATTTAGAAGGACAGAGACTCGCCAGTGCCATCAACGGGAAGCATCTGAAGAAATACTACCCTAGCATCTCAGTTGGGGGATGATAGCCGATTCATGTGAATCTGGCTCTAACAGCCGATGCCGTGCAAGCGAGTCGCCTGCAGGACAAAAATGGCCGACATCGTAGTAACGAGTCGCCCTTAGCACAAAAATAAAATATCCTCGATGGGGTGTAACAGCCGATGCGATAAGCATCGCCTTTAGAGCAAAAAATAAAAGCAAAATATACAGTGTTGCAAAGTGGAATGTTTCGGGCATAACGAGTTCAGAAGTATCATATACATCAAAATGCCTAATACGATCTAGTTTGAATTATTAACACCGTCCCAGATCACGTCCTCGGCGTCGATGGACACGGAGAGACCGTCGGCATGCGGGACGAAAACGACCATCAGCGTGCCGAACTCCTCCATGTCTTGGCCTGCCCGGATCCCCGGTTCGACGTTCTCCAGCACGATGCCGGAGTTGATCTGGGCGGCGGCCAGAGCTCCCGCGGCACCGTGACGGACGCCGCTCATCGCCACCTGGCGGACGCGGTGGTGCACGTCCGCAAGCTGCTCCACCTGCGTTTGCCCCCGCGCGCGGAGGACGTTGGTGACGCTCGTCGTAGCCACGCGCAGTTCATGAAGCTGCGCCGTCAGGGCTGCATAAACAAGGAAGGTCAGTGTTGGAAAACGCGCCGCGCACACCATTGGACAAAGCGAGAGATTACCTGCCACGGCGGCCTGCGACTCCGCGAGGTTGGCCCGCGCCTCCGCCAAATCGATGCTGGCGGCAACGAGCACGACGGCCTGGTCCTCGTTCTCCTTATCCAGCCGACCGGCTTCTTTGGTAGCCTCGGAGTAGAGATTGCAGTACCGCACCATCTCATGGTGGAAGTGGCGGCCGTCGGCGGCGGTGTAGGAGTCGCGGGAACTCGAAGATGACTCCGAGTTGGATTCCGCTCCGGAGGTGGTGCTGCGAGCCGGAGCGTGAGGGAGGTTCGGTTGTGGCGCCGTGCGGTGCATCGAGGAACTGGCGCCGATCGGTGCGCTGGAAGGCAGATGGAGCGGGGGACGTTGGCTGAAAGGAACCATCAGATCAGGCACCCAGATTTAGCTAGATTTTAAGATCGGCGAAAAGGGAGAATAAGATACCTGCTATGGACTCCCCGTCCGCTGACTTGCATCATATGCCTGATTGGAGCCCTTACAGGAGCAGAGGGCCCGGCGGCGCCACCAGCGGCTGGGGTTTCCGGGGCGGCCGTCCCAGTTGCTGGAACAGCGTCACCATCCGCCGGGGCTGTCCGAGGAAGATCAGCGCCGGGGGCAGGGGTGTTCAGGCCGGCTAAGGAGCCAGCAATGCCGCTGACGAGAGATGGCTGGTGACTGCAGAAACGGATCAAATCAGACAGAGATAGCGAGGAGATGGTAGGCTGACGGTTGAACTTACCCTAATGTCTGCTCGATTCGGGCGACGCTGGCCCAGATGCAGCGGATGCTCCGTTCCATCTCATTGCCGTCGGCGGGCTCAGACGCCGGGCGGTTCCCACGTTCTCCATCGCCGGCCATGGTCGTGAACGAGGATTGAGAAAGCAGAAGCGAAGTAGATAAAAGGAGGCGGCCGGAAGAGTTGGTCGGCGAGACAGATACGATGGCGTGTGATATTGCTTCAAGTCTACCAACTATTTATATGACAACACGGGCACCGAGGCGGTTCCTTTGGTAAGTGAGACGGCACGGCGGATTTTAGGTTGCAGTTAATCCGCATTTCTTAAATCCGGAACAATTGCCAAATCAGGGAGACGAAACGCCACCATCAATGGTCGCACGCCGATCGGCTTTTTTGGGTCAGGCTATTTAGCCGATCCTATTGTGAGTACCCACAAGCCGATTCGTAGTGAATCTGGCTGAGGGGATTAATTCTAAGGGAAAGCAGAATAAAACCGATGCTAAGAAGCAGGCCCGAAAGCCGATTCGCATGCAGAAACATATCAGGCTGAACAAAGTCAATTCGAAATAGGACAAAGCCAGTATTAAGGTGTAAAAAAAAAGGCAGATCATGCTAAATTATCAAATTCGGGGTGAAACAGCACGAAGACAGAGTTGCAAATAGAAAGGAACATGCCAAGCAGTACACTCATCGTGTTACAAAGTTAATAAGGATCGAATCAGTTCTACTAATTCGGCACGGAGCGCGTGGCCGGCTTGCAGCAATTGTTGATCTCGGCTTTCAGTGAACTGCAACAGGACTAGGTGTTGGCATGTCTTCCTGCCTGCAACGACCAAGCTGCTGATTTCCTTCTTTTCTGGGAGAGCTCGTTCGTGCTGGTGGAGATGGTGATTTCGTGCTCACTGATAGCCGACTCAACTGCTTCCAGTTCTTTTCTCAGCTGGTCTCGTCTTGTTTTCAATGTCTCCAGTTCTGTCTCGGCTGTGCTGATGGAAGATTTGAGCAGCCTGGCTCGATCGGCTAATCCGATGGCCTCTTGTCTGTTGACCGATTTGTTGCTCCTCAGCTATTCAAGCTCTGCCAGATTCCTATGAGCAGTGATAATCCCTGATGCTGTAACTTTAAGATCACCGAGTCTCTGCAGGGATTTCAAGGCTGTCACATTGGGTTGCTGCTAGACGAGTTCGATTATTTGATCGATCAGTCCGGGATTCGAGGCCAGAGCAACTAGATCACCCTCTAGATGGGGTAGCAGTGCACTCAGCCGATTGTTGAAATCTGGCTCTGAAAGTTTCTCGGAGGAGGCCAGTTCGTCTCTGTCACAGAATTCTTCTATGTCAAATGAATAGCCGGGAGATGAAGGCTTCAGTATCTACAATACATACATTCTCTCATCAGAAAAGGTACAATATAGATTAATTGTTTTCCGGCAGAGATGGGATACCTGAATGAGGCCTGAAGGTTGTAGGGTTGATGCCGATGTTGCTTGTTCGACTAAGGCAGTTATGTCTCTTGCGGCATGCAGACCCTCAGCTGTCACTGCCTCGGGCAGTTGGGTTTCTGCAAACCAGAAGTAAGAGCAGCATGGAAGCAAGGATAATTACTAACAGCCGAATAGGAGTTACCTGGATTCCTCTCTGGGGGCAACTCCTCTTCTTCAAGGTTCGCCCAGACTTCGTTAGAAGGGCTGTTCGGCTGTATTTTTGAAAAGAAGATTTGGTCAATCAGGACATTTGTGTCGAGGAAAGAAAAGCCCAATGAGTAGTACCTGAGTTTTGGCTCTTTCTTCCTGGATCCCTTCTTCTTGAGTTGCTAATTCCTCGTGGCCGGTAGATTCTGGAGGTTCTTCGGCCTGTTTCTCTCCCAAGGTATCTTGAGTTGGTTGGGGATTCACCTGATAGAAAGCCGATTTAAGAGTCGGAGCGTACTGCAGTAAAGGAAGATGCTACTGGGTACCTGAACTTTTCTTATCAAACGGCGTTTCTTGGGAGCTTGCTTTTGAAGCTGAGATGCAGCTGGCCATTTTGAAGCAGAAGAGGAGGTCAGTACAGCAGGGCCTAGCATTAGTTGTCGCGGCGTCGGTGCCCGGGAGCCTAGCCTTGCTGTCGGACAAGGAGGATAATATTCCGCTCGCTCCGGTGGATTGGATGATGGGTCCTGCAAGAAAATCTTTTAAGTAACATGTTTGAATAAAGCCGTTTTTACTGGAATCGGCTGAGAACACTTACTGCTCGGGGAGATTGGAAGTTTGGGTCCAGAGCTCTGCATTTGTCGTGGATAGTTTGGCAGAACAAGTGAGCGTGCCATCGCTCCCACCAGTCATCAATACTCTGATGGGCGATGCAGATTTGATTCCACGGTTTCGGCGAGAATGTGGGCAGATTTGCTCCAAGTTGAAAAATTCTGCCAGCCTGAAGGTGCTCTGTGATGTTTTCCCTGGGTTTCAAGGTATTCAACAAGGGAAGCCGAGGGGGCAATTGGCCAAAGCCTAGCTGTCTTGCCGCTATATTTGGGTGATAAAATTCATAAGAGGGATAGCTAGTTGGTTTGCCACTCGCGTTCCGGAGGTGCTTGAAGTCTACTGGTAAGACACAAGGTTTTATGATTGCATTCAAGATGCTGATAGCCTCATCATCAGAGCAGCCGTTGTTGAACTTGAAGCTAGAGGGCGCTGGGAATTCATCTTCATCCTCATAGGGGTATGAGGTAGTAACATTTGGTCCCAAGCCCCTGTATAATGTTTCCAGCATGTTGCCCTTTGAGGTTGGGATGGTTATGGCAGAGGCAGCTTCACCAAAACTTTGACAGCCTCTGGTTTTTGGGTCCTCCTCTTCTGAATACTCGGTGGATGGAAAGTTGAGGTCCTGGAGTTGTGTTCTTACCAGCTTATGCAGATACAGGTTGAGCCATAACTGTACTAGCCACCAAGGGGCTGTTATGCATTGCACTTCTTCACCTATAATCAAGGAACTGAACACCTGGTTCATGAGTCTATATGCTGCACCCAACAGGAGTTTGGCCAGGGGGATGGAGTGCCCTTGAGCCAGTTTCTCTGCTAAGACCCGGTAAGGGTATGCTGGTCCGGCAGTGGCGCCACAGAACACGAATCTCTCAAGCCACACGGTCAAGAATGCGACGTGTTCTTTCTCGCTGACAGAAGAGGAGTTTTTCTGGTGGTGTTGAACAAAGCCACTCCATCCTTTGTATGTGTCCAGCTTCGGAAAGTACGGGTCCTTCTTGCCACTGGAGCAGAGATCCCAGAAGTCATATGATCCAGTAATCTGAAGCCCGGTGAGCATACGGATATCGCCCAGGGTAATGGTTTTTGGACCGTCTCCGAACACGAAAGCATTCAGGGAGTTGGACCAAAAGTGGCTGGCGGCAATCAGGAGCGGCTCATTCCTTGTATTCCGTCATGTTATGAACCGATAATATAATAATGAAGTAAAACGGCTATCAGGATACTCATATGAAGATAATAACATACTAGCCGATCTAATTCAGTTAATATGTATAAAAGAAAATAGATCATGTGTATAGATCTGATTTGTACATCAAACAAGCAGAGATCGGCTAAAGTTGGTCTAGAAGGCCAGCGGCTTTAGTAAATCCTCTTCGCTAAGTTCACCAAGTTTGCGTCCACCTGGTCTAACGGCCAGCGGGCTTCAACAAACCCAGCAAACAAAACTAGATCGTTTGATATCCAAATAAGTCTATATACACGATCTGTTCGTAAAAGCATAACTGAATCGGCTCTTTAGCCGATGCAGGGTCCATGAAGCACAAACGAATGCTAGCGTAGTCATAAACAGACTTTAAATTAAAGCAAGTCTAATCTAGTGAAAACTTATTTAGGTTAAACCTGTTCCACCGGATGATTCTCAGTTTAACTTAAACAAGGACACAAAAATAAAACTTACGATAACCTCAGAACCACTTATGACTGAACTAGCACCGAACGCACAACATGTAACGAACAAGATTGATAGGGAATTAGCCGATGTAAGCATGGAACCGATCATCATGGTAAAATAAGCATAAGAAAGCATAAACGACGATCAAACTCAAATAAATCTAAAGCCAAATCTATCAATCTTGATCGGGCAGAGAGATGTTATATTGATAAATAAACAATAAACAACAAATAACATCTTGAAACTTAATGAATCTAACTAAATTGCCATATTTAGCTAGAGCCGATAACTAATCCATGCATGCAAACTATCTCAATCTATAGCCTGTCTACCGGATGACATTAACTAATAGACTAGTCAAGCAAGCAAACTAGAATCGATAACTAATCCGCGCGTGAAAACCGTCCTAATCTGCATCTCGTCCACCGGATGACGGTTAACACAGATTAATCGGGTAAACCAACGTGAATGATCCTTGACTCACTGTGCTTCCCACGTCCACCGGATGACGCCAAAGAAATAGAGCTTAGCAAGGACCTTGGTCCGCCATGCTTCCACGTCCACCGGATGATGCTAAAAAGACATAGTTTAACAGGGGGTTGACGATACTTACAAGCAAGCCTGCGTCCACCGGATGACACCTAGCCTGGATGAAGTAACTCGCCGGACTCGACTGACTCTTAGGGTTTGTTGGCCGGAGCCGAAAGTTGTGTTGTATTGATGTTGTTGTTTTTACAATAGCTAAGGGCTTATATTTATACCCTGAGCGTAGATAGAGTCCTAGTCGAATTACAACTCATCAATAGATAAGGAAACTAACAAACTATCCTATATCTAAGGTAACTCGGAGTCCCACCTTCCCTTTCATAATGGACTCCGATCGTGATCGCATCTTGGTGGCGCGGATTCTGGATGACGTCATCAATACCGACGCTGCACGCCTCTTGTCATCTCCACCCGATAACTGATTCACCGTGCAATCAGCTATTTTCCTTCCTTCCGCTGGACGGAATCTGCTTTCGAGATCGGCTATCTTCCTCTGGCATCGGCTATCGGCTCCCAGCCCAAAATTTGGTGTTAACAATATCTCGGGGCTAACTTGCCTTTGACCCCGAATCGGTTAACCCCTTTCATTGGTGAAACCTTCAGATAAACGTAGTCTCCAACTTTAAATGCTAATGGTCGACGCCTTTGGTCAGCATAACTTTTCTGACGCGACTGTGCCACCTTCAAATTCTCCTGGATCAGCCGGACTTTCTCTTCGGCTTCATTAACCAAGTCGACTCCGTAGAACCATCTTTCTCCTGGTTCGGACCAATTCAACGGAGTACGACACCTACGACCGTAGACTGCTTCAAACGGAGCCATCTTGATACTTTCTTGATAGCTGTTGTTGTAAGAGAACTCTGCCAAAGCTAGACACTCGTCCCACGTGTTGGTGTAATTGAGTGCACAAGCCCTCAACATGTCTTCAAGTACTTGATTGACTCTTTCAGTCTGTCCGTCAGTCTGCGGATGATATGCTGTGCTATGCAAAAGCTTTGTCCCTAACAACTTGTGAAATGCCTTCCAAAAATTGGAGATGAATTGGGTACCTCGGTCAGAGACGATGGTCTTCGGTACTCCATGCAACTTCATCAGATTTTCAATATACATCTTTGCATAAGTCGGTGCCCGATACTCTTTCTTGACTGGTATGAAATGGGATTGCTTCGCGAGACGGTCCACAATAACCCAGATTGAATCAAAACCTCTAGTTGTCCTGGGTAACCCCACGATAAAATCCATGCAAATATCCTCCCACTTCCATGCAGGGACAGGCAATGGTTGCAGCTCTCCCCCGGGCTTCATATGCACAGCCTTTACCTTTTGGCAGGTATCACACCTGGCCACATACCGAGTAATTTCTATCTTCATCTTTGTCCACCAGAATTTCTGCCTCAAGTCCTGATACATCTTGTTGCTTCCTGGATGAATGGAGAACCTTGTTAAATGTGCTTCATCGAGGATCTTTTGAAACAACTCAGGTATCTTTAGGACTACCAGACGATCCTTGAACCACACAACCTTCATCATCAATCCTGAAACAATCTGCCTTGCCGTCTTAAACTTTCTCCTTGATATGCTTGATTCCTTTGCTTCCTTTCTGAGCAGCAATAATCTCATCTCGGATAGGTGTTTCAATGCTGATGTTGGCTAGACTGCCCTGTGGAACTATTTCAATGCCCAATTTTTCCAGCTCATAGCACAAGGAAAGATCTCGAGGTTTCACTGTCAAACAATTGCGGTGAACCTTGCGACTAAGTGCATCGGCGACAACATTCGCCTTACCAGGGTGATAATGCACTTCAATATCATAATCCTTGATCAACTCGAGCCATCTTCTTTGCCTCATGTTCAACTCTTCTTGAGTAAAGATGTACTTCAAACTCTTGTGATCAGTATAAACATTGTAAGTACTGCCTAGCAGATAATGACGCTAGATCTTCAAGGCATGTACTATAGCTGCCAACTCCAAATCATGGGTGGGGTAGTTCTCTTCATGACACTTGAGTTGCCGTGAAGCATAAGCAATAACTCGGCCTTCTTGCATCAAGACACAACCAAGTCCGGTACCAGAAGCATCACAGTATACGTCAAATGGCTTTTCAATGTTAGGTTGAGACAGGACCGGTGCAGTGGTCAATAACTTCTTTAAAGTCTGGAATGCTGTCTCACACTCCGGTGACCAGACAAACTTGACTTGATTCTTCAACAAGTTGGTGATGGGTTTGGCTATTCTAGAAAAATCCGGAATAAAGCGACGGTAGTATCCCGCCATCCCCATGAAACTACGGACTTGATGGACTATGGTCGGTGGCTTCCAATTCAAGATTTCCTCTACCTTACTCGGATCAACAGACACACCTTCAGCTGACAGGATATGTCCGAGATACGGAACTCTGTCCAACCAAAACTCACACTTGCTGAACTTAGCATAGAGTTGGTGCTCCCCCAGACGAGTTAGGACGACACCAAGATGATGGGCATGCTCTTTGGGAGTTTTGGAATAGACAAGGATGTCGTCAATGAACACGACCACAAATTTGTCAAGCTCAGGCATGAAAATGGAGTTCATGAGATACATGAAGTAGGCAGGAGCATTGGTTAGGCCAAAGGACATGACTAGGTACTCATACAGGCCGTATCTGGTGGTGAAGGCTATTTTTGGAATGTCTTCGAGACGGATCTTTATTTGGTGATAGCCAGACCTAAGGTCAAATTTGGAAAACACTTTGGCTCCCGCTAGTTGGTCAAAGAATAGGTCAATATGAGGTAAGGGATATTTATTTTTGATGGTGACCTCATTGAGTGGACGGTAATCGACACAGAGTCGAAGAGACTTGTCTTTCTTTTTCACAAAAATGGCAGGGCAACCCCAAGGTGAGGAACTAGGTCGAATGAAACTCTTGTCCAAAAGATCTTGCAACTGTACCTTAAGCTCTGCCAATTCTTTGGGAGGCATTCTATAAGCTCTACGAGATATAGGTGCAGTCCCAGGCTTTAACTCAATAGCAAACTCAACATCACGGTCAGGTGACAAACTGGGTAAATCGTCAGGGAATACGTCTGGAAATTCACAAACCACTGGAATATCTTGCACTTCATTGACTGATATGGCACACAACCTATGAGTAGATCCTTCGGCTTTTCTCAAAGGAAGTGGAAGTTGGATGAGAAGTTGCGAGTTGCTATCAGGTATGTTCACTCTTATAGTCCTATTCAGCACGTCTATAAGGGCCTTGTGTTGATACATCCAATTCATGCCTAGGATCACATCTATGTCCTGATCTTTCAGTACTATCATGGTGGTAGGGAATATATGCCCTCCCAAAGCTATAGGTACCTGCCGAGCTACTTCCTTAGTACATATGCACCCCTAGGCGACTGTATAAGAAAATTTTCCTTTATTTCCCCAATTGGAATCTCATGCTTGATGACAAACGTACGATTGATGAATGAATGTGATGCACCAGAATCAAAAAGCAGAATTGCGGGATGGCTAGCGACTGGGAACCTACCTAGCATGACAGGTTCGCCTTCAGGAATCTCACCAACTTGAGTGTAGAAAACCTGGCCTGCTTTCTTCACTATCTTGCCCTTCTGGGCGTGCTGCTGATGTCCACGGTACTGCATGTGCTGCTGCTGCTGACCACCAGGGCCCTTCTGTGCATTCTGATTGTATTTCTTTGGATATGGACAGTCACGAGCCCAGTGTCCCATCTTGCCACAGTTGTAGCAAGGGTAGTTATAATTGGTCTGAGGGGTAGTGATACGAACGCCAGGGGCATTCGGCTGGGTGGTGTTTTGTTAGTTGGAGGTGTGGGAGGTAGCGGCAGTGCGCACAACTACCTGCTGTTGGGGGTACTGTGGGCGGTTATGGTGAGTGGGGTGGTAAATGATCTTCTGGTGCTTCTGACTGCCAGAAAACCCAGCTTTCTTCCTTTTCTTCTCACTCTGGTGCTTACGGTCACTTTCTTCAAAAGCTATGGCAATGTTGACCGCCTCATGGTAGGTGCAATGAAGGTTGTTGGATAGACTGCGCTGAATCTTGTAATTTAGACCCCCTTACAAAGCAGTCCTTCTTCTTCTGATCAGTACTAACATGTTCAGGAGCGTATTGGGCCAGATGATTGAACTTGCTGCAGTGCTAGGAACTGATCCAGCTTCATTTTGATCACACCCGCAGGGATGTAATGAGCACGGAAGGCTTCACGAAACTCAGCCCAAGTCATCTGATGTTCTACAGGCTGAGCTGCCAAGAGATTTGCATACCAATCACTCGCGGGACCACGGAGCTGCTGCGCTGCAAACAGCGGTTTCTGAGTTTCAGTGCAGTGGATCAGACTAAACTTTGATCCATGGTGCGAAGCCAGTCGTCAGCCTCCAGTGGCTCATCAGCCTTTGTGAACACTGGCGGGTGTGTGTCCGTGAAGTCAACATAAGTGGTTTCATCCTCATTGCGGCGGCCACGACGCCCACCGCGGTTCTCCTGATTCTGAGCGAGCATTTCAGCAACATTGGTCAAAGCGGCGATGGCTTCTGCCAGAGTGGGTGGAAACTGCGGTGGGTTGGGAGCAGCACCATCATCAGAGGTGCCAATACCAGTCGAACGGGTGTTGCGAGTCATCTGTCCAAAGGTGTACCAACTTAGAAGTAACATAACTTGATTAAAACACAACAGCAGGTCACACATAAAGATTACAACACTTAAACAAGTCTTAGCAACATGGCCAGGTCTTTACAAAGTTCCCATCCCAAACTAAGGTTCATGACACAACAACACTACAACATGGAAATAACGATAGGTCGGCATTCCTGGTGCTGTGACTCGTCTAGTCGTCGTCAATGACGATGACCTCCTCCTCGCCGTCATCCTCAACGATCATGTCCTCCATCGGATTGACGGCCTCGAAGAACCCATCCTCAGTAGCCTCACTGTCATACTCCTCCTCCTCTGGTCCCAAAACCACACCGTCCACTGGGTCATTCTCACGTGGAACTAGTATGGGGTTGAGCTGATCATTCAGCCTATGGATCTCCTCATGCAGAGCCCCATTGTACCACTCCACATGCTCCGCATAGTGCTGAAGCTCTTCAACCGTCTCACGGGCCTCACCCTTGCGCTCCAAGGACTCGTCCCTCTGCTGAGTCAGATGGTCAATCTCCCGACGTAGGTCCCGGTTCGTCCTCACATCCCTGTAGTGGTCTAGACGGGCCACACGGAAGTCCTCCTGCATGAGCCTCATCTCCTTCTTAAGCTCCTTGATCTCAGCCTTCGGCTCCTTGTGACTGTGGCGGGGACGGCGGCTATCGGAAGCCTCCTCTCCGTCGCGCGGCGCCAGCTGGTGGCGTGGCACTCTCCTGGGTCCCGTCATCTTACGAGCAGTGAGTTTGCATCGTGCCAGCTGGAAAGGCAAGTATGGATTAGTAAGGATATAACAGGCTAGCAAGAATAGGGTTGGTAAATCCTAACCCATATACCCAACTTTTAAGGAGGAAGTATTATCATAGTAAGTTAAACATGATGCATGTATCGTACTTATGAATTTAAATCAATGCAAAGCAATTAAATACATAAATAATTTTAATATAGGGCTACTACTTAAGTTGTTCCACAGGCTACCATAACTATTTTGCGGAATAAGACAAGAATAAGCAATTTGGACCAAAATAGCAAATTAGATTTTATGATCCAAAACATTTTGAAGTTTTTGCAAAGTAATACCGTAATGATTTAGCAATGAAATTCTCTGATACCAGCTATAACAGAACCGCCTAAATCATATGGCCCACAGGCACCTATCATTGTCACTAATGACCTCTAACAGCCGGCCCCGCGTCCCAGATGATCTAGGCAGCCCTGCCGGGTTACATCAGCACCAATTTCTCTGACAGGATCCCATTGCGAAGCCATTACAGGATTACATATGACCACCATCTGGAAAACCCATCCCCATTGATGATAATGGACTGGCCAAGTACACTGCCAATCAATGAAGACCATACCCTTCCCTTTCAATGATTCATCCTTTGCATATTATCATATTTCAAAATAGCATTTTTATGCAAATCTAAATCAATTAAGCAGGGTAAAGCATTTTTAAATATTTAATTAAATCAGGTTCTCGGGGTGTAATTTGTGGTCTAGGAAAGGTAATGCATCAATTGGTTATCACTCAACTCCTATTAACCTAATGCAGTAGATTAACTCAAGTGATAAAACATTTTAAATACAAGGAGGGGTAATGCACCGGAGCTTGCCTTGGATTGCAAAAAGAGTCGGGTCGGGATCGGTGCCGCAAATATCAAACCCTGGCACAAACTCAGTAATAGGCTCGTCAACTGTCACGTCGGGTTTCACCTCAGTATTCTCGGTCACTACACGTGTGCAATAATGGATGTATGAATACGATGGAATACGAAATGACAGATAAGATTCAATAATAAATAATACAGACTTGATCATAACCCTACCACAGGCTAACCATGATCATTCTAATCCATTAAGCCCTAAGTCATAAAGGGTGATTGACCTAGAACCACAATCAATCCAAAATCACACCAAACTTAAGTCATTAAGATTTTCTATTTCTTTTATTAATCTTTTAATCAAACATATAATCAATAACTAACCAAACTAATTTTAGTTGTGCCCAAACTTTACCAATGGTTATATTTTGACCTAAAACAGTACCAAACAAATTTTCATGATTTTTGGGGTTATAGAAAATTAATTAAAATTACACAAAGTTGTATTTGTTAATTATTTACTGATTTTTAGATTCCACAGAAAGTGCTCAAACCCTACAGATAATATTTTTATCAAATACTACACATCACATAGAACACCCACCATTATTTTCATAATTTTTGAAGCCACACATTAATTCTAACAAAAATAAATAGAAGCACTATTCACTTGCAGTTTAATTCAAAAGCCTATTTAAAACCCACCCGAAAATTGAAAAAAATGCCTCTGGGCCTGAGTCGGCCCATAGCAGCACAGGCCAGCACAGTGTGGCCCATGCACACCCGCGCCCCCTCTCAGCTTCTCTGGGCCACTGACGGGCAGACCCCACCCGTCAGTGCCTTCTTCCACCTCCTCTCTCTCGGCGCGGCTCGTGCCCGCGCGCAACGCGGCGGTCTGCCGCCGGTGACCTCTCCGGAGGGGAAGACACCTCCTGGCAAGCGACCCGAACCCCCGCACACAACCCCTAGGTACCTAAACGGACCCGCAACCACCGGCGAGGAGCACAACACCACCACGGCGGCTCAACGACGGCGGCACACCGTACGCTGGCAAGAACAGGACATGCGAGCCTAAAACTTGAGACCTAAATGGCACAGGAGCTCACCGAGGCTCCCGGACGATGGCCGGAAGGGACAGAGGCGGGTCATATGGACGAGCTTGACGGCAACGACGTCCGCGGCGGCGTTCACTAATGACACCACTCTTGTTCTGATCCACCTAAGCCACCAAACGGAGAACCAACTCAAACATGAGTACCATGACAGATTAAGGGGCCTAGAACAGAATACCACCCGGGAAGGAGCTCACTACAACGGGCTCGACGCATTGAGACGAGTCGTGGCGGCTCTCCGACCGGCACCATAGACGACGACGGCGTCCCGGGGTCGACAGAGCACCAGGACTTGCCCAGGTGAATCCAATCGGTGCACGAAGGTGTGGTGCTATTGGCTGTGAGGTGGAGAGGGTGAGGGTGGTCAGAGAATGACGAATTTGGTCGAACTCCCAGGTGAGCTCAATGGTGACCGGCGGGAGGAAAAACGGGACGGGAACGGCTCGTCGTCTTTTAAGCCACAGGGGAGGAGGGGATAAGACCGAGCGGCTGCCCGGGGCCCTCACTGCGGCCCAACCGCAGCGGTGGCCGAGTCCCCTAGCTGGCTGGACGGCGTCCAGCGCGCGGCACGGCACGCGCGTACGGCGGCGAGCAGGAACAGGGGAACCCCTAGCTACAGTAGGAAGTCTCCTAGGTCAAATGCTATGGTTTGCAAAATTGGGTCTTATCCGGTTGGATTCAGGGAATGGCACAAAAACAAAAGTTGTACATAATTTTGAAATGAACACTTTTGGTTTTTGAGTCAAATTCAAATTTGGCTAAATTTTGAAGTTATTGAAAAGGGGGTAATACCCAATTTAAAATTTAAATTGAAATTCCCAAATTACTTTCAAATTTATTCAACAACTTGAAAATTGGTAAACATGAAAGTTGTTTTACTTAGTGAGCTTGACAACTTCTATTAAGGGAGTTTTGGAAGATTCAACATATGTTTGAAATTGAAAATTTTAAATTCAAATTTCAATACATCAATTTGAGTTTAATTCAAATTTCCACAATAGAACTTCAAAATCTGCAAAAATAAAAGTTGTTAAATTTGAAAATTTATACAACTTTTATTAAGGCATTCTCTTATGATTCCAGATAGGTTTTGAATTATGTTTTTGAGGCTAATTAGGGGTTAATTCAAACTTTCTTTTAATTAAATTCTTTATTTCCAATCAAAGGTTTAATTGGTCAATCATTACCAAACATAGTCAAAGCACTCTAGAGGCCCTAAGCACAATCATATGCAGATGATTAATTTAAACATGATGACATGGCATTTTTAACTAACCGTAATACCCGGGGTATTACAACATACCCCTATTGGACATCAGTCGAGATTGAAAGACGCCATCACTTAGCTGGCTGGATAAGTCGTTCCGACCGCGAAGCCGAGTAGCTCTATTCGGCTCGGGAGTTGGTGTGCTGAGTAGGTATACTGGACCGCGTAGGGTCTTGGGAGCTAGATTGGACAAGGGCAGGTTAGAGCCTGATCGTCCTGGCCACTATACGTGGCTTCCACCAAACCCACGGAGGAACCCGAATAGTACCAAAAGTGACCTAACGCTTCTCGACGGGGAAGTCACGGGTTTGTGATTGGCATGTGGCGCCAGCTGGTTTGCAATCGATTTGAATCGCCATCTCTCCTGGATAGTGAGAAACTTGACTGATCTTCCCTCATGGTAGAAATGATTAATTCTGAACATGAACATGGTTATGACAAGAAAGAAATGCCAAACTGCTATGGTTATATATATATTTCTTGCTTAGAATTAAACAAGTGATTGAAATAGGGAGGTGCTAAGTTAGCAGTAAGGTTTAATATTCACTAAAAGAGTCTTGCTAGTACCCAATCATGACAAATACTTAAAGGTGGCATTTATGCAAAATGAGTCAGCCAACTCCACCTGAAAAGCCTTGCATATTCCTTGAGAGTATTTTATTTGGTAAGACGCGTAAGTCTTGCAGAGTACAATTGAGTACTCAGGGTTTATGCCAAATTGTTGCAGATGGCCAGGTGTTTTATGGGTATTGCAAGAACTGTTTCACCCCTACCGTGGACGAAGAATGAAGCGTGGGCAGCTTTGTGTCTTCGTGTTTAGTTATCTAGCTTTTGTATAAATTTGATCCTAGTATGGCACTGAGTATTAAATAAGTATGGTGGTGTAAGACTTGTTTTTCAAAACTACTTGCTTCCGCTAAGTTTGAAACTTATGATATAATATCTATCGCGTACTCCGTACTTTGAAGTTATGTAATATGAATGTATGTTGTTGAACCCTGTACGATTTTGGCTGTATTACCATTTGGTTTGAAATCCTTCGAGATTTCACAGACTACCGGGTTTATATGAGCTCAAGTGTGGTTGTTTAGCTGTTTCGACGGCTATCGCCGTACTTGTACTCTTATAAATTGGTCAGTTCTGTCACATCTACTATTGAATTGGGTTAAGTGTTTTGTGTTTTTTCAGGGGGTGCACGCGAGCGCACCCGTCAGATGTAGCCCCCGAGGCCTTGGAGGGATGGTGTATCCCTTCAAGGGCTTAAATCACCTGATGTGGTAAACTCAGTGAGCTTTGCTTGTTTGCTGGTGATTCGCCCCTGGGCGAGGCATTATTCTTTTTTCAAAAGGAGCGGGGTGCTGAGAGCCCCTAGCTCTTGAGCCACCGGTAGGGGTTGTTTGTAATACCTCTAGTATTACTGATAATTAAAACTGCCATGTCATCATGTTTAAATTAATTTCCTGCATATGATTATGCTTAGGAATGTTAGAGTGACTTTATTGTTAATGATGATGATTGTGCAATTAAATCCCTAATTGGAATTACAAAGTAAAATTGAAAAGAAAATCCAAAATAAGCCCTAATTAGACCCCAAAATCTAAATAAAAAATATAAGGAATCTGAGGAAAGTGTTTTAATAAAAGTTGTAGATCTTTTAAAATGGAACAACTTTTATTTTTGGAGATTTTGATGTTATGCAGTGGAAATACAAATTAAACCCAAAACAGTGCTTTGAAATTTGAATTTGAAATGCTATTTCGAAAATTATCAAGAATCTGACCAAACTCTATTAAATAAAGTTGTAGAGCTTGACAAATAGAACAACTTTTATATTTACAGATTTTCAATTTATAGAGAAAATTTTTGAGAATTGAATTAAATTGCAAATGAAATTCAAATTCAAGTTTTACCTCCTTTCTGATATTTTCAAAAATATTTCGAATTTGAACTTGATCCAATAACTAAAAATGATCTACACAAAATTTTATACAACTTTTATTTTTGGAGATTCATCTGATACTACATGGAATGGGGAGTATTGAGTGCAAATAGGGTTTGACCTTGAGAAGGGGCAGCTACAGTAACCGGCCCCTACAGTAGCCCCGGCCGGCCGTGCGTGCGGCGCGCGCTAGTCGTCGTCCGACCTGGGCAGGCCCCGGTGCCGGCGTGTGGTCGTTGGGGGCCCTGGACCTCCCTCGTGCTTATCCACTTCTCCGCTGCCAATATAAGCCGACGAGCCCTCTCCCTCACCGTTCTTCCCCTCTCCATTGCCGCCGGCGACCACCTCCTCCGAGTGACGAAATTCGTCGTGGCCGAACCACCTCCACACCCTCCATCTCACTAGCAGCATCGCCACTCCCTTGCGCACCACCTGATCCGCCTAGGCTAGCATATTGTTGCCGGAGTCTACCCCACGACTTGATTTCTTCCTCGGCTCCGACCGAACTCCGTCGAAACTCACTCCGCCATGGCCAGCCTCTCTTGGGTGAGCTAGGTTCCACTCTCTGTGCATTTCGGTGTCTATATGGTATCTGGATTGTCATGCACTTGATGGTTTGGCCTCTGGTATCCTAGGTTGTCCGGAACACAGGTTCGTCGTTGGTTCGTGCCGCCGCGTCCGCCATTGTTGTCGAGCTCTTCCCTCTGTGCCACCTCGAGTCCGACCGGCTAGGCAACCTTGGTCGCGGTGAGCTCCTAGACCCTTTTCCCTATTCTAGCTTACGCTCTAGTGACTGGTGTCCATCGGCGTACGGCACGCCGTCGCCACGGGTCGCGCACACGGGGGGCACCCGCTCCCCTACGCGAGGAAGGAAAGGAGAGAAGGGAGTTGGGCCATGTGGGCCGGCCCAGTGCGGGCGCGAGGAAGGGTGGGGTGAGAGGGAGAGGGTGCGGCCAGACCGGGCCGGTTGGTCGTCGTGGGCTGGCTCGGGCCGAAAACTTGTTTTTCCATTTATCCAGGGAATTAGTTGATTTTTCTATTTTATAATTCTAGTGAATAGTGAAGCACATTAGTATTTTTGTAGGAATATTTCTGTAGCCTTAAAAATCATGAAAATTTTTGTGAATGCTCTATGTAATGTGTATAATGTAGTGAAAATATTAAATAAATATTTTAGGCACTCTTTGTAGGGTCTAAAAATCAGTAGATTAATTAATAAATGCAACTTTGAACAATTTTAATTAATTCTCTGTAATTCCAAAAATTATGAAATTTATTTTGGTAATGTTTGGGCTCAAGATCTACCTGTTGGTAAAGTTTGGGTTCATTTGGAAGTAATTTAATTAGTGGCTAATTAATATTAGGATAATTGGTTTATTCAAACGGTAATTAAATATTAATGACATAGGGTTTGTGTGATTTTTGAATTGATTGTGGTCTTAGGTCAAACACCCTTATGACCTAGGGCATCTTAGGCTAAGTTACTTTAAATAGTATGCAAGGCGGTCGTACTTGTAGTTTACTTTATTTATTATGTCTGGTATTTCGTATCGCTGCATCGCATTAAAGCATTCATCATTGCATACGTGTAGCGACCGGGAACGAAGAAGTGAAAATTGAGGTGACTATTGAGGAGACTGCTCCCGAAGTGGTGCAAGGCTTTGATATCTGTGGCACAGATCCCGACCCCACTCTCTTCGGATTACAAGGCAAGCCCCGGTGCATTTAAACCCTACCTTGTGATTTATAAATGTTTATCACTTGAGTTAATCAATTGCATTAGGTTGATAGGAGTTGAGTGACAACCAATTGATGCATTACCATCCTTGACCACTTACCATAATATGAGAACTTGATTTAAATAAAAATATTTGGAAAATGTTTAGTCCTGCTTAATCATTTAGATTTATGAAAATATTATTTTGAATTATGATGATATGAAAAGGTTGAATCACTTAAAAGGGAAATGGTATTGTTCTTGTTCAGTGGCAGTGTACTTGGCCAGTCCACTATTACTGATGAGAATGGGTTTTCTGTTTCAGTGGTCATACGCTTGGGTTAGAGTCCCAACATATCGTCACCGACGGAAAAAGGGATGTGAAAACCGGGTGGTCACCTTGTACTTGGGCTAGAGTCCCAATGCATGGTTTCCAACGAAAAAAGGATTTAGGGACCATTCTTTGTAGGCCTACTGTGATCGAGACTTTGTAACTAGTCACATACTACGGGAAGCTCTCACTCCGGTGGCTCTACTGCTTGAACCGACGACCACGCACTGGTAGTGGAGAGATGGCGAGAGTAGCATGTACCCCTTGTGGGTTAGAGCCCCGGATTTGAGGTGTACTGTATTCTTGGGTGGCGCAGGACCAGTTTGGGGGTAGAAAAGCCGTGGTAGACGGGGTTGGTATATGTAAGCTTAGGTGCTACATATGCAGTGTGGTTAGGGATCCCCAGCTAGGTACTTAATCGATTCGAATCGTCGTTGCTCCTCGGTTATGGAGACTTGATCCTCACACCTATAGGTTCGAAACTAGGATCTTTTTGAGAATGAATAAGTAACTGAAATTGAAGGATACCTGCGAAAGAACTGAGATCTATGGTTATTGAGTAAAATAATATTGAGTTAAAATATTGAAAGTAGGATTCAAGATTAGCATTGCTTTTTCGCAAAAATACTTTGACTCTTGGTAAAGCCTTACCTTGACTCCCTCAACCTGCATTCCTGAGTCTCATCTTTTTCTTTAGTCGGGTAAGTCTTGCGGAGTACCCCAGTACTCAGGGTTTGTTAACCCTTTTTGCAGGAGAACCACCGCAGCAGGTTTGTCTTGCCCCGTGACCATTGTTCAGGAAGAAAGTGATGATGAGTGAAGCAAGACCCTTGGGAAGGGTTCATGTTATCCTTACCTAGTTATAATGTATTTGGTTATTCCACTATTACTGCTACTTATCTATGATTTATAATAAGTGGACTTAAATTATATTTGGACAACTGGCTTGTAATCTAAGTACTATGTAACCTTTCCACACTTTTACTCTGATGTATTTTATCATGAAATGTTGTAATCCTGTAATAGCTTCACAATGGGATCCTATCGGAGAAACGAGTGCTGGTGTAGCCTGGCAGAGCTTTCTAGATCATCTGGAACACGGGCCCGGCTGTCAGAGGTCATTAGTGATAATGACAGGTGCCTATGGGCTATATGATTTAGGCGGTTCTGTTACAGCTGGTATCAGAGAGATCTATTGCTAAATCATTACGGTATTACTTTACAAAACTTCAAAATGTTTTGGATCACAAAAATTTAACTTGGTATTTTGGTCCAAATTGCTTACATTCTTCTCTTATCCAATATAATAGTAGTGGTAGCTAGTGGAGTAGCTTGTTTACTAGCCCTATATTATAATTATTTGTATATTTATTTTATATTGCATGGGTTAAAAATTCGTAAGTTCGACTCATGCATCATGATAATCTCACATATTAATTAACTTCCTCCTTAAAGTGGTATATGGGGTAGGATCTATCAAACCTATTCTTGCTAGCCTGTAATATCTTTACAAATACAAACTCACCTTCTCCAGCTGGCACGCACCAAGCTGACCGCGCGCAAGATGACTGGTCCTAGGGGAGTTCCGCGCCACCAGCTAGGGCCACGCGACGGGGAGGCTTCTGGCAGCTGCCGACCCCGCCGCAGCCGAGCAGAGCTCGAGGAGGAGATCAAGCTGCTCACTGAGGACTTCAAGGTGGCCCTTAGGGACCACTACAGGGATATGAAGATGGTCACCAAGCTGCAGCGTGAGGTGGACCGTTTGACCCGTGAGAAGGAGGAGGCTTGGGCCCGTGAGGACGTGGCCCGAGCAAGGGTCCATGAGTTGGAGATCTATGTGGAGTAGATCGAGGACTACAATGATGCTCTGCATGAGGAGGTCCACAGTCTCAATGACCAGCTCAATCCCATCCTTGCTCCTCGTGAGGAAGAGCCTGAGCTAGGTGCGGTCGAAGGGCCTGGGGAAGAGGAAGATGAGGACAATGTTGATGAGGAGGTTGACCCTATGGAGGACGTTGTTGTGGAGGACAACGATGACGAGGATGTGATCGTGATTGACGACGACGAGGCTAGTTGTAGGCCTAGGAATGCTAGCCAGTTGCTATCTATTGTGTTGTAATGTCGGTGCTTGCCAAGAAACCTTAGTTGTGGTTTGAGAACTTTATCTAAGTGCAAGTAGTGTCGTTTGAATTAGTGTAAGACTATGGTGTGTAATGCTACTAAGTTTCAGTTAAGTAATTTAAGGCTTAAGTTTGGTTTGTGTATAACAGATGCTTGTCAACACTCGTTCGTCTGGGGCTGGGAGCTCTGAGGATGGGGCTATTCCGGATGCCTCGCCGATTTTGCCTACCCTGGCAGATGCCATCTCAGCCTTGGCCAACGCCGCCGCGCTGCTTGCATAGAACCGGGACAATCGTAAGGCACGTCGTGGCCACAACAACGGTGATGAAACAACTTATGTAAACTTCACGGACACTCGTCCACCAGTGTTCACCAAGGCTGATGAACCACTGGAGGTAGACGATTGCCTCTGTACCATGGAGCAAAAGTTTGGTTTGATTCACTGTACAGAGTATCAGAAGCCCCTTTTCGTAGCTCACTTGTGAAGCTTTCCGTGCCCACTATATCCCTGCAGGTGTGATGAAAATGAAGCTTGATCAGTTACTGGCACTGCAGCAGAAGGATTCCACTGTGATGTAATACGTTGGTGAAAGTCCCTAGTTTGGTTTTGGAAATTGATGAAACCTAACTACTAACCTAAGTGCTAAGTGTGCGTAGCCTAAAAGAGTTTAGTGGTGTGGAGGAAGTTGACATGAGCTAAGAAGTGGAGATCAAGTGAAGAAAAAGGGAAAAAGCAAAGGATCAAAGAGCTAGAGGTAAAGGTATAAGTTAGGGCTCTTTGGTTTAGTGATCAGGGCACTTAGTGAGTGTGATCACATTTAGGATAGTTGGTCGGACTATTAAGAGGAGAATTGTTTCATGAACCCGATCGGCAAGTGCTCTAGGTGCATATTAGTTGCATACACTCGATCTAACCTAGAGTGACTAACATCGCCTTGCAAATACGCTTAAAAATTGCTAACATACGTGCCTAAAAGTGTCCAACACTTAGTTGTTAGCATCTAAAAGTAAGGTAGTTGAAGAGAGGGTGAAAGCAGCTCTCAGAGGAGCACCAGACGCTAGCTGCGTCGGGTGAGTGCTCACCGGACGCGTCCGGTGTGCATTTGACCTCTTTGGAACCTCTCTATGAAAGCACCGGACACTAGAACAGTAACTTCAGCGCGTCCAGTGACTTGTTTCATGTGTTCGATGAAGAAGTTCAGAAATTGACTCGGTGAGTGCACCGGACGCTAGGAGGGTCCGGTGACCTTACAGCGGACGCGTCCGGTGCCGATTTGAGCTCTCTGGATGCTCTCTGTTGTTGCACCGGACACAGACGCCAGAGCGTCCGATGTGACTGCTCCACGCCCGGTGCGAGCGTGCGTAGTGAAGAAATTTCAAACGGCTAGGACACATGTCAGCGGACGATACATCGGAAAACCACCGGACATGTCCGGTGTGAACTTATGCAGCGTCCGGTGTGCCCGATTTCAGAGAAAAATGGCTAGATCTTTGAGCTCGCTTATAAATAGGAGTGTGGCTGCCTTGGGGCATAACTCTTGCGCATTTTGATCTTCCTAAACCCCTTGAGAGCTCTGCACACTCCCTCCAACTCTCTCCCTTTGATTCAACTCAAGATTTTGATTGAGAGAGTAAATCAAGTGTAGTGATCATCTTCTTGCATCCTAGTACACTTGGTGGCGGAGTAATTCTTGTTACTCTTGGTGATTGCCATCACCTAGCCGGTTTGGAGGTGGAGAAGGTATGGAGAAGCTTGGTGATTGTGCTTGCTCACACTGGTGGATTGTGAGGGGTTTGTGCCTACCCCGAGCGGAGAGCTCAATGGTAACTCTAGTGGATTGCTCATGTCATTTAGCTACTTCCTCCGTGGTAGGTCCTTGTGGTGCCTTGTGTAGGCTCGGTGTGTGATACCGATTAGCCACCGGACCACCGGTTGAAGTCGACACAACGGGGACATAGCGTGCCGGCAAGCACGTGAACCCCGGGAATAAATCTTGGTGTTCACATTGCTATCCTCACCTTCGAGTGAGTGATTTGTGGGTTATCCCAGTGATTGACTTCTTCTCAAGGCAAAGGTATAAACCACAAGCACATCTCTTTTACCTTTGTGCAAAGTAGTTTAGTTCTCTAGCTAGCTTGTCTTGTGTTGTTGTGTAGTTGTTTTGCTTGTGCTAGTTAGCATGTGTGGCTTAGGGCCTAGTGATAACTAGAATTGTATAGGTGGCTTGCTTAGACTAGTTGTTGCTCTAGCTTTACAATTATAGCCTCTTGTGGTACTAATCACTTGTTCTAGTGGTTTGTAGATTTTTAATTTAGGCTATTCACCCCCTCTTCTAGCCATACTAGGGCCTTTCAAGTGGTATCGGAGCCGAGGTCACAGTTTAGTCAAGGCTTAACATCCTTCGGTGCATTGAAATGGCTCATATCATGTTCAATCATGTTGGGGGCAAACCACCTCACTTTGATGGCACAAGCTCATTTGATTATTGGAAGAGGAAGATGAGGATGTATCTTGGCTCAATTCATGAGAAAGTGTGGGAGGTCACCGAAAAGGAGTACATTGTGCTTGATCCCTCAAGCCCTACACCTAGAGAGCAAGAGAACAACTAATGCAACACAATGGCTCTAAACACCATTTACAATGGCATTGATTCAAAGGTGTTTGAGCAAATCAAGGATTTGGATAGAGCAAGTGAAGTGTGGACAAGACTAGAGCAAACTTATGAGGGCACTTCAATGGTAAAGAGTGCCAAGTTGTACATGCTTAAGGTGTTGGTGCAAAAAGTGGTTCCCTAAGCCCAACACACCAGCGAAGCCGGAAACGACCCTTGAGGCAGTGAAGCTCTCGCAGATCCAGCTAGCTTCGGACCCGGTCTGAGAGTGTCAATAACACCCAAGCGTGCCAGTCAATTTGACCTGCAATTGACAAGGAAAAAGATAGTAATCAGTAATCACAGGGCGGAACTAACCGGTATGTCCAGGTAGTTCCAACTGTATGGCTCGAAGAGCCGATGTAATGGGAGATCGACTAGAAAGCCGATTCCGTCATGTTATGAACCGATTGTAGCGAAACATGCATTATAACTCAAGTTAACCAATTCAGACATGAATTCAATGACATATACTTGCATTAGACGGAAGTATATTATAAAATATGTAGTCACAGCAAGCTAACATGATCATAAGATGTCTCAATGTAAAATAAGATGAAATCGGCTACTTTAGCCGACGCAGTGTATACGGGCAACATACAAGCCTATAAAGTAGACAATGTTTCAACTCTCCGGCTAATAGATCTAAATCACAATCATGCAACAGTGGAGATCGAGCAGATCGAGGCAGTCATGATGAAGTTGCAACTTAAATCCGTTAACCTTTGAATCTAGATAATGTTTATTTTATTACTTGAGTGCGACCCGTATCTAATCTAGATCCAAAATACAACCGGCTGGTGCAAAGCATTCTATATTATCAATATAAAACAAATGGCAAGCATAATTCGTTGAACATATAGATCTATTAGATATAAGCCGACGCATATGGATCAAGACGGGCAAATTGATGATTGCTTTAAATAATAAACAATAAACATAAGCAACATCTTGATAACTTAATGAATCTAACTAAATTGCCATATTTAGCTAGAGCCGATAACTAATCCATGCATGCAAACTGTCTTAATCTATAGCCTGTCCACCGGATGACATTAACTAATAGATTAATCAAGCAAACAAACACGAATCGATAACTAATCCGTGCGTGAAAACCGTCCTAATCTGCATCTCGTCCACCGGATGACGGTTAACACAGATTGATCGGGTAAACCAGCGTGAATCATCCTTGACTCACTGTGCTTCCCACGTCCACCGGATGACGCCAAAGAAACAGAGCTTAGCAAGGACCCTGGTCCGCCATGCTTCCACGTCCACCGGATGACGCTAAAAAGACATAGTTTAACAGGGGGTTGACGATACTTACAAGCAAGCCTGCGTCCACCGGATGACACCCAGCCTGGATGAAGTAACTCGCCGGACTCGACTGACTCTAGGGTTTGTTGGCCGGAGCCGAAAGTTGTGTTGTATTGATGTTGTTGTCTCTTTTTACAATGGCTGAGGGCTTATATTTATACCCTGAGCATAGATAGAGTCCTAGTCGAATTACAACTCATCAATAGATAAGGAAACTAACAAACTATCCTATATCTAAGGTAACTTGGAGTCACATCTTCCCTTTCATAACGGACTCCGATCGTGATCGCCTCTTGGCGGTGCAGACTCTGGATGACGTCACCAATACCGACGCTGCACGCCTTCTGTCACCTTCGCCCGATAACCGATTCACCGTGCAATCGGCTATTCTTCTTCCTTCTGCTCGACGGAATCTGCTTCCGAGATCGGCTATCTTCCTTCGGTATCGGCTATCGGCTCCCAGCCCAAAATTTGGTGTTAACACATGCCCCCCCTAGTTCGGAGTATGATTTCTTCATGCTTCGAACTATGATCCGATGGTCTTCCTTGTGCCGAGAAACTCACTAGCAGCCATAGTGCGTCTAGGTCTTCTTCCTTTAATCCTTGAAATATAAGCATGTTCTCACCATATTTCCACACCTCTGTATGCAAGTCCATCGTTGAAGACGTAGGAGCCAGTGAAAGTCACTCGTCTTGTCCGTCTTCATGATGGATCGCTTGATGTCGTGCAACGTGTGCATGCGGCGAGTCCAAGCCCCCAAGGCATAGCTGATGCAGGATCTTGAGACGCCGTGTGTGTCCTCCTCAAAGGTCTTCTTCGCCATTATTTCTTCGCATCTGTATGTATGTCCCTTCATTCTAGGCCGATAAAGATGTTGACGACTTTTTGCTACATGCGAATCGGCTCTCAGGCTTGCATTGTACCTTAGAATCGATTACTCAGCCTGATCCGTTCTACATACGAATCGGCTTTCGGGCCTGCTTCTTAGCATCGGCTTTGTTCTGCTTTCCCTTAGAATTAACCCCTCAGCTAGATTCACTACGAATCGGCTTGTGGGTACTCACAATAGGATCGGCTAAACAGCCTGACCCAAAAAGCCGATCGGTGTGCGACCATTGATGGCGGCGCTTCGTCTCCCCAATTTGGTAACTGTTCCGGATTCAAGAAACGCGGATTAACTGCAACCTAAAATCCGCCGTGCCGTCTCACTTCCCAAAGAAACCGCCTCGGTGCCCGTGTTGTCTTATAAATAGTTGGCAGGCTTGAGGCAATATCACACGCCATCGTATCTGTCTCGCCGACCAACTCTCCCGGCCGCCTCCTTGTATCCACTTCGTTTCCGCTCTTTCAATCCTTGTTCAAGACCATGGCCGGCGATGGAGACCGTGGGAAGCGCCCGGCGTCTGAGCCCGCCGATGGCGATGAAATGGAATGGAGCATCCGCCGCATCTGGGCCAGTGTCGCCCGAATCGAACAGACATTAGGGTAAGTTCAACCATCAGCCTACCATCTCCTTGCTGTTTCTATCTGATTTGATCCGTTTCTGCAGTCACCAGCCATCTTTCGTCAGCGGCATTGCTGGCTCCTTAACCAGCCTGAACACCCCTGCCCCCGGCGCTGATCCTCCTCGGGCAGCCCCGGCGGATGGTGACGCCGTTCCTGCAACTAGGACGGTCGCCCCGGGAACCTCCGCCGCTGGTGACGCCGCCGGGCCCTCTGCTCCTGTAAGGGCTCCAATCAGGCTTATGATGCAAGTCAGCGGACGGGGAGTCCATAGCAGGTATCTTATTCTCCCTTTTCGTCGATCTTTAAATCTGGCTAAGTCTAGGTGCCTGATCTGATGGTCCCTTTCAGCCAACGTCCCCCGCTCCATCTTCCTTCCGGCGCACCGATCGGCGCCAGTTCCTCGGTGCGTCGCACGACGCCACAACCGAACCTCCCTCATGCTCCGGCTCGCAGCACCACCTCCGGAGCGGAATCGAACTCGGGGTCATCTTCGAGTTCCCGCGACTCCTACACCGCCGCCGACGGCCGCCACTTCCACCATGAGATGGTACGGTACCGCAACCTCTACTCCGAGGCTACCAAAGAGGCCGGCCGGCTGGACAAGGAGAACGAGGACCAAGCCATCGCGCTTGTTGCCGCCAGTATAGTTTTGGCGGAGGCGCGGGCCAACCTCGCGGAGTCGCAGGCCACCGTGGCAGGTAATCTCCTGCTTTGTCCAACTGTGTGCACGGCGCGTTTCCAATCACTGACCTTTCTTGTTTATGCAGCTCTGATGGCGCAGCTGCACGAACTGCGCGTGGCTGCGGCGAACGTCACCGACATCCTCCGCGCGCGGGGGCAAACGCAGGTGGAGCAGCTTGCGGACGTGCACCACCGCGTTCGCCAGGTGGCGATGAGCGGCGTCCGTCACGGTGCCGCGGGAGCTCTGGCCGCCGCCCAGATCAACTCCGGCATCATGCTGGAGAACGTTGAACCCGGGGATCCGGGCAGGCCAATGACATGGAGGAGTTCGGCACGCTGATGGCCGCTTTCGCCCCTCATGCCGACGGTCTCTCCGTGTCCGTCGACGCCGAGGACGTGATCCGGGACGGCTTCAATAATCCAAATTAGATTGTATTAGGCATTCTGATGTATATGATACTTCTGAACTCGTTATGCCCGAAACAATCCAATTTGCAAGACTGAATATTTTCTTTTATTATTTTATATATTTTTTGTTCTAAAGGCGATGCTTATCGCATCGGCTGTTACACCCCATCGAGGGTATTTCATTTTTGTGCTAAGGGCGACTCGTTAATACGATGTCGGCCATTTTGTCCTGAAGGCGATCCGCTTGCACGGCATCGGCTGTTAGAGCCAGATTCACATGAATCGGCTATTATCCCCTTACTGAGATGCTAGGGTAGTATTTCTTCAGATGCTTCCCGTTGATGGCTCTGGCGAGTCTCTGCCCTTCCAAGTCTTCAAGGATATAAGCATTACCCAGAGCGCATTCCACCACGCGATACGGGCCTTCCCAGTTTGGCGACCATTTACCGAATCGGCTATCTTTGGTACCAATAGGTAGAATGACTTTCCATACTAGCTCTGATTCGGTGAAGCTCTTGCTTCTTACCTTTGTGTTGTAATACTTGGCCACCCGTACCTTATTCTTTTCAATGTATTCCAAAGCCCTAAGCCGATGACAGTGCAAATCTTCTAAACTGTCCATCATAATGTCTTTGTATTCACCGGCTGTAAGCTTGTTTTGCAACGTGACACGCCATGTCTCAGACTGAATCTCCCATGGCAAGACAGCAGCGTGTCCATAGACTAGCTCATAAGGTGAAGCCTTGATCGACCCATGCTGTGCCATGCGATATGCCCACAGTGCCTCGCTCAAATGCAAATACCATTTTCTGGGGTTCTGCTCAATCTTTTTCTTGATGACCTTGATCAAAATTTTATTGGAGGCTTCTGCTTGTCCGTTGGCTTGGGCGTAATACGGCGATGAATTATAAATCTTGATGCCCATGTCGTCAGCAAAGGTCATAAACTCCTCTGAAATGAACATTGTCCCCTGATCGGCTGTGATCGTCTAAGGTATGCCGAACCTGTAAATAATATGCTCCTTCACAAATTCGATCACGTCAGCTGAAGTGGCGTTCCTCAAAGGAATGGCTTCTACCCACTTGGTGAAGTAATCAGTCGCCACCAAGATCCATTTGTGACCCTTGCTCGATGGTGGGTAGATTTGGCCGATTAGATCAATATCCCATCCCCTAAACGGCTATGGTTTAATTATAGGATTCATAGCAGAAGCTGGAGACTTTTGTATATTTCCAAACTTTTGGCATTCTTGACACCCTTTATAATATTTGAAACAATCTTCCAGCATCGTAGGCCAATAGTAACCAGTCCTCCTGATGATCCACTTCATCTTGTGAGCTGATTGATGTGCACCGCAGACTCCATCATGTACTTCGCTCATCAGCTTTACTGATTCCTCTGCCCCTAGGCATTTGAGCAACACTCCTTCAATAGTCTTGTAATACAACTGACCATCTAACAACACGTACTTGGTGGCTTTGTATCTTAGCTTTCTGCTGACCTATTGTGAAGGATTTGCCAGGTAACCTGCTATCTCGCCCCTCCAGTCATCAGCTGATTGCTCCCTGTTACAAATCTCCTGCATCGGCCGATAACCTGACGCGTTCTGCGCTAGCCAAAAAGTGTGTTGGTGCAAAAAGTGATTCCCTAAGCCCAACACACCAGCGAAGCCGGAAACGACCCTTGAGGCAGTAAAGCTCTCGCAGATCCAGCTAGCTTCGAACCCGGTCTGAGAGTGTCAGTAACACCCAAGCGTGCCAATCAATCTGACCTGCAATTGACAAGGAAAAAGATAGTAATCAGTAATCACAGGGCGGAACTAACCGGTATGTCCAGGTAGTTCCAACTGTATGGCTCGAAGTGCCGATGTAATGGGAGATCGACTAGAAAGCCGATTCCGTCATGTTATGAACCGATTGTAGCGAAACATGCATTATAACTCAAGTTAACCGATTCAGACATGAATTCAATGACATATACTTGCATTAGACGGAAGTATACTATAAAAGATGTAGTCACAGCAAGCTATCATAATCATAAGATGTCTCAATGTAAAATAAAATGAAATCGGCTACTTTAGCCGATTCAGTGTATACGGGCAACATACAAGCCTATAAAGTAGACAATGTTTCAACTCTCCGGCTAATAGATCTAAATCACAATCTTGCAACAGTGGAGATCGAGCGGATCGATTCTTCTTCCTTCTGCTCGACGGAATCTGCTTCCGAGATCGGCTATCTTTCTTCGGTATCGGCTATCGGCTCCCAGCCCAAAATTTGGTGTTAACATAAGGACAAGCTTTCAAACTTCAAGATGGAATATAAAGAAAGTATTCTAGAGATGTTCTATAGGCTTCAGGTGATTGTTAATGCTCTCAAGGCCTTGGGTGAGAAAACAAGTGATGAGGACTTCTCTCATAAGTTTCTCATGTGCTTGCCCAAGAGGTTCAAGACCTTGTGGACTATCATCTTCGGGGGTGGCTTGAAGGGTGTCACTCCAAATGAGGTTCTTGGTGATGTGATGACCGATGATCAATATAATGAAAAGAGTGATAGTGAAGAAGTGAAGAAGAAGGATGACAAGAACAAGAAGACCGTCGCATTCAAATCCACCACCTCTTCTTCCAAGAACAAGGGCAAGGGCAAGAAAGTGCAAACAAGTGATGATGATGATGCATCTAGCCTTGATAGTGATGATGAGGCACTAGCTCTCTTTATACGGAAGTTTGCAAGATTCATGAAGAAGAAGGGCTATGGTGTAAGAAAGAGAAGAGATAACTTCAGGGGCAAAGATGTAGTGAGAAAATGCTACAATTGCAAG
This sequence comes from Eremochloa ophiuroides, assembly GCA_038502445.1. Lineage (NCBI taxonomy): Eukaryota > Viridiplantae > Streptophyta > Magnoliopsida > Poales > Poaceae > Eremochloa > Eremochloa ophiuroides. Next base: position 32,181,337 of record JAHLJS010000006.1, on the reverse strand, counting down.
AGCATGGACTATCTTATAGCGGATTGTCCAAATGCAAGTGATGATGAAGATGATCACAAGAAGAGAGGCAAGAAGGACAAGAAGGACAAGATGGAAAGGAAAGACAAGAAGAAATTCAACTTCTCCAAGAAGAAGGGTGGATCCTATGTGGTGACTATTGACGATCGATAACGTCAACTTTTATTAGAACTTTAGACATGAAAGGACACATGAATACACACTAGTCTAGGGTCTTAACTGACAATTTCCACGAGTTTTGCATGTTCTGTATTTTCCAGGGACTATTCTAGAAAAGCATAAAAGAAGGGTTAAAGAGCATAAAAGACACGAAACTTAACCGCCATGGAAACATCATCACGAAGACCCTGGAAGAGTCTGGAACACACCTGAGCAACCGGGGCCTAAGACCCCACAAAGTGGGGCCGGCCGGCCCTATGGTGGGGCGCCTACCCCCCTAGGGTTCCGGTCCCCGCCTTCTAGAGTCTTCTTCCACTGCCTCCATGATTCATCTCGGCCCTTGTTTTAAGTCAGTTTGATCCCACGGCACACGTGCACCCCACCGGGCTATAAATAAAGGAGCGGACCCCCCACCTAGAAGTATCAAGTCATTTGGAGATCAAGCCATCCAGAGCCTCTCTAGTTCATCAGAGCCTTTCTAGTTCATAGCTTTAGCCTAGTTAGATTAGAAGTAGAGGAGTTCTAGTTCTTCAGCGGGATCCGGAGCCCCTGGCATTGGCCTGGAGCATGGAGTTCAGTATAGTTCTAGTTCTTTTCTCTTATTGCATTCAACATTATGATTTAGGAAACATTGTTCTTAATCTTATATATGTTCTTAATTGCAATAGTCATTGTTCACTTTGATTATATGTCTAGCATAGTTAGTTTGATCCTATTGAATTTATGTAATTGCTCGTACAGAGTTCATCCAGAGATATCGTGGATGAACGTGGTGTTTAGATATCTTCCTTATCTGCGAGTGCACCCTGACGTGCCGGGTCGTGCGGTAGATCGCGTAGGTGACAGCTACGTTGAGTCCTCTGTAGTCCACCCTCCGTACGTAGGACGAGCAGAGCACGGTCGCGAAGGAGATGACCCTTGTGTCTTAATATCCTCATTAGATGATGCTCCTTTACATTTAATCATGATTTAGGTAGAGCTAAACAATGATTGCTAGATGTAATTGCACTAATCATAGTATTCATTGACGTAGTTATAGAATTACTTTAGATATTAATTCCTTTATTTATCCATTGGCTAGCTATTGTTATGACTAGATGAGCTCTGATATTTACCTACTTATGATGATGACTGATCATGTTTATTCTATATGTGACTTATCCCTGCTATGAATAGGATTATAGTTATGGTTTATCTTTTACATTAGCACTATAAGTTGTAGATATAATTTAAGTCCTACTAGACCTTCGCAGTGGTATAAATATAAATCGACAACCTGGTATACTCTAGGTAAAATGCTACAATGGTATAATTATCTGTCCGCTTGCAGAATTGTTCTTTAGTTCATATTCTTATATTTATTTCTGCCTAGTCACACGAAATAATAGATTCATTTAATACTTTATCCCTAGATAATATAATTAGGGATGACAATCTAGTTCAATGCTTAGGGATGTTGGTGAGAGATAAGTGGCTAGTTGCTAATGACAAGTTAATTTAGTACCATGTGTTTTTAATGTTGTTAAATAATGATGACGTTAAGATTACCAACAAGCATTTTTGGCGCCGTTGCCGGGGAAGGTAGCTAGGCATATTAAGAATATTGATAGACTTATACTTATTAATGTAATCGAGATAACCATTAACCCCTGCTCAAGCAGGATTACCCGTGTTTTGTCTACTTTAATATCTTATGCAGGGTAATGAACGACCGGTTTACGACCTTCCGGCAAGCTCCCACAAAAAGAGAAAACATAATAAATCCAAGATTGGAAAAAGAGGTCGACGTCACAAAAATTCAATTCATATCTCAAGTGACGGGAATAAAGATGCTACATCACTCACAAATTCCATTATGTGAGACATGGTAAGTATGATCAAATAAAGGTGAGAAAGTCTTGCTCATGGACTTTAAATTTGATGAGTAGTTATCTTTTGCATTCCACTGCATGTTTACTTTAAATCCATATATTCACCCTATTTATTCTAAATTCTTCTACTCATAACTTATTTAGTTCCATTCATATATCCGTCTCACTTGCATTCTTATTAAAAGAAATAAAAATATATGAGCACATGAAGGCTCATGATTAGTATTTTTTATAAAAAACTCACCATGATCATGCTTTTTCATCTCTACCTGAATAATTCCCTTCTAGTGCTTTCATGTTACCTTTGTCTGCCATAGTAAGTTTTGGTTTGGAGGTACTACATACGACCATATGAGTATTTTTCAAAGGTTTTTAAATTAAGCGTGGTGCTTAGGTTAAAATGCCTTCCTTAACTAAAGCTAGACATGGAGTTTGGTTTGGTTATTGAATTAGAAATTGCTGTAGTAGACATTGGATATTTTGTCGGACTAACCCCTGCAGGAAAAGTTTGAATTAAATCTGGGGAAGTCAAGAGATGAGTTCACACCGAAGATGAATCAAGGCAGTAATGACTTTGCACAAGAAGACCCAGCTCATTCTTTATAAGAGAAAGAATTGTGAGTATTAATGTTTATTCATTTATCTTTCGTTGCAAGTTATCTCTGTTTTGAACCATGCTAGAATGTAGTAACAACAATGTAAAACACAATAGACACAATCTATGCTAAACAATCTTAAAACCATATATCATCTTGTTAGCATAGAGGAAAATCGTAAAATAGTATGGACAACAAAACCTGTATTTCAGTTTTGTTATATTCCCTCGGTTATGTGTCCATTAACATTTTGCAAAAAAGAACATCCTTAATCTATTGGAGATGAAGTTTTACTTGAACATCAAAGAAGCTCCCCGCCCTGATCATCAAGACGGCTGGCATATCACATAAAGAAGAACAACTCATTGCCATGCCAATAGAAGACAAAGACAAGCAGGGAGGAGCCTGAGTTTGCACCTCCAGTGGACCCAAGCTCATCAACCGCAATTCAATCAAAATCAAGAAAAGGTTGATGAGTGAAAAGCATGTAATTATCTGTACTTTCATCGGATGGTAAAAAGGCAAAGACGATAGAAGGAGGGTCTTCCTCAGCAGACCACAAGCTTTCACCAACAGATGAACCGGATAAGCCTCCTTTTCCAAGTAAGTTTGTCACCACTTACTTAGAAGGATAAAGACATAAGGTACGTTTGTCCAAGCCTCATGCAATATTTAACTACAATCAACATCTTATATCATGTTGCTAATTTGTCTTGGTCACTCCTACCCTGTGCCATGCTCAAACTTAACTTGCTAACGATTAAAACAAATTAAAAAAATGCTCTTTTTGGTTCACCATACATATTCTTGGTTCTATTTGAATAAATATCTTTAGTCTTGTAAACTTCCTTGTTCTATTATAAGTATGCTTCAGAATACTACTTGAACATAACTATGAGATCAAAGCATACTTGTCTAAGAATTTGGTTATATATGTAGACTCACCTCTCCCATATAAAAATGTTTAAAACCTATTAGGAGACTATTCGTAGAATCAAGTTGAGGTTGAAGGTACTTTTCAAATAATATCATTACCTTAACCTTGTTGAAAAAAATTAAATGAAGTATTGATGAATCATTTCAAAACTAAAGCTATAAATTAACCTTGGCAAACACTATCCGTACTTTAAATTGAATATTCCTTCGGGTATGCGTTGTCTACTAACCCCTTGCAGAGAAAAAATATATATATAATGAGAGAAGCAGGAGGTCTAAAGAGTGAGAACAGAGTAAAAGAAAAGATGCTAATGAACAACTCAAGATGCAATGAAGGAAAGGACCATTGAGTTTCATCTACCCTTTATCATGCTCCAATGATGAAGGTAACATCTTAAGGTAAGTGGTTATTAATTTCCTCTTGATCTTGGTATGCAATAAATGAAAAATACAACCATGTTAGAGTTGCTACTTAAATTGATCAACCTAATTAACTCAACATGATTTATTCTCTAAGTTTGTTCATAGCGTTATTCTCTTGATCCCAGTCTTAACCAAGTAAACTAGAATTACTTCGTCTATTATTCTTGGAAAATAATAGTCATCATGAAAATTTTAAAAGATGAATAATCTTTCCAATGGTTAAGTAACTTCACTCTTTATCTCACAAGTTTAACTATACTTCTGTATTCTCAACCATGTTATAAATGAACAATATGAATAACATCAATCTTATTGTGCCCAAGGTTAGAGAATGAATAAATTTCTGGTTCTGTTGGTGTTTTCCCACCAGCAGAGCCCATGCACTTGATTTCTACCTTGTCTTTTTGGGCAGAACACACATCAATCAAAGTGTAGGGGAGAAAATCCCTCAAATTCGATAAGTGAAAGTTCTCAACCAGTAATAATGATGCACTTAAGATTGGCTTCGAGATGCCGACAAAAGAAAGGAAGAAGGTGGCACCACCATTGGGAGCCACTAGTGGAGGCACCACCTTAAGAGCAAACCAAAGTACTTGACTAATGAATCACTGCAAGGAGTCCAATTCAGAAGACTCAAAACATCGAACCCTCGCCGTGAGGTAACATCGGTAGTTATCCATTTTTGCTTTTCTGCATTGCACGAATTATTTTCTCTTAAGTAGGTTTACTCTTCTGCATTAGATTTGCGTAGAAAATGACAAGAGTGAATAGGCATGCATTAAGTTGTATTCATGCATCTCAAATACTTGAAGCCCCATGTGAAACCCTTGCGGTATAAAACCTGTAGGAGTACTCATCATGGTGGCCTAAAAATAAATATAAACATACCATGCATATTTATCTTTCTGCATATTAAAACAAAATAAAAATCTTTACTGCTTTATTAGTGCATTGAAAAGAAAGACAAAAAATTGTATAGCTTTTATTGCATCAAAAATATTAAAGCCCCATGTAAGTAGACTTATGGTAACCCCGTAGGAATATTTGTTGTGGTGGCATCAAAATAAAAATAAAATAGAATCTATATTTATTTTACTGCATCACAAAATAGAAAATCTAAAAAGAAGAATCCTGCTAGAATCTGCCAATTAATATTAGCTCATTAGAATAATCAATTACTCATCTGGCTGACCGCTAACCCCTTAAATTTGAGCCTCGAGTTTTGGTTTTCTTTCTGGAGCATAATTATGCAGGAACGACTTTATGACTAATGAATGAGTCCATCAGTGGAGCCCACTAGGACTACTGCTGGCAAGCTCACCCTGAAGATCATCAACACTAAGTATTGCAAACATCTAGCTTGGGGAGGAGCATCCCCTAGTTATGAGGAAACTATACCTATGCGATTATCGAGTCTGTTTTATAAAATCATAAAATACCAAAAATATGTGAACACATGAAGATTCACCATAGTACCATAAGAAAATCTAAAAATACCAAAAATATGTGGGCACATGAAGGTCCACACTTTTTAGAAAAACCCAAAAATATGTGGGCACATGAAAGTCCACCGAATTAGGAAACTTCTACTGGAAATATAAAATCAATCACTTACCATGGAGTGGTACTAGACTTAACCCCTCTCCATGAGATTTGGTATTTTTGTTGGCAATTAAGTTTCACAGGAAAATACATGACCAAAGAGCTAGTCAACCCGACGCCCTTACGCTGCTAATACACCTGCTTCCAGAAGGATCACTCAATTTGCAACATCAAAGACCCTGTCAAACATCCAGCTTGGGGGAGGGCACCCTCCATTTAAAATCCAGCTAAGTATAAGTTTCCTACCTTATTATTATATTGCTTTTCGCGTGAGTTAGCTAGTAAGATAAAATTTGAAAACCAAATAAATATTTAGCTATATATTAGAGTATGTTTAAAGTCGGTCTAGGCTAGAGTTAATTAAAACTGATGAACATTAAAATTTTGTCTTGGAAATGATGAATAGTTGCTCTGCCATAATACTATTCAAGTGCCTAGTTTTCAAACCATGAATTCTCCCGAGTTTTAGATATTGCTGTTTTGACTTAAGAATTTACTCTGAACCTAAAACTTGTGGAGGCATATGACTGAGCTAAGTCTAGGTGATTAATTGATATGATTCATGAAGGTTGAGCTGCTATTTATCTTATTCCTAGCATTATTAAGTTTTGGAGATTTATTTTGAAAATTTAAAATCTTACATGATGAGCTCTTGTATGACAAAGTTTGAATTCCTACCAAAGGCATATGTAATACATTTAGAGTTAGGAAAACCTTAGCACATTTATGCTGCTTGCTTTGCATTGAGTTCAGTCAACCTTTGTTATATACCTTATGAGAGTCTTGTCATGCTGTTGAAACCAAGATCACTTACACACTCCACCCACATTTGCATTACTCCTACTCTGGGAGTAAGCGCAATCATCTTCCACTTTCATCCAGATCCACCTTAAAAATGTTTTTCTCCTACACTGGGAGTAAACACCCAAAAATATATACCCCATAGGACAACCCCTCTTTAATTCTCTATGTTCTTATCATTATCTCTCCAATTATTTATATTCAAAGGACGCATGTGGCTATGCAAAAGTATTGAAAAAAAAGAAAAGGGTGTAAAAGATGGACAAGTGTCCCAACAATTAAAACAATGGGTACTTAGATGCCGCCTCCCTGTAAATATATATATATAATAAAAAAAGAAGAATAAAGATAGCCCATGTTTTCCCGCGAAAAATTCTAAGTTTTAAAGGAGGGATTTATTTTCAAGGAGCAAAAGTAGAATTAGGATCAACCACTAAATACCATATATACACCTATCCACCATATTCCATACACATGCACATCTTGATTTGATTGTATGCCTTGACTCTTTGTGGATCCATTGTTTGACTTTACAATATATGAACTGCAAGTATGCTCATCCTTGTTATTGCCACTCCTATAAGCTCCACTATAATCCTTAGTTGTAGGAAGGCATAACATCATTAATGCCTCGGTGAGATCCATAAATACTACAGATCTAAGGGACTTGAGGTTGTCATACAATTAAGCTCTGAGTTTTGTTTTGAAAATTTGCAAAACTCCGGAATAATAGTACTGTGAAGAATTTGAGACATAGTGCTTGACTTGATTAGTCTATCTTTCGATTGCTCAAGATTTATGTGAAAGCTGTAAGCCCCGTAGTTAAAGGTAAAATGGGCAAGTTCGAGAGTTAGAGCAGTTTTGTCTAATCCGGAGGAGAATCTATGTTTAAAGCATGTGTACTTGGAAAGTATGGAAGCATTGTAGCAACTCCTGATCCAAATACTTTGGTAAATTAGGCTTAGTTTGTTTGCCAAGGGACTGGCAAATAGGTAAGCTTGGGCTTGTTGTTGACGGTCGATAACGTCAACTTTTATTAGAACTTTAGACATGAAAGGACACATGAATACACACTAGTCTAGGGTTTTAACTGACAATTTCCATGAGTTTTGCATGTTCTGTATTTTCCAGGGAGTATTCCAGAAAAGAATAAAAGAAGGGTTAAAGAGCATAAAAGACACGAAACTTAACCGCCAAGGAAACATCATCACGAAGACCCTGGAAGAGTCTGGTACACACCCGGGCAACCGGGGCCCGTGACCCTGTAACATCCCGCCTCCCCGAGGTCAGGCCCGCTTACATCTGGCAGCTTAACTAGGATATAGACTGCCCTCACAGACCAACACGAGTCTTTTCTGCGCACTTTGTCCTCACTCATGCGCACCCGGGAAGAACTTCCCGGTTGGTCACCCATCGCTCCAAGGCCAAGCTTGCTTAACCTCGGAGTTCTTTGCAGATAGGCTTCCGGAAAAGAAGTTGCAACTTGTTGGTATGAGTATCCTAATCCTATTAAGTCCTGAGCCACGGTGTTACATCCTCACCCCCTTAAGAGATCGACGTCCTCGTCGATCAATCCCAAGCTAGGAACGTCCCCTCTTGGCCACGTTCGTGTGTCCAGTGCCAGCGCATGTGCCCTGCTGTGTGACCACGCCGGATCCACACCAGCCATCCGCACTATGCCTGCACAACTACGACACACGCGCCCGTGAAACCGCGAGAGTCAGCTCTGATACCATTCTGTAACATCCCGCCTCCCCGAGGCTGGGCCCGCTTACATCTGGCAGCTTAACTAGGATATAGACTGTCCTCACAGACCAACACGAGTCTTTTCTGCGCACTTTGTCCTCACTCATGCGCACCCGAGAAGAACTTCCCGGTCGGTCACCCATCGCTCCAGGGCCAAGCTCGCTTAACCTCGGAGGTCTTTGCAGATAGGCTTCCGAAAAAGAAGTTGTAACTTGTTGGTATAAGTATCCTAATCCTATTAAGTCCTGAGCCATGGTGTTACTGGCCTTGTGCCCGGAGGCGTCAGACTCAAGCGTCGGACTGCGAAAATCAAGGCGTCAGACTATGCAATTTTTGAGTTCACGCCAGTTCACGCCGTCAGACTGGAGGATATAGTCCGACGGATGGCGTCGGACCGCGTCCAACAATTCTGGGAGCGCTCTGGTGCTTTCTGGAAGCGTGAGACCCTGGAAATCATTAGTCAATCGGTCCGTCTCAAAGCGTCCGACGGTCGGTTCAAGCGCGAGTTGCAGTTCTTTTTCTTTTCTCTGACGCGTAAGGTCCGTTTGTCTTCGTCTTTCTCCTTCAGTCGCGCCCGTGCCCTATCCTGTTCTGTACACCGCCGCAGCGCTCTCATCGCCCTAACCCTAGCCACCGCCCACGCCGTCTCTGTTCATCCGCCTTGCCTCCCTCGCCGGTGCCCTCGTCACCGGCTGTCACCTCCCTGGGGCTCGCGCCCCTCCTTCCTACGCAAGCCCACGCCTCTCAGTGTGCTCAGCTGCACTCCTCCTCTGCCACCGTCGTGTCTCCACCTCGTCTGGAGGGGTCTCATCGGCATCTAGGCCTCCTCATGGTGCTCCTCCTTGGGCCCCTCTCGGAGGTGGTCGAGGTTTTCGGCCCTTTCCCTTGCGGTGGTGAGCTCCTTTGCCTGCGTCTATCTTGTGTTCGACAGAATGCCACAGAGGACTTTCCTTCCTTTTTCTCTGATTCCTTTGCTCCTCTGTGATCTTGCAGGTGCATTCAGTGTGTTGGAAAGCAACACTTGGTGTTCTTTGAACTATTTGGTTCTTATCCTTTCTACGGTTTGTGCTATTGCTCTCCTTTCTTAAGAAACCCTAGCCCCTTTTCCTTCCTGTTGTGCTCAAGTTCTTGTGTCCCTTTTTCACAGTGCCTTGAGCTTCCATGGTTGGTGCCCCTCGTCATCAGTGACCTCACCTCTTCATAGGGTTCTCCTTGTCTTGCAGGTTGTCCTTGCTTTTCCGTTCTCATCTCGTATGCTTGCTTTCGATAGGATTTGCTCATCTCTAGTTATTATATGATTACATATATCCCTGCCTATCTATCTCATGCAGTGTGTCTGTGGTCTGAGGCAGTTCTTAGCAGTGGCCAGTGAATCCAGAGCCAAGCCTGTGGATATGGATTGAGGCCAAGCCTCTCGAGTGACAGTGACAGTTGCAGTGGGGCAGTGTTCAGAGTTTGGCAGACCTGACTCGGTGTAAGCAAGCCAGGCGCAGTATGGGGGGCACAGCGGGAGACGACAGGCCGCCTCCTCGTCCACCTGGTCAGGACAAGGGGAAGGTGCCCATGGTAGATGGCAGCAAGAAGAAGAAGAAGAGGAGGTTGACAGCAGAGTAGAGACAGGCTATATAGGCAGCACAGGCAGCTGACAGGGCAGAGAGAAGAGCAGGCCTCCACATTGGAGGCATTTTAGTCAGTTTGTCCGGTAGAGAGGGTCCACATGAGCAGACATAGGTAGAGACAGAGATTGAGTCCCAGCAGCAGGAGACAGCTACTCAGGGGGAGCAGGCCCAGGCACCACCTCTTCATCACTCGGGCCGCACTCGACCTTCGGTGCGACCTCAGCCCACTGGTCAGAGGCGTGGCGACCGAGTTCCCAGGGCCCCTTCTCCCACAGACCTAGAGCCAGAGCCAGAGGTACACCTCGATTTGTGGAACATTTCTACAAACCGAGTCAGAGAGCTACGACTTACTTCACTTGAGAGCTGGTTCCCACCTCAACGCGACCCGAGAGCTTCAGAGGGCTGGTACACGCCGCTGCGCGAGGACTTTTCCACAGCTCTAGTCACTGCAATGGTTGGTTTTCGGCAGCACAGGGTCTGTCCTTTAGAGGACATAGTCCAGGCTGGTGGAGAGGAGATCAGGCCATACTTGACCTATCTGCCTGGACTAGCAGACTTGTTGGGACAGTCAGGACGCTACGTCGAGTGGTGAGTCCGTGAATTCTACGCCTCTCTTTGGATCGACCCCAACCATGAGTACCTGCAATACACCTTCGGTGGAGATCCTTACAGGCTCTACATGAAGGCTCTACACGAGTTGCTCCAGCTTCTAGAGTCCACTACCAGGCTGCACAGTCTCTGCTATGGCATGACAGACCCACCAAGAAGGGCACACAGAAGATAGGCGCCTGGTACAGCCCATGTGGCAGACTGTTTCCGATCACCGTTTGCAGACGACTCCCGCAGGACACCTTCGGAGCTTTGTCCCATCGTTCGTCTCTTGAACGACCTGATGCGGTGCACTCTTCTACCGCGGGAGGGGTACAAGGACGGTTTGACGTACTTACAGCTTTGGCTCCTTAGTGCCCTGGTCAGGAAGTCCGAGTTTGATGTGGTTGATTTGATGATCTGTGAGATGGAGGACACGATAGCTGAGGGGATGCGCTCTTGACGACAGTTGCCCTATGCACACTGGATCTCCTTGATCCTTGTGTGAAGACTTTACAGGGTTCAGATGGGGATCACGAGAGAGCTACAACAGACAGACACTGAGTTCCCTGTCTACAGGATGACCTCGATCATAGATGGCCGATGGGGCAGGAGAGCCATCCACCAAATTCTGAGAGGACAGAGGTCAGGGACAGATATGGCAGAGGTTGAGAGCCAGGACGAGTCCATGAGGCAGGTTCTCACAGTGAGCTTGAGCAGCTACTTGTCGACGATGACCCTGTTGACACCTCTTCCGACAGCTCAGGCTTAGACTACCAGCCTATCCCTAGGTGCCCTCGAGCTCACGACTCTGAGGCTGGTGGCTCCAGCTCAGGTCCACAGGCTCCACAGACTGATCCAGCCCTGATTGCGATTCTTCAAAGTCTTCAGCAGTCTCAGCAACAGCAGGCACAGGAGCAGACCCGTCTAGCCTAGGAGCAGGCCCGGTTAGCCAGAGAGCAGGCTACAACACTTTCACTGATTCAGCTCCGTTAGGACCAACTTCAGCAGCAGATGCTTGCGATGCAGCTCTAGAGCCATCAGATGCAGTTACAGACTTTTGGGTTCAAGGAGCACATCATCAGGCACACCAGAGCCCCACCGTACTGTAACACCCAGAAATTTTCAATCTTTGAAATAGGAATTTAATTTGATTTATTTATGCAATTGATTGAGCATTTAATATATAGAATAATATTTTTTGTGAATTAAAATAAACCCTAGGGCATAGAAACATGTTATGTTGCATACATGCCACTGCACATATTTATTTCCTGAGATTTGATTGGATTTTGCAAGGGTTCAAAACTTAGTTTGAAAAGCCATTTGGAAAACAAATTTGAAAATGAATTGAGAAAATTAGAAAAGGGAAAACTCTCTCCTCCTTCTCCGCATGGGCCGAGCTGGCCAGGCCGAAGCCCAGCTTCAGCGCAGCCCGCCTCCCCTTCTCTCAGTCTCGCTGACACATCAGGCCCACGGCTCAGCGTCGTCTCCCTCCTCAGGACGGAGTCCGAGCGGAGCACGAGCGCCGCCTCCAACAGAAGGCAAACGCCGGATTTTTCGGACGAGTCCATCCCGTGCATGCCTCCACTAGCCCGTAAAAGGAAGCCGCGACCCTCTTCCCCCGCCGCTGACGCGTAGGGCCCGCTGCCCCGCGCCATCCCCTTCCTCCAGTCGGAGTCCGCGCGAGACACGAGCGCTCCCTCCTCCGGGTCAAGTCCCAACCGAGTCCAGCTCTCCTACACCTCCCTCGCGCCCCTATATAGGTCGGCCGAGCCCTGCCGTCCCTCCCCACAAGTTCCCGAGCAAGTCACGCCCTCCAATCTTGCCCTAGCCACCGCCCCGAGCTCCGCCGTCGCCCCGAGCTCCGCCGCCGCCGCCGATTTCTCCTCGGGAAGACTTCTCCGTCGAAATTGGTTGTTCTCCAAGCTTCGCAGCAAGGTCAGGGACCTTCCCGACCCCTTCTCCCTCAGTTTTGTGCACTATAGCCATGACGCCGAGCTTCACCGCCGCCATAGTTCCGCCACCTAGCTCGCCGCATCGTCCCCGAGCTACCTCTGTGGCAACCGAAACCATAGATAGGTTTGGCTTGAGCTCCTCTTGCTTCCCGACCAGATCCCGAGGTGTGCCGAGCTTCCTAGACCCGAAAACGCCGTCTCCGGCCATCTTGCCGGCGAGGAATCGGCCGGGCGCCGCCCGACTCCGGCGACCAGGGTCGCCCCTCTTTTCCCCGAGCTACCTGCGCCGTCCACGGCCGATCCAACGGCTCACAGTGAGAGATACCCTTTCGCCGGCACTTTTGCAAAAGAGCCCCTGAGCTTTTTAATGTTCTAACCCGTGATCCTTTGGCGTATTTCTCTGATTACGCTTTCCTATTTAGAAAACGTATTTCCTCGGTTTTAATTCAAAAGGCGTTTTCAATATTTACAGATTTGCCACTCAGTTTATTTTGGCCATATTTTATTCGTTTTAGCTCCGATTTGATCCGTTCAAGTCTCGTTAGATTCGTAATTTCGTAATCTACCTAATGATGCTACTGTTACTCATGTTTTCAACTTTTAAAATTTGAGATTAGATTTAATCTATTATTTTATTAAAGTAAAACTTGTTTATTTCATAACTTTCCCGTTTGAACTCCGATTTTCGTGATCTTTATATCGTTGGAATCGAAGTGAAGCGTAGATTATTTTTATACACTTTTCAATCTGTTTTTCCACTGTTGGTGTACTGTTTCTAATATAGATCTTGTTTGCTTCGTGTATGATTGCTTCGATGATTGTGTGGTGATTTTATGATCGAGTTCAGACGGTGAGCAATACGTTGGTGATCAAGAGTGCACGGAGGATCCAAGTTCTCCAGAGCACTTTGATCAAGGCAAGTATAGCATGGACCATCCTTGTTGCCTATTCACCTTAATCACTAAATTCATGATGCATGTGTCTACCTTGGCAACCATAGTATTTATTCCTAGCTTTGATCACTTGATCCTTGTTACCTATGAGATTGCATTTGAGTAGTGATGCTAGCGCTTGATGATGCCATGATCTTATGAACTTGATTAATTAATTATGAAATAAAGATTAAAAGATGCTTTTTAGCAACATGGACTAAGGACTTAACTGTAAGTATGACACCGGGACTTACAGCGCAACCATGAGGGTCATATGGCTCTGACTTTAGTTAAGTATGAAGTTACTTTCTATCATGTTGTTAATCCTGAAAGGTTCCTTGCCGAGCTGGTTGTTTTGCGGCTCCTGTCTTTGTGTGTACTGCTGCATGTGTGTGCCACTAGAAGGAGGGTTCTACCACCCCATGCCATTGCGCCTGGATTGATTAGTGGCATGTTAGGAAGGCTTTTGAAAGATTTCATAGTGTACCCTGCCGCACTTCCTAGGTGAGGTGACATGGGAGTCATGACCCTTGGCATATGGGAATCACGACTTATGGTGAAAGTGTGCAACCTCTGCAGAGTGTAAAACTGATATATCAGCCGTGCTCACGGTCACGAGCGGCCTTCGACGTCTTACAGGAACTTAACTAATTTAATATTGATTTATTTGGGAGTTTCTATTGCTGTTTATTCTATATTAATTATCATGTTTATATGATCATGCAAACCTTGTTCCTTGGTATATTCTATTGCTGCTACTCAAATTGCTAAAACATGATCAACTAAAAGCAAGCGCTGTCAACCAGTGTCTTGCCTTATTTGAGCCTCATAAACCCATGATATTCTTGTTGAGTACGACATGTACTTACGCTTGCTTTATTTTTCATATTTGGGTAAAAATCCCGGATGGGTAACAGATGACTATGAGGATTCTTCTGAGGATTATTAGGATTGTGTTCACCAGTCAACTATTCCCTGTGGAATGAAGATTCTGCGAGAGAGTTATCTATATTATTCCGCTGTTATTTATGTAAAGACTCTGTGATATTATTCATTATATATTGAACCTTGTGATGGTACTATGTAATTTGTCGCTTATGTGTGTGATTGATCTCTGGGCACACATAAGTTGGTTCATTCAATTTTATCCTTAAAATTGGGTGTGACACGTACCTAGCTACCACTCCTCCAGTTCAACAGGTTGTGATGAGGATCCGCTGGACATTCAAGGTCCAATCACAAGAGCACGCGCGCGACAATTAAATTTATAGGTGAGCTCGTTCCTAAGTAACTCTTTATATGATTTTGAGAATAGACTACTACCAAATCATGTCATATGTCTTAAGAACATTGGAGAGGGTCATGAGGAGCTTGGGAAAGGTGGTGGAGTCCAGCAAGACCACCAAGGGCGCGCAACACAAGCCGGAGGTCTAGTCCAACACGAGTTCGAGTCAGTCTCGGCCTCCAGGACAGTCTGCATTAAAACTGGTCAAAATGTATGCAAACGGACTCCATTTTCGACGAACCACAGATGGTTGGAAAGCTCATTCGATAAGGAAGCCGATGGAAGTGGTCCAGCATAAAAAATCCTTAGGAATCCACGGGAATCGTCGAAACAACTCAGCATCCAGAATCTGTCCCGGTGCAGCGACACCGTTTTTGGTCCATTGGGCCGTGTATCGTCGTTGAGCCCATTAGGGGGCGCGTATCCAGAGGGTATGATGACCCTTAGACTTTATATTCCATAGCCGTCACATTTGTTACGGTTTGGGTTTTGCTTAGATTATTCTGCCAAGAACAGTTTCGCCGCCGTCGTCGGTTTGTGAGACGCAACTCATGAGATTAATCATACATCTGCAAATTGGTTGCATTCTTCCGTGTTCTTACTTGTGTTCTTCGATTCGCAGGCAAGGATTAGCCTTCTTGGCGAGGTTAACTGTGCAACGCCGGTTAATAACCAGAGGAGACGTGGTGCTACGATTACGGGGCTTCGGATCGTGTTGTTCAAAAGCCGGATCGACTCGTGTCACGGTTCCAACAAATCGAGAGTTACCTAGAACCTTTCGGAAGATCGGGACCCTAGTCCACATCAAGTGGTAATTAGAGCTTCAGGTATACCGTCATGTTCACATCTATCTACCATTAGTTTCGAGTGTTTTCGCCTTCATCCCATAGTCCAGTGCCATATTTGTTTCCTTCCCTATAACCTTGCGCGCCGTAGCCTTTGCATTTTTCAGATTCAGAATTCGTTGTGTTGAGTTTGTTTCCTAGTCTTGGTCTTGTTGCTAGTTAGTTTGTGTTAGAGTCCAGTTCATGTGATTTCCCCCATTTTTTCCATCAAACCCTAGCCGTCGTAACCAATTTTGCACTCATTGTCCCTGTTTTGCCCTCTAATTTGGAGTCGGTTTTTGAAACTGGTCCAGTTTTCGCATACGGAGTCGGAATTCGCCGGGGTCTGAAAATTTTAAAATTGTCAAAAACTGGTCACAAGATCCTCTTTTCGTGGTCACAAGCTTTTCGACGAATTTTACCACATCTTCTGAAAATTCCACAGGCCACACCTTTCACTTGTTTCACCTCAAATTTTCTGTGGTTACTTCTTGTGTGCTCCTAAGACAAGAAAAAATATCAAAAAAATAAAAAGGAAAAGCCAAATTTTCCCAAAAAAACAATGACCGCCCAAAAAAGAGGAAAAAAGACAGGGGCAAAAGAGGAACAATATCTAGAGGAGCACATTGAGAAGGCCATTTGTCATATTTGTGAGTGTGTGCTATGTCGACCCTTGTTCCTTTTGTTCTTGCCATCTATTATACTTGTTTCTCCATACTTGCTGTCACACACTTGGTACTTGGGGCACATTAGCCTAGCAACAAGAACATGTACTGTGGACTATAATTCAACACTACTATCTGTTTTTGATTTGTGTGCCACATATACATATTTGTCATTTTTTCGTGCCTCCCAAGCTCTTCCCTGGGTCTACATCATCCAGGTATCCTTTGCCTTGCTAGTAAGAACTCTTGTAAGAGCTTGGTAAGGTGTCTTCCCTTGCAGATCTTGAATAAGAGGCACCACTCCACCGTGTAGCACGATTATTAGGGGTAACCTTCACGGTTTGTTGCTTGTGTTTTGGTGTCCACGATGGCAGGTGGAGACGAGTACCAGAGATTTCTTAGAATGTGTCAACCAAGGGCAACTAAAATCTGTTCTGACTGATGCTCAGAAGGACTTGAATGAGGTAGTCACAAAGGTCGTTGCTACTGCCTTCAATGATCTCAAGATTGCTAGCACCATTGAGAGATTGGACAAACGAGTGGCAATGCTAACCAGCAAGGTTGATGCCTTGGAGCAACAACCACCACCCAACGAAGAAGACTATGGGGATAGCAACCATGGTGACGAAGTATATGATGAGAACGGTAATGTTGACCAAAACAAATTACGTAACAAGCTTCGACACAACACCACAGGTATGGGTGGCGGTCACCGCTACAACCGCCACCGAGGTAATCGTTTTCATGCTTCTGATGATCCCTATGCTAAGGTTAAATTTAAGATACCGGCCTTTTCGGGATATTATGATGCTGAGGGGTACCTTGATTGGGAGATGACACTAGAGCAAAAATTTAGTGCCCACCAAGTGCCTGATCAACATAGAGTTAGAAAAGCCACTAGTGAATTTGAAGATTTTGCTATCATTTGGTGGACTAGTTTAATTGTAGAGAATGTAGCACCTAGTACTCGGGAAGAACTTAAGGTTGCTATGCGTGATAGATTTGTGCCACCATCATATCATAGAGAACTACGTAAGAAATTAATGCGCTTAGATCAGGGAGATAAATATGTGCAAGATTACTATGGTGAGCTTCAGAAAGGTTTGATGTGATTTGGCATAGTTGAGGGACCCGAGGATTCTATTGTTCATTTTTATTCTGGACTGAGGCGCGAAATTTAGGACATAGTTGATTATAAGGACTTTAACACCATCAACCCGTTGTTTCAGTTTGCTGTGCTTGCACAGAAGGAGTTGGAGGGGCGTGATTTGTAGCGCAAGAGCAAGGTTGGCACTGCCTACCAGCTGCGCACGGGACCATCTTCGGGGCTGCCCAAAGCGTCCTCTTTTCGAGCACCTCTACCATCCAACAAGCGGCCAACAACTTCTGGAGTTCCCGCGCCTTCTTCACGACCATCCGGGTCAGGTAAAAATTCTGTGCAGGAACCTTCGAAGAGCGCATCCTCCGTTGCCTCAACGGGACGCACTCCTAGCGTTCAGTGCCACCGCTGCCATGGATATGGACACATACAGAAGGATTGCCCAAGTTAGCGGGCATACATTGCTACAGATGATGGTTACATCAGCACCTCAAACGTTAAAGATGATGAGGAAGAAGGGGCAAATCAGGAGCATGGCGAGGTCCTTGATAGCGAGGACACATCCGCCTACATGAGTGAGTACTTAGTGCACAAGTACAACAACCTGAGAAGCTGCAACGCCATAATTTGTTCCAAATCTTCTTTGTCATCAACAATCGGCGAGCACGTGTCATCATTGATGGAGGTAGCTGTAATAATTTGGTGAGTTCAGATTTGGTCAAGAAGCTTGGCTTGGCCACACGCCAACACCCCCATCCATACCATATTCAGTGGTTGAATGATTCCGGTAAAGCTAAGGTAACACAAACTTGTAGAGTTTCCTTTTCCATTGGTACCTATGCTGATTTTGTAGACTGTGATGTAGTACCTATGGAAGCTTGTATACTTTTATTGGGTCATCCATGGGAATTTTATAATGATGCTATGCACCATGGTAGAAGTAATACATACACCTTTGTTCATAAAGGAAAGAAAATTACTTTGGTTCCAATGACACCGGCTGAAATTGTGCAAGCTGATAAAGAACGAGCTGCTAGTTTGCGTGATGCTAAATCTGAAAATCAGCAAGTTGATAATTCTGTTTACCCACCTAAAAAGGATAAGTCTACGCCTAATTCTAAGGTCGAGGGAATTAAATTGAAGGGTGGTGCAATGCTTGCAAGAAAATGTGACCTTGCTGAAATTTCTGATGATGATATTTGCTATACCTTACTGTGCAAACGAGCTATGTTTTCACTTGATGATGTTGTTAGCTCGATACCTCCTGTCGTCACTAACATTTTGCAGGTGTATGAGGACATTTTTCCAGCTAAGATACCCCCGGGGCTGCCACCAATGAGAGGGATAGAGCATCAAATTGATTTGATCTCGAGAGCATCATTGCCAAACCGTGCCGCTTATCAAACTAGCCCCGAGGAGACTAAGGAAATTCAGCGGCAGGTCCAAGAACTCTTGGACCTTGGGTACGTGCGTGAAAGCCTTAGTCATTGTGCTATTCCTGTGATTTTGGTTCTTAAGAAAGATGGTTCTTCGCATATGTGTGTAGATTGTAGAGCCATTAATAATATTACTATTCGATAACAAGCTTATTAGCTAAATGGCAATTGGCACATACAATTCGTCCAGTTGCTTCCCGCGGGTTTTCGTAACCCTGCTGCGCAAAAATGGGATATGCGTTTGAAATAGATGTGCGTCACCCTATTCCTAGGCTTGATGACATGCTTGATGAGTTATGTGGCTCTGTAATTTTCACAAAAATTGACTTGCGTAGTGGCTACCATCAAATTAGAATGAAACTTGGAGATGAATGGAAAACAGCTTTTAAAACCAAATTCGGGTTGTATGAGTGGTTAGTAATGCCTTTTGGTTTGACTAATGAACATAGCACTTTCATGCGCTTGATGAATGAGGTTTTATGAGCATTCATTAGAGGATTTGTGGTAGTTTACTTTGATGATATCTTGATTTACAGCAAGTCCTTGGATGAACATATGGATCACTTGCGTACTGTTTTTAATGCTTTACGTGATGCATGCTTATTTGGTAACCTTGAGAGTTGCATCTTTTGCACGGATCGAGTCTCTTTTCTTGGCTATGGTTTGACTTCACAGGGAATTGAGGTGGATGAGATGAAAATTAAATCCATTAGGACCTGGCCAGTACCCCAATCTATCACATAAGTGAGGAGTTTTCTTGGTCTTGCAGGTTTCTATCATCGCTTTGTCAAGGATTTCAGCACCTATGCAGCCCCATTACATGAGTTGACAAAGAAGGGAGCGGTGTTTTGTTGGGGTAAGTCACAAGAGGAGGCCTTTGAGACATTGAAGGGTAAGCTTACACATGCACCATTGCTGCATCTTTGGTAAGACTTTTGAGTTAGAATGTGATGCTAGTGGAGTTGGCATTGGAGGTGTTTTGATGCAAGATAGTAAACCCGTAGCATACTTTAGCGAAAAATGCATGGCCCTGTTTTAAATTACTCTACATATGTTAAGGAACTGTATGCACTTGTACGTGCTTTAGAAACGTGGCATCATTATTTGTGGCCTAAAGAATTTGTTATTCATTCAGATCTTGAATCACTGAAGTATCTTCGTTCACAAAATAATTTGAATCGTAGACATGCTAAGTGGGTTGAATTTATTGAATCTTTTCCTTATGTTATTAAACACAAGAAAGGGAAGGATAATGTTATTGTTGATGCTTTGTCTAGACGATATACTTTGCTGTCCCAACTTGATTGTAGAGTTTTTGGACTTGAGACAATAAAAGAACAATATGCGCTTGATCCTGATTTTAAAGATGTGTTGCTGAATTGTAAAGAGGGACGTACATGGAACAAGTTCGTGATAAATGATGGATTTGTGTTTAGGGCTAACCATCTATGCATTCTAGTTGGTTCCCTTCGTCTTTTGTTGATGTAGGAAGTGCATAGAGGAGGATTGATGGGACATTTCGGAGCTAAGAAGATGGTGGATGTTTTGGCCATGCATTTTTTTGGCCAAAGATAAGGAGAGATGTTGAGAGGCTCATTGTACGCTGCACCACATGTCAAAAAGCTAAGACTCGCTTGAATCCCCACAGTTTGTATATGCCTCTTCCCGTTCCTTCTATTCCTTAGGCGGATATTTCGATGGACTTTGTTTTAAGATTGCCTAGGACTAAGAGGGGGAGGGATAGTATTTTTGTGGTGGTGGATCGATTTTCTAAAATGGCACATTTTATACCATGTCATAAAAGTGATGTTGCTATTCATATTACTGACCTCTTTTTCTAAGAGATTGTTCGCTTGCATGGTATGCCTTCTACTATTGTTTCAGATCGGGATGCTAAATTTTTGAGTCACTTCTGGCGCACTCTATGGAATAAGTTGGGTACAAAATTGTTGTTTTCTACTACTTGTCACCCACAAACCGATGGACAAACAGAGGTAGTGAACCGCACTTTGGGTGCCATGTTGAGAGCTATTTTGAAGAAAAATTTGAAGATGTAGGAAGAATATTTGCCTCATGTGGAGTTGCTTATAATCGGGCAACACATTCTACCACCAAGGTAAGTCCTTTTCAGGTAGTGTATGGATTTAATCCTCGGGCTCCAATTGATCTTTTGCCTTTGCCTACTAGCGAGAGAATTAATCTTGATGCTAAGCAACGTGCTGATTTTATTTTGCAAATGCAAAAAACAACAAAGCACAACATTGAGAAAATGATTGAAAAATATAGAATTACTGGTAGTAAAGGTAGACAAGAAATTAAACTTGAACCGGGTGATTTGGTGTGGTTGCACTTGAGAAAGGATAGATTTCTAGATTTGAGCAAGTCTAAGTTGATGCCTAGAGCTGATGGTCCATTTAAAATTCTAGAGAAGATTAATGATAATGCATATAAGCTAGAGTTGCCCCCCGAGTTTGGGGTTAATCCCACCTTTAATATTTTAGATTTGAAGCCATACTTGGGAGATGCATGTGAGCTAGAGTCGAGGATGACTCCAATTCAAGAGGGGGAGGATGATGAGGATCCGCTGGATATTCAAGGTCCAATCACAAGTGCACGCGCGCGAAAATTAAATTTAGAGGTGAGCTCGTTCCTAAATAACTCTTTATATGATTTTGACAATAGACTACTACCTAATCATGTCATATGTCTTAGGAACATTGGGGAGGGTCATGAAGAGCTTGGGAAAAGTGGTGGAGTCCAGCAAGACCACCAAGGGCGCGCAACACAAACCGGAGGTCCAGTCCAACATGAGTTCGAGTCAGTCTCGGCCTCCAGGACCGGTCTGCATTAAAACTGGTCAATGGAAAGAGAATTCGATAAGGAAGCCGATGGATGTGGTCCTGCATCAAAACTCCTTAGCAATCCACGGGAATCGTCGAAACCAGTCAGCGTCCAGAATCTGTCCCCGTTCTGCGACAACGTTTTTGGTCCGTTGGGCCATGTATCATCGTTGAGCCCATTAGGGGCGCCTGTCCAGGGGGTATGATGACCCTTAGACTTTATATTCCATAGCCGTTGCACTTGTTAGGATTTGAGTTTTGCTTAGATTATTCTGTCAAGAATAATGTCACCGCCGTCGTCGGTTTGTGTGACCCCAACTCGTGACATTAATGATACATCTGTAAATTGGTTGCATTATTCCGTGTTCTTGCTTGTGTTCTTTGATACGCAGGCAAGGATTAGCCTTCTTAGTGAGGTTAGCCATGCAACACTGGTTAATAACCAGAGGAGACATGGTGTTGCGATTGAGGGGCTTCGGATTGTGTTGTTCGGAAGCCAGATCGACTTTTGTCGCGTTTCCACCAAATTGAGAGTTACCAGAACCTTTCAGAAGATCGGGACCCTAGTCCACATCAGGTCGGTCCAGCAGCCACTACAGCCCAGGTGACTCCAGCTATACAGTCCAGCAGACTTTAGAGTTAGGGCACTGCTTAGTTCACTAGTTCGTTCACCACTCCTACTCAGCAAACTCAGCAGTGGTTCGCGACTTCAGACTTTAGTTAGGGGTTCACTCCAATCCGCACAGGTTTCACACCAGAAGGGTGGCCCCTCAGTGACCAGGAGCTTAGGTGCCACTTTCAACGAGATCACAGGCATGCCCACACCTCCAGAGTTCCGACAGCCTGTGCCTACCACCACAGCTCCTCCTGCTACCGGTACGACAGAGACTCTACCGTCTTCTGTAGCCTCCTCAGAGCATGTCACGACTACTACAGAGACCGAGGCGGTAGTAGTTACAGTGGTTGAGCCACAGGGTTAGCAGCTTGACACCGAGGAGCAGACCGTTCCTGAGTCTGTTTCCATAGCACCTGAGGAGCCGGCACCTTCATAGACAGCTACTGCAGCTCCAGACACTCAGGCTGACCCGGTTACAGAGACAGCAGAGCCGACCCGGACCGCTTCACCTCCACGTTCTCCGATAGAGGGTCAGAGCTCAGATTCAGACGCCGACCCCTCACAGTTTGAGATTCGGCCTCACTCCTCTGACCGCGACGCTGCAACTTCTTCTCCTCTAGAGTCTTAGGTCTTTGGTGCTTGATGCCAAAGGGGGAGAGAGTGCATACATTTAGGGGGAGCGATGAGAGAGGGATTTGGCTCTTTTGATGTGATATGCTCATGCATCATGTTTACTTTTCATGCATTTGTTCATATGTGTGCTTGAGACTTGACTTGTGACATGTGTTTGAGCTTCATGGTTATATATATCTTGTCACTTACTTTGTGTAGCTTGTGTTGCTTCCGCGTTCTTACTCTGATTCTTGTGAACTACTTGTTGGTACTTGTGCTTAATTCATATATATTTTGTGTACCTTGTGTCTTGGTTCGTATAAGCATGCCTAACCCTTTTGCTCTTATTATCACATGCTTATATGAATCAAGATTTGAAAATCTCACTCTTTATAAATCTATTTGAGGCTGTTGTTATCAATCAACAAAAAGGGGGAGATTGAAGCATCTAGGCCCTAATGGTTTTGGTGATTAATGACAACAAGGAGGTTATTATGACTAATGTGTGTTTTGCAGGATAACCTAGAGGTTAGGTCATAATAACATGTAGGTCCAAGCCCCTGGCGATGGAAATCGTTTCGGTTTTCAATATGACGAAAGACAAGACGGTGATAGGCTAGTTCGATTGGAGTTGAGAGACACTTGGAGTAGTTTAGGTCTTGTTTTCACTTTGACCATACTATTAAGAGGGTAGCTTGACTTAGAGCAAAGCTAGAGAGTGTAGATGTGATGCATACTTGTCCAACTTAGCTCTAGATGGCCCAGAGAGACTCTTGAGAGAGAGAGAGGATCAAACTTTGTTTTGGAAAGTTTTCGATTCGGCGAAGTTTTGATTGAATTAGGAGCGTCGGACCCTAAGTAGACTGGTCGTCGGACCATTGCTCAGAGTTCAACGGCCACGTGGTAGCCCCTGGTTGCTTCTCAGCGCACCAGGGAGCATCAGACTCTGGCTGGCTTGGTCCTCGGACCATAGGCCAGCGTCCGACAGTGCTAGAGTGTGTGAGTGCATGCGTCGGACCATAGTCTGGGGGGACGTCGGACTAATGCTTGTGTTAGTCTGACGCTTCCAGAGAGTGACTAGAGAGGCTCTTAGGCATCAGACTGTGTCCGATGGCCTGCGTTGGACTATTCTCACTTGCTCTGTCCGACGAGTGGTTCTGTGTAGAGAGCAACCCGAGAGCGCAGACGGCATCGGACTGGGTCTGACGGTGAGCATCGGACCATTGGCCAGAGTCCAACACCCCTCTGTCATAGTGCTGAGTACAGTTCTTCTGTGAGAGTCGGACTGAAACTTTTGGTCTGACGCTGGCACTATTCATAGGGTCCGACGATACGCAGTCAGCTGAAAACAGTACAAATGGCTAGTTTTGGAGAGGGGGGTATTTATACTTCACCATTGGCTTCATTCTAGCTCTCTTGCCCATTTGTTCAGCTGAAGCAACCATTGTGACTTTGTGCGAGTGCAAGAGCCCTAGGGAAGTTGAGTGAATTCCATTGCTTGTGAGCTTCTTCCCTAGAGTGTGATCAAGAGTGACTTGTGTGCATCCATCCCTTTCTTTGGCCTTGTTCTTGGTCAAGTGAGAGTTTAGGCTTGTTACTCTTGGTGATTGGTATCACCTAGGTGGTTCGGTGGCGATCGGAGGTTTGGTGACCGCTTAGAGAGCTTGTGGGCGGCCCAAGCCAAGCTTGTGAGCGGTTGTGGGCCATCCACCGTGCCAGAGAGATAAAGGATCAGCCCGTAGAGAGCACCTGGTCCTTACGAGGATCAAGGGGGAGCTACACCCTTGCGTGGGTGCTCCAACGAGGACTAGTGGGAGTGCCGACTCTCCGATACCTCGGAAAAAACTCGGCTTGCATTCCCTATCTCTTTTACATTCCCGCATTTACTTTGTGCTCTTTATATTCCTAGAGTAGAATTGCATGTTTAGGACTTGGCTCTAGGTTGCTCAACTTGTTTTAGGCTTAGAATCACACTTAAGCACTTGTGGGGTGAGATTGGGCAAATGGCGATAGGTTGAATTGTTTTGCAAAAAATTTACTAGTTGCCCAATGCACCCCCTCTTGGGCATCCTCAATCCTTTCAGAGTCCATGATGCATCTCCACGTCTAAATCCACAGCCATCGTCTTCTGACTCCTGGCGCTCCACGACTCTGGCTTGATGCATAATTTCATCGACGCCTGACTCATGATGCAGCTTTAGCTCGCCACATCACCGCACCCCACCATGCGGATCCTCGTGGTGAATGGGGACCGTGTACCCTGTGAGGGGATCGCCCGCGATGTGGCGTTAGCCATTGGCACCATGGAGTTCTCCATCAGCCGTTTCAGCATCGACCTCTGTGTCTTTGATGTCATCCTTGGAGTGGACTTCCTTTGTACGCTGGGGCCCATTCTATGGGACTTAGACCTATGTATGGCCTTCGTTAGGGGCTCTCGTCGCATCTTGTGGAAGGGCATCGGCACGTCACGCAACGATATATGAGAGCCGATGGCCCGGGCAGTTGCTGCATCGCCTAGCTAGCCCATGCTGGACCATCTTCTTCATCAGTTCCTCAGTCTACCGACCGCAAGCCCAAATCACGACTGTTGACGGCCGTTAATACTCTATTTTACTCTCAACATTCTACCCGTAGTTAAGGTAAAATAACATGAAATGGGAAGAACTCAGTTTATAACTCACCTAGTTCCGCATGTACTTGGAGAAATAATTTGTATACAGGAAAAAAACAAAAAATGGGCAAATATGGAGACAACATGACACATAGGACACCTCAGTTGACAAACACAGCGGCCACATAGATTGCGGCCTAAGCGGTGTTAAGCAAGGGTCTCCCCAATAGGATCAGGACATCCTCACTATGGCCCATATCAAGAACGATGAAAAGTGTAGGTACGCACTCGTTCTTGATTCTGACCAGTATGTCTTCGGCCATCCCCTTGGGTACCCGTGTTGAGCTGTCAGACATCTGTAGATGAAATTTACTTGGGGACAGAGGACCCCTATGGATCTTGAAACATCCTCGATTTTCCATGAAGGGAAAATCCACAGAATGAGGTATAATGTGATAAAACAATAGTTTGATCTCATCACATTATCATATATCAGTCGATATTACAGCCATACATCGCAATAGTTACATTTTTTTCATATCAACTGAGAGCACACCTATTACAAGGTTATTCTAGCGGGAGCGCATCTAGACGTCATCAGAGTTGGTGGAGTATGTCGTTGGGTGAAGGCTCCTCCTTCACGGCATCATCGGAGTTATTCTTGGCGCAGTATAGTCTTCATCTCCTGAACCAAACTTGAGCGTAGGCACGAGACCTTCTAATCCTCCTCATCTCAGTTTCTCTGCTAGTTAGGTATTCTGCATACCGCCAGATATGTGCAGGCCATGGTCAGCACCGATGAGCTTTAGTGTACAAGAGAAAGCAAAGGATCTGGCGATCCTAATATATGGCTGTGGTTTGCATCCTAAGCGCATGCAGAGTAGTATCCAATATTATAATAGTTTGTCAAGTTTTACCCATCCCAATACCATCCATCAGTCCATCCAAATCCACCATCCCACCCATACACCACCTCACACACACACACCTCGCGCTCAGCCGACAGGCCCAACTCCCTCTCGGGTCCTGTCTCAACGGCACACTGCCACACCGGGCACACTGCCGGACAATCATCATCCAGGAGGAGAAAAGAATACCACTCACTACACCAGTAGAAGACCACAGGAAAGGTCCAGAGTCGACGAATCGGCATATGTATCGATCGATCAACCATAACACTCTACAGAGGTTTTACTACTCACAAGATTAGCCATCATCGATGTTGTACATACATCTAGGCAGAATTCCGGGTGCTTGCTTGCCTAGGTCGATGCCACCCTACCACTCAGCCCTAGGTAACTTCGGCCCTTACGCCGAAACGCTGAGACTGGGAGACGCAGTACCGGGCCCAATCAGTGGTACAGCGCATCTAGGACGGTTCGGGAATCCGACATCCGTCACCGCCCACCCTAATCACCTCACAACCTAGCAGTGGTGGCACCGCCCTACCAAGTAGTCCAGCCATCTCCCGCCCATCAGAAGCGAGTGAGCAGTAAAGGATTCCTATGAGCCTGAGTACCAGTAGATCCTAGGTTGACCAAGCAGGCATCTTCTCTTAGGGGATACTCTCCCCGTGCCTCCACGGCACCTCCGTTCATGGGATTTCAATCCACGCAGGGTATCCATCCTGGAGCCACCTCATACATCATTACCCGCCACAGGTATCTCTCGTGGGAATGCCCAGATGCAACTCCCGACAAGACTTGCTTACACAGCTCGTCGTGTATCCCACTTGGTCGACTTGACCCTCACCACACACCCAAGACACATGCAGCACGCTCACATACCGCCAGTTTGGCATCCCAAGCAAAACCATTTCTAGGGGTTCACCACCAGCATCACATCATAGATACAATGCGAGTGGAGTTAATAAATAAATATAGTGATGTAACATGCAAGCAAGCAGGTAGATAGGAATATGTATAAAAGAGCGCGTGCACAAAGCTGGGTAGTTTAGTAGAGTGGTTGCAAGCAGGGTAGTAACGGCTTAGGTAGCAACGTGCATCACATACTAGCAAAGGAGTAAATATAAAGCGCTAGCAATTCTAAATTTGCAATGTCTAATAGGATTCTCTAAAAGGAGGGGCTGCCATGACACCTGCGTTGTCGAGGAAGTAGTGGTATGAGCACTCCTCAGTTAGTGTAGTCGTTCTGCTGGGTCTCCTAGATTCACTCCACGGGTCTTGTCGTCATCCATGTTCTCCTCCTCCCGCGGGCCTCAGTCCAGTCATCGCTAATCCAGAAATGGCTACTCCGCGAAGCAATACAAGGCAATAAAACAGCCAATACACCAAAAGACGACGGGACGCGGGGAGACCCATTAACAGCAAGGAAATAATAAAAGGTACATGGCTTAGCCCTCTTGGCATATGTCCGATTTCATCAGGCCGAAGAAACAGGAGTGGTGGTTTGCTAAGCACAAGCATAAGTCACAGCCAAGCCAATATGGCTTTATAATAAATGGTTTAGGCCAAAGCTTATCCATAGCAAACACCATGGCACACGATCTTCCGATCCGTACGCCACCAGGAAGACGGGGATCGGAGGACGACCGATCAGCAGGAAAGAACAAGGAATTTCCAATAATAAATGTTGCATAAAATAGTGCGAGTGTTTAATCCTCATGTAGGGTACCAAGGCTGTGATTCAAACGGGTACAATCATACATGTGCTTAAACACCAAGAATCCAGAGAGAGAGAGAGAGAGAGGAGTTAGGTAGGTACATTTATATCATATTCTCAGTCACATCTTCAGTGAAGATGGTTTTAAGTAGTCGATCGAGTCGACTCGTATAGATCCAAGATCTTGATATAGACCATCGCTTTGCTAACTAAAACGAGTTAGTCCGATCTTTGATCCAGTCGCCATGAACAAGTCGGGATCGAATAGAGCAGGCTATACAGGAGCGAAGAGCGAGAAACATAAAACAGCAGTGGTCTACTTCTTCCAACACGCACGCCACAGAATAGACGGAGCGTCAAAAGAGAGCGACATGTAAAATACGCAAGTGCGCGAACCACTCGTAGGGTACCACGACATGGGTGCACTGGCACTAAAACATTACTCGGATCCATAGCGATGCGGTTGTCACCGCAAGAACCAGAGGAATGCGACGGTCGCGCAGGGTACGAGCATACGAGGGTCAAGCACAAAAAGTCAGAGAGTGGCAATGCGAGGTCAAGTTACATTCAGCATTACGGCCATGGCGAGACGAATCCCGCGATCGTAATATCCAAATGAAGTACGATCCCATAACCGGCTCGAAGGCACGGCACGCAGACAAACAATAAGAACAACCAACAATAAGATCCAATGACATGACTCAAATGACATATTATAAGACAGCGGAGTAGCACAATTCCATAGCACGAAGAGGGATGGATCCTGTATTACAGATACAGATATAGATAGATCGTGAGGATAGGGTGCAACAGATACATGTACAGACAGATCGTAAAGATAGGGTACAATAGATATATGAACAGACGGATCATAAGGACAGGTATACAATATGGAGGACAGGAGCATAGGATGTAAGAGAAAAGGCTCTTCAATAGTCCAGCGTCGTATATCACTTTGGCTTTCCAACAGTCCAACATCATCTATGGGGCCTCGTATCTGGCAACGGGGCTACAGCATGGAGACTAGACAGGGTCGGTATCAAAGGAGAAGTGACGAGGCTTGCTTCTAAATGTTCCGGGTCCTCTGGGCCAGCTGCTGTTAACATCTGGCCCGCTGTGGCTGGCTGTGGCCAGTCGTGGCCTGCTGCTGGCTGGTCGGGCGAGGCTAGTGACTGGCCGAAGCTGGCCTGAGTGGCCACAGGCTGGCTGAAGGTAGCTGCAAGTGTCTGGAAGGTGTCGGGATGTGTCCGGGTTCTACGGTCTGCGCGTCAGGGTATATCACAGTGTGATGGTAGCTAAGATGGAGCTCAGACGGGGCGTCGGTGCACGTCAGGATCACCAGGCAGGACCTCCAGAGATCTTCTCCCTTCTCGATTGGCGTCCAATGAGTCCTTCGGCGACATGAGTAGAGTGGCGACGGTCTTGGAGTCTATAGGCACAAGGTGAAACCGGAACGTTGATCATGGTGATGGTTTGGGTAGTCCTCGGCCACGCCTACGTTCTTGGAACACCGGTGGTTTGATTTGGCTAAAACAGGTCTCGTGTCGTGTGTACAAGTGTCCTGAGTCGGGAGGGGCTCGGCCTACGCGTCCCTGAGGTGGGACGCCATGGCTCAAATGGCGGGTCCAGCGAGGTGGCGGTGCTCGCCATGGGGAAAAAGGTCGCGGCTCACGTATGGGCTCGCAGGTGCTCGACGAAGTTGAGGACGTGGTGAGGCCGGCACTGCTGCTGCTGCTGCTCATGGCTCGGCAAGGTCTTGGCTCCCCTGCAGCAGTGTTCACAGAGGCACGGGGGCCATCCCTCAGACATGGGTATCGGCAAGACTGTCAAGGAACAAGGAGAGGGCTTAGCTTCAGTGCTCACCAGCGATGAGAAGCGGGATCCAGCAAGGTGTGGTCGACCCTGGTGCGGTGGTGCATGGTCGATGCAGGGCGGTGAGGCATCGGTTCGAGGTCTTGGTGGCTGTCCGCGGCACCGTGGTGAAGCAGCAGAGCGAGGAGCCAAAGCGACGTGGTAGAGCAGGCTCGGTGTCGGCGGAACAGCGACCGAGGTGATGCTGGGAGCCGCTGTGCACGTCGGCTGAGCTCAGGTTGGACGTCACCGGCGCGACCGAGGTGTGGCAGTGGCTCGACGGCAGTGGCCTGCCCAGCTCGGCTCGGGCAAGGACGACGCGTCGTGTGCGGTGCTCGACGTCGCGGATGCGGTCGGAGTGGTGGCGCGGCTGTGGCTCGGACGGCCGCTGCTCCTGCACGGCACGCCGTGGCTGGCCGCGGCTTGGTGCAGCAGAGGCGGCCGTGGCCGAGTCGGGGGTGTGCATCTTGGGCACGTCGGGGAGCGACGTCGTGACGTCGGCGGTGGCGAGATGGTGCCAGCCGCTGTGGTGAAGTCGCGCGCGGTCGACGGTGCTGCAGAGAGTGTGGGCGAGGGCGTCGGTGCTGACGAGGCGAAGTCGAGGCAATTCGGGGCCGCACCCGTGGCGACGATGACGGCCTGACGTTGGAGCTTCCGCGTGACAGGGACGGCTCTGGCAGTGGTGACCGTGGCTATCCCATGCATGGCCGTTGCCGGCGGCTGCCTGCCGCACTCGGCAGCGGTGTGGGTGGCTTCGGGGGTTCGGAGGAGGGGTGTGGCGAAGTCGTGGCTCCTGGTTTGGTGACCGCCCATGGAGGGCGGCTGTGCTGTGGCAGCAGCTCGGCGGGGTGGCGTGAACAGGGAGGCGGCGGCGGCATGGGAAGACGAAGAACAGGACCTCGGCTCCGTTTTAAAGGGGTGCGGCTAGGGCTTCGGAAGGCGTGGACGGCCGTCTTTGGCTTCTGTGTAGGCTCGAGACGCGTGGCTCTCATCCAATGACGTGGTACGGACGCCGAGGCGCGTGCACGTGCGAGAGCCCAGCGGCGGCGGTGGCTGGAGGACGGGGCGCCCTTGCTCACTAGGGTTCGGGGGTGGGCGCTACCGTGCTGGGCCTTGGGCCGTGCTAGTTGCTGCGTAGTGCTGCTGGGCCGGGGCGAATGCGAGCTGGACTGAGGGGGCCGGCTAGAGAAGAAGTGGGCAGCAGGGCCAAGAGTGAGGAAGGGAGTTTTTCCTATTTATCAGTTATTAGGAAATTGATTTGGTTTAGTAATTCTGGAGATGGAGCTTGGAACGGGTTCGGTAGAATTCGGAGGAGTTATTTGCTATGGATCTTGTGCACTCCGACGCAAAACAAAACTTAAAGCAGGGAACCTGACTCACGACACGGACTCACATCTACAAGCAATACTATATGAATGCAACGGACTGTTAGTGGGTTAATCGCCGTTCGACCCAAAGGCTACATGCTTCACACTTTGGCAAGAAAAATTTTAAAAGTTCGTATTTTTGGTTAACAGAAAACCCGGGTTGTTACAGTCCACCCCTCTTACAGGAATCTCGTCCCTGAGATTTAGAAGTTAGGTGTCAATGGAGGGTATGTTATAATGCATTGAGTTCGTAAGTACAGATTTTGATATAGGGATTTGGCAAAACTGTTTTCATGAGATCTGTTTTAAAACGGAGAGAACGGTGGTATAAGAGGGAGAAGCGATTTATAGAACTTATTTTTATAGAAGATCCTTTCAAATAATTTTGTGAATTAAATCAGGGTGCGAGGTAGATTTTAAAACCATTACTTTTATTTAGAAATCAAATACCTGTTGAAATTATTCGTTGTGTTTTGGGAAACGGAATAGCTTGTAAATTTATAAGGCCTTTTCAAATGCTTTTAAATTTTAGGTTTTATTTTATAGCCCCTTTGAAAATGTCTTTTTAAATGAAAATAGGTCTTTCCGAAAATTTTGGAAACATACGCAAAAAGGCTGTGAACGTTTGAGATGCTTGAAATGAAATGGTTTGTTTGAAATGCTTTTAAACAGGTGCGATTTGTATTCGTAGGTGCTTGAAACGAACAAAGTGGTTTTTGAGAAGGGTTTGGAACCTTTTTAAATCAAATAGGTTTTCGCAAAGGTAACTTTTCACAAACTCAATTTTTCCTTTGCAAAAAGATTTTTAATAGAGTCCAACTTGGAAATTCAATCGTATCCAAGTACCGTCTGAGGGCGGTCACAATCATGCCACGTTACCTGCATATGCCCGGCGGCAAGCCATGTGGATGCATCACACATGGGGCCCCAAGTTTCGTAGCGGTACCGTAGGTCGGGAACAACTTATCCTATCGAGGTACTAGGATCGGCTTGATATCCCCAGGCGGGAAGGGAAAAGGAGCCTTTTTGAAAAATCCCTTTTTAAAAGATTTAGAAGAATCATTATTTTTGAAACTCATTTTTAAATTCTTTTTTATTTCACAACTCCTAGAGGAGAGGGTGACAACCCAAAATTTTGAAATCAGCACATAATAGTTTGAAATTGGTGGTACCCCTTTTGAACCTTCTAAGAAAGAAAGAATTGGAAATTAAGCAGTTTTGTAATCTTTTGCACTCGACTTTGGTCAAAGATGTTTCAAAATAGTGGTAAGCACTGCTGAAACCATTTTGAAGAAAATGTTTTACAATTGCCAAAAACCTTTCAAGATGGTTGATTTAAAACTTTGTTTGGAAATCTGGAGAGTGTTTTGCGAGACTTTGGAATCGGGGAACATTTGAAAAGAGTTTTGAAATCAATGCTAGTTTTCAAAACAAAATCTTTTGAATGCCTTGCTTTCTGAAACAATTTTTTTCAAAGCTTGGTTTAGTTTTTGAATCAAAGCTTCACTCCATTTGTTAATTTTAAACGAAAGCAATTTTGGATTATGAGTTGGAAATCGTTTCTTATTTTTGAAAAGCACGGCTTTCGTAATCAAATTGGTTGTCTTTTTCCAAAGTAGTACTCTTTGAAAACAAATTTGAAAGAAAGACTTATTTTGGTTTTGCTAAATTCCTTTCATAAGAGTTGAAAATACCTTTTTTCGCAAGCACTTGTTTTATAAATCAAGTTGTCGTTTATCTTGAAAACAGGGTTTACCTGAAAATAAATGGAAGGTTTGGGTGAAAGCAAATCCTTTCTAAACAAAATTCGAACCGGTGATTTTTCTGTTTTGAAAACATTTTGTTGAGGAGTAAAACTTTTGTCTTTTGAAAGCAATTTTGTTTCACGTTTTGAAAGATAGTGGGTTTTTCAAATCATTTTGTAAGTAGCTTTTGAATACATGGTTCGTCGAGAAAAGAACCGAGATCGTTTTCTTTTGGAAGATCAAACGGTTTCTAAAATAGTTTTTCATTCGATTTGGAGTTGCTTTTAAAATAGAGAAAAGGAATGTTTTCAACCCAATGTGGGGAGGAAATTTTGAATATGCATGGAGTTGAAAACCTGAAATCAATTTTCGAAATGGAGTGGTAAAGATATGTTGCTTTGGTCTTGTATTCCCAACTGGTGGTCAGGGTTGCTCGTTCGAGCGTATAGCGGTCTTGGTTTTCAGCCAGCCAGGTTTCGATCCTGGGACCTGTGGGTTATGGATGGTTCTTGGAGTCTCATGTATATAAAAATAATTCTATAGCCTACACTCAGGCAATATAAACGTAAGAACCATAAGAAGCATAAGATCCAGGCACTAAAGCAGCATTATAACTCCTTTATGCATAGTGTTGACTTAAGGCAACTCCCAAGCCTTTATAGTCTCACACATCTATCGGTCTATCGTGGGCAACAAAAGGGAAGTCCATCTCCTAAGGGTCAACTTTAAGACTGGATAAGAATAGTTAGTGGAAGAATTCAAGGTGGGGGACAGGAATCAAGTGTTAGCATCAAAACTCAAGGCGGAAGGGAAAAGTGTTTTCGCAAATAGTTTTTTGACAGAGTGGTTAGTTCATTTACTAGTATCTGGTCCTAATGGTCTCGTCCTAAGGTCAAGTATGGCTCCGATACCAACTGAAACATCCTCGATTTTCTGCGAAGGGAAAATCCACAGA
This sequence comes from Eremochloa ophiuroides, assembly GCA_038502445.1. NCBI lineage: Eukaryota > Viridiplantae > Streptophyta > Magnoliopsida > Poales > Poaceae > Eremochloa > Eremochloa ophiuroides. Next base: position 32,147,560 of record JAHLJS010000006.1, on the reverse strand, counting down.
ATGAGGTATAATGTGATAAAACAATAGTTTGATCTCATCACATTATCATATATCAGTCGATATTACAGCCATACATCGCAATAGTTACATTTTTTTCATATCAACTGAGAGCACACCTATTACAATGTTATTCTAGCAGGAGCTCATCTAGACATCATCAGAGTTGGTGGAGTATGTCGTCGGGTGAAGGCTCCTCCTTCACGGCATCATCGGAGTTATTCTTGGCGCAGTATAGTCTTCATCTCCTGAACCAAACTTGAGCGCAGGCACGAGACATTCTAATCCTCCTCATCTCAGTTTCTCTGCTAGCTAGGTATTCTCCACACCGCCAGATATGTGCAGGCCATGGTCAGCACCGATGAGCTTTAGTGTAAAAGAGAAAGCAAAGGATCTGGCGATCCTAATATATGGCTGTGGTTTGCATCCTAAGCGCATGCAGAGTAGTATCCAATATTACAATAGTTTGTCAAGTTTTACCCATCCCAATACCATCCATTAGTCCATCCAAATCCACCATCCCACCCATACACCACCTCACACACACACACCTCGCGCTCAGTCGACAGGCCCAACTCCCCCTCGGGTCCTGTCTCAACAGCACACTGCCACACTGGCACACTGCCGGACAATCATCATCCAGGGGGAGAAAAGAATACCACTCACTACACCAGTAGAAGACCACAGGAAAGGTCCATAGCCGACGAGTCGGCATATGTATCAATCGATCAACCATAACACTCTGCAGAGGTTTTACTACTCACAAGATTAGCCATCATCGATGTTGTACATACATCTAGGCAGAATTCCGGGTGCTTGCATGCCTAGGTCGATGCCACCCTACCACTCAGCCCTGGGTAACTTCGGCCCTTACGCCGAAACGCTGAGACTGGGAGACGCAGTACCGGGCCCAATCAGTGGTACTGCGCATCTAGGACGGTTCGGGAATCCCACATCCGTCACCGCCCACCCTAATCACCTCACAACCTAGCAGTGGTGGCACCGCCCAACCAAGTAGTCCAGCCATCTCCCGCCCATCAGAAGCGAGTGAGCAGTAAAGGATTCCTATGAGCCTGAGTACCAGTAGATCCTAGGTTGACCAAGCAGGCATCTTCTCTTAGGGGATACTCTCCCCGTGCCTCCACGGCACCTCCGTTCACGGGATTTCAATCCACGCAGGGTATCCATCCTGGAACCACCTCATACACCATTATCCGCCACAAATATCTCTCGTGGGAATGCCCAGATGCAACTCCCAGCAAGACTTGCTTACACAGCTCATCGTGTATCCCACTTGGTCGACTCGACCCTCACCACACACCCAAGACACACGCAGCACGCTCACATACCACCAGTCCGGCATCCCAAGCCAAACCATTCCCAGGGGTTCACCACCAGCATCACATCATAGATACAATGCGAGTGGAGTTAATAAATAAATATAGTGATGTAACATGCAAGCAAGTAGGTAGATAGGAATATGTATAAAAGAGCGTGTGCGCGAAGCTGGGTAGTTTAGTAGAGTGGTTGCAAGCAGGGTAGTAACGGCTTAGGTAGCAACATGCATCATATGCTAGCAAAGGAGTAAATATAAAGCGCTAACAATTCTAAATTTGCAATGTCTAATAGGATTCTCTAAAAGGAGGTGCTGCCATGACACCTGCGTTGTCGAGGAAGTAGTGGTATGAGCACTCCTCAGTTAGTGTAGTCGTTCTGCTAGGTCTCCTAGATCCACTCCATGGGTCTTGTCGTCATCCATGTTCTCCTCCTCCAGCGAGCCTCAGTCCGGTCGTCCCTAATCCGGAAATGGCAACTCCGCGAAGCAATACAAATCAATAAAACACCCAATACACCAAAAGACGACGGGACGCGGGGAGACCCATTAACAGCAAGGAAATAATAAAAGGTACACGGCTTAGCCCTCTCGGCGTATGTCCGATTTCATCAGGCCGAAGAAACAGGAGTGGTGGTTTGCTAAGCACAAGCGTAAGTCACAGCCAAGCCAATATGGCTTTATAATAAATGGTTTAGGCCAAAGCTTATCCATAGCAAACACCACGGCACACGATCTTTCGATCCGTACGCCACGGGGAAGACGGGGATTGGGGGACGGCCGATTAGCAGGAAAGAACAAGGAATTTCCAATAATAAATGTTGCACAAAATAGTGCGAGTGTTTAATCCTCATGTAGGGTACCAAGGCTGTGATTCAAACGGGTACAATCATACATGTGCTTAAACACCAAGAATCCAGAGAGAGAGAGAGAGAGAGGAGTTAGCTAGGTACATCTATACCATATTCTCAGTCACATCTTCAGTGAAGATGGTTTTAAGTAGTCGATCGAGTCGACTCGTATAGATCCAAGATCTTGATATAGACCGTCGCTTTGCTAACTAAAACGAGTTAGTCCGATCTTTGATCCAGTCGCCATGAACAAGTCGGGATCGAATAGAGTGGGCTATACAGGAGTGAAGAGCGAGAAACATAAAACAGCAGTGGTCTACTTCTTCCAACACGCACGCCACAGAATAGACGGAGCGTCAGAAGAGAGCGGCATGTAAAATACGCAAGTGCGCGAACCACTCGTAGGGTACCACGACCTGGGTGCACTGGCACTAAGGCATTACTCGGATCCATAGCGATGCGGTTGTCACCGCAAGAACCAGAGGAATGCGACGGTCGCGCTGGGTACGAGCATACGAGGGTCAAGCACGAAAAGTCAGAGAGTGGCAACGTGAGGTCAAGTTACATTCAGCATTACAGCCATGGCGAGACGAATCCCGCGATCGTAATATCCGAATGAAGTACGATCCCACAACCGGCTCGAAGGCACGGCACGCGGATAAACAATAAGAACAACCAACAATAAGATCCAATGACACGACTCAAACGACATATTATAAGACAGTGGAGTAGCACAATTCCATAGCACGAAGAGGGATGGATCCTGTATTACAGATACAGATATAGATAGATCGTGAGAATAGGGTGCAACAGATACATGTACAGACAGATCGTAAAGATAGGGTACAATAGATATATGAACAGACGGATCATAAGGACAGGTATACAATATGGAGGACAGGAGCATAGGATGTAAGAGAAAAGGCTCTTTAATAGTCCAGCGTCGTATATCACTTTGGCTTTCCAACAGTCCAACATCATCTATGGGGCCTCGTATCTGGCAACGGGGCTACAGCATGGAGACTAGACAGGGTCGGTATCAAAGGAGAAGTGACGAGGCTTGCTTCTACATGTTCCGGCTCCTCTGGGCCAGCTGCTGTTAACATCTGGCCCGCTGTGGCTGGCTGTGGCCGGTCGTGGCCTGCTGCTGGCTGGTCGGGCGAGGCTAGTGACTGGCCGAAGCTGGCCTGAGTGGCCATAGGCTGGCCGAAGGTAGCTGCAAGTGTCTGGAAGGTGTCGGGATGTGTCCAGGTTCTACGGTGTGCGCGTCAGGGTATATCACGGTGTGATGGTAGCTAAGATGGAGCTCAGACGGGGCGTCGGTGCACGTCAGGATGACCAGGCAGGACCTCCAGAGATCTTCTCCCTTCTCGATTGGCGTCCGTCGAGTCCTTCGGCGACATGAGTAGAGTGGCGACGGTCTCGGAGTCTATAGGCACAAGGTGAAACTGGAACGGTGATCATGGTGATGGTTTGGGTAGTCCTCGGCCACGCCGACGTTCTTGGAACGCCGGTGGTTCGATTTGGCTAAAACAGGTCTCGTGTCGTGTGTGCAAGTGTCCTGAGCCGGGAGGGGCTCGGCCTACGCGTCCCTGAGGTGGGACGCCGTGGCTCAAATGGCGGGTCCAGCGAGGTGGCGGTGCTCGCCATGGGGAAAAAGGTCGCGGCTCACGTATGGGCTCGCAGGTGCTCGACGAAGTTGAGGACGAGGTGAGGCCGGCACTGCTGCTGCTGTTGCTCATGGCTCGGCAAGGTCTTGGCTCCCCTGCAGCAGTGTTCACATAGGCACGAGGGCCATCCCTCAGACATGGGTATCAGCAAGACTGTCAAGGAACAAGGAGAGGGCTTAGCTTCGGTGCTCACCAGCGATGAGAAGCGGGCTCCAGCAAGGTGTGGTCGACCCTGGTGCGGTGGTGCATGGTCGATGCAGGGCGGCGTGGCATCAGTTCGAGGTCTTGGTGGCTGTCCGCGGCACCGTGGTGAAGCAGCAGAGCGAGGAGCCAGTGCGACGTGGTGGAGCAGGCTCGGTGTCGGCAGAATGGCGACCGAGGTGATGCTAGGAGCCGCTGTGCACGTCGGCTGAGCTCGGGTTGGACGTCACCGGCGCGACCGAGGTGTGGCAGTGGCTCGACGGCAGTGGCCTGCCCAGCTCGGCTCGGGCAAGGACGATGCGTCGTGTGCGGTGCTCGACGTTGCGGATGCAGTTGGAGTGGTGGCGCGGCTGTGGCTGGGACGGCCGCTGCTCCTGCGCGGCGCGCCGTGGCTGGCGGCGGCTTGGTGCAGCAAAGGCGGGTGTGGCCGAGTCGTGGGTGTGCGTCTTGGGCGCGTCGGGGAGCGACGTCGCGACGTCGGCGGTGGCGAGATGGTGCCAGCCGCTGTGGTGAAGTCACGTGTAACACCCCGGCCCAGGGCTTAATAGAATTAATAGGATACTCATACTAACAAGTTCCAACTTCTTTTCCGGCAGCCCATCTGCAAAGAACTCCGAAGTTAAGCGAGTTTGGCCCTCGAGCGATGGGTGACCGACCCAGAAGTTCTTTCCGGGTGCACATGAGTGAGGACAAAGTGCGCAGAAAAGACTGATGTTGGTCTGTGAGGGTAGTCTATATCCTAGTTAAGCTGCCAAATGTAAGCGGGCCCAGCCTCGGGGAGGCGGGACGTTACAGAATTGTTCGACGTCGGGCTTCAAAGGGGACGCGTGGTCTCCCTGCTCTGTCCGCGGCCCCCACCATTGCAGCTCGCTTGAGCTCTTCTCCCTCTCGCTTCTAGAGCACAAAATGGACAGAGGGCTCCCCTATCTCGCCCTCCACTCATTCCTCTCCCAATCGGTCGCTCTCCCACTCTCTCTGCCCTCTCCCCCTCGCCGGCGCGAGCGCGCAGAGTGCCACCACCATGGCCGAGCGGAAGCTCTGCGGGCACCGTGTGCTCCTCGCCTTCGCGTCTCCCCATCGCAGGTTTGAGGTCGCCACTGGCTCCGAGAGCATCGGCTCCCTCTCCGGCGTCCCTTTTCCGACCCTGGCCGCTCTCCCCGTGGCTGCCTACGGCGTGCCCGTCGTAGCCGAGCACGCGCTCGAGCTGCTGGGTCGCCGTGGCTGCTAAGCCAAGGCCATCATAGGGCCAGCCCTCAGGCGCGTGCCAGCCGAGGCCACCGCAGTACCATGTCATGGCCTCCAGTCGGCCGCTGGCAGTGGCCGAGCCGGCCATTTCCTCCCCGGCGCCATCTGCTTCGTCTCTGTCTGTTCGCACGGGAGAGAAAGGAAGAAGAAGGCCTTTGAGCCTATGACGAGCGGGCCCCACCTGAGCTCATTTGTGTCCCAAAAATGCAGATCTTGTTATTTATTTCCAAAATTCATATCTGGAGTTTGGTAGCTCCAAAAATAGTGTGGTTTATTTTTTTTGATTGCTTGTGAAGTGCTCTGCATGTTAGATCCATCAAATGCACTATGTTTTTTACATTTATGTGCTGTCGAAATGATTCTTGGAAAGTGGTCTAAGAAAAGAATTAACATGCTTTTGTCAATATCTCGAGTTTTAGAAGTGCAAAAATTGTGGTTCCAATTTTGTTAATCTTCTAGTAATATGCACTTGTTCATAAAAATATAAAACATATAGGTTGTTTACTGTTTTAATGGTGTTTTGCTTTAATCTTGTTAAATAGAAAATAAATGGCTGTTTTACTTGTCATTTTTGTATCTGGAGTTCTTGTGCTCCAAATGGCATAAAAATTTATTTGTGGACTCTTGGTATGTTGTGTGATGTCTGGTTAAATTTTTGGGATTTATGGCATAAGTATGACTGAGTTGTTGATTTATCTTGTTTTATGTCTATTAAGTAGATTTAAATGCTTTATAAATAATATATTGGTGTAAAAATGTAAAATGGTGCTCCAATACCCTTGTATAAGGTTGTTCTAACCTGAGAAAACATAATATGGCCATGTGGTTGCAGAAAGTATTGAGTTTCACATTTATCTTACTCTCCAATGCTTCATTGCATTATAAACTTGTTTATTTTGTATTAATTAATGTATAATACCTGAGCATGTAAGATTTGAATCTTGGTCATGTTTTGTAATTATATAGCTCTCATAAAAATATTGGCTCCATTTGAGATGTTTATCACATAACTTAAATAATTAAATAAATGACTTTTATGTAATATTTAGAAGGAGATTGGAGGTAAATAGACACATGCATGTTTTTTATTACTTCTTGCCATGTCTTAATCTGATATGAGTGTTATTGATCATGCTATGATGGTTGGAGCTATGTCCATGGCTCATAAGTATAGGTATGCTTTGATAGAAATCAAATTAATGTTGTTTTGCTTATATGCTGAAAATGGCTGCAGGAGCAGCACCTGTTGTTGTGATGATCTACCTAGGAAAATGATGTTGCATGAGAATGTGTTCTATACAAAAGTTGTAGCCAACTTCTATATCTAGCTTGTCCTAAAATTTCTTGGTCATAGACCTAATAGTTTAGGAGTTATGGCTTTTGGATGACTGCTGTCAGGTTTTGCCAATTTTCTGTCTAGATCTGATTGATTGCATTATTTGACTGAGTTATGCTTTGAATCACTTCTTGGTGATAATATATCAGTTGTAGTATATTTCTATGTCTTTCCAAGTTGTCTATGATCATCCCTTTTGGTGGTCTAAATCTCTAGTTATGATTGTTTGAGTTGGGAGGACAGAATCTGTCCAAATCTGGACAGAGCTGCCTTCTTTGTGTTGTTTGACCTTTATATGAATTAAATCATCTGAAGAGGATAATACCAAAGTTGTATACAATTTCAATAGCTTTCCAGAAAGGCTTAGATCACCCTGGTTGGATGTATATAGCTTTAGTTATGGTTAAATCTTGTGCTTGCTGTCCTGCTGTCCTTAAACTGCATATGTGAGATTAGGATTGCTTTCATGTTGCCTTGCTTGGTGGCATTGTTAGCTCATGGTTCAGTGATGCTAGATTAACATGTCTTGTATTACTTTCTCTTATTCATACATGTGTATTGTGCATCTCATTTAGGTACGATAGATGATGAACACGTGGAGTGAAGGACATGATGATGGAACTAACCACAAGACGGTGTGGTGGACTAATCACGAAGGTGGAAGGACTAATCGAGTGGTTGGATGGGAAATTCTCGTCGAACAAGTGTCATCTAACAAACACTAACTTAGTGTTGAACCCCAGGCAAGCCCCGGAGCATCCCTAAGCCTCCACCTATCTCTTTTTATAAATGCACCGGTCTTTATCAAATCGTATGTTTGTGCATTTAAGTATAAGAGTTGGTTTAAAACCGTTGCTGCATATCTATCTTATCTACTATATATGTGAACCTGATACTATTACTAGACAGGTGACTGATCTTATGCTTAGCCCTGCTTAGACCGGTAGAAGTCGAGTGATTTCCTGTCATCCGCGAGAAAGTCGGGTGATTTCCTGTCATCCGCGAGTGTAGGTGGTGACTAACGAGATCCACATGGTTGGCTATATGTGTCACCATGCCACAATGAAATAATGAGAGAATCAAGGCTAGGTAGCGGGGAGCTGCATGACATGGGTCATGTTGACTTCGGTGCTGCTTGCGGCTGACTAGGACTGAGGCCACCAGACATCAGTTGAGATTGAAGGACGTCGTCACATAGCTGGCCAGATAAGTCGTTCTGACCGCGAAGCCGAGTATTTCTTTCTGAGCCGAGCTTTGGTACGACTAGGTAGACATATTCTGGAGGTAGGAAGTATGTGTGGAGACACCATTTTACCAAGGGCAGGTCAGGGACCTGATGCATCCTGAAAGTGGGTTGGTCTCTGAGAATATGGTCCCCGCCAAACTCACGACATATTGTGTCTCAGAAGGATTTAACGGTGACCCAAGAAGCCAGTGGCTCGGCTGACAGGGTTTGTGATTGGCATGTTTTGCCAGCTGGTACAATCGATTCGAATCGCCATCTCTCCTGGTTAGTGAGAAACTGAACTGATCTTCTGGTGAGGTAGAGGTTAACAACTTGAACGTGATTAATGGTGAGATGAGGTTGATATCTGTGGATATCGAAAATCATATGGTTTATTGATTGCTATAATATCAAGTGATTGCTTAGTATAGCTGCAAACCTTAGCTATAATAGCTGAACTGAAATCGAAACTAAACAATATCTAAAATTGATAAGTTGAGGGATTATTGTAGTAATGCTTTTTCTGCAAAAATGATGCTATCTCCTGAACTCCACCAAATAAGCATTGCATATCCTTGAGAGTCTTTTTATTTACTTCCTGTCGGGTAAGTCTAGCTGAGTACAATTGAGTACTCAGGGTTTTATTACCAATGTTACAGGAGGAATGTTTCGTTGACTAAAAGAATTACTTCTATCCTTCGGAAGAGGAGGACTAGACCTTGGGCAAGGTCATGTTATCTATCTTACCTTTGTTGTTGTGACTGGTCGACACTTGGAAATGTATTATGAACTTAAGTATGTGTAAATCTATTTCGTTTCCGCTACTGAACTTTTATGTAAAAGTCTATCTTGTACTCTGATGTATTTGAATTATGTGCGAATTTATGTATCATGTGTATGGGTGCTGCTGAGTTTCTGCGATCCTTGGGGTATGTACTGTGTAAAATTTTAAAATCCTTCGAGATTTCACGGACTACCGGGTTTATATTGGCTCAAGTGTGGCTTGATAGCTGGGAAAACAGCTGTCGCTGTACTTGTGCTCGTATAAATTGGTCGGTTCTGTTACATCGCGCGCGGTCGACGGTGCTGCAGAGAGTGTGGGCGAGGGCGTCGGTGCTGACGAGGCGAAGTCGAGGCAATTTGGGGCCGCACCCATGGCGACGATGACGGCTTGACGTTGGAGCTTCCGCGTGACAGGGACGGCTCCGGCAGTGGCGACCGTGGCTATCCCGTGCACGGCCGTTGCCGGCGGCTACCTGCCGCACTCGGCAGCGGTGTGGGTGGCTTCGGGGGTTCGGAGGAGGGGCGTGGCGAAGTCGTGGCTCCCGGTTTGGTGACCGCCGACGGAGGGCGGCAGTGCTGTGGCAGCAGCTCGGCGCGGTGGCGTGAACAGGGAGGCGGCGGCGGCATGGGAAGACGAAGAACAGGACCTCGGCTCCATTTTAAAGGGGTGCGGCTAGGGCTTCGGAAGGCGTGGATGGCCGTCTTTGGCTTCCGTGTAGGCTCGAGACGCGTGGCTCTCATCCAACGACGCGGTACGGAAGCCGAGGCGCGCGCGCGCGAGAGCCCAGCGGCGGCGGCGGCGGGAGGACGGGGCGCCCTTGCTCACTAGGGTTCGGGGGTGGGCGCTACCGTGCTGGGCCTTGGGCCGTGCTAGTTGCTGCGTAGTGCTGCTGGGCCGGGGCGAATGCGAGCTGGACTGGGGGGCCGGCTAGAGAAGAAGTGGGCAGCAGGCCCAAGAGTGAGGAAGGGAGTTTTTCCTATTTATCAGTTATTAGGAAATTGATTTGGTTTAGTAATTCTGGAGATGGAGCTTGGAACGGGTTCGGTAGAATTCGGAGGAGATATTTGCTATGGATCTTGTGCACTCCGACGCAAAACAAAACTTAAAGCAGGGAAACCGACTCACGACACGGACTCACATCTACAAACAATACTATATGAATGCAACGAACTGTTAGTGGGTTAATCGCCGTTCGACTCAAAGGCTACATGCTTCACACTTTGGCAAGAAAAATTTTAAAAGTTCGTATTTTTTGTTAACAGAAAACCCGGGTTGTTACAGATCTGCTCATACGTCACCTTGAACATGAGATTGATACTCGCGCCAAGGTCACAGAAGGCGTTGTCGAAGTTGTAGGGCCTGATTGAGAACTTGATGGTGGGGCGGCCGAGATCTTCCTTCTTTGCAGCAAAAGGTGGATCCAGCAGATTTATGATTTTCCTAGAAGTGCGGCTTACCAAACCCAGTTGATATTATTCATACAGATTCCAAAGAATTTTGTCTGTTGTCCTTGGTAGCCGTGTTTGACTTGCTTTTATCCTGTACCATGATGATCGGCTTGGTGCTTGGGTTTGAGACGCATTCTATCGATGGCATCAGCAAGCCTGTTCGTCTTGTTGCTACCAACAAGAGCAGCGGTCTCACATGTCATCTGCTGAGCCATGACTTTGACGGATGATGAAGCAGGGGTGACCATTCTAGCTGCCGGTTGGTGAGCACAAGAGATGTGAGTTCTGTTCTTCTTAAATAGTGCCTCCAAATATTCAACGAAATTCTCCAGCAGGGAGAAACCAGTCATCCACTATCCTGTTTTCATCCACAAGAGGAGAAAACATAAAAGTTAGCCTGCAAAGACAATATTTTATTATGCATGCATAAATTCTTGATCATATCCTTGTAATTTTTTATTTCATATGCCTTCCCGGGAACGGCAGCCAAAAATGCTTCTTCGCATTTCTTAGCGTCATCGCATGAAATAGACTTTTGATATATTCCTGACGATGCCACCTAGGAATGCCTGTTGCAATCCTTAGCACTGCTACCAGGATTGTGATATCCTAGCAGTGAGACTAAGGAATACAAACTGATAGGTCTTAATTACATATGTTATCCGCAAGTGCACGGATCTATCATTGAAGCATTTCACCCAGAAGTATTATCAGGGTACCCTTATTTATAATTTTCCCAAGGGAAGGCAATGGTAATAAGAAACTAGCCTGAATAAGCCCCAATACCTTTATGTATACATAATGGATAAAGTCTAATGCAGGGGTTAACATTGATTTGCAGATAGTGGACACACACTCTTAAGCTACCTCTAAGGAATAATTAAAAGAAATAATAAAAGAATAATCCTAATAAGCAGATTGTTACTATAATATAGCCATGCAATGAATAGCTAATCATACAAGTTACAAGACTAAGGCTAAGACTTGGCTAGGATGGATGAGGTCCCCGGGCCTGGTTTGCCAGGCCATGGAGATTTTACAAACTCCTATACGAATACCCAAATGTGGGTGATTACAAGGGATAGACAAGGTGAAAGGTCCGAGTTGGCTAGAGGGGGTGAATAGCCTAAATTAAAATTCTACAAAATACTAGACTAAGTGATTAGTAACACAAAAGGCTATAATTGCAAAGCTAAAGCAATAACTAAATTATGCAAGCCACCTACACAATTCTAGTGTTTTGCTAAGCACTAAGCCACACAAGTTAACTAACAAGAGCAAAGCAACTAAAACAACTACACCAGACAAACAACCTAGGAAGCTAACTACTTTGCACAAGGTAAGGAGGACCGCTTTGGAAATTATACCTTTGCCTTGAGTTGAAACCAATCACCGGGATAATCAACAAATCACTCACTCGAAGGTGAGGATACCAATATGAACACCAAGATTTATCCCCGGGGTTCACATGCTTGCCGGCATGCTACGTCCCCGTTGTGTCGACTTCAACCGGTGGGCCGGTGGCTAATCGGTATCACACACCGAGCCTACACAAGGTGCCACAAGGACTTATGTCACACCCGGTTTTCCAAAGAATACCAAGCGCTAAATATATGTGTACTTAGGATGTCCACAAGACACATATAGTGACAAATATGGAGATTATCAAAGAACAATGCTTTATTACATATCGAGACATAGTTACAACAAGACTTACATCTATTACAAAAGCATAGCGGAATCTATTCTATATCTTCTCTTTGGGTCTCCATACTCCACAGGGACAGTTGATTGGGAGAGCACTCGCCTAGTACTCATAGAAACTCCTTTGGAAACTCCTCACTTGATCCACCATCTGCTACCCATCCGGGATTTTTATTGATTGTAAAGCAAGCGTAAGCGCACCATGCTTAACAAGTATAACAAAGGGGTGATGAAGGCTCAAAGGCTTGACTCGGTTTGACAGCGGTTCACAATTTTAAGTTGATCAAGTTTTACTTATCTTATTTCTACTTTCAGTGAGTAAACTATCCTAGTTTGAAAACATAATTGAATTAATATCTCATCATATCCATTCTTTAAGGTAAACAAGAAACATTAATCATAAAGGATCCAGGCCGCTCATGTCCGTGAGCTCGGCTAATATATCAGGTTAAAGAATTCTGCAGAATTTGTACAACTTTACCCGCTGAGTCATGATTCCCATATGCCAGAGGTCCGTCGACCCCATATCATCTCCTCTATGGAAATGTGGCAGGGTTTCATTACGAAACCTTTCACTAGACACCCTAACAAGTTAGTGGCCACGAGGTTTCAATGGCAAGTGTGCATAGACGTATCCCCCTCAAAAATTCCAAAACATGTGTAAGTGGTCGCAGCACTATACACGAGGCGGGAACATCCGTGACCCAACGAGGCACCCCCCCCTTGCGCCTTCCGGTAACCACTAACAAGCTAGAGACGCACTAGTTATATGGTTAAGACCAGAGCCATTTAGTCCTCGGGGTTGTACGAAACCTCCTGGGTGGCTGCTTCAGGATTAAGTCCCTAATACCTTGTTGCTAAAAAGCATCATTTTACTCACATTCCATATACCATTAATAAAATTATTAGTTATTTTGGTTATGCGCAGTAGCATCTATCCAATATGCAAAACCCATTCCCATAGGTGACAAGGATATATAGGTCTTGTAATCTATGGACAACCTCTAATGGTATTTCAAATTAAACACATGTATATGTATGAATTATAGATGTTCATAGGTAACAAGGAAGCCTTTGTTAACTTGCCTTCCAACTGCATGCTCAAACTCTTCGATTTCCCTTTCGGATCATCCTTTCATATATAGCTCCTCTTCTATAGATCGCAACAACCATCACAAGCACCATAAAGAAGCCTAAAAACATTACACCAATCATTACAAAAATAAGACATAAAGGTTTTAAAACATGTAGGGCTTGTAACTACTATCAGTTGAGCACAAAAACTTGAAGCAACAATTTAAAAGATATGAGAAATCAAAGTGTAGACGGAAGAGCACCGGAGTTAGATTTACATGAATGAAGATTGGAAGAATGACAACACATTTGTTAGAACAGAAAAGGTCAAAATAGTTTTTGTCTTAAACACTTGTTCTGATTTGGGAGAGAATGATATATTATCAAGGATGATAGAGATATATTGAAAAGCGTATAATGCATTACCAAGAGACTAGGATTGGATTGATATACATTATGTGGTAAGATGCTGATATAATTTGGTTGGAATGAGGTCATTTGAGGCGAGCTATCAGGTTTGGCAACTGGATGGTTGATACATCATGGCATTGACTAGGATGGATGCACAGGATGATGACTAGTGCACCCGATGAGCATGCCCTGCAGTATAAAGCGATAGGTAGTGGCAACAATGTCAAAAGGTGAGGCTAAACTAAACTTATGGCATGAAACTTAGTGGGATTGCAGGACATTTGTATACAAACGATATGGCAGAAGGGATTATCAGTACGATCAAAGGGTTGATGGGAAACGTGGTTGCACATTGGTGTTTTCAGGACGTGCACATGAATGGACAGCGATCACATAGACCATTGCAAAATAGGGTCTTCGCTACACTAATCAGTGATCTATTTTGTGGGTTTGGTAGGTGCTATGTCGAGTGTGGTTCATCAAAATGACAAGTCTTTTGGAGCATTGTTGTGCCGGGGAACGCGATTACAAATCAGGGCAGCATGGCTGTTTTTTTTTTTTACAGCAGGAGTAGCAGTTGGTATGTCCTTAATAACATGGCCATCGTGACACCTATGACCAAACCAAATTTCAGGGGCATGTGCAAGGATATGAAACACATTTTGATTGAAAGGTATGGACATCCGAGCGACGGAACAATGAGAACACTGCATGCTAACCAGCAGTAGTGCGGCTGCGAGGCAGCAGGAGCAGCAAGCACAAATAGGATGATATCTCCTTTAATTTAGATCCTATGGCCACCAAATTTCTCAGAGTCGTGTGCAAGGATGGTATGTATATGGTGGTTAAAGGATATGATCATAGGGATGCTAGTTTGATGAGGAACGCCAAAACAATTTGGTGCTGCAAGCTGCTAGGACAACAGAACAGTGGGCGTGAAACCTCACCCAAAACATGGTCCCCACTGATCCGATGGGTAATCAACTTAGCATAACCATGTGCAAATATGTGATACATGTGTGGGTCAAAGGGCAAGGCCTCTGGAGTGATAAAATAACGGGAACATGCCTATGAACTAGCAGCAGCACTGCTGTAAGGCAGCAGAGGTAGCAAGCACAAGAATGATTATGGCTCTGTTCACTTCAACTAAACAGCACATATTTTTCAGCTCTGGAACAGTATTTTCTCTCACAACAAATCAGCTTCAGCCCAAATCAGCTTAGCTTTTCAGCTGAAGCGAACAGAGCCTATATCTCTCTCATTCTAGATTGTTTGGCCAAACCGTTTTGCAGGTGCATGTGCAACTTTCATAACTACATCATAGTCCAAGGGCTTGATTGTATTACTGCTAGATCACCGAGAACACAAATGCCAATAGGAAGCAGCGCTGCTGTCCCCAAGAGTCAGAGACTTGATTGTTTGGAAACTTCGCTGGAATTCGACTATGCGTAGGTTACGGCACGTGTTCTACAGCGAGTAGCATGTAAACAAGATGGAGATCATAACGTGGGTCCTCACATTGGGGAATTGCAGCAGCTGTGGATCAAATTGAAGGTCGCCGGCATCGACAATGGGTGATGACAGGGCTGCGATCAACAGACATCACCAATTCCACTTTCAGAGATGATCTACACCACATGAGAGATCAAAGAGATGAATGAGAGATACAAGAGCATCATGATCAGAGAGGGGAGAGGGATCGGCGACCTCACCATGCTGTACAGCAGTAGTAGTGACGCCGGCAAACTGCGACAAGAGGTGAGGGGCGTTGATGCATGGAATTCAGCAGGGATCATAACCTCATCTCTGTGCATTGGAGATGGTCACAAGGGAATCCTTTAGGTCCTGTGATTTGACAAGATCAGCATGGGGATAAAAGAGATGAACATCTAGGAGAAAAACTCACCAATTATTGTTGTCACTGCCTAGAAGCAGGAACCAGCAGTAAAGCATATACTCCGATTGACCACAGCATTCCATTTTGTTAGAGAGGAAGGAGGAGGAATGGAAGAGAATGGACAGCTATGCAAGGGAGCTGCAGGAGGAAATGAAGGAGGGGTCCTTTCTGTTCTCTGGCGTGAGGAAGAGTGGATTATATGGGGCTGAGAACATCCCTGCATGCATGCAGAAACGTCAAGGAGACGGTGAAGCGTACAATTGCTCTTTGCTGCTCTTTAATAAGCAATTAGAGAGGGAATTAAAGGAAGAACATTTGCTGCAATTTCTGCATGGGAGGAATGGGAGTTGCGCCACAGGAAGAGAAAACAAAATGACAGGAAGGAGGAGGAGATATGGCTGGTGGTTTTATCCATGCATGTACTTGAATAGATGGAGTAAAGGAGCAGTCAAGTTGTGTCTAGTAAATTATGAGAGGGAGGAATGGGTGCATATATATTTTTGCATGAGAAGTGGTGGCGTGAGTAGCATCAGGAGGTGATGCAATTAGGCATTAGTAGGTGAAATAAAGAGGGGATTGTAAAGGGAATCAAGGAATGATGAATTATGGGTTGCTGTTATTTTACACGAGGGATTGTGTAGGCGCCACGGTTGCCTCCTTAAGAATCAAAGCAGGAATGTGTGTTTGATATAGAGATTAAGGTGGATACTAAATGTGTGGCCAGGGAATCAAGATAGGAAACATTGTGTTTCTGTTTTTTTTGCATGAGACAAAAGGGAGGGGATGCACATAGGAGAGGAGAGGGGACTTGTCCATAAGAAAGAAAGAGTAAGGAGATAATGTTGCAGTTGTTTCCTGCTTGCTTCTAATTGAAGAGCAAGAGAGAAATATATTGAGGAGGAGGCATTAGATGCCTATGTAATTTTCCAGGAGGGGAAGGGGGAGAAGATTGGACTGCATCTTCAAATAGAAGAGAAGGAACGGGGCAGCCAGGAGATGGAGAAGGGAACATAGGTGTTCAGCTAATCCTGACTTAGCCCAAGCAAGAGAAGACACTCAGCTTGGTCTATTTGCGACAAGAGAAGGTGTGGGGCTGCTTTGGAAGTGGGATAATATTATGGATTCGGGCATGAGATGGGAGACGGTGCAACAAGGACTGGGTTTGATGCATTAAAAAAAATGCAGGTTGTCATGATGGGTTAGGTGAAAATCCAGGGTTCAACTTAGCTTGAGATTTATCTGTATGATTGGTTGAGAGAGGAAAAGATTTACCCAAAGAATTTATGGGCACCAAATTGACTAAGCTTAAGAAAGAAAGGAGACAGATAATGGGTGGTTGCGTAGGATGTCGACAATAGAATTGATTAGGGTTTTGGAGTTTGGTTTGATGTGCCAGAATATGAAGATGGAATTAAACCATAAGGATATTTTGAAACGTTGAAATCCTTTTTTTCATACATAAACTCTATGCAAAGGCATGAATGCAACAAATCATTAAATTGAGTTGCAAAAATTTTAGAAACTCACATTTTCAACTATCTAGAATATCAACAACTTAACTCAAGCAAATTAATTTTAGAAAAATTGACAAATCATTTATTGTTGTTTAGTGATTTCTGTGTCACATCCCAAAATAGGAATTTTGGGGTGTGACAACTTACCACGGAGGAAGTAACTCAATGACACGAGCAATTCATTAAGTTACCTTTGAGCTCTCTGCTCCAGGTAGGCACAAACCCCTCACAATTCACCGGTGTGAGCAAGCACAATCACCAAGCTTCTCCACACCTTCTCCATCTCCAAACCGGCTAGGTGACAGCAATCACCAGGAGTAACAAGAATTACTCGCCACCAAGCCACCAAGTTCACTAGGATGTAAGATGATGATCATTACACTTGAATCACTCTCACAATCAAAATCTCAAGTTGAATCAAGAGGAGAGAGTTGGAGGGAGTGTGCTAGGCTCACAAGAGGCTTTGGAAGATCAAAATACGCAAGAGAGCTGCCTCAAGCCAGCCACACTCCTATTTATAAGCGAACTCAAAGAACTAGCCGTTTTGCACTGAAATCGGGCACACTTGTAACACCCTAAAAATTCAATTTCAATTTAGGAATTAAATTGGGCATTTATTTAATTTTTCTTTGCATTCTAACCTAGGTCAAATAATAATTTTGAATAAATTAAAATTAAAAATAGGGTTTAGCAACATGTTTGTTGCATTCATGCTAGAGCATATAAATTTTGGTTGAGTGTAGAACTAGTTTGGGTGGTGTTGGATTTCAAAATCTATTTGAAATTGGCTTGGTTTCAAATTAAATAAAATGAAAAACTATTTCTTTTTATCTCTTCTCCTCTTCTCTCTTTCTAGCCCAGCCCAACCGGCCTCACCCTCTTCCCAATCTCTCCTTTGCGCATGGGCCGCACCCAAGCCAGCCTAGCAGGGCCCTTGCCTTTCCTCCCTCTTGGCGCGCGCACAGGCCCATCTCGGCCCAGCTCGTGGCTTGGCTTGCAGCTGGAGTGGGCAAGCCCAATCCCCCACCGCACTCACTCCTCTCCATCTCACTGTGCACCGGGCCCACTCAACAGCCGCAGAAGCAGCGCGCGCGTGCACTCTCTCTCTCTGCAGCTAGGCCCCACTCGTCAGTGGCCCAGACCTTTCTTCCTCCTCGCGCCGAGAGAACCGGCAGGGCAGTAACACCCTCCCCTTCACTGCAGTTGAATGGCTGGGCGTTGAAGGCCATCAAGTCCCTCTTTAATCCGAGCTATGACACCACGAGCGGTAACTGCCCCACCTAAACCGTCCTTGGACGCCTATAAAGCTCACTGTCGAGCCCCTCCCTTCTCCCTTTTCGCTCCCAGTCCGCACGCACCACCTCACCACCGAATTTGTAGCTCGGAGCAACCTTCGTCGTCGGTTATCGCACGTCGGAGCTTCGCAAGACTCTGCTGCAACCGTAGGTGGTATTTCCTCCTTGAATGGATCACTAATTTCTCGGTCTCAAGCTCACCGGTGACCTTTTCTCTCTCCAGAGCGCCATCGCGCGTCGCCAGGAATCTCAGAGCACCCTCGGACCTCGTGAGAAGCTTGTTGGACTCGGGGTATACTTATTTCGCTCGCCGAGCCATCAATTTCTATTTCTGTGCACCCAATCGCTGTATCTGCGAGCTCCGATTGGAGCCGGCAATGGCTCCGCCGCGGAGCCGTCGATCCGTCGAGCTCCCCAACCTTGCCGAAAGCCTTAGTTGTTTCGTGTTGCCGTTCTTGTCACTTTGGTGGAGTCGGTTTGTAATCTAGCGGGCCAAAACTGCCGTTTGGCATCTCGTCGGCGAGGCGGCAGAGCCGGACATGGTGCGTCACCGCGGGGACCTCCCCCTTGGTCTGTTTCCGTCCTCACAGTTAGTCCCACCGGGTTCGCGAGGCCACCCTCATCGCGTGGGTGCTCTTATCGCTGCGAATCGGGCTCCGATGCGCAGGATTGCTCGACGCCGGCGAGCACGAGCCGCTGCCAGTGGCGGCACCGCCGTCAGGTCCTGTGTGCCGGTGGGGGAAAGCCCCTTGATCTTTTTGTGCCATCCATTTGGAACTGAGCGGCTGCGATTAGAACATACTCTTTCGGTGTGTAATTGGTCCACTGGACCATCGTGGACTCGGTCCACCGCACCGCACCTGCCTGGTCCACCGCACAGTCGTGCACCGCACCAGTCCGCTCACGCCACGTGGCCGCCAGGTCAGCAGCGCGGTCAAACTGCTGACCGGCTCTGCTGTTTTTGCATAGAGGCCCCTCGGTTTCCATAGAATCAACCCGCAGTCCACTTGTGTTGAAAAGTATTTCAATTTCAGTCCTGTTTCTTTCGGTTTAGACCCTGAGGTTTTGAAAAATAAGACCCGCCGTCCCAGGTTGTGCAGGATTTCATTTTTAATCGTTTTAATTCAAAAATAAGTTTGTTTTATTCACAAAAATGCCATTAAAACTTGTTTTATGCATTACTTTTGCGTTTTAAATCCGATTTGAGTGATTTTCGCGCTCACGTGTTCGTAGCGAAACATAGAATAGATTTATAAACTTTTTAGCTTCTGTTTCTACTATTTGGTGTACTGTTCTAATAGAAGTTTATTTGTTTGCATGTATGGCTTGGTTTGGATGATTGTATGGTGATTATCTATACGATTAGAAGGTCATCAAGTTGAGTTTGTTGAGGATCAAGGTTTTGACCAGCAGTACCAGGACAATAAATTTGCGGAAGGCAAGTGTTACAAAGGCTCCTTGTACCAATTAACAACTAATCATTCATATATGCACGTGTTAATTTGATGAACCATAGGGATTTACCTAGTTTATTCTTGTACCACATATCCCTGTTACCTATGGGGTTGGTATGCATGTTGGATAGTTGCTGCCGCGCAAAACCAAGATTTATTATTTAACTTGATTAATGGTATATGCAATATGATAAAAGATGCTTTTTAGCAACAAGGTATTAGGGGCTTAATCCTGAAGCGGCCACCCAGGAGGTTTCGTACAACCCCGAGGACTAAATGGCTCTGGTCTTAATCATATAACTAGTGCGTCTCTAGCTTGTTAGTGGTTACCGAAAGGCGCAAGAGGGGGGGTGCCTCATGGGGTCATGGATGTTCCTGCCTCGTGTATTGTGCTGCGACCACTTTACACATGTTTTGATTTTTCTGAGGAGGATACGTCTGTGCACACTTGCCATTGAAACCTTGCAGCCACTGACTTGTCAGGGTGCCTAGTGAAAGATTTCGTAGTGAAA
The DNA here is from genome assembly GCA_038502445.1 of Eremochloa ophiuroides. NCBI lineage: Eukaryota > Viridiplantae > Streptophyta > Magnoliopsida > Poales > Poaceae > Eremochloa > Eremochloa ophiuroides. The sequence goes on along the minus strand of JAHLJS010000006.1, from coordinate 32,127,609 downwards.
CCCTGCCATTCTTCCAGAGAGGAGATTTATTGGGGTTCGTGACCCCTGGCATATGGGAATCACGACTCGGCGGGTGAAGTTGTACAAATTCTACAGAATTCTCTCATCTGATATATTAGCCATGCTCATGGACATGAGCGGCCTGGATCCTTCATGATTAATTTCTCTGGGTTACCTTGAAGATTGATTGTGATAAAATGGTGATTCAATTATAATTATTCAACTGGGATGGGTTTACTCACTATAAGTAGAATTAAGATAAATAAAATATGATCAACTTAAAATTGCTAACCGCAGTCAACCGTGTCAAGCCTTTTGAGCCTCATGAACCCTTTGTTATACTTGGTAAGCATGGTGCGCTTACACTTGTTGTAAATTCAATGAAAATCCTGGATGGGTAACAGATGATGGATATGAGGAGTTCTCCGAGGACGCCCAAGACTTCTAGTTGATGTTCACCAGTCAGAGTCCCTGTGGCAGCACGGGCTAGTTTCCGCTATGTAATAATTTGCCTTTGAGCAAAGGCTATGTGTCAATAATGTAATGAATTATTCGATGTAATAAAGTACTTTACTTTGATATTATGCAATTTAGAATTATATGTGTGATTTGGACATCCTGAGCACACATATATGAGTGCTTGGTTTTCTTTGGAAAACTGGGTGCGACAAATTGGTATCAAAGCTTAACCTGACTGTAGGACGATGAACCTAGATAGAAATGGGCGTACTCTAGTACCATAACCCCTTTTATATTTGTTGTTTTAATTTGCCATAAAACTATTTCTTATATTCTATCTATATCTGTTGCAAAAAGATATCCTTATTCTAATCCTCAACTTTTCAAACCTATAGATGACACGCACCAAGTTGACTCCTCGCAGACACATCACCGTTTGGAGACAAAGGTTCATCTTTGGCAAGAGTGTTTCCCCACACTTGGTTGAGTTCCTAAGAAACCTAGAGGATGATTTTGAGATGCAACCTATGAAGCAAGACCAATCCAAGGAGCTAGGGCAGGATAAGTCTAAGGAATTGAGGTGGTCATGAAGATGTACACACCTGCACCACCCTAGACTGTTAGGAGTTTGGCTTATAAAATGTAATAAAAATGCTAGAGCGAGTTTGAGTCAGTCCATGACGTGAACATTTGCTTCTCTATGCATGCATCTTTGTGATAATGCAAAATGTTTGATTTGGATCTTTGGCATGACTGTGATGAGTTGTGGAATATGTCCACAATCATCTATAATAGGTTTAAGGTGTAAGGGTATTGATGAATAAATTGTTGGGTCATCTCCTATCTTGCTATCCAAATCTGTTTTTCAAAGCAGCCTGTACTTATCAGATTATATCTCAAACTCCACTCATTCAAAAATCATGAAAAATTTATGGGATCAAGTAGACTGCTCTGTCTTTCATTTCCAACTGGAATTACCCTGCTATCATGGTTTGTGAGTTATGGCTGTTGCAAGTTGAGTTATCTGTGCTGTCTGAAATCTGAAACAGTACTGCTTCAAGTCAGTTTTTGCCAGGGTAAATGACAGAATCTGAAAATGAGTTCTTAATAAAAGTTGTAGTAGATTTCGAGCTCTTTCCAGGAATATATGGTTTGCACACAGAGGTTCAGCAGAGAAGGAGTTATGTCAGTTTTTCTGCACTGCTGTTTTCCCCTCCAAGCAGTGAACCTCAGATTGTTGTCTTTTCTTTATATAAATGAGTATCCCTTGCCTTATTGCTTATCATCTACCCTTGTCATGCTATCAATCTGCAAGTATTCTTCATAGTTGGTCATGTGGAACTCATATGGTATATATCATACAGATGGTGGACACCAGGAGAACCGCAGCCGGTGGAAACAACAATGAGAACCCGCCACCACCTGTCACTATGGAGCAGTTAATGATTATGCAAACCCAGATCATGTAGCAGCTGGCTCAGAATGTGCAAAATATGCAGAATAATCAACAAGCCAATCCACCTCCTCAGGATCATGACAAGAGAGTTGAATTTCTGAAAGGGCGTCCACCCGTCTTCACTCATACCGCTGAACCACTCCAAGCCGATGATTGGCTTCGTGCTATCGAGAGACAACTTGAAATTGCCCAGTTTGATGATAGAGAGAAAGTTCTGTATGCGTCTGGTCAACTACAAGGAGCTGCTTTGGATTGGTGGGATTCCTATCGTTTTTGTCAACCTGAGAATCAGCCAATCACTTGGCAACAGTTTCGCAATGCTTTTCGCTCTCATCATGTGCCAGAAGGATTGCTGAAGATGAAGAAGAAAGAATTTTTGAGTCTGAAACAAGGCAGCATGCTAGTCACTGAGTATCGTGACAAGTTTACACAGTTGTCACGTTATGCACCCGGGGAAGTTGACGATGATGCCAAAAAGCAAGAGTTATTCATGGACGGACTGAATGACAGTCTACAATATCAGTTGCTCTCTCACAACTTTCCTAGATTTCAGCATTTGGTTGACAAAGCTATTATAATTGAGAGCAAACGTCTGGAGATGAAGGAAAAGAAAAGGAAGTTTCAAGGGAAGCCATCTGGGAGCAACACTCGCTTCCGTGCTAACAACCATCAAGCGTATCCGCAGCGGTCACAACAGCAGGAGCCGCAGCAATACAAGGCACCTGAGCATCATCAACAGCAGGCTAGTAATACTCCGATGAAGAGTGAGGTTCCCGATGTTATGCCAAAGAATGGTGCATCCAACGCACCCACTGCTACCAATAACAACAAATGCTTTTATTGTGGAGAACCGGGGCACTATGCAAATAGATGTCCTAAGAAGATGGCACGTCATGCTCACCAGGGGCAATGTCACACTCAATTTTAAGGACAAAATAGGATGCATAAACTTATGTGTGCCCAGAGATCAGTCACACACATAAGCCAACAAATTGCATAAATTGTATCATAACCAATGTTTATTACATAGCGAATAATATCAAAGTCATTACACAGCGGAAAATAAAGATAACTCTCGCGGTAGCTCCATAGCACAGGGACGTCAACTGGTGAAGCACAAGTCTAGTAGTCCTCAGGGTAGTCCTCATCACTCTCACCATCTGTTACCCATCCGGGATTTTTAACCAAGTAATGAAAAATAAACAAGCGTAAGTACATGTCGTACTTAACAAGACTAGCATGGGTTCATGAGGCTCAAAAGTTTGACACGGGTTTAACAGCTATTTGCTTTTAATTAATCACCTTTTATGCAATTGAACAGCAACAAGTGAATAAGCCCATTCTCATGATCATAGTAAACATAATTAATGAGTAGAAATAAATAAATTAGCAACAAGTAAACATCACCCCAAAAAGATAACTACTCTGTGAGTTTTCCGGGCCACTTGTGACCGTGAGCGTGGCTAGTATACCAGTTTTACACTTTGCAGAGGTTGTGCACTTTCACTATGAGCCGTGATTCCCATTTGCTCGGGTTGATTACTCCCATAACACTACCAAGGTGGGAGAGCAGGGTTTCACTATGAAGTCTTTCAAGGTACTCCGCCTAACAATTTAGGGCCGCTAGGGACCCGGCAAGCAGATGTAGAGGCCCCCTTCTTCGTGGCACAAGATCACGCAGGTTATACACACTCAGATAGGAGCCGCACTGTACCCGAGTCGTTCGGCCCCATCACGCCTTTCGGTAACCTCTAACAAGCTAGAAAAAGGACCTATACTTGACTAAAACTAGAGCCATGTAGCCCTGATAGTTGCACTGTAAGTCCCAGCTTTTGCTGACAGATCATTACCAAGGGGAAGGATATAAAGCATCACAAAACTATGCTCCAATCCCCTAGTTCCATGTTGCTAAAAAGGCATCTTTTAAACTTATTGCATATCCAGTTAATCAGTTTACATGATCATGATTCCAGTAGTGTGCTAGCATCAATTACCAATGCATAAACCCATAGGTGACAAGGAATAAGGTAACAACACTAGGTAGCATCTATGGTGAACAAGGTAGACACATGCATATGTAATTATTTAATTGGTGAATAGGACAATAAGGATGGTCCATGCCAATAGTTGCCTTGATCAACAAACTCCTGGTGATCTGGGTTGTCGAAGTACTGATCTTGATCACCCACGTAAAGCTCACCGTCTATACTCGATCCATCATATCAACACACACGCATACAGGGGCAATCATGCATACAAACAAGAGTTTTAATTAGAACAGTACACCAATAGTGAGAAAACAAATTAAAAAGTTTATAAAACTAATCTACACGTCGCTACAATCACATCGATATAAAGTTCGCACAAATCGAACTTAAAACGAGAGAGATATGAATTTTACAAGATTTATAATAGATAAATAATACATTAAATATAATTTTGAATTTTAAAAGTTAATATTATAAACAATAGTGGTACCTTCAGATAGATCTTTAAATTACGAATCTAACGCAATTTGAATCGCTCAAATCGGATCTAAAACGTGCAAGTTATGCTAAATTGAAATTCAGTGGCAATTTTGTAATTAGCAGAAAACATGTTTTCTAATTACCGAGAGGAAATACGTTTTCTAAACCGAAAGGCGTAAACCAGAGAATGCACCAAGGGACCATGGGTTTATCATTTAGAAAGGGCAGGGACTTTTCTGCAAAAGCGCCGGCTGAAGGGGTACGGTGCTCTGTGGACCGACCAATTTAAAATTGACGGCCCAGATTAGATCGGGTGGGAGGCTGGCGGTGCTCCTGGCCGGAGCAGAGGATGTGCGGCGGCGCCATCGCCGGTGCTTCGCCGGAGAGGGCGAAATGGCACTGCAGTGCACCATTCGGCATGGGAAAGGGCTCGGGAGAGAGAGGGGAATCGCGCGAGCTCACCTAGGGCGAAGGCGAGGGTCGTTGATGGCTCCGCGGCGACTCGGGACGGGCACATGCAGACGGCGGCTCCCTGGACGGCGGCGAGGGCATGTCAGTGCACAAATCGAAGGGGAAAAGAGCTCGGGGACTTCACAAGATCACGGCGAAACTCCTCAAAGGCTTACCGGGATGGACTTGGCGGCGAATCGAGCTAATTGCTCGTGGCGGCGACTGCTCGGTTCTTGCGGGAGCTCGGCAATGGCGGCGCGAAGAGGCGGCTAGGGTTGTGTGGCGGCTACGAGGGGGCTCGGCACAGCTTAAATAGTCCAAGGAGCAGGGGATTCGGCCGCTAGATTGTAGGAGTTTGGAACGAACTCGACGAGCGACGAACTCGGCCGGTTCGTTTCGGGAACGGACTCTGTTCATTGCGGGGGCGAGAGAGGGAAACAGGGGAGGGCGCTGACCTGTGGGCCCTGCAAGGCAGTAGGACAGGGCGCTGGGGTCGGGCCATCGGCTGCAGAGGGAAACCCGCGCGCACGCGCTCGGCCGCGGTGATGCCCTCTGCTTCGGGTTCAACCAGAGGAGGAAGAAAGGAAGAGGGAGAAGGGAGGCTGTCACGCGGGCCCGGCTTGCCAGCGGCAGAGGGGAAAGGCACTGCATGGCCTGGCTGCTTGCTGGGCTTTTGCTCACTGGCTTCGGCCCAAACAGAAAGATGAGGGAGGGAACAGGCTGGGGGAGAAGAGGGGGACTGGGCCCTCGGGCCAAAATCAGAGAGGGGAGGGTTTTCCTTTTTCAACTCCTTTTCTATTTTCCAAACCATTTTCCAAATAGAATTTGAATAGCCATTTTGAATATTTGAAGGATTCAAATATACTCAAACAGGACAAGAAAAAATAATGCACCAGCATGAATGCACCATACATGTGTATGACCTACTATGATTTTATTATTGTGAAAAATATTATTTTCCCTACATTTTAGATGAGCAATAATTGCATAATTAAATAAATTTCTCTTATTTAAAAATGATGCAAATTTTGGGTGCTACAATTCTACACCCTTAAAATTAATCTCGTCCTCGAGATTGGGTTGGTGCTTACTCAAACAACTCGGGGTACTTTTCTCTGAGATCCTCTTCTCTTTCCCAAGTAGCTTCTTCCTCAGAGTACCGATGCCACTGCACCTTGCACATTTTTATAACTCGACTTCTCGTAACTCTTTCCGCGGTTTCCAAAATTTTCACTGGATATTCCTCATATGTGAGATTCTCCTTGAACACTATTTCCTCAACAGGTACCTGTTCTTCTGGTACTCTCAAACACTTTTTTAACTGGGATATGTGGAACACATCATGCATACCTGATAAACTTTCCGGGAGTTCAAGCTGATAGGCCACTTCTCCACGTCTTTCTAGGATCTTGAAAGGACCAATATACCTTGGTGCCAATTTTCCTTTGCTATTGAACCTTTTCACACTTCTCATCAGGGACACCTTAAGATATACATAGTCTCCTACATTAAAAGCTAGTTCTCTTCTTCGTGTATCCGCATAGCTCTTCTGTCTAGATTGTGCTATTCTCAAGTTCTTACTTATCGTCTGGACTTGCTCTTCTGCGTCCCTTAACACGTCTGGTCCAAACACTTGACTTTCTCCTGTTTGATTCCAAAACAAGGGTGTCCTGCACTTGCGTCCATATAATGCTTTGAAAGGTGCCATCTTGAGACTCTTCTGGTAACTGTTATTGTAAGAGAACTCCGCATATGGCAGACTCTTATCCCAACTCGTTCCATACTACAAAGCACAAGCTCGTAACATATCTACCAAAATCTGATTAATCCATTTAGTTTGACCGTCAGTCTGAGGGTGATATGCAGAGCTGAAATTCAACCTTGTTCCCAATGATCTATGCACTTGTTGCCAAAACTGTGAGGTGTACTGCGTACCCCTATCGGACACTATCTTCTTTCGAACTCCATGTAGACACACAATCCTTTCTATATACAACTCTACAAGTCTTGCTCCGGTATAGGTGGTCTTGACAGGGAGGAAATGAGCAACCTTGGTCAATCGATCCACGATTACCCAGATCGAGTCATAACCTCTCTGAGTACGTGGCAATCCAATTATGAAGTCCATGCCGACTTCTTCCCACTTCCACTCAGGTATCTTCAGTGGATGTAGCAATCATGTAGGTCTCTGGTGTTCAGCTTTAACTCTCTGACAATGTAACACCCCTGGTGTTACTGAAGTAAAAATCGGACATGTCATCATATGCACTGCACCGCATTCATAATTAAGTTCAATTTATTATGCATAGGAATTAAAATAAATTTAATTTCATAGGTTGTTTGTGCTTAAGTAATTTTGAGTGATTTAATTTTATCTTCTGATGGCTTGTTAATTGGGTATTAATTAATCACTGCTTAAAAATACAATTTGGAATTAATTTAAAACCCTAAATCGGGCTAAACCCTAGTTTCAAAACTATGTAGAATTGGGCCTTGGTCCCAAAAGCAAAGTTGTAGATCTTATTTAGTGGAGCAACTTTGGTATACAAAGTTTTCAAGTTACTATTTGGAAATTTAAATTAAACTTGAATTTCTATCCTCAAATTTGAATTCAAAACTCCAATTCAAAAATTATTTGGAATCTGAAGTTAAGTCTTAAATAAAAGTTGTAAAGCTCACTAAAATGAGCAACTTTGATGTTTACAGATTTTGAACTTCTACAATAAATATTTGAGATTTGGTTTAAATTTGAAAAGGGTCATTTACCCCCTTTTAAATAATTTTAAAAATATTCAGAATTTGGAAATGATTCAAATACCAAACTTGTCCAAAATTAAATTATGCACAATTCTTATTTTGACCATTTTTCAACTGCTTACACCAATTTTGGAGTAATTTGAAAAAAATCAAATGGGGATAACCCCTGCTACAGTAGTAAGGCCAATCAGAACAGGGCACTGAGTTGCTTGCTGCCATTCCGCCGCCCCTGCTCGACCTCATCCGCGTGCGGGCATGCGGCAGGGGACGTGGCAGCGAGCGCTGTCGTTGTGGCGATCTCTCGCAGCTCTCCTTCGTATTGATAAGCCGAAACTGAGCTCCGCTCATCCCTTTTCATTCTTCCGGTCGCCTCCGGCAGTCGCTGCTCGGTGTCCAAATTCGTCACCACCACTCTCTGTTACTCCAAATTGATTGTGCACGCAAGTCCGCCACCCCTTTGCACCCCCTCTGGACCCTCTTGAGCCAGCCAGTGTCGTCGCTCGTCGCCGGGATAGTCTGCGCGACTGTCCTCTCCCTCAACTCCGGTCGAGCACCACCGAACGGCACCTCACCGTGGCTAGCTCCAATCGGTGAGGTATTCTTCCTTCCATCTTTCGTTCCACGTTCCATGGGAATCAAAAAAGCTTCTCGGCCAAGCGGTTTGGTGTTTGATCGTAGGAAGCCGTCGGAACGTCGACCCTGCCACCAGGACGCACCGCTGAGATCACTGTCGACGTCGACAGAGCCGTCCCGCCTGCCTCCACTCCAACCAGCGTGAGCAGCACGCCTAGGTGAGCTCCATGAGGTGCTAGGTGTAGTTGCTTTAGTCTCTCGTAGTCCGCCATGGATGGCGCACACGTTGCCGCCGCGGTCGAGCCGCCATGGCCGCGGCCAGACGAGCTCTGGCCTCCGACTTGCCCAACCAATTAGCTCATAGGTGCGCGGTTATCTGTGGGAGCTCGGTGGTGCTTCCCTCCTCGTCGGAGAGGCCACCGGCGGCGAGTCCGAGCCGGCGCCTCGCACGCATGCGTGCCTGTCTTCTCTGTCTGGAAGAAGGCAGAGGAAGGAGGAGACCCGAGTTGGGCCGGCCATGGTCTGGCTGGGCCGCCAGCTGCGTTGGGCCTGTTGGGCCAGCCCGTGCTGCTGGTTCAATCAGAGCCAGTCGTTTTTTCAATTTACTGAGCAAGTGAATAGTGGTGACTTTTCTTATTTTCACACGAATATTTCCAGAACTCCAAAAATCGTGAAATTAATTCTGTGGCTACCCTGTAATATGATGAAAATGGGAAAAATACGAGACATGGAATTTGAGCATTTTCATTATGTGGTAAAAATACTCCTTTTAATTAATAAATGAGATTTCTATGAATTTTGTAGCTCAAAATAATTATCTAAAAATTGTGAAATTAATTGTATAGCTGTTTTGAGTAGTGAGCTACCTCCACAAAAATCTGTAGCTCATTTGTATAAAGTTTAATTGTTTTGTAATTTATCCCTAATTAATTAACAATTAAAATGATGTTTAGCATTAATGGCTTAGGGTTTATTCTGGGTCTTCGAATCATGGATTTGAGATCAACATTATCTGAGTCGCGGGTTTGGGAGCTTTGCGACCCGTTGTCACCCTCTCGGCCACCTCCGGCCGCTTGCAGGTCCTGGCCGAGCTTGGCCTGGCCGGCCGGTGGCCATGGCTACGCCTCTCTGGCTTGGCCAGAGCAGGCTGGAGGTGAGTTGGGTCGAGCCGTTTGTGTTGGGAGTGCTAAGGGAGCCAATCTGAACCGTGTTGGTCATTCGGGCCGGTCCAACAGTAGAGGCTGAGTGGTTAAATAAATTTATTTATTTTCTTTCTTAATATATGAAACGTATTGTGCCTTGTGGTTTTTGGATTGAGTGAAGACCAGGGATTGTTAACACTTTAAATAATCCTTGGCAATTTATTTAGTAGAATAATTTATTATTGTTATGTGGTGGTTAATAATAGTTAATAAAATGATTAGGTGAGATAATAACCACCATGATAATAGAATCTTAATAAGAACTTAATGACCCTTGTTGCTAGTTGGTAATTACATAACCCTTAATTACAGGTTATCCTGACCTGTAGAGTCATGAGGTTGTTTCTTTAAGATACAACTTCATGGGTAAAAACATCCAAATAGAACGACTTGTTTTGGAACCTTTCCGTACCTTAAGTCGTGCATAGAATTCCTTATAGGTACCCGTAAACCGCAAACCCAAGTTGTGGGACGACAAGCTAGTCTTGTTGGCTTTCAACTTTATCGCAAAGGAAAGAAGTATTCAACTTTCTTTGATTATTTAATGGAATGTATTTGTATGTTTCCATTATGCATCATGCCATGCATTTCATCATGCATTAATATTTCGTGTAGTGAACGCGGGATATTCGTATCTGAAGGAAGTCCCTGAGTTGGTCTTCACTCTTTGGACGTGGAGCTTCCTCGGTGATAGACTTCAGGGTTGAATCTGCTCCAAGCAACAGGCAAGCTCTGGTGCATCAGCCCCTCCTTGTGTTTTATAAATATTTATCACCTTGAGTTAAATTGCTGCATTAGGTTGATATGAGTTGATTGTCACCTACTTGCTGCATTTACCTACCTTGATATATTATCCTTGAAACCTAATTTAAAGGCAAATGTTTATAAAATGCTTAGCCATGCTTAATAGTTAAGCTTTTATGAAAAAAGATATTTTGTATGCTTGGGGTATACTAACATGAACTATTATAATTGTTTGACAGGGCAGTGGACTTGCATTGAGAAAGGAATCTCAATGTAGTGTCTCTGACTGTCTATTAAGAAAACGAAATGGAATCCATTAGGGACCATTCGTTGTCGGCCTGATGGATCGAGACTTTGCAACTAGCCACATACTACGGAAAGCCTCTGACTCCGGTCGCTCCTCTTCTTGAACCGACAACCACGCACTGGGAGTGGAGAGATGGCGAGAGTAGCGTGTACCCTCGTGGCCGGCGTGCCTGGAGAGGAGAGGAGTACTGTACTCTCGGGTGGCGCAGGACCGGCTCAAGTTTTGGAAAAGCCGTGGTAGGCGGGGTTGGCATATGCAAGCATAGGTGCTACATATGCAGTGTGGATAGGGATCCCCAGCTGGGTACATAATCGATTCGAATCGTCGTTGCTCCTCGGATAATGGAGACTTGATCCACTGACTTACAGCGAAGAGTGGTTCGGAACTAGGTAAATGTGGGAAAGGGAGTTGATGATAAGATAACTGAATGAATCAATCTAGCTTCGAGATTAAATGCTAAGCTGATTTAGAGAGCTTTTCTGCAAAACTCTTTGACTCTTGCTAAAGCCTCTCCTTGATTCCCCTCAGCCTGCATTCCTGAGTCTTCTCCCCAATTTTTAGTCGGGTAAGTCTTGCGGAGTACCCCATGTACTCAGGGTTTGTTAACTCCATGTTGCAGGTTAAAGTCAGGAGCAGTACAGGTTTGGCTATCGCCAAGCTAGTGGCACCCGAAGAGCTGCCATATGCAGTAGATGACATGTGCTTATTAGCACTTCCTTGGGCAAGATTTCATCTATATTACTTATAAGTGTAAGAGCTACCTTATCTTGTCTCTATCAACAAGAAGTTTTGTAAAGACTATCATCAGAATTTGTAAACTATAATTGTACTCTTCCGCTTTTTACTCTGATGTATTTTGAACTCTATGAATGAATGTAATAAGATGGTTGGTTTCCGTTCCATGAAATGATCCTCGATGGGACATTGCGGTGTTCGCGAGAGCACCCGACAGGGCTTCCGGAGTTATCAGGCTCCCGTGCATAGAAGTCGGAGGTCGTTGGACTACGACAGGTGCACGTGGGCCATGGTAATTCGGGAGGTTCCGTCACAGACTGGTATCACATATAGCCACATATTCTGCTACATCACGCTTCAGTCCAACCCACCAATATTTTTCCTTCAGATCCAAATACATCTTGGTACTTCCTGGGTGTATAGAATATGCTGACTCATGAGCTTCACATAGTATAGCGTCACGGATGGATTTCACTTCAGGTACACAGAGTCTCTTTCCAAACCATAAGGTTCCATTCTCATCCAGCCTGAATCCGGGTGATTTTCCAACCACAATGTTCTCTGCTATCTCTTTGAGCTTCTCATCCTCCAACTGAGCCTTGCGTATCTCTTGCTCCAATGTTGGTTCAACCTCCATCTCAACAGCATTGATCACAATTCCCATGTTGAGACGCTCCATCTCTTCACACAACTCTGCTGACATAGTTGTTGTCTGAATCTCATTAACATAACTTTTTCTACTAAGAGCATCTACCACAACGTTTGCTTTACCCGGATGATAGTGCACCTCCAAGTCATAGTCCTTTATCAACTCTAACCAACGATGTTGCCTCAAGTTTAGATCTGACTGGGTAAAGATATACTTCAGACTCTTGTGATCTGTATAGATGTCGCACTTATGACCAATCAGATAATGTCTCCAAATCTTCAGAGCGTGCACAACAGCTGCTAGCTCCAAGTCATGAGTAGGGTAATTCAACTCATGTTTCCTCAACTGTCTCGATGCGTATGCTACAACTCTTCCTTCTTCCATGAGAACACAACCAAGACCTAGGTGGGAAGCATCACAATAGATAGAGAACTTCTTACTTAGGTCCGGCAAAACTAACACAGGGGCTGTTGTCAATCTCTTCAATTCTTCAAAACTAGCTTGGCACTTCTCAGACCACACAAACTTGGCATTCTTCTCTAGCAAGGAAGTCATTGGCTTTGCAAGCTTGGAGAATCCTTCAATGAACCTTCGGTAGTAACCAGCTAAACCAAGAAAACTACGAATCCCAGTCACATCAGTTGGCGGCTTCCAATTCAACACATCTGCCACCTTGCTTGGATCTACAGAAATTCCACCATTGGACACAATATGTCCTAGAAAAGCAACTTCTCTCAACCAGAACTCGCACTTGCTTCGCTTGGCATACAGCTTGTGTTCTCTGAGCTTCTGCAAAACCAACCTTAGATGCTCAGCATGCTCTTCTTCATTCTTGGAGTAGATCAGAATATCATCGATGAACACCACAACAAACTTATCCAAAAATTCCATGAACACTTTGTTCATCAAGTACATGAAGTAGGCAGGTGCATTAGTCAAACCAAAAGACATCAGTGTATACTCATACAACCCATACCTAGTAGTGAATGCTGTCGTTGGTATGTTAGAGGCACGAATCTTCAACTGGTGATAGTTTGAACGAAGATCAATCTTGGAGAACACACAAGCACCTCTTAACTGATCAAACAAGTCATCAATCCTAGGCAACGGATACTTGTTCTTGATGGTGACTTCATTAAGTGACCGATAATCAACACACATCCGTTGACTACCATCTTTCTTATCAACAAAAATAACCGGGGCTCCCCAAGGTGAAGAACTAGGATGAATGAAACCTTTTTCTGACAACTCTTTAATTTGTTTTTTAAGTTCTTCTAATTCTTTAACTCCCATTCTATATGGACGTTTAGCTATAGGTGCAGTACCAGGTAATAACTCAATAATGAATTCAATGTCACGGTCAAGCGGCATACCTGGCAACTCATCTGGAAACACATCTTCAAACTCATCCACTACAGAGTTATCCGGCTGTACTTCTTCTCTGAGCTGATGCACTGTGGCTTTCTGTTGAACTTGCAAAACAACCTCAACTCTGACCTCAGCTCCCTTCTGTGTAGCGATAGTCACAACCTTCTCCTTGCACTTTATATTAATGTCGTTCTTCATCATCCAATCCATACCCAGGATAAGATCAATTCTGGCAGTGTTCAGCACAGTAGGGGTTATCTCGAATTCTACCTCCCTTAATCAGACAGTAATCGGGAGACACTGAAGAGTAGCTTGCATAACACCACCCGGAGAAGAAACCATAATAGGATGTTTCATGACACTAAGGGGAATACCATGCTTTCTAACAAATGTGTGCGAAATGAAAGTATGCGAAGCACCAGAGTCAAAAAGAACTGTAGCGGGGATAGAGTTGATATTGAACGTACCCATCATGACCTCTAGAGTCTCCTATGCCGTATCAATCGACACATGGTTCACCTTCCCGGTGTGAGGTGGCACTCTCTGCTGGTTGTTCTGCTTCTGAGAGGCTTGGGGGTTCGGCTTCTCAGGACAATTGTAGGACAAGTGTCCTTCTTTGCCACAGTGGAAACACTTGTTGGGGCGCCATTCTTCACTGGAATGTTGTTGGGAGCAGTCAGTTGTGGCGCCTGGTTGCCACCTTGTCGCTGATACTAGGAACGCTGCTGGTTTTGGGAACGTTGTTGATTCTGGAAATTATTCTTGAATCCAGACTGTCCCTGGAAACGTTGTTGCTGCTGAGGCTGCTGCTGGTTGTTGCGGAAGCGGCTGTTGCTTCCAGACGACTGCCCTTGGAACTTCCTCTTCTTCTTCTTCTCATCCATCTCACGGCGCTTGCTCTCAATGATCAGGGCTTTGTCCACCAACTGTTGGAAGTTGGCGAAAGTGTGAGAGAGCAACTGGTACTGTAGATGATCATTTAGTCCCTCCAAGAAGAGCTCTTGCTTCTTGGCATCATCTTCAACCTCCTTTGGTGCATACCGTGATAATTGGATGAACTTGTCACGGTACTCAGCAACTAGCATGCCTCCTTGCTTCAGAGAAAGAATCTCCTTCTTCTTCAGCTTCATTAAACCCGCAGGCACATGATGATTGCAGAAACCATCATGGAACTGCTGCCAAGAGATGGGGTCAGCACATCCAAAGCGGAAGGACTCCCACCAATCTAGAGCAGCTCCCTGCAACTGCCCAGATGCAGAGAGAACCTTCTTGACATCGTTGCATTGGGCGATCTCCAGCTGCCTTTCTATTGCACGCAGCCAATCATCAGCTTGGAGAGGATCACTGGAATGGTCGAAGGTGGGCGGGCGTCCCTTCAAGAATTCACTTCTCTTATCACGGGGTGGAGGAGGTGGGTTTCCATTGTTGTTGTTCTGTTGCAGCAGCTGAATGTTCCGCGCCATCTGCTGCATCAGCTGAGTTTGCATCATCATCAGTCGTTCCATATTAGGGACCGGAGGAGGCGGTGGTGGATTAGCATTTTCTTCAGAGGTACCATCACCCCTTGGGTTCCTCCTGGTGTGGGCCATCTGTTGTTCAAATCATTGAGGTGAGGTTTAGAATTCTTTTCCATTAAAATAACACTTGAACGGAGGAAACAGAAAATTCTGGGCGAGATCCAATGTTAACAGTACAGAAAAGTAGTCGTAACTGGAGTTCCCAAGGTCAAACAGAGACGTACTATACATGGTTGGAAAGAATGAGAAAAACTCTACAACTTTTATTCAGATCATATTTCTAGATTCTGCCGTTAAGTTTATCAAAAACAGATTTGATTCGAAACTATTCCAGAGTAACAGACAGCGCAGAAACTTCGTCTTATGACAATTGTTTCTCCCAAACCGTAGCTGATATTGAGATTATTCTTGCAGCCAAAGAAAACTACAGAAGTCTAGTTTTTGACGTAAATTTTCCACGATTTTGGGTCGTATATAATTAAATAGGCAAAATAACTAAGACAGAGAGGTCTGAAAAACAGCATTGCTGGAAACTGAGATAATCAACCCAAACTATTATGCATTAATTCAAACCTATAATAAATGAGATTTGTGGACATGCCCACAATCTCAGAACTCATTACAAACTCCAAATCAAGCATTGTTCATAAGAAAAAGCAACCTAGCACAAAAGTTCACAAGGCACAAACTAGACTCGACCTGACTCAACTTGCGCTACTAGCGTCTTTTACTACTAATTGGGGGGTAACTCCTCTAGGGGTCGATGTCGATGCAGGTGTGAGCATCTCCATGGTCACCTCGGTTCCTCGGCGGCGATTCAGCTGGGCACCTTGGTGATGGCGGAGGGGGTCCAACACCGAGTTCCCTGTTCAACTCATCCACGACCCGGCTGAGCCTGTAGTTAGCTTCAGTCCTGGCGTTCAGCTCAAACACTCCAAGGCAGCATGGAGTCGGGTGTTCACTTCTCCAAGTGGACTAGCGATGCTGCAGTAGGCTTGGCTACTCTGACGGCGGGGAAGGTAGCGGTGCATCTCCCACTTGATGATGTCCCAATTCTCATGGCGGTGCACCATAAGAGCTTGTCGTGCGGCATCCTTGATGGCGGCAGCTTTAGAGAGTCGAACGGAGACAGCATAGTAGATATTCTTCACCTGGCTTCCCTCCTTGATGTACACCTTCGTCTCATAGTAGTCAGCATACTCAGGGTGCTTCCAGTGCTCCATCTTGTACAACACCGAGGCGCTAGGGTAGAAGCGGCGCACCAAGTCGAGGAGCAGCGGGTGGTAGTAGTCATCACCATGATGATCATAGTGAATCATTCCCACCCAGGGGTTTCCACCTTGGTCTCCCTCATCGTCGCCGTCGTCATCGGGGTCGTCGGAGTCATCCGAGTCGCCTCCATCATCTCCGTCATCAGGGTCGCCAGCACAATCCTGGTCGCCCTGTGGCTCCACCTTCTCGGGTTCGTCTTCCTGGGGGTCCTCCATAGGTACGTCTTCGGAGCTGTCTTCCAAGGGCTCTTCACTAGGCTCCTCCACTGGCACCTCCTGCTGGGGCTCCTCCATGGGGTCTTCCATGGGATCTTCCATGGGTACCTCCAGTCGGGGAACACGTCCACCAAAGATGAAGCGCTGCAGGTACCTCCTCAGTGGCATGACACGCTTGCGGGCAGTGCGCTTAAGGTTGGCCATCTACAAGAATTAAGATTAAGTCAAAATTTTGCAATGGACAAGGGTAGGATATAAGCAAAAACTTGTAACAAATTAATACAACAAATAAAAGAGTTTAACAAGCTAAGGGCTATCCAGTGCTAACTAGGCTTGCGTCCTACAGTCAACACAGCTCTGATACCAATTTGTCACACCCAATTTTAAGGATAAAATGGGATGCATAAACTTATGTGCGCCCAGAGATCAGTCACACACATAAGCCAACAAATTGCATAAATTGTATCATAACCAATGTTTATTACATAGCGAATAATACCAAAGTCATTACACAGCGGAAAATAAAGATAACTCTCGCGGTAGCTTCATAGCACAAGGACGTCGACTGGTGAAGCACAAGTCTAGTAGTCCTCAGGGTAGTCCTCATCACTATCACCATCTGTTACCCATCCAGGATTTTTAACAAAGTAATGAAAAATAAACAAGTGTAAGTACATGTCGTACTCAACAAGACTAGCATGGGTTCATGAGGCTCAAAAGTTTGACACGGGTTTAACAGTCATTTGCTTTTAATTAATCACCTTTTATGCAATTGAATAGCAACAAGTGAATAAGCCCATTCTCATGATCATAGTAAACATAATTAATGTGTAGCAATAAATAAATTAGCAACAAGTAAACATCACCCCAAAAAGATAACTACTCCGTGAGTTTTCCGGGCCACTCGTGACCGTGAGCGCGGCTAGTATACCAGTTTTACACTTTGCATAGGTTGTGCACTTCCACTATGAGCCGTGATTCCCATTTGCTCGGGTTAATTACTCCCATAACACTACCAAGGTGGGAGAGCAGGGTTTCACTATGAAGTCTTTCAATGTACTCCGCCTAACAAGTTAGGGCCGCTAGGGACTCGACAAGCAGATGTAGAGCCCTCCTTCTTCGTGGCACAAGGTCACGCAGGTTATACACACTCGGATAGGAGCCGCACTGTACCCAAGTCGTTAGGCCCCATCACGTCTTTCGGTAACCTTTAACAAGCTAGAAAAAGGACCTATACTTGACTAAAACCAGAGTCATGTAGCCCTGATAGTTGCACTGTAAGTCCCAGCTTTTGCTGACAGATCATTACCAAGGGGGAAGGATATAGAGCATCACAAAACTATGCTCCAATCCCCTAGTTCCATGTTGCTAAAAAGGCATCTTTTAAACTTATTGCATATCCAGTTAATCAGTTTACATGATCATGATTCCAGTAGTGCGCTAGCATCAATTGCCAATGCATAAACCCATAGGTGACAAGGAATAAGGTAACAACACTAGGTAGCATCTATGGTGAACAAGGTAGACACATGCATATGTAATTATTTAATTGGTGAATAGGACAACAAGGATGGTCCATGCCAATAGTTGCCTTGATCAGCAAACTCCTGGTGATCCGGGTTATCGAAGTACTGATCTTGATCACCCACGTAAAGCTCACCGTCTATACTCGATCCATCATATCAACACACATGCATACAGGGGCAATCTGCATACAAACAAGAGTTTTAATTAGAACAGTACACTAATAGTGAGAAAACAAATTAAAAAGTTTATAAAACTAATCTACACGTCGCTACGATCACTTCGATATAAAGTTCGCACAAATCGGACTTAAAACGAGAGAGATATGAATTTTACAAGATTTATAATAGATAAATAATACATTAAATATAATTTCGAATTTTAAAAGTTAATATTATAAACAATAGTGGTACCGTCAGATAGATCTTTAAATTACGAATCTAACGCAATTTGAATCGCTCAAATCGGATCTAAAACGTGCAAGTTATGCTAAATTAAAATTCAGTGGCAATTTTGTAATTAGCAGAAAACATGTTTTCTAATTACCAAGAGGAAATACGTTTTCTAAACCGAAAGGCGTAAACCAGAGAATGCGCCAAGGGACCGCAGGTTTATCATTTAGAAAGGGCAGGGACTTTTCTGCAAAAGCGCCGGCCGAAGGGTACGGTGCTCTGTGGACCGTCCGATTTAAAATCGACGGCCCAGATTAGATCGGGTGGGCGGCCGGCGGTGCACCTGGCCGGAGCAGAGGACGTGCGGCGGTGCCATCGCTGGTGCTTCGCTGGAGAGGGTGAAACGACGCTGCAGTTCACCATTCGGCACGGGAAAGGGCTCGGGAGAGAGAGGGGAATCGCGCGAGCTCACCTAGGGCGAAGGCGAGGGTCGTTGACGCCTCCGCGGCGGCTCGGGACGGGCACAGGCGGACGGTGGATCCCTGGACGGCGGCGAGGGCATGTCAGTGCACAAATCGAAGGGGAAAAGAGCTCAGGGACTTCACAAGATCACGGCGAAACTCCTCAAAGGCTTACCGGGATGGATTTGGCGGCGAATCGAGCTAATTGCTCGCGGCGGCGGCTGCTCGGTTCTTGCGGGAGCTCGGCAATGGCGGCGCGAAGAGGCGGCTAGGGTTGCGTGGCGGCTACGAGGGGGGCTCGGCACAGCTTAAATAGTCCAAGGTGCGGGGGATTCGGCCGCTAGATTGTAGGAGTTTGGAACGGACTCGACGAGCGACGAACTCGGCCGGTTCGTTTCGGGAACGGCCTCTGTTCGTTGCAGGGGCAAGAGAGGGAAACAGGGGAGGGCGCTGACCTGTGGGCCCCGCAAGGCAGTAGGACAGGGCGCTAGGGTCGGGCCGTCAGCTGCAGAGGGAAACCCGTGTGCACGCACTCGGCCACGGAGATGCCCTCTGCTTCGGGTTCAACCAGAGGAGGAAGAAAGGAAGAGGGAGAAGGGAGGCTGTCATGCGGGCCCGGCTTGCCAGCGGTAGAGGGGAAAGGCACAGCGCGGCCTAGCTGCTTGCTGGGCTTTTGCTCACTGGCTTTGGCCCAGATAGAAAGATGAGGGAGGGAACAGGCCGGGGGGAAGAGGGGGACTGGGCCCTCGGGCCAAAATCAGAGAGGGGAGGGTTTTCCTTTTTCAACCCCTTTTCTATTTTCCAAACCATTTTCCAAATAGAATTTGAATAGCCATTTTGAATATTTGAAGGATTCAAATATACTCAAACAAGACAAGGAAAAATAATGCACCAGCATGAATGCACCATACATGTGTATGACCTACTATGATTTTATTATTGTGAAAAATATTATTTTCCCTACATTTTAGATGAGCAATAATTGCATAATTAAATAAATTTCTCTTATTTAAAAATGATGCAAATTTTGGGTGCTACAGGCAAGTCCCGAAGGTCCAACAAAACTTCGTCCGAGGCAGGGTAAATCATGTCACTGCCGAGGCTACACAAGGAGCACCAAACGTGATGCTTGGTATGTTTCCAGTCAACTCATATCCTACTTCAGTGTTATTTGATTCTGGTGCATCACATTCTTTTATATCCTATTCATTTGTGAAGAAGCATGATATACCTTTGAATGCCATGAAAAACTCCATGATAGTTAGCTCACCAGGAGCAGAAATGAAAGCCACCCTTAGATGTCCATTAGTGAGCATCATTCTAAGGGGGGTAGAATTTACGGCTAATCTTGTGGTTCTGAATTCATCTGGTATTGATGTCATTTTGGGCATGGATTGGTTGAAGGTAGTGATAAACTGTGAGAGTAAGTCAGTACAATTGGTAACACCGTCAGGAGAACCACTTGAGGTAGAAGTTTCTATGTCTGCCAAACTATATTATGCAGTCAACCAATTGGAGGGATTACCTAAAAGAGAAAATGTGGGAGGTAAAGAAGTACTCTATTAAGATGCAAGGTTTTGAACTATGTGTTTGATCACACATCTCTTTTTGGAGTTTGGTTAAGAAGGAATTACCCTTATCTGTCCTTATCTTTCGAATCTCGAGGACGAGATTCATCTTAAGGGGGGTAGATTTGTAACACCCTAAAAATTCAATTTCAATTTAGGAATTAAATTGAGCATTTATTTAATTTTTCTTTGCAAGCCCAATCCCCTATCGCACTCACTCCTCTCCATCTCACTGCGCACCGGGCAAACTCGACAGCCGCAGAAGCCGAGCGCGCGTGCACTCCCGCTCTCTCTGCCGCTAGGCCCCACTCGTTAGCGGCCCAGACCTTTCTTCCTCCTCGCGCCGAGAGAACCGGCAGGGCAGTAACACCCTCCCCTTCACTGCAGTTGAATGGCCGGGCCTTGAAGGCCATCAAGTTCCTCTTTAATCCGAGCTATGACACCACGAGCGGTAACTGCCCCGCCTAAACCGCCCTTGGACGCCTATAAAGCTCACTGTCGAGCCCCTCCCTTCTCCCTTTTCACTCCCAGTCCGCAGGCACCACCTCACCACCGAATTCGTAGCTCGAAGCAACCTTCGTCGTCGGTTATCATACGTCGGAGCTTCGCAAGGCTCTGCCGCAATCGTAGGTGGTATTTCCTCCTTGAATGGATCACTAATTTCTCAGTCTCAAGCTCACCGGCGACCTTTTCTCTCTCCAGAGCACCATCGCGCATCGCCAGGCATCTCGGAGCACCCTCGGACCTCGCGAGAAGCTTCGTTGGACTCAGGGTGTACTTATTTCGCTCGCCGAGCCATCAATTTCTATTTCTGTGCACCCAATCGCTGTATCCGCGAGCTCCGATTGGAGCCGGCAATGGCGCCACCGCGGAGCCGTTGATCCGTCGAGCTCCCCGACCTTGCCGAAAGCCTTAGTTGTTTCGTGTTGCCATTCTTGTCACTTTGGTGGAGTCGGTTTGTACCCTAGCGGGCCGAAACTGCCGTTTGGCATCTCGTCGGCGAGGCGGCAGAGCCGGCCATGGTGCGCTGTCGCGGGGACCGCCCCCTTGGTCCGTTTCCGTCCTCACAGTTACTCCCACCGGGTTCGCGAGGCCACCCTCATCGCATGGGTGCTCTTAGCGCTGCGAATCGGGCTCCGACGCGCAGGATTGCTTGACGCTAGCGAGCTCGAGCTGCTGCCGGTGGCGGCACCGCCGTCAGGTCCTGTGTGCCGGTGGGGGAAAGCCCCTTGATCTTTTTGTGCCGTCCATTTGGAACTGAGCAGCTGCGATTAGAACATACTCTTTCGGTGTGTAATTGGTCCACCGGACCATCGTGGACTCGGTCCACCGCACCGCACCTACCTGGTCCACCGCACAGTGGTGCACCGCACCAGTCCGCTCATGCCACGTGGCCGCCAGGTCAGCAGCGCGGTCAAACTACCAACCGGCTCTGCTGTTTTTGCATAGAGGCCCCTCGGTTTCCATAGAATCAACCCGCAGTCCACTCGTGTTCAAAAGTATTTCAATTTCAATCCTGTTTCTTTCGGTTTAGACCCTGAGGTTTTGAAAAATAAGACCCGCCATCCCAGCTTGCACAGGATTTCATTTTTAATCGTTTTAATTCAAAAATAAGTTTGTTTTATTCACAAAAATGCCATTAAAACTTGTTTTATGCATTACTTTTGCGTTTTAAATCCGATTTGAGTGACTTTCGCGCTCACGTGTTCGTAGCGAAACGTAGAATAGATTTATAAACTTTTTAGCTTCTGTTTCTACTGTTTGGTGTACTGTTCTAATAGAAGTTTATTTGTTTGCATGTGTGGCTTGGTTTGGATGATTGTATGGTGATTATCTATATGATTAGAAGGTGATCCAGCTGAGTTTGTTGAGGATCAAGGTTTTGACCAGCAGTACCAGGACAATAGCTTTGTGGAAGGCAAGTGTTACAAAGGCTCCTTGTACCTATTAACAATTAATCATTCATATATGCACGTGTTAATTTGATGAACCATAGGGATTTACCTAGTTTATTCTTGTACCACATATCCTTGTTACCTATGGGGTTGGTATGCATGTTGGATAGTTGCTACCACGCAAAACCAAGATTTATTATTTAACTTGATTAATGGTATATGCAATATGATAAAATATGCTTTTTAGCAACAAGGTATTAGGGGCTTAATCCTGAAGCGGCCACCCAGGAGGTTTCGTACAACCCCGAGGACTAAATGGCTCTGGTCTTAATCATATAACTAGTGCGTCTCTAGCTTGTTAGTGGTTACCGAAAGGCGCAAGAGGGGGGTGCCTCGTGGGGTCATGGATGTTCCTGCCTCGTGTATTGTGCTGCGACCACTTTACACATGTTTTGGTTTTTTTGAGGAGGATACGTCTGTGCACACTTGCCATTGAAACCTCGTGGCCACTGACTTGTTAGGGTGCCTAGTGAAAGATTTCGTAGTGAAGCCCTGCCATTCTTCAAGAGAGGAGGTTTATTGGGGTTCGCGACCCCTGGCATATGGGAATCACGACTCGGCGGGTGAAGTTGTACAAATTCTGCAGAATTCTCTCATCTGATATATCAGCCGTGCTCACGGACACGAGCGGCCTGGATCCTTCATGATTAATTTCTCTGGGTTACCTTGAAGATTGATTGTGATAAAATGGTGATTCAATTATAATTATTCAACTGGGATGGGTTTACTCACTATAAGTAGAATTAAGATAAACAAAATATGATCAACTTAAAATTGCTAACCGCAGTCAACCGTGTCAAGCCTTTTGAGCCTCATGAACCCTTTGTTATACTTGCTAAGCATGGTGCGCTTACACTTGTTGTAAATTCAATGAAAATCCTGGATGGGTAACAGATGATGGATATAATGAGTTCTCCGAGGACGCCCAAGACTTCTAGTTGATGTTCACCAGTCAGAGTCCCTGTGGCAGCACGGGCTAGTTTTCGCTATGTAATAATTTTCCTTTGAGCAAAGACTATGTGTCAATAATGTAATGAATTATTCGATGTAATAAAGTACTTTACTTTGATATTATGCAATTTGGAATTATATGTGTGATTTGGACATCCTGGGCACACATATATGAGTGCTTGGTTTTCTTTGGAAAATGGGGTGCGACAACACTGGATGCTGACTAGTTCACACCGGACGCGTCCGATGGTTGGCCGGTGTATCGCCCTTTGACACATGTACTAGCCGTTTGAATTTTATTTCTGCGCGGGCTCACACCGGATGCGGAGCCATCACAGCAGACGCTCTGACACCCGTGTCTGGTGTCCATGCAAAGAGTATAAAGAGAGCTCAAAATGGCACTTGACGCGTCCGCTGTTAGGTCACCAGATGCCCACAGCGTCCGGTGCGTTCACCGAGCCAGTTTCGCACAGTTAGCATCGGACGCGCGTTTGAAGTCACCGGACGTGCTAGAGCCAGCGTCCGATGTCCACTCAGAGAGGTTCTAGAAAGGCCAAATGTGCACTGAAAATGACCCATCGGATGCGCCTGGCGTCCAGTGCACCTCTGAGCGCTTTCCCAAGACTATGTCACCGCCCCTACTGAAAGCCTATGTTTGGTTTTGGGTAATTGATGAAACCTAGTTTGCTAATGATTGCTCTAAGTGTTTCATGAGAATTGATTAGCAAATGGCAAGATGGAGCAAAGGACCGGGTCCGTGGAGGCCACAAGTGAAGGGCAATGACGGCGTCCATGAAAATAGTGTAAGCCCATCAATAAAGGAGAAAGCCCTATTGACGGCATCCATGCAAATGGTATAAGTTCATTATCAAAAGGAGTCCATCAAGTTTCATCAAGAGATGGTGAAAAAGCTAGGAGCTCAAGGCAAAGGTATAATCCATAGGAGCTCTTTTGCTTTTAGTGATCAAGACTCCATAGAGGGAGTGATCACATTTAGGATACATAGCCGTACTATCAAGAGGGGCGAAATCGTTGATGAAATATGGTTATCAAGTGCCACTAGGTGTTCATGATCATTGCATTGCATATAGATGCTAGTGACACTAACAAACCCTTGGTAAACTCTTTTGAAAAGGCTAACACACGTGCACAAGGTGTAGAACACTTGGTGTTAGCACATGGGAACAAAGGGTGAAAGATTTGACTGAAAATCCTAAAAACAGAGCATCGGACCGTAGAGTCACTGAGCGTCGGACCATTAGCCTCGGTCCGACGGCTAACAACTGCTGAGAGCGTCGGACGCTCAGTCCCTGAGCGTCGGACCATTAGCCGAAGCGTCTGACGGTGCAGATCGTGCGAGAGATGACACGTGGCGAGCTCTGAGAGCGTCGGACTCTCGGCGTTAGTCCGACGGTGAGCGTCGGACCGTCGTCCGACGGTGAGCGTCGGACCGTCGTCCGACGGTTTTCAGCGCTCGGGGAGCTCTCTGGAAGCGTCGGACTGCCGCGTTCGTTAGTCCGATGGCTCCGTCTGGCTGAGTCCGACGGTGGTCAGCTGAGGGCGTCGGACCGTATGGTTTAGTCCGACGCTCATCAGCCCGACGGTTCGTTTAGCGCGGGAAGTTAGCCGTTGTGATCCAACGTTCGACTTCAAACGGCTAGTGACACGTGGCGGTCATCCGGGGCGTCGGACCGTGCCGATTAGTCCGACGGTACACAGTGAAGTCTAAACGGCTATTTTCTTGTGTGTGGCTTATAAATAGTCACTTGGCTGGTTTGGGGAGTATCTCTTGGCACTCCTGAACATCATAGCATACTTGTGAGCCTTCCCACTCCACTCTCACTCATCCTACTTGATTGTGATCATCATTTGGTGAGTTTGGAGAGCATCAAGTGCATTGCATTGATAGAGATCATCTAGAGGAACTTGGTAGTGGTGATTCGCAGCGGTTTCTCTCATTACTCTTGGAGTTTGCCGACTTCTAGACGGCTTGGAGCAGCGAGGATCGTTGAGGGGAGTTGGTGATTGTCTCCGCCTCCGATCAAGGTATTGTGAGGGGTTCTTGAGCCTATCCCCATGGGAGATCGCGAAAGGCATCTTTAGTGGATTGCTCGTAGCTTGGTGGATCCCCATCTTGTGTTGGTTGTGCGGCACCCTTGAGAAGGGTTTGGCGTGTGATGCCAATTAGCGCGTGAACCTCCAAGTGGGTGTATCGCTACAACGAGGACTAGCTTGCCGGCAAGCAAGTGAACCTCGGTAAAAAATCTTGTGTCATCTCTCTACCGAGGACTTCTCTTCTATTTGATTGATTGGTTATATTGGACTTCATATCTTCTCTACACCGGGGGTATTGAAATCACGTTTACTCCTCAATTTTGTGTACTTACTCTCTTGTGTAGTTTGTTAGTAAGTTACTCACTTAGAAGTAGTGTATAGTAGTGACATAGCCTTTGAGTGTGAACTAGTGATCATAGTGTAGTATACTTGTCTAGGTGGCTTGCATAGTGTAGTTTAGAGCTAGTGCTTTACAAAGCTTGCTATTGTTACTAATCAGCTTGTTAAGTATTGTTTGTAGATTTTTATAGGCTATTCACCCCCTTTAGCCATTTAGGACCTTTCAAGTGGTATCGGAGCCAAGGCACCGTTGATTTGAGGCTTAACAACCTACGGTGTAAAAATGGCTCAACTCAACATTCACATCAACAACACCAAGAAGCCACCCCAATTTGATGGCACAAATTATGCATATTGGAAGAGCAAGATGACCTCATACATCAAGTCAATCAATAGAGAGGTTTGGAGGGTTGTGGAGACCAAGATTGAGATTGCCGATGTGGCAAACCCCACAACCGCCGAAGAAAGATTGCTTCAACTCAATGACATTGCGGTTTGTGCTATTCATGAGGCCGTAGATGAAAAAGTGTTTGAGCAAATCAAGAACATTGAGAGTGCTCATGAAGCTTGGAAGAAGCTTGAGGAATCATATGAGGGCACCAAGGGTGTAAAGACCGCCAAAGCATACATCTTAAAGGACAAGTTTGCAAGCTTCAAGATGAAGGATGATGAAACCGTGCCGGAGATGTTCCATAGATTGCAAGTCATTATGAATGATCTCAAGGCCGTTGATGAAGAGGTGAAGGATAGTGATTTCTCAATGAAATTCTTGAAGAGCTTGCCCAAGAGGTTTGCTACCTTGATCATGGTTTTGGTGAAGACTACATTGAGTGAGTTGACACCAAACTAAGTGCTTGCGGAGGTGATGACCGATGATGCCTATAGAGATGATGATGACAAGGAGGAGTTGATCAATAAGAAGAAGAAAGAAAAAGATGAAGACTCCAAAGATGAGAAGAAGAAGAGTGTGGCATTCAAAGCCACATCATCATCAAAGGACAAGGGCAAAGCAAAAGTTGAATCAAGTGAAGATTCATCAAGCACAAGTGAGAGTGATGAGGAGATGGCCCTTCTAGTGAGAAGATTTGGCAAGTTCATGAAGAAGAAGGGCTACCGGGCAAGAAGGAAGAAGAATGCAAGAAAATTTGATGGTCCAAGAAGATGCTTCAATTGTGGAAGCAAAGATCACTTGGTAGCCGATTGCCCACACTCAAGTGAAGATGATCACAAGGGCAAAAAGAAGAACAAGCATGAGAAGAAGGAGAAGAAAGAGAAGAAGAAATCCTCATATAAGAAGAAGAAGAACTATTCTCATGTGGTGACATGGGATAGTGATGCCTCTTCAAGTGATAATGAGAGTGATGATGACAAGAAGAGCAAGAGGAAGGCACATGCAAGCATTGCCATTCATGACAAGCCTTCCATCTTCTATACTCCTTCATGCTTCATGGCCAAGGGCTCTAAGGTATCATCCGATAGCGAATCTAGTGAGATGATTGTGATGATGACCTAACAAAAGAAGAATTAATTGAAATGCTTGATGATGCACGTATTCATTTTGATAAACTTAGAAAGGAATGTAAGGGCTTGCGCAAGGATAAACAATCCATTGAGCAAGAACTTGAGAAGATTAGAGCATCTTATGAGAGTCTAAAGGAAGACCATAAGAAGCTCCAAAAGGCTCACACTAAACTTGATGAAGCTCATTCCTCTCTAGTTGGGCAAAATGAAGACTAGCAACAACAAGTGCAAAAGAAAGAAACTAAAACTTGCAACATAGGTGTAACATGTGATATTTCTTGTGAACCTATTATTGTTGGTACTACTAACCCTTCTTGTAGCACCCTCACTACTATCTCACCCACTAGTGACCCTTCACTAGTAGTTGAGAACAAGAACCTAAAGGAGGAGGTTAAAAAGCTCATTCACTCCTTAGCTAAGGCTTATGGTGGTGAGGACCGCTTGGTTATGTGCTTGGGTAGCCAAAGGGCATCTCTCTACAAAGAGGGATTGGGCTATATCCCCAAGAAAGGCAAAACCGCCTTTGCTCCTCACATGACTTGTTTTGTGAAGAGAAATGGCCGGTATTGCACAAAATGCAAGCAAGTTGGTCACTTAGAGCAAGATTGCAAAAGCAAGAAATCCAATGCTTATGTATCCTCAACTAAGTTTGATTCTTGCTACATTCTCACAAAGGGCTCAAACGGTGTGAAGGCTAAGTTTGTTGGTACATCCATGTTGGGTCCAAAGAAGAAGACCATTTGGGTACCAAAGAGCTTAGTCACTAACCTTCAAGGACCCAAGCAAGTTTGGGTACCTAAAAGGAATTGATCTCTTTTTGTAGGTCAATTACAAAGCCGGAGGGAGGCATTGGGTGCTTGATAGTGGATGCACGCAACATATGACGGGTGATTCTAGTATGTTTGGCTCTCTCAACACAAGTGCAAATAGTGGCTATGATGCAATCACATTTGGTGACAACAAGAAAGGGAAAGTGAGAGGACTTGGTAAAATTGCTATCTCCAATGATATGTCCATCTCAAATGTGTTGCTAGTTGAAAGCTTGAACTTCAATTTGCTCTCGGTTGCACAACTTTGTGATCTCGGTTTCAAGTGCATATTTGGGGTTGATGATGTTGAAATTGTTAGTGTTGATGGGTCAAATTTGATATTCAAATGGTTTAGATATGACAACCTATATCTTGTGGATTTCAATGCTAGTGAAACTCAATTGTCAACTTGTCTAATCACTAACTCAAGTTTGGGTTGGTTATGGCATAGAAGGCTTGGTCATGTTGGAATGAAACAATTGAACAAACTAATGAAGCATGATCTAGTTAGAGGCTTGAAAGATGTCACTTTTGAGAAAGATAAGCTTTGTAGTTCATGTCAAGCCAGCAAACAAGTTGGAAATACACATCCTAAGAAGAGCATGATGAGTACTAGTAAAGCTTTTGAGCTCTTACATATGGACTTGTTTGGACCAACCACATATACTAGCATTGGTGGGAGCAAGTATGGATTTGTGATTGTGGATGACTATACTAGATATACATGGGTATTCTTTCTAGTTGACAAGAGTGAAGTGTATGATCTATTCAAGTCTTTTGTCAAGAGAAGCCAAAATGAGTTTGAAACAACCATCAAGAAAGTTAGAAGTGACAATGGTAGTGAATTCAAGAACACCAAGATTGATGAATTGTGTGATGAGTATGGCATTGGACATCAATTCTCACCCAAGTATACACCACAATCAAATGGCATTGTTGAAAGGAAGAATAGAACCTTGATAGATATCGCAAGATCAATGCTAAGTGAATACAATGTTAGTCATTCTTTTTGGGCCGAAGCAATCAACACCGCTTGCTACTACATCAACCGCTTATATTGCCATGGTATGCTTGCAAAGACTCCTTATGAGCTATTGAATGGTAGAAAGCCCAACATTGCATACTTTCGGGTTTTTGGTTGCAAATGCTACATTCTCAAGAAAGGCACAAGATTGAGCAAATTTGAAAAGAAATGTGATGAAGGTAAAACTTGGCTATTCAACCACAAGCAAGGCATATAGAGTTTGGAATTTGGCTAGTGGTACTCTTCAGGAGGTACATGATGTTGAATTTGATGAAACCCAAGGCTCTCAACATGAAGTTGAAAATCTTAGTGACGTAAGAGGCAATGACTTGGCAAATGCAATGAAAGATATGGATATTGGTGACATTAGGCCAAGGCAAGTCAATGATGATGAAGATGATGGTGCAATTCATACTAGTATGCAAGTTGAAAATGAAGCAAGTGCAAGTGACTCACAAGATCAATCTCAAGTGCAAGATCAACAAGCTAGTTCATCTCAATCCAATGATCAAGTTCCTATTCTCCAACCAGTCTCTATTGCAAGGGATCATCCTTTGGATCAAATCATTAGTGGTATTCAAAGTGGAGTTCAAACAAGAGCAAGACTAGCTCAAATTTGTGAGCATTTCTCATTTGTGTCAACCATAGAGCCAACCAAGATTGAGTAAGCATTGAAAGATGTTGATTGGGTAAATGCAATGCATGAAGAGCTCAACAATTTCACAAGAAATCAAGTTTGGGAGCTAGTGGAAAGACCAAAGAAACACAATGTGATAGGAACAAAATGGGTCTTTAGAAACAAGCAAGATCAAGATGCATAGTAATAAGGAACAAGGCTAGATTGGTTGCACAAGGTTACACTCAAGTAGAAGGTCTTGATTTTGGAGAAACCTATGCAGCGGTTGCTAGATTGGAGGCCATTAGAATCTTATTAGCCTATGCTTGTGCCCACAACATCAAGCTATATCAAATGGATGTCAAGAGTGCATTTCTCAATGGGTATATCAATGAGTTGGTTTATGTGGAACAACCTCCCGGATTTGAAGATGTGAAGAAACCCAACCATGTGTACAAGCTAAGAAAGACATTGTATGGTTTGAAGCAAGCACCTAGAGCATGGTATGAAAGATTGAGAGATTTCTTGCTCTCTAAAGGGTTCAAAATGGGAAAGGTTGATACAACTCTCTTCACTAAGAAGCTTGGTAATGATTTATTTGTGTTGCAAATATATGTGGATGATATCATGTTTGGATCAACAAATCAAGATTTTTGTGAAGAATTTGAAAATATGATGGCAAGTGAGTTTGAAATATCCATGATTGGTGAGCTTAGCTACTTCCTTGGTCTTCAAGTTAAGCAAATGAAGAATGGTACAGTTGTAAGTCAAGGAAAGTATATAAGGGACATGGTAAAGAAATTTGGATTGGAACATGCAAAGCCCATGAATACTCCTATGGCAACTAATGGGCATTTGGACTTGGATGATAGTGGCAAAATGGTAGATCAAAAGTTATACAGATCAATGATTGGAAGTCTCCTTTATGTGACCGCATCTCGACCGGATGTCATGTTTAGTGTGTGCATGTGTGCACGATTTCAAGCCTCACCAAGAGAAAGTCGTTTGAAAGCCGCAAAGAGAATATTGTGGTATTTGAAGGGCACACAAGATGTCGGGTTGTGGTATCCTAAGGGGTCTAACTTTGAGCTTATTGGATATTCGGACTCCGACTATGCCGGTTGCAAGGTGGATAGAAAGAGCACTAGTGGAACTTGTCAATTGCTTCGAAGGTCACTTGTATCATGGTCTTCAAAGAAGCAAAATAGTGTTGCTCTCTCAATGGCCGAAGTGGAGTACATTAGTGCCGGAAGTTGTTGTGCACAATTGCTTTGGATGAAGGCTAATTTGAGTGATTTTGGATTGAAATACAAGAAAGTGCCTTTGCTATGTGACAATGAGAGTGCTATCAAGCTAACCAACAACTCCATGCAACATTCAAGAACAAAGCACATTGACATAAGGCATCACTTCATTAGAGATCACCAAATCAAAGAGGACATTGCAATTGAAAGTGTTGGCACCGAAGATCAATTAGCGGATATCTTTACCAAGCTACTTGATGAGTCAAGATTTTGCAAGTTGAGAAATGAGCTAAACATACTAGACTACTCCAACATTAAGTGAAAAGCATTCCACATTATATAACATGCCTCTTCTTCGACTAAAGTAAGGTAAAATTGGTTGACATGGCATTCATACTTTGATAAGGATTTGTCTAGTTCATGTAGACATGAAATGCATCTTATAGGCTCATTCATGAAAAATCAAATGCTTTCATGTATATATGGTACCACTTTTGTTCTTTATGCTTGTATGATCAAGTGGTAGCATATGACATATTGATGGGCTTGCAAACCTAGTGTTGAATCTAGAACATGAGATCCTGATGTGTAACTTAACATGGTCAAGATAACCCTACTAGTGAGGTGTAAAGAAGCTTGTCCTTGGCTCAAACTTAGTTACATATTCTAGACAAGTGATCTAGATTGAACCAATGTGAACATGAACTAAACCCCATTTATTGACTTGATACTCCCATAATTTGCACCATTTTTGGTGATTGTTGACAAAGGGGGAGAAGAAAGTCACAAAGATAAGAAAGGAAAGGGGTCAATTAAGCACACAAGTAGGGGGAGCAAGCTCATGAATAAGTTGTTGCATTTGTGTATGCATTAACATATGAATTGTTGCACTGTCAGTTTTGAATTGATGAAATGCTTAGAAATAGGATTTGAATGGTGATTTGACAAACTAGCATGCATAGGACTTACATGTCATACAAAGTACCTTTTTTTACTTAAATGGTGATCTCACGAGGTATTTTGAGTTTGTGATGCATGATTAGTAAACAATGGTGCTAAGGATGGTATATTTCCGCAACTCCGATGGTATCACGCTTCAAAGATTCATTCTATATATCTTAGCATCATTTGATACTAGTAGCTCACCCAAACCTTCAAATTTATGCATATGTGAATAATTGAACCAAACATAAGGAATCACATATGTAGGGGAAGCTAATACTACCAAAGTGCAAACTTGGTTTTCATTTCATATCTTTGTGAAGGTTGTCATCAATTACCAAAAAGGGGGAGATTGAAAGCCCATGTTTGGTTTTGGGTAATTGATGAAACCTAGTTTCTAATGATTGCTCTAAGTGTTTCATGAGAATTGATTAGCAAATGGCAAGATGGAGCAAAGGACCGGGTCCGTGGAGGCCACAAGTGAAGGGCAATGACGGCATCCATGAAAATGGTATAAGCCCATCAATAAAGGAGAAAGCCCTATTGACGGCATCCATGCAAATGGTATAAGTTCATCATCAAAAGGAGTCCACAAGCTTCATCAAGAGATGGTGAAAAAGCTAGGAGCTCAAGGCAAAGGTATAATCCATAGGAGCTCTTTTGCTTTTAGTGATCAAGACTCCATAGAGGGAGTGATCACATTTAGGATAGATAGCCGCACTATCAAGAGGGGCGAAATCGTTGATGAAATATGGTTAT
Source organism: Eremochloa ophiuroides (assembly GCA_038502445.1). Lineage (NCBI taxonomy): Eukaryota > Viridiplantae > Streptophyta > Magnoliopsida > Poales > Poaceae > Eremochloa > Eremochloa ophiuroides. The sequence continues at coordinate 32,095,277 of JAHLJS010000006.1, read as the reverse complement.
CAAGTGCCATTTGGTGTTCATGATCATTGCATTGCATATAGATGCTAGTGACACTAACAAACCCTTGGAAAACTCTTTTGAAAAGGCTAACACACGTGCACAAGGTGTAGAACACTTGGTGTTAGCACATGGGAACAAAGGGTGAAAGATTTGAGTGAAAATCCTAAGAAAACGGCTAGTGACACGTGGCGGTCATCCGGGGCGTCGGACCGTACCGATTAGTCTGACGGTCTGGCCGTCGGACAGTCCGACGGTACGCAGTGAAGTCTAAACGGCTATTTTCTTGTGTGTGGCTTATAAATAGTCACTTGGCTGGTTTGGGGAGTATCTCTTGGCACTCCTAAACATCATAGCATACTTGTGAGCCTTCCCACTCCACTCTCACTCATCCTACTTGATTGTGATTATCATTTGGTGAGTTTGGAGAGCATCAAGTGCATTGCATTGATAGAGATCATCTAGAGGAACTTGGTAGTGGTGATTCGCAGCGGTTTCTCTCATTACTCTTGGAGTTTGCCGACTCCTAGACGGCTTGGAGCTGCGAGGATCGTTGAGGGGAGTTGGTGATTGTCTCCGCCTCCGATCAAGGTATTGTGAGGGGTTCTTGAGCCTATCCCCGCGGGAGATTGCGAAAGGCATGTTTAGTGGATTGCTCGTAGCTTGGTGGATCCCCATCTTGTGTTGGTTGTGTGGCACCCTTGAGAAGGGTTTGGCGTGTGATGCCAATTAGCGCGTGAACCTCCAAGTGGGTGTATCGCTACAACGAGGACTAGCTTGCCGGCAAGCAAGTGAACCTCGGTAAAAAATCTTGTGTCATCTCTCTACCGAGGACTTCTCTTGTATTTGATTGATTGGTTATATTGGACTTCATATCTTCTCTACACCGGGGATATTGAAATCACCTTTACTCCTTACTTTTGTGTACTTACTCTCTTGTGTAGTTTGTTAGTAAGTTGCTCACTTAGGAGTAGTGTATAGTAGTGACATAGCCTTTCAGTGTGAACTAGTGATCATAGTGTAGTATACTTGTCTAGGTGGCTTGCATAGTGTAGTTTAGAGCTAGTGCTTTGCAAAGCTTGCTATTGTTACTAATCGGCTTGTTAAGTATTGTTTGTAGATTTTTATAGGCTATTCACCCCCTCTAGCCATTTAGGACCTTTCACCTACTCTCATTGGCTAACATCTAAGTGTTTCACACTCTTAGGCACGTATGTTAGCAAGTTTTTAATCACGTTTGCAAGGTGGAGTTAGTCACTCTAGGTTAGCTTCATGTGTATGCAACTAGTATGCAACCTAGAGCACCTGCCAACCGGGTTCACGAAATAATTCCCCTCTTAATAGGCCGACCAACTGTCCTAAATGTGATCGCACTCGCTAAGTGCCTTGATCACCAAAACAAAGAAGCCCTATCCTTTTACCTTTGCCTCTAGATCTTTTTCCTTTGCTTTCACCTTTTCAAGACTTGATCTTAACTTTAGCTCATGTCATCTTCCTCCTCATCACTAACCTCTCTTAGGCTACACACACTTAGCACTTAGGTTAGTAGCTAGGTTTCTTCAATTTCCAAAACCAAACTAGAGACTTTCAATCTCCCCCTTTTTGGAAATTGATGACAACCTTTTTACAAAAGAAATATGCATTAAGATTTTGAACTTATCATGATTGTCCATGAGTAGATCATCAAAGGATTTGGACAACCATCACAAGTTCTATTTTGGTAGCATTAGCTCCCCCTACATATGTGCATCGAGTTTGGATTGAAAGCTAGCACATATGCATTGGAATAGAGATAATTCTACCAAAATTGTGCTAAGGTGTATGGAATGGACCTTTGAAGCGTGATACCATCGGAGTTTCCATATACACCATCCTTAGCACCTTAGTTACTAGAAGATCACAAATACTACAGCATACCGTGAGATCACATTATAAAAAAGCTCTAGTTACTACTTGTAAGCACAAGACCAGCTAGATATTCCAAAACATGCTAGTTGTTCAAATTATCATTCAAGTCCTAATACTAGCAATACACCACACAAGCATGTATATGAAAGTAAGTACAAATGCAATGAGCAATCACATGATTAATGCACATCCAAAATGCAACCATTTGCATATGTTTTTGCTCCCCCTACTTGTGTGCTTCAAAATTTTAATTACCCCTCTCCTTTGGCCTATTGCGCTCCCATCATCGGCCTAATGATGGTTCATCGCGCTTTCTCTTTCTTTTGTAACTTTCTCTCTCCCTTTGCCAACAATTTCCCAAAAAAGGTTAATTTTAGTGGAGAGAAGTTAGTCAAGTTCATTTGATTTGGAAAGAGAGTTCATGTGTGACTTTGGCTCAATCTAGCACACTTGTCTAGGATATATAACTTCTAAGGACAAGCTTCTTCACGCCACTAGGGGTTATCTTGCCCATGTTATGTTATACACCTTGAGCTCATGAATTAGATTAAACACTAGGGGATGAAGCACATACACATGTCATATTTTACCCCTAGTCCATACAAACAAGAAAAGCAATAGTGGTAGCATATATACATTAAAATCACTTAATTTTTCATGAATGATCCTAATTTGAGAATATGTCTATATGCTCTAAACACGTTCTAGTATGTATGAATGCCATGACAAACAATTTTACCTTACTTTGTCGGAGTAGAGGCATGTCATATATGTGGAGGGGTGATCTCAACTCATATTGGAGAAATCAAGAATATTCAATTTATTCCTCAACTTGCAAAACCTCTTCTCATCTAGTGGCTTGGTGAGTATGTCGGCCAATTGATCATCGGTTCCAATGCTTAGAATGTCAATGTCACCCTTTTGTTGATGATCCCAAATGAAGTGGTGCCTCACATCAATGTGCTTGGTTCTTTAATGTTGAACTGGATTGTTAGTTAGCTTGACAGCGCTCTCATTGTCACATAGCAATGGCACTTTCTTGAAATTGATTCCATAATCTCTCAAAGTTGCCTTGATCCATAGGATTTGAGCACAACAACTCTCCGCACTAATGTATTCGGCCTCGGCGGTGGAGAGTGCTATGCTATTTTGCTTATTTGATGACCATGAGAAAAAGAGATCTTCCCAAGAGTTTACATGTGCCCGATGTACTCTTCCTATTGATCTTGCAACCGGCATAGTCCGTATCGGCGTATCCAATCAACTCAAACATTGCACCCTTGGGATACCACAATCCAACATCTTGAAGTGTGCTTCAAATATCTCAATATCCTTTTTGTGGCCTTCATGTGACTCTCTCTAGGAGATGCTTGATATCTAGCACACATGCACACACTAAACATAACATCCGGTCTTGATGCGGTGACATAGAGCAAACTTCCAATTAGAGACCGATATGACTTTTGATCAACCATATTGCCACACTTGTCCTCATCCAAGTTTCCACTATTGCCCATGGGAATACTCATAGATTTTGTATCTTGCATTCCAAACTTCTTGATCATGTCCCTTGTATACTTCCCTTGACTAATGAATGTGCCATTCTTCATTTTTTGATTTGCAATCCAAGGAAGTAAGTGAGTTCACCCATCATAGACATCTTAAATTCTTTAGCCATCATTTTCTCAAATTCCGCACACAAGACTTGACTTGTTGATCCAAAGATAATGTCATCCACATAGATTTGCATGATCATCAAGTCACCATCAACCATCTTGGTGAAGAGATTGGTGTCAACCTTGCCCATCTTAAACCCATTAGAGAGGAGAAAATCCCTTAATCTCTCATACCATGCTCTTGGTGCTTGTTTCAAACCATAGATTGCCTTCCTTAGCTTGTACACATGATTGGGTTTCTTCTCGTCTTCAAAACCGGGTGGTTGTTCAACAAACACTAGGTCATTGATGAAGCCATTGAGTAATGCACTTTTCACATCTATTTGGTAGAGTTTGATGTTGTGTGCACAAGCATAAGCTAGAAGGATCCTAATTTCTTCCAATCTTGCAACTGGAGCTTAAGTCTCACCAAAGTCCAATCCTTCCACTTGAGTGTACCCTTGTGCCACTAACCTTGGCTTGTTCCTTACTACAACACCATCTTGATCTTGCTTGTCTAAATACCCATTTGGTTCCAATGACATTGTAGTTCTTTGGTCTCTCTACCAATACCTAAACTTCATTCCTTTGAAAGTTGTTGAGCTCTTCATGCATAGCATTCACCCAATCACTATCTTCCAATGCCTTCTCAATATTTTTGATTCTTCAAATGACACAAATGAGTAATGAGCACAAAATGAAGCCAATCTTGATCTTGTTTGCACTCCCTTTTGAATATCACCAACAATTTGATCTAAATGATGATCTCTTGCAACATTTGCGAGTTGGAGCACTTGAGGTTGATTGCTTGAGCTTTGTTGAGCATTTGATTGATTTGCTTGAGATGAACTAGCTTGATCTGATATTGCACTTGAGAGTCACTAGTTTGATCATTGGATGGAACTTGCACTTGATCTTTGTCATCTTCTATGTCAATCACTTGAGTTGGCCTAATGTCACCAATGTCGATCTCTTGCATAGCCTTTGCCAATTGAGGTCCACTCACATCATCTTGATTCTCATATTGATCTTGTGACCCATTGGTTTCATCAAATTCAACATCATGGACTTCCTCAAGTTGACCACTTCCCAAATTCCAAACTCTATAAGCTTTGCTAGTGGTGGAATATCCAAGCAAGAATCCCTCATCACATTTCTTCTCAAATTTGCTCAATCTAGCACCCTTCTTCAATATGTAGCACTTGCAACCAAAAACCCAAAAGTATGCAATATTTGGCTTTCTTCCATTCAAGATCTCATATGGGGTCATCTCCAACATAGGAAGGCAATAAAGTCTATTTGAGTAGTAACATGCCGTGTTGATTGCTTCGGCCCAAAAAGATTGACTCACATTATACTCACTAAGCATTGATCTTGCCATGTCAATAAGAGTTCTATTCTTCCTTTCAACTAGGCCATTGGATTGAGATGTGTACGTGACCAAGAATTGATGCTTGATTCCATATTCATCACATAGCTCATCAACTCTTGTGTTCTTGAACTCACTACCATTGTCACTTCTCACTCTTTTGATGGTGGTTTCAAACTCATTGCAGCTTCTCTTGACAAATGATTTGAAGATAGCATGCACATCACTCTTGTCAATCATAAAGAAAACCCAGGTGTATCTTGAGAAATCATCCATGATCACCAATCCATATTTGTTGCCTCCAATGCTTGTATAGGTAGTTGGTCCGAATAGATCCATGTGCAATAACTCAAAGGGTTTGCTAGTGCTCATCATGCTCTTCTTTGGATGAGTGTTGCCAACTTGTTTTCCGGCTTGACATGCACTACATAACTTGTCCTTCTCAAATTCAACATCTTTAAGGCCTCTAACTAAGTTATGCTTCACAAGTTTGTTCAATTGCTTCATTCCAACATGACCAAGCCTTCTATGTCATAACCAACCCATACTTGACTTAGAGGGTAGGCATGTTGACAATTGTGACTCTCTAGAACCAAAATCCACTAAGTAGAGGTTCTCATATCTAAATCCCTTGAATATCAAGTTGGAACCATCTACACTTATGATTTCCACATCATCAACACCAAATATGCACTTGAAACCAAGATCACAAAGTTGAGCAACCGACAATAGATTGAAGTGTTGTCATTTCTTAATGTATTTACTAAGTATAGAGTTTTACACTCCACCCTTGGTAACTACGCTAGAAATTCCTTTAGTATATCTTAGCATCATAACTAATAACGGGGTTTTATGCCCATGCATAGTAATGATACTAGAAATACATATGTCGGTATTACTCAGTAGGTCACTAGGAATGAAGGATCTTAGCGACAGTACTAAGTTATACTGCAACAATAAATCATTGCAGATATGGATATCTCCGCAAGCGCACGGAAGTATCGTTGTAGCATTTCACCTGGGGGTTAAGCCGAGTATCGTTATTTATAGGTTCGTTAAGGAAGGCAATTATAATGGATTTTAGTATGGACATAATTAAAGTGTTATGATAGTAGCAAACACTAATTGTTTATGACAGGCAAAAGAAATGGATTTCATAGATAGTGTGATACACTCACATGGATAAACAAAAGAGCAAGGATTAAGAAAAGACTAAAAGAATGAATTGAATAAATAATAAATGAATATTCTAATGGAGCAGGTATGATCTACATACAGCTATGCATAGAACAGTAAATTCATACAAATACATGGTATAGACATAGAGTTATGTTGAGATCGATCGTGAGGCCACGGAGTACTGGTCTGCCAGCAACCTCATGTGACAATTTAGACTCCTACGCCCAAGCCGAACGTGGGGGAATACTAAGGACGGACAAGGCTGTCACCACCTGCCGCCATCCCCTCCCCGTGGACTAGGAATATGCATCCACCCGACCCTTAATACCCAAGCACCAAGCTTGCATACCAAGAACCTACTCAGGCTCCCCCGGGGTCCCCGACCCTATGGATCGACAGGTAAGAAGCCTAAGCATACCCTAAGGCATGATGAACCACCATCTCAACAACCCTCTACTTCCATCCAAGTAAATGCTATGAAACAATTAAGCATAAAGTTCTACATGCAAATAATATGTCATAGAAATTGTACTCTAGTTCAGAATTCATATCATTCACATAAGAACTACTCTCTAGTTCATATGAAGATACAATGATATGAAGACTATGGTCTAGTTCAGATATCATAGTACCAACATGAGAACCATACTCTAGTTCATATGCAAATCTATATGGATAAAACAGGGGCAAAGACTTGGAGAATAAATTCTTCTTATTCATACCCAAAAGATCTTCTCCAAGGAGCCAATCCCTCCAAGGTAGCTTTACCTAGCTCCTCTACTCCTATACTACTAACCAAGTAAGAAGAAGAGAGGTGGTAGTGCTCAAATGTGCTCAAGTGAGTGATATGGGAGAGGGGGCCTCCCCCTATGCTTAAATAGGTGCTTATGGTCGGTTTGAGGGGGAATATTCCCTGGATCCTAAGCGCACCGCCCTCTCCTCTGTGTTATTTTACCGCCACATGAAGATGGGCCCGGGACATGCCGGGGCTGGTGCGGCCGCACCAGGGGGTCGATGGACCCCTGGCTGGTGCACCAGGCCACCGTCTTTGGCAGGTGGGCTCTTGGCTGGGCCTGGGCCTGTCTTCCAGTGGTGTTTAGCCTTGGTGAGTCGTGCAGATGGGCTCTTGATCTTTTCTTTGCGCATTTCTGGTTTGCTTTGCGCCTTTTTGAGTGTTTTTCACCTGCATGTATGCAGGTTTGTGATCTGCAAAACAAGTTTTCTGCAATACAAGTGGAATTATGTTAATAGTAAGTGCATATGTGTGTAGAATGTCATGATTCATCCCTTTTTGGACCAAAGTTGACGGGTAAAATGTGTCGATAAGCACCATCAACAAAATCCCCCAAGCTTACCCTTTGCTCGTCCTCGAGCAAAAGCTAAGAACCAAGTTGTTGATCAGGAGTCGCTTCCACGCTGATTACATTTCTGAGGTGCCATGCTTATAACAAAGTTTCTCAACTTTTATTTGAATAAAATAGCTTTTTATCCACCCTTTCTACCTTGTTACAAGTGGGGCTTACTAGCTCTTTCTAAATCTTGAGCGGTTGCAAGTTAGAATGATACCCATAGAGTTGCTTATCTTTTGTTCTTTGATTGACTTTCTATTCTGGAGGTTTTGAAAGTTTTTTGCAAAAAATGAAATTAAGTTCCTCAAACGATTCTCGTAATCACTCAAGTATTTGGATGGGTATGATCCTCACCGAAGGCTATTTGCCTTTCTTTTCATTCTACAATCCAGGAGCTTATCTGGAGTTTTGGGTAGGAATGAAAAAAAGGCATGCATGCATTACATCACTTTGCTAACTCAAAGATTGGACCCTAGGAGAAACCAGTCATACACCTTGATCAAGATGTGCAAGTGTGTTGTGTAGGATCTAAGCCTATAAGTAGATTTTTCTTTTGTGACTCCCTTGTATATCTTTCTCTATTCCCTTGAAGCTTTTGAGAATATGGGCTATCTCTTTTCATTATTTTCTTTTTTAGAGAGAGGCGGGTATGTAAGTACCCATTGTTTTAATTTGGACACTTGTCCATTTTTTACTCTCTCATCATTTTTTCTCTCATACTTTCTAAGTATGGAATTCTTTTTTTCTTTCTTGCATAGCCCATATCTCTTTTGAAATTTTTAAGAGAGAAAGAGCATGAAACATGTACGGAGTGATTATTTGGTTGATGGATGGCATGTTTTCATGTAACTCTTAGTGTAAGATTTAGCATTTTATTTCTGGGTGTACGTGAATCTTGATCATGGGTGTATGAAAAGAATCTACACTTAGGTCACAACAATATGACTAAGCTCAACATAATAGGAAGTAGCATATGAATGAAGGTTTTTAAAGTATAACATCATATGGCCTTGGTAGGATTTATTATCATTGAGGAACTTTTGAATTTTGAATTTTGAAAATTAAATCTCCGGATTTCAAGTCACTCTTTAGAACAAAGTCATAGCAAATTTTGTTTATAGCAAATCATAACCGGCAACAACTTAGACCAGAATAAGCATGTGCAACCCACAAGTTTAATTTTTCAGGGTGAGAAGTTTTAACAAGTAAACTCAAACTCAAGTGGAAACTAAGTTATAAACTGGGCACAAGTGAAATATAAAATAGAGCAGCTATTCATCATTTCAACTAAGGATGAACTAAACATTTCTAACACATATGAGAGTGGAATATATTTTTGGTCTTTTTAGCATTTTTAATTTTTTTGCATGGGAAAAAATAAATATGCTAAATTAAGAAAATTTAAAATGCATAAAATAAATATGCAATGCAGATACAAGTCACCTCGGGTGTGGGGGTCCTCCCCAAGCTAGCTTTTGGACTACTGGTCAGGGTTGTACCCCTGGAATCGCTAGAAGCCCATGTTCTGTTCATGTTGGCGTTGCAGCTGTTGGCCCACTCCTGCTGATGCCATTCTTGGTACTGCTGCTACCTTAGATGCTGTTGCAGTTCCCATGCTAAGTATTGTTGATGTCGCTCGTTGGAGGTTTGCACATGGGTGTCGAGTGTATTTTGGATTTCACCCGTGGGGATCTCCAACCCTTCGACCTAAGTGTAGAGTTGCTCAAAGCCAGGATGACTTGACATGGATGGTCGTGAGGAGGAAGGGGGCATCCCTTCGGATCCGGATGATGCGTCTCTCCACCGAGTCTCGCGTTGCCAAGCAGCGGAATCTGCATCGGCCCATGCTTCTCGTTCAGTGTCATGAGTAGGCAAGGGTTGGTCCCACCCGGGTTGATACCCGGAGCTGGATCCATACCCTCCCTAGAATATAGGCTGCATAGGCACACGAGGAAATGGTTGTGGTGGTGCTTGAGAGCTTGATCCTTCCCCTCTCCTAGTCTTGCTACGAATCAACTGCCAGAAACACTGCTCCTACAAGCACTATCTGGTACCTCAAGATCAAAGGTTAGTCCTGGCAGTTACACAAATGAAGATCCAGGATAGGTAACTGGATTTCATTTGTATACCCAGGGAAAAGGAACATAAGGTTTCCAACATCATTTTTCTTAAGATGATGCCCTTGTATCAAGTAATGCTCATCGATGATGGTGCGCGGGATTTGTATATAGTCAATATTTTGTCCATCCAGCACACCAACAGCATTGGCAATACGTGTTACAAAGGAAATTAAGGAAATTGATGTGGAGAACTTGAAAGAATCTAACAAATGATGAAAAATTTCTTTGACAGGAGCCACTTTTATTTTCTTTCTTATAGTATAGAGCAGTTTTAATTCATCATTTCTCACTATTCTTATATCTTGACTAGGAAAAAGGGTCATTGAAATCCAACGATGCATGAATCTAAGAGTTGGATGGTGAATTTGAGCATTACGAGGAGAAAATTTTCCAGTCACAGCTTGCCCAGAAATATCTTGCCAAAACTTGTGCAGATTAAAACCCTCTACAACATGGTCTAAGTCTAGGAGACATTTTCTGTTGAAACCAAGGTACAAGCTGAATTCTTTCCAAGTAATGTTATAATTAGTTCCAAACAAGCGGAAAGTGATACCATTTTCAGTTTCGTGCACGGTACATAAGAATTGAATGGTGAGAGAACGAGAGCCTTCTTCGAAAACAGGATTAATGTTTTCCCATCCTACTGCTTTCCAAATGGTGAGGAATTCAGAATTCATACCAACTTTGGCGAGAAGATCATCATCATGGAGCGGCATGTGGATGAACCGCCTATCCTTGAGGATGTTGTAGCCTTGAATTTCTTGCTCGCTCACCAAGCCGAATTGGTGTTCTTCTTCTTCTATTGGGACCTCTTGCTCTTCTCCCCCTGCTTGTTCTTCCTCGTTGCTTGGGATGACTTCTTCTTCTTCACGCATCAGGCTTTCCTTAGGCTCGGTGTAGCGTGTGCTAGAACTCCCATGGGATCGACTTAGGGAGGACCCCGTGAGCTTCTTGAATGCACTGGAGAGCTTGCGCCCGAACTTGCCCATGGTGGCACAAATGCTCAGCTTGCTTTGTACTTAAGAATTGATTTTGCTAACTTGTGTAGGTGTTTGTAGTGGACATTTCTTGCTGGTGGATGTTGGAAAATGCAAGAGAGAGGTGGCGGAGCTTGGAGATGTGAGTGAGGAGGGTGGAAGAGTATGTCATGAGGATGAATGGAGCCTCCACCCTGCCTCTGGTATTTATAGTGCAGAGCACTGATGTGAAGAGGGAGAGGTAACGGCTACGAGCCAGCCAGAGGCGGTTGGGCATGCCTGGCGCCAGTGGCGGTGCGGCCGACCCCATAGTGGGCCCGCTCTGCCTCTACTTTGGCAGGATGCTGCCAACGGTCCTCTCCAGGTCGTGACCGTTGGGGTTTGGTTCAAAACCCCAATGGTTACCTCATTTTTCGATTTTCCAACATTTATTGATGCAAAAACTTATTTTGAAAAATTCTGAAAAAATGATTTTTGATGTATGAATAATATTCCCTATTGGAAAATGATTTTTCTTGAATTTTTTGAGATCTATTATAGCATAATAAATATTACCCCCTTTTTTAAATAAACTGGGAATTTTATTATATTTTCTTTTTTAGTTATAATAACAACAGATTACCTTCGGTGAGGGCTCACTTTTTATAGTCCGTGCAGTGGGACTTCTCTTCTTCTTCTATTGTCCTGCATAATTGTTTGTTCAGGAATTCTCAAGTTGCAGCAATCTGAGCTAATTGAGTTTCTATCATTTTATTAAAGCTCAATTGACTTTGAACAGAAGAAGTTAGAGTTTCAATTTTTGAATTTATATTTTCAAGAATTTTGTCATTGGACACAAGCTTTTTAGTGAGATTTTTTTATATTAACTTGTCCTAAAACTAAGTCCTTAAGTGAAGGTTGATTTGAATTGAAATTGGGATTTGAATTCGAATTACCTTGGAATGGTGGACGAGACTGATTATTCCATCCATTATTACCTCCTTGTCGGAACCCATTGTTGACGTATGCAGCTTCTTCACGGGTCTCAGGGCAGTCATTTCCTGAGTGTCTGACATCGCCACAGACTTCACATGTCATGTGTGAGTCCATGGCTTTCACCATATTTGTTTGATTTTCTTGGGCACGCTCCTCGAGGCGCTTCATAAGGAGGTATTTTTTGCGGCAAGCATATCAGTCTCCTTCATGGTATGCATGCTTTTTATGCTCTCGCTGGTGGTGGTGGGCCCTCTCCTCACTCCACCCTTGGTGGGTAACCATCTTCTCGATCAGGGCCAAAGCCCCGGTGGTAGTGAGAGACAAAAATGCCCCTCCAGCAGCAGCATCAAGGTGCCCTTTTGATATGGGCGTGAGCCTGTTGTTAAAGTTTTGGAGCACCAGCCAATCTTCCATTCCGTGGTGGGGACAGGCTAGGATGAACTCTTGTAGCCTTTCCCACGCTTCAGGGATCATCTCCGTGGATTATTGCTGGAAGTTGGCAATTCTTCCCCTCAGAGCGTTGGTTTTGCTCATGGGGAAGAATTTAGCGAGGAATGCCGTGGAGCATTTAATCTAGGTATTAATAGCTTCCTTGTCCTAGTAGAACCATCTTGTTGCCTTCCCCACAAGGGAGAAAGGGAAAAGGCGAAGCCTAATGACATCAGGAGCGATGTCCTTGATGACGACAGTGTCGCACAGGTCCAGAAAATGTTGTAGGTGAGCATTCGCATCCTCACTTGGCAAGCCGCAGAATGGACTTACTTGCACCATAGTGATAAGGCCCGTACGAAGTTCGAAATTCCTCCCTGCAGTGTCCACAACGGGCCCAGTGGCCACGTTGGTGACAGCAGGGACAAAAAACTCGCGGAGTGTCTTGGCCATTGTTGACGGTGGATATACCCTAAAATTCCACATTCAAACACCGTCAATAGGCCTCGGATTCAAAGGAGAATAAACACAACATGAGCATATTTTATCAATAACGAGTTTCACTTGTACTCTTAGCTTGTGATTGCAGAGAACACCAAAACAGTGCAAAAGTGAGTAGGTAAGGGCTAACTACATGGTTCGGCTGAACCATGTCATGTTGTCCCAGGCCACCACCTTTCAACATGGTGCATACAACATCAAATGGAAGAGATCCAAGCCAAGGGCCACCCATGGGTTGGCCGAACTGGCCATGGGGCTCTAGTGACATGGCAGGATCCGTGTGACACTCCAACCAAGTCATTTCATCCATCGGATCAACTTGTGCTTTCATTCAACGGTGGAGATCAAAGGCACATGGATTGAGGCATGAAACAAAGCAATCAAGACAGGACAAGTACCAGGGGAGACCCTATGACTGGTGGGGACCACACCTGGCCTGGCCCCACCCATCATAGGGTTCGGCCGAACCAGTTGGTGTGGGCCCCAGCCACCGATGTTTTCCACCGACTCCAAGCATGCTTCCCATGTGCTCAAATTGCCAAGACCGTCCATTTTGAGGCGGTTACAAGGCAGTGGATCCAAGGGTGGAGAGTTGAGGAGCACACGGATCGCTGACGCGGCATCCCCCCACACTCCACTATAAATAGAGGCTGCCCAGTCCTCTTCAAGACACACACAAGACACCCAAGAGTCACAAGTCACAAGAGTTTTACTCTTTAGTAGTAGTATTAGTCTAGTGTGGGAGTTAGAGTCGAGTCGAGCTACACTCGGAGTCTCCAGGGTCGTCTGTTGGAGAGTCTGGTATAGCTCTTGTACCTTTCCTTCTGTAAGACTTTACCTTTATCAATATATTATCTTTACTTTACTTTACTAAGTCTCTACTTAGTGCATTACTATTCTTTATAGTATTGTTGTGTTTTGTTTTAACTTATAGTTGAGTTATATTGGATAGTGATCCTGTAACCAGCTCACGTGTGTGGTTCATCGCCTGTCGTAGGGTACTTTAGTTGTTGGTACGCAACTAGAGTAGTAAGGCTTAGTGTAAGCGTGGTGCTTAGACTAGATCTTGCCTTTGAATGTCGTTTGTCGCACGGATTGTGTAACACCTCTGATGTTACGGTTAATTAAAACCTGCCATGTCATCATCATTGCATATAAATCATCCTGCGTAAACTCATTTTTACTATGCATTAACAAAACTGATTTTATTTCAACATGTGATTATGCATAAGTGCTTGAGAGTGATTTATTATGTAAATGTTTGGGTTGTATGCAATTATCTAGATTAAATTGGGAAATAAAAAGATAATCAATTATAAACCCTAAAGCGGACCTAAAACCCTAAATCAACAACTAAGCATAATTAGGGGTTGGGCCTTAAATAAAAGTTGTAAATCTTTAAAATTTGAGCGACTTCTGTTTTGGGCAATCTTGAAGGTATTAAAAATAATTTCAAATAAAATCTTAATCTAGGTTTTAAAGTTTAAACTTGAAATACAAATTCAAAAACTAGTAGGAATATGAGGATGGTCTTTTAATAAAAGTTTTAGCCCTTGCAAAATGGAACAACTTTCATGTTCGGAGATTTTAAAGTTTACTAGTGGAAATTTAAATTAAAACCCAATTAGTGTTTGTTTATTCAAATTTAAAATGACATTTCAAAAACTATCAAGAATTTGGGCAAACTCCTTTAATGAAAGTTGTAAGGCTTTTCAAGTTGAACAAATTTTACATTTGGTGATTTTGAATTTATACATTGAGATTTCAAATTAAACCCTAATGGGTGTTTTAGAATTTAAATTTGAAGTGTCATTTCAAAAAATACTAAGAATCTGACAAAACTTCCTTAATAGAAGTTGAAGGGTTCAACAAGTAGAACAACTTTTGTTTTTGCAGAAAGTTGAGTTATTGAGAAAGATTTGGAGAATTTATTGAGATTGCAAATTGAATTTAAATTTGGTTTTTACCCCCTTTTTCATAACTTCTAAAATATTCTAAATTTGAAGTTTGTTCAAAAAGTAAACTTGTTAAGAATTAACTGTACTACAACTTTTATATTGACCATTTTTCAGGTTCTTACACAAAACAAAACGTAATTTTGTAAAAACCAATAGGGGAGGCTTATGCTGCTACAGTAGCTCGCAGGGGGGCTGGCTCTGTGCTCTGCCACGGCAGGGCGCGCGTGCCGCGCCACCCGCCAGTGATGCCCGGGGCCTGGCTGACGGCGTGTCGAGCTCGTGGGAGCGGGGGCCCGGCCGCGTCCATAGTCCCTGTTGCCCGTTATAAGAGCCCACCGTCGCCATTCTTGCCGTTTTCTCCCTACTGCCGCCGTCGGTCCCTTCGCTGTCACCGGCGGAAATTTGCCGTCCACCATGTGCCACCATTCAATTCATCTTCCCCATAGTTTCGCCATGTCCTAGCGTAGCTGCTTGATCCATTTGTTCAGTTGTTTGGTCACCGGAGCTACTGCGAGCCGACGGCTTCGTCCCGGCGGCCGGCAGAGCTCCGCCGTGAGCTCCGTTCACGTGGCCAGGTCGGCCCAGTGAGTAAATCATAACCTCGACTATCGTTTGTGATCCGGTTTGATTCTGTGTTGATGATCGGCTTTTCCCTTTTACCTCTACCGCATTAGCTCATCGGGAACGAGGTCCTCGCCGTCGGAATCCGTCGCCGCCATCTCGGTTTTCATCAACAGCTTGTCTCCGGCCATCCTCTACTCTAAACCTAGGAGCGCAGTAGGTTCTGGTGAGCACCGTGAGTTTTCCCCACACTTTTTCCCAAACCTGAACACGCCGGAATTGCCGGGACACGGCTTGCCGCCGGTCACCGTGCTAGCCGAGCCGCCATGGCCGCGGTCTGGCCCGATCAAGAACACGGACCGCTCAACTAACTACCTAGGTGTGTTGGTGAGGTGGACGGGAGTGCTAGGGTGGCATTACCGTCGTCGGAGGTCGGTCACCGGCGACTTGTCGCCACCGCCGGTGCCGCCGTGCGCGCGAGCGCTTTGTGTGAGGGAGAAAGAGCAGCTGACAGATGGGGTCGGGCTGTCAGCGGCTCAGAGTGGGAGTTCGGGTGAGCGCGGGTCTGCTCTGGCCGATTGGGCCGGCCTGTGATCTGCTGGGCCGTCCGGGCCAGAATGGGTTTTTCTTTTTTCCGTCTAATTTAAATTGTTTTCCTTATTTCCTGTGAAACTGAATAGTAATGGGTTTTATCATTTTTGTAGGAATTAATTTACTGAATTAAAAATTCTAATAACAATTGTTTGTGCTCTCTGAGGGATGTAGTATTTAAAAAAATATTAAATACATGTTTTGAGCACTTTCTGCGGGAATTAAAAATCAGCACATTAATTAATAAATGCAACTTTGGGTAATTTTAATTAGTTCTCTATAACTCCAAAAATCATGAAATTTAATTTGGTACTATTTTAGGATAAGTACTATCTATGGTAAAATTTTGAGCTCAAATGGGAATAATTTAATTATTTCTTATTTATTACTTGCTTAATTGAGTAATTAAGAAAAGGTTATTAGGATTAAAATTTTAATAATTTGTTAAATATTTTAGGGTTTGGTTAAACCTTTTGTAGCACCTGAACCCTGCTGTTCCAAGTTTTGATGATCATTTACTTTGTAAGTATAAAGTGAATTACTCTATGTAGTAATTAAATGGCAAAACAAAATCCTAATTGATGAATGGGCTAATAAAAATGAGTCGAAACCCTAATTCACTTTTGTGTAGAGTGACATACCTGGGTCATTAACTTGAGATGATCCTTGGCACTTTAATTAGTTTGGGTTCTTAATTAAGTTGTTAAATTGGAACACTAATAATTTATGTTAGTCACATATGATGATAGGGTTTAAATAATTTGCTTAGGCAAAGGGTTGATAGTGTTTTAGGGAAAGAACCAATCCGACTTTCAACGACTGTTAAAATGGTCGATAAACCAAAGTAGTTAATACTCGATAGTAATTTGTTTTGTTGACTTACAACTTTATCGTAAAGGAAAGTTATACTCAACTTTCAAATTGAGCTTACTTCCTACCGATCAGTGATTTTGTGCATCTCCTGCATCATGGCATACATATCATCATGTAAGTGTTGCATTATTATTTCGTGTAGTGAACACGCGGCGATTATGATCTGAAGCGTGTCCCGAGTAAGGTCTTCACTCGGTGGACGTGGATCCTTCTCGGTGATTGACTTCAGGGTTCGATCGACTTCAAGCAACAGGCAAGCCCCGGTGCATTTGCTCCTCCTTGTTATTTAAAAATATTTATCACTTGAGTTAATTTACTGCATTAGGTTAATAGGAGTTGAGTGATAACCCATTGATGCATTACCTTTCCTTGACCACATATTATACCTGAGACCCTGATTTATTTAAATTTTTGAAAAATGCTTAGTTATGCTTAATGATAAAGTTGCAAAAATGCTATTTTGAAAAATGTGATGATATGAAACAAATGAATCATTTTATGGGATTGGTATTGTTCTCGTTTGGTGATGGTGTACTTGGCCAGTCTATTATCATCAATGTGGATGGGTTTTCCCGTTTGCTTGGCCAACTGTTTGGGTTAGAGTCCCAACTTTCGTCGCCATCGGGAAAGGGATGTAAAAACCGGGTAGTTGCCAGTGTACTTGGGTTAGAGTCCCAATGCATGGTTTCTAACGGAAAAATATTAGGGACCATTCGTTGTCGGCCTGCTGTGATCATGACTTTGCAACTAGCCACATACTACGGAAAGCCTCTGACTCCAGTGGCTCTACTGCTGGAACCGACAACCACGCACTGGGAGTGGAGAGATGGCGAGAGTAGCGTGTACCCTCGTGGCCATCATGCCTGGAGACTAGAGGGGTACTGTGCTCTCGGGTGGCGCAGGAGCGGTTCCGGGGTATGAAAAGCCGTGGTAGGCGGGGTTGGCATATGCAAGGTTAAGTGCTACATATGCAGTGTGGATAGGGATCCCCAGCTGGGTACTTCTGGATTCGAATCGACGTTGCTCCTCGGTTAATGGAGACATGATCCTCACCCCTACAGCGAAGAGTGGTTCGGAACTAGGTGTTTTTGAGAATGAATATGAATTTGAAAGTACATAATATACGAGAATTGATATTGGAATTATGTATATGAATAAAATAATATTGAGATCAAATAATGAAATAGGATAGAAATGCTTTTCTGCAAAATACTTTGACTCTTGCTCAAGCCTTACCTTGACTCCCCTCAGCCTGCATTCCTGAGTCTAATTTTACACCTTTAGTCGAGTAAGTCTTGCAGAGTACCCCATGTACTCAGGGTTTGTTAACCCCCTTGTTGCAGGTAAGTTGAGTAAACAGTTCTACGACGGATCGTGCATGGATGAAGATGTGTATATAATGAAACCCTTGGGCAGGGTGTTTAGTTGTATACAACTACTCCACTACGAAACTCTGGTTTGGGATAATGTAAGCTAGATTTGTGAATCTATATTAATGTAACTCTTCCGCACTCTTTACTCTGATTTATCTCATTTGTGTAAACTGTTGTAATACTTGTAAGGTCTTTACAATGAGATCCTCGGGAAGTTAAGGTCTCCAAGGAAACCCGACAGGCCACCTAAGTCAAAAGGGAACTCGTGCAGACTAGTCAAAGGTCCTTAGGGACGATGACAGGGCACGTGGGCCCTATGATTAAGGCGGTTCTGTCACAGATTGTTTGTGGGTGGTAACAACCCTGTCTAGTCTTAGTATCCCTCCATATATTTTAGGCAAGTTCTTAAAAGGTAGGCTCCCATAAGAGAATAGCTGCTTCGGGTAGAGGTTATATCCCCTACTGTCTCGCCTATCCCCTACACACCGGAAGTAAGGTAGTTGTCTTGGTATACTTCATCTATTTGATTGGATAATTCACAAGAGTAAAGTAAGTGTCATAGGAGTCTTATACTCACTCGTTGTCCTCCCACCTAGCTATACTCTACTAGTTATCTTAGTTATCTCAAAACCTTGTCATGTCGTGGTGTCATTACCCTTTCCTCTATATATCGATTTACCCCCTATCACTAGTTGATACTAAGTTGCTATAGACTTAAGGATCTCTCTCTTTTTATTAAATATTCCTAGCAACCGCTTTCCCTTGGGATAAAAATAAATAACGATACCTTGGAATACTCCCGGGTGAAGTGCTACAGCGGTATATTCTGTGCGCTTGCGGAATTATCCAATAGACATAAGAAATACCCTAGGCACTTCTGGTGCCGTTATCAGAGATAGCCTAACACCCTGTCTCTGGTGGTTGCGCTAAGAAGTGTCAATAAGCATTTCTGGCGCCGTTGCCGGGGAAAGCATCAGTCTAGGAATATTAATAAAAAAATTGAATCCAGAGTATACTATCAATTTAGTTATCGAGTAGTGTTAGGGGCTTACCCCTGTCTATGTTTCTCGTTATCGTGAAGCTAGATAGTGCATGAACGGTTTCCAATTGCCGTCAAATTTCATTGAAGATCCTGAGCAATTGTTGAGGAGAACTAGACGCCATCAAGTTCCACCTCAAAGGTTCATTTCAATCCTGAATCCGTTCGAGGAAAGAGGCTCCGCATTATCAATCAAGGAAGCTATGGCCCAAAAGACCATCTCTGAGTTCTCTGCGCCGTCCGCTGACAACATTGCCCCTGGTCCGCAGCTCAACTTTGGAGATGCTACCTTTGAGCTCAAGCCTGCACTCATCAACATGGTGCAAGCCAATCCATTCTGTGGGAAGTCGCATGAAGACGCCAATGCCCATCTCCAGCATTTCCTGGAGGTGTGTGGTACCTTCACTATCAAAAATGTCTCGGCTGACGCCATCCGTCTTCGCCTGTTCCCATTCTCACTGCTTGGGAAGGCGAAGCAATGGTTCTATGCCAACAAGAGTGAAGTCACTACCTGGGAGAAATGTGCCAACGCTTTTCTCAAGAAGTTCTTCCCAACGGGCAAAACAAGCGCTCTCCGTGGCAAAATTTCAAGCTTCCAACAACAAGTGGACGAGACGATTCCCGAAGCATGGGAACGTCTCTAGGAGTACATTCGTGCCTATCCTCATCATGGGATTGAAGAATGGCTCCTAATCCAAGGTTTCCACCATGGGCTGACTAGATTAGCCCGTAGTCACCTTGATGCGGCCACTGGAGGAGCATTCTTGCAACACAATGTCAAAGATGCTAAGGACCTCATTGAGAAAATGGTTATCAACCAAGGATGGGATGAGAAACGCCTCCAACACAAGAAAAGGGGTATGCACACCGTTCATGAGGTGGACATGCTCTCAGCAAAAATGGACCTCTTGATGAAAAAGATTGAGGAAGGTTCCAAGAAGGAACAAGAGGCCATTCGATCCACTGCCACCGCACGAGCAATCGAAGCTGATCCATGGTGCGAGGTATGTGGTGGAGAAGATCACTCGGGCAACAATTGTCTCAAGACGAAGGAGGAAGTGAGCTTCATCAACAACAACAACAATGGGTATCGACCCCAGCAACAAGGAGGATGGAACTCGCGCCCCTTCTACCAAGGAAATCAAGGTAATGGTTACAACAATAATTTCAATAATTCTTATGGTAACCAACATTCTCTTAACGATCTTGTCTTAGGCCAATCTAAAATCAATGATAGTATAAACAAGAAAATAATGGCTAATGATAAGATTCTTGAAAATCTTAGTGAGAAAATGGATAGCTTTAATACTGCTATGAAAAATCAATTAAGCTTTAATAAAATGTTGGAAACCCAATTAGCTCAAATAGCAGCAGCTGTCCCATCATTCGAACAAGGTAAGATCCTAGGGAAACCTGAGGAACCAATTGAGGGTGTCAAGTTAATTCCCACGAGGTTTGGTAAGCCTCCGGTTAGGAAAAACCCGGGTTGTCTTCTTGATCCGCCATTCATGGCCAAGAAGAGTGACCCCGGTCATCCTACCATCACCTGCGAGATCGGGCCACACACCTTCGACAACTCCTTCTGCGACCTTGGATCTGGAGTGAACATAATGTCCAAGGTAATGTACGAGAACTTGCTAGGGGGACCTTTGTACCCCACTTTTTTCAAATTGCAGATGGCCGACCAATCAATTCGGTTTCCCAAGGGATTGGCAAGGGACATCCTTGTCAAAGTTCAAGACGAATACATCCCCGCTGACTTCATCATTCTTGACATGGGGGCCAATGACGAAGTCCCCGTCATCCTGGGAAGGCCGTTTCTCAACACTGTGAATGCCATCATCTACGTGGGATCCGGCCAAGTCCACCTCTAACTCCCAGGTAAGAGAATCAAATGTCTTTTCAATGGTTATAAATCGATGCAACAGGCAAGGAAAAATCTGTGGAGAAACAAGCCACAATACGCACCCCGCCGAAAGAATCAACCGCCAAGGTCCAAAAAGGACGAACTGGTAAGTAAGGCTTAGGTGATAAACAAGGCTGACTCCACTGAATCACAAGCATCAACCAAGAAGGAATGGCGAAAGAAAGAGGTGCGATCATCACGATCTCCATCTCCGGGACCGATCGAAGCACTCGAAGAATAAACCCGAAATGGAGAGGTCCTATTCTATGGACCTAAAACATGGAGCCCTTGCTGGTAAGGTAAATCAGTATTTATCTCATATTTAATTCCTGCATTTCAATTTTTGCATTTCATATTTAAATTTTGCAATAATTTATTTCGACAAAATAAAACACTTAGATGAATAAAACTTGAGAATGAACAGTAGTGCTCACACCTGAGGTGGTCGGACCACCTAGGTGGGATCGGCCGACCCCACCATGGGGGCCACCCACCTCTGGTGGTGTTGGCCTGGTGTAGTGATTCACCTCATGAATTTTGAACACCATCTCCTTTTGAATTTGGCCGATCACATTTGGTTATGACCACTTTCATTTGCTCCAAGGAGAATACAACATCCACTACCATCCAATCCTGAAAAGTGGACACTTTGGCATGCATTAGTGTTCCTATGGTCCATGGGAATCACTTTAAACATGTCCCCACTTTTTTCATACACCTTTTACCTTCACAAAACACTAGACAAGGGAATCTCTGAAAATTTCAAAACTTTTGGTCCACCACTAGTCTCTACTTTTCTGGACACACTATTTAAAGATGAAAGGGGACAAACCCTGGTAAGGACGAACCATGTTTTGGCTCCTTTTAAGAAAGTAGAGTTTGAATTCAAATAGATTCCCTGTGCAAAGGTAAAAACAACACTGAACCTGATTTAAGTGGTTCGGCTGACACATAATTTAGGTCCTCTCTGCAGAGTTGCATTTGAATTTGAATAGATTCCCTATCCAAAGGCAAAAGCAACTCTGATCTTGTCATAATGGGTTCGGCCGACCCATCAATTGAGAGCTGTCAGCAAGGTCGAGTTTGAATTCAAATAGATTTCCTGTCCAAAGCTGAAAACAACAAAGACCTGACCTAGGGGGGTCGGCCGAACTGGCCATGGTGGCCTGGCCACCAGCCCTTCTCCCCCTATAAATACCCTTGCACATTGTGCTCAAATCCATACCCAAACCAGCTGATTTCTGCCGAGCACACAATCTCTCTTCTTCTCTCCATTTGAGCGAGTTCTTTCTCAAGTTCAGTTTAAGCTTATCCACTCAAACCAAAAACTTAAAATATTGTAGTAGTTGAAGCATGTCTCACTCTCATCTTTGCTCTCAAATTCTTATTTGTGGAGGTAACCATACCCCGCAAGGACTACTAACAGTGGGATAGCTAACGCTAACGCTAATGCTAATCTCTGTTGTTGTAGTGTGTTCTTGTGTTAGCTCATTGTTGCAGGATGAAGAAGTTCTCCTCTACACTCAAGAAGGCCAAGAGTGTCGCAGGGAGTTCCTCCCGACGACCCCGCCATGATGAAGATGAAGGAAGAGAAGCTCTACCAAGACAAAGATTTGGAGTGCCTTCTGAGAGGACGTTCGATTCCGAGAGCGGCCTCATGCTAAATCAAGAAGAGTACCAAAGGTACGTCTCCATCCGACACCGAGGGCATGAACATACCGGCATCATTGACCCTGTCCTTTTGGACAGTACAGGTATGACCACAGAATTCAATACTATTTTCAATACAATCGGGTGGGGAAGTTTTTGGGAAGTGCAAGAACTTAGAATAGAAAAGCTCACCATTGAATTTCTATGCTCTTTACAAGCCACTGAAAATAATGTCTACTTTCGAACCAAGAATATAATTTAACATGGGGAGTTTTTAGCATGGCACTTGGTTTTGATAATGACTGTCTTCTAGACCTTGTTAATGCAACAAGAAGATTTGATAAAGCTAAATTTTGGAAAGCTATAACAGGATCTAATGATTGCTCTAACCCTAAAACCGATGAAATCCATATCCTACTTTGCGCTTGATCCGATATTGGATGGCTATAACTTTTCTTCCTGGCTCTAATGTGCAAGTTCTTTATAATGATGAATTAAGACTGCTCTATGCCATGACAAAGAAATTAAAAATTTTACCTGCTAAGATGTTAGTCCACTTTTGGCTTGGTATTTTCCATAGAAGCGAGGCCATATTCTTCACTTCTTTTATCACGCGCATTGCGGAAACAATGGAATTGCTAGATGGAAAACATTACTTTGAATACATTGCTTCTCTTAGAGATGTTGTAACCAAAGATTTCTTCATAAGTACTCAAGTCCTAAAGAGAGACAAAAATGGTGATATAAAAATGGTTTATCCCGGCCATACAGCCGAAATCTCTCTCCCTTGTGAGAGGCGTTGGTTGTATGCGCTGCGCACACTAACCATAAATTGGGACAGAGAGGCAAGAAGCCAAAATGTTGCAGGACCAAGAAGGGTGACAAGGAGCATGTCACAAGCCGCTCAATTTGAGCAAGGTGGCACATCACGAGCTGCAGGGAGACATGAAGAAGAAGGCGACGAGGCAAGTTCCATGGACATTTCAAGGTCCACGGAACGGCCTCAACAGCACACTCCAAGAGTGCACACTCCCCGTCCGTCCACACGGGCGAGGGGTCATCGAAACCAAGGATCGGAAATGGACCAACGCATCAATGACATGGGCGCAATGCAAGTTGAGCAAGACGCAACTCTGAATATGGCACAACTAAATGCTTGTAACACTCCTGTGTTACTGAACGTTTAAAATTGAGCATGTCATCATGAGCATTGTACAATATGTATGAATTTTTATCAAACTTGACCTGCATCAACTGAGAATGAGTTACTTTTCTTTTATGGTTTGTGCTTAGGGCAATAGAGTGGCTTTTACTAGCAATTTAATTCTTAAAGCCCTAAATCGGACTAAAAATCTAGTTTCAAAACTAAGTAGAATTGGACATTGGTCCCGAAAGCAAAGTTGTAGCTCTTTTAAATAGAGCAACTTTGGTATTTAAAGTTTTTCGAGTTTCCATTGGGAAATTCAAATTAAACTCGAATTACTATATTCAAATTTGAATTCAAAACTTTAATTCAAAAATTATATGGAATAGGAAGATGATCTTTAAACAAAAGTTGTAAAGCTCTCTGAGTTGAACAACTTTGATGTTCATAGATTTTGAACTTATTCAATAAAAATTTGAAATTTAAACTGAATTGAAAAAGGGCCATTTACCCCCTTTTCTATAATTTCAAAAATATTTGAAATCTGAAAATACTTAAAATACGAAAGTTGTTCAGAATTTAATTTCCCACATATCTTATTTTGGGATATTTTCGGATTGTTATATAAAAACAAAAGTAATTTAGGGAATAGTCTCGGGAGGGGGTTAATTGCAAAATGTTCATCAAGATTCGAACAGGGTATTCGCTCGCTGCCACGCAGCTGCTTGCTGACGAGCCGCCGCCGACCTCGGCGAAGCAGCGCGCGTGGGCACGTCGCCCTAGGACGTGGCACGAGCGTGTGTCGTGGCAAACGTCCTGAGCATCCTTATCGTTCTTAGAAGCCCAAAGCCGAGCTCGCCGTTTTCCTTTTCCCGTTCGTGTTCGCCGCCATCGATGCTCGGTCGCCGGCCGAATTCGCGGTCATCAATCCGTCTTCACCCTTTTCATTTTGCCACCAGCTCCGTAGTGTCGTTGCGCACCCGTAGAGCCTTTACCCGCGTCCCCTCGTCACTGAAGTCGTCGTGTGCCGGTCGTCTTCTCTAGAGCCGGTCGGAGCGCCGCCGCTCCTATCTCAACGTGACCAGGTCATTTGGGTGAGTTCTTGACCGTATTAGTTCATGTTCCAAGTCCTTCTTGCTATCCTGAAACTCGTGTAACCGACGGTTTTCCGTTTGGTGCTCGGAACACTTCGGAACAGGGTTCGTGCCACCGGAGCTCACTACTGGAGCCGCCATCAACGTCGATGAAGCATCTCCGGCCATTATCCACTCCAACCAGCGTGAGCAGTGCGCCTAGGTGAGCTCCATGAGGTGCTAAGTGTAGTTGGTTTAGTCTCTTATAGTCCGCCTTGGTCGGCGCGCACGTTGCCGCCGCGGTCGAGCCGCCATGGTCTCGGCCAGGCGAGCCCTGAGCTCCGACTTGTCCAACCAACTAGCTCGATAGGTACATGGGCATTTGTGGGAGCTCGGTGGTGTTTTTCCCTCGCCGGAGAGGTCACCGGCGGTGAGTCCAGGCCGGCGTGGTGCCGCCATGGCCAGCGCCGCGCGCGCCCCTGCTCTGACTCTGCTCGAGTCGAGCAGAGGGAGGAAGAAGGGGAGAGGCCCCGGTTGGGCCTGGCCAGGCCATAGCAGGCCGGCCTGCTTCGGGGCTGTGCCAAGCTGGCCAGATGCTGGGCCCAATCGGGCCGGCCCAGTACCTCTGTAATTAGTCTTTTCAATTTTAAAAGGGAATGAATAGTTACTAATTTTGCTAATTTTGAAGGAATTAATTTATAGCTCCAAAAATTCTGAAATAAATTGTGGAGCCTCTCTGTGATATGAAGAATTTATGAAAAATATGAAACTTGTATTTTGAGCACTTTCTGTAAACTGTAAAAATGTATATTTTAATTAATAAATATCACTTCTATGATGTTTGTAGCTCAAAATATAAATCCAAAATTTATGAAATTCATTGGGTAGCTATTTTGACCAATGAGCTACCTCCACAAAAATCCTTGGCTCAGTTGGATAAAGTTTTATTATTTATGATTTATTCTTAATTAATCAATTAAATTAAAATAATGATTAGTGTTAATCACTCTAGGATTTTTGTGTTATTTTGGTATTGGGTGAAGACTTAGGATCAGAAACCCTAATTGATCCTAAGCACCTTTCTTAGTGTTGAAGGTCGTGTTAGTTGCGGCTTTCTATGACTGTTAAAAATAATTAATGAATTAATTATGCAACAATAACACTGTAGGTGAGATTTTGATTACAACTTTACCGTGAAGGAAAGTTGTACTCAAGGTTATTAATTTAATGCTTGTTTATTGTTAATCATGATATTTGCACTATCATTAAGCATGCATCATTATCACGTATAGTGACCGAAGGCGAGGAAGTGAAAGTCGAACAAGTCGCCGCTGACGAACCTTCCGGAGTTATCGGTGGCTTTGACATTTGCGGTTCTGATCCTGACCCGTCTCTCGCCGAACAACAAGGCAAGCCCCAGTGCATTAGCCCTCCTTGTGTTTTACAAATCTTTATCACTTTGAGTTAAATTACTGCATTAGGTTGATAGGAGTTGATTGTCACCTACGTGCTGCATTTACCTGCCTTGATATATTATCCGTGAAACCTGATTTAAAGGCAAATATTTATAAAATGCTTAGCCATGCTTAATAGTTAAGCTTTTTATAAAAAAGATATTTTGTATGCTTTGGGTATACTACTATGAACTATTATAATTGTTTGACAGGGCAGTAGACTTGCATTGAGAAAGGAGTCTCAATGTAGTGTCTCTGACTATCTATTAAGAAAATGAAATGGAATCCATTAGGGACCATTCGTTGTCGGCCTGATGGATCGAGACTTTGCAACTACCCACATACTACAGAAAGCCTCTGACTCCGGTTGCTCCTTTACCTGAACCGACAACCACGCACTGGGAGTGGAGAGATGGCGAGAGTAGCGTGTACCCTCGTGGCCGGCGTGCCTGGAGAGGAGAGGAGTACTGTGCTCTCGGGTGGCACTGGACCGGTTCAGGTTTTGGAAAAGCCGTGGTAGGCGGGGTTGGTATATGCAAGCTTAAGTGCTACATATGCAGTATGGATAGGAATCCCCTGCTGGGTACTTAATCGATTCGAATCGTCGTTGCTCCTCGGTCAATGGAGACTTGATCCACTGACTTACAGCGAAGAGTGGTTCGGAACTATGTAAATATGGGAAAGGGTATTGATGACGAGGTAACTGAATGAAACAATCTAGCTTGAGATTAAATATTAAGCTGATTTAGAGAGCTTTTCTGCAAAACTCTTTGATTCTTGCTAAAGCCTCTCCTTGATTCCCCTTAGCCTGCATTCCTGAGTCTTCTTCCCAATTTTTAGTCGGGTAAGTCTTGCGGAGTACCCCTCATACTCAGGGTTTGTTAACCCCATGTTGCAGGCAATCAGCAACCCAAGGTCTGTGTTGGACCTTGCTGTATGACGGTGTTCGAGGAAATGGTCCAAGAAGATAGTGATAGTGAGTGAGTATTTGATCCCTGGGCAGGGATGTTATGTAACATAAGTGTTGTATAAGCTACTTACCTACTGCCACTACTCATATTTTGGTTTGTAATAATTGCTCTTAATGTATAATTAAGAACACGGGTTTGTAATCCTATGTAATATTTTAAGTCTTCCGCTCTTGTACTCCGAGTTGTAAAATTTATATGAAATGTTGTACTCTGCAATTTCTTCGCAATTAAGATCCTGTTCGGAGGAAACGGGTTTACTCGTAAACCCGACAGACCCTTTTAGGTTATACGGGTCATCTGCACGACTGTCGGAGGTCTTTGGGACGACGACAGGTGCATGTGGGCCATATAGCTTAGGAGGTTCTGTCACAGCTGGTACCGGAGCTTAATTTGCAAAGACTTGCAGGGTCTTTTTGCAAAATTTCAAAATGATTTGGATCCATTATTAAATTGTAATTTGGTCCAAATTGCTTATTATCTTGTCTTAATCATTTTAATAAAGGCAAAAACTGATGAGTATTGGCATAGTAGGGAAATAGCATTTATGATATACTAGCCCTATGTTAAAAAGTTTATTATCAAGTCAATTTAGTGTTTTATTTGTGATTGTTTCGTAAGTACGTGCATGCATCATAATTGTTAACTTGATAATATTTACCTTCCTTCTTAAAGGGGTATGGGATTAGTAGAAACCAAACCTATTCTTGCTGACCTGTAATTTTGTTAAACTAATCCTAACTCACCTTCTTCAGATGGCTCGTACCAAGCGTACCGCTCGTAAGATGGTTGGACCTCAAGGTGTGCCACATCATCAAATCGCACCAAGGGTCACTCCCAACAGCAGTCAAGCTGAGCTATGGGCGGAGATTGAGAGGCTGCATGAGCGCCTTGACAGAATGTTTGACAACCGCTGCAGGGGCCAAATCGAGGTGCGTCAACTGAAGACTCGTCTGCGGGAGGTGATGACTGAACGTGAACTTGCGGGACAGCAGGAGGACCGCACTCTGACTCGAGTTCGCGAGTTAGAGGTTTATGCAAGAGACCTCGAGCGCCAGAATGAGGAGGTGCGCGAGGAGATGTACCGCCTGTATCATCAGCTACATCCTCACGGCGCGTCTGATGAAGCGGACCAGGACGAACAGGACGCGGAATCCAGCGAGGGCAGCAACATGCCAGCATCCTCCAGCACTACCTAGGATAGCTTAAACCTTAGGTTGGGTGTGTAAAATAAGTATCTAAGCTAGACTAACCATTAAGCTGTGTCGTGCTAGGAGCGCGACAAATTTTGGTATTGTAATCCGTAAAACGCTATGTACTGCTAAGGTTTGGAATAATCATGTGTGAATATGGCTTGCTTGTATATACAGATGCCGATGCGTACTCGCGCTTCTGATGAGGCTGGAACCTCTCATGGCGGTGATGAGCTTCCTAACCCGCCACCGATTCCACCAACATTAGCGGATGCTATCGCCGCACTGGCAAATGCTACTGCTCATCTGGTACAAAATCAAAGTCAGAATAATCAGGGAAACCGTCGTGGGCGTAATAACCGGGATGAAACCACTTATGTGGATTTCACAGATACTCGACCACCGGTTTTCACCAAAGCTGATGAGCCGTTGGAGGCAGACGATTGGCTCCGTACTATGGAGCAAAAGTTTAGTCTTATTCAGTGCACCGACTATCAGAAGCCTCTATTCGCAGCACAACAGCTTTGGGGAGCTGCCAGCAGCTGGTGGGCGAACTTTGTTGCCGCCCAGCCAGAAGGTCACCGTGTGACATGGGCCGAGTTCCGTGAAGGTTTTCGTGCCCATTATATTCCAGCTGGAGTAATGAAGCTGAAGTTAGACGAGTTTCTAGCACTTCGCCAGAGGGAGGACACCGTGATGCAGTATGTGTCCAAATTCAACCACCTTTCTCAATATGCACCTGATTATGTGAGCACTGATCACAAAAAGAAAGACTATTTTGAGAGGGGTTTGAACTCAAAAATTCAGAGAGCATTGACCTCCAACCCAGATGCTACCTATCATCAGGCGGTCAACATAGCAATAGCTTTTGAAGCTAAGAATTTTGCTCATCAGGCGGAGAAACGAAAGACGAAGATTGTGTCGACCGGACCTTCTGGTGGTAAGAAGCGCCAGAAGATTGTGTTCCATCCTATTCAACACCAACGTACCCAGTATCCACAGCCGCAATATCCACCTCGGCAACAGGTTTATATTCGCCCTGCTGCCGCACCATAGAATATTAATAAGCCAAATCCCACTCAGCCGAACGCCCCTGGTGTTCGTATCCAAGCTCCCCCACCAAACTACAACGCTCCATGCTTTAATTGTGGAAAGCCTAGGCATTACTCTCGTGATTGCCCGTTTCCAAGACAGTATAATCAGAATGTTCCGAGAGTTGTTGGTGGTCAACAGCAGCAACAGAATCAGAACCGTAACAACCAGCAGAACCAGAAGGGTAAGGCCGTGAAGAAAGTTGGACTAGTCCACTATACTCAGGTCAATGAGATTCCGGAAGGAGAACCCGTCATGCTTGGTAGGTTTCCTGTTGCAAATCATCCTGCTGTTATGCTTTTTGATTCTGGTGCATCTCATACTTTTATCAATCGTACCTTTGTCATTGAGTATGATATTCCAATTGGGGAAGCTAAGGAAAGTATTATAGTACAGTCGCCTGGGGGACGACTGAGTACCAAGGAAATGGTATATCAGGTACCTATAGACTTAGGTGGTCATCTTTTCCCCACATCCATGATAGTGTTAAAGGATCAAGATATAGATGTGATCCTAGGTATGAATTGGATGTACCAGAGAGGAGCTATTATTGATACTTTGAATAGAACCATAAAGGTGAACTTACCTCTTCTCAACTTCTTATCCAACTTCCAACACCTCAGAGGGCTGTTGAAAGAGTTAATGCCACTTCAGTGAAAGAAGTTCAGGGCATTCCGGTAGTTTGCGAGTTTCCAGACGTGTTTCCTGAAGATCTGCCTGGATTACCTCCTGACCGGGATGTAGAATTTACCATCGAGTTAAAGCCGGGAACAGCTCCAATTTCCCGAAGATCTTATAGAATGCCTCCGAATGAGTTGGCAGAACTGAAGATTCAGTTGCAAGAATTGCTTGATAAGGGATTTATCAGACCAAGCTCTTCTCCTTGGGGTTGTCCTGCTATTTTTGTAAAGAAGAAGGACAAAACTCTAAGGTTGTGTGTTGACTATAGACCGTTGAATGAAGTCACTATCAAGAATAAGTACCCTCTGCCCCGAATTGATCTTCTTTTTGATCAGCTTTCTAGAGCAAAAGTGTTTTCAAAGATTGACCTTCGCTCGGGTTATCATCAGATAAAGATTCGTCCCGAGGATATCCCTAAGACAGCTTTTACTACTCGTTATGGGTTATACGAATATTTGGTCATGTCCTTTGGTCTGACCAATGCTCCTGCTCATTTCATGTATCTGATGAATTCTGTGTTCATGCCAGAGTTGGACAAGTTTGTAGTAGTGTTCATAGATGATATCTTGATATATTCAAGGAGCGAGGAGGAGCATGCGGAACATCTTCGCATTGTTCTAACTCGATTAAGGGAGCATAGGTTGTATGCCAAGTTCAGCAAGTGTGCATTTTGGTTGAAGGAAATCCAATTTCTGGGACACATTCTATCAGCTGAAGGCGTAGCTGTCGATCCTAGCAAGGTTGAGGAAGTCTTGAATTGGCAACCGCCGACCACTGTTCATCAAGTTAGAAGTTTTCTGGGAATGGCAGGATATTATCGCCGGTTCATCCCTAACTTCTCTAGAATAGCTAAGCCAATCACTGAGTTGCTTAAGAATGATGTGAAGTTTAAATGGTCAGCTGAATGTGAGGAAGCTTTCCAAACTCTAAAGAAACTCTTGACCACTGCTCCTGTCTTAGCTCAGCCTGACATCGTAAAGCCGTTTGATGTGTATTGCGATGCCTCAGGTATTGGTATTGGTTGCGTGCTGATGCAAGAAGGCCGAGTCATTGCATATGCATCTCGTCAGCTGTTGTTCATGCTCTAAAGATCTGGCGTCATTATTTGCTGGGCAACACTTGTCATATATACACAGATCATAAGAGTTTGAAGTATATTTTCACTCAATCTGAGTTAAATATGAGGCAAAGAAGATGGCTTGAACTGATAAAGGATTATGATCTGGAAGTGCACTACCATCCTGGTAAGGCAAACGTGGTTGCCGATGCACTTAGTAGAAAGGCTCACTGCCATTGTCTGACAGTGAGGCCGTTGGACCTTTCTTTGTGTTTTGAGCTTGAAAAGTTAAATATTGAAATGGGTCGACGAGGTAATTTAACCAACCTTAGTATTGAGTCGACTATCCGAGAAGAGATTATTGCTGCCCAGAAAAAGAATAAAGGTATTAAACACATCAAGGAAAAAGTTTTAGCTAGAAAAGCCGACTGCTTCCGAATTGATGGTGATGGTGTCGTATGGTTCAAGAATCGCTTAGTAGTTCCAAGGATTCCTTAGTTACGTCGAAAAATCCTTGATGAAGCGCACTTAACAAGGTTTTCTATTCATCCAGGAAGTAATAAGATGTATCAGGATCTGAAACAGAGATTCTGGTGGACCAAAATGAAGATCGAGATTGCCCAATATGTGGCTGAGTGTGACACCTGCCAGAGAGTAAAAGCGGTGCATATGAAATCAGCAGGTGAACTCAACCCACTGCCTATTCCTGGAGGCAAGTGGGAGGACATTAGTATGGACTTTATAGTGGGTTTGCCCAAGACATCCCGAGGGTTTGATTCCATTTGGGTTATTGTTGATCGCCTCACTAAACAAGCCCACTTCCTACCTGTTAAGCTCGCGTACCCCACGGCAAAGTATGCCAGCTTATACATTAATCACATTATGAAACTTCACGGGGTGCCAAAGACTATTGTATCTGACAGAGGTACACAGTTTGTCTCTAATTTTTGGAGATCTTTCCATGAGTCCTTGGGTACTAAGCTTTTGCACAGTACTGCTTATCATCCTCAGACTGGGGGTCAAACGGAGAGAGTCAATCAGATTCTCGAGGATATGTTGAGGGCTTGTGTTCTCAATTATTCGACTAGTTGGGACGAATGTTTGCCCCTGATAGAATTTTCGTATAATAACAGCTATCAGGAAAGCATCAAGATGGCGCCATTCGAAGCGGTATATGGTCACAGATGTCAAACTCCGTTGAATTGGTCCGAACCTGGGGAACGATGGTTCTTTGGAGTCGACATGGTTAAAGAAGCCGAAGAGAAAGTTCGAACTATTTGAGCTAATATGAAAGCGGCCCAATCTCGCCAAAAGAGTTATGCTGACAAAAGACGTCGACCTCTAGCATTCGAAGTAGGAGAATATGTATATCTGAAAGTCTCACCTATGAAGGGAGTCAGTCGTTTTGGAGTTAAGGGAAAGTTATCCCCGCGCTACATTGGCCCGTTCCAAATCGTACAGAGATGTGGACCGGTAGCGTATAAGCTAAAATTGCCTGAGCAATTGTCAGAAGTTCACAATGTGTTTCATGTGTCACAGTTGAAGAAATGCCTTCGAGTGCCTGATCGAATCATCGACCTGGAAGGGGTAGAACTTAAGTCAGACTTGACCTATCCAGAGTACCCGATCAGAGTCTTGGATCAAAGAGATCGAGTCACATGAAGGACGACCACGAAGTGGTATAAAGTTCAGTGGAGTCAGCACTCTGAAGAAGAGGCTACTTGGGAATCCGAGGATTTTCTATCTGAAAATTTTCCTGAGTTCTATGCTTCCCTGTAGTCTAATCTATTTCTTCTGTTTTGTAAAATACAATTTCCCCACCTGTTCCATAGTATGAAAAGAACTGTGTTTGTGTGAGACATTTTCTTTTCCATTACTTAACCCAGAGTTTTTAGCGCACTAAATCTCGGGACGAGATTTCTTTAAGGGGGGAAGGGCTGTAACACTCCTGTGTTACGGAACGTTTAAAATTGAGCATGTC
This sequence comes from Eremochloa ophiuroides, assembly GCA_038502445.1. Classification (NCBI taxonomy): domain Eukaryota; kingdom Viridiplantae; phylum Streptophyta; class Magnoliopsida; order Poales; family Poaceae; genus Eremochloa; species Eremochloa ophiuroides. The sequence continues at coordinate 32,062,224 of JAHLJS010000006.1, read as the reverse complement.
ATCATGAGCATTGTACAATATGTATGAATTTTTATCAAACTTGACCTGCATCAACTGAGAATGAGTTACTTTTCTTTTATGGTTTGTGCTTAGGGCAATAGAGTGGCTTTTACTAGCAATTTAATTCTTAAAGCCCTAAATCGGACTAAAAATCTAGTTTCAAAACTAAGTAGAATTGGACATTGGTCCCAAAAGCAAAGTTGTAGCTCTTTTAAAATAGAGCAACTTTGGTATTTAAAGTTTTTCAAGTTTCCATTGGGAAATTCAAATTAAACTCGAATTACTATATTCAAATTTGAATTCAAAACTTTAATTCAAAAATTATATGGAATAGGAAGATGATCTTTAAACAAAAGTTGTAAAGCTCTCTGAGTTGAACAACTTTGATGTTCATAGATTTTGAACTTATTCAATAAAAATTTGAAATTTAAACTGAATTGAAAAAGGGCCATTTACCCCCTTTTCTATAATTTCAAAAATATTTGAAATCTGAAAATACTTAAAATACGAAAGTTGTTCAGAATTTAATTTCCCACATATCTTATTTTGGGATATTTTCGGATTGTTATATAAAAACAAAAGTAATTTAGGGAATAGTCTCGGGAGGGGGTTAATTGCAAAATGTTCATCAAGATTCGAACAGGGTATTCGCTCACTGCCACGCAGCTGCTTGCCGACGAGCCGCCGCCGCCCTCGGCGAAGCAGCGCGCGTGGGCGTCGCCCTGGGACGTGGCACGAGCGTGTGTCGTGGCAAACGTCCTGAGCATCCTTATCGTTCTTAGAAGCCCAAAGCCGAGCTCGCCGTTTTCCTTTTCCCGTTCGTGTTCGCCGCCGTCGATGCTCGGTCGCCGGCCGAATTCACGGTCATCAATCCCTCTTCACCCTTTTCGTTTTGCCACCAGCTCCGTAGTGTCGTTGCGCACCCGTATAGCCTTTACCCGCGTCCCCTCCTCACCGAAGTCGTCGTGTGCCGGTCGTCTTCTCTAGAGCCGGTCGGAGCGCCGCCGCTCCTATCTCAACGTGACCAGGTCATTTGGGTGAGTTCTTGACCGCATTAGTTCATGTTCCAAGTCTTTCTTGCTATCCTGAAACTCGTGTAACCGACGGTTTTCCGTTTGGTGCTCGGAACACTTCGGAACAAGGTTCGTGCCGCCGGCCTCACTACTGGAGCCGCCATCAACGTCGACGAAGCATCTCCGGCCGTTATCCACTCCAACCAGCGCGAGCAATGCGCCTAGGTGAGCTCCATGAGGTGCTAAGTGTAGTTGGTTTAGTCTCTTATAGTCTGCCTTGGTCGGCGCGCACGTTGCCGCCGCGGTCGAGCCGCCATGGTCTCGGCCAGGCGAGCCCTGAGCTCCGACTTGTCCAACCAACTAGCTCGATAGGTACATGGGTATTTGTGGGAGCTCGGTGGTGTTTTTCCCTCGCCGTAGAGGTCGCCGGCGGTGAGTCCGGGCCGGCGAGGTGCCGCCATGGCCAGCGCCGCGCGCGCCCCTGCTCTGACTCTGCTCGAGTCGAGCAGAGGGAGGAAGAAGGGGAGAGGCCCCGGTTGGGCCTGGCCAGGCCATAGCAGGCCGGCCTACCTGCTTTGGGGCTGTGCCAAGCTGGCCAGATGCTGGGCGCAATCGGGCCGGCCCAGTACCTTTGTAATTAGTCTTTTCAATTTTAAAAGGGAATGAATAGTTACTAATTTTGCTAATTTTGAAGGAATTAATTTATAGCTCCAAAAATTCTGAAATAAATTCTGGAGCCTCTCTGTGATATGAAGAATTTATGAAAAATATGAAACTTGTATTTTGAGCACTTTCTGTAAACTGTAAAAATGTATATTTTAATTAATAAATATCACTTCTATGATTTTTGTAGCTCAAAATATAAATCCAAAAATTATGAAATTCATTGGGTAGCTATTTTGACCAATGAGCTACCTCCACAAAAATCCTTGGCTCAGTTGGATAAAGTTTTATTATTTATGATTTATTCTTAATTAATCAATTAAATTAAAATAATGATTAGTGTTAATCACTCTAGGATTTTTGTGTTATTTTGGTATTGGGTGAAGACTTAGGATCAGAAACCCTTATTGATTCTAAGCACCTTTCTTAGTGTTGAAGGTCGTGTTAGTTGTGGCTTTCTATGACTGTTAAAAATAATTAATGAATTAATTATGCAACAATAACACTGTAGGTGAGATTTTGATTACAACTTTACCGTGAAGGAAAGTTGTACTCAAGGATATTAATTTAATGCTTGTTTATTGTTAATCATGATATTTGCACTATCATTAAGCATGCATCATTATCACGTATAGTGACCGAAGGCGAGGAAGTGAAAGTCGAACAAGTCGCCGCTGACGAACCTTCCGGAGTTATCGGTGGCTTTGACATTTGCGGTTCTGATCCTGACCCGTCCCTCGCCGAACAACAAGGCAAGCCCCAGTGCATTAGCCCTCCTTGTGTTTTACAAATCTTTATCACTTTGAATTAAATTACTGCATTAGGTTGATAGGAGTTGATTGTCACCTACGTGCTGCATTTACCTGCCTTGATATATTATCCGTGAAACCTGATTTAAAGGCAAATATTTATAAAATGCTTAGCCATGCTTAATAGTTAAGCTTTTTATAAAAAAGATATTTTGTATGCTTTGGGTATACTACTATGAACTATTATAATTGTTTGACAGGGCAGTAGACTTGCATTGAGAAAGGAGTCTCAATGTAGTGTCTCTGACTATCTATTAAGAAAATGAAATGGAATCCATTAGGGACCATTCGTTGTCGGCCTGATGGATCGAGACTTTGCAACTACCCACATACTACGGAAAGCCTCTGACTCCGGTTGCTCCTTTACCTGAACCGACAACCACGCACTGGGAGTGGAGAGATGGCGAGAGTAGCGTGTACCCTCATGGCCGGCGTGCCTGGAGAGGAGAGGAGTACTGTGCTCTCGGGTGGCACTGGACCGGTTCAGGTTTTGGAAAAGCCGTGGTAGGCGGGGTTGGTATATGCAAGCTTAAGTGCTACATATGCAGTGTGGATAGGAATCCCCTGCTGGGTACTTAATCGATTCGAATCGTCGTTGCTCCTCGGTCAATGGAGACTTGATCCACTAACTTACAGCGAAGAGTGGTTCGGAACTATGTAAATATGGGAAAGGGTATTGATGACGAGGTAACTGAATGAAACAATCTAGCTTGAGATTAAATATTAAGCTGATTTAGAGAGCTTTTCTGCAAAACTCTTTGATTCTTGCTAAAGCCTCTCCTTGATTCCCCTTAGCCTGCATTCCTGAGTCTTCTTCCCAATTTTTAGTCGGGTAAGTCTTGCGGAGTACCCCTCATACTCAGGGTTTGTTAATCCCATGTTGCAGGCAATCAGCAACCCAAGGTCTGTGTTGGACCTTGCTGTATGACGGTGTTCGAGGAAATGGTCCAAGAAGATAGTGATAGTGAGTGAGTATTTGATCCCTGGGCAGGGATGTTATGTAACATAAGTGTTGTATAAGCTACTTACCTACTGCCACTACTCATATTTTGGTTTGTAATAATTGCTCTTAATGTATAATTAAGAACACGGGTTTGTAATCCTATGTAATATTTTAAGTCTTCCGCTCTTGTACTCCGAGTTGTAAAATTTATATGAAATGTTGTACTCTGCAATTTCTTCGCAATTAAGATCCTGTTCGGAGGAAACGGGTTTACTCGTAAACCCGGCAGACCCTTTTAGGTTATACGGGTCATCTGCACGGCTGTCGGAGGTCTTTGGGACGACGACAGGTGCATGTGGGCCATATAGCTTAGGAGGTTCTGTCACAATGCTCAACTATTGCAAGCTATCCAAGACGAAGAAGCACAATGCTAGGCGGGATGGTTCCAATACTAGCCGCCACCACAATGAGCAAAAGGACAAGCTTGGGGGAGACCTCTCCCCCACCAAGGTAAGTATTTTATCCTAACTATTTACATTATTTTAATTTCTTGCATATATAAAAAAATGCATAAGATAAAAATACCAAAAATATTTCCCTTAAATCCATATGTCTCATGAATGTTTATCTTCCTCATGGAAATGATGAATAGTTGCTCTGTTAATGTTTCTTTAATGCCTAGTTTACAACTTAGTATTTCTTTGAGTATGGATTACTTGGCTCATTTAAATCATCATGAACCTGAAAACTTTATGGCTGCTAAGCACAAGTCTAAGTTGTTGTGAGATCTGATATAGTGAAACAAGAGCTACTATAATATTGTTCTAAGCATGCATGATTACTGGAGATTTATTTCTAAATCAATCAAAACCTTATTGTTCCTCAATGGTGATAAATTCCTACCACAGCCATATATGTTACACATGTCTAAAACCTTCCACTTAAGCTATTTGCTTTGTATTGAGTGTTGTCAAGTTTTGTTGACCCTTATTGAGAGTCTTATCATGCTCCCAAGATCAAGATCACGTACACACCACATATATACATGCTGCTTCTACACTGGAAGTACGCAACCACATGCCTTTCATTTCCACCAAATAAATGCTCCATGTGTTAAAGTCATAGAAAATCTCTCTTAATCATTATGGTAGTAGAGAAAAAAGGCTATGAAAATAAAAAGAAAGAAAGATGGACACAAGAGAGTCCATACAAAAGAAAAGAAAAATATTTGAGCAAGTGTAGGCTCATAAATAAAAGAAAGAAAAAAACGATAGCCATGTCTCTAAATTTTAGAGAGAGATACAGTTCAAATAGAGGAGCATTATATTCCATCATCATCCACACACTTGCACATCTTGATCTAAGGGCATGACACTTCTCTCTTTGGATCCAAGCATTGACTCTACAACATATGGAAAGTAAGTATGCCATTGTTAACACCAAATTTTGGACTGGGAGCCGACAGCTGATACCAGAGGAAGATAGCCGATCTCGGAAGCAGATTCTGTCCAGCGGAAGGAAGGAAACAGCCAATTGCACGGTAAATCGGTTATCGGGCCAAGGTGATAGGAGGCGCGCAGCGACAGTATTGATGACATCATCCAGAGTCCGCGCCGCCAGGGTGTGATCACGATCGGAGTCCATTATGGAAAGAGAAGGTTGGACCCCAAGTTACCTTAGATATAGGATAGTTTGTTAGTTTCCTTATTTATTGATAAGTTGTGATTCGACTAGGACTCTATCTTCTTACGCTCAGGGTATAAATATAAGCCCTCAGCCATTGATATCAACAACACAACATCAATACAACACAACTTTCGGCTCCGGCCAACAAACCCTAGAGTCAGTCGAGTCCGGCGAGTTACTTCATCCAGGCTGGGTATCATCCGGTGGGCGCAGGCTTGCTTGTAAGTATCGTCAACCCCTGTTAAACTATGTCTTTTTAGCGTCATCCGGTGGACGTGGAAGCATGGTGGACCAGGGTCCTTGCTAAGCTCTGTTTCTTTGGCGTCATCCGGTGGACGTGGGAAGCATAGTGAGTCAAGGATGATTCACGCTGGTTTACTCGATTAATCTGTATTAACCGTCATCCGGTGGACGAGATGCAGATTAGGACGGTTTTCACACGCGGATTAGTTATCGATTCGTGTTCGTTTGCTTGATCAATCTATTAGTTAATGTCATCCGGTAGACAGGGTATAGATTGAGATAGTTTGCACGCATGGATTAGTTATCGGCTCTAGCTAAATATGGCAATTTAGTTAGATTCATTAAGTTATCAGTATTGTTTGTTTAAATTGATTTACCTTGTTATAACAATATCTTTGCCCGATCAAGATTGATAGATTTGGCCTTAGACTTACTTGAATCTGATCGTCGTTTATGCTCTTTTATGCTTATCTTACCACGATAATTGATTCCATGCTTACATCGGCTAATTCCCTATTAATCTTGTTCGTTACATGTTGTGTGTTCGGTTCTAGTTGAGACGTAAGTGGTTCTGAGGTTATCGTAAGTCTTATCTTCGTGTCCTTGTTTAAGCATAATGTCGTCCGGTGGATGTTATGTATTAAGTTAAACTGAGTGTCATCTGGTGGAACAGGTTTAACCTGAACAAGGTTCGCTAGATTAGACTTGCTTTAATTTGAGGTCTGTTTATGACTACGCTAGCATTCGTTCGTGCTTCATGGACCCTGCATCGGCTAAAAAGCCGATTCAGTTGTGCTTTCACGAATAGATCGTGCATATAGACTTATTTGGATATCAAATGATCTAACTTTGTTTGCTGGGTTTGTTAAAGCCGCCGGCCTTCTAGACCAGCTTTACTAGATCTCTGCTTGTTTGATGTACAGATCAGATCTATACACGTGATCTATTTTTTTTTTACACATTAACCGAATTAGATCGGCTAGCACGTTGTTATCCTTACATGAATATCCTGATAGCTGTTTTACTTCATTATTATACTATCGGTTCATAACTGTAACACCCGAAAAATTGCATTCTTTTAAATAGTGGGAATTTATTTAATTATGCAATTAGTTGATCATTCCAATATAGAAAAATAATAATTTTTCACAAATATAAATTCAAACCTAGGTCATTCACATGTTTGTTGCATTCATGCTGGAGCACCATTTTTGATGTGATGCTTGGATTTTATTTCAACTCTCAAATATTCAAAAAATCCCTTTTGAAAGTCTATTTAAAAAAATCAATTGAAAATAGCAAAACCCTCTCTTTCTCTGATCTGGCCGAGGGCCATTCTTTTTCCTTGTTGTGCAGCCGGCACAGCATCATCCTTCTCTCTGCCGTGGGCCAAAGGCAGCACGCAGGTCAGCCCAGCAGAGCTGAGGCCGCGTGCGCCCCTCCTTCCTCCTTTGCAGCTGACGAGCGGGACCCACGGGTCAGCCCCTTCCTTCTCCACCTCCCTCGCCGCGCGAACAGAGACGCCGCTGCCGTGTTCATCCGCTGCGGCCGAGCACGCGCGCGCGAAGCGTCCCTCTGCCGTGACTGCCAGCCCGACCCCAGCGCTCGGTGCTACCGACCTGTGGGACCCACAGGACAGCCCCTCCCCTTCCCTCTACGCCGCGCCGAGAAGTCCGAAGCAGAGAAGAAACGGCCGAAGCCGATTTCACCGCTCGCCGTGTTTGATTCAATCTCCGAGATTGTCGTCACACCTCGGGAGTACTTAAGTAGCGCCACACCCCCTCATAGCCATCACCCAACCCTAGCCGCCTCTTCTCGCCGCCACTGCCGAGCTCCCGCGAGAACCCGAGCAGCCACCGCCGCGAGCAATTAGCTCGATTCGCCACCAATTTCCTCCCGGTAAGCCTTTGAGGAGCTTCGCTGTGATCTTGTGAAGTTCCCGAGCACTTTCCCCCTTCGATTTGTGCACTGACACGCCTCCGCCGCCATTGTAGAGAGCCACCGTCCGCCGGGTCACGCCGCGAGCTATCTCCAAGTCGATTTCCGACCTTCCCATCACCTTAGGTGAGCTTGCGATGCTCTGCTCTTTCTCCCGGTACCCTTCCCGACCTATTTCATGCACCGAAGGCCGAGTTCATCTTCTCCGGCGATGCGCCGGCCATGGCGCCGCCGTGGCCTCTCTGTTTTCCGGCCGGCCGCCTGCCCATACCCCCGATCTATTCTCGGCCGTCGGTTTTAAATCGGACGGCCCAAAATAGAAAATACCCCTTCGGTCGCCTTTTTGCAAAAGAGACCCCGACGTTTTTAATGTTCAAACCCGCACTCCTTAGCGCCTCCAGCCGGTTACGTTTTGTCCTTTCAAAAGCGTATTTCCTCTCGGTATTCGGTAAAATACGTTTTCCAGTTTAAAAGGCGCATTTCAATTCGGTGTAGATGAAAATGTGTTTTCAGATTTGAAACCAAAATTGTTTCATTTATAATTTCCACGTTTTAGCTCTGATTTGAACGATACAAATTGCGTTAGATTCGTAATTTCATAATCTATCTGATGGTACCACTGTTTCATATATTTTCAACTTTTAAAATTTGAGATTATATTTAATCTATTATTATTCTATTATAAATCTTGTAAAATTCATATCTTCCTCGTTTTAAATCCGATTTGCACAAACTTTATATCGATGTGATCGTAGCAACGTATAGATTAGTTTTATAAAGTTTTTATTTTTTTATCTCTATTGGTATACTGTTCTAATCAATAGCTTTGTTTGCTTTGCATGATTGCACTGGATGTGTGTATGTTGATTTGGTGATCGAGTATAGACGGTGAGCTTTACGTGGGTGATCAAGATCAGTACTTCGACAACCTGGATCACCAGGAGTTTGCTGATCAAGGCAAGTATTAGTATGGATCATCCTTGTTGTCCTATTCACCAAATAAATAATTGCATTTGCATGTGTCTTCCTTGTTAACCATAGTTACTTCCTAGTTTTGTTATCCTGTTCCTTGCAACCTATGGGATTATGCATATGGTAATTGAGGCTAGTGCGTTATTGCTATCATGATCATGTAAACTGATTAATTGAATATGCCATAAGGATTAAAAGATGCCTTTTTAGCAACATGGAACTAGGGGATTGGGGCATAGTTTTGTGATGCACCATATCCTTCCCCCTTGGTAATGATCTGTCAGCAAAAGCTGGGACTTACAGTGCAACTATGAGGGCTACATGGCTCTGGTTTTAGTCAAGTATAGGTCCTTTTTCTAGCTTGTTAGAGGTTACCGAAAGGCGTGATGGGGCCTGACGACTCGGGTATAGTGCGGCTCTTGTCCGAGTGTGTATAGCCTGCGTGACCTTGTGCCACGACGAAGGGGGGCTCTACATCTGCTTGCCGGGTCCCTAGCGGCCCTAACTTGTTAGACGAAGTATTTTGAAAGAGTTCATAGTGAAACCCTGCTCTCTCACCTTGGTAGTGTTATGGGAGTAATTAACCCGAGCAAATGGGAATCACGGCTCATAGTGAAAGTGTACAACCTCTGCAGAGTGTAAAACTGGTATACTAGCCACGCTCACGGTCACGAGTGGCCCGGAAAACTCACGGAGTAGTTATTTTTCGGGGTGATGTTTACTTGTTGCTAGTCTATTTATTGCTACTCATTAATTGTGTTTACTATGATCATGAGAATGGGCTTATTAACTTGTTGCTACCCAACTGCATAAAAGAGGATTAATTAAAAGCAACCTGCTATTAAACCGTGTCAACCCTTTTGAGCCTCATGAACCCATGCTAGTCTTGTTGAGTACGACATGTACTTACGCTTGTTTATTTTTCATTACTTGGTTAAAAATCCCGGATGGGTAACAGATGGTGATAGTGATGAGGACTACCCAGAGGACTACTAGACTTGTGCTTCACCAGTCGACGTCCCTGTGCTATGGAGCTACCGCGAGAGTTATCTTTATTTTCCGCTGTGTAATGACTTTGATATTATTCGCTATGTATTAAACATTGGTTATGATACAATTTATGCAATTTGTTGGCTTATGTGTGTGACTGGTCTCTGGGTGCACATAAGGTTATGCATCCCATTTTATCCTTGAAATTGGGTGTGACAATAACATGACGAAATCGGCTTTCTAGTCGGTCTCCGATTATACTGGCTCTTTGAGCCGTACAGTTGGAACTATCTGGACTCACTAGTTAGTTCCGCCTTGTGTTACTGATTATCTATGTTTCCTTGTCAATTGTAGGTCAAATTGACTGGCACGCTTGGGTGTTACCGACACTCCCAGACCAGGTCTGAAGCTAGCTGGATCTGCGAGAGCTCTACTGCTTTCAAGGGTCGTTTCCGGCTTCGCTGGTGTGTTGGGCTCAGGGAACCACTTTTTGCGCCAACACACTTTTTGGCATGCTCGGTGGGACTCAAGGAACCACTTACTGAAGACCATGGCAAAAGGAAAGACCGCGGCAGACGGCTCCTCCAAGGAGGCCAGAGGCCCCAGAGATGATGGTGTCCTCAGGGTCAGGATCGAAGACCTCAACGAGGAGGACGCGGCAGTGCTGAACAAGATCGTCGAAGAATTCGCTGATGCCTGCCTGCTTTCATTCAGCAAGCAGTGCGATGGCACCATAGTGAAGAAGAATGCATTCCGGAGGTGGATCATGGACGGCCATTCTGATAAATCTGAAGAGGAGTGCAGGGCCGACCTCAAACAGATGCTGGAAGAAGCAACCTAGGAGGCCGCCTATTCAGCAGTCGGCCACCACCACAAATCCTTCCTACAGACGTTCTATAACATCATGAAGACCGTCCTCAAGCGGCAGGATTGGGAATCTTTGGGTCCGATTTACTTCAACATACCCGCAGAAGACGCGGATCCAAAAGCAGCGGCAGGGACCTCCAATTCCTCACCGCAACAGCCGAGCCAGCCGAAAGCGCCAGTGCAAGGTGCCACGGTGGCCGGTTTGGCTCAAAAAATAGCAGCTTCTCCCAGATTATACAAAGATCACACTCTAGAAGAGATCGCCGCTTTCATGCATGCCACTGGGCAGATGGTGAACTCGATGAACTCACCAGTGGTGAACCCGGCGGCTAGAAGTACGCTGGCGGCAGACACGTCCAACCCTACCCCTGGATACCACGAGGGGATTACATATCAAGACCTTTAGGCAGCGCCGCATCCGGGGTACGCCCAGATGCCTAACAATCAGTTGCTGGAGCAGATGAGTGCCATGCTCCGTGATACGTTCAGTTTGCAGCCGAAGACCGGGACTGGAATCAAGTACAGGCGTCCTTACCCCGAATGGTACGACCGAGTGACGTTGCCGCCCATGTATCGCTTGCCTGACTTCTCCAAGTTCAGTGGGCAGGACGACGTCACCACCATGGAGCACATCAGCCGCTACCTGACCCAACTCGGCGAGGCCTCATATGAGGTAGCTCACAGGGTCCGGCTCTTTCCGCTATCACTGACAGGGCCGGTGTTTAGCTGGTTCGCGTCCATGGAGCCTGGCTCGATTCAAGGTTGGGAAGATCTGGAGACCAAGTTCCATAATTACTTCTTCTCTGGCACCGGGGAGAAGGACATCACAGATCTCACCAACATGCGCCAAAGGCCGAATGAAGTTGGATCGGTTTTCGTCAGGCGATTCAGGGAAACCAGGAACATGTGCTACTCCTTGAACCTGAACGGTAAGCAGCTCACCAAGATAGTGGTTAGTGGGCTGCTCCCACACGTCCAAGAAAAGCTGGTGGACACCAAGTTCAACAGCATCAGCGAGGTGATGCAGAGGGTGACCGCATTAGAGTAGCAGGCCCAGAGCTTCAAGAAGGAATCGAAATACAAGCAGTCGGCTTACGTCTGTAATTCCGACTCAGAGGATGGGGAGGATGAAGAAGTGGCCGCTGTTGAGCTCAAATGGGGTACAAAGCCCATGGCCGTGCCAAAAGGTTGGAGCACGGAGGATCAATACGACTTTGACATGCGCAAGCTGGACAAGCTCTTCGACCTGTTAGTCAGCGCGGGCCACATCACCTTCCCGGCTGACTACGTCAAGCCATCTCCTGAAGACTTGCAGGGGAAACCATTCTGCCAGTACCACGGCCTCACCTCACACTCCACAAACGGCTGGCGCAATTTCAAAGCAGCGATACAGAAGGCCATTAGGCGCGGCCTGTTGAAATTTGAGGCCCCTCCCAAGGGGAAGATGAAAATCAATAAATTCCCATTCCTGAAAGGGCAGAACATGGTCCAGATTGCAAACCCCCCAGCCAAGGTGAAGGTGCTGACCTCCGAAAGGGCCAAGAAGAACTCCTCGGTTGATACCGATGCGCAGATCACAGCTGAGGAGCTGGCGCTGATCAAAGAAAGGAGGGAGCAGAACCAGAAGCAGCTAGGAGAGTCCTAACGGCACCAAGAGCAGGAGGCCCACACACCAGCATCTCCTGAATAAGTGGCAGCGTCAGAAAGAGAAGGACCATCAGAGGCAGCTGCAGCGCGAAGAGGAGGAATACCGCAGGTGGCTCCGCGAGGAAGAAGAGGTGCGCTATCACGAAGAACTGGTTCGCCGCCGGGAAGGTGAGGAGGATCACTGGCATTGCCCGTTCTTCAGACACTGCTCGAACGAAGGCTTGAGACTGCCAATGCTGCGCAACTGTCCAGAGTGCAGCGATCAGTACCGAGAGTACAGGCAGTCCCAGGTCAACCGCCGGTCTGTGCACGAGAGGCTAGGAAGCCCCCGTAGCCCGCAGGATCGGCGTGAAAAAAGGGACCTGCGCGATCGGCTTGATGAGGCGATGGTTGAACGCCAACGGCCGATTTGGCCGGAGAACCAGTGGTGCCCGGGGGATCTAACTAGAAGCCAAAGGCGCCGGGTGTAGCGGCTCAGGAACAGGGAGCTCCAGGCTGAGGGGCGTGCCAAGTGGGTGTTGCGCGAAAAGCCTTCACAAAGTAATGGGAAAGCTGTGGCCGACGCGCAGATGGTGTTTGTGCTACCTGCAGAGTTCATAGCCAAGAAGTACGATACCGATTCCGCTCAGACGACTCGGGATCAGAAGAAGGAGTGGCCAAGTTAGTGCTCGCACAGCAAGCTACTTTTGACAAGCCGGCCAAGAATCGACATCTGAAGGCCCTTTACCTCAAAGGTTACGTCGACGGCATGCCCATGACGAAGATGCTAGTGGACGACGGCGCCACTGTCAATCTCATGCCCTACACCACATTCCGCAAGCTAGGCAAGGGCCCCGATGATCTGATAGAGACCGATCTGATGCTCAAGGATTTCGGGGGCAATTCTTCCAACACTCCGGGGGCAATCAACGTCGAGCTGACAGTGGGGAAGAAGACACTGCTCACCACCTTTTTCGTGATCGACAATAAGGGCGCCTATAGCTTGCTGCTAGGACACGACTGGATCCATGCCAACTGCTGTGTGCCATCCACCATGCATCACTGCCTCATTCAGTAGCATGGCGATGAGGTCGAAGTGGTCCCGGCCGACGACTCGGTCAGCGTGGCGACGGCGGATGCCGTGTACTAGGAAGCTGGGGATCATGACTGTTTCTCCGGCAAGGTTTGGGAAGGAGGCTCCATCAGGATCAGCGATGAGGGTCAACAGCCGATCAGGGCAATCGGCTCTGAGTCTTTTTATTAAATGGAGAATCCGATCGATGGCACAGAGGGTAAGTTGGGGCAAGGATTCACGTCGGCCGACAAGCTCGAAGAAGTAGATGTTGGACCTGGCGACAGGCCAAGGCCGATGTTTATTGCCGCCAACCTAAACCCGGCGTTCAGGCAGGAGCTGATTCAACTGCTAAAGGAGTACAAAGATTGCTTCGCCTGGGAATATTATGAAATGCCTGGATTGGACAAATCTATTGTTGAGCACAGCCTACCCATCAAGCCAGGGTTTCGGCCACACAAGCAGCCTCTATGTCGGTTTAGAGAGGACGCTCTACCCGACATTAAGGTCGAAATCACGAGGCTGTTAGAAGCCAAGTTCATTCGAGCTTGCCGATATGCCGAATGGATATCGAACATCATCCCTGTGTACAAGAAAAATGGTAAATTGCGAGTCTGCATCGACTTCAGGGATTTAAATAGAGCTACACCGATGGATGGCTACCCTATGCCAATAGCCGATTTGCTGGTAGACTCGGCTGCTGGGCACCAGGTCATTAGCTTCATGGATGGCAATGCTGGTTATAATCAAATTTTTATAGCTGATGAAGACATCCCGAAGACTGCCTTTAGGTGTCCTAGTGCGTTTGGTTTGTTTGAATGGGTGGTCATGACGTTTGGTTTGAAGAATGCCGGTGCAACTTATCAGAGAGCAATGAATTACATATTTCATAAGTTGATTGGCAAAATCGTTGAAATCTAGATGACGTGGTGTTGAAATCCAAGAGCTATAAGGATCACCTGGCCGATCTGAGGGCCACTCTGGAGTGCACAAGGAGACATGGCTTGAAGATGAATCCTAACAAGTGTGCATTTGGCGTGTCGGCTGGCGAATTTCTGAGATTCATCGTCCACCGCAAAGGGATAGAGATCAGCAGCAAGAGCAAGAAGGCGATCGATGAACTTGTACCTCCAACCAACAAGAAGGAATTGCAATCCTTGCTCGGTAAGATTAACTTTATCAGAAGGTTAATCACCCACTTATCAGAGAAGGTGCTGCCGTTCTCGCCATTGTTGAAGCTCAAGAATGATCAAGAGTTCAAATGGGGTGACGTGCAACAGAAGGCTTTTGACGAAATCAGAGAATACATGAAAACTTCACCTGTCTTAGTACCGCCATGGACAGGGAAGCCTTTTAAGTTGTATGTGATGGCCGAAAGCCATACTATTGGATCGGCCCTTTTTCAAGAGTTTGAAGGGAAGGAGAGAGCAGTTTTCTACCTGAGCAGGCGGCTCCTTGACCCTGAGACAAGATATACACCGACCGAGAAGTTGTGCTTGTGCCTATTCTATTCATGTACCAAGTTGAGGCACTACCTGCTTGCCTCGGAGTGTGTGGTGGTGTCCAAGGAGGATGTCATCAAGCACATGTTTTCGATGCCGATTTTAAATGGTCGGATCGGCAAATGGATCGTGGCGCTTTCAGAGTTTGACTTGAGGTTCGAATAGGCTAAGGCCGTCAAAGGCCAGGCGATAGCCGATTTCATCACATAGCATCACGGAGGACCGGCTAATGTGGCAGATATAGCGCCATGGACTATGTTCTTTGATGGCTCTTCATGCAAACAAGGTGGTGGCGCCGGAGTAGTGCTCATCTCGCTACGAGGCGTGCGCTTTGAGTATGCTTTCCAGATCGGGCCGATTGTCACAAACAATCAGGCTGAATATGAAGCCGCGTGGAAAGGTTTTCAACTTCTGCATGAAGCAAAGGCCGATGCAGTTGAGGTATTTGGCGATTCACAACTAGTCATCGACCAATTGCTCGGCCTGTATGAGTGTAAAGACGAGATACTCAGAGGCTATTATGACAAGTGCCAGGCTCTCATCAAGAAGTTCATGTCGGTATCTCTCTGTCACATCCCCAGGGCCCAGAACCAGGAGGCCAATCGGCTGGCGCAGAACACGTCGGGTTATCGGCCTATGCAGGAGATTTACAACAGTGAGCAATCAGCTGATGACTGGAGGGGCGAGATAGCAGGTTACCTGGCAAATCCTTCACAACAGGTCAACAGAAAGCTAAGGTACAAAGCCACCAAGTACGTGTTGCTGGATGGTAAGTTGTACTACAAGACTGTTGAAGGAGTGATGCTCAAATGCCTAGGGGCAGAGGAATCGGTGAAGCTGATGAGCGAAGTACACGATGGAGTCTGCGGTGCACATCAATCGGCTCACAAGATGAAGTGGATCATCAGGAGGACTGGTTACTATTGGCCTACGATGCTGGAAGATTGTTTTAAATATTATAAAGGGTGTCAAGAATGCCAGAAGTTTGGAAATATACAGAAGTCTCCAGCCTCTGCTATGAATCCTATAATCAAGCCA
This sequence comes from Eremochloa ophiuroides, assembly GCA_038502445.1. NCBI lineage: Eukaryota > Viridiplantae > Streptophyta > Magnoliopsida > Poales > Poaceae > Eremochloa > Eremochloa ophiuroides. The sequence continues at coordinate 32,046,862 of JAHLJS010000006.1, read as the reverse complement.
TGTCCGTTTAGAGGATGGGGTATTGATCTAATCGGCCAAATCTACCCACCATCGAGCAAGGGTCACAAATGGATCCTGGTGGCGACTGATTACTTCACCAAGTGGGTAGAAGTCATTCCTTTGAGGAACGCCACTTCAGCTGACGTGATCGAATTTGTAAAGGAGCACATTATTTTCAGGTTTGGCATACCTCAGACGATCACAACCGATCAGGGGACAATGTTCACTTCAGAGGAGTTTATGACCTTTGCCGATGACATGGGCATCAAGATTTATAATTCATTGCCCTATTATGTCCAGGCCAATGGACAAGCAGAAGCTTCCAATAAAATTCTGATCAAGGTCATCAAGAAAAAGATTGAGCAGAACCCCAGAAAATGGTATTCGCATCTGAGCGAGGCGCTATGGGCATATCACATGGCACAGCATGGATCGATCAAAGCTTCACCATATGAGCTAGTCTATGGACATGCTGCTGTCCTACCATGGGAGATTCAGTCTGAGACACGGCGCGTCACATTGCAAAACAAGCTTACAGCCGGTGAATACAAAGACATTATGATGGACAGTCTAGAAGATTTGCACTGTCATCGGCTTAAGGCTTTGGAATACATTGAAAGGAACAAGGTACGGGTGGCCAAGTATTACAACACTAAGGTAAGGAGCAAGAGCTTCACCGAATCAGAGCTAGTATGGAAAGTCATTCTGCCTATTGGTACGAAAGATAGCCGATTCGGTAAGTGGTCAACAAACTAGGAAGGCCCGTATCGTGTGGTTGAATGCGCCCCGGGTAATGCTTACATCCTTGAGGATTTAGAAGGATAGAGACTCACCAGGGCCATCAACGGGAAGCATCTGAAGAAATACTACCCTAGCATCCTAGTTGGGGGTGATAGCCGATTCATGTGAATCTGGCTCTAACAGCCAATGCCGTGTAAGCGGGTCGCCTTCAGGACAAAAATGGCCGACATCGTAGTAATGAGTCGCCCTTAGCACAAAAATGAAATACCCTCGATGGGGTGTAACAGCTGATGTGATAAGCATCGCCTTTATTTCTGATTGTACTTACAGGAGCCCTATTACATTCTAATCATGCGTGGCTTTGTCTATGATATCCTGGGCGTCGGTGACAGCCACGACCTCGTCGGCATGAGGGAAGAAGTTCGCCAGTTGGGCGCTGCATATTTTGACCCTCCGGGAACCCGGGCTCGATGGCCTCCAGAGCAATGCCGGAGCAGAGTCGCGCGGCTGTGAGAGCCCCAGTGGCGCTGTGACGAACGCCGGCTATGGCCACCTGGGAGACGCGGTGGTGAACATCCAGGAGCCGCTCCGCCCGCGTGTTGCCACGGGCATTGACGGCATTGGCGGCGGTCTCGGTGGCCACACGCAACTCTTCAAGCTGCGCGGTCAGGGCTGCAAAAGAAAGAAGTGTCAGCATGAAGGTGATCGTCAGCGCGTCACAATTCAAGATGTTACCGGCCACTGCAGCGTCCGATTCGGCGAGTTGGGCTTGCACCCTGGCCACCTCGGTTTCAGCGGCCTTAAGGGCAGCGGCTTGGGCTTCGGTGACGCCCTGCAGCCGGCCATTCTCCTTCGTAGCCTCTGAGTAGAGGTTACGGTACTCCACCATCTGGTAATGGAATCGGCGACCGTCAGCGGCGGTGTAGGACCCATCAGAGGACCCCGATTCTGATCCAGCGCTCAGGGCTGGATTTTGAGGGGGTTCCTGAGGAGGCGCAGTTTGGAGAGGCCGGGTGTCCACGCCAATCGGTGCTCCCGGTGGGAAAGGAATCACACGGGCCTGACTGAAGGTTGACAAAGAAGCAGATGTGTCTGAATCGAAAGAAAACCAATGTCTTGGGTACAGACTGATTTACCTGCTGTAGATGGCTAACTGCCGGGGCGTCACCCAGCGACGACGGCCGTGATGTGGGTCAGCAGCGGCATCTGTGCCAGGGGTAGCTCCAGCGGCTGCAGGGACGGCCTGAGACGGCCTGGCACCGGTTCCTGAACCTCCGACACTGGCAGTTCCTGCATCACTGCGCAAGACGGTGATGGTCAGATCAGATCAGATCAGTGTATCAAGAAGTGAGCAGCAGCCTTACCCTAACCAGGCTCGCAGGTGATGCCTCCGTTCACCCACGGCTCACAGGCTCCGGCTGAAGTTGTCACCTTCGGCGGAACCCGAGGCCGGCCGCTTGCCGTGGTTTCCGTCGCTAGCCATGGATTTGGTTTTGGGGATTTGTTTTCTCTGATCTGAGGAGAGAAGGCCAGGTGAGCAAAGGCTTTGATGTTGTGGTTGCTCGCTCAGGCTGAGCGTGTATTTATAAAGATGAGGGCATCGAGACGGTTTCCGTCCTCGGAAGGCGAGACGACGCGGCGGATTTTAGGTTGCGGTTAATCCGTGTTTCTTGAATCCGGAACAGTTGCCAAATCAGGGAGACGAAGCGCCGCCATCAGTGGTCGCACACCGATCGGGTTTTTGGATCAGGCTGCCTAGCCGATCCTATTGTGAATGCCAACAAGCCGATTCGTAGTGAATCAGGCTGAGAGGTTAACTCTAAGGGAAAGTAGAACAAAGCCGATGCTAAGACGCAGGCCCGTAAGCCGATTCGTATGTAGAACGGATCAAGCTGAGTAATCGATTCTAAGGAACAATGCAAGCCTGAGAGCCGATTCGCATGCAGAAACGTATCAGGCCGAACAAGTCGATTCGAAACAGGACGAAGCCGATATTAAGGTGTGAATCCAAAGGCAGATCGGGCTAAATGTTCAAACTTAGGATGAAACAGCAAGAGAACAAAGTTGCAAATAGAAAAGAACATGCCAAGTAGTATATCCATCATATTACAAAGTCAATAAAGATCGGATCAGTTCCACTAATTCAGCACGGAGCGCATGGCCAGCCTGCAACAATTGTTGATCTCGGTTTTTAGTGGACTGCAATAGATCCAGGCGTTGGCATGTCTTCCTGCCTGCAACGACCAAGCTGTTGATTTCCTTCTTTTTCTGGGAGAGCTCGATTGTGCTGGTGGAAATGGTGATTTCGTGCTCGCTGATAGCCGACTCAACTGCTTTCAGTTGTTTTCTCAGTTGGTCTCATTTCGTTTTCAGTGTTTCCAGTTCTATTTCAGCTGTGCCGATTGAAGATTTGAGCAGCCTGGCTCGATCGGCTAATCCAGTGGCCTCTTGTCTGTTGGCCGATTTATTGTTCCTCAGCTGTTCAAGCTATGCCAGGTTTCCATGAGCAGTGATAATCTCTGATGCTGTAACTTTAAGATCACCGAGTCTCTGCAGGGATTTTAAGGCTGTCAGATTGGTTTGCTGCTGGACAAGTTCGACTATTTGATCAACCAGTCCGGGGTTGGAGGCCAGAGCAACTAGATCACCCTCTAGGTAGGGGTAGAAGTGTTCTCAGCTGATAGTTAAAATCTGGCTCTGAAAGCTTCTCGGAGGAAGAGGCAAGTTCATCTCTATCGCAGAATTCTTCTATGTCAAATGAATAGCCGGGAGACGAAGGCTTCGGTACCTGCAATACATACATTCTCTCATCAGAAAGGGTACAATATAGATTAATTATTTTCTGGCAGAGACAGGATACCTGAATGAGGCCTGAGGTCTGTAGGGTTGATGCTGATGTTGCTTGTTTGACTAAGACAGTTTTGTCTCCTACGGCATGCGGATCCTTAGCCGTCATTGTCTCAGGCAGATGGGTTTCTGCAAACCAGGAGTAAGAGCAGTATGGAAGTAAGGATAATTGCTAACAGCCAAATAGGAGTTACCTGGATTCCTCTCAGGGGGAGACTCCTCTTCTTCAAGGTTCATCCAGACTTCGTCAGAAGGGCTGTTCGGCTGTATTTTTGAAAAGAAGATTTGGTGAACCAGGGTATCTGCGTTGAGAAGAGAAAAGCCCAACGAGTAGTACCTGAGTTTTGGCTCCTTCTTCCTGGATCCCTTATTCCTGAGCAGCTGACTCTTCATGGCCAGTGGATTCTGGTGATTCTTCGGCCTGTTTCTCTCCTAAGATATCTTGAATCGGCTGGGGTTTCACCTGGTAAAAAGCCGATTTAGGGATCGGAGCATACTGCAATAAAGGAAGGTCGATGCCAGGTCTGGATACCTGAACTTTTCTTATCGAACGGCGTTTCTTGGGTGCTTGCTTTTGAAGCTGAGATGCAGCTGGTCGTTTTGAGGCAGAAGGGGGTGTCAGTATAACAGGGCCTGCCTATTAGTTTTCGTAGCGTCGGTGCTCGAGAACCTAGCCTCGCTGTCGGACAAGGGGGGTAGTATTCCACTCGCTCTGGTGGATTGGATGACGAGTTCTGCGAGAAACATCTGTCAGGTAACATGTTTGACTAAAGCCGTTTTTACTGGAATCGGCTGAGAATACTTACTGCTCGGGAAGATTTAAAGTTCGAGTCCAGGGCTCTGCACTTGTCATGGACAGTCTGGCAGAACAGGTGAGCGTGCCATCGCTGCCACTAGTCATCAAAACTCTGATGGGTGATGCAGACTTGATTCCACGGCTTCGCCGAGAATGTGGGCAGGTTTGCTCCAAGTTGAAAAATTTTGCCAGCCTGAAGGAGCTCTGTAACGTTCTCCCTGGGTTTCAAGGTATTCAAGAAAGGGAGCCAAGGGGGCAATTGGCCAAAGCCTAGCTGTCTTGCCACTATGTTTGGGTGATAAAATTCATAAGAGGGATAGCTAGTAGGCTTGCCGCTTGCGCTTCGAAGGTGTTTGAAGTCTACTGGCAAGGCACAAGGTTTTATGATTGCATTCAGGATTCTGGTAGCCTCATCATCAGAGCACCCGTTGTTGAACTTGAAGCTGGAGGGTGCTGGAAATTCATCTTCATCCTCATAGGGGAACCAGGTAGTAACCTTTGGTCCCAAGCCCCTGTATAATGTTTCCAGCATGTTGCCCTTTGTAGTTGGGATGGTTATGGCAGAAGCAGCTTCACCATAGCTTTGACAGCCTCTGGTTTTTGGATCCTCTTCCTCTGAGTACTCGGTGGATGGAAAGCTGAGGTCCTGGAGTTGTGTTCTTACCAGCTTGTGCAGATACATATTGAGCCACAGCTGTACTTGCCACCAAGGGCCTGTTATGCATTGTACTTCTTCACCTATGATCAAGGAGCTGAACACCCGGTTCATAAGCCTATATGCTGCACCCAACAAGAGTTTGCCCAGGGGGATGGAGTGCCCTTGAGCCAGTTTCTCTGCCAAGACCCGATAAGGGTATGCTGGTCCGGCAGTGGCACCACAGAACACGAATCTCTCAAGTCACATGGTCAAAAACGCGACGTGTTCTTTCTCGCTGACGGAAGAAGAGGTTTTCTGGTGGTGTTGAACATAGCCACTCCACCCTTTGTATGTGTCCAGCTTCGGGAAGTACGGGTCCTTCTTGCCACTGGTGCAGAGATCCCAGAAGTCATACGATCCAGTGATTTGAAGCCCGGTGAGCATGTGGATATCGCCCAGGGTAATGGTTTTTGGACCGTCTCTGAATACAAAAGTGTTCAGGGAGTTGGACCAAAAGTGGCTGGCGGCTATCAGGAGCGGTTCATTCTTTGCCATCTCTGATAATGATAGATCAAGACATTGGCTCAGATGGCGCATCTCCCAGTCCGCGCGTTTCTTCGCCGCGACGCGGCGGAACCAGTTCCTCCATCCAGCAGGTACGCTCGTCCAGTTTCTGAAGGACTTGGCCTAGGAAGAGGCGCCCATCATGGAGCTTCAGAATGGGAACTGGTTGGTTTCTTGAACGATGAAATCTTTGGGGACCGGATCGCCCATCAGACCCAGGTAGTAGGCATTGGGGATGTCCATCAGCGGAATCAGAATATCATTCCTCAGTGCCTGGATTTGAAACTCGTATTCAGTAAGGTTGAAGAGGGATTCACAAATCAAGGTGGATCGATGAAATTGATACCTCAGGGACCTTGGATGGAGTCACCATTAGCTCAGGGATGGTTTGACGGCGGTGAATCGAAGTTGACGGCGGCGGATTGAAGCCCGTGGCGGAAATTGCGACGGTTTAGGGTTTTCGTTTTGGTGCGAAAGTTTGAAGCGCCGAGAGGGAAGCTGCAGTTTGACTATTTGGAAGGCTCAAGCGCTAATTTCGGAATAAACCAGTTTATTCCAAAATTGGAGGGCATGTGTTAACACCAAATTTTGGACTGGGAGCCGATAGCTGATACCAGAGGAAGATAGCCGATCTCGGAAGCAGATTCCGCCCAGCGGAAGGAAGGAAACAGCCGATTGCACGGTGAATCGGTTATCGGGCCAAGGTGACAAGAGGCGCGCAGCGACAGTATTGATGATGTCATCCAGAGTCCGCGCGCGCCAGGGTGCGATCACGATCGGAGTCCATTATGGAAAGGGAAGGTTGGACTCCAAGTTACCTTAGATATAGGATAGTTTGTTAGTTTCCTTATTTATTGATAAGTTGTGATTCGACTAGGACTCTATCTTCTTACGCTCAGGGTATAAATATAAGCCCTCAGCCATTGATATCAACAACACAACATCAATACAACACAACTTTCGGCTCCGTCCAACAAACCCTAGAGTCAGTCGAGTCCGGCGAGTTACTTCATCCAGGCTGGGTGTCATCCGGTGGGCGCAGGCTTGCTTGTAAGTATCGTCAACCCCCTGTTAAACTATGTCTTTTTAGCATCATCCGGTGGACGTGGAAGCATGGCGGACCAGGGTCCTTGCTAATCTCTGTTTCTTTGGCGTCATCCGGTGGACGCGGGAAGCATAGTGAGTCAAGGATGATTCACGCTGGTTTACTCGATTAATCTGTGTTAACCGTCATCCGGTGGACGAGATGCAGATTAGGACGGTTTTCATGCGCGGATTAGTTATCGATTCGTGTTCGTTTGCTTGATCAATCTATTAGTTAATGTCATCCGGTAGACAGGGTATAGATTGAGATAGTTTGCACGCATGGATTAGTTATCGGCTCTAGCTAAATATGGCAATTTAGTTAGATTCATTAAGTTATCAGTATTGTTTGTTTAAATTGATTTACCTTGTTATAACAATATCTTTGCCCGATCAAGATTGATAGATTTGGCCTTAGACTTACTTGAATCTGATCGTCGTTTATGCTCTTTTATGCTTATCTTACCACGATGATTGATTCCATGCTTACATCGGCTAATTCCCTATTAATCTTGTTCGTTACATGTTGTGCGTTCGGTTCTAGTTGAGACGTAAGTGGTTCTGAGGTTATCGTAAGTCTTATCTTCGTGTCCTTGTTTAAGCATAATGTCGTCCAATGGATGTTATGTATTAAGTTAAACTGAGTGTCATCCGGTGGAACAGGTTTAACGTGAACAAGGTTCGCTAGATTAGACTTGCTTTAATTTGAGGTCTGTTTATGACTACGCTAGCATTCGTTCGTGCTTCATGGACCCTGCATCGGCTAAAAAGCCGATTCAGTTGTGCTTTCACGAATAGATCGTGCATATAGACTTATTTGGATATCAAACGATCTAGCTTTGTTTGCTGGGTTTGTTGAAGCCCTGCTGGCCATTGGACCAGGTGAACGCAGACATGGTAAACTTAGCGAAGAGGGTTTATTAAAGCCACCGGCCTTCTAGACCAGCTTTAGTAGATCTCTGCTTGTTTGATGTACAGATAAGATCTGTACACGTGATCTATTTTCTTTTGTACACATTAACCGAATTAGATCGGCTAGCACGTTGTTATCCTTAAAAGAATATCCTGATAGCCGTTTTACTTCATTATTATACTATCGGTTCATAACATGACTAAATCGGCTTTCTAGTCGGTCTCCGATTATACTGGCTCTTTGAGCCGTACAGTTGGAACTGTCTAGACTCACCAGTTAGTTCCGCCTTGTGTTACAGATTATCTCTGTTTCCTTGTCAATAGCAGGTCAAATTGACTGGGACGCTTGGGTGTTACTGACACTCCCAGACCGGGTCCGAAGGTAGCTGGATCTGCGAGAGCTCTACTGCTTTCAAGGGTCATTTCCGGCTTCGCTGGTGTGTTGGGCTCAGGGAACCACTTTTTGCGCCAACAGCCATATTCTTTTATTCCTACCTTAAGCTCCACATAAGCCATTTTTAGATGTAGGATGATAAAGAGAAGGCAACATTTACTGCATGCCTTGATAAGGAATCATACACCATTTGAGCGACATGAGAGAACCATATGAGGAACATTAAGTTGTTTTTTGCAAAACATTGCTAAAACCTCCGGTATGAAACTTGGAAAGAATAAGAAAGGTAGTGCTCAAGTTAAACTGTTCTGTCTCTCAACCTCCTAAGGCAAAGGAAAATCATTAGCTCCATAAAGGACTAAGGTGAAATGGGTGAATTTCTATAGCCAATTTTTCCATTCAAAAAAGAAGTATATAGTTGTACACATGGTATTATTGAAACATGAACATTGTAGCAATTCCAGATCCACCGAGGCTAAGTTTAATTATTTGCTCGGGACGAGCAAAGGTTAAGCTTGGGGGATCTTGTTGATGGCGGATATACTCTAAAATTCCACATTCAAACACCGTCAACAGGCTTCGGATTCAAAGGAGAATAAACACAACATGAGCATATTTTGTCAATAACGTGTTCCACTTATACTCTTAGCTTGTGATTGCAGGGAACACCAAAACAGTGCAAAAGTGAGCAGCTTGGGGCTAACTACATGGTTCGGCCGTACCATGTCAAGTTGCCCCAGGCCACCACCTTTCAACATGGTGCATACAACATCAAATGGAAGAGATCCAAGCCAAGGGTGGGCCCACCCATGGGTCGGCCGAACTGGCCATGGGGCCCACCTGGCTCTGGTGACGTGGCAGGTGTTGATGGTGCATATACCCTAAAATTCCATATTTAAACACCGTCAACAGGCTTTGGATTCAAAGGAGAATAAACACAACATGAGCATATTTTATCAGTAATGAGTTCCACTTGTACTCTTAGCTTGTGATTGCAGGGAACACCAAAATAGTGCAAAAGTGAGCAGCTAAGGGCTAACTACATGGTTCAGCCGAACTATGTCAAGCTGCACCAGGCCACCACCTTTCAACATGGTGCATACAACATCAAATGAAAGAGATCCAAGCCAAGGGTGGGCCCACCCATGGGTCGGCCGAACTGGCCATGGGGCCCACCTGGCTCTGGTGATGTGGCAGGATCCGTGTGACACTCCAACCAAGTCTTTCATCCATCGGATTAACTTGTGCTTTCATTCAACGGTGGAGATCAAAGGCACATGGATTGAGGCATGAAACGAAGCAATCAAGACAGGACAAGTACAGGGGAGACCCTATGACTGGTGGGGACCACACCTGGCCTGGCCCCACCCATCATAGGGGTCGGCCAAACCAGTTGGTGTGGGCCCCTGCCACCGACGTTCCCCACTGACTCCAAGCATGCTTCCCATATGCTCAAATTGCCAAGACCGCCCATTTTGAGGCGGTTACAAAGCGATGGATCTAAGGGTGGAGAGTTGAGGAGCACACAGATCGCTGATGTGGCATCCCCCCACTCTCCACTATAAATAGAGGCAGCCCACTCCTCTTCAAGACACACAAGACACCCAAGAGTCATAAGTCACAAGAGTTTTACTCTTTAGTAGTAGTATTAGTCTAGTGTGGGAGTTAGAGTCGAGTCGAGCTATGCTCCGAGTCACCGGAGTCGTATGCTGGAGAGTCTGGTATAGCTCTTGTACCTTTCCTCTTTTAAGACTTTATCTTTATCAATATATTATATTTTCCTTACTTTACTAAGTCTCTACTTAGTGCATTACTATTCTTTATAGTATTGTTGTGTTTTGTCTTAACTTATAGTTGAGTTATATTGGATAGTGAACTAATAACCAGCTCACGTGTGTAATTCATCACCTGTCATAGGGTACTTTAGTTGTTGGTACGCAACTAGAGTAGTAAGGCTTAGTGTAAGCGTGGTGCTTAGACTAGATCTTGCCTTTGAATGCCGCTTGTCGCATGGATTGTTTGTGCGTGCTAGCAGGTGGTGACAGCCCTGTCTAGTCTTAGTATCCCTCCACGTGTTTTAGGCAAGTTCTTAAAATGTAGGCTCCCATAAGAGAATAGCTGCTTCGGGTAGAGGTTATATCCCCTACTGTCTCGCCTATCCCCTACACACCGGAAGTAAGGTAGTTGTCTTGGTATGCTTCATCTATTTGATAGGATAAGTTCACAAGAGTAAAGTAAGTGTCATAGGAGTCTTATACTCACCCGTTGTCCTCCCACCTAGCTATACTCTACTAGTTATCTTAGTTATCTCAAAATCTTGTCGTGTCTTGGTGTCATTACCCTTTCCTCTATATATCGATATACCCCCTATCACTAGTTGGTACTAAGTTGCTATAGACTTAAAGATCTCTCTCTTTTTATTAATTATTCCTAGCAACCGCTTTCCCTTGGAATAAAAATAAATAACGATACCTTGGAATACTCCCGGGTGAAGTGCTACAGCGGTATATTCTGTGCGCTTGCGGAATTATCCAATAGACATAAGAAATACCCCAGGCACTTCTGGTGCCGTTATCATAGATAGCCTAACACCCTGTCTGTAGTGATTGCACTAAGAAGTGTCAACAAGCATTTCTGGCGCCGTTGCCAGGGAAAGCATCAGTCTAGGAATATTAATAAAAAATTGAATCCGGAGTCTACTATCAATTTAGTTATCGAGTTGTGTTCGGGGCTTACCCCTGTCTGTGGTTCTCGTTATCGTGAAGCTAGACAATGCATGAAAAGTTTCCAATTGCCGTCGAATTATATTGAAGATCCCGAGCAATTGTTGAGAAGAACTAGACACCGTCAAGTTCCACCTCAAAGGTTTATTTCAATCCTGAATCCATTCGAGGGAAGAGGCTCCGCATTATCAATCAAGGAAGCTATGGCCCAAAAGACCATCTCTGAGTTCTCTGCACCGTCCGCTGATAACATTGCCACTTGTCCGCAGCTCAACTTTGGAGATGCTACCTTTGAGCTCAAGCCTGCACTCATCAACATGGTGCAAGCCAATCCATTCTGTGGGAAGCCGCATGAAGACGCCAATGCTCATCTGCAGCATTTCCTGGAGGTGTGTGGTACCTTCACTATCAAAAATGTCTCGGCTGACGCCATCCGTCTTCGCCTGTTCCCATTCTCATTGCTTGGGAAGGCGAAGCAATGGTTCTATGCCAACAAGAGTGAAGTCACTACCTGGGAGAAATGTGTCAACGCTTTTCTCAAGAAGTTCTTCCCAACGGGCAAAACAAGGGCTCTCCGTGGCAAAATTTCAAGCTTCTAACAACAAGTGGACGAGATGATTCCCGAAGCATGGGAATGTCTCCAGGAGTACATTCGTGCCTGTCCTCATCATGGGATTGAAGAATGGCTCCTAATCCAAGGTTTCCACCATGGGCTGACTGGATTAGCTTGTAGTCACCTTGATGCTGCCGCTGGAGGAGCATTCTTGCAACACAATGTCAAAGACGCTAAGGACCTCATTGAGAAAATGGTTATCAACCAAGGATGGAATGAGGAACGCCTCCAACACAAGAAAAGGGGTATGCACACCATTCATGAGGTGGACATGCTCTCAGCAAAAATGGACCTCTTGATGAAAATGATTGAGGAAGGTTCCAAGAAGGAACAAGAGGCCATTCGATCCACTGCCACCGCATGAGTAATCGAAGCTGATCCATGGTGCGAGGTATGTGGTGGAGAAGGTCACTCGGGCAACAACTGTCCCAAGACGAAGGAGGAAGTGAGCTTCATCAACAACAACAACAATGGGTATCGACCCCAGCAACAAGGATGATGGAACTCGCGCCCCTTCTACCAAGGAAATCAAGGTAATGGTTACAGCAATAATTTCAATAATTCTTATAGTAACCAACCTTCTCTTAAAGATCTTGTCTTAGGCCAATCTAAAATCAATGATAGTATAAACAAGAAAATAATGGCTAATGATAAGATTCTTGAAAATCTTAGTGAGAAAATGGATAGCTTTAACACTGCTATGAAAAATCAATTAAGCTTTAATAAAATATTCGAAACCCAATTAGCTCAAATAGCAGCAGCTGTCCCATCATTCGAACAAGGTAAGATCCCAGGGAAACCTGAGGAACCAATTGAGCGTGTTAAGTTAATTTCCACGAGGTTTGGTAAGCCTCCGGTTAGGAAAAACCCGGGTTGTCTTCTTGATCTGCCATTCATGGCCAAGAAGAGTGACCCTGGTCATCCTACCATCACCTGCGAGATCAGGCCACACACCTTCAACAACGCCTTCTGCGACCTTGGATCTAGTGTGAACATAATGTCCAAGGTAATGTATGAGAACTTGTTAGGGGGACCTTTGTACCCCACTTTTGTCAAATTGCAGATGGCCGACCAATCAATCCAATTTCCCGAGGGATTGGCAAGGGACATCCTTGTCAAAGTTCAAGACGAATACATCCCCGCCGACTTCATCATTCTTGACATGGGGGCCGATGACGAAGTCCCCGTCATCCTGGGAAGGCCGTTCCGCAACACTGCGAATGCCATCATCTACGTGGGATCCGGCCAAGTCCACATCCAACTCCCAGGTAAGAGAATCAAATGTCCTTTCAATGGTTATAAATCGATGCAATAGGCAAGGAAGAATCTGTGGAGAAACAAGCCACAATACGCACCCCGCCGAAAGAATCAACCGCCAAGGTCCAAAAAGGCCGAACTGGTAACTAAGGCTGAGGTGATAAACAAGGCTGACTCCGCTGAATCACAAGCATCAACCAAGAAGCAATGGCGAAAGAAAGAGGTCCGATCATCACGGTCTCCGTCTCCAGGACCGATTGAAGCACCCGAAGAATAAACCCGAAATGGAGAGGTCCTGCTCTATGGACCTAAAACATGGAGCCCTTGCTGGGAAGGTAAATCAGTATTTATCTCATATTTAATTCCTGCATTTCAATTTTTGCATTTCATATTTAAATTTTGCAATAATTTATTTAGACAAAATAAAACACTTACATGAATAAAACTTGAGAATGAACAGTAGCGCTCACACCTGAGGTGGTGGGACCACCTAGGTGGGGTCGGCCGACCCCACCATGGGGCCCACCGACCTCTGGTGGTGTTGGCCTGGTGTAGTGACTCATTTCCTGAAATTTGAACACCAGCCCCTTCTTGAATTTGGTCATGATCACTTCCACTTGCTCCAAGGAAAATCCAACATCCAATATCATCCAATCCTGAAAAGTGGACACTTTGGCATGCATTAGTGTTCCCATGGTCCATGGGAATCACTTTAAACATGTCCCCACTTTTGTCATAAACCTTTTACCTTCACAAAACACTAAACAAGGGAATCTCTGAAAATTTCAAAACTTTTGGTCCACCACTAGTCTCTACTTTTCTGGACACACTGTTTAAAGCTAAAAGGGGACAAACCCTAGTTCGGCCGAACCATGTTTTGGCTCTCCCCAAGAAAGTGTTGTTTGAATTCAAATAGATTCCCTGTGCAAAGGTAAAAGCAACACTGAACCTGTAATTAGTGGTTCGGCTGACCCATTATTGAGGTCTTCTCTGCAGAGTTGCATTTGAATTCAAATAGATTCCCTGTCCAAAGGCAAAAGCAACTCTGATCTTGTCATAATGGGTTCGGCCGGCCCATCATTGGAGAGCTGTCAGGAAGGTCGAGTTTGAATTCAAATAGATTCCTTGTCCAAAGTTGAAAACAACAAAGACCTGACCTAGAGGGGGTCGGCCGAACTGGCCATGGTGGCCTGGCCACTAGCCCTTCTCCCCCTATAAATACCCTTGCATTGTGTGCTCAAATCCACACCCAAACCAGCTGATTTCTGCCGAGCACACAATCTCTCTTCTTCTCTCCATTTGAGCGAGTTCTTTCTCAAGTTCAGTTTAAGCTTAGCCACTCAAACCAAAAACCTAAAAATATTATAGTAGTAGAAGCTTGTCTCACTCTCGTCTTTGCTCTCAAATTCTTGTTTGTGGAGGTAACCATACCCTGCAAGGACAACTAACAGTGGGATAGCTAACGCAAACGCTAAAGCTAATCCCTGTTGTTGTAGTGTGTTCTTGTGTGATCTCATTGCTGCAGGATGAAGAAGTTCTCCTCCGCACTCAAGAAGGCCAAGAGTGTCGTAGGGAGTTCCTCCCGACGACCCCACCATGACGAAGATGAAGGAAGGGAAGCTCCACCAAGACGAAGCTTTGGAGTGCCTTCCGAGAGGACGTTCGATTCCGAGAGCGGCCTCATGTTAAATCAAGAAGAGTACCAAAGGTACGTCTCCATCCGACACTGAGGGTATGAACATACCGGCATCATTGACCCTGTCCTTTTGGACAGCACAGGTATGACCGCGGAATTCAATATACAATCGGGTGGGGAAGTTTTTGGGAACTGCAAGAACTTGGAATAGAAAAGCTCACCATTGAATTTCTATGCTCTTTACAAGCCACTGAAAATAATGTCTACTTTCGCATGTTCAACCAAGAGTATAATTTAACATGGAGAGTTTTTAGCACGACACTTGGTTTTGATAATGACTGTCATCTAGACTTTGTTAATGCAACAAGAAAATTTGATAAAACTAAATTTTGGAAAGCCATAACAGGATCTAATGATTGCTCTGACCCTAAAACCGATGAAATCCATAATCCTACTTTGCGCTTGATCCGATATTGGATGGCTATAACTTTTCTTCCTGGCTCTAATGTGCAAGTTCTTTATAATGATAAATTAAGACTGCTCTATGCCATGACAAAGAAAATAAAAGTTTCACCTTCTAAGATATTAGTCCACTTTTGGCTTGGTATTTTCCATAGTAGCGAGCCCATATTCTTCACTTCTTTTATCACGCGCATTACTGAAACAATGGAATTGCTAGAAGGGAAACATTACTTTGAATACATTGCTTCTCCTAGAGATGTTGTAACCGAAGATTTCTTCATAAGTACTCAAGTCCTAAAAAGAGATGAAAATGGTGATATAAAAATAATTTATGCTGGCCATACAGCCGAAATCTCTCTCCCTTGTGAGAGGCGTCGGTTGTATGCGCTGCGCACACTAACCATAAATTGGGACAGAGAGGCAAGAAGCCAAAATGTTGTAGGACCAAGAAGGGTGACAAGGAGCATGTCACAAGCCGCTCAATTTGAGCAAGGTGGCACATCATGAGCTACAGGGAGACATGAAGAAGAAGGCGACGAGGCAAGTTCCATGGACATTTCAAGGTCCACGGAACGGCCTCAACAGCACACTCCAAGAGTGCGCACTCCCCGTCCGTCCGCACGGGCGAGGGGTCGTCGAAGCCAAGGATCGGAAATGGATCAACTCATCAATGACATGGGCGCAATGCAAGTTGAGTAAGATGCAACTCTGAATATGGCACAACAAAATGCTCAACTATTGCAAGCTATCCAAGACGAAGAAGCACAACGCTGGACGGGATGGTTCCAATACTACCCGCCACCACAATGAGCAAAAGGACAAGCTTGGGGGAGATCCTCTCCCCCACCAAGGTAAGTATTCTATCCTAGCTTTTTACATTATTTTAATTTATTGCATATAAAAAAATGCATAAGATAAAAAATACCAAAAATATTTATCTTATTTTCATATGTTTCATGAATGTTTATCTTCCTCATGGAAATGATGAATAGTTGCTCTGTTAATGTTTCTTTAATGCCTAATTTACAACTTAGTATTTCTTTGAGTATGGATTACTTGGCTCATTTAAATCATCATGAACCTAAAAATTTTATGGATGCTAAGCACTAGAACTAAGTCTAAGTTGTTGTGAGATATGATGTAGTGAAACAAGAGCTACTATAATATTGTTCTAAGCATGCATGATTACTAGAGATTTATTTCTAAATCAATCAAAACCTTATTGTTCCTCAATGGTGATAAATTCCTACCACAGCCATATTTGTTACACATGTCTAAAATCTTCCACTTAAGCTATTTGCTTTGTATTGAGTGTTGTCAAGTCTTGTTGACCCTTATTGAGAGGCTTATCATGCTCCCAAGATCAAGATCACGTACACACCACATATATACATGCTGCTTCTACACTGGAAGTACGCAACCACATGCCTTTCATTCCCACTAAATAAATGCTCCATGTGTTAAAGTCATAGAAAATCTCTCTTATTCATTATGGTATTAGAGACAAAAGGCTATGCAAAATGAAAATAAAAAGAAAGAAAGATGGAGACAAGAGAGTCCATAGAAAAGAAAAGAAAAATAGTTGAGCAAGTCTAGGCTCATAAATAAAAGAGAAAAATGATAGCCATGTCTCTAAAATTTATTAGAGAGAGATACAACTCAAATAGAGGAGCATTATATTCCATCATCATCCACACACTTGCACATCTTGATCTAACGGCATGACACTTCTCTCTTTGGATCCAAGCATTGAATCTACAACATATGCAAAGTAAGTATGTCATATTCTTTCATTCCAACCTTAAGCTCCACATAAGCCATTTTTAGAAGTAGGATGATAAAGAGAAGGCAACATTTACTTTATGCCTTGGTAAGGAATCATACACCATTTGAGCGACATGAGAGAACCATATGAGGAACATTAAGTTATCTTTTGCAAAACAATGCAAAAACCTCCAGTATGAAACTTGCAAAGAATAAGAAAGGTAGTGCTCAAGTTAAACTGTTCTGTCTCTCAACCTCCTAAGGCAAAGGAAAATTCATTAGCCCCATAAAGGACTAAGGTGAAATGGGTGAATTTATAAAGCCAATTTTTCCAATCAAAAGAGAAGTATATAGTTGTACACATGGTATTATTAAAACATGAACATTGCAGCAACTCCTGATCCACCGAGGCTAAGTTTAATTATTTGCGCGGGACGAGCAAAGGTTAAGCTTGGGGGATCATGTTGACGGTGGATATACCCTAAAATTCCACATTCAAGCACTGTCAACAGGCTTCGGATTCAAAGGAGAATAAACACAACATGAGCATATTTTATCAATAACGAGTTCCACTTATACTCTTAGTTTGTGATTGCAGGGAACACCAAAACAGTGGAAAAGTGAGCAGCTTGGGGCCAACTACATGGTTTGGCCGTACCATGTCAAGTTGCCCCAGGCCACCACCTTTCAACATGGTGCATACAACATCAAATGGAAGAGATCCAAGCCAAGGGTCCGGTGACGTGGCAGGATCCGTGTGACACTCCAACCAAGTCATTTCATCTATCGGATCAACTTGTGCTTTCATTCAACGGTGGAGATCAAAGGCACACAGATTGAGGCATGAAACGAAGCAATCAAGACAGGACAAGTACCAAGAGAGACCCTATGACTGGTATGGACCACACCTGGCCTGGCCCCACCCATCATAGGGGTCGGCTGAACCAGTTGGTGTAGGCCCCAGCCACCAACGTTCCCCACCGACTCCAAGCATGCTTCCCATGTGCTCAAATTGCCAAGACCGTCCATTTTGAGGTGGTTACATGGCGGTGGATCCAAGGGTGGAGAGTTGAGGAGCACATGGATCGCTGATGTGGCATCCCCCCACTCTCCACTATAAATATAGGCTGCCCACTCCTCTTCCAGACACACACAAGACACCCAAGAGTCACAAGTCACAAGAGTTTTACTCTTTAGTAGTAGTATTAGTCTAGTGTGAGAGTTAGAGTCGAGTCGAGCTACGCTCGGAGTCTCCGGAGTCGTCTGCTGGAGAGTCTGGTATAGCTCTTGTACCTTTCCTTCTGTAAGACTTTACCTTTATCAATATATATTATCTTTACTTTACTTTACTAAGTCTCTACTTAGTACATTACTATTCTTTATAGTATTGCTGTGTTTGGTCTTAACTTATAGTTGAGTTATATTGGATAGTGATCCTGTAACCAGCTCACGTGTATAGTTCATCGCCTGTCTTAGGGTACTTTAGTTGTTGGTATGCAACTAGAGTAGTAAGGCTTAGTGTAAGCGTGGTGCTTAGACTAGATCTTGCCTTTGAATGCCGCTTGTAGCACGGATTGTTTGTGGGTGCTAGCGGGTGGTGACAGCCCTGTCTAGTCTTAGTATCCCTCCATATGTTTTAGGCAAGTTCTTAAAAGGTAGGCTCCCATAAGAGAATAGCCGCTTCTGGTAGAGGTTGTATCCCCTATTATCTCGCCTATCCCCTACACACCGGAAGTAAGGTAGCTGTCTTGATATACTTCATCTATTTGATACGATAGTTCACAAGAGTAAAGTAAGTGTCATAGGAGTCTTATACTCACACGTTGTCCTCCCACCTAACTATACTCTACTAGTTATTTTTAGTTATCCTAAAACCTTGTTGTGTCTTGGTGTCATTACCCTTTCCTCTATATATCAATTTACCCCCTATCACTAATTGATACTAAGTTGCTATAGACTTAAGTATCTCTAGCTTTTTATTAATTATTCCTAGCAACTGCTTTCCCTTGGGATAAAAATAAATAACGATACCTTGGAATACTCCCGGGTGAAGTGCTACAGCGGTATATTCTGTGCGCTTGCGAAATTATCCAATAGACATAAGAAATACCCCAGGCACTTCTGGCGTCGCTATCAGAGATAGCCTAAGACCCTGTCTCTGGTGGTTGCGCTAAGAAGTGTCAACAGCCATAGAGTTGGTTGAGGTCGGTGCGGGACCAGATCGTTCGTTCGTCGGTGGAATGGCAGAAGAAGAAATGGTACGAGACCGATTCCTTCTTAGGAGTGCCTCCGGATTGTGAGTGTAGTTTTCTGGCAGGTCAAAACCAGGCATACACTAACCCTGTTTCATCCACAACAGGAAGACAACAGGCAGAGTTAGCATGCATAACAAATGGTTATTGTGCATGCATATCACAATAATTATATCCAACTAAAATCTTTTATAATTTGCCTTCCCCGACAACGGCGCCAGAAATGCTTGTTAGCATTTCTTAACGTATTTACTAAGTATAGAGTTTTACACTCCACCCTTGGTAACTACGCCAGAAATACCTTTGGTATTTCTTAGCATCATAACTAATAACGGGGTTTTACGCTGTTGACACTTCTTAGCGCAACCACCAGAGACAGGGTGTTAGGCTATCTCTGATAACGGCGCCAGAAGTGCCTGGGGTATTTCTTATGTCTATTGGATAATTTCGCAAGTGCACAGAATATACTGTTGTAGCACTTCACCCAGGAGTATTTCAAGGTATCGTTATTTATTTTTATCCCAAGAGAAAGTGGTTGCTAGGAAAAATTAATAAAAAGAGAGAGAGATCCTCAAGTCTATAGCAACTTAGTATCAACTAGTGATAGGGGGGTAAATTGATATATAGAGGAAAGGGTAATGACACCAAGACACGACAAGGTTTTAGGATAACTAAAGATAACTAGTAGAGTATAGCTAGGTGGGAGGACAACGAGTGAGTATAAGACTCATATGACACTTACTTTACTCTTATGAACTATCTTATCAAATAGATGAAGTATATCAAGACAGCTACCTTACTTCCGGTGTGTAGGGGATAGGCGAGACAGTAGGGGATATAACCTCTACCCGAAGCGGCTATTCTCTTATGGGAGCCTACCTTCTAAGAACTTGCCTAAAACACGTGGAGGGATACTAAGACTAGACAGGGCTGTCACCACCTGCTAGCACCCACAAACGATCCGTGCGACAAGTGGCATTCAAAGGCAAGATCTAGTCTAAGCACCACGCTTACACTAAGCCTTACTACTCTAGTTGCGTACCAACAACTAAAGTACCCTAAGACAGGTGATGAACTACACACGTGAGCTGGTTATAGGATCACTATCCAATATAACTCAACTATAAGTTAAGACAAAACATAGCTGTAACGTCCCGCCTCCCCGAGGCCAGGCCCGCTTACATTTGGTAGCTTAACTAGGATATAGACTGCCCTCACAGGCCAACACTAGTCTTTTCTGTGCACTTTGTCCTCACTCATGCGCACCCGGGAAGAACTTCCCGGTCGGTCACCCATCGCTCCAGGGCCAAGCTCGCTTAACCTCGGAGTTTTTTGCAGATGGGCTTCCGGAAAAGAAGTTGCAACTTGTTAGTATGAGTATCCTATCAATCCTATTAAGCCCTAGGCCGGGATGTTACATCCTCACCCCCTTAAGAGATCGACGTCCTCGTCGATCAATCCCAAGCCAGGAACGTCCCCTCTTGGCCACGTCCGTGTGTCCAGTGCCAGCGCATGTGCCATGCTGTGTGACCACAGCCGGATCCACACCAGCCATGCGCACCATGCCTGCGCAACTGCGACACACGCGCCCGTGAAACCGTAAGGGTAGGCTTTGATACCATTCTGTAACGTCCCGCCTCCCCGAGGCCGGGCCCGCTTACATTTGGTAGCTTAACTAGGATATAGACTGCCCTCACAGGCCAACACTAGTCTTTTCTGCGCACTTTGTCCTCACTCATGCGCACCCGGGAAGAACTTCCCGGCCGGTCACCCATCGCTCCAGGGCCAAGCTCGCTTAACCTAAGAGTTTTTTGCAGATGGGCTTCCGGAAAAGAAGTTGCAACTTGTTAGTATGAGTATCCTATCAATCCTATTAAGCCCTGGGCCGGGATGTTACAATAGCAATACTATAAAGAATAGTAATGCACTAAGTAGAGACTTAGTAAAGTAAAGTAAAGATAATATATATTGATAAAGGTAAAGTTTTACAGAAGGAAAGGTACAAGAGCTATACCAGACTCTCCAGCAGACGACTCCGGAGACTCCGAGGGTAGCTCGACTCGACTCTAACTCCCACACTAGACTAATACTACTACTAAAGAGTAGAACTCTTGTGACTTGTGACTCTTGTCTATCTTGTGTCTTGTGTGTCTTGGAAAGGAGTGGGCAGCCTCTATTTATAGGGGAGAGTGAGGGGGTGCCACGTCAGCGATCCGTGTGCTCCATTCCTCTCCACCCTTGGATGAACCGCCTCATTACCGCCTCAAGATGGACGGCAGAGGTGAATTTATCATGTGGACATCATGCTGGGAGGCGATGGAGGCCAACCGACCTAGCTGGGCACCAGGGGGGTTCGGCCGACCCCCTATGACTGGTGGGCCTAGCCAGGGTCTTCTAGAAGAAGTCCCCACCAGTCAGGGAGTGTGTAGATGGCTTGGGCCCACCATTAGTGGTTCGGCCGACCCACACCTGGTGGGTTAGGCCCACCACCGTGGTTCCCATCTGTCACAGACTGTCCCCTTGTGTTGGTTTCCACTTCGTTTGCATGTTGTCACGTTGAATCCTTGTGCTTTGCATCTCAACCGTTGAATGGAAACACATGTTGATCTGAGGGCTGATATGAACTGAGTGGAAGGTCACACGGATCCTACCACGTCACAAGAGCCAGGTGGGCCCCATGGGCAGTTCAGCCGACCCATGGGTGGGCCCACCCTTGGCTCTCCTCTCTTCCAAGTCATGTGTTGCACCATGTCTTGATGTGTGATGACTTGGTTCTCAAATACATGGTTCGGCCAAACCACATTATTGCTACAATATTCATATTTTAATAATACCATGTGTACAATTAAGTACTTCTCTTTTGAATGGAAAAATTGGCTATAAAAATTCACCCATTTCACCTTAGTCCTTTATGGGGCTAATGGCTTTTCCTTTGCCTTAGGTGGTTGAGAGATAGAACAGTTTAACTTGAGCACTACTTTTCTCATTCTTTGCAAGTTTCATACTGGAGGTTTTAGCAATGTTTTGCAAGAGACAACTTAATGTTCCTCATATGGTTCTCTCATGTCGCTCAACTGGTGTATGATTCCTTACCAAGGCATACAGTAAATGTTGCCTTCTCTTTATCATCCTACTTCTAAAAATGGCTTATATGGAGCTTAAGGTAGGAATAAAAGAATATAGCATACTTACTTTGCATATGTTGTATAGTCAAAACTTGGATCCAAAAAGAGAAGTGTCATGCCCCTAGATCAAGATGTGCAAGTGTGTGCAAAATATGAACTATAATGCTCCTCTATTTGAATTGTATCTCTCTCTACCAAATTTTAGAGATATGGCTATCATTTTCCTTTTATTTATGAGCCTAGACATGCTCAAATATTTTTCTTTTCTTTTCTATGGACTTTCTTATGTCCATCTTTCTTTTATTTTCATTTTGCATAGCCTTTTGTCTCTACTACCATAACAACTAAGAGAGATTTTTTATGACTTTAACACATGGAGCATTTATTTGGTGTAAATGAAAGGCATGTGGTTGAGTACTTCCAGTGTAGAAGTAGCATAAATATGTGGTGTGTACGTGATCTTGATCTTGGGAGCATGATAAGACTCTCAATAAGGGTCAACAAGACTTGACAACACTCAATACAAAGCAACTAGCTTAAGTGGAAGGTTTCAGACATGTGTAACATATATGGCTGTGGTAGAAATTTATCACCATTGAGGAACAATAAGGTTTTGTTTGTTTAAGAAATAAATCCCCAGTAATCATGCATGCTTAGAACAATATTATAGTAGCTCTTGTTTCACTATATCATATCTCACAACAACTTAGACTTAGTTCTAATACTTAGCATCCATAAAGTTTTCGGGTTCATGATAATTTAAACGAGCCAAGTAATCCATACTCAAAGAAATACTAAGTTGTAAACTCGGCATTAAAGAAACATTAACAGAGCAACTATTCATCATTTCCATGAGGAAGATAAACATTAATGAGACGTATGGGAATAAGGGAAATATTTTTGGTATTTTTATCTTATGCATTTTTTTATATGCAATAAATTAAAATAATGTAAATAGCTAGGATAAAATACTTACCCTGGTGGGGGGAGAGGATCTCCCCCAAGCTTGTCCTTTTGCTCATTGTGGTGGCGGGTACTATTGGAACCATCCCGCCCAGCGTTGTGCTTCTTTATTTTGGATAGCTTGCAATAGTTGAGCATTTTGTTGTGCCATATTCAAAGTTGCATCTTGCTCAACTTGCATTGCGCCCATGTCATTGATGAGTTGGTCCATTTCCGATCCTTGGCTTCGACGACCCCTCGCCCGTGCGGACGGACGGGGAGTGCGCACTCTTGGAGTGTGCTATTGAGGCCGTTCCGTGGACCTTGAAATGTCCATGGAACTTGCCTCATTGCCTTCTTCTTCATATCTCCCTTCAGCTCGTGATGTGCCGCCTTGCTCAAATTGGGCGGCTTGTGACATGCTCCTTGTCACCCTTCTTGATCCTGCAATATTTTGGCTCCTTGCCTCTCGGTCCCAATTTATGGTTAGTGTGCGTAGCGCATACAACCGACGCCTCTCACAAGGGAGAGAGATTTCGGCTGTATGGCCGGGATAAATCATGTTTATATCACCATTTTCATTTCTTTTAAAGACTTGAGCACTTATGAAGGAATCTTCGGTTACAATATCTCTAGGAGAGGCAATGTATTCAAAGTAATGTTTTCCATCTAGCAAGTCCATTGTTTCAGCAATGTGCGTGATAAAAGAAGTGAAGAATATGGGCTCGCTTCTATGGAAAATACCAAGCCAAAAGTGGACTAACATCTTAGCAGGTGAAACTTTTATTTTCTTTGTCATGGCATAGAGCAGTCTTAATTCATCATTGTAAAGAACTTGCACATTAGAGCCAGGAAGAAAAGTTATGGCTATCCAATAGCGGATCAAGCGCAAAGTAGGATTATGGATTTCATTGCTTTTAGGGTCAAAGCAATCATTAGATCCTGTTATAGCATTCCAAATTCAGCTTTATCAAATCTTCTTGTTGCATTAACAAGGTCTAGATGACAGTCATTATTGAAACCAAGTGCCATGCTAAAAACTCCCCATGTTAAATTATACTCTTGGTTAAACATGCGAAAGTAGACATTATTTTCAGTGGTTTGTAAAGAGCATAGAAATTCAATGGTGAGCTTTTCTATTCCAAGTTCTTGCACTTCCCAAAAACTTCCCCACCCGATTGTATTGAAAACAGTATTGAATTCCGCGGTCATACCTGTGCTGTCCAAAAGGACAGGGTTGATGATGCCGATATGTTCATACCCTCGGTGTCGGACGGAGGTATACCTTTGGTACTCTTATTAATTTAGCATGAGGCCGCTCTCGGGGTCGAACGTCCTCTCGGAAGGCATTCCAAAGCTTCGTCTTGGTTGAGCTTCTCTTCCTTCATCATCATGGCGGGGTCGTCGGGAGGAACTCCCTACGACACTCTTGGCCTTCTTGAGTGCGGAGAACTTCTTCATCCTGCAACAATGAGCTCACACAAGAACACACTACAACAATAGGGATTAGCGTTAGCTATCCCACTGTTAGTAGTCCTTGCGGGGTATGGTTTCCTCCACAAACAAGAATTTGAGAGCAAAGATGAGAGTGAGACAAGCTTCTACTACTACAATATTTTTTTGGGTTTTTGGTTTGAGTGGCTAAACCTAAACTAAACTTGAGAAAGACCTTGCTCAAATGGAGAGAAGAAGAGAGATTGTGTGCTCGGCAGAAATCAGCTGGTTTGGGTGTGGATTTGAGCACACAATGCAAGGGTATTTATAGGGGGAGAAGGGCTGGTGGCCAGGCCACCATGGCCAGTTCAGCCGACCCCCCTAGGGCAGGTCTTTGTTGTTTTCAACTTTGGACAGGGAATCTATTTGAATTCAAACTCGACCTTGTTGACAGCTCTCCTTTGATGGGTCGGCCGAACCCATTATTACATGATCAGAGTTGCTTTTGCCTTTGGACAGGGAATCTATTTGAATTCAAATGCAACTCTGCAGACAGGACCTTAATTGTGGGTCGGCCGAACCACTTATGATAGGTTCAGTGTTGCTTTTACCTTTGGACAGGGAATCTATTTGAATTCAAACACCACTTTCTTGGGGGGAGCCAAAACATGGTTCGGCCGAACCAGGTTTTGTCCCCTTTCAGCTCTAAACAGTGTGTCCAGAAAAGTAGAGACTAGTGGTGAACCAGAAGTTTTAAAAATTTCAGAGATTCCCTTGTCTAGTGTTTTGTGAAGGTAAAAGGTGCATAAAAAAAGTGGGGACATGTTTAAAGTGATTCCCATGGACCATGGGAACACTAATGCATGCCAAAGTGTCCACCTTTCAGATTTGGATGGTAGTGGATGTTGGATTCTCCTTGGAGCAAGTGAAAGTGGTCACAACCAAATGTGGTCGGCCAAATTCAAAAGGAGATGGTGCTCAAAATTCATGAAGAGAATCACTACACCAGGCCAACACCACCAGAGGTGGATGGGCCCCATGGTGGGATCGGCCGACCCCACCTAGGTGGTTCCACCACCTCAGGTGTGAGCACTACTGTTCTTTCTCAAGTTTTATTCATCTAAGTGTTTTATTTTGTCGAAATAAATTATTGCAAAATTTAAATATGAAATGCAATGGAGAAAATGCAAAAATTGAAATGCAGGAATTAAATATGAGATAAATACTGATTTACCTTACCAGCAAGGGCTCCATGTTTTAGGTCCATAGAGTAAGACCTCTCCATTTCGGGTTCATTCTTCGGGTGTTTCGATCGGTCCCGGAGATGGAGACCATGATGATCACACCTCTGTCTTTCGCCATTCCTTCTTGGTTGATGCTTGTGATTTAGTGGAGTCAGCCTTGTTTACCACCTCAGCCTTACTTACCAGTTCGGCCTTTTTGGACCTTGGCGGTTGATTGTTTCGGCGGGGTGCATATTGTGGCTTGTTTCTCCACAGATTCTTCCTTGCCTGTTGCATTGATTTATAACCATTGAAAGGACATTTAATTCTCTTACTTGAGAGTTGGAAGTGGACTTGGCCAGATCCCACGCAGATGATGGCATTCACAGTGTTGAGGAACTGGCCTTGCCAGGATAATGGGGACTTCGTCATCGGCCCCCATGTCAAGAATCATGAAATCGGCGGGGATATACTCATCTTGAACTTAGACAAGGATGTCCCTTGCCAATCCCTCGGGGAACCGGATTGATTGATCGGCCATCTGCAATTTGACAAAAGTGGGGTACAAAGGTCCCCCTAGCAAATTCTCATACATTACCTTGGACATGATGTTCACTCCAGATCCAAGGTCGCAGAAGGCATTGTTGAAGGTGTGCGGCCCGATTTCGCAGGTGATGGAGGATGGCCGGGGTCACTCTTCTTGGCCATGAATGGCGGGTCAAGAAGATAACCCGGGTTTTGCCTAACCGGAGGCTTTCCAAACCTCGTAAAAATTAACTTAACACCCTCAATTGGTTCCTCAGGTTTCCCTGGGATCTTACCTTGTTCGAATGATGGGACAGCTGCTGCTATTTGAGTTAATTGGGTTTCTAACATTTTATTAAAGCTCAATTGATTTTTCATAGCAGTGTTAAAGCTATCCATTTCTCCTTAAGATTTTCAAGAATCTTATCATTAGCCATTATTTTCTTGTTTATACTAACATTGATTTTAGATTGGCCTAAGACAAGATCTTTAAGAGAAGGTTGGCTGCCGTAAGAATTATTAAAATTATTGCTGTAACCATTACCATGATTTCCTTGGTAGAAGGGGCGCGAGTTCCATCCTCCTTGTTGCTGGGGTCAGTACCCATTGTTGTTGTTGTTGATGATGAAGCTCACTTCCTCCTTCGTCTCGGGACAGTTGTTGCCCGAGTGATCTTCTCCACCACATGCCTCACACCATGGATCAGCTTCGATTGCTCGTGCGGTGGCAGTGATTCGAATGGCCTCTTGTTCCTTCTTGGAACCTTCCTCAATCTTTTTCATCAAAAGGTCCATTTTTGCTGAGAGCATGTCCACCTCATGAACGATTTGCATACCCCTTTTCTTGGGCTGGAGATGCTCCTCATTCCATCCTTGGTTGATGACCATCTTTTCAATGAGGTCGTTGGCATCTTTGACATTGTGTTGCAGGAATGCTCCTCCAGCGGCAGCATCATGGTGACTACGGGCTAATCTAGTCAGCCCATGGTGGAAACCTTGGATTAGGAGCCATTCTTCAATCCCATGATGAGGACAAGCTTGAATGTACTCCTGGATACGTTCCCATGCTTCAGAAATTGTCTCGTCAGCTTGCTATTGGAAGCTTGAGATCTTTCCACAGAGAGCGCTGGTTTTGCCCATTGGGAAGAATTTCTTGAGAAATGCATTGGCACACTTCTCTCAGGTGGTAGCTTCATTCTTGTTGGCATAAAACCATTGCTTCACCTTCCCATGCAGTGAGAATGGGAACAAGCGAAGACGGATGGCGTCAGCCGAGACATTTTTTATAGTGAAGGTAGCACACACCTCCAGGAAGTGCTGGAGATGGGCATTGGCGTCTTCATGTGGCTTCCCACAGAATGGATTGGCTTGTACTATGTTGATAAGCGCTGGCTTAAGCTCAAAGGTAGCATCCCCCAAGTTGAGGTGTGGACCAGTGGCAATGTTGTCAGCTGACGGTGCAGAGAACTCAGAGATGGTCTTTTGGGCCATAGCTTCCTCAGTTGATAGTGCGGAGCCTCATTCCTCGAATGGATTCAGGTTTGAGATGAACCTTTGAGGTGGAACTTGACGGCATCTAGTTCTCCTCAACAATTGCTCAGGGTCTTCAATGAAATTTGACGGCAATTGGAAACCGTTCATGCACTGTCTAGCTTCACGATAACGAGAAACACAGATAGGGGTAAGCCCCTAACACTAATTGATAACTAAATTGATAGTAGACTCCGGACTCAATTTGTTTATTAATATTCCTAGACAGACACTTTCCCCGGCAACGGTGCCAGAAATGCTTATTGACACTTCTTAGCGCAACCACCAGAGACAGGGTGTTAGACTATCTCTGAGAACGGCGCCAGAAATGCCTAGGGTATTTCTTATGTCTATTGGATAATTCCGCAAGCGCACAGAATATACCGCTGTAGCACTTCACCCGAGAGTATTCCAAGGTATCGTTATTTATTTTTATCCTAAGGGAAAGCAGTTGCTAGGAATAATTAATAAAAAGCGAGAGATACTTAAGTCTATAGCAACTTAGTATCAATTAGTGATAGGGGGTAAATTGATATATAGAGGAAAGGGTAATGACACCAAGACACAACAAGGTTTTAGGATAACTAAAAATAACTAGTAGAGTATAGCTAGGTGGGAGGACAACGTCTGAGTATAAGACTCCTATGACACTTACTTTACTCTTGTGAACTATCTTATCAAATAGATGAAGTATATCAAGACAGCTACCTTACTTCCGGTGTGTAGGGGATACAACCTCTACCAGAAGCGGCTATTCTCTTATGGGAGCCTACCTTTTAAGAACTTGCCTAAAACACGTGGAGGGATACTAAGACTAGACAGGGCTATCACCACCTGCTAGCACCCACAAACAATCAGTGCTACAAGCGGCATTCAAAGGCAAGATCTAGTCTAAGCACCACGCTTACACTAAGCCTTACTACTCTAGTTGCATACCAACAACTAAAGTACCCTAAGACAAGCGATAAACTACACACGTGAGCTGGTTATAGGATCACTATCCAATATAACTCAACTATAAGTTAAGACAAAACATAGCAATACTATAAAGAACAGTAATGTACTAAGTAGAGACTTAGTAAAGTAAAGTAAAGATAATATATATTGATAAAGGTAAAGTCTTACAGAAGGAAAGGTACAAGAGCTATACCAGACTCTCCAGCAGATGACTTCGGAGACTCCGAGCGTAGCTCGACTCGACTCTAACTCCCACACTAGAATAATACTACTACTAAAGAGTAGAACTCTTGTGACTTGTGACTCTTGTCTATCTTGAGTCTTGTGTGTCTTTGAAAGGAATGGGCAGCCTCTATTTATAGGGAAGAGTGAGGGGGTGCCACATCAGCGATCCGTGTGCTCCATGCCTCTCCACCCTTGGATGAACCGCCTCATTACCGCCTCAAGATGGACGGCAGAGGTGAATTTATCACGTGGACATCATGCTGGGAGGCGGTGGAGGCCAACCGACCTAGCTGGGCACCAGGGGGGTTCGGCCGACCCCCCTTTGACTGGTGGGCCCAGCCAGGGTCTTCTAGAAGGAGTCCCCACCAGTCAGGGAGTGTGTAGGTGGCTTGGGCCCACCATTAGTGGTTCGGCTGACCCACACCTAGTGGGTTGGGCCCACCACCGTGGTCCCCATCTGTCACAGACTGTCCCCTTGTGTTGGTTCCACTTTGTTTGCATGTTGTCACATTGAATCCTTGTGCTTTGCATCTCAGCCGTTGAATGGAAACACATGTTGATCTGAAGGTTGATATGAACTGAGTGGAAGGTCACACGGATCCTGCCATGTCACCAGAGCCAGGTAGGCCCCATGCGCAGTTCGGCCGACCCATGGGTGGGCCCACCCTTGGCTCTCCTCTCTTCCAAGTCATGTTTTGCACCATGTCTTGATGTGTGATGACTTGGTTCCCAAATACATGGTTCGGCCGAACCACATTTTTGGGCTCCAAGTGTTCATTTTTGCTATGTTTCATCTTCCCTGCGTTCACAAGCTTAAGAGTACATGTGGAACTAGTTATTGATAAAATGTGCTCATGATGGTTTTATTCTCCTTTGAATCCGAGGCCTGTTGACGGTGTTTAAATGTGGAATTTTATGGTATATCCACCGTCAACATACGCCCATGCATAGTAATGATACTAGAAGTACCTATGTCGGTATTACTCAGTAGGTGTTGACACCAAAGGTGGCAAACGGGTATACCGCAAGCGTACGGTAGTCAATGTAGCTTTCACCGGGAGTATTCCAGGTATCGTATTTTACACGGGGAACGCGAAGTGAACTAACTAGGTTCAAGACCGTCAGATAGTGATCAAGGATGTTGGTGATCAAAGTTGTTTAGAATATAAGTATAGAGAGGTTCTATGTAGCAAAAGATATCTGGTCTTGGTTTTCTAAGTATAAAGAGGTTTACCACCTCCTCGCTTTACAAGAGGCAACAGGCGAAACAGGGGGAGATACAACTCCTCCCGAGGCGGCTGTACTATTGTCTTGATGCCCTGCCATTTTAATAACTTGTGTTACACACGTGGTGGAATACGGAGACCAGACAAGGCTGTCACCACTTGCTGGCTACCACAAACAATCCGTGCGACAAGCGGCCCACACTGATAAGGTATAGCCTAGACACCACGTCTAAACTATACTTACTACTCTAATCTTAGCTAGAGATTAGAGCACTTCACAAAGTAAAGCAATGTGCAGGTAAAGCAAGTATATACTTAAAACACCAGAACCAGAATATTAAATGCTAGAAGGACTCAGATGGAAAACTTACTAGAAGCTTGCATCCGCTAAGGTACACCTTGGAGAAGACTCTCGACACGCCCGGGGCTTGCTCCAGAAGACTTCCCTCACTCTCTTTCCTCTTATTCTAACACTAAAACTACTATGATACACTTGATATTTACTCTGCTTCTAAAGTGAAGGACTAGGGGGTATTTATAGGGAGACGAAGGGCAGCACCATGTCAGCGATCCGCGTACTTCTCCACCTCCACCCATGGATCCACCGTCCTTGAAACCGCCTTGGATGGACGGCAGTGATGCAATGAGCACGAGGGAGGCATGCTGGAAGTCGGTGGAGTAAGGTGGTGGCTTGGGCCTACCATGGGTGGTTCGGCCGAACTACCCACTGGCAGGTGGGCCCTGCCAGGACCTTCTAGAAGCCTTGTGATGTCAGTGAAGTGATGCCTGTGAGGTGGGTCCACCAAGTGTGGTTCGGCCGACCCACCTCTGGTGAGTTAGGCCCACCACCTTGGTCCCCACCTATCATGGACTGAGGCTATGTGATCCCCTTGTCTTTATCTTGTCGTTTCACACCTTGATCCGAGTGCTTTGCTCCTTAGCCATTGATTGAGGACACAATTGTGATCCAAAGGTGCAAATGGACTCCAGGAGGTGTGCCACGTATCGTGCCACATCAACATGGCCACGAGGGTTCCCTACCTGGTTCGGCCAAACCATAGGGTGGGGCCACGTGGCCTCTGCTCTCTTGCATATCACTCCATTACTTGATTCCTTGAAGTTGGAGTGCCGGGGCCACTATTCATGGTTCGGCCGAACCATGAATAGTGTCCACCCAGTGTCCACTTGATCCTAGAGTGAAGTCTTTGATAACTATGACATCACCTAGCCATTTTTGTCATAGTTGGGTTTGCATTATATCTTAATCTTGGGCTTCTAAACTATAAAATCACCTGTTTTGGGTACCTGCAAACAAATACTAACATGTACATGTGGAACCAAGTTATTTGTACCTATATCACTATGTGTTTGCTTGTTCCTTCCCAAAAAGAGTGAGCTTTTTGTTGACCGTTATGATGGTAGAAAACATGGTATAAATACCGTCAACAGTAGGTCACTAAGAATGGATGATCTTAGCGACAGTACTAAGTTATACCGCAATGATAAATCATTGCAGATATGGATATATCCACAAGCGCACGGAAGTATCGTTGTAGCATTTCACCCAGGGGTTAAGCCGAGTATCGTTATTTATAAGTTCACTAAGGAAGGAAATTATAATTGATTTTAGTATGGACATAACTAAAGTGTTATGATAGCAGCAAACACTAAGACAGGCAAAAGAAATGGATTTCATAGATAGTGTGGTACACTCACATCGATAAACACAAGAACAAGGATTAAGAAAAGACTAAAAGAATGAATTGAATAAATAATAAATTAATATTCTAATGGATCAGGTATGATCTACATACAGCTATGCATAGAAAAGTACATTCATACAAATACATGGTATAGACATAGAGTTATGTTGAGATCGATCGTGTGGCCACGGAGTACTGGTCTGCCAGCAACCTCATGTGACAATTTAGACTCCTACACCCTAGCCGAACGTGGGGGAGTACTAAGGACGGACAGGGCTGTCACCACCTGGCGCCATCCCCTCCCCCATGGACTAGGACTATGCATTCACCGGCCCTTAATACACAAGCACCACACTTGCATACCAAGAACCTACTCAGGCTCCCCCGCGGTCCCCAACCCTATGGATCGACAGGTAAGAAGTCTAAGCATACCCTAAGGCATGAGGAATCACCATCTCAACAACCATGAAAGGTCCTAAATGGCTAGAGGGGGTGAATAGCCTATAAAAACTTCTACAAACAACACATAAGTAAAGTGATTAGATAATTAAACGATGAATTGAATTTTGCGCTAGACTACTAAAAATGCAAGCCACCTAACCGTTCTAGGCTATTGTGTCTAAGTTCACATACAAGAAGCTAAGTCACTACTTTACACTACTCCTAGGTGAGCAAGCTACACAAGTAAACTACAACAAAAGTAAGTGCTCAAATGTAAAGGTGAGGGAGATGGTTATACCACCGGTGTAGTGATGATATGAAAACTAATACAATCAATCACAATACACAAGAGAGATCCTCGGCAGAGAGATGACACAAGATTTTTTACCGAGGTTCACTTGCTTGCCGGCAAGCTACTCCTCGTTGTAGCGATACACCCATTTGGAGGTTCATGCGCTAATTGGCATCACACGCCAAACCCTTCTCAAGTGTGCCGCACAACCAACACAAGATGGGGATCCACAATCTACGCATAATCCACTAGAGTAGCCAATTGCGATCTCCCGTGGGGAAGGCTCAAGAACCCCTTACAACTTCACCGATCGGAGGCGGAGACAATCACCAACTCCCCTCAAAGATCCTCGCAGCTCCAAGCTATCTAGGAGTCAGCAAACTCCAAGAATAACAAGAGAATCCGCTGCGAGATCCACTCACCAAGTGCCTCTAGATGATTACAAACATGCAATGCACTTGATGCTCTCCAATCTCACCAAATGATGATCTCAAATAAGTGTAAGGTGTGAGAGAGGAGTGGATAGGCTCACTAACTTGCTATGTCAATGAAAATGTGCAAGAGAGGTCTCAACAGCTGGCAACTCCACTACTTATAGCCCCCACTCAAAATCCAAATGTTACTCACTGTTTTCGGGGGCACCGGACGCTTCTTTAGTTCACACCGGACGCGTCCAGTGCAGCGTCCGGTGTATCGCCCAGCGACACATGTACTAGCCGTTTGATTCGCCTGTTGCGCGCTCTCACACCGAACGCTCTGACGCCCGTGTCCGGTGTCTACGTAGAGAGGTTCCAGAGAGCACATTTGCTCACTGGACGCGTCCGGTGCAGGGTCACCGGATGCTCCTCGGCGTCCGCTGCGCCAATGGTCAACTGCTGCTCGCCACATCGGAGGCACCGGACGCTGGAACAGTGTTCCCAGCGCGTCCGGTGAAGATTTTCGCGCGTCCATTGAAAACTTCACCGAACCCACCCGAGAGCACAAGGTTCACATCGGAAGCGTCCGGTGCTACCCCACCGGTGCATACTTTTTTGCACCTTTTCAAAGAGTTAGCTACCGGACAACTTCGACAAGTTTCCGGTGCACTTTTCTACACTGTGAAATCACCAAAAAGCGCTGAATCCTCCCTCGCAAGCTCAGCAGGAGGGAGAGAGGACCCAAACCCCTCTCTACCACTCAAACTTCACCCCGTTTCTAAAGGCGCTAACACTCCAAAGTGTCTCTCACTTAAGTGCACGTGTGTTAATTAGCATTTTCCAAAGAGTTTTCAACGGGTTTTGTTTGTGTCACCAACATCTACATGCATATGAAATGAATATGAACACCAAGTGCCACTTTGATAACCGCATTTCACAAACAATTTCTCCCCTCTTGATAGTACGGCTATCTATCCTAAATGTGATCACTCTCTATAGAGTCTTGATCACCAAAAGCAAAAGAGCTCCTATATGTTATACCTTTGCCTTGAGCTCCTAGCTTTTCATCATCTTCCTTCTCATCTCTTGATGAAACTTGTGGACACCTTTTGATGATGGACTTATACCATTTGCATGCATGCCATCATTAGTGCTTTCTCGTCTTATTGATGGACTTACACCATTTGCATGGATGCCGTCATTGCCCTACACTTGTGGCCTCCACTGACACGGTCCTTTGCTCCATCTCGTTATTTGCTAATTAATCTCATGAAACACTTAGAGCAAACATTAGCAAACTAGGTTTCATAAATTACCCAAAGCCAAACATGGGCTTTCAAACCCTCTACTTCCATCCAAGTAAATGGTATGAAACAATTAAGCATAAAGTTCTACATGCAAATAATATGTCATAGAAATTGTACTCTAGTTCAAAATTCATATCATTCACATAAGAACTACTCTCTAGTTCATATGATGATACAATGATATGAAGACTATGGTCTAGTTCAGATATCATAGTACCAACATGAGAACCATACTCTAGTTCATATGCAAATCTATATGGATAAAATAGGGGCAAAGACTTGGAGAATAAATTCTTCTTATTCATACCCAAAAGATCTTCTCCAAGGAGCCAATCCCTCCAAGGTAGCTTTACCTAGCTCCTCTACTCCTATACTACTAACCAAGTAAGAATAAGAGAGGTGGTAGTGCTCAAATGTGCTCAAGTGAGTGATATGGGAGAGGAGGCCATCCCCTATGCTTAAATAGGTGCTTATGGTCGTTTTGAGGGGGATATTCCCCGGATCTTGAGCGCAGTGCCCTCTCCTCTGCGTTAATGAACCGCCATAGGAAGATGGGCTCGGGACACACCAGGGATGGTGCGGCCGCACCAGGGGGTCGACCGACCCCTGGCTGGCGCGCCAGCCCACCGCCTTTGGCAGGTGGGCTCTTGGCTGGGCCTGGACCTGTCTTCCTGTGGTGTTTAGCCTAGATGAGTCGTGCAGGTGGGCTCTTGATCTTTTCTTTGCGCATTTGTACGTTTGCTTTGCGCCTTTTTGAGTGTTTTCACCTGTATGCATGTTTGTGATCTGCAAAACAAGTTTTCTGCAATACAGGTGGAATTACCTTAATAGTAAGTCCATATGTGCGTAGAATGTCATGATTCATCCCTTTTTGGCCCAAAGTTGATGGGTAAAATGTGTCGATAAGCACCATCAACATAAAGTTCAAGCTCTCTACCAATAGCACATTGGAAATGTTCAAGTCATTGGATATGGCAATCTTACCAAGCCCTTTGACCTTGCCTTTGGTATAGTCCCCAAATGTGATACTATCATACTCATTGCCTACTAGAATTGATGGAATTGAACATTCTTGCATCACCGGTCATGTGTTGAGAACACCCACTATCAAGAACCTAATGCCTCCCTCCAGCTTTGTAATTCACCTACAAAACAAATCAATGTCTTTTAGATACCCATGCTTGTTTGGGTCCTTGAAGGTTAGCAACCAAAGCCTTTGGTGCACAAATAGCCTTCAACCTTGGGCTCTCTTTAGATGTACCAAAGTATTTGACTTTGACACCTGTCTCACCCTTGGTAAGCATGTAACAAGAATCAAACCTAATTGATTTAGCACTTGTAAATTTTATTTGCTTGTTCTTGTTATTAATGATGCAATTTATCTCAATATGCCCAACTTGCTTTCACTTATTGCAAAACCGACCATTGCTCCTCAAAAAGCTAGGTTTTGGAGTTACAAAGGCCGTCTTGCCCTTCTTGGGAGTATAGCCAAGTCCCTCCTTAGAATTACTATATCTTTGGCTACCCAAGCATTGTAGCCAGCGGGCATCCCCACCATAGGAATTGCCTAATGCGCGGGTTAGCTTGTCCACCTCCTTCTTCAATTTCTCATTTTCAACTTTTAGTGTTTGGTCAATACTAGTGGTGAAGGTAGAAGTAGAGGTGGATGATGATGAAGAGCTAGTGTTGTTAGGTGTGGTTGCAACAAGTGATTCATTAGTTGTGTAACACCCCAGGTGTTAGTCATGAGCTAACCAGCGAGTGTGCTGCTAACCAAGTTATGTCAATAAATGATCTTGATCACTGTCTCACATTCATATCATCTACCATGATCATTGGAAATGGTTCATAAAGATCCGAATTGAGAATTCACATGGAATGACTAGTTATTCACTTAATTGGATTTATGGATTAAGTGAAGATGAGTATGCAAAGTCAACCAAACCTTGAAACCTTGCCCAAACAACTCTAATTGAACTCTACAACAAAAGTCATGAAGGACTCATGTTGAGCAAATGCCAAGAAAATACCTTTATTGGCCTAAACATCTACTTTGAGCTCTCTAATTACATTAGTTTGACCAAAGTGGAAATATTATTTTGGAGCAAGGTATGAAGTTTGACCCAAAATGAAAGTTACAGATATTTTGGAGTAGAACAAATGTTATTTTTGGACTAAGTCATGATTCAACACCTAAGTGCCTCAAATAGTGGATACAATATAGAGGAAAAGCTGATTCCAGAGTTTGGATTAATTCTAAGTCTGAAATTCTATGCCGATTGCATTGACGTGCCACTTTCTTCAAATTCCTTTAAGCAACTCAAGTTGGACCAAAAATAGAAGTTGAAGGAAATTTTTGAGGGCACAACATATCCAAATTTGAGGCTAAGCCGACACTGTTTGACAAGGTGTGCCACTCGATCCTTGATCGTAATTAAGCTGTTGACAGCATCAACTTGAGGGCTAATTATCCGCTAATACATTTATCAAATGGCCAAGCTTACTTAACAAAGATCGTAGGGCATTGCGCAGGCTACCTCTTTTGTTTTGGTGCCTAGGGCAGAATATGCCGGGCATATGCCCAAAATCGAATCCCAAACTCGGCAGAAACACACCCGCCACCTGTTCGAGCTTTTGTCCACGTGGCGCCCAAGCTCTGGAGCTCCTGCCCCCATTGTCGGCCACCACCTCCACCATCCTGTGCTCCAGCTCCAAAAGTGGAACACCAGAGCTCCTCCTCGCTCTCCCATCCACTCTTCCTCGCCTCTCCACTCCTTCTCCCTCGGCTCCCCGCTCCCAGTCGTGCACGCAGAACGCCACCACCATGGCCGTCGAGCTCGAGCTCCGCCGTGGCTGCGCGGAGTGGAGCTGCGGCTGCGTGGTGCTGCGCTGCTGCATGGCGCTGCTGCGCTGCAGTTGTCGCTGCCGGCTCGCTGTTGGCTCCGCTGGTCGCCGCTGCTGGCACTGCTCGCTGCTGCTTGCTGTGGCCGCAGCGCGCGCCATTGTTGCCCATGGGGGGTTGGCCGCAGGCAGCTGGAGGCCGGGCAGTGGCGCGGGTGCGGCCTGCCATCGCGTGGCCGTGGCGCTGGCCGCCGGTGAAGTCAGCCGCTGGCCGCCGTTGCCTTTCCTCTCCCTCCTCCGGTTTCTCTCTCTCCCTCTCTATTTCTTACGAACAGAAATGAGGAAGAAGAAGCTCCCTGTGTGGCTTACATGTGGGGCCCGCGATGCTCATATTGGCATCAATTTCTACAGATCTGGCTTCCTCTTTGAAAACTGATATCTTGAGTTGCAGAGCTTCAAAATTAGTGAAACTTGTCTTGTTAATTTACTCTTGAAGTGCTCTGCATGTTGAATCCATAATGTGTGCCATGTTATTTACATTCATGTGCTGTAGAAATTATTATTGAGAAGTGGTTTAGAGTTTTTATTAACTTGTTTTTGGCCATAATTTGAGAAATATAAGTCCAACAATTGTGGTTCTAATTTTTTTAGTCTTCTAATAACATGTACTAGCTCTTAAGAATATAAAACATATAGGTTATTTACTATTTTAATGATGTTTCACATTAATCTTGTTAAATAGGAAATAAATAGTTGAATTGCTTGTTATTTTTGTATCTAGAGTTGTATTGCTCCAAATGGCATAAAAATTTAATTGTAGATTCTCTGTATGATGTGTAATGTATGGTTAAAATTTCATGATTTATGGTGCATGTATGACTGATTTGTTGATTTATCTTCTTTGGTGCATATTAAGTAGATTTAAATGCATTATAAATAATATATTGTGGTAAAAATGGAAAATGGTGTTCCACTACCTTTGTATGATATTGTGTTAGCCTGAGAATCAATAATATGGTCATGTTGTTTCAGAAAATGTTGAGTTTCCTATTTAATTTGCTCTCCAATGCTTTATTGCATTATAGATTTGTGTATTTTGTAATAATTAAATTATGGAACCTGAGCATGTAAGATTTGAACCTTGGTCATGAATTGTGATTAACTATCTCTCATAAAAATATCAACTCCATTTGAGATATTTACCATATAACTTAAACAATTAAATAATAGACTTTTATGTGATATTTGGTGAAAGATTGGAGGTAATTAGACACATGCATGTTGTTTATGACTTATTGCCATGTATTAACCTGAGATGAATTCTTTATGTTGTGTTATGATGTTTGGAGCTATTTAACTAGCTCACATATGTGTTTCTTGGGTGAAAAACAAGTAACCAAATTAATTGCAATCCTGCTGAGAAATGGCTGCATGTATAGTCCCTGTTGTTATGGTGTTTTCTCCACGAAAATGATGTTTCATGAAAATGTGTTCTATACAAAAGTTGTATCCAACTTCTATGTCTAGCTTGTCCTAAAATTTCTTGTTCATAGGCCTGATAGTTTAGGAGTTATGGCTTTTGGAAGTCTGCTGTCAGGTTTGGATTGTTTTCTGTCCAGATCTGAATGTTTGTTTTGTTTGACCAATTTATGCTTTGAATCACTTCTTCGTGATAACAGAGAAGTTGTAGTGCTTTTCCTATAGTTTCTAAATTGTCTAGGATCATCCCTTTTGGTGGTATAAATCTCAAGTTATGATTGTTTGAGTTGGGAGGACAGAATCTGTCCAAATCTGGACAGAGCTGCCTTCTTTGTGTTGTTTGACCTTTATATGAATTAAATCATCTGAAGAGGATAATACCAAAGTTGTATATAATTTCAATAGATTTTCAAAAAGGCTTAGATCACCGTGGTTGGATGTATATAGCTTCAGTTATGGTTAAATCTTGTGCTTGCTGTCCTGCTGTCCTTAAACTGCATATGTGAGATTAGAATTGCTTTCATGTTGCCTTGCTTGGTGGCATTGTTAGCTTATGGTTCAGTGATGCTAGATTAGCATGTCTTGTATTACTTTCTCTTATTCATACATGTGTATTGTGCATCTCATTTAGGTACGATAGATGATGAACACGTGGAGTGGAGGACATGATGATGGAACTAACCACAAGACGGTGTGGTAGACTAATCACGAAGGTGGAAGGACTAATCGAGTGCTTGGATGGAAAATGCTCATCGAACAAGTGTCATCTAACAAACACTGACTTAGTGTTGAACCCCAGGCAAGCCCCAGGAGCATCCCTAAGCCTCTACCTATCTCTTTTTATAAATACACCGGTCTTTATTAAATCGTATGTTTGTGCATTTCAGTATAGGAGTTGGTTTGAAACCGTTGCTGCATATCTACCTTGTCTACTATATATGTGAACCTGATTCTATTACTAGATAGGTGACCGATCTTATGCTTAGCCCTGCTTAGACCGGTAGAAGTCGGGTGATTTCCTGTCATCCGCGAGAAAGTCGGGTGATTTCCTGTCATCCGCGAGTGTAGGTGGTGACTGACGAGATCCACATGGTTGGCTATATGTGTCACCATGCCACAATGAAATAATGCGAGAATCAAGGCTGGGTAGCGGGGAGCTGCCTGAC
This sequence comes from Eremochloa ophiuroides, assembly GCA_038502445.1. Lineage (NCBI taxonomy): Eukaryota > Viridiplantae > Streptophyta > Magnoliopsida > Poales > Poaceae > Eremochloa > Eremochloa ophiuroides. The sequence continues at coordinate 32,007,350 of JAHLJS010000006.1, read as the reverse complement.
ATGGGTCATGTTGACTTCGGTGCTGCTTGCGGCCGACTAGGATTGAGGCCACTAGACATCAGTTGAGATTGAAGGACGTCGTCACATAGCTGGCCAGATAAGTCGTTCTGACCGCGAAGCCGAGTATTTCTTTCTGAGCCGAGCTTTGGTGCAACTAGGCAGACATATTCTGGAGGTAGGAAGTATGTGCGGAGATACCATTTTACCAAGGACAGGTCAGGGACCTGATGCATCCTGGAAGTGGGTTGGTCTCTGAGAATATGGTCCCCGCAAAACTCGCGACATATTGCGTCTCAGAAGGATTTAACGGTGACCCAAGAAGCCAGTGGCTCGGCTGACAGGGTTTGTGATTGGCATATTTGTCATCTAGTACAATCGATTCGAATCGCCATCTCTCCTGGTTAGTGAGAAACTGAACTGGTCTTCTGGTGAGGTAGAGGTTAACAACTTGAATGTGATTAATGGTGAGATGAGGTTGATATCTGTGGATATCGGAAATCATATGGTTTATTGATTGCTATAATATCAAGTGATTGCTTAGTATAGCTGCAAACCTTAGCTATAATAGCTGAACTGAAATCGAAGCTGCACAATATCTAAAATTGATAAGTTGAGGGATTATTGTAGTAATGCTCTTTCTGCAAAAATGACGCTATCTCCTGAACTCCACCAAATAAGCCTTGCATATCCTTGAGAGTCTTTTTATTTACTTCCTGTCGGGTAAGTCTAGTTGAGTACAATTGAGTACTCAGGGTTTTATTCCCAATGTTGCAGGAGGAATGCTTGGTTGACTAAAGAGTTACTTCTATCCTTCGGGAGAGGAAGACTAGACCTTGGGCAAGGTCATGTTATTTGTCTCATCTATGTTGCTGTGACTGGTCGGTACTTGGCACTATATTATGAAATTAAGCTTATGTAAAATGATTTCGTTTCCGCTATTGAACTTTTATGTAAAAGTTTATCTTGTACTCTGATGTATTTGAAATATGTGCGAATCTATGTATCATGTGTATGTGTACTGCTGAGTTTCTGCGATCCTTGGGGTATGTACTGTGTAAAAGTTTGAAATCCTTCAAGATTTCACGGACTACCGGGTTTATATTGGCTCAAGTGTGGCTTGATAGCTGGGAAAACAGCTGTCGCTGTACTTGTGCTCATATAAATTGGTCGGTTCTATTACAAGTTGGTTCATTCATTAGATCACAAGTTACACCCACATCACATGTTTAGCAACATCCTCTACTTTGGTTAGCTCTAAGAGTGAGGAGTGAGGTTCTTCATGCTTGGTGAGAGTTAATTTTAGATTCTCATGGTCTTCCTTTAGACACTCATGAGAAGCATTTAGCTCATCAAGGGATTTCTCAAGATCTTTTACCTTCTTGATCAATTCCTTGTACTACTTAGACTTAGAGCTAATCAAATATTCGGCTTGCTCTAACATGTCGATGAGTTGTGCTACAATAGGCTCATCATCATCACTATCACTATCATTATCATTTTTATCATCATCATCACTTGAGTCATCGTATTTTACCTTAGTGGACTTAGCCATGAAGCATGATGATTCAAATGATGAAGGCCTCTTGTTGACAGCAATGGAAGCCATGGCCTTCTTCTTGGATGTCCTCCTCTTATCATCATCATTAGAGTGTTCATCATCAGAGGAAGCATCACTATCCCATGTCACCACATAGGATCTACCCTTCTTCTTCTTCGAGAAGTTGAACTTCTTCTTGTCCTTCTTTTCCACCTTGTTCTTCTTGCCTTTCTTCTTGTGATCATCTTCATCATCACTAGCATGAGGACAATCCGCCACAAGATGATCCGGGCTCTTGAAATTGTAGCACTTTCTCACTACATCTTTGCCCTTGAAGTTGTCTCTTCTCTTCCTAGCACCATAGCCCTTCTTCTTCATGATTCTCCCAAACTTGCGCACAAAGAGAGGTAGTGCCTCATCATCACTATCAAGGCTAGATGCATCATCATCATCACTTGATTGTACTTTCTTGCCCTTGCCCTTGCACTTGGAAGAAGAGGTGGTGGATTTGAATGCCACGGTCTTCTTGCTCTTGTCATCCTCCTTCATTTCTTCACTATCACTCTTCTCATTATATTGATCCTCGGTCATCACATCACCAAGAACCTCATTTGGAGTGACACCCTTCAAGCCACCCCGGAAGATGATAATCCTCAAGGTCTTGAACCTCTTGGGCAAGCACATGAGAAACTTATGAGAGAAGTCCTCATCACTTGTTTTCTCACCGAAGGCCTTGAGATCATTGATGATCACTTGAAGCCTATAGAACATCTCCGGAATGCTTTCTCCATCATCCATCGTGAAGTCTGAAAGCTTGTCCTTGAGCATGTACAACTTTGCACACTATACCGTTGAAGTGCCCTCATAGGTTTGCTCTAGTCTTGTCCACACTTCACTTGTTCAAACACCTTTGAATCAATGCCATTGTATATGGTGTTGAGAGCCATTGTGTTGCATTGGTTATTCTCTTGCTCTCTAGGTGTAGGGCTTGTGGGATCAAGCATAATGTACTCCTTTTTGGTGACCTCCCACACCTTCTCATGAATTGAGCCAAGATACATCCTCATCTTCCTCTTCCAATAATCAAATGAGGTTGTGCCATCAAAGTGAGGTGGTTTGCCCCCAACATGATTGAACATGATATGAGCCATTTCAATGCACCGAAGGATGTTAAGCCTTGATTAAACGGTGACCATGGCTTTGATACCACTTGAAAGGTCTGAGTTGGCTAGAGGGGGTGAATAGCCTAAATTAAAATTCTACAAAGTACTAGACCAAGTGATTAGTACCACAAAAGGCTATAATTACAAAGCTAAAGCAACAACTAAAATATGAAAGCCACCTACACGATTCTAGTGTTTTTCTAAGCACTAAGCCACACAAGTTAACAGTTGACACTTCTTAGTGCAACCACCAGAGACAGGGTGTTCGGCTATCTCTGATAACGGTGCCAGAAGTGCCTGTGGGTATTTCTAATGTCTATTGGATAATTCCGCAAGCGCACAGAATATACCGCTGTAGCACTTCACCCGGGAGTATTCCAAGGTATCGCTATTTATTTTATCCCAAGGGAAAGCTGTTGCTACAAATATTAATAGAAGGAGATCCTTAAATCTATCTCAACTTAGCACAACTAGTGCAGAGGGGCTAATCAAAGTATGATAGGAAGGTGATGATTCAAAGATAACAAATGAAATGCTAAAAGATAACTAGTGTAGTGTAGCTAGGTGGGAGGACAACGAGTGAGAAAGGTTCCTGTGATTCAAACTTTACTCCTATGATCTATCCTATCAAATGGACGAGATACACTAAGACTGCTACCTTACTTCCGGTGTGTAGGGGATAGGCGAGATAGTAGGGGATATAACCTCTACCCGAAGCGGCTTTTATGGGAGCCTACCTTTTAAGAACTTGCCTAAAACACGTGGAGGGATACTAAGACTAGACAGGGCTGTCACCACCTGCTAGCACCCACAAACAATCCGTGCGACAAGCGGCATTCAAAGGCAAAATCTAGTCTAAGCACCACGCTTACACTAAGCCTTACTACTCTAACAGTGATCAAGGCAACTAGAGCACCCTATGACAGGCGATGAACTACACACGTGAGCTGGTTGTAGGATCATAATCTAATGCAAACCGACCACGTAATATGATAACTCACAACAATACTATTAAAGTAATGTACTAAGTAAAGACTCAGTAAAGTAAAGCAGGAATAATATATATTAAAGTAGATAACTCTTACAGAAAGAGAAAGATACAAGAGCTATACCAGACTCTCCAGTAGACGACTCCGGAGACCCCGAGCGCAGCTTGACTCAACTCTAACTCCCACACTAGACTACAACTACTACTAAAGGTGGAACTACACTACTTCTTCACTTGTATCTTGAATGAATCTTGTCTTGAGAGGGTGGAGGCAGCCTCTATTTATAAGGGAGAGCAAGGGGTGCCACGTCAGTGATCCGCGTGCTTCTTGCCTCTCCACCCTTGGATGAACCGACTTGGAACCGCCTCAAGATGGACGGCCGTGGTAATTTCAGCACATGGGAAGCATGCAGAGAGGCGGTGGAGTGAGTCGATGGCCAAAACCCACATAGGGGGGTTCGGTCGACCCCTATGATGGGTGGGGCCAAACCAGGTGTGGGCCCCACCAGTCATAGGGTCTCGCTAGTACTTGTTATGTCTTGATTGCTTCATTTCACGCCTCAATCCGTGTGTCTTTGATCTCCACCGTTGAATGGAAGCACAAGTTGATCAGATGGATGAAATGACTTGGTTGGAGTGTCACACAGATTCTGCCACGTCACCAAAGCCAGGTGGGCCCCATGGACAGTTTGGCCGACCCATGGGTGAGCCCACTCTGAGCTCTGATCTCTTCCATGTGGTCCCTTGTGTCATGTATTGGAATGTGGTTGTCTGGTGCCTCCATATGTGGTTCGGCCGAACCACATATGTGAGCCCCAGCTGCTGCATTTTGTCCTGTTTTGATCTTCCCTGCATTCACAAGCTAATGGTACAAGTGGAACTCATTATTGATAAAATATGCTCATGTTATGTTTATTCTCTCTTGGATCCGCGGCCTGTTGACGGTGTTTGAAAGTTGAAATTTATGGTATATCCACTGCCAACAAGATCCCCCAAGCTTAACCTTTGCTCGACCTGAGCAAATGATCAAACTTAGCCTCGGTGGATCAGGAGTTGCTACAATATCATATTTCAATAATACCATATAGACAACAAAGCACTTCTCTTTTGAATGGAAAAATTGGCTATAAAAATTCACCCATTTTACCTTAGTCCTTCATGGGGCTAATGGCCTTTCCCTTTGCCTTAGGTGGTTGAGAGACAGAACAGTTTAATTTGAGCACTAATTTTCTCATTCTTTGCAAGTTTCATACTGGAGGTTTTAGCAATGTTTTTCAAAAGACAACTTAATGTTCCTCATATGGTTCTCTCATGTCACTCAAATGGTGTATGATTCCTTACCAAGGCACAAGTAAAAATTGCCTTCTCTTTATCATCCTACTTCTAAAATTGGCTTATGTGGAGCTTAAGGTAGGAATGAAAGGATGTAGCATACTTACTTTGCATATGTTGTAGAGCCAAATCTTGGATCCAAAGAGAGAAGTGTTATGCCCTTAGATCAAGATGTGCATGTGTGTGGAGAAAGTAGACTATGATGCTCCTCTATTTGAAATTGTATCTCTCTACCTTGTTTTAAGACATGGCTATCATTTTTCTTTTCTTTTATTTATGAGCCTAAACTTGCTCATTTCTTTTTTATTCTTTTCTATGGACTCTCTTGTGTCCATCTCTCTTTTCTTTTTTTCATTTTGCATAGCCTTTTTGTCTCTTCTACCAAATTAACTAAGAGAGATATTTTAAAATTTTAGCACATGGGGCATTTATTTGGTGAAAATGAAGGGCATGTTGTTGCATACTTCCACTGTAGAAGCAGCATATATGTATGGTGTGTACGTGATCTTGATCTTGGGAGCATGATAAGACTCTCAATAAGGGTCAACAAGACTTGACAACACTCAATATAAAGGAAATAGTTTATGTGGAAGGTTTTAAACATGTGTAGCATATATGGCTGTGGTAGAAATTTTATCACCATTGAGGAACAATAAGGTTTTAATTGTTTAAGAAATAAATCTCCAGTAATCATGCATGCTTGGAACGATATTATAGTAACTCTTGTTTTACTATATCATATCTCACAACAACTTATACTTAGTTCTAGCACTTAGCATCCATAAAGTTTTCAGATTCATGATGACTTTTAATGAGCCAAGTAATCCATACTCAAAGAAATACTGAGTTGTAAACTAGGCATTAAAGAAATATTAACAGAGCAACTATTCATCATTTCCAATGAGAAAGATTAACATGCATGAATAGAAAATATTTTTTTGGTGTTTTTAGTTTATTTTATTTAAGCGCATTAAATGAAAAACAATATAAAATACTGAGATAGTATACTTACCTTGGTGGGGGAGAGAATCTCCCCAAAGCTTGCACTTTTGCAGTTATCTCACTGAGGTGGACGTGGCGCATAGTGAGGGGGATATTGTGGTGGACATGGACGCTGGGAACTGCTGTGGGTGCTATGGGATATATGGAGGTGGAGGTATGTTGTGATGTGCATAGAGGGCAGCCCACTGTCTGCCAGTCTGCTCCTGAAAATTTTTAAAGCTGCTGCTGGGTTTGTGCAGTGAAGTTGTGAATGGCCTCGTGGCCTGCCCGCAGCACACCAAACTGATGTGTTAGCAACTCCATGTCATATCGTTGGCTTCGCGTTCCTGCATCTTGCATGGATGAGTAAAAAAATCTGGCACTTTGTGCCCCTGACCGGCGCCCTCCTCCAGAGCTGGAGGCTTGCATGGCATTTGAGCTGCCTGCATAGGTGCTGTCGTCTTCTTCGGATGATTCATTACGCTGTGCAGCACACGTTCTTACACGGGTAGCAGGACCTGAAAAACTCCATCGACCGCCAACTCCTGCAATGTTAGGCACTAAAGGATGGCCCACATATAGTTTTAATTCTAGGCATGGCAAAGTGAGTCTTGCATCGTTATTATGGAATTTAAATTCTATTGTTCCTTGGGGACCACCGGCAATAATATGAGCTTTTATGAAATATTCCTCACCCAGAATGGTTCTATGTGTAGGTATGTAATCATTAAATCCATTTAGCAGTTCAAGGTAGCTACACATTTTGTGATGATAGATGTGAAATCAAATGATCCACATCTTGATGGTGCAGAAATCCAATGCTCTACCATGGCTTTTACAGGTGATATTCAGATTTTATATACCATGGCATACATTATTCTTAAATCAATCTCTCTAACAGGTCTCACATCATCCCAGAGAAACAAAGTGATAACTAGCCATCTATGCAAAAAGCACAGCGTGGGGTTGCTGATGTGACTAGTACGTGGTTTTCCCATTCTATTTTCCCCAGTTATGTCATGCCAAAATTCAAGTTTATTGAACCTTCGAGTAGCAGATTCTAAATTTGAGGTGCAGTTCATGAAGCCTAGGCAAGCACTAAACTGGTCCCAAGTAAGATCATAGGCTTGATTAAACAGGTGAAAATAGATGTTGTCTCTAGTTGCTTTTACTGTGCACATAAATTCTAAAGTGAGACTCTTGCTACCTTGGTACCCAGAAAAATCTCAGAATTCACCCCATCCTATTGCACCAAAAACATCAAAGAACTCCTCATACATACCTGTGCGTTGGAGGAGTCCTAAATTAATTACCTTGGTGTGTTCGAAGTTGCGGTTGCGGATGGAGTTGAGGACGAGAAGTTCTTGTGGAGTGACCCAAATGCTTGTTTCTTGGTCTTGTGTTCTAACAGGTTCTTCCTCTTCTTCGGATTCTTCATGATCATGAGGATGTTGTTCAACATTTTCTGTGTTGTTGCTTGGCTCAGTTGCCTCAGACAAATATTCATCCTGTGACCCTGAGAGTTGTATCTCAGTGTCATGGGAGGATGATCGTCGCGATGAACTCCCGCTTAATGCTGAGCGTATTTTCTTTGTTGCGGCCTTGAATGGGTTCTTTATATTTACACAAAGACATGAACCAAACTTTGGATGATGGGGGTTACCTTAATTGAACCTTCTTACCGGATGATTACCTTCGTTGATTCCCTCGAGCGATGAAAGATGAGAGAAGAATATTTTTATTTTTATTTTGGAAGGGAAAAAGCTTTGTTGGGAGTTTAGAGTGTCAGAATGCCCTGCTAGTGGTTTGGTTTGAAAAATGAGCTCATGAGCATGGGGATTAAATGGAGAAGGAAGCAGAGGGTGCAAGGGCACTTGGCCTGGTTCGGCCGAACCTGCTAGTGCACCAACTTGTGCAACATGTTGCTAGAATCCTTGATGTGTAGAGAGTAGAGAAATGTGGTGTGAATTGGTGAACAATGATGGGTCGACCGAACCCTATCACTTTTCTGTTTCGTGCCAAAACTCCAGGGAATCCTTGTTGCATTGAATGGAACGAAAGATGAAGTGATGGAGCTAAATTAGTGGGTCGGACGAACCATCAATCACCTCCATATTTCAAGCACTTTGTTGCTTTGCACTCTTTGTTGGAACTAGAGCAAGTAGGAGCTGTCAAGTGCCATCCTATGGGTCGGCCGAACTGGCCTCTCTCTCTAATTGCTATGTGCCAAGCAAAGGAGTCAAGGGTGGTCACTTCTTGCATGGTGAAGCACTCATGTTTCCCTCCTTTGGATACTTGCTCATGGAATCCTTTCTTGGAGTGAGTGGTGAATGGAATAAAGAGGAAAGGAGGGAGCAAGACATGACCATGGCTAGTGGTTCTTTGCTCATGAGATTCTTCACGGGAGAACTCAAGTGATTGCCAAGTTTGGTTTCTTTTGATTAGCAAGAGTGATTTGGTTAAGAGTTTCATGAGTGGAATTAAGGAGAGAAGAAATGGGTTATGTCATGACATGATTTCTCTCTTAAATTACTCAAGCTTTGCTATGAATATTTTTATTGGCATTTTATTGAAGCAAGGGATGAGAGAGAGATTCTAACTCCTAGAGCGCAAGTTGATAGTCATATGTCTTGCAGCACTCTACGGGGTAGCTCACATGATACTTGGGTTAAGCCAATTAGCACTGAACATGTGGGTGCATAGAAAGAGTGATTGAGAGAAAATTCAAGGTTGCCTTCCTAGCTCATTTAAATGATCAAGATTACATGTAATATTTTAGGGTGTTGTCGTGCATGGGACATATCAGAGCATGGCATGGATTGATTTGGACAAAAGGTGGCAGGTGGGTGGCACCATGATGGGGTTCGGCCGACCCCACCATGGCCCCACCTGGTGTCAACTTACTTAGCAGGTCAAATAGTTGATTATTTTAATATTGAGCTTAATTATTGATCGATAGAACGGGGGTTGGATATAAATGCTAAAGTCAATTAAGCAAATAAAGGAAGTAAACTTTAATTAAATGTTAGTGTACTTACCTTAATGGAAGAGTTGATCCTTCATGTCCTTGGAGAAAGACCATCTCCTTGGGCTGGTGTAGAAATTTTCTTTGGAGGTGTTGCTGGTTGTACCACCTTTCTCTTCCATATTTGCTTGCTCTTTGATCGCAGTTGTGATTTGGGCTTCTTTAAGTCTTTCACAATAGCAAAGGCATGTATTTTCCATAGCATGATCAATGAGCATTGCTCAACCTTCGGTCGGAATTTGAATATTTCCAGGGTCCCATTGATTGTGAATTGAATTTCTCCAGCTCCAACATCAATATGTGCATTGGAGGTGCTGAGGAACGGTCTCCCCAAGATGAGTGGAGTCTTCTTATCTACTTCCATGTCCAAGACCACGAAATCCACAGGTACAAAGAATCCGCGTGTCTTGACTGGGATGTTTTCCACTATCCCCGCCAGGTAACGGACTGATTGATCCGCCAGCTGCAAACGTATTGATGTAGGGGACAAGATGGTATGATTGAGTTTGTCGAACACTACCTTTGGCATGACGTTGACGCTTACTCCCAAGTCGCATAATGCATGCTCAAAGTATTGTGTCCCAATGGAGCAGTCAATGGTGGGACACCTAGGATCCTTCTTCTTGGTTGGCAGTTGGTTCAATATGGCCGCGCTGCATTCCTCCATCAATTTGACAATTTCCGTTGTAGGCAGCAGGCGTTTATTGTTGAGGATGTCTATTAGGTACTTGGCATAGGTTGGTACTTGCATTGCATCAAGTAATGGAATATTCACATAAAGATGACGGATTACCTCGATGAATTTCCTGAATTGTTCGTCGGTGGTTTGCTTCCTTGTTCTTGGGAAAGGTAGCAGCACATTGGTGTCATAATATTCGTGTGGGGCTGTCTTTCCTTGGAACTTGGTGTTGTCATCAGGCACCGGCAATTCTTCTTCTTCTTCTTCATCTTCCTTGTCTTTTCTTGCAGCCTTCCCTGTCATGTTAGGATGTGGTGGATCGCGAGTGGACTTACCTCCCCTCATGATTACCGCATTGATATTCGAAGTATTACAAGTATTTTTAGCAGATGAAGTAGTAGCAACAAGATGAGATAATTGAGATTCTAACATCTTATTAAAACTCATTTGTTATTTAACAGAACAAGCGAGAGCATCCATCTTACAATTTAATGTTTTAAGGGTCTTGTCATTTTCTATCAACTTTGTATTCATGCTTTCATTTATTTTAGCTTGATTCATAACAAGATCTTTTAATGATAATTGATTACCAGAATTTACCTTACCTTGAAACTTAGAGTTCAACACCCATCTTCCTTGTTGAGGGTACTTTGAATTGTTGTTGATGGCATCTATCCTCTCAGGATTTAATTTGGAATAAGATACACTACATACCTGATCCCATTGATGCTTGGAAGCATAATGTTGAATGGCCTCTCGGTCTTTCTTGAAATTAGCACGTTCTTCCAATCTTCTCAAGAGGAGATCCATCTTCTCAGATATTGCATCTACTTCATGGATGGTATGTGTGTTCTTCTTCTTGGATTGGAGTCGATCTTCATTCCACCCTTGGTTTGTCACCATATTTTCTATCAGATTCTTGGCTTGTGTGACATTGAGTGAAGTGAATGCTCCTCTAGCAGCGGCATCAAGGTGACTATGAGCTGTTGGGGTTAGCCTATGGTAGAAACCTTGAATCAGGAGCCATTCTTGGATTCCATGGTGAGGACATTCCGAATGTATGCCTGGAGACATTCCCATGCTTCGGGAATCGTCTCGTCCACTTGTTGTGTAAAGCCTGAGATCTTTCCTCGAAGTGCGGTGGTTTTGCCCATCGGGAAGAACTTCTTGAGGAATGCATTAGCACAGCTATTCCAATCGTCCATATCTTCAGGGCAAGCATAGAACCATTGTTTTGCCTTTCTGTTCAAGGAGAACGGAAAAAGGCAAAATGGCGTCTGCTTTGACTCCTCTTATAGCAATAGTGCCACACAACTCCAGAAAATTCTGGAGATGCGCATTTGCATCCTCATGGGGCTTTCTGCTGAATGGGTTGGCTTGCACCATATTGATAAGAGATGGCTTCAGCTCAAAGGTGACATCCCCCAAGCTAAGCTGTGGACCGGTGGCGACTTTGTAAGCTGACGGTGCAGAATGCTCGAAGATGGTCTTTTGGGCCATAGCCTCCTTAGGTGATAGTGCAGAGCCTCCTTCCTTGAGTGGTTCCAATACCAAATCAGACCTCCGATCGGAGACTAAACGGTGTCGAGAACTCCTGACGGATGTCTCTGGATTTTCTATTGCTGTGGCTTGAAACTGAAATCCACTCATGTATGCCGTGCTTCACGATAAAGAGAAGCAGAGGCAAGGGTAAGCCCTACTACAACTAATTGATACTAATTTGATGATAGGTTCCGGATTCGATCTTATTTAAATTTCTAGGCTTATGCTTTCCCCGGCAACGGCGCCAGAAATGCTTGTTGACACTTCCTAGCGCAACCACCAGAGACAGGTTGTTCGGCTATCTCTGATAACGGCGCCAGAAGTGCCTGTGGATATTTCTTACGTCTATTGGATAATTCCGCAAGCGCACAGAATATACCGTTGTAGCACTTCACCCGGGAGTATTCCAAGGTATCGCTATTTATTTTATCCCAAGGGAAAGCTGTTGCTACAAATGTTAATAGAAGGAGATCCTTAAATCTATCTCAACTTAGCACAACTAGTGCAGAGGGGGTAATCGAAGTATGATAGGAAGGTGATGATTCAAAGATAACAAATAAAATGCTAAAAGATAACTAGTGTAGTGTAGCTAGGTGGGAGGACAACGAGTGAGAAAGGTTCCTGTGATTCAAACTTTACTCCTGTGATCTATTCTATCAAATGGACGAGAAACACTAAGACTGCTATCTTACTTCCGGTGTGTAGGAGATAGGCGAGATAGTAGGGGATATAACCTCTACCCGAAGCGGCTATTCTCTTATGGGAGCCTTCCTTTTAAGAACTTGCCTAAAACACGTGGAGGGATACTAAGACTAGACAGGGCTGTCACCACCTGCTAGCACCCACAAACAATCCATGCGACAAGTGGCATTCAAAGGCAAGATCTAGTCTAAGCACCACGCTTACACTAAGCCTTACTACTCTAGCAGTGATCAAGGCAACTAGAGCACCCTATGACAGGCGATGAACTACACACGTGAGCTGGTTATAGGATCACAATATAATGCAAACCGACCAAGCAATATGATAACTCACAACAATACTATTAAAGTAATGTACTAAGTAAAGACTCAGTAAAGTAAAGCAGGAATAATATATATTAAAGTAGATAAGTCTTACAGAAAGAGAAAGATACAAGAGCTATACCAGACTCTCCAGTAGACGACTCTGGAGACCCCGAGCGCAGCTCGACTCAACTCTAACTCCCACACTAGACTACTAAAGGTGGAACTACACTACTTCTTCACTTGTATCTTGAATGAATCATGTCTTGAGAGGGTGGAGGCAGCCTCTATTTATAGGGGAGAGCAAGGGGGTGCCATGTCAGTGATCTGCGTGCTCCTTGCCTCTCTACCCTTGGATGAGCCGACTTCGAACCGCCTCAAGATGGATGGCTGTGGTAATTTCAACACATAGGAAGCATGTAGAGAGGCGGTGGAGTGAGTCGGTGGCCAAAACCCACATAGGGGGGTTCGGCCGACCCCTATGATGGGTGGGGCCAAGCTAGGTGTGGGCCCCACCAGTCATAGGGTCTCCCCTGGTACTTGTTATGTCTTGATTGCTTCGTTTCACGCCTCAAGCCGTGTGCCTTTGATCTCCACCATTTAATGGAAGCACAAGTTGATTAGATGGATGAAATGACTTGGTTGGAGTGTCACACAGATTCTGCCACGTCACCAAAGCCAGGTGGGTCCCATGGGCAGTTTGGCCGACCCATGGGTGGGCCCACTCTAAGCTCTGATCTCTTCCATGTGGTCCCTTGTGTCATGTATTGGAATGTGGTTGTCTGGTGCCTCCATATGTGGTTCGGCCGAACCACATATGTGAGCCCCAGCTGCTGCATTTTGTCCTGTTTTGATCTTCCCTACATTTACAAGCTAAGAGTACAAGTGGAACTCATTATTGATAAAATATGCTCATGTTATGTTTATTCTCCCTTGGATCCGAGGCCTGTTGACGGTGTTTGAAAGTGGAAATTTATGGTATATCCACCGTCAACATTAACTAGCAAGAGCAAAGCAACCAAAACAACTACACAATGCAAACAACCTAGGAAGCTAACTACTTTGCACAAGGTGAGGAGCGCTTTGGAAATTATACCTTTGCCTTGAGTTCAAGCGAATCACCAAGATAATCAACAAATCACTCACTTGAAGGTGAGGATACTGTTGATGCTCACTAAATGCATATTTTAACCATCAACATTGATAAAATTGAGCAAGAAAATGGCACATAGAAGGTAGGAATTTGGTTTAAACTTACGGAGTTCCACTTGTACTCGAAGAATTTTGGTTGTAGGTGAAATACAGGTGAAAATGAAGCAAACCAAGGCAAATTTGAGCAGTACACGTGACAAGAGCCACATTGGGGCCAAGTCAAAGGGTGCCGGCCCTGTTGGACAGGGCGCCCGCCCCCCACTTGGCGCCGTCTGCACTCAGCCACGTCATGGATCCGTGCCCCAACCTCCTAAACAGAGTTTGGCACGTTGATTCAACATCAATGGCTCAAAATCACCTCACCTGGATCTGGTAGCCCTGTCGGACAGGGCGCCTGTTGACGGTCGATAACGTCAACTTTTATTAGAACTTTAGACACAAAAGGATATATGAAAACATACTAGTCTATGGCTTTAACTGACAATTTCCATGAGTTTTGTATGTTCTGTATTTTCTAGGGGTTATTCCAGAAAAGCATAAAAGAGGGATTAAAGTGCATAATTATCACGAAACGTAACCACGAAGGAAACATCATCATCATCGGAACACTAGAAGCCTCTGAAACACACCCGAAGCGACCGGGGCCCACACCCTGCCAGGGTAGAGCCGGCCAGCGCCAGGGTGGGGCTGGCCAGCGCCCCTCAGCTAGGGTTCGGCCCTGCCTTCTGAAGTCTTCTTCAGCCGCCTCTTAGGAGTCATCTTGGCCCTATGTTTAAATCGGTTTGATCCTACGGCGTACGTTCATCCCACCGGCTATAAATAAAGAGGCAGACCCCCTGGAGGCATCAATCAATCATTCATCGAAGGCAACAAGTCTTCAAGCCATTAAGAGCCTACTAGTTCATCAAGAGCCTTCTAGTTCATAGTTCTAGCCTAGTTACACTAGAGAGTAGAGGAGACCTAGTTCTTCGGCGGGATCTGGAGCCCTGGCATCCGTCTGGAGCGCTGAGTTCGGTATAGTTCTAGTTCTTTCTCTATTATTGTATTCTTCATTATGATTAGGGAAACATTGTTCTTAATAGTTCCTATGTTCTTGATTAGATTAGCCTTTATCTACTTTAATTATATGTCTAGTATAGTTGGTTTGATCTTATTGAATTGATGTAATTGCTCGTATAACGTTTATCCAAACGATCATTGAGTAGATGATGAACAATGTGTAGACGTGGTGTCTAGATATTTCGTTTATTTGTGAGTGCACCCTGATGTGCCGGGTCGTGTGGTAGTTCGCATAGGTGATAGCTATATTGATTCCTCTGTAGTCCACCCCCCATATGTAGGCAAGCAGGCATGGCCGCGAAGTTGGGTGATGACCCTGTTTCACACCTTTCCTAGATGATGCCCTTTGCATGTGATCTTGATATAGGACTAATCTGACAATGATTGCTAGATGCAATTGCACTAGTTAGAGTTATTAATTGACGTAGTTATAGAATTACCTTAGATATTAATTCCTTAGTTTATCCATTGGCTAGCTATTACTATGACTAGAAAGTGCTCTGATGTTTATCTTTATTAATGATGCTTGATCTTACTTATCACCCTATTTATCTTTATTATCTTGTGACCTCTACCTGTTATGAGTAGAGTATATGACATCGGTAACATCACTTATTCATTGTATGTATATAGTTGTTATCAATATAATAGATTGTAGTTTAAACCAAGTCCTTCCCAGTGGTATAAATATAAATCAACAACCTGGTAGAACTCCTAGGTAAAATGCTATAATGGTATAATTATCTGTCCACTTACAGAATTGTTCTTAGTTTATATTTATTTATATTTCCGCCTAGTCACATGGAATAATATATAAAACCTTTATTCATTCTTAGCATATATAATTAGGATTGACAACCCAGTTCATGCTAAAGAATGTTGGTAATAGATAAGTGGCTAGTTGCTAATGATCAGTTAATTAATTACCATACATCTTCTAATCTCATCCCTAGTGTTAAAAGTTATAAAGTTATATTGGGCGACGTTAGTAGATGTCAACAAGCATTTTTGGCACCGTTGCCGGGGAAGACACATTAAACTTAGGAAATATTGATAACACATATGGATCATGGATAAGATTGTGTTGCCGATTGATCTCTAACTCGAACAGGCACACCCCTGTTTTTATCATTTACTTATCTTATGCACGGTGATGAATGAATGGTTTTCTCTTCCAAATAATTTCACTAACGATCCAGAGAAACTCCTTTGAAGAAAGAAGTTTGTAGAGGCGAGGGACAATTTCAAGCTACCATCAAGAACACCCATCGTTTCTCGAGCTAGTTCATCAAATGAGCCAGCTCCAACATTAGAAGAAGAACACTTAGGAGAAGATTTATCTCCTGTGTTTGAAGACATGGCTGAGAAGACACTGCACGAGTTCTCTGCCCCAACAACAGAAAACATCCGGACTGGACCAGCAGTCAACACGGGGGAGAATGGATTTGATCTCAAGCCTGATCTTATCACCATGGTTCAAGCCAGCCAGTTTTGTGGAAAAGCTCAAGAAGATGCAAGTGCGCACTTACAACACTTTCTAAAGATCTGCAGCACCTTCACGATCAGAGGAGTACTAAGAGATGCTATTTTACTCCATCTGTTCCCATTTTCACTTTTGGGAAAAGCTAAGCAGCGGTTCTACACCAACAAAGATAAGAACTCTACATGGGATCGATGCCCAACTGCTTTCCTGGCAAAGTTCTTTCCTAGGCAAAACAAATGCTTTGCGTGGGAAAATCTCAAGCTTTCAACAGCAATATGACGAATCATTCACTGAAGCATGGGAGAGATTCCAAGATTACATTGAAGACTATCCTCATCATGGGATAGAGGATTGGCTACTGATGCAGACCTTCTACCACAGGCTTATCTCAAGCACCCGTGAGTCCATAGATGCTGCAGCTGGAGGAGCTTTCCTATCACTGAAGCTTCCAGAAGCTCAAGCACTTGTGGAGAAGATGGCCTCAAATCCGAGTTATAATGAAGAATGTACTCAACCTCACAAGAGAGGAGGAGGCATCCATCATCTGAAGGAGACCGACATGGTCACTGCCAAGCTAGACCTCATCATGAAGAAGCTCGACATAGAGAAGAAGGAAGTCATGCACATTAATGATTCTCGCATGACCTGTGAAGAATGTGGAGATTATGGGCATTCAGCTGTTAACTGCCCTACACTGCAAGAGGATGTGAACTTCATCAACAACAACACCTACTATCGTCCTCAGCAAGGTCAAGGATGGAACCAGCCAAACCAAGGATGGAATCAGCAACCTCGACAAGGTAATTACCAAGGTAACAACCAAGGTAATAATTATAATAATTATAATCTTACACCTTTAAGAGATTTAGTTGTTGGTCAATCTAAATTGATAGATCAAATGTCTAGAAATGTAGCCTCTAATGATAAAGGTTTAGAAAAAAATAAATACCAGAATGGATACCTTTGCTTCTGCTATAAAGAATCAGCACAACTTTAATAAAATGCTAGAATCACAATTAGCTCAGCTTGCTGCTGCTGTCCCTCCATTTGAGAAAGGTAAGATTCCGGGCCAGCCAGAAGATTTGGAAACTGCTAACCTTGTTGATATTCACAATGCAAAACAATACCAAGTTGAGCCTACAGATATACAGTGGATAGATCACTCACTGCCTAAGAAGATGGGAGACCCTGAAATACCTGTCATTCCTATCTCCATAGGATGTCATAGCTTTCTAGAAGCTATCTGCGATTTTGGCGCAAGTGTCAACATAATGCCTAAGGTAATCTATGAGAGAATATTAGGTGATCCTTTGTTGTACACAGACATGCGTTTGTAGCTTGCAGATCAGTCTATTTGCTACCCCGAGGGAGTACTAGAAGAAGCTGTTATCAGAGTGGGGCAATCATATGTCCCAATTGACTTTGTGATCATGTTTACCGGAGGAGATGAGAAGGCACCCATTATCTTAGGGCGACCATTCTTATGCACAACCAAAGCCATCATCTATGCGGAACACGCCAAATTGTCCTCTCCATCAAGGACAAGAAGGAGAGATTCTCGTTCAAGAACCGCATCCTGAAGGATCCAGCAGTCCCGAAGCAATTCCATCAACAAGAAGAGCAACAACAACAAGTGCCCAAGAAGAAGAACAATAGAAGATGGAGGAAGAACAAGCCCCGACATGTACCTGAAGAAACCACTCAACTAATCAATGCTATCAACACAGAAAATGATTATATGCTCCCGAAACCATTCCCAATAAAGAAAGGTGACCCAGGTGTACCAATCATTGAATGCACAATCCGAGACATCACTTTTCCCGACACCGTCTGCGACACTGGATCAGGCATCAACGTAATGTCCAAAAAGGTATATGATGAATTATTTGATAATTTACCATTATACCCAACATATATTCAGTTGCAGATGGCAGACCAATCACTGAGATTCCCTGAAGGCATAGTTAAGGACGTAAGAATTCAAGATAAATATATACCCGTAGATTTTCTAGTTCTTGACATGCAGGAAGACAACGAATCGCCTATTCTTTTGGGAAGACCATTCCTCTACACTGCCAATGCTATCATCTACATCGGGTTTGGACAGATCCACTTCAACCTACCCACTGGAAAGGTACGCTGTCAATTTAGAACACATCTTAACCATGAGCAGAACAGGAAGCAACGCAACAGGAGGAGACGCCAAGCCTGTCCGTCAGGATGCCCAGCCTCACTATGGATGGGAGGAGTTCCCTGATAAGATTGTGAAGTATGAAGACTGCTAGAAGGAGCAAGAAGAAGCCGTACAAGCACCACGCTGGAGTGAGTGGGAAGCGGAAGCTGAGAGGATGGACCAGATTGCTAAGGCAGAGAAAGAAGAGATCCAGGCACAGGTAGAAGAATGGATGCAGAGAGACAAAGAATCAAGAGAAGCATATAATGAAGAGCTGGAGCTAGAAAAGAGAGAAGCAGAAGAGACAGAAAAGAGATGGAAGGAGAAAGAAGAAGCACTGTTACACCACCGCAAAATGGGGAATTAACTGAGGTGACCTCAGACGATGAACCTACTGAGTAAGTACTCTCCTCTATCTAAGTCCTGTCGGTAGACTTTAAATTCCGTACCCCAGCCATAAGATCAGAATGGTAGTTATCTAACAAATTTAGCATTCATTAATAATTTTACTTTAACACATTTAGCATAATCATTTTTGCATATTAAAAATAAAACAACAAAAATATTTGCTGCTTTATTTACTGCATCATAAATATTAAAGCCCCATGTGAATGAACCTATGGTTACCCTGTAGGCATATTTGCTGTGGTGGCATAAAAATAAAAATAAAAATAACAATCTATATTTACTTTGTTGCATTATGAAAATCCTAAGCCCCATGGGAATGAATATTCCCTGTGGTGGCATAAAAAACATATATAGCATGCATGCATTTTTTGATTGCTGCATCAGAAACTTAGAAAAACCCCAAAAAGAGAATCCTGTTAGAATCCTGCTAAAATCTATTAATTAAAATCAACTCAAAGAATAATCAAAGTGCTCATTGGCTGACCGCTAACCCCTTGATAAATTCAAGCCTCGAGTTTTGGTTTTCTTGTTGGAGTATAACTATGCAGGAACAATATTGTGACTAAGGAGAGAGTCTAGTAGTGGCACCCATCAGGACTACTACTAGCTCACTCTGAGAAACATTCAAGCACCAAGTATTGCAAACATCAAGCTTGGAGAAGGATCATCCCCTACTTATCAAGTAATTATACCTATGCGCTTATTGAGTCTACTTTATACAAGCACAAAATACCAAAAATATGTGAACACATGAAGGTTCACCATAGTATCATAGGAAAATCTAAAAATACCAAAAATATGTGGGAACATGAAGGTCCACACCATTTAGAAAACCCAAAAATATGTGGGCACATGAAGGTCCACTCAGCTAGGAAGGTTCTGCTAGAAATATAAAATCAATCACTTACCATGGAGTGGTACTAAACCTAACCCCTCTCCATAAGATTTGGTATCTTTGTTGGCAATTAAGTTTCACAGAAAAAATACAAGATCAAAGAGCTAGTCAACCCGACACCTTTACGCTATCGATACACCTGCTTCTAGAAGGATCACTCAATTTACAACATCAAAGACCCTGTCAAACGTCAAGCTTGGGGGAGGGCGCCCTCCATTTTAAGTCCAGCTAAGTATCAGTTTTTCACACTATTATTCTTATCATTATTATTATATCGCTGTTTCGCGTAAGTTAGCTAGTAAGATAAAATTTGAAAACCAAATAAATATTTAGCTATATATTAGAGTTTGTTTAGAATTAGTCTAGGCTAGAATAAATTAAAAATTGATGAACACTAAAATTTTGTTTTGGAGATGATGAATAGTTGCTCTGCCATAATTCATTTCAAGTGCCTAGTTGTCAACCTTAGATTCTCCTAAGTTTTGGATACTACTGTTTTAATCTAAGAATTTACTCTGAACCTGAAACTTGTGGAGGCATATGCATGAGCTAAGTTTAGGTAATTGATTGATATGATTCATGAAGGTTGAGCTACTATTTATCTTATTCCTAGCATTACTAAGTTCTGGAGATTTATTTTTTTGAAAACTTAAAATCTACATGATGTGCTCTTGTATGACAAAATGTGAATTCCTACCAAAGCCATATATTATACATTTAGAGATAGGAAACTTTTGCACATTCATGCTGCTTGCTTTGCATTGAGTTTAGTCAACCTTTGTTGAATACCATATGAGAGTCTTGTCATGCTTTTAAAACCAAGATCACGTACACACTTCAGCACATATGTATTATTCCTACCTTGGGAGTAATCGCAACCATTTCCACTTTCATCTATGTTCATCATAAAAATGTTTTCTCCTGCACTGGGAGTGAACACCAAAAATATATAAACCCCATAGGACAGCCCTGTTATAAATGCTCTAAGTTTTCACTATTGTTATCTCTCCAAATCATGTATTGGATGCATGTGGCTATGCAAAAGTATGAAAAGAAAAGGGAGTAAAAGATGGACAAGTGTCCCAGCATTAAAACAATGGGTACTAGCCTCCCGAATGAAAAAAGGGAGAGAGAAGAGAAAGAGAAAGAATAAAGATAGCCCTTGTGTTCCTCCAAGTTCCAAAGGAGAGTGAATCATTTCCAAAGAGCATAAGTAGAATTAGAATTAGAATTAGCCACTAAATACCACATATACATCTGTCCACCAAATTCCATACACATGCACATCTTGGTTTGATTGTATGCCTCGATTCTCTGTGGATCCATCATTTGACTTTACAACATATGAATTGTAAGTATGCTTATTCTTGTTATTACTACTCCTATGAGCTCCACTATAATCCTTAGTTATAGGAAGGCATAACATTAATGTCTTAAGTGAGATCCATAAATACCATATATATTGAGGGACTTGAGGGTGTCATATAATTAAGCTCTGAGTTTTATTTCAAAAACTTGCAAAACTCCAGAATACTAGTACTGTGAAGAATGTTTAATAAACCTTTCACCCTCTCATGGAAAACTCTTAGTTTAGCATTGGGATTCAATAATCAGTGTGTAGTCAATATTTCTGAAACTCTCCAAGACTTTGATAAAGATGATTTTTGGGAGAGTATCACAGCAAAGAAACTAGAGAGAAAACAAAAATATACTACTGAAGAAGTTCATCACCCCACACTGAGGTTTATGCTTAAATGGCTAGCTTTTATATTCTTTCCTAGAGAGGAGTTAAATACTATTAAACAAGATGAGCTACATTTGTTATATATCATGATTAAAAAGAGGAAGGCGTCACCTGTAAAAATGATGTTGAATTATTGGAGAACTGTCCCTTCCTTAAGAAAGTGCAGTATTTGTTTTACTTCCTGGATTACACGTTTAGCTGCAGGGCTAGGATTATTATCAAAAGCTTCACTTGTTTATATTTGTGATGCCCACAGAATTATTGGTTATGATTTTTTTTTCGTTCTCACATGCTCAAACACCGAAATAATAAAATAATTATGATTTATAAAAATTATGACAATGAGTACGAACTGCTAGATAGGAAGTTAGGAATTTATTCTGTTCAAAATTTTATTTTTCCAGCTGTTAGAGCTAATGTTGGCAGGTGTCCGTCCGCGCGCATCAGCAGGGCGCCGAGAACTAATTTCACTGGAGCTGACCCAGCACCATCTGGGCCAGGTTATTCCCACTATATTGATTTTGGTGAACAGGTATCGACGCAGGAGCCACGCCAGCAGTGGACTGCACATGCAGGATGGGAGGAACAGCCCACATTTCAGTAAGAAGAATCTTCATCAGCAGCAGCAGCGGGTTGGGGAGCAACTGATTTTCAGAGAGGACGAGCATCTTTTTCTACACGCGAGAACACGGACTTCACCACTGGTGGACCGTATCCATTTCACGCACCACCAAAAGATGGCTACTATCGGCCGCCTGAACAGCACTTTACAGCTACCACTAATGATTTCCCAGCTTTATCTATACGTCTCACTAACATTGAACAGGGACAAAACGCAATAAGCGACACACTGCAACAGCACAAACAGTGGCAGCAGCAGGTCGACGACAGGTTCTATTTGCATGAACAATGGCAGCACAGTACAGACCAACGATTTGACCAGATATATCAGGGACAGCAGCAGACGCAGAGCGGATTGCAATATTTGATACATCAGATAGGATACCCGCCGTCACCTCCACCACATTACTGAGCAACATCTAGCTTGGGGGAGATCCCCGCTAGGTGAGTGCCTCTCACCTTTATATATGCTTTTTATTTCAATATTTAGTTTGGTCTTTAATTCTGTCAATTTCAATATTGCTAAAAACAAGAAGAAAACCAAATAAAAATTTATTTACTGCTTTCTTTAGTTATTGTATTAAATTCCTGCTTGCTTAAAAATGAAAATCCAAAAAAAAAATAATAGGTTGTATAATTAAGTTTGCTTTAAAATTCCGCATTCAATTGGTCTTTAGAATAATTAGAACTTGAAGTTAGAGAAAAATCAGAAAATCAAAAAGATATTTAAACTGTTTAAATATAATTTCCTGCAATTGCTTAGTGTTTAAATTTAAATTCTCCTACGAATTGCATGAAGTTTATCTACCATGAAAATTTATTCTGAAACTTGATATCAGTGGGTAGCACAAGCTTTTCTAAGTAATTGATGGATATGATATAAGATGGTTTGAGTTACTATTTATTTCATTCTGAGTGATACCTAAAACTCCAGACATTTCAAAAATCAAAATCAAAACGAATAATAATTTGTTCTGCTAATATGATTTAAGTAGACTATTCTGTTATGCATTCATGATTGAATTCACATGCACAAAAGGTTTTCACTCTATGCACAAGTCTCTCTTAGAAGTCTAACAGAGAGTGTGGGTTGTAAAATTAAAAACATGCCATACCAAAGAAGTTTGAGCCTGAAAGATGCCATATCAAAAGGGTATGTGCCAAAAAAAAAGAAAGAGAGAAAAACAATGGGTGCAAAGACACCCGCCTGAGAGAAAAAAATGGATACAAAAAGTATCCACTAGGAGATAACCCATACTCTTCAGAAAGACAGAAAAGAGAGGATAATGCATAGGAGCTCAAAAATGAAATTTAATCACATTCACACATTCAATCATGATGTATAGCTTAGTAGTCCTCTGCAATCTTATTAGTAGCCTCTCATTATTTCCTAAATAAAAATTATATATTCAAAAAAAACCTGGAGCAATGGTTGAAACAAATGATGAAAGGCTTAGTGCTTGCGTGATTATTCTGTCTCTCAATTACCCAATATCTATTTAAAAGCCCCACGATTGGAAAGAATAGGAATAAGTTTGAAAGGTAGATTAATAAATTTCAATCCGGAGAAGAATTTCTGTTTAAATATTTAAGTATTTGTTGGGAGTTATACATTTTATGGAACCCTAAATAAATTATTTCAAGTCAACTTTGCTAAGGGACTAGCAAAGACTTAGCTTGGGGGTATTGTTGACGGTCGTTAAGTACCAATTTTATACCGTCAACTAATGCCTAGGGAAGATCAATAATAGAAGCATAGGGGTTATTACTGATAAAATCCACGAGTTTTGGTAAATTGTGTATTTTTCAGGGATTATTCCAGAAAGGCTTAAAAGAAGGATTAAAGTGCTTAATTACCACGAAACTTAACCACCAAGGAAACATCATCACGAAGACCCTGGAAGAGTCCAAAACACACCCGAAGCGACCGGGGACCGAACCCCACCAGGGTGGGGCCGGCCGACGCTAGAGTGGGGCCAGCCGGCACCCCCCTAGGGTTTCTGCCCATCTTCTGGAGTCTTCTTCCACCGCCTCTCTGGAGTCATCTGGGCCCTTTGTTCAAGTCGGTTTGATCCCGCGGCGCACGTTCATCCCACCGGGCTATAAATAGAGGGGCAGACTCCCCCTCCCAGGACACCAATTCATTCCTCCCGCTTCATTCGTCAAGAGTAAACAGAAGTTAGGGTTTTTAGAGATTAGAAATAGGGCTCTAGTTCTTCAAGTTCATAGTTTAGGCATCTAGTAACGTTCCAGTAGAGTTGGGCGCTACGCTCGGGATTCCAGATCCATTCGTTTGGAGATCGGTAATCTTATCTTGTATCTCATTATGACTTTGCTTTATTTTAATATATTGCTACTTATTCAGTTCTTAGTTTATTCTACCATGTTAGGGTTAGTGTTCATAGAGCTTTTTCGCGGCCTTCTCCAGATTACCCCTTCCCAGTCTATTCGAGAATCGAAAAGGTACTGTTGCTCCAAAGTGTTGTTGTGTGATTGCTTCATCTAACTATCGTTCAGTTATCTTAGAACCCAAGTAATAGAGAAATATTTAGGAACCTTGAACTCTCCCATTGTCCTCTTAACTTAGCTAGCCTACTCATTTATCTTACAAGTGATTACTATGCATAACTCCTATCATTTATCACTTACCCCTATTATACTCTAGTTCATCTACTAAGTTAGTAGATACATGATGGTAGCTATCAGATTCTTTAACCATTGCTTCCCTGTGGTAAAATATAAATAACGATACTCTGGAATACTCCCGGGTAAACGCTACAATGGTATTCTGTGTGCTTGTGGAATCTTTCATATTCTATTTGCACTTAATAAATACCAACAAGCATTTTGGCGTCGTTGCCGGGGAAGCAATTGGCATAAGGATTTTGATAGTGATCTTGATGTCTGCTAATTTAGTGTACCACTAGCTTTTTTAGGATCACCCTGTTCTATTGAATTGCAGAATAAGACAGTACAGCAGAAACCGTTTCGACCTTCTGGCAAGTTCCAAAGACAAGAAGATGCGTTGAAGAACTCTAGGGTGCCTGAACATTCAAGATTCATCAACAATGAAACCCTGCCATCTCATAGGTTTGCACACACATATATATTTCTTTCTAACCATGTGTAGATTGGAGAAGGAGGTTGCTGTCACAACCATTCAAATCACATCTCAAGTGACGAACATAGAAGCTGCACTACGCACAAATCATGGTAAGTATGATCAAGAAAGGTGAGAAAGTCTTGCTCATGGACTTTAAACTTTTTGAGTAGTTATCTTTTGATTTCTTGCATCCCATTGCATATTTACTTTTATCCATGCATCCACTCCATTTTGTTTATGTTCCCTCATATTAAATCCATAGCATGTTTATTTCTTGCATCCATCCATACCACTTGCATATTAAAAAGAAAAAAATATTCCTCACTATGATCATACTCTTTCATCTATATTTTTGAGTAAATCTCTATATGCTTTCATGTTACCTTTATTTGCTATAGTATGCTTTGGTTTGGAAGTACTGTACATACTTCCATAGTCTTTTAAATTAAGTGTGGTGCTTAGTTAAATTGTTTGCCTTAGTCAAATTAGACATGGAGTCTAGTTTGATTATTGAACTAAAAATTGCTATAGTGGATATTGGTTATTTTATGGACTAACCCCTGCAGAAAAGTTTTAAATACAATTTGGGTAAGTCGAGAGATGAACTCACATAAGAGATGAATCAAGGCATGTGATGAACTCCAACAACTTTGCACGAAGAAGATAGATCAGCTCATCCTACATCGAGGAAAGAACTGTAAGTATCAAAAGTTTATTCACTTTGTCTTTAGCAGCAAATTACCTTTGCCTTGAACAATGTTAGAATGTAGCAAATAAACAAAAAAACTATGCTAAAATAATCCTTTAATCATCTTTTGTTAGCATAGATAAAAAAATTGTGGACAACAACCCATATTTCAAATCTGTTGCACTCCTTCGTGTATGTGTCCAAGCAGGAATGAATATAAGACTATTCATGTCAAAGATTTGGGAATGAACCTGTCAAAAACCAAGGCACCACTACAAGAAGTGGATGAACTTAATGGACCATGAGCATCATCAAAGACAACCAAACATTGAGCGTTCCCAAGGCTTAAGCTAGGATGATGATCGCAAGTAGGATGCAATTTCTACTGTATGGCTAAAGTAAAACCTGTTGTCATCATCTTCGAAGATAGCGAATCGTACGCCGATGTCACAGACCAGGATAATGAGATGCCACTACATCATAGTGTGCATCTTCCACATACCTCATTTATCAGTGGTGGTCTGTCGGCGATGCCTCAGGAAGCCATGAACAACTATGGTTGCCGGATGACATCCTCAAGTCATTGGAGATGATGCGCTCACATAAATAAGGACAATTGAGGATGAACTCAAGTATGCATCTTCAATGATCATCAACCCATCAACCAAGAGTCAATGAATAAGCATGTTACTATCCACATCATCGTCTCCTAGATCAGATGGTGCAAAAGAATGAGAGGTCCAGCTCAAGCGCAAGAAAGCCCTTTCTGACAAGTAATGTGAATCAAGACAAGATCAAGATGGTGTCTAAGAAGGTGCAACAAGTGCTGAGTAGAATTTCATCAAGACATAAGGTGGCATGAAGTAAGGTCCTTGTGAAATTCAAGCAAACACCTCAGTGATGCAAGGGCATGTAAAAGATCAAGCTTGGGGGAGGATCACTTTCCCTCATTATTGAGACAAGATTTGAGGGAGCTCTCTCCCCAGCAACCATCGCAATACAAGGGTGCAGAAAAAGGAGAGAAAGAACCAAGCTTAGGAGGAGCACTTCCCACTTAAGACGATCCATGCAACATTTCATAGAAGTGGTTGTACTCGTCCTTCCCATCAGTTGAAGTGGAAGGAATGAAGACTAACTCCTCTAAAATGATCCAACTGTGCTCTTCCTCCTCTCAAGCTTCTATCGCTTAGGAGTGAACCAATGAGAGGAGCAAAAAAATCTGAAGAAAAACTAGAAAGATGACATGACAAAAGGATGAAAAAGGAGGAGTGCAATGTAGGAGGCAAGCTCATGAACAAGATGTACAACTAACTGAGCAAGAAAAGCTTCTACAAGGTGTTACGGTGCCATCACGGTCCAATAATGAAGGTAACATCTTAAGATCAAGGAGGAGACACCGTTCATCCCAATGCTACAAGAACGAGCCACCCAAGGATGGAGTGATGAGACTCCTACATCAGAAGATCTTCATCAGAAAAGAAGAAGAGTGAGAAAGAAGAGACTATGAAGGATGAGACTCCAACCTCAGCGTCAACGTCAACTTCACCAAACAGAAAGGAATGGAGGAAGAAGGAGTCACCTTCTAGTTCATCATCATCGAAGGTGCAACTAAGGTCACCATCATAACCCAACGATGCACCAAGCGAAGCATGAACAAGACAAGAAGTCCTGTTCGAAGGACTCTAAATCACCGAACCTTCGCCAAAAGGTAAGTTTGGTACTTATCCATATTTTCTTTTTCAGCATTGCATAATTTCCCTTTAGCATATTAGTTGCATGTTTACTTTGCTGCATTTGCATAGAAAAGAAAATAAAAGTATTTACTTACTGCATTGCATCGAAAAAAATCTAAGCTCCATGTGACTGATCTCGTGGCATAGCTCACAAGATTATTCACTGTGGTGGCACAAAAATAAATTGCATGCTTCTAGAATAGGTTTTTGCATCATATTTACTTTTTGCATTCATAAACTTAATGAAGGTCTACACCTTTTATGAAAAATCCAAAAATATGTGGGCACATGAAGGTCCACCCACTTAGGGAGATCTGTGCTGGAATTATAAACCAACATCAATTGCTAATCATGGAGCGGCATTAACCTAACCCCCTCCATGAGAATTGGTATTCTTGTTGGCAATTGAGTTTTGCAGATGATCAAGACCTAGTCCAACCCATCGCCTACAAGCCGCTGGCACACCTGCTCTAAGAAGGATCACTCAACGTCAACATCACAACCACATCATCATCTAGTTTGGGGGAGAGCATCCTCAACTAAATCCAGCTAAGTATAAGCTTCCTATCCTATCATTGTACTATATTGCTTTTTGAGTATAAAATAAAATTAAAATCAAATAAAGATTTGCTTAGCTTAGTTTAGTTTAGTTTAGTGAGTTCCTTAGGTTTGAAATAAAATAAAGAGATAGTGATTACAGAGAATTTTGCCAAATAAAATGAGCTCAGATAGATGAAAACCATGCATGGAATAGATAACTAGCACATTCACTAGAACCCCTTTTTGAGTGCCTAGACTTCAAACCTGAATTATCCCAAGTTTTAGACACAACTGTTTTGACTTGAAGGTTTACTTTGAACCTAAAACTTGTGGGTAGCAAATGTTTGATCTAAGTCTAGGTGATTGAGGGATATGATATGGAAAGTTTGAGCTGCTATTTATCTTGTTCCTAGTGATACCTAAGTCCTGGAGATGTATTTTTGAAAATCCTTAAAACCACATGATGAGTTCCTGTATGACAAAGCTTAAATTCCCACCAGAGCCATACATGCTAGAATAGGAAAACCCACACATTTATATGCTACTTGCTTTGCATTGAGTGTTGTCAAGCTTTGTTGATACCTTAGAAACTTGTGATGCTTTCAAAATAAAGATCACTACACACCACATACACCTGTTGCTCCTGCACAAGGAGTACGCAAAAACATGCCTTCCATCTATATCCACCTGAAAATGTTCTACTCCTACACTGGGAGTAAACACCAAAAATATCGCATAGGTTATCCCCAAAATAAATGCTCCAAGTTCTTATTGCTATCTCTCAAAAGAAAAAGAAAAAGGAAAGTACTGTTGCAGAGAAGAGGCATGTGGCTATGCAAAAGAGTGAGATGAGAGAAAACAATGGGTACAAAGATGCCCACTTGAAAGGTAAAAATGGACAAGTGTCCGAGTTAACAAAACAATAGGTACTCTGATGCCTGCCTAAAAAAAAGAGAAAGATAGCCCATGTTGTCCTGCAACACATTTCCCCAGTGTTTGAAACAAAAAGAGAGAAATGTTTTCAAGGAGCAAAAGAGTAGAATTAGGATTAACCACCATATATATCCACCTACCACCTCACATCCACACACATACACATTTTGATTTGATTGTATGACTTGTTCCTTTGGATCCATTGTTTGACTTTACAACATATTCATTGCAAGTATGTATGAGCTGTCTCCTTACCCATAAGCTCCACATAAGCCATTAGTTATAGGGTGAGAGAGAGAAGAGAGGGCATGCATCACTATTGCCTTGGTGAGGATCCACAAATACCACATATTGAGAGACTTGAGAGAGTCGTGCAAAGGAATCTCAGAGCTTTATTTTGAAAACTTGTAAAAACTCCAGGATAAGAGTTGAGCAAAAGAGCTTGAGCAATAGTACTTGACTTAAACATTCTGTCCTTCCATTGCCCAAGACCCAAGAGAAAGGCTACAAGCTCCATAGTTAAAGGTAATAAAGGTAAGTTTGAAAGTCAGAATAGTTCATTCTAATCCTAGAGTAATTTTTGTTTGAACACATGGGTATCTCCAAAGAGTTGGCTACATCTATTGCTAAGTTTGGCTTTGCTAAGGGACTAGGAAAGGGTAAGCTTGGGAGAACTTGTTGATGGTAGTTATTGCTCATTTTTACCCATCAACTAAACATGAATCAAGGACATAAAACAATCCACAACATAGTTATAGGGTTTGATTCTAACAAGTTCCACGAGTTTTGGTGTTTTCACTTGTTTTGCAGGGTATGAAGGCATATTCAATTTTTCACTGAATAAAAGTATCTTAAATAAGGAATTGGAGTTCACCATTGCGTAGAGCTCATCGAGACGATCGAAACGGATATATTACTTGCTATTTTTGGAGTCCGGAATAAAAAGATATGGATTTTACATGTACCGGAAGATTCTAGAGCATGAGCTCCGGGATTAATTGAGGGCTGCGGGATTAATTGGGCCCAAATCAGAGTTTAGCCTAGAAAGAGTCCTAAAGTTAGTACAAGATCGATTTTGATCCGACGGTTGCGATGGAAAGTTGTAAACGCAATACGGATCGATGACGTGGCAGTTTCCTTTTCCCTTACTCCACCTCGGCCTATATATAGAGCCCCAGGGACCCCCTAGGCATCATCTCTTTCATTATTTTAATTCATATTCTCTAGTTAGAGCTTGGATGAAGAGGTGTCCCATTGAAGGGTAACATCTCTCCAATGTAGTAGATTAGTTCCTAGTTGAGAATTAGGGAGAGCGGAGCCATGGTCGAGTTCTGGAAGGGTCTTCTGAGTTCTGGTATGACTTGTATCTTAGCTCTATAAGACTTATGATTTTATATATTTATCTTCTCTATTTACTTATATGCTTTATTATGTGATTTCTTAGTATAGTTGTTATACTTTGGCATAGGATCTTCGCTCGTATTGAGTGCTCTCGTTATAGCGCATGACTAGAGTAGTAATCAATAGTGTAGGCATGGAGTCTAGAGTATAGGTTACCTGAGATTGCGCTTAATCCTACGGTTAGTTGTGGTAGCTTCAGGGGCGACAGCTCAGACAGGCCTTCGTAATCCACCACGTTAGGGTTAGTGTTCATAGAGCTTTTTGGCAGCCTTCTCCCGATTACCCCTTCCCAGTCTATTCGAGAATCGGGAAGGTACTGTTGCTCCAAAGTGTCGTTGTGTGATTGCTTCACCTAACTATCCTTCAGTTATGTTAGAACCCAAGTAATAGAGAAGTATTTAGGAACCTCGAACTCTCCCCTTCTCCTCTCAACTTAGCTAGCCTACTCATTTATCTTACAAGTGATTACTATGCATAATTCCTATCATTTATCACTTACCCCTATTATAGTCTAGTTCATCTACTAAGTTAGTAGATACATGATGGTAGCTATCAGATTCTTTAACCATTGCTTCCCTGTTGTAAAATATAAATAACGATACTCTGGAATACTCCTGGGTAAAAGCTACAATAGTATTCTGTGCGCTTGCGGAATCTTTCATATTCTATTTGCACTTAATAAATACCAACAGTCACTGGACGCGCTGGAGCCAGCGTTCGGTGTCCACTTAGAGAGGTTCTAGAAAGGCCAAATGCGCACCGGACACGCCCGTCGTCCGGTGCACCTCTGAGTGTTTTTCCCAATACTTTCTCACAGCCCTTGCTCTCATTGGCTAACATCTAAGTGTTTCACACTCTTAGGCATGTATGTTAGCAAGTTTTTAAGCACGTTTGCAAGGCGGAGTTAGTCACTCTAGGTTAGTTTCAAGTGTATGCAACTAGTATGCAAGCTAGAGCACTTACTGACCGGGTTCACGAATTAATTCCCCTCTTAATAGTCCGGCCAACTATCCTAAATGTGATCGCACTCGCTAAGTGCCTTGATCGCCAAAACAAAGAAGCCCTATCCTTTTACCTTTGCCTCTAGCTCTTTGTTCCTTTGCTTTCACCTTTCCAAGACTTGATCTTCACTTTAGCTCATGTCATCTTCCTCCTCATCACTAACCTCTCTTAGGCCACGCATACTTAGCACTTAGGTTAGTAGCTAGGTTTCATCAATTTCCAAAATCAAACTAGGGACTTTCACAAGGTTGTCACCATCTGCTGCCTACCCTTCAAACGTAGAGCACCGTCATATCCGCAGGCTCCTGTGCACCCGTGTATTATACTCGCGTACAAGGAAACTACCCATACACCCCTAGGACTCCAACCCTATAGATTGTTGTAACACCTCTGGTGTTACGATTAATTAAAACCTGCCATGTCATCATAATTAGTCGCAAATAATCCCGTATTTGACCTAATTACTGTGCATCAATTAAAATAAGTTTTATTCTTGCGTATGGTTGTGCTAGGGGATTGTAGAGTGGTTTGGTATGTCAATGTTTGATTGATTGTGTATTCAAATTTAAATTGGGTATTTAAAAGAAAAATCAATTTCAACCCCAAATAGAACCTCAAAATCCTAATTCAAAAACTATAGGGAATCTGTGAAAGTGTCTTAATAGAAGTTGTAGGTCTTTTAGAATGAAACAACTTTTATTTTGAGTGATTTTGAAGTTCTTAAATCAAAATTTGAATTAAACCCTAATTACTATTTGGAAATTCAAATTTGAAATGTCAATTCAAAAATTATATAGAATCTGACCAAACTTCCTTAATAAAGGTTGTAAAGCTCAACAACTAGAACAACTTTTATTTTTATAGATTTTCATGTTGTAGAGAAATTTTTGAAGAATTTGATTGGAATTGAATTGGGATTCAAATTCAAGTTTTACCCCCTTTTGATTAAATTCAAAACCATTCAGAATTTGAACATGGTTCAAAAAGCAAAGAGAATCTTCAGAAAATTTGGCACAACTTTTTTTTGGAGTTTTTCCTATTGCTACACAAAATAGGGAGATCATGATCAAAAATAGGTTTTGACCCTTAGGCCTGTCTACAGTGCTCTGGGCCCCTACTGTGCAGGGCACGACGTGCGCGCGTGCGCGTGCTGCCACCTTCCGACCGGCAGGGCGTTGTCACCGCTGCGCCAGGGTCGCTCAGGGGCCCTGGACAGCCGCCTCGCCTTATCCGCCCCTCCCCTGTCCCTTAAAGGCAACGAGCACCCCTCCCTGCTCTTCTTCTCCCCCTTGACCGCCGTCAAGTTCACCTCGGTCCCGGGCCGAATCCATCATGTCTCATCCACCTCCACCCACTCCATCTTGCCAGCAGCATCGTCTCTCCCTTGCGCACCTCCTGAACCGCTTGGGTGGGTTTGTTGTTGCCGGACTCAGCCCCACGCCGTGTTCTTCTTCCTCTGCTCCGACCGAGCGCCGCCGTGGGCACCCTCGACGCGGCTAGTTCGTCTCTATGAGCCCCTTCCCAATACGAGCTGTGTTTTGTGTGTCATGTTGCGCGATGATGCTCATGCGCACGATGGTTTCCTATCTAGAGCTCAGGTTCACTCGGAACAGGACCTCGCCATGGAGTCCGTGCTGCTGCCTCCGCCACCGTTGTCAAGCTCGCCTCTCTACACCACCTCGAACCGAACCGCCGCATCCAACCAAGTCGTGGTGAGCTCCTAGATCGATTG
This sequence comes from Eremochloa ophiuroides, assembly GCA_038502445.1. Classification (NCBI taxonomy): domain Eukaryota; kingdom Viridiplantae; phylum Streptophyta; class Magnoliopsida; order Poales; family Poaceae; genus Eremochloa; species Eremochloa ophiuroides. The sequence goes on along the minus strand of JAHLJS010000006.1, from coordinate 31,974,432 downwards.
CGCTCTTAATCCCTAACACTACCACCCTGTGTTCGCCGAAGCGCGACGCGCCGTCGCGCCCGAGCCGCCACGGTCTCGACTGGGTGTGAACCAAGTCCCTAGGCGTCCAAACATCTAGCTCATTAGGTGCGCTAGAGTCCTAGGATCTCACAGGTAGCCTTGTCGTCGCCGGAGAGGTCGTGGAGCGGCGGGAAATCGCCGGTCAAGCCGCGCTGGTGGCCAGTCAACGGTTGTGAGAGGGACGGGGCCTCGGGTTAGAAGGTGAATACTTGCAGGGGGTTTTTGCAATGTCTGTGACTCAGTTGAATAGCGGCGCTAGGACTGCGTGTGGTGGACTGAACCTTTCAGGGCGGTTTTGGCAAAATTGCCAGGGCGCGTTGCGGGCGGGCCGGCTGGGCCGAATGGCTTCGAGCTGGTCCGTTCTGGGCCGAATTGGCGTTTTTCAATTTCTTGTGTATTAAAATAGTTTTTCTGAATTTCTGAAAGAATGAATAGTGAAGCACTTTGTTATTTTTGTAGGAATTAATTTGTTGCGCGAAAAATCATAAAAATAATTATGTATGCTTTATGCAGTGTATATTATTTAACAAAAATATTAAATAATGTATTTGAACAATTTCTGTAGGAACTAAAAATCAGTATATTAATTAATAAAGGCAACTTTGAATAATTTTATTAAAATCTATATTGATCCAAAAATCATGAAATTTATTTTGGTACTGTTTTAGGGCAAGATATATCTATTGGTAAAGTTTGAGCTCAAATGGAAGTAGTTTAATTATCTATTAAGTAAATAATTGGTAATTGATTAATAAAATAGGTAACAACTCTAATCCCTGTAGCTTTGTGTGATTTTTGGATTGTCTGTGACCATGGATCTTTCACTGTGGTGATCCTTGGCAAACTAGAGGTTATCACTTAATAGTAGTTGTAGAGCTATGTAGTGACTTTCTATGACTGTTAAAATGAAGTCCTTGGTAATTATCAAAAGTAGGTTTTGTTGGCTTGCAACTTTACCGTGAAGGGAAATTGTACTCTAGACTCTAGATTGAGTATCACTTATTACTGCAATCTGTGTTCCATGACATTTGGCATCATATTAAGCATACATCATTGCATACGTGTAGTGCCCGGGAACGAAGAAGTTAAAGTTGAGGCTACTATCGAGGAAGTGATTCCTGAGGTGGTCCAGGGATTTGACATCTGTGGTACTGATCCCGATCCAATGCTCTACACGATCCAAGGCAAACCCCGGTGCATTCAGCCCTTTCCTTGAGATTTATAAAATGTTTATCTCCTTAAGTTATACTATTGCATTAAGTTGATAGGAGTTGCGTGATAAACCCAATTGATGCATTACCATCCTTGACCACTTGAATATCCTCCTGGAAACCTAATTTAAAATAAAATGTTTGAAAAACGCTTAGCCCTGCTTGATTAATTCTAGATTTGCATAAAATGCTATTTTCTAGGCTATTATGATATACTATTGATGAATCATGAGAAATGAAAAAGGAAATGTGTCCATTTGGTGGATGTGCACATGGGGCGGCGCCCCATGTCTCATCGCCGATGGGCATGGATTTGGAAACCGTTGGGTAACTGTGTACTTGGGTTAGAGTCTCAATGCATGGTCACTGACGAAAAAGGATTAGGGACCGTTCGTTGTAGGCCTGCTGGATCGAGACTTTGCAACTAGCCACATATTCCGGGAAGCCCTGACTCCGGTGGCTCTACTACTCGAGCCGACAACCACGCACTAGGAGTGGAGAGATGGCGAGAGTAGTGTGTACCCTCATGGCCGACATGCCTGGATAGGAGAGGAGTACTGTGCTCTCGGGTGGCACAGGACTGGTTCAGGTTTTGGAAAAGCCATGGTAGACGGGGTTGGCATATGCAAGCTTAGGTGCTACATATGCAGTGTGGATAGGGATCCCCAGCTAGGTATTTAATCGATTCGAATCGTCGTTGCTCCTCGGTTAATTGAGACTTGATCCACTGACTTACCCCAAAAAGTGGTTCGGAACTAAGATATTTTTGAGAATAAAGTAATTGGAAGAATGAGGATATATGTGAATGGACTTGGAACTATGGTTAATGATGAAAATAATATTGAGTTAAAATATTGAAAGTAGGATTCAAGACTGGTATTGCTTTTTTGCAAAATACTTTGACGCTTGCTAAAGCCTTACCTTGACTCCCCTTAGCCTGCATTCCTGAGTCTTCTCCCCATTTTCTTTAGTCGGGTAAGTCTTGCGGAGTACCCCAATACTCAGGGTTTGTTAGCCCTTGTTGCAGGAGAGCAGCCGCGGCAGGTTTGTGTTAACCCCTGCTGCATGACAATCGTTGAGGAAGAAAGTGATGATGAGTAAAAGCTAAACCCTTGGACAGGGTTCTTATTATTATTATCTAAACATGTTGTATTTAGCTACTCCACTGCTACTGCTATTTACCTATGGTTTGTAATAACTGCACTTAAATTCTATTTGGACAACTGGTTTGTAATCTAAGTACTATGTAATCTTTCCGCACTTTTACTCTAATGTATTTTAATATGAAATGTTGTAATTCTGTGATGGCTTCGCAATGGGATCCTATCGGAGAAATGGGTGCTGGTATAGCTTGGTAGAGCCTTCTAGGTCATTTGGGATACGGGTCCGGCTATCAGAGGTCATTAGCGACAATGACAGGTGCCTGTGGGCCACATGATTTGGGCGGTTCTGTTACAATTGTCAAGCTAGAGTATGGGCAAACCCAAAGGAGCAATGAATCACCATCCTAATCTCAATCCTACTCAAGTAAATAATATGAATGATGAAGAACAAGCATGAACATGTTATGAACATTTCATATAAACTTTGTGCTAGTTCATATAAGATGAAAATAACAAGAAGATGACTATACTCTAAATCATATACAAAGCTATATAAAGGATATGAGAACTTGACTAAGGAAGAAGGCATTATGGATTCTCACCAAGTATCCTCTCATCCATGGAGACAAGCTCTCCAAGTAGCTCAAGCCTTGCTCTTCTACCTCTACTAGCTACTACAAAGTCCTATGAGAGGGTAGGGAGTAATAGCTCAAGTGTGGTGTGTGTGGCATGAGAGCCTCCCCCTCTTCTTATACTAGTGTGAAGGCCGGTTGGGGGAATGTTCAAGGCTACATTCCCCAATAGACCTCCCCTATTCAATACCAAACCGCCCTGACAAGTGAGGCCAGAGAGGTGGTAGTGGGGACACGAGCACGCCAGGACCGACCCAGCTACCACCTTCCTCTAGTGGGCCTCTGGCTTGGGCTGGAGGTGTGGCGTCGTGGGCTTGCCCTGATTCTTCTCCGATTGGGACTTTTTCCCTTCCTTTGATTGATATGCTATTTTACACTTTCTAGAATGGTGCCTTTTTGTTAAATCCCTTGTAAATGGCCTTGGTTCTGGAAAAGTGTTGATTCTACCACTACAAGTGGAATTTGTTCAATAATAAATGTATATCTGTGTATAAGTGTCTAATTCACCCTTTTTTGGTCTCTAGTTGGCAGTAAGAGTGTGTCGCTAAGGACTGCCAACAAGATCCCCCAAGCTTGCCCTTTGCTCGCCCTTGAGCAAAAGCTGTCTGTTGTTGATCAAGAGTTGCTACTATGCCGATTACATTTTAAAAATGCCATGTCTATGATAAAGTTTTGTTCTGCAATTTGAATAAATTGCCATAGTACTTTATCTTGTATTGTCTTGTTGCTTGTGGGGCTTTTTGAATTTCTCCAAGTCTTTGGCTGTTTCAAGATAGATTAGATCTATAGACCTGCTTTTCATTCACTCTTTTATTGACAAGACATTCTAGAGGTTTTGAAAAGGTTTTGGAAACCAATGTGCTTTCCTCGAATGATATGCTCGATTGCTCAAATGTGTACAGTTTCCTTTCCAAAGGCTTTTTGTTTATGCCTTACTTTTCATCCTACCAACTAAAAGACATTATGTGCAGTTTTTGGGTAGGTATAAAAGTGACATACTTGTATTTTATAATATTGCTAAGTCAAAGAGTGGACCTTATGGAGAAACTAGTCATACACCTTGATAAAGATGTGCAAGTGTGTGGAGCTCCTATGTTATGTTTCTCTCTTTGTTTTTGCACTCTTTGAAAAAGTAGGGGCTATCTTTTTATTTTAATATCTCTCTTCGTTTAGCTCATGCTTCTTTGGCATGGCATCTTTTCTCTATTTTCTTTCTTTCTCTTTCTTTTTTTGGCTCGTGCTTCTTTGGCATGGCATCTTTTCTCTCATCATGCACTTTGGCATGATTATTTTATTTTTGTATAGCCCAAACTTGAACAAAGAGTAATGGTTTTGAGAGAGAGAGAGAGAGAGAGAGAGATTCATAACAATGGTGATGGATCTTTTATTTGGTGGATGGAACAAGGCATGTTGTTGCGTAACTCTTAGTGCAAGAGTTAGCGCATTTTTGGTGGGTATATGTGGATCTTGATCATGGGTGCATAAAAAAGAATCTCAACAATAGGTCACAACCATTTGACAAAGATCATACAAAAGCACAAGTAGCATATGACTAAGGTTTCATAATTTGCAATGAGTAAATGTCATAAGACTTTGGTAGGAATTTTAAATCACTGAGAAACTCTTTTGATTTTAGGTTTTGAAAATGAATTCTCTGGATGTCAAGTCTTTCTTAGAATGAAATCCTAACAATGTCTATTTCACTCATCCAAATCTATTCAACAACTTAGACTAGATCAAGTGTTTGCAACCCACAAGTTTCAAGTTTTAGAGGTGAACACTTTTATTCCAATAAACTCAAATAGAGGAAAACTAGATTATAATCTAGGCCTAGTTGAAGTATAAGATAGATCAAATATTCATCATTTCAACAAAAGGGTTGAGCTAAACACTTTCTACAGCACAAAATATATGGAGTGGAATTTCATTTTACCATTTTATTCACTATTACTATGATTATCATTTTTTTATTGCTATTAAATATTATTATTCTTAATATTACTAACATTTTTTTAAACTCCAAGAAAGTAATCATGCAAATGCAATGGGAATTAAAATTGAGGAAAGTAAATATGCAATGCAAGATACCTAGCAAGGGTCCTCCGCCAAGCTAGCTTGAGGTCAGGGTGACCGCTCTCTTTTTTTTCTTTTGTACATTTTTATTTTGTTTTCTCCTTTGTTTGTTTCTTTCCTTCAAAACTTATGCCTACATCTTTTTAGAGTTCTTATGCAAGGTTAGCTCAACAGTTTCCAAACCCTATGCTAGCAGCCTTTGTCTTGACGATCAAACAAAGACTAGCTTGATTGGATCAAGGTTGTAAGAGCATCTCCAAGAGTTAGGTAAGCAAATCTTGAGTTTTGCTAACTCCCAAAACAATTTGGCAAGTAAAAAAAGTACACATCTCTAAGAAATTGGTATTTTTGACTTGCCATAATAAAAAAACAGGGCCCACAAACACCTGCCTAAGGTCGCCGATGCCGCTGGGTAACCGTGGAAGGCCGCGAAGGAGGATTCACTTCCGACCACGACGATGACGGCGCGCTGCAGCAGCGACACCGTGGCCGCCGACGCGCGCCGCACGCCCAGCAGCGTCTGCCCGGGCTCTAGCGGGATGCGGAACGCCGCCGCCAGGCCTAGAGGAACCAGCGGCTGCGACACCATGGTCAACTCGTCAGCACCAGGGAGCCCCTATTCCCACTCCATCACGCGCTCGTCCTCGCCGCCACCGTAGCAGATCATGTGGAGCTGTCACACCTAATTTTAAGGATAAAATTGAATGAACCAACTTATGTGCGTCCAGGGATCAATCACATACATAAGCGACAAATTATATAGTACCATCACAAGGTTTAATATATAGCGAATAATATCACAGAGTCTTTACATTAATAACAGCGGAATAATATAGATAACTCTCTCGCGGAACATCCAATCCATAGGGAATAGTTGACTGGTGAACACAATCCTAGTAATCCTCAGGGAAGTCTTCATAACCATAGTCATCTGTTACCCATCCAGGATTTTTATCCAATTATGAAAAATAAAGCAAGCGTAAGTACATGTCGTACTCAACAAGAATAGCATGGGTTCATAAGGCTTAAATAAGGCAAGACACAGGTTTGACAGCGATTGCTTTTAATTGATCATATTTTAGCACTTGAGTAGCACCAAGTGGAATAAACCAAGGGACAAGGTCACATGATCATATAAACATGATAATTAATATGGAATAAACATCAATAGAAACCTTACAGAATTAATTAATCATTATTCAATTGTTTCAATTCATGTAAGACGTCCAAGGCCGCTCGTGACCGTGAGCGCGGCTGATATATCAGTTTTACACTCTGCAGAGGTTGCACACTTTCACCATAAGTCGTGATTTACCCTTTTTCTCGAGGTGATCAGCCTCTCGATCCACTACCAAGGTAGACCGGCGGGGTTCACTATGAAGTCTTTCAAAAGCCTCGCTAACATGCTGCTAATCAATCCGGGCGCAATGGCAAGGGGCGGTAGAGCCCTCCTTCCAATGGCACACACGCGCAGCAGTACACACAAAGACAGGAGCCGCAAAACAACCAGCTCGGCAAAGAACCTTTTAAGATTCATAGCATGATAGAAAGTAACTCCATACTCGACTAAAGCCAGAGCCGTATAGCCCCCATGGTTGCGCTGTAAGTTCCGGTGTCATACTTACAGATAAGTCCTTAGTCCATGTTGCTAAAAAGCATCTTTTAATCTTTATTTCATAATCAATTATTCAAGTTTATAAGATCATGACCCATCAAAGTACTAGCATCACTACTCAAATGCAATCTCATAGGTAACAAGGATCATGTAATCAAAACTAGAAACAATCACTATAGAATTGTCAAGGTAGACACATGCATCATGAATTTAATGATTAAGGTGAATAGGCAACAAGGATGGTCCATGCTATACTTGCCTTACACTTTAGATCCTTTTCTCTTATTTAAACCTCCGATGACTACTTCTTGATCACCACGTAATTCTCACCGACTGGACATGATTATATTGCACCATACAAGCATCCAACACATACATGCATAGCATACAAGTATAATATTCTATTAGAACAATACACTAATCAATGAAAATAGAAGTTAAAAAGGTTTAGAAAATGAATCTACGTATTGCTACGAGCACATAGACGCGAAGATCACACTAATCAGAATTACGATTGAAAAGATACAACTATCCGAAGATTTGCTTTATGAAACAAAACAAAATAAAATACAACTATAAACTTTGTTTAAATAAATAATGAATATTATATTTTAGAGAAACATCTATATTAGATTACACATATTAGAATTGTTTTAACGAAACTAAATAGAATAGTTATTTATTCATAAAAGATCAAAGTTAAATTACTTTTATTTAGAAAACAAGTGATTATTGGACATTTAAATTAATATTTAATCTAAAGGATATAGACATGTAAAACAACCTTTCTTCCGCGTAGAGTGTGATGAAACAAATCCAACACAATTTGAATCACTCAAATCGGAATTAAAACAAATAAATTATGAACTAAATAATGTTTCCTTTCGTAAAATAATATTTTAAATATAATTATGAAATTTAAAAGTGCCAAAATTAATGTTCAGTGGTAAAAACATGTAGTGGACAAAAATACGAACCTAACGTAATTTAAACGAATCAAATCGGAGTTAAAATAGAGAAACGGTGAAGAAAATACGAACCAATGGCATTCTTGTACATACGTTGTCTTCAACCTTGTGTTATCTTCCTCCTTTGTCCAAACTTGCAGACTTGCATCCATCGTGGTGGTGCTGTTCGTGCACAAAGGGGAGAGGGCACTCGGCCGTGGGGCAGCAGGGCAGCAGCACATCCTGGCCAGCATGGGGCCCGCGCAGGGAGGAGCCAAAGGATGGGGCGTTGCCAAAATATAAGTCATCGTAACATCCCGTACTCAGTTGGCTTCCGTTTGTTCCGAAACTACCCTCCCTTAGCTGGCTCCTCCCTTGCCCCGTCTAGCTCCCTCCGTTCCAGATCCAGATCGAGTCTTCCCCAAAATCGTGTCCCTCGTCTAGCTCCCTCCGCCCCCAGATCTAGATCAAGTCTTGCCCAAAATCATCGCCGTCTTGCTCCTCAAACACGAGCAGAGAAGGGCGCACGCCGCGCATAGAGGGCTGAGGCAGTTGGACCATGCTGGCTACAAAGGCGAAGGAGAAGAACGGCGACCAACGAGGAGAAGAACGGCGGCGGCGACGCCTACCTAGGAGGCTGCACATCCGAGGTCCTTCCCAGTCAAGCAATTACAGGTCCAGCTTCCTCCGCATCCCCATCTTCCTCATCTCCACTAGCTCGTGTACTCACCCTCTTTCCCTAATCATCGTTAGGATTCTTGTCCGATTTAACAAAGTTTGCATTTTTTGACTGGTTCGTGTACGAGATCTGAAAAAAGGGGCTCCAGCGGGATCAGAACGTTCAGCTCCACCGGTGGGGCCACAACCTCCCGTGGAAGCTGCTGCAGCGGAGCGGCAAGGAGGCCCGGAAGCGGGTGTACGTGTGCCCAGAGCCCAGCTGCGTGCACCACGACCCGTCGCGCGCGCTCGGCAACCTCACTGGGATCAAGAAGCACTTCTGCGGCAAGCACGGCGAGAAGAAGTGGAAGTGCGACAAGTGTTCCAAAAAGTACGCCGTGCAGTCGGACTGGAAAGCGCACATCAAGATCTGCTGCTCCGGCGAGTACCATTGCGATTGCGGCACCCTCTTCGCCCGGTCCGTCATCCTTCTCCTCCTCCTCCTAGTTGCTCAATCTCGTCGCTCTTTCAATTCTGCTCGCAGTCCCATCTCTCCTCACGATTTGCTCCTTGGCACAAGTTGCAGGAGGGACAGCTTCATCACCCACCGTGCCTTCTGCGACGCACTTACCGAGGAGAGCGCCAAGGCAAGGGCAGAAGGGCTGAAGCAAAGCGAAGCACAGAAAGTGGCAAACATCTCCATGAATTTACTTGCCGTCTTTTTCTCTTTAGTTTACCCTCTGATGACCGGCGTGGCACCTTTTCAAAATGGAGTCATGGGGATGAAAAGGACCTGCATACAGAACACTGCAGTGCAGGTAAAAGGAGCTCAATTGGCAATTTGGCATGTAGATTCTCCTGATAAAGGGTTGACTGCCATGTGCTTCGCTTGCAGTTGCAGTAGTTTCCCGTCTCCTTTCTCTCGTTAATCGCTATCGTTCCAACTGCTTGTCTGCAAGCCGGATTTGCTGCCGCTGATGCTGCTACCTTTGCTTGCAGTTGCATTGCAGACTTTGCCGTGCTCTCTGCTACTGCACAAGTGGTACAAGTTGCAATCGGGCATGGGCACAAGAATAGCGTTTTTTTTTCTGTCATGGAACAATATCAGCAAAATCTTTAAAATGTTGATACTGACATGTTTTCTGTTTGTTTTATGAGTATATAAAAATACTTGTAAAGCATGTACTCGTATAGAATAAAAATACTTGAGCCATACGGTTCTATTCCTCTCTTTAAATACTCCTATAGCATAATCTTTACAACATCTCCTACAACATAATCTAAAAATTGATAGCATAATCTTTATAATATCTCCTATAGCGACACACCGACTCCTCAACCAAATTGTGATAGCTGTAGCTGGGCTAACGCACTAGCATTGCTAGCATAATCTTTACAATATCTACTATAGCAACACACTAACATCTCAAGCAAATTGTGCTAGCTGGGCTAACGCACTAGCATAGAGACCGTTCTCGCATGCCAATCGCTGGGGCAGCATTCCTTCTCTTTCTAGTCCTTGCTTATTCATATGTGGGATTTTATATCCATTTCCTCCTCCAAGTTTCATAACTTCTTTCATGCACAATTGAAGACTTAGGAATACTCTATTCAGATTTGCCTCCTCGTATCCCTCAAACTCTTCCTCCACATTATGAATTAGATCTTCGATGGTTTCTGGACTTCCACAGTCAGTTAAGGATTGTATGGAGTTGAAGAAACCAAGGTCTAGTACATTCATGTCTGGGGAGTTAGCTGGCTGTTGCATCAGCTGAATGTCTAACCCAATAGCCGCCACAGCTTTAAGAAAGGCTGGGTCATTTGGTTGAACATGTGTTCTAGCATTATCTTGTTGAATGAAAATTGTCTTTCCTACATCTTCTTGTGGCCACTTTTCTTGGATGGCTGGAATAACCTTGTCAATCAAATATTCCCTCATCACCTCCCTATTGACTATGATAGATTTGGTTTCTAACATCCCTCTTGCTCTATTATGGCTCTTCCTTGCTGCAGGAACCTCTTTCACAAATGGCCAAACTCCAATCTTTCCAGAAAATGTCAAATTTCCTAACTCATCATATCTGGGCCTAGCTGCAGCAGTAAGGAACATGACTTTACCAATGTTGTTCTTGTTCTGAATAGTACGCAAAGGGTCATCTTCTTCTGGTAGCAGGTAGTATGTCCTTCCCTTTTTTGTCATATAGTACCATTTTTCATCGATGTGCACCATATTCAGCATGTCAAGGAATTTAGGTTCTGCATCCGCTAGAGTTCTTTGATCTAGCATTGAAATGCAAAACTTTAGTCTATCTCTCTTGTTGCTGTCTCTCAACAGTGGCTTCAATGTACTTGAGTGGCGTCTTATCACACCTAGCTTGAACTTTCAGTGCAATGTCGAAATACTTGACATCCAAGGATTTAGCAAGGGACCTTAAGGTGGATCTTCTGTTTAGTGGAATTGTGGCCATTTGAGACAGATTAAGTACAACTTTCTTGCGGCCCACATGACCAGTTCTTTTATTAGAAACATCAACTTCTTGTCCTAATGCCATCTGCTCAGTTCCACACTTCTAGATCTTTTGAACAACTCGAATATGTGTGTGAAAGAAAGCAGCAACCTCCTTTGTTGCTTTCTTTGGTACTTTTCCATTTTTGCTTTTTGCATGCAAGGATGTGTACACAGCATATCTCTGAGTATCAGTTAACCATTTCCTTAACCTCATGTGTGGTTCAACACCTACAGTTGAAATAAAAGAACACAACTAAATTATTTGAAACTGATCACATGTTATATTGACAAACACTTCATAAATTTCTTGGTTACGTGCCCTGCATGAGTGCCTTATTGTGCATACTAAATGTATTTAAGCATGGCAATGTGCAACTGATCATATGCCTTATTGTGCCCTACATGAGTGCCCTGCTATTGCTAACTTATCAATCACCTTAGCTTTCAGCATATTTGTTCATCAATCGCCTAAACTTTCAGCATATTTCTAACTCATCAAGCTTGTCAACAGAGGAATGAGGACGAGGTAAATCATCAGAAGTTATACCTGTAGCTACAGAGTTGACACGTTCATCTTGAGCTGGAGCAACAGAGTTGACACCATCATCTTGAGCTGGAGCTACAGAGTTGACACCTTCATCTGGAGCTAGAGCATCTCCACCCTCGAAAGCTACAGAACCACCTTGTCTAGGTATGATTCTGCCATCTAAATCTTCTGGTGGTATACAATTGAGGTCAAGAAAAGTTGGTGCCATGCAAGTTGAACTGTACCACAATCTTCTGGAGGAGTATTTCACACCTATTGATGCAAACCCTGCAACATTTGATGAGTTGGCTTTGTATGCAGTGGAGCTAGAGGGAGGAAAACTAGCCAGGGAGGATCAGGGAGCTCACCTGTTGATCACGATCTGTGAGCTCTAGATCAGGCACAAATTTGCTAGGGGTGGCCAGCGCAAGGGAGCAGAGTGCATGGAGCAAATCACAGGCAAGTAGTTAGGCATGTGGAAGTGGATCGCATGCCGTCCCGTGGCTTCCTGGAGCGTGTCGCCGGCGGCGAGATCCTCCATGCCCGCAGGACGGAGAAATTTGAAATTGGGTGGTGGTGGTGTCTCTGCGGGACGGAGAATTTTAAAATATTGTTGCTGTGTCTGTAAAACTAATTGAGCTACTGGGTGTATATTTGAATTTTTTGGGTGGCGTGCTTTGCTGGCACCCACTTGACCCCCCGCAAGTTGCATCTCATTAAATTTGTTGGCAGAAGGGTAAAAGTGACCATCTCCACCTGACCTTAATCTCTGCTAAACTGGTCGGAACGAACTATAAAATGGAACGGAGGGAGTACTCAACAAGAATAGCATGGGTTCATGAGTCTCAAATAAGGCAAGACATAAGTTTGACAGCGGTTGCTTTTAATTGATCATATTTTAGCAATTGAGTAGCACCAAGTGGAATAAACGAGTCACATGATCATATAAACATGATAATTAATATGGAATAAACATCAATAGAAACCCTCCAGAATTAATTAATCATTATTCAATTGTTTCAATTCCTGTAAGACGTCCAAGGCTGCTCGTGACCGTGAGCGCGGCTGATATATCAGTTTTACACTCTGCAGAGGTTGCACACTTTCACCATGAGTCGTGATTTACCCTTTTTCTCGAAGTGATCAGCCTCTCGATCCACTACCAAGGTAGATCGGCGGGGTTCACTATGAAGTCTTTCAAAAGTCTCGCTAACATGCTGCTAATCAATCCGGGCGCAATGGCAAGGGGCGGTAGAGCCCTCCTTCTAGTGGCACACAAGCGCAGCAGTACACACAAAGACAGGAGCCGCAAAACAACCAGCTCGGCAAGGAACTTTTCAAGATTCATAGCATGATAGAAAGTAACTCCATACTCGACTAAAGCCAGAGCCGTATAGCCCCCATGGTTGCGCTGTATGTCCCGGTGTCATACTTACAGATAAGTCCTTAGTCCATGTTGCTAAAAAGCATCTTTTAATCTTTATTTCATAATCAATTATTCAAGTTCATAAGATCATGACCCATCAAAGCACTAGCATCACCACTCAAATGCAATCTCATAGGTAACAGGGATCAAGTCATCAAAACTAGCAACAATCCAAGGTAGACACATGCATCATGAATTTAATGATTAAGGTGAATAGACAACAAGAATGGTACATGCTATACTTGCCGTACACTTGAGATCCTTTTCTCTTATTTAAACCTCCGATGACTGCTTCTTGATCACCACGTAATTCTCACCGACAGGACATGATTATATTGCACCATACAAGCATCCAACACATACATGCATAGCATACAAGTATAATATTCTATTAGAAAAATACACCAATCAATGAAAATAAAAGTTAAAAAAGTTTAGAAAATGAATCTACGAATTGCTACGAGCACATAGACACGAAGATCACGCTAATCGGAATTACGGTTGAAAAGATACAACTACCCAAAGATTTGCTTTATGAAACAAAACAAAACAAAATACAACTTTAAACTTTATTTAAATAAATAATGAATATTATATTTTAGGGAAACATCTAAATTAGATTACATATATTAGAATTATTTTAATGAAATCAAATAGAATAGTTATTCTTTTATTCATAAAATATTAAAGTTGAATTGCTTTTATTTAGAAAACAAGTGATTAACGGACATTTAAATTAATATTTAATCTGAAGGATATAGACATGTAAAACAACCTTTCTTCCGCGTAGAGTGTGATGAAACAAATCCAACACAATTTGAATCACTCAAATCGGAATTAAAATAAATAAATTATGAACTAAATAATGTTTCCTTTTGTAAAATAATAGTTTAAATATAATTACGAAATTTAAAAGTGCCAAAATTAATGTTCAGTGGTAAAAACACGTAGTGGACAAAAATACGGACCTAACGTAATTTAAACGGATCAAATCAAAGTCAAAACAGAGAAACGGTGAAGAAAATACGAACCGATGGCAATCTGGTACATTCGTCGTCTTCAACCTTGTGTTATCTTCCTCCTTTGTCCAAACTTGCAGACCTGCATCCATGGTGGTGGTGCTGTTTGTGCACAAAGGGGAGAGGGCACTCGGCCGTGGGGCAGCAGGGCAGCAGCACATCCTGGCCAGCATGGGGCCCGCGCGGGGAGGAGCCAAAGGATGGGGCGCTGCCTGGCCTCTGCTGCTTTGCTTCGCACGGAGGGGCGCCGGAGCAGGGGCTGGGCACAGGGCACGGCGGCACACGGGGAGGCCGAGGAGCTGCGCAGGGAACCGCGGGAAGGACGCAGGGTTGACGTGAAGGTGGCAGGCAGCCGTGGAGAGCTGCGGTTCGCCGGAAAACGAAGAACACAGGGTGGCTCCAATGGTGACCTCGCTGGAAAACGCACCGGAGAAGAAAAACAAACGGGGGAAACGGTTAAACGGAGATGGATTCAAGAAAACAAAATATACCACGACGTAGGAAACGAAGAGGGCTACCTCGTGGTGGTGGTGATTTCCGCCGGAGACGGTCGAGATGGCCGAAAAAGCTCATCGGAGTGTTCGCTGGAAACCTAACTTTTTCAAATTTTGGCTTTAGATCTAGAATGCTATGGGGGCTGCGAAAACGGGTCATACTTTCGGAATCAGCACGTCAAGGGCTACACAGTGATATATATAGTTGTAGAGTTTGAGGTCGGTACAAAATAAGATATTTTTACTATTTTTGGAATTATTAAATATTCCGAATTAAATAATTCTAGAAAAGTTCAGAATTGATATTTGGGCCCTGAAAAATATACCGAGGGCCCCGAAAATTATGGGGAAATTCCTGAAGACATTTTGAAACATGATGAACCCAAATAAAGTATTTGGACATCATGAAATGATATTTTGGAGCATTAAAAATTAGATTTTGCTCGCAGAAAAATAGGGGAAAGGTCCAGAAAAAGCCGGAAAAATTCCCGGGAAGTTATTAGATATAATTTGATGAATGATGAGCACCAAAGAGTGATTTGGAGCTGAAGAAAAGTTTCTGATAAACTTTGACAGAAAGATATGAGTTGGAATCAAGGAATTTGATTGAAGATAAACACAGAGACACGCAGAAAAGATTGTTTACTAAACGTGTTTTAAAAACTTTACTCACTCGTATCATTAAATCATTTTTAATCATTTTGAGTTTTGGCAAAGATCACTCAACCAAAATAAATCATATGCAAGAGCATGAATGCATAACCATGTTGCTAAAACCTAGCTGGATTTTAACTTAATGAAAAATTTTAATTTCTCTATGTTTTCATGAGCTCAAAAATACCAAATTAAATAATTTTACCTATATTTTAAAAGTAGAAAAATTTAGGGTGTTACAATTGTACCCCCTTAAAATGAATCTCGTCCCGAGATTCGAAAGAAAAGGATAGAAGAGAAAAGAATTCACTGCACTTGGATCTTTCCCACTTTCTTAGGAAGTTGTTCTCTGAAGAACTCGTAATTCTTTAGTCATTGGTATCATCCAAAGCTTTTGCTAGCATAACTCTGCTTCGTTGAAGGCATCAAAATGACTCTTTCTTCTACAGGTGATAGCAGTTCTCCACGTCATTATTCTTGTTTTACACCAATCTGACGCTAATGTTACTAGCTCGATTCCAACTTAGTAAAGATGCCTTTTAGACGTCGTGACCCGTGTAAATGTCACTCTTCTAATCCATGTAAATGCAACACTTGTGTCCAACTACCTTTCTTTAACTCCTCTAAACATATCCCAGATCTATTTGTCCAAACATACTTAATGCCTTCTACAGTATACCAATGTGATAATCTTAGCATTCATAGGATCTCTAAGTCACTCTGGTTCAACGCTGTATTTACTATCTTACATTCTTCAATACTCCACCATAGTAGATAATTTAATCAATAATGTACTTCCTTTATCCAAAGTCCACTTATCTTTCGAGTAACATTGATGCTTCTAGTTTCCCACAGAGGTAGTTGCAGATATCCAATATCTCCTTTTTATATCAAGAAGGTCTTCTTGTTCTAAGTAGGATGAAGGTTGAATTCCCAACTAATAATATCTTAAAGTAAAGATAGATCTTGATGAAAAACATGACCTCCTCATGAATGATCCAACAAGTTAACCAACCTGAACAAAGACACCGGCTCTTGACAGTGACTTCTTAACCACATCAATATCTGAGGCTTCCAAGTGAAACACAATAAGACCTTCATCTTGTTACATCTTCATCTTGGCTACCCCCTTAAGAAAAGTTCAAAAAGAGCATCAAAGGTAGCTTAAATCTCACTCCAGCGTGTGTTACTATCATCATTTACTTTTGACATCCCAACAAGGCTCTTGAGAATGGGTAAGAATGGGTAATCTGAAATTTCTCGCGAGATGGAAAAAATAGCAATGTAGTAAATCAGTTGTAACTCCAGATCTATTATTCCAAGTAAGTCGCAACATATACCGTTGGAAAGCTGCTAAAGTTATCTACAACTTTCATATAGATCACTTTTCCATATTCTACAGTTAAGGTGGTCGAAAACAGTGTACAGCAGAAACTGTTCTAGATTTCTGACTGCGCAGTTGCATCGTCTTGTGATTTTCATAACCCCCAAACCATAATAGCTATTAGTGTGATTTTTGTGCTCACAGAACAATATTGAAGTCTACTTATGTCCAGAATTGTTTCAAGATTTTTTTGATATTCCAAAAATAGGGGTATAAGCTGACAAAGACAGCTTGCTCCGTGAAGACAGAATAAAGGAAACAAGAGAGAAGGAAAACCCAACTATCTATTCCATTAATCCTCATATCTTGGTCCTATAAACTAAATGAAATTATGAAAAACTCCACAAGATCATTGCAATCATTACAAAGATCCAAATCACACGTAATTCATAAGCACAATGCAACAAGCACATAAAATTCACAGGCACACAAGACTCGACTCAACTTGACTCATAACTAAATCGTTCTATTATCTAGTTGGACTCCTATCTTGATTCTTCTTGTCGAGCTTGGGCACCTTTTTTTAATTCCTAAGTTCATCCTCACATTGATAGCCATGCTTGCGGCTTGGCTTCTCCAACATGCTTGTGGGTAGTTAGACGATCATGTGCCATCTTCTTAATCACCAACCAAGATAGAGCTAGAACGAGAATAGAATCGAAAATTTTCATAATAGAACAAGATGAGAAAACATGAAAGCTTGATAGAGCTTAGAATTAGAAGAGAAATAAAATTTTCATAATGGAATAAGGGTACGGGAAGCATCCAATTTAGCAAAGAACAAGGTTAAAGTAAAAAAGCATGAATAACGTAAGAAAAGCACATCCTAAAGTGTCTATTCTATCTAGTCTTGCGTCCTACAGTCAACCTATGCTCCGATACCAATCTGTCACACACAATTTTAAGGATAAAAATGAATGAACCAACTTATGTGCGCCCAGGGATCAATCACACACATAAGCAACAAATTACATAGTACCATTAAAAGGTTTAATACATAGCGAATAATATCACAGAGTCTTTACATTAATAACAGCGGAATAATATAGATAACTCTCTCGCGGAAGCTCCAATCCACAGGGAATAGTTGACTGGTGAACACAATACTAGCAATCCTCAGGGAAGTCTTCATAACCATAGTCATCTGTTACCCATCCGGGATTTTTATCCAAGTATGAAAAATAAAGCAAGCGTAAATACATGTCGTACTCAACAAGAATAGCATGGGTTCATGAGGCTCAAATAAGGCAAAACATAGGTTTGACAGCGGTTGCTTTTAATTGATCATATTTTAGCAATTGAGTAGCACCAAGTGGAATAAACCAAGGGACAAGGTCACATGATCATATAAACATGATAATTAATATGGAATAAACATCAATAGAAACTTTCCAGAATTAATTAATCATTATTCAATTGTTTCAATTCCTGTAAGACGTCTAAGGCCGCTCGTGACCGTGAGCGCGGCTGATATATCAGTTTTACACTCTGCAGAGGTTGCACACTTTCACCATGAGTCGTGATTTACCCTTTTTCTCGAGGTGATCAGCCTCTCGATCCTACTACCAAGGTAGATCGGTTGGGTTCACTATGAAGTCTTTCAAAAGCCTCGCTAACATGCTTGTAGGGTCGAGATGGCAGACTAGAGGGGGGTGAATAGTCCTTTTTAACAACTAATTGCAGCGGAATAAAACCTATTCGGTTCTAGCAACAATTCACCCCTCCAAATATAACTCTATGCACCTTGTAAAAGATCCTAGCAAAAACAAAGGTGCAAGCCTAACTTGAGCTTCCCTAAACCGTTCTAGCGTAAGATCACACAAACCTAAGCACTAGTACTTTAAGCACGGGGAAAACTCCTATCAACTAGCAAGCAAAAGCGAACTAAGCACTTACGCTCACTACTTGCTCAATGACAAGGATACACAATCCTAATCAAGGAGCGCAACTTACTTAGCTACACAAGCTAAGCAAGATACTAGTTCTAAGCTACACAAGCTAAGAATGTGAGTGGCAAGCTACACAAGCTAACTGGTCTCATAAGAGCAACTATAGCTACACAAGTAAAGTAATGCACAAAATAAATAACTTGTGTAGAAGGGAGCAAACAACCGCGAAGGATGGGAAGATGTTGACGCGGTGATTTACTTTCCGGAGGTTCACTTGTCGCCAAAAGCTACGTCCTCCGTTGAGACAAGATCCAAGGTTGCCGCCGGTCCTCTTGCTAGTGGTGACCCGCAAGTCACACTCTCCCACGTGGAGTGCTTACCACAAGCTCTAGCACTTGACTCGGCCGGACCACTTGTCGCTTTTCACGTCTCGCTCTATTAGCGATGCTCTTCGCGATCTCCCGCGGCGTAAGCTCGAACCCCACAAAGCTTCTCCGGAGCCAAGCACAATCTTCTTGCTTGCTTCACGGAGCCACAAGCCACCAAGCCGTCTAGGAGGTGGCAACCTCCAAGAGTAACATGCACCACCGGCTTGCAACTCGATCACCTAGTGCCACTCGAAGTAACCTCACAATGCAATGCACTAGCGATCGATCACTCACTTCTCCGATGTGAATTGTATGAGCACAAGTGAGTTAGAGAGCACTAAGCCAAGCACAAGCAAGGGAAACGCATTCCCAAGGTGCAAGACTCCCCTCACAACCGGCCACACACTCCTATAAATAGCCCTCAAGCCAAAGGAGCCGTTACCCTCTCAAACCTACCGTCGGACGCTCAGCCGCGACAGCGTCGGACTAAAAGTCCACGGTCCGACGCCTCCGTTGGTCGCCACGTGTCAGCTCGATTCAGCCGCAGCCGCTGGATCTCAACGGCTACTTCTCGCGCCGTTTTCCCAACCGTCGGACGCTCAAGCTGATGGTCCGACGCGCGCACTGCTCTAGGTGTCGAACCTCTGACTCTAACAGACGAGACGCAGCTAGGCCACCGTCGGACTCTTGCGAGGTTAGCCGTCGGACCAATGACCACCACGGTCCGATGTTTTCAGAGAGGTTTTAACTCGCCCAAAACCATCGGACTCCAGTCCGACGCTCGCTGTCGGACGAAGCTCTAGCGTCTGACGCTCTCCGAACGCCACGCGTCACGCCGACACTGCTCGCCACCATCGCACTGAAGTGGGCAATGGTCCGACGCTCGTTAACCGAGCGTTCGATGCTCACCACAGCTCAGAAAACTGACCGAAGCCAATGGTCTGACGCCCCTCTTCCTTAGCGTCCGACGCTTCTCCTCTTTGCCGAAAGCATCTGAATCCTGCCTCGCAAGCTCGGCAGGAGGAGAAGAGAGAACCAAACCCTCTCTACCTCACAACTTCACCTCCAAACACCTTCACCTTTGCAAATGTGCTAACACCACAAGTGTTCAACCTCATGTGCATGTGCGTTAGCTTTTCACAAACATTTTCACAAAGGATTTTCTCTCATTTCACCACGCCACTTGATTCTAGCAACGTATGCAATGTTAGATCACTCAAGTGGTACTACATGACCAATATGCAAATAAGTTTGCCCCTCTTGATAGTACGGCTATCTATCCTAAATCCGGTCAAGCACTTCTCTACTCAACCTTAGACCGGTGAAATAGAAATGCCCTAGGTTATACCTTTGCCTTGCGCTTTCCATTCCAATCACTGTCTTCATCACCTTCTCCATCTCCAACTCGGTCGATGCCGGTGCAACATATGCACGAACACCTCAAGAATGATATGATCCACTTCATATCATCACGTGGCTTTTGGTTCATCGATCCTTGACTTGCTTGCTCCTCACCGTTGCGTTGGTCCATCGGCGCCAAGCCATCACCCGACTTGCCCTTCACACTTGCAACCGGTCCATCGACGCGAAGCCTTGTCTTGATCTTCTCCACCTAGCCACATGACTCCATGTTATGTCTCATGTGCATTAAGCTCCTTCATCACCACATGTGTGAGCTAAACAACACTCTCCAAGCCATATCCACCTCCATGGCATAGATGCTCACACACATGTACCTGTGGACTAATCACCTGTGTAATTAACACTTAAACACATATTAGTCCACCTAAGTTGTCACTCAATTACCAAAACCAAACAAGGATCTTTCAATGCTGCTAATCAATCCGAGCGCAATGGCAAGGGGCGGTAGAGCCCTCCTTCTAGTGGCACACACGCGCAGCAGTACACACAAAGACAGGAGCCGCAAAACAACCAGCTCGGCAAGGAACCTTTTAAGATTCATAACATGATAGAAAGTAACTCCATACTCAACTAAAGCTAGAGCCATATAGCCCCCATGATTGCGCTGTAAGTCCCGGTGTCATACTTACAGATAAGTCCATAGTCCATATTGCTAAAAAGTATCTTTTAATCTTTATTTTATAATCAATTATTCAAGTTCATAAGATCATGACCCATCAAAGCACTAGCATCACTACTCAAATGAAATCTCATAGGTAACAAGGATCAAGTCATCAAAACTAGGAACAATCACTATAGAGTTGCCAAGGTAGGCACATGCATCATGAATTTAATGATTAAGGTGAATAGATGGTCCATGCTATACTTGCCTTACACTTGAGATCCTTTTCTCTTATTTAAACCTCCGATGACTGCTTCTTATCACCACGTAATTCTCACCGATTGGACATGATTATATTGCACCATACAAGCATCCAACACATACATGCATAGCATACAAGTATAATATTCTATTAGAACAATACACCAATCAATGAAAATAGAAGTTAAAAAGGTTTAGAAAATGAATCTATATATTTCTATGAGCACATAGACGCGAAGATCACGCTAATCGGAATTACGGTGGAAAAGATACAACTACCCGAAGATTTGCTTTATGAAAAAAAAACAAAATACAACTATAAACTTTGTTTAAATAAATAATGAATATTATGTTTTAGAGAAACATCTAAATTAGATTACACATATTAAAATTATTTTAACGAAACCAAATAGAATAGTTATTCTTTTATTCATAAAAGATCAAAGTTGAATTACTTTTATTTAGAAAACAAGTGATTAACAGACATTTAAATTAATATGTAATCTAAAGGATATAGAATGTAAAACAACCTTTCTTCCACGTAGAGTGTGATGAAACAAATCCAACACAATTTGAATCACTCAAATCGGAATTAAAACAAATGAATTATGAACTAAATAATGTTTCCTTTTAGAAAATAATAGTTTAAATATAATTACGAAATTTAAAAGTGCCAAAATTAATGTTTAGTGATAAAAACACGTAGTGGACAAAAATACGAACCTAACGTAATTTAAGCGGATCAAATCGGAGTCAAAACACAGAAACGGTGAAGAAAATACGAACCGATTGCAATCTCGTACATATGTCGTCTTCAACCTTGTGTTATCTTCCTCCTTTGTCCAAACTTGCAGACTTGCATCCACGGTGGTGGTGCTGTTCGCGCACAGAGGGGAGAGGGCACTCGGCCGTGGGGCAGCAGGGCAGCAGCACGTCCTGGCCAGCATGGGGCCCAATCAGGGTGGTGGCTGCCTGGCCTCTGCTCTCTGCTGCTTTGCTTCGCACGGAGGGGCGCCGGAGCAGGGGCTGAGCACAGGGCACGGCGGCGCACGGGGAGGCCGAGGAGCTGTGCAGGGAACCGCGGGAAGGACGCAGGGTCGACGCGAAGGTGGCAGGCAGCCATGGAGAGCTGCGGTTCGCCGGAAAAGGAAGAACACAAGGTGGCACCAATGGTGACCTCGCCGGAAAACGCACCGGAGAAGGAAAACGAACGGGGAAACGGTTAAACGGAGATGTATTCAAGAAAAAGAATATACCACGACGTAGGAAACGAAGAGGGTTACCTCGTGGTGGTGGTGATTTACGCCGGAGACGGTCGATATGGCCGAAAAAGATCGCCGGAGTGTTCGCCGGAAACCTAACTTTTCCAAACTTTGGTTTTAAATTTAGAAGGCTACGAGTGGCGGCTGCGAAAACGGGCCATAATTTCGGAATCAGCGCGTCAAGGGCTACGCGGTGATATATATAGTTGTAGAGTTTGAGGTCGGTACAAAATAAGATATTTTTACTATTTTCGGAATTATTAAATATTGCGAATTAAATAATTACAGAAAAGTCCAGAATTGATATTTGGGCCTCGAAAATTATGGGGAAATTCCTGGAGACATTTTGAAACATGATGAACCCAAATAAAGTATTTGGACATCATGAAATGATATTTTGGAGCATCTAAAAATTAGATTTTACTTGCAGAAATATAGGGGAAAGGTCCAGAAAAAGCCAGAAAAATTTCCGGAAAGTTATTAGAGATAATTTGATGAATGATGAGCACCAAAGAGTGATTTGGAGTTGAAGAAAAGGTTCTGATAAACTCTGACAGAATGATATGAGTTGGAAATCAAAGAATTTGATTGAAGATAAAAACAGAGACACGCAGAAAAGATTGTTTACTAAACATGTTTTGAAAACTTTACTCACTCATATCATTAAATCATTTTTAATCATTTTGAGTTTTGGCAAAGATCACTCGACCAAAATAAATCATATGCAAGAGCATGAATGCATAACCATGTTGCTAAAACCTAACTGGATTTTAAGTTAATGAAAAATTTTAATTTCCCTATGTTTTTATGAGCTCAAAAATACCACATTAAATAATTTTACCTATATTTCAAAAGTAGAAAAATTTAGGGTGTTACAGGAGCTCGTAGTCGTCACAACTGCCTCGCCCATCTGGCTTCCATCTATCCCAGCATCACAGGCACAGTGCCAACCCCGAATCAATCAGGCACATCGGCGGCGGCCCCTCCACGGGCAGTTCGGTGACTGAGGTCTCACCAGCCAAGCAAGCTAGTCGACTTCGTTACGTGAAGAAGCAGCAGCAGAAGCACGCGAGGGCAAGGAGCTTCGTCGCCGGCGGGCTGGGCACCTTCCTCAAATCCACCATGGCCTCCTTCTCCTCCACCTTCCCGTCCTCCAGCCGTCTCGGGCCCCGTCGTGCGGCAAGGATGGAGGCACTGCCCGCTCCCGCTGCAAGCTTTTCTTCGCGCGAGCGGGGGAAGGAAAGGCGCGAAGCTCTTCGCGCGCACGCGGAGAAAGAAACTCGCGCCAGAAATTGCGATGCCAACCACGATACGCGCTCGTATATTTACGCGCTGGAAGGCAGATTTGCCAAGTTTCTATTTTTACCAAGTTAGGATGCCAAATTATTGGAGGATGTTTTTTCATGTTTTGTCCAAAAATAATTGATGCCAAGTATATTTGGCAAACTCTTAAAGATGCTCTAACAGCCCAGTGTTAAGCATACATCTCATCTGCATTGCATAGCATGAGCATCATGGCATCATTTCATGTTTGAATTATAATAGTGATTTTTTAAAATGCAATGCCACCAATGTATACGTGTGTGTGTGTATGAACATTAATGGCAAATTGAAGCAAAAATATTTTATATAATTTTGGAGTGTCAATTCTTGTTTAGAATACTTACTCAAACATATTCATGTTGATAACGTCAATTGATTTGGTCTCTAATTAGGATTTGATCTAGGGTTCCATTGGAGTACTTTCGTTTATTTATTCCAAAAGTGCAATTTAAAATATTTAAATGTTTTTGTACCTTAAATAAAGTCTATAGAGAATTTAATTTGGAGCAAAAGTCTTTTTGGCGTCAAGTCATGAAAATGACTCTAACATGCTCTATCATGGCCCACAATACAGATTAGGGTTAGGATTTCATCTCTGAAAATTCTCTCAAGTCATTGCAATTTCAGTTTCAGTGTGCACTACTTTGGCACTCTGTATTTTACAAACCAGACCGACTCAAGGCAAAGTACCTTAATATGGTTGATAGATATCGCAGAGCTATACCTCTCATATTAATGAAGTTTCCCCTGAAACTCACTAGTTTGTGAGATGATCAGCATCAAATATCGGCTGTCAGTCGGATGAGCCAGTTCTGTTGAACTGAACTGAACTCATTCAGTTTAACTAGCCAACGTGTTGACCCATCGCCGCGCCTCATGTCGCCGTGTGCTGCTTCCCACCGTCCGCTGAGCTCCGAATTGGATCAGCGTCGCCCCCTGAGCCTTATCCATTCTCATTCTCGTCCTTTCCAACATCGCCCTTATCTTTCCTCTGTCTTCTCCAGTGAAAGAACGAGAGCACGGGAGGAGTTATGGCATCGCTGTCCGTGTTCCTCGCTCCCAGCTAGCCGTCGTTTGATTCCTCGTGTCCAGAGCTTCTTCAAATTCCTCTCAATCTCCCTGAAAACTTTGCGGAGCCGTTCGAGCTTTGGGTAAGCTTCTAGAGCCGCTCGCCAGTGTCAGTTCATGCCAGAGCGCCACCGAGCTTCGAGCTTGCCGTGGCTAGGGCATTACATGCCCGATTTTCTTTGTTTATTTCCCGTTTATAGCTTGTGTTGAGTCGAATTTGGTGGAAAGTAAATTGGTTAGGTCAGTCGTGCTCTAGTTTCGTCGGAACACGAACCTGCCGCTGGTGAATGCACTGCAGTCCGCCATGAACGGGGTTGGTCATGTTCTAGAGCTCTGTTGTTCGATTCATCATGGTCCTAGCGTCCTTAGAAGTTACTGAAACTTGTTGCATGGAAGGTTTCGCTTGTAGTGGTCGGGTTTCACCGGTGCAGCGTTGCCAAGCACCGCTGTCTGCCATGGCCAGCGATAAGGTCACTTCGGTGCGTCGCTAGCCCAACCACCTAGATCATTAGACATGTCTCGGTCTCAAGATCATGTAGGTATGCTTGGTTCCGCCGTTGAGCTGGTCGTCGACGAGCTTGGCTCTGTCAAACGTGGCGGTCCACCTTTGTGTCTGATGGGTGCGGTTGAGTAGACCTCAGGACCCACCTGTCGGCTGCTCTGCTCTGTTCTTGTGTGTGTGTTTGGGTGGCTGTAGCAATTAGGGTTCCCTGGTAATTCGGAATTCAATTTGTTTTCTGATTTTAGTGTTGATTCAAATCAGGCAAAAATCATATATGGAGTTACATGTCCAAATGAAGTGAGACCAGACACCAAGTCTGTTAGCTTTCTGTTGATAAGCTCTATTCATGAAAAATATAAACCCTAGCCTTGATGTGTAATTTTTGTAATGTAAAATTTATTTCTATTTTTGCAGAAAGGTTTGGAAATTCATAACTAATTCTACGAAGCTGCTAAAAATATTACTCCACTTCTGTTAGCTTTGTTGGGATGTGTAGAAGCTAGAAAAAATATTGGTTAGGACTTATCTCTGTTTTGATTAGGGTTTGATATTTAAGGTCAATTATGGCCAGTTTCTTTGTAAATTCACTAAGGAAAATATACTTGGGATATGAGAATGAATAATTTTCTATGATCGTGTTATGTGGTGAAGAATATAATAAAAATGGGAATCTATTGTTTGATACTTTTCACTGTAGTAAGTATTTTCACCCAATGTCAGCTTGCTAGCTTGTTATTTTTGTATAGGCTGTTGTAGATGTCCAAATATTATGAAATTTGGACAGTGGACTGGCATGAACAAGTCTCCAGAATTTTTTGTAAATAGAAAATTGTAGGCCTAGTTATAAGTCATTCCAACTACTATATAAATGCATGTCTATATGTATTTTGAGTGAACTTAATGATCTTTTGTTAAAATCACTAAGTGTGTAACCTGTAAGAGTCATTAGTTATTGTTGGCGCGAAATCTGGTTCGCACTCACTGCACACCAGCGAAGCCGGAACGGTTCTGGAAGCACGGAGCGAATAGACACAGCTAGCTTTGACAATCGGCGTAGATGGGCACCGATGAATCTCCAAGCGTGCCAGTCAATTTGATCTGCAATTGACAAGAAAAAAGGATTGATCAGTAATACAATACGGAACCACTGGTGTATCCCGAGTGGTTCTATATATCCAGCCCAACGGGCCTTCTTATTGGGCCATTGGCTAGACAACCGATATTCGATCATGCAAATCGGCAATGTGAGCACAATAGAAAATATCTGATGCGCATATAAACCGATTCGGAGAGAAACATAAATGAAATCAAATCATATTAAACATATCTAGTTGATATATTGCCTTATGTGCCGAAACATATCTTAATCTATCACATTTATTAATTAGGATCGACCGGATCGTTGCAGCTAATTAACATACTTGAATCAATCTTGACATGACTCGAAATACAAGACAGCATATAAAGAAGATCGAAATAATATAACGTGCAGCAGGCAGACACAAGAAGTATCGGTTGAACAACTAATCTGAAGTATAGGCACCATACAAGCCTATAAAGTAAACGATGTTTTGACTCTTTGACTGATCTACCTAACCCGTCGCTTATGTTAAGGGGATCGACCGGATCGTTGCAACCCATAACGTAAGCTAATGATTAGATCTATTAATCAAAGACTCTCCGCACAATTTGTTTTATTACTTGAGTGCAGCGTATACACAATCAAGATATGAACTAACCGGCTAATGACAAACAGATCTACTCGCCTAAACATGATAATCAATTGATATTCAATTAAGCAAGATAGATACAAAGATTTAAGCCGACAAGAACAGATCAAAATTGGGCAGATTGATGATGCTTAAAATAAATAAACAATAAATGATCATAAGCAACATCGATAACTTAATGAATCTAACTAACATGTCAAGTTAATTAGAGCCGATAACTAACCCTCAATTTAATCTAAGCATGGCTTAGGTCAAACGAGAATTGATAACTACTTGAATCCATCTATCAGACTACACGAGCCAGAATCGTACTAGTGAGACATGATAGACACGAGCGTGACGGCACTTACAGCATGCCTGGCATCAACCGGATGATACCCAACCTGTCGAAGAACTCGCCGGTTCTATGTTACTCTTACTCCTAGGGTTTTGGCCGGAGGCTGGAAAAGAAAGGAACTGTTGTTGTATTGATTGACGTCTGTGTTACAATATGCTTGGGCTTATATTTATACCCAACAGCTAGAGAGAAAGTCTCAACTGAATGAAAACCCTAGCTAAAAATAAGAAAATAATATGATTTGCTGATCTTAAGATAAATCGGAGCCCATCTTTCCATTCGTGTGGGCCCCTTTCCTGATCGTCCCTTAATTGACGCATTTGTATGCTTCCGCCTGTATGTGCCAATTATCCGATTGCCGCACGCTTTGATGACATCAGCACACATCCGATCCATCTTCATATCTGTCAGTAACACTCTCTCTGATCGGCTAACCTGTCCTCCCAGGCACTATCCAAATTCTGGTGTAAACACATGCCCGCAGTTTTAGAATGAAATTAATTTCTTTCCAAAATTCCGAATCCTTTCTTCGCATCCCGATTATTGGCATCCCTGCGTGGGCGCCTCATCTCCCGTGCGCCGTGTCCGGATTTATGTTTCTTGATTCAATCGGGTGTATATCCGAAGCGTCGTCTCGTCTCCCGAGGAAAATGCCCTTAACCGTAAATCAATACCAAAGTAGCCCAATATAGCACGCATTCTTTCAACCCCTCCGGTCACTTTAGTCATCCTTTGCTCCCTTCGTCTTCTTCCTTCTCTCATCACCAAGAAACCCCGATGGCCGATAGTAGAGGCCACAACAAACGCCCGGCCGATGGCCCCGCCAAAGGAGATGAAGGAACCAGCCGCTCCCGTCTGAGGTACGTAAGCCTCCGCGCCTTCAGCTTGTAAGCTCGATTCAACAAGCGCCCTTTGTAAAATCTTCTTCTTCATCCCTTATCTGAATCTGCATTATGCTCATGCTCCAGCCAAGGCAGAGCCCTTCGCCCAGAAGCCGCTTCTGGAATCCTGGTCTCGGGGCCTTCTTCTTCCCCTTCGTTAGCGGACGGTTACCGCCACCAAGTAGAAGAACATCGCCGCCTGCATCAGGAGGCATCCTAGGAGATCGAGCACCTGCAGAGCCATCTGCGGGACCAACGGGCCACGTATTCAGCTGCTCTTGATGCGGCTGAATCCGAGCTCATCGCCATGCGAGCCCGCCTTTCTGAGGCTGATGCTGCCGTAGCGGGTATCCTTCATCATGGCCCCCTTGCTACTCTTCGTTTTATCTTGACCTTCAACACTCTTGATGCAGCCCTGACCGCTCGGCTTGAAAACTTCCACCAAGTTGCTAACGAAGCCGCTGACTTCATCGGCGCACGTGGCAGGACGGTGACGCTTCGCCTGCAGGACATCCAACGCTGCATTGGTGAAGCAGTTACCAGCGGCATCTATCACGGTGCCGCCGCTAGCCTTGCAGCTGCCACCCTCCGCATGGGATACCACCTGCTGGCCATCGAGCCTGGCTTTCCGGCTGAAGAAGACCCAGGCGAACGTGAAAGCCTCATGGAAGCTTTCGAGGAACACGCTGAAGAGGTAGCAGCGGTCATCCCCACTAGTAGCGTCATCGAAGAAACTCGCAACTGTAACACCCCAGGTGTTGACCTGGCATTTTGCATATGCATCTACATATTGATGAGCATCATCTATTCATTCATGAGCAATGATCATATGAAAATGCATCTCCATGTTTGCTTGTGCACCCTATATGACGCTTGACATTTATTTGTGATCTCTAGTTGCTTATGTTAGTTAACATAAGTGCTTGATGCTTGGAAACCTAAATAACTTCGAAGTACCTAGGTTCAACATTGAGCTAGGGCTTAAATTCCTAGTAGCCCTAAAAGTGCTTAATTATACTTTGTGTGCTTATTGATCATGTTTGCGTAATCGAAGTATTAGCATTGTTTGGTTACTAAACAAACCTAGACACATTTAGGATTAAAAATGGAGCAATATTCCTGTTGACAACTTTGCCTAACTAAGCCTCTAAGGGTGGGTTGACTAGGAATTCCCTTAGAGCTCTTTTATTCGACCTAATTGGAATGTTGACCTAAATTGTTTGTATGATGGTACAACCTTAATAAGAGTTGTAGTAAATTTTATTTGGAACAAACTTTATTTTAGGATCATGAAATGAAAATGCTCCTAGATTGGACAAGTAGGACCCAAAGGACAATTTAGGGCTGGTTTGAATACTTAGAAATTTTGTTTAAGTCCTTGATTGTCATTATGGTGATATTTGTTTAACTAGGGTTAAAGTATAGCTTCTGTTGCTGAAATGATGTTTGACCAAAAATACATGTTGTATTACAGATTTAGTAGAATAACTTTTATTTTTGCAACAACACCTAGATCAGCTTGTAGCATATCCAAAACACGGGCTCAATTTGGAACCTTGCACTGAGTCGCATATCCAGATATTGGCCAGGTCTGGGACTGAACTTTTCAGTTTGATGGACCAAATTTTGGAGCCTTGTAGTTTGCAATCTACCCCAAACCAGTGAATCATCCTTTAACCGTTGTTAGGGTACTCATATAGCTCTTAACCATGGTGTAATTGGTTTGAATTTTGGTGTGTTGGTTCGGGAGCTACATGCGAGAGAATGTGACGGTTTCAGTTCGCTGAAACTGAGTTCAGTTTCATGAAACCACATTTGGGACGTTATATCTTTTATAAACCAAGCTAAATCGAGCCTTGATTCTTTGAGAGAAGCTGTTGACCTCACGTAGCTCTTTGATCTATGACACATTGCTTTGAGCTAACACCTCATGGATTGGGAGAACAAGAGCACGTAATGGAGCGGTTTCGTCGGCTTAAACTGAACTGAATCAGCAGGTTCAGCAGAGCAGTAGCAGTTGGCCACCGACCCACCGCCCCACCGCCCAACCGCTCTGGACGCCTCCACGCGTCGACGTTGTCGAAATTTTGCACCTGTGTGTCGTCCAGATCGAAAAGGAGAGCACCACACTACGCTGTTGCCGTCTCCCATTCGCCCACCTCCTCTCTGCTCTCTCGCTCGGTCGGCCATGGCGGTTGCAGGAAGCTCGCAGCTGCCTGCCGATTCCACTACCACAGCAGCACCTTACTCTAATTCGTCTCCCTCAGCGCACCACCACGATCCCTTTTAGCTCTCCGATCACCCACATCGACGTAGGTCGCTGGGCAGGGTCATGTCCGCCACCGCCGCCACCATGCTCGCCGCCGAGCTCCATCACTGCTGCTGATGCTCTGCCCGGCTGCTATTGTTTGCTGCTGCTGTGTGCTGTTGCATCTGCGGGGTGTCGCTCTCGATGGCCGCGGGCCGAAGTCACCCCCCGGCAGGTGGCCTGGCCAAGCCGGCCGTGCGGGCGTGCCGTGTCCTGCTTATGGAGCTGAGGAAGAAGAAGACATGTTTCCACTATGTGTCTATGACATGTGGGACCCGCTGGTTAATTCTACCTCATTCTTACAGCTTTTGTGTAGCTCTTCCAAAATTCATATCCCAAGTTTAGGAGCTTCTAAATTAGTTAGAATTGTTTTGTTAGATTTCTGGTGAAATTCTCTACATGATAGATCTATTAAGTGTACTATACTATTAAGGTCTTTGTGTTGTGGAAATTAGTTTTGAAAAGTGGTTTGGAAACTATGTTAACTTGCTTTTACTCATATATGGAGTTTTAGAAGTCCAAAATTTGTGATTCAAGTTTTGTTAGTTTTCTGATAACATACTTTAGTTTATAAAACTGTAAAACATGAGGGTTGTTTAATGTATTTATGATGTTTTGCCCTAATTTTGTTAAATGGGAAATAAATGCTTATTTTGCTTGTTATTTTCATAACTGAAGTTATAGGGCTCCAAATAGTGTGATACTTTAATAGTGGACTCTCTCTGTGATACTGTTTACATGGTTAAAATTTCATGAATTGTGGTGCATGTGTGGCTGAGATATTGATTTATCCTGTTTGGTGCCTATTAAGTAGTTTTAAAAGCATTATAAATAAAATATAGATTTAAAATGGAAAAGGTTGTTCCTTTGACCTTTTATGAGGTCAGGGTAGCCTAAGTCAACTTAACATAGTCTTGTGTTTATAGAAATATGGAGGTTTAGATTTAACTTGCTCTCCAATCTTTAATTGTGTTAAAGGTTTGTTTATTTTGTAGTAATTAAATTATAAAATCAGATCATGTGAAATTTGTACATTGGTCATGATATGTTATCCCCTACCCCGCATAGAAAGTTTAGCTCCAAAAGGAGATGTTTACTACATCACCTAAATAATATATTTACAGGTGGATTGTTGAAAGATTAATGAAAGATTAGAAATAATTGGCCACATGGTTGTTCTTATGATTCTGTTGTTTGTGCTGATCTGAGCTAAGTATTGTATTGTATTGTCATGCTAGGATGATTAGGGAAAATTATATGGCTCATATGTGGATATTTTTGGGTAGAAACTAAATGAAAACATGTTCTGCTTATGCCCTGAAATGGCTGCTAGAGCCATATCTGTTGTGGCGAAGTTTTCTTAAGGAAAATAATGTTTTCTGGAGATGAGTTGAATAAAAAATTGTAGACAGACTCCCTATCTATCTTATCCTAGAATTTCATGATTTTAGGATTGATGGTTTGTGAGTTTTAGAATTTAGAAACTTGCTGTCTACTTTTGATTATAATCTGGACAGATTTGAACAATGGATCTGTTTGGCTTATTTATTTGTATAACCATACTTTGGTGATAAAATAATAATTGTAGTATTTTTTATATTCTTTCTAAAATGTCTTATATAACTATTTTTGGAGGTCTAGAACTGAAATTATAGTGGTCCAAAGTGGAGTGACAGACTCTGGCCAAACCTGGACAGAGATGCCTTCCTTACATTGTTTGACTTTAATAAGCGTGGAATCATCTTAAAGTGGTTATAAAAGAGTTTTAGACAATTTCATAGGCTTTCCATAAAGTCTAGGATCACCTCTGGTAGAAATCTAGAACTCAAGTTATGATTGAATCATGTCACAACTTGGCTGCTTTCCGGAAACTGCATGTGCAGTTGACTGCCTTGGTTTACTCTTGTTTGAATAAACATGTTTTGATTAGTTCTTGGTTGGTGGATGCTTGTAGCAGCCTAGATGTATTTCCTTGTGCATCATGTTTGATATACTTTCTGTCTCCTATATTATGCTTGAGTAAATTAAGTTAAATAGCTCTAGGTGGCTATGTATTGGATAACTTTGTACTTGTCTTGATTAGTCCTATATGATGCATCTCTTGTTACCATTCTTCATATTCATACATATGCATATTGCATCTCATTTAGGTACGCTAGATGTACCGTATGAAAGATGTGATGTTGAACCAAACTCAAAGATGGTGTTTGATGGATTTATCCCGAAGATGGAGGGACTAAACAAGTGCCATGGTGGGAAATGCTCGCCAAGAAAGCATCATCTAACTAAACTGACTTTGAGTCGGATCCCAGATAAGCCCCGGTGCATTTCCCAGTTCCTATGATTTTATAATTAATGAATCTTGAGTATAGTGATTGTTAGGAGTTAAAATGAAACCGTTGACGCATTTCTAATATCCTTGATCCACTAAATATCCTTCACCTAAGTAAGTTCAGGATCGTTTATACTGCTTAGTTTTGCTTAGAACCGGAAGATATGGTGATTACCGGTCACCGATATAAAAGGTGAAAAGCATGGTTGGCTATATTTGGTATCGTGAAATAACCATGTGAGTTGAGTGGTGAATTGAGATTGGGCGGGATGATGTATTGGACACGACAAGACAGGGAGGTCTTGGTTGTCTACCAATCCTCACCAAGATAATTAAGAACAGATCCCTGTGGGACATCAGTCAAGATTGAAAGACGCAATCACTTAGCTGGCTGGATAAGTTGTTCTGACCGCGAAGCCGAGTAGCTCTATTCGGGCCAGGAGTTCACATGCTGAGTGCACCATCTGGAGGAAGGAAGGATGTGCGGGAACACGAAGAGTGAGTCCAAGGGCAGACCGGCCAGGTCTGAGCTTCCTGGCAGTTTGTTGGTTCCTGAGGTGGTGGCTCTGGTCAAACCCGCGAAATGTGACCCGAATAGTACCAAAAGTGACTGAACATGAACATGGTTCCTGAGGTCGATTCGAATCGCCATCTCTCCTGGATAGTGAGAAACTGGAATGATCTTCCCTCATGGTAGAAATGGATTAATCTGAACATGAACATGGTTACGAAAGAAAGAAATGCCAAAACTGCTATGGTTATTATACTGCTTGTTTAGAAATAATCAAGTGTTTACTTTAGTACAGGTGCTAATGTAGAAATAAGGAATTTAATATTACTAAAAGCAG
The DNA here is from genome assembly GCA_038502445.1 of Eremochloa ophiuroides. Taxonomy (NCBI): domain Eukaryota; kingdom Viridiplantae; phylum Streptophyta; class Magnoliopsida; order Poales; family Poaceae; genus Eremochloa; species Eremochloa ophiuroides. Next base: position 31,940,990 of record JAHLJS010000006.1, on the reverse strand, counting down.
TTGCTAGTATTAAAACATGGAGTTAAACTAATAATGGTTTTTTTATGCAAAATGAGTCAAGCCAACTCCACTCAAATAGCCTTACATAATCCTTGAGAGTCTTTTTATTTGGTAAGACGGGTAAGTCTTGCGGAGTACAATTGTGTACTCAGGGTTTATCCCAAATTATTGCAGGTGGCATATTTTCTGTGGTTTTGGCAAGAGTTGCCTCTATCTTATTGTTGATACTAGATGAAGCTTGGGCAGCTGATATCTGTACTCTACTTATCTTGCTTATGAATGATCCGTACTTGGCACTGTAATTGCAACAGTAGGTGTGAGTAAATGTAGTTGCAAAATTATTTGGCTTTCGCAAACCTGAGTTTGAACTCTGTGTGTAAGAACTCTTGTGCAAACTCCGTATTTGTGAATCTATGTAATATGAGTGGATGTTGTTGAAGCATGTACGATCTTGGTTGTATTACCATTGGCTTGAAATCATTTGAGATTTCACAGATACCAGATTTATATGGGCTCAAGTGTGTTTGATTTTGCTGTTTCGACGGCTATCGCCATACTTGTGCTCTTATAAATTGGTCGGTTCTGTCACAGCAACAACCACTAGTTTGTACTAGGTGTAAACCGTTAATAAAATCCTCTCTATATTTCGCCTATCATTGCGTTTCTTTTATTTTTTTGTTCTGAAGGCGATGTTCTCCACACCGGCTATCCTACTCCACCAAGTGCCTATTCCTTTTCGCTGTTAAGGCGATTCCTCTCTTAGAATTAGCTATTGCATAATCAGTGTGATTTATTCTACCATTTTCCCTGAACAGGACATCAATGGCTCCATCCCACATGTGGATCTTCTCTTTTCACTTTTTTCTTTTTTTATCTCTGAAGGCGATTTCCAGATGAAATTGGCTGTTTGACTCTTAGCTAGGCGCTCAGGCTCCGACTGGGATACTAGGGTAATACTTCTCCAAGTACTTGCCATTGATAGCTTTAGCAAACTCATTCCCCTCCAAGTCCTGCAGAATGTATGCATTGCCAGGCGCACACTGTATAACCTGGAATGGGCCTTCCCAATTAGGTGACCATTTGGGAATCAGCCATCTTTAGTACCAATCGGTAACACTACTTTCCATACTAGCTCTGACTCAGCAAACTGCTTGGGCTTCACTTTCTTATTGTAATACCTATCTACCATCTGCTTATTCGCTTCAATATTTTCTAAAGCTCTTAGCCGATGATAATTTAGATCTTCCAAACTGTCCATCATGATGTCCTTATATTCACCGGCTGTAAGCTGATTTTGCAATGTGATCAGGCGCCACCCGGATTGCATCTCCCATGGCAACACAGCAGCATGCCCAATCACTAACTCATACGGAGTAGCTTTAGTTGAACCATGCTGAGACATCCGATAGGCCCATAATGCTTCATTCAAAGTTAAATACCACTTCCTTGGGTACTGCTCAATTTTCTTCTTTATAACCTTGATCAGAATTTGATTCGATGCCTCTACCTGGCCATTCGCCTGTGCATAATAGGGAGAAGAATTAAACAATTTGATCCCCATACTATCTGTGAACTCCCTGAACTCTTCTGAAGTAAACATTGTGCCCTGATCGGTTGTTATGGTCTGAGGGATACCAAATCGATCAATAATATGCTCCTTGACGAACTCGATCATGTTTTTAGAAGTAACAGTCCTCAAGGGAATCGCTTTAACCCACTTGGTGAAATAATCCGTCGCCACTAGTATGAACTTATGCCCTTTGCTAGACGAAGGATATATTTGGCCGATCAAGTCAATACCCCAACCTCTGAACGGCCATGGCTTGATTATGGGATTCATAGTAGAAGCCAGTGATTTCTGAACATTGCCGAATTTCTGACAATTCTGGCATCCACTGTAATATCTAAAGCAGTCTTCCAACATAGTTGGCCAAAATTACCCGATTCTCCTGATAATCCACTTCATTTTATGAGCAGACTGATGAGCCCCACATACCCCTTCATATACTTCCCTCATCAATTTCTCTGCATCCTGCTTCCCCAAACACCTAAGCAGCACACCTTCAACAGTTTTATAATACAATTGTCTATCGAGTAACACGTATTTGATGGTGGCCGGCTGCACAGTGCTCTGTTCCTCCGCTTCTCCTTCAAGCATGCGCGGACTCTTTCCTTTTTCTTTGATTTCTTCTAGTGATATCTGAACTTCAGGGTCCACCATTGCTGCTTTCTTTGCTTTCTCGGAGGTCAGGATTCGAACCCTGCCCCTAGGGACCGATGCTTCCACCATATTCTGACTGCTCGAATGAGCGCTCCCCCCATCGGCTGCGGGTTTGGCACCTTCGAACTTCAAAGCTCCCCTTTGAATGGCCTTCCGGATATGCTGCGTGAAAGTCCAGCAATCGTTGGTGTTGTGAGAGTCTCTTGCATGAAATTTGTAGAAGCTTTTGCCTTTTAGCTGCCTATCACTCGGCATGGCATAATCCGTAAGGAACTCTATCTGCCCCTTTTCTACCAAGAAATCAAACAGCTGGTCAAGACTGTAACCCCCAAAGTCATTCTGCTTTCTGGTGCTCTTGGTCTTGGGGACCTCTGTTGCCCTCCTTCCCCATTTCATCTCAACAGTGGTCATGTAACAGAACCGCCTTAATCACATGGCCCACAGGCACCTGTCATCGTCACTAATGACCTCTGACAGTCGTACCCGTGTTCCAAATGATCGAGGCAGCCCTGCCGGGCTACATCAGTGCCCGTATGCCGACAGGATCTCCATTGCGAAGCCATTACAGAGTTACAACATTTCATAATCAAAATACATCAGAGTAAATGCGGAAGATTAACTAGTACTTAAATTACAAACCAAGTTCAAATAGTAAATAAGTGTAGTTATTACAAACCAACTTAAAACAGTAGCAGTGGCACTGGAACAGCGATACAACATAAATAGATAGTAGATAATCGAACCCAGCCCACGGGTCCTTCACTCCTCACCACTATCCTCTTCTATCACTGTAGCACAACAGGGGTCGAGACAAATCTCCGGCTGTGGCCCTCCTGCAACGGGGTTAACAAACCCTGAGTACTGGGTACTCCGCAAGACTTACCCGACTAAGAAAAATATTTGACTCTTGGAATGCAAGGTTAGGGGTAAGGCTTAGCAAGAGGTAAGGGTTTAGCGGAAAAGCATTACTATCCTGTCTCAGTATTTTTGCTCATTGAATAACCTTATTAATATCATAAGTCATCATTCATCTCTTCCATCTATTTTATTCTTTTCATTATTCTCAAACATCCTATTTTTCGAACCACTTTTCGAGGTAGACGTGAGGATCAAGTCTCCATAACCGAGGAGCACGTTGATTCGAATCAAGTAAGTATACCCAGCTGGGGATTCTATCCACACTGCATATGTAGCACTTAAGCTTGCATATACCAACCCATTGTCACGGCTTTTCTATTCCGGACCCGGTCCTACGCCACCCGAGAGCACAGTACTCCACTAGTCTCCAGGCACGCCGGCCACGTGGGTACACGCTACTCTCGCCATCTCTCCACTCCCAGTGCGCGGTTGTCGGTTCCAGCAATAGAGCGACCTGACCCTAGGCTTTCCGAATTGGTATGTGGCTAGGCTGTTCATCATGATCACAACAGGCCTTACAACGAACGGTCCCTACTGCTTTCCGTCAGAGACCATGCATTGGGACTCTAACCCAAATACCCTGGTTTCTGCCCGGTTTTCAAATCCCTTCCCGATGATGACGATCAGTTGGGGACTCTAACCCAAACAGATGGCCGACCACTCGGGAAACCCATCCATTACAATAACAGTGTCCTGGCCAAAGGACCCTGCCATCATACATGGACTCATACCCATCCCTTGATAATTCTTCATTCCAAATATCAAGTTTAAAATATCATTTTTGCAACTCTAATATTTAAACATGACTAAGCATTTTTCAACTCATTTCAAATCATTAGGTTCCTTGGATAACAAGTAGTCAAGGATGGTAAATGCATCAATTGTTTCATCACGCAACTCCTAACAACTTAATGCAGTTGATTAACTCAAGTGATAAAAGCATTTATAAATAGAGGGTTAAATGCACCGGGGCTTGCCTTGCAGCGCAAAAACAGTCGGGGCAGGAGCACCACAGCTTTCAGGTTCAAGAACCACCTCGGAACCTTCTCCTCCAAGCACCTCGACTTTGACTTCCTCGTTTACCGGCACTACACGTGTGCAACAATGCATGTATGAATGCGATGCGGAAAAGAGCATATGCAAGAAATCAAGAACTAAACATATGACAAGCATAAAACGACACTACTAGGGTGTTCTAGGTCTTAAATGGTTTGACCTAGAACCACAATCAATTTCAAAGTCACACAAACCCTAAATTCATTTTCTACACTTCTTTTTACTATTTAATAAACCCATATCTATTTAATACAAGAGCAAACTAATCCCATTTGAGACCAAACTTCACCAACAGATAGTCTTTCATGCCAAACAGAGACAAATAAATTTTGGTGATTTTTGGAGTTACCTAGAATTAATTAAAAATGTGCAAAAATCCATTTTCCATTTATTTTAGGGATTTTTACCTACTGCAGAAAGTACTTAAACATGACAAACAATATTTTTATAAAATTCTACACTACATATATAGCATGTGTAAATTATTTCACAATTCTTGGTTGCACAGAATTAATCATGCAAAAATAATAAAACAGGTTACTATTCAAACCAAATTAAAATAGAAAAGCATTTCAAAATTCACTGGAAAATAAACAAACCCCATTCGGCCCACTCGGCCCACAGACCGGCAGGCCGGCCCAACCGGCCTGCGCGCGCGCGGCGCCTGGCCATTATGCTAAAGAGCCCTTCGGTTTTGCGGAAAACAACCCGCAGCCCAAGCACTACTATTCACATGAGTCACAGACATTGCAAAAACCCCCCTGGGTTTCTGCTCCTTCTAACCCGAGGTCCTTGCCTCTTCCTCCTCCGCCAGGACGACAGACCCGCCGGCGGTTCGCCGCCCGTGGCTCGCCGCCGGTGGCTCTACTGGCCCAACCAACCCTACCACTGCACTCCAGACTACAAGCCGCACCTATCGAGCTACTACTCGACCCAAGACGACATCCGGAGCAGGCGCATCCACTGCCGCGGCGGCTCGGAGACGGCGGCGACCATGCCGCCGGTGAATAACAACTAATAGCGATCAAGGAAATGGGCGCTAGAGCATCAGGATCTCACCCTGAAGCGATTAGAAGAGACGGTGGAGGTGGAGACGGCTCGGGGACGGCAGCTTGACGGCGACGGTGGACCGGCGGCTCGGCTCCGGTGAGGCGGACACCCTCCGAGCAACCTGGACCATCAAATGACACGCCGAGAAGCGCATGAGTTAGGGAATGATGAGCCGCATCCCGTGCGCATCGGCTCAAAGGCTATAGCTCACCCAAACGAGGAAAGCACGAAGATGAACCCGGCGGCGGCGCTCTGCGCGACCAGCGGCGGGCACGGCGTGACTGGGCTCGACAAGGCACCGGAGCTCCACTGGAAGGGTGGAAAGGATGCGCAATGGAGTGAGCAAACTAGCTACGAGATGGAGAGGCTAGAGATGGCCGGAGGACGGCGAATTTTGTGGACGACCGAGGTGAGCTCGGAGACGGTGGCGGTGGCGATTTCGGACGGGAAGGACTGGGAACGGGCTTAAATAGACGGGAAAGCGGTCGGGCGCGACGTGGGGGGGTCCGGCGACATGCTGCGCTCGCAACGGACAATGCCCCGGCCCCGGCGCACGCGCTGCGCTGCCGCGCACGCCGGCGACGTGCGCGCCGCGCGGGTACGCTGGGTGGCAGATGAACAGTACTCGGGTACAGTACCTGATGCAATGCAATTCGTCCAATTTGATCATGTAGATGGCCGAATCTGAGGGAGTGGTCAAAAGGAGATTTGTAGATCTTTAAGTACTGAACAACTTTTGTTTTTGCACCAATTTGAAATTCGGCCTAGATTTGAAAATATTCAAAAGGGGGTAAACTAGGGTTTTGAATTTCAAACTGAATATTTAAAATTACTTTTTATTTCTCTAAAGAACTTGAAATTTGGCCAAAATATAAGTTGTGCATCTCAGAGAGATCTACAACTTCTATTAAGGAAGTTTTATCTAATTCTCATTAGTTTTTGAAAAGCAGTTTTAAATTCAAATTTTGAAACACTGTTTTGAGCTTAATTCAAAAATTTTCAACATAACTTCAAAATCACCCAAAATAGAAGTTGTTCTACATTAAAAACTCTACAACTTTTATTAAGGGACCTACCTCAGATTTGATCAAATTTAGAAAGTGCACTTTGAAGCCTTTAATTAGGGTTTTAGGAAAATTAAAAATCAACAAGAAATAACAACTCAATTAGGGTTCCTTCAAGCACACACAAGAGTTAAACAAGCTAATCACACTATTAGCCCTAATGACAAGCAAATGCACATGATGATATGATGACATGTCATTTTAGTTAACAGTAATACCAGGGGTATTACAGGTCACCTCATCATCAGGGTCCTCGTCCTTGCTAGAGTGCTTGCTGTTGAAGAAAGCATTTTTCTTGAAGCGGCCTCCCGCCGGTAATTCTGCAGCTGCTCTTCTATCACCGCAACTTTCTGCAAGAGCTGGCCCAAATTTTCACAATCTGCGCCGGCCAACTTTTCCTTTACTGCCGACGGGAGCCCGACGATAGCCAACTGCGCGAGCTGGCTGTCAGGTAAATCTAGAGAGTAGCACCGGCTCCTAACATCTCTGAACCTCCTAACACCCTACTCATTAGGCCCATGTCTCATGATCACCAAATCAGCGATGCCCTTTTCTCCATTCCCAGTGTAGAAGTGTGCATGGAACCTCTTCTCCAAATCATCCCAGCAGGTGATTGAGTTTGGGGCTAGGGACGTGAACCACGTAAACGCTGGCCCGGTCAATGACTTGGGAAAGAGCCGGACCCTGTGGGCAGTCGCTCTTGAAGCTTCCCCCAACTGCATGATGTACCGGATGACATGCTCCCTCGTGGTTACCTCGTCTTGCCTGCTGAATTTTGAAAACTCAGGAATCTGGTAGTGATAAGGCAGAGCTACCCGATCGAACCATTCTGGGTATGGATGCCTGTACAAGACAGCCGTGTCTTTCGGCTTGAGATCAAATTGCTCTTTGAGCATATTGGTCATGTGCCACACAGGTCGTCATCTCTCCTCGGCGGCTGCTGGTTGACATATGGATTGTAGCCTTGCCCTGCCGGCTGGCCTGAGTTGCCGCTCTGTCCTGGTTCAGGGTGACCAGGGGCCATTTTTCTAGCCGATTGCAGGTTTGCACCTGCCTCAGGGGAATCCTCTGCTCCCCCTTTCGGCTGTTGAGACTGGGTTGACGTTCCCGCCGCTTCAGATGTATCAGGTTGCTTGTGTTTAGGGTACCTAGGAAATGCTTTGTCTTGATACACGAAACCCTCCTTGTTTTTGGCGAAGCACTCGAGGCAGGCCTCACGGAACTTGGCGACGTATTCCTCCAAGTAACCGGTTGATGACGGAGCCAGGTCTTCCATGGTCACGGCGAGGGCCTTGCCTTTGCTGGAAGTCATATTTTGACGAAGTGGTCCCACCGGGCGTGCCAAAAAGTATGTTGACGCAAAATCTGGTTCGCACTCAGCACACAAGTGAAGCCAGAACGGTCCTGGAAGCACGGAGCGAACAGACCCAGCTAGCTTCGACAATAGGCGTAGATGAGTACCGATGAATCTCCAAGCGTGCCAGTCAATTTGACCTGTGATTGACAAGGAAAAAGGATTGATCAGTAACATAATACGGAACCACTGGTGTGTCCCGAGTGGTTCCAGATATCCGGCCCAATGGGCCTTCTCATTGGGCTATCGGCTAGACAGCGGATATCCGATCACGCGAATCGGTAATGTGAGCACAATAGAAAATATCCGATGCGCATATAAACCGATTCAGAGAGAAACATGAATGAAAGCAAATCATATTAAACAGATCTAGTTCATACATTGCCTTTTGTGCTGAAACATATCTTAATCTATCACATCTATTAATTAGGATCGACCAGATCGTTGCAGCTAATTAATACACTTGAATCGATCTTGACATGACTCGAAACACAAGATAGCATATAAAGAAGATTGGAAGAATATAACGTGCAGTAGGCAAACAAAGCAGTATCAGCTAAACAACCGATCTGACGTATAGGCACCATATAAGCCTATAAAGTAAACGATGCTTTGACTCTTTGACTGATCTACCTAACCCATCGCTTATGTCAAGGGGATCGACCGGATCGTTGCAGCCCATGACATAAGCTAATGATTAGATCTAGTAATCAAAGACTCTCTACACAATTTGCTTTATTACTTGAGTGCGGCCTATACACAATCAAGATTTGAACTAACCGGCTAATGACAAACAGATCTACTCGCCTAAACATGATAATCAATTGATATTCAATTAAGCAAAATAGATACAAAGATTTAAGCCGACAAGAACAGATCAAGATTGGGCAGATTGATGATGCCTAAAATAAATAAACAATAAATGATCATAAGCAACATCGATAACTTAATGAATCTAACTAACATACCAAGTTAATTAGAGCTGATAACTAACCCTCAATTCAATCTAAGCATGGCTTAGGTCAAACGAGAATTGATAACTACTTGAATCCATCTATCAGACTGCACGAGCCAAAATCATACTAGCGAGACATGATAAACACTAGCGTGACGGCACTTACAGCAAGCCTGGCGTCCACCGGATGACACCCAACCTGTCGAAGAACTCGCCGGTTCTATGTTACTCCTCCTCCTAGGGTTTTGACCGGGGGCTAAAAAAGAAAGGAACTGTTGTTGTATTAATTGACATCTGTGTTACAATGTGCTTGGGCTTATATTTATACCCAACAGCTTGAGAGAAAGTCTGAACTGAATGAAAACACTAGCTAAAAATAAGGAAATAATATGATTTTCTGATCTTAAGATAAATCGGATCCCATCTTTCCATTCGTGTGGGCCCCTTTCCTGATCGCCCCTTAATTGACGCATCTGTATGCTTCCGCCTGTATGTGCCAATTATCCGATTGCCACACGCTTTGATGGCGTCATCACACATCCGATCCATCTTCATATCTGTCAGTAACACTCTCTCTGATCGGCTAACCTGTCCTCCCGGGCATTATCCAAATTCTGGTGTAAACAGTTATGATTAGTTTGCTGATTTTTATGGTAGCAAGTTCTAGTGGTAGACTTGGGCTTATGGTTGCATTCTTATAAAGCCATACAAGTATGTAAATCATGCAGTTATATCCTAGACTGTTATTTAGAGTGAGTGCGTGTTTTCCGGAGAAGAAATATGCACCTACTTAGTAAAGTAAACTAAGCAACAACTGTGTTTTACATGATCATACTCATGAGCATTGTATTCTTATATCATGCAAACCAAGGTATTTTATGCATTCGAGTCATTCATTGCACTTGCATGCATACAAGATCGCCAGAAGAACTGACTTCGTTAGAAGTGGGGTCAGTCGATGGGGGAGTTCCATCGGAGATACAACCATCAGAGACCTACATGAGAGAAGACCTCGCCTCTAACTTTCATGAGTGCCCAGATTATCAACCATCATCTTTCTTGAAAGGTGTTGGTATTTTTAAGACGCACACAGATAAATCCACAAGCGCACTTGTAGCTCTCACCTGGAGGGTTTTAAATATCGTATCCACTGGGAAACGGGCTTGGTTAACTACGAAATAACTTAACCAGGGGTAATCAACAAGTAAAGGTACAAACTAGGTTAAAAGATGGCAGACAATGAAGGTAGTGATGCAATCAAGGATGTAAAAATCAAGGATGCTGGTGTTGCAACTACGGTTATGGCTAATAGGTGTAAACTAATCAAGGGTTTAGAAATATGGCTATGGTGATCTAGGTTGTAGATAAAAGGAGTGTAGAGAGGATAACAAAGGGTTTCTACTCCTAACTTGGGCAAGCTTATGTCTTCTACGGCTTATCTGGTAAAATCACTTGAGGAAGGATAGCACAAATGACACTTTCCTTAGCAACAAGATCGTACTAGCCCTACAGACGGGAGGTGGACTACAATGGACTCAATGGTTACGTCTAGGACTAAGTCTACCATGATCTTCCACCGATCCGAAAAGCAGGGTGCATTTACAAGCAACCCAAAGTCTAAGAACCACGCCTAAACTAAGGATTACTAATCTACTCCCTCTAGAATAGGAATAAAGCACTCAAAAGAGAATCGTAAACCAGATAAACAATATAAATATAGACTTACGTGAATCAGAAGTTAGTTGCCTGAGACATCTTAAGAGCTATCTCAAGTAGAGCTAGATCCTACCAAAGTACAAGCTGTAGAGGGATCACCGATAGGCCGGCAACTCCTCCTAACTCTTTCGTCGCTCTCCATCTCTCTACTATCTAGTTTCTAGATCCTAATGAGAGGTTATCCTTTCATGGGACAGCTCTCGATTAGTGTTTACATATGATTGAATGAATTGGTATGAAAACCTTCGGGGTCTAGGGCCGTATATATAGGCCGGCGGGATGAACCATAGCCCTCGGATCAAATCGACCTCGATAGACGGTGGAGATTAATCCTTAAAGGCGGTGGAAAGTCCACATCAAAGCGGAGGCCGAGAAGCTTCTGGAAGAGTCGACCGACCTAGGGGGGAGCTTGGCTGACCCACTTCTGTGGTTGATCGTGCCCCACTTTCCCTCGTGAGTCTCTGGTGACTTCTAGATTTTTCCTGATCCACTATCACCGCGCAATTCGATGTATTAGTCCGACATGTGGGTCTCCTTTGGTTATTTTCGTGATAACGTCCTGTAGAAACACAAATTCACCAAAACTCGTGGAATTCTATTAGTTCAACCCCTAAACTTATGTTGGTGTTTGATTTTATACCATTTTCATGTTTAGTTGACGATTGAAATCATACCATAACTACCGTCAACAAAAGGCAAGCCCTGGTGCATTTCTCAATTCCTATAATTTCTAAATAATGAACTTGAGTATTATGATTGTTGCATAAAGTGTAGGAATTGGTTTGAAACCATTGATGCATTATTAACACCCTTGAACAACTATATCCCTTCACCTAATTAAGTTTAGGATCGAATATCTTGCTTAGTCTTGCTTAGAACCGGTAGATACGGTGATTTCTGGTGCTAAAATAGAAAGTGAGTAGCACGGTTAGCTATATTTGTTATCGTAAAATAACCTTGTGAGATTGAGTAAGAATTTGAGATCGTGCAGGAACAAGATAGCGAAATAACAAGGCATGGAGGTCTTGATTGTGTACCTATCCCTGTCTAGTCGATCAACACTTCAAGGTTTCCCTACTAATGCCGCGCCACACCACTGCAACACCACACGTTTGGTTGCCATAGGGGGGGTCATATTGCAACCTAGGCGTAAAATGGTTGCCATGTGCCTGTAATGCAATGAAGTAAAAGTGTTGCAATATCTATAGTTAATCGTTGCAAAAAGTGTGTTCTATTACAACTATTTTAGTCTTTCGTTGCGCGTGATGGTCTTATTGTAATGGAGTTTTGTGGTTACATTAATATTTATTTGTGTTACAATTACCTGATCTTTTTGCAACTATATTGGATTTGGTTGCCATTATATGGTACTATTGCCACAACTATTTTGGTTGTGACAATTTTTTCTAGTTGTTGCAAATGCTTGATAGGATATTGCAACGAATGATTTGCAACGGTTGCAACAGTAACATACTATTGCCACGATTTTTTGGGGATGCAATAGTCTTTTGTAGTGTTGCAATTGGTACATACTAATTGCAACGATGATCCTATGTGGATGTAATATCGAGTTACAATTGCCACGGTTAGTTGTATGTTGCGAGAAACTAACGTATAAGGTGGGCTTTAATTAGTTAGATAGGCTTGAGCCCAACAGCAACCTATTAATCTCTCCACGTACACGTACAAAAAATATATGCGAGGCTTGTGGGATCGCGGCGCCGTAGCTAGCAGAGGCACATGGTCCTGAGTCAGTTTGGACCTGGAGCCGAACCAAAACTCAGGACCTTTTATAAACATGTTGTTTAAAAAAATACTCAGCATGTATGTATAATTCATTTTTACGCTCAAATGGGTCGAAAAGCAATATTCATAAGAAATCATTATAATTAATTAATAAAACTGAAAAGTATCACATACAAAATAATATGAACTTTTGGCTTTTGCTTAATGAGTACTTTGGACGTTGCTGCCTCAAAATGATAACTTAGATATTAATGAGTACTAGTCGTCCCACAAACTCATAAATCGTAACAGAATATGTCATAAAGCAAAAGAATTCTTTATATATGCTCAGTGTACCCTAAGTCCCTAACTAATGAATTTGATTTTTGATCGAGAGGCTAAAAGGAAGCGAAGAGAACCTACTAATTCAGCAGCCTGCAGTCATCGCTGGGCATCGCAGGAGGTCTCCTGGGCTGGGCTCTAGCTAAGCCAATTAGCCTTCTCAATTAACGTGTTGCTATTGCCTTCTTGATCTTTTAACTTTGTGAGCCAAGTAAACTAATAATAAATAACTTAATATTCATAAAATTGCATGCCCCCCATGGCCGGTATCCAAAGTTGTAGCGACGACGCGGCGTCAACTGGCTCAGATTACCTACACATGCATCTCACAAAAACATCTATTTTTGGACAGAAAAAGTATACAGGAATCATTGCTAGTCCAACTGGTTAGGCTGTCACGTCTAGAACCAAGTGACCAGGGTTCGACCCCCCTGGTCGACGCATATTTTTGTTTAATGGTTGTCTAGATGTGTGATTCATCAAATATTGTTCTCTGGAATTGTTGTTTCAAGCGACCAAATAAAGTGTTGCAACAAGTGCAATATGTGCAATAGCAACAAACAAATGGTGTTGCAAAAACGTGATCTAATGAAACATCGGGTGTGGCAATAGAGCCTTCAGCTATAGCAACAGAACTATAGTCGAGTGTTCCTCGTGGCAATAGAGACGATAATTATAGCAACCACAATAATTTGGGTAGCAATAGGTAGGTGAGTTCTACTGTAGCAATAGACAAGCCATCTTTAGCAACCAAATTATGGCGTGACAACAAAGGGCATTACCCATGGCAACGACAATGTGTGGTGTGGCAATTAAAAGGGAAGACTATAGCAACCAAATATTCATAGTTGCAATAAAGGGTCTGAGTGATAACAAGCCATATAGATGTGGTAGCAATAGATGTAACATTTATTGCAATGCTATTGATGCGTTGCAATAAGGTCTATAGCAACACCCATTGTCGTTGCTAGTGCAGCTATTGCTACTCTGTGGGTACGTGCCAACAGGACCTTTGGCAACGCTTGACATGTTGCAATAGATACTATTGCAACACCCATGGTGGTTGAGTGTGCTATGACTTGCAACATTGCGGGTTGTTGCAATAAACCTATCTTGTGTTGCAATAGAGAAAAGGATATTGCAACACTCAATGAAGTGTTGGTAAGGGTATTGCTATGGAAGCGGTGGCAATGCCTTGCAACCAAAAAAAGTGTTGCCATTGTGTCTATTGCAACACTTTTTGCTCTATTGCAACACTTTTCCAACGTTGTATCAGGGGTCGAATCTTGTAGTGCAAGGACCGCATCGTTGTTGGAGTTCAGTCGAGATTGAAAGACGCCTTCACTTAACTGGCCGGATAACTCATTCTGACCACAAAGCCGAGTAGCTCTATTTGGGCCAGGAGTTGGTTAGCTGAGTGCACATACTAGATCCTGGAGGATGTTCGGAATCTAGTTGACGAAGGGCGGGTTGTAACCTAATCGTCCTGGCTCTAGACAGTCCCATAGTATGCGCTTCCCTAAACCTGCGGAGAAACCCAAATAGTACCAAAGCTGACCTAAGGCAATCCTGATCAGATCTGTCTAGGTTTGTTATTTGGCATTGTCGCCAGCTGGCTTGCAATCGATTCGAATCGCCATCTCTTCTGGATAGTGAAAAATTGGACTATTCTTCCTTATCGTATATATTAATAACCTGAATATGATTGTGGTTATGAGAAAGAAATGTCAAATGACAATGGTTATTATAATTGTTTGCTTAAATATGTGCTAATTTAGAAGTAAGAAATGATCTACTTGTACTTTTCACGATAATCAACTGAAAATGGCTTTCATGCAAAAAAAAAGAGTCAAACCAACCCCACTCAAATAGCCTTGCATAATCTTTGGAGTCTTTTATTTTTGGTTTAAGACGGGTAAGTCTTGCGGAGTACAATTGTGTACTCAGGGTATTCTACGACTATTGCAAGAACTACTTCTATCCCGTTGTGGATGATGAATAGGGCTTGGGCAGCTTATCTCCATCCCTCTTGTGTTGCTTTCGGATGATGAGAACTTCGCACTGTATTTAAATAAAGGGGGTGTGTGTCCATAGTTTCAAAACTACTTTGCTTCTGCAAGTTTGAACAACTATGTTGTAATAACTTTATGTGCGAACTCCGTTTGTGAACCTATGTAATTTGAATATGTGTTGTTGAATCATGTACGATCTTGGTTGTGTTACCATTTAGTTTGAAATCCTTCGATTTCATGGATTACCGAGTTTATATGGGCTCAAGTGTGGTTAACTGGCTGTTTCAACGGTTATCATTGTACTTGTGCTCTTATAAATTTGTCAGTTCTATAATAGCTGGTGCCGAAGCAAGGTTCAACATACACTGTTCATATTTGTATGTTTTAAAACTAAAAAGTTTTGATTTTCAAAACTAATTGCAAATTACTACTTATTAGGTGTGAAACCTGAGTTTTGAAAATTCGAGTGTGCCAAGTGAAACATCCTCGATTTTCCTCGAAGGGAAAATCCACAGAATGAGGTATAATGTGATAAAACCAAGGATTGATTCCATCACATTATCATATATCAGTTGAAATCACAGTCATACAGCATATGATTACAAGCTTTACCTCATTTGAGGATACTCCTATTACAGGGTTATTCTAGAAGAAGCGTATCTAGACGTCATTAGAGTTGGCGGAACATGTCATCGAGTGAAGGCTCCTCCTTCATGGGTATTGTCAGAGTTGTTCCTGGCACATCATAATCTTCATCTCCTGAACCAAACTTGAGCGTAGGCACGAGACCTCCTAATCCTTCATTACTTCTATATCTTAAGTCAAGTAATCTGCATACCGCCAGGTATATGCAGGCCATGTTTAGCACCGATGAGCTTTAGTGGAAAAGAGAAAACAAGGTAGCTTTAAATCAAATTGGTTTTAGCAAAGGTAGCTTTTCACAAACTCAATTTTTCCTTTGCAAAAAGATTTTTAATAGAGTCTGACTTGGAAATTCAATCGTACCCAGTACCGTTTTGGGGCAGTCACGATCATGCCACGTTACCTGCATACACCCGGCAGCAAGCCATGTGGATGCATCACACATAGGGCCCCAAGTTTCGTAGCGGTACCATAGGTCGGGAACGACTTATCCCATCGAGGTACTAGGATCGTCTTGATATTCCAAGCAAGAGGGAGAAAAGAGCCTTTTGAGAAATCCTATTTAAATGATTTAGAAGATCATTCTTTTGAAACCCATTTTTAAATTCTTTAATTTCACAACTCATTGAGGAGAGGGTTACAACCCAAAGTTTCGAAATCAACACAAAACTTTTTGAAATCGGTGGTACCCCTTTTGTCTTTTGAAACTCTAAGGTATTGGTGACTTTTGAAAGAAGAATTTAAAAATTAAGTTGTTTTATAATCTTTTTGCAATGAACTTTTGGTCAAAGATGTTTTGAAATGGTGGTATGCATAGTTGAAACCATTTTGGATAAAACGTTTTACAATTGCCAAAAACTTTCAAGATGGTTGATTTGAAAACTTGTTTGGAAGTTGGAGAGCATTTTTTGAGGCTTGGAATCCGGAGAATTTTTGGAAAGAGTTTTGAAATTATTGCGAGTTTCGAAAGAAAAATCTTTTGAATGTCTTATTTTCAGAAATAATTTTTAAAACTTGGTTCAGTTTTCGAATCAAAGCATCATTTCCTTTTGTCTACTTTGAACAAAACTGGTTCAGGTAATGAGTTGGAAATCATTTTTCATTTTTGAAGAGCACGGCTTTGCAATCAAATTGGTTTTTTTGAAATCCTGTTTTCTCAAAGTATCTCTATTGAAACCGAGTTCGAGAATTCATTCATTTCTTTTTTTTGTTTTTGCCAAATTCCATTGTACAAGAGTTTAAAAATAACTTTTTTTGTAAGTGTTTGGGTAATAAATCAAGTTTTATTCTGTTTGACACCAAGGTTTATTTGAAAAATGTTTGGTCCATCGAGTGAAATAGAAAGCATTTTTAAAGCAAAGTTTGAGTAAAAGACATTTTTGGTTTGAAAGCATTTAGTTGAAGAGCAACGCTTTTGTCTTTTGAAAACAATTTCGTATTATATTGGAAGGTAGCTAGCTTTTCGAACCATTAATGAATAGCACTTGAAAACATGGTGAAGAAAGGGAGAACGCAAACTGTTTTCATTTGTAAATTTGGAAAGTTTTGAAACTTTCTTTTTTAACATGGAGTTACTTTTTAAAATGGAAGGAGACCTTTTCAATTAAAGGTGGGGAGGCAGTTTTGAAATGCATGGATTTGAAAATATGAAATTAGTTTTGAAATGGAGTGGTAAAGATATGTGTTGACACTTCGTAGCGCAATCACCAAAGATAGAGTGTTAGGCTATCTCTGATAACGGCGCCAGGAGTCCCTGTGGGTAATTCATATGTCTATTTTATTATTCCGCAAGAGCACAGAATATGCCGCTGTAGCATTTCACCGAGGAGTATTTCAAGGTATCGTTATTTATTTTATCCCAAGGGAAAGCAATGGCTAGGAATGTTAATAAAAGAGAGATCCTTGAGTCTACTACAACTTAGCACCAACTATTGATAGGGAGTTAATCGATATAGAGGAAAGATAATAACACAGAGGCAAGACAAGACTTAGGATAACTAAAGATAACTAGTAGAGTATAGCTAGGTGGGAGGACAACGAGTGAGCTTAGGACTCCTATATATGACTATTACTTTACTCCTATGAACTATCCTATCAAATAGATGAGATACACTAAGAATGCTACCTTACTCTTTGTGTGTAGGGGACAGACGAAACAATAGAGGGACAAAACCTCTACCCAAAGCGACTGCACACTTACAGGGAGCCTATGCTTTAAGAACTTGTCTCACACACGTGATGAGACACTAAGACCAGACAAGGCTATCACCACTTGCTGGCGCCCACAAACAATCCGTGCGACAAGCGGTAATCAAAGGCAAGATTTAGCCTAAGCGCCACGCTTACACTAATTCTCATTACTCTAGCTGAGCGCCAAACAACTAAAGCACCTTATGACAGGCGATGAACTACACACGCGAGTTGGTTACAGGATCACAATCTAGTGTATTCCGAATAAGTAATAAGATAACTCACAACAATACTATTACTCAAATAGTAATGCACTAAGTGAAGACTTCGTAAGGTAAAGCAAAGATATTGTATTGATAGAAGTAAAGTCTTATAGAAGGAAAGGTACAAGAGCTATACCAGACTCTCTAGAAGACGACTCCGGAGACCCCGAGCTTAGCTCGACTCGACTCTAGCTCCCACACTAGACTAATACTACTACTAAGAGAATGGAACTACTCTTCTTGACTCTTGCTTCCCCTTGTGTTTCTTTTCTAAGAGGGTGGAGGCTGCCTCTATTTATAGAGGAGAGTAGAGGGGCGCCACGTCAGCGATCCACATGCTCCTCCATTCTCCTCCCTTGGATAAACCGCCTCAAAACCGACTTAAGATGGACGATCAGGATTGAGCCAGCTGCATGGAGGCATGCACAGGGTCGGTGGAGTATGGCGGTGGGCTGAAGCCACCAAGGGGGGTCGGCCGACCCCCCTATGATTGGCTAGGCCCACCACCATGGTTCCCACTTGTCATAGAGCATAGCCATGTGCTGGTTTTGTCTTGGTCTTTTCGGTTCACAGCCTTGATCCATGTGCTTTGATCTTCCACCGTTGAATGAAAGCACAACTTTGATCCAAAGGTGGAAATGAGCTGGATGGAGTGTCATATGGATCGTGCCATGTCACCAGAGCCCTATGGGCCCCACATGTGGGTCGGCCGACCCCTATCTGGGTCCTCCAGGTGCTCCATTCTGCTGTTTCCTGTAATCAAAAGCTAAGAGTATAGGTGGAACTAGTTATTGATAAAATATGCTCATGTCATGCTAATCTTCCTTTGAAACCGAGGCTATTGATGGTGTTAGAATGTGGAATTTTATAGCTTATCCACCATCAACAAGATCCCCCAAGCTTAACCTTTGCTCATCCCGAGCAAACAATTAAACTTAGCCTCTGTGGATCAGGAGTTGCTATATTGTTCATATTTCAAGAGTACCATGTGTACAACAATATATTTCTCTTTGAATGGAAAATTTGGCGATGGAAACTCACCCATATTACCTTAGTCTTTCATGGGGCTTATGGCCTTTCCTTTGTCTTGGGTGGTTGAGAGATAGAACAGTTTAACTTGAGCACTGATTTTCTCATTCCTTGCAAGTTTCATACTAGAGATTTTTGCAATATTTTTCAAAAGAAAACTTAATGTTCCTCGTATGGTTCTTTCATGTCACTCAAATGATGTATGATTCCTCACCAAGGCATAAAGGTTGTCTTCTTTTTTTCATCCTACTTCTAAAAAGGCTTATGTGGAGCTTAAGGTAGGAATGAAAACATGTAGCATACTTACTTTGCATGTATTGTAGAGTCAAGTCTCGGATCCGAAGAGAAAAGTGTCATGCCCTTAGATCAAGATGTGCAAGTGCATGGAATATGGTGGACTATAATGTTCCTCTATTTGGAATTGTATCTCTTTCTACTGAATTTTCGAGACATTGCTATCATTTTTCTTTTCTTTTATTCATGAGCCTAGACTTGCTCATATTTCCTTTTTCTTTTCTATGGACTTTCACATGTCCATCTTTCTTCTTTTTATTTTTCTTTCATTTTACATAGCCTTTTTGTCTCTTCTACTATATCAAACTTAGAGAGATATCCTACAACTTTAGAGCATGAGCATTTATTTACTGGAAATGAATGGCATGTTGTTGCGTACTTCCAGTGTAGAAGCAGCATATTTATGTGTGGCGTGTACGTGATCTTGATCTTGGGAGCATGATAAGTCTCTCAATAAGGGTCAACAAGACTTGACAAAACTCATTACAAAGCAAATAGCTTAGGTGGAAGGTTTGAAACATGTATAACATATATGGCTGTGGTAGGAATTCATTACCATTGAGGAACAATAAGGTTTTAATTGTTTTAAGAAGTAAATCTCTAGTAATCATGCTCAGAATGATATTATAGCAGCTCTTGTCTCACTATATCATGTCTCACAACAACTTAGACTTAGTTCTAGCACTTGTAACCCACAAAGTTTTTAGGTTCATGATGGTTTTATGTGAGCCAAGTAATCCATACTCAAAGAAATACTAAGTTGTAAAACTAGGCACTAGAGAAACATCAACATAGCAACTATTCATCATTTCCATGAGGAAGATAAACATTCATGAAACATATGGGACAAGTAAAATATTATTTATTTATTATTTTCTAAATGCATTAAATTTAGAGCAATGCAATATGCTAAGATAGAATATGGGACAAGTAAATGCTTGGCTTTTGCTCATTGTGGTGGCGGATAGTATTGGAACCACCCCGCCCAACATTGTGCTTTTTCATCTTGTATGGTTTGCATAAGTTGGGCATTTTGTTGTGCCACGTTCAGGGTTAAGTCTTGCTCAATCTTCATTGCGCCCATGCTGCCGATGAGTTGATCTACCTCTGTCCTTTGGCTGCGACGCTCCCTCGCCCGTGTGGACGAGTGGCGAGTGCATACTCTTGTAGTGTGTTGTGGACGTGGAGGCCTTTCCATGGACCCTGAAATGTCCATGGACCTTGCCTCATCGCCCTCTTCTTCGTCTTCCCCTGCAGCTTGTGAAGTGCTGCCTTGCTCAAATGGAGCGGCTTGTGACATGCCTCTAGTCACCCTGCTTATTCCTGCAACATGTTGGCTTCTTGCCTCTCGGTCCAGTTTAATGGTTAGTGTGCGGAGCACATACAACCGACATTTCTCACACGGGAGAGAAACCTCAGCTGTATGGCCACGATAAATCATTTTTAAGGCCACCTTTTGGACCTCTCTTTAAGACTCTAGCATTTATGAAGTAATTTTCAGTTATCATATCTCGAGGAGAAGTAAATATGCAAAGTCATGTGCTCCATTTAATAGATCCATTCTTTCAACAATGCGAGTGATAAAAGAAGTAAAGAATATGGGCTTTTCCCTTCTTTGGAACAGACCAAGCCAAAAGTTGACTAAAAGCTTAGCAGGTGAAACTTGTATTTATTGGTCATGACATGAAGCAACCTTAGCTCATCATTTATAGAGTTTGCACATTAGAGCCAGGAAAAAGAGTTATAGCCATTCAATAGCAAAGGAAGCGCAAAGTGGGATTATGAATTTCATTAGGATTAGGATTAGAGCAGTCATCGGATGCAGATATGGCTTTCCAAAAATTAGCTTTTTTGAATCTAATCGTGGCACTATTTAAATCTAGCTGACAGGTGTTATCAAAGCCAAGAGCCACACTAAAAACTCTCCAAGTCAAATTATAGTCTTGATTAAACATGCGAAAATAGACTCCATCATTTGTGACTTGTAAAGAGCATAGAAACTCTATGGTGAGTGTTTTAATCCCAAGTTCAGGAACTTCCCAAAAGCTTCCCTAACGAATTGTATTAAATACTATGTTAAACTCTGCGGTCATACCTGTGCTGTCCAAAAGGACAGGGTCGATTATGCCGGTATGCTCAAACCCGCGGTGTCGGATGGATAAGTGTTTTTGGTACTCTTGTTGATTCAACACGAGACCGCTCTCAGGATCGAGTGCTCTTTCGGCTAGCACTTTTAATGCCTCTTGGTCTTCTCTTGGTAGAGCTTCTCTTCCATTATGGGATCCTTTGTCGGTTTGGCGGGAGCGTCGGGAGGAGCTCCCAATGGCACCTTTGGTCCTCTTGATTGCGGAGGAGAACTTCTTCATCTTCCTGCAGCAATAAGGCAACACAAGAACCCACTTGGACAACAAAGATTGGCGTTAGCGTTAGCGTTAGTTGTCTCAATGTTAGTAGTCATTGTGGTGTATGGTCACCTTCACAAAATCATTTTTGTGGGTAGAAATACTCCACAAACTTGTTCTTGAGAGCAAGAACTAGAGAAAGACAAGCTTCTACTACTACTACTATGTAAGAAAAGATAACATAATATTTTTGGAATTTTGTTTTGAGTGGATAACTACTGCTAAACTTGGGAAGAGACTTGCACAACTAGAGGGAAGAAGAGAGATTTTGTGCTTGAGATGATTCTGCCGGTTTGGGTGTGGAGTTGAGCACACAATGTATGAGTATTTATAGTGGAGAAGGGATGGTGATGGAGCCACCAGGACCAGGTCAGCCGACCCCCCTATTGATGGTCCAGAGTTGCTTTCAAATTTGGACGGGGAATCCAATTGAATGTCGACAAAATTTTTCTGGGGTGGCCTTAAACATGGGTCGGCCGACCCCTCCCTAGTCCCTCCATCAACTTTAGTCAATGTGTCTCACTTTGTTCAGAAAAGTAAAGATTAGGAGTGGACCAAAAGTGGTGAAGATTTTCAGGGATTCCCTTGTCTTGTGTTTGGTGAAAGAGAAAGGTGTATGACCAAAGTGGAGACATGCCTTTAAGTGATTCCCATGGACCATGGGAGCACTAATGCATGCCTATGTGACCATTTTTCAGAATTTGGATGGTGGTGATTGTTGGATTGTCTTTGGAGCATGTGAAAGTTTAAAGAGTGATCATGACCAAAGGTGGTCGACCACATGCAAGAAAAAGATGGTGTTCAAAGTTTAGGATATGGACCAGGACACCAAGCCAACACGACCAGAGGTGAGTGGGCCCCATGGTGGGGTCGGCCGACCCCACCTTAGGTGGTCCACCACCTCAGGTGTAAGTGCTAAAATTCTTCTCAAGTTTTTATTTGCTATGGTAAAATATTTTGTTGAAATAAATTATGCCAAAATTAAAATGTGAAAATGCTTGAAAAATGTAATGCAAAAATGCAAAAATTGAAAGTGCAAGAATTAAATATGGGATAACTTCTGATTTACCTTATCAGCAAGGGCTCCATGTTTAAGGTCCATAGAGCAAGACCTCTCCTTTCTGTTCATTCTTCGGGTGCTTTAGTTGGTCCTGGAGATGGGGACCGTGATGGTTGCACCTCTTTCTTCCGCAATTTCTTCTTGGTCGTTACTTGTAACTCGGCGGAGTCATCCTTCTTTACCACCTTTGCCTAACTTACCGGTTCAGTCTTTTTGGCCTTTGGCGGTTGATTCTTCCGGCGAGGTGCGTATTGGGGCCTTTTCTTCCACCGGTTTTTTCCTTGGCTGTTGCATGGCTTTGTAACTATTGAAAGGACATTTCACCCTCTTACCTGGGAATTGAAAGTGAATCTAGCTGGATCCCACATAGATGACGGCGTTAGCGGTGTAGAGGAATGGCCTTCCTAGGATGATGGGGACTTCTTCATCGGCCCCCATGTGAAGGATGATGAAGTCAGCAAGGACGTATTCATCCTAGATCTTGACAAGTACGTCCCGTGCCAGTCCCTCGGGGAACCACATGGATTGATCGGCCATTTGCAACTTGACATATGTAGGGTACAAAGGACCTCCTAACAAATTTTCATACCTTACCTTAGACATGATGTTGACCCCTAATCCAAGGTCGCAGAAGGCATTGTCAAAGGTGTGTGGCCCGATCTCGTAGGTGACAGTTGGATGGCCGGGTCACTCTTCTTGACAATGAATGGTGGGTCAAGAAGACAACCATGGTTTGACCAGAGCAGGGGCTTACCAAACCTCGTGGATACTAACCTGACACCCTCATCTGGATCCTCAGGCTTCCCAAGGATCTTACCTTATTCGAAGGATGGGACAGCTGCTGCTATTTGAGCTAATTGTGTTTCTAGCATTTTATTAAAGCTTAATTTATTTTTCATAGCAGTGGCAAAGCTATCCATTTTCTCACTGAGATTTTCAACAATCTTATCATTAGCCATCATTTTCTTGTTTATACTACCATTGATTTTAGATTGGCTTAAGACAAGATCTTTCAAAGAAGGTTGGTTACCATAAGAATTATTATAATTATTATTGTAACTATTATCTTGATTACCTTGGTAGAAGGGACACGAGTTCCATCCTCCTTATTGCTGGGCTCATAAACCCTTTCTTTCATTCATCAAGGGGTCAGTCACTTTTTTAGGCCAAGATCGAGAAGTGGAAGTCATAAAAAATGATCTTCGCACCCCAGATCAAGAGGAAAGGTAGCTTGTCAAGCTGGTCTCACTATTGGAAATTCTAGCTTTCTTTTTTTTCACCGGCTCTTCTTCTTTGTCAACGCTACTAAGGACCTGACGGTTTGCCTACTTGATGAATGAAAGAACATGAGAAAGGGTTCTAAAAGAAAAGGCGATGAAAGTATACTATAGTACAGTCAAAGTCAGTGGCTGAGTGTGTAACACCCCAGGTGTTAGTCACGAGCTAACCAGCGAGTGTGGACCTAATCGAGTTATTTCAATCAATGATCCTAATCACTATTTCATATTCATCTCCATCTACCTTGATCATTGGAGAAGTTGCATGAAGATTTAAATTGGATAGTCACATGAGATGACAAGCCCTCTGCTTGATTGGATTGCAGGACTACGTGAACATGAGCATGCAAAGCCAACCAAACCTTGCAACCTTGACCAAACAACTCTATTTGAACTCTACAACAAAAGTCATGAAGAACTCATGTTGAGCAAATGCCAAGAAAATACCTTTATTGGCCTAAACATCTACTTTAAGCTCTCTAATTACATTAGTTTGACCAAAGTGGAAATATTATTTTGGAGCAAGATATGAAGTTTGAACCAAAATAAAAGTTACAGATATTTTGGAGTAGAACAAATGTTATTTATGGACCAAGTCATGATTCAACCTCTAAGTGCCTCAAACAGTGGATACAATATAGAGGAAAAGCTGATTCCAGAGTTTGAATTAATTCTAAGTCTGAAATCCATCCCAATCTCAATGACGTCTCACGTTCCCAAGATTTCATTCAGTAACTTGAGTTGGACCAAAAAATAAAAGTTGTCACAAACTCTTTGGAGCACAACATATCCAAATTTGAGATCAAACCGACTCTGTTTGATAAGGTTTTGACATCAGTTCTTGATACAAATTAACCTGCTGACAACAACAAATTGGGGGCTAATTATCTGCTAATCCAGTGCAGAACTGGCCGAGCACCCTTAATCAACTTTGTAGAGCCAACTAAGGACTACAACTTTGATTCAGATCGTCCCAGTAGAATCTCCTCCGAATACGCTGAAAAACGGATCCAAAGTCGCTCCCGACAGCACCCACGACATGCTCATCAAAATGCTGCAAAGGGAACACGTGGCGCCCGAGCTCTGGAGCTCCTGCCCCCATTGCCGGCCACCACCTCCACCATCCCACATCCCAGCTCAAGGGGACGAGCACCAGAACACTCCTCCACTCGTTCCTGTGGTCATTCCCATCCTCCCTCACCTTCTCCTGCCTCGCTCCAAGCTCGCCGCGGAGCTGCAGCGCGTCCGCCATTGCCGGCCAGAGCCGAGCTCCATGGCCGCCGGCCATTCTCCTCCCTCCGGCCAGACGAGCACGCCATCACCTTTTCCTCACCCTGCTGCTCGCGCCGCGCCTCTTGCCCGGCTTCTTCCTCCACTGCAGCAGCATCGCCGCCGGCGCGCGGGCCGTCGGGTAGCCTGCCGCCGTGGCTGGGCCGCTGTGGGCCACCTCTCGCCAAGCCGTGGGCACCAGTGGGTGCGCCTAGGTCTGGGCTAGCTCCGGCCCCGCGCTGCCACCGTTGGCCACCTCCTGGCCGAGCCGGGCGAGGCCGTCGATGGCCGCCTCCCTCTCTGCTCTGCTCGAGCGAGCCAAAGGAAGAAGAAGGGGATTCCCTGTGTGCGTTTTGCTCTGTGTATGACAGGTGGGGTCAAGTGGTCAGCGGGTCCCGCGTGTCAACTTCTCTGGAGGCCGAGCTGGGTGCACCATCCGTGTGGATCTAGCGAGATCAGGGGTTAGATGTGTTATTCGGTTTTCATTTCAGATTTCGTGCTATTACTTGTAAAATCAATATCTAGTGTTTGGGAGCTCCAAAAATGATGAGGCTTGTTTTGTTGGATTTGTGGTAAAGTTTTCTGCATGTTAGTATAGTTGGTTGTGCCATGCATGCCTGTATTTATGCTGTAGAAATTCATTATTGAAATGTGGTTTAGAAATTCATTTAAATTATCTCGATCCATATTTTGAGAAATATATGTCCAAAAATCATGATTCTAATTTTGTTAGGCTTCTAATAACATGCACTAGCTCATAAAAATATAAAACATATACATTGTTTACTGTTTTCAAGGTGTTTCACATTAATCTTTTTAAATAAGAAATAAATGGCTGATTTGTTTATTATTTTTGTAACTGGAGTTGTATTGCTCCAAATGGCATGGAAATCTAATTATAGACTCTCTGTATGATGTGTAATGTATGGTTAACATTTCATGATTTATGGTGCATGTATGATTGAGTTATTGATTTATCTTGTTTTATGCCTAATAAGTAGTTTTAAATGCATTATAAATAATATATTATGGTAAAAATGGAAAATGGTGTTCCAATTCCTTTGTATGATATTGTGTTAGCCTGAGAATCAATAATATGGCCATGTTGTTTCAGAAAATGTTGAGTTTCATATTTAATTTGCTCTCCAATGCTTTATTGCATTACAAATTTGTGTATTTTGTAATAATTAAATTATAGAACCTGAGCATGTGAAAATTGTACATTGGTCATGATTTACATTTATTTAGCTCTCATGAAAATATCAAATCCATTTGAGATGGTTACCATATAACTTAAACAATTCAATAATAGACTTTTATGTGATATTTGGTGAAAGATTGGAGATAATTAGACACATGCATGTTGTTTATGACTTATTGCCATGTCTTAACCTGAGATGAATTCTTTATGTTTGTGTTATGATGTTTGGAGCTATTTAACTAGCTCACATATGTGTTTCTTGGGTGAAAAACAAGTAACCAAATTAATTGTAATCCTGCTGAGAAAGGGCTGCAGGAGCAGTCCCTGTTGTTGTGATGTTTTACACATGAAAATGACGTTGCATGTAAATATGTTCTATACAAAAGTTGTAGATAACTTCATTGTATAGCTTGTCCTAAATTTTTATGGTCATAGGCCTGATAGTTTAGGAGTTATGGCTTTTAGAAGTCTGCTGTCAGGTTTTGCTTGTTTTCGGTGCAGACCTGAATATTTGCTTCGTTTAACCAATTTATGCTTTGAATCACCTCTTGGTGATAATAAAGAAGTTGTAGTATATTTCATTGTCTTTCCAAATTGTCTGGAGTCATCCCTTTTGATGGTCTAGATCCGTAGTTATAATTGTTTGAAGTGTGAGGACAGAATCTGTCCAAATCTGGACAGAGCTGCTTTCTTTGTGTTGGTTGACCTTTATATGTATTGAATCATCTTAATATGATAATAACAAAGTTGTAGAGAATTTAAATAACTTTCCAGAAAGGCTTATATCACCCTGGTTGGATGTGTATGGCTTGAGTTATGGTTAAATCTTATACTTGCTGTCCTGCTGCCCATAAACTGCATGTGTGGGATTATGATTGCTTTGAATTTGTTTTGCTTGGTGTGATTATTAGCTTATGGTTCAGTGATGGTAGATTAACATGCCTTGTATTACTTTCTTTTATTCATACATGTGCATTGTGCATCTCATTTAGGTACGATAGATGAACACGTGGAGTGAAGGACGTGATGATGGAACTAACCACAAGAGGGTGTGGTGGACTAATCACGAAGATGGAAGGACTAATCGAGTGCTTGGATGGGAGATGCTCATCGAGCTAGTGTCATCTAACAAACGCTGACTTAGTGTTGAATCCCAGACAAGCCCCGGAGCATCCCTAAGCCTCCACCTATCTCTTTTTATAAATGCACCGGTCTTTCTTAAATCGTATGATTGTGCACTTAGGTATAGGAGTTGGTTGATACCGTTGTTGCATAATTACCTTGTCCACTCTATATATGATCCTGGTATTATTACTACACAGGTGATCGATCTTATGCTTAGCCCTGCTTAGACCGGTAGAAGTCAGGTGATTTCCTGTCATCCGCGAGCATAGGTGGTGACTGATGAGATCCACATGGATGGCTATATGTGTCACCATGCCACAATGTTTAATGAGAGAATCAAGGCTAGGTAGTGGGGAGCTGCATGACATGGGTCATGTTGACTTCGGTGCTACTTGCGGCCGACTAGGACTGAGGCCACTAGACATCAGTTGAGATTGAAGGACGTCGTCACATAGCTGGCCAGATAAGTCGTTCTGACCGCGAAGCCGAGTAGTTCTTTCTGAGCCGAGAATTGGTGTGACATGGATAGACATATTCTGGAGGTAGGAAGGATGTGCAGAGACACCATTTTACCACAGTCAGGTCAGGGACCTGCACTTCCTGTGAGTGGGTTTGTCTCCGAGAATATGGCCCCCGCCAAGCTCGCGATATAATATGACTCAGAAAGATCTAACGGTGACCCAAGAAGCCACTGATCAGGCTGACAGGGTTTGTGATTAGCATGTTTACCAGCTAGTACAATCGATCGCCATCTCTCCTGGTTAGTGAGAAACTGAACTGATCTTCTGGTGAGGTAGAGGTTAACAACTTAAACGTGATTATTGGTGAGATGAGGAAGATATCTGTGGATATCAGAAATCGCTATGGTTTATTGATTGCTATAATATCAAGTGATTGCATAGTATAGCCGCCAACCTTAGCTATAATAGCTGAACTGAAATCGAAGCTGAACAATATCTAAGATTGATAAGTTGAGGAATTATTGTAGTAATGCTTTTTATGCAAAAATGATGCTATCTCCTGAACTCCACCAAATAAGCCTTACATATCCTTGAGAGTCTTTTTATTTACTTCCTGTCGGGTAAGTCTAGATGAGTATATTTGAGTACTCAGGGTTTTATTCCCAATGTTGCAGGAGAAATACTTCGTTGTCTAAAAGAGCTACTTCTATCCTTCGGGAGAGGAAGACTAGACCTTGGGCAAGGTCATGTATCTATCTTATTTATGTTGCTGTGACTGGTCGGTACTTGGCGCTATATTATGAACTTAAGTGTGTGTAAATCTATTTCGTTTCTGCAACTGAACTTTTATGTAAAGTCTATCTTGTACTCTGATGTAGTTGAACTATGTGCGAATCTATGTATCATGTGTATGTGTGCTGCTGAATTTCTGTGATCCTTGGGTAAGTGCTGTGTAAAAGTTTGAAATCCTTCGAGATTTCACGGACTACCGGGTTTATATTGGCTCAAGTGTGGTTTGATAGCTGGGAAAGCAGCTGTTGCTGTACTTGTGCTCGTATAAATTGGTCGGTTCTGTTACAGAGTGCCTCGCCTCCAATTTCTTTTTTGCCGAGTGTCCGCTATTTGCAGTGTGTTTTGCACTCCCTAAAGCATAAGATGCCGAGTGTCCGCTGTTTACCGAGAGTGTTCTTCCTGGCACTCGGCATAAAGCTTATGTGCCGAGTGCCCGAGGTCTTGCCCTCGGCAAACGTCTCAGCACTCGGCATATATACGACTGGTTTTCGCATGGTGCACCATGCTCGGGCGTTGATTCTGGCCTGCTAATCACAATTCACTAGCACCTGGCAGTCAGATTCCTACCATACACACGCCAAAAATAGCCGATCTTGGCTGCCATGGCCTCCATGGTTAGGGCATCTAGAATGTTGGCGTATCATTTTGAGCTGCCCTCGACAAAGAAATCAGTCTCATCTCATAGCCACTAGTAGAGAACGGACCTTTGATCTGAGGCCGGGAATGGGATTTAGTCCCGGTAAACTTTGTGTTCGGTAGTAAAGGGACCTTTAGTCCCGGTTCCAGACACCAACCGGCACTAAAGGTCCATGCCCAATGGCTACTGGCTTGGGCAGGTGTGACAGGGGGCCTTTACTCCCGGTTGGTGGCCCTAACCGGGAGTAAAGGTCTGTCTTTACTCCTGGTTCGTGGCCCTAACCGGGAGTAAAGGTCTAATCCCGGTTGGGGCCATCAACCGGGAGTAAAAATAGTCATTATTCCCGGTTGGTATTACCAACCGGGAGTAAAAGTCCCCGCTTATATAAGCTCAAATTTTCCTTCTTCCACCTCCAACCTGAGCACACTCTATTCTTGCTCTTGCTTCTGTGTTCTTCCTGTGTTCTTTGGCCACCACATGATTTATTTCACTTCTACATCGATTCTTTGGTTTCATAGGTTACTAACTTCATTCTTACACTTTCATTACTTGTATATCTCATTTCATGGTCATTTATGCTTGATTTTAGAGGTTATCTAGCTAATTTCACACCTTTGGTTGATTTCTTGATTTGTGAACATTTATACTTGTATTCACTTGATAGTTTGTATGTTTAGATAGTGAAAGCTTGTAGTTATTTGTTCCAACTAGTATGCACCTTTTATTTGTTTTCATATATGTAGCTTATAGTTGTTTTCATATATAGCTTAATAATCATATTATTAGTGAATATTCATAGCAATTTATGTAGTTTATTTTTTAATTTGTGGGAATTTAAGATTAAATTTATAGCAATTTTAAAAATAAATATAGAGAGTAGATGGCGACTCCTTCTGGGTCCTCGAACTCTCATCGGGTCTCTAAGCGACTTAGACCGCTCCTCCCTCTCATGGCGTGCGGCGAGTGTAAGCAGAAGATTGTCATGGAGTTCCGAGTGAGGAACGAGTGTCCCAACAAAGGTCGTATCTTATACAAGTGCCCGGATCACAATGTGAGTGTCCCAACTATGGTTATTTTTTTACATTCTCTTGATGGTTTTGATTAAAGTTCTTAATTTGTTGTTCTAATTTCAGTGAGATGGCACCAGATATAAAAGATGGTACTGGGAGGAAGAGTGTGTTCAACACGTGCAAAACAATCAGACGGGTGAGGCAGTGAGCTAGCACAAGCAGCCCACCGAGGCAGAGGAGGCGAATGATCTGTCTATTCTAGTTGAGATTGGTCACCAGATCCTTATGCTACTGAAGTGCATTTTAGTTTTCGTCTGTTTAGTGCTGATTAACATAAAGTTTGTGTCCGTAGGCTAGCATTTTAATTGAACATGATGACTGGTGTTGTGCAATTAAGTAATTATCTCTAAGGTTTTCATATGGTATGTCATGTAATGCAGATGAGCCGACCCTGAATATACAACGCTGATCGCCGCTCTGGAGAATTAATTACGGGCGTGCATCATTTCTTGAGTGTGGCCGAGGAAAACAAGGGTGATGGTTTCATGTTTGTCCATGTGCTGTATGTAAGAATTTAAAGGAGTATGCAAGCTCAAGGACTCTCCATTCACACTTGTTTAAGTCAGGTTTCATGCCAAACTATATATGTTCGACCAAGCATGGAGAAAACGGGGTTGTAATGGAAGAGTGCGAAGATGAAGAAGGGGATGATGATATATTTGCCCAATACAGTCCCTTACATGATATTGCAATGGGGGAAGCAGGAGAAGACGTAGCTAAAGAAGATGAGCCCGCTGATGATCTTGGCCAGGCCATCTGTGATGTACAGAGAGAATGCAACAGTGAAAAAGAGAAGATCAAGTTCGATCGCATGCTAGAGGATCACAAGAAATTGCTTTACCCAACCTGCGATGCGGGCCAAAAAAAGTTGGATACCATACTAGAGTTGTTGCAATCGAAGGCAAAGAATGGTTTATCCGATAAGGGATTTGGGAAGTTACTGCAGATCCAAAAGAGGATGCTTCTGAGGGATAATGACTTGCCTCCACTACATACGAAGCAAAACAGGCTATATGTCCTTTGGGGTTAGAAATCCAAAAAATACATGCATGTCATAATGACTGCATCCTGCACCGTTGCAAGGACTATGAGAATCTAGAAGCATGCCCCGTATGTCATGCATCACGCTATAAAATCCGAAGAGATGACCCTGGTGACGCCGAGGGCGACGGAGAACGTCCTAGGAAGAAAATCCCTGTGAAGGTTATGTGGTATGCTCCTATAATACCATGCTTGAAACATTTATTCAGAAACAAAGACCATGCAAAGTTACTGCGATGGCACAAAGAAGACCATAAGGTAGATACCCTGCGGATGGGTCTCAGAGGAGAGCAATTGACAGAGAATTCCCTGATTTCGCAGCTGACGCAAGAAACTTAAGGTTTACTTTAAGTACAGATGGCATGAACCCTTTTGGGGAGCAGAGCAGCAGTCATAGCACTTGGCCTGTTACGCTGTGTATCTACAATCTTCCTCCATGGTTGTGCATGAAGCGAAAGTTTATGATGATACTTGTGCTCATACAAGGTCTAAAGCAACCCGGCAATGACATCGATGTCTATCTGAGGCCTCTAGTTGACGAACTTCTAATCCTGAAGTAAACCTGGTGTACGTGTGTGGGACGAGCACAAGCAGAACACTTTAATCTGCGAGCATTATTGTTCGTAACAATTAATGATTGGCCTACTTTAAGTAATCTTTCAGGATAGACAAACAAGAGATATAATGCTTGCACACACTGTTTTGAGGACATCGACAGCATATATTTAAAAAAATGCCGATAGGTCGTATACCTTGGCCATCGCCGATTTCTTCCTGCGACACACCCGCTAAGAAAGAAAGGCAAGCATTTTACAGGTAAGGCAGAGAGTCGGACCAAGCCTCACAACCGAACTAGATAGGATGTACTCAATATGGTCAAGGATGTGAAAGTAGTCTTTGAAAAGGGACCTGGCAGCGAACCTATTCCGAAAGATGCTTCCGGGCGCGCACCCATATGGAAGAAGTCCATATTTTGGGAGCTTCCATATTGGCAACTCCTTGAAGTTCATAGTTCGATCAACGTCATGCACCTCATGAAGAATCTTTGTGTAAACCTACTCGGCTTCATGGGTGTGTACGGGAAGTCAAAAGACACAATTGAAGCATGACAAGACCTGCAGTGTTTGAAAGAACGAGATAACCTTCATCCAGAGAAGACAAATGATGGACGCCGTTACTTAAGACCCACTAGCTACACTCTTAGCAAGAGAAGGAAAGCATATTCGAATGTCTAAATAGCATCAAGGTCCCATCTGGATTCTCCTCGAAGATAAATGGTATAATCAATGTGGCAGAGAAGAAATTTCTAAACTTGAAGTCCCATGACTGCCACGTGCTTATGACACAATTGCTTCCAGTTGCTTTGAGAGGAATTCTACTTCCAAATGTACGACTAGCCACTGTGAAGCTATGTGTATTCCTCAATGCAATTTCTCAAAAGGCAATCAATCCACTGGATCTAGCAAAGCTACAGAATGATGTGGTTCAGTGCCTTGTCAGCTTCGGGTTGGTGTTCCCCCATCCTTCTTTAATATCATGACTCACCTCCTAGTTCACCTTGTCAAGGAGATTAGTATTCTCGGTTCTGTGTTCCTACACAACATGTTCCCCTTTGAAAGGTTCATGGGAGTCCTGAAGAAATATGTACACAATCGTGCTCGACCAGAAGGAAGCATAGCAAAGAGATACGGAACAGAGGAGGTCATTGAGTTCTGTGTTGACTTCATTCCCGACCTTGACCCGATTGGTGTGCCTGAATCGCGATACGAGGGCAGACTAAGTGGTAAGGGAACACTAGGAAAGAAAACATATATTGGTAAGGAGGATGATTGTTTTAATAAAGCACACTACACAGTTCTGCAAAACTCTT
Organism: Eremochloa ophiuroides; assembly: GCA_038502445.1. NCBI lineage: Eukaryota > Viridiplantae > Streptophyta > Magnoliopsida > Poales > Poaceae > Eremochloa > Eremochloa ophiuroides. Next base: position 31,907,954 of record JAHLJS010000006.1, on the reverse strand, counting down.
CCTTGGTGGCTCCGTTTATCGAGACGCATATGGAGCTCCTCAGAAACGAGTTTGCAAGGAAAACTGAAGCTTGGATTACACGTCACCATATGAAAACTTTCAGCGGTTGGCTGCGGAAAAAATGTCAAGGTGATGAGAGTCTTGATGAGCAACTGTATTTGTTGGCTAGGGAACCATCGTGGCATATTCTCACTTACAAAAGGTATGAGATAAATGGAAATACATTTTACACAGTGGCCCAAGATAAAAGGAGCACCAACCAAAACAGTGGCGTCCGCGTAGATGTCACAGATCCAAACGGGAATAAGCAAACATATTATGGCCGCATAGAGGATATATGGGAACTGAACTATGGACCTAATTTTAAGGTACCTTTGTTTCGGTGTCAATGGGTGAAAGGGACCAGCGGCGGGTAACAGTCGACAATGAGTATAGAATGACGTCTGTGGATCTCAACAATATTGGGTACAAAGACGAACCATTTGTCCTTGCCAAGGATGTCACTCAGGTGTTCTATGTCAAGGATATGTCTACGAAACCAAAGAGAGGAAGAAACGACAACTCAATCAACGAGCCAAAGCACCACATTGTTCTTTCAGGAAAAAGAAATATGGTGGGAATTGAGGATCAGTCAGACCTATCAGAAGATTATGAAAAGGATGATCGAATTCCGCCTTTCACAGTGAATAAGGACCCAAGCATCACGCTAAATAATGAAGATAATCCATGGTTACGGCACGATCATGATCAAGAAACATACATCAGGAATGTCTTCACTGCTGTTGCAGCTTGATGCATTGATGTGTACTAATATGTAATATATATTATGTAAAACTATGAATGTAAGATTTTCTATATATTGAAATTTAATTTTATATGTTTGATGAGATATGTGGCTAATTTGGATAATAAGAACTCAAAAACTAAATTAAGAACGTTGAAACGATGCGAAAACAAATATCCTTTCGAAATCCAATAGTTTCAAAATATTTAAACGAAAAATACATTTTTGCATTAATGAAATAGTGATTATTTTCTGATAAAAATGGACATCTATAAAAAAAATAAAATACTCTTACATTTAAGATTTATCATAGGTATAGTAAAAGAAAAGAAAAATAAAGATCATTTTTATAAAAAATATTCTAATTAATTAATTTATTAGGCAATTATAACATCAAATCCCATTTATAACAAATTAAAACAAATGGTAAAGACTAAATAGGCAACTGACGGGAACAGGGAAAAAATTTACCTTTACTCCCGGTTGGTACGGGAGTAAAGGTCTTAAAACACGAGCGGGAAGAGACCTTTACTCCCGGTTACCATTACCAACCGGGACTAAAGGTTCGGCCTTTACTCCCGATTGGTATTACTCCCGGTCACCAAGGTTCCTGCCTATAAAAGGCACAGTGTCCTTCCTCCTCCACGCCAACGTCAGTTTCTAGACTTAGCGCAAGATCGCCATCGCCGCCGCCGCTCACCTCTGCGCGCCTCCACGCCGCCTCCGCGCTCTCCAACGACCCGCCTCCGACTCTCCGTCCGCCATGCCACACGCGCGCGCGTCATCTCCGACCGGTGCGGCGCTCCCTGACGACAACCGACGCGCGGCCTCCTCTGCGCCGGCCCCTTCACCTCTCCGCGCGCCGTTGAGGTAGTGCTTCGCCGCCGCCGCTGCAGAGCGCGCGCGCGCCGCCGGCTGGTGATGTGGCGCCACTCGGGCCGGGCGTCACCGCCGTTTCGCTCCCCCGGCCGGGCCAGGCCACACATGCACACACACATGCACGCGCGCGCACGCGCACACACACACGCACGCACACAGACACACTGCACAGACACACAGACACAATCACACCCACACACTGACACACACACACAAAAATCATAAAAAAACACACACACATATAATGTATATATATATACATTTAAAAAACACACATATATATATATCTATAATATATATATAGTTATAGATATAGATATATATGTGTGTTTTTTTAAATGTATGTATATATATATACACACACATTATATATATATTAAAATGTATATATATATATTATGTATATGCATATGTTATATATGTGTGTGTGTGTGTGTGTGTATTATAGATATAGATATATATGTGTGTGTTTTTTTAAATGTATATATATACATTAGATATGTGTGTGTTTTTTAATTGTATATATATATATACATTATATATATTTAAATGTATATATATATTATGTATATGGATATGTTATATATTATATATATATATATATATATATCAATTTTATTTATATATATAAGTTTAAGGTTTTTGTTTTAGGGTTTTATTGTAATTTGAAATAATGTGAAATTGATATATAGTGTGAAATGTGAAGTGATATGACATTATATGTTTTGTATAGGCTTTATATGTATCCCAATTTTTCGCATATGCATGTTTTAGGCTGGGTTTCCGTGAAATTTCATGTATATATATGTATATAGGGTTTAGGGTTAGGGTTTTAGGCCGGGTTTTCGTGTAATTTCATGTATATATGAATATAGGGTTTAGGGCTACGGTTTTAGGGTTAGGGTTTTTGCCACATCCAATTTTAAGGATAAAATTGAATGCATAATCTTATGTGCGCCCAAGGATCAGTCACACACATAAGCCGACAAATACAAGGTAATATCAAAAGACAATACTTAAATACATAACGTAACATAATTAGAATATAACCTTAAGAATCAAACAGAGGAAAGACACCCCGATCTTCGCGTGTAGACGCCAACTCCACAGGGACACAGCTGACTGGTTGACCACAAGCCTAAACTTCTCTTGAGGTGTGGGGGTAATAGAAAGAGTGAGTCCATGTCGAACTCAGCAAATATAACATGGGGTTTATGAGACTCAAATAGGATAGACACGGGTTTACAGCGGTTTGCTTTTTATTAAGCATCTTTTATGCAATTGGATAGCAACAAGTTGAATAAGCCCATAATTCATGATCAAAGTAAACATAATTAATGAATTGCAACAATAAATTAGCAACAAGTCAACATCACCCCAAAAGATAACTATTCCATAAGACGTCTAAGGCCGCTCGTGACCGTGAGCTCAGCTAGTATACCAGTTCTATACTCTGCAGAGGTTATGTACTTTCACTATGAACCGTGGATTCCGATTTGCTCGGGTAGCTAGCCCCATAACACTACCAAGGTGCGTGAGCAGGGTTTCACTATGAAGTCTTTCAAAGTATTCCGTCTAACAAGTTAGGACCGCTAGGGACTCGGCAAGCAGATGTAGAGCCCTCCTTCGTCGTGGCACAAGGTCACGCAGGTTATACACACTCGGACAGGAGCCGCACTATACCCGAGTCGGCAGGCCCCATCACACCTTTCGGTAACCTCTAACAAACTAGAAAAAGTGCCCATACTTACTAAAACCAGAGCCATGTGGCCCTCATAGTTGCACGGTAAGTCCCGGTGTCATACTTACAGATCATTACCAATGGTGAAGGATGTAGAGCATCACAAAAACTATGCTCCAATCCCCTAGTTCCATGTTGCTAAAAAGGCATCTTTTAATCTTATTGCATATTCAATTAATCAAGTTTACATGATCATGATTCCAATAGCGTGGTAGTATCAACTACCCAATGCATAAACCCATAGGTGACAAGGAACAAGATAACAATACTAGGTAGCATCTATGGTTAACAAGATAGACACATGCATATATATTTAATTATTCGGTGAATAGGACAACAAGGAAGATCACATGCTATACTTGCCTTGAACTTGAAATCCTTTCTCTGATCCAAAATCTTCAATGAATTGCTTCTTGATCACCATGTAAATCTCACTGACTGGACATGGTCATAATGCACCACACAGCATCCAATACATTCATGCATCACATACAAGTATAATATTCTATTAGAACAATACAACAATCAATGAAAATAGAAGTTCAAAAGATTTAGAAAACGAATCTACGTATTGCTACGAGCGCATAGACGCGAAGATCACGCTAATTGAAATTACGGTTGAAAAGATACAACTATCGGAGGATTTTCTTTTTATTGAAAAAACAAAATAAAACTATAAAATTTATATATAAATACATTATAATAAGTTTTCAGAGAATATTATTTATATTAAAATCCTATTATATCAAGAAAACAAAATAAAAATCAATTATAGTTATTAAGAAAATACCAAGGTTGAATTAATTTTATATATAGAAAATCAGTGGCTTTGTGGATTTATAAAATAACTTTTAGTTCAAACTCTTCAAACAGTTTTGAAATATTCATAAAACCTTTGTACTCGTGTCTACGATCACATCAATATAAAGACCACGAAAAACGGATTTAAAACGTAGAAGTTATGATTTTTCGAAGATTTACTATAGAATAAATATTATTCTAATATTAACTCGAATTTTAAATATGAGAAAAATTACTGTACAGAAGTATAAATATGTAGAATTTGAAAATACGAAACTAATGTAATTTAAACGGGTCAATTCGGATGTTAAAACAGAGAAACCACGGAGATTAAACCATCGATGGCAAACTTGTAAATAACTGCATCTTGTCCATCTTCTTCCTTGCTGCCTGTTCCTACAGGACATGGCCACCGATGGAAGCTTCGGTCACAGGGCAAGGAGGATCTCGGCCAGGGCAGGACGGCAGCGCCCGGACTTGGCCACGTGGAGCCCGCTTGGCCTGACTTGCTGCTGCTGCTTTTGCCCTGCCTCGGCGTTGTTCTGTTGGCCGTTGCTGCCGCTGCTTTCTGCTGGTTCTGCGCAGGGGGCGCAGGGAGGGACGACGGCCGGCGGCCAGCTGCTGTGCAGGGAGGGACGCCAGGAAGTGCCGAGGGTGCAGGTGATTGGTGGCAGAACGGGCCCGGTAACTGGTGGGGCCGAGTGCAGGTGCAGGGTGGCCGGGGACGAAGAACAGGAAGTGCTGCTATGGTGACCTCGCCGGAAAAGTTCATCGGAGAAGAAAAAAACGAACGGGAACGGTCAAACGGATATGGATTCGAGAAAAGAAATATACCACGATGTAGGGAACGAAGAGGATTACCTCGTGGTGGTGGTGGTTTTCGTCGGAGACGGTCGAGATGGCCGGAAAAGCTCGCCTGAGAGTTCGCCGAAAACCTAACTTTTCCAAACTTCGACTTTAGATCTACGAGGCTACGAGTGGCGGCTGCAAAAACGGGCCATACTTTCGAAATCAGCGCGTCAAGGGCTACGCAGTGATATATATAGTTGTAGGGTTTGAGGATAGTGGAAAAACGAGGTAATACCTCCGTCTCAGAAAACATGCAACTATAGGTTGCGTGCCAGAAAAAATAGATCACGTTTCACCAAGTTTTTAGCAAATAGTATTCATATTTATGGCTTCAAATTAATATATTATGAAAATATATTTCGTAATAAACCCAATGGTGTTTATTTGACATTATAAATATTTATAATTTTTAATCTATAATCAGTCAAAGTTGACACACTAAAACATTGTACTGTTCCAAAGTTGCATATTTTTTGGGACGGAGGGAGTACTTTGTTATTTTCGGAATTATTAAATATTCTGAATTAAATAAATGCAGAAAAGTTCAGAATTGATATTTGAGACTTGAAAAATATCCCAAAGACTCCGAAAAATATGGAAAAATTCTCAGAGACATTTTGGAACATGATGAATCCAAATAAAGCATTTGGAGCTCATGAAAAGATATTTTTGAGCATCTAAAAATTAGATTTTACTCAAAGAAAATAGGAAAAAAGGCCAGAAAAGTCAAGAAAAATTCCCGGAAATTTTTTTAGGGATACGTTGATGAACGATGAGCACCACAGAGTGATTTAGAGCTGAAGAAAAGGTTCTGATAAACTTCAATTGAAGGGATGGAGTTGAGAAACACGGAGTTTGATTATAGAAAGAGACAGAGACATGGTGCAGAGAAGATCGTTGTACTAAACGCATTTTAAAACCTTATTCACTCACATCATAAAATCATTTATAAAAGAATTTGAATAATTTTTAGTTTTGGCAAAGACCACTCAACCAAAATAAATCATATGCAAGGGCATGAGTGCACAAATATGTTGCTAACAACAACAACAACACAAGCCTTTTGTCCCAAGCGAACATGCTGCCAAAACCTAGTTAAATTTTAGCTTAATGAAAAATTTTAATTTCCCTAGGTTTTCATGAGCTAAAAAATATCAAAATCAAATCGATTTAGCTCTGTTTAAAAATTATCAAAATTTGGGGTGTTACAGTTTTAGACCCGGTTTTCTTGTAATTTCGTGTGTGTGTCTATATATATATATATATATATATATATATATATATATATATATATATATATATATATATATATATATATATATATATATCAATTTTGTGTAATTTTTCATATATGTATCTCAATTTCATATATATAGTCCCGATGGCCGATCCTAACCAAAACATGGAGGGTGTCATGATGGATATGATCGCTGGAGGTCAATACGAAGAAGTTGATAACCAGCAGACGGTAGATGATGGGTCACAATACTTAAACCTTCACGACAAGTAAGAGATTGTCAGAGAGGTATAAATAAATGAAATATATATGTGTATACATGTATAAAAATATATGAAATATATGAAATTGTCGGTGATGAGCAATATACTTATTGAACATGTTTTTTTCTAAATCCATAGCCTCTCTGGATCGACAACAACGACGAAAAGTCAAAATGTACGAGGCCCGGCAAAGCCGTTGGAGATCGCTTCGTAATCTCTGATTTCAACAGAGAGACAGGAGAACCACTTGGACCAAACGCCAAGAAGTTTGTTTATCATTGTGGGTACCTTGTAAGGGACAGGCTCCCCATCAGTGCTCGAGAGTGGAAACAGAAGAAAGACGCTCCTCATATCAGTTATGTCTCGAATCTTGACAAGAATTTGATTTGAAATAATATCATTGCACATTTCACACTTGAAGGAGCCGATGATGATTTGAAAGAGCTAGTGAGGAGTTGGGCTATGAAGAAGATGGCAACACAATTCCAGACTTGGAAGAAAAAGCTATATAATGATTATGTGAAGAAGAACTTGACGCCGGATTTCAACGCTCCTGGCCCTGTTTCAAAGTTGAGGCCATTTTAGGATGAGTTCGTACAGTACAAGACCTCAGAAGAAGGTGAACAACGGGTGCGAAGAAACCAAGAGAATGCCTGGCGAAGGCATACCACCATCGCATGGGCTTCGGTGGCTACAAAAGTGCCGTCCCCAAGTGGGAGAACATGGAAGCAGACGTAACCGCCAAGGGGCTTGTGCCGGCTTCACTCGATTGGCCCGAAGTGCCAATAATTGGTTTTTCGCGCATGGTGGTAAGCTGGACACGGAGACTGGGCAGGTAGTGTATGGCGACAGAATCCAAAGGGTAGCAGAAAGATTACTTTTTGCGGTAGAAGCTTCCGCTAGCGGTTCGTTCAAGCCCAACAGAGACAAAGATGAATTGACGTATGCCCTAGAAAGTGCTGAGCACGGTGGGCGAACAAGAGGCAAAGGTGCTATCCCATGATCGCATGGTTTTCCTCAGGACAAAGGAACGTACAGAAGCCACCAGAGAAAGAAGGACAAGGAGAACGAGAGACTTCGCATCCTGGAGGAGTTTGTGTTGCAGGCGCGAGAACGGGAAAAGAAACTGCAACAAGAAATGCAGGAGGAGATCAAACGGCAAGTGCAGATACAATTGAGCACTCAGAGGCAGTCTACATCAGCGATGGGACCCGAGGTCAATATTAGCCCCCCTGATCAGATGAAAAGCAGTTGTGCATCCACGGACATGCCAGTTGAACGAGATGTAGGGCTTCGCTTTCCCGTGGATGATGTCACACAACATATGACAGCATGTAAGTTGCACATTCCAAAGGACAATGCCACAGTCCTGGTGGCTACAGCTGTTGTTTCCCCTGTCGCCACTGAGCAGGTAATCCATGGGCAACCAATCCAACCTGGATATGCTAAGGTGTCGGTGGATAGGGTGTGCTCTGGATTTAGCGATCTGCCTCTTGACATTCCCGGAGGTGATGGGGAGAAGACTCTAGGAGAGGCAGAGCATGCATTCATTCTTTGGCGCAAGCGCTACATTGTCATTCCTGTGGCGTCGCCTTCTCCACTCCCTCACTGGAGGTACGTACATGAGAAACAATCACATACTAATCACACATTAATTAATCTTCTCAGATTCTAACATTTGTTTATTTGCTATACTGATCATCTAGGTTGGAGGAGGACCTAAGTCCAATTGTTCGTTCACCAGACCACCACAGTGCTCCAAGGAGGTCTCCAACGCCTCAGCCCCCTCCGCCAAGGTCTCCAACGCCTCAGGAACCCCTGCCACCCCCAAGGAGGTCTCCGACGCCTCAAGCACCCCCGCCACCCCCAAGGAGGTCCCCGACACCGCCTCAGACACCCTCGCCACCCCTAAGGAGGTCTCCAACACCTCCACCCCCTCCGCCAAAGCCGGCTCCGCCCCCTCCAATGTCCACTAAGAGGGTGCAAACGAAGTTCTCGTCCTCGCCGAAGAAGAAGAAGGCAAAAACTTCCAGCAATCCTATCCCTCAGAAATTGCCTTCTGCCATGACTGAAGAGCAAAAAAGTGCAGAGGCAAACAAAGATATGGCTAATTTCTTTGAGAAATTGAAACAACGACAAGCATTGAAGGCAAACCCGCCCAAGCCGTACTTTTACGTACATCCAAATGCACTGAGACAAAAGGTGGAAGACCGTCAGAGAATGTTGCATGAAGGTCATAAGCCCTCGCCACCATCAGACTATGACCGGACTCACATCAAAACTATTGAGAAGTCAAAGAAGAAGAAGACAGCAGGGAAAGATGTTCCACAACTCGGGGAACAATCGAAGGAGATTGAACCCCTAGTTGTAAGTGATCAATATGGTTCAAACGAATCGTACATGGAGACCGTACCTCCAAATGTCAATTTGAATGAACTTGGTGACTTCATCCTATCTACTAGTCTCAACTTTCAGCAAATGTTCCAAAGTGGACACATCGACAGTGCGCCAGTTGTTGATACGTGGAGGAAATATGAATATGGCAAGGCACTCTACAACCCACTGAAATACTCAGAACTGGGCACGCAAATGTAGTTGTTGAACAAGTGGTACTTAGAGGCGTGTGCCAGGAAACAGAATTTCATAGCGGTCAAAATTCGCAACGAGCACTTCTTCCGTGGCGATGATACCATGTACATTGAATTCAGTGAATTACACCAGCTATGCCACCAGGACTCGCTCGACAAGTCAATCATGAGCTGCTATTGTCTGTAAGTCATTATAGCACCGGCCTGTTATTGTTTATGTAATTATATATCCTAGCTCATACTACATATATGTTCTTCAATATATATTTCCATATATGAGATGGGGGTCATCAAAAAAAGAAAGGACGATACCATTGGATTCATTGATCCGAATATCATATTCAAAGACCCAGTTACTCCTAATTGGGAAGTTCAAGCGGAGACGAATCTCAAGATGATGATAGAGAAACAAAGCAAGAAGACAACGATTCTCTTCCCGTATGGTTACGAGTGAGTGTTATTAATTATAATGTCATTTTTTTATACATGGCCCATATATATAGTTTATCGAGTTATGATTCCTATGCAGCAATCACTGGATCTTGATGGTCATCGAACTATCCACCAGTCAGTTATTTATCTTTGACTCGATGAAAAAGGAGTTGGGACGATACCAACCAATGATAGACATGATCCAGCGGTAATCTAATTTCACTCTTCCACAACTCATTATATGTTTATATACATATATATACACCTGCTCTCTCTTAACTCCGAAATGATTCTTTTGGATATTGGACAGTGTTTGGGCAGAATTCATTTCAAATCATCGTCCCGAGTGCAAAGCACCGCTGCAAATAGTCACACCCCTAGTAAGTAGCACTTTGCTATATGTAGTGTCCAACATCTTCATTTGTCATAGTGGAGATCAATGGATGACGAGAGTATTCTTTTCTCGTATAGTGGTGTCTGCAACAGGAGCCGGGGAACAACCTATGTGGATACTACGTGTGCAAGTTCATTAGAGTGCACTCTAACAGAACTCCTGAAGAGAGATTCAAAGTAAGTTGCAAAATATATTTGGGTGTATACATGATTAATCATATATATGCATACTAATACTTTTTTCTTTCAATTTGAAGACTGATTGGTTGAGGCAGAGGGCCCTACAACAACACAATATCAAAACCATCCAAGAGACAATAGCAGGCTTTCTTAATGAAAAAGTCTTGAATCCCAATGGAGAGCACTACTGTGGCAGGAATTAATTTTCTCGGCTTGTAATTCTAGGTTAAGAACACATGTACAATATGTGTATATTCAATCATACATGTGATATACGTAGTTTTCTAACTATACTTGAGTTAATTATTTACATATGCTTGATACTCGTACGCATATAACATTAGCGTAGAATGCGTATTCGAATACCTATATTAAACCCTAAACCCTAAACATGAATTAATAAGCTGAAATGAGCCAAAAAAAGGAAAATGACCTTTACTCCCGGTTCTCAATATGAACCGGGACTAAAGGTTCCCGCCAGCGTGGCTAGGCTGGAGGGGCCTTACTCCCGGTCTATGTTACGAACCGGGAGTAAAGGCCCCCCTTTACTCCCGGTTCCTGAGTCAGGAATAAATGGGGGCCTTTACTCCCGGAAACGTACTCTCGGCTAGGAAACCGGGAGCAAAGCCCCTTCTCAACCGGGAGTAATACCCGATCCTGTACTAGTGAGCACGGCGCCCGTTGTTCTTTGCCAATTCTCTTGATAGAAAGCACAATCGGCATTACATTTTACTCATCCCGATGGCGGTCATTCCCAGCTTGGCTCAGCTCTCCTCACTGTGGTCAACATCAGAGAGGTTGCACGAGCCACCAAAAAGATCGAAAGCCAGGTCCGCTGCCCACTAAACTGCCCCTTGGATCGGCATAGAGTGCTCCCATGTCCACTACGTGAAAAATGATTTCTAGGAACGCGGCCTTTTTTTTAAGGACGGCTAGAGATTCAGGCGCCCCTACAGTGGGATTCCCCTAGGCACCAGGAAGCGAGCCGCCCCTACAAATAGCACAGTAGGGGCGGCTGGTATTACGAACCGCCCCTACAAATGGGGGCTATTTGTAGGGGCGGCTGGTGAGCCGCCCCTACTGTGCCATTTGTAGGGGCAGCTGAGACCACCCGCCTTTGCTGTAGCCATTTCTAGGGGCGGCTCAATAACTAGCCGCCCCTAGAAATGCCCCGCGTATTTATAGTAGCCAACTGCTTCTTCCTCCTCGGGTCACTCACTGCAACTCGAGAAAAAAGGCTTGGGAGGCCTTGGGCTCTTCCCAAAAATTGCTCGACTAAGGGAGGGAGGTTTTGATCTCAAATCCTTTGGTGGAGAGCTTGTAGGAGGTAAGAAATAGCTATTCCAACCTTTTATTTGAAGTTTTAATGGTTGGTTAGTGAGTAAATTGAGTTTTACTTTTCTCTCTCCTCCATGGTTAGTGAGCTTTGTTAGAGCAAAATAGACCTAAGTTTTGAAGCTATTAATGCAAAGTAGTTAGAGAAATGAGCTCACACACTCTCTATTAGTTGCTCTTACTTGATTTTAGTGGTGATTATACCCTAGTTTCATGTATGTTTCATGTAGATCTATTTCTAGATCTAGGTTTTTTTATTTTGTAATTTATGTTTTATGATTTTGAAATGGGGTTCATGATAGGTAGTGGGTAAAATCACAATTGTTGCTAATTGTTGTCTTATATTTTAATCATTTAATTTAATTTATATATGCAATTAATTAATTATCTAGTGTTTATGCAGCAAGTTTGACTCTATTAGTGTAAATTAGTTTCAGAAATGAGTTTAAATCCTTTATTAGTCGATCTAGCTTGATTTTAGCGGAGATTACACCCTAATTTTATCTATGTTTCATGCGCATGTAGTTCTAGTTCTAGATTTAGGGTTTCTTTTAAATTTCTTTTTCTCATTCCTTTAAAATATTTTCTTTTTTGTTTTTAAAAGATGGATTACAGGAACTCTTGGATGTATGGTACGTTAAGGTTCAAGGCAGGCTATCGTGAAGAGGTGGAAAAAATTATTGAAGCCGCGGAGAAGCATGCAGCGACGTTATCAGAGAATAAGGACACAATTATTTGTTCTTGCAAAGACTGCAAGAACCTACTGGCATTTCGAGATGTGTCTATAATTAGAGATCATCTTATTATGCGAGGATTTGTTTCTGACTACACAGTGTGGATTCATCATGGCGAAACTAATGAAGACGAGTTCGACGATGATCAAGAAGACGACGATGAAACCCTAGAATGCCTGTCCCAATACTCTCATGAGCTTTTAGAAGAAATGGAAAGTGACCATGGCAATGAACAATTTGGCTGTGATGCTGGTGGTTGGGATGGTGGTAATGACAATGATGGCAGTGCTAGCAATGATGCTAGAGCACGTGAGGGGGATGAAGACAACGGTGACCATTTGGAAGCAATGCTTCGGGCCATTGGACCAGAAATATTACTAAAGAGCAAGAAAGGTTTAGAAAATCTAGAGAGGGTGAAAACAGCATCGAAGGAACATGTGTATGGTGTTGAAAAGGGTTGTCCAACGCACTGGACACTGCTACGTTTTGTGCTAGAGCTACTCATCCTGAAGGCTAAGTACGGATGGTCAAACTATAGTTTCGATGATCTATTGTGTCTTCTTTCATGGTTGCTACCACAGCCAAACTTAGTTCCCGCCAACACATACCATGTGAAGAAGGTTATAAGCCCATTGACGATGGGTGTTGAAAAAATTCATGCATGCCCTAACCATTGTATCCTTTTTCGTGGTGAGACGTTCAAAGACCTAGATAAATGTCCTCGGTGTGGGGCCAGCCCGTACAAAGACAACGACTTTTACAGCGGGGAAGAAGCCTCCACGGGAAAGAAGAGGAATAAGAAGGGTGTGAAGAAGGCGGTACAAGAACCTCAGCCTCCAGAGGACACCCCATTAGGCAACGATGCAAAGAAGAGAAGAATTCCTGCCTTGGTAATGTGGTATCTGCCAGTGACTGACCGCTTGAGGCGTATGTTCTTGAACCCTAAGGAAGCCGCGCTCATGACATGGTGGGAAGATGAGCGCAAGGTAGATGACAATAAGATTTCACATCCGGCCGATTGTAGCCAGTGGCAATACTTTGATGAGAAGCACAAAGATTTTCAGCCAGGACCCAAAGAATGTACGGTTTAGCTTGAGCACCGATGGAATGAACCCCTTCAATGAGAGGATGAGCGACCACAGCACTTGGCCAGTGATCTTGACCATGTACAACATCCCAACGTGGTTGTGTCAGAAGAGAAAGTACCTCTTCCTCACTATTCTTGTTTCTGGCCCTAAACAACCAGGCATTGATATTGATGTGTTCCTTGAGCCTCTGATGCAAGAAATGGAGAGGCTATGGAGGTTTGGAGAGCCGATGTACGATATGTTCTGACAGGAGGACTTCATTTGCAGAGCAATAATATTTGTGACTGCCGACGATCACCCAGCGTTGTTTGCCTTGTCTGGACAGATCGAAGGCAAGGCGGGATGCTTAGTCTATTTGGATGATACTAAATGGGTGTTCCTAGATGGATCAAAGAAGGTAGTTTACCTAAGGAAACGGCGCTTCTTAAAGATAGGTCACAAGTACTGTAGCAAATTGTACTTAAGGTACTACGGCAACACCGCAGAGAATGAACCCCCTCTAGAGGGACGTCATAATGGAGAACATGTGTACAAAATGGTAAAAACATATGCATCATCTATGGAAAGAAGAAACCAGATGGAACGATCAGAGATAGAAGCACACCTCCTATCGAAGGTGTACCTTTTAAGAAACAATCAATCTTCTTTCATTATCTGCCTTATTGGCCAGACCTGGAGGTCCCCCATGCCATTGATGCTGTGCATGTCCAGAAGAATGTCTTTGAGAGTCTCATGGCTACCTTGATGGACACAGCAAAGTCAAAGGATGGTCTGAAAGCACGGAAAGACATGGTGCAGCTTAAAGTGATGCCAGAGCTTCACCCGGTACTTCAGGACAATGGAAAATACACTCTGCCCGTGGCTAGCTTCAACTTACCTCATGAAGAGAGGAGATCTTTATGCAACACCATGAGGGCGGTCAAAGTCCCGACTGGGTTTTCAGCGAACCCGAAGAAGCTAGTGTCGATGAAGGACCTGTCATTTGCACACTGTAAGGCTCATGATTGTCATGTCATGCTTACAGTGTTCCTACCAATTGCAATCAGGGCTATAAAGCCAGAGTTCTTGAAGATGGCCATCACCCGCATGTGCTATTTCTTTTTGAAGATCTCACAGAAGACGTTTCACAAGGGAGAGCTGAGTGACCTACATGATTTCGTGGTGGAGACACAGAACCAGCTAGAGATTTGTTTACCTCCTGCCTTTTTTGATATAATGGTGCATCTCATGATTCACATGGTTGATCAGATACAAGCGTTGGGCCCTTGCTATTTGCATGAAATGTGGTCCTATGAGCGGTTCATGTCGGTGCTAAGTCGATATGTGCATAATCGTGCATACCAAGAGGGCTCCATGATAGAGGACTATAGTAGTGAAGAAGTCATCGAGTGCTGTCAAGAGTGGCTAAAAGTGCAGAAAGGGATTGGTAATCCAGATTCTCGTTACAAGGGTAGGTTGGCTGGGAAGGGCACAAGTGGTAGAAAAGTGTTCATCGACCATGATTACGAAGAAGTGAGTCGGGCGCATTACAGTGTCTTGCAGAGCACAAATCTGATGCAACTGTACATTGAAGAACATATGGCTATCATTACGGAGGAAAGGAATGGTCGTTCAGATGATTGGGTCATGAAACAGCACAAGCAACACCTAACTTTATGGTTGAAGGACAAGAACATACCGCCTAGAGAAACCATAGATTCCATGACCATCAGTAGGTTGGCATATGGGCCATCGAGACAAGTGACATCTTGGAATGCTTATGACATCAATGGGTACACATACTATACCAACACAAAGGATAGTAAAAGTGTGAACCAAAACAGTGGCGTTCGTGTTGAGGCACTAGACGGAGTTGGGCGGAAGACACAGTTCTTTGGAATAATTGAAGATATATGGGAACTTGACTATGGAAGGGATATAAAGGTGGCCCTGTTTCGATGCCGCTGGATGAAGCAACATCAATTGAATGAGATTGGATTGAGAGTCTTGGACCTCAAGAATGTAGGCTACGCAGATGATCCGTGGGTGCTCGCTTCACGTGTTGCACAAGTTTTTTATATGCCTGACCCGCTAAGTAACCTCCCCCCAAGAAGAAGACTAAGCACGTGGTTATCTCTGGAAAACAGCACATTATCAGAGTTGATGGCATGGATGATGTCGAAGCCTACAATAATTACGATGAGATGCCGCTTTTCACAGACTTCAGTAAGAAGATCAATGTTGTGGAAAAGAACCTGCCCAAAAACATATTGCCATGGGGAAAGTTGTTACAGAAGGGTAAGTGTCAAAGCAACCTAGCTAGTTACCTTTGATTATTGTAAGACTTCATTTATGTATGCGTTTGAGATTACCTTTGATTTACGTATGTGTTTGAGATTACCTTTGATTTATGTATGTGTTTGAGATTACCAAATTTGAATCGTTCAAACTTTACTTGTCAATTTTGAACCGCGGTTTCCAAACACTTTCTCAAATGTAAAAATGACTAATATAACAAATGTAGATCTTGATGAGATGGACAAACTTGGTATTCAAGACTTTTCTAGTTGAGCCCACCTGGGGTCCCGAAAACTGGTTTAGAGCAGTTCAAATTTGAAAATTTCAAATTTGAGACATTCAAACTTTATCAAATGAAAAGTTGGACAAAACAAGAAATGTACATCTTGAATAGTTCAACAAACTTTCTATTCATGAATTTTATAGTTGAGACCATCTAGGGTTCCGAAAAGCGGCATCAAAGAGTCATTTTTTAAAAAATTCCAAATTTAACTTGGTCAACCTTTGTCAAATGAGACACTAAATGACCTCAAATAAAAAAGTGTTGAATACAAATGTTGTACATATTAAAAATACCAACAATTTTTATATAGGTCATTTTTTCATTTGAAAAAGTGTTAGTAAACACTAATCAGGAAATCATGATTCCCTTATAGTGTTTAAGAAAGTAGATGAGAGACTTATCAATTTTGAACCGCAGTTTCCAAATACTTTCTCAAATGCAAAATTACCAATATAACAAATCTAGATCTTGATGAGATAGACAAACTTTGTATTCAAGACTTTTCCAGTTGAGCACACCTAGGGTCCCAAAAACTGGTTTAGAGCAGCTCAAATTTGAAAATTTCAAATTTGCGACATTCAAACTTTGTCAAATGAAAAGTTGGACAAAACAAGAAATGTACATATTGAATAGTTCAACAAACTTTCTATTCATGAATTTTATATATGAGACCATCTAGGGTTCCGAAAAGTGACGTCAAAGAGTCATTTTTTAAAAATTCCAAATTTGACTTAGTCAACCTTTGTCAAATGAGACACTAAATGACCAAAAATGAAAAGGTGTTGAATACAAATGTTGTTGTTAACACCAAATTTTGGGCTGGGAGCCGATAGCCGATACCAGAGGAAGGTAGCCGATACCGGAGGAAGATAGCCGATTTCGGAAGCAGATTCCATCCAGCGGAAGGAAGGAAATAGCCGATTGCACGATGAATCGGTTATCGGGCTAAGGTGACAGGAGGCGCGCAGCGTCAGTATTGATGATGTCATCCAGAGTCCGCGCCGCCAGGATGCGATCACGATCGGAGCCCGTTATGGAAAGGGAAGGTGGGACTCCAAGTTACCTTAGATATAGGATAGTTTTTAGTTTCCTTGTCTATTGATGAGTTGTAATTCGACTAGGACTCTATCTACGCTCAGGGTATAAGTATAAGCCCTCAGCCATTGAAAACACAACAACAACATCAATACAACACAACTTTCGGCTCCGGCCAACAAACCCTAGAGTCAGTCGAGTCCGGCGAGTTACTTCATCCAGGCTGGGTGTCATCCGGTGGACGCAGGCTTGCTTGTAAGTATCGTCAACCCCCTGTTAAACTATGTCTTTTTAGCGTCATCCGGTGGACGTGGAAGCATGGCGGACCAGGGTCCTTGCTAAGCTCTGTTTCTTTGGCGTCATCCGGTGGACGTGGGAAGCACAGTGAGTCAAGGATGATTCACGCTGGTTTACCCGATCAATCTTTGTTAACTGTCATCCGGTGGATGAGATGCGGATTAGGACGGTTTTCACGCACGGATTAGTTATCGATTCATGTTTGTTTGCTTGATTAATCTATTAGTTAATGTCATCCGGTAGATAGGCTATAGATTGAGATGGTTTGCACGCATGGATTAGTTATCGGCTCTAGCTAAATATGGCAATTTAGTTATCTTATCAAGATGTTATTTGTTGTTTATTGTTTATTTATCAATATAACATCTCTCTGCCCGATCAAGATTGATAGATTTGGCCTTAGATTCACTTGAATCTGATTGTCATTTATGCTTTCTTATGTTACCATGATGATCGGTTCCATGCTCACATCGGCTAATTCCCTATCAATCTTGTTCGTTACGTGTTGTGCGTTCGGTTCTAGTCGAGACATAAGTGGTTCTGAGGTTATCGTAAGTCATATTTTTGTGTTCTTGTTTAAGTTAAACTGAGTGTCATCCGGTGGAACAGGTTTAACCTAAACAAGTTTCGCTTGATTAGACTTGCTTTAATTTGAAGTCCGTTTATGACTACGATAGCATTCGTTCGTGCTTCATGGACCCTGCATCGGCTAAAGAGCCGATTCAGTTATGCTTTCACGAATAGATCGTGTATATAGACTTATTTGGATATCAAATGATCTAGCTTTGTTTGCTAGGTTTGTTGAAGCCCACTGGCCGTTAGACCAGGTGAACGCAGACTTGGTGAACTTAGCGAAGAGGATTTACTAAAGCCGCCGGCCTTCTAGACCAGCTTTAGCCAATCTCTGCTTGTTTGATGTACAGATCAGATCTGTACACATGATCTATTTTCTTTTATACACATTAACTGAATTAGATTGGCTAGCACGTTATTATCTTCATATGAGTATTCTGATAGCCGTTTTACTTCATTATTATACTATCGGTTCATAACATGACAGAATCAGCTTTCTAGTCGATCTCCGATTATACTAGCTCTTTGAGCCGTACAGTTAGAACTATCTGGACTCACCAGTTAGTTCCGCCTTGGGTTACTGATTATATCTGTTTCCTTGTCAATTGCAGGTCAAATTGACTGGCACGCTTGGGTATTACCGACACTTTCAGACCGGGTCCGAAGCTAGCTGGATCTGCGAGAGCTCTACTGCTTTCAAGGGTCGTTTCCGGCTTCGCTGGTGTGTTGGGCTTAGGGAACCACTTTTTGCGCCAACACACTTTTTGGCACGCCCGGTAGGACAATTCACTGAAGACCATGGCAAAAGGGAAGACCGCAGCAGACGGCTCCTCCAAGGATGACGGTGTCCTCAGGGTCAGGATCGAAGATCTCAACGAGGAGGACATGGCAGTGCTGAACAAGATCATTGAAGAATTCGTTAATGCCTGCCTGCTCTCATTCAGCAAGCAGCGTGATGGCTTCATAGTGAAGAAGAATGCATTCCCGAGGTGGATCATGGACGGCCAATCTGATAAATCTGAAGAGGAGTGCAAGGCCGACCTCAAACAGATGCTGGAAGAAGCGACCTGGGAGGCCGCCTATTCAGCAGTCGGCCACCACCACAAATCTTTCCTGCAAACGTTTTATAACATCATGAAGACCGTTCTCAAGTGGTAGAATTGCGAGTCTTTGGGTCCAGTTTACTTCAACATACCCGCAGAAGACGCAGATCCAAAAGCAGCGGCAGGGACCTCCAATTCCTCACCGCAACAGCCGAGCCAGCCGAAAGCGCCAGTGCAAGGTGCCACGGTGGCCGGTTCGGCTCAAAAAATAGCAGCTTCTCCCAGATTATACAAAGATCATACTCCAGAGGAGATCGCCGCTTTCATGCAGGCCACCGGGCAGACGGTGAACTCGATTCAGCAGTGAACCCGGCGGCTAGAAATACGCCGGTGGCAGACACGGCCAATCCCACCCCTGGATACCACGAGGGGATTACATGTCAAGACCTTCAGGTAGCGCCGCATCCAGGGTACGCCCAGACGCCCAACAATCAGCTGCTGGAGCAAATGAGTGCCATGCTCCGTGATACGTTCGGTTTGCAGCCGAAGACCGGGACTGGAATCAAGTACAGACGTCCTTACCCCGAGTGGTACGACCGAGTGACGTTGCCGCCCAAGTATCGCTTGCCCGACTTCTCCAAGTTCAGTGGACAGGACGATATCACCACCATGGAACACATCAGCCGCTACCTGACCCAGCTCGGCGAAGCTTCATATGAGGTAGCTCACAGGGTCCGGCTCTTTCCGCTATCACTGACAGGGCCGGTGTTTAGCTGGTTCGTGTCCATGGAGCCTGGCTCGATTCAAGGTTGGAAAGATCTGGAGACCAAGTTCCATAATTACTTCTTCTCTGGCACCGGGGAGAAAGACATCACAGATCTCACCAACATGCGCCAAAGGCTGAATGAACTTGGATCGGCTTTCATCAGGCGATTCAGGAAGACCAGGAACATGTGCTACTCTTTGAACCTGAACGACAAACAGCTCACCAAGATAGTGGTTAGTGGGCTGCTCCCACACGTCCAAGAGAAGCTGGTGGGCACCAACTTCAACAGCATCAGCGAAGTGATGCAGAAGGTGGCCGCATTAGAACAGCAGGCCCAGAGCTTCAAGAAGGAATTGAAATACAAGCAGTCGGCTTACGTCTGTAATTTCGACCCAGAGGATGGGGAGAATGAAGAAGTGGCTGCTGTTGAGCTCAAATGGGGTACAAAGCCCATGGCCATGCCGAAAGGTTGGAGCGCGGAGGATCAATACGATTTTGACACGCGCAAGCTAGACAAGCACTTCGACCTGTTAGTCAACGCGGGCCACATCACCTTCCTGGCTGACTACGTCAAGCCGTCTCCTAAAGATTTGCAGGGAAAACCATTCTGCCAGTACCACGGCCTCACCTCACACTCCACAAACAACTGCCGCAATTTCAAAGCAGCAATCCAGAATGCCATTAGGCACGGCCTGTTGAAATTTGAGGCCCCTCCCAAGGGGAAGATGAAGATCGACAAATTCCCATTCCCGAAGGGGCAGAACATGGTCCAGATCGCAAACCCCCGACCAAAGTAAAGGTGTTGACCTCTGAACGGGCCAAGAAGAACTCCTCGGTTGATACCGATGCGCAGATCACAGCTGAGGAGCTGGCGCTGATTAAAGAAAGGAGGGAGCAGAATCAGAGGCAGCTGGGGAAGGGAGAGTCCAGCGGCACCAAGAGCAGGAGGCCCACGCACCAGCATCTCCTGAATAAGTGGTGGCGACAGAAAGAGAAGGACCATCAGAGGCAGTTGCAGCGCGAAGAGGAGGAGTACCGCAGGTGGCTCCGCGAGGAAGAAGAGGCGCGCTATCACGAAGAAATGGCTCGCCACCGGAAAGTTGAGGAGGATCACTGGCATTGCCCGTTCTTCTGACACTGCTGGAACGAAGGCTTGAGACTACCAACGCTGCGCAACTGTCCAGAGTGCAGCGATCAGTACCGAGAGTACAGGCAGTCCCAGGTCAACAGCCGGTCCATGCACCAGAGGCTAGGGAGCCCCCGTAGCCCGCGGGATCGGCGTGAAAAAAGGGACCTGCGTGATTGGCTTGATGAGGCAGTGGTTGAACGCCGACAGCCGGTTTGGCAGGAGAACCAGTGGTGCCCGGGAGATCTAACTAGAAGCCAAAGGCGCCGGGTGCAGCGGCTCAGGAATAGGGAGCTCCAGGCTGAGGGGCGTGCCAAGCAGGTGTGGCGCGAAAAGCCTTCACAAAGTAATGGGAAAGCTGTAGCCGACACACAGATGGTGTTTGTGCTACCTGCAGAGTTCAGAGCCAAGAAGTATGATACCGATTCTGACTCAGACGATTTAGGATCAGAAGAAGGAGTGGCCAAGTTAGTGCTCGCACAGCAAGCTACTTTTGACAAGCCGGCTAAGAATCGACATCTGAAAGCCCTCTACCTCAAAGGTTATGTTGACGGCATGCCCATGACGAAGATGCTGGTGGACGGCGGTGCCACGGTCAATCTCATGCCCTACACCACATTCGGCAAGCTAGGCAAGGGTCCCGATGATTTGATAGAAACCGATCTGATGCTCAACGATTTCGGGGGCAATTCTTCCAACACTCGGGGGGCAATCAACGTCGAGCTGACAGTGGGGAAGAAGACACTGCTTACCACCTTTTTCGTGATCGACAGTAAGGGCGCCTACAGCTTGCTGCTCGGCCGCGACTAGATTCATGCTAACTCTTGCGTGCCATCCACCATGCATCAGTGCCTCATCCAGTGGCATGGTGATGAGGTCGAAGTGGTCCCGGCCGACGACTCGGTCAGCGTGGCGATGGCGGATGCCGCGTATTGGGAAGCTGCGGATCATGACTGTTTCTCTGGTAAGGTTTGGGGAGGAGGCTCCATCAAGGTCAGTGATGAGAGTCAACAGCCGATCAGGGCAATCGCCTCTGAGTCTTTTTATTAAATGGAGAACCCGATCGACGGTACAGAGGGTAAGTTGGGGCAAGGATTCACGTCGGCCGACAAGCTCGAAGAAGTGGATGTTGGACCCGGCGACAGGCCAAGGCCGATGTTTATTGCCGCCAACCTAGACCCGGATTTCAGGCAGGAGCTGATTCAACTGCTGAAGGAGTACAAAGATTGCTTCGCCTGGGAATATTATGAGATGCCTGGATTGGATAAATCTATTGTTGAGCATAGGCTACCTATCAAGCCGGGGTTTCGGCCACACAAGCAGCCTCCACATCGGTTTAGAGAGGATGCTCTGCCCGACATTAAGGCCAAAATCACGAGGCTGTTAGAAGCCAAGTTCATTCGAGCTTGCCGATATGCCGAGTGGATATCGAACATCGTCCCTGTGTACAAGAAAAATGGTAAATTGCGAGTCTACATTGACTTCAGGGATTTAAATAGACCTACACCGATGGATGGCTACCCTATGCCAATAGCCGATATGTTGGTAGACTCGGCCGCTAGGCACCAGGTTATTAGCTTCATGGATGGCAATGCTGGTTATAATCAAATTTTTATGGCTGATGAAGACATCCCGAAGACTGCTTTCAGGTGTCCTGGTGCACTTGGTTTGTTCGAATGGGTGGTCATGACATTTGGTTTGAAGAATGACGGTGCAACTTATCAGAGAGCTATGAATTACATGTTTCATAAGTTGATCGGCAAAATCGTTGAAATCTATATAGATGACGTGGTGGTGAAATCCAAGAGCTATAAAGATCACCTGGCTGATCTGAGGGCCACTCTGGAGTGCACAAGTAGACATGGTTTGAAGATGAATTCTAACAAGTGTGCATTCGGCGTGTCGGCTGGTGAATTCCTGGGATTCATGGTCCACCGCAAAGGGATAGAGATCGGCAGCAAGAGTAAGAAGGCGATCGATGAACTTGTACCTCCAACCAACAAGAAAGAATTGCAATCCTTGCTCGGTAAGATTAACTTTATCAGAAGATTCATCACCAACTTGTCGGAGAAGGTGCTGCCGTTCTCGTCATTGTTGAAGCTCAAGAATGATCAAGAGTTCAAATGGGGTGACGTGCAACAGAAGGCTTTTGACAAAATCAGAGAATACATGAAAACTCCACCTGTCTTAGTACCGCCACGGACAGGGAAGCCTTTTAAGTTGTACGTGACGGCCGAAAGCCATACTATTGGATCGGCCCTTTTTCAAGAATTCAAAGGGAAGGAGAGAGTAGTTTTCTACCTGAGCAGGCGGCTCCTTGACCCTGAGACAAGATATACACCGACCGAGAAGTTGTGCTTGTGCCTATTCTATTCATGCACCAAGTTGTGGCACTACCTGCTTGCCTCGGAGTGTGTGGTGGTGTCCAAGGAGGATGTCATCAAGCACATGCTTTTGATGCCAATTTTAAATGGTCGGATCGGCAAATAGATCCTGGTGCTCTCAGAGTTTGACTTGAGGTTCGAATCGGCTAAGGCAGTCAAAGGCCAGGCGATAGCCGATTTCATCACACAGCATCATGGAGGATCGGCTAATGTAGCGGATATAGCGCCATGGACTATGTTCTTTGATGGCTTTTCGTGCAAGCAAGGTGGTGGCGCCGGAGTAGTGCTCATCTCACCGCGGGGTGTGCGCTTTGAGTATGCTTTCCAGATTGGGCCGATTGTCACAAACAATCAGGCTGAATATAAAACCACGTGGAAAGGTTTTCAGCTTCTGCATGAAGCAAGAGCCGATGCAGTTGAAGTATTTGGCGATTGACAACTAGTCATCAACCAATTGCTCGGCCTGTATGAGTGTAAAGACGAGATACTCAGAGGCTATTATGATCAGTGCCAGGCTCTCATCAAGAAGTTCATGACGGTATCTCTCTGTCACATCCCCAGGGCCAAGAACCAGGAAGCTAATCAGATGGCGCAGAACGCGTCGGGTTATCGGCCGATGCAGGAGATTTGTAACAGCGAGCAATCAGCTGATGACTGGAGGGGCGAGATAGCAAGTTACCTGGCAAATCCTTCACAACGAGTCAACAGAAAGCTAAGGTACAAAGCCACCAAGTATGTTTTGCTGGATGGTCAGTTGTATTACAAGACTGTTGAAGGAGTGCTGCTCAAATGCCTGGGGACAGAGGAATCAGTGAAGCTGATGAGCGAACTACACGATGGAGTCTGCGGTGCACATCAATCGGCTCACAAGATGAAGTGGATCATCAGGAGGACTGGTTACTATTGGCCTACGATGCTGGAAGATTGTTTCAAATATTATAAAGGGTGTCAAGAATGCCAGAAGTTCGGGAATATACAGAAGTCTCCAGCCTCTGCTATGAATCCTATAATCAAGCCATGGCTGTTTAGAGGATGGGATATTGATCTAATCGGCCAAATCTACCCACCATCGAGCAAGGGTCACAAATGGATCCTGGTGGCGACTGATTACTTCACCAAGTGGGTAGAAGCCATTCCTTTGAGAAATGCTACTTCAGCTGACGTGATCGAATTTGTAAAGGAGCACATTATTTACAGGTTTGGCATACCTCAGACGATCACAACCGATCAGGGGACAATGTTCACTTCAGAGGAGTTTATGATCTTTGCCGACGACATGGGCATCAAGATTTATAATTCATCGCCGTATTATGCCCAAGCCAACGGACAAGCAGAAGCCTCCAATAAAATTTTGATCAAGGTCATCAAGAAAAAGATTGAGCAGAACCCCAGAAAGTGGTATTTGCATCTGAGCAAGGCGCTATGGGCATATCGCATGGCACAACATGGATCGATCAAAGCTTCACCTTATGAGCTAGTCTATGGACACGCTGCTGTCCTGCCATGGGAAATTCAGTCTGAGACACGGCGCGTCACGTTGCAAAACGAGCTTACAGCCGGTGAATACAAAGACATTATGATGGACAGTTTAGAAGATTTGCACTGCCATCGGCTTAGGGCTTTGGAATACATTGAAAGGAACAAGGTACGGGTGGCCAAGTATTACAATACTAAGGTAAGAAGCAAGAGCTTCACCGAATCAGAGCTAGTATGGAAAGTCATTCTGCCTATTGGTACAAAAGATAGCCGATTCGGTAAGTGGTCGCCAAACTGGGAAGGCCCGTATCGTGTGGTTGAATGCGCCCCGGGTAATGTTTACATCCTTGAAGATTTAGAAGGACAGCGACTCGCCAGAGCCATCAACGGGAAGCATCTGAAGAAATACTACCCTAGCATCCCAGTTGGGGTGTGATAGCCGATTCATGTGAATCTGGCTCTAACAGCCGATGCCGTGCAAACAGGTCACCTTCAGGACAAAAATGGCCGACATCGTAGTAACGAGTCACCCTTAGCACAAAAATGAAATACCCTCAATGGGGTGTAACAGCCGATGCGATAGGCATCGCCTTTAGAGCAAAAAAATAAAAAACAAAATATGCACCCTTGCAGATTGGATTGTTTCGGGCATAACAAGTTCAGAAGTATTATATACATCAAAATGCCTAATACAATCTAGTTTGAATTATTGACGCCATCCCGGATCACGTCCTCGGCGTCGATGGACACGGAGAGACCGTCGGCATGAGGAACGAAGGCGACCATCAGCGTGCCGAAATCCTCCATGTCTTGGCCTACCCGGATCCCCGGTTCGACGTTCTCTAGCATGATGCTGGAGTTGATCTGGGCGGCGGCCAGAGCTCCCGCGGCACCATGACGGACGTCGCTCATCGCCACCTGGCGGACGCGGTGGTGCACGTCCACAAGCTGCTCCACCTGCGTTTGGCCCCGCGCGCGAAGGACGTTGGTGGCACTCGCCGCGGCCACGCGCAGTTCATGCAGCTGCGCCGTCAGGGCTGCATAAACAAAGAAGGTCAGTGCTGGAAAACGCGCCGTACACACCATTGGACAAAGCGAGAGATTACCTGCCACGGCGGCCTGCGACTCCGCGAGGTTGGCCCGCGCCTCCGTCAAATCGATGTTGGCGGCAACGAGCGCGATGGCCTGGTCCTTATTTTCCTTCTTCAGCCGGCCGGCTTCTTTGGTAGCCTCGGAGTAAAGATTGCGGTACCGCACCATCTCATGGTGGAAGTGGCGGCCGTCGGCGGCGGTGTAGGAGTCGAGGGAACTCGAAGATGATTCCGAGTTCGATCCTGCTCTGGAGGTGGTGCTGCGAGCCGGAGCGTGATGGAGGTTCGGTTCTGGCGCCGTGCGACGCATCGAAGAACTGGCGCCGATCGGTGCACCGGAAGGCAGATGGAGCGGGGGACGTTGGCTGAAAGGAACCATCAGATCAGGCACCTAGATTTAGCCAGATTTAAAGATTGGCGAAAAAGGCGAATAAGATACCTGCTATGGACTCCCCGTCCGCTGACTTGCATCATACGCCTGATTGGAGCCCTTACAGGAGCAGAGGGCCCGGCGGCGTCACCAGCGGCAGGGGTTTTCGGGGCGGCCGTCCCAATTGCAGGAACAGCGTCACCATCCGCCAGGGCTGCCCGAGGAAGATCAGCACCGGGGCCAGGGGTGTTCAGGCCAGCTAAGGAACCAACAATGCCGCTGACGAAAGATGGCCGGTGACTGCGAAAACAGATCGATTCAGACAGAAACAGCAAGGAGATGGTAGGCTGACGGTTGAACTTACCCTAACGTCTGCTCGATTCAGGCGACGCTGGCCCAGATGCGGCGGATGCTTCGTTCCATCTCATCACCGTCGGCGGGCTCAGACGCCGGGCGCTTCCCACGGTCTCCATTGCCGGCCATGGTCGCGAATGAAGATTGAGAGAGCGGAAGCGAAGTAGATATAAGGAGGCGGCCGGAAGAGTTGGTCGGCGAGACGGATACGATGGCGTGTGACAGTGCCTCAAGTCTGCCAACTATTTATAAGGCAGCACGGGCACCGAGGCAGTTTCTTTGGGAAGCGAGACGGCACGGCGGATCTTAGGTTGCGGTTAATCCGCGTTTCTTGAATCCGGAACAGTTGCCAAATCAGGGAGACGTAGCGCCGCCGTCAGTTGTTGCACACCGATCGGGTCTTTGGATCAGGCTGCCTAGCCGATCCTATTGTGAGTGCCCACAAGCCGATTCGTAGTGAATCAGGCTGAGGGGTTAATTCTAAGGGAAAGCAGAACAAAGCCGATGCTAAGAAGCAGGCCCGTAAGCCGATTCGTATGTAGAACGGATCAGGCTGAGTAATCTATTCTAAGGTACAATGCAAGCCTGAGAGCCGATTCGCATGCAGAAACGTATCAGGCTGAACAAAGTCAATTCGAAACAGGACAAAGCCAATATTAAGGTATGAAATCAAAGGCAGATCAGGCTAAATTTTCAAACTCAGGGTGAAACAGCACGAAGACAAAGTTGCAAATAGAAAAGAACATGCCAAGTAGTACACCCATCATGTTACAAAGTTAATAAAGATCGGATCAGTTCTACTAATTCCGCACGGAGTACATGGCCAGCCTGCAGCAATTGTTGATCTCGGTTTTCAGTGAACTGCAACAGGTCCAGGCGTTGGCATGTCTTCCTGCCTGCAACGATCAAGCTGCTGATTTCCTTCTTTTTCTGGGAGAGCTCGATCGTGCTGGTGGAAATGGTGATTTCATGCTCACTGATAGCCGACTCAACTGCTTCCAGTTCTTTTCTCAGCTGGTCTCGTCTCGTTTTCAATGTCTCCAGTTCTGTTTCGGCCGTGCTGATTGAAGATTTGAGCAGCCTGGCTCGATCGGCTAATCCGGTGGCTTCTTGTCTGTTGGCTGATTTGTTGCTCCTCAGCTGTTCAAGCTCTGCCAGGTTCCCATGGACAGTGATAATCCCTGATGCTGTAACTTTAAGATCACCAAGTCTCTGCAGGGATTTCAAGGCTGTCAGATTGGGTTGCTGCTGGACAAGTTTGATTATTTGATCAACCAGTTCGGGATTGGAGGCCATTGTAACTAGATCACCCTCTAGATGGGGTAGAAGTGCACTGAGCCGATTGTTGAAATCTGGCTCTGAAAGTTTCTCGGAGGAGGAGGCAAGTTCGTCTCTATCACAGAATTCTTCTATGTCGAATGAATAGCCGGGAGACGAAGGCTTCGGTACCTGCAATACATACATTCTCTCATCAGAAAAGGTACAATATAGGTTAATTGTTTTCTGGCAGAGACAGGATACCTGAATGAGGCCTGAGGGTTGTAGAGTTGATGCCGATGTTGCTTGTTCGACTAAGGCAGTTTTGTCTCTTACGGCATGCGGATCCTCAGCTTTCATTGCCCTGGGCAGATGGGTTTCTGCAAACCAGAAGTAAGAGCAGTATGGAAGCAAGGATAATTGCTAACAGCCGAATAGGAGTTACCTAGATTCCTCTCAGGGGGCGACTCCTCTTCTTCAAGGTTCGCCCAGACTTCGTCGGAAGGGCTGTTCGGCTGTATTTTTGAAAAGAAGATTTGGTCAATCAGGGCATTTGCGTCGAGGAAAGAAAAGCCCAACGAGTAATACGTGAGTTTTGGCTCCTTCTTCCTGGATCCCTTCTTCTTGAGCAGCTGACTCCTCATGGCCGGTGGATTATGGTGGTTCTTCGGCCTGTTTCTCTCCCAAGGTATCTTGAATTGGCTAGGGTTTCACCTGGTAGAAAGCCGATTTAAGAGTCGGAGCGTACTGCAGTAAAGGAAGATGCTACTTCTGGATACATAAACTTTTCTTATCGAACGGCGTTTCTTGGGTGCTTGCTTTTGAAGCTGAGATGCAGCTGGCCGTTTTGAAGCAGAAGGGGGTGTCAGTACAGCAGGGCCTAACATTAATTGTCGCAGCATCGGTGCTCGAGAACCTAGCCTCGCTGTCGGACAAGGGGGATAGTAGTCCACTCGCTCTGGTGGATTGGATGATGGGTCCTGCGAGAAACATCTATTAAGTAACATGTTTGACTAAAGCCGTTTTTACTAGAATCAGCTGAGAACACTTACTGCTCGGGAAGATTGGAAGTTCGAGTCCAGGGCTCTGCATTTGTCGTGGACAGTCTGGCAGAACAAGTGAGCGTGCCATAGCTACCACCAGTCATCAAAACTCTGATGGGTGATGCAGATTTGATTCCACGGCTTCGGTGAGAATGTGAGCAGGTTTGCTCCGAGTTAAAAAATTCTACCGGCCTGAAGGAGCTCTGTAATGTTCTCCCTGGGTTTCAAGGTATTCAAGAAAGGGAGCCGAGGGGGCAATTGGCCAAAGCCTAGCTGTCTTGCCGCTATATTTGGGTGATAAAATTCATAAGAGGGATAGCTAGTTGGCTTGCCGCTCGCGCTCCGAATGTGTTTGAAATCTACTGGCAAGGCACAAGGTTTTATGATTGCATTCAAGATGCTGATAGCCTCATCATCAGAGCACCCGTTGTTGAACTTGAAGCTGGAGGGCGCTGGAAATTCATCTTCATCCTCATAGGGGAACCAGGTAGTAACCTTTGGTCCCAAGCCCCTGTATAATGTTTCCAGCATGTTGCCCTTTGAAGTTGGGATGATTATGGCAGAAGCAGCTTCACCATAGCTTTGACAGCCTCTGGTTTTTGGATCCTCCTCCTCTGAGTACTCGGTGGATAGAAAGTTGAGGCCCTGGAGTTGTGTTCTTACCAGCTTATGCAGATACAGGTTGAGCCATAACTGTACTAGCCACCAAGGGCCTGTTATGCATTGTACTTCTTCACCTATAATCAAGGAACTGAACACCCGGTTCATAAGCCTGTATGCTGCACCCAACAGGAGTTTGCCCAGGGGGATGGAGTGTCCTTGAGCCAGTTTCTCTGCTAAGACCCGATAAGGGTATGCTGGTCTGGCAGTGGCGCCACAGAACACGAATCTCTCAAGCCACATGGTCAAAAATGCGACGTGTTCTTTCTCGCTGACGGAAGAGGAGGTTTTCTGGTGGTGTTGAACGTAGCCACTCCACCCTTTGTATGTGTCCAGCTTCGGGAAATACGGGTCCTTCTTGCCACTGAAGCAGAGATCCCAGAAGTCATATGATCCAGTGATCTGAAGCCCGGTGAGCATATCGATATCGCCCAGGGTAATGGTTTTTGGACCGTCTCCGAATACAAAAGCATTCAGGGAGTTGGACCAAAAGTGACTGGCGGCTATCAGGAGCGGCTCATTCCTTGCCATCTCTGATAATGATAGGTCAAGACATTGGCTCAGATGGCGCATCTCCCAGTCCGCGCGTTTCTTCGCCGCGACGCGACGGAACCAGTTCCTCCATCCAGCAGGTACGCCTGGCCAGTTTCTGAAGGATTTGGCCCAACAAGAGGCGCCCATCATGGAGCTTCCGAATGGGAACTGGTTGGTTTGTTGAACAATGAAATCTTTGGGGACCGGATCGCCCATCGGACCCAGGTACTAGGTATCGGGGATGTCCTTCAGCGGAATCAGAATATCATTCCTCAGTACCTGGATTTGAAATTCGTACTTAGTGAGGTTGAAGAGGGATTCACAAATCAGGGGGCGGATCGATGAAATTGATACCTCAGGGACCTCGGAAGGAGTCGCCATTAGCTCGGGGATGGCTTGACGGCGGTGAATCGAAGCTGACGGCGACGGATTGAAGCCCGTGGCGGAAGTTACGACGGTTTAGGGTTTCGTTTTGGTGCGAAAGTTTGAAGCGCCGAGAGGGAAGCTGCAGTTTGACTATTTGAAGGCTCAAGCGCTAATTTCGGAATAAACCAGTTTATTCCAAAATTGGGGGGCATGTGTTAACACCAAATTTTGGGCTGGGAGCCGATAGCCGATACCAAGGAAGGTAGCCGATACCGGAGGAAGATAGCCGATTTCGGAAGCAGATTCCGTCCAGTGAAAGGAAGGAAATAGCCGATTGCATGGTGAATCGGTTATCGGGCTAAGGTGACAGGAGGCGCGCAGCGTCAGTATTGATGACGTCATCCAGAGTCCGCGCCGCCAGGATGCGATCACGATTGGAGTCCGTTATGGAAAGGGAAGGTGGGACTCCAAGTTACTTTAGATATAGGATAGTTTGTTAGTTTCCTTATCTATTGATGAGTTGTAATTCGACTAGGACTCTATCTACGCTCAGGGTATAAGTATAAGCCCTCAGCCATTGAAAACACAACAACAACATCAATACAACACAACTTTCGGCTCCGGCCAACAAACCCTAGAGTCAGTCGAGTCCGGCGAGTTACTTCATCCAGGCTGGGTGTCATCCGGTGGACGCAGGCTTGCTTGTAAGTATCGTCAACTCCCTGTTAAACTATGTCTTTTTAGCGTCATCCGGTGGACGTGGAAGCATGGCAGACCAGGGTCCTTGCTAAGCTCTGTTTCTTTGGCGTCATCCGGTGGACGTGGGAAGCACAGTGAGTCAAGGATGATTCACGCTGGTTTACCCGATCAATCTGTGTTAACCTGTCATCCGGTGGACTGAGATGCAGATTAGGACGGTTTTCACGCACGGATTAGTTATCGATTCATGTTTGTTTGCTTGATTAATCTATTAGTTAATGTCATCCGGTAGATAGGCTATAGATTGAGATGGTTTGCACTGCATGGATTAGTTATCGGCTCTAGCTAAATATGGCAATTTAGTTAGATTCATTAAGTATCAAGATGTTATTTGTTGTTTATTAGTTTATTTATCAATATAACATCTCTCTGCCCGATCAAGATTGATAGATTTGGCCTTAGATTCACTTGAATCTGATCGTCATTTATGCTTTCTTATGTTACCATGATGATCGGTTCCATGCTCACATCGGCTAATTCCCTATCAATCTTGTTCGTTACGTGTTGTGCGTTCGGTTCTAGTCGAGACATAAGTGGTTCTGAGGTTATCAGTAAGTCTTATTTTCGTGTTCTTGTTTAAGTTAAACTGAGTGTCATCCGGTGGAACAGGTTTAACCTAAACAAGTTTCGCTTGATTAGACTTGCTTTAATTTGAAGTCCGTTTATGACTACGATAGCATTCGTTCGTGCTTCATGGACCCTACATCGGCTAAAAAGCCGATTCAGTTATGCTTTCACGAATAGATCGTGTATACAGACTTATTTGGATATCAAACGATCTAGCTTTGTTTGCTGGGTTTGTTGAAACCCGCTGGCCGTTAGACCAGGTGAACGCAGACTTGGTGGACTTAGCGAAGAGGATTTACTAAATCCGCCGGCCTTCTAGACCAGCTTTAGCCGATCTCTGCTTGTTTGATGTACAGATCAGATCTGTACACATGATCTATTTTCTTTTATACACATTAACTGAATTATGTCGGCTAGCACGTTATTATCTTCATATGAGTATTCTGATAGCCGTTTTACTTCATTATTATACTATCGGTTCATAACATGACGGAATCGGCTTTCTAGTCGATCTCTGATTATACTGGCTCTTTGAGCCGTACAGTTGGAACTATCTGGACTCACCCGTTAGTTCCGCCTTGGGTTAGTGATTATATCTATTTCCTTGTCAATTGCAGGTCAAATTGACTGGCACGCTTGGGTATTACCGACACTTTCAGACCGGGTCCGAAGGTAGCTGGATCTGCGAGAGCTCTACTGCTTTCAAGGGTCGTTTCTGGCTTCGCTGGTGTGTTGGGCTTAGGGAACCACTTTTTGCGCCAACAGTTGTACATATTAACAAGACCAACAATTGTTATATAGGTCATTTTTTAATTTGAGCAAGTGTTAGTAAACACTAATCAGGAAATCATGATTCCCTTATAGTGTTTAAGAAAGTAGATGAGAGACTTGTCAATTTTGAACCACAGTTTCCAAACACTTTCTCAAATACAAAACTGGCCAATATAACAAATGTAGATCTTGATTATATGGACAAACTTGGTATTCAAGACTTTTCCAGTTGAGCCCACCTAGGGTCCCGAAAAATGGTTTAGAGCAGTTCAACTTTGAAAATTTCAAATTTGAGAGATACAAACTTTGTCAAATGAAAAGTTGTACAAAACAATAAATGTACATCTTGAATAGTTCAACAAACTTGGTATTCATGAATTTTATAGCTGAGACCATCTAGGGTTCCGAAAAGCAGCGTCAAAGAGTCATTTTTTAAAAATTCCAAATTTGACTTGGTCAATCTTTGTCAAATGAGACACTAAATGACCTCAAATGAAAAAGTGTTGAATACAAATGTTGTACACATTAACAATACCAACAATTTTTATATAGGTCATTTTTTTCATTTGAGAAAGTGTTAGTAAACACTAATCAAAAAATAATGATTCCCTTATAGTGTTTAAGAAAGTAGATGAGAGACTTGTCAATTTTGAATCGCAGTTTCCAAACACTTTCTCAAATGCAAAAATGACCTATATAACAAATGTATATCTTGATGATATGGACAAACTTGGTATTCAAGACTTTTCCAGTTGAGCCCACCTAGGGTCTCGAAAATTGGTTTAGAGCAGTTCAAATTTGAAAATTTTAAATTTGAGAGATTCAAACTTTGTCAAAAGAAAAGTTGGACAAAACAAGAAATGTACATATTTAATAGTTCAACAAACTTGGTATTGATGAATTTTATAGCTGAGACCATCTAGGGTTCCGAAAAGCGGCGTCAAAGAGTCATTTTTTAAAATTCCAAATTTGACTTGGTCAACCTTTGTCAAATGAGACACTAAATGACCTCAAATGAAAAAGTGTTGAATACAAATGTTGTACATATTAAAAAGACCAACAATTGTTATATAGGTCATTTTTTAATTTGAGAAAGTTTTAGTAAACACTAATCAGGAAATCATGATTCCCTTATAGTGTTTAAGAAAGTAGATGAGAGACTTGTCAATTTTGAACCGCAGTTTCCAAAAACTTTCTCAAATGCAAAAATGACAAATATAACAAATGTAGATCTTGATGATATGGACAAACTTGGTATTCAAGACTTTACCAGTTGAGCCCACTTAGGGTCCTGAAAATTGGTTTAGAGCAGTTCAAATTTGAAAATTTCAAATTTGAGATATTCAAACTTTGTCAAATGAAAAGTTGGACAAAACAAGAAATGTACATCTTGTAACAAACTTGGTATTCATGAATTTTATAGCTGAGACCATTTAGAGTTCCGAAAAGCGGCGTCGAAGAGTCATTTTTTAAAAATTCCAAATTTGACTTGATCAACCTTAATCAGATGAGACACTAAATGACCTCAAATGAAAAAATGTTAAATACAAATATTGTACATATTAACAAGACCAACAATTGTTATATAGGTCATTTTTTCATTTGGAAAGAAGATAAAAAAAAAAGCAAAGGGACCCGTACAAGGATGATGAGCTCTTGGAGATCGTCAGCGACCTTTGCAACTTCATATTGGACGAGGTTGTGCACATCAAAGGCACTTACCATGACCCAGCTTCTGACTTAGGTTGTAATCCTATGTACCAACACCTTCGTGAGCTTTCACGGCTAGCTCTAGGTCGTTGATAACAATGTTCATGGACTTTTAACATCGGTCTTATCTTGTGGAATGTTTTAATCTTGTGAAGTATGACTATGCAAATGTCGACTTAGGAATTCAGACTATGATCTTGTAAATTATGACTATGCAAAGATCGACATGTGAATTATGACTATGATCTTGTGGTTGTGGATGCATGTGGTAAGATTTGAATTTTAATTCTGTATATATGTGGTTGTGGATGCATGTGATCAGTATATATTTGAATCTCTACTATGAAATCTGTACAGTTTTAAATTATATATTTATTTTTTTCTCAAAAAATCACTGTAGGGGCGGCTAAATATAGAACCGCCCCTACAAATAGTTACTATAGGGGCGGCTGATGTTTCAGCCGCCCTTAGAAAAACATATTTGTAGGGGCGGTTTGTTCACAAGCCGCCCCTAGAAATCTGTTTTTAAGGGCGGTTAAACTCACCAGCCCCCCCTAGAAATCCATTTTTAAGGGCGGCTGGGCAACTGCCCCTACAAATGCTGGATTTATAGAAACGAGCTAGGAGGGGCTAGCCCAACCGCCTATGAGCCGCCCCTACAAATCTTCACTGTGGTAGTGGTCTGCTCTTGTTTCCCAGCATCCACAACGAGTGCATCCCGATGATGATCATTGCTTGGTTTCGTTAAGAATCGGCCCTCCCACTGTCCCACAAAGCAGGTCTTGTGCCCATATAACAGGGTGTAGTTCCGACAGTTTGACGTCTCTGAGTTCTTTCGAATGTTCCCAGGAAGCCCAAACAACTATGCACACAATCAACACATGTCTTGTTGATTACTCATTGGCTCCACAGATATCGCAGATTCGCAGTCGGCTCGACATGTCTATTGTGTAGGATCAATCAAGACAGAAGGAACTTATGGATAACTCTCCACCAGAAGATTCTTATCTTTGGAGGAACTTTCGACACTTTCAAATTCTCTTCCAAACCTCATTCTTAGAGACACTCTTCACATTCACATCGTTTTCTTATTCTTGTTTTATCAAGTAACATGTATGCTGAGCTGACAGAATAAAAGACACCATGCTTCTCAGGCTTCCAAGCCTACACGTCTTCAAACTGAGGTCGTGCCAGAGTACGCAGAAGTGCTGATATGTCCACTAGATTAAAACTATGTCAGATGACGTCCTCATTCCAGTGTCCATTTTTTTTAAGAAACAGGAGGGGTTTCCCCCTACTGGTAATTTATTTAAATAACAGGAGTAAAAGAAGTTTATACAGTACACGGATCAGGAAACAAAGAAAATAAAAAGAATTAACAAAGCTGTCTAACCATTGTTGTATTTGTGATTGGACATTCTTCTATGCTCTAAGTTTAACTTGAGCTAGCTCAAACTTCAGAGTTTGTTTGCAGGAAATCAGCCGCTGATGCAGATTCCTGAAAATGGCATCGTTTCTTACAGACGAGCAGATAGCCTAAAACATAGCCACAATTTACTCGAAGGAGAAAGATTTCCAAAGATGGGTTTTGAAAACTAACACACTGTCCCCCTGTATTTGATATGCCAGATCTAATAAATTTCAACAGCCCAACGCAGAGGGGCAGTCCAGGAAGAGATAACAAGTAGATTCCTCGAGACCATCGATAGATTCTGCCAACCTCTGGCGTAAGAGGTTTATCCCCAAAGTGGTTAGGAACATATGGTGAGGAGGTCCATTATCAGGTCTACATGCAACACCAGAAACCAGTAATGTAGGGCTAGGGGCACGATGACATCATTGAGTAGCACGGTCATGCAGCACGAGCTAAGTCTCTGAAGCTAAATGCGTATTTAGGAATCTAAAGACTACCTCCTCCCAAGTTCAAGGGCCAACTAGCATTTTTTTTTTAATTATAAAAGCAAATCATAAGTGTCGGGAGTGGAAGCCATACAGTGCACATTGCTATATATATACATGTGGGTGCTCTTGAACTACAATCGAAAAGAGAAGTAGGTTTGCCATCTTCCATGCGCCATGTGAAGCGCACGCTCCAGCCGCATGGATAAAGTGACATAGCAGAGTGTGTGGAGAGGAAGCTACACCGCACATCTGCACGAAACAACTGTCAGCGTCTTCCTCGGAGTTCTCTCCTTCCCACACTCTCATCTCTCTATTCTGACCACATATTCTCTCCAAGAGCACAAAATCATCGCAGAAGCTCCGATCCGATCAAGAATTGCCGGTTGATCAACCATATGAATAAAATGCCGTCATGATCTTTGCGCGTGCGCGCCCCTTCGATCTGATTCCTGCCGCCGATCCTTGCATCACCCGATAAAAATGTGGCCGACGGACCCCGAGTATGGCCTCTCGCCCAAAAACACCGTCGGTATCGATGTGTACAACCCTCCACCGGTGAGTCACCTCCAATCCTCCGCTTTGACCATATTGCGCGACAATTTGTTTCTCTTTTACTTCTTGTCGATAAATAAGTGATTGATGGCAGATTTATTGCATGAAATTTCATATCCATCTTTGTGTTGCGTGTAGATTAATTGCTGATTTGCCAGCGTGAATTGATCATTGGAGCGATTGTGTATATATGCACTGCATATATAGGAATGACTTTTGTTTGTAATTAATTAATGTGCATACGTCAAACGATTTTTCTTTGTTTATTTCGGTTTTGGAAAATGGAGTGACGATGCCTGATCGATGAGAGGTTGAAACCTTGGAAGGAGAACATTTACACGAAGAGTTTTGAACTATCTTGCTTTTCCGCCATTGATTTGCTAACAAACCCTCCCTGGCTAAAGATAGTTGGCGACTGACTCAGCCACAACGAATTTAAGTACACAAAATTAATCCAGGAGCATGCTTGTTCGCTGAACTAGTTATTAGCACTTTCTTCCGTCGTCAATCTTACTAGCTAGTACTAAGTTGGATCGACGAAGTGTATGAATTGTGAAGTATCCATATGAACGAATATATATATATATATATATATATATATATATATATATATATATATATATATATATATATATATATATATATATATATATATATGAGATAACGGCTGGATAGATATGATGGGCGATTTAATATAATTGCAGCTGCACTGGACGAGCCTCCTGGTGCTGGCGTACCAGAGCTGCGGCGTGGTGTACGGCGACCTGAGCACGTCGCCGCTGTACGTGTACAAGGGCACCTTCTCCGGGTCGCTGCACCCGTTCCTGGACGAGGAGACGGTGTTCGGCGTCTTCTCCGTGGTGTTCTGGACCATCACGCTCATCCCGCTCCTCAAGTACGTGTTCATCGTCCTCAGTGCCGACGACAACGGCGAAGGCGGCACGTTCGCGCTCTACTCGCTGCTGGTGCGGCACGCCAAGTTCAGCCTGATGCCCAACCAGCAGGCCGCCGACGAGGAGCTGTCGGCGTACTACAGGCCCGGTTACTCGACGGAGGAGACGCCCATGCTCAGGGCGCTCAGGAACTTCCTCGAGCAGCACAGGAAGTCGCGCACATTCCTGCTGCTCATGGTCCTCTTCGGCGCATCGCTCGTCATCGGCGACGGCGTCCTCACGCCGGCCATGTCAGGTACCGATGAGATGATACTACACGCGGTGTCGATCGGTGCTTGTATATATTAATTGGCTACCTCTTACATGCATTATCTGTAGTTTTGCCTGATCATTATATTGATGGCCTGCATCATTTGTTATTTGATTTTTTGCCAGTGCTATCGTCCTTCTCTGGGCTGCAGGTCCACTCCAGTAAGTTGACACACGGTACGTACTCTACTGTATGGGATGAATTTAATTTAATTTGCGCCTAGCTAGAACTACATACAAGTATCATTTTGCTAAGATCCAATTTCAAGCCACGACATATATATATCAACGACAGGTGAGGTGGTGCTGCTGTCGTGCATCGTTCTGGTGTGCCTCTTCACCCTGCAGCACTGGGGGACGCGCCGCGTGGCCTTCCTGTTCGCACCCGTCGTCGTCCTCTGGCTGCTCTTGCTCGCGGCGCTCGGCATCTACAACATCGCCGTGTGGAACCCCAGGGTCCTCCGCGCGCTCTCTCCCTACTACGTTGTCAGGTTCTTCCAGCGCACCGGCAAGGACGGCTGGATCTCGCTCGGAGGAGTGCTGCTCTCCATGACTGGCACGGAAGCTATGTTCGCAGACCTTGGTCACTTCACTGCTGCGTCCATAAGGGTGGGTGGTATGGTATATATATGGAGAGATTGTCGTCTGTATCTCTATATCCATGCAATATTTCTGAACAAACCAGGTCGCGTTCGTCATGAACAGGTCGCGTTCGTCGGCCTCATCTACCCGTGCCTGGTGCTGCAGTACATGGGGCAGGCGGCCTTCCTGTCCAAGTGTCCCGACTGCAACATCCACTTCATCTTTTTCGAGTCCATTCCCCGTGCGTGATCGTCATTCAGTTATTTATTTAACGCCCGCATCAGTACTCTCATCTCTCTCATCTTGGAGTGCTACTGCTCTAGTATGTGTGAAGTGTGATGTGCTCGACAACATCCATATGCAGGCCCCATCTTCTGGCCTGTGCTGGTGATCGCGACGCTGGCGGCGATCGTGGGCAGCCAGGCGGTGATCTCGGCGACCTTCTCCATCGTGCGCCAGTGCACGGCGCTGGGCTGCTTCCCGCGCGTCAAGATCGTGCACACCTCCAACCGCATCCACGGGCAGATCTACAGCCCCGAGATCAACTGGATCCTCATGCTCGTCTGCCTCGCCGTCACCGTCGGCTTCCGCGACACCGACCTCATCGGCAACGCGTACGGGATGGCGTGCGCGGGCGTCATGGTGGTCACCACGCTCCTCATGGCGCTCGTCATGGTCTTCGTGTGGCAGCAGAGCTTCATCCTGGTGACCATGTTCCTGCTGGCCTTCGGCTCCGTCGAGTGCGTCTACCTGTCGGCGGCGCTCATGAAGGTGCCCCAGGGCGGCTGGCTGCCGCTGGCGCTCTCGCTGGTGGTGGTGGCCGTCATGTACGTGTGGCACTACGGCACCCGGCGGAGGCACCTGTTCGACGTCCAGAACAAGGTGTCGCTCAAGTGGCTGCACGCGCTGGGCCCCAGCCTAGGCATCGTGCGCGTCCCCGGCATCGGCCTCATCTACTCCGAGCTCGCCACCGGCGTGCCGGCCATCTTCTCGCACTTCGTCACCAACCTGCCGGCGTTCCACCAGGTGCTGGTCTTCGTCTGCGTCAAGGCCGTGCCCATCCCGCACGTCCGCTGCTACGAGCGGCACCTCATCGGGCGCATCGGCCCGCGGGAGTTCCGCATGTACCGCTGCGTCATCAGGCACGGCTACAAGGACGTACCCGGCGACGACA
The DNA here is from genome assembly GCA_038502445.1 of Eremochloa ophiuroides. Lineage (NCBI taxonomy): Eukaryota > Viridiplantae > Streptophyta > Magnoliopsida > Poales > Poaceae > Eremochloa > Eremochloa ophiuroides. Next base: position 31,868,496 of record JAHLJS010000006.1, on the reverse strand, counting down.
ACGACTTCGAGAACGACCTCGTCGTCCGCATCGCCGAGTTCGTGCACATGGAGGCTGCCGAGGCCGCCGCCAGCGCCGACGCCCCGCGCGACAGTGACGCCTCGGTGGAGGGGCGCATGGCCGTCGTCAACCGCCCGTTCGACCTGTCCCGGACGGGCCTGCTCATGCGCGCGCCGCTCCCGAACCCGGATGATAGCATCGTGGTGCGGGCGGCCACGGCCGCCACTACCGCTGACAGCAGCAGCAAGACGGAGACGATCCAGTCGCTGCAGACCATGTACGAGGCCGAGTCGCCGGGGTTCGCCATCCGGCGGCGCATCCGGTTCGATATCGACGACTCCACGAGCGAGAGCATGGACCCGGCGGTGAAGGAGGAGCTCAGCGCGCTCGTGGAGGCCAAGCACGCCGGCGTCGCCTACATCATGGGGCATTCCTACATCAAGGCGAGGAAGAGCTCCTCGATCATCAAGAAGTTGGCCATCGACGTGGCCTACTCCTTCCTCCGCAAGAACTGCAGAGGACCTGCCGTGGCGCTCAACATTCCGCACATCAGCCTCATCGAGGTTGGCATGATCTACTACGTCTAGCAAGCACAATTTCTTCTTCTTTTGTTTGAACTGAGGCTAGTTTAATTAGGTTTGGCCGGGAGTGCTTGATTAACTCTGCACAACGTATGATGATCCATGCATGCTTACTAGGATTTAATAGATCAATCAGTTGTGTACTCTGGACCACTATATGTCTGAGGGTGGATTATATTCTTCAGTGTGAATAAACAGAACATTGTATGGAGTGAAGTCCCTTCTCTCACAAATCAAAATCACCATTGTGCGATTCCACAGAGATAATGCAAGGCTCTCAACAATGTCCCCACAACTAGAACCTCAAGCTGCATGATTTACCACATAGGGTGATTACGTATATGGCCTATGGCCTCCGATCTAAAAATTCGAGATTTCACTCTAGACAACCTTGAACGTGTGTCCCACAAATGTCAAAATGTTTTGTTATAAATCTTCTTGCTATGACTTACGTATACATTATATTTGGAGCCACCACTGCAAGTGCACACAATTACATTTCTGTACCCCTGTGGGCGGAGCTGAAAATGCCGGGCGACAATCTGCCGGGGCGGCACTCTGCGCCGGCGAAGGTAGGCCCTGGTTGCCTGCAGTTGAGGTTCGCTCGGGGCTGTGTGGGATCGCGTTTCTGGGCGCTGGACGGCGAGCTAAGCTCGGACGAGGAGGACAGGGGCGCGGATGGCGACGAGTTCGTGTGTACCCGAGTCTTCGTGCAGGGGGGCCATGTCAGCGGGATTCTCGATCGATGAGGTCCTAACTGCAGAAGCCCAGTTGCAGTCAATTGTCGTCACTTCGCCGGAGGTATGTTCGTGCTCAACTGCTGCAGGTAGACGAAGAAGCCGGCTGGCCTCCCGGCTGGTAGCTGGGGTCACGAGGCAGCTGGAGAAGAGTGGTTGCAGGCCGTGGAGAGGCCCGCTGCCACAGCGAAGAATCTCACCTATGGTGACGCTGGGGGACGCGCTGGGGAGGGCTAAGCTCGCCTCTGGGCGTCGGAGTCGGCCGGCGGCGCTCCATGCTCCGGCGACGGCGGCAGGTGGGTTGGTCAAACCTAACCCATGCGTGATGTGGAGAGGCGAGCAGGCCGCGGCCCATTCTCGCGATGGGCGTGTGGGTGGTTTTCGCGGGCTGCTGGGCCGCATGAGGTACGGAGCCCAACCAAGTGGTTTGGGATTTTAGTTCTGGTTGACTTAAGCAGTTAATTGTGTTATATCTATTAACAGGTGGTGATGAGCTCAACAGGTGAAGAGAAAAAGGCAATCTGAGCTTGTTGAGATTATGCTTCGATGATGGCCCTTTGCTTAAGATCATTATTCAACTAGTCATATTTATTCATGTAGTGGGAGACTGAATTGTATAAATAACCACATAGACATAGGGAGGAAGGAGAAAGACAGCACACGTTTACAAAGAAAAAAAAAGAAAAGCTTGAAACTTTCTATATCGAAGAACATCTTGTATGGCTATATGTATTACACTTTCACTGTCGTGTCACCAGTAAAGACTGTACATAAGGTTGTTGTTAAAACGCTTGTCAACAGGCCAAACAGTGGACAATCGATAGTATAATTGTATACTACAGTGCCTTTTTTTCTTGTTATATATATTGTATACCACTATATTCAATTATCCAGTGAATATGGGTAATTGGGTATGGGTAAAAGTGGGGAGGGGAACATGTGGGCATGTCAGACATGGGTGTGGGTATGGGGAAGTGTGGGTGTGCCCATACCCTCCCCAACGGCAGGCTTAGGCATCACCGAGCATCAAAGTACTCAAGAGCCTTAAAGGATTCAATTACTCTGTTGACCCTGCAACCATGAGCCAAACGACACAGCTGCTGATCTTCAAAACTCTCAGCTTAGGCTGAAACTTTCTTTAAAAAAAACTGAAACCACTTTTTCCATGTCCATGACCACTTCCAACACCACACGGCAACTGCATTTTATCTATGGATCAGAAAAGAAAGGGGTGGAATACATGTAGCGGTGGCCCCTGCTCAATCGTGGCTTCCCTCCGCGGAGGACAGGGCGAGATCCCGAGCGTGCAAATGGTGGGGTGGAGGGAGCGAGGGCGAGGCAGGTCGTGGACGCGGTGGCGCATCGGGATGGCGGCGGCGTCATGAGCAGGGACCGGAGCAGTGTTAGAGTGCGCAGCGGATTTGGCCCGACCCATTACACCCACGAGCTGGCGCCCCTCGAGTCCAGGTCCACCGGAGTCCACAACATACCCAGGTCTTAGGCCTAACTCAACCTAAAAGACAAGGCTGATAGGTGAGAACTGCCCCCGCCTTATATGTTGGGCTCCCCACCATCAATTATCGATGTGGGACTAAACCTAACAATCTCTCCCGTCACACATCGGACCCAACTCTTCATATCACACAACCCCGTGTGATCTCCCGAAGACGTTTTTCAGGCCCCGAGTCCAACACAACCCCGTGTGATCTCCCGAAGACGTTTTTCAAGCTCCGAGTCCAATGCTCCATGTCACACACAACCCGTGTGAACCTCCGAGACGTTAACAGGCTCCCCCGTCACCATGTGACCCGTGAGATTTTCTAGTTTTTTTCGACCATGGGTTCCGATACCACTTGTTAGAGTGCGCAGCGGATTCGGCCCGGCCCGTTATACCCACGAGCTGACGCCCCTCGGGCCCAGGTCCACCGGAGTCCACAACATACTCAGGCCTTAGGCCTAACTCAACCCAAAAGACTAACCTGATAGGTGAGGACTGCCCCCGCCTTATATGTTGTGCTCCCCTACCATCAATTACCGATGTGGGACTAAACATAACAAGCAGGTGTCGGTCCTCGGCGAGGTAGGGGCGGGGCGGCAGCGGCCACTACACGGCAGCGGCATTGCGTGGCGCACCAGATCAGAGCCGACAACGCTCGATGGTGAGGACGGCAGGCTGGCAGAGAGAGCCGCGAGCAGGCGAGGAGCCGCGACCGCGATGAGAGGATGAGGGCGGTTCCACAGAAGGGCGGTAATTTTTTCGGTGGGAGCGTACTCTTGTGGATGATCCCTGTTCCCACGATCGCGCAGGGGAGTTTTTCTCGCTGCCGGGGGAGCGCCAAGCTTTTCACGCGTGGCAGGAGCGCCGGGCTTTTTCACGCATGGGGGTGGGCATGAGTCGGCCGGTGACGATTGCATCTCATCCTTTTTAGTTGTATAATAGGTAGCGTGCCCATGCGTTGCTACGAGCCAGCTAAATTTTTACGCTAAAAATACATGTATCGCATGATAAAATAATAGTACTATAAAATTAAATATCGGTCTTAAAATACAATGATTTCAAATAGCTTGCAAAACTATAGCTTGCAAAAAAAAAAACAATACAAGGAAAAAACCAACATCTTTGAAGTTTACAATATTTTTTAAGTTTACACGCACTAAATCTTCCCAAATGATTGCAAATTAGTTTCTTGTGGACATCAATTTGGAAGACAATAACTCTGTAGCCAATTTTTTTTATCACCGAGCACGCAACAAAATTTCGAGAATCATACCTTCCATTGGAAGGGACATCTTTACCACCCTTACTGTAATGTAGAGCGGGTTTTCTTCCAGGATCTTATAACTGTTGCCCCAGGGACATTGAATAGTTTAGTTTTAAGCATAGCATGGCTCAACTAATCATCACCACTAACCATCCTCTGATCCCATCCCAATGATCAGGTCATGCCCCTTTTTGCCCTCTGGATCGAATGCATATGGCACAGTGGGTTTGAGTTGCTGAAATAGACGGACTTTAGTGGATCCTAGTGTAAGTAAACAGATTATTAGAAAAGAGCAAGACACAAAAAACTGTGCGTAGCTTGCATCTAGTAAAATGACTGGATACCTTCTTCTCCTGAGAATTGAGATCACCGATAAATAGTGTATCAACAACATTGAATACAATATATGTACCCTTGCCATTATAATTTGTGATCCCTTGTGATCCACCAAGGCATGTAGATATAAAGGCGTTCTATACAGCTGCTTCCAGCAACAGCCTGGCTTGTGCTATTGCCACCATCAAAGCTAAGTGGCTTGCTCCCATTCCCAGTGAGGCTGCCGGAGACCGCATCCCACTGCTGGAGCTTGGTGTTGATGGCTGGGAGCCATGGCTAGCAGCCTCCTCCTTGAGGTATGCCACTGTCAACAGTGATAAAAATGCAAAGCAATGGCCATGGTAAATCATTGATTCATTTTCAATCCGAACATAAGCTTATTATAATAAGAACCGACATGCAAATTGGCAGTAGCATCGATTCAGTGAATTAATCTCTGAGTATTGGACACGATGCAAGTCATGTCAATCTTTATGGTTGTTAGCATATGGATTATAGTCCAATAGAAACAAATTTGAACTCACCTATAGCCTTGATTTAACAGAGAACTGAGTAGTATTGCGTCGGAACATTTTTGTATTTTGGATCTTTCACACGAACTTTGCGCCACTTTGGATGAAGATGGTGCCAAGTCATTAAAAACTGGGACCACCCTATATATGCCACATAATTGAGAATCAGAGTAGAACAAAATTGAGTTAAAAAAAATAAGAAGGCCGATTTTAACTGCATTCATTAAAATAAAATGAAATCTTACCACTTTTGAGAGTCCAAGATCCACTCAACCCCTTGTTCCTCTAGTTGGAAGAGGAACTGCAGGACCATGAGCTTTCATGTCGAACATTGGATCACAATCTGCATGGCTAACTAATCTGAAATTAACACAATTGTCATCAGGGTACAATTAACAACACCAATCAAATAAAGAAAAGCCAACAGCATCCAATAGGAAACAGCAAAAGAAAACCTGCTACCAGGACCAATGAGAATTAGCGCTCCTGAGCATACACCATACACGATGGCATAATCTTTTTCCAAATTCAACTCTAGTTGATTTTTTTTTAAAAAAAATAAATTATACAGTAATGACCACTTGTTGAGTTATGTTGAAATGTACAAGAATTTTTCTATCTGCAATTAGATCCAGCAAAACAGTAAACTACTAATTACAGGTTGGAATGAGCAATCAGATTAAAAAGGGGATGAATTGTGGGTGGCTTGCAGGGGTGGGTGCCAGGAACTGAAATTTGACATCATATTAGCAAACTGCATAGTTGCACGTGGCTTACAGGTTGTGTGTTGGTCAATTGGAAGAAAATTAGCACCAAAAAAGTAACTTGAATTCCAGATCAAGCTGAAAGAAACCATGGATTAATTACCTTGCTATTAAATTAATCTAGAATGATGCCGAACGCCCCAGATTTATGCTATTAGCAACCTGGATATTTGTCCGGACAGGATGTATTGGCGTGCTGCTGCTTGAGGTTGCCGTCCGCGTGATGCGTCGCTACTGGAGGGCACCTTTCGCGCTGTACACGCGACACCATGGGGCGCCATCTGCTCGGGATGGGATGTGCCATCCGTGTCGGCCGTGACACGCTGCTGCAAGTCATCGTGCGGGATGTGCCGCCGCCGTGGGATGCCATCTGTACAGGATGGGATGCGTTGCAGCCAGGAGGGTGGGGAGTAACGTAGCACCGCTGGGCCCTGTCGACGCGAGGTCGACCACCATGGGAGGGCGTCGCGCTGCTGCTGGAGGCCCTGAGCCGCCAGATAGAGAGAAGGGCCGGCGCTAGACCAATGGAGCCGGGCGCCCACGAAGACGACAGCGGCCGCCTGCGACGGATGGGGAGGCAGATCCGGCCAAGGGGAGATGGATCCGTCCGCACCAGCGCCGGCAACGCCGTCCCCAGCACCTCCTCGCGACATCGCCGGCAAATCTCCGCAGGAACGCCATGGGAGAGGGGGAGGGAGGAAGAAGGCCTAGCCGCAACCTTCCTTGCCGTCGGCCAGACTTCCGTGTCGGGCTCTGGCGGTAGCCTGGCCGGGGAGGCTCATGGAAGCGCAGGCGTCGCACAGTGCGGGTGGGGTGCCTCGGGGCATCACACGGGGCAGAGGCAGATGGAAATCGAAAATAAATGTCGCACTAAAATTTTATCTTCTTTTAGTCTTATACTAGGTAAATAAATGTCCGTAGGTTACAACGAGAATATATTATCGAGGGCGATTGCACGAAGTCAGAGTAAACATCGTGCGTGGAGCGAGTGCTTGGTGGACGATATGTTTTAGTTGTAGAGAGAAATTTAAGAAAGATTAGCAAATATTTTTTAAAAAAAGTTTGTGTTTTACAATACATGTTATCCGGGTTTTTTCCCATTCGTTTCACAATCCATGTGTTTACAAAGAACGTGCTTTTGCATGGACACCGAGCTGCGGCTGGTCAACAATCAAAGATGGCCCGGAAGATTTTTCAAATCCAAGATGCAGTGTCTGACTTCTTGGCAGATGGTTGAATATCTCTTTTTAAAACAAAATATGAGAACTTCAAACATATGAATTACATTTTAAAGAAATTCATAATCTTATTCAGAACAAAAAGAAATCAAATGATGTGTAAGAAATTCGTAATCTTATTCAGAAAAAAAAACAATCAAAGGATGTCGTGACGCAGGCTGTGGGAAGTGGGCCCTCAGCTTCGGGGGCCCGCTGCAATGTTTTTGGGCTGGACGGAGAGGCTTGTGTGGTGGGCTTTTGGCATGGATGTGGCTGGGAGCCTGGGAGCCCCCCCCGGCCGGCCAGTGGTTCCGGGCTCACCTGGGAACCCTGCGGCAACGGATGGGGTTTCCACTCCACCCTTGTCAGGCTCGCTGGAGCTCCCATCTCTCCACCCTCCAGTGTGCGCGACGGCGCAGCCTCTCAAAGTCTACTCTCGACAACGCCCTCGACGACGTTTGCACGAAGCTGCTATTCTAGGGGCCGCAGTGGTCCAGCTCGAGGTGGATGGGGCTCCGTTGGCCCCCTTGTTGGAAGTTGGCTCGGCTGAGGAGGGGCTCCCACCTGCGGCTCCGTTGGCGGTTGGTGAGCACGACCTCCCCTTGGCTGCGGACTTAAACGGTAATGGCGGGTCGCCGGTGGCTCCGCCGGCGCCGGCGGATCCTTCCCTTACCGCGCAAAGAAGATTCATTGATAAGGTTTCAAAGAAGACAGCAGGCTTGCTTCCCCAGCCACCTGCTGTGGTGAGAAGAAGACGTGCATGCCCCCCTCCAACCACCGCTCCTCGCAGAAGTAGGAGGGCGGCGGGCCTGCAAGCTGAGTTTGGAGGGCGGTCTGATATCGGTTCTCGCAAAGCAGTTATGTGCTCCCTGGATATTGAGCTGGAGCATGAACATATCTGTTCCAGGGCCATGGATGACTACGCCAAATTGTTCAGTGGCCCCCTCTCTGCTTCTCATGTTCAGGCCCTAGCGGCTTTGTTCGGCTGGACTCCTCCCGATGTTTACAGGAGCCCAGGTGTGTTAGTGACCTGTTGTTGATTGTTGTCTTCATTTGGTCGTTTGCCTGACTGGTGGCTCATGGATCCTGCAAAAATTCTTTTTTGGAATGTGCGGGGTTTAAATTCCTCTGCGCGACAAGATTCAGTTCGTTTACTTGTTCAGTCTATTAGAGCAGATGTGGTCTGTCTTCAAGAAACGAAAATGGAGGCTATTACCCAGTGGCTTGTTTTTTCTGTGTTGGGGACAGATTTCTGTCATTTCTCGGTGCTTCCTTCTGTTGGGGCTAGTGGTGGGATTTTGGTGGCTTGGAAACAGGACATTGATCAAGCTGGAAATATTCGTATTGATGATCACTGTGTTTCAGTTCAGTTTCTCCCTGCGGATGGAGAACCTTGGTGGCTTACATGTGTCTATGGGCCTCAAGGGAATGATGAAAAAATTAATTTCCTTCAGGAACTCCGCTTGGTTCGTTCCCACTGTATAGGACCCTGGGTGGTCGGGGGGGATTTCAATCTCATCTATAAGGAGGAGGATAAGAATAATACTAATCTGAACCGTGCAATGATGGGACGTTTTCGTCGGGTTCTTGATGATCTGGCGCTCAAGGAATTGCCTCTCTCTGGTCGTAAGTTCACTTGGAGTAGTGGTGGTGATTTTCCTACTCTTAGCAGATTGGACAGAGTGTTCTCTTCTTCTGAATGGGAGGTGTTATTCCCTAACTGCTTGCTTCAGAGTGCAGCCTCTCAAGATTCTGACCATTGTCCCCTCATTCTTGGTTTGAATGACTTATTGTCAGGCAAGGGCAGGTTCCATTTTGCTTCTTTTTGGCCTCGTCTAGATGGTTTTCATGAAGTGGTTGCCCAGGCATGGAGTTCTGTTTCGGCTATATCCTGCCCTTTAGAGACTTTATCCTTGAAGTTTAAAGCTGTAACTCGGGCCTTGCAAAGTTGGAGTCAAAAAAACATTGGTCATATCAGTTCTCAGCTGGGTCTGGCTAAAGAAATCATTCACCAACTGGAGATTGCTCAGGACTCTAGGCAGCTAGTGGATAGGGAGCTATGGTTGCTGCGCTCTCTGAAGAAACATTCCCTAGCTTTAAGCTCTCTCCAAAGAACCATTGCACGGGTCAGGTCGAGGATTAATTGGCTAAAGGATGGAGATGCTAACACAGCTCTCTTTCACTCTCATATTCGGCATAGAAAGAGGAAGAATTTCATCTCAAAAATTGTTGACGGGGAACAGGTTCTGACCAGCCACGAGGACAAGGCAGATGCAGGCTTTGAGTTCTATAATCAGCTGATTGGTACGTGTATCGAGCGGGACTCTACCATAAATTTGGATGAGTTAGGCTTAAGCCAGCTCGATCTCGCGGACCTGGATTTACCGTTTACTGAGGATGAGGTGTGGAATTCCATCAAGCATCTTCCTCCAGATAAGGCTCCTGGACCTGATGGCTACACAGGACGTTTCTATAAAAAGTGTTGGGGTTTAATAAAGAAGGAGATTATGGCAGCCGTTACAGCGTTACAGCGGGGATATTTCAGGAATCTGGCTCTGCTTAATTCAGCCCTGCTAACGCTCCTCCCCAAAAAGGATAATGCATCCTTAGTAAAAGATTTTCGTCCTATTAGTCTCATCCATAGTTTTGCCAAGTTAGTCACCAAGTTGCTGGCTAATCGTTTGGCAGGGAGGCTTGGTGAGCTTGTGTCTGCCAACCAAAGTGCTTTTGTGAAGGGGAGGTGCATTCATGATAATTTCCTCCTTGTTCAACAAACTGCCAGGCTTCTTCATCGGCAAAAGCAGCCACGTCTTCTTTTAAAGTTGGATATATCTAAGGCTTTTGACTCCGTTACATGGCCGTTTCTTCTAGAAGTTCTTCAAAAAAGGGGCTTTGGGCCTATTTGGCGGAATATGATCAGTGGCATACTCGGTTCCTCTTCTTCTAGAATCTTATTGAACGGTGTTCCTGGTGAGGTTATTTCCCACCGGCGTGGGCTTAGACAGGGAGACCCCCTGTCTCCAATGCTATTCATTCTAGTGATGGATGTGTTGAACAGTTTGATTGAGAAGGCCAGCAGTGAAGGTCTGCTGCAGCCTCTCTCAACGCGTAATATCCATCATCGGGTCTCCTTATATGCTGATGATGTGGTTTTGTTCCTTCGTCCGGTCGCGGCGGATTTGCAAATGGTGGATGCTATCCTACAGTTGTTTGGTACATCTACAGGTCTCAGGACTAATATTCAAAAGAGTTCCATCTCACCTATCCAATGCTCTGAGGACAGCTTGGCTGATATTTTGATTCACTTTCCGTGTGAAATCCACAGTTTTCCGTGCAAATATCTTGGCCTTCCTCTTTCACTCAAGAAGCTGTCTAGAGCACAATTACAACCGCTGATTGAAAAGGTGGCCTGTAGGCTTCCGGGATGGAAGGCTGATTTGATGAGTAGGGTTGGCCGAGCTATTTTTGTGCAAACAGTCCTTACCTCTGTTCTAATCTATTATGCTACTGCTTTGGAACTTCCTCCTTGGTGTTTGAAGGCTGTAGACAAGATTCGCCGGAATTTCTTGTGGAGCGGCAGGAAGGAGACAAATGGCGGTCATTGCCTGATTGCTTGGCCCAAGGTTAGTTGCCCAAAGGATTTGGGAGGCCTGGGCATACTGGATCTGCAGAAATTTGGGTGGGCTCTCAGGATTCGTTGGTTGTGGCTTAGTAAAACGGAACCAGATAAGCCTTGGGCTGATTTTTCGGTCACGACTCATAAAAACGCTCAGGCTCTGTTTGCCATGGCGGTAACTTCTGTGGTTGGTAATGGGATGAACACCAAATTTTGGACTGACAGATGGTTGAATGGGTTGTCTATTGAGCAGTTCGCCCCTCATCTCTTTGCTTGTGTCCCCAAAAGGCAGGCAAGAAGGCGTACTGTGAGTGAAGCGCTCATTAAAAATAACTGGGTTCAAGATATCCAAGGCCAACATTCTATAGCAGTGCTGGCCGAATACCTTGAGATCTGGGATTTGATCCAGGAGGTAGTCCTGCAACCTGGTGTGGAGGATGTGCACAAGTGGAGATTTGAGGATTCTGGAGAATTCTCTACAAAATTGGCATATAAGGCCGCCTTTGTCGGCACAGTCCCGTTCAAGCCCAGCAAGCTGATTTGGGGCTGTTGGGCTCCAAGGAAGTGTAAATTTTTCCTCTGGTTGGTGGCTCATAATCGTTGTTGGACGGCAGATAGGCTTGCTCGACGGGGCCTGTCACATCCGGAGCATTGCCCACTTTGTGATCAGGAGGAGGAAACAATTCAACACCTCCTGTGCTCATGCGTGTTCTCAAGGCAGTTCTGGCACCGGCTTTTTCCTCTCTTTGGTTTGCCAGAGGTAGCCCCTCATCCAGCTTCGAGGGTGTTTTTTGATTGGTGGCAGCAATCAGGTCGTTCTTTCAGCAAGGAAGCTGAGCGTGGTTTCAACTCGTTGGTCGTTCTGGGCTCCTGGATCCTTTGGAAAGTGAGGAACGACATGGTTTTTAATGGCATCCCACCTAGGTTGGAACGGGCGCTCTTGCTTGCACAGGAGGAGGCAGACCTATGGAGGCTGGCTGGGGCCAAAGGTCTAAGAGGTTTAGTGGCTGCTGCGCGTAGTGGTTAGTTTTTTCAGTAGTGGGTCGCCCTTCTTCTCAGTTTTTTTCAGGCGCTTTGTAAAAGTGGACTGTTGTGGTGTGTTAGTAGGTGTTGTGTGTTTTTTGTTGTTGTTTTTTGTTTTTGTTTTGGCTTTTTAAGCCTTTTGTATCTCCTTTCTTATTGCAATGATATGCAGCTCTCCTGCGTATTCAGAAAAAAATAGGTAATATTTTAATACATATTAATATTTATTGATAAGTCTATTTTTCATAAATATTTTGAAACTAAATTAGTTAAGTCTATTTTTAGCCCTCAACTCTTAATTAGGTCTAACTTTGGCACTTCAATTATCAAAACCATTCAATTTTGACCCCTAAGTCGATTTGGAGTGGTTTTCGATGGCTTTGCGGTTAAAATTAAACGGTTTTGATAGTTGAGGTGTCAAAGTTAGATGGTTTTATAGTTGGGGGTTAAAATTAGACAAAGACAAGAGTTAAGGGCCAAAAGTGGACTTAATCCTATTTTTAAAGTTAAAGTACTATTGACATCTGAAAAAATATGTATTGACGTGTGATGCATTACCTCTTTCATGGAATTAGAACCTCTTTATATACGATATTCTTTGTGAACAATAAGTGCCGAATCATTAATAATAGGTCATTGCCAGATCATGAACAGTGAGGAGAGGTAAACCAGGATTGCTTCTAGGGCCGCCTGCAGCTTTTGTGGTAGATTGTTGAAACCAACAAACTATTAAAGTCGTCTGAAACAAAAGGCTGAAACAAGGAAGAGGAGAAATTTCAGATTGTTGGCATTCAGATGTTCGGAGAGCCCTACCAACAACAACTATCAAAGGATGTACCAAAGATCATTGAAACTATTAAGGTCATCTGAAACGAACAAATTAATTCACAGCTATACACATATGGAATGAATTGTGTAAGCTAAACTTCAGAATACATATGATAAGACTACATTATGCAGCTTGGCTATGATTAAAAAATAAGCGATCGATAGAGCTGCATATGTCACAAAGCCTAGCCATAACATCAACCCAAATCAAATTCCATCAAATTTCATATGCTCTTACTGGGCAGGCAACAGTTTACAATCATTATCTAAAAAAACGGCAACAGTTTACAAAAGCCATCCCTATTGTATTCTAAATAGGTCATACCGACTTATGACTTGGACTTGTGGTGTGATTGGAAACTAAGCAAATGCCCTCTATTATTTTCAGAGCTCTGAATTTAGACGCATCTTCTGCATGACATGGTTCAGAAAATTATTAAAAGAGCATATGTTTATGCACCTCACATTATAGACCACAATATGGAACCGTTATCTGCATTTGTATGACAAAAAAAATGCAAACATCAAGCTAATGCTCCAACAGGTTAACCTCAAATGAATATATATTATATCTCTTGTTGTTTCTCTCCTGCCACTCTTTCAGGTTATAACCAAGTGCCATGGGATGCGCTTTTCTTTGATTCAATCAAGCCTACCAATTCTTCAAGGGGCTGTCATTGGTTCAAGTCACGTGGAAGAGAAAGCTTCAGGTGAAGCCAACTTTAGGTTCTGCGAATGCTCCTAAATGCTGGCATTATAGTTCTATAATTTCAGATACTCCTAAAATCTGATGCTATGGTTCTCATTAGGTACTGATGACAAAATCAGAGGGCCTACCAAAACCAGTAATGGAGAAACTTTCTTTTGCATTTGTGCTATTTTAATAACTACAAAATCACTCAATCTCATACTGTGCAAACTGAAATGGGATTTATATCTTCTGCAGGTTGGGAGAGTATCGATTCTTCATTTTGCAAAGCTTCTGAAAGTGCTTTTTCCTTAAACTCTTGGAGAGGGACATGCAGAGAGCAACATCAGAAGTTAGTATTTATTTTTAATTACAATGCACCTCGAAATGCTTTATGTTAATTTCAGTTTTATTGATTTTATGTTTTGCAAGGTAACATTACAAATGTAATAATGCCAAGTTAATTACTTCTTGCCTTTATGTGTTTGGTCAGGTTAATTTGATGATTTTTTGGCTACCCTCGATATTGACAGAGTTGGAAAAATAGGCTTTCTGCCTGCATACCTTGGTTAATTAAAGTCCAACATAACCTATGAAATGAAATAGGCAGTACAAAATAACACAGAAAGACTCTTGTATGCAAAACTTGGACAAATCAATCACTATGTTCTCTATACTGCAAGAACGGAGTAGGGGTTAAAACTTTAGCGTTTCGACAAACCTCATGGCAGCACAGTAGCAGGTGTCAGCAATCGTTCCAGTAAAGTTGGCATCCTACGGAACACCAAAGTCTGTACGTTGAAGGGTGAAGGCTTTTTTTTTTCTTGCGATTGCTCCTACTCTGTATGCTTGTTTTGAGGAGCTTTTTCACAACATGGAATTTCTTTGTGGTGTCTCAACCTGAAGGAAGCAATTTGTTGTTAGAATTGCAAGATGCATACCTAATGAGAACCGTAATCTCATAGTTTACCAGATTACCAGATCCACACTCCATAAAGGACACGGAAGGTGTGGACATGCATACCTGTTGGTTGCTCGTCGTAGATTTGGCGAGGCACCGACGGCGGAGAGCTATGCGCCTCGCGTCAGCGCGGCCGTGGGAGGTCATGGAGGCCGGGGCAGTGGCGTGGGATGGCGCTGCAGGCGCTCAAGCGTCAGGCGTCGTGAGCTGAGGCGGCAACGGTGCGAGCGTTGTCCTTGGTGGTGGTGCAGGGGACGGGGCATTGTCTTCAGCGGGGTAGGGGAGGCGCAGGTGAGAGCGTGTGCGATAGGCACGTTGAAGACATGGTGAAGAGGCCGACGAAGAACTGAGCACCTAGAGTGCGGCGGCGACGAAGACCTTGTGCAGAAACCGATGAAGACGTACCTGGGCACTTGGCATGCTGCGGCGGCTGGCTAAGGGCAGTGGTGCGACAGGGCGGAGAGGGCGGCGGCGTGCCGCAGGCAAATCAAGCGGCGAGGACGGCGGGGGCGGTGCACAGGAGGAGCGCGGGTGCCAGGGGCGGCGCGGAGGAGGAGGCGAGGTACCGGAGCCGGGCTCGCTGGAGTTGGAGGACGAGGAGGGGCGGGTCGGTGGACGGGTCATGGGCGGCGGTTCCCGGATGTGCGCGTGCCGAGTAACTTTTGTGGATGGGAGAGCGTGAATCACCGGGTACCTTTTCGCGCGGTGGAGGCGTGAGCCTGCCGGTGAACGATTGCTTTCCACCTTTTTAGTTGTAGAGATAAAGACTAGGTTGCGTGTCCGTGCGTTGCTACGAGATAACTAAACTTTTACGCTAAAAATATATGTATCGCATGATAAAATAATAATACTATAAAATTAATACCGACCTTAAAATGCAATGATTTCAAATATCAATGCTTCTGTACCCGTTCTTGATATGTAACTGTTGCCCATGGATATTGAATAGTTCAGCTTCAAGCATAGCGAGGCTTAACTAATCATCTCCACTAACCATCCTCTGATCTCATCCCAATGATCAGGTCATGCCCCTTTTTGGCCTTTGGATCGAATGCATATGGCACAATGGGTTTGAGTTGCTGAAATGGATGGACTTTAGTGGATCCTAGTGCAGGTAAACAGATGATCAGAAAAGAGCAAGACAAAAAAAATTGTGCGTAGCTTGCATCTAGTAAAATGACTGAATACCTTCTCCTGAGAATTGAAATCACTGATGAATAATGTATCAATAGCACAAAATACAATATATGTACCCTTGCTATTATAGTTTGTGGTCCATTGTGATCCACCAAGGCGTGTAGATATAGGCCTTCTCCTATACGGCTGCTTCCAGCAACAGCCCGGCTTGAACCATTGCCACCACCAAAGCTAAGTGCCTTGCTCCCATTTGTAAGGAAAATGGACCCTAGGCCCATTTATAATAGATTTTGGTGTTTGATGATCAACATGACCAATATTGGACTAATTATTTTATAAGTGTTTGTTTTGAAGTTCAATAGGATGCAAAAGTGTTTTGGACTTAAGCAACGGTGTGATTCAAGTGATCAACATCTCAAGTAAGACATTAGAAGGCGTGCCGAAGTCAAGTGAAGAGAGGTTTTGGTTTCCCTCTCCCTCCCGCCGAGCTTGTGAGGCAGGATTCAGCGATTTCTGGAGGTGTCACTATGGAAAACATGCACCGGACCTCAAAGATCATGCACAAGTCCAAGACACGAGATGGAACCAAGTCAGACAACAAGATCACGAAGAAACGGAGTCAACCGGACAAAACAAGAGCGTCGGACGCTAAGAATCAAGGGCGTCGGACCAATATTTAGAGTCCGACGGCCCCAGACAGTTCCTCTGGCGCGGAAGGCGTCGGACGCTGAGGTTGAAGATCGTCGGACTAAAGGACGTTCGTCTGACGGTGCCTGAGAGCAAGAGAAGGCGTCGGACGGTGTGAACAGTTGAGCGTCGGACCAATCGGCGTCTTAGTCCGACGGTTCCAGAGAGCATCAGAGAAGAAAAAAAGGCGTCGGATGTCGTCCGACGGAGAGCGTCGGACCAATGTTTATCGTCCGACGGTCTTGGTGGCCCACCTGTCAGCGACTGCATCGCGTGCTACAACGGTCGAATTGGGAGAAGCGTCGGACGCTAGAGGAATGGTCCGACGCCCCTGCATCATCCGGTCCGACGGTTCGCAGAGAAGCCCATTGAATGATGCAACGGCTACCTTTGCTTTGGGGCTTATAAATACACCTCCTACCGGCTATGGAGGGTGTGGAGAAGTGAGGGATCATTCCAAGGTTGTTGCTACACCATTATAAAGCTCTCCACTTGCATAGTGCTTAGTGATACACTTGGTGATTAGCATAAGTGCTTTGCGAAGTGCTTAGGTTGATTAGACCACCGCTTATGCGCTTGCTCTAGGTTGTTGCCTAGTGTTTAGTGAGGTTTGCATACCTCCAACTCATTGGTGCTTGCGTGCACCGTGCTTGTACTCGGCGGGGCTTGTAGTCTTGCGAGACCACACCGACCGCGCTTGTGGTGTGGCCGCCACCGTGTACCGAAGGGAACAAGGCCCGCGGCGGTTTGGCCGGAAGCTTGATAGTGAAGAAGTCGGGGAGCATCCGAGGAGAGGCTTGCCTTGCGAGGCACACCGGAGACCCACTTGCGTGTGGGGAACACCCGGGGCTATCCACGGAGTGACCCGACCGGGAGCTTGGCCCTTGCGAGGGATTCCTTGCGAGGGGCTCCAACGAGGACTAGGGGGAAGCTTGAGCGCTTCTCGATACTTCGGTAAAAATACCGGAGTCGTCGACGGGAGTTTGCATCTCTACCTCATCTTTACCTTCCGCATTTACATTGCTTTCTTGGTTGTGTGATTTACTTTTCCTAGCTTAGTTGATAGGCTAGTTGATAGGGTTGGAACCTAGATTGCATAACTCTTTTGCGGTAGAGATAGCAACACACTTAGCAAAATCTTAGTTGCACATTGGATAGTTTACTTTTGTATAGGTTTTGCTAAGGTTAAGAAAAAGAGGCCATAGATTAGAAGTAAAGTTTTTAGTCGCCTAATTCAACCCCCCCTTCTTAGGCGTCACGGTCCTTTCACCATTCCCAGTGAAGCTGCCGGAGACCACATCCCACTGTTTTGGAGCTTGGTGTTGACGGCTGGGAGCCCTGGCTAGTAGGCTTATCCTTGAGGTATGCCACTGTCAACTGTGATAAAAATGCAAAGCACTGGCCATGGTAAATCATTGATTCATTTCTAATCCGAATAAAAGCTTATTATAATAAGAACTGTAGAATTCAAGAATATATAATAGAATAGAGAAAGTAACCAATAGAAGTCATTAATATTCATTCTTCACTAACATAAAGGTTCCATTTATTTATACTGAAACCAAACAGAACCACAAATTCATTGAGGAAGCGTCTAACAAACCAACAACTAAACTAAATCGCCCAAAATACCTAAGATAATTCTGTTCTGTAGTACCAAGCACATAATTCTACGTTCATTGCCATAAATTTAGATCAAACGGATCCTGAATCCCAATTACAATCTTATTAGCAACCTGGATATTTGTTGGCGATAATAATTTGTCCAAGACAAGATGTGATGGCGTGCTACTTGGGGTTGCATCCGCGTGATGCGTCCCTACCGGAGGGCACCTTTCGCGCATCCCATTCCGAGCAGATAACGCCCTCCCATCTACCTCGAAACAATTTACATATAAAAACATTTCTCTACAATAGATAAATAAACATAAACTTTTTTTACCATAAATTCTCTGATCCATTAGTAGTGCAAGGAGATTAAATAAACTAAGCTCACTGGTTGAATCGATTATTATTTAACACTAAACACGATGGTCCTCCAAACAATTACGAAGTAGCAAGCACATCTTCACATTGTTCTGGATAAAATACCCCTATGACCTTTTTATTTCATGCTGGGGTCAAGGCGTGGACTTCGATCGGCAGCAGCGAGCATCCCTCTAGAAGGTGGGAGCACCTTGTGTCGAGCCCCACCAGGGCTGCCGAGAGAGTGCCATCTACCGCCATCCAGCATGTGAGCCCTGCATGCATCTACAGCTGTCAGGTGGAGGCATGACAAGGACGGGACGACACAGAGAATCGCCATCGATGCACCCTAACGCCAACACGGTGGGTCGCTGGTAGCTCTTTGAGCCTATGAATTAGGAGGAGATGGTTATGATCCACGTATTTTGCACATGTTTTCCTCTTCTTCTTTTTTGTCTTGGTAGACGCACAAAAGTTAGAACAAAATCTAGTTCTCAGAAAGCAACTCTTGTTTCTCCCTCCATCTTCAGCTTCCTTCAGTGATGCCAGCCACCCTTGAGCTTCTGTCGTGACACTACATGGCCACAAGCATAAACACATGGAAATAACAGGTAGATCATAGATATTAATTGTAGGGACCCAGAAATTTAGTTGGCAAATGGGAAGCATGTACAGATTCTTGTGGTTGCTGGGTTATATGCACTAAAATCATTAATCAAGATACATGTGATTTTCTTGAATAAGAAAAATAGTAGGCAACTAAAGTTATTACCATGTTGCAAGATTCTTCATATGTTATTTCCCTGCAAGCATTTCAGAAACTGCTGCTCCAAGTGAGAGTGTATGGAGCAGAGTAGGAGTTTACAATTTAACAATACATAATTAGCAGAGCCAGTGCATCGACAAAGTTATTTACTCTGCAAAATCTTCGACAAAACAATAAATGGAAGATATTGAAGGGATGGGATAAGGTCAGAATGTTCTCGAAATACAAAACATGTAACAGAACCGCATAAATCACATGGCCCACAGGCACCTGTCATTATCACTAATGACCTCTGACAGCCGAGCCCGTATCCCAAATGATCTAGAAGGTCCTGCCGGGCTACATTAACGCCCGATTTCCTCCGACAGGATCCCATTGCGAAGCCATTACAGAATTACAACATTTTATAACAAATTACATCAGAGTAAAAGCGAGGAAAGATTATAAGGTACTTAGATTTCAAACCATTTGTCCAGATAAGATTAAGGTGCAAATATTACAGACCATAAATAAAATAAGTAGCAGTGGAACGACGATACAATATAGTTAGATATTTAATGATAAGAACCCTGCCCATGGGTTCAATCTTACTCCTCCTCACTTCCCTCCTGGACCACTGTCACACAGCAGGGGGCGAGACAAACCTCCAGCTGCTGTATCCCTGCAACATGGGGTTAACAAACCCTGAGTACTGGGGTACTCCGCAATACTTATTCGACTAAGAAAAAGGAATGAGACTCAGGAATGCAGGCTGAAGGGAGTCAAGGTAAGGCTTGAGCAAGAGTCAAAGATTTTGCCGAAAAGCGTTACTATCCTATTTTAATATTTTACTCAATTTTATTTTAATCATAATCCATAATTCTAAATTCATTCTCATATATCATCATACTTTCAAATTCTTTAATCATTCTCAAAATACCTAGTTCCGAACCACTTTTTAGTTGTAGGTCAAAGGATCAAGTCTCCATATCCGAGGAGCAATGACGATTCGAATCGGTTAGTACCCAGCTGGGGATCTTTATCCACACTGCATATGTAGCACTTAAGCTTGCATATACTAACTCCGGCTACCACGGCTTTTCTACCCCTTAACCGGTCCTGCGCCACCCGAGAATACAGTACTCCTCTCCTCTCCAGGCACGCCGGCCACGAGGGTACACGCTGCTCTCGCCATCTCTCCACTCCCAGTGCGTGATTGTCGGTTCCAGTAGTAGAGCCATCGGAGTCAGAGCTTTCCGTAGTATGTGGCTAGTTGCAAAGTCTCGATCACAGCAGACCTACAATGAACGGTCTCTAATTCTTTTCCGCCGGCGACATTGCATTAGGACTCTAACCCAAATACAAGTGTCCCAACGGTTTTCAAATCTCTTTCCCGTCGATGGTCAAGTATTGGGACTCTAACCCAAATTCACAACCAACGAACGAAAAACCCCTTTCCGTCGGTTACGATGCATTGGGGCTGCTACCCAAGTACAAAGTCCCCGAACGGACTCATATCCCTTTCTTCTTTCTCATGATTCATAGTTATCACATTCACATAGGTCAAAAATAGCCTTTTTATGCAAATCTAGATTGATTAAGCAGGGTTAAGCATTTTTGAACATTTTTATTTTTAAACAGGTTTCCGGGGTATTATATATCAAGGCAGGTAATACAACAATATAGGTGACAAATAACTCCTAACAACCTAATGCAATAATAGACTCAAGTTATAAATATTTTATAAAACACAAGACGGGGCTGAATGCATCGGAGCTTGCCTTGGATTGCGTACAGCGTTGGGTCAGGCTCGGTTCCGCAGATGTCGAATCCCTGGACGACCTCCGGAGTGACCTCCTGGGCTGTGGCCTCGACTTGGACTTCCTCGGTGCCGGGCACTACACGTATGCAATGATGCATGCTTAGCATGGTATGAAGATAATGAATGAAATGCTCAAAAGTAAACCATTTAGACCTTGAGTACAACTTTCCTTCACGGTAAAGTTGTAAACGTTTTACAGAAAGCAAAACGGTGTTTTCATATTTTGTTTTATCGAGCATTTTAACTGTCATAGAAAGCCGCTGCACAGCTTTACTAAACTAACAAGTGACATAACTACTTTTGTCAAGGATCATCATGGTGAAAGATCCATGAACCCAATCAATCCAAAAAATCACACACATTACAGGGATTATGTGCTTAAATCAATTTTATTATCCAATTAACCCAATATTTAATTAACAAGGGATCAAACAGTTTCCAATTGAGCCCAAACTTAACCAACAGACAGGTTCTACCCTAAAACAGTGCCATATAAATTTTCATGATTTTTGGATTAATCTGGAATTTACTAAAATTGCCCAAAATTGCATTTATTAATTAATATGCTGATTTTTAGTTCCTACAAAAGGTGTCCAAATCTTATATTTAATATTTTTATAAAAAACTACATACTTCAGAGAGCATACACAATTATTTTGATGATTTTTAGTTCAACAGAAATATTCCTATGAAAATAACAAATAACAGTACTATTCCTTAAAAATCAAAATGGAAAAGTCCTCATTAAATCACCGGGAAAATAGAAAAAGGATTCAGCCCGAGGCGGCCCATGAGCGAACAGGCCGGCCCAACTCGGCCTGCCCGTGCGGTGCCCTGGCCATTTTGCCAGAAACCCCCCGGACAACGCAGCAATCAACCCGCAGTCTAAAGCCCACTATTCACATGAGTCATCTATTTTACAAATAACCCCTAAACTTTGGTTTCTTCTAACCCGAGGTCCCTCTCGCTCTCTCACACGCGCTGACCAGTTGCCCGCCGGCTCTGACCGGCGTTAGCTCGCCGCCGGCGAGGTCTCCGGCGAAACCAATCGGCCCAACACACTCCCAAGACCCTAGCGCATCCATCGAGGTAGGTTTTGAGGCTACTGGGGCCTAGGGTTTCGCCTAGCCGCGAGCACGGCGGCTCGGCCTCGGCGGCAAGCCGTACTCCGGCGAGGTCAAAGTGGTAGCGTTCAAAGTTAGGGGCGTAATCGACTCAGGAGCTCACCGGGACTTCGTTCGGCTAGAAGGTGGAGCTCGAGGCGGTACTGAGGCGCGAGCGTGACGACGACAGCGGCTGCAACGGAGTTCACCGACAGCGTGCTTCCCGTTCCGGCGATCCTACGGAACAAGGTGGGAAACCGATGCAAGCATGAGCTTAAGCATGAAACAGAGAGTCACAAACGGGAGGCCGAGGGAGGAGAGGCTCACCACAGCAAGCTGGTCGCGTGAGGGATGGCTGCGGCGGCGCTCCGGTCACCCGCGGAGACGGCGACGAACGTTCCGACACGCACGGGCCACTACGGCTCGCACCACCGGAAGCAAACGACGCGCAAGGGAGCTGGCTAGTCGACTGCAAGCTGGAGGCGGTGGTGATGGCTCGGTGAGGGCGAATTTCGCTGTATTCCGAGGCGGACACGACGGTGGCCGGGAGGTGAGAACGGTGGAGAGCGGGCGACCGTCGCCTTTTAAGGAGCTGGAAGGGAGGGGACAGGTCGATCAAGGCGGCGCGGGGCCTACACACGCGCGGCTACGTCGGGGAGCAAAATCTCGGCCGGCACGGCGAGCGGCCGCGCCTGTGCGCGAACAGGTGATGGATGCAGGGTACTGTAGCACTTAATGCCTCTCTCACTCGGTTTTTGACCAAATTGTCCAGTTTTTGTGCAGCAACACGAAATTCGGCCAAAATAAAAGTTGTAGGGTTTTAAATTCTGCACAACTTTGGTTTTGGGACCAAGTTTAGATTTTGAATAATTTTGAAGATATTTAAAAGGGGGTAAAATCACTATTTGAAATCCATTTCTAATCCTGTTAAATTCTCTGGATTTTTCTCAATAACTTTAAAATATTCAAAAATAAAAGTTGTCCTATTTGTGGAGCTTTACAACTTTCATTAAAGAAGTTTAGTCAGATTCTTAATAGTTTTCAAATTAGCATTTCAAATCTAAATTTCAGGGCAGTAATTAAGATTTAATTTAAATTTCTATTAAAGAACTTCAAAAACACCCAAAATAAAAGTTGTTCCATTTTAAAATATCTACAACTTTTGTTGAGACACCATCTCCTGATTCTAAGTAGTTTTTGAGTTAGGGTTTTAGAGTCCAATTAGGGCTTAAATTCAGATTTTTCTTTTGATTTAATTTTACTTACCAATTAGTGATTCAAGTGCAACACCAATAAAATTCATAAATAAGTCACTCTAAAATCCCTAAGCACAATCATATGCAGATGCTTAATAATAAACATGATGACATGGTATAATTAATTAGCCGTAATACCCGGGGTATTACAACATGATCCACACCTATTAATTCATCAATCTATTTGTTAAATTTATCAACTTATCAACAGCTGGGAACTGAATTTCCAGACATAAAACTCGATCAGATTGATCTACTACAAAAATCAGTGTATTAGTTTTAATTGATAGCAATTCTAACTAAGTCTGAGCCCAACCAAATTGAAATACCCACTTTTGTTAAAAAAAAGAAGAAATACCCACCATTTCATCCCCTTGCTCGTACTATGGATGCTCCAATTCAAATTTAGCCTCACATTTACCACCAAACAGATGATTAAGAATAATTTTTATCATTCAAAAGAATAAGATCAATTATCTAAAACAAAAGAGAGAATTATTTTCTTCTCATCACTGAAAAAGGTGGTTCCAAGGAAAATATGAAGAGACAGAATTAGATGGCTATGTAAAAATGCAGGTTCAGCTACTCACGGTCATGTTCCATCATGTATAGCGCATATTGTCACACCATAGCTTCCCCATGTATTCTTGCAGTTACAACCCTTGCACTAACAATAAAGTTTCTATTTGCATTCATCAATGTCTGCAAATAATAAGTACATTAAACTTGATCGCAAAAAAAATCAATTTAGTTCGTGATATTCAAAAGTGAAATTAAAGAACAATCATGAAACTGATGTGAAGAAGAAACAAATCATAAAACTCAACTTTTAAGCAAATTAGGACTGAAACTGAACCTTTGTAATCAGCAGTGAAACTCAGCAACTCTGTACTATGAAACTTTGTTCAGTTTACATTAGGGAGCTACTCATGTTGCTAAAGTACTATAAAACTCAGAAACTCTGTAGCTTCTCACGTTGCATCTCTGAAACTAAATTTAAAGCCCTCTGGAAGTTTTTTGGCTTTCCGATTGATCTTACCACTAAGATTACAAAATCCAGGAGGAATAGTTTGCAAGCACTATTTTAGCAGCCACAGGTGACAACCACTGAAAACACTGAAAAAAACCCATCAGTAATCCCTGCCCAGCAAAACAAACTTGCCGGACCATGCACAGTTAACAGGATGGAATTCAGGCACACACACACATACACACACACCTTATTATCGGAACAAGCGTCAAAGCAACCAGAACCACATTCAGTGAGACTCCATATCCTTATCACCGTCATGTACATTAAAATGAAATTATATGATTACAGAAAGTAGTCCATATTGAGACCCGTAAAGTTTTATGACCTTAAACCTCAACCCTAGAAGGTAATAAATTCAATTGGGCTCATGGGCTTGTGTGATTTTAAAGCACTATATTACTGATCTGCAATTTCATCATTGCTTGATCGGCAATTTCAGCAGATCTTCCGGATATCAGTTCGGAAACAATGAATCACATGATCCTTTGATGGACTCCACCCAGGAAATATGCACATGGAACGTATCATCTCTGCTGCCAGTTTATCTTTATCAAAAGCAAAATTAACAAACAGTTAGCCAGCAGAGTTTTGATGCGTCTCATCAGTGCATGTGCATCTGAAGAAGCAAAAATAAAGTAGGAGCAACAATCTGTTAGTGCCATTCATTCATCAATCCAGTTAAGGCACATCAATATGTAGATTGAAATTCATGAAAATAATTACCATGTTCAAGAAAAGAAACCAACAGGCCTTCAACGTTGAGGTTGAGTGCCTCTCTCTCTGCTCCCGCCGTTGCTTGAGAAGTTACTGCTTCAGAGCATCAGCACCATGCCCGTTCAGCAGATCCGCTAGATCAGCAGGCAGATGCTGGCGCTGTGTAAATCGCCAGGGGAGCGATGGAGTGAGGGGTGTTCACTCGCTCGGGGTCGACGGGGTCGGGCTGGTTGAGGACGCAGATCGGGGTGGAGCGAGGACGACTGTGCCAGCGCAAATGATGAGGACGACGACGCAGATCGGGGATGGGGCGAGGACAAAGATGCGAACAGCGAGTGCGGCTTCGCGGAAGGGGGGAAGAGGGGGGGGGGGGGGGGGGGGGAGGGGGGGCTCGGAGGGAGCAGGAGTGGCGGCGGTGGGAGCGGTCCTGGTTTGCCGACGGGGAACGGGACCAGGAGCGCTTCCGCTCGCGCTCGCGGCGGCGGTCGCGGTCGTGATCCCTGTCGCTGTCCCGCTCCCGCTCCGTCTGCCGATTCCTTTCCTTCGCGAGGGTCGCACGGGCGGCGAGTGATTTCTTTCCTTTCCTACGCAAGCGGGAGGTGGACATCGCAGGGGAAAGGCAGGACGACGACGCGAAAAAAAGTCGGACGAAAAAATTGTCTATACTTCGTTCTTATTAGTAATAGACTAGGTAGCGTACTCGTGCATTGCTACAGGACGATTAACTTCTATACTAAAAGTACATGGATCACATGATAAAATAAAATTATAACAAAAATTAAAGGTTTCACAAGTCTCAATAGTCAGAATCATTCACAAGCAAATAATATCAGACTGAAAGAAACCTTAATTTTTGGGCATGTTGCAGCGAGAAACTTTCTTGCTGAAGAAGACAAGGCCATCTACAAAAATGTCTTTCTTGGCCATTCAAAAAAAATGGCTCTATTTGCCTGAACTTATCAGCCAGCTATTTAACAGTGTTTTTTCTCTCACAATAATCAGCCAGCTAGCCATACAATCCAGCCATCCAAACAAAGTCAATGTCTTTTTCAGCAGGAGGCCCCTCTACGGAAATAACAGCTTTGGTAAAGGAAGGATGAAGGAGGAACATTCCTTTCAAATGTGTCCATTGCTTATGAGAAGTATGGTTTCTTTGGTTATAAAAAAAAATAGTTAGGTAATAATGTCATTGACTCCTAAAAAGAGCATTGTCCACAAAGAAAAAAAAAACAACTTGGCAAAGTCCCCGCGAGTTGCCACGGACAGCTAAACTTTTAAACTAAAAACACAGATTGCACGCTGCAAAATTAAATATCAATATTCATTTAATTCAAAAGGTGAAGTTCATGAAATTAACAGTCACAAAGAGCGTAGTGTCATAAGATCACAAACTCTATTGTATGGCACTTTCATATGTCAACTTCATGTAGTCACTCAACTTGGAATCTACAATTATTAACATGCTCATAAATCCATAATATGCAAACAAGAGAAAGATAAGCGATGTCGTGACTAAATATTTACATACCCTTAAGAAAGGAATTTTGCAGCCTTCACATTTGAATGGTTCTCAAGCCATAAGCTAAGTAGTGTTCGATGTAGAGTGCTACAAATGTCTAAAATGGCATATGCGTATGAACGGAGGGAGCAGTATATTACCAGTACAGGGTGGTGGGGGAATACAAAGAACCACTGTTAGCTGGGTTCTCAAAATTGAAAAAAAAAAAAACTACAGGTAATACAACAATATAATAAGAAGAAAGATTATCCTCATGGGTGATCAAAAACAAAATAGCTGTGAGTCATTTTCTCTGTGGTATCTGCATCATCAGGTAGCCAAACAATAAGTAAAAAAAAACTCAGCAAGGGAAAATCAAGCCTTGATGGCATTACTCAACAATGTTTATACACTATCAGGCAAATGTTGACATTCATAGTAACATTAACTTAACAAAATTCTTATCAATAATATAGATGTGTAATCACAACTAATACATGCTTCATTTTATTTGGTATGCAACTATTCTCAGATGAAATCTAATGTACATACCTTCAGCCGATAACTTAGTTGATGATATGCCCTTCTTAGATTCACAAACAGTGGCAGATAGCATAGCCCCAGGTGCAGCTCGTTTAATCTCTTTATTGCAGAATCCAAGTCATCTCCACAAGCCTCAAGAGCCTTTTCAAGCAACTGAAATAATTTTGAAAATGAGAATCATACCAATGAAAATCAAGAACATCAAGCTACGATAAATCTATCCATCTCTGTTCACTACCGAGACAAGCTAAATATGCAAAAAAGAAGAATTTATGATTAGCAGCAAGACAACTCAAACAATATTGATCTAGGTACATAGTTACATTGAACTTGTGTAACTGAAAGCAGCATTTTAATTTTTAAAATAGATAATGCAGTGAGACTTTAATTGCACAACAAATGACATCATAGCCATGCTATCTTGAACCTTTCCTCAACCATGGGCCATGGCATAGCTCAAATCAAGAATCTTCTCAAAGAGTGTCCTTTTGTTTGACCTCCACACATGGTTTCACACATGACATTTCATCTATCCACTTAAGCCAACAACTTTTGATTAAGATTTAAGATGCAATGATTTGTTCTTAAATGTCAGCACAGAATGTGTACGCACTTGTGATCTGTGTTTCTGTGTAAAATAAATCTGAGATGTGAAGGTAAAATCAGTATCACAAAGCATCCTGAGCTAAACAGACGGCTACAAGTAATATTTCTGACACCCAACATTTAAGCTATTAATTATAATTTGATTGGAGGGAACCTCAAGGGAATAGAGTTGATAAACATGATTAAAAGACATTTAATTTAAAAGCTGATAAGCATTTTCTCAAATATTCGAAGCTGTATATTTCGTCTTATAGGCATGGTGCGATACAAGTTGTATAACTATAGAAGTAGCCACTGTTTACTGCATGTTACTCCTTCCATTCCAAATTAAAGACATTTTGGCTTTTCTAGATACATTATTTTTATTGTGCGTCTAGACATAACGTATCTAGAAAAGGCAAAACATCTTATAATTTAGAATGGAGGGAGTACAATGCAAATATGTTCCAGGCAATAAGCGAATAGACAACCGCTGCAGATTTCATTTTTCTGCCAAGAACAATTGTTGAGTAGACTGAATGTCCGCATATTTCCGCTAGAATGATTCTCATATATATATTATAGTAGTTTTCTTCTAATGGTGTTAAATAGTCCAATTGTATTCCACAAGAATATAGATGAGAAATAAACAACAATAAGTATATTATAGATGAAAATTTGATCTTACCATTTATTCTTCAGTAGTAGTCCACGTGAAATAATACTCAGATCCTTCTTTCAGTCACTAATAATTATTCCATCTGCAATATGCAGCACTGTTGTCAGAACATAGTCAACAATTGATATTGCAAGCCGATGGCATGAAATTTCTTTAAGCAATTCAAAATAAATTCTAATTTAACAAAGCTAGGTAATAAAAATTATAAAAAAAGTAAGAACATTTACTGATTTCTTTCCTTACCTTTTCTGCACAACAATAGTTCAATACACACGAAGTTACAGTGGGAACTTATCAAAATCATACAAAAAACTTTAAGAGGATACCAAAATCACAAAATAACAAGTTCATCAATTCCGATAGCATTTCCATTGTTCTTGCTTCCTGCACATGAGTGAGCGACAAATCAAAAGTTTGAATGATGAGTTGCAAGTTAAAACCACCAGCTAAGACACATGCAGGCATAACGATCTAAAGATATATAATGGCTACAAATATAAATTAAAGTAGATGCTGACTTGAATAAAAACTAACTCCTTTATACAGGCCGGAGACCAATCTACTAAAGAATAAGTGAAAAAAGAGGACCAGACAGTGCTTACCATATTATGCAACCGGTGATGCAGACGTTGGCGCATCCAGGCCCTCCTGACGATTCAATCATTTTTCACAATAGATGGTGTTAGTTGTCAGTATCAACGTGTACTCAAGAAGAACGCAAAGCACACAGGTACTTGTATGACTTAATGATGCACTTGCGAAGCGGGCCGAAGAGCAGAGCGACAACGCAAGTGGGCGATGCGCCATCATGGAAGGAGTAGCTCGAGTGTCGATAGGAGCTTGCTGAGGTTGGCTCATGTCGTGAAGAGACAGATGGACGCATCTTTCACCTGCAACTTGAGGCCGTCACAGCACGCGGTCGCAGGTGCACAAACGCTGATGAGCCTAAGCACCAACGAAGAATCACCAGCGTGGCTGTGCCAGGATTTGGCCCCCGCCACTCCACCATGTGCTGCAACCCATCACCGATGAAGGGCCACCTGATTGCTTGGATCGAAGGATCTGCCCATACCAGATCTACGGTCGCCCGCATCGGATCTCAGGCTCTCAGCCCTCCTGCATCGGACGATGTAGTGCACAACGGAGGAAGCCTCGGTGCTGGAGATGAAATCGAAAGAGAGGGAGAGGCGCGGATTAGCCTGGCGGCACTCCCTTCGCCTGGTGTCGCCACCATTCGCCCGTCTGCTCTCCCCTTGCGATCCCGTGCGACGGAGATGTGGATGGCGAGATCCCCGAAGCAGGGACGCGTGGGTCCGAGGAAGAGGACATTGTCGTGCGGGGAGGAGGAGGCGGAGGCCGGGAGCGGGTCAAGGGCTCAAGGCACAGTTCCGCTGACGGTCGAACGATCAATTTTTATTAGAATTTTAAATATATAAAAGATATATGAAAACATACTAGTTTAGGATTTTAACTGATAGTTTTCACGAGTTTTGCATGTTCTGTATTTTTCAGGGACTATTCCAGAAAAAGCATAAAAGAGAGATTAAAATACGTAATTATTACGAAATGTAACCGCGAAGGAAACATCATCACGAAGACCCCGAAAGAGTGTAGAAGGTACTCGAAGCAACCTAGGGTCGAGCCCTGGCCAGGTGGGGCCAACCGGCCCAGGGGTGGGGCCGGCCGGCGCCCTCCTAGGGTTTTGGCGCCGCCTTCTGGAGTCTTCCTCCACCGCCTCTTAGGAGTCATTTCGGCCCTTATTTCAAGCCGGTTTGATCCTACGGCGCACGTGTATCCCACCGGGCTATAAATAAATGGGCTGACCTCCTGGAGGCATCAATCAATCAATCATTCATCGAAGGCAACAAGTCTTCAAGCCGTCAAGAGCCTATTAGTTCATCAAAATCCTTCTAGTTCATAGTTCTAGTCTAATTAGATTAGAGAGTAGAGGAGATCTAGTTCTTCGGCGGGATCTGGAGCCCCGACGATCATCTGGAGCGCAGAGTTCCGTATAGTTCTGGTTCTTTCTCTATTATTGTATTCTTCATTATGATTAGGAAAACATTGTTTTTAATAGTTCATATGTTCTTGATTACATTAGTCTTTGTTTATTTTAATTATATGTCTAATATAGTTGGTTTGATCTTATTGAATTCATGTAATTGCTCGTATAGCGTTTATCCAAACGATCGTTGGGTAGATGATGAACAATGTGTATACGTGGTGTCTAGATATTTCGTTTATCTGTGAGTGCACCCTGATGTGTCGGGTCGTGTGGTAGTTCGCGTAGGTGACAGTTACGTTGATTCTTCTTTACTCTACCCCCGTATGTAGGCAAGCAGGCACGGTCGCGAAGTTGGGTGATGACTCTGTTTCACACCTTTCCTAAATGATGCCTTTTGCATGTGATCATGATATAGGACTAACCTGACAATGATTGCTAGATATAATTGCACTAGTTAGAGTTATTCATTGACGTAGTTATAGAATTACCTTAGATATTAATTTCTTAGTTTATCCATTAGCTAATTATTACTATGACTAGAAAGTGCTCTGATGTTTATCTTTATGATGCTTGATCATACTTATCACTCTATTTATTTTTATTACCTTGTGACCTCTACCTGTTACGAGTAGAGTATATGACATTGGTAATTTCACTTATTCATTGTATATAGTGGTTATCAATATAATAGATTGTAGTTTATCCAAGTCCTTCCGAGTGGTATAAATATAAATCAATAACCTGGTAGAACTCCTAGGTAAAATGTTACAATGGTATAATTATCTGTCCGCTTACAGAATTGTTCTTAAGTTATATTTATTTATATTTGTACCTAGTCACATGGAATAATATGTAAAACCTTTATTTATTCTTAGCATATATAATTTGGATTGACAACCCACCTCATGGTAAAGAATGTTGGTAATAGATAAGTGGCTTGTTGCTAATGATGAGTTAATTAAATACCATACATCTTCTAATTTCGTCTCTAGTGTTAAAGGTTATAAAGTTATATTGAACGACGTTAGTAGATGTCAACAGATACGAGCACGCGGAGCAACAGTGCAGGTCGAGTCGCGACGTGAGCGCGCGGAGCGAGGCGTGTGGTGGAGGAGCAAGACTTCGCCCGCCGCGTCGGTGCCAGGCGGCGGGAGCGAGGTGGCGGGGAGGTGGAGCAGCGGGAGGTAGTTGCAGTGATTGATTCCACGGTTAGTAACAAGCATGGTGAAGGGAAGGGTGGGCTTACCGCATAGTGAGTGCAGCGGCGGCGGCGACGACGACGCGATGGCAGCAGAGGACGGACCCTCCCTCCCTTGCCCTTCCTCTCCTTGCTCCCGTTCCCACTGCGCACGGCGCGGCGTGCCCGAGTATTGCTACGGTGTGCTACGGCGTGGGTGACGGAGTGGAGGCGAGGGCGACGTCGGAGGAAGGAGCAAGGAAGAGAGAGGGCAGGGATGGGGCGCTGAATTGTCGGGAGCACGTGATTTCTGCTGGGGGACTTTCCTTTTCGTCGCACGGACGGGGGCAGGGCGAAACGGAGCAAGGGTCACAGGGGAGGGCAGAGCGACGACCGCAAAAAAAGCCACACCAAAAACTGATCTTATCTTTAGTCTTATTAGTTGTAATAGATAGATTAATTAATAAGTAGATAGAGACTACAATATGAGTTGCGTGCCTCACTTGATTACACTAAAAAAATAATCGACGTATATTAACCTTGTTTTCTCCATGTACACGTATATGCATCGAGTCACGCATACACAAATAGGATAATCTACATCCTCGTAACTCCAATTTAGGATCCAACCACGCCCCGGCTAGGACTCCGTGGGCTCATCTGACTTCGTGTCCACGACACCTCGACAACAGCAAGCCAGATCCCATCAAGCAAGCTACGTCGAGCTCAGAGCCGTCAATCAAGTTAAATCATATTTTTAATATTTTTCTACATATCCTTCGATTTCCATTTATCTCCGGATATTTTCTACATAAGCCCTGACCACGCTCGGTCACTCAGCCGACGAGTTCTCGATAAGCCCCGACCATGCTCGGGCAGTTATCATCAACGGGACGTACGCCCTGACTACCTCGGGTCGTCATCGCCATCGCTAGCGTAAGCCCTGACAACGCGAAGGCAGCAACGCCAACACGTAAGCCCCCGAGACGCCTGGGCTGTTAACCTTCGCTACTACATAAGTCCCGAGGACGCTTGGACAGCTTTAACAGCGTCTCCATAAACCCCAACAACGTTCGGGTACTCGCCGCCGACTTCTTCACAAGCTCCGACAACGCTCGGGCACCTCGCCTACGGATCTCCATAAGCCCCGACCACGCTCGGGCACCTCGCCTACGAATCTCCATAAGCCCCGACCACGCTCGGGCACTCACTGAGGATTTTTCTCCACAAGCATGAAGACAAATTCATAATATTGCCTCTCTGCTTTCTTCGCCAAAATCAACATCATGTACTACCCATTGTACATATTTATTTTGTAGGAACTCTTCGCCGGATGCTCGTCGCCGCTCCTCGCCGTCCTCGCGCTGGTCGGACTACACCTCCGACCAGGCGGGGGACTCGTCGCCGCTCCTCGCCGACCTCGCGCTGCTCGGACACCACCTCTGACCACGCTGGCACTCGTCGCTATTCCTCGCCATCCTCGCGCTGCTCGGACTTTGCCTCCGACCACGCTGGGGACTCGTCGCCGCTCCTCGCCGTCCTCGCACTGCTCGGACACCATCTCCGACCACGTTGGGGACTCGTCACCGCTCCTCGTCGTCCTCGCGCTGCTCAGACACCGTCTCCGACCATGCTGGGGACACGTCGCTACTCCTCGCCATCCTCGCGCTGCTCGGACACCGTCTTCGACCACGCTAGGGGCTCGTCGCCACTTCTCGCCGTCCTCGCGCTGCTCGGACTTTGTCTTCGACCACGCCGGGGATTCGTCGCCGCTCCTCGTCGTCCTCGTGCTGCTCGAACACCGTCTCCGACCATGCTGGGGACTCGTCGGCGCTCCTCGTCGTCCTCGCGCTGTTTGGACACCGTCTCCGTCCACGTTAGGGACTCGTCGCCGCTCCTCGCCGGTCCTCGCGCTGCTCGAACACCGTCTTCGACCACAGTAGGGACTCGTCGCCGCTCCTCGTCAGTCCTCGCGCTGCTCGGACACCGTCTCCGACCACGCTGGGCACTCGTCGTCACTCCTCGCCGTCCTCGTGCTGCTCGAACACCGTCTCCGACCACACTGGGGACGTGTCGCAGCTCCTCGTCGTCCTCTCGCTGCTCGGACTTCGTCTCCGACCACGTTGGGGACACGTTTCCACTCCTCGTCGGTCCTCGCCCTGCTCGGACACCGTCTCCGACGACGGTGGGGACTTGTCGCCGCTCCTCGTCAGTCCTCGCGCTGCTCGGACACCGTCTCCGACCACGTTGGGGACTCGTAGCCGCTTCTCGTCGTTCTCGCGCTGCTCGGACACCGTCTCTGACCACACTGGGGACTCGTCGCAGCTCCTCGTCGTCCTCTCGCTACTCGGACTTCATCTCCGACCACGCCGGGGACTGTCCGCCGCTCGTCGCCATCGTCTCGCTGCTCGAACTTCGTCTCCGACCATGTTAGGGACTCGTTGCTGAGCCATCGTGTCACTCCACGCTGTTCGGATCAGGGTGCTGATCTTGGGCAGCACATCGGGGGTCTTGATATGTGCCTCGCCATGGCCAGGGACTTCGTCAGCACCTCGCCGTACTCGAGGATTTTCAGGATTTCAGATTGTTTTTTGGACCCTAACATCACGTGACTACATCACCTATTATCAAGTTCGGGGACTAAGTGGCTACACTTCACCTAGCAGTGAATGTAGTGCTTCTATTTGGATCTACACTCCTTATTGACTGCATCATCAAACGGAGTCTAAGTGGCTACACTTCACCATAGAGAAGCTCTTTTTCAAATTTTTCTGAGCTCCTTACATTCGTCTGATCAAGCAACTCCGAAGACGACGACGCGTCAGCACGGACCTGCACCTCCCGATGAATGCAAGGTGCTCGAAAACTAGCTGTGGGGGTATAGACCCGTATACCCGCACGGCACTACATGGGCCGCACTATCAGAGGTGACCCGGCCCAGAAGACGAAGACGTGCGGCATAAGGCACTACACCGCATGGTTATTGTACCAATTTGGCTAGTTTAATTGTAACCTTGTCCCTTCAGACTATATAAGAAGGGGTATGGATCCAACATCTTGACAGATCATACCAACTCAACTCATAGCAATACAATCCATAAGAACACATGGCATATGGTATTACGCCTCGCAGCGGTCTGAACCTGTATAAATCGTGTGTCTTACGCTCTCTGTGTTACGCTTGCTCATCTCAGGCGCACCTTCATCGATCATCTACTACCTTGGACATACCCCGTGATAGACTATCGACGATATTCCGTCGACATATGCCGACACTTAATTGGAATCGCTGTAAGTGGCGTCGGTGAAAGATCTGAGTTGGCTAGAGGGGGTGAATAGCTTAAATAAAAATTCTACAAACCACTAGAACAAGTGATCAGTACCACAAACGGCTATAATTGCTAGGCTAAGGCAACAACTAGACTAAGCAAGCCACCTACACAATTCTAGTTAACACTAAGCCTTAAGCCACACAAGTTAACTAGCACAAGCAAGGCAACAACACAACTACACAAAACTAGCAAGCAAAGAACCTAACTACTTTGCACTAAGGTAAAGGGACGTCCTTATGATTTATACCTTTGCCTTGAGATGAAACCATTCACCGGGATAATCAACAAATCACTCACTCGAAGGTGAGGATATCAAGATGAAGACCAAGATTTATCCCCGGGGTTCACATGCATGCCGGCACGCTATGTCCCCGTTGTGTTGACATCAACCGGTGGTCCGGTGGCTAATCGGTATCACACACCGAGCCTACACAAGGCACCACAAGGACCTACCACGGAGGAAGTAGCTCAATGACACGAGCAATCCACTAGAGTTACCTTTTAGCACTCCGCTTGGGGTAGGCACGAACCCCTCACAATCCACCGGTGTGAGTGTTGACGGTCGTTAAATACCAATTTTATACCGTCAACTAATGCCTAGGGAAGGACAATAATAGAAGCATAGGGGTTATTACTGACAAATTCCATGAGTTTTGGTGAATTGTGTATTTTCTAGGGATTATTCCAGAAAAGCTTAAAAGAAGGATTAAAGTGCTTAATTACCACGAAACTTAACCGCCAAGGAAACATCATCACTGGAACACTAGAAGCCTCTGGAACACACCTGAAGCGACCGGGGCCCAAACACCACCAGGGTGGGGCCGGTCGGTGCCCCTCTAGGGTTTCGGCCCCGCCTTCTGGAGTCTTCTTCCGCTGCCTCTTTGGAGTCATCTCGGCCCTTTGTTTAAGTTGGTTTGATCCCACGGCGCACGTTCATTCCACCGGGCTATAAGTAAAGGGTTAGACCCCCTCCCAGAATACCAATTCATTCCTCCTGCTTCATTTGTCAAGAGTAGACAGAAGTTAGGGTTTCCAGAGATTAGAAATAGGGCTCTAGTTCTTCAAGTTCATAGTTTAGGCGTCTAGTAAGGTTCAAGTAGAGTTGGACGCTACGCTCGGGATTCCAAATCTGTTCGTCTGGAGATCGGTAATCTTATCTTGTATCTCATTATGACTTTGCTCTATTTTAATATATTGCTACTTATTCAGTTCTTAGTTTATTCTAATTGCATATTCGATATAGTTGTGATTGGTGATGATTATTGTCATTTGATCGTAAAGCGCCTAATCCAGTACTCGAGTGAGTTAGGTGGTGTGTATTATGTAGACGTGGTGTCTAGATATATTACATACCTACGGAGACACCCTGACGTGCCGGGTCGTGTGGTAGTCTGCGTAGGTGACAGTTGCGTTGGTTCCTCTGTAGTCCACCCCTCGTACGTAGGATGAGCAGAACGCAGTTGCGAAGGAGGTGACCCTTGTATCTTAATATACTCATTAGATGATGCTCCTTATAATGTTTTCTGAGTTGATTATGCTATAAATGGAAATGTGTAATATGGCGTAGGCTGTAGACTTTGTATTTAGTAATTACATAGGTTTTCTTTACTTTAGCCGAATCTCGAGATTGTCTTACTACATTAGTGAGTCTCTATATTCTATCTCTGGAATACCATTTACCTGATTTACTCAGTTATCATTTACCATTTATCATTGACTTATTTATCGCTAAAGCCCTAGAGTTATGGGTTATCATATGTCTGCACATTTATCTTTCCAATCATTATAGTAGATTATCCTAATGAGTAGAATGCCCCTTTATCCTTCTGGCATAAAACAAATCAACGATACTCGGAATACTTACCGGGTGAAGTGTTACAATGGGAGAATTATCTGTGCGCTTGCGGATATATTCTATAGTATTATTTTTGGAGGCAAGTGAAGATTATTTTACCAATGGTTTTTAGCATCATGTTAGGGATGACAACTTAACGTGAAGTGATGTTAAAAATACCAACAAGCATTTCTGGCGCCGTCGCTAGGGATGGCAATTGTATTCATTAGGATAATTTATTGAGTTCATTGATTTGATTTGCCAGGATATTTATTCTAGAATTTCATATAGGAGAGTTCTTCATAGATAATATTATAGAAAACACAAAAATAACTATAGACATAAATACTTATAGATAACCATAACCTTTTGCTTTAGCAGACTTACCCGTGTTTTGTTTATGTTTAAATATCTTATATAGGGTAAGTGCAGGATTGGTTGTGTACTTTAACGTCTTATCAATCAGGAACAACCATAGGAAGAAGGGTCTTATATTATTTTGTGAAGCCTATGGCCGAGAAGACTCTACGTGAATTCTCTGCCCCAAGCACTGAGAATATTCGCGTTGGACCAATTTTTAACATTGGAGATCATGATTACGAGATCAAGCCAAGCCTCATCAAAATAGTGCAAGATATCACATTTAGTGGAAAGAAAGATAAAGATGCAAGTATCCATCTGCAGAATTTCCTGGAGATTGGCAACACCATCAACATCAAAGGCATTCCTCAAGACGTTGTGCTACTTCGTTTGTTTCCGTTCTCATTGGAGGGAAAGGCGAAGCAGTGGTTTTATCAAAATAAAGATCGAGTCAAGACATGGGTACAATGTTCAAAAGCTTTTCTAGAAAAGTTTTTCCAGTAGGCAAAACCAATGCTGTACGAGAAAAGATTTTAAAATTTTGTCAGCCGAAAGGTAAATCTATTCCAGAAGCCTGGGAACGTTTTCAAGATTATATATCAGATTGTCCCCATCATGGAATGGAAAAGTGGTTGCTCATGCAAATATTTTATCACGGACTAACTCAAAGGTCACGTGAGCAACTAGATGCCACTGCTGAAGGATCATTTATGTCACTCACCCGTGGAAGAGCTGAAGATATTATGGTAAAGATAGCAGAAAATCAGAATTGGACAAACAACACTCAGACATGCCATAAGAGTGAAGAAGTTTCAGAGGAAGTGTGTGCACTGTCAACCAAGATGGATGTACTGTTGAACTGGTTAGAGCAAAGAGCCAATCATAAAAGAGATCGTCAAGCTATTCAAAATGAATTCAATTCCCAGAATCAATATGAAGGATCTTTAGAAATTGAGTTTGCAAATTCCCCAGAAGATATTAGTACAGTAATCAAGTCTACTTCTCAGAAACAAGGATGGAATCAACCTCGGTCAACCAACCAAGGTAAGTACCAGGGCAATTATAATTTTTCAAATCAGAGACAACCACCCTTAAGAGAATTAATATTAGAACAAGCTAGAATTAATGAAAGTATTTATAAGAAGCTTGCTTTTAATGATAAAGTTTTAGAAAGAATTAATTCTAAGTTGGATAATTTCTCTTCTGCTGTTGAAGATCAAATATTATTTAATAAAAAGATAGAATTACAAATTGCACAATTATCTTCTATTTTGTTTACCACTAACCATGAACAAATAAAAGGAATATCTACTAGAGGAGGTAAGTCGACACGTGATCCACCTTACCCAAAAGGGGCACGTAGACCATCACATTTAGTGCAGGTAGAAGAAGAGATTGAAAAGGACAACAGAGAAGAAGAAGTTATACCACCTTCATAACCAGTTGAACTACAAGATCAAGAATTAACTCAAGATTTTCATGACACAACCCTCCTACCGTTTCCACGCAGAAAAAGAAGAGCTAAAACAGATGATCAATTTGGTAAGTTTGTAGAGGTAATTCAGAAATTGTATGTCAATATTCCATTGTTAGATGCCATGCAGGTACCTACATACGCGAAGTATCTTTGAACCATCCTCAACAACAAAAGACTACTACCTTCTACTGAAGTTGTCAAGCTAACGGAGGAGTGCAGTGAGGCAATTCTGAGTTCTCCTATTAAGAAGAAGGATCCAGGGTGTCCCACTATTGATTGTTCAATAGGAGATCAGATGTTCGAGAATGCTTTATGTGATCTTGGAGCAACTGTCAGCGTCATGCCTAAGGCCGTCTTCGACAAACTCAACTATTCTATGCTCACACCAACCACGATGTTTGCAATTAGCTGACCAATCGGTCCGCTATCCCGCTGGAATCGCAGAAAATATTCCGGTAAAAATCCGTAACTTTTTCATTCCTGTAGATTTTGTAGTACTTGACATGCAGGAAGAGAGGAAGATACCTCTCATCCTCAGGCGACCATTCCTAAAAACTGCAAATGCAACCATCAACGTCAGAGCTGGAGAGATCACATTCACCATCAATAGGCAAGAAGAGCGATTCGCATTCAAGCCAAGACTGGAGCAATGCCAAACGTTGAAGTGTCATGAAGAACAAGATGCAACAACATCTCTGACACCGGATATGAATCATGAAGAATAATTCAACTGGAGATGTCTAGATCGGCGGACTCAAAAAACCTCGAACCTTCGCCGGGAGGTAACTCGGTAGTTATCGGTAATTTAATTCTTGCATTGAAATTCCTCTTAAATTGCATTATTAAAAAGAAATAAAAATAAGCATAGCATGATTAAAGCGTAAGCCCCATGCGATTATTACTAACGGAGTGTTAAACCCCCGTCAGTGAAATTTACTGTGGTGACAGAAAATTATAAAAAGACCATCATTAGAATTCTAATTTTTTATATATTCATAAAAGTAATTTAGTTTTTCATTCTTGTGTCATTATATGGTATAAATACGGGAAACATATGAGGCCCACCATCATCACATCAAGTCATCTCAAGCATTATCATTATCCACTACCCTCCATTCATCCCATTCACCAGAAAGAGCACTCAAGCACATGCATTTGGAAGGTGGTGTCGACATTCTTCAAAGTAGAGAGCCAGAGAGCACCAGGTGGGGCCGGCCAGCCCCATGCCCACGCCGGCCGGTGCCCCTCCTCCTCTTCTCTACCTCCCACTTCTCTCACTCACTCATTCACTCACTCACACACCAGAGAGCACAAAGCTACTCTGCTTTGTTGCTCGAAACTTCGAACTTTCACAAATCCTTCATTTGATTCAAGTATAAGCAAGGAAAGGGGTAGAGAAGAAGATTAGTAAGAACACCTAGTAGAGAGATTGCCACTTCAAT
This sequence comes from Eremochloa ophiuroides, assembly GCA_038502445.1. Classification (NCBI taxonomy): domain Eukaryota; kingdom Viridiplantae; phylum Streptophyta; class Magnoliopsida; order Poales; family Poaceae; genus Eremochloa; species Eremochloa ophiuroides. The sequence continues at coordinate 31,829,077 of JAHLJS010000006.1, read as the reverse complement.
TTCTCCTCTCCACTTATTCTTGCTTGTTCTTATTTTGTTCTTATGTTCTTGTTTGTTCTTGTCGTGTTCTTCGTGTTCTTCATTCTTCAGGCAAGATGAGCAATAGAATGAAATGTGCCATTCGATCCCTTGGAAGAGCCTTCTCACGCCACACAACACGAAGTCAACCATCATCACAAGTGCCATCGTTCGTCGGCTCCGACATGAATATCGATCCTCCATCACCCTTCACGTATGACAACCCTTCATCCTCTTCCCAACAGGAAGAGAGGTATGAGCTCACAATCATCACTCAAATTTCATTACCAACTAGACCGCAGAGGGAGATATTAAATGTGGTTAAAAACAACGAATTTACGGATACTCTAATTTTTTATGCCACTTTGCTCCATGAAACCGGAATGGATTCCGAGTTTGAGCTTATTTTAGAAATGTTGGATGGGAAGGTGCATGGCAAATTAATGAGCAGGGTAGCAAGTTACTCACTATATAATTTATTAGCACCCTACACTTTGATGATGATGAGGTTAATTTTAGAATGTTTAATAAACCTTTCACCCTCTCATGGAAAACTCTTAGTTTAGCACTAGGATTCAATAATCAGCGTGTGGTCAATATAACTGAAACTCTCCAAGACTTTGATAAAAATGATTTTTGGGAGAGCATCACTGCAAAGAAACCTGAAAGAAAACAAAAATATACTACTGAAGAAGTCCATCACCTCACACAAAGGTTTATGCTTAAGTGGCTAGCTTTTACATTCTTTCCTAGAGAGGAGTTAAATACTATCAAACAGGATGAGCTGCATTTGTTATATATCATGATTAAAAAGAGGAAGGCGTCACCTGAAAAATAATATTGAATTATGGGAAAACTGTCCCTTCCATGAAAAAGTGCAGTATTTCTTTTACTTCCTGGATTACACGTTTAGCTGTAGGGCTTAGGTTTATTATCAAATGCTACACTTGTTTACATTTCTGATGCCCGTAGAATTATTGGTTATGATTTTTTCTTTCGTGCTCACATGCTCAGACATAAGAATAATAAAATAGTTATGATTTATAAAAATTTTGACAATGAGTACGAACTACCAGACAGGGAGTTAGGAATTTATTCTGTTTAGAATTTTATTTTTTCGGCTGGTGGAGCTAATATTAGCAGGTGTCCGTCCGCACGCATCAGTAGGGCGCCGAGAACTAATTTAACAGGAGCTGACTCAGCACCATCTGGGCCAGGTTATTTCCACTATGTTAATTTTGGTGAACAGGGATCGACGCAGGAGCCACGCCAGCAGTGGACTGCACATGTGAAAGGTCCTAAATGGCTAGAGGGGGGTGAATAGCCTATAAAAATCTACAAACAACATTTAACAAGTCGATTAGTAACAATAGCAAGCTTTGCAAAGCACTAACTCTAAACTATGCTATGCAAGCCACCTAGACAAGTATACTACACTATGATCACTAGTTCACACTCAAAGGCTATGTCACTACTATACATTACTCCTAAGTGAGCAACTAACTAACAAACTACACAAGAGAGTAAGTACACAAAAGTAAAGAGTAGAGGTGATTTCAATACCCCCGTTGTAGAGAAGATATGAAGTCCAATATAACCAATCAATCAAATACAAGGGAAATACTCGGTAGAGAGACGACACAAGATTTTTTACCGAGGTTCACTTGCTTGCCGGCAAGCTAGTCCTCGTTGTAGCGATACACCCACTTGGAGGTTCACGCGCTAATTGGCATCACACACCAAACCCTTCTCAAGGGTGCCGCACAACCAACACAAGATGCGGATCCACCAAGCTACGAGCAATCCACTAAAGATGTCTTTCGTGATCTCCCGCGGGGATAGGCTCAAGAACCCCTCACAATACCTTGATCGGAGGCGGAGACAATCACCAACTCCCCTCAACGATCCTCGCAGCTCCAAGCCGTCTAGGAGTCGGCAAACTCCAAGAGTAATGAGAAAAACCGCTGCGAATAACCACTACCAAGTGCCTCTAGATGATCTCTATCAATGCAATACATTTGATGCTCTCCAAACTCACCAAATGATGATTACAATTAAGTAGGATGAGTGAGAGTGGAGTGAGAAGGCTCACAAGTGTGCTATGATGTTCAGGAGTGCCAAGAGCTGCTCCCCAAACTAGTCAAGTGACTATTTATAAGCCACACACAAGAAAATAGCCGCTTAGACTTCACTGCGTACCGTCGGACTGTCCGACGGCCAGACCGTCGGACTAATCGGCACGGGCCGACGCCCCGGATGAACGCCACGTGTCACTAGCCGTTTGAAGTCGAACGTTGGATCACAACGGCTAACTTCCCGTGCTAAACGAACCGTCGGACGGACGATCGTCGGACTAACACCCGCGGTCCGACGCCCACTGCCACTGCACCGTCGGACTGAAATTACACGGCGCGTCGGACTAACTAACGCGGCTGTCCGACGCTTCCAGAGAGCTCCCCGAGCCCTGAAAACCGTCGGACGTTGCTCCGACGCTCACCGTCGGACTAACGCCGAGAGTCCGACGCTCTCAGAGCTCGCCACGTGTCATCTCTCGCACGATCTGCACTGTCGGACGCTTCGGCTAATGGTCCGACGCTCAGAAACTAAGCGTCCGACGCTCTCAGCAGTGTTAGCCGTCGGACCGAGGCTAATGGTCCGACGATCTGAGACTCTACGGTCCGACGCTATGTTTTCTTAGGATTTTCACTGAAACCTTTCACCCTTTGTTCCCATGTGCTAACACCAAGTGTTCTACACCTTGTGCACGTGTGTTAGCCTTTTCCAAAAGAGTTTTCCAAGGGTTTGTTAGTGTCACTAGCATCTATATGCAATGCAATGATCATGAACACCTAGTGGCACTTGATAACCGTATTTCATCAACGATTTCGCCCCTCTTGATAGTATGGCTATCTATCCTAAATGTGATCACTCCCTCTATGGAGTATTGATCACTAAAAGCAAAAGGGCTCCTATGGATTATACCTTTGCCTTGAGCTCCTAACTTTTTCACCATCTCTTAATGAAGCTTGTGGACTCCTTTTGATGATGGACTTATACCATTTGCATGGATGCCGTCAATAGGGCTTTCTCCTTTATTGATGGGCTTACACCATTTTCATGGACGCCGTCATTGCCCTTCACTTGTGGCCTCCACGGACCCGGTCCTTTGCTCCATCTTGCTATTTGCTAATCAATTCTCATGAAACACTTAGAGCAATTATTAGCAAACTAGGTTTCATCAATTACCCAAAACCAAACATGGGCTTTCAATCTCCCCCTTTTTGGTAATTGATGACAACCTTCACAAAGATATGAAATGAAAACCAAGTTTGCACTTTGGTAGTATTAGCTCCCCCTACATATGTGATTCCTTGTGTTTGGTTCAATTTTTCACATATGCATGAATTTAAAAGTTTGGGTGAGCTACCACTATCAAATGATGCTAAGGTATATAGAATGGACCTTTGAAGCGTGATACCATCGGAGTTGCGGAAATATACCATCCTTAGCACCATTGTTCACTAGTCATGCATCACAAACTCAAAGTACCTCGTGAGATCAACATTTAAGTAAAAGAGGTACTTTGTATGACATGTAAGTCCTATGCATGCTAGTTTGTCAAATCACCATTCAAATCCTATTTCTAAGCATTTCACCAATCAAGTAAGTATAGAAATTGAAGTTTTGACAATGCAACAATTCATATGTTAATGCACACACAAATGCAACAACTTATTCATGAGTTTGCTCCCCCTACTTATGTGCTTTCAAATTTTTAATTGACCCCTTTCCTTTCTTATCTTTGTGACTTTCTTCTCCCCCTTTGTCAACAATCACCAAAAATGGTGCAAATTATGGGAGTATCAAGTCAATAAATGGGGTTTAGTTCATTTTCACATTGGTTCAATCTAGATCATTTGCCTAGAATATGTAACTAAGTTTGATCCAAGGACAAGCTTCTTCACACCTCACTAGTAGGGTTATCTTGACCATGTTAAGTTACACATCATGAGCTCATGTTCTAGATTCAACACTAGGTTTGCAAGCCCATCAATATGTCATATGCTACCACTTGATCATACAAGCATAAAGAACAAAAGTGGTACCATATATACATGAAAGCATTTTGACTTTTCATGAATGAGCCTATAAGATGCATTTCATGTCTACATGAACTAGACAATTTCTTATCAAAGTATGAATGCCATGTCAACCAATTTTACCTTGCTTTTTATCGAAGAAGAGGCATGTCATATAATGTGGAATGCTTTTCACTTCATGTTGGAGTAGTCTAGTATGTTTAGCTCATTTCTCAACTTGCAAAATATTGACTCATCAAGTGGCTTGGTAAAGATATCCGCTAATTGATCTTCGGTACCAACACTTTCAATTGCAATGTCCACTTTGATTTGGTGATCTCTAATGAAGTGATGCCTTATGTCAATGTGCTTTGTTTTTGAATGTTGCACGGGGTTGTTGGTTAGCTTAATAGCACTCTCATTGTCACATAGTAAAGGCACTTTCTTGTATTTCAATCCAAAATCACTTAAGGTTGCCTTCATCCAAAGCAATTGTGCACAACAACTTCTAGCACTAATGTACTCCGCTTCGGCTGTTGAGAGAGCAACACTATTTTGCTTCTTTGAAGACCATGATACAAGTGACCTTCCAAGCAATTAACAAGTTCCACTAGTGCTCTTTCTATCCACCTTGCAATCGGCATAGTCGGAGTCCGAATATCAAATAAGCTCAAAGTTGGACCCCTTAGGATACCACAACCCAACATCTTGTGTGCCCTTCAAATACCTCAATATTCTCTTTGCGGCTTTCAAATGACTTTCTCTTGGTGAGGCTTGAAACCTTGCACACATGCACACACTAAACATGACATCCGGTCGAGATGCGGTCACATAAAGGAGACTTCCAATCATTGATCTATATAGCTTTTGATCTACCATTTTGCCACTATCATCCAAGTCCAAATGCCCATTAGTTGCCATAGGAGTATTCATGGGCTTAGCATGTTCCAATCCAAATTTCTTCACCATGTCCCTTATGTACATTCCTTGACTTACAAATGTACCATTCTTCATTTGCTTAACTTGAAGACCAAGGAAGTAGCTAAGCTCACCAATCATGGACATTTCAAACTCACTTGCCATCATATTTCAAATTCTTCACAAAAATCTTGATTTGTTGATCCAAATATAATATCATCCACGTAGATTTGTAACACAAACAAATCTTTGCCAAGCTTTTTAGTGAAGAGAGTTGTATTAACCTTTCCCATTTTGAACCCTTTTGAGAGCAAGAAATCTCTCAATCTCTCATACCATGCTCTAGGTGCTTGCTTCAAACCATACAATGCCTTTCTTAGCTTGTATACATGGTTGGGTTTCTTCACATCTTCAAATCCGGGAGGTTGTTCCACATAAACCAACTCATTGATGTACCCATTGAGAAATGCACTCTTGACATCCATTTGATATAACTTGATGTTGTGGGTACAAGCATAGGCTAATAAGATTTTAATGGCCTCCAATCTAGCAACCGGTGCATAGGTTTCTCCAAAATCAAGACCTTCTACTTGAGTGTAACATTGTGCAATCAATCTAGCCTTATTCCTTATTACTATGCCATCTTGATCTTGCTTGTTTCTAAAAACCCATTTTGTTCCTATCACATTGTGTTTCTTTGGTTTTTCCACTAGCTCCCAAACTTGATTTCTTGTGAAATTATTGAGCTCTTCATGCATGGCATTGACCCAATCAATATCTTTCAATGCTTCCTCAATCTTGGTTGGCTCTATGGTTGACACAAATGAGAAATGCTCACAAATTTGAGCTAGTCTTGCTCTAGTTTGAACTCCACTTTGAATACCACCAATGATTTGATCCAAAGGATGATCCCTTGCAATAGAGACCTGTTGGAGAATAGGAACTTGATCATTGGATTAAGATGAACTAGCTTGTTGATCTTGCACTTGAGATTGATCTTGTGAGTCACTTGCACTTGCTTCATTTTCAACTTGCATACTAGTATGAATTGCACCATCATCTTCATCATCATTGACTTGCCTTGGCCTAATATCACCAATATCCATATCTTTCATTGCATTTGCCAAGTCATTACCTCTCACGTCACTAAGATTTTCAACTTCATCTTGAGAGCCTTGGGTTTCATCAAATTCAACATCATGTACCTCCTCAAGAGTACCACTAGCCAAATTCCAAACTCTATATGCCTTGCTTGTGGTTGAATAGCCAAGTAAGAAACCTTCATCACATTTCTTTACAAATTTGCTCAATCTTGTGCCTTTCTTGAGAATGTAGCATTTGCAACCAAAAACCCGAAAATATGCAATGTTGGGCTTTCTACCATTCAATAGCTCAAAAGGAGTCTTTGCAAGCATACCATGGCAATATAAGCGGTTGATGTAGTAGCAAGCGGTGTTGATCGCTTCGGCCCAAAAAGAATGACTAACATTGTATTCACTGAGCATTGATCTTGCCATATCTATCAAGGTTCTATTTTTCCTTTCAACAATGCCATTTGATTGTGGTGTATACTTGGGTGAGAATTGATGTCCATTGCCATACTCATCACACAATTCATCAATCTTGGTGTTCTTGAATTCACTACCATTGTCACTTCTAACTTTCTTGATAGTTGTTTCAAACTCATTTTGGCTTCTCTTGACAAAAGTCTTGAATATATCATACACTTCACTCTTGTCAACTAGAAAGAATACCCATGTATATCTAGTATAGTCATCAACAATCACAAATCCATACTTGCTCCCACCAATGCTAGTATATGTGGTTGGTCCAAACAAGTCCATATGCAAGAGCTCAAAAGCTTTACTAGTACTCATCATGCTCTTCTTAGGATGTGTATTTCCAACTTGTTTGCCAGCTTGACATGAACTACAAAGCTTATCTTTCTCAAAAGTGACATCTTTCAAGCCTCTAACTAGATCATGCTTTACTAGTTTGTTCAATTGTTTTATTTCAACATGACCAAGCCTTCTATGCCATAACCAACCCAAACTTGACTTAGTGATCAAACAAATTGACAATTGAGTTTCACTAGCATTGAAATCCACAAAATATAGGTTGTCATATCTAAACCTTTTGAATATCAAATTTGACCCATCAACACTAACAATTTCAACATCATCAACTCCAAATATGCACTTGAAACCGAGATCACAAAGTTGTGCAACCGAGAGCAAATTGAAGTTCAAGCTTTCAACTAGCAACACATTTGAGATGGACATATTATTGGAGATAGCAATTTTACCAAGTCCTCTCACTTTCCCTTTCTTGTTGTCACTAAATGTGATTGCATCATAGCCACTATTTGCACTTGTGTTGAGAGAGCCAAACATACTAGAATCACCCGTCATATGTTGAGTGCATCCACTATCAAGCACCCAATGCCTCCCTCCGGCTTTGTAATTGACCTATAAAAAGAGATCAATTCCTTTTAGGTACCCAAACTTGCTTGGGTCCTTGAAGGTTAGTGACTAAGCTCTTTGGTACCCAAATGGTCTTCTTCTTTGGACCCAACATGGATGTACCAACAAACTTAGCCTTCACACCGTTTGAGCCCTTTGTATGAATGTAGCAAGAATCAAATTTAATTGAGGATACATAAGCATTGGATTTCCTGCTTTTGCCATCTTGCTCTATATGACCAACTTGCTTGCATTTTGTGCAATACCGGCCATTTCTCTTCACAAAACAAGTCTTGTGAGGAGCAAAGGCGGTCTTGCCTTTCTTGGGGGTATAGCCCAATCCCTCTTTGTGGAGAGATGCCCTTTGGCTACCCAAGCACATAAGCAAGCGGTCCCCACCACCATAAGCCCTAGCTAAGGAGTGATTGAGCTTTTTAACCTCCTCCTTTAGGTTTTTGTTCTCAACTACTAGTGAAGGGTCACTAGTGGGTGAGGTAGTGGTGGAAGTGCAACAAGAAGGGTTAGTGGTGGCAATAATAATAGGTTCACAAGATATATCACATGTTACACCTATGTTGCAAGTTTTAGTTTCTTTCTTTTGCACTTGTTGTTGCAAGTCTTCATTTTGCTCAACTAGAGAGGAATGAGCTTCATCAAGCTTAGTGTGAGCCTTTTGGAGCTTCTTATGGTCTTCCTTTAGACTCTCATAAGATGCTCTAAGCTCCTCAAGTTCTTGCTCAATGGATTTTTTATCCTTGCGTAAGCCCTTACATTCCTTTCTAAGTTTATCAAAATGAATACGTGCATCATCAAGCATTTCAATTAATTCTTCTTTTGTTAGGTCATCATCACTATCATCATCACTAGATTCGCTATCGGATGATACCTTAGTGCCCTTGACCATGAAGCATGAAGGAGTGTCGAAGATGGAAGGTTTGTCATGAATGGCAATGCTTGCATGTGCCTTCCTCTTGCTCATCTTGTCATCATCACTCTCTTCATCACTTGAAGAGGCATCACTATCCCATGTCACCACATGAGAATAGTTCTTCTTCTTCTTGTATGAGGATTCCTTCTTCTCTTTCTTCTCCTTCTTCTCATGTTTGCTCTTCTTTTTGCCCTTGTGATCATCTTCACTTGAGTGTGGGCAATCGGCTACCAAGTGATCTTTGCTTCCACAATTGAAGCATCTTCTTGGGCCATCAAATTTTCTTGTATTCTTCTTCCTTCTTGCCCGGTAGCCCTTCTTCTTCATGAACTTGCCAAATCTTCTCACTAGAAGAGCCATCTCCTCATCACTCTCACTTGTGCTAGATGAATCTTCACTTGATTCAACTTTTGCTTTTCCCTTGTCCTTTGATGATGATGTGGCTTTGAATGCCACACTCTTTTTCTTCTCATCTTTGGAGTCTTCATCTTTTTCTTTCTTCTTCTTATTGATCAACTCCTCCTTGTCGTCATCATCTCTATAGGCATCATCGGTCATCACCTCCGCAAGCACTTGATTTGGTGTCAACTCACTCAATGTAGTCTTCACCAAAACCGTGATCAAGGTAGCAAATCTCTTGGGCAAGCTCTTTAAGAATTTCATTGAGAAGTCACTCTCCTTCACCTCTTCATCCACGGCCTTGAGATCATTTACAATGACTTGCAATCTATGGAACATCTCCGGCACGGTTTCATCATCCTTCATCTTGAAGCTTGCAAACTTGTCCTTCAAGATGTATGCTTTGGCGGCCTTTACACCCTTGGTGCCCTCATATGATTCCTCAAGCATCTTCCAAGCTTCATGAGCACTCTCAATGTTCTTGATTTGCTCAAACACTTTTTCATCTACGGCCTCATGAATAGCACAAACCACAATGTCATCGAGTTGAAGCAATCTTTCTTCGGCGGTTGTGGGGTTTGCCGCTTCGGCAATCTCAATCTTGGTCTCCACAACTCTCAAACCTCTCTATTGATTGACTTGATGTGTGAGGTCATCTTACTCTTCCAATATGAATAATTTGTGCCATCAAATTGGGGTGGCTTCTTGGTGTTGTTGATGTGAATGTTGAGTTGAGCCATTTTTACACCGTAGGTTGTTAAGCCTCAAATCAACGGTGCCTTGGCTCCGATACCACTTGAAAGGTCCTAAATGGCTAGAGGGGGGGTGAATAGCCTATAAAAATCTACAAACAACACTTAACAAGCCGATTAGTAACAATAGCAAGCTTTGCAAAGCACTAGCTCTAAACTATGCTATGCAAGCCACCTAGACAAGTATACTACACTATGATCACTAGTTCACACTCAAAGGCTATGTCACTACTATACATTACTCCTAAGTGAGCAACTAACTACCAAACTACACAAGAGAGTAAGTACACAAAAGTAAAGAGTAGAGGTGATTTCAATACCCCCGGTGTAGAGAAGATATGAAGTCCAATATAACCAATCAATCAAATACAAGGAAAATCCTCGGTAGAAAGATGACACAAGATTTTTTACCGAGGTTCACTTGCTTGCCGGCAAGCTAATCCTCGTTGTAGCGATACACCGACTTGGAGGTTCACGCGCTAGTTGGCATCACACGCCAAACCCTTCTCAAGGGTGCCACACAACCAACACAAGATGGGGATCCACCAAGCTACGAGCAATCCACTAAAGATGCCTTTCGCGATCTCCCACGGGGATAGGCTCAAGAACCCCTCACAATACCTTGATCGGAGGCGGAGACAATCACCAACTCCCCTCAACGATCCTCGCAGCTCCAAGCCGTCTAGGAGTCGGCAAACTCCAAGTGTAATGAGAGAAACCGCTGCGAATCACCACTACCAAGTGCCTCTAGATGATCTCTATCAATGCAATGCACTTGATGCTCTCCAAACTCACCAAATGATGATTACAATCAAGTAGGATGAGTGAGAGTGGAGTGGGAAGGCTCACAAGTGTGCTATGATGTTCAGGAGTGTCAAGAGCTGCTCCCCAAACCAGCCAAGTGACTATTTATAAGCCACACACAAGAAAATAGCCGTTTAGACTTCACTGCGTACCGTCGGACACCGTCGGACTAATCGGCACGGTCCGACGCCCCGGATGAACGCCACGTGTCACTAGCCGTTTGAAGTCGAATGTTGGATCACAACGGCTAACTTCCCACGCTAAACGAACCGTCGGACGGACGATCGTCGGACTAACACCCGCGGTCCGACGCCCACTGCCACTGCACCGTCGGACTGAAATTACATGGCGCGTCGGACTAACTAACGCGGCTGTCCAACGCTTCCAGAGAGCTCCCCGAGCCCTGAAAACCGTCGGACGTTGGTCCGACGCTCACCGTCGGACTAACGCCGAGAGTCCGACGCTCTCAGAGCTCGCCATGTGTCATCTCTCGCACGATCTGCACCGTCGGACGGTTCGGCTAATGGTCCGACGCTCAGAAACTGAGCGTCCAACGCTCTCAGCAGTGTTAGCCGTCGGACCGAGGCTAATGGTCCGATGCTCTGAGACTCTACGGTCCGACGCTCTGTTTTCTTAGGATTTTCACTGAAACCTTTCACCCTTTGTTCCCATGTGCTAACACTAAGTGTTCTACACCTTGTGCACGTGTGTTAGCCTTTTTCAAAAGAGTTTTCCAAGGGTTTGTTAGTGTCACTAGCATCTATATGCAATGCAATGATCATGAACACCTAGTGGCACTTGATAACCGTATTTCATCAACGATTTCGCCCCTCTTGATAGTACAACTATCTATCCTAAATGTGATCACTCCCTCTATGGAGTCTTGATCACTAAAAGCAAAAGGGCTCCTATGGATTATACCTTTGCCTTGAGCTCCTTAGGTTTTTCACCATCTCTTAATGAAGCTTGTGGACTCATTTTGATGATGGACTTATACCATTTGCATGGATGCCGTCAATAGGGCTTTCTCCTTTATTGATGGGCTTACACCATTTTCATGGACGCCGTCATTGCCCTTCACTTGTGGCCTCCACGGACCCGGTCCTTTGCTCCATCTTGCCATTTGCTAATCAATTCTCATGAAACACTTAGAGCAATTATTAGCAAACTAGGTTTCATCAATTACCCAAAACCAAACATGGGCTTTCAACATGCAGGATGGGAGGAATAGCCCACATTTCAGCAAGGAGAATCTTCGTCAGCAGCAGCAGATTGGGGAGCAAATGATTTTCATAGAGGACGAACATCTTTTTCTGCACGCGGAAACACGGACTTCAGCACCGGCGGACCGTATCCGTTCCACGCACCACCAGAAGATGGCTACTATCGGCCATCTGAGTAGCACTTTTCGACTATCGCTAATGATCTCCCGTCTTTATCTATGCGTCTCACTAATATTGAACAGGGACAGAAAACGATAAGCGACACACTGCACCAGCACGAGCAGTGGTAGCACCAGGTCGACGACAGGTTCTATCAGCATGAACAATGGCAGCACAGCATGGACCAACGACTTGATCAGATCTATCAAGGACAGCAGCAGACGCAGAGCGGATTGGAGTATTTGATACATCAGATGGGATACCCATCGCCACCTCCACCACATTACTGAGCACAGCAACATCCAGCTTGGGGGAGATCCCCGCCAGGTGAGTACCTCTCACCTTTATATATGTTCTTAGTATTTAATTCAGTCTTCAATTCTGTCAATTTTAATATTGCTAAAAAAACAACAAAACAAGAAAACCAAATAAAAATTTATGTACCGTTTTCTTTAGTTATTGCATTAAATTTTTACTTGTGTAAAAATGAAAATCCAAAAAAATAATAGATTGTATAATTAAGTTTGCTTTAAATTCCGCATTCAATTTATCTTTAGAATAACTAGAACTTGAAGCTAGAGAAAAATCAAAAAGATATTTAAATTGTTTAAATGTAATTTTCTGCAATTGCTTAGTGTTTAAAATTTAAATTCTCCTACGGATTGCATGAAGTTTACCTACCATGAAAATTAATTCTGAAACTTGATATCAGTGGGTAGCACAAGTTTTTCTAAGTAATTGACGGATACAATATAAGAAGGTTCGAGTTACTATTTATTTCATTCTGAGTGACACCTAAGCTCCAGACATTTCAAAAAAAAATCAAAACAAATATAATAATAATTTGTTCTGCTAATATGATTTAAGTAGACTATTCTGTTATGCATTCATGATTGAATTCACATGCACAAAACATCATTATCGGACCACTAGAAGCCTCTGTAACACACCCAAAGCGACCGGGTCCCAAACCCTACCAGGGTGGCGCCGGCCGGCGCCAGGGCGGGGTCGGCCGGTGCCCCCCTTAGGGTTTTGGCCCCGCCTTCTGGAGTCTTCTTTCGCCGCCTGTTTGGAGTCATCTCGGTCCTTTGTTTAAGTCGGTTTGATCCCACGGCACACGTTCATTCCACCGGGCTATAAATATAGGGGCATACCCCCTCCCAGAACACCAATTCATTCCTCCTGCTTCATTTGTCAAGAGTAGACAGAAGTTAGGGTTTCCAGAGATTAGAAATAGGGTGCTAGTTCTTCAAGTTCATAGTTTATGCGTCTAGCAAGGTTCAAGTAGAGTTGGGCGCTACGCTCGGGATTCCAGATCTGTTCGTCTGGAGATCGGTAATCTTATCTTGTATCTCATTATGACTTTGCTCTATTTTAATATATTGCTACTTATTCAGTTCTTAGTTTATTCTAATTGCATATTCGATATAGTTGTGATTGGTGATGATTATTGTCATTTGATCGTAAAGCGCCTAATTCAGTACTCAAGTGAGTTAGGTGGTGTGTATTATGTAGACGTGGTGTCTAGATATATTACATATCTACGGAGGCACTCTGACGTGCCGGGTCGTGTGGTAGTCCGCGTAGGTGATAGTTGCGTTGGTTCCTCTGTAGTCCACCCCCCGTACGTAGGATGAGCAGAGCACGGTCACGAAGGAGGTGACCCTTGTGTCTTAATATCCTCTTTAGATGATGCTCCTTATGATGTTTTCTGAGTTGATTATGCTATAAATGAAAATGTGTAATATGGCATAGGCTATAGACTTTGTATTTAGTAATTACATAGGTTTCCTTTATTTTAGTCGAATCTCGAGATTGTCTTACTATATTAGTGAGTCTCTATATTCTATCTCTGGAATACCATTTATCTCATTTACTCAGTTATCATTTACCATTTATCATTGACTTATTTATCGCTAAAGCATTAGAGTTATGGGTTATCATAGGTCTGCACATTTATCTTTTCAATCATTATAGTAGGTTATCCTAATGACTAGAATGCCGCTTTATCCTTTTGGCATAAAACAAATCAACGATACTCGGAATACTTACCGGGTGAAGTGCTACAATGGGAGCATTATTTGTGCGCTTGCAGATATATTCTATAGTATTATTTTAGGAGGCAAGTGAAGATTATTTTAACAATGGCTTTTGGCATCATGTTAGGGATGACAACTTAACGTGAAGTGATGTTAAAAATACCAACAGTGAGCAAGCACAATCACCAAGCTTCTCCACCTCCAAACCGGCTAGGTGACGGCAATCACCAAGAGTAATAAGAATTACTCCGCCACCAAGCCACCAAGTGCACTAGGATGCAATGAGATGATCACTACACTTTATTCACTCTCTCTTATTCAAAATCTTGAGTTGAATTAAAGGGAGAGAGTTGGAGGGAGTGTGCTAGGCTCACAAGAGGTTAGGAAGATCAAAATGCGCAAGAGAGATGCCCCAAGCCAGCCACACTCCTATTTATAAGCGTGCTCAAAGATCTAGTCGTTTTACTCTGAAATCGTGCACACCGGACGCTCCTTAAGTTCGCACCGGACGCGTCCGGTGGTTGTCCGGTGTATTGCCCGCTGACACGTGTACTAGCCGTTTGAATTTCTTCACTGCGCGCGCTAGCACCGAACGCGGAGCAGTTGCACCGAACGCTCCGACGCCCGTGTCCGGTGCAACAACAGAGAGCATTCAGAGAGCTCCAAATGGCACCGGACGCGTCCACTGTTAAGTCACCGGACGCTCCCAGCGTCCGGTGCTCTCACTAAGACAGAATCTAAACTTCATCACCGGACGCATGAAACAAGTCACCGGACGCGCTGGAGTTACTGTTCCAGCGTCCGGTGCTCCAACAGAGAGGTTCCAGAGAGGTCAAATGCACACCGGACGCGTCCGGTGAGCACCCACCGGACGCGTCCGGTCAGCGGTGCTCCTCTGAGAGCTGTTTTCACCCTCTCTTCAACTACCTTGCTCTTAGATTCTAACAACTAAGTGTTTCACATTTTTAGGCATGTATGTTAGCAAGTTTTAAGCGCATTTTGCAAGGCGAAGTTAGTCACTCTAAGTTAGATCAAGTGTATGCAACTAATATGCAACCTAGAGCACTTGCTGACCGGGTTCACGAAACAATTCTCCTCTTAATAGTCCGGTCAACTATACTAAATGTGCCTTGATCACTAAACCAAGGAGCCCTAACTTATACCTTTGCCTCTAGCTCTTTGATCCTTTGCTCTTCCCCTTTTTCTTTACTTGATCTCCACTTCTTAGCTCATGTCAACTTCCTCCACACCACTAACGTCTTTTAGGCTACACACACTTAGCACTTAGGTTAGTAGTTATGTTTCATCAATTTTAAAACCAAACTAGGGACTTTCAATCTCCCCCTTTTTGGTATTTGATGATAACCTTTACAAAAGAAATATGCATTAAGATTTTGAACTTATCATGCTTGTCCATAAGTAGATCATGAAAGGATTTGGACAACCATCACAAGTTCTATTTTAATAGTATTAGCTCCCCCTACATATGTGCATCGAGTTTAGATTGAAAGCTAGCACATATGCATTTGAATAGAGAGTAATTCTACCGAAATTGTGCTTAAGTGTATAGAATGGACCTTTAAAGTGTGATACCATCGGAGTTGCCATGTACACCATCCTTAGCACTTTAGTAACTAGAAGGTCACAAACACTAGAGTATACTGTGAGATCACATTGTAAACAAGCTCTAGTTAGCACTTGAAAATACAAGACCAACTTGTTACTCCTACACATGCTAGTTGTTCAAATCATCATTCATGTCCTACTACTAGCAATACACCACACAATCATGTATATGAAAGTAAGTACAAATGCAATGAGCAATCATATGATTAGTGCACATCCAAATGCAACAACTTGCATATGTGATTGCTCCCCCTACTTGTGTGCTTCAAAATTTTAATTACCCCTTTTCTTTGGCCTATTGCTCTCCCATCATCGGCCTAATGATGGTTCATCGCAAACTTTCTCTCCCCCTTTGTCAACAATTTCACAAATAGGTTAATTTTAGTGGAGAGAAATAGTCAAGTTCATTCGATTTTGAAAGAAAGGTTTAGTTCACTTTGGCTCAATCTAGTGCACTTGCCTAGGATATTTAACTAAGTTTGATCCAAGGACAAGCTTCTTCACGCCACTAAGGGTTATCTTACCCATGTTAAGTTATACACTTATAGCTCATGATCTAGATTGAACACTAGGGGATTAAGCACACATACATGTCATATGTCACCACTAGTTCATACAAGCAAGAAAAATAATAGTGGTAGCATATATCCATCAAAGACATTTTATTTCCGTGAATGATCCTAAGTTATATGTCTATATGCTCTAAACATGTCCTAGCAAGTATGAATGACATGTCAAACAATTTTACCTTATTTTGTCAGAGTAGAGGCATGTCATATAAGTGTGGGGTGATCTCAACTCATATTTGAGAAATCAAGAATATTCAACTCATTTCTCAACTTGCAAAACCTCTTCTCATCTAGTGGCTTGGTGAGTATGTTGGCCAATTGATCATCGGTTCCAATGCTTTGAATGTCAATGTCACCCTTTTGTTGATGATCCCGAATAAAGTGGTGCCTCATATCAATATGCTTGGTTCTTTGATGTTGAACCGGGTTTTGAGTTAACTTGACGGCGCTCTCATTATCACATAGAAATGGCACTTTCTTAAAATTGATTCCATAATCTCTCAAATGCCTTCATCCACAAGATTTGAGCACAACAACTCCCCGCACTAATGTATTCGGCCTTGGCGATGGAGAGTGATATGCTATTTTGCTTCTTAGATGACCATGAGACAAGAGATCTTCCCAAGAGTTGACATATGCCCGATGTACTCTTTCTATTGATTTTGCAACCGGCATAATCCGCATCGGCATATCCAATAAACTCAAACTTTGCACCCTTGGGATACCATATTCCAACATCTTGAGTGTGCTTCAAATATCTCAATATTCTCTTTGCGGCCTTCATGTGACTATCTCTAGGAAATGCTTGACATCTAGCACACATGCACACACTAAACATGACAGCCGGTCTTGATGCGGTGACATAGAGCAAACTTCCAATTAGAGACCGATATGCCTTTTTGATCAACCATGTTGCCACATTTGTCCTCATCCAAGTTTTCACTAGTGCCCATGGGAGTGCTAATGGATTTTGCATCTTCCATTCCAAACTTCTTGATCATGTCCCTTGTGTACTTCCCTTGACTAATGAATGTGCCATTCTTCATTTGTTTGATTTGCAATCCAAGGAAGTATATGAGTTTCCCCATCATAGACATTTGAAACTCTTTAGCCATCATGCCCTCAAACTCCGCACACAAAGCTTAACTTATTGATCCAAAGATAATATCATCCACATAGATTTGCATGATCATCAAGTCACCATCAACCATCTTGGTGAATATAGTAGTGTCAACCTTGCCCATCTTGAACCCTTTAGAGAGAAGAAAATCCTTTAGCCTCTCATACCATGCTCTTGGTGCTTGTTTCAATCCATAGAGTGCCTTCCTTAGCTTGTACACATGGTTGGATTTCTTCTTATCTTCAAATCCGGGTGGTTGTTCAACATATACTAGCTCATTGATGAAGCCATTGAGAAATGCACTTTTCACATCCATTTGGTAAAGCTTAATGTTGTGAGCATAAGCATATGCTAGAGGAATCCTTATTGCCTCCAATCTTGCAACCGGAGCATAAGTTTCACCAAAGTCTAATCCTATCACTTGAGTGTACCGTTGTGCCACCAATCTTGCCTTGTTCCTTACTACAACACCATCTTGATCTTGCTTATTTCTAAACACCCATTTGGTTCCAATAACATTGTAGTTCTTTGGTCTCTCTACCAATTCCCAAACTTCATTTCTTTAAAAGTTGTTGAGCTCATCATGCATAGCATTTACCCAATCACTATCTTGCAAAGCTTTCTCAATATTTTTCGGCTCTTCAAATGATACAAATGAATAGTGAGCACAAAATGATGTTAGTCTTGATCTTGTTTGCATACCCTTTTGAATATCACCAATAATTTGATCTAATGGATGATCTCTTGCAACATTTGATGGTTGGAGCACTTGCGGTTGATTGCTTGAGCTTGGTTGAGCATTAGATTGATTTCCTTGAGATGAACTAGCTTGATCTTGATATTGCACTTGAGAGCCACTAGCTTGATCATTGGATGGAACTTGCACTTGATCTTTGTCATCTTCTATGTCAACCACTTGAGTCGGCCTTATGTCACCAATGTCCATCTCTTGCATAGCCTTTGCCAATTGAGGTCCACTCACATTATCTAGATTCTCATCTTGATCTTGTGCCCATTGGTTTCATCAAATTCAACATCATGGACTTCCTCAAGTTGACCACTTCCCAAATTCCAAACTCTATAAGCTTTGCTAGTGGTGGAATATCCAAGCAAAAATCCCTCGTTACATTTCTTCTCAAATTTCCTCAATCTAGCCCCCTTCTTCAATATGTAGCATTTGCAACCAAAAACCCGAAAGTATGCAATGTTTGGCTTTCTTCCATTTAAGATCTCATATGGAGTCTTCTCTAACATAGGATGGCAATATAGTCTATTTGAATAGTAGCATGCCGTGTTGATTGCTAACGCTGGATTAACGAGCCAGCTCGGCTCGTTTGGCTCGGCTCGTTATGGCTCGTTAGGATAACGAGCCAGCTCGGCTTGGCTCGTTATACTAACGAGCCAGAAGGCCGCTCGGCTCGGCTCGTTAATGAGCTCGAGCTGGCTCGTTAGCTCATGAGCCAAAGATAATAAAAAACTCCCAGTACAATTATTCATGCAATATGTAACATATACCTACAGTAGTAATGCAAAACAACCCATCCGACCATCCATATGACATATGTCCAGGTCCATACCATAGGTCCATTCAGTTCAGCCATACATCAACGATTCAAGGGCTGACCATTAAGCCAAGCATACATCAAACTGATCAAAGTTCCAGCTACAAACCTGCAACGATACAGAAGTTCAAGGCTTCAAGGACATATTCTAATATTATTATTATACTAAAAGACAGCAGCAAGTGTAGCTTCATCGTTGGTCTTTCAAGGCCCTGTGGCTATGTGCCTGTGCAGCTGTGCCTCCATCCTTGTGCAAAAGGCCAAAAGAGCAAAACAAAGACCTTTCAAGATCTGAAAAAACGTAGCTGTTATGTTATATGGAAAACACAAGAAAATAACTGTGCATATAGTAATATATTAGTCCAAAATAGAGACCAGATGATACATGCATTCTTGATTATTTAATTGCTTGCTACCATGCAATTTGGAAACTCCACGGACTCGACTCATCTTCCCCCTGAAATTACAGTAAAAAATAACACAGAAAATCATAGCACGAACAAAGTAGTTTGAAAATAGTCCTAAACACCAAATGTCAATGACATATTAACATACCAGTAGTATAGGTGAGCTGTGATTACCACGTATCCAACTAGATGCACAAATTAATGCTTGGACTATTGCCGGCTTCAAAGAACTTCCGTAGTCATCAAGAACTCTACCCGCAGTGCTAAAGGTAGACTCTGAAGATACACTGCTAGCTGGAACAACCAAAAACCTCTTTGCCATGCTTGAGAGGACAGGAAACCTGTGCGCATTCACCTTCCAAAAATGAAGCAAGTTGAATTTTTTTTCTTGTACCGACACATTTGCTTCATCTAGATAGATCAGCAACTCTAACTTTGAACTTTCTCCGACACTCGATGCAAGAAGGATTGGAATTCATTAGGAACAATATAAGCCAATGAGCTGTTTGAATCCATTGAAGATGAGGCTGGCTGAGAATTGTTTGGGCTGTTTTCATCACCAATTTTGCGATGATACATCATCTCAAACTTCTTGTACAGACCTTCCAACTCCTTTTCAATGTCATTCAACTCCCTCTGACACCTTAAGGTCTCATAAATATTTGAAAAGGCATATTCAATGTATCTCATTTTGAACCTAGGATCTAGGATTGTAGCAATTACCATGACATTGTTTCTCTCCTCCCCATATTTATCAAATTTATCCAACATTGCTGTAGCCATACTTTTCAAATATACATCACTAGACATTGCAGTCTTTCTCAATGAAATCTTTACTGTCGTAATATAAGGATAAAATACATTAGCAGTGGGGTATGTTGATGCTGAAAATGCAGTGGTTGCTGCAGCCATTGCTCCCAGAATGGGCTTCAATTTCTCATATAACTTTCATTCAGACTCTGTAGGGTTCCACTCATAGTTGGTGTCTACTTCACTATAGTAACCAAATGCTTCCTTATAATCAAGGCAACAGTCTAGCATTTTATATATTGAACTCCACCTTGTTTTGACATCAAGAGACAAGCCTTTTCCTACTTTTACAGAATATTGGTTGCAAACTTCCACAAATTTATACATACGAGTTGGAGACTTTTTGAAGTATTTCACTGTGTCCCTCAGATCATTTATCAAAGATTCTAATGGCTGCATACCATCACTAACAACCAAATTGACTATATGGGCAGCACAACGAACATGGAAATAAGTAGGGTCAAACTGTGTGTTCTTCCTAGCTTGAAGCTTGGCCTTCAAATTTGTCACAGCAGTATCATTGTTTGAAGCATTATCTAGAGTGAGTGACATGACCTTATCTTCTATTCTCCATTCAACCATGCACTCAAAAACTGCCTGAGCTATCACAATACCTTTATGGGGAGGATCTAACTCAACAAAGTTAAGGACACGGCATTGCATAACCCAATTCTCATCTACATAATGAGCCACCAAGCACATGTATTGAACATTTTGATTGGATGTCCAAAGATCAGTTGTCAAACTAATTGATTCAGCATTTCTAAGGCTCTTCTTTAAGAGTTCCCTTTCAGATTCATAAACCTTCACACACTTATTTCTTATAGCCTTCCTACCAATACTTTCATAGTTACTATTCATCCACTTCATTAATATATTAAACCATTTGTGCTCTACCATCCTAAATGAATACTCATGGACAATTATCATCTTTGCAATTAATTGTTGTTGGCATTTCTTAACGTCGTTACAAAAGATAGACTAAAAGTCCATCCCCGGCAATGGCGTTAGAAATGATTGTTGGCGTTTCTTAGCATTACTACTAAAGATAGACTAAAGGTCCGTCCTTAATAATAATACTTAGAAACATAAGTTGATATTCCCAACCACCATTACTTCAGAAAGGTAATCCTTGGCCCTTAGTGGCGCCGGCCTAGGTAATACAGTCTGGTAATAGCAGTTAGAAGTGCCGGATTGGCCTTCCTAACCGTCATTATTTACGATATGCAAAATTGTGGCACAGCGCTGTGGGGTGCAACAAGAATTACAATCCTTAAGTAACGGTTCTTAGGTACGCCAATCGATAGCTCAGTAAGGAATAAGATTACTCTGCAAGCGCACAGAACTATCATTGTAACATTTCAACCCGTGAGTAGGGTGTCGTATTTATAATTTCCTCGTAGGAGGGCAATATGCATCAAGCATGGTGTAAACATGATCACTTATTGAGTGCAATGGTAGGCATAGAGTAAACAGGAATAAAACATGATTTCAAGATAGTGGACACACATATGGATCAACCTCAAGGATAAAAGGAAAATAAAGAATAAAAGAATATATCTAACTGAGCAGGCATTGGTCATATATAATTATGCAAAGAACCGTTAGCAAATCATCTAATTAGTAGTTCTAGTATCAGGACTAAGTCTGGGGTGATAGGGAGATCCCCGCAGCTGGTCTGCCAGCCGATAGAGACTTTACGAACTCCTACTCAATATCCGAACGTGGGGGAATGCTAGGGATGGACAGGGCTGTCACCACCTGTCCACCTATCCCTCTGCCCGTGGGATACCGACATATCCGCCGATCTCCTCATACCCAAGCTCCATGCTTGCATACTTGGAAACAACTCCTAACCCCCGTGGACTCCAACCCTTCGGATTGACAGGCTAGGTTAAGAGCAACCATGACAGCACGACGAACCATCACCTCATTCCTAGTTCTTCCTCTATTCATACTAATTCGATGAACAATGAAGAACAATGATGAACAAGTCAAGAACATGATACATAAACTATGTTCTAGCTCATGTACTATGCTCATAGCAAGATCATAACTAGACTCTAGTTCATATGCATAATCATATAAGTATGATAAGAACTTGCTCATGGAAGAAGACCGAATTGTATTCATACCAAGATGATCCTTTTCTTCCAAGGAGACAAGCTCTCCTTGATAGCTCTTGCCTTGCTCACAAACTACTAATACTACTCTAATGATACAAGTGAGAAGTGTGAGGTAGATGACTCCAAAATGATGTGTGTGTTGAAGGGGATGGAGCACCATCTATTTATAGTGGAACTATGATGGTTTGGCGCATCTAAACTTGGAAGGAGATGAAACTGCCATCAGCAAACCGCCATCAGCACCGCCTCCGAAGATGGGCCCGAGAGGCCCCACCTGGGGGGCGGTCGCCCCCGGGGGCGGTCGGTCCCTGGGGAGCGCCATCTGGCCACCGCCTTCAGGTGGTCGGTTGCTCCCTGGGCCTGGGCCTCTCCCGTGGTTGCGGATGGATCCAATTACGCTTTGAAGGTGGGCTTCTTTAGTATTCTTTGTTTGCGCATTTGTCGGATTCGTCTTTTGACTTTGCGCTTTCTCCATGTTGATGCGTATTTGCACTTGTTATGCCATAAAACCTATAAAACATGAATGCTAGGGGTACAAGTGAAACTTGTTAGTAGTAAAGGCATATGTGCTAGAATATGATTGTTAATCCTCTTTTTAGTCTAAGTTGGTGGTATAAAATTTATCCATAAGGACCACCAACAATTGTCGAGTGTGCTCATGATCATATTCAGTAGGATTAACAACAAGAGAACCATCAGCTGGGTCAAAGTTGATTGTACCTTGAGCAAGATCAGCTCTAGCCTTAGCCAACTTATTCAAATATGGAGTGCACTTCTTGAGATGTCGGTTCAGCTGTGATGTTGCCCCCCTGGATGGTACACATAACTTCGTCCACAAAACCTGCACTTAGCCTTTGTTACTGTAACACCAAACTCCTTCTTAGATGGCACACTAATCACCTTAAAGTACTTCCAACAGCCAGCCTGCTTTCCTCTCTGTATCTTGCACTTGGAAGGAGACAATTGAACACCAGACTTCGATCTTTTTCCTCCTTTCTTTTCTATCTGGTCCACCTCAGTTCCATCCCCCCTGACTTTCACCTTCTTCATTAGCTGTAGGTATGCTTACAGATAATTCATCATCCATGTCAAAGCTGTTATCTTCCTTTTCTTCCTCCTCTTCCTCCGACAAGGGATCCATTTGCTGCACAAATTGATACATGTCAACATAGGCAGATTGATACAAATTCACATAGTATATATGTTCCTTTTCCAAATTAAAATGTATCTTCTTACTAACTATGCACACACAAGGCATCATATAGATCAAGCTATTAAACAAATCAAGCCCAAAGAAATATTTGAATTTGTTGTACACTGTACACACCTTGTCTATGGATATGGAGGCCACGGCGGTAGCTTGAGAAGCCGATGGAGTCACGGAGGGAGCACCTCGGCCGCGACCACCGCGCCCGTGCTTGTTCGATGAGGATGGCCTCTTCTCGATCCGCTTCTGACATCTCGATTCGTTGCTTGCCGGCGCCATAGGTGCTGGGTGTTCCTGTGTGTCGACCTCGGCCTCCATGTCCAACATGGACGTCGCGCTCACGCCTAGGCGACACTGAGCAAGTGAGCAGCCTGCGCTGCTACTAGATCCAGGAGCGAGTGAGGGGGAGCGACACTGTGACACGCCGACGCCGACGCGCGAGGAGACGCCCGTGACGCAGCGGTGGAGTCGGAGTAGGTGTTAGGGTTATGTTTGTGCGGTGCCTTACTGGCTTGCTAGAGGCCTGGAGGCTTGGACGCTTGGTAGGCTTGCTGGTTGCTAATTGGGCTGGTATGGGAGCCCTCCGATTGTCTAGTTTGGGCCCGTGTGTGTCATTATTTGTTGATTGTTTGTTTCTTAATTCTAAAAAAATATACCTTGGCTCGTTAAGCTCGCGAGCTGGCTCGAAAAAAACACGAGCTCAGCTCGTTAAAAAATAAACGAGCCGAGCTGAGCCGAGCCACTAATGAGCAGAGTCGAGCGAGTTACCGAGCTGCGAGCTTTTCGTCCAGCCCTATTGATTGCTTCGGTCCAAAAAGATTGACTTACATCATACTCACTAAGCATAGATCTTGCCATGTCAATGAGAGTTCTATTCTTCTTTTCAACTAGGCCATTGGATTAAGGTGTGTATTTGGCCGAGAATTGATGTTTGATTCCATATTCATCACATAACTCATCAACTCTTGTGTTCTTGAACTCACTACCATTGTCACGTCTCACTCTTTTGATGGTGGTTTCAAACTCATTGCAACTTCTCTTGACAAAAGATTTGAAGATAGCATGCACATCACTCTTATCAATCATAAAGAAAATCCATGTGTATCTAGAGAAGTCATTTACAATCACCAAACCATATTTGTTGCCGCCAATGCTTGTGTAGGTGGTTGGTCCAAATAGATCCATATGCAATAACTCAAATGGTTTGCATGTGCTCATCATGCTCTTCTTGAGATGAGTATAGCCAACTTGTTTTCCGGCTTGACATGCACTACATAACTTGTCCTTCTCAAACTCAACATCTTTAAGGCCTCTAACCAAGTTATGCTTCACAAGTTTGTTCAATTGCTTCATTCCAACATGACCAAGCCTTCTATACTATAACCAACCCATACTTGACTTAGAGAGTAAGCATGTTGACAATTGTGACTCTCTAGCACTAAAGTCCACTAAGTAGAGGTTCTCGTATCTATATCCTTTGAATATCAAATTTGAACCATCCACACTAATGATTTCCATATCATCAACACCAAATATGCATTTGAAACCAAGATCACAAAGTTGAGCCACCGACAATTGATTGAAGTTCAAGCTCTCTACCAATAGCACATTGAAAATGCTCAAGTCATTGGATATTGCAATCTTACCAAGCCCTTTGACCTTGCCTTTACTATTGTCCCCAAATGTGATATTATCATACTCATTGCCACTAGAATTGATTTGGTTGAACATTCTTGTATCACCGGTCATGTGTTGAGAACACCCACTATAAAAAACCCAATGCCTCCCTCCGGCTTTGTAATTCATCTACAAAACAAATCAATGCTTTTTAGGTAACCATGCTTGTTTGGGTCCTTGGAGGTTAGCAACTAAAGCTTTTGGTACCCAAATAGCCTTCAATCTTGGGCACTCTTTAGGTGTACCAATGTATTTGACTTTGACACCTTTCTCACCCTTGGTAAGCATGTAACAAGAATCAAGCCTAATAGATTTAGCACTTGTAAATTTTATTTGTTTGTTCTTGTTGTTAGTGATGCAATTTGCCTCAATATGCCCTACATGCTTGCACTTGTAGCAAAACCGGCCATTGCTCCCCACAAAGCTAGGCTTTGGAGTTACAAAGGCTGCCTTACCCTTCTTGGGAGTACAGCCAAGTCCCTCCTTAGAGTTACTATATCTTTGGCTACCCAAGCATTGTAGCAAGCGGGCATCCCCACCATAGGCATTGCCTAATGCGCGGGTTAGCTTGTTCATTTCCTTCTTCAATTTCTCATTTTCAACTTTTAGTGTTGGGTCAACACTAGTAGTGAAAGTAGAAGTAGAAGTGAATGATGACGAAGAGCTAGTGTTGTTATGTGTGGTTGCAACATGTGATTCATTAGTTGATTCATTCATTAAGTCACAAGTTACACCCACATCACATGTTATAGCAACATCCTTAACCTTGCTTAGCTCTAAGAGTGAGAAGTGAGCTTCCTCAAGCTTGGTGTGAGCTAGTTTTAGATCCTCATGGTCTTCCTTTAGACACTCATGAGAAGCATTTAGCTCATCAAGGGATTTCTCAAGATTTTTTACTTTCTTATCAATTCCTTGCACTTCTTAAACTTAGAGCTAATCAAGTATTCGGCTTACTCTAACATGTCCATGAGTTGTGCTACACTAGGCTCATCATCATCACTATCACTATTATTATCATTTTTATCATCATCACTTGAGTCATCGTATTTTACCTTGGTGGACTTAGCCATGAAACATGATGAATCAAATGATGAAGGCCTCTTGTTGATATCAATGGAAGCCATAGCCTTCTTCGTGGATGTCTTCCTCTCATCATCATCACTAGAGTCATCATCATCGGAGGAACCATCACTATCCCATGTCACCACATAGGATCCACCCTTCTTCTTGGCGAAGTTGAATTTCTTCTTGTCTTTCTTCTCCACCTTGTCCTTCTTGTCCTTGTTGCCTCTCTTCTTGTGATCATCTTCATCATCACTAGCATTTGGACAATCCGCTACAAGGTGATCTGTGCTCTTGCAACTATAGCACTTTCTCACTACATCTTTGCCTTTGAAGTTGTCTCTTCTCTTCCTTGCACCATAGCCCTTCTACTTCATAAATCTTCCAAACTTGCGCACAAAAAGAGCTAGTGCTTCATCATAACTATCAAGCCTAGATGCATCATCATCATCACTAGATTGCACTTTCTTGCCCTTGCCCTTGTTCTTGGAAGAAGAGGTGGTGGATTTGAATGCCACGGTCTTCTTGCTCTTGTCATCCTCCTTCTTCACTTCTTCACTATCACTCTTCTCATTATATTGATCCTCGGTCATCACATCACCAAGAACCTTATTTGGAGTTACACCCTTTAAGCCACCCCGAAAGATGATAGTCATCAAGGTCTTGAACCTTTTGGGCAAGCACATGAGAAACTTATGAGAGAAGTTCTCATCACTTGTCTTCTCACCCAAAACCTTGAGATCATTGATGATCACTTGAAGCCTATAGAACATCTCCGGAATGCTCTCTCCATCATCCATCTTGAAATTTGAGAGCTTGTCCTTGAGCATATACAACTTGGCACTCTTTATCGTTGAAGTGCCCTCATAGGTTTGCTCTAGTCTTGTCCATACTTCACTTGCTCTATCCAAATCCTTGATTTGCTCAAACACCTTTGAGTCAATGCCATTGTATATGGTGTTAAGAGCCATTGTGTTGCATTGGTTGTTCTCTTGCTCTCTAGTTGTGGGGCTTGTGGGATCAAGCACAATGTACTCCTTTTCGATGACCTCCCACATCTTCTCATGAATTAAGCCTAGATACATCCTCATCTTCCTCTTCCAATAATCAAATGAGCTTGTGCCATCGAAGTGAGGTGGTTTGCCGCTAACATCATTGAACATGATTTGAGCCATTTCAAAGCACCGAAGGATGTTAAGCCCTTACTAAGCGGTGACCACGGCTCTGATACCACTTGAAAGGTCCGAGTTGGCTAGAGGGGCGTGAATAGCCTAAATAAAAATTCTACAAACCACTAGAACAAGTGATTAGTACCACAAACGGCTATAATTGCTAGGCTAAGGCAACAACTAGACTAAGCAAGCCACCTACACAATTCTAGTTAACACTAAGCCTTAAGCCACAAAAGTTAACTAGCACAAGCAAGACAACAACACAACTACACAAAACTAGCAAGCAAAGAACCTAACTACTTTGCACTAAGGTAAAGGGACGTCCTTATGATTTATACCTTTGCCTTGAGATGAAGCCAATCACTGGGATAATCAACAAATCACTCACTCGAAGGTGAGGATATCAAGATGAAGACCAATATTTATCCCCGGGGTTCACGTGCTTGCCGGCACGCTACGTCCCCGTTGTGTCGACTTCAACCGGTGGTCCGGTGGCTAACCGGTATCACACACCGAGTCTACACAAGGCACCACAAGGTCCTACCACGGAGGAAGTAGCTCAATGACACGAGCAATCCACTAGAGTTACCTTTGAGCTCTCCGCTCGGGGTAGGCACGAACCCCTCACAATCCACCGGTGTGAGCAAGCACAATCACCAAGCTTCCCTACACCTTCTCCACCTCCAAACCGGCTAGGTGACGGCAATCACCAAGAGTAATAAGAATTACTCCGCTATCAAGCCACCAAGTGCACTAGGATGCAATGAGATGATCACTACACTTGATTTGCTCTCTCTCAATCAAAATCTTGAGTTGAATCAAAGGGAGAGAGTTGGAGGGAGTGTGCTAGGCTCACAAGAGGCTTAGAAAGATCAAAATGCGCAAGAGAGATGCCCCAAGCCAGCCACACTCCTATTTATAAGCGTGCTCAAAGATCTAGCTGTTTTACTCCGAAATCGTGCACACCGGATGCTCCTTAAGTTCGCACCGGACGCGTCCGGTGGTTGTCCGGTGTATCGCCCGCTGACACGTGTACTAGCCGGTTGAATTTATTCACTGCGCGCGCTAGCACCGGACACGGAGCAGTCGCACCGGACGCTCCAACGCCCGTGTCCAGTGCAACAACAGAGAGCATCCAGAGAGCTCCAAATGGTACCAGACGCGTCCGCTGTTAAGTCACCGGACGCTCCCAGCGTCCGGTGCTCTCACCAAGACAGAATCTGAACTTCATCACCGGACGCACGAAACAAGTCACCGGACACGCTGGAGTTACTGTTCCAACATTCGGTGCTCCAACAGAGAGGTTTCAGAGAGGTCAAATGCACACCGAACGCGTCCGGTGAGCACCCACCGGACGCAGCCAGTGTCTGGTGTTCCTCTGATAGCTGCTTTCACCCTCTCTTCAACTACCTTGCTCTTAGATGCTAACAACTAAGTGTTTCACACTTTTAGGCACGTATGTTAGCAAGTTTTAAGCGCATTTGCAAGGCGAAGTTAGTCACTCTAGGTTAGATCAAGTGTATGCAACTAATATGCAACCTAGAGCACTTGCCGACCGGGTTCACGAAACAATTCTCCTCTTAATAGTCCGGTCAACTATCCCAAATGTGATCGC
Source organism: Eremochloa ophiuroides (assembly GCA_038502445.1). Classification (NCBI taxonomy): domain Eukaryota; kingdom Viridiplantae; phylum Streptophyta; class Magnoliopsida; order Poales; family Poaceae; genus Eremochloa; species Eremochloa ophiuroides. Next base: position 31,800,343 of record JAHLJS010000006.1, on the reverse strand, counting down.
ACTCACTAAGTGCCTTGATCACTAAATCAAAGAGCCCTAACTTATACCTTTGCCTCTAGCTCTTTGATCCTTTGCTCTTCCCCTTTTTCTTTACTTGATCTCCACTTCTTAGCTCATGTCAACTTCCTCCACGCCACTAACGTCTTTTAGGCTACACACACTTAGCACTTAGGTTAGTAGTTATGTTTCATCAATTTTAAAACCAAACTAGGGACTTTCAGTCGGTATAGCCTATACCGACCGACGTATGTTATAGCGACCAACAGTATGATGCCTTATGGCTTATAAATACCGACACATAGTTTGATGTTATAAATACATTTAGCAACTAACAGTCCAACGCGAACCATTCATATAGAGATAATGTATATGCTACTAATCAACAGTATATAATGAAATCAAATTATCTATTGTGCATTCAATATAATATATATCAACCACACACAAGGACATTGATTAATATGAGCATGAAACATTGACATTGATTCATTCATATATGTGATGGTCAGATTCAACATCATACAGGTACAAAATACTTTAGAAGCTCACAGACATGAAGTTTGTGCATGAGAAAAACCATCAACACCCTACCTCTACCACATGTGTCCAAAAGTCACACATCCACCACTTCTAACCAAAAGCTTCACTCACTAACATCTAAAGCTAACTGCTCAAATTTCAATAACTGTGAACTCATAGTCTTTTCTCTAATAGGTTCAAAACAAAATAAAACTCTGATCAACACTTTGAACTTGTCGCCATGTAACACCCCTGGTGTTACGATAACTAAAACCGGCCATGTCATCATGATTGCATGTAAGTCATCCCGCATAAACTCATTGTTACTGTGCATCGCTATGACAATTTTTTTATTTCCACATGTGATTGTGCTTAGGTACCTTTGAGTGACTTTATGATTTAAATGTTTGTTTGTGTGTATGTCTTTAAATCCAAATAGAAAATAAAAAGGAAAACAATTAAAAACCCTAATCGGACCTGAAACCCTAAATCAAAAACTAAATAGAATTAGAAGTTGGACCTTAAACAAAAGTTATGAATCTTTAAAGGTTGAGCAACTTCTATTTGGGGCAATTTTGAAGTTATCAAAAAGAATTTCAAACAAAACCCTACCCTATGTTTTAAAGCTTAAATTTGAAATACAAATTCAGAAACTAGCAGGAATCTGATGATGGTCCTTTAATAAAAGTTTTAGCTCTTTCAAAATGGAATAACTTTCAATTTTTGATATTTTAAAGTTATAAAATGGAAATTCAAATAAAACTTAAATTAATGATTTGAAATTTAAATTTGAAATGCTATTTCAAAAAAATATTAAGAATCTGACAAAACTCCTTTAATGAAAGTTGTGGAGCTTGATAAATAGAACAACTTCTATTTTTATAGATTTTCATGTTATTGAGAAAATTTTTTAGAATTTCACTGGATTGCATTTGAATATCAAAAACCCTTTTTACCCCTTTTCGAATAATTTCAAAACCATTTTGAATTTGATATTGCTTCGAAAACCAAAGATGTTCTTTACAAAATTCTCAGCAACTTTTATTTTTGGGTTTTCTCTAGTTGCTACATGGAATAGCCAGATATTGAGCAAATAGGTTTTGACTTGAGGGATCCTAGCTAGAGTAGTAGGGGAGACCCGGTCCTCACCGCCACCGGAGCTAGCCGCTGTCACCTCGGTCACCGTTGATAATCCTTCTCCGATCGTCATCCGTCACGGATGGCTAGTGCTCTAATCTCGGGTGAGCTCCCTAGTGAAAGGTCCTAGTATGGCTAGAGGGGGTGAATAGCCTAATAAAATTTCTACAAAGTACTTAGGCCAAGAGGTTAGTAACAAATATGGCTAAATGTGCAATGCTAGAGCAACTGCTAACCTAGGCAAGCCACCTACGTAATTCTAGTTAATCCTTAGTTCTAAGCCACACAAGCAAGCTAGCAAAAGTTAAAAGACTACACAACTACCCAAGACAAGAGAACAAGCTATTTTGCACAAGGATAAGAAAGGGATGATTGTCGATTATACCTTTGCCTTGAGATGAAGTCAATCACCGGGATAAAGATCAAGTCACTCACTCGAAGGTAAGGAAAGCAATATGAACACAAAGATTTATCCCCGAGATTCACGTGCTTGCCGGCACGCTACGTCCTCGTTGTGTCGACTTCAACCGGTGGTTTGGTGGCCAATCAGTATCACACACCGAGCCTACACTAGGCACCACAAGAACCTACCACGAAGGAAGTAACTCAATGACACGAGCAATTCACTGGAGTTACCTTTGAGCTCTCCGCTCGGGGTAGGCACAAGACCCCTCACAATCACCGGTGTGAGCAAGCACAATCACCAAGCTTCTCCACACCTTCTTCTCCTCCAAGCCGTCTAGGGACACGGCAATGTCCCAAGAGAATAAGAACTGAACCAAGGCTTGCTCTCAAGTGCTCTAGAATGCAAAACACTGGTAAGGATGCACTTGAGGTTCACTCAAACTCACTAAGGATGATCAAGATGATGAACTAGTGAGAAAGTGGGAGGCTAGAATACAACAAAGTATATGACAATGATCCAAATGTGCAAGAGAGTCACCAAGTGACCAGGGAGGTAGTATAAATACCCCCAAGTGCAAATCTAGCCGTTACCCCACTCGAAACAGCCGTTAACCACGATTTTATGTCGTCGAACGCTACCGTCGGACCGAGTCCGTCGGACTAATCCTTTGCGTCCGACGCTCATGATGAAGCCATGTGTCAGCTGGATTCAATGTCGATCATCCGATCTCAACGGTCGACTTCGCGCCAGTTTTTACACCGTCGGACTGGGGGCGTCGGACTAAACAGCAGAGTCCGACACCCTCTCTCAGTTCACTGTGCGCGTACCGTCGGACGTTCGTGCGAGGACCGTCGGACTAAAGAAACTCAGCGTCCAACACTTCCAGAGTGGTTTGAAATCGCTAAAACTTCGTCGGACTCCGTCCGACACTCACCGTTGGACTTTTCTCAAGCGTCCAATGCTCCTCAGCGTGCCACGCGTCACCCTGCCGCTGCTCGGCATCGTCGGACTGAAGAGGCCAATGGTCCGGCGCTCGTTTACCGAGCGTCCGACGCTCGCCAACAGCACAGTTCAAAGTGTAGGCGTCGGACATGAACAAATGGTCCAACACTACGCCTCTACACCGTCCGACGCTCCTTTTTTAGCGTTTTTCAAGTCTATTTCTCACCCCTTGCTTCTATGTGCTAACACTCAAGGTTTTCAACACTTGTGCACAGTGTGTTAGCATTTTGCAAATATTTTTCAAGGGTTTTTAAAGGGGTTCTCTAGGTTGGTTAGATTAATGCACATGAGATGCAACGTAGAGCACTTGAAAGTAATCCAATAGCTTAGTTCTCCCCTTGATAGTCGGCTATCTATCCTAAATGTGATCACTCCCACTTGGAGTCTTGATCACTAAAAGAAAATCCCTATTTGAATATACCTTAGCCTCTAGCTTTCCTTCTTTAAGTCCTTTTCTTTCTCCTTGATCATTCCATCTTGATCTTCACTTGAGCTCATGTCATCTTCCTCCTTATCACTAATCTTCTCTTGGCTACACATACTTATCACTTAGATTAGTAACTATATTTCATCAATTACCAAAACCAAACTAGAGTCTTTCACCTAGTACTCTTGGTCTAAATGTTTAGGCTTTGCGGTCCTCGTGGTGACTGGAACGCGGCATACCACTGGTGGCCGCGCTCGTCGAGCCGCCATGGCCGTCACCGTGCCCACTCCTGTGACCTAGATGGCAGGCTGGACCCCTACGTTGGTTTGTAGTGGTAAGGGGATCCTATCGGTGACCTCGGGTTCGCCGGAGATGCTGCTGGCGGCGAGCTCCGCGGTCGTGCAGTTGTGCGCGCGTGGGAGAGGACACCTCGAGAGAGAGAGAGAGAGAGAGAGCGCCTTGCTAGGCCATGAGGAGGCCCACTCGGGCTGGCCCAGTAGCGCTGAGGCAGGGAGAAAGTGAGCACCGGTCGACTAGGCCGGTCTGCTTCTTGCTGGCCGCCTCGGGCCGAGGCAATTGTTTTATCCTTTCAAATTTCCCAATTAGGTGAATAGGGTTACATTTTGGTTATTTTGTGGGAATATTTCAAGAGCCTCAAAAATTATGAAAATAATTGTGTGCCCTCACTGTGTAGTCAAGTTTAATGGAAAAATATGAAATATGTATTTTGAGCACTTTCTGAATCTGATAAAAATATGTATTTTAATTTATAAATGGCACTTCCATAATTTTTGTTGGCCATAATGTTTATCCAAAAATCATGAAATTTAATTTGGTACTCTTTTAAGCTAAGTACTATCTGTGGTAAAATTTTGAGCTCAAATGAAAATAATTTAATTATTTCTTGATTAATTGATTAATTAAGAAAAGGTTATTAGAATTAAATTTCAATAATTTGTTAAATCTTTTAGGGTTTGGTTAAACCCCTTGTAGCACCTGAACCCCTGCTGTTCCAAGTTTTGATGATCATTTACTTTGTAAGAATAAAATGAATTACTTTATGTAGTAATTAAATGTTAAAACAAAAATCCTAATTAATAAATTGATTAATAAAAATGAGTAGAAACCCTAATTCACTTTTGTGTGGTGTGACTTTTGGATTGAGTGATGTCCCTGGGTCATTAATTTGAGATGATCCTTGGCACCTTAATTAGTGTTTGGGTTCTTAATTAAATTATTTATTTAGAACACTAATAATTTATGTTATTCACATATGATGATAGGGTTTAATAATTTGCTTAGGCAAAAGGTTGATAGTGTTCTAGGGAAAAAACCAATTCGACTTTCAATGACTGTTAAAATGATCAATAAACTGAATCACATAATCACCACATGGTTTAATGGAATTAGATTGCAAATACATATTGAAGGAAAGTTGTACTCAACTTTCTAAAATGAAGTTTACTTTCTCTTAATTCACCATTTAATGCATCTCATGCATCATGGCACGCATATCATCATGTTATGCATGCATTTTCATTTCATGTAGCAAACGCGAGGAAATTTGTTATCTGAAGCGAGTCCCAAGTAAGGTCTTCTCTCGGTGGACGTGGATCTTTCTCGGTGATTGACTTCAGGGTTCTATCAGCTCCAAGCAACAAGCAAGCCCCGGTGCATTCAGCCCCTTCCTTGTGATTTACAAAATATTTATGACTTGAGTTAATCTATTGCATTAAATCGATAGGAGTTGTGTGATAACCCAATTGATGCATTACCTTCCTTGACCACTTGAATATCACCCCTGAAACCTGATTTAAAATGAAAATGTTTGAAAAATGCTTAGCCCTGCTTAATTTATTTAGTTTTTGCTCAAAATGCTATTTTCTAAGCTATGGTGTTATATATTATTGATTAATTCATAAAAAGGGAATTGGTAGTGTTCACGTTCGGTGGCTGTGCACCTGATCAGTACATCGTCACCGACGGGAGGGGATGTTTCTGTTGGGTGGCTGTATCTCTTGGGTTAGAGTCCCAAGGTTGGATCACCGATAGAAAAGGGAAATGTTTCGCTCAGTTGATGTGCACATGGGGCGGCGTTCCCCATGTCTTGTCGTCGGCAGGCATGGATTTGGAAACCGTTGGGTAACTGTGTACTTGGGTTAGAGTCCCAATGCATGGTCACCGACGGAAAAGGTCAGGCACCGATCGTTGTAGGCCTGCTGGATCGAGACTTTGCAACTAGCCACATACTCCGAGAAGCCCTATCTCTGGTGGCTCTATTGTTTGAACCGACAACCACGCACTGGGAGTGGAGAGATGGCGAGAGTAGCGTGTACCCTCGTGGCCGTCGTGCCTGAAGACGAGAGGAGTACTGTGCTCTCGGATGGCGCAGGACGGTTCAGGTATAGAAAAGCCATGGTAGACGGGGTTGGCATATGCAAGCTTAGGTGCTACATATGCAGTGTGGATAGGGATCCCCAGCTGGGTATTAATTGATTCGAATCGTCGTTGCTCCTCGGTTAATGGAGACTTGATCCACTGACTTACTCCGAAAAGTGGTTCGGAACTAGGATGTTTTTGAGAATGAATAAGTAATTGGAATTGAAAGATATATGTGAAAGAATTGAGAACTATTGATGTTGATTATAATAATATTGAGTAAAATACTGAAAGCAAGATTAGTAATGCTATTTCCGTAAAATAATTTGACTCTTGTTAAAGCCTTACCTTGACTCCCCTCAGCCTGCATTCCTGAGTCTCATTCCTTTTTCTTAGTCGGGTAAGTCTTGCGGAGTACCCCAGTACTCAGGGTTTGTTAACCCCCTGTTGCAGGTGAGTCGAGTGTACAGTTCAATGTGGGATCGTGCCGGTTGACGGATCATGCATGGATGAAGATGTGTATAACTCTTGGGCAGGGTATCTAGTTGTATGATGCTATTCCACTACGAAACTCTGGTTTGGGATAGTGTAATTTATATTTGTAATCTATGTTTATATAATACTTCCGCACCTTGTACTCTGATTCAAATTATTTGTGTAAACTATTATAATACTTGCAAGGTCTTTACAATGAGATCCTCGGGTGAATTAGGGTTTTCGAGGAAACCTGGCAGGCCACCTAGGTCAAGGGAACTCGAGCGGGCTGATCATGGGTCCTTAGGGACAATGACAGTGCACGTGGGCCCTATGATTAAGGCGGTCTGTCACAAGTGGTATCGGAGAATTTCATTGTAAAGTACTTGCAGTATTACTTTACAAAAACTTGAAAATGTTTTGGAATAAATAAAATTGATGGGGTAGTTTGGTCCGAGTTGTTTCTGAACTTTCCTAATTCATTCTATAGCATCTTTCCTCGATTCTTTCTATAGATCTATAGTTAGGTTTTGAGCTTAGTAGTGGATTAGTACCTTAAGCATGCCCTATGTTTAAAAACGTTGAGTGCGTGTCACTCTATTAATTAATTTAATCAGTATATTACGTATATATCAGAGTATTCTGATTTGCGTTGGAACGCTCATGCATCATGACATTACAACTACTAATAATACCCCCGATATGAAGTATATCTCTACTTTCTAAAATAAAACCTATTTCCAAATATATTTTTGTTAAAAACAAATTCTTACCCTTCTTCTCAATAGATGTATCCGCAAGACCCTGCCACTGGAATCGACAAATGCCTGGCTATGTTCAGAACTCCTACAGTGTTGTGGCAGTTACTACAGGGAGTAGGCTACTCAGAACCACCCAAGTATCATTGGTCCCGTACTATTCTCCTTGGTCGGCCGTGGTACGAAGTGTCCCTCCGGATCTCAGCTTGTACCACCGCTCCGTTTTGGCCAGCTTGGGAAGCACAGGCTGAAGGTATGAGTCCCTGGGAAGGAGCTCGTTGGCATTTCTCAACGTCGTTACAAAAGATAGACTAAAGGTCCATCCCCGGCAACAGCGCCAGAAATGCTTGTTGGCGTTTCTTAGCATCACTACTAAAGATAGACTATAAGTCTGTCCTTAATAATAATACTAGAAACGAAAGTTGACATTCCCAACCAACATTTCTTCAGAAAGGTAACCCTTGGCCCTTAAAAGCGCCGGCCTAGGTAATGCAGTCCGGTAATAGCAGTTAGAAGTGTCGGATTGGCCTTCCTAACCGTCATTACTTTGGAATATGCAAAACTGTGACACGGCGCCGTGGGGTGCACAAGAATTACAATCCTTAAGTAATGGTACTTAGGTACGCCAATCGATAGCTCAGTAAGAAATAAGATTACTCTGCAAGCGCACAGAACTATCATTGTAGCATTTCAACCCGTGAGTATTCAAGGGTGTCGTATTTATAATTTCCCGTAGGAGGGCCTGATGAATTTCATCTAGGTTTGGTATAAACATGATTACTTATTTGGATGCATAGATAGGCATAGCATAAGCAGGGGTTAAATCAAGTTTATAAGATAGTGGAAACACGCATCGGAGCAACCTCAAGGATAAAAAGGGGAAAATAAAGAATAAAAGAATACAACTAACTGAGCAGGCTTTGGTCATATACAGCTATGCAAAGAATAGCATTTACATCTAACTAGCATGAATAGAATCAGGACTAAGTCTGGGATGATAGGGAGATCCCCGCAGCTGGTCTGCCAGCCGATAGAGACTTTCCGAACTCCTACTCAATACCCGAACGTGGGGGAGTGCTAGGGATGGACATGGCTGTCACCACCTGCCCACCTACCCCTCTGCCCATGGGGTACCGACATATTCGCTGATCGCCGCATACCCGAACACCATGCTCGCGTAATTGGAAACAACTCCTAACCTCCCGGGACCCCAACCCTTCGGATTGACAGGCTCGGCTAGGAGCAACCATGACAGCACAACGAACTAGTATCCCATCCATAGTTCTTCCTCTATTCCTACTAATTTGATGAACGATGATGAACTTTGATGAACATATCAAGAACATAACACATAGACTATGAACTAGTTCATATGCCATGATCATAATATGAACAAGATTATACTTTAATTCAGATGCATTGCTATAAATATAAGATGAGAACTTGCTCATAGAGGAGAACTGAATTATATTCATACCAAGATGTTCTTGATTCCTCCAAGGAGACAAGCTCTCCTTGATAGCTTTGCCTTGCTCTACTACTAAACTAGAGAGAACAAGTATGAAATGTGAGGTGTAGTGCTCCAAATGTTGGTGTGTGTGAATGATGAAGGAGCACCATCTATTTATAGCTAGAGTAGGGCAGTTTGGGCGTCTCCGGATTTGGAAGGAGGTGAAACCCCCTTGGGAAACCGCCTTGAGCACCGCCTCTGAAGACTGGGCCCGGGAGGCCCCACCAGGGGGCGGCCGCACCTGGGGGCGGTCGGTCCCCTGGCTGGGCCCGCTGGCCACCGCCTTCGGGTGGTCGGTTGCTCCCTGGGCCTGGGCCTCTCCTGTGGTTACGGATGGATCTAGTTCATTGTTTGAGATGGGCTTTCTTCTTTTCTTGGTTTGCGCCTTCTCTGAATATGTTTCCTGGAAGTGCGCTTTTTTGTGGATTTGATGCATTTCCACGTGTCAAACCTGCATGCTTTATACACGACAAAACTCGTGGAAGGATTAGATAAAAGCCCTACCTTCTATTTGTTTTAGTATTAAAATGATGTTGTATTTTAGTTTGCTAAGGACCGCCAACAACACCCCCACACTTGGTCCTTTGCTCGTCCTCGAGTAAAGTGCTAAGGACAAAATGGGTTTGTCTTCCTTGTCAAAAGAGTTTGCATACAGGATATTCCAAGCTTCACCTGGATTTATGAATTTCAAAGTGACTACCGAATCACCTTGAGTAATTGAAAAATGGAATAGCTTGGAATCAAATCCTCTCACTCTTGTCCTTGCATAGAGACTTGGGTTTTCCAAGATTTTAAAAACATAAAGATAGCTTGTGTTCCTTGAATGATTCTCTCAAGTCACTCATTTTGTAAGTGGTCCCTCACCAAGGCATGAAAAGGTGATGCCTTCACTTTGATCATCCTACCTCTAATAAGGCTTATCTGGAGTCTTATGTAGGAATGAGAAATGATGAGACACACTTACCCTGCATGTGTTGTCAAGTCAAACCCCAGACCATACCGGAGGGAATGTGCCATACTCTTAGATCAGAATGTGCATGTGTGTGGAAAGTATGAAGGTGAAAACCTAGTTCTAAATCTTTTTGGTACTCTATGCATCATGATTCTCCTTGGATAAAACTTAGGAAGATATGGGCTATAAGATTTTTATTTGTTTATATTTTTTTTGAACAGGTATTTAAACTTTTTCTTTCCCATTATTTTCTTATGCCCCTTGGCATGATCTCTTTTTTTCGTTTATTATAGCCCCATATCTTTTATTGGCATATGAAAAAAAATTAAATAAAGAGATATCATAATGGTAGATGAATGGAGTAAAATTTCGTAGAAGGAATGGACGGTCCTTAGGATGAGAACCAACACCTTTTTTTATTTGGTGGATGGATGAAGTGCATGTTTTGCGCAACTCTCAGGGTGAGAACTGGCTTTATTTGGTGGGTGCAAGTGAATTCTGATCTTGGGAGTATGAAAAATCTCTCAACAGCGGTCAGAAATTTGACCAAACTCAACACAAAATAAGTGGCATATGTAGAAGGTTTCATCAAATAGAATCATATATGGCCTTGGTCGGTATTTATCAATCATTCAAGGAGCATGCTATTGAGTTTTTGTTTTTTTAAGATAAATCCCAAGTACTTTGCAAGAATGAGCAAGCATCATGTCATCCTACTATATTTCATCCGTCAATTACTTAGATAGAAACGGGGTCCCTAAACAGTGTTCATAAATCTGTAGGAATTTTAGCAGGGAATAAAAGTATGCAAATATCTCGAATGTAGGAAGACAAGTTTTGATGGAGTATAAATGGGACATCATTTTATCTTAAAACTTTTCAGAATGAGAGAGGGAAAAAGTGGCACAAACCGAATTTTGATTTTTGTTATTGTGCAATTGTCTTGGAGAGTCCTCCCCCACACTTGTTTTCTTTCCTGTCTTGGTTAGTCACAATATATATATGTGGCCAAAACAAGTGCTCAACATAAAAACTTTATTTAATTGATAACTCAAATAGGCACATTCACATTGATGATCGTGAAAAAGAGAAGTGCCTAATTATTCGTGCAGCAGGTGCATTCTAAAGATACTCAAGATGATGATCAACACCTAGGGCTTTAGCGACTTTCCTTAGCTTAAGATTGATCTTGAAGCGGAAACTATTAATGTCATCGCTAAGGTTCCTAATCTCTGTGTTCTTGGTTTCTATGTCATCTTCTAAAGTCCTAAGGAAAGCACGCAAGCCAGCATGTTTAGCTATGAGGTTATTGATGATACTAGAGTCGTCTTCATCGTCACTGCTTTTGTACTGTCCTGCACGACGCTTGATGGATGGCTATGGTAAATGCCTCCTAATTCTAGGAAAGGTGCTAGCGGATGCTGCCTTTTTGGCTGAAAGTGCAGGCTTGCTAGCCGACTTTTCACCAGAACGCATGCTAGTCCCAATATCGCTAGGGGTCTTCCTCTTGAGGCCTAGAAAACTGGTAGGATGGGTAGCATTGGTCTTCTTCTTGGCGCCACCTTCGGGTCAAGGCGAGTGTGCTGGCAGGATCGCTAAAGGCTTCTCCTTCACAACATGAGCTTCTTCCCTAACTAATGGACTCTCTTGGTAAGGTGCTATGTCTAGGTTCGTTATGGCTTTTGGAGCGTTGATCGGTGAGAGGGCGTAGCTAGACATGGTCGACACTTAGAGATGGAAGAGTTTAGCAAGCTTTGCAAAAGGATGAAGAGAGAGGTTGGTGTGAGGAAAAGAGAGGCCTATGAGGGTTTAAATAGGTGCTTCCGTGGTCTCTGGTAAGAAAACAACTTGATCGTAACAATGAACGCGATTCTGGAGGGATCAGAGTGAGGTACGAAAAAGTTTGGCACAGATTGGGCCAGCTAGGGGGGCGGCCGATCCTGGGGGCGGTCGGTCCCCTAGGTCCACCAGCCGGCCTCTGCTTTTTGGCCCGATACTTTGCTGACTGTGTAGATCCCTATCTTGGTTACAATCAAGTTTGATGTGTAGTAAATCAGAGTGATAGTGTGTGTGATTGAGTGTGGGAAATGATTGATATTCATGAGATTATGTTCAAGATCACACTATCATGTATTTATGAGAAAGTATTTCTATGATCATAAAAATATTTATGTGCATGAAAGAGGATCATAGGGATTTTCTATTTATTTCATAAATGCAACAAGAGCACCAAGTAAGCATATGTTCAATATAAAAGTTTAAAATATATAAATATTTATTTATTATTATTATTTGAAGAATAGAGAGATTACTTAGGTATTTATTGAAAGATTTATTAAATTTTTATTTAAAGTAAAAATTTAAGATAACTTACCGATTTACCTTCGGCAAGGGCTCAGCCTTTTAAGTCCGTTGAGCAGGACTTTTCTCCCTTCATTGGTTTCTTGATGATGGTACATCCATCTTGGGAGAAGTAGACGGTTGTACCTGCTTGGGCCTCCATACCTTCTGAGTGGTTTTGGGCAGTGTGGTAGTTTTTTCGACATTTGTTTTGGGTTTCCACACCGACTTCTTTTGCGAAGGCTTGGGGATTTCTTCCCTCTTTTTGAGAACCATTTTGTTTTTCTGCTTCTTATTTATATTTCTTTTAGGAGCCACCTTTTCTTTTGGCTCCGGCTTTTTCTTTAATTCTTTTGATAGATTTTTTTAAGAGCTGAGGCTGAATCTTTACCTCCTTAATGCCTTGGGGGTTCGGCCCATATCGGATACGTATCATGTTGCATTCTTCCTGACGGCGAGGCCTGAATTCGAACTTTTCCTCTTGTCCATTGATATTGAAGCGGATTTCTCCAGAACCAACATCAATTTGTGCTCCGGCCGTGCTTAGGAATGGTCTCCCAAGGATAAGTGGTGTTTCTTTGGTAAACTCCATGTTGAGCACCACAAAATCCACTGGGACATAATACTCTCTGATTTTGACAGAGATATCTTGTGCTATCCCCGCTGGGTACCGAATTGAGGAGTCAGTCAACTGAAGTGTCATGTTGGTGGGCTCCAAGTTGGTGAAATTCAGTCGATCAAAGACTGATTTCGGCATGACGCTTACACTTGCCCCAAGATCGCATAAGGCATGGTTAAATTGCTGGGTGCCAATGGAGCATGTGATCGTGGGGCACCCAGGGTCTTGTTTCTTCTCAGGTAGATGATTGATTATAGCTGTGCTACACTCTTCCGTCAGCTTGACAATTTCTGTGGACGGTAATGGTCGCTTGTTGTTGATGATGTCCTTGATGAATTTGGTGTAGGACGGTATATGCAAGACATCCATCAGCGGGACGCTGATGTGCGTCTTCTCGACCATTTCCATGAATCGAAGGAACTGCTCATCTCCGGCCTTCTTCTTCCTTCTTATCCTTGTGGGGAAAGGTAGCATCGTGGTGTCCACATAATTTTCCGGTGTCGGCTCATTTTCCGCTAATTCTTCCTGTAGTTGTGCTGACTCGACCTGTGTCTCCTCTTGCTGCCTTGATGCTTTACCTGTTTTATGGTTAGGGTGTGGTGGATCACGAGTGGTCTTACCCCCTCTCGTGGTCACCGAGTTTATATTCTCAATAGAACTAGCAGGTTGCATGGCAGATTAAGTAGCAAAGGCAAGCTGGGCGATCTGAGTTTCTACTCTTTTATTAAAATTTACTTGGTTTTTAACAGATAAGGATAGGCTATCAAGCTTAGCATTTATGGTTTCAAACATTTTATCATTGAGATAAAGCTTGGTTGTAAGGTTTTCATTTATTTTAGCCTGTCCTATAATAAGATCTTTTAATGAAGGTTGGGAGGAATTAAAATTTGAATTAAAATTGGAAGAATTACCTTGGGGGCGATTCTGGCTGTTCCACCCGTTACCTATTTGTTGATGTTGGCGAAACCCATTGTTAACGTATGAAGCTTCTTCATGGGTTTCGGGACAGTTGTTCCCCAAATGGCCAACATCTCCACAGACTTCACACTTCATGTGTGAGTCCATGGCCTGGACGGTGCCGGTGGTAGTATCGGTGGCACGTCCCTCAAGTTTCTTCATTAGTAACTCTATTTTTGTGGCAAGCAGATCCGTCTCCTTCACGGTGTGCATGCCTTTTTGTGTTTTGCGTCCTTCTCCCCAGCTTTGGTTGGCCACCATCTTCTCAATCAATGTCGTGGCATTCTCGATGGTGAGGGAAAGGAACGCGCCTCCAGCAGCGGCATCTACGTGCCCTTTAAACATGGCCGTGAGGCCTTCATAGAAATTCTGGAGCACGAGCCATTCTTCCATCCCATGGTGGGGACAGGCCCGGATGTACTCTTGGAGCCTTTCCCAAGCCTCAGGAATGGACTCGAGTGATGTTTGCTGGAAGTTAGATATCTTCCCCCGTAGAACATTTGTTTTGCTCATGGGGAAAAACTTTGCGAGGAACGCCGCGGAACATTTGTCCCACATGTTGACTGCTTCCTTGGCTTGGTAGAACCATTACTTCGCCTTCCCCGAGAGGGAGAAGGGAAACAAGTGAAGCCTGATGCTATCTTGTGCGACATCTTTAATGATGATGGTCTCACACAGCTCAAGAAAGTTTTGCAGGTGTGCGTTTGCGTCCTCACTTGGCAAACCACAGAACTGGTTCGCCTGCACCATCGTGAGTAGGCCAGTGCGGAGCTCTAAGTTTCCATTCCCGATATTGACAGCGGGCCCAATGGGCACGTTGGCAATAGCGGGGGTGGAATACTCGCGGAGTGACTTGGCCATGGTGGTAGTAGCGGATGGTACGGAAGTGACCGGTTCGTTTGCCAGCTGAGTAGCAGAAGAAGAGATGGTACGAGGCCTTCTCTTCCTTAGGAGTGCCTCTGGATTTTTAACGAAGTTTTCTGGCAGATTGAAACCGCTCATACACTATCCTGTTTTCATTCCAATAAAAAGAGAAAGAAAACAGCAAAGTTAGCCTGCTTAAGCTATGGCTACCAATGCTTATTTTGTAATCAAAGTTTATGCCAAAGCTAGATGTTTATATTTTCTTTTTGCCCTCCCCGGCAACGGCGCCAGAAATGCTTATTGGCATTTCTTAACGTCGTTACAAAAGATAGACTAAAGATCCATCCCTGGTAACGGCGCCAGAAATACTTGTTGGCGTTTCTTAGCATCACTACTAAAGATAGACTATAAGTCTGTCCTTAATAATAATAATACTAGAAACGAAAGTTGACATTCCCAACCACCATTTCTTCAGAAAGGTAACCCTTGGCCCTTAAAAGCGCTGGCCTAGGTAATGCAGTCCGGTAATAACAGTTAGAAGTGCCGGATTGGCCTTCCTAACTGTCATTATTACGATATGCAAAACTGTGACACGGCGCCGTGGGGTGCACAAGAATTACAATCCTTAAGTAATGGTACTTAGGTACGCCAATCGATAGCTCAGTAAGAAATAAGATTACTCTGCAAGCGCATAGAACTATCACTATAGCATTTCAACCCGTGAGTATTCAAGGGTGTCGTATTTATAATTTCCCGTAGGAGGGCCTGATGAATTTCATCTAGCTTTGGTATAAACATGATTACTTATTTGGATGCATAGGTATGCATAGCATAAGCAGGGGTTAAATCAAGTTTATAAGATAGTGGACACACGCATCGGAGCAACCTCAAGGATAAAAAGGGGAAAATAAAGAATAAAAGAATACAACTAACTGAGCAGGCTTTGGTCATATACAGCTATGCAAAGAATAGCATTTACATCTAACTAGCATGAATAGAATCAGGACTAAGTCTGGGATGATAGGGAGATCCCCGCAGCTGGTCTGCCAGCCGATAGAGACTTTCCGAACTCCTACTCAATACCCGAACGTGGGGGAGTGCTAGGGATGGACATGGCTGTCACCACCTGCCCACCTACCCCTCTGCCCATGGGGTACCGACATATTCGCTGATCGCCGCATACCCGAACACCATGCTCGCGTAATTGGAAACAACTCCTAACCTCCCGGGACCCCAACCCTTCGGATTGACAGGCTCGGCTAGGAGCAACCATGACAGCACAACGAACTATTATCCCATCCATAGTTCTTCCTCTATTCCTACTAATTTGATGAACGATGATGAACTTTGATGAACATATCAAGAACATAACACATAGACTATGAACTAGTTCATATGCCATGATCATAATATGAACAAGATTATACTTTAATTCAGATGCATTGCTATAAATATAAGATGAGAACTTGCTCATAGAGGAGAACTGAATTATATTCATACCAAGATGTTCTTGATTCCTCCAAGGAGACAAGCTCTCCTTGATAGCTTTGCCTTGCTCTACTACTAAACTAGAGAGAACAAGTATGAAATGTGAGGTGTAGTGCTCCAAATGTTGGTGTGTGTGAATGATGAAGGAGCACCATCTATTTATAGCTAGAGTAGGGTGGTTTGGGCGTCTCCAAGTTTGGAAGGAGGTAAAACCCCCTTGGGAAACCGCCTTGAGCACCGCCTCCGAAGACTGGGCCTAGGAGGCCCCACCAGGGGGGCTGCCGCACCTGGGGGCGGTCAGTCCCCTAGCTGGGCCCGCTGGCCACCGCCTTCGGGTGGTCGGTTGCTCCCTGGGCCTGGGCCTCTTGAAAGCCCATGTTTGGTTTTGGGTAATTGATGAAACCTAGTTTGCTAATAGTGTGCTCTAAATGTTTCATGAGAACAATTAGCAAACAAGATGGAGCAAAGGACCGGGTCGGTGGAGGCCACAAGTGAAGGGTAATGACGGCATCCATGCAAATGGTATAAGCCTATCATCAAAGGTGTCCACAAGGTCCATCAAGAGATGAGAAGGAAGTTTATAAGAAACCGGGAGCTCAAGGCAAAAGTATAACCAATAGGAGCTCTTTTGGTTTTGGTGATCAAGACTCCATAGAGGGAGTGATCACATTTAGGATAGATAGCCGTACTATCAAGAGGGAAAAATCATTGATGAAATGCGGTTATCAAGTGCCACTAGGTGTTCATGATCATTGCATATGCATATAGATGCTAGTGACACTAATTTGACCTGTGGAAAACTCTTTGAAAAGGCTAACACACGTGCACCTAAGTGAGAGACACTTCGGAGTGTTAGCGCCTTTGGAAACGGGATGAAGTTTGAGGGTTCAAGAGGGTTTGGGTCCTCTCTTCCTCCTACCGAGCTTGCGAGGCAAGATTCGGCGATTTTCAAAATCGTTACAATAGAAAAACGAGCGTCGGATGCTGCTAACTTGCAAAGCGTCGGACCATCAGCTTGGGTCCTACGGTCAACTGTTTCAGAGCGTCGGACGCTGGTTTGGCGAGCGTCGGACTAATCCTCTTCCGTCCGACGGTGCAGCGCAGTGGCTGAGTGACACGTGGCGAGCTGTAGAGCGTCGGATCGTGCTGGATAGTCCGACGGCAAGCGTCGAACGGAGTCCGACGCTAGTTTTAGCGCTGTGGAACCTTACTGGAAGCGTCGGACGATCGGTTTCGTTAGTCCTACGGTCCTCTGTAGTTCAGTCCGACGATGGTTTCGTGTAGAGCGTCGGACCGTGAGCTTTGGTCCGATGGCCTACCGTCCGATGGTTGTTTTGGCGCGAGAATAGAGCCGTTGTGTTTCAACGGTCGACTTCAAATGTTGCCGGACATGTGGCGACCATCCGAGGCGTCGGACCATGCGAATTAGTCCGACGGTGTCATTCGTTTCGGTCCGACGGAACGCAGTGAGACTCTAACGGCTACAATTTTGTGAGGGGCTTATAAATAGCCCTTTGGCCGGTTTGGGGAGAAACTCTTGGCCACTCTAATCACTCCTACTTGCTTGTGAGCCTTCCCACTCCACTCTCACTCATCCTACTTGATTGCGATCATCATTTGGTGAGTTTGGAGAGCATCAAGTGCATTGCATTGATTGAGATCATCTAGAGGCACTTGGTGAGTGTGTTTCACAGCGGTTTCTCTTGTTACTCTTGGAGTTTGCCGACTCCTAGACGGTTTGGAGCTGTGAGGATCGTTGAGGGGAGTTGGTGATTGTCTCTGCCTCCAATCGGTGAAGTTGTGAGGGGTTCTTGAGCCTTTCCCGCGGGAGATCGCAAAAGGCTACTCTAGTGGATTGCTCGTAGCTTGTGGATCCCCATCTTGTGTTGGTTGTGCGGCACCCTTGAGAAGGGTTTGGCGTGTGATGCCAATTAGCGCATGAACCTCCAAGTGGGTGTATCGCTACAACGAGGACGTAGCTTGCCGGCAAGTAAGTGAACGTCAGTAAAAATCATTGTGTCAATCTCTTGCCTAGGATTTCTTGATTATTGTGATTGTTCTTATTGGTACTCACCTCATCACTACACCGGTGGTATAAGATTCACTCTCTCTACTCTTTACATTCTCGCACTTACTCTTGTGTAGCTTGTTAGTTTAGTTACTCACCTAGGTGTAGAGTAAAAGTAGCATCTTAGCCTCTCATGTGTGAAATAGAGACTATAACTTAGAACGGTTAGGTGGCTTGCAAATTTTAGTAGGCTAGCGCAAGAATTCGCTTCGCTTATTATTTATCTAACCTCTTGTTTGAGTTGTTGGTTGTAGAATATTTATAGGCTATTCACATCCCCTCTAGCCACTGAGGACCTTTCATCTCTCCTGTGGTTACGGATGGATCTAGTTCATTGTTTGAGATGGGCTTTCTTCTTTTCTTGGTTTGCGCCTTCTCTGAATATGTTTCCTGGAAGTGCGCTTTTTTGTGGATTTGATGCATTTCCACGTGTCAAACCTGCATGCTTTATACACGACAAAACTCGTGGAAGGATTAGATAAAAGCCCTACCTTCTATTTGTTTTAGTATTAAAATGATGTTGTATTTTAGTTTGCTAAGGACCGCCAACAGAGCTCAGGCTACAACATTGGAAGTCCTGAGGAAGATCTGCTTCAGGTGTCAGAAAGAGGTCAGAGTCTCTACTCTGAGAATGTTTCTGTCTAAGGCACCAGGAAACTGGGATGGTCTTCAACAACAAGCCAAGCAACTAGAAGAAAATTCTGATCAACAGGATCCCATATTGGTAGCCACTACTCGAGCTATGCTAGCCGTCCTTAACATCCATCTGACCCACGAGCGAGGGCGCGAGGAGTGGCAGGAACTTTACTCTGAATGCTATGAAGCACTCAAGAGTACGGAACTAAAGAAGAAGAAGGTCAATAAGAAAGCCCTAAAATGGCAAGAGGCTGCTCAGAGCGGTAACGTTGAAAGGATCGGCTTGGAAGTCCAGGTAGAAGCACTCGAAGCACAGCGACAAGCAAACCAACACCGCATAGAAGAACTGGAGAGTCTGGTGGATAGTCTTCAACTTTAAACAGGACTTCTCATCCAACAGTGTGAAGAAGCTCATTCTTATGCCGTAATGTCAAGGGAAGGTCTTA
This sequence comes from Eremochloa ophiuroides, assembly GCA_038502445.1. Taxonomy (NCBI): domain Eukaryota; kingdom Viridiplantae; phylum Streptophyta; class Magnoliopsida; order Poales; family Poaceae; genus Eremochloa; species Eremochloa ophiuroides. The sequence goes on along the minus strand of JAHLJS010000006.1, from coordinate 31,781,361 downwards.
GAAAGACCGTTGAATATTTGTAGCATCAGGATGCGATGTTTTGGGGCCAGCATAACACCTATCAGCAACAACTTCAGGCAGCCCATCAGAATATCACCGATTTAGAACGAGAAGTGCAAATGCTCCATGCCATGAATGATCCAATTCCAGATATAGAGATTCCAGCAGCTGACAATCAGGAAGAGTCTGGTTCAACAGAAGATGCCGATGAAGAATTAGAGGAAGTAGCGAGAGACTCAGAATCTTAAGTAGTGAGTGGCCAGGTTGATTAGCTTATGAAGATAGCTGGTTTCTTAGACCCAGTGTTAGGTTAGATCCAACCTAAGGTCAAGGTTCTTTTGTACTATAAAACCCTAGGTCAGATGGAGATCAGTGCATTGGTAGCAAGTCGACCTAAACTAGTAGTCAATGTGAACTAATGTGTAAACCTCGGATAATCCTCTGTCATCTGTCAAATGGTTTCCTACTTAAGCTTATGAGTGTTAGGTGTGTTCAAAAGTTGGTAAATTTTGCCATAAGACTAAGTTTTTACCAATCCACGTTAATCTTTGCTCCAAAAGTTTCCAGTCCTTGGTGAACTTCTGGATGCAGTCAACTCGACATCAAAAACTCGATAAATCTTTGACTGTCTAAACCTACGTATGTGTCAACCTTGATTTCCTCCTTTCACGACACATGATATTTCCTTGAAACCGCCAATCAACACGTGTTGGTTGAAAGCTATTGTAATTGTAGTCTATGGGATATCATGCTCCAAAACCATGACACAGCGTCGAAATCTGAGGTCTCCTATGGATCGCAACCATGGGAAAATTACTACCGGACGCTCGCTACTATCAGGTTGATGGTCATGATCCTAGCATACAATTAATGTGCTTTCACTCTCTTTCAAATACCTTTCACAAAATTCATATCCATATTTCTTCATGAATTTCAAAATCCTTTTGCTATTTACAACTATATTAAAACCTACTTTGACAATTCACATCTGATCTCTCCGAATTCTCAAAATTCTTTATCCTTGCAATCATCTTAATCTCATCTGATAAAATAACGGGAACCGATTTGAAAATGATACCTAAGATCCAATCACTTGGAAATGGTATCTGCGATCCGCTGAGGACTTCCTGTTGTTTTATGGATTTCTAGTTATTTATAAATGCCTTGAGATCTATTTGAAAATTCACTTCTTCGGAACCTTAGGACGCACTTAAATTCACCCACATACTCAGTAAAAAAAACTAGCACTAGACCATGACTTTTATCTGCATGCTTGTCATGTCTTGATCCGACACGTACTACTCACTCAAAAATTCAACATGTTATTCTCAGTCGTTATGATTGTGTCTATAGTGGAGCCATGACCTATGACCACGGTGCTGCATCGAAACCTAGGGTCTCTGGCGTGCCATGGCCACACAGAGATTCTGCTAGGCACGCACGGGTATCGAGGTTCGGGGTCGTGACATACTATAGCTTCACAACTAGCAAAATTCTGTTTGTTTGCACTTTTTGTGGAAACGAACCCACCCGGCTATGGTGTGACATGATCTACGAGTGCGATACAATATACCAATTTGGAATTTCCTGTAACTCACAATCACATGAGATTCTGGAGGGTATATGCTCGTATCAAGGCCTGTGGTCATTTTACATCATAGCCACAATCGATATACTTTCTCTCTTTTTACTGAGGTTACTTTAATTGCGATCTAGGATGGTATCTCGACCCGTGACTATGGTGCCGTGTCGAAACTTGGGATCTTCTGTGGACTGCAGCTACATAAGGTATTACCGGGGTACGCACTGGTATCGTAGTCGGTGCTCCTAAACCATTATAGCTCGCAATTAATGTGTCTCACTTTCCTTGAAACCCACTCTTAAAAGTTATTCTTTGTAAAGGTTTATTTTGAAAAATAAAAGTTAAAATTTCTAATGTTGAGAGACAACTGATTAGGTCAAATAAGAATCTTCATTATAACTGATAGGAAGAAAAGTGTGGGCTAGTAGCTTATCAGCCCAACCATCTGAACACTTGTCAGTTGCGTAGGATGTATTTCATGTATCACCACTTGAGAAGTGTCTTCTAGTGCTAGATCGAGTTATTGACCTGGTAGGAGTTGAATTTAACCAGATCTGACACGCTCTAAGTATTCAGTGTGAGTCCTAAACCAAAAAAGAGATCGCGTTACTCAAAGGCTTCAACAGGATGATGCACAAGTACTTTGGAATTAGTCTTCAGGAGAAGAAGCTACCCGAGAAAATCAGAGAATTTCTTATTTGAAAACCTTCCTAAGTTCCTTGCTACCCTTTAAAAAGAATTTATCCCTTTTAAGACTTACAAAATATAAAACCCCTACTTGCTCTATAGTCAAGTTTGGAAAATGTTTACTTGACATATTTTATTTTCCATTACTAAAATTAAGACTTTAGCCGTATCTTAAATTTCGAGACGAGATTTATTTTAAGGGGGGAAGGATGTAACACCTCTGATGTTACGATAACTAAAACCGGCCATGTCATCATGATTGCATGTAAGTCATCCCGCATAAACTCATTGTTACTGTGCATCGCTAAGACAATTTTTTTATTTCTACATGTGATTGTGCTTAGGTACCTTTGAGTGATTTAATGATTTAAATGTTTGTTTGTGTGTATGCCTTTAAATCCAAATAGAAAATAAAAAGGAAAACAATTAAAAACACTAATCGGACCCGAAACCATAAATTAAAAACTAAATAGAATTAGAAGTTAGACCTTAAACAAAAGTTGTGAATCTTTAAAGGTTGAGTAACTTCTATTTGGTGCAATTTTGAAGTTATCAAAAAGAATTTCAAACAAAACCCTAACCTATGCATTAAAGCTTAAATTTGAAATACAAATTCAGAAACTAGAAGGAATCTAATAATGGTCCTTTAATAAAAGTTTTAGCCCTTTCAAAATAGAACAACTTTTATTTTTTAGAGATTTTAAAGTTATAATGGAAATTGAAACAAAACTTAAATTAATGATTTGAAATTTAAATTTGAAATGCTATTTCAAAAAATATTAAGAATCTGACAAATCTCCTTTAATGAAAGTTGTAGAGCTTGATAAGTAGAACAACTTCTATTTTTTACAGATTTTCATGTTATTGAGAAAATTTTTGAGAATTGCACTGGATTGCATTTGAATTTCAAAAACCCTTTTTACCCCTTTTTGAATAATTTCAAAACCATTTTGAATTTGAAATTGCTTCAAAAATGAAAGATGTTCTTTACAAAATTGTTTGCAACTTTTATTTTTGGGTTTTCTCTAGTTGCTACATGGAATAGGTAGATATTGAGCAAATAGGTTTTGACTTGAGGGATCTTAGCTACAGTAGTAGGGGGACCCAGTCTTCTGCTCTGCTCACGGCTCTGCCCGCGTGCGCGTGCTGACCGCCGGCGATGCCCGGGGCCGGCCGGCACGTGTCGCCGATGGGGACGGGTCCATGGGGACCCCGGCCACGCCCTGCACCAGTCATCCCCGTCTATAAAGCCCTGAAGTCGCCGTTCTCATCCTCTCTTCTTCCATTGCCGCCGCCGGTGACCTCTCGGACGGGAGGGTCAAAATAGCCGCCGCTGTTCCACCATTGTGACAGAACCTCATAAGGTATATGGCCCACATGCACCTGTCGTCGTCCCAAAAACCTCCGACAGCCGTGCAGATGACCCGTATAACCTAAAAGGGTCTGCCGGGTTTACGAGTAAACCCGTTTCCTCCGAACAGGATCTTAATTGCGAAGAAATTGCAGAGTACAACATTTCATATAAATTTTACAACTCGGAGTACAAGAGCGGAAGACTTAAAATATTACATAGGATTACAAACCCGTGTTCTTAATTATACATTAAGAGCAATTATTACAAACCAAAATATGAGTAGTGGCAGTAGGTAAGTAGCTTATACAACACTTATGTTACATAACATCCCTGCCCAGGGATCAAATACTCACTCACTATCACTATCTTCTTGGACCATTTCCTCGAACACCGTCATACAGCAAGGTCCAACACAGACCTTGGGTTGCTGATTGCCTGCAACATGGGGTTAACAAACCCTGAGTACGAGGGGTACTCCGCAAGACTTACCCGACTAAAAATTGGGAAGAAGACTCAGGAATGCAGGCAAAGGGGAATCAAGGAGAGGCTTTAGCAAGAATCAAAGAGTTTTGCAGAAAACCTCTCTAAATCAGCTTAATATTTAATCTCAAGCTAGATTGTTTCATTCAGTTACCTCGTCATCAATACCCTTTCCCATATTTACATAGTTCCGAACCACTCTTCGCTGTAAGTCAGTGGATCAAGTCTCCATTGACCGAGGAGCAACGACGATTCGAATCGATTAAGTACCCAGCTGGGGATTCCTATCCACACTGCATATGTAGCACTTAAGCTTGCATATACCAACCCCGCCTACCACGGCTTTTCCAAAACCTGAACCGGTCCTGCGCCACCCGAGAGCACAGTACTCCTCTCCTCTCCAGGCACGCCGGCCACGAGGGTACACGCTACTCTCGCCATCTCTCCACTCCCAATGCGTGGTTGTCGGTTCAGGTAAAGGAGCAACCGGAATCAGAGGCTTTCCGTAGTATGTGGGTAGTTGCAAAGTCTCGATCCATCAGGCCGACAACGAATGGTCCCTAATGGATTCCATTTCGTTTTCTTAATAGACAGTCAGAGACACTACATTGAGACTCCTTTCTCAATGCAAGTCTACTGCCCTGTCAAACAATTATAATAGTTCATAGTAGTATACCCAAAGCATACAAAATATCTTTTTTATAAAAAGCTTAACTATTAAGCATGGCTAAGCATTTTATAAACATTTGCCTTTAAATCAGGTTTCACGGATAATATATCAAGGCAGGTAAATGCAGCAAGTAGGTGACAATCAACTCCTATCAACGTAATGCAGTAATTTAACTCAAAGTGATAAATATTTGTAAAACACAAGGAGGGCTAATGCACCGGGGCTTGCCTTGTTGTTCGGCGAGGGACGGGTCAGGATCAGAACCGCAAATGTCAAAACCACCGATAACTCCGTAAGGTTCGTCAGCGGCGACTTGTTCGACTTTCACTTCCTCGCCTTCGGTCACTATACGTGATAATGATGCATGCTTAATGATAGTGCAAATATCATGATTAACAATAAACAAGCATTAAATTAATAACCTTGAGTACAACTTTCCTTCACGGTAAAGTTGTAATCAAAATCTCACCTATAGTGTTATTGTTGCATAATTAATTCATTAATTATTTTTAACAGTCATAGAAAGCCGCAACTAACACGACCTTCAACACTAAGAAAGGTGCTTAGGATCAATTAGGGTTTCTGATCCTAAGTCTTCACCCAATGCCAAAATAACACAAAAATCCTAGAGTGATTAACACTAATCATTATTTTAATTTAATTGATTAATTAAGAATAAATCATAAATAATAAAACTTTATCCAACTGAGCCAAGGATTTTTGTGGAGGTAGCTCATTGGTCAAAATAGCTACCCAATGAATTTCATAATTTTTGGATTTATATTTTGAGCTACAAAAATCATAGAAGTGATATTTATTAATTAAAATATACATTTTTACAGTTTACAGAAAGTGCTCAAAATACAAGTTTCATATTTTTCATAAATTCTTCATATCACAGAGAGGCTCCACAATTTATTTCAGAATTTTTGGAGCTATAAATTAATTCCTTCAAAATTAGCAAAATTGGTAACTATTCATTCCCTTTTAAAATTGAAAAGACTAATTACAGAGGTACTGGGCCAGCCCGATTGGGCCCAGCATCTGGCCAGCTTGGCACAGCCCCGAAGCAGGCCGGCCTGCTATGGCCTGGCCAGGCCCAACCGGGGCCTCTCCCCTTCTTCCTCCCTCTGCTCGACTCGAGCAGAGTCAGAGCAGGGGCGCGCGCGGCGCTGGCCATGGCGGCACCTCGCCGGCCCGGACTCACCGCCGGTGACCTCTCCGGCGAGGGAAAAACACCACCGAGCTCCCACAGATACCCATGTACCTATCGAGCTAGTTGGTTGGACAAGTCGGAGCTCAGGGCTCGCCTGGCCGAGACCATGGCGGCTCGACCGCGGCGGCAACGTGTGCGCCGACCAAGGCGGACTATAAGAGACTAAACCAACTACACTTAGCACCTCATGGAGCTCACCTAGGCGCACTGCTCACGCTGGTTGGAGTGGATAACGGCCGGAGATGCTTCGTCGACGTTGATGGCGGCTCCAGTAGTGAGCTCCGGCGGCCCGAACCCTGTTCCGAAGTGTTCCGAGCACCAAACGGAAAACCATCGGTTACACGAGTCTCAGGATAGCAAGAAGGACTTGGAACATGAACTAATGCGGTCAAGAACTCACCCAAATGACCTGGTCACGTTGAGGTAGGAGCGGCGGCGCTCCGACCGGCTCTAGAGAAGACGACCGGCACACGATGACTTCGGTGACGAGGGGACGCGGGTAAAGGCTCTACGGGTGCGCAACGACACTACGGAGCTGGTGGCAAAACGAAAAGGGTGAAGAGGGATTGATGACCGCGAATTCGGCCGGCGACCGAGCATCGACGGCGGCGAACACGAACGGGAAAAGGAAAACGGCGAGCTCGGCTTTGGGCTTCTAAGAACGATAAGGATGCTCAGGACGTTTGCCACGACACACGCTCGTGCCACGTCCCAGGGCGACGTGCCCACACGCACTGCTTCGCCGAGGGCGGCGGCGGCTCGTCGGCAAGCAGCTGCGTGGCAGCGAGCGAATACCCTGTTCGAATCTTGATGAACATTTTGCAATTAACAACCTCCCGAGACTATTCCCTAAATTACTTTTATTTTTATATAACAATCCGAAAATATCCCAAAATAAGATATGTGGGAAATTAAATTCTGAACAACTTTCGTATTTTAAGTATTTTTAGATTTCAAATATTTTTGAAATTATAGAAAAGGGGGTAAATGGCCCTTTTTTCAATTCAGTTTAAATTTCAAATTTTTATTGAATAAGTTCAAAATCTATGAACATCAAAGTTGTTCAACTCAGAGAGCTTTACAACTTTTGTTTAAAGATCATCTTCCTATTCCATATAATTTTTGAATTAAAGTTTTGAATTCAAATTTGAATATAGTAATTCGAGTTTAATTTGAATTTCCCAATGGAAACTTGAAAAACTTTAAATACCAAAGTTGCTCTATTTTAAAAGAGCTACAACTTTTCTTTTGGGACCAATGTCCAATTCTACTTAGTTTTGAAACTAGATTTTTAGTCCGATTTAGGGCTTTAAGAATTAAATTGCTAGTAAAAGCCACTCTATTGCCCTAAGCACAAACCATAAAAGAAAAGTAACTCATTCTCAGTTGATGCAGGTCAAGTTTGATAAAAATTCATACATATTGTACAATGCTCATGATGACATGCTCAATTTTAAACGTTCCGTAACACAGGAGTGTTACAACCATGACCCACTCCACTTCGTAGTTAACTTCGACAGTTTCTTGCGAGTCTTTTGAGCCTGCTCGCGTTCGCTCTCGTGCCGGAATCGCCGCGCGGTCATCGTCTTCCTTGCGGTCGGCCGAAGCGCCGCCGTGGCTAGACCGCCACGGTGCGATTCTCCCCTTTCAGTAGGGTGTTCTAGAGCCCTTGTTCCTCCCTGAAACTTATGTGCTTGGCTGTTCCTCCTCCGGTGTACAGGACGCGCGGGAACGACCTCACCGCCACCGGAGCTAGTAGCCGTCACCTCGGTCACCGTTGATAATCCTTCTCCGATCGTCATCCGTCACGGATAGCTAGTGCTCTAATCTCGGGTGAGCTCCCTAGTGAAAGGTCCTAGTATGGCTAGAGGGGGGTGAATAGCCTAATAAAATTTCTACAAAGTACTTTGGCCAAGAGGTTAGTAACAAATATGGCTAAATGTGCAATGCTAGAGCAACTGCTAACCTAGGCAAGCCACCTACATAATTCTAGTTAATCCTTAGTTCTAAGCCACACAAGCAAGCTAGTAAAAGCTAAAAGACTACACAACTACTCAAGACAACATAACAAGCTATTTTGCACAAGGATAAGAAAGGGATAATTGTCGATTATACCTTTGCCTTGAAATGAAGTCAATCACTGAGATAAAGATCAAGTCACTCACTCGAAGGTGAGGAAAGCAATATGAACACAAAGATTTATCCCCGAGATTCACGTGCTTGCCGGCACGCTACGTCCTCGTTGTGTCGACTTCAACCAGTGGTTCGGTGGCCAATCGGTATCACACACCGAGACTACACTAGGCACCACAAGAACCTACCACGGAGAAAGTAACTCAATGACACGAGCAATTCACTAGAGTTACCTTTGAGCTCTCCGCTCGGGGTAGGCACAAGACCCCTCACAATCACCGATGTGAGCAAGCACAATCACCAACCTTCTCCACACCTTCTTCTCCTCCAAGCCGTCTAGGGACACGGCAATGTCCCAAGAGAATAAGAACTGAACCAAGGCTTGCTCTCAAGTGCTCTACAATGCAAAACACCGGCAAGGATGCACTTGAGGTTCACTCAAACTCACTAAGGATGATCAAGATGATGAACTAGTGAGAAAGTAGGAGGCTAGAATACAACAAAGTGTATGACAATGATCCAAATGTGCAAGAGAGTCACCAAGTGACCAGGGAGGTAGTATAAATACCCCCAAGTGCAAATCTAGCCATTACCCCACTCGAAACAGCCGTTAACCACGATTTTATGTCGTCGAACGCTACCGTCGGACCGAGTCCGTCGGACTAATCCTTTGCGTCCGACGCTCATGATGAAGCCACGTGTCAACTGGATTCAACGTCGATCGTCCGATCTCAACGGTCGAATTCGCGCCAGTTTTTACACCGTCGGACTGGGGGCGTCGGACTAAACAGCAGAGTCCGACGCCCTCTCTCAGTTCACTGTGCGCGTACCGTCGGACGTTCGTGCGAAGACCGTCGGACTAAAGAAACTCAACGTCCGACACTTCCAGAGAGGTTTGAAATCACTAAACCTTCGTCGGACTCCGTCCGACGCTCACCGTTGGACTTTTCTCAAGCGTCCGACGCTCATCAGCGTGCCACGCGTCACCCTGCCGCTGCTCGGCATCGTTGGACTGAAGAGGCCAATGGTCCGACGCTCGTTTACCGATCGTCCGACGCTCGCCAACAGCACAGTTCAAAGTGTAGGCGTCGGACATGAACAAATGGTCCGACGCTACGCCTCTACACCGTCCGACGCTCCTTTTTCAACGTTTTTCAAGTCTATTTCTCACCCCTTCCTTCTATGTGCTGACACTCAAGGTTTCCAACACTTATGCACAGTGTGTTAGCATTTTGCAAATATTTTTCAAGGGTTTTTAAAGGGGTTCTCTAGGTTGGTTAGATCAATGCACATGAGATGCAACGTAGAGCACTTGAAAGTAATCCAATAGCTTAGTTCTCCCCTTGATAGTCGGCTATCTATCTTAAATGTGATCACTCCCACTTGGAGTCTTGATCACTAAAAGAAAAGCCCTATTTGAATATATCTTAGCCTCTAGCTTTCCTTCTTTAAGTCCTTTTCTTTCTCCTTGATCATTCCATCTTGATCTTCACTTGAGCTCATGTCATCTTCCTCCTTATCACTAATCTTCTCTTGGCTACACATACTTATCACTTAGATTAGTAACTAGGTTTCATCAATTACCAAAACCAAACTAGGGTCTTTCACCTAGTACTCTTGGTCTAAATGTTTAGGCTTTGCGGTCCTCGTGGTGACTGGAACGCGGCATACCACCGGTGGCCGCGCTCGTCGAGCCGCCATGGCCGTCACCGTGCCCACTCCTGTGACCTAGATGGCAGGCTGGACCCCTACGTTGGTTTGTAGTGGTAAGGGGATCCCATCGGTGACCTCGGGTTCGCCGGAGATGCTGCTGGCGGCGAGCTCCGCGGCCGTGCAGTTGTGCGCGCGTGGGAGAGGACACCGCGAGAGAGAGAGAGAGCGCGTGCCTTGCTGGGCCATGAGGAGGCCCACTCGAGCTGGCCCAGTAGCGCTGAGGCTGGGAGAAAGTGAGCGCCGGTCAACTGGGCCGGTCTGCTTCTTGCAGGCCGCCTCGGGCCGAGGCAATTGTTTTATCCTTTCAAATTTCCCAATTAGGTGAATAGGGTTACATTTTGGTTATTTTGTGAGAATATTTCTAGAGCCTCAAAAATTATAAAAATAATTGTGTGCCCTCACTGTGTAATCAAGTTTAATGGAAAAATATGAAATATGTATTTTGAGCACTTTCTGAATCTGATAAAAATATGTATTTTAATTTATAAATGGCACTTCCATAATTTTAGTAGGCCATAATGTTTATCCAAAAATCATGAAATTTAATTTGGTACTCTTTTAAGCTAAGTACTATCTGTGGTCAAATTTTGAGCTCAAATGAAAATAATTTAATTATTTCTTGATTAATTGATTAATTAAGAAAAGGTTATTAGAATTAAATTTCAATAATTTGTTAAATCTTTTAGGGTTTGGTTAAACCCCTTGTAGCACCTGAACCCCTGTCGTTCCAAGTTTTGATGATCATTTACTTTGTAAGTATAAAATGAATTACTTTATGTAGTAATTAAATGTTAAAACAAAAATCCTAATTAATAAATTGATTAATAAAAATGAGTAGAAACCCTAATTCACTTTTGTGTGGTGTGACTTTTGGATTGAGTGATATCCCTAGGTCATTAACTTGAGATGATCCTTGGCACCTTAATTAGTGTTTGGGTTCTTAACTAAATTGTTTATTTAGAACACTAATAATTTATGTTTTTCACATATGATGATAGAGTTTAATAATTTGCTTAGGCAAAGGGTTGATAGTGTTCTAGGGGAAAAACTAATTCGAATTTCAATGACTGTTAAAATGATCAATAAACTAAATTACGTAATCACCACATGATTTAGTGGAATTAGATTGCAAATACATATTGAAGGAAAGTTGTACTCAACTTTCTAAAATGAAGTTTACTTTCTCTTAATTCACCATTTAATGCATCTCATGCATCATGGCACGCATATCATCATGTTATGCATGCATTTTCATTTCGTGTAGCAAACGCGAGGAAATTTGTTATCTGAAGCGAGTCCCGAGTAAGGTCTTCTCTCGGTGGACGTGGATCTTTCTCGGTGATTGACTTCAGGGTTCTATCGGCTCCAATCAACAGGCAAGCCCCGGTGCATTCAGCCCCTTTCTTGTGATTTACAAAATGTTTATGACTTGAGTTAATCTATTGCATTAAGTTGATAGGAGTTGCGTGATAACCCAATTGATGCATTACCTTCCTTGACCACTTAAATATCACCCCTGAAACTTGATTTAAAATGAAAATGTTTGAAAAATGCTTAGCCCTACTTAATTTATTTAGTTTTTACTCAAAATGCTATTTTCTAAGCTATGGTGTTATATATTATCGATTATTAATTCGTGAAAAGGGAATTGGTAATGTTCTCGTTCGGTGGCTGTGCACCTGATCAGTATATCGTCATCGACGAGAGAGGATGTTTCTGTTGGGTGGTTGTATCTCTTGGGTTAGAGTCCCAAGGTTGGACCACCGATAGAAAAGAAAAATGTTTCGCTCGGTTGATGTGCACATGGGGCGGTGTTCCCCATGTCTTGTCGCCGGCAGGCGTGGATTTGGAAACCATTGGGTAACTGTGTACTTGGGTTAGAGTTCTAATGCATGGTCACCGAAGGAAAAGGTTAGGGACCGTTCATTATAGGCCTGCTCGATCGAGACTTTGCAACTAGCCACATACTCCGGGAAGCCCTATCTCCAGTGGCTCTATTGCTTGAACCGACAACCACGCACTGGGAGTGGAGAGATGGCGAGAGTAGCATGTACCCTCGTGGCCGTTGTGCCTGGAGACGAGAGGAGTACTATGCTCTCGGGTGGTGTAGGACCAGTTCAGGGATAGAAAAGCCGTGGTAGACGGGGTTGGCATATGCAAGCTTAGGTGCTACATATGCAGTGTGGATAGGGATCCTCAGCTGGGTATTAATCGATTCGAATCGTCGTTGCTCCTCGGTTAATGGAGACTTGATCCACTGACTTACCCCAAAAAGTGGTTCGGAACTAGGATGTTTTTGATAATGAATAAGTAATTGGAATTGAAAGATATATGTGAAAGAATTGAGAACTATTGATGTTGATTATAATAATATTGAGTAAAATACTGAAAGCAGGATTAGTAATGCTATTTCCGTAAAATACTTTGACTCTTGCTGAAACCTTACCTTGACTCCCCTCAGCCTACATTCCTGAGTCTCATTCCTTTTTCTTAGCCGGGTAAGTCTTGTGAAGTACCCTAGTACTCAGGGTTTGTTAACCCCCTGTTGGAGGTGAGTCGAGTGTACAGTTCAACGTGGGACCGTGCCAGTTGACGGATCATGCATGGATGAAGATGTGTATAACCCTTGGGCAGGGTGTCTAGTTGTATGATGCTATTCCACTACGAAACTCTGGTTTAGAATAGTGTAATTTATATTTGTAATCTATGTTTATGTAATACTTCCGCACCTTGTACTCTGATTCAAATTATTTGTGTAAACTGTTGTAATACTTGTAAGGTCTTTATAATAAGATCCTCGGGTGAATTAGGGTTTCCGAGAAAATCCGGCAGGCCACCTAGGTCAAGGGAACTCGTGCGGGCTGATCGTGGGTCCTTAGGGACGATGACAGTGCACGTGGGCCCTATGATTAAGGCGGTTCTGTCACACGTCACCACTAGATATACTGCATAGACCTTGTAGGATGGTTGAAATGTTATATGAACATCAGATTAGCGACAACTTTTCTCCAAAGTTGGAGAAAGACATCCAATAAGATAAACTCTAAGAGGTTCTCTAAAATTAATAGTCAAATTTCATAAAAATCAGAGTTCTATGTTCTAAACCATTGTAAATGAAATAAATTAGTAAACTGATAGTATCTAAATCAAAGCAATATACATATTTAGTATATGGGTTGGCAATGATGAATTAAGCATAGCCTATAGATGCTGGTATAACTAATAAAATAACCATCAGTATATATTTGCACACAAGCAGCAGTATATGTAACCAAGTAATAGAACATGCTATAACTTGAAGTGGCTAGACTATAGGTTGACAGGGAAACATGCATGGAAGGCACTTGGGCGGCAGCTGCTAGGGTTTGGATACGACAAGTATTTGGGTTGGGCCTTATGTTTTTCCTTGAACGGGATTTTCTTTTTCTTTCGTGCGCACGCAGAGACACATGGCTTTATACCGACCGAAGGTCCGCCTTCTTTTACCTCTTTATACCGACCGAGGGTTAAACTATATTGATAAATATTTATACCGACCAATCGTTCATCGTCAAAAGTACATTTACAGACACTTGATTTGTCGATCGGCTATACCGACCGATAGTTCAACGGTATTAGTATATTTATAACGACACACATGTGACACTATATCAGTGTTGTGGTGTAGTGTACGGGCACGATGGTGATTCACCAACTGTCCTCTACGACATGGTCTTAAGTCGTTATCTCCGGTTCTTTTCGGTAATATCATGGTGTAAGGGGAGCAGGTAGCCACCCCTTGGTTGTAGTGGAGAGGGCCTTGACCCTGGATGGCTAGGTCGAAGCCTCGAGTCGTTTGGTCGGTTGGGTCGTGCCACGGTTGAGGTTGTGTGACACATTCCAGGGTGGATGGAATTGTATGGCCATCCCATCAAGCTGAGCTGGGGCAACGTGGCACCGTACCCCGCTATCATTGTATGGTGGTGAGGTCTTGTCCGTGGCAGAGTCGTGCTGGACTAGCATCCGCCCTAAGGTGGTCGTCCTCTCTACCCTAGAATTAGCGTGGTATGCACACCTGTCCTGCCAAGGCAAAGGCGTACGATGGCGCTTTTCCTTCTCCTGTCCCATCCCGGGGTTCGAGATCGGAGAGAGGTCGAGTGCAGGTGTGGCTCGTCGAAGAAGAAAGGGGTCGTGATGGGCAGCCTTCCTCCGTAAATGGCCACAAGGCCTTCTGAGGCCGGCCGCGATTGTTTCGTTGTGGCTGGTTGGGCCGTTCGTAAAGCCTCTCTTTACCAAGACATTGAGATACCCAAATTATCTTGACCCAACAAGAATGATTATAATAGAGAGGTGGTCTTATCAAAGTGAGAACCACATCCAAAAACAGGTTTTTCAAGTTCTTTATGTCCGAAATGGGACCAATACCGATTTTAAAACCAAACTGACTCAAAGTTCCCTACCTAAGACTATCTTCAACAACAACACCCAAAATACAATACACATTATATATTAGGTTGCACTACAGTGAATAGATTCAATACCCATTTTTAGTCTTCTCCAACAACATCTAAAAGAGAATCTCTCTGCAAATAAGTTTCGAGGAGAGAAGATACTTATATTTGGGTTGTCTCTCTTGTGACACCCAAAATGGGTATCTCGTATGGGTATTCTATTGGAGGCTAAAACAGTACACTCGAAAACCCATTTCTGAGTTTGGGTCACCATATGGTTATCTTGTTGGAGATAGCCTAACTACTTTCTTCCTCTCTTGCTTTCACTTGGTTCTCTATTTTTTAAAAAAAAAATCATCCAAATGTTATGACTACTTTTGTGCCTTTTGATTTTTGATTTGAGGTTTTTGAACGTAGTGAGCACTCGAGCCCTCCAATTTTTTCACTTTGCGGTCGGCAGGCACCTGAGTCAGCTCAGCTCAAATTCCCCCCTCACCCCCCTCCCCCTCCCGGCCCTGTTTGGTTGCACTTTTCAAGGTACATGCACGAAGTATTAAATATAGATGAAATTTTTGCATATTTGCACGGTTTGCATATAAATAATGAGACAAATATTTTAAAACTACTTAGATCATGATTAGATACTTATTACAAAATATTGTTCGCTCAAAATTTCAAAAAATAATGCATCTAAACGATATAACTTCCTTTCAAAATCATTAAAAAAATTGCTAAAAATGATACATATAAACATCTCTATACAACTAATAAGACTAAAGATGAGGCAGTTTTTTGGTGCGACATTTGTTTGGGTCGTCTGTCCACCTCCCCTTGCGATCCTTCTCTCTCCGCACGCATCCCCCGTGCGAGTGTGCGTTATCTTCTCCTCCAATCACGGGATCTCGTCCCATAGCGCTCACTCTCGTCCTGCCCGTCGTCTCGCCCCGCCCGCCCACCGGCTCGGCCCGCACTCGTGCCCCCACCCAATCCCCATCCGAAGGGGAATGCTCCGCGCGCCCGTGTGCGAAAGGAAGGATTCGTCTTCGTTCCCCAAATCGCCGCCAATCACGCTGCCTCCCCACTCCGCCGGCACCGCGCTTGCCGACGCCTCCTCCCTCTCCCTGACCTCGCGCCGCGCTTCCATCACTGCACTCGCCGTCAGGCTCCTCCCCGTGCGCTCTACTGCTGGGGATTAGCCGCCTCCCCGCCGGGCAAACACCACCTGCGACCATCCTGCGTCGGACCGAGGCCTCGCGCCAGTGGCGCCACCCGGTATCGCTCGCTGCCGTCATCCTGCATCGCCGAAGCCCGACATCAATGCCGCCGTCATCGCTCGCGCGGCGTCACCCTTGCGCTGTCGTGCATGCGCTACCCCCCTCGGCGGCCTGCGGCGCTGCGAGCCAAAACCTACGACGCCCCTACGTCCACCGCCCCACGTCGTCGTTCGAGAGCCGTAGCCCCCTTCGCGAGGCGGTGTGGTGAGGCGCGCGCGGATGAGATGAACGAGCAGGGGATCGCTGGCCGCGGGGCCATGCATGAGGGCCTCGGGCAGGAGGCGATGGCGCTCCTACATCACCAGCAGCTTCAGCAGCGGCGACAGAAGCAGCTGGAGGAGGATGATGAGGTGGCGTGGCGCCAGATGTTCAGCGGCGTGTCGGCGTTCCCGACGGCACTGGACCACGGCCAGCAGTTGGACTACGGGGAGGATGCGGGTGGGCTCGGGGACATCAACGCGGGCGGGTCGGAGCCCGATCAGCCGCCGGAGCGGACGCGTGGGTGGTCCGGCAGCGGCAGCAAGCGGAGCCGCGCTGCCGAGGTGCACAACCTCTTCAAGAAGGTGGTGCCGCTGCCATTTCTTGAAATCTCAGTGTTTTTTTTTTCTCGCCGTGCTCTGTTTTCTTCTCAGTGCGAGTACTAAAGAGTAAAGACCGTTACTTGGTTTTGTTGGCTTTCGCATAGGGGCAAGATCAACGAGAAGTTGAAGGCGCTGCAGAGCCTGATACCCAACTCCAATAAGGTCAGTGGAAACTGACAAGAGCTCTCTCTCTCTCTGACTCTCGCTCGATTGCAAAGGTTCGTTCAGTTGTTAGTGCGGGACTTGACCCTAATGTGTTTCTACTGTGATGTTCTTTTGAGAGTGCAGATCGGCAAGGCATCCAAGCTTGAGCCATTGAGTATCTGAAGCAACTGCAGTTCCAAGTGCAGGTGAGCAAGGACACGTTCACATGGTGTCGATGCATGTTTCTGGTGCAAAACATTGAGATAAAATTGGTACAATAGAGAGTACCCGGCCTTATTATTTTTCTTTATTAAATCTGTGACTGATAGACTTCCATGACTCTTGATGCAAGTTACCTTATTATAATCAGCAGGGGCCGTTTGCATTTATGTGTGATGGGTGCTTCAATTTTTTAAAATTTTTGAAGAGATAGAGAGCTTCATTAATTTGCCGATACCTTCTGTTTTCATTTGTTTAAAATTTAGGTTTGGACAGTTACCCCACCATGGCTAAACTTTTGATCAATGCCAAGCTTGCATGTTGTTTTGTTAAGTAAAAGCACATCCCTGTCTCCCTGCTTATATGCTGGATGGCAATTTGGGCACTAAGTACTTATCCAGATTTAGATTCCTAAAACAATATAGTAGAGCTTATTTCATTACTTTGTTTCTGTGAAATGCTATCAGGTTAGATGAGCTCTTTTGCTGTTACAGACTTCTCTTGTTACTAACTTAATGGTTTGGGCACTCTACTATCTGTCCTAAAATCATGAAACTGCTAGAAAAAAGCCCAATAAGAAATAAGGTAGTTTCATCTACCTGATGGTAGATAGTATTTTTCTTGTGCATAATTTAGATGGGCTAATAAGGCAACAAAAAATACTATTATTATGTCCTGTTCTATTATACAGTTTAATGTTCATCTAGAGAGGCAAAAATTATGTTGTTTCGGAGACAAAGGTGTTGATTTTTTTACTATAGTAGTACAGTGATCTCCATTACTGCAAGACCACCGAGGTCAATAATGATGGAATGAAGTTTTCACGCCAAAATTTTTCTTGTGAAAAAAAATAATAGAAACCGCTCCTGACGCTGTTTGAATTCGCAGAACTGTTACTGCTACACGAAGATGATCACGGAGCAGGGCGCAGGGTCATCTCTTTGGTGGTGCGTTGTGAGCTGCTGCAGCCCAGCATGGACACCAACACCCTACAGATACTCAAGTATCTCACTAGGAACTGGGAAGACCAAGGAGTACTAATCAAGTACCTCCTCCAGTGCACATACCACATGGTAACACACTCATATGACTGCACACAGTGGAAAAATGACTGATAAAAATGAAATGGTCTTTGTGATTGAGGGAAATGACAGTGATGTTGTGTATGGCTAAATTAAGAAACTACACATGATGGTAACCCATTGATTAGAAGAAGGGATATGTTTTCTATTACAATTAGTATATTGGCATGTTTGTGCATGACTGTATCTTGAGCTGCAAGATCATGTAGACAATTCATATGTGCAGGACCGACAAGGCACGGGCTAAAGGCAATGCTGGCTCAAATAAGGAGCCTATAGTTCTCAGGGATGTCAGTGACAATATGGTTTCTGCTCAGTATTGTACTTCCACATCTTGCTAGATTTTACAATACCATTATCTGAATTTATGCCAGTAAAACTATATCTTGTTCTAGAGCGATATACCAATTTTGCATTTTAATTAGTTCAGACTGCAGATTTTTCTTTCCGTCATGATACTCCTGAAGGTATTGATGCATGTAATGAGGTTACCGCACCTTATTTGTGATTAGGCATTTATTACTAACAGACATAGCATGAAGCGGAAAACTAGGTTCACACTGCTATCCACTTACATTAGTGAAGCTACGATTGTCATAGCTTGAAGGCAAAGTGATATGAAAGCAACGGTCTTAATTTGAAGGTGGAATGGAAGGTTTGTAGTTCACAAAGATGATATCTTCATTAGCTCCATCTTGGCTTTTTGCATGACTATTATTACAATGTACCTGCTAAGGATGGTTATGTAATTCCACTTTTGAATACCACGTAATAAATTGATTATTTTTATGATCTATTTTAATGTACTTATTATTTGCAGACATTGATGAATGCAAATAGAAACTTTACTATTAGTGCAAGGGTTGAAGCTGCAAGAATACATGGGAAGCTATGAGTGCAGCTGTGGTGATGACAGTATACTTGTTATACCTGAGTGAGCATGATCGTGAGTAGCTGAACCTCCATTTTTACATAGCCATCTAATTCTGGCTCTTCGTATTTTGGTTGGAAGCACCTTTTTCGATCATGAGAAGAATATAATTTTCTCTTTTGTTTTTAGATGATTGAACTTATTCTTTTAAATGATAACAAATTGTTCTCAATCATCTGTTAAGCGCTAAATGCACTGGCTCTTCTAATGAGCTGGTAGGGATATCTATGTTGGAATTGTATTTCAAGATAATTGTATGACATGTCAAAGTTATTCAGGAACCGTCTCTTTTCAAGGTATTTCTATTTCCTTAATGAAATGACATGTATTTCTCTTGCTTGGGGTTGCGAATTGTCTTCTGTTTTGCCCTCTAGTTCCATCGTTGATGACTTGCATCTTAAGCATATTCCAAATTGCGAACTTTGTTTTTTAAAATGTCACTTTAACTTCGGTATATAATTTTATAATATCTTTATCTTATCATACGAACTATGTGTTTTTATAAAATATTTAGTTGTCCCGTAGCAACGCACGGACACGCTACCTAGTATAAATAAAAGAGTAAAAAAGGCAGCACAAAATCGGAAAAGTCAATTTCCCCTTCCCCTTCACCCCAACTTCGTCCGCCGCTCCAACTCGCGCCGCGTGGGAACTGCCGAACTGGGAAAGCCACCGCCCACGCAGCGAAGCCAGCGAAGCAGCTCGTTTAGCTGCCTCTCCCTGCGTTGACCACCCTGCCGTAGATCCGGTTTCCCTCTCCGGCGGAACCCCCTACCGTGCCGGCTGTGAGGGGGAGCGATGGCGACGCACGAGCGGAAGACGATCGATCTGGAGCAGGGGTGGGAGTTCATGCAGAAGGGCATCACCAAGCTCAAGAACATCCTTGAGGGCAAGCCCGAGCCGCAGTTCAGCTCTGAGGACTACATGATGCTCTATACGTGCGTATGCTGCCGGGTCTCTTCCCTCCTCCGTCGTTTTCGGAACCCTCCGTAGTCAGATTTTGCTTGCTTGGTTGCTGCTTCACTATTCTATCTAGGTTCTTTTCTGATGACGCAGGACGATTTACAACATGTGCACGCAGAAGCCGCCGCATGACTACTCGCAGCAGCTCTACGAGAAGTACCGCGAATCATTCGAGGAATACATCACATCCATGGTGAGAGTCTCTTTGTGCTGATTCTCTGGTGAACTAGCTCGGTTCGTGTCTCCATTTGCTATATTAGTGTGGTTACCGAGTTGAAGCCCAGCCCGTAGACATTCATGGAAATGCTGCTTCTTGCTTGTGGCACAGAAAGCAGTGGACGGATAGAGATCACACATTGCAGAGTTATATAGATACAGAGGGACTTGATGCCTGGAACAAGAATCCTAATCCACTGAAAATCACGAATTGAACTGTAGAGGGCATAATTGCTTGTGAAAACCAATCTGGCATTGGCTAAGGTTGGGAAGTTTCCCTTATTGACCATGAAAGTATGTGACCTAGGTTTTCTTTAGGATTCATGCATGTGCGGACTGCGTAGTTGTGTAGTTGATTTCAATGCAATAGCTCCAAATCATTGTACCCACACCATTCACAAACATATGATGTTTTAGAATTCAAGTAGACAAACTTCATTGAAAAGTTTGATCTCTTATCTAATATATAAAAAGAAACAACACCCATGTCCTTTTTAGTACACCCCTTTTACATAGGTACATGAATTTTGAAGTTAACGGAATGGTGGAAATTAAGGGATAGTCTTCATGAGCCCCAAACTATTAACTTTGGATCTGAACCTCAAGTCCACTACTTGATTGGGGTCTTCATTTTATGAAAAAGAAGAGCATATTGTCAAATGAAACTGTTGAGCATTGTGAAGGATGTCATCTTTGCAAGAGCATAGAAAATACCATTGCTGTGGCATCCATGGACTGTTCAGTGCAGGGAAAGGAAGCATATGGTCATGTCAATCTGCTTCATTGCATGGAGGCCAGCTTCTAGCAGCTTTAGATTTTCTACGAAGCATCCATCATTCTTACAGCACAGAATCATGAACCACTCATATCATGCCCAAAAAAGGCGTGTATGCTCTTGGGTGTGGTAATCACACTCCCCTCCATAAAAACTATTTTTTTTTCTGTAGTTCTGCTGATATAAAGCATTCATAGTAGGGAAGGAATGAGTTGGCCTAAACTTTCATGCTAAGACTATTTTATAGTACCCTCTTTAAGAGGCTTTGGGCTTTGTGCACTTCTCCCCATTGGAAGGGTTACTGAAGCAGCCCCAAATTACTTAGTAGTCATGACTAAATAGTACTACACTAGTAAATGCTAAAAAAAAAAACTCGACCAAGGGGGAGACTCCTCCTATGGCTTTAAATAACAAGGTGCCTGGCTTCGAACCCGGGTCTGATGAGAGAGTCCCAGAGCTCAATCTTCTAACCAGTCACACCACGAGAAGCTTGGCTACACTAGTAAATACTAATAGATTTGTTGAGTGTTTGAATGTTACAGTCAATAGTAATAATGTAATCCTTTGTACTCCTCACTAACACAACCGTGAAAATTTGTGGTCATAGTTGCCTATTGGCCTAGTGGAGACCCAATTTAGTCCAAGGTGTCATATATTCTTTCAATGAAGGGCTAGTTGTGGTTCTACTGGATACATTTAACAAATTGACGGTTTTGTTGATTGTTTGTTTTTGTTTCTTTATTAGCATTTAACTATGGGCTTGTATTAACCTTTTTATCGTGCTTGCTTTTGGTAGGCAAAATGTAATAAAATACAATGTTGTTGCATTCTCTTAGTTTTAGATACCCCTGTTTTGGATACCCCGCTTTTGTAAGTTATACATGTTAAAATACAAGGTAGCCACTGCATGAAAATGTACATGGTAATTAGTAATTTATCTAATAGTAATCATGCTGAAGGCAAGGAAAGGAATACTTACATTGAAGACCTTTCCAGTGGTCTGATTCTGACAACTTATTCCCTATGCTTTGTTATATTTTTTAATTTCTAAAGATAAATCTTCAATTAATATTGGAAATGAGTGTAGCTTGCTTCTAAGAAAACCTTGAATCAATATAATGAAGCACTGAAGTGTTTGTTCTGTGAAGAGCATTTGAATCTTGATCTAATGATTCAAATTGTCGATAGTAAATCTTTAATCTGTATGAGAAAAAAATACTTTGATACACAGACCTTTTGCCTTTTCTCCTTTTACTGAACATCCTTTCTTTAAAAAATTTTGGTTAGAGGAAATAATACTCTTACTAAAATTAATCCTGCATGATTTAACCACATTCATTTTTCTCTATATTTGCACTTGTTCTTGTTCAATAATCAGTAAAATGGATCCAATTTCATGCAGGTCTTACCTTCACTTAGGGAGAAGCATGACGAGTTTATGTTGAGAGAGCTTGTAAAAAGGTGGTTAAACCATAAAGTAATGGTTCGGTGGCTGTCACGCTTCTTCCATTATCTTGATCGTTACTTCATTTCCCGAAGATCACTGCCACCGCTTAGAGGAGTTGGGCTTAGTTGTTTCAGAGACTTGGTAACACAACTATTTAATTTGGATTAATCTTGTTCATTTTATTAAACTGAGCTACGGGATCTCTTGTCAGTGTAATGTTTTTGTATTTTAACATTTTCACTTCTGGTAACAGGTATATCAAGAGATCAAAGGAAAAGTAAAAAGTGCTGTCATATGTTTGGTTAGCTTTTTATTTGCATCTTTTCATGTGACTTAATTTGTTGTGTCTGATTGGTTATGGAAAGTTCTTTCTTCAACAGATTGACCGAGAACGTGAGGGTGAACAAATAGATAGGGCACTGTTGAAGAATGTCCTTGATATATTTGTTGAAATTGGTTTGGGTAGTATGGAGTGCTATGAAAATGATTTTGAAGATTTCTTGCTCAAAGATACTGCCGATTACTACTCTATCAAAGCCCAATCCTGGATCCTTGAGGATTCTTGTCCGGATTACATGCTAAAGGTATCTTCAACTAAAACAGGCTTTTGCAAACATTTTTACCTGTGGGTAAGCACATTCTGATGGATGTTTCGTTCATTAGGCTGAAGAATGCCTGAAAAGGGAAAAGGAACGAGTTTCTCACTATTTGCATTCTAGCAGCGAGCAGAAGTTACTGGAGGTTAATGGAAAGCGATATTTTATTGTTTGTAATTTGAAGTGCCATAGGATTCCTGGTAGAACTCTAGTCACTATCTTTCCCTGCATGACACAGTTCATCATGCTTTGGTTTTGGCAGACAGTGCAGCATGAACTACTAACTCAGTATGCTAGCCTACTCTTGGAGAAGGAGCATTCTGGATGTCATGCACTACTTCATGACGACAAGGTTCAATGGGAGATCTATCTTCATTAGCAACATATTTATGTTGTAAGAAATATCTTGACATCATATTTCTGCAATCTTACTGCAGGTCGAGGATCTGTCTAGGATGTATAGGCTCTTTTCCAGAATAACACGTGGCCTAGAACCTGTTTCTCAGATATTTAAGCAGGTATATTTTGCTTTAAACATGAAACTTTTCTTTGTAAATATGTTTGTTGCTCTAATCTGACTGCATGCCTCTTCAGCATGTTACTAACGAGGGCACAGCTTTAGTCAAACAAGCAGAAGATGCTGCTAGTAATAAAAAGGTGCACTATTTTTGCTTCCTACATTCAATAGTTGATTTTTGTGCTTCATTTGTCTTTTTGTTAGGGCATGTTTGTACCATGCTTTTACATCAAACCTTGAGAGTTTGTATTTGACTTGTGCTGGTCTGCTGGACGGTCTATACTGCATATCATTTGTAAATTATCGTGCTGCATATATAAATATTTATCATCAGATAGAGTCATGCATTTACGTAGTACCAGTTTTTTTATTTATATCTGCATTTTGGACATTTTGTATGCTACAACAACAACAACAACATAAGCCTTTTGTCCCAAGCGAGTTGGGGTAGGCTAGAGATGAAACCCACAAGAGACCAAGATTAGAGAAACACAAAACGGACACAAGACGAAAGGTAGAGTTAGGGATAAACAGAAAAGGAAGCAAAGGTCACGGTTCAGGCACATTGATTGCTAACCTCCAGGCGCTCCTATCCATAGCTACTTCCTTGGAGATATTCCACTCTTTAAGGTCTCTCTTAACCGACTCGTCCCAAGTCAGTTTAGGCCGACCTCTACCTCTCTTAACATCTTCGACCCGCTTTAGAACCCCGCTGCGCACCGCCGCATCAGGGGGCCTTCGTTGGACATGTCCAAACCATCTCAACCGATGTTGAATCAGTTTTTCCTCAATTGGTGCCACCCCGACCCTCTCCCGAATGTCCTCGTTCCGGATTCTATCCCTTCTTGTGTGCCCACAAAACCAACGTAGCATACGCATCTCTGCTACACTCAGTTGTTGGACATGTCTTTTTGTAGGCCAGCATTCAGCACCGTATAGCATCGCCGGGCGAATCGCTGTCCTATAAAACTTACCTTTTAGTTTTTGTGGCACCCTCTTGTCACAGAGGACGCCAGAAGCTTGACGCCATTTCAGCCAACCGGCTGAAATTCTATGCCTAACATCTTCATCAATGTCGCCATCCTTTTGAAGCATCGATCCTAGATACCGGAAGGTATCCCTCTTGGCCACCACTTGTCCATCGAGGCTAACGTCACCATCCTCATGTCTAGCCGCGCTGAAACTACACATCATGTACTCGGTCTTGGTCCTACTAAGTCTGAATCCTTTCGACTCTAATGTGTGCCTCCACAGCTCTAACTTACTATCAACCCCTGCCCTACTCTCGTCAACTAGCACCACATCATCAGCGAAGAGCATACACCAAGGGATATCACCTTGTATGTCCCTTGTGACCTCATCCATCACCAAAGCAAATAGATAAGGGCTCAATGCTGACCCCTGATGTAGCCCTACTTTAATTGGAAAGTCACTAGTGTCACCATCACATGTTCGTACACGCGTCATCGCGTCCTTGTACATATCCTTGATGAGGGTAATGTACTTAGCTGGGGCCTTGTGCTTTTCCAATGCCCACCACATGACGTTTCTTGGTACTTTGTCATACGCCTTCTCGAGGTCAATAAAGACCAAGTGCAAGTCCTTCTTCTGCTCCCTGTATCTCTCCATCAACTGGCGTATTAAGAAAATCGCCTCCATGGTCGACCTTCCAGGCATGAACCCAAACTGGTTTTGGGTCACACTTGTCACTCTTCTTAAGCGATGTTCGATAATCCTTTCCCAGAGCTTCATCGTATGGCTCATCAGCTTGATCCCACGATAGTTAGTACAACTTTGAACATCCCCCTTGTTCTTGAAGATCGGTACTAATATGCTTCTCCTCCATTCTTCGGGCATCTTGTTGGACCAAAAGATAAGGTTAAAAAGCTTAGTTAACCATACTGTCGCTCTGGCACCTAGGCACCTCCACAGCTCAATAGGGATACCATCAGGGCCCATCGCTTTATCTCCCTTCATCCTCTTCAAAGCCTCCTTGATCTCTGCTTCCTGAAATCTCCTCACAAAGCGTCTGTTGGTATCATCAAATGGGTCATCCAACTCAAGGGTAGGACCCTCATTCTCCCCATTAAACAACTTGTCGAAGTACTCTCGCCATCTGTTCTTGATCTCCTCATCCTTCACCAGTAGTCGATCTGTCCCGTCCTTGATGCATTTGATTTGGTTGATGTCCCTTGTCTTCCTCTCTCGGATCCTAGCCATCCTATAAATGTCCTTCTCCCCTTCCCTCGTGCTTAGCCGTTGATAAAGGTCATCAAAAGCCTGGCCCTTTGCTACACTCACAGCTCGCTTTGCAACCCTTTTCGCTGTTTTATAGCCCTCGACGTTGGCTGCACTGTGGTCCAGGTGGAGGCGCTTGAAACACTCTTTCTTCTCCTTAATAGCCCTTTGCACCTCGTCATTCCACCACCAGGTGTCTTTTTCTTCTTGTTTACCCCCCTTGCTCACGCCAAGCACTTCTGAAGCCACCTTCCGAACACATGTTGCCATCTCTAGCCACATGTTGTCTGCATCTTCTCCTTCTTCCCAGGGCCCCTCGTCTAGCATCCTCTCCTTAAACGTTTGCGCCGCTTCCCCTCTAAGCTTCCACCACTTCGTTCTCACAATCTTGGCGCGTTTGACCCGGGGGACCTGTATCCGAAATCGAAAGTCCGCCACCACCAGCTTGTGTTGAGGGACAACACACTCCCCAGGTATCACCTTACAATCTAAGCAAGCACGCCTATCCTCCCTCCTTGCAAGGATAAAGTCGATTTGGCTCGAGTGTTGTCCACTATGGAAGGTCACTAGATGGGATTCCCTCTTCCTAAAGAAGGTATTCGCTATCACCAAGTCGTAGGCCAACGCGAAGTTCAACACATCCTCCCCCTCTTCGTTCCTACTATCATACCCAAAGCCCCCATGCACTCGCTCGAACCCTACATTAGTCATGCCCACATGGCCGTTGAGGTCTCCTCCAATGACGAGTTTCTCGCTGATAGGCACGGTACTAACCATGCTATCCAGGTCTTCCCAAAACTGTTTCTTGGTGCTCTCCCCAAGACCTACTTGAGGGGCATAGGCACTGATCACATTCAAAGCCGAATCTCCAACTATCAGCCGGACTAGGATAATCCGATCGCCTTGCCTCCTAACCTCCACGACTCCATCCTTTAGGCTTCTATCGATCAAGATGCCTACACCATTCCTACCCGATGATGAGCCCGAGTACCAAAGCTTGAAGCCAGTACCCTCCACCTCTTTCGCCTTCTGGCCCATCCATCTAGTCTCTTGAACGCACAGGATATTTACACGCCTCTTAATTGCTGCATCAACTAGCTCTCGAAGCTTACCCGTTAGGGACCCTACGTTCCAACTACCTAGACGAATCCTAGTTGGCTCGGCTAACTTCCTTACCCTTCGCACCCGTCGAGGGAAGTGCGAAGACCCTTGCTCATTTTTCACCACACCCGGGCGCCGATGTGGCGCGCCACTAAGGATGCGACGACCCGATCTTTGCTTACTTGACACCGCGCCCAGATCACGACACGGCGCGTCACGGGGGTGACGACCCAGCCCTTGCATATTTAACACCATACCCGGGTTCCGGCATGGCGCGTCGCTAAGAGGGTTACGCCCCAACGAAAATCTTTTGGGTTTCATTTCCATAAGAGTAGCTAGGTTTTTACATTGGCTCGCCAAGCCTAACACAACCCTCCTCCTTTGCCAGGGCTTGGGACCTGCTATGCCAAGGCACCATATGCGCCCCACCATAGGCGCCCCACCATAAGCTAGAGCACCATATGCTAGGGCACCATAGGTGCCCCACCATAGGCGGAGTTACATTTTGTATGCTACAAGTGAGAATATTTGCCTAGTTGTAGTAATAACAAGATTGAGGCGGATTGAGATGGCTCCGTCTCTACACCTCCCCTCCCCTCTGAGTGCTCCACCACTACCTCCTACAGGTGGCTACTCTGGCCCTAGTGATAGCTGAAATTCTTGTGCTTATCTCTATCTAGGGTAGTTAGTAGAGCTGATTTCAGCATCTTATCATCTAGGCATCTACTTTAGTTGTTGGAATATGATGTAATCCTTTCTTAAGGACCAAGTTTGCTATTCTATATATTCCCTAATCCTGCCATTGTTTGTGGCAAGGCTAATAGAAATCCAATCTAGCCCAGTTACCTTCGTTGATCTCCAACAAATGGTATATAGAGCCTACGTTTTATCCCTGGTTCTTCTTATCCTCTTACCCATCCAAAATCCCGTCGCCTTCTCATTCGCCCAACGGCTCGATCACCTCCAATGGGCGGCGCTAAGCAGCTCGCGATGCGGAGCTCTAGGCATCACTCGCGATGAGGAGGAGCGCGCCGCGCGGGACAACTGCATTGCGGCTATAGAGGCAGCTACGCAGCGGGCCGCGGAGACAGCGCGACAGGTGGTGGTTGCAGCTCAGGAGGCCGTGGCGACTGCCGTGGCTCTGCGAGTGGAGGCGGTCGAAGAGGAAGAGTGGGACGCATGCGACGTGAGCGGACACGCAGGGTGCGACCCGCGGGAGCCACACAACGCTCGGAATTGTCGCGTCGCGCGGGGACGCAACTGGCAGGACGTCTTCGACGGCTAAGGACACGATGGCCTGGGCAGCTTCGACGAGATGGCTCCGCGCGACCACGCCTGTGTGCGACCACGACGGACGCGGTGGCCTAGGCGGACGCGGATGGGTATTCCTCCACGAGCCAGAGCAGCAGCATCGCGTGGAAGTTGGCTCGCGCGGCTTTGACACGCGCCTAGGCGGACGCGACCACGAGCAGTAGCCGCGATGTGTGGTTCGCAGGCCCGACAACCTCGATGTGGTTCGTGACCGCAACATAGGCGGGCGCGATGCACGTGAAAGTGGCGACTCGCTCGGGGCTTCGACGGCCTCGACACAGAAGCCTGGCTCGCGACTGTAACCAGGACGACTGGCGAGACTACTGGGTTATGCGCGCGTTGGAGGAGCAGCGACGGCGGGAGCGCGCGGAGCTGGAGCAAGCTCTACGAGACTTCGACGCCAGGAACCACGACGACCCCATCGGCGACCGGGCGCTCTACGGGCGGGACTTCCATCGGGAGCACGGCGGACGGGATGCTGGCGAGCGCAACCCTCATAGGTGGCGCGCCTCCCCTTCCCCGGATTGGCGCCGCGACCACTGTGGCTGGCGCGACTCTCCTCCTCCAGTCCAGACCGGCCTCCTCAACTCCGACAGCGGCGGTGGG
Organism: Eremochloa ophiuroides; assembly: GCA_038502445.1. Classification (NCBI taxonomy): domain Eukaryota; kingdom Viridiplantae; phylum Streptophyta; class Magnoliopsida; order Poales; family Poaceae; genus Eremochloa; species Eremochloa ophiuroides. Next base: position 31,753,095 of record JAHLJS010000006.1, on the reverse strand, counting down.
TGGCGCATGCTCACCAAGGCCAACTACAGCGAGTGGTCTATGGTGATGAAGGTGAAGATGCAGGCGCAACACATGTGGGACGCGGTCTAGTACGGCAATGCCGACTTCACCGACGATCAGCGGGCGTTGGAGGCCATCATTGCTTTCGTTCCACCGGAGATGGGGTCCACCCTCTAGGACAAGTACACCGCCAAGGACACCTGGGACTCCATCGTTGTGTCAAGCATCGGTAGCACCCGCGCCCGCAAGGCCACGCAGCAGAGGCTGCGTCAGGAATGGCACAATCTCGACTTCAAGCCGGGGGAGAACGTTGACGATTTCGCTCTCCACCTTACCGGCCTGACGCAGCAGATGGCGCACTATGGCAACGTCATCGATGAGCAGGAAGCCATCGAAAAGTACATGTGTGTCGTTCCGAGCAAGTACATGCAGATCGCCTTGTAGTTGAAGACGTTGCTGGACCTTGGCGAGCTGGGACGTGACGAGACGGGACGGCTCAAGGCCGTCAACCTTCGCGAGAAGAAGATTTCCTTAGAGCCGACCAGGAGCAGCGGAAGAAGGGGGAGGCTTTGGGTTCGTCGAGCGGCGGAAGGAGCTCAAACTGTTGGAATCATCTTTGAATTCTTAGTGTTATAGGATATTCTCTCGGAGGTGATTCTGCAGCTTGAAGTGGAGGATTCTGCAGCCTGAATTTTGGTTTGTTTTGCTGCAGAAAGCGGGTTTACAGGTCCTTTCCCCACAACAAGATGAACCCTCCTTTGATGAATGGTGGGCCAAGGCAGAGTCAAGAATGGATGGTCCTCACATAAAAGAACTCAACTCGCTTGTCATCCTTGGGGCATGGACAATTTGGAATCACCGCAATCGATGCGTTTTTGATGGTACTCCTCCTAACTTGGCTGGAGCATTGTTGCACGCAAGTGAGGAACAACGTTACTGGAGGCTTGCTAAGGCTCAGGGAAGTTCTTCTCATGAGCCTGTAGATAGCTAGTAGGGCTCTTTTTGTGGAGATGAGGTTGTTTTTCTGTTTCAGTAAAAGGCGCGCGTGTGTTTTCCTAAGAGATTAGCAGTGTGTGTGTTGTAAGGGCTCTTGCCCCTTTTCTTCTTCTTAATACAAAGATACGCAGCTCTCCTGCGTGTTCAAAAAAAGACGTTGGAAAATATGGGCACATATCCATGGACCATGCATGTGCATGCACGCCATCCAGATTTGTTTGATAGATATTTTCCTTATGTTTCCTATTTCTCAAACTAAAAATAGATATAAATATATATTTCTTATATTACCTCCTAGAAAGTAATATGTGCTAATAATCATCCAGATCAACGGTCCACAGTTATTTGGGTGTACCACAGCAAAGCCCAATCTATTAACATGCAAGTCATCTACATACACTATTTGTTTCGTCACCTATTCTTCTTATAATGTGATCAAATATTCTATTGGTTTTTCTTCTATTAGCATACCGATTTTTTCTTCTATTGGCTTATGTTATTTTAATGATTCATATCTGATACAGTATATAGAATACCATATATCAATGCTATATATATAACAGATTTATTTTTAAGAAAATCCGTGGCAATGGGTATGCTTCTAGTATATATGAAAGGCACACCCCCACAATGGGTGTGGTCTGTGGTGATTCCCCCAATAGATTTCTACATTGTTGAGTGTTGGAATCCGGCTGGCCTGCACAGGTGAGCAAGCACCTCACTCAAACATGCAGTGCAAGTGCAGAAACGGAACTAGACTTTCATTGCCAAGCAAACTGGTTATATACAACTCTAACTACCAACTACAAGGTACACTAGTACCACTACTACTATAGCCACTACTGCTACAACTATCTACGATTGGGCTGTTGCCCTGTCAGCCAGCCACTACTGCTACAGTAGAAAGGGACAGCCGAATTGACCATTTGCCTAACTCTGCTGCAGCATCACAACAGGAACAAGTAGCAGATTATCTTACATTGAGCCTATTTTGTCCAATCAATGCCTTACATCCGTCCACAATGTTGCGCTCTAACCTATATGATTTACGGACACACCGTCCAGAAAAATGTGCTGCCAAGTCTTAGTCTTTGGGTGGAATAACCGGTGGATACAACTAAAGGGAGAAGTGAATTTGGTGTGAGTTTGCTTGAGTATGGGTGCAAGTTTTTATTTCAAAAAAAAAAGAAGTATGGGTGCAAGTTCAAGTGATGAGAATTGTGAGTCCTGGGTCATCATCTCTAAGCCCACCATCAAAGTCTGGTCGGGAGGATGGCAATGCTCCTTATGTCCATTGTGGCAGTGTTTTTTTTTTTTTCTTTTTTTTTTATAGAAGGCAAATTTTATTAGCAGCATTGTGCTGCAATGTTGGTGAATAAGTCACCTATTACAGAAAGTAAGGCTGTCCTAGTGGGAAAGCTATTAACATGAGAAGCATTGGTGCAATTGACATAGAGTTGATTGCTACTTGATGTCGATGAGCTAAAAGCCTGTGTGGCTAGTCCATGAGCAGTTGTGTTTAACTTTCTATGAATCTTAAAAATCTTGCCATTGATCCTTGACGAATGGTTGATGAAGCTTTGAGTGAAGCTCTTAATATTCCAAACCGGCAGATGTGTGTGGTCACTTCCATTGAGGAAGGACACAAGCTGTTGATTATCCGACAAGAATATTGGATTGCTAATACCTAGTGTCAAGGCAATGTTAGCTGCAGGAGCCAAGGCAGCAGCTTCAGCCATTAACACTGAGGTACAGTTTTTTAATGAAGCCTTGGTATAGATTGCTGATGACCTGTTTGGGAAAGTGTTTAATAAAAGCACTCCCAACCCAGCTTTCTTAGGTACCTGCATTACTGAATCTGGCATTGTAGAAGCATCTGTGTAACATCTTGTGCCAGGCAGTAAAGCCGGCTGTGTGACAATGAAGTGGGGTGGTCTTGGTAGCCTTATTGTGGTCAGTTGACTGTTTTCAGCAAGTGCACTTGTACTTCGTGGAGGTGCTTCACCTGCATTTGAAAAATTGTTACCTTCATAAAGCAGCCGTAGGCTTTGTTGCCTGTCCTGCATGAATGCAGAAACTGCCTGCATGCCATTTGCTGAGTTTATCTGTATTGCACCCAATGGACAGGGGCCTTGCTGGTTGCAGAGGCTATCCTTGTCGTTTGTGTTCCCTTGATTTATTGCACCTGCAAGAGGAAAAGTATTACCTTCTCTGATTGGCCTATTTTCCATGATTGGATGCCTGCCTTCTCCCCTGTGTCTCACTGCATTCATATTTGTTTGTTGCCTTTGTCCCTGACTCAGTGCTGCACATATATTATGCTGATTGTTGCTACCTTCATGCTCAATTGCTGCTCCGTTGGCCTGAAAACCCTGTTCATCTTCATGTTGTCCCTGTTCTCCTTCGTGTTGCTGCTGATTCTGAACTTGCAAGCTTTTATCTTCTAAGATGAACAAAGAAATTTTGATGTCAGCTGCTACAGCATTGTGTACCTGCCAGACTGTCCATGGTTTATTGTTAAAACGGGCATCATTTATCGCTTTCCATATGTACCACAAGATTGTAAAAATTATTTGAATTTGTTCATTGGTGGTGTTTTGATTAATTATAATTGATAAAATTTCTTGAATGCCATCCTGCTCTATGTTGAATAATTTGCTGCTGGTCTTGCATCTGCAACTGTAGACCAATGTCAGTCAAGGCTGCAGCTTGATGACTAGGAATGTGAAACTGTAGACCAAAGTCTACAAGGTTGAACAACAGTCAAGCTGCAGTGGGAACACTAGACTCTAGTAATGAGGACACAGAATTTTGGTAGGCCATTGTGTCCCTTAGCTAGTTAATATGGCAGGCTTATCCTGCTACTAGGACAGTAGAGTAGACTGCATTTCAGCAGCCCATCTTCCTGGTTTCAGTTCATACACAAACTGAAACAATCCTCTATGTATATATATGTACCCTTGGTAATGTAAAAGGACAGTTCAGTTGCCACAAACCAGAAGAGCAGAGCTCTGGCCAACGCTAGTGCTTGTGCTGAGTGAGTGGGCTGTTCTCAAGAGCACAACAGCAGCACCAGCGTGATGTGTGTGTGTGTGTGTGCATAGTGTCTTCTTCTACCTCCAGCCATAGTGAGTGTGTGTGCTAGTAAGCAAGTTGCTTACTGTAGAAGGATAGCGGAACACCTCATACCCTTAGGGGTTGGGTGGCTTCATATATATATAGTCATACATGACTTGGAGTACAAGTAAACAACCAGCGCGAGATGCGGCTCGCGGGGATCATGCATGAAGAGGCACGCCTGCTGAGCAGCATAAGCCAGATCCGGTCGAGTCAAAGTCAAGTACTAGAGAGCACCAGCGAGGCGGCGATACTCAGATGGATCGGCTACAGGAGCACCATCAGATGCAGACAGCTTGGCCTTGGAGTCCACTGGTGTCGATGTAGGGTGGCACTCTGCCATGCCAGCACGCTGGAGCAACTCTGCAGCGTACTGACGCTGAGACAGGAACAGGCCGTCGGAGGAGCGCGTGACGGAGATGCCGAGGAAGTGGTGGAGCTCGCCGAGGTCGGTCATCGCAAACTCAGAGCGCAGACGCTCTGTGATGCGAGTACGAAGTGCTAAAGACGAGGCCGTCAGGATGATGTCGTCGACGTAGAGCAGTAGGTAGGCGACACCATCAGTCTTTTTATAAATAAAGAGAGATGCATCGGAGGCAGACGGGCGGAAGCTGAGTGTGCGAAGATGCGCGGCGAAGCGCTGGTGCCAAGCACGGGGAGCCTGCTTCAGGCCATACAGCGACTTTTGCAGCAGACACACGTAATCAGGCGCCGAGGGATCAACGAAGCCGGGCGGCTGCTGACAATAGACCGTCTCATCGAGATGACCATGAAGAAAGGCATTCTTCACGTCAAGCTGATGTAGGGGCCAGGAGCGCGAGGCGGCAATGCTGAGGACGATGCGGATCGTGGCCGGCTTGACGACTGGACTGAACGTCTCGTCGTAGTCGATGCCATGCTGCTGGGAGAACCCACGAACCACCCAGCGCGCCTTGTGGCGAGCGAGCGTGCCATCAGAATGGAACTTGTGCCGAAAGATCCATTTGCCGGTGACGATGTTGGCGCGGGGTGGGCGAGGAACCAGGCGCCAGGTGTCGTTGTCAATGAGCGCCTGGTACTCGTCGGCCATGGCCGCTGTGGATCGGCGAGAGCGCTGCGGTAGTCGCGTGGCAGCGGTGAGGCGGTGGTGACGAAGGCACTGCTGTAGTCGACGGGTGTGATGGCGCCCGTCTGGAGCCGAGTCGAAGGACGAACAGTACCGGAGGGAGGTACTGCACCGCTGCCGGACGCCCCAGCAGTACTGGGCGCAGCTGCTGGACCTCCGGGCGCCTGGGCAGTGTCGCTGGGCGCCAGGGCGGGGCTGCTAGGCGCCTGGGCAAGGCTGCTGGGCGCCTGGGCAGAGTTGCTGGGCGCCTGTGCAGGGGCAGAGGGCGCCGGGGATGCTGCGCCGGCCGGCGGGGCAGCAGGGCGCCGCTCGTAGACGCGGCCGAAGCGACCCGGCGGTGGCGGTGGCGGGCATGCTGCGCTGACCGGCGGGGCAGCAGGGCGCCGCTCGTAGACGCGGCCGAAGCGACCCGGCGGCGGTGTTGGCGGTACCGGAGGGCCGCAGGCGATTACGGCGGGGTTGTCGATCGGAGCGCCGGATGGGGGCACAGGGCCACGCCCGCCAGGCGGAGCCTGCTGCGATAGCAGAAAGTCGCTGTCGTCGTCGAGGACGTCGAGAGAGCTTGCCGGAGTCGAACCTGCACTGTTAGTGGCATACGGAAAAGACGACTCATCGAAAACAACATGCCGGGAGATGATTATGCGCTGCGTGGAGACGTCCAGGCAGCGGTATCCCTTGTGGGAAGAGGGATAACCAAGGAAGACGCAGGCTGCGGAGCGGGGGGCAAGCTTATGGGTGGAGGTGGCTGAGAGGTTCGGGTAACAGACAGCCGAACACGCGAAGGTGGGACAGGTCGGGAGACTTGCCGAATAGGCGGGAGAAGGGAATCTCGGCACCAACGGCCGAGCAGGGCCGGCGGTTGAGAAGGTAGGTGGCTGTGTTAAGTGCTTCAGCCCAATAGGCTGGGGGCATGGAGGCATGAAGAAGCATGGTGCGAATGATGTTATTAATGGTGCGGATGATGCGCTCTGCCTTTCCGTTCTGAGCGGAAGTGTACGGGCAAGATAGGCGCAGGAGGGTGCCATGGGCAGCGAGGAACCGGGCGGTGGCATTGTTGACGAACTCAGTGCCGTTATCCGCTTGGAAGCACTTAACAGGGAGGCTGAACTGAGTGCGTGCGTAGGCGCAGAAATCCACGAGATATTGATGCACATTGGATTTGCGTCGAATGGGAAACGTCCAGCAATAATGAGTATAATCATCCAATATGGCAAGGTAATATGAATGACCGGAAACACTAGAAACTGGAGATGTCCATTCACAATGCAAAAGCTCGAAGGGTGCAGTAGTACATGACGTGGAACTAGAAAACGGTAGGCGAACATGTTTGCCTAACTGACAAGCATGACACAAACTAGACTCAGCCTTAAGATGTGGAAGCAAGGACTGGAGACCGGTGATGGCGGCAGGACCAGGATGCCCGAGGCGGGCATGCCACAAACTGGCGGCGTTTGTGGAGGCGGCCAAGGCGAGACTGGTGGCGGCGGTGGGAAGGGTGTAGAGGTCACCGGAGCTATTGCAGCGAAGCATCACCCGACTGGTCCGAGGATCCTTAATGGAAAAACCAAAGGCGTCAAATTCAACAGAACAATGATTATCACGTGTGAATTGATGGACTGAAAGTAGATTGCGAACAATATGTGGAACCACCAGAATTTTATTTAAAGCAAAGTTGGATGAAGAAACTGCGAGCTGGGAGTCACCCTGGCAAGTGACCGGTAGGGAGCTGCCGTTACCGACAACAACTGAGGAGGAGGAAGGACGGCAGCGAGAAAGGAGTATACCGTCATTGGAGCTCATGTGTGAGGTAGCACCGGTGTCCATTACCCAGGGAGCGCTACCCTGGGTGAGCTGCATCTGGTTCATGGGCAGCGACCAGGGCAGCAGGGTCCCACGCCTGCTGCTGCTGGGTGTAGGCGGTGTGTGCCTGGGGAAGTTGGCCGTACGGGCCAGCGCCGGCTGGAGGACGCCACTGCCCGCCCCCGGCAGGGAGGCCGACTCTCGGGTTGAAGCAGTACCATGGTCCGGGGGGCGGCTGCTGCTGCTGCAGGGCGCCGTTCTGCTGGTGCTGCTGCTGTCCACGCCGCCCACCGCGGCGGTTGCCGTTCCCGTTGCCGCCCCTGTTACCGCCTTGGCGAGGCGGAGGTGGGTTGGCAGGGGAACGCGGGGTAGAAGACGAGGAGCGGCAGCCATCAGAGCTGCAATCGGAGGAGGACGAGGAGCCCGCAACCAGGGCTTTGTTCTTCAGAACAGTCTCCTCATTAGCGAGGCGAAGTTCCTTCAGAACCAGCATGTTGCGGGCGGTGGCGAAGGTGGGCAGCACGTCTCGGTTGGCGATGTCGTCGGCCGTGCTGGAGAAGCGAGGGTTGAGCCCACGGAGCAGATTAAGGACAAGCCGGGGTTCCTCGACGGTTTGGCCGATGTCGCGAAGGGCGTCGGCAGCCTGCTTCATGCGCTGGCAGTACTGGTCGATGTTGGAGTCGCCTTGGGTCATGGAGTGGAACTACTCGCTGAGGAACACGGCCCGAGGCGCCTTGTTGGCTTGGAACAGGGCGGCAATGGCATCCCAGAGAGCCTTGGCGTCCTGATCTTGTGCCATGGCGAGGTCGAGGACGTCGTCGGAGACGGAGCCAAAGATCCAGCCACGTACGGTGCAGTCCGCTGCGTCCCACAGCGGATCGGCGGGGTTGGCGGGTGTGGTGCCGTCGATGTGGCCACGGAGGAGGAACTTGCCGCAGAGCGCCCTGAAGAACGCGGACCACTTGGTGTACTTAGGGTTGGCTAACTGCAAGGTGATGGGGACGTGGTTCTTGATGTTGACGGCGGTGTAGGCAGGGATGGCGGGCGGTGTGGGATCGGTGGCACCATCAGCGTCGGCGGTCTTCGTGGCGTCATCCGTCTTCGGAGGCATGGCGGCGGCGGCCTTGGTAGGCGGCGGCGGCAGGGGTGGGGGGCGGCGGCCTCCTAGAATTAGGGCAGCGGCGGTCTGAGCAGGCGGCGGCGGTGGCCTAGGGTAGGGCAGCGGCGGCGTGAGCAGGCGGCGGCGGCGGCGGCGTGAGCAGGAGGCGGCGGCGGCCTAGGGTAGGGCAGCGGCGGCCTGAGCAGGCGGCGGCGGCGGCCTAGGGTTAGGCGGAAGCAAGGATCTAATTAGGCTCTGGTACCATGTAGAAGGATAGCGGAACACCTCATACCCTTAGGGGTTGGGTGGCTTTATATATATATATATATATAGTCATACATGACTTGGAGTACAAGTAAACATAATTACATATGACTAGGACTCCCTAATTACATAGGACTAGGACTCCATAGGATATATACAAACTATATATCTAACACTTACCTATGAAGAGGTCCTAGGGACTAACAAGTGGTATCGGAGCCAAGTTTGCCACTGCGGTGATCACCAGCGATGGCAGGTGATGATGACTCATCGACCATGGCGCCGGGTGGTGGAGCAGAGGCTCCGCTGCGCCAGGAAGTCATCATCAGGACCATGCAGGAGGTTAGCGGGGCTAACTGGCTGGTCCTCACCCGCACAAACTATGGCGAGTGGGCGATGCACATGAAGGTCAAGCTTAGAGCGCGGAAACTCTGGAAGGCCATCGAGGAGGGCACCGAAGATGAAGAGGAGGACTGCTCAGCGTTGGACGCAATCCTCTCCGCCGTGCCTCCGGAGTACCGGGAGCCGCATGCCGAATGCCACCTCGGAAGTGTGGGCAGCGAACAGGAGCAGCGGTGGTACCTAGACTCCGGTGCTAGCAACCACATGACGGGTTCCAAGGCGGCCTTCTCCGAGCTCGACCGGAACGTGTCCGGTACGGTGAAGTTTGGTGATCGCTCAAGGGTGGCGATCCAAGGGCGCGGCACCATCATCTTCAGGTGCCAGAACGGTGAGCACCGTGTGCTGTCGAATGTGTATTACATTCCGCAGCTGCGTTCAAGCATCATCAGCATTGGCCAGTTGGATGAGCGTGGCAGCGAGGTGCTGATCAAGGACGGCGTCCTCAGTATCAGGGACCGGGAGCAGCGACTTCTTGCCAAGATGTAGAGGTCCCGAAACCGGCTGTACCTGCTTGATTTAAAGTTGGAGCAGCCCATCTGCCTGGCAGCACAGCGCACGGAGGAGCCGTGGCTGTGGCATGCACGATATGGCCATCTCAGCTTCGACTCCCTCGGCAAGCTGGAGAAGATGGTCAAGGGGCTGCCTCACATCAAGCATGCAGGCGAGCTGTGTGACAGCTGCCTGGCTGGGAAGTAGTGGGCGACGTTATTTCCTGCTGCTGGTGGATGATTACAGCCGCTACATGTGGCTGCAACTCCTGACCAGCAAGGATGAGGCAGCGGAGGCGGTGAAGAAGTTCAAGGCACGGGCGGAGGCCGAGAGCGGGAAGAAGCTGCGCGTGCTAAGGACGGATCGCGGCGGTCGCCACCACACAGCGTCGTACTCGCCACAGCAGAATGGCGTGGTGGAGCGGAGGAACCAGACAGTGGTCAGCATGGCCCGTTCCATGTTGAAGGCGAAGGGCATGCCGACGGAGTTCTGGGGCGAGGCGGTGACCACGGCGGTGTTCATCCTCAACCGTGCGCCAACAAGGCCCTGAGGGGCAAGACACCATTCGAGGCTTGGCATGGACGCAAGCCAAATGTGTCCTTTTTCAGGACATTCGGCTGCATCGGCCATGTGAAGAACACCAAGCCTCACCTCGGCAAGCTAGAGGACAGGAGCACACCTATGGTGCTCCTAGGCTACGAGGAAGGCAGCAAAGCCTATCGGTTGTATGATCCCAAGAGAGGCAAGGTGGTGATCTCTAGGGATGTGGTGTTCAATGAGATGGCAGCTTGGGACTGGGAGAACTCAGGCTCGGGGGAAGAAGCTGCTAGTGTCAGTGGTACATTTACTGTCGAGCAGCTGGTAATCCATGGAGGAGGAGATGATGGCGCAGGAGAGCATGCTGCTGCTGGACAGCAGGCAGTCGCTGGACACCATGCTGCTGCTGGACAGCAGGCTGCTGCCGGAGAACAGTCTCCACCAGCAGCGGCGCATTCACCTCCACCACAGTCCCCTGTGATGGCAGGACAGGGGACACCGCCACTGGAGTTCGCTACCCCACCCAACGACATCGATGAGTATGTGGATGCCTTTCACGACGGGGAGGAGGTCCGTTTCAGAAGGGTGGACAACATTGTTGGCAAAGAAGGAGCTCCTGGCTTGGCAAGTCGGCTACTCGATGACCAGGAGCTGCTCCTTGTTAGCGCAGACGAGCCACCCACATTCGCGCAGGCTGAGCGTGATGCCAATTGGAGGCGAGCAATGTTGGAGGAGATGAAGGCGATCAAGGACAACGAGACTTGGGAGCTCATTGATCCACCTCTAGGCTGCCGTCCAATTGGGCTGAAGTGGGTATACAAGGTGAAGCGGGACGAGCGTGGTGCCATCGTCAAGTACAAGGCGCGCCTCGTTGCCCGTGGGTTCGTCCAGCGTGAGGGTATCGACTTCGAGGAAGTCTTTGCGCCGGTGGCGCGCATGGAGTCCATCCGCTTGCTGCTGGCCCTGGCAGCGGCCAAGGACTGGCGCGTTCACCACTTGGACGTGAAGTCAGCATTCAGGCTCCGCGGGCGTGGAACGCCAAACTGGACAGCACGCTGGGTGAACTTGGGTTCACCAAGTGCGCCACCGAACACGCGTTCTACATGCGACGACGGGGGAAGGAAGAACTCATCGTTGGCGTGTATGTGGACGACTTGATCGTCACCGGAGCGCGCGCAGAGGACATCGACGGTTTCAAGCGCGAGATGACAGCTCGGTTCCGCATGAGCGATCTCGGTCAGCTCTCCTACTATCTTGGCATTGAGGTGAAGCAGGGGAGTGACTCCATCTCCCTAGGCTAGCGCGCCTACGCGGAGAAGTTGCTGGAGCGCGGCGGCATGGCTGATTGCAAGCCGTGTGCAACTCCGATGGAGGAGCGGATCAAGCTGAGCAAGCACAGCACCGCTGCAAAGGTGGACGCGATGCGCTACCGGAGCATTGTTGGCGGGCTGCGCTACCTCACTCATACCCGGCTGGACATTGCATTTGCGGTTGGGTACGTTAGCCGCTTCATGGAGGACCCGCGTGAAGATCACTGGATGGCAGTGAAGAGGTTGCTGCGCTACGTCAAGGGGTCGCTTGATCAAGTGATCATCTTCCCCAAGCACGGCGACAAAGGTGGGCTGAGGCTCACAGTCTTCAGCGAGGCACCTCCCAAGACCAAGGAAGGTGAGTCGGAGCTCACTGTTTTCAGTGATGCAGACATGGCAGGCGACATTGATGGTCGACGGAGCACCTCCGGTGTGTTCGTCTTCTTTGGAGGAGCCCTCATTGCTTGGCAGTCGCTGAAGCAAAAGGTTGTGGCGCTGTCGACATGTGAGGCGGAGTATGTCGCAGCAGCCACAGCAGCGTGCCACGCTGTCTGTCTGCGCCGGCTGCTGGGCGAGCTTGTTGGGAAATAGGCTTACCCACCGACATTGATGGTGGACAATCAGCCTGCCATCGCCCTTGCGAAAAATCCCATCTTCCATGACTGGAGCAAGCACATTGACATCAAGTATCACTTCCTTCGTGATTGTGTCGATGGAGGACAAATCGTCCTCGAGTTCGTGGAGACCGGCCGACAGCTCGCGGACATCCTCACCAAGCCACTCCGACGTCTTCGGTTCATGGAGCTGAGGACCAAGATTGGAATAGTGGAAATCAAGCAACAGCAACAAGATTAGGGGATGAATTGTTGAATAATTTGCTGCTGATCTTGCATCTGCAACTGCAGACCAATGTCAGTCAAGGCTGCAGCCTGATGACTAGGAATGTGAAACTGCAGAACAAAGTCTGCAATGTTGAACAGCAGTCAGGCTGTAGTGGGAACACTAGACTCTAGTAGTGAGGACACAGAATTTTGGTAGGCCATTGTGTCCCTTAGCTAGTTAATATGGCAGGCTTATCCTGCTACTAGGACAGTAGAGTAGACTGCATTTCAGCAGCCCATCTTCCTGGTTTCAGTTCATACACAAACTGAAACAATCCTCTATGTATATATATGTACCCTTGGTAATGTAAAAGGGCAGTTCAGTTGCCACAAACCAAAAGAGCAGAGCTCTGGCCAACGCTAGTGCTTGTGCTGAGTGAGTGGGCTGTTCTCAAGAGCACAACAGCAGCACCAACGTGCTGTGTGTGTGTGCATAGTGTCTTCTTCTACCTCCAGCCATAGTGAGTGAATGTGTGTGTGCTAGTAAGCAAGTTGCTTACCTGTGCAGAGGTCCTAGGGACTAACACTCTAAAGGTAAGACAGAGGTGTAAATAGGGGTTTGTGTCGAAAACCAAACTGCTCTAGATAAAGAACACTGAAAGAACAACTGAGCATCATTTTCTTCTTGATTACAAGTTGCGCATTCCTTTTTATCTTATCTGTAAACCTTCCTGCTCTGACTCCAGTTGCTAAAGCTCTTCTTATCAATCTCCAAGCGAAAGTCTTGATACATAGGGAAATTAGATTGTGTTTCCATATCCTTTGAAGAATGGAAATAGCCTGATTGGTGATGCCACTAGCCCCATTTGTAGGAATTTGACCTTGCATGAGAGAATTCAAATGTCTAAAAGCATCTTTGCTAGTGCAGATGCCCCTTTTAGAAGATTTCCATCTGATAATGTCAGGCAAATCAGAAGGAACAATTTGAGTATTTTGAATGATTTGAGAAGCCTCATTATGGAAAATGTTGGAGATGAGATCAGTGTTCCAGGTGTGAGTCTGAGGATTCTTTAAATCCTCGATGCTATTAGGCTGAGGTAGATGAGTAATAGGCAATTTGAGGTGATCATGAATGGTTTTCCAAATGTCACACCAAAGGAGTTGACCAAATACTGGAGTCACCTTTATGAATTTGGACAATGCAATTATCAGTGAAACATTCCTTAATTTGAAGAATGGAGGATCAAAAAGGAGATTTAGTAGGAGTGTGTTTAGCCAGCCAAAAGGATGTATTTGGGTAATACATGGCTTTAAGGATAGAGCTGAGAAAATGATCTTTGCTAGTAGCAATGTTCCACACAGCATGCATGATGAGACTTTTGTTAACAGTTGGTAGATCCCTAATTGCTAATCCACCCTTCTCTTTGGGTTTGCAAATGTCATTCCAAGAGCGAAAGTGGAAGGGATTAGAAAGATTGTCCTCTTGAACCCCAGCCCACTAGAATCTACGAATGATGGCGGTGATTTTGTCCATGAATTTTTTAGAGAAAAGGATTGTAGACATGTAGTAAATTGGTATGGAGGAAAGAACATAATTAATGTAAGTTAATCTACCAGCATGATTCAATTTGTTGGCCTTTAAATTGTTTAATTTAGCTTTGAACTTATTAATTATAAAGTCATAGGCTCTGTTACTATCAGTATGACTGAAAATGAGAAGGTGACCAAGATGAATGGCGTTAGGAGAAAGATCAGCAACATGAAAAATTGATTTGACATCATTTCTGTCCTGAGTACTCACATTTTTGCTAAAAAGAATGGCAGGTTTACTAAGATTAGGAGATTGACCTGATTCAGCACAGAAGGCTTGCAGGATTCTGTTAATATTAGGCTTCGGTCATATTGGCCTGGCCACAAATGAGAAGATTATCCTCAAAAGGAGAGAGTGGATTTGAGGGCAGTTGTCACCTAACTTAATTGTCACCTAACTTAATTCCATGAATGTTGTTGTCATGGATAGGGCTTTGGAGACTGATTGAAAGTTCATTTACAGCAAGGACAAAAAGGTAAGGTGATAAAGGACAGCCTTGCCTGATTCCTCTCTGAGGATAAAAAGCAGAAGTAGGCTCACCATTAACCAAAAATAGACATGGAGGTGGTAGAAATACAAGCATAAATTAAGGGGATGAAATGGTCATTGAAGCCTTGCCAAGGGCTTTAACAATAAAATCCCATTCAATCCTATCAAAAGCTTTTGCTAAATCCAGTCTAAGCAGAAAGGCTTTATATTTCCAGGATTTAAGGTGAAAGGAGTGCACGATTTCCTGAGTTATAATAATATCAGAAGTAATATGTCTCCCAGGAACAAAAGCTGCTTGGGTGGGATGAACAATATGAGGAAGATGAAGCTTGAGACGATCAGCTAATGATTTAGCAATAATTTGGTAACTAACATTGCAAAGACTGGTAGGTCTAAAGTCCTTGGGAGTGACAGTTGTAGCAACTTTAGGAATGAGAGCAATGTAAGTATCATTTATTTTTGGTGGAAGTGTGGTGTTGTAATAAAAACTGCAAACAAGTTGATGAATGTCCAGTTCCAGGCAGTTTTGTAGAAAGCAGCATTTTGCCCATCTGGACCTGGTGCAGCATTACTTCTCATTTGCTTTATAATATTGTGAATTTCCTGCATGTCAGGTACTGTGCTAATAAAAATATTTCCAGTAGTTACCTGTTCCTGTGGCATGGAATACCTGTTTGTGTTCCTGTTGTTTCCATCAGCTGCATTATTTTTTTTTAAAGCGCAGGAGAGCTGCGTTTCATTGCTATAGAGAGAAAAAAGGTTAGTCCCCATCAGCTGCATTACTTCTATGGGAGGCAAAAATGTCAGTAAAATATTGCTTGACAGTGCTAGAAAGCTGATCAGGAGTAGTGGAGAGTGAGCCATCAGGGTTCTGGAGATGAGTGATACAATTTCTTCTAGCTCTTTTGATAATAGAATGGTGAAAGAAAGAAGTATTTCTATTGCCCTTAATAGCCCAGGACTTTTATATCTCTTCCTATGGAAAGCATCATGCTTGGTTAGAATAATTTGATGGGCATAAATTAAGTCCTTTTTCAAGTTGTGGTTATGAGCTGAGGGGGCTTTGCTTTGTAGATTTAGAATCTGCTGCTCAATTTCAGTTAATTGGTCATTTATCCTGGGTTTAGATTTGCTCCAGTTTTTAAGATCAGTAGCTAGATAAGCAATCTTCTGTTGAAAAGGGCGTCTGGCAGACTTGTACCAACTTTGTTTAGCTACTTGGTTGAAATCATTTTCTAGAAGCCACCAATTCTCAAATCTGAAAGGTTTTTTAATTTTTAAGTTATTAGAATTAAGCAAAGCTTTAATGGGAGCATGATCACTCTGTATCATAGGTAAATGATAGACCGTAGTTCTAGGGAATTCATGACACCAAAGAGCATTAGCTAGAATTCATGACACCAAAGAGCAGAGCTAGAAATCATTATAACCAAGATAAAAAAGGCCACAATTTTTCACCATGCAACAAAAATCAGAAATAATCTTCACATTAGCAGGTCTGGGACCTGACTTCTCATTGACATGCATAATATTGTTAAGATCCCCCATACAAATAACAGGTAGATTCGGATGTTGAACAACAAAAGCTTGAACTTTGAACCTGATTCCAAATGGTAGCAGTTTGTTGATGATGGGGATCACCATACATGCAAATAAATTAAGATAAATTTCTTCAACGTTTCCTTGTGAACGCATAAAGCAAAGAAAAAATGATGCCTAGAGGAAACTACATCTATATCTACTTTATCCCTGCTAAGAAGCCAGAGACCTCCTGAAAGACCTTGCGCTGGAACAATATAAGCTTCATAGTCAAGCTCAGGAAAGGTCACCCCCAGGGAACATTACTCCATGTAGGTGATGATGTCTCATCTTCTACGAGTGGCCCTTAGTGTAAGCAGTGTATGCAGTCCGAATTCATGCCCTCTCTATAGAATGGCTGCAAAGTTGGTGTCATGTCTTCTAGAGTGTACCCCTAGAGTGCATCTCTCACCAATCTCATGTCTGCATAGTTGTTGCCTTTAGTCCCCAGTCAATTGATGAGTGTGGGCTTGAGGGTGTGGTAAATGAGGAGCCACAGGCGGATGGCGACGAGTCTTGTGCACAGATACTGCCTTAGTTTGCTGCTTGGCTTCTGCCTTGGATCCTCTGGTTGGAGGTCTGATTTAATTCTCCCTCCCTGGTTAGCTTGTTTTCGCTTGGTCGTCCTATCTTCACCCCTGGTGCATCGGTTCCTTTTCAGATTATGGTGTGTTGTCCCGGTCTGGTTTGGTGTGTGAGTTTGCTGAGTTCTGGTGTTGTGTGTGGGTTTTTTCATTGTATGTTTTCCTTTAATGAAATGATACACATCTCTCCTGCATGTTCGAGAAAATATTCTGTCTTGAGTGTTATCTAAGATTATCCATTGTATTACAGCCAGAGAAGAAGGACATGGTTGGTTTACAAGAACAGGTTGGTGCCTTGATATTTATTATTGCTATTGGCTTCAATTTATTTTTCTGTCTGTTACTTACTAAGCTTTTCTTGATTTTTAGATTTTTGTTCGGAAAATTATTGAGCTTCATGACAAGTATGCAGCATATGTTACAGAGTGTTTCCAGGGCCACACACTCTTTCATAAGGTTTGTAAGCTTGTACTTATCTAAAACTGTTAATTCGCTCGATTCTTTTGACTGTTATATTGAAATGGTGGTTCATTTTTGTGGGTTGTTTGTACAGGCCCTTAAAGAGGCTTTTGAGGTTTTCTGCAACAAAGGTGTTTCTGGTAGTTCAAGTGCTGAATTGCTAGCCACCTTTTGTGACAATATATTAAAGAAAGGTGGCAGTGAAAAGCTTAGTGATGAAGCAATTGAAGATACCCTTGAGAAGGTATAGCCATCAATTTGTTGTGTTTGTACTGCTAACACCAATTTATAGATATTAAGATCTAGGACCCTAATCCTGATATTGTACACTTACCAGGTGGTAAGGCTGCTTGCGTACATTAGTGATAAGGACTTGTTTGCTGAATTTTACAGGTAATTTCCAGTAATTTTGCATGGTAATCTTTGAGAGCGAATAGGTCTCGGGAAATTAATTAATAGATTGATATGTGTACAGGGTACAATATATAGGCAAGGATCCGGAGGGTTTATAGAAACACCCAATCAACGGTGATCCTTGCCTAATCTGAATCATCTATCTATCTTAACCCCTAAGGCAGCCTAGCCGCATGGGCTTAGGCGCCAGGCCCATGGCCAGCCCAGAGGGCGCCTATTCTAACAGTCTTAATGGTCTTTAAGCTCTGGGATTATTGGAATATTCATTCATTGACTTATGGTGCTAATTTGCAGGAAGAAGCTCGCGAGGAGATTGCTTTTTGACAAGAGTGCTAATGATGAGCATGAAAGAAGTATCCTGACTAAACTAAAACAACAGTGCGGAGGGCAATTCACTTCAAAAATGGAGGGCATGGTTACTGATCTCACTGTTGCAAGAGATCATCAAACAAAATTTGAAGAATTCATAAGCAGCCATTCGGAGCTGAATCCTGGAATAGACTTAGCTGTCACTGTTCTGACGACAGGATTTTGGCCGAGTTACAAATCTTTTGATATAAATCTGCTTTCTGAAATGGTAAGTTTTTTTTTCCTTAATGTTTTATGAAGGCCTGTCAGTGCTTGACTGCTTGCCAGATCGATAATTTAAAGCTGCTTGCCTTACTTTCTCGAGTATTTATTGCTCATACCTACTCTGCATTCTCAAACTTTTTGTTTCAGGTGAAATGTGTAGAGGTTTTCAAAGAGTTTTACCAAACAAGAACTAAGCACAGGAAGCTTACTTGGATATATTCCCTTGGAACCTGTAATATCAGTGCTAAGTTTGAGGCCAAAACTATTGAGCTCATTGTTACAACTTATCAGGTATTCTGACTGCATTTCAGTGAGGATTTGCAGTATGTGTTAGATGTTCTCTGATATGTATCCATCTTGGTAGGCTGCACTGCTGCTACTATTTAATGGGCCCGACAGGCTTAGCTATTCTGAGATTGTGACACAGCTAAATCTCTCAGATGATGATGTTGTTCGGCTTCTCCATTCACTTTCTTGTGCAAGGTACCAGATTCTTAACAAAGAACCAAATAACAGATCTATAGCACCAAATGATGTCTTTGAGTATAATTCAAAATTTACTGACAAGATGCGAAGAATAAAGGTATCTTCTTCTTAGCATTTCTCAATTGGGCAATTTACTTTCCTGTTTGTTGTATTTTTTACATGTTTCATGCCAATTTTAGATACCTCTTCCTCCAGTTGATGAGAAGAAGAAAGTAGTTGAAGATGTTGACAAAGATCGTAGATATGCAATTGATGCATCCATTGTCCGCATTATGAAAAGCCGGAAAGTTTTGGGCCATCAACAGCTTGTAATGGAATGTGTGGAACAGCTTGGTCGCATGTTCAAGGCATGGAACATTTGTTCAACACTGTAGTTTAAGATATTAGCAGTGAAAACTTTCCTTGCCCTCTCTTTAAGTGCTCAGTTCAACGAGCTCTGGGGGCTGTGAATTTTGGTCTTCTCCCCTTGTCGCAGGTTTAGTTTGTTAGAGTTGAGATATGACATTCGCTTACATGGTTTGTCTTTGATTACTTATCATAATCTTTTTATCACCCATTTTGTAGCTCCGCATATGGCTTACTACCTCTGCCTAGCCTCATCATCTTTCTGTTTTATGCAATACAGTTTGTTATATATGGTTAATGGAGTATTTTTTTAATTGAGTTGCTTGTTCATTTGATTTTCTTGCGTTGACTCGCCATTCTTCTCTCTGTAGCCGGACTTCAAGGCAATAAAGAAGCGGATTGAGGACCTTATCACAAGGGATTATTTGGAAAGGGAGAAAGATAACCCAAATGTGTACAGATACTTGGCTTGATCAATCTGCTGCCTGTGGACCAACCTGTGTCTGATTTGTTTGTCCTATGGTGCTGCCAAGGTTTATCGGCAATGTTTATAACTCTTGTGGTCATCATGGGCATTCCTCTGCTGCACATCCGGGTTGCCTGGTTGTTGGCCTGTCAATGAAGAGAACAGGGATGAAGATTCACGGATGGGAATGCATCGAAGGCATGCCAGCCACAATGCAAGTTGTAGCATCATCTATCACATCCTGTACCATTTGTTGTATTTTTGCCATTGCATATAGCCTTGTTTCATTTCATTCAGTTGTTTAGATAAAATGGAGATATGCAGTCATGAATTGGTAGCACACCATCTTGCTCTGGATGGAAGATGTCAATGTATGTTGTATTTGTTGTGAATCGTGTTCTTGTATAGTTTGCCTGATATGCTGTTGTAACGGTCAAACGCATGTCCTCTAATTGTTTCAATAACCTTGTCTACAGTGTATAGTACAAAGAGTTGAGAATGAGTTGTATGACTGCATTGAGGCCCATGCTAGGGTCTGTTTGGTGTGTTATAAGCTATGGAAAAGTTGCTGTAAGCTATGTGCCATAAAAAAGTTATGAACGGTTTGGTTGAAACAATTACGAATCTTACCGCTTTATCTCACTTGATACAGCTGGAAAACATAGCAGAAACCTATGAGTGTCAAAATTGTGGCCTTGTTTAGTTCCAGGCATAAAGTTTTTGTGGTTTCACATTGAATGTTCCATGGGGTGTTGCATGGGTCGTTCGGATTTTAATAAAAACAAAATTATAGTTTCCTTAGGTAAACCGGAGGATGAATTTATTAAGCCTAATTAATTTATCATTAGTAAATGTTTGTTGTAGCATAAGATTATCGAATAATGAACTAATTAAGCTTTTAAAATTTGTCTTGCAATTTACACGCAGTTTCTGCCATTCGTTATTTTTTCGTTTATATTTAGTACTCCATGTATGTGTCTAAACCGCCAATGTGATGGGATGTAAAGTTTTTTGCGATGAAACTTATTTATGAAAAAACAAGCTCTAGGTTACATTCGTTTCGATAACATAAGCACTTTTTCAGAAATTAAATTAATCACAGCCATGGACATGGGGAGAATCTCTGGCTAGGAGACTATACTAATATGTTTGAGTAGTATATACTCAAGCACCTCAAATGTAATGTTAATGTACATTTGTTACATTTAGCAGATACTACAAGAAAACATAAAAAGAAAAAACAATACGAAATTGATACATCTGAACTCCAAAATTAAAGAGATTAAAGCTGCAACTCTTGACATGTGTCATGATGCATGTGGAAATAAATTTACGTCAAAAGTTACTACTATAGAAATATATCTACATATAAGAAACTGCCATAAAAATAGTTCACATAGAAGGGTATTGCTATCAGAAGTTTGTTGGGGGTAATTAAAAGGAGAAAATGGGAGTTTAGAGATAGGAGTTTAAAAATCTTTTGTTTGTTCTATGGGATTGGGAGTTTTGATGGGAAGAGGAATTAAAGTTTAGAGGGCAAACTCCCACTAATCACTTCCCAAGGGAGAGGTAGGAATTGTGCTTTATGAAAGACTAGCAAAAATGCTCATGCGTTGTAACGGAAGAGTATTAAAATAAAGTTTGGTCAACTCAATTGTCAGTGTCAAAATAATTTTTTAACTCAATTGGTTTCGTAACCAATCTAAAAAAAGTAATTATTATACATGTTTGACTCGCGTATCAACATCTCTTTGCTAAAAAATCAAAAAAGATATGAGTTTTCTTAACAGAATGTCTCTCGTTTTATTTTCATCTCACCTAGTTGCCCTTCCTGACTTTACTATATGGTACTAATATTAAATAGGCACACAAAACTAAACCGGACTAAGTACACATCTTATTAAGATTTAAACATGGCCTATTAAAGATATATAGACCTTCTAAGTTCGACTGTATAAACTATCATATAGGTAGCCATTTTATTAAATTACTAGCAAAATATGCTCGTGCATTGCAACGGAATAAAAAAAACAAAAGCTAATGAAAGAGGACATATGTTTT
This sequence comes from Eremochloa ophiuroides, assembly GCA_038502445.1. Taxonomy (NCBI): domain Eukaryota; kingdom Viridiplantae; phylum Streptophyta; class Magnoliopsida; order Poales; family Poaceae; genus Eremochloa; species Eremochloa ophiuroides. The sequence continues at coordinate 31,732,109 of JAHLJS010000006.1, read as the reverse complement.
ATATATTTATTTATGTTATTACTATTTTCGGATCTAAATATGCGGTCTCTTTAGAGCCCCAAAATACAAATGTCTGAACTCCATTTGCTATTTTTATGACTATATCAATTTTCCCATAATATGTGTCACTATATTTTTTTTCCTACAAACCAGAGGAGTCGAGTCTATATTAATATTTTTTCTCTCTATATGTGTCATTGCTAATACCTATTTTTTTCGTGCATGTCCGAGTGAGACGGAAGGAGTTTATGACGGGTCCCTAACCATTCATTTTTAGTCCAGGATTTATTTATATTATCTTTCACTCAACTTGATTTTTCCGTTTTTTATTTGTTTCCCCTAAATTTAATAGTTGTTCTAACATATATAAGCACGTCTTATGAGTCTGTGTCACATACACATGCCAATATATGTTTTGATATTAAATTCTGTATTGCTCTAGACAAAAGCTATTCTGATTCGTATGAGCATGTGCTATTCTATATAATATAAGTCTAGATAGAAAAAACTATATTTGTTAGTTATTGATGAAGGCAAACAAAAAAAAAGGAACGGATGAATAGGAAGAAATTTTTGCCGAGATATAGATAGAAGCATAGGAGAATTTGAAAAAAAAGAATCATTATCTGCAAAATACTAAAAATTCAGTACCTTTGCTTGCTTCTTACCTCACACATGTACATATTGTTTGAGATAGATAGTGCCATTGATGAGCTGTAGCCTCACAGGCTGATGCACTACAGGCTGGCCACAATTGCGGATATGCTGCGTTGCCTGCTGGACGACCTTTGGGTAAGATTTCTGATAGTTTTGCGTCAAAACTATCGGGCCATCGAGGGCACGTCTGGGCTCATGCTGGACTTCACCAACCAACCATGATTGATATTCTCTTCGCAGTCAGGCTGCTGTTGCATTGCAGACAATCGTCGGTGGCCGATGCTGCCTTGCTTGTTGCCATAAAGTCACGTATATTGAGGTATCGGCCGTGTTGCTGCTTTGCTGCCATCCCACGGATAAGCTGGATCGTTGTACTTGCTTGGAAAGCATCACATCTTCACGCCGTGTTGCCTGCTGCTGACCACTGGCCATCAATTCCCGGCCGCCGTTGCTTGCTGCCACAGTTGCTACTTCTGCTTCTACGCCAGGCTGATGTTGTTTGCACTGCTGTCAGAATTGAACATGCTCGCCGTTGATATAATGTGCCGCTGCATCACTGTCGGGCTGAACAACACGACAGTAGTTGGGCTGATGCTTCTTGTGCCGTGCTCATCCACCGGACGTTGGTCAAGGTGGAGACAATTGTCGGATTGCCATTGCTCCATCAAATACATTTCCTGTCATCTGTGGGTCTGCTCTTGCCAAATGCATCACCGGGCCTTAGATGTGCCATCAATGAGAGCTGTTGGCCAGGCTGCTCCCAAAGGGGAATGGCCCGGTCCCTCATTGACGTGACGTGATGAACCCGCAGTCCACAACATCAACACACTCTGCCTGCACCTCGTTGAGGAGAACAGGAATTTCTGCTTTATTGAATCGTTGCTTTACCTTGCTGCAAGTGAACCGAAGTCACCGAACGGCTGGGCCTTGGACTCTATCTGTCCGTGTCGTGTGCATGCTGGACACTGCCCATTGTGTGCATGCTAGACATGGTTGAACGAAAAAAACTGACCCGGTATCCATGCCGGTGTCCCGGCGGAAGGAGGAGTCCCGATAGCACACGGAACAGCTTGACGAAAAAAATAGGGGAGAAACTTTGTCTCTTTAGGATTAGGTATAGATATAGATATAGATATTGGTCCAGACCAATCTCAAATCAAACAAACTCTAAGGCCCAAAAATAGATTTAGCAAGAGACTCTAAGGCCCAAAAATAGATTTAGTGCAAGAATAATTATCCCATATCGAAATTTAACAGGAGATTGAACCTAAATTAAATAGGTGACTCTTATATTCATTTGTCGTAAGTTAAAAAAGATAGAAGACATCACATGAACACTGTTGGTGCTAGGATTTGCGGGTGCTAACACCGGCGAGTAAACTTATGATTTGCGGTCGAGGCTGCTGATGGTGTGAAAGGGGAAACACAGAGAGTTATACTGGTTCGGGCTAGGAATGCCCTACATCCAGTGCAAGTCGGGTCGTGTTGCCTTGCACCGGGGTGCTTGTAGTAGGGGTTACAAGCTTAGGCGAGAGAGGGAGAGGTTCCCAAGTCTCTTGTGCATGTAAGTTGTGTGTATGTGTGTTCTATTGCAGTAGGGCGTTGTGAGGGACGCGAAGTCTCCCTGAGATTGGCCTCTACCTTCCCTTTTATAGTCACAAGGGAGGGGCAGGAGTTACATGTATTTTGCTATGGTTATAGTGCTCGGCATGGCGGTGGCCGTGAAGACTGATGCCTGGCATTAGCCACGATCGCAACTTGGTACTTTGGAGGCATGGCTGCGGTCATTCGAATGATCTTCCACTGTTTTGTTGGTGAGTTTCGAGGTGGCGCACAATCCTGGACGTGGCCGCTGTGTAGCGAGGCGTCGTGGCGTTGTACCCAACTGCTGTTCACCCTGCATAGTGTGATGAGAAGATGGGTTGACCTTCGTGTACTGACTTTCGAGGCTTGGGAGCCTCTGCCTTCGTCGGGAGCGAGATGGGATGGAACGGTGGGAGTGTCCTCCCTCGGGCACGTTCCCCTCCGCACGCGGTACTTCCCGAGGGGTAGGCAGGTCCTGACGTAAGCTTTGCCCATTCTCCCAGGTTGGCCGAACAGTCGACGTCCCTCCTTTCCTTGGACCGAGTGTATGACAGGGGTATGGGCTGTCGCTGTCGTAGTTGGCGAATCTTTCCGTCATCGTGACGCCACACGGTGGACCGTCCCTATGGCGGTGTGGAAGTAGTGGGGCCGTCAGATCGGTTGTCAGAGGAGGGGTGGCAATTGGTATGGCGGACGTGCGCGCGCGAGGCGCAGTCGCGTTGAGGGGTCCACTCGATGGGACCGTTCTCATAAAGTGGTCAGGAAGGTCCCTTGGACTGCAAGATTGCGTTGCTCACGTCTGCATGGCTTGGGCGAATCGGAGAGCTGCGCCCGAGTGAGATTGCATATGGCAGGGAGCTCGGGCGAATCGGAAGTTGGTCGCCCAAGGCTGCTTCATTGGGTGGTAGGCTCACGCGAATCGGAAGGTATCGCCTGAGGGTGCTGCTTTCCCAAGCCCTGTTGTGGAGGCTCAGGCGAATCGGAGAATACAGCTCGAGGGGTCCGTGCGCCCGAGGGGGTGACTCATCGGCACAGCTTCGTTGCCTACGGGCCTTTTACAGGTAGTATTGTCATGGGCCTCTGCTAGGCTTGTCTGGGCCAGGCCTTATCTGGGCAATGTGTTTTTGCGTCGAAATTGGGCACCCCATACTTTGGTACCCGACAGTAGCCCCTGAGCCTGTGGTGGAGTGGAGGCACTCCTCCAGAGGCTCAAGTTAGTTTCTCCCATCGGGTTAGTAGGGTTTGGTTATATTTTCCGGTGGGTGCGCGCGAGCGCACCCACCGGGTGTAGCCCCCGAGGCCTTGGAAGGATGGTGTATCCCTTCAAGGGCTTGAAATCGCGCTTGCAGAACCTCGGGTGCCTTTTGGCTTGCTTGCTGGTGATTCGTCCCTTGGCAGGGGGTTTTTTGGTGCTGGAGCCCCCGAGCCTCTGCCATGGGTAGGCGGTCGATCTGGAAGCATCCTTCATCCTGCCAAGGTGGAAGGAGAGTTCCTGATCCTCCGTTTTCGTATCGGGGGGTCGATCGGGTTCTTCTTTGTCTTTTTCGTTAGTTCGACCTTCACGCTCTTTTTCGAGAAGAGGGAGGTTTGGTCATGCTTGACTTCCCACGGTGGGCGCGAGTTGGCACTTTCGGTGAGCTGCAAGCGGGTTAGTCCGAGTGGAGGTCCGTGCCCCGTTCATTGGGGGTCGGCTAGTGGCCTGAGCACACTCCAAATATTTCTCGAGGGTTGACTTGTGGGTCCTGGGTCCCTTCGATGGGTCCCGAGGGCCTGATGCCTCCCGCGAGGGGATCCCACATCGTCGACTCGCTGCTAGGACTCGGACACAGCACGGGATGTCCCTTGCGACACTCGAGCGTCGGGGTACTGACCGTTTAGTGGTCCGTCTGCTGTCCCTATCTCGATTTCCCTAGGGTGACTGTTCGAGCCACTGTAGGGCTAGTCTTCGATCCCCTGGGAACGTAACGGGCACCCGAGCCCGAGATTCCTTCGTTAAGAAGGAGAGTATCGGCAGAACTGAGGCGGAAAGAACGTAGTGATTCGGCGCACCTTTTGAGGCGTGGAGCCCGACGGACGCGACGATTCGGTGTAGACAAGACGGTTGCGTGCGCGAGGCCGGCAGTGATGCAAAGAGTCGTGGCGGGCCCCCACGATTAATGCAGCAGATTCACCACATCCGTTTCGATTCGTGGCTCAGGTATATAAGGGAAATCCGCACCTTCTTTTCTTTTTACCTTAGCCATTCGCCGCAGCCATTTGCCTCTCGCCTCGTCGTCTCCGTCGTCCTGAGCTTTTCGCTAGTGCCCTCGGCGCCGTCGTCTTTTGCTTCTTCCCATGCTCCTTCCCTCTCGCCATGGCTGCTCCCGCACCTTCTGATGCCGCCGCCGCTGCCGCTGCCCCACTCGAGGTGGAGCCTTGGCTCCCATCCTCGGTGACGGAGGAGCAGCTCGCGGATCTTGTGACGCTAGGACTCCTGCGCCCCCGCACCGACCCGCAGCACCTGGAGTGGATCGTGCCGTCGTGCGACCACCAGGAACCATGGCCCCTCGGGGAGTATGCGGTCAGCTTCGCCGCCTTCCACGAGCGTGGGCTGGGGTCGCCGCCGAGCCGGTTCTGCCGGGCACTCCTCTTCTCCAGCGAGCTGGAGCTGCACAACCTCACCCCCAACTCCGTCTCGCAGGCGGTGATTTTTGCCGCCCTCTGCGAGGGCTACCTCGGGGTGGCGCCGCACTGGGACCTCTGACGGCACCTCTTTCGCGTCGACATGTACACCAAGTCGTTCAGCGCGAAGGACCCGCGAAAGCTTGTGAGCATCGGGGGCTGCAACTTCTCGCTGCGTTCCGCTGACAACATCCCTTGCAAGGCCCCTTCCTCCAACAAGGGGTGGCACGACGGCTGGTTCTATCTGCGCAACGATGGGGGGGCCTTTCCCGAGTACACGGGAAAGGTGATCTCCGTCCCCCTCCCGCAGTGGAAGTGGGGGTGTCCATCGCGGGACGCCAAGCACCTGAAGCCCTACCTCGTCACGTTGCAGACGCTGCGAGACCGGGGTTTGACGGCGGCTGGAGTGGCGGCGCACTTCCACGCGCGGACAAGTGCTGCCCTGAAGGAGCGTCGCTTGGCCTTGCACGAGATGGTGGAGGGGGCGCCGAAGGCGGGCACGGCGATGTTGACCTAGGGGGTCAGCCCCGAGGAGATCATGCGTCGTGTCAAGTATACGGCGGGCCGTCACCCTTCCTGGGACGACCTTAGGAGGGTGGCCATGCGCCCGCGTCCGGGCTACATCTCGCTGGTGAGTATCCAACCTTCCGTCGATCGCCCGCTCTTTTGCCCTTTTCCGACCCTTCTCCTCCTCTTGGCTTAGGGCCTTTCGAGGGAGGGGAGGCCCTCCCTATCCCCCATCCCGGAGGACGCCGTCCAGCGGGCCCAGAATTGCCTCCGGGCGAGCAGTAGAAGGCGGAGAAGGACAAGAAAACTGCAGAGAGGAGGAAGAAAGCGCGGGAGACCCACAGGCTCACTCAGCTTCGCCGCCTCCAGCAGGAGGCTGGGGAGCCAGAGGAGGAATCTCCTTTTGAGGAAGACGAAGAAGGAGATGACGACGGCGACGGTGAAGCCCCCGGGTGCCTTTTGGAGGGGCTCGACAAGGTCCAGTCTCCACACGGCGAAGGGCCAAGTGATGGGGATCGTCTGGAGAGCCTGAGCCGGGAGGTGGGTTTGCCGAGCATAGTACTGGCATCCTTCGCAGGAACGCACTACCTCGGTGGCGTCAGCCACGATGGTTGCGCAGTAGAAACCTTGACGGAAGGCTGTTGGCAGTCCTTATGGATCATTTCTACGCTGCCAACTTAGACTAAAAAGAAGAAAGACAATCATATTCTAGCACATATGCTTTTACTACTAACAAGTTCCACTTGTTCCCCTAGTATTCATGTTTTGCAGGTTTAATGGTGTAACAAGTGGAAATGCACAAACATCATGAAGAAAGCGTAAAAGCCAAAGACGTATTCAGCAAATGCGCAAACAAGAATAATAAAGAAACCTACCGAAGATGCATATCTGGGCCTGATCGTAACCACGGGAGAGGCCCAGGCCATGAGAGAAACCGACCACCAGAAGGTGGTGGCCAACGGGCCCACTCAGGGGACCGACCGCCCCCAGGTGCAGCCGCCCCCCTGGTGAGGCCTCCCGGGCCCAGTCTTCGGTGGCGGTGCTCTAGGCGGTTTTACAAGGGCGGTTTCACCTCCTTCCAAGTTTAGAGACGCCAAACCGTCCTAGTTCAACTATAAATAGATGGTGCTCTTTTCATTCAACACACACATCATCTTGGAGTCATCTACCTCACACCTCTCACTTGTATCTTTAGAGTAGTATTAGTAAGTTTGTGAGCAAGGCAAGAGCTATCAAGGAGAGCTTGTCTCCTTGGAAGAAAAGGATCATCTTGGTATGAATACAATTCGGTCTTCTTCCATGAGCAAGTTCTTATCATGTTTATATGATCATGCATATGAACTAGAGCAAAGTTATGATCTTGTTATGAGCATAATATATGGACTAGAATATAGTTTATATGTCATGTTCTTGACTTGTTCATTATTGTTCTTCATTGTTCATCAAATCGGTATGAATAGAGGAAGAACTAGGAATGAGGTGATGGTTCATCGTGCCTTCTTGGTTGCTCTTAACCTAGCCTGTTAATCCGAAGGGTTGGGGTCCGCGGAGGTTAGGAGTTGTTTCCAAGTACGTGAGCATGGTGCTCAGGTATGCGGAGATCGGCGAATATGTCGGCATCCCACGGGCAAAGGGGTAGGTGGGCAGGTGGTGACAGCCCTGTCCATCCCTAGCACTCCCCCACGTTCGAATATTGAAGTAGGAGTTCGTAAAGTCTCTATCGGCTGGCAGACCAGCTGCGGGGATCTCCCTATCACCCCAGACTTAGTCCTGATGCTAGACTTACTAATTAGATGTGTTGCTAGCAGTTCCTTACATAATTATATATGACCAATGCCTGCTCAGTTAGTTATATTCTTTTATTCTTTATTTTTCCTTTTTATCCTCGAGGTTGACCCAGATGTGTGTCCACTATTTTGAAATCATGTTTTATTCCTATTTACTCTATGCCTACCATTGCACTCAATAAGTGATCATGTTTACACCACGCTTGATGCATATTGCCCTCCTACGGGAAATTATAAATACGACACCCTTGAATACTCACGGGTTGAAATGCTACAATGATAGTTCTGTGCGCTTGCAGAGTAATCTTATTTCTTACTGAGCTATCGATTGGCGTACCTAAGTACCATTACTTAAGGATTGTAATTCTTGTGCACCCCACGGCGCCGTGTCACAGTTTTGCATATCGTAAGTAATGACGGTTAGGAAGGCCAATTCGGCACTTCTAACTGCTATTACCAGACTGCATTACCTAGGCCGGCGCCTTTACGGGCCAAGGGTTACCTTTCTTAAGTAATGGTGGTTGGGGATGTCAACTTACGTTTCTAGTATTATTATTAAGGACGGACTTATAGTCTATCTTTAGTAGTGATGCTAAGAAACACCAACAAGCATTTCTGGCGCCGTTGCCGGGGATGGACTTTTAGTCTATCTTTTGTAACGACGTTAAGAGATGCCAACAAGCATTTCTGGCGCCGTTGCTGGGAAGGGCAAAAACATCTAAGCTGGCAGAAACATCGATTACAAAATAAGCATTGGTAGACGTAGTTTAAACAGGCTAACTTCGCTGTTTTCTTCCTCTTTTTATTGGAATGAAAATAGGGTAGTGTATGAGCGGTTTTGCTCTGCCGAACAATTTCATCAGTAATCCGGAAGCACTCCTAAGGAAGAAAAGGTCTCGTACCGCTTCTTCCTCTGCTACCCCATCGGTAGATGAACCGGTCACTCTCGCACCATCCGCCACTACCACTATGGCCAAGACACTCCGTGATTACTCCACTCCCGTTGTTGCCAACGTGCCCGTTGGGCCCACTGTCAATGTGGGAGATGGAAATTTCGAGATCCGTACGGGCCTTATTTCGATGGTGCAGGCGAGTCAGTTCTGTGGCTTGCCAAGTGAGGACGCAAATGCTTACCTGCAACACTTTCTTGAGCTGTGCGACACCATTGTCATCAAGAATGTCACACAGGACAGCATCAGACTCCGCTTGTTTCCTTTCTCCCTCACGGGGAAAGCGAAGCAATGGTTCTACCAAAACAAAGAAGCTGTTAACACGTGGGACAAATGTTCCACGGCGTTCCTCGCCAAGTTCTTCCCCATGAGCAAGACCAGCGCTCTAAGGGGAAAGATTTCAAACTTCCAGCAATCTTCGCTAGAGTCCATCGCCGAAGCATGGGAAAGGCTTCAGGAATACATACGAGCCTATCCTCATCATGGAATGGAAGATTGGCTCGTGCTCCAAAACTTCTATGAAGGCCTCACAGCCATGTCAAAAGGGCACGTAGATGCCGCAGCTGGAGGTGCATTCCTCTCCCTCACCATCGCGGATGCAACTGCACTCATTGAGAAGATCCAGAGTTGGGGAGAAGGAAGAAAAACACAAAAAGGCACGCATACCGTGAAGGAGACGGACTTGCTAGCCGCAAAAATAGACTTGCTGATGCAGAAGCTGGACGATCGTGCCACCAACCCTACCATGAGTACCGTCCAGGCCATGGACTCACACATGACGTGTGAAGTCTGTAGGAACGTTGGCCACTCGGGGAACAACTGTCCCGAAACCCAAGAAGAAGCTTCATACGTCAATAATGGGTTTCGCCAACCTCAGCAAGGTAATAACGGGTGGAACAACCAACACCGCCCGCAAGGTAATAATTTTAATTCAAATTACAATTCAAATCAACCTTCCTTAAAAGACCTCGTGTTAGGACAAGCTAAGATCAATGAAAATCTAACCAAAAAGCTGTCCTTCAATGATAAAATGTTTGAAAATATAAATGCAAAGGTTGAAACTCTGTCTTCTTCTATTCAAAATCAAGCAAGTTTTAACAAAATGATAGAAACCCAAATGGCTCAAATAGCTGCTTCTATCCCTGCCAACAATATAGGAAAAATCCCGGGGCAACCCGAGGCTTCTCCCGAGTTTGTTCATGCAGCTGCAGAGCAACAAAGGAAGAAGAGTCTTGCCAACGGACTATAAACGTTGAGTCCTTGCCGTAGGTCATCGGCAATTATCTAAAAATAAATAAATATAAAGAAATAAATAAATATCTGAAGGGGCCCACGCCATCTTTCAAGCTTGGGGGAGGTGTCCCCACTCAGGTATTGTATCTTATCGTTTTGAAAAAATATATATATATATTTCATAAAATTATTTTCATGCATTTAAAAAAGAGTTTCCCTCTTTCTAGTTTTATAAAACTCTATTGTTAGTCCAAAATAAACTCTTCTCAAAAAAATTCTATAAAAATTATTCTTAGAAAGTCTAGATTTTGTTATATCTAAACCTTATTTTTTTATTAATTTTTGAAAAAAAAGTTTCAAATAAATTTGTGAAAAATTAAAATTTAGGGCAAAATTCCAAATGGGAGTCATTTGTAACCGGCTACATCTTGGGGGTAGCCGTTAGAGGGAGCTGTAAAAAGATGGGACAGAACCGGCCCCGCCAGGGGACCGGCCGGTCCGAGGGGCGATCGCCCCCTGCCCAACGGCTCTGCGGCGCGGCCTTTTGCCAACGGCTACTATCCGTTGCAAGGCACACTCCCCCGCCTGCGATCAAGTCTATAAATACCAGGATCTTGGGTAGAGCTCATCAGCCCTCCCACACTCATATTCTTATCATGTTTATATGATCATGCATATGAACTAGAGCAAAGTTATGATCTTGTTATGAGCATAATATATGGACTAGAATATAGTTTATATGTCATGTTCTTGACTTGTTCATTATTGTTCTTCATTGTTCATCAAATTAGTATGAATAGAGGAAGAACTAGGAATGAGGTGATGGTTCATCGTGCCTTCTTGGTTGCTCTTAACCTAGCCTGTTAATCCGAAGGGTTAGGGGTCCGCGGAGGTTAGGAGTTGTTTCCAAGTACGTGAGCATGGTGCTCAGGTATGCGGAGATCGGCGAATATGTCGGTATCCCACGGGCAAAGGGGTAGGTGGGCGGGTGGTGACAGCCCTGTCCATCCCTAGCACTCCCCCACGTTCGGATATTGAAGTAGGAGTTCGTAAAGTCTCTATCGGCTGGCAGACCAGCTGCGGGGATCTCCCTATCACCCCAGACTTAGTCCTGATGCTAGACTTGCTAATTAGATGTGTTGCTAGCAGTTCTTTGCATAATTATATATGACCAATGCCTGCTCAGTTAGTTATATTCTTTTATTCTTTATTTTTCCTTTTTATCCTTGAGGTTGACCCAGATGTGTGTCCACTATTTTGAAATCATGTTTTATTCCTATTTACTCTATGCCTACCATTGCACTCAATAAGTGATCATGTTTACACCACACTTAATGAATATTGCCCTCCTACAGAAAATTATAAGGACGGACTTACGTTTCTAGTATTATTATTAAGGACGGACTTATAGTCTATCTTTAGTAGTGATGCTAAGAAACACCAACAAGCATTTCTGGTGCCGTTGCCAGGGATGGACTTTTAGTCTATCTTTTGTAACGACGTTAAGAGATGCCAACAAAGGCATTGCCGAAGAGCGTTCTTGGCGCGGCGTGGTGGCCGCAAACTCCGGCATGTTTCTCCTCGAGTAAGCGCTTGCCCTGACTGAAGGGGATGCAGCGCTGTAGGATGCCCGAGGGGCTGCGTCGGTAGAGCTCGCCTTCCGCCATCGGAAAGGACTTGGCTCTATGAGCCAGCTGGTCGCGCCTTGGTCTTGTCCAGGGGTAGGATCCCTCGTGCAAGCCAACTGATCAGCGGTTCTCACCAATATGGCTCGTCATCATCCATCCCCGCCTCGATCTCCATAGGCATGGCTTCGTCATCGGCTTCAGCCTCAGGCTTGGAGGGATCCTCTCTGTCGTTTCCTTAGGGGTCCTCAGCCCCCGAGGGATTCTTGAAGTCGGAGGGCACTTTGGGTCCCTGTGAGGGCTCGGGAGTTTCGTTCCCCTCGACCTCTGGGGGTTTGACGTTGACCGAGGGCTTATGTAGATCATTGGCGAACACGTCCGTCGGGACCGGAGCCCTTTCAGACGCGATCTTAGCCAGCTCATTAGCCTCTTGGTTGTATCTGCATGCAACATGGTTAAGCTCGAGGCCGTCGAATTTTTCCTCAAGCAGCCGCACTAGCTTGCAGTAGGTGGCCATCTTGGGGTTGTGGTATGTCGACTCTTTCATCACCTGGTCCACGATGAGCTGGGAATCCCCTCAAACCTCGAGGTGCTTAATTCCCAGTTCAATGGCGATGTGGAGTCCATTGACGAGAGCCTCGTACTCGGCCACGTTGTTGGAAGCGACGAAGTGTAGCCGCAGGAGGTACTTGAGTCGGACCCCGAGGGGCGAGACGAAAACTATGCCTGCGTCGGCACTTGTCTTCATCATCGACCCGTCGAAGTACAAGGACCCAGTACTCCTCTTGAGTAGGCACTGGTGGCAGCTGTGTCTCGGTCCACTCGGCCACAAATTCTGCCAACACCTGGGACTTGATCGCCTTGCGGGGAGCATAGGAGATGCCGTCACCCATGAGCTCGATTGCCCACTTGGTGATTCTTCCCGTCGTTTCCCGATTCTGGATCACCTCCCCGAGGGGGAAGTATGATACCACGGTCACGGGGTGGGACTCGAAGTAATGCCGTAGCTTGCGCTGAGCGAGGACGATCGCATACACCAGCTTATGGATCTACGGGTAGCACGTCTTGGTTTTGGACAAGACTTCGCTGATGAAGTAAACCGGCCGCTGGACCGGCAGTGGGTGTCCTTCGTCCTGCCGTTCTACGACGACTGCTGCGCTGACCACCTGGTTAGTGGCGGCTATGTATAGCAGGAGATCTTCCCCTTTGATGGGCAACACGAGAACCGGTGCTTCTGAAAGCTGAGCCTTAAGCCTGTCGAGGGCTTCCTAGGCCTCGGGGGTCCAAGTGAAGTGCTCTGTTTTCTTCAGAAATTGATACAGAGGCAACCCCTTTTCGCCGAGTCGCGAGATGAATCGGCTCAGGGCTGCAAGACACCCCATTAGCTTTTGTATGCTTTTGAGGTTGCGGATCGGCCCTATTCGCGTGATGACCGATATCTTTTCCTGGTTGGCTTCGATGCCACGCTCAGAAATGATGAACCGAAGAAGCATGCCTCGGGGGACCCCGAAGACGCACTTCTCGGGGTTAAGTTTTATGTTTCTTTTCTTGAGGCATTCGAACGCCTCTTCTAGGTCGGCTACTATGTTGTCCGCCTTCCTAGATTTGATCACAATATCGTCTACATAAGCCTCAACGGTCCGCCCGATGAGGTCCCCAAAAACTTTGAGCATGCAACGTTGGTAAGTTGCGCCCGTGTTTTTAAGGCCAAACGGCATGGTTACGTAGCAATATGTGCCAAAGGGGGTGATGAAAGAAGTCGCTAACTCGTCGGACTCTTCCATACGAATTTGATGGTAACCGGAATATGCATTAAGAAAACAAAGTCGTTCGCAACCAGCAGTGGAGTCAACTATTTGATCAATATGAGGTAATGGAAATGGGTACCTGGGGCAAGCTTTATTTAAACTTATGTAATCTACACACATTCTTCATTTACCATTTTTCTTCTTAACTAAGACAGAATTAGCTAACCACTCTGGATGGAATACCTCATTGATGAATCCGTCTGCCAAAAGCTTCTGTACCTCCTCCCCGATGGCCCGACGCTTTTCTTCGTCGAATCGGCACAGGCGCTGCTTCACCGGCTTGGACCCAGCCCGGATGCCCAAGGAGTGCTCAGCGACCTCCCTCGGGATGCCTGGCATGTCCGAGGGACTCTAAGCAAACACGTCGACGTGCTTGCGGAGGAAGTCGACGAGATGGCTTCCTATTTCGGGTCGAGGGTGGCGCTGATTTTCAGCACCTTGCCATTGGAAGACCCGGAATTGAGGGGCACCTTCTTCACCCCTTTGACGGGCTCAAAGGTGCCTGTGGCCTTCTTGGGGTCGGGGACCTCCTTGGCTAGCTCCTCGAGGTTGGCGATGAGGGCCTCGGACTCTACCAGTGCGTTGGCGTACTCGCAGCACTCAACGTCGCACTGGTAGGCATGCTGGTAGGAGACGCCGATAGTGATGACCCTCTTGGGCCCCAGCATCTTGAGCTTGAGGTAGGTGTAGTTCGGGATCACCATGAACTTGGCGTAGCATGGCCTCCCGAGGATGGCGTGGCAGGTGCCGCGGAAGCCTACCACCTTGAATGTGAGGGTCTCCTTCTTGAAGTTGTCAGGAGTCCCAAAGTAAACGGGTAGGTCGATCTGCCCGAGTGGCTGTACGCTCTTCCCGGGTAATATCCCATGGAACGGGGATGTCATTGCTCGAAGAAGAGAGCGGCTAATTCCCATCGAGTCCAGGGTCTCAGCGTACAGAATGTTGAGGTCGCTGCCTCCGTCCATGAGGACCTTGGTGAGCCGCGTGTTGCCGACGACGGGGTTGACAACAAGCGGGTAATGTCCCGGCGACGGGACGTGATCCGGATGATCGTCCCGGCTGAAGGTGATGGCATCGAGGGACTAGCCGAGGAAGCATGGCATCGCTGGCCCAACGGTGTAGACTTCCCGACGCTCACTCTTTCGTTGACGCGGCGTCGGGGCGGTTTTGGGCTTGTTGAAGATCGTGAGGCACTTGTCGACGGGTGGGAACTCGTTGTCCTTCCCACCCTTGTCCTCCTTGTCCTCCACAAGCTTCTTCCCGGCATCGCCTCTGAACGCCTACCGCCCGTAGTGCTTCTTGAGCATCACACACTCCCTGAGTGTGTGGTTTATCGGGCCCTTGTGATAAGGGCATGGCTTGGTGAGCATCTCGTCGAAGCCACCACGGGGTGGTTGAGCTCCCTTGGGCTCAGCGGCCACGACCAGGGAGTCATTGCGGAGGGGGCCTTCCCCTTCCCCTTCTTCTTCTTGCTGTTGGGGGCCCGAGAGGAGGTGCCCTCGGGGGCTTCCTCCTTCCGCTTGCCCTTGGGGTCGGAGAAGAGGGCTGGCACCGCCTCGTCACCCGAGGCAAAGCTGGTAGCTATCTTCATGAGCTCGGCGATGCTGGTGGGGGTTTGGCGCCCCAGCTCATGAACAAGCTCCTTGCAGGTCGTTCCTGCAGTGAAGGCTTCGACGACGTCGGAGTCGGCGAACTGGGGCAGCTCGTTGTATTGCTTATAGAACCGCCGGATGTAGTCCCTGAGGGACTCGCCCGGCTTCTAATTGCAGCTCCGGAGGTCCCAGGAATTGCCAGGGCACACGTAAGTGCCCTGGAAGTTCCCCAAGAAGATCTTGACCAGATCACTCCAGTCATAGATCAGTCAAGGGGGCAGGTGTTCCAGCCAGGCTCTCGCGGAGTCGGCTAGGAATAGAGGAAGGTTGCGGATGATGATGAGATCATCCTGCGCGCCTCCCAGCTGGCACGCAAGATGGTAATCCACTAGCCAAAGCTCGAGGTTGGTCTCCCCCGAGTACTTGGCGATGTTGACCGGTTGTCGGAACCGGGGTGGGAACTTAGCCCTCCGGATAGCCTCGCAGAAGACACGAGGACCCGAGGGATCGGGTGAGGGCGCGTGGTCCTCGTCGGAGTCGTAGAGCCCACCCCGATGGACGTTGTAGCCTCGAGCGGCTGCATCGGTCTTCCATCGCCCGCGGGCCTGGTGTAACAGAACCGCCTAAATCATGTGGCCCACAGGCGCATGTCATTGTCACCAATGATCTCTGACAGCCGGGCCCGTGATCCAAATGACCTAGAAGACTCTGCCGGGCTATATCAGTACCCGTTTCTCCGACAGGATCCCATTGCGAAGTCATTACAGAATTACAACATTTCAAAATAAAATACATCAGAGTAAAAGCGCATAAAGGTTACATAGTACTTAGATTACAAACCGAATGTCCAAATAGAATTTGAGTGCAATTATTATAAACCATAGGTAAATAGCAGTAGCAGTGGAATAACCAAATACAATAAACTTAGATAATGATAATAGGAACCCCGTCCAAGGGTCTTCCTTCACTCATCATCACTTCCTTCCTGAATAATGGTCTCGCAGCAGGGGGCAAGACAAACCTGCTGCGGTGGTTCTCCTGCAACAAGGGTTAACAAACCCTGAGTACTGGGGTACTCCACAAGACTTACCCGACTAAAGAAAATGGGGAGAAGACTCAAGAATGCAGGCTGAGGAGAGTCAACGAAAGGCTTTAGCTAGCGTCAAAGCATTTTGCAGAAAAGTGATACTAATCTTGAATCCTACTTTCAATATTTTAACTCAACATTATTTTAATCATTAACCATAGTTCCAAGTCCATTCACATATATCCTCATTCTTTCGATTACTTTATTCTCAAAAACATCCTAGTTCCAAACCACTCTTCGATGTAGGTGTGAGGATCAAGTCTCCATAACCGAGGAGCAACGACGATTCGAATCGATTAGTACCCAGCTGGGGATCCCTATCCACACTGTATATGTAGCACTTAAGCTTGCATATTCCAACCCCGTCTACCATGGCTTTTCCAAAACCTGAACCGGTCCTGCACTACCCAAGAGCACAGTACTCCTCTCGTCTCCAGGCACGCCGGCCACGAGGGTACACGCTACTCTCGCCATTTCTCCACTCCCAATGCGTGGTTGTCGGTTCAAGTAGTAGAGCCACCGGAGTCAGGGCTTCTCAGAGTATGTGGCTAGTTGCAAAGTTTCGATCACAGCAGGCCAACAATGCATGGTCCCTAATTCCTTTTTCCGTTGGCGACAATGCATTGGGACTCTAGCCCAAGTACAAGTGTCCTATCGGTTTTTGAATCCCTTTTCCGTCGGTGACGATGCATTGGGACTCTAACCCAAGTACATGACCACCGAATAGAAAATCCCTTCCCGTCGGTGACTATGTACTTATCAGGTGCACAGCCACTGAACGAGGATATTACCAATTCCCTTTTTCATGAATTAATCAATAATATATCACAATAGCTCAAAAATAGCATTTTGTGCAAATCTAAATTATTCACACAGGGCTAAGCATTTTCAAACATTTTATTTTAAAATGGTTTCCAGGACTTTTCGTAGTCAAGGTTGGTAATACATCAATTGGGTTATCAATCAACTCCTATCAACTTAATGCAGTAGTTTAACTCAAGGTGATAAACATTTTATAAATCACAAGGAAGGGTTCAAATGCACCGGGGCTTACCTTGGATCGTGTAGAGCGTCGGATCGGGATCGATGCCGCAAATGTCAAATCCCTGGACCACCTCTGGCACAACTTCTTCAGCCGAGGTCTCAACCTTGACTTCTTCACTCCCCGGTCACTACACGTATGCAATGATGTATGCTTAATATGATGCAATGATACGGGATGCAAGATTCAATAATTAATACTTCATAAACTTGAGTACAACTTTCCTTGATAAGCTAACCACGGTAAATCTAACCTAAGGTGTCTTAGGTCATGAGGGTGTTTGACCTAAGACCACAACCACTCTTAAAATCACCAAACCTAAGTCATTAACTACTTTAATTCAATTTATCAATCAAATAATCCAACATTAAATAACTAACCAAGTACATTACTTCCAATTGAATCTAAACTTTACCAATAGATAGATTTTGACCTAGAACAGTACCAAATAAAATTTCATGATTTTTAGATTAACCTAGAATTTACTAAAATTCATCAAAGTTGAAATTAGTAATTAAAGTACAGATTTTTAGTGCTTGCAGAAAGTGTTCAAAATCACAATCTAGTATTTTTATTAAATTTTACTCACTGCAGAGAGCATGTGTAAATATTTTCATGATTTTTAGACCAACATAAATATTCATGTAAAAATAACAAAGCTTAGCACTATTCACCTTTAATTCAAAATCATAAAAACTATTTAAATCCACCTAAAAATGAAAAACTCTATTTAGCCCGGGACGGCCCACTTAGCCGAAAACCGGCCCAGCCAGGCCTACCCGCGCGCGCGCTGTTAGCTTTGCAGAAAACTCCCCGAACATAATAGAATCCAACCCGCAGTCCTATTTAAACTATTCATATGAGTCAGCTGCTATTCACATAACCCCCTGCCTTTAGTCTAATTTAAGCCAGCACACCCCCGCGACCCTCCCCGGCTGACCAGATGCATTGGCGAGGTTTGACCGGCGGTTGCCCGCCGCTCCGCGGCTTCTCCGGCCATGACAAGGACACAAACGCGTTCCCGAGACCCAGGCGCACCTAACGAGCTAGATGGTTGGGCAGTATTAGGGTTTGGTTCAGACCCAGTCACGACCGCGGCGGCTCGGCCACGTCGGCATGCCACACGCCGGCGAGAACGAGGCGGTAGAGTTTAAGTTCAAGCGCGCGAGGGGTTTGGGGGCTCACCGAGATTTGTTTAGGCTAGGCGGATGGACCCGAAGTGGTACAGAGATGAGAGCTCGACGACGAAGGCGGATGTAGCAGAGTGCACCGGCGGTGAGGCTCCCGTTCCGACGACCCTAAAGCACCAAATGAAGAACCACCGTGCGCATGAGCATCAGTGAGAGTTAGGGAGTCCAAAACGCGAGACCTATAAGGGAGAAACTCACCGCTATAGCCTAGTCACGTGGGAGATGCTCGCGGCGGCGCTCCGACCGAGTCCGAGGACGCCGACGCGTGTTCAGGGATTGACGGAGCATTACGGCTTGCACAACCAGACGCAATTGATGCGTAGGGATCCTAGGAGGTTGTCGACGGGATGAATTTGGGAATGGTTTAGTGAGGGTGGCAAATTTGGCCGGAAACCGAGACGAGCTCGACGGCGGCCCAAGGCGAGAGGGAAGGAAAAGGAGGGGTGTTGGTCGCCTTTAACGGTGCGAGGTGGAACGGATAAGGGCGAGGCGACTGCCTGGGGCCCCCTGCAACCACGGCGCAACGGCGGCAGGGCCCCGACCGACCGGATGGCGCTGGCGCATGGCGTGGCGCACGCGCGCACGCGTGCGGTACTGTGTAGGGGCCTGGAGTACTGTGCGGTACGCGTGCGGTAAATTTTGTGAAGATCATTTTTGGTTATTGAGGCGAGTTTAAATTCTGCACAGATTTGAAATTATTCAAAAAGGGGTAAAACTCAAATTTGAATTCTATATGCAATCCAATCAAATTGTCCAAATTTTTCTCAATAACTTGAATTTCTGTAAATGTAGAAGTTGTTCTATTTGTTAAGCTCTACAACTTTAATTAAGGGTGCTTGGCCAGATTCTTGATAATTTTTGAAATGATATTTCAAATTTGAATTTCCAACTAGTAATTAGAGTTTAATTCAGATTTTTATTTAAGAACATCAATATCACCCAAAATAAAAGTTGTTCCATTTTAAAAGATCTACAACTTCTATTAAGACACTTTCATCAAATTCCATGTAGTTTATGAATTAGGGTTTTGGGGCCCAATTTAGGGTTTAATTTTGATTTTCTTTTTTGATTTTTAATTTAATCCTTTCATACACACATCAAGCAACATCAATGCATTCAATCACTCTAATGTCCTATGCACAATCATATGCAGGCAACTAAAATGCAGGATGATTTGCAGTCTAATATGATGACATGGCAGGTTTTAATTAACCGTAACACCAGGGGTGTTA
The DNA here is from genome assembly GCA_038502445.1 of Eremochloa ophiuroides. Lineage (NCBI taxonomy): Eukaryota > Viridiplantae > Streptophyta > Magnoliopsida > Poales > Poaceae > Eremochloa > Eremochloa ophiuroides. The sequence continues at coordinate 31,713,154 of JAHLJS010000006.1, read as the reverse complement.
CACCTGGAGAATGGCACAGACGTCGATGTCCTTGCCAAGCCGCTGATGGACCGAGGGGGCCCTCAGGGCCTCGGGATGTACCGAGGCCTCTCGTTCATGGCGAGCTGGGCTGCCATGCTGGTACTCCTCGGCGCCGCGGTGTCGTGACGCCGAGCTCTCTGCCTGGAGGACAGCGGCGTCCTCCAAGAGGTTCTTCAGCTGGTCCCTGAGCTGCCGTGCCTCCATAGTGGATGGCTCTGGCATGCTTCGGAGAAGCATCGCAGACTCTACGAGCTTTCGGCTAGCTCGAGGTGCATCCCAAGGCGTCCCGGCCTCGTCGTCGGCGATGATGTGGACCTGGACGTCGCGGGCTCGGCGTCGCGCTGCTCCACCGTCTCCCCACTCCTCCTCGCATTCCAGCACGGCGCAAAGTTGGGTGAGGCGCAGGAGGTCCTCGTCCATCCACGCCTCGAGCTCCCGTAGTTGCTCTAGCTCCAGGGATCGGTGGATTGGATGAGACGTCCCGGCCCCCGTGTCTTGAGGAAGTGTGGGCTACGGGGCTCATAGAGTCTTCGGAGGCGGGGTATGTTGCTGAAGCTGTGGCTCTGGCAAAGGAACCTCATCCTCATCCTCCCCGGAGTGGACTTCCTATAGCATGCCCTTCTCAGGGTGCACCAGGTGGAAGCATTCCCGGGAGGTGTCGATGTAGGACTCAGTCGGAGTCGGTGATGATGCTGAGGGCGTTGTCCCATGAGTCAACGAGGTGGAGGAGAGCCTAGGGGTCATAGACACCGGTGAAATCCACGTTCTCCCAGAACTCGTCGTTGTCTTCATCGCTTCCGAGGTCCCATCGCAATGACGAGACGCGGCCATAGGGGTTCCACCCCTCCGGGTACTCCGAGAGGGCGAAGCTGGCACTGGAGTCCGTCTCCCTGCTGCTGCATGCGCTGGGAGTACTCCCAGGGGACGATGGCAGGGAGATGACTTTGTCGCCAACGAGGTCGTCCATGCGCTTGAGGTGATGGACGGGCACCATAACCAGGTCATGCTGCAGAGCACGAACGACACGGACATGAGCGTCGACGGCGTTGCGGAACCTGAGAGGGAACGGCGATGGCGCCGTCGGCCTCTCCCACTGGGGGCGGAGAGAAACGGTGGACGGTGCCGTAGGCCCGCCCCCACCCGTTCATGGGGCAGCGAGCGAGTCAGCAACCACTGTTGTCTGAGGAGTCGGACCAGCAGCTGGTGCAACAGAGGCGCCCCAGACGGCCATGTTTCCCATGATTGGTCGTGGATTGGCCCGGGGATGCCACTCTCGCCTGGCTCGGCGGGAGCGGCGCGTGGCGTTTCCTCCGGTTCTAGGCGCGGGTGGAGGGGTCGCCAGAGTTCCTTCCCCGGCTTCCTACTGGGCCAGGGTCGAAACAGCGGTGGCGCGGGGCTCAGTGGAACAGAGGTTCATCTCATAGCCACGGCCGGTGGGAACTCGAGATTCCCGAACTAGAGCACCGCACCGGGAGGGAGCGCAGGGAATTCATCGGCCATCAGCGACCTGGATCAACACGCAAAAGGCCCCTACCTGGCGCGCCAACTATCGGTGCTAGGATTTGCGGGTGCTAACACAGGCTAGTAAACTTATGATTTGCGGTCGAGGCTGCTGATGGTGCGCAAGGGGGAAAACAGAGAGTTATACTGGTTTGGGCTAGCAATGCCCTACGTCCAGTGCGAGTCGGGTCATGTTGCCTTGCACCGGGGTGCTTGTAGTAGGGGGTTGCAATCTTAGGCGAGAGAGGGAGAGGTTCCCATGTCTCTTCTGCGTGTAAGTTGTGTGTGTGTGTTCTATTGCAGTAGGGCGTTGTGAGGGACGCGATGTCTCCCTAAGATTGACCTCTAGCTTCCCTTTTATAGCAACAAGGGAGGGGCAGGAGTTACATGTATTTTGCTATAGTTACAGTGCTCAGCATGGTGGTGGCCATGAAGACTGATGCCTGGCGTCAGCCACGATCGCATCTTGGTACTTTGGAGGCATGGCTGCGGTCATTCAAATGATCTTCCACTATTTCTTTGGTGAGTTCCAAGGTGGCGCACAGTCCTGGATGTGGCCGCTGCGTAGCGAGGCGTCGTGGCATTGTACCCAACTGCTGTTCACCCTGCACAATGTGATGAGAAGACGAGTTGACCTTCATGTACTGACTTCCAAGGCTCGGGAGCCTCTGCCTCCGTTGGGAGCGAGATGGGACGGAACTGTGGGAGTGTCCTCCCTCGGGCACGTTCCCCTCCGCGCGGTACTTCCCGATGGGTAGGCGGGTCCCGACGTAAGCTTTGCCCATTCTCCTGGGTTGGCCGAACAGTCAACGTCCCTCCTTTCCTTGCGCCGGGCGTATGACAGGGGTAAGGGCTATCACTGTCGTAGTTGGCGAATCTTTCCGTCATCTTGACGCCACGCGGTGGACTGTCCCTGTGGCAGTGTGGAAGTAGTGGAGCCGTCAGTTTGGTTGTCAGAGGAGGGGTGGCAGTTGGTATGGTGGACGGCGCGCACGAGGTGCTGTCGCGTTGAAGGGTCCACTCGATGGGACCGTGCTCATAAAGTGGTCAGGAAGGTCCCCTGGACTACAAGATTGCGTTGCTGATGTCGTCATGGCTCGGGCGAATCAGAGAGTTGCGCCCGAGTAAGATTACATATGGCAGGGAGCTCGGGCGAATCGGAAGTTGGCCGCCCGAGGCTGCTTCATTGGGTGGTAGGCTCGGGCGAATCGAAAGGTATCGTCCGAGGGTCCTGCTTTCCCGAGCCCTGTCGGGGAGGCTCGAGGGGTCCGCGCGCCCGAGGGGGTGACTCGTCGGCGCAGCATCGTTGCCTATGGTCCTTTTATAGGTAATACCGTCATGGGCCTCTGCTGGGTTTGTCCGGGCCAGGCCTTATCTGGGGAATATGTTTTTGCGTCAAAATTGGGTACACAATACTTTGGTACCCGACAAACACGCATGATTTGATATGATGATGTGATTCATATGTTGCCAATAAACTTTTGTAGCTTCAGACTTAAAAGCTACAAGAGTAAGAGTGAGAGGCTGGTGGCGAGAGAGTGAGAGGTGGGCGAAATGGATGGACGAAAAAAGGTGTCGGAAATTTTCCCTCTTTATTATTAAAGAGATATAGATACATACCTCACTGTCCATCGTAATTTGTCCTATAATTTTTCACTCAAAAACCTTCACACCAAATAGGAGATATGGATTCTCTCTTTGATTCCCTCCCTTATTTTTTCTCCACGGACCAACATGGGATTGGAACTAAAAACGAAATATCTATTAGCTCTAACCACTAATTCTCATGCTATCTCTTCTCACGTAATTACCAAACATGGCACTAGTCTTCAACAAATAGTATTTGGACTCTTCAAATGTGTTCTTTTCTTTATACACTGTCGGAGACAACCTCTTTGCCTATTGTCCGACGCTTTGCCGAGTGCATTTTGTCGGGCACTCGGCAAAGATGCCCATTTGCCGAGTCTCTCGAGCCAGACACACGGCAAAATAAAAACACTTGGTAAATACATTTTGCCGAGTGTCTAGAAGAACACACTCAGCAGAGATCCTACTCGACTAAAATTCCACACAGCACAGATCCTACCCATTACCTGCCGTCGACTACCGTTACACGTATGCCGAGTGCTGGCCGTTAGCACTCGGCAAACAACCTTATTTGCCAAGTGTCGGGTGTCAGCACTGAGCACACATCTCTATTTGTGAGTGTCCTAGGCAAGCACTCGGCAAACATCCCTATGTGCTGAGTGTTTTTACACGGCACTCGACAAACTGTGTGTTTTTTTCATCTTCTGCCCTCCAATTTTTTGTGGTGACTACATACTGTTTAGGGTACCCTATTTTACAATTTGGTATATTTCTCATTTTTTTGTATATTTAGTGGATTTGTATCACCCTTCCTACTAAGAGCATCGACCACAACATTTGCTTTGGCTAGATGGTAGTGCACCTCTAAGTCATAATCCTTTATCAACTCCAACCAACGACATTGCCTCAAGTTTAGTTCTGACTGGGTAAAGATATACTTCAAGCTCTTGTGATCTGTATAAATGTCGCATTTATGACCAATCAGATAGTGTCTCCAGATCTTCAAAGCGTGCCCCACGGCGGCTAACTCTAGATTATAAGTGGGATAATTCAGCTCATGCTTCCTCAATTGCCTTGATGCATATGCTACAACTCTTCCTTCTTGCATGAGAACACAACCTAGACCTAGGCGAGATGCATCACAATAGATGGAGAACTTCTTGCTCAGGTCTGGCAAAACCAATACAGGGTGTGGTCAATCTCTTCTTCAGTTCCTCTAAACTAGCTTGACACTTCTTGTACCACACAAACTTGGCATTCTTCTCTAGCAAGGTAGTCATAGGCTTCGCAAGCTTAGAGAATCCTTCAATGAAACTCATGTAGTAACCAACTAAACCAAGAAAGCTACAAATCCTAGTAAAATCAGTTGGTGTCTTCCAATTCAACACATCTGCCACCTTGCTCGGATCTACAAAAATTCCACCATTGGAAACAACATGACCCAGAAAAGTGACTTCCTTTAACCAGAATTCACACTTGCTTCGCTTGGCATACAACTTGTGTTTTCTGAGCTTCTGCAAAACCATCCTTAGGTGCTCAGCATGCTCTTCCTCATTCTTGGAGTAGATCAAGAAATCATTGATGAACACCACAACAAACTTGTCCAAGAATTCCATGAACACTTTGTTCATCAGGTACATGAAGTAGGCAGGTGCATTAGTCAAATCAAAAGACATCACTATATACTCGTATAACCCATACCTAGGAGTGAAGGCTGTCTTAGGTATGTCAGAGGCATGAATCTTCAACTGATGATAACCTGAATGGAGATCAGTCTTGGAGAACACAAAAGCACCTCTCAACTGATCAAACAAGTCATCAATCCTTGGCAATGGGTACTTGTTCTTAATGGTAACCTCATTAAGGGACTGATAATCAGCACACATTCTTTGACTACCATCCTTCTTATCAACAAAAATAACCAGGGCTCCCCATGTTGATGAACTAGGACAAATGAACCCTTTGTCTGACAACTCTTTATGTTGTTTCTTAAGTTCCTCTAACTCATTAACCCCCATTCTATATAGACATTTAGCTATAGGTGCAGTACCAGGTACTAACTCAATAATGAATTCAATGTCAGGTCAGGCGGCATACCTGGCAACTCATCTGAAAACACATCTTCAAACTCATCCACCACTGAGTCATCCTGATGCCCTTCTTCCCTAAGGAGATGCATTGTGGCATTCTGTTGCACATGCATAGCAACCTCAACACTGATGTTATCCCCCTTTGGTGTAGTGACAGACACAACCTTCTCTTGGCACTGTATAATTGCCTTGTGCTTCATCATCCAATCCATGCCCAATATGATGTCAATCCCAGCAGTGTTCAACGCAGTAGGGGTCACTTGAAAGTCTACCCCCTTAAAGAAATAGCAACCGGGAGACACTGGAAAGTAGGTTGCATAACCCACCCGGTGAAGTAACCATAATAGGATTGTTCATGACACTTAGGGAAAAACCATGCTTTCTAACAAGTGTGTGAGAAATAAAAGTATGCGAAGCAGCCAAAATAAAAAAGAACGGTAGCGGGGATGGAGTTGACATTGAACGTACCAAGCACAACCTCTGGTGCTTCTTGTGCCATCTCAACTAACACGTGGTTCGCCCTTCTAGTGTGGGGTGGCACCCTCTGCTGGTTGTTCTGCTTCTGGAAGGCTTGGGGGTTCTGCTTCTCAGGAAAATTGTAAGACAGGTGTCCCTCTTTGCCACAAAACACTTGTTGGAAGTATTGGAGGCACGAGTCTTCATGGAGATGTTGTTAGGAGCACTAAGGCATGGTGCCTAGTTGCCACCTTGCTGCTGGTATTGGGGGCGCTGCTGGTTTGGGTGGTTGTTCCTGGGCCTGGATTGTCCCTGAAAGAGTTGTTGCTAATGAGCTTGCTGAGGAGAATTATAGAAGTGAGTGTTGCTTCCAGACTGCTGTCCCTGAAACTTCCTCTTCTTCTGCTCGTCCATCTCATGGCGCTTACTCTCAATGACCAAGGCCTTGTCTACCAACTGTTGGAAGCTGGCGAAGGTGTGAGATAGCAGTTGATACTAAAGGTTATCATTCAGACCTTCCAAGAAGAGCTCTTGCTTCTTGGCATCATCTTCCACTTTGTTTCGTGCATACCATGACAATTGGATGAACTTGTCATGGTACTCAGCCACAAGCATGTTCCCTTTGCTTGAGAGAAAGAAACTCCTTCTTTAGCTTCATCAGACCAGTAGGCACATGATGAGTCCGGAAGCCATCATGGAACTATTGACAAGTAATGGGGTCGGTAGCGGTGCATCCAAAATGAAATGGCTCCCACCAGTCCATAGCAGCTTCCTGCAGTTGGCTAGATGCATAAAGCACCATCTCCTTGTCATCACATTGGGCAATCTCCAGTTGTCGTTCCACCGCACGCAACTAGTCAAGAGCCTGGAGAGGATCAGTGGAGTGGCTAAAGGTAGGTAGACACCCCTTCAAGAATTCTCTTCTCTTGTAATGAGCTGGAGGAGGAGGATTCCCATTCCCATTATTCTGCAGCAGTTGAATGTTCTAAGCCATTTGTTGCATCAGCTGTGCCAACATCATCATCAACTGCTACATAGTGTGTGGTGGCGGAAGTGATGGTGGATTGACATTGGGCTCAGGTGCCCCATCACTCCGCACGTTCCTCCTTGTACCAGCCATTTGCTGTTCAAACCATATAAGTGAGATTTAGAATTTTTCCAACATAATATCACTTGAAAGGACAAAACAGAAAATTCTAGGCGAGATCCAACAACAACAGTACAGAAAAATAGTCATATCTGGACTTCCTAATGTCAAATAGAGGTGTTATATACACTTATGGAAAGATTATGAAATTCTCGACAACTTTCATTAAGGCCACCTTTTCAGATTCGGTCGTTAAGTTTATCAAAAATAGAGTTGAACTGAAACTGTTTTAGAGTGCCATACAGCGTAGGAACTTTAACTTGTGACAATTGTTTCTCCCAAACCGTAATAGATATTGATGTGATTCTTGCAGGCAGAGAAGGGCATGGAAGTCTAGTTTTCCTCATAATTTTTTTTCATGATTTTTGGTCGTGTATAAATAAATAGGCAAAATAATTAAGATAGAGAGGTCTGAAAAACAACGCTGCAGAAATCCAGAGATAACCAACCTGAACTATTTATTCATTATTCTCAAACCTTATAATAAGAGATTTGCGGACATGCCCACAATATAAACACTCATCACAAATTCCAAATCAAACATGATTCATAATCATAAGAAAACTAAGCATTAAAGTTCACAAGACACAAAAACTTGACACGACCTCACTTAACTTGAGCAACTAGCATCTTTTATTGTAAAAGGGGTAACAAATCTAGGGGACTATGTTGGTGCGGGTATGAGCAGCTCCATGGCCACCTCTGATCCTAAGTGGCGACTATTGACATCTACTAACGTCGCCAAATATAACTATATAACTTTTAATGCGAGAGGCGAGATTAGAAGATGAACGGTAATTAACTTGTCATTAGCAACTTGCCATTTTTCTATTACCAACATTCTAATGCAAGAACTAGGTTGTCATCCCTAATTAATAATGCTAAGAATAAATAAAGGTTTTATATATTAATCTATGTAACTAGGCAGAAATAAATATAAATATAAAATAAGATCAGTTCTGCAAGCGGACAGATAATTATATCATTGTAGCATTTTACCTAGGAGTTCTACCAGGTTGTCAATTTATATTTATACCACTGGGAAGGACTAGGATAAACTTTAATCTATTATATTGATAGTGATGGTATACAATGGATAAGTGACATTACTGATGTCATTTACTCTACTCATAACAGGTAGAGGTCACAAGATAAATAAGGATAAAGGTGCTAAGTATGATCAAGCATCATAAATAAAAGATAATCATTAGAGCACTCTCTAGTCATAGTAATAGCTAGCCAATGGATGAACTAAGAAATTAATATCAAAGGTAATTCTATAACTACAGCAATGAATAACTCTAATTAGTGCAATTACATCTAGCAATCATTGTTAGACTAATCCTATATCATAATCACATGCAAAGGGCATCATTTAGGAAGGATGTGAAACAGAGTCATCATCCAACTTCGCGACCGTGCCTGCTGGCCTACATACGGGGGCTGGACTACAGAGGACTCAACACAACTATCACCTACGTGATCTACCACACGATCCGGCACATCAGGGTGCACTCGCAGATAAACAAAATACCTAGACACCACGTCAACAGACCGTTCATCATCTATCCATCGTCCGCATGAATAAACACTATACGAGCAATTACATGAATTCAATAAGATCAAACCAACTATACTAGACATATAATCATAGTAGACAAAGACTATTGTAATCAAGAACATATGAACTATTAAGAATAATGTTTCCCTAATCATAATGAAGAATACAATAATAGAGAAAGAATTAGAATTATACCGAATTCCACGCTCCAGACAGACGCCGGGGCTCCAGATCCGCTGAAGAACTAGAACTCCTCTACTTCTAATCTAACTAGGCTAGAACTATGAACTAGGAGTCTCTTGATGAACTAGGAGGCTCTTGATGGCTTGAGGACTTGATGCCTTGAATGAATGATTGGTTGATGCCTCCAGGGGGTCTGCCCCTCTATTTATAGCCCGGTGGGATGCACGTGCGCCGTAGGATCAAACCGACTTGAAACAATGGCCCAGATGACTCCACAAAAGCGGCGGAAGAAGACTCTAGAAGGTGGGCCAAAACCCTAATGGGGGCACTGGCCAGCCCCACCCTGGCGCCGGCCGGCCCCACCTGGTGGGGTTCGGGCCCCGGTCGCTTCGGGTGTGTTCTAGACTCTTCCAGGGTCTTCGTGACGATGTTTTCTTGGCGGTTAAGTTTCGTGATAATTATGCTCTTTAACCCTTCTTTTATGCTTTTCTGGAATAGCCCCTGGAAAATACAGAACATGCAAAACTCGTGGAAACTGTCAGTTAAAACCCTAGACTAGTGTGTATTCATGTATCCTTTGGTGTCTAAAGTTCTAATAAAAGTTGACGTTATCCACCGTCAACAACACCCCCAAGCTTACCTATTTGCCAGTCCATTGGCAAACAAACTAAGCCTAAATACTTATGTAATTGGATCAGTAGTTGCTACAATGTTTTCATACTTCCCAAGTACACATGCTTCAAACATAGATTCTCCTCCGGTTTAGACAAAACTGTTCTAACTTTTAAACTTACCCATTTTAACTTTAACTATGGGGCTTTACAACTCTTGCCTCAGTCTTGAGTAATTGAAAGAAAGAACAATCAAGTCGTGCACTATGTAGCAAATTCTTCACAGTACCAATATTCCAGAGTTTTGCAAGTTTTCAAAATAAAACTCAGAGCTTTAATTGTATGACACCTTCAAGTCTCTCAGTATATATGGTATTTGTGGATCTCACTTTAAGGCACTCATAGGAGTGGCAATAACAAGGTTTAAGCATACTTGCAATTCATATGTTGTAAAGTCAAACAATGGATCCACAGAGAATTGAGGCATAGAATCAAACCAAGATGTTCATGTGTATGGAATATGGTGGATAGGTGTATATGTGGTATTTACTGGCTATTCCTAATTCTACTTTTGCTCTTTGAAAATGATTCACTCTCCTTTGTAACTTGGAGGAACACATGGGCTATCTTTATTTTTTCTCTCCTTTTTTTTGGGAGGCGGGCATCTAGTACCCATTGTTTTACTGCTGGGACACTTGTCCATCTTTTACTCCCTTTTCATATTTTTCCATAGCCACATGTATCCTTTAAATATAAATAACTGGAGAGATAATAATAAGAACTTAGAGCAATTATATCGAGATTGTCCTACGGGGTATACTTTTGGGTGTTTACTCCCAGTGCAGGAGAAAACATTTTCATGATGAACATTGATGAAAGTGGAAATGGTTGCGATTACTCCCAGGTTAGGAATAATGCATATGTGCTGAAATATGTACGTGATCTTGGATTTAAAAGCATGACAAGACTCCCATATGGTATACAATAAAGGTTGACTAAACTCAATGCAAAGCAAGCAGCATGAATGTGCAAAGGTTTTCCTATCTAGATGTATCATATATGGCTTTAGTAGGAATTCATACTTTATCATACAAAAGCTCGTCATGTAAATTTCAAATTTTCAGAATAAATTTATAGAATTTAGTAATGCTAGAAATAAGATAAATAGTAGCTCAACTTTCATGAATCATATCAATCAATTATCTAGACTTAGCTCAAACATATGCCTCCACAAGTTCCAGGTTCAGAGTAAATTCTTAAGTTAAAACAGCAATATCTAAAACTCAGGAGAATTTAAGTTTGACAACTAGGCATTTGAAAAGTATTGTGACAGAGCAACTATTCATCATCTCCAAGACAAAATTTTAATGTTCATCATTTTTTCATTAACTCTAGCCTAGACCGACTCTAAACAAACTCTAATATATAGATAGATATTTATTTGGTTTTCAAATTTTATCTTACTAGCTAACTCACTGCGAAAAAACGATATAGTAATAATGATAATAAGATAGGAAACTTATACTTAGCTGGATTTTTATTGGAGGGCGCCCTCCCTCAAGCTTGACGTTTGACATGGTCTTTGATGTTGCAGATTGAGTGATCCTTCTGAGCAGGTGTATCGACAACGTAAAGGCGTCGGGTTGACTAGCTCTTTGATCTTGTATTTTCCTATGAAACTCAATTGACAATAAAAATACCAAATCTTATGCAGAGGGGTTAGGTTTAGTACCACTCCATGGTAAGTGATTGATTTTATATTTCCAGCAGAAGCTTCCTAACTGAGTGGACCTTCATGTGCCCACATATTTTGGGGTTTTTTCTAAAAGGTGTGGACCTTCATGTGCCCACATATTTTTGGTATTTTTAGATTTTCCTATGATGCTATGGTGAACCTTCATGTGTTCACATATTTTTGGTATTTTGTGCTTGTATAAAGTAGACTCAATAAGCGCATAGGTATAATTACCTAATAACTAGGGGATGCTCCTCCCCCAAGCTTGATGTTTGCAATACTTGGTGCTTGAATGATCTTCAGAGTGAGTTGGTTAGTAGCAGTCCTGGTGGGTGCCACTAATAAACTCTCTCTTTAGTCATAATATTATTCCTGAATAGTTATACTCCAACAAGAAAACCAAAACTCGAGGCTCGAATTATCAAGGGGTTAGCGGTCAGGCAATGAGTACTTTGATTATTCTTCGAGTTGATTTTAATTAATAGATTTTAGCAGGATTCCAACAGGATTATCTTTTTATGGTTTTTCTAAGTTTCTTATGTAGCAATCAAAAAATTGTATGCATGCTATATAATAATAATTTTTATGCCACCACAGGGAACATTCATTCCCATGGGGCTTAGGATTTTCATAATGCAACAAAGTAAATATAGATTGTTATTTTTATTTTCATTTTTATGCCACCACAGTAAATATGCCTACAGGGTCACCATAGGTTTATTCACATGGGGCTTAGTATTTATGATACAGTAAATAAAGCAGTAAATGTTTTTGTTGGTTTTATTTTTAATATGCAAAAAATGATTGTACTAATGAATATGCTAAGCAAAATTACTAATGAATGCTAAGTTAATTATGTAACTACCATTCTAACCTTATGGCTAGGGTACGGAATTTAACGTCTACCGACCTGACTTAGATAGAGGAGAGTACTTACTTAGTAGGTTCATCGTCTGAGGTTACCTCAGTCAATTCCCCATTTTGTAGTGGTGTAGCAGGTGCTTCTTCTTTCTTCTTCCATCTCTTTTCTGTCTCTTCTGCTTCTCTCTTTTCTAACTCCATCTCTTCCTTGTATGCTTCTCTTGATTCTTCATCTCTGTTCATCCATTCTTCTACTTGTGCCTAGATTTCTTCTTTCTGTGCCTTAGCAATCCGGTCCATCCTCTCAGCTTCCGCTTCCCACTCACTCCAGCATGGTGCTTGTACGGCTTCTTCTTGCTCCTTGTAGCAGTCTTCATACTTCACAATCTTACCAGGGAACTCCTCCCATCCACAGTGAGGCTAGGCAGCCTGATGGCGGGCTTGGCGTTTCCTCCTGTTGCGTTGCTTCCTGATCTGCTCATGGTTAAGATATGTTCTAAATTGACAGCGTACCTTTCCAGTGGGTAGGTTGAAGTGGATCTGTCCAGACCCGATGTAGATGATAGCATTGGCGGTGTAGAGGAACGGTCTTCCTAAAAGCATAGGCGATTCATTGTCTTCCTGCATGTCAAGAACTAGAAAATCTATGGGTATATATTTATTTTGAATTCTTACCATTACATTCTTGACTACGGCTTCAGGGAATCTAAGTGATTGGTCTGCTATCTGCAACTGAATATATGTTGGGTATAATGGTAAATCATCAAATAATTCATCATATACCTTTTTGAACATTACGTTAATGCCTGATCCAGTGTCGCAGACGGTGTCGGGAAAAGTGATGTCTCTAATTGTGCATCCAATGATTGGTACACCTGGGTCATCTTTCTTTATTGGGAATGGTTTTGGGAGCATATGATCATTTTCTGTGTTGATAGCATTGATTAGTTGAGCGGTTTCTTCAGGTACATGCTGGGGCTTGTTCTTCATCCATCTTCTATTGTTCTTCTTCTTGGGTGCTGGTTGTTGTTGTTGCTCTTCTTCTTGATGGAATTGTTTCGGGACTGCAGGAGTCTTGAGGATGCAGTTCTTGAATGAAAATCTCTCCTTCTTGTCTTTGATGGAGAGGACAATCTTGGTGTGTTTCGCATAGATGATGGCTTTGGTTGTGCATAAGAATGGTCATCCCAAGATAATGGGTGCCTTTTCATCTCCTCCAGTATCCATGATCACAAAGTAAATTGGGACATATGATTGCCCCACTCTGATAACAACTTCTTCTAGTACTCCCTCGGGGTAGCAAATAGACTGATTTGCAAGCTGCAAATGCATATCTATGTACAACAAAGGATCACCTAAAATTTTATCATAGATTACCTTAGGCATTATGTTGACACTTGCGCCGAAATCGTAGATAGCTTCTGGAAAGTTATGACATCCTATAGAGATAGGAATCACAGGTCTTCCAGGGTCTCCCATCTTCTCAGGTAGTGAGTGATCTATCCACTGTATATCTGCAGGCTCAATTTGGTATTGGGTTGCATTGTGAATATCAACAAGGTTAGCAGTTTCTAAATCCTCCGGCTAGCCCGGAATTTTTCCTTTCTCAAATGGAGGGACAGCAACAGCTAGCTGAGCTAATTGTGATTCTAACATTTTATTAAAGCTGTGCTAATTTTTTATAGCAGAAGCAAAGATATCCATTCTGGTATTTATATTTTCTAAAGCTTTATCATTTGAGGCTACCTTTCTAGACATTTGATCTATCAATTTAGATTGACTAGCAACTAAATCTCTTAAAGGTGAAAGGTTGTAATTATTATAATTATTACCTTGGTAATTACCTTGTCGAGGTTGCTGATTCCATCCTTGATTTGGCTGGTTCCATCCTTGATTTTGCTGAGGACAATAATAGGTGTTATTGTTGATGAAGTTCACATCCTCTTGCAATGTAGGGTAGTTGACAGCTGAATGCCCGTAATCTCCACATTCTTCACAGGTCATGCGAGAATCATTGATATGCATGACTTCCTTCTTCTCTATGTTGAGCTTCTTCATGATGAAGTCTAGCTTGGCAGTGACCATGTCAGTTTCCTTGAGATGATAGATGCCTCCTCCTCTCTTGCGAGGTTGAGTACGTTCTTCATTACAGCTTGAATTTAAGGCCATCTTCTCAACAAGTGCTTTAGCTTCTGGAAGCTTAAGTGATAGGAAAGCTCCTCCAGCTGCAGCATGTATGGACTCATGGGTGCTAGAGACTAGCCCATGGTAGAAGGTCTGCAATAGTAGCCAATCCTCTATCCCATGATGAGGACAGTCTTCAATGTAATATTGGAATCTCTCCCATGCTTCAGTGAATGATTCGTCATGTTGCTATTGAAAACTTGAGATTTTCTCACGCAGAGCATTCGTCTTGCCTGTAGAAAAGAACTTTGCCAGGAAAGCAGTTGAGCATCGGTCCCATGTAGTGTTCTTGTCTTTGTTGGCGTAGAACCACTGCTTGGCTTTCCCCAAAAGTGAAAATGGGAAAAGACGGAGTAAAATAGCATCTCTTGGTACTCCTCTAATCGTGAAAGTGCTGCAGATCTCTAGAAAGTGTTGTAAGTGTGCACTTGCATCTTCATGAGCTTTTCAACAAAACTGGCTGACTTGAACCATGGTGATAAGAGCAGGTTTGAGCTCGATCCATTCTCCCCCGTGTTGACTGCTGGTCCAGTCTGGATGTTTTCTGTTGTTGAGGCAGAGAACTCGCGCAGTGTCTTCTCAGCCATGTTTTCAAACACAGGAGATAAATCTTCTCCTAAGTGTTCTTCTTCCAATATTAAAGCTGGCTCCTTTGATGAATGAGCTTGAGCAGTGATGGGTGTTCTTGATGGTAACTTGAAATTGTCCCTCGCCTCCACAAACTTCTTTCTTCTCAGGAGTTTCTCTGGATCGTCAGTGAAATTATTTGGAAGAGAAAAACCATTCATTCATCACCTTGCATAAGATAAGCAAATGATAAAAACAAGGATGTGCCTGTTCGAGTTAGAGATCAATCAGTAATACAATCTTATCCATTATGTATACATATGTTATCAATATTTCCTAAGTTTAATGTGCCTTCCCCGGCAACAGTGCCAAAAATGCTTGTTGACATCTACTAACGTCGCCAAATATAACTATATAACTTTTAATGCGAGAGGCGAGATTAGAAGATGAATGGTAATTCATTAACTTGTCATTAGCAACTAGCCACTTTTCTATTACCAACATTCTTATGCAAGAACTAGGTTGTCATCCCTAATTAATAATGCTAAGAATAAATAAAGGTTTTATATATTAATCTATGTGACTAGGCAGAAATAAATATAAATATAAAATAAGATCAGTTCTGCAAGCAGACAGATAATTATATCATTGTAGCATTTTACCTAGGAGTTCTATCAGGTTGTCAATTTATATTTATACCACTGAGAAGGACTACGATAAACTTTAATCTATTATATTGATAGTGATGGTATACAATGGATAAATGACATTACTGATGTCATTTACTCTACTCATAACAGGTAGAGGTCACAAGATAAATAAAGATAAAGGTGATAAGTATGATCAAGCATCATAAATAAAAGATAATCATTAGAGCACTCTCTAGTCATAGTAATAGCTAGCCAATGGATAAACTAAGGAGTTAATATCAAAGGTAATTCTATAACTAGCAATGAATAACTCTAATTAGTGCAATTACATCTAGCAATCATTGTTAGACTATCCTATATCATAATCACATGCAAAGGGCATCATCTAGGAAGGATGTGAAACAGAGTCATCATCCAACTTCGCGACCGTGCCTACTGGCCTACATACGGGGGGTGGACTACACACGACCCGACACATCAGGGTGCACTCGCAGATAAACAAAATACCTAGACACCACGTTTACATACTGTTCACCATCTATCCATCGTCCACATGAATAAACGCTATACAAGCAATTACATGAATTCAATAAGATCAAACCAACTGTACTAGACATATAATCAAAGTAGACAAAAACTATAGTAATCAAGAACATATGAACTATTAAGAATAATGTTTCCCTAATCATAATGAAGAATACAATAATAGAGAAAGAACTAGAATTATACCGAACTCCGCGCTCCAGACAGACACCGGGGCTCCAGATCCGCCGAAGAACTAGAACTCCTCTACTTCTAATCTAACTAGGCTAGAACTATGAACTAGGAGGCTCTTGATGGCTTGAAGACCTGATGCCTTGAATGATTGGTTGATGCCTCCAGGGGGGTCTGCCCCTCTATTTATAGCCCTTGTAGGATGCACGTGCGCCGTAGGATCAAACTGACTTGAAACAAGGGCCCAGATGACTCCACAAAGGCGGTGGAAGAAAACTCCGGAAGGTGGGCCGAAACCCTAATGGGGGGGCGCCGGCCAGGCCCCACCCTGGCACCGGTCGGCCCCACCTGGTGGGGTTCGGGCCCCGGTCGCTTCGGGTGTGTTCTAGACTCTTCCAGGGTATTCGTGATGATGTTTCCTTGGCGGTTAAGTTTCGTGGTAATTATGCTCTTTAATCCTTCTTTATGATTTTTTGGAATAGCCCCTGGAAAATACAGAATATGCAAAACTCATGGAAACTGTCAGTTAAAACCATAGACTAGTGTGTATTCATGTATCCTTTGGTGTCTAAATTTCTAATAAAGGTTGACATTATCCACCGTCAACAGCGACACAGCTAGGACTCTTGGCGATGTTGGGGAACACCACTGAGCTGCCTGCGCAACTCATCAATCTCCTAGTAGAGCTGGAAGTTTTGCTCCCCCTTAGCATTCAGCTCATCCATAGTCTGGTCCAGGAAGGTGTGGGTTTTGCCCAAGCACTCCAAAGCAACATGAAATCTAGTGTTCTCCTCCCCATGAGGAGCGACAATGCTGCAGTTGGCCTGGCCACTCTGGAGCCATGGGAGGTAACGGTCTATCTCCCACTCAATGGCGTCCCAATGCTTGGAATGGTACACCATGAGAGCCTATCAAGACGCATCCGTAATGGATGCCGCACGAGTGAGTCGAGTGGAGATGGCATAGTGCATGGTCTTCACTCCGGTCCCCTTCATGATGCACACCTTCATCTCGTTGAAGCTGACATACCTCGGGTGCGTCCATTCCTCCGTCTCGTACAGCACGTTGCACTAGGGTAGAAACACTGCACAAGGGTCAGGAGCTTCGGGTGATAGTAGTCATCACCCTAACGCTCGCAGTGGTGCTCCACCTCCCAGCCTTCTTCTTCTTGGCTGCCATCATCATTGTTGTCGGGGAAGTCATCAGGATCAGAGAAGTCATCGGGCTGTTAGACGAGTCTCCATCATCGGGGTTGCCAGCACCATCCTGGGCACCCTGCTGCTCCTCTTCCTTGGGTTCATCCCCAAGGTCATCCTTCAAGGGATCCTCCATTAGTACATCATCGAGGTCGTCCTCCAAAGGCTCCTCCATGGGATCCTCCACGGGCTTCGCCTCCTGAGGCTCGACAACTGGCTCCTTATCCTGTTCCCTCAACATCGTCTCAACCAGGTGATGGGGAACACGCCTGCCAAGGGTGAACCTTTGCCTCCTCGGTGGCATGACGCACTTGCGGGCGGTAAGCTTGGTACTTTCCATCTACAGGCCGGCATCTCCTCTGAACTCTTCCCTCGCTCTCCATCTCTCTACTATCTAGTCCCTAGATCCTAATGAGAAGTTATCCTTTCATGGGACACCTCTCGATTAGGGTTTACATATATTAATATGAATTGGTATGAAACCCTGGGGGTCTGGGGGCTGTATATATAGGCCCGTGGGATGAACCATAGCCTTTGGATCAAATCGACTTTGACGGGTGGTGGAGATTGATCCTCAAAGGCGGTGGAGAGTCCACGTCGAAGCGGAGGCGATTCGGTGTCTATGACAGGTCGGCCGACCAAGGGGCCAGCTCGGCTGACCCACTTCAGAGCCCAAACGGGTTCCGTCTTCTCTGGTGAGTCTCTGGTGTCTTCTATATTCTTCCTGATCCACTTTTGCGGCGAAATTTGATGTATTAGTCCGACATGTGGGTCTCCTTTGGTTCTTTTCCTGATAATGCCCTGCAGAAACACAGATTCACCAAAACTTGTGGAATTCTGTTAGTTCAATCCCTAAACCTTTGTTGGTGTTTGCTTTTATATCCTTTTTCATGTTTAGTTGACGGGTAAAATCATATAATAATTACCGTCAACAATCGAAGAAGATGACCACACGGAAACTGCTAGCAGTTTAGGACTTAGGAAAAATTTGCAACTGCAAAACAGCCCCCAATTATGCACTAAAACCCATTTTTGACCCTTTTGGACACATTTTCAAGTCTTGACCCAAAAATAAGGTTTGTTGCTCATAAAATTTTCACGTCTTTTATTAAGGGTGCACAGACATGGAAAGTCTCTAAGATCCCTTTCCTGTTTGGTCAAATAGAATGGGTTTAGAACGGATTTTTGGTCAACCACTTGCTAGAGGGGCAATAAGGGAATTTTACCAACATGAACATTGTTTTATATGTTAACCCAAACATGTTTAAGGTGTTTAAGAAGGTAAACAACCATCACACTAGCATTTCTACTAACTTACCAAGCACAATCAAATGTAGCCAAGCAAAATCAAGTAACAAGCATAAAACAATTTAACTCATATAATGTATATGCATGAATGACATGATCAATGCTTGATGCTTATGCAATGCAAGTGTAAAATAGGTAACTAACATTAGGGTGTTACAGCCCTTCCCCCCTTAAAAGAATCTCGTCCTCGAGATTGCAGTCAATTACCATTTTGCATAGAAAGAGTGGTAGACTTCCTTGAAATAATCTTCTCGCTCCCAAGTCGCATCACGTTCCCCTTGGTTGTTCCAAACAACCTTGTAAAACTTGACTACCCGGCTGCGAGTAACCCTTTCCTTGTAATCCACCACTTGAATAGGCTTTTCTTCATAGGTTAAATCTGATTGTAACTTGATATCCCTGATATCCACTTGCTCTTCCGGAATTCACAAGCATTTCTTGAGTTGAGAGACATGGAAGACGTTGAAAATAGCTGACATGTGCGGCGGCAAACGCATCTTGTATGCTACATTCCCGCTCTTTTCCATAACCTGAAAAGGACCACTCCAAAACGCTGAACGCCCTTCATGGGTGACACCTTCAGGTATACATAGTCGCCAACTTGAAATTCCAACGGCCTTCGACGCTTGTCTGCATAACTCTTCTGGCGAGCTTGTGCGGTTTTGAGATGTTGTTGAATGGTATGCACTTGTTCTTTGGCCTCTTTCACAAAGTCAATTCCATAATACCTCCTTTCTCCCGGTTCAACCCAGTTGAGAGGGGTTCTGCATTTGCGCCCATACAAGGCTTCAAACGGAGCCATCTGAATACTCTCTTGGTAGCTATTGTTATAAGAGAACTCCGCTAACGGTAGCCATTTCTCCCACGAACCCTTGGACGAAATGAGATAGGCTCTCAACATATCTTCTAGGATCTGGTTCACCCTTTCGGTTTGACCGGAAGTTTGAGGATGATAAGATGAGCTGCGGACTAACTTAGTTCCCAATTGCTTGTACAAATGCTCCCAGAAATGAGCAATAAATTGTGACCCTCTGTCTGAGACTACTGTCCTGGGTACCCCATGTAACCGAAGAATGTGAGCAAAATAGAGTTCTACATATTGATGTGGTCGATCGATATTGTGGACCGGAAGAAAATGCACCGACTTAGTCAGGCGGTCCACAGTTACCCAGATCGAGTCATGCCCTTTTTGAGTTAAAGGTAACCCAACAATAAAATCCATGGTTATCTCTTTCCACTTCCATCCTGGAATTGACAGAGGTTGCAGCATCTCGGCAGGCTTAAGGTGAACAGCCTTAACATGACAGCAGGTATCACACCTAGCCACATAAGTTGCAATTTCTTTCTTCGTTTTGGTCCACCAAAATCTAGGCTTCAAATCTTGATACATTTTACTACTGCCCGGGTGAATGGATAACTTGGAAAGGTGAGCTTCATCCATGATCTGGTTCTTTAGTTCCCGATCTTTGGTACCACTAACCGATCTTTGAACCACAGGATTCCTTTCTCATCTACCCTAAAATGAAGTGTTTCTTTTTCCTTCATATTTCTCTTGATGTGATACACGCCCGAATCTGTTTTCTGATCCTCAATAATTTTACCTTCCAACGAGCAATTGCGAGTAATATTATTCAACACCATAGGATGCATAAGATTGAACCCGTCTACCAGCAATGGTTGCAATGCGTTGCAATGAGATTTTTGGCTCAGAGCATTAGCAACAACATTAGCCTTGCCCGGATGGTAATGTACCTCTAAATCATAATCTTTGATCAACTCCAACCACCTTCTTTGCCTCATGTTTAGCTCAGGCTGACTAAAGATGTACTTAAGACTTTTATGATCTGAATAGATATGACACTTATGGCCCATCAAATAGTGTCACCAAATCTTTAGAGCATGGACCACTGCAGCGAGTTCCAAGTCATGAGTAGGATAATTCTGCTCATGCTTTCTTAACTGGCGGGAGGCATAAGCAATTACTCAGCCCTCTTGCATAAGCACACAACCTAACCCAGTACCGCATGCATCACAGTCCACATCAAAAGGCTTCTTGATGTCAGGTTGAGAAAGAACAGGAGCAGTGGTCAACAACGGTCGCAAGGTGCGAAAAGCTATTTCACACTCCTCACTCCAGACAAACTTGGTATCTTTATGTAACAACTTGGTCATAGGTTTAGCTATCTTGGAGAAATCTTGGATGAAACGGCGATAATATCCGGCCAAACCCAGAAAACTACGGACCTCTGACACATTAGTGGGTGACTTCCAATCCAACACCTGTTGAACTTTAGAAGGATCCACAGAAATGCCTTCAGCACACAATATGTGACCCAGAAAAGGCACCTTGGTTAACTAAACTCACACTTGCTAAACTTAGCATATAGCTTATGCTCTCTGAGCTTCGTTAAAACTATCCTCAAATGCTCAGCATGATTTTCCATATTCTCAGAATATATCAGTATATTATCAATAAAGACTACCACAAAACTTGTCCAACTCCGGCATGAACACCGAATTTATCAAATACATGAAGTGTGCAGGAGCATTGGTTAACCCAAAGAATATAACCAAATACTCATACAACCCATATCGAGTGGAGAATGCCGTCTTAAGAATATCTTGTGGTCTGATCTTAATCTGATGATACCCAGACCTCAGTTCTATCTTAGAGAAAACCTTAGCCTTAGACAATTGATCGAACAAAATATCAACACGAAGCAAATGATACTTGTTCTTAATTGTCACGACGTTGAGCGGTCTGTAGTCCACGCACATGCGCAAGGACTCGTCCTTTTTTCACAAAGGCTAGGTGAGTACCCGTGCGTTGCGACGGGAACATATGAACGTGTGTTATACTTTTTTAAGCCAGTATCATGATAACTCATGTACAAATGTGTGTTATATTGTTATAAAAAAATTTCGTAATCGTAAGGTTTGGAGTCTCAAGATTACATAATAATTCTTTAAAAGAAGAAATAATATATATAGCCAGTACATCCAATCAATGATATGTCCTCGAGTAATTATATGCTAAATGTTTTGTTTTCAGACTTCTTTCTATTACCTGAAATGCAGATGCATATGACAAATATTAGTATTATGATACAAATGTAAGATTTACATCGGATATAAAAAATAGATTACAATACCTTTTTATAGAGTTAGGTCCTCTCTTTGTAGAAAATATTTTTCGTGTATGTACTATTTATTGTTCTCTCTTTTTTTTTATCCTTTTTATCATTCGGTGGGACAGCAAGGATCCTGATGTTCGATCTAGCAATGGCTCTAGATAACACAACATACAACTGATCATGAGAGAACACTGGTTTGGACAAATACACACCCACATTGGGGATCATTTTCCAGCGCCTTGTTAACCATTATGGTAAAACTGAGCCTAATAGAAAACTGCTTTCTCTTAAACAGGAACGGAAACATCTCATCATCTGAGAGGCATAATAGAATCTGTGGTAGGAATATTCGCTTTCTAGCGTGGTCCCCCACCATAATTTCTGCATCGATAGTATTTCTTTGGAACCAACCGTGCCTAAAAAAAACACGTTGCCAACGAAAAAAAGAAAGATTTGTTGAAAAAGAAAAATAGAAATTACCACATTAAACTTGCGCCTTGTGTGGGTCGTGGGTGGCCTCAAGGTGTAGTGAACAACGGACCCGGGTTCGTCGTTTTCCCATCAGCACCCAGCGCAAGTCTGAACAGAGACTCCGAGAGGCCTCACTCACTCCGTCACTCCATCAAAGGACGAGCTTATCCTCTCTCTAGGCTCTCTCTCGATCCTCCCTTCCCTCACTCTTTTGGCAGACAACGGTGGGGCATGACGGTCCGGTGAGGCGAGAGCCTCCACCAAATCTGGTGGCCACGGAGGAGCTGACAGTCTCCTCGCTCTCCGCTCATCGCCCTCCCCCATATCGTCGAGATCTGCGACGAAAGAATAGGAGGGTGGTGCGAATGGCTTGAAGGGGCCTGGGGTCTATGCTTGCCGGCCCCGACGCCGGTCCTGGGTGACGCGAGCTGGCCGGAAGCCGATCTAGCGTAGCAGGACCCCACACCCCACTAAACTCGTCATCCTCGGCGTCCCCAAAGGTGAGTTCATATCCATCTCTCGCTTTTGCCCCTTGCGTGTGCTATCGTAGTTGATATGGCAGCTTAGCTAATGATGGTAGACAATGTCAAATATCAGATGATTATACTGTTCCTATGTTTGGGAAGAAGGGCCCCAGCCATGTGAGGAGCTCAAGGTAGGTTTCAGGCATTGGCCGCCGGCGATGGGGAAGAAGGGGCGCCCAGTCACCGGCCATGGGTAAGAGGTCGCTGGCTGCCGATGGGAAAGAAGGGGGCCGAGCTGCTGGCCATGGGGAAGAGAGCCGCCGGCCTGTGTTTAGTTTCCATCTGGCGAACCCTAGCTCGACCTTCAAATGCGGATAGTTCTAGTTTCATAGGCTTGGGAGGAATCAGTTTTGTATATATGCTGGTATGCAAGGAAAGTGTATACTTATTTTGGACTCTAGGGACTTGGCCCGGAGGGCTTAGGCTGATTTGCATGTTTTGATCAATGATTTCTAAAGTACATTTGTCTTGATCAGTTGCATAGACTAACAATTCGTAACATACTGTCCGAGAGGCTGATAAGTAGAGAATCCAAATGTTGGTAGCATATTGCACATTATTATTTTTTACTCTGCTCTTTATGATGGTAGTGACAGTGACCATTTTTACTTAATCTTGTATTATCCTTTCTTACTCTTTTTTATTTGATAGAAACTGATCAAAGAGCAACTTGCAAATTCTTTTCAAGTATCCACTCAGTGATCTTTATGATGGTAGGGAGGCTGATTTGCCCTCATTCTGTTTTCCTGAAGGTGTAAAGGTTATATAAACTTCTTGGGTGGGTGAATAGGGATACACCTTTTTCTTATGTGCCACTATGTGTTCACTGAGCTATATAAAGAGATTGGCTTCTGTCTCTCCTTACCTCGTGATAATATTGATGGGAGATGGTTTTCTTTTAGCATAGATCTCCTATTATTAGAGCCTGAGCTAAGTTTATCTTGAGCAGCGCGGGCTAACAATTTAACTGACAATGACATATCCCTTCATGCTTTTACATGAATGTTTTCATTCGTGTATTTAAGTAGCTAGTAGCCTTAAAATGGACAACCACGCCAACCTGTTCCATTGGCCACTCCATATTTTTTTATTGCAAATCTGGTCTTTTCTTTCTTTTGTGTTATGTTGTGATACATTCGACAGCAAAATTTTGATATTTTTTAAAAACTTAAAATTTCAGGCTCGCCTAATAGAGAGGACTCCGTCCATGAGTGACCTGAATGAAGTAATATTTGGGCAGGTGAGAAATCATAGCAGGATTCAGAAAACTTCATGGACCGCTGGTATTGGTGGTTGTCTGTTTTACTGGCTAGTGGCTACAAGTGGTATTTAATAAACCAGTTTTTTAGATCGAGTAATGCTACACTGTTATGTGGCTGCTATGATTGAGTAATGCTTGCCTATGAATTCAGGCTACTTATATCTCCTGTTGCCTGATAAAGAACATGTGTACAATGGTAGGCTCATTCTTTTCATTTGTAGACAACCTTATCCATGAGTGAACTGAATGAAGTAATATTTGGGCAGGTGAGAAATCATAGCAGGATTTAGAAAACTTCATGTACTGCTGGTATTGGTGGTTGTCTTCTTTACTGGCTAGTGGCTACTAGTGGTATTTAATAAACCATGTTTTTAGATATAGTAATGCTACACTGTTATGTGGCTGCTAAGGTTGAGTAATGCTTGCCTATCAATTCAGGCTACTCATATCTCCTGTTGCCTGATAAAGAACATGTGTGCAATAGTAGGCTCATTCTTTTCATTTGTAGACAACCTTAATGAATGCTATTGAATTGATGCCTTCTAGAAAAATATGGTCAGGTTGCTATATCAGAATGACACAATATATGTCCCAGTCCTGCTAGAGAAGCTATCAGTTAGAGAACAGATGAATGCTATATGCAGTTAAAATAATTCCAACTTCACAACAGTAGCAATACCAGACCATTATGTTTATTGTAGTCTGACTTTTTGTCACCCAAATCACCAGCCAAGTGAACGCTATATGCAGTTATAGTATCTGGTTTGTTGCACAGAGAAAGCAATCTTAAGGATGTAGACCTAGACCTGCGTTGGACATGGCGTGAGCCTTGAGTCTTGAGGCGTGATGACTGATGGAGTGATGATCCACCGGAACCACCAAGTCCGCAATCGTCGAGGCGGCGGGGGCAGGGCGTGGCGCCACACGGAGCTCGCCGCAAGGATCGTCTTTGGCGACTACTGGCGGCCGGCCGTGGACTGTGGCTGTTGCCGGCCGGCCGTAGTCTACCGTGGCTGCTGAGGCCGGCATGGCCTGGGGTGGCTGCTGCAGGCAGGCGGTGGCCTGGCGTGGCTGCTGGCGGCCGGCGTGGCTGCTGGCGATAGGTGCGGTTGCTGCCGATTGGAGCCTGACGCAATCCCTGGAGGAAAGATGAGGTCGCAAATGGCCCGTCGATGCAGTTATCTTTCCGTGGGATGCATGGGAGAAAAATACGAAAGATAAATGGTTTCCTTTTTCTCTGCGCGAGAAAAGGAAAGTCAGGTCGTGAGAAAAGAGATGGATCCTATGGGGAGGCCACATGCGAGTCATGGGAGGAAATTACGGTAAAATAAATGACGTTCGTTTTTTTCTGCGTGAGGAAAGAAAAGGGATCGCATGGGGAGACCTCTAGCCGCCGGTTTAACCGGTATCACACGGGGAGGTTTCGTGCTGCCGGGTTGACGCGGATTTTGGATCCTTTTTGGTCGTAGAGATTGCAGGGCAACTCCATGGAGAAGAGCTAGGACGGATGAAATCCTTGTCCAATAACTCCTAGAGTTGTTTCTTGAGCTCTGCCAACTCATGTGGAGGCATTCTATACAGTCGCCTAGAAATAGGTGCCGTGCCCGGAATAAGCTCATAATTGCAAACTCTACCTCCCGATCAGGAGGAAGTCCAGGAAGGTCTTCAGAAAAGACATCCGGAAACTCACACACCACAGGAATATCCGAAAGATTTGCGGCACCGGCCGCACAAGAAATATTAAGGAGACTCCCCTTGCGAGGTAAAACGACTTGAAATACGCCTTCATTCTCCGGATCTTTCAGAGAGAGGATACGATTAGAAATGTCTATTGAGTACACCCCACTTTTTCATCCAACTTACCCCCAAAATTACATCCAGACTTAGACCAGGCAACACAATGAGACTGGTGTGGAACACTCTACCCCCAATCTCAATGGTGGCCAAAGGGACACACTGTCTTGTGGAAACCTTAGCCCCCGCCGAGGTGATCCGAAAGCTATAATTTTACTCAATGATCTGGAATGCATGCTCTTGTGCAAAAGATTAACTCACGAAAGAATGTGATGATCTAGAGTCAAATAAAACAATAGCAGGGTGCTCATTCACAGAAAACATACCTGCCGTAACTGGTTCACCTTCGGGGATCTCTTCCAGGTTGGTATGGTGCACAGGGGCCTGCTTTGGGTGAGGACAATTACGAGCAATATGCTCTTGCTGATCGCAACTGAAACACGGCCCAAAACCATGGGCTTTAGCTTGAGCGGCGTTGCCTGGAGTGAGTGTTGTTCTTGTGCAATGGTACCGTGAACCCCTTCTTATACCACGGCGGCTGAGCGGGCTGCTGTTTCTTCAGAGGAGGCCTGAACTTTGCCCCAGGAGCAGCTGGGCGATAAGAAGGATGGCCGGCTGCCGGACTATTTGCCACTAGAGCCCTCCGCTGGGAGGAACCCCCTTCGAAAGTCCTCTTGCGCCCTTTTACAGCAGTATGCAGATTGTTCTGGTTCTCTTGGATTAGAGCACCACTGATGAATTCATTGAAAGTGGTGCGAGTGTTGTTGGCCATAGACTTCATAAGCTTGGTTTCAAGACCCCTCTTGAACGCTTCGATCTTCTTCTCGTCTGTGTCCACAAACCAAGGAGCATACCTCGACAGATTGTTGAAGGCGTGAAGGAACTAAGTAAGGGTCATACTGCATAAACTCTGTCACCTTCATCTTCATCAACCTAGAGGGAATGAAATGACCCCTGAAAGCCTTTGTGAACTGCTCCCAAGTGATATCAACAACCACAGGATAAGTTGTCTTGTGTTGGGACCACCATATTCCTGCTGGTCGCTGCAGCAAGAGAGCAGCATAGCTAGCCTTCAAAGTCTCACTTAACCTCAGCACAGAGAATGACTGCTCCACCGTGTTCAATCACTCGTCTGCCTCCAGTGGTTCAGCGGCATGATTGAACACTGGCGGCTTAGTGTCCATGAAGTCCTTGAAAGTGTTGTACTGATCCTCATCATTGCCACGACGTTCATCCCAATTACGGTGGTTGTTGTTGTTGTTGGAGGTTACCATCTCTCGCAGGATGGCCTGTTGAGTTACCAGAAACTAGGAGAACATCTGATCCGAAGTGAGTGGTGGAGGTGGCGGCAACTCCTCATTCTCACGCTCATTTCCACCACCATTGCCAGACCCATGGCTACGGGTTTGGATCGGCATCTGCAGTAAAGCACAACAACCGTTGTTAGGTGACAGTCATGCAAACGATAATCGAAAAATCATGCCCAGAAGATATCAAAGATTATTTTTGTTACATACAAGCGGCATAATAATTCAATATTCATCACACAACCACACAATAACAAGGTGCAACAGAAAATTCCGAACTGCAGCAACTTCCATTACTTAGTTAAAAGTTTGATGGTTTCCACCCTTGTATACACAAAGGTCCAACGACAGTACAGATCTAACCCAACCACTTAGGAGTACATAAAGGATCTTTTACAAAAGAGCGCCAACAAGGCGAAAGCACTAGGAAGGTCTACTCGTCGTGGTCACTGTCCATACTGGACATTCCCACCAATGTTGTCACTCTCATCCACAAACACTAACTCCTCAGCGTCTTCTTATTCTTCGGAGACTGCATCGGCATCATCATCAGCTACAAGCACCTCTGGACCAACCTCTACTGCACCCGGAGGATGAATTGGAGCGTTGATATTGTTCAGACGGTGCACCTGCTGCTGCTGCTCCCAAATTTGGTGATAGCATTGGCGCACCTCACGCTCGTAGTCGTCTCGCTGGCGTGCCATGTTCATGTTACGAACACCAAGCTAATGGCGAAGATCACCATTCTACCTCTCAAGAACATTCACACGATGGTTTGCTTCTTCCATGGCGTTGACGGCCTGTTGTAGCTCATTGCGGCATGCGGAGAGAGCTTCCAACCCCTCCACTGCACTACGCTGAGCTCTGCGTGCCTTCCGGCAATACTTGCGCGCCTGCTCGTCCACATAAAACCTCTTCTCAATAACGTCATGCAACGTTCGAATGCACCTCATCCACCCAGCCCTGGTGACATAGTGCATCTTCAAAACAGCGAACATAGCACTCATGGCGGCCCCTGTGTTATGAGCATGCTCATCCCGACCTCGGACCAAAGGAGCTTGGCTTAACTGTGCCCATTCTACATGCGCTGCATCCACTCTTGGAAACACATTGACTGGCCCCAAGTCAGCTCTTTTGTTGAAGCTATGACAAACCTCCATTAGCACCTCGAATGCTGCAAATTGGGCGCCATCCCAAGGTGACATCAGGTCCACCTGAACCTTCAGCTCCGGCAGTGACTGACCTCCTTCAAGAGCAGGAATCACCACCCACACATCAAACCATGGCTGCACCAAGCTGTTTGCTAGCTTCCAGATATACAGCGGCGGCTCTGGATATCCCAACGACTCCAGCACCCTCCAAAGCACGGTAGGTGTGCCGAACCGCTCCAAAAGCTGACCACTCTGCGGCTCACCCTCAGCTGCCATCTGGTAGAATGCAACATCTTGAAGCATTAGAATAAGACAGGATAGCAATGATTTATTATGGGGTGAAGAATAATGCAATAGTTTAAATTAATTTCATGACCATGATGCATGCACGTTCCATATGACCTCACACTTCTACATATGTTTAGGTAACGTTATAGTCGGTGGTATACCACCTTCTCTCATATACGTAACTAATTGCTCTACACGTTTGCGTGGTTAGCGTACCTGCAGAAGATTCATTTCAGCCCATTCCCAATGTATGCATGGCAATAAGAAGCACTTTTTGCCGGAAATAATCCCATGAGCACTTGCGACCCCAAAAAGTAATTACTCCACACAGAGATACCTCCATAAGCACATATCGACAGCATGTACTTACTTCATTAATTAATAAACACTCCCCTTAGATCGACGGTTGTTCGATCATGCTCTCGCATCTCCCCTTATCTCGTCCGAAGTGGCATATTTGGTCCGTCTTCACCTTACCTGGGCGTCGATAAAAAAAATGAAACAAAGGCAAGTCGTATCAACGACGAGAAGCACTTTCCTTGGTACTCATATTTTCGCAAAACACTTAGTTCAAAACACCTACATACAACTAACAGTTGGCGATTAGTTTTGCAAACTTAAAACTTTTTTGTTTTGAAATATTCAAGTGACGGTGTATGCTGAATCATGTCTGATACCAACTGTAACGGAACCGACCAATTTATACGAGCACAAGTATAACAATAGCTGGTTTGCCCGCAATCGAGTCACACTTGAGCAAATATAAACCCGGTAGTCCGGAAATCTCGAAGGATTTCAAACTTTTATATAGTACATATCTCAAGGATCACAGAAATTCAGCAACAACCGATGACATGATACATAAGTTCGCAACAGAGTTTAAACATCAGAGTACAAAATAGTCTTTTACATAAAAGCAGTAGTAGCGGAAACCAATATAGTTTTAAACAATATAAGGCCTGCTAGTTGTACCAAGAGCTGACCAGTCACATCATAATACAAAAGATAAGATGGATAACGACCTTGCCCAAGGTCTAGTCATCTTCACCCGCAGGGTAGAAGCAATTCTTGCAATGAGCAAAGTAGACCACTCCTTCTGCAACAATAGGGAATAAAACCCTGAGTACTCAATTCTACTCAGCTAGACTTACCCAACAGGAAGTAAATAAAAAGACTCTCAAAGATATGCAAGGCTTATTTGGTGGAGTTTAGGAGATAGCATCATTTTGCATAAAAAGCATCACTACAATAATCTCTCAACTTATAAATTTTAGATAATGTTCAACTTCCATTTCAGTTCAGCTATTAGAGCTAAGATTTGCAGCTATACCAAGCAAACACCGGATATTATAGCACTCAATAAACCATAGCAATTTCTGATATCCACAGATATCTTCTTCATCTCACCAAATAGTCACGTTCAAGTTGTTAACCTCTACCTCACCAGAAGATCAGTTCAGTTTCTCACTAACCAGGAGAGATGGCGATTCGAATCGATTGTACCAGCTGGCAAATATGCCAATCACAAACCCTTTCAGCCTGATCAGTGGCTTCTTGGGTCACCGTTAGCCTTTCTGTAGACGTAATATCTCGCGAGTTTGGCGGGGAACATATTCTCAGAGACCATCCCAATCACAAACCCACGACATTCTCCGTCGAGAAGCGTTAGCTCACCGTTAGCCTATTTGAGACTTTATACTTCGCGAAGTTGGCGGAGTCCACAATCTCAGGGATCTGACCCATCCGGTCTCTCAGGACGCACCTGCCATCGGTAATGGCGTCCCCGACTGGCAAGTGTCTGCCAAGCACACCAACACTCGGCCCAAATGAGACTACTCGGCTTCGCGGTCAGAACGTCTTATCTGGCCGGTTATGTGACGACGTCTTTCAATCTCAATTGATGTCTGGTGGCCTCAGTCCTAATCAGCCGCGAGTAGCACCGAAGTCAACATGACCCATGTCATGCAGCTCCCCACTACCCAGCCTTGATTCTCTCATTAAATCAGTGTGGCATGGTGTCGGTTACCAAAGTTAGGGGTACCCAACTTCGATGCAAAAAAGCTCATTCCCAACTTGGCCTGGCCCAAGTAAGGCCAGTGGAAGCCCACGAAGGCCGCGTCTACAGAGGCCCACGACATCATTCCACTAATGACAGCCTCCTCGGGAGAGCTCGGGAGAGCGGCGTCCTCGGCGCCCAATTCTCCGATTCGCCCGAGCCTCCTCGGGAGAGCTCGGGAGAGCGGCGTCGTCGGCGACCAAGTCCCCGATTCGCCCGAGCCTCCTCGGGAGAGCTCGGGAGAGCGGCGTCCTCGGCGCCCAATTCTCCGATTCGCCCGAGCCTCCTCGGGAGAGCTCGGGAGAGCGGCGTCCTCGGCGCCCAATTCTCCGATTCGCCCGAGCCTCCTCAGGAGAGCTCGGGAGGCGGCGTCCTCGGCGCCCAATTCTCCGATTCGCCCGAGCCTCCTCGGGAGAGCTCGGGAGAGCGGCGTCCTCGGCGACCAAGTCCCCGATTCGCCCGACCCTCCTCGGGAGAGCTCGGGAGAACGGCGTCGTCGGCGCCCAATTCTCCGATTCGCCCGAGCCTCCTCGGGAGAGCTCGGGAGAGCGGCGTCCTCGGCGACCAAGTCCCCGATTCGCCCAACCCTCCTCGGGAGAGCTCGGGAGAGCGGCGTCGTCGGCGCCCAATTCTCCGATTCGCCCGAGCCTCCTCCGGAGAGCTCGGGAGGCGGCGTCCTCGGCGCCCAATTCTCCGATTCGCCCGAGCCTCCTCGGGAGAGCTCGGGAGGCGACGTCCTGAGCGCCCAATTCTCCGATTCGCCCGAGCCTCCTCCGGAGAGCTCGGGAGGCGGCGTCCTCGGCGCCCAAACCTCCGATTCGCCCGACCCTCCTCGGGAGAGCTCGGGAGGTGGCGTCCTGGGCGCCCAAGTTTCCGATTCGCCCGAGCCTCGCCCGAAGCCTCCTCGGGAGAACTCGGGAGAGCGGCATCCACGGCGCCAAAGTCGGCATCCAAGGCACGGGTGATGTCAGCGGAGCAATCTTGGACCATAAGAAATCTCTCTGACCACTTTACAAGCACTGTCCCGTCAGGCGAGACTCTCGACGCGACTGTGCTTCGCACGCCCCTGATGGCCATACCACCTGTCGGGATTTCCCTGACAGCAGATTTGATGAGCCCACTACGACCGTCCTCCACGGTATGGTCTACGGTGCGCTGCCCCGCTTCGGGAAAGGCGCCCACTGCGCCGTCCACACGAAAGGATGAGCACGCCTTCAGGATCCCGAGCCTCGGGAAACAGCGCCCCAAGATTTGATGGGCCCACTACGTTCGTTCTCCACGGTATGGTCCACGGTGCGCCGCCCCGTTTCGGGAAAGACGCCCACTGCGCCGTCCACACGAAAGGATGAGCACGCCTTCAGGATCCCAAGCCTCGGGAAACAGCGCCCTAAGATTTGATGGGCCCACTACGTTCGTTCTCCACGGTATGGTCCACGGTGCGCCGCCCCGTTTCGGGAAAGACGCCCACTGCGCCGTCCACACGAAAGGATGAGCACGCCTTCAGGATCCCGAGCCTCGGGAAACAGCGCCCCAAGGTGACTCTCACTCTTGTCACATCGTACGGAAGGATAGCCGGCAGGTGTGAACTCACCAAAGTCATGCGGACCACGTCGGCCATATCCAGAAGACCCAGAGAGCCGACGACAAGACATGGTCAGACGACTGTTTCTACCTTGGAACTCGCGAACCAAGATAGCCATACCCATGCCCCGAAGACACGGAGAAAAGGCAGCAGCTAGTCAAACGGAGAACAGCGACTCCTCACTATTTTAATAGGTAGCGTCGTAGCCGCCTTTGCCTCTTCCTTACGGCTATAAAAGGGAGAGCAGAGACCAGCTTTAGAGGAGAGACAGACGACAGAAGAAAAAACGAACCAACAGAGAAGTTCTAAGTTCTCACCCACACAAACGTACCCATAGCAAACGACTTGTAAACACTTAGACACACACAAGAGACTTGGGAGCTCTTCCCTCTCTCGCCTGGCTTGTAACCCCCTACTACAAGCACCCCGGTGCAAGGCAACACGACTCTCCTCTCCACTGGACGTAGGGCTTGCTCGGCCTGAACCAGTATAATTCCTATGTTCCCCCTTGCACACCATCCGTAGCCTCAACCGCAAATCACATATTTACTAGCCGGTGTTAGCCTCGCCAAAATTAGCACCGACAGTTGGCGCGCCAGGTAGGGGCCTTTTGCGTGTTGATCCCGGTTGCGGATGGCAGCCAACGTCCCTGCGCCTCCTGCTGGCGCGGTGCTCCGGTTCGGGCCACTGTCCTCGGCCTCGAGATGAACCTCCGCCCAACCTGAGCCCCGGGCCATCATCATCCTGACCCCGGCCCAGCAGGTGGCTGGGAAAGGGACCCCGGCGACACCTCCACCCGTTTCAGGGAAACAGAGGGAACGCCACGCGCCGCTCCCGCCGAACTAGGCGGGGGAAGCGCATCCGCGTCAACCCGACCAATCCGGCGCCCCCCGCGCGGGACACCGCCTCTACGATCATCACCAGCGCAACGCTGGTAGCTCGAGCAGCTAAGTCACAGTTACCCTTAAGCTTCCAAGCTTTGTTCATATTTGTGGTCTCGGAATCGATAAATTAGCGTTCTTCAATTATCACGAATTTTGAGATTTAAACTGAAACCTCCCTTACGTCCGAACCTCTCCAGCACTCTTGAAAAAATCCGTGAAACCCGAACAGGCAAGAGAACACCCTTAGGGCATGGCCGGCCGAGCCGCGAGACCGCCTACGCCTCCGGGCTACGGCACCTCCACTCACCACCCAACGTCCGACGGGTAACTTACGCTTCGAGGCAATTTCATGGAGTTTTTCAAGTACGGGACGAGGGGTGGACGCTTGGGGACCGACGATCTAATTTTCTCTGCGCCTTTTCGATCGCTTTTTCGAAAACTCCGCGCCGAACTCCTTTCTGCACTCTAGCAAAACTTGCGAGATCCAAAGAAGTAAAAGGACACTCTTAGGGCAGGGCTGGCCGAGCCGTGAGATCGCCTACGCCTCCGGGCTACGGCACCTCCACTCACCACCCTCCGCCCGAGGGTCAACTTGCGCTCCAGAAAGATTTCGCGAATTTTTGCCTGAGTGCGAGAAGAGAGACGGGCGTTTGGGAAATTTAGTAAAAAACGATCTCACTCGAGCCTTCTCTGAGATACCTAGCTGTGTGCGCGACAAAGTAGGAACCCCTCAGGTCGGACTGGCACAGCTCTGGCTCTGTCTACACCACCGAGGCTACGGCATCCCTAAAAATGCTAAGTCCTCAACTTTCATCACAAAGTCTGATATTTACATGGGCACTCGGCCAAGACTTATTGTTCACAGGACGACAGAGGACTTCGCGCCACAAGCTCACTCCGCCGTGGGAAGGACCATTCATCGTCGCCGAGGTGCAACGCCCCGGCAAAGCTCGCGAACGAGAACGGCGAGGTCTACAGCAACGCTTGGAACATCGAACAGCTACGTCGCTTCTATCCTTAAGATTCCAAGCATTATACTATTTTGAAAATCTTGAAATCGATGAAAAGACCCGACTTCTACTCTTTTTAACATGATTTTAGATTTTCAATCCGAGCCTACACTCGGGAGTGAAGCGACCCTTTATTTCACCGCATAGCAAATGCGAGGCTCGGCCTAAACTACGGAAAGGCCGACCCTCCCTCGGGGGCTAGGACGGGGGGAAACCCCGGACTTTCCCGAGATCCGACAATTTTGGAAACGCAAAAATTTCAAAACTTGTCGAATTCGTTTCTCCCTAAAGCACGCTTCCTTCCGGAAATCAAGCATGAACTTATAGAATTCGAAGAATGAGGGAAGCCCCAGAAGACAGAGCCGGTCGAGTCG
The DNA here is from genome assembly GCA_038502445.1 of Eremochloa ophiuroides. Lineage (NCBI taxonomy): Eukaryota > Viridiplantae > Streptophyta > Magnoliopsida > Poales > Poaceae > Eremochloa > Eremochloa ophiuroides. The sequence goes on along the minus strand of JAHLJS010000006.1, from coordinate 31,678,947 downwards.
GAGACCGCTTATGCCCCAGGGCCACAGCATCTTCCCTCGCCACTCCGTGTTCGAAAGCCAACCCGCACTCGGAAGAAAACCTATAAGATCTACGCTTAGCCAAGGGAGGAAGCTCGGGAGGAAACACCTAAGCTTCTTTTCTAAAGGATTCTTTCTGCCAAAGCTCCTAGGACATCGGCTGCGTCTATGCCACTAAAGCTACGACACCCGAAAAGCGTCCCCCGAGGCTCGATGGCCCGGGCACAGGATCGGGAAGAAAAAATGCCTAAGGAAAAAAGCACGAAACAAAGCGAAACAAACATTCAGCAAATATTTACATAAATGTTAAGGCCACGAAGGGCCGTATTGTTTGTTTCCTTTCAAACCACTCCCGAAAGGTTACTTTTTACAAGGGCACTATGGCCCGCTTCTTCTTCACGGCAGGTTCAGAGGAGGGAGCTCGACCTCGGCTTGGAAGAGATCCGCCATCACCGCGCACGCAAACCGCCTCGACTGAGCCGAACCGTCGCGTCCGTCAGGCTTCGCGCCTCAAAAGGTGAGCCAAATCATTACAACCGCGCGCTTCGATTCCACCTACGTTTTCTCAACGAAGAAACCCCGGGCTCGGGCGCCCGTTACGTTCCCAGGGGATCGAAGACTGGCCCTCCGAGGCTCGAACAGTCGCCCCAGGGAAATCGAGTTAGGGACAGCTAGTGGATGGGTCACGAAAACGGCCAGTATCCCGACGCCCGGAACGTCACAAGGGACATCCCATGCTGTGTCCAAGTCCCAGTAGTGAGTCGGTTACGTGGAATCCCTCCGTGGGAGGCATCATGCCCTCGGGACCCGTCGAAGGGACCCGACATCCACTAACTGACCCTCGGGAAATAATTGGAGTGTGCTCAGGCCACTAGCCGACCCTTAACGAATAGGGCACGGACCTCCACTTGGACCAACCCGTTTGTAGCTCACCGGAAATGCCGACTCGTGCCCCAGCGGGGAAGTCGAGCAAGACCAAACCTTCCTCTTCCCGAAAAAAGAGCGTGAAGGTCGAATTAAAAAAGACAGGGAGGAACCCGATCGATCTCCGATACGAAAACGGAGGCTCGGAAACTTGCCCTGCACCTTGGAAAGACCACCGAACGATCTCCCAACACGGTGGGAGGCTCGGGGGCTCCGCTTCCAAGGAAACAACCCACCTAAATAAATCAAAAAACACCCGGGGACTAACAAGCACGATTCTAAGCCTTTGAAGGGATATATCATCCCTCCAAAGCCTCGGGGGCTACACCCGGCGGGGGCGCTCGCGCGCACCCCCCGGAAAAAACAACCCACACTTTATCTTTTTTGACAGGAAGAACCAGCGTGAACCTGTGGAGGAGTGCCTTCACTCCGCCACAGGCTCGGGGGCTACTGTCGGTTACCAAAGTTAGGGGTACCCAACTTCGATGCAAAAAAGCTCATTCCCAACTTGGCCTGGCCCAAGTAAGGCCAGTGGAAGCCCACGAAGGCCGCGTCTACAGAGGCCCACGACATCATTCCACTAATGACAGCCTCCTCGGGAGAGCTCGGGAGAGCGGCGTCCTCGGCGCCCAATTCTCCGATTCGCCCGAGCCTCCTCGGGAGAGCTCGGGAGAGCGGCGTCGTCGGCGACCAAGTCCCCGATTCGCCCGAGCCTCCTCGGGAGAGCTCGGGAGAGCGGCGTCCTCGGCGCCCAATTCTCCTATTCGCCCGAGCCTCCTCGGGAGAGCTCGGGAGAGCGGCGTCCTCGGCGCCCAATTCTCCGATTCGCCCGAGCCTCCTCAGGAGAGCTCGGGAGGCGGCGTCCTCGGCGCCCAATTCTCCGATTCGCCCGAGCCTCCTCGGGAGAGCTCGGGAGAGCGGCGTCCTCGGCGACCAAGTCCCCGATTCGCCCGACCCTCCTCGGGAGAGCTCGGGAGAACGGCGTCGTCGGCGCCCAATTCTCCGATTCGCCCGAGCCTCCTCGGGAGAGCTCGGGAGAGCGGCGTCCTCGGCGACCAAGTCCCCGATTCGCCCGACCCTCCTCGGGAGAGCTCGGGAGAGCGGCGTCGTCGGCGCCCAATTCTCCGATTCGCCCGAGCCTCCTCCGGAGAGCTCGGGAGGCGGCGTCCTCGGCGCCCAATTCTCCGATTCGCCCGAGCCTCCTCGGGAGAGCTCGGGAGGCGACGTCCTGAGCGCCCAATTCTCCGATTCGCCCGAGCCTCCTCCGGAGAGCTCGGGAGGCGGCGTCCTCGGCGCCCAAACCTCCGATTCGCCCGACCCTCCTCGGGAGAGCTCGGGAGGTGGCGTCCTGGGCGCCCAAGTTTCCGATTCGCCCGAGCCTCGCCCGAAGCCTCCTCGGGAGAACTCGGGAGAGCGGCATCCACGGCGCCAAAGTCGGCATCCAAGGCACGGGTGATGTCAGCGGAGCAATCTTGGACCATAAGAAATCTCTCTGACCACTTTACAAGCACTGTCCCGTCAGGCGAGACTCTCGACGCGACTGTGCTTCGCACGCCCCTGATGGCCATACCACCTGTCGGGATTTCCCTGACAGCAGATTTGATGAGCCCACTACGACCGTCCTCCACGGTATGGTCTACGGTGCGCTGCCCCGCTTCGGGAAAGGCGCCCACTGCGCCGTCCACACGAAAGGATGAGCACTGCCTTCAGGATCCCGAGCCTCGGGAAACAGCGTCCCCAAGATTTGATGGGCCCACTACGTTCGTTCTCCACGGTATGGTCCACGGTGCGCCGCCCCGTTTCGGGAAAGACGCCCACTGCGCCGTCCACACGAAAGGATGAGCACGCCTTCAGGATCCCAAGCCTCGGGAAACAGCGCCCTAAGATTTGATGGGCCCACTACGTTCGTTCTCCACGGTATGGTCCACGGTGCGCCGCCCCGTTTCGGGAAAGACGCCCACTGCGCCGTCCACACGAAAGGATGAGCACGCCTTCAGGATCCCGAGCCTCGGGAAACAGCGCCCCAAGGTGACTCTCACTCTTGTCACATCGTACGGAAGGATAGCCGGCAGGTGTGAACTCACCAAAGTCATGCGGACCATGTCGGCCATATCCAGAAGACCCAGAGAGCCGACGACAAGACATGGTCAGACGACTGTTTCTACCTTGGAACTCGCGAACCAAGATAGCCATACCCATGCCCCGAAGACACGGAGAAAAGGCAGCAGCTAGTCAAACGGAGAACAGCGACTCCTCACTATTTTAATAGGTAGCGTCGTAGCCGCCTTTGCCTCTTCCTTACGGCTATAAAAGGGAGAGCAGAGACCAGCTTTAGAGGAGAGACAGACGACAGAACAAAAAACGAACCAACAGAGAAGTTCTAAGTTCTCACCCACACAAACGTACCCATAGCAAACGACTTGTAAACACTTAGACACACACAAGAGACTTGGGAGCTCTTCCCTCTCTCGCCTGGCTTGTGACCCCCTACTACAAGCACCCCGGTGCAAGGCAACACGACTCTCCTCTCCACTGGACGTAGGGCTTGCTCGGCCTGAACCAGTATAATTCCTGTGTTCCCCCTTGCACACCATCCGTAGCCTCAACCGCAAATCACATATTTACTAGCCGGTGTTAGCCTCGCCAAAATTAGCACCGACACATGGTGACACATATAGCCATCCATGTGGATCTCATCAATCACCACCTATGCTCGCGGATAACAGGAAATAACCCGACTTCTACCGGTCTAAATAGGGCTAAGCATAAGATCGGCCACTTATCTAGTAGTAGTATCAGGTTCACATATAAGGGGACAAGGTAAATATGCAGCAACGTTTTCAAACCAACTCCTATACTTAAATGCACAAACATACGATTTAATAAAGACCGGTGCATTATAAAAAGAGATAGGTGGAGACATAGGGATGCTCCGGGGCTTGCCTTTCAAAAAGTTAGTAGGCCAGTGGTTAGGGCACTCTGGTGGTTCAGTCTCCTCTCCTCCTTCTGGAGCTTCCGGCACCTCGATCTCCGGTGGCACTGTGACGGAACCGCCTTAATCATAGGGCCCACGTGCCCCGTCATCGTCCTTAAGGACCTTTGACTAGTCTGCACGAGTTCCCTTTTGACTTAAGTGGCCCTTCGGGTCTCATAGGAAACCCTACTTTCCCCGAGGATCTCATTGTAAGACCTTGCAAGTATTACAACAGTTTACACAAATAATTCGAACCAGAGTAAAGAGTGTGGAAGTATTACAGAAATGTAATTTACAAATTTAGCTTACATTATCCCAAACCCGAGTTTTGTAGTGGAGCAGCATCTTACAACTAGACACCCTGCCCAAGGGTTACATCATATTCTTTTTCAACCATGCATGATCCATTGACCGGCATGGTCCCACACCGAGCTGTACATCTAAGTCACCTGCAACAGGGGTTTAACAAACCCTGAGTACATGGGGTACTCCGCAAGACTTACCCGACTAAGAAAAAGGAATGAGACTCAGGAATGCAGGCTGAGGGGAGTCAAGGTAAGGCTTAGCAAGAGTCAACGGATTTTGCAGAAAAGCAATGCTAATCCTATTTTCAGTATTTTATCTCAACAATATTATTAATCATTAACCATATCTCCAAGTTCCTTCTCATATATCAACATTCTTTCATTTACTTCATCCATTCAAAAACATCCTAGTTTCGAACCACTCTTCGCTGAATGGTCGAAGGATCAAGTCTCCATAACCGAGGAGCAACGACGATTCGAATCGATTAATACCCAGCTGGGGATCCCTATCCACACTGCATATGTAGCACCTAAGCTTGCATATGCCAACCCCGCCTACCACGGCTTTTCGTACCCCGGAACCGGTCCTGCGCCACCCGAGAGCACAGTACCCCTCTAGTCTCCAGGCACGACGGCCACGAGGGTACACGCTACTCTCGCCATCTCTCCACTCCCAGTACGTGGTTGTCGGTTCCAGCAGTAGAGCCACCGGAGTCAGAGGCTTTCCGTGGTATGTGGCTAGTTGCAAAGTCTCGATCCAACAGGCCTACAACGAATGGTCCCTAATTATTTTTCCGTTGGTGACAATGCATTGGGAGTCTAACCCAAGTACAAATGTCCCTTCGGTTTTCAAATCCCGTTTCCGTCGGTGACAAATGTTGGGACTCTAACCCAATGCCACAATCACCGCGCAGGAAAACCCTTCCCGTCGATGACAGTGTACTGATCAGGTGCACAGTCACCGAACGAGAATAATACCAATTTCTATTTTCATGATTGAATAGTTTATCGCAATAGCTCAAAAATAGCATTTATGCAAATCTACATCATTTAAGCAGGGCTAAGCATTTTTCAATGTTTTCATTTTTAAACAGGTTTCAAGGGTTAATATATCAAGGTGGGTAATGCAGCAAGTAGGTGACAATCAACTCCTATCAACCTAATGCAATAATTTAACTCAAGTTACAAATATTTTGTAAATCACAAGGAAGGGGCTGAATGCACCGGGGCTTGCCTGTTGCTTGAAGTAGACGAAACCCTGAGGTCAATCACCGAGAAGGATCCACGTCCACCGAGTGAAGACCTTACTCGGGACACGCTTCAGATAATAATCACCGCACGTTCTCTGCACGAAATAATAATACAACACTTATATGATGACATGTATGCCATGATGCAGGAGATGCACAAAATCACCGATCAATAGTAAGTAAACTTAATTTGCAAGTTGAGTACAACTTTCCTTCACGATAAAGTTGTAAGTCAACAAAACTAATTACTATCGAGTATCAACTACTTTGGTTTATTGACCATTCTAACAGTCGTTGAAAGTCGGATTGGTTCTTCCCCTAAAACACTATCAACCCCTTTGCCTAAGCAAATTATTTAAACCCGGTCATCATATGTGACTAACATAATTTATTTGTGTTCCAATTTAACAACTTAATTAAGAACCCGAACACTAATTAAGGTGCCAAGGATCATCTCAAGTTAATGACCCAGGGATATCACTCAATCCAAATGTCACACCACACAGAAGTGAATTAGGGTTTCTACTCATTTTTTTTGTCCATTCATCAATTAGAATTTTTGTTTTGGCATTTAATTACTACATAGAGTAATTCATTTTATACTTAAAAAGTAAATGATCATCAAAACTTAGAGCAGCAGGGTTCAGGTGCTACGAGAGGTTTAACGAAACCCTAAAAGATTTAACAAATTATTAAAATTTTAAATGCTAATAACCTTTTCTTAATTACTTAATTAAACAAGTAATAAATAAGAAATAACTAAATTATTTCCATTTGAGCACAAAATTTTACCATAGATAGTGCTTATCATAAAACATTTCCAAAACAAATTTCATGATTTTTGGATTAAAATTTTGACCTACAAAAATCCGGAAAACCTCCTTTATTAATTAAAAGGTACATTTTAATTCCCTGCAAAAAGTGCTGAAAATCATTATTTCATATTTTTAGTGTGTTCCATATTTTACAGAGAGCCTCTACAATTAATTTCATAATTTTTGGTGTCACAAAAATATTCATACAAAATTTACAAATTGCCTTACTATTCATCGCATCAGAAAATCCGAAAATGCAAAACCAAATTTTTGGCCTGAACCGCCCCAACTCGGCAGACCGATCCGGCCCACCCGCACGCTCCCTTTTGACCCAACAGGCTGGCTCGACCCAACCGAATCGGGCAGCTGCCCAGCGAGGCCCAGTCGAGCTCATCCCCTGCCTCCCGCTCGGTCCTCCGCGCGCGCGCGGTGCGGCGAGTCCGGCCGCGGCGGCTGGCCGATGGCAGCCTTCCCAGCGAACACCAGGGTACCACTATGTGAGAAAAATGCTTGCGAACCTATCTGGGAGCTTGGTTGAGGAGAGCAGTGCCTCCGGCGAGCGCTAACACGGCTATGGCGGCACGGTGGTGCTTGTCATGACAGTGCGCGCCGTTCCAGCCGCAAGTATGCAGTATAGGTTGAGATGAGGTTCAGAAAATACCTAGGAGACTCACCAGGGCGTGATGCGTGCACTGGTAGAGACGGAGGATGAACGGAGACGAGTCGTCGTCGGTGAGGGCGAGCACGGCGGCGGAAACTGGCGACGACGGTGTGTTCCGGCGCGTCCTACGCACCAACAGGGATATGGTCGGATGCATGAGATTCGTGGAGCTACGTAGAAGCGGGAACACCCAGAGGACTGAAACTTAGCTCACCGGAGTGGTCAGTTTGCGATGGAGATACCCATGGTGGCGCTCTCGCCGGACCGTAAGAAGAAAAGGTAGCGGGAGCGACTCCGGCGATGCGAAGCGGCACCAGTGGGTTCAATAGACTCACAGGAAAGTTGCGAAGCCAATGGCGAAGTGAAAAGGGTGATGATTGAACGGCGACGACAAATTTTGCCGTTGCCCGAGAGGCGATCGGCGGCGAGTAGAACCGAAAGGAGGAGGAACCATGGCGCCGGTGGCGGCTCATATAGGATGGGGAAGGTGGCGAGACGTGGGATGGACCCCCACGGGCCCGGCCCCGACGGCGACACGCGGCCGGCCGGCCCCGGGCGTCGCCGGCGCGCGGCACGCGCGGCCGGTCCCCACGCGTGAGCAGGGGCAGAGTACCCCCTAGTACTGTAGCTGAGCTCACCCTCCCCTGAATCTTTTCTCTAAATTACCTTTTATTTTGTGAATAAAGTTGAAAAATCACCAACATAAAAGTTGCAGAAAATTTTATGTTGAACAGCTTTTGTTTTTATACCTCATCCAAATTTTGAATAATTTTTGAATAATTTAAAAGGGGGTAATTTGCCCTTTTTAAATCCATTTCAAATTCAATTGAAAAGTCAAAACTTTTCTTAACAACATGAAAATACCCAAATATAAAAGTTGTCCTATTAATCAATCCCTACCACTTTCATTAAAGGATTTTTGTCAGATTCTTGATAATTTTTGATATAGCATTTCAATTTCAAATTTGAAAACACTCATTGGAGTTTATTTTGAAATCTCACTGCATAACATCAAAATCCCCAAATACAAAAGTTGTTTAACTTAAAAATCCTTACAACTTTCATTAAAGTAATTTTCCCCAATTCTTGATAGTTTTTGAATTGGCATTTTAAATTTGAATAAACAAACACTAATTGGGTTTTAATTTAAATTTCCACTGGTAAACTTTAAAATCTCTAAACATGAAAGTTGTTCCATTTTACAAGGGCTAAAACTTTTATTAAAAGACCATCCTCAGATTCCTACTAGTCTTTGAATTTGTATTTCAAGTTTAAACTTTAAAACCTAGATTAACATTTTATTTGAAATTATTTTTAATAACTTCAAGATTGCCCAAAATAGAAGTTGCTCAAATTTTAAAGATTTACAACTTTTGTTTTGGGCCCAACCCCTAATTATGCTTAGTTTTTGATTTAGAGTTTTAGGCCCGCTTTAGGGTTTATAATTGACTTTCTTTTTATTTCCCAATTTAATTTAGATAATTGCATACAAACCCAAACATTCACATAATAAATCACCCTCAAACACTTATGCATAATCATATGTTGAAACAAAAATTATTTTTGTTAATGCATAGTAAATGAAAAAAATGAGTTTATGCAGGATGATTTACATGCAATGATGATGACATGACAGGTTTTAATTAACCGTAACACCAGAGGTGTTACAGCCTTCCCCCCTAAAAGAAATCTCGTCCTGAGATTTAAAAAGTGGCTAGAGCCTTAGGTTAAGTAATGGAAAAGAAAATAAGTCAAGAAAACATTTTTCAAACTTGACTATAGAACAAGTAGGGGTCTTACATTTTGTAGGACTTGAAAGGGGTAAATTATTTTTAAAGGTGAGCTAAGAACTTAAGAATGTTTTCAGGTGAGAAATTCTCTGACCTCTCGGTTAGCTTTTTCTCCTGAAGACTGATTCCAACATACTTGTCCATCATCCTGTTGAAGTCCTTTGAGTAACACGATCTCTTATTGGTTTATGTCTGACACTGAGTATTCGGAGTGCGTCAGATTTAGTTCAATTCTACTCCTACCAAGTCAATAACCCGATTTGACACTTGAAGTTACTTCTCGAGTGGTGTCACATGAAATACATCCTGTGCAACTGACCAGTGTTCAGACACTTGGGTTGATAAGCTACTAGTCCACACTTCTCTTACTACCTGTTATGATGAAGATTCTTATTTGACCTAATCAGTTGTTTCTCAACACTAAAACTTGAAACCTTATTTCTTCGAAATACAACCCTTGCGAGGAATATCTTTTAAGGGTGGGTTTCGAGGAGAGTGAGGACACATTAATTGCGAGCTACGATGATTCAGGAGTACCGACTACGATACCAGTGCGTACCCTCGTAAGGTCTTATGTGACTGCAGTTCACAGAAGATTCCAAGTTTTGACACGGCACCATAGTCACGGGTCGAGATACCATCATAAAATATAATTAAAGTAACCTTGGTAAAAAAAAAGAAAATATATCGACTGTATCTATGATGTACAATGACCACAGACCTTGATACGAGCATATACCCATCAGAATCTCATGTGATTGTGAGTCACAGGAGATCCCAGGTTGCTATATTGTATCGCAGCCGTAGATCATGTTACATCATAGCAAGATGACTTTGTTTCCACCTACAGTGCAAACAAAGAACTTTATTGGTTGCGAGGCTACAGTACGTCATAGCCCTAGACCTCGATACCTGCGCGTGCCTAGCCGAATCTCGACGTGGCCACGGCACGTGAGAGACCCTAGGTTTCGACGCGGCACCGTGGTCACAGGTCATGACATCACTATAGGCACAACCATAACGATTTTGGAATAACATGTTGGAGTTGAGTGAGGGACACGTGTCGGATCAAGGCATGACACGTATGCAGATAAAAGTCATGGTCTAGTGCTAGGTTTTCGTCCTGAGTCTGTGGGTGAATTAAGGTGCGTCCTAAAGTTCTGGTAGAAGTGAATTTTCAAATAGATCTCAAGGCATTTATAAATGACCAGGAATCAATAAAACAACACGGAATCCTCAGCGGATCACAGATACCATTTCCAAGTGATTGGATCTTAGGTATGATTTCCAAATTGGTTCCTGTTATTTTATCAGATGAAATTAAGATGATTACAAGGACAAAGAATCTTAAGGATTCGGAGAGATTAGATGTGGATTCTCAAAGTGAGTTTTAATATAGTTATAAAGAGCAAAGGATTTTGAAACTCATGAAGAAATATGGATACGAATTCTTGCAAAAGATATTTGGAAAAGGGAGTGAAGGCACATTAATTGCAGGCTAGGATCATGACCATCAACCTTGACAACAGCGAGCGTCCGGCAGTAATTTCCCATGGTTGTGATTCATAGGAGACCCAGATTTCGACGCTGTGTCACGGTCTTGGAGCACGATATCCCATAGACTACAATTACAATAGCTTTCAAGGAAATAGTAGTGTTTTAAAAGGAGAAGATAAAAATTTTACATGAATGGATTTAATAAATCAAGGATTAACCAAAGTTTTGTGTCAAGTTGAAAGAGTGGATGAGTGCATCCAGAAGTTTCACAAGGACTAGAAACTTATGGAGCGAAGTTTAGCGGTGATTGCAAAACCTAGTCCTATGACAAAATTTACCAACTGTTGAACACACATAACACTCATAAGCTCAAGTATGAAATGATCTGGCCGATGACATAGAATTATCCGAGGTTTACACATTAGTTCACATTGACTACTAGTTTAGGTCGACTTACTCCAACTTATGGAACTACCATTACACCAGTTTCCTACCGACACAGGGTTTTGGATTACAAGGACACTTAACCTCAGACTTGGCCTGATCTGACACTGGGTCTAGGAGACTATTTAGCCTCATAAACTAATCGACTCGACCACTCACTACTTCTGACTCCGAGTCACGAGCTACTTCCTCAAACTCTTCATCGGCATTCTCTGCTGAACCGGACAATTCCTGATGGTCAGCTGCCGGAACATCTATATCTGGAATTGGATCATTCATGGCATGGAGCATTTGCACTTCTCGTTGCAGATCGGCAATGTTCTGATGGGCTGCCTGAAGTTGTTGCTGATAGGTGTTATGCAGGCCCCAAAACGTCGCATCCTGATGCTGCAGATATCCAACGGTCTCTCTAAGACCTTCTCTTGCCATTACGGCATAAGAATGAGCTTCTTCGCGCTGCTGGATGAGAAGTCCTGTCTGAAGGTGAAGACTATCCACCAGACTCTCTAGTTCATGTATGCGGTGCTGGTCTGCTTGTCGCTGTGCTTCGAGTGCTTCCACCTGGACATCCAGACCGATCTTTTCCACATCACTGATCTGATCAGCCTCTTGCCATTTTCGGGCTTCCTTACTGGCCTTCTTCTTCTTGAGTTCTGTACTCTTGAGTGCTTCATAACATTCAGCATAAAGTTCCTGCCACTCCTCGCGCCCTCGCTCACGGGTCAGATAGAGGTTAAGGACGGCTAGCATAGCTCGAGTAGTGGCTACCAATATGGAATCCTGTTGATCAGAATTTTCCTCTAATTGCTTGGCTTGTCGTTGAAGACCATCCCAATTCCCTGGGGCTTCTGACGGAAACATCCTCAGAGCAGAAACTCTGACTTCTTTCTGACACCTGAGGCAGATTTTTCTCAGGACTTCCAATGCTGTAGCCTGAGCTCCTTCCCAAGGACTCATACCTTCTGCCTGTGCTTCCCAAGCTGGCCAAAACGGAGCAGTGGTACAAGCTGGGATCCGAAGTGACACTTCGTACCACGGCCGACCAAGGACAACAGTACGGGACCAACGATAGTTTGGTGGTTCCGAGTAGCCTACTTCCTGTAGTAACTGCCACAACACCGTCGGAGTTCCAAACATAGCCAGGCATGCGTCGATTCCAGTGGTAGGGTCTTGGGGATCCATCTATTGAAAAGAAAGGTAAGAATTTGTTTTTAACAAAATATACATTTGGAAACAGGCTTTATTTTAGAAAGTAGAGATTTAATTTATATCGGGGGTATTACTAATAGTTGTAATGTCATGATGCATGAGCGTTCCAACGCAAGCCAGGATACCCTGACATATACGTAATATACCGATTAAATTAATTATTAGAGTGATATGCACTCAACGTTTTCAAACATAGGGCATACTTACGGTGCTAATCCACTACTAAGCTCAAAACCTAACTATAGATCTATAGAAGTAATCGAGGAAAGATGCTATAGAATGAATGAGGAAAGTTCGGAAATAACTTGGACCAAATTACCCCATCAATTTTATTCATTTGAAATCCTTTTGAAGTTTTTGTAAAGTAATACTGCAAGTACTTTACAATGAAATGCCCTGATACCACTTGTGACGGAACCGCCTTAATCATAGGGCCCACGTGCCCCGTCATCGTCCTTAAGGACCTTTGACTAGTCTGCACGAGTTCCCTTTTGACTTAAGTGGCCCGTCGGGTCTCATAGGAAACCCTACTTTCCCCGAGGATCTCATTGTAAGACCTTGCAAGTATTACAACAGTTTACACAAATAATTCGAACCAGAGTAAAGAGTGTGGAAGTATTACAGAAATGTAATTTACAAATTTAGCTTACATTATCCCAAACCCGAGTTTTGTAGTGGAGCAGCATCTTACAACTAGACACCCTGCCCAAGGGTTACATCATATTCTTTTTCAACCATGCATGATCCATTGACCGGCATGGTCCCACACCGAGCTGTACATCTAAGTCACCTGCAACAGGGGTTTAACAAACCCTGAGTACATGGGGTACTCCGCAAGACTTACCCGACTAAGAAAAAGGAATGAGACTCAGGAATGCAGGCTGAGGGGAGTCAAGGTAAGGCTTAGCAAGAGTCAACGGATTTTGCAGAAAAGCAATGCTAATCCTATTTTCAGTATTTTATCTCAACAATATTATTAATCATTAACCATATCTCCAAGTTCCTTCTCATATATCAACATTCTTTCATTTACTTCATCCATTCAAAAACATTCTAGTTTCGAACCACTCTTCGCTGAATGGTCGAAGGATCAAGTCTCCATAACCGAGGAGCAACGACGATTCGAATCGATTAATACCCAGCTGGGGATCCCTATCCACACTGCATATGTAGCACCTAAGCTTGCATATGCCAACCCCGCCTACCACGGCTTTTCGTACCCCGGAACCGGTCCTGCGCCACCCGAGAGCACAGTACCCCTCTAGTCTCCAGGCACGACGGCCACGAGGGTACACGCTACTCTCGCCATCTCTCCACTCCCAGTGCGTGGTTGTCGGTTCCAGCAGTAGAGCCACCGGAGTCAGAGGCTTTCCGTAGTATGTGGCTAGTTGCAAAGCCTCGATCCAACAGGCCTACAACGAATGGTCCCTAATTATTTTTCCGTTGGCGACAATGCATTGGGACTCTAACCCAAGTACAAATGTCCCTTCGGTTTTCAAATCCCGTTTCCGTCGGTGACAATTGTTGGGACTCTAACCCAATGCCACGATCACCGCGCAGGAAAACCCTTCCCGTCGATGACAGTGTACTGATCAGGTGCACAGTCACCGAACGAGAATAATACCAATTTCCATTTTCATGATTGAATAGTTTATCGCAATAGCTCAAAAATAGCATTTATGCAAATCTACATCATTTAAGCAGGGCTAAGCATTTTTCAATGTTTTCATTTTTAAACAGGTTTCAAGGGTTAATATATCAAGGTGGGTAATGCAGCAAGTAGGTGACAATCAACTCCTATCAACCTAATGCAATAATTTAACTCAAGTTACAAATATTTTGTAAATCACAAGGAAGGGGCTGAATGCACCGGGGCTTGCCTGTTGCTTGAAGTAGACGAAACCCTGAGGTCAATCACCAAGAAGGATCCACGTCCACCGAGTGAAGACCTTATTCGGGACACGCTTCAGATAATAATCACCGCACGTTCTCTACACGAAATAATAATACAACACTTATATGATGACATGTATGCCATGATGCAGGAGATGCACAAAATCACCGATCAATAGTAAGTAAACTTAATTTGCAAGTTGAGTACAACTTTCCTTCACGATAAAGTTGTAAGTCAACAAAACTAATTACTATCGAGTATCAACTACTTTGGTTTATTGACCATTCTAACAGTCGTTGAAAGTCGGATTGGTTCTTCCCCTAAAACACTATCAACCCCTTTGCCTAAGCAAATTATTTAAACCCGGTCATCATATGTGACTAACATAATTTATTTGTGTTCCAATTTAACAACTTAATTAAGAACCCAAACACTAATTAAGGTGCCAAGGATCATCTCAAGTTAATGACCCAGGGATATCACTCAATCCAAATGTCACACCACACAAAAGTGAATTAGGGTTTCTACTCATTTTTTTTTGTCCATTCATCAATTAGAATTTTTATTTTGGCATTTAATTACTACATAGAGTAATTCATTTTATACTTAAAAAGTAAATGATCATCAAAACTTGGAGCAGCAGGGTTCAGGTGCTATGAGAGGTTTAACGAAACCCTAAAAGATTTAACAAATTATTAAAATTTTAAATCCTAATAACCTTTTCTTAATTACTTAATTAAACAAGTAATAAATAAGAAATAACTAAATTATTTCCATTTGAGCTCAAAATTTTACCATAGATAGTACTTATCCTAAAACATTTCCAAAACAAATTTCATGATTTTTGGATTAAAATTTTGACCTACAAAAATCCGGAAAACCTCCTTTATTAATTAAAAGGTACATTTTAATTCCCTGCAAAAAGTGCTGAAAATCATTATTTCATATTTTTAGTGTGTTCCATATTTTACAGAGAGCCTCTACAATTAATTTCATAATTTTTGGTGTCACAAAAATATTCATACAAAATTTACAAATTGCCTTACTATTCACCGCATCTGAAAATCCGATAATGCAAAACCAAATTTTTGGCCTGAACCGCCCCAACTCGGCAGACCGATCCGGCCCACCCGCACGCTCCCTTTTGACCCAACAGGCTGGCTCGACCCAACCGAATCGGGCAGCTGGCCCAGCGAGGCCCAGTCGAGCTCATCCCCTGCCTCCCGCTCGGTCCTCCGCGCGCGCGGTGCGGCGAGTCCGGCCGCGGCGGCTGGCCGATGGCAGCCTTCCCAGCGAACAGCAGGGTACCACTATGTGAGAAAAATGCTTGCGAACCTATCTGGGAGCTTGGTTGAGGAGAGCAGTGCCTCCGGCGAGCGCTAACATGGCTATGGCGGCACGGTGGTGCTTGTCATGACAGTGCGCGCCGTTCCAGCCGCAAGTATGTAGTATAGGTTGAGATGAGGTTCGGAAAATACCTAGGAGACTCACCAGGGCGTGATGCGTGCACTGGTAGAGACGGAGGATGAACGGAGACGAGTCGTCGTCGGTGAGGGCGAGCACGGCGGCGGAAACTGGCGACTGACGGTGTGTTCCGGCGCGTCCTACGCACCAACAGGGATATGGTCGGATGCATGAGATTCGTGGAGCTACGTAGAAGCGGGAACACCCAGAGGACTGAAACTTAGCTCACCGGAGTGGTCAGTTTGCGATGGAGATACCCATGGTGGCGCTCTCGCCGGACCGTAAGAAGAAAAGGTAGCGGGAGCGACTCCGGCGATGCGAAGCCGCACCAGTGGGTTCAATAGACTCGCAGGAAAGTTGCGAAGCCAGTGGCGAAGTGAAAAGGGTGATGATTGAACGGCGACGACAAATTTTGCCGTTGCCCGAGAGGCGATCGGCGGCGAGTAGAACCGAAAGGAGGAGGAACCATGGCGCCGGTGGCGGCTCATATAGGATGGGGAAGGTGGCGAGACGTGGGATGGACCCCCACGGGCCCGGCCCCGACGGCGACACGCGGCCGGCCGGCCCCGGGCGTCGCCGGCGCGCGGCGCGGCACGCGCGGCCGGTCCCCACGCGTGAGCAGGGGCAGAGTACCCCCTAGTACTGTAGCTGAGCTCACCCTCCCCTGAATCTTTTCTCTAAATTACCTTTTATTATGTGAATAAAGTTGAAAAATCACCAACATAAAAGTTGCAGAAAATTTTATGTTCAACAGCTTTTGTTTTTATACCTCATCCAAATTTTGAATAATTTTTGAATAATTTAAAAGGGGGTAATTTGCCCTTTTTAAATCCATTTCAAATTCAATTGAAAACTCAAAACTTTTCTTAACAACTTGAAAATACCCAAATATAAAAGTTGTCCTATTAATCAATCCCTACCACTTTCATTAAAGGATTTTTGTCAGATTCTTGATAATTTTTGATATAGCATTTCAATTTCAAATTTCAAAACACTCATTGGAGTTTATTTTGAAATCTCACTCCATAACATCAAAATCACCAAATACAAAAGTTGTTTAACTTAAAAATCCTTACAACGTTCATTAAAGTAGTTTTCCCCAATTCTTGATAGTTTTTGAATTGGCATTTTAAATTTGAATAAACAAACACTAATTGGGTTTTAATTTAAATTTCCACTGGTAAACTTTAAAATCTCTAAACATGAAAGTTGTTCCATTTTACAAGGGCTAAAACTTTTATTAAAAGACCATCCTCAGATTCCTACTAGTCTTCGGATTTGTATTTCAAGTTTAAACTTTAAAACCTAGATTAACATTTTATTTGAAATTATTTTTAATAACTTCAAGATTGCCCAAAATAGAAGTTGCTCAAATTTTAAAGATTCACAACTTTTGTTTAAGGCCCAACCCCTAATTATGCTTAGTTTTTGATTTAGAGTTTTAGGCCCGCTTTAGGGTTTATAATTGACTTTCTTTTTATTTCCCAATTTAATTTAGATAATTGCATACAAACCCAAACATTCACATAATAAATCACCCTCAAACACTTATGCATAATCACATGTTGAAACAAAAATTATTTTTGTTAATGCATAGTAAATAAAAAAAATGAGTTTATGCAGGATGATTTACATGCAATGATGATGACATAACAGGTTTTAATTAACCGTAACACCAGAGGTGTTACAGGCACTCCGCCCTCGGGAGGGTCGAACTGCAGTAGTGTAACTTTCCGGCGATCCTATATGCATGTGTGCACATGTAAGAAATGAAAATGCACCTGAAATGCAAGCTATACTGTCAACGGAATGCCGGTGATAGTCTACCGAGGGATATGCCCAAGGTAGTAGATTGATCGGTGAAGGTGCGCCTGAGACGAGCAAGAGTTACGTTGGAAGCGTGAGACACGAGATTTATACAGGTTCAGGCTGCCGCGAGGCATAATACCCTACGTCCTGTGTGTTGCTGTATTGTATTGCTGGTAGATGAGTTTTGTTGAGGGGATCCCCTGCCCGCCTTATATAGTCCGGGGGGCAGGGTTACAAGTTGGTTTTATCATATATATCTGATTACAATCCTATCCGAACAAGGAAACTAATCGGCTAGATATTATTAGGAAAGCTATTTCTTAACCGCCAAGTCTTCATACCGGCGGATATACGTGATCTTCTGGAGAACGTGTAGACGACGCGTCCTTGGCAGTCCGGGCCTGATCGGATGTTCTGGCCCATGTAGTGCCGTGCGGGTATACGAGTTTATACCCCCACCGCTAGTCCCCGAGCACCTTGCATTCGTCAGGAGGTGCAAACCTTCAGAGTTGCTTGACCAGACGGATGTAAGGAGCTCAGAAAAAATTTGAAAAAGCCTTCTCTTTGGTGAAGTGTATCCACTTTTGGTTCTTCAGGAACAATACCTTCACCGTTAGGTGAAGTGTATCCACTTAGTCTCCGAGCCTGATAGTAGGTGACGCAGGCACGTAGTGTCAGGGTCAAAGTCTTTATTCTTTGTGATCATGTGAAGCATTGACGAAATCCCCTAGCACCTCCTATGCTCGGAAAACGTTGGCGAAGCGACGAAACCTCCGAGCAGTTTGATGCTCGGAAGCGCTAACGTAGCGATGACGAAGTCCCCGAGCACCTCCTGTGCTCGGAAATATTGGCGAAGCGATGAAGCCCTGAGCAGACCCAATACTCGGAAGTGCTGACGTAGTAACGACGAAGTCCCCGAGCACCTCCTATGCTCGGAATTATTGGCGAAGCGACGAAGCCCCCGAGCAGACCCAATGCTCGGAAGTGCTGACATAGCAATGACGAAGTCCCCGAGCACCTCCTGTGCTCGGAAATATTGGCGAAGTGACAAAGCCCCCCAGCAGACCCAATACTCGGAAGTGCTGACGTAGTAACGACGAAGTCCCCGAGCACCTCCTGTGCTCGGAATTATTGGGGAAGCGACGAAGCTCCCGAGCAGACCCAGTGCTCGGAAGCGCTGACGTAGCGATGACGAAGTCCCCGAGCACCTCATGTGCTCGGAAATATTGGCGAAGCGACGAAGCCCCGAGCATGCCCAATACTTGGAAGTGCTAACGTAGTAACGACGAAGTCCCCGAGCACCTCCTGTGCTCGGAATTATTGGCGAAGCTACGAAGCCCCGAGCAGACCCAGTGCTCGGAAGCGCTGACGTAGTAACGACAAAGTCCCCGAGCACCTCCTGTGCTGGGAAATATTGGCGAAGCGACAAATCCTCCGAGCAGTTCAGTGCTCGGAAGCGCTGACGTAATAATGACGAAATCCCCGAGCACCTCCTGTGCTCGGAAATATTGGCGAAGCGACGAATCCTCCGAGCAGTTCAGTGCTCGGAAGTGCTGACGTAGTAACGATGAAGTCCCCGATCACGTCCTGTGCTCGGAAATATTGGCGAAGCGACGAATCCTCTGAGCAGACCTAGTGCTCGGAAGCGCTGACGTAGTAACGACGAAGTCCCCGAGCACATCCTGTGCTCGGAAATATTGGCGAAGCGACGAATCCTCTGAGCAGTTCAGTGCTCGGAAGTGGTGACGTAGTAACGACGAAGTCCTCGAGCACCTCCTGTACTCGGAAATATTGGCGAGATGACAAAGTAGCCAAACAGATCCACTTTGCGGAAACTCTTAAGCATCCTGTGAGCCTTATGCAGTAAGCCGAACCGTCACACTTCCCTTTTTAAAGACTTGGCCTCAGATGAAACGATTCGTCTTCCCTATCGCGCCAACGCTCAATAGCCATTCAAACAACCAGTTACACCCAGCCCTAGCCGCCGCCATCTAGGGTTTCGAAGATCCTTGATCCATAGACTCGAATCTGCCGAAATCTCTTCAATTCAACCTTCCAACAGCCCAGACCTACAACCAATTTGAAGAAATGGCGCCCAGGAAAAGTATGCGCGTACCCTCGAAGAAGGGGAAGGAGCCGCAGCCTGGAGAACTCCGCCTAGATAAAGAGTGGCAACCGTCCACCATGACGGAAAAAGCCATTTTGAAGTTGGTGGCAAAAGGGCTCCTGCCAAACCGTGCTACCACCGGATGGAGGCCATCAGGAGTTGAGCCGTACCCCATGCCCAACACCGACGAGATAACCGTCTTTGCCGACTACTTCCTCCGCGGGTTTGGTGTTCTTTGCCATCCCTTTCTTCGCCAACTCCTTGACTATTACGAGATTTCACTATGCCATTTACATCCTAACTCCATCTTCGTAATTTCTATTTTCATCCACTTTTGTGAAGCCTTCGCCGGAATTCTTCCTCATTTTAATCTATTTCGCCACATGTATATTCTTGTAAAATTGAGCGGCGGGGATCTTGGATCGCCGGGGGGAGTATACCTCAAACTCCGGGACGGCATGTCCGCCCATTATCTTTCTATCCCCCTCAACACTAGTCTTCGTGATTGGAACAAGAGGTGGTTCTATCTGCCAAATCAAGATCCTCCTGTTCGGTGTGCCGTGGAGCAGATACCAGAGAGAAAACCGAGCTGGTCAGCGAGGCCAACATCCGATCAGATGGATCAAGTAAACGAGTTATTGGAAATACTGAAGGGCATGAATCTGAATGGGGTTGGAGTTGCCGCCAACTTCGTGAGGCGTCGAGTTCAACCCTGTAAAGAGAGAATTCATCCTGCGTATGAATGGGTTGGCGAAACTGATCCGACCAGAGAGGTGCTCGATCAGATGTCATCCACTGAAGCTATGATAAGGCTGAAGAAGCTGTTCGACAACAAAGCGCCTATCAACAACCGAGGACAGTAGAAGGCACTGCACATTGCAAATCCACCACCCGAGGTACGCCTTTGTAGATTTCTTTCTTTACGTCCTCTGTCATAATGTTGATACTTTGCATCTTATTTAATTTGTTGAAGATACATGGCCAGGACCGGAAAGCCTACTTCTCGGAGGTGCCCAGTGCGGAGTGGCCCGAAGGAGTTGACCCTCGACACCGCTACCAACCCGGTAGCGAAGACGAAGACTTCGCAGAGCCCTCTGATAACGAAGCTGAAGCCGATGAAGAGGAAGAGGACTAGGAGACCCCTTCTCAACGGGAAGCTCGTGGTAAGCAACCCATGCCTGATAAAGCTGGATCGTCGAGCAGAGTCCGGGGACCTGAGAGGCCGGTGAAGCTGTCCGAGGAGCGAGCCCGTCGCCAGGCGGTGATCCCGAGCTCGAGTGATGACGACGGACCGCCGCCGAAACGTCAAAAAGTGGAATTCCCACCGACCAAGAAACTCAGTGATGAGGAGGGGACTTCTGGTCTGAAAAGAAGCTTCGCACGAAAACGTCGCCCCTCAGAACTGTGAGTACCTATGTCTTCTTCTTGCTGCCTTTTGCTAATCGGTATGCGCGGTTATATGAAGTCCGTATTATTATCCAGGGACCCTTCAGCTGAGGACGTCAAGAAGGTGACCAGTGGAGAAGCTGGTGGTGGTGCATCGCTAGAGACAACGATGAAAGAGGTGTTGCCGCAAGTTGGCCTTCCGACCAAGAGTCGCCGAAGACGCCACCAGACCAGGAGCTGAATTTGGGCGTGTATGAGCAGGCGCCACCATCCGACCAACCTCGCGAAGCGACTCCACCGCCATCGACCCCGCCCTCAATGCAGGATACGGAAGAGCAGTCTGAGGACGTCGGAAGAGGCCATTCTTCAAGCCAGTGCTCGCCCACTGGTTCTGACCAGGGAGCAAACACGCAGACCGGCGGCCCCTCTTTCGGAGGAGCACCAGGGTCAGGCCAGGAGATCCCTGAGCAACCACCAGCAGGCGCTGCTCCTCCGGAGCACGACGTCGAGGAGATCACCCGTCAGGCTACGGGTGGGGCTCCGCCGGTGGTGCTCAGAACTTTCAGGCAATTCGGCGATCAATATGCCGTCGTCGTGGAGGAAGGAGCGGCGGACGAAGAGCTGGAGGCCTTAAAGGCAGATATCACAAGTACCCGTTCCGATCTCCGAAACATGCTCCGCCGTCTGGGGCAGTTGTCTTCACGAGTTCAGGTAACTGTACCCTTCTTGAATTTGCTTGAGGTTTTTTTGCTTGCTCTTTCGTCATGCTCTGTCTTTGCCGATCAGGCCGTACATGATACGGCCGAAGATTGACGAAAATCCCTGCAATGCACAGCTGGTCTCGCGGTGGTGAACGCTAGGCTGGAGAAGGAAAATGCTCGTCTGGAGAAAGCGATGGAAGACCTCCGTGAGCAGCGCGATACGTTGCATTTGCACTGCAATGATTTGATGGAGGCCGAACAGAAGCTTCTGCAGGATAAAAAAGGTATGGAGACCGTTATGGCTCTAGTTATTGTATCCTAGCTCTTTCTTATTGCTAAGCTTCGAAGTCTTTGACTGGCAGATCTGTCCGATGTGCTGGAGGGAGCCGCACGCTGAGGTACATGCGTCTTCAGACGTCCACCCATGCCTAATTTACTTTTTTAGGGGAATGCTGATCCGTCATCCTTCTTGATACAGTTAAAGAGCTGGAAGATGAAGTGTCCATGCTATAGGAAGCTGCTCGGAGGAACGAAGAGGCACGCTTGGGTGAGTTTCTTCTGCTTGTAGGATGCTTCATTGCCTCTTGTTGAGACTTCTGATTTTTGCCTTTTGTCGTGAACAGATACTGATCGGAGGACCCGAGCACAGATGAATGATCTGTCGCAGCACCTTGAAGCTGCCGAGAGCCGCTATGACGCCATGGCGGCAAGGTATCAAACCAGTCTTGGACATCATTGAGTATGCTCGAGCCGACCCTCCTGCAGAAGTGCCAGAGCCTTTTGACATTATTCGTCGTAGTCGCGAAGCGCTGCGGCACTTCAAGGCCTTCTGTACTGACGTGGCGGAGAACGCTGCAGCTCACGTGCTCGGCGTGGTGTGCTCCCATTACCCTGGCGTGAACAATGACAGGGTGAAGGGAGGTTACGCCCGTGGCACCACCGAGCAGCAGGAAGATCAACTAGAGGAGGAGGCGAAGCCCGCAGCGGAACTCTTGGCAGCGGATGTGCAGTTGTTTCCCACAGAGAACACTCGAAGATGCCTACAAGGAAATTGTAGATTGCTTGTGCAACAAACGCTAGCTAATGTGATCGGAAGTCGTATTGTGTAAAAACCGCTCCGGGTGAAGTTCGTGTAAATTTGCTTTTGCTCTTATAGCGTTAGTCGAGTTTTCGGCGCGTAGTAGCCGTGGAGTACTTCGAACGCTCTCGAGGCGTGTTTTCTTTGGTTGATCAGCAGAAAGCCAGAGCGTGCAGCTCATTAGAGTGATCGACGACTGGTGCCCGTTCCTTTCGACGGGGCTTTTGGAGACAAGATATGGCCCAGAAAAGGTACTTTGGTTAGCCAAAACTCACACTTGCTAAACTTAGCATATAGCTTATGCTCTCTGAGTCTAGTCAAAACTATCCTCAAATGTTCAGCATGATCCTCCATGTTCTTAGAATAAATCAGAATGTCATCAATAAAGACTACCACAAATTTATCCAACTCCAATTCATTAGATACATGAAATGTGCAGGAGCATTGGTTAACCCAAAAGACATAACCAAATACTCGTACAGCCCATACCGAGTGGAGAAAGCCGTCTTGGGAATATCTTGTGGCCTAATCTTAATTTGATGATACCCAGATCTCAGATCAATCTTGGAGAAAACCTTAGCCTTGGACAATTGATCAAACAAGATATCAATACGAGGTAAAGGATACTTGTTCTTAATCGTCACAGCATTAAGTGGCTTGTAGTCCACACACATACGCAAAGTTTCATCTTTCTTCTTCACAAAGATAGTAGGACAGCCCCACGGAGAAGGAACTAGGGCGAGTGAACCCCTTGTCCAATAACTCCTGGAGTTGTTTCTTAAGCTCAGCTAACTCATGTAGTGGCATTCTGTATGGCCTCCGAGAGATAGGTGCTGTTCTGGGAATAAGTTCTATCGCAAACTCCACATCCCGGTCAGGAGGAATGTCCAGGAAGATCGTCTGGAAAGACATCAGGAAATTCACACACTACAGGGATATCACGAAGGGTTGCAGCCCCAACCGCAAAACAGAGACTAAAAAGATCTCCCCTACGGGGCAAATAAACCTGAAAGGTGCCTTCACCCTGTGGTTCCCTTAATGTCAACATCCGGTTGGGAATATTTATAACCATATCCCACTGTTTCATCCAACACGCCCCTAGAATAACATCCAGTCCTAACCCAGGCAACACAATGAGACTACTGACAAATACCCTGCCACCAATCTCAATGGCCACACTTTCGACACACTGACGAGTACAAATTTCAGCCCTAGCTGAAGTTATCCGGAAACTATAGTTCAATTCAACAATTGGAAATGCATGCTTTTGTGCAAATGCTTGACTCACAAAAGAATGTGATGATCCTGAGTCAAACAAAACAATAGCAGGATGTTGGTTGAGGACAATAGCGAGCGAGATGCCCCTGTTGACCACAATTAAAACACGGCCCCAAACCTTGGTTGGTTTTTACCTGAACAGTATTGCCTGGAGGAGCATTGTTCTTGTTCAAAGGTACAGTGAAACCCTTCTTAAAGCGCTGCGGTGCAGATTGCTGCTTGTTGGGAGGAGGCCTGAACTTTGCTCCAGGAACAGCCGGATGATAAGCCGGGCGATTTGCCACAGCACGACCTGCTGCTGGAGCCCTTCGCTGAGAAGAGCCTCCTTCCAAAGGCCTCTTGCCTCCCTTGGAAGCAGTGTGCAGATTGTTCTGTTTCTCCTGGATGAAAGCATCACTGATAAACTCATTGAAAGTTGTACGAGTGTTGTTAGCTAAAGTCTTCATGAGCTTGGTGTTAAGGCCTCTCTTGAAAGTTTCAATCTTCTTTTCATCGGTGTCCACTATCCAAGGAGCATACCTTGACAGATTGTTGAAAGCATGATGGTACTGAGTAAGGGTCTTGGTATCCTGGGCAAGCTGCATGAACTCATTAACCTTCATCTTGATCAACCCAGCGGGAATGAAATGACCCCTGAAATCCTTAGTAAACTGCTCCCATGTGATATTAGCAACCACAGGATAGGCGGTCTTGCAATTTGTCCACCACATCCCTGCAGGTCCTTGCAGCAAGAGAGCAGCAAAACTAGCCTCCATGGTTTCGGTCAACCTCAGCACTGAGAACGACTGCTCGATTGTGTTCAACCACTCATCTGCCTCCAATGGTTCAACAGCCTGTTTGAACACTGGTGGCTTGGTGTCCAAGAAGTCCTTGTAATCACTGTACTGGCCTTCATCATTTCCACGACGCCCATCTCGGTTGCGATTGTTGTTATTGTTGTTGTTGGCAACCACCTGTTGCAGGATAGCCTGCTGAGTATCCAGGAACTGAGCAAAAATCTGCTCTTGCGTGCGTGGTGGAGGCGGCGGTAACTCCTCATCCTCACGCTCATTTCCACCACCACTACCCGACCCATGACGGCGGGTTTGAGGCGCCATCTGCAGTAAACACAACAACCATTGTTGAGTGTTAGTCATGCAAACGATAACCGAAAAATCATGCCCAGAGGATATCAATGATTATTTTTGATAACATACAAATGGCATGATAATTCAATAACCATCTCACAACCACACAATAATAAGGTGCAACAAAGAAAAATTCTTCGCGAACCGCACAACGATCATTACTCAATTAAAAGTCTGATGGTTCAAGCCTTGAACATACAAGGTTTAAACATTACAAGTCCAGCCCAACCATTTAGGGTACATCAAAGTATTTGATCACAAAAGAGTACCAATATGGCAAGTGCACTAGAAAGAGCTACTCATCGTGGTCACTGTTCATACTGGACACGTTCCCACCAAAGTCATCACTCTCGTCGATAGGCACTATCTCCTCAGGGTCTTCTTCTTCTCCTTCCGAACTTGCCTCACCATCATCAGCTGCTACGAAGATCTCAGGACCGATCTCTGCTGCACCTGGATGGTGAAACGGATCCACACAGTTGTTCAGACGATGAACATCCTGCTGCAGCTCCCAGACCTGCTGCTGACTCGCACGCAACTCGCGCAAAAAGTCATCTCGCTGATGTGCCAGGTTCATATTGCGATTACCAAGCTGACGACGAAAGTCCGCATTCTGCCTCTCAAGCTCAGTAACACGGCGATCAGCTGCCATCAAAGCACCAGTGCATCGTAGCAACTCATTGCGACAGGCGGTAAGAGCTGCCACCTGATCGTCTGCGCTGCGACGAGCAATGCGTGCAAACTCTTCCGCTTCCAGCCTCTTCTCAACAGCTTGATGCAGGGCGTCAATACACTGCATCCAACCATCCCTAGTGGCAAAGTGCATATTCAGGACAGCAAACATAGCACTCATAGGAGCCCCAGTGCTATGAGCACGCTCATATCTGCCTCGCACCAAAGGAGCTTGGCTAGACTGAGCCCACTCATCCTGTGAAGCATCTGCCCTCTTGTTGAACCTGGTGCAAATCTCCATCAACATCTCGAAGGCTGCAAACTGGGCACCACCCCATGGCGTCTTCATGTCTACCTCGACTTTGAACTCGGGCAAAGACCAATCCCCTTCAAGAGCAGGAATTTCCACCCAAACATCAAACCAAGGCTGCACCATGGTCTCTGCTGGCTTCCAGAAATACAGTGGCGGTTCTGGATACCCCATTGACTCCAACAACCTCCACAGCACAGTGGGTGTGCCAAACTGCTCCAGAAACTGACCACTCTACGGCGCACCTTCAGCTGCCATCTGGTACAATGCAATATCTTGCAGCATTAGAATAAGACAGGATAGCACCAATTTATTACAGGGAAGGGAACAATACAGAAATTTTAAATTAATTTCATGATCATGATGCATGCACGTGCCAATGACCTCACACATTATCATTTAATTAACTAACGTTATAGTCGGTGGCATCCCCACGTGCTCTCATATACGTAACTGGTCGTACTACATGTTTTGCGTGGTTAGTGTACCTACAGAAGATTCATTTCAGCCCATTCCCCAATGTATGCATGGCAATAAGAAGCACTTTTTGCCGAAAATGCTCCCGTGAGCACTTGCGACCCCGAAAGTAATTACTCCCCAATACTTCCATAAGTACATATATGAACCACATGTACTTACTTCAGTAACCATAAGCACTCCTCATAGATCGACGGTTGTTCGATCGTACACTCACATCTCACCTTACCTCATGCGAAGTGGCCGGTATAAATCATCAGCCCAAGAAGCAATAAGAAGCCGCAATGTCACATATATCCGCGCAATAAAACCAAATGAACCACAAATAAAAACATGATGCAATTCCCCAGTTAGTACTTACATAAACCACCTAATTACCACATATACACATATAGGGCTATAGGACTTGGTCATTGGTACTCATAATTTTTGCACTCGGTTTAGATCACCTACACCCAACTAATAATTGTCAAATAATTTTCAAAACTCCAAAACCATTTTTGTTTTCAAATAGTCAAGTGATGGTGTATGCTGAATTATGCTCTGGTACCAGCTGTCACAGAACCGACCAATTTATACGAGCACAAGTACGACGATCGCCAATTTAGTAGCAATCAAGTCACACTTGAGCCAATATAAACCCGGTAGTCCGGAAATCTCGAAGGATTTCAAACATTTTAAACAGAACATACCCCAAGGATCTTACAAATTCAGCAACAACCCATCACATGATACATAAGTTCACAACCGAATTAAAACATCAGAGTACAACATAGTCTTTTACATAAATGTAACAGTAGCAGAAATCAACATAGTTTTGAAACAACGTAGTTCACATACGAGTACCACCAGCTGACCATGTCACAGCATCTTACAAAAGCTAAAGATGGATAACGACCTTGCCCCAGGTCTAATCTTCTTCGCCCGCAGGGGTGAAGCAGTTCTTGCAATAAGCATAGTAGACCACTCCTTCTGCAACAATGGGAATAAAACCCTGAGTACTCAATTGTACTCAGCTAGACTTACCCGACAGGAAGTAAATAAAAAGACTCTCAAAGATATGCAGGCTTATTTGGTGGAGCTCAGAGGATATCAACATTTTGCATAAGAAGCATTACTACAGTAGTTCCTCAACTTATAAATTTTAGATATAGTTTAGCTTCGATTTCAGTTAAGCAATTAAGCTAAGGTTTGCAGCTATACTAAACAATCACTTGATATTATAGCAAACAATACAACCATATGATTTCCGATATCCATAGATATCAACTTCATCTCACCATAATCAATATGTTCAAGTTATTAGCCTCTACCTCACCAGAAGATCAGTTCAGTTTCTCACTAACCAGGAGAGATGGCGATTCGAATCGATTGTACCAGCTGGCAAACATGCCAATCACAAACCCTATCAGCCTGATTAGTGGCTTCTTGGGTCACCGTTAGATCTTTCTGAGTCATATTATATCGCGAGCTTGGCGGGGGCCATATTCTCGGAGACAAACCCACTCACAGGAAGTGTAGGTCCCTGACCTGACTATGGCAAAATGGTGTCTCCGCACATCCTTCCTACCTCCAGAATATGTCTATCTATGTCACACCAATTCTCGGCTCAGAAAGAACTACTCGGCTTCGCGGTCAGAACGACTTATCTGGCCAGCTATGTGACGATGTCCTTCAATCTCAACTGATGTCTGGTGGCCTCAGTCCTAATCGGCCGCAAGCAGCACCGAAGACACCATGACCTCAACTATGTCATGCGGCTCCCCGCTACCTAGCCTTGATTCTCTCATTATCATTGTGTCATGGTGGCACATATAGTCAACCATGTAAAATCCATCCCCATCATCATTAGTCACCACCTATGCTCGCGAAGGATAGGAAATCCCTCGGCTTCTATCGGTCTAAGCATGGCTAAGCATAAGATCGAACCCATCCCTTGTCTAGTAATATTTTCAGAATAGTAGACAAGTGGACAAGGTATAAATGTAGCAACGGTATCAATTCAACTCTTATACTTAAGTGCACAATCATACGATTTAATAAAGACCAGTGCATTTATATAAAAAGAGATAGGTGGAGGCTTAGGGATGCTCCGGGGTTTTCCTTTCACAAAGTTAGATGGCTGATGGTCAGTGCACTCCGGCAGTTCAGTTTCCTCCTCGGCCTCGGGAGCTTCCGGCACCTCGATCTCCGGGGGGCACTCCTTCCTCCGGCGGATCGAATTGCAGCAGTGTAACTCCTCCTGGCGATCCTGTATGCATGATATGCATATATGAACTGAGAATGCACATGGAATGCAATATAGAGATGCACAACTCGAACCATGAGATGCATTAGACAACATGTGAGCATCTAAATAATTTATCAAACATTTACTGAGTATGTGCATATTTCTTCTCTAAACAACAACACATACTCACCCTTCTTAAGCAAGCTATAGAACAATTTCTCGTCTTACGTAAGAGGTCTACAACCTGTACTAACAATTAATTTGAATCAAACTTCCCTACCACACCCACCTTTTAACTAATAACCACAAATAAAGCATATAAGCAAAGACATTTGACCTACCTGCCC
Organism: Eremochloa ophiuroides; assembly: GCA_038502445.1. Classification (NCBI taxonomy): domain Eukaryota; kingdom Viridiplantae; phylum Streptophyta; class Magnoliopsida; order Poales; family Poaceae; genus Eremochloa; species Eremochloa ophiuroides. Next base: position 31,650,180 of record JAHLJS010000006.1, on the reverse strand, counting down.
TACACATGAACAAGATCAACCCCAAAGTGTCTAGCAAGGTTACCAAGCTGGAGCATCACAGAAATGCATGAAAACATCTTCTAACCAATTATTACTCAATTAAAAATAATTAAACAAGCACTAGCTTATAACTGGACCCTTTATTTGCTGTGCCCAGAAAATTCTAGAAAAATTACAGTAGATAACACACTCCCATATTAGGCTACTGGAAAAATTTCAAGTCATTTGCACAGATATAACATGCTACACAAAAATGACAAGCAGACAACCATTTAAGCAATGGAAAATACTTACTACAGTGAAAAGTATCAAACAACAGATTTCTCATTTTTTTAGCTTCTTTATCACAAAACAAGTCTCAGAAAAATATTCATAGCCATAACTTATCTACACTAAGCATGGTGAATTTATCAAAAAGATAGCATGAAAGGCATGTTACACTTGACATCATATAAATAACAGTAACCAACCAGCAAACATATTTTTACTAGATCCTACTACTCTAAACAAGATTAATGCAAGTGGAATCACATTTTTAGCATATTCCTATAATTAGTTATGCATTTATCAAGTTTACAAGCATATAACAGATTAATTATAACTGCACAGAAAAGTTACCACAAAGTCATATTTCATATTTTTCATGTATAGAGCTTAGAAATACAAACCTAACAAAATTTGGTTCACCTCATTTGGACACTTATAGCTCCAGATATGAATTTTAGAAGATTTACAAAAATTTCTGAAAATTCATTCTCTTTTTCCTTTAAAACGAACCCGACTCAAAACGCTACACACACCCGGTTCAGTGCACCAGAAGCGCACCAGAGCAACTGACCGGTGGGCTCCCTAGTCAAACCGGTCCCACGCGTCAGAGAGAGCGAGGGAGAGCCGCCGGCGCTGACCGGCAATATCTCGCCGACGGCAAGGTCACCGGCGACACTGAGAACACCTACGTGCTCCTGGGAACAAGACGAACCCAACGGACTAAGCCTCAAGACCTAACCCTTACCGGAGCAAGCTCAACGGCGGCAATGGCGGATGGCGGAGCTCCGGCGAGCGCGCGCCGACGGATTCCGGCGTTCACCGGCGAAACTGTGCTTCGTTCCATGAACACTAGATCCAAACGAAGCTAAGTGCATGAAGAATTGGACTATGGAGCTCGGACGCGCACCAACCGCACGTGCATGGCGGCACGGCGGCGAGCAGAGCCATGGCGGGGCCGTGTTCCGACGAGCCTACGTGACGAAAGGCCCAACCAACTCCTCAGACCTAAACCGCAACCCAAGAAGACTTAGAGACAAAGCAAAACGGGGAGGAACGGCTACGGGAAGACGCTGGTCGTCGCGAGCAGAGAGCTCGGCGGCGTTCCGGCAACGGCGCGGCGGCGAGGAGCTTGCTACGGCTATACCTTTGGTCGACTCGGCCTGGAAAGGGGTCGAGGATGTAGAGCAGAGAGTGGTGGAGCTATGGTGGAGGTGGAGCGGTCGGAGACGGTGCGGTGGCGGTGGATTTCACCGCAAAGCCGACTCGGTGGCCATGGCGACGGCGGAGCAAAGGAGAGGGAGAAACGAGAGAACGAGAGAGGGAGGGAGTGAATGGAGCGGCCATGGGACAGGGTGGAGTGTCGCCTTCGGCTTTGCAGGGCGACGGCAGGCGGATGCCGGCGTACGGCGCCACCTGGCGACGAATCGCTGCGGCGGCCACGTCGGCCCCTCGCCGATTCAAACTGAATCGGCTGATTCAGTTCAGGAAGTAGAGTCTGAAACCCGGTTTTGATCGAGCCATAACTCGCGATCTAGGGCGTTTCAGCGAAAACTTCACTAATATGGGTCAAAGAGCTACACGAGTACTCCAATCCATATTAGAACACCTTCAACTGAAACGGCTTGGTTTGAGAGATATGGATCGAAGAACACAGGTACTTTGAAACTGTTTTCAGCTTTAGACTTAGCAAATTTCAGCAACTCCAAAGCAGCCCCAAATCTGCATAATTTCACAATTTTGACCACCTTACACCCATTTTCATGAGTTGACCCAAAAATAAAGTTTGTTGCTTATAAAATTCTACACAACTTTGATTAAGGGTGCTCTGACATGCAAAGTCTCTAAATTAACTTTCTTATTTGGTCAAACAAAATAGGTTTAGGAGGGCTTTCTAGTCAACTATGAGCTAGAGGGGTATTTTGGGGATTTCACCAATATGAACATTGTTCCAAATGTTAACCCAAATATGTTTAAGTCATCTAGAATAGTAAACAAGCATCACATTTGCATGCTAACACATCTATGGCATTGTAAGCATATAAGCAAACATATAGCATATAAAGGAATGTAAATCAAATCAAATGGTGATGATGCATGAAATGACATGATCAATGCTTGATGTCATGCAAATGCAAATATGAAAATAGTAACTAACAATAGGGTGTTACAGAAATCTCGGGTCGGCGACGGAGATGTCATGGTTGGTGACGGAATTGACGCGTCTGGCGACGAGCGTTTGCTCCCTCTTCGACTCCATGGCTATGCGGCCAGCAATGATTGTGGAGACCGTTCAATGAGCTTCAGTGTAGCCTGGAGGCAGGTCGTTATTGTCATCGCGCTTGTCTTTCTCGGACTCTATGCGAGCCTTCTTCTTTTCTTCTTCTTGAAATGCCCTGGAGAAACCATAGCATTCTCTCATGGTATGCTTGTGGAACTTGTGGACGGGGCATTGACTGTCAAGGAGCTTATCGTAGGCCTCTTCATAATTGCGCTTTGGAGCTGGTCGGACGTTGTAGATCTGGTAATGGCGACGCCTTTATCCAGCCCTGGAGCCTTCCGGCTCATCGTGGCGACGTCGATCGGAGCGGTGCTGGTCGCGGTGATCACACTCGCCTGCGGCGGTGGTCCTGCCGTGTTCCTCGGTCATCATGGCGCCGATCAGATTGGCGGTCGGCGTCCTCGTGGCGTGGACTGTCGAGGAAGTGGAGGCGGCTATGGATGGAGTGGCGGGCCGCCTCGCTCCTCTCGGCGTACTTGTTGGCGATGCGCAGCATCTCGGCGATGGAGTCTGGTCTGCTGCGGTATAGTTTTCTCTGGAGCTCCTCATCAGGCCACGTATGAAAGTGGAGATGGCCTCAGCATCCGTGACGCCCGGAATGTTGTTTCTGGTCTCTGAGAAGTGCCGGATATAATCCCGCAACGATTCCCGTGACGCCTTCTGGAGCTTCTCAAGATCGAACTTTGTGCCTGTCTGCTTCCAGGTGGCGCTGTAGTTGTTGATGAACTGCTCCCTCAGCTGGTCGCAAGTGTTGATGGAGTTCGGCTTTAGGCTCAGCAGCCAATTATTGGCGGATGCATTGGGCATAACGGGCAAGTAATTCGCCATGACGTCGGAGTTTCCCCCGGCAGCCTTGACCGCGATCTCATAGACGGTAAGCCACTTGGTGGGATCAGCGGTGCCGTTGTAGGTCTTGACGCCGATGACCTTGAAGTTCGGCGGCCAGCATACCGCCTGGAGCTCTGCCATGAAGGGGAGTCTAGGAGCGTTTTTGTCGTTGACCAGAGGGCCGTGCGCTTCATCATACTCCTTGCGGCACTCAGTCTCTGCTGAGTGTCTAGCCTCCCTCCGATTCTCGATGCGCCCCCGGAGATCTCTGGTCTTCAATTTTTCACAGAGGTCGGACTGATTCACCTCTGGTCTCCATCTTGGCGATGACGTCTTCGGCCGCCACGGGAATGACCACCATCGTCATGAATAATCTCGGTGGTCGACGCAGTGGAATGCGATGGAGGTGGTAGCTGGCGTTCTTCGTTGATCTGGACTTGGGCTGCCTGGAGGTAAGCCGTAAGGTGCTCCACTTCAGGAGTCGGGGCCAGCCTTTTGGCCTTCACTATCGCGACGGCGACGTTTACACTTGGGGTCTTCTAGACCTGGTGTTTCCCGACCAGATCAAATTCTGGCTCCAAATTCCGCACGGTGCCCTTCCTTGCCTCAGCTTGCTGCTCGCGACGCCGTCTTCGGTTGGCGTTTCTCCCCTCGCGAGCTGCTCGGGCTTCTTCAGTTTCGTTCGGGGGAGGAGCGCTGTCGTTGCTAATGACTAGGACGGGCTCGCCGATGAACCGACCAGTGGGAGGAGGCAGATCAGTGAGATCGCCGCCTTCAGCGTCGTCGTTGTCGGAGCGGTCGTTGTCGGCGATGATGAAGTTGGAGCTGGTGCCGACGTGATCGGGAGAGGTGTGGTCAGAGGAGCGCAGTAGATGTGCGAAACTGGAGGCCGCGTTCTGCAGACCGAATGGCATATAGTCACTCGGGAGATCGTGGTCGGTGGCCCTCGGAACCGTGACTGCTCGGGGTTGCAGCTCGACGACGCGTCCCTGAGGAGTGACGGTGATGGCCAGAGTCATGTCCTGGCGGAGCGGGGAAGGTCGTCGCGCTGTTGATGGGCGCTGAAGGCGGTCTGCGGTCGACTCCAAGATCTGGAGACTCTCCGACAGGTGTTGGGAGATCCGATCTATGGATCTGATCAGGTAGTCGTTGTCGATGGTCTTCCGGACGTAGCGTGGCAGCTTTCTTGCCGGGACGGAGGTTGCTGGAGAAGTCGGAGTAGATGCGATCTGGGCCGCATCCAGGATCTTTCCTTCACCGTCGGGACCGATGATCCAGGTGATGGATCCCACCGTAAAGATCTGGCCCGACGTTGGGAGCTCGATGGAGCTTGAAAAGATCAACTTATTCGCCATGGATCAGGAAGCACACCCCCTACCTGGCGCGCCAACTATCGACAGAATGCCAATGGTAGTCTACCGAGGGGTATGCCCAAGGTAGTATATTGATCGGTGAAGGTGCGCCTGAGACGAGCAAGAGTTACGCTGGAAGCGTGAGACATAAGATCTATACATGTTCAGGCCACCGCGAGGCGTAATACCCTACGTCCTGTGTGTTGCTGTATTGTATTGCTGGTAGATGAGTTTTGTTAGGGGATCCCCTGCCCGCCTTATATAGTCCGGGGGGCAGGGTTACAAGTCGGTTGTACCATGTATATCAGATTACAATCCTAGCCGAACAAGGAAACTAGTCGGCTAGATATTAGGAAAGCTATTTCTTAATCGCCAAGTCTTCGTACCGGCGGATATACGTGATCTTCTGGAGAACGTGTAGACGACGCGTCCTTGGCAGTCCGAGCCTGAATGGATGTTCTGGCCCATGTAGTGCCGTGCGGGTATATGGGTTTATACCCCCACATATACCGAAAGAGTAGTGCTCATGTGTTGCATTTAGACAACATATGATCATCAATTTATATTCCAAACAATTTACTGAGTACGTGCATATTTCTTCTCCAAACAACAATTACATACTCACCCCACTTAAGCAACCTATAGAACAATTTCTCGTCCTCGGTAAGAGGCCTACAACCTGCACTAACAATTAATTTGAATCAAGCTCACCCATCTACAACAATTTTAATTGAACAAGCATAAACAAGCACATGCACAAGTGACATCTAACTTGCTGCCCTAAAACATAATCAAGACCAACACTACAACGCTCCAGCAAGCTTTACATATCTGGAACACTACAAAAAGGCAGGTAATGACACCTTCCCTGATTACTAACCCAAAAGCAACCCATTAAGGTCTAGCTTATAACTGGACCTTTTATTTTCAGTGCCCAGAAATTTCTGATAAAATTATAGTAGTTAACACACCTCAAAAGTAAGCTACTGACCAATTTTTAAGTCAATTGGACTAGTTGAACATTCTACACAAAAATGACAAGCAGACAGCCCTACTTGTAATGGAAAATACTTACTACAGAGAAAAATATCAAACAACAGATTTCCTATTTTTCTTAGCTTCTTTACTGCTGAACAAGCTCTAGGAAAAATATTCATGAGCATATCTTTTATACACTAGGCATGGTGAATTTCACAAAAGGATAACACAAAAGGCAGGTTATACAAGACAGCGTATATAAAACAGTAACAACACAAAACATATATTTTTCCTAGATTCTACTGCTCAAATCAAAACTACTCCAAGTGGAATCACATTTTTAGCATCTTCCTACAATTAGTTATGCATTTTCTAAGATTACAAGCATATAACAAATTAAATAATGTTGCACAGGAAACTCATGTAAAAAGTGCATTTTATATTTTTCCTGGATAGAGTCCAGAAAGACAAACACAACAAAATTTCGTTCAACCCATTTCGATATCCCTAGCTCCAGATATGGATTTTAGAAGATTTTACACAATTTCTAGAAATCCATTTAAATTATGTCTTTAAAACAACCCAGCCCTAAAACACTAAAGACACCTGACCCAGTGCACCAGAAGTGCACCCGAGCAACTGACCGGTGGGATCCCCGGTCAACCGGGCCCATAACACAGAGAGGGAGAGAGGCCGCGCTGACTGGCGCTATAGCTCGCCGTCGGCGAGGTCCGGCGACACCGAGACCACCTACATGCTCCTGGCAACGAGGCAAACCAACTGAGCTAACTCTCTAGACTTAACCGTCACCGGAGCAGGCTCGTCGGCGATGATGGCGGAAGGCGGAGACCCGGCGAGCGCACACCGGCCGAACCCAACTTTTCCGGCGAAACAAAGCTTCGTTCCGCAAACCTTGAACCCTAGCGGACCTCTATTCCCCATGAATCGAGCTACGACACACTGCAGCTCGACCTAACCGTGCGGATGGCGTCACGACGGTGGGCGGAACCACGACGAACCCATGTTCCGGCGAGCCTAGGGGACGAACTGCCCAACCAACTCCACAAACCCGATCTACAACTCATGACGACCCAGAGACAAGGAAGAAAGAGGGAAAACAACTACAGCATTGCTCTGGCCACTGCGAGCAGAGAGCTCGGCGGCGCTCCGACAATGGTGTGGTGGCGAGGAACCCTAGGAGCTATACCTTGGCTCGTCTGACTCTAGAAATGGGTCGAGGTGATAGAGCGGAGGATGACAAAGCTATGTTGGAGATGGAGTGATCGGAGATGGAGCAGCGGCGGCGGATTTCACCGCGGCGCCGGCTCGGCGGCCTTGGCGACGGCGGAGACGGCAGAGGAAGGGTAGAGAGGGACGAGAGGGAGAGAGAGAGTGGGGCGACCACGGTACAGAATGGAGTGTCACCTCCCGATTTTGCAGGTCGCCAGAGGGACAGCGACGGCGTACGACACCACCTGGCGCGCGGTGTGCCACAGCCGGCACCGGCCACGTTGGCCGATTCAAACTGAATCGAGTTGATTCAGTTCGGCGAACAGAGCCTGAAACCGCATTTTTGCGACGCGATAACTCGTGATCCTGTGTGATTCAGGAAAAACTTCATTAATATGGATTGAAGAGCTACACGAGTACTTCAATCGATATTAGGACAGTAAGAGCTGGATTGCCACGGTTTAGGAGTTAGAGATCGAAGAAGATGAGCACATGGAAACTGCTAGCAGTTTAGGACTTAGGAAAAATTTGCAACTGCAAAACAGCCCCCAATTCTACACTAAAACCCATTTTGACCCTTTTGGACACATTTTCAAGTCTTGACCCCAAAATAAAGTTTGTTGCCTATAAAAGTTTACACAACTTTGATGAAGGGTGCACAAACATGCATAGTCTCTAAGATCCCTTTCCTGTTTGGTCAAATAGAATGGGTTTAGAAGGGATTTTTGGTCAGCCACTAGCTAGAGGGGCAATTAGGGAATTTTACCAACATGAACATTGTTCCATACGTTAGCCCAGACATGTTTAAGGTGTTTAAGAAGGTAAACAACCATCAAACTTGCATTTCTACTAACTTACCAAGCACAAGCAAACATAGCCAGGCAAAATCAAGTAACAAGTATAAAACAATTTAACTCATATAATGTATATGCATGAATGACATGATCAATGCTTGATGCTTATGCAATGCAAGTTTAAAATAGGTAACTAAAACTAGGGTGTTACAGCCATTCATATCCTACTTGTATATGCATCTAATCGCAGCCTAAAACTCTTTTAAATGGATGTGAAAAGTGCATTTTTGAATGGCTTCATAATGAATTTGTCTATGTTTCGCAACCACCCGGGTTTGAAGACCCTAGATATCCAAACTATGTTTATAGGTTGTCCAAGGCACTATATGGATTGAAGCAAGCCCCTCGGGCTTGGTATGAGCGCCTCCGCGACTTCCTCATCAACAAGGGCTTCAAAATAGGCTTGGTCGATACTACACTCTTCACCAAGAAACATAAAGGGCACATCTTTACTTGTCAAGCTTATGTTGATGATATTATCTTTGGTTCGACTAATGAAGATTTTTGTAAGGAATTTTTTGATATGATGTCCAAGGAGTTCGAGATGTCGATGATCGGTGCGCTCACATTGTTCCTCGGCTTTCAAGTCAAGCAATTGAGGGAGGGGACGTTTGTGTCGTAAGAGAAGTACACGAAGGACCTCCTCGAGCGCTTCAAGATGGAAGAATGCAAGCCCATCAAGACCCCCATGCCTACCAATGGACATCTCGACCTTGATGAGGGAGATAAATCGGTTGACCAAACTCTCTATCGTTCTATGATCGGTAGTTTGTTGTACTTGACTGCATCTAGGCCGGACATCATGTTTAGTGTGTGTATGTGTGCGTGCTTTCAAGCTAACCCTAAGGAACCTCACTTAGTTGCCGTGAAAAGAATCCTTAGGTACTTAAAGCATACCCCAAGCATTGGCCCATGGTATCCCAAATGACTTAACTTTACTGTTGTCGGCTATTCCGATTCGGATTATGCGGATTGCAAGATTAACCACAAAAGCACATCCGGAGGGTGGCATTTGCTTGGAAGATCACTAGTTTCTTGGTCCTCCAAGAAACAAATTAGTGTTACCTTGTCAACAACCGAAGCAGAATACATTGCCGCGGGTGCTTGTTGTGCACAAATCCTTTACATGAAACAAACCCAACTTGATTATGGAATTAACTTAAAAAGGGTGCCTTTGTTGTGTGACAACGAGAGTGCGGTAAAACTTACTAATAACCCGGTCAACACTCCCGCACTAAGCACATTGACATCCTCCATCATTTTCTTAGAGATCATGTTACCAAAGGTGACATATCCTTTGAGGGAGTGAGAATGGATGATAACTTGGCGGATATTTTCACTAAACCATTGGATGAGGTAAGGTTTTGCACACTAAGGAGTGAACTCAATTGCCTTGATCTAAGCAACTTCACTAAAAAATGAACTTGTGTTGTCTTGTGCATTGCATTGTAATATAAAACATGTCTAACTTTGAATTGCACGTAGGGCTTGTCTAACTCGGTTCAGATAACCGCCCAAAAGCGTGTGAAGAAGCTTACCCGAGAACAAACTTGACAAGCAACTAGTTTACTTTACGTGAACTTGCATTGCATTTGCATGGTTGTTTGTTTTTCGTTTTGTTTTTGGAGTTTATTGCCTATTTTCATAAAATTTAGCTATGCCTAAGGCAAAATATTTGAAAAATTGAGGGTTTGAGAGAGGATGTCTCACACCAGTTCCAAACAGTGTTTATTTGCCTCTTATTGATATTGGAACTTGGTTGGGAGAAAGTTTCATGAAGAACGGAGAAGAAATAGCACTTAAATGTGCACCGGACGCTGCACCGGACGCTTCCCTAGCGTCCGGTGTGGTTAGATCTACAGGAGCACCGAACACTGGAACAGTGATCGCAGCGCATCCGGTGTTATTTCAAGGTGAAGGTTCAAAAGAGTACACCGGACGCGGAGCTCGTTCGGTGGGTGATCACCGGGCGCGTCCGGTGTGGATTTCTGCTCTCGAGTGCTCTTTGGTGGCGCACCGGACGCGTCCGGTGCCACTGTGGGAGCATCTGGTGCAACATTAACCGATGTGTTTGACTCTATTTGACCACAGGACCCATATCTCCTTCCTCATTCGTTTCCACACCGCCCGTATGTTGACACTGGATATAGCACCTAGGGAAATCCGCAAGCGTACGGATGTCAAGGTAATTTTCACCAAGGAGTATTCCTAGGTATTGTATTTCCACAGGGAATGCGAAGTAAACTAGTAAAGAACTAAGTGTATCCAAAGATAGGTGATAAATAGGGTAGAGAGGATCAGTGTGGTTTCTTTATCTAAGGTGAACTGAGGAAGGCTTTAATTGCCACTACGGGGGATGCGCGTTCCCAAAATAATGGGGTCACTCGCACTAAGAAAGCCCTACGCTTTTAACCTAGACCGCACGTGGTGGAATCTAGAGGATCTTAGGGCTGTCACCTCGTAAGACCTACCACAACTATCCATGGGCCAAGCCGCATTCACAGGTAAGATATAGCCTAAGCACCTCGCTTAATCTGTAAACTTACTACTCTAATCGGACATCACTAACTAGAGCACCTTAACCAGACGGTGAACAATAGTAAAGCAATAAAGTAGTACTTAAGTAATGTGAAAGAATAAAGTTACCACACTGAAGAAGACTTCACTCGAAGAAGAGCTTCATCCTCTGAGCTACAAGTGGAGAGGTCGCCGACGGGCCCAGCTCCTCCTCCAGCTTCTCCGCACTATCTCCCTCTCTTCTACTTCTCACTAGGAGAGCTCTAAGGCTATGACTCTCATGTGGAGAGTGTGTATCTAGTGGTTGTTCCCTTATAAGTGAGGTAGAGGGTCCTATTTATAATGGCGAGGTGGAGTAGGGGCTACTCCATCGCCACGTCATCGATCCGCGTGATGTCCATCGGCCTTCGTTGGATTAAACCGACCTCCAACCGCCATGGGACCAATGGTGGGATAATTGTGTCACATAGGGAAGTGAACTGACTTGAGTAGGGTGGCAGGTGCCGTAGATGTAGTGCGGCTGCCCCCCTTGATTTGAGTTAGCGCCTCAGATGCATTCTTGGAGGTCGGTAGAAGCTGAACCGACTTGGTCCCGGTCGGTTTGGACACCGACTCCACCATGGAGGTTGGTAGCCCCACTTGTCATGGCTCCCAAACCAAAATGTGATCCACTATGGCCCAAATGACATGAACCAGCTTGGATGGGCTTTGGATAACGGTTGGAGAGCAACTGGACTTTGGCCGTGCCGATTTGCTGAGGTGGTCAGGGCGGACGCCCTGTGGATAGGGCAGGCTCTCTCCAACTTGGGCCAAACGTGCTCATATTTTGTAAGCACATAGACTTCTCAGTTAGCTTTCCAACGCCTGGTCGTTTGCCTGATTCTGAGTCCGGATGCATTCTGGGTGCTCATTTTACCCGGGACTGCTCCTACGGCCCGTTCTTCAATCTCTGGAAAGCGTAACCTTATCGTCTGACCTCCGATTTGGGTGAACCAAAACTCCATTTCAATCTCCTTGACTTGGTGTAGTCACAAGAAGCATGGATGAAGCCTTTTCTCCTTATATATCGTCGTTTTGTACTTACTTTGCACCTACACTCACATAGCCATCACAACTTCTGGAAATGGTTAGAAATAAAAACCTATGACTATGGTTTGTATCATTTTTATGACCAAATTAGGCATTGTTGACGGTATAAAATGGTGTGTTAAGGACCGTCAACAAACTCCCTCACACTAAACCTTTGCTCGTCCCGAGCAACGCAGAAAGATAAGGATTCAAATGGAACTTTGATATAAAGCAAGACTTATGAAGATTGGATGCTAGCATAAAAGATATTCCAAGTCATACTCATACCTGTGGATTTTGAAGTGGCTACCATGTCGCCTTTAGTGGTTGAAAAATGGAACAGCAAGACACCAAGTCATCACTATCCCTATGAAGCACACTTGGAGTTTTTTTAAATTAAAAGCATAGCTCATACTTCTCCTCAAATGGGACTCTCAAATCACTCATTGGTATATATCCTTACCATGGCATCTTTTTTTGCTGCCTTTTTTTTTCTATTGCTAACAGGCTTATGTGGAGTTTTAGGTAGGATAAAAGTAAAGCACACTTGAAGTGCATATATTGCTAAGTCAAACAATGGATCTATGGAGAAAAATGTTATATACTCAGATCAAGGTGTGCATGTGTGTGAATGTAGAATGATGATGATTACTCTATAGCAATGATTACTTCTCCATCCTTTATTTGAGAGCATGGCTAGTTTTTTCCCAAAATTGTGTCCTCACAATTTTTTTTCGATGGGACATTTTGTCCTCGTTTTTTCAATACTTTTTCTCTCTTTTTTTTCTAATACTAGACAATGCCTCTCTTAAAGAATGATGGAGAAAGATCATGCTAACAAATGTGGAGTATTTATTTGGTGGAAATAGAAAGCATGTTTTTGCTTACTTCTAGTGTAGAAGCATAGCATATATTTGTTGGAGTGTATGTGACCTTGATCTTAAGTGTATGATAAAATTCTCAACACAGGTCAACAAAGTTTGACAAAACTCAATACAAAAACAAGCAGCAAAAGTGAGTTTTCAACATGTACATGATATTTGGCTTTGGTAGGAAATAACACCATTGAGGAGAAATAAGGCTAATTGTTTTGATGTTTTATGAAAACAAAAACTTCCAAGAGCTTTCAAAGTAAGATAGGATTCTTTTAGTCTACTATATCTCACTTCACAACAATTTAGTTGACATGTTTTTCCTAATGTAGATATGTCCACAAGTAGCAAGTATATGAACTTGGAATAAAGTTTATGCCAGCCAATCCTTTAAAGTCATGTTCATAAGTTGGCAAGGTTCTATCTCTCTCTTTTTTTAAGTTTGATCTTAACATGTAAATCTTTCAACACATCAAACATTATAAATATAAAGCAAGAGTGAGTGGAGAGAGTGCAAACCAGCATGCCATAGTGGTGAAGTCCTGAAAAGTGGCGGAGATGATGATGCAGCCTCCCTCACACTAGGACTTTTATGTCGTTTGATATCAAAAACCTGGTGTGGATGTTAGGACATCCCTCAAAATGTACTCCATTGTTGAATGATGTCTTGCTCAGATTATTGCCACTTTGTTATTTTGATCCTTTATTCTTCTTCTTCTTCTTCTTTTTCATCCTACAGGATTAGTGACAAGCATACCCGAAGGATACAAGTCCACAAGATGCTCTTGTTCTCATATCACAAAATCGTTGTTTATCTACTACCTCTATTTTTACAAGAGTATAGGCTTGTTAAGCAGAGCAATTATTCATTATTTCCAACAAACTCAAAGTACCATCTTAAGACATGTATATAAGGCAAGATGAACATCACTTCTTTTTGCATGAAAACTTTGTTTACATGTTCTCTCAAAAATACCAAATCTTGTCTATACGGTGTAATTCAAATTTAATGCAAAATAGAGAGGAATGGATACATATAGTAAAGAGTGATGTGATAATTTCATACCTGAGTGGGGGAGGTATTCCCCCACACTTGCCCTTTCCACGAAGTTGGACGTTTTCTTGTGGATAAGTCTCCTTTGATTCTTTATTTATTTAAGATGCAATCTCTTTTTTTTATTTGAAATAAACCTATTCTAAATGCATAGTGCTTCTATAAGCACTTTTTATTGAAATGTAAACATGCAACCTATCAACTAAAGATGCAAACTAAAAATGGAAACATGATGATTAAAGCTAAGCAAACTATGATGAACAATAAATAAACGGGTTATCTCCCGGTAGTGCTTTGTTTTAAGTCATAAGCTCGACCCTTGCAGTTGAACTACGAGCCTTGGAATACTTATGATAGACAAAAGCATCCGCAACCATTCTTTTGTAGGTTTCATTAAGAAGGAACATAAGAGGGTTGCAACGCTCATAAGTTCTAAGAGAGAATAATTCTGAAGATTTCTCAAACAAGCACGGATTAGGTGGCTCCCTTGAAATATATCTTTCATGCTCATCCACCTGATCTTTAGTTGTAAATTTCAATGTTGATCCCTCGAGGACATAATTGTCCATCATCTCTAAGCTAGGACATTCTTAGGTTGGATCTTCATGCTCATCCTCCATTATAATGGGGTTCCCTACCTCTAATGATTTTTGCTTCCCTTCAATGTCAACCAAAAGGTTTGGATTGCCTCCTTGGTTCAAATTATTAATAAAGAAGCAAGAATGGTTATATGGGGATCAAAATTAGAGGTGGTAGATGATATTGGTTTTTGGGATTCTTGTACACCAAATCTTCAGATGAATTGGGAAGATAACGATTTGGGGTGAAGGATGCTAGAGATCCTTTTTGGATGGGGTGATTGAAGGTGTCTTCATCATCAAAAGAGAGATCATCCTCAAGTTTTAACGGAAACTCCAAAGGATGAATTTCTTCTTCCTTTGGTGTCTCAATGAAAGGTTCAAGAATTGGGGTGACGGCTAATGGTATGGATGATGGAATTGGTAAGGATTTAGCTGTCAAAGCTTCCTTTACTGTTACAGGGGCTGGAATGTTCTATTCTTTAGGAGAGTTATCGTGCACATCGGTGTTGGGATAGTTTTCTAGGATCCTATCAAGGATAGCTCTCCCCTAACTACCAGAAAGTCGTAAGGAGGCTCCACCAGAAGCAAGGTCAAGGAATTGTGTAGATTCCTTGCTAAGACCCACATAGAAGTGTTGCAAAAGCATAGGATTGGGTATAGCAAGATCAGGGCCAGATGTGGAAAGGTCTATCAAGCGGGCCCATGCAGCACCTAAATATTCCTTATCTTTTTGCTTGAAAGTTAAAACTTCTAATCTAAGATGAGTCACTTGGGAGATAGGAAAGAAGGTCAAACAAAACTTGGATTGAAGAACTTCCCACTCTCCATTTACGCTATCTACGGTTTGAGTATACCACAGTTTGGCTACTCCCATCAAAGAGAACGGAAATAACTTCCACTTAAGGGTTTCATGTGACATACTAGAAATGTGAAGGCATGAACACAATTGCTCGAACTCCTGAAGATGAGTATATGGGTTTTCTTTCTAATTTCCTAAGAAAGTATTTTCTCGTACCATAGTTATGAAACTAGGCCGCAGCTCATACCCATTGGTAAGAATAGGTTGAGATGATGAAGGTGGTTCCAATCGCGTACTCTTAGGAGCAGCGAATTGGAAGATAGATAATCCTTCCATAAAGGATATATGAGGATAAATGGTATGACAGGTAACGGGTCGAAGATTTTTTTTAGAACAGAGTAAAAGATACTTGGATGACTGGGTTCTAAACTAGAATAGCTACCGTTCCCCGGCAATGGCTGCCAGAAAATTTGTTGACACTGGATATAGCACCCAGGGAAATCCTCAAGCGTACGGATGTCAAGGTAGTTTTCACCAAGGAGTATTTCTAGGTATCGTATTTCCACAGGGAACGTGAAGTAAACCAGTGAAGAACTAAGTGTATCCAAAGATAGGTGATAAACAGGGTAGAGAGGATCAGTGTGGTTTCTTTATCTGAGGCAAACTAAGGAAGACTTTAATTGCCACTACGGGGCATGCGCGTTCCCAAAATAATGGGGTCACTCACACCAAGAAAGCCCTACGCTTTTAACCTAGACCGAATGTGGTGGAATCCAGAGGATCTTAGGGCTGTCACCACCTAAGACCTACCACAACTATCCGTGGGCCTAGCCGCATTCACAGGTAAGATATATCCTAAGCACCTCGCTTAATCTAAAAACTTACTACTCTAATCGGACGTCACTAACTAGAGTAGGGCGGCCGCCCCCTTGATTTGAGTTGGCGCCTCAGATGCATTCGTGGAGGTCGGTAGAAGTTGAACCGACTTGGTCCCGGTCGGTTTGGACACCGACTCCACTGTGGAGGTTGGTAGCCCCACTTATCATGGCTCCCAGACCAAAATGTGATCCACTATGGCCCAAATGACATGAACCAGCTTGGATGGGCTCTGGGTAACGGTTGGAGAGCAACTGGACTTTGGCCGTGCCGATTTGCTGAGGTGGTCAGGGCGGGCGCCCTGTGGATAGGGCAGGCTCCCTCCAACTTGGGCCAAACGTGCTCATATTTGGTAAGCACATAGGCTTCTCAGTTAGCTTTCCAACGCCTGGTCGTTTGCCTGATTCTGAGTCCGGATGCATTCTGGGTGCTCATTTTACCCGGGATTGCTCCTGCGGCCTGTTCTTCATTCTCCGGAAAGCGTAACCTTATCGTCCGACCTCCGATTTGGGTGAACCAAAACTCCATTTCAATCTCCTTGACTTGGTGTAGTCACAAGAAGCATGGATGAAGCCTTTTCTCCTTATATATCGCCGTTTTGTACTTACTTTGCACCTACACTCACATAGCCATCACAACTTGTGGAAATGGTTAGAAATAAAAACCTTTGACTTTGGTCTATATCATTTTTATCACCAAATTAGGCATTGTTGACGGTATAAAATAGGGTGTTAAGGACCATCAACACCGTACACCGCCGTGGCGCTCCGCCGTGCCCTAGCTCACTGCGCCGCCGCCCTCGCCGTGCGCCGTCGTTCTCTGCCTCCAGCCAGGGCTACCCCGGTGCTCGGCCACGCATCTTCTATGCTCGCGCGCACGGGAGCGAGTGTGCCCGTCGTTGCAAAGCACCGCCGTGTTTCCTCACTCGCCGCCGGTGTTCCTCACCGCAGTCGAGCTTCTCCGGCGTCTTTCCTACGTCTCTTCACCATCTCTTCCCTTCTCCTCGGTGCACTCTGCAGTGGTGAGAGCCTGCTCCTCTTTGCCGTAGCCTGCCTTCTTCTCCTTGCATCCAAGGTGTTCGATGAAATGTCCCTTACGGCTTTTTCATTGATTGTCTGAGATCCTTTGTGCTAGGGCCATCCTCTTGGGGTTCTTGGGTTTGGAGTGCCCTCCCTCGGCGCTCTGGTATACCTTCTTGGCCCTCTTGCCCTATATCCTTTATTCATTGTGTATCCCTGTCATTGCCCTTAGTCCTTGACACGTGCCTTACGTTTATGCAGTGACTGTGCCTTGATCTTGTGGTGCCCCGTTCATGGTTGTCTTACCTCTTCACAGGGTCCGCTCTTTCCTCAGGTAGCTAGCCAACCCTCACTCCATCACTTACCTATATGCTTGCTTCCGATAGGGCTTCTTTTCTCTAGTGATATATTGCTTATGTAAACCTCTCTATTCCTTCTTGTAGTGGGTCACTGTTAGTTTGAATACGGGGCCAAGCCTGTGGATACGGAACGAGGCCAAGCCTTTGAGTGTCAGTTTCACACTTCTCTCAGATAGAGGCAGTCGTGCTTGTTAGTTGGCAATTCCGGTTAGTGGTAGTGGTCAGCAGCTCAGTTACACAGGTTTGACAGAGGTTTCAGTAGCTCTTCTCCTGTCTTGCCTGTTCGTGGCGTGATGGCCTGAACTAAGCGAGCCGGGGTTGCTCCTCCAGAGGACGACCCACCACCGCCCTCTCGCCCACCAGGTGGCGACAAGGGCAAGAGGCTGGTGGTCGAGCAGCCGAAGAAGAAGAAGAAGCGCACCAGAGAGAGAGGGATGCAGCTCAGGCACTTGCAGTGGCAGCAGTAGCTGATAGGGCAGAGAGAGGAGGTCGTGGGAGTGGCATAGTGATTGGTGTCACTCCTGTCTCGACGTAGAGAGAAAGGCTTGCACGGCCTACTCCCCTCCGTCAGAGACCATGTTGGTTGGAGGGAAGCTGGTTCAGATTGTTGTGACTCGCAGCTCTTCATAGCGGACTCTGCAGACAGAGGGCACAGCAGCAGAGGAGTAGCTAGAGCAGGCAGCAGAGACTCCACAGCTTCATCGGTCCGCACGCCCGCGTTCTCAGGCATAGGTCCCTCCTAGGGGTGAGACGTAGCGTCGTGGGGCCCGGCCACCTCCTCGCCGGGATGAGTACCACCACCGACACGACCTTTACACTGTCTCGGTGAGGCAGATACAACTTCTGAGGTGTGTCCCGTTTCACGAGTGGTTTCCTCTGCAGCGGGACCCGAGAGCCGGCCCTCAGTTCTACCACCCGTTGCACGAGGACTTCTACCAGGGTTGTTGACACTTCATAGCGCAATCACCAAAGACAGGGTGTTAGGCTATCTCTGATAACGGCGCCAGAAGTGTCTGTGGGTATTTCTTATGTCTATTGGATAACTCAGCAAGCGCACAAAATATACCGCTGTAGCACTTCACCCGGAAGTATTCCAAGGTATCGTTATTTAGTTTATCCCAAGGGAAAGCGGTAGCTAGAAATGATAATAGGAAGAGATCCTTAATTCTATCTCAACTTAGTAACAACTAGTGCAGAGGGGGTAATCGAAGTATGATAGGAAGGTGATGATTCAAGGATAAACAAGTGGGATGCTAAAAGATAACTAGTGTAATATAGATAGGTGGGAGGACAACGATTGAGAAAGGTTCCTGCGATTCAAACTCTACTCCTGTGAGCTAACCTTATCAAACAGATGAAACGACTAGGATTGCTACCTTACTACTTCTATTGCTAGGGATAGACCGAGACAGTAGAGGTGAAAACCTCTACCAGAAGTGACTATACTCCCATAAGAGCCTACCTTTTAAGAACTTGTTTAGAACACGTGGTGGGATACTAAGACTTAATAGGGCTGTCACCACCTGTAATTACCCACAAACAATCCGTGTAGCAAGCGGCAATCAAAGGTAAGATCTAGTCTAAGCACCACGCTTACACTAATTCTTACTACTCTAGCTGTGATCAAGGCAACTAGAGTACCCTATGACAGGCGATGAATAGCAAACAAGAGTTGGTTACAGGATCCAATCTAGTATGTACCAACTGTGAGATAAGATAAATAACAATAATACTATTGCAAGAATAACATTACACAAATTAAATACTCAGTAAAGTAAAGCAGGAATATTATATTAATATAAGTAAGTCTTACAGAAAGAGAAAGGTACAAGAGCTATACCAGACTCTCTAGAAGACGACTCCGGAGACCCCGAGCTTAGCTCCACTCAACTCTAACTCCCACACTAGACTACACTACTACTAGAAGTGGAACTACACTATTCCTCACTGTATCTTGAGAGGGTGGAGGCTGCCTCTATTTATAGGGGGAAGTGGAGAGGTGCCACGTCAGCGATCCGCGTGCTCCACTATTCTCCTCCTTTGGACAAACCGCCTCAAAACCGACTTAAGATGGACGATGGGGATTGAGCCAGCTGCATGGAGGCATGCACAAGGTCGGTAGAGGTAGGCTGAAGCCACCAAGGGGGGTCGGCCGACCCCCCAATGACAGGCTGGGCCTACCACCATGGTCCCCACTTGTCATAGAGCATGACCATGGGCTAGTTTTGTTTTGATCTTGTCGGTTCACGCCTTGATCTATGTACTTTGATCTTCCACAATTGAATGAAATCACAACTCTAATCCAAAGGTGGAAATGAGCTGGATGGAGTGTCACATGGATCGTGCCCTGTCAGGAGAGCCGAGGAGGCTCCATACATGGGTCGACCGACCCATGCATGGGCCCACCTTGAGCTCTACTTTCCTCTTCATGATAATATGGATCTTCTCATGAAATGTCATGGCATGGTGTCACCATAAGTGGGTCGGCCGACCCACTTAGGTGGCCTCCAGATGCTCATTTTTGTCCTATTTGATCTTCTCTGCATTCAAAGGATAAGAGTACAAGTGAAACTAGTTTTTGGATAAAATATGTTCATGTCATGCTAATCTTCCATCAAAACTGAGGCCTGTTGACGGTGTTTAAATGTGTAATTTTATAGCTTATTCACCGTTAACACGGGCGTTCCTCAGAGCGGGGTCTAGTTTAGTGCACACAGAGTTATCACAGTTGAGTCGATCTGCGCAGTGGTTGGAGAGGAGGTACACCCCCTACCTGACGTACTTACCAGGACTTTCAGGATTGATCAGCAAGACAGGGGAGTATGTAGAGGCTTGGGTCAGAGAGTTCTATGCTTCCCTTTAAGTCGATCCAGAGCACAGGTGGATTCACTTTGCGTTTGCTAGCAAAGACCACCACTTGTACGCTGAGAGAGCCAGAGAGATACTCGGGATTGAGGCGTCAGACACCAAAGTTCACGTTGAGTGCTACGACCTGACTGACCCACCTCGACGACCTCACGGCGGTATAGACCCAGGCATAGAGTTTGTTCGGCCCTGCTTCAGAGAGCCGTATGGAGAGGGTTCTAGCCGTCGTCCCAGAGACCTCACCTTCCTAGCCTGAGTGCTAGATGCTATCTTCAGGAGGACTATTCTATTGCATGAGGGCTACAGAGAGGGGATCACCCGTCTACAGCTTTGTCTCTTAGCCCACGTGGTGAGATAGGAGAGTTTTGACTTGTGGGATCTTATGCTCTCAGAGATGGAGGATCTGATTATATATGGGTTCAGAGGAGGCCACAGGATGCCATATGGGCATTGGATCTGTCACTTCATTGTTCGTACAGTTGCTCCTATCCCTCCAGAGATCCGTGCTGAGTTGACAGAAACCATTCACGCCTACTCTGCTTACAACGTGGCACAACTTGTTCGCTGTGAGAGACCTTTGGCGACACATCGTCAGCAGCAGACTCCACCTCGTCAGACTCGCCGGACAGGAGCTGTGCAGAGATTGAGGAGAAGGACAAGGCCATCAGGGCCCTTGCCAAGGCA
This sequence comes from Eremochloa ophiuroides, assembly GCA_038502445.1. Lineage (NCBI taxonomy): Eukaryota > Viridiplantae > Streptophyta > Magnoliopsida > Poales > Poaceae > Eremochloa > Eremochloa ophiuroides. The sequence continues at coordinate 31,629,699 of JAHLJS010000006.1, read as the reverse complement.
GAGGAGGTTCACGCTGAGCGGTTAGCAATGGGGAGCCTCATTGACGATGACTTTCCGTCTGATAGCACAGACAAGGACTTCAACCCCGTTCTACCTATATCTCGTCGTGCTCACGACCGCGAGGCCGGCAGCTATAGCTCCGCTCCACAAAGCCACCAGAGCGACCTAGTGCTGCTTGCTATTTTACAGAGTCTTTAGCACTCACAGCAGCAGCAGGCTTTGGAGAAGCAGAGACTAGCTCAAGAGCAGGCCCGGTATGCTAGAGAGCAGGCAGCTGCACTTGCACAGGTACAGGCTCGCCAGGATGCCTTCTAGCGATAGCTTCAGCAGCAGGCAGCCGTTCAGCAACAGCAGCAGCAGATGCAGCAGCAACAGTTCTTGTTAGAGGCGTTGGCCAGAGTGACAGGGATTCCACTTACTTCACAGCCTGGCCCATCCACAGTCTCAGCTCAGGTGACTCCAGCGTTACAGCCATCAGGGCTTCAGAGTCAGTCTCAGCCTACCGCTAGTGTCGAGGTCACTCTTCCTCAGGCTCCCCAGTGGCAGTACACGCAGTTCTCTCCTAATATCACTGTGTTCTCACCGTCATCAGCTTCGTAGTCGCTTCTCACACCGACAGCTAGCAGTGGCCTGGAGTTCTCTTACAGTGAGCTTATAGGGATGGACACTCCTTAGCCCTAGCCTCAGCTTCCAGTTACGACTGCAGCTCCGGTCACAGGCACGACCACAGAAACTATTCCGTCGTCTGTCGCTTCTTCCAAGCCAGCTACTCACGACATGACAGCGACGGAGACAGTGCCAGAGCCATCAACTGAGCCACACTCAGATGTTCTTCCTACTCCAGACACTGAGGGACAGTAGGTTCAGCTTGAGCAGCCAGTGGTTGAGTAGTCACTTGTTGAGGAGCCAGTTGAGACACAGGTAGAGCATCAGACACTTGAGGTGCCTCTAACCCAGACCGCTTCACCTCCAGCTTAGCAGACAGAGGGTCAGGGGTCTCCAGCTCAGAGTCAGAGACAGATGCTGCTGCCTTCCAGATTGCTCACCGTGACCCGACTACACCCTCTGACCCTTAGGTTTTGGTTCTTGACGCTGAAGGGGGAGAGAGAGACATAGATTTAGGGGGAGCGCATGAGATTTTTGGTTTTGGCTCTTATTTTGTTGTGATATACACTCATGCATCATGTTTACCGCTTTCTTGCATTGTGATATATGCTTGTGTGTGGTATACTCTCGGTGACATGTGAGCTTGTTTTCATATCTATATCATGTCACTTGCTTTGTGTAGCTCACTTGTGTTGCTTCCACGTTTTTACTCTGATTCTTGTGAGCTTCTTGTTGGTACTTGTGCTTAACTCTTATATACTTGTGTACCTTGTGTCTTGGTTCGTATAAGCATTCCTAACCCCCTTGCTCTTATTGTCTCATGCTTATATGAATCAAGATTTGAAAACCTCACTCTTTCTAAATCTATTTGAGGTTGTTGTCATCAATCACCAAAAAGGGGGAGATTGAAGTATCTAGGCCCTAATGGTTTCGGTGATTAATGACAACAAGGAGGTTATTATGACTAACGTGTATTTTGCACGATAACCTAGTGATTAGGTCATAGTAACATGTAGGTTTAAGCCCCTAGTGATGGAATTCATTTCGGTTTTCAAAGGACGGAAGACAAGACGGTGATAGGCTAGTTCCAAGTGTCGTTTGGAGTTGAGAGACACTTGGAATAGTTTAGGTCTTGTTTTTGACTTTGGCCGTACTATTAAGGGGGTTTGAATGGGTAGCATGAGCTAAACTTGGCTAGAAGATGGTAGTGTGGTGCACACTTGTCAAACCCAGGTCTAGAGAGTGCAGAGAGTGTCTGGGGATCATATGGAACAAACTTCATTTTGGAAAGTTTTCGATTCGGCGAAGTTTGAGCCATTTTCGATGCACCGGACAACCACCGGAGGCTGTCCAGAGTGTCCGGTGCACATACAGAGAGAAGCGGACACAGTTCTGGAACCACCGGACGCTCAATATTTACTGTGCGGGCGTCCGGTGCTTAACCCTGGGCTAGGTATGGCACCGGACAACCATCGGACGCTGCACCAGACAAAGTCGGGAGCGTCCGGTGTCCACGCAGAGAGGTTCCAGAAAGGGTTTTTGGCCACTGGATGCGTCCGGTGATGGCCCACCGGACTCTGCCAGTGTCCGGTGTGTTCAAAAACCCTGAAGGTATAGTAGCCATTGGAGAGGCACCGGACAACCACCGGACGCGTCCGGTGTGAACTTAAGAGCGTCCGGTGCACCCGAAAACAGAAGGTTTTGTGCCTAACGACCATGGGTTTGTGTGAGGGGTATTTATACTCCTTGTGCTCATCCATGGGAGGTCTATTGCCACTTCTAATAGCTGAGAACACCTTGAGACCTTGAAAGATAGCAAGAGCACTAGGGAGGTTGAGTGAATTGTGAATTCTTGTGAGCTTCTTCCCTAGAGTGTGACCAAGAGTGACTTGTGTGCATCCATCCATCTCTTTGGCTTAGTTTGGGTCAAATGAGAGTTTGAGCTTGTTACTCTTGGTGATCGGCATCACCTAGACGGCTTGGTGGCGATCAGAGGCTTGGTGACCGCTTGGAGAGCTTGTGGGCGGCCCAAGCCAAGCTTGTGAGAGGTTGTCGGTGATCCACCATGCCAGAGAGGCAAAGGATCAGCCCGTAGAGAGCACTTGGTCCTTGCAAGGATCAAGGGGGAGCTACACCCGTGCGTGGCTGCTCCAACCAGGACTAGTGGGGAGTGCCGACTCTCCGATACCTCAGAAAAAAGTTGGCTTGCATTCTCTATCTCATTTACATTCCCGCATTTACTTTATGCTCTTTACATTTCTAGAGTAGTATATCTTGTTTAGGACTTGGCTCTAGGTTGGTTAACTTGTTTTAGGATTAGAATCACACTTAAGCACATGTGGGGTGAGATTGCGCAAATGGCGATAGGTTGAATTGTTTTGCGAAAAATTTTCTAGTTGCCCAATTCACCCCCCTCTTGGGCATCCTCGATCCTTTCACTGCCAACCAAGGTTATGTTAGTTGGCTCGTCATGAACTGGTTATTCCTTTTCTTATAGATGCTTGCTCATGTTCTTTTTAGCTCTACTTATCTCTAGAGCTCAAGTGTTATTTGAAAGATATGGAACATATATTATAAACTACTATTGTAATGCTTCCGCACTCCAATGTATAAACTTCTGAATCAAATGTTGTGGTTACTCCTTGTTGATTATGTATGGGTATAAATTTGGATGATTCGGGGTTCCCCGAGAACACCCGATAGGACTCCAGACTGGTTCCCATGCACAACAGTCGGAGGTCTTTAAGATGAAGGCAGTTGCACATGGGCCATGATAATTCGGGTGGTTCTGCCACAAGTCCAAAAGCCTGCTTATGTAGAAATATGGGAGGATATGTTTTTCTAGCTGCCTCTAGGAACCAATTTTGACCATCTCTAATGATACATTCCACATAGTAAACTGCATTCACACTTTCTAAGGTACTTCTCAAGTTTTCATTTTAGAAGAAAGATAAAATGTTTCTACTTATAGTTAACGTGTGAAATAATAATACCAAATTCATTAGCATGTTAATTTCAGAAAGAGTTATCTTCTCATCGATTTCATTATTGATAAAACTAGGTTTGTGGCACTACCTCTTTTCTTAGAATACATAGAAGAGCTACATATAATTGCATTGTTAACACAAAATGTTTAGTGTACAACTAGCTACACACATGCAGCATCCACCAAAGTTTTACGCTTGTATTCGTTGATCTATGAGCTTGGTTTACTGCAAGGACAGCTATTGTAACAAGGAACGGCTAAAGCACCACTCTGATGTGGAGGCTGGAATACATCTATTATGTTATCTAAAAGATACATAAAAAGGGAAATAACCAACAGAAAGATGAAGAGGTAGTATGCGAGTGCTCAGAAACTAAATAACTCAGCACTAGTACACAAAAGCTCCCTGCTGGTGGTTGAGAATGCATTTCTACATGCATTTTTCACAGCTGCCAGCGGGAGAGGCCAATAGAAATCTACATTTCTACTGGCGGTTTTCTATGAACCGCCTATAGAAAACAGATTTCTATAGGTGGTTATTGACGGTAGTTATTGCTCATTTTTACCTATCAGCTAAACATGAATCAAGGGCATAAAACAATCCACAACATAGTTATAGGGTTTGATTCTAACGAGTTCCATGAGTTTTGGTGTTCCCACTTGTTTTGTAGGAGATGCAAGGAATTGCAAGGTTTCACCAAATAAAAGTAACCTAAATAAGGAATTGAGTTCACCATTGCGTAGAGCTCGTCAATACGATCAAAATGGACATATGGTTTGTTATTTTCGGAGTTCAGAGTAAAAAGATACGAAAGTCGCAAAGGAAGGTTCTAGAGGACACCAGAGACCACCACACAGATGCAGACCGCGAGAGGCCACCATGTGGGGTCGGCCGACCCCACCACCAGGTTGGGTGACCCTCGGGGTCCCCGGATCACCCTCGGCTTCTCTAGAAGGTTCCCCACCGCCATGGAGAGTCCATCTAAGATGTTGCTTAAGTCGGTTTGATCCAAGGGCTCACGTTTCACGCTCTGGCTTATATATACAGCCCCAGGGACCCCCTAGGCTCCATCCCTTTCATTATTATAATTCATATTCTCTAGTTAGGGCTTGGATGGAGAGGTGTCCCATTGAAGGATAACCTCTCTCTAATGTAGTAGATTAGTTTTAGTTGAGAGTTAGGGAGAGCGGAGCCATGCCCGGGTTCTGGAGGAGTCTTCTGAGGTCTGGTATGACTTGTATCTTATCTCTATAAGACTTATGCTTTTATATATTTATCTTCTCTATTTACTTATATGCATCATTATGTGATTGGTTAGTATAGTTGTTATACTTTGGCATGGGATCTTCGCTCGTATTGAGTGCTCTAGTTATAACATATGACTAGGGTAGTAATCGATAGTCCAGACATAGCATCTAGACTATTTGTTACCTGAGATTGCGCCTAATCCTACGGTTAGTTGTGGTAGCCTCAGGGGTGACAGCTCTGACAGGCCTTCGTAATCCACCACGTTAGGGCTTGTGTTCGTAGAGCTTTTTGCTAGCCTTCTCCCGATTACCCCTTCCCAGTCTATTCGAGAATCGGAAAGGTAGTGTTGCTCCGAAGTGCTATTGTGTGATTGCTTCACCTAACTATCCTTTAGTTATCTTAGAACCCAAGTAATAGAGAAGTATTTAGGAACCTTGAACTCTCCTGTTGTCCTCTCAACTTAGTTAGCCTACTCATTTATCTTACAGGTGATTACTATGCATGACTCCTATCAATTATCACTTACCCCTACTACAGTCTAGCTGGTGTACTAAGTTAGTAGATGCATGAGATTCTTTAACCATTGCTTCCCTGAGGTAAAATATAAATAATGATACTCTGGGATACTCCCGGGTAAAAGTTACAATGGTATTCTGTGCGCTTGCGGAATCTTTCATATTCTATTTGCACTTAATAAATACCAACAAGATTTTTGGCGCCGTTGCCTTGGAAGCAATTGGCATAAGGATTTTGATAGTGATCTTGATGTCTGCTAATTTAGTGTACCACTAGCTTTAGTAGGATTACCCCTGTTCTGTTGAGTTGTGGAATCAGACAGGACAGCAGAGGCCATTTCAACCTTCCGGCAAGTTCCACAAGACAAGAAGAAGCGTTGAAGAACTCCAGGGTGCCTGAACATTCAAGATTCATCAACAATGGAACCCTGTCATCTCACAGGTTTCCACACATATATGTATTTCTTTCTAACCCTGTGTAGATTAGAGAAAAGGACATTGTCACAACAATTCAAATCACATCTCAAGTGACGAACATAGAGGCTATGCTACACACAAATAATGGTAAGTATGATCAAGAAGGTGAGACAGTCTTGCTCATAGACTTTAAACTTTGGGATTTGTGTTCTTACCCTTGCTCAGTAAGCTAATTGTGATTTTGCCCCTGTTTTTTCAACTTTGTGTTTTTACCCCTATTATTTTGACTTGAACGGTCCGTTTGCCCTTGGTTCTGACGTCCGTGAGATGGACCCCAATTAAAATAATTAAAAAATTTTGAACTCTGGAAAAGAAAAGCCACATGACAAAAATGCCCCTTATCCTTATCTCCTCATCCCTAACTCTATCAGCCCGTCCCTTCTCTCCCAGGCCCGAGCGGCAACGCAGGAAGGGAGAGGAACGGCAGTCGCGGTCGCCGGGGTGGGGAGGTCACGGTCGCTGAGGTGGGGAGGCCACGGGGTAGATCCAGTCGTAGTTGGTGAGGGCGCTCGCGTGGGCCGGTCTTCTTGAGCCGTGCGGGATCGCGCTGGACGGAGGCGGCAATGGCGGCGCCCTGCCGCAGCTAACCGGCGGGGCCCTGACCTCCAGGTGGTGGCTACAGGGGCGGGAGGCGGCTACAGGCGCAGGGAGGCGGCCGCTGGAGGCGCGGGTGGCCGCGGCGGAGGGCCCGGCTGGGCGTGCTCACGGCGGCCGGCGGCTCTGCTGTACCCCAGCAGCCGCAGCAGGTCTCGGTTGCTCCCGGTGTGGGTCGCCTTTTTCCACTCCGGATCGAGCAAAATGGAAGAGCAAAGGTAGTTTCAGCAAACCCTAACCCTCTTGTCTGTACTGTTGTTCCCAGATTGAGTGCATTCTTGATGGTGGGAGTGTCATAAGCTAACCTAACCGCATACTTCTTGCTGTGGTTTGTAGGCCAAATCACAGGGGTATACGGCTTGTTGTTAGAATTCGCTCTTTTTTCATCTTGCCAGACAATGGTCCTAAGTCATGGCAACAGGGTAAAGCTTTGCCAACTAAAGTTGTTGATGACGTACATAGCTTTGGGCTGCTGCAGTTGATTGATTTCATAGTTGACCATTGTGTGTGGGGGTCTAGGCAATACATAACCTTATGGCGTGATCTGGAAAATGATTCATTTGAAATGAAATCTGATGAACATCTTTTAGAGTGGTTTGTACTCAATGTAGACAAGGGGGTGGCTTGCATCAATGCCCAGATAAATGATTTTGAAGGGCCACTGCAGTTTTCACCAACCAAACGTAGGTGTCATCCTAGTGTGAGGAGTAGAGTACACCTAATTGGGGGGCACAAATGAGGGAGCCACCACAAGTGAGGGAGCCACCACAAATGAGGGGGTAGAAGATGATGATGTGGATGATGAGGGGGTAGGAGATGAGGATGAGGATGATGAGGGGGTAGGAGATGATAAGGGCATATTCTCTGACAGCAGCTATGACACTAATTTAGCTGCATCTTCGGACTCTGATGAAGAATGCTCTGACCCAGAGTTTGATCCCGATGGTCAAATACTTGATGATGTTGATGACTATGATACTCCCATGTTTTCATATGATCCTGATGATCCTTGCATTGATGTAAATGTGATGTTCCCAGATGTGGATCAGTGCAAGTCTGCAGTAACACATCATTCTATCTTGCATGACCATGCTTTTAAGATTGTCAAAAAAGATCAAGAAAGATTTAGAGCCATATGCAAGAGAGCTGATAAGGGTTGTAAGTGGACTTTTTTTGTATCGACAAGCAAGAAGTACGTTGGATGCAAGGTAATTCCATCCTATTTCCATCAAGTAGTGTATTAACTTGAGATGTAGTTTGCTAACAATATGTTACACTATCATTATTGTGTTGTAGGTGAAGACAAGTGGTCCAAAGCACACTTGTGGTTCTTTCAACAAGTGTGGTCAGTCCATGGCCTCAAACAAATGGGTTTGTGATAGAGTTGTGGACTTACTGCGGGATGACCCTGAAATGGGACCTGCGAAGTTGCAAGATGAGTTGAAAAAGAAGTATTCAGTTGAAGTTCCATATGATAGAGTGTATAGAGGAAAGATGAGAGCACTTGATGTCATAATGGGAAATGGGAAGATTGTTATGACTTGATTCCTACTTATCAAGCTGAGCTTCTGAGGTCAGTGCCTGGTAGTCTGGTTGAACTAGAGACTGAGGAGCACAATGGCCATGTGTGTTTCATGAGATTCTTTGTTTGTCTAAAGCCATGCATTGATGGGTTTTTACAAGGTTGCAGGCCATATATTGCCATGGATGCAACTCACTTGACAGGCAGGTCAAGAGGTCAGTTGGCAGCAGCTGTTGCAATAGATGGTCACAACCGGTTATTCCCAATGGCATATGGGGTGATTGAGACTGAGTCTAAGGAAAGTTGGACTTGGTTCGTCCAAAACTTGAAAAAGGCAATTGGCACTCCTCCAGGTCTGTACATATGACTACTACATGCATGTTTTCATTCAAGTTTAAATTGCTGGTACCTGACATATGTCAACTGTATCATACAGGTTTGGTCATCAGTACAGATGCAGGCAAGGGAATTGAGGTTGCTGTTGAAGATGTCTATCCAGGAGTTGAGCATAGAGAGTGCATGAGACACTTGTGGAAGAACATGAAGAAGAGTTACAGTGGCCCTCTTTATGGAAAAAATATGTGGGCAGCTGCCAAGAGCTTCATAGTTGATAAGTTCAACATTTTCATGAGAATATGGAAGAGAAGGATCCTGCTGCACTTGAATGGTTGGATGAGAACCATCCTTATATATGGAGTAGAAGCAAATTCTCAGAAGACTGCAAGGTAGATTACATCAACAATAACCTTTCTGAGAGTTTCAATAGTTGGGTGTCAAAAACAAAGGAACATCAAATTGTGGAAGTGCTTGATAAGATAAGACAAATGATAATTGAGAAATTTGTCTTAAGATCAAATAATGCTAGGAAGATGTGTGGAAAAATAATCCCAGATATCACCAACAATTTGAATGCTAAATCCAAGGCCATAAAGGACCATGATGTCTTAATATGTGGGCCTGGAAAAGCAGAAGTAACAGTCAACAGATTTAGGCATGCAGTGAACTTGGAACTGAAGAGGTGCACTTGTAGGGCTTGGCAAGTGACTGGAAAGCCTTGTAGCCATGCTCTAGCATACATTGCAAAGCTTAGCAGTGAGGTACAAATGGATGATTTTGTCCATGAATACTTCTCTGTTGAAAGGTTGAGAAAGGCATATGCAGGTACTTTCATTCCAATGACATCCAAACACCTGTGGCCACGTGTTGACTTGGGCTGCAAAATCCACAAGCCTAAACTGAGAAGGAAACCTGGGAGACCTAGAAAGTCTAGGTTCAAGGCATATGATGAGGCTAGCAGTAGCAAGAAAAGAAAGTTATGTTCTGAGTGCAATGAACTAGGGCATGTGGCCAAGACTTGCCAAGGTGGTCTCACTGCTAGTCAAAAGAGAAAGCTCAATTCTTCACAACAAGAATCACAAGAAGACAACAACGATGCAAAGTAAGTCATGGTGTACTTCTATTTATTTCTGGATCTATAGAAATTGCTAATTTTGCATCATGTTTCTTCTCTTTTTGGTGGAAGTGCTACTGGGAGGGGAAGAGGAAGAGGAAGAGGAAGAGGAAGAGGAAACGGAAGAGAATCAGGAGAGGGCAGCAGTGATCCAATGTAAGTCATGGTTCTATTAGTGCTCACTTCTACTTATGCCGTAGTTTGATTATAGCAAATTCTGAAATCATTTTACCTCTCTTTTTAGTGCAAATACTGCTAGTAGGGGAAGGGGAAGGGGAAGAGGAAGAGGAAGGGGAAGAGAATCAGGAGAGGGCAGCAGTGACCCAATGTAAATCATGGTTCTATTGGTGCTCACTTCTACTTATGCCGTAGTTTGATCATAGCAAATTCTAAAATCATTTTTCCTCTCTTTTTAGTGCAAATACTGCTAGTAGGGGAAGGGGAAGGGGAAGAGGAAGAGGAAGGGGAAGAGAATCAGGAGAGGGCAGCAGTGACCCAATGTAAGTCATGGTTCTATTGGTGCTCACTTCTACTTATGCCGTAGTTTGATCATAGCAAATTCTGAAATCATTTTTCCTCTCTTTTTAGTGCAAATACTGCTAGTAGGGGAAGGGGAAGGGGAAGGGGAAGAGGAAGAGGAAGGGGAAGAGAATCAGGAGGGGGCAGCAGTGATCCAATGTAAGTCATGGCTGTTTTACCGTACTTATTTGTTGATGTAATCACTACTAAATAACATGTTCAATGGTTTGCAGGGGGCAAGGACGAGGAGGAAGAATAGGAGGAAGGCTAGTTAGTTTGCTAGGTCTCTAGGTGATCATTGAACTAGATGCTTGTAGCTTTTTTGCACATGCTGATATGGTGCAAACTTGTTTCTTTTGTGGACATGTCGACATGGTGCAGTTGTTTTTGTGGACATGGTGACATGCTGTAGACCTGTAGGTTTTGTGGACATGTTGACATGTTGCATGGTGGCTTTAAAATGTTGCTGGTTCATGATCTTTTCATGTGTTTTATGTGCTTCATATTGTTGTCATGATGCTAGCAAAATATTGGGAATATGCTGCCAAAATTTTGAACTTTTTTCAATAGTCAATATTAATTCTGTCTAATTCTAAATCAGGGGTAAAATCACAAATAAGCATAAGAAACCCGGGCAAAATCACATGGGCATTTCTATCATTATATACAAAATATAACACCGTTAGGGAAGGATGACAGAGTAGGGGCAAACTGGTGCTTCGTTTTAAAATAACAGGGGCAAAATCACAAAGTGAAAAAAAGAGGGGTAAAATCACAATTTCGATGGAAAACAAGGGTAAAAACGCGTTTGCCCCTTAAACTTTTGAGTAGTTATTGTTTAATTCTTGCATCTCATTGCATATTTACTTTAATCCATGCATCCACACCATTTAGTTTATATTCCATCATATCAAATCCATAGCATGTTTAGTTCTTGCATACATCCATATCACTTGCATATTAAAAAGGAAAATATATATACCTCACTATGATCATCTATTTCATCTCTATTTGAATAAATCCTTGTAATGCTTTCATGCTCACTTTACTTGCTATAGTATATGGTTGGAATAATTTCATACATCTCTTAAATCAAGCATGGTGCCTAGTTTAGGAGTGCTTGATCTTACTTTCAAAGATTTTTAATTTAAGCATGTGCTTAGATTAAAATGCCTTCCTAAGTCAAATTAGATGTGGTGTCTAGGTTGATTTTTGAGCCGATAGTATGCTATAGTAGATATTGGATATTTTGTTAGACTAACCCCTACAGGAAACTCTCAAATCAATTCGGGGAAGTCATAGGATAAAATCAAATCAGAGATGAAGCACAACACATGAATTCCAATAGCTATGCACAAGGGAGTGGTCCTAGACCTAAGAACAAGGAGTCATCGCCATCCAGTTGAAGCACAAGGAAGGAAGACCAAATTCCACCAAAGTTGATCTGACCATGGTCTACCTCCTCTCAAGCCCCTGTCACTCAGGCACGCTGGTTTGCAATTCCTCTACTCACCATTGCCTTACTTTTATAAGTTTGATTAGTTCTACAAATGCCATATATGAAAATCAAACTTAAGAAAACATAAAATCAATCCTCCAAATGAGAAGTAATGGTGAATAATAAATGTTCTATGTTCAAACAACTTCTCTACATCATAAAAAGTGACCTTTAGCTTTATGACAACACTATCCCTGTCATTATTTGTATATTCCTTCGGGTATGTGCTGTCCACTAATGCTTTACAGGAATAGAACAATGAGAAGAGCAAAAGGTCCGAACAAAACAAAAGGATGTCATAGGAAACAAAGCCACTCATGAACAAGACACTACAAACTCCTGCCCAAGCAGACACATACTGAAGCAGTGAGGATGATCAACTCGGCTCAGTCAGCTAAATACGATCACCTCCTTGCGTCACCACACCTACCAAGGCTAGAAGATTCAGTCATGCCAATGATCGTGTGCACCAGAGAATATTCCACAAGACCTTCTGCAACACTAGATCGAGCGTCAACATAATGGAAGATGGCAGACTAGACATTCAGGAGAGAATTCAAAATCGTTACGTCCCCTCTGGCTTCTTAGTCCTGGACATGGGAGAGAAAGAGTACAATCCCCCGATTGTATTTGGAAGATCGTTCCTCAACACCACACGAGCAATCATCTCAGGAGAGGTCCACTTCCTATTCCGCATAGAAAAGGGGCGCTGGTACTTCAATATCTGTACAACTTATGAGCAGCCAAAGAAGAATAGATCACAGAGGAGACGTCGTTCATCCCAACGTAAGAAGAACGAACCACCTAAGGATGGTTAGGCAGACTATGAAGGAGAATTTATAAGGAATGATGAGACCATTACATTAGAAGATAAGAAGAAGGATGAAGAGACTGTGAAGGATGAGCTCCTAGCTTCAACCCCACCAGCAACATCAACTTCACCAACTAGAAAGGAATGGAGGAAGAAGGAGTTGCCTTCCAGCTCATCATCAGAAGTGCAACCAGGGACACCATCTCAACCCGACAATGCACCCGACAAGGAATGAGCAAGACAAGAAGTTCTATTCGGAGGACTATAAACCACCGAGCCTTCACCAAAAGGTAAACTTGGCACCTATCATATTTACTTTTCAGCATTGCATTAGTATCTTAGTAATTGCATATTTACTTTTCTACATTAAAAAGAAAATAAAAATATTTATTGCTTTGCATAATAAAATCTAAAAGCCCCATGTGACTAATCTTGTGGCATAGCTCACAAAGACTATTCACTGTGGTGGCACAAAAATAAATTGTATCTAGCATAGATTTCTTCATCATATTTAATTTCTGCATCCATAAACTTGAAAATACCAAAAATATGTGGGCACATGAAGGTCCACACTTTTTAGAAAAACCCAAAAATATGTGGACACATGAAGGTCCACCCACTTAAGGAAATTTCTGCTGGAATTATAAAATCAATTACTAACGATGGAGTGGTATTAAACGTAACCCCTCTCTGTGAGATTTGGTATTCTTGTTGGCAATTGAGTTATTATAGGACAATACATGATCAAAGACCTAGTCAACCCGACGCCCTTACACTGCCGGTACACCTGCTCTTAGAAGGATCACTCAACTTGCAACATCAAAGACCATGTCAACATCCAGCTTGGGGGAGGATATCCTCCACTTGAATCTAGCTAAGTATAAATTTCCCAACTTATTACTGTACCATATTGATTTTCGCGTGAGTTAGGTAGTGAGATAAAATTTGAAAACTAAATAAATAGTGTCTAGGTTAGTTAGTGTGTTTGAATGAAATAAGAAGAGAGTGCTTACAATAATTTTGCTCAGACTAGATGAAAACCATGCATAGGAATTGATAAGTAGCACCCCACCATGATTCCTCATAATTATTAGTTTTCAACCTTGAATCATCCCAAGTTTTAGACACAACCATTTAACTTGAAGATTTACTTTGAGCCTGAAACTTGTGGGTAGCAAATGCTTGATCTAAGTCTAGGTGATTGAGGGATATGATATGGAAAGTATGAGTTGCTATTTATCTTGTTCCTATTGATACTTGAGTTCTTGAGATTTATTTTGAAAATCTCAAAACCTCATGATGAGTTCCTGTATGACAAGAAATTTACATTCCTACCACAGCTATACGTGCTAGAATAGAAAAAAAAGATACACATTATATGCTACTTACTTTGTTTTGTGTTTTGTCAAGCTTTGTTGAAACCTTAGGAACTTGTCATGCTTTTACAATCAAGATCACTTGCACTCCACCCATAATGCACTACTCATATCAGAGTAGGCGCATCCACATTCCACCCATTCCATCTATTCCACCCAAAAATATACCCATTGGTTACCCCAGATCAATGGTTCAAAGTTCTTGTTGCTAACTCTCAAAAGAAAAAGAAAAAGGGAAGTACTGTTGCAGAGAAGAGACATGTGGCTATGCAAAAGAGTGAGATGAGAGAAAACAATGGGTACAAAGATGCCCGTCTGAGAGGTAAAAATGGACAAGTGTCTGAGTTATTAAAACAATGGGTACTCTGATGCCCGCCTGAAAAAAAGAGAAAGATAGCCCATGTTGTCTTGTAGCACAATTTCCTAGTGTTTAAGAAAGAGAGAGAGAGAGAGAGAGAGAGAAATGTTTTCAAGGAGCAAAATAGTAGAATTAGGATTAGCCACCATATATATCCACCTACCACCTCACATCCACACACATGCACATCTTGATTTGATTGTATGACTTGTTCCTTTGGATCCATTGTTTGACTTTACAACATATTCATTGCAAGTATGTATGAGCTGTCTCTTTACCCATGAGCTCCACATAAGCCATTAGTTATAGGGTAAGAGATAGAGAGAAAAGGCATGCATCACTATTGCCTTGGTAAGGATCCACAAATACCATATATTGAGAGACTTGAGGGAGTCATACACAGGAAACTCTGAGTTTTATTTTAAAAACTTGCAAAAACTCCAGGATAAGAGTTGAGCAAAAGAGCTTGAGCAATACTGCTTGACTTAAACATTCTATCCTTCAATTGCCCAAGACCCAAGAAAAAGGCTACAAGCTCCATAGTTAAAGGTAACAAAGGTAAGCTTGAAAGTCAGAATGGTTCACTCTAATCCTAGGGTAACTTTTGTTTGAACACATGGGTATCTCCAAAGAGGTGGCTACATCTATTGCTAAGTTTGGCTTTGCTAAGGGACTAGCAAAGGGTAAGCTTGGGGGAACTTGTTGACGGTAGTTATTGCTCATTTTTACCCATCAACTAAACATGAATTAAGGGCATAAAACAATCCACAACATAGTTATAGGGTTTGATTCTAACGAGTTCCACGAGTTTTGGTGTTCCCACTTGTTTTGTAGGAGATGCAGGGAATTGCAAGTTTCACCAAATAAAAGTATCTTAAATAAGGAATTGGAGTTCACCATTGCGTAGAGCTCGTCGAGACGATCGAAATGGACCTATGGTTTGTTATTTTTGGAGTTCAGAGTAAAAAGAAACGAAAGTCGCAAAGGAAGGTTCTAGAGGACACCAGAGACCACCACACCGAAGCAGACCGCGAGAGGCCGCCATGTGGGGTCGGCCAACCCCACCACCAGGTCAGGCAACCGTCGGGGTCCCTAGATCACCCTCAGCTTCTCTAGAAGGTTCCCCACCGCCATGGAGAGTCCATCTAAGCCATTGCTTAAGTCGGTTTGATCCAAGGCCTCACGTTTCACACTCGGACCTATATATACAGCCCTAGGGACCCCCTAGGCTCCATCCCTTTCATTATTACAATTCATATTCTCTAGTTAGGGCTTGGATGGAGAGGTGTCCCATTGAAGGATAACCTCTCTCCAATGTAGTAGATTAGTTCTAGTTGAGAGTTAGGGAGAGCGGAGCCATGCCCGGGTTCTGGAGGAGTCTTCTAAGGTCTGGTATGACTTGTATCTTATCTCTATAAGACTTATGCTTTTATATATTTATCTTCTCTATTTACTTATATGCATCATGATGTGATTGGTTAGTATAGTTGTTATACTTTGGCATGGGATCTTCGCTCGTATTGAGTGCTCTAGTTATAACGTATGATTAGGGTAGTAATCGATAGTGCAGACATGGCGTCTAGACTATTTGTTACCTGAGATTGCGCCTAATCCTACGGTTAGTTGTGGTAGCCTCAAGGGTGACAGCTCTGACAGGCCTTCGTAATCCACCACGTTAGGGTTAGTGTTCGTAGAGCTTTTTGGCAGCCTTCTCCCGATTACCCCTTCCTAGTCTATTCGAGAATCGGAAAGGTACTGTTGCTCCAAAAGTGCTATTGTGTGATTGCTTCACCTAACTATCCTTTAGTTGTCTTAGAACCCAAGTAATAGAGAAGTATTTAGGAACCTTGAACTCTCCCATTGTTCTCTCAACTTACCTAGCCTACTCATTTATCTTACAAGTGATTACTATGCATAACTCATCAATTATCACTTACCCCTACTATAGTCTAGCTGGTGTACTAAGTTAGTAGATGCATGAGATTATTTAACCATTGCTTCCCTGAGGTAAAATATAAATAACGATACTCTGGAATACTCCCGGGAAAAAGCTACAATGGTATTCTGTGCGCTTGCGGAATCTTTCATATTCTATTTGCACTTAATAAATACCAACAGCGGTTCCTAAAGAGAACCTCCAGTAGAAACCAGTTTTCTACAGGCGGTTCTCTTTAGGAACCGCCTGTAGAAATCTATTTTCTATAGGCGGTCTAGCTTGGGTTAAGTTAGGGTCTAGCTTGGATTAGGATAGGGTCTAGCTAGGGTTAAGTTAGGGTCTAGCTAGGGTTAGGGTCTAGCTAGGGTTTAGCTAGGGTCTAGCTAGGGTTAGGGTTAGGCTATGGTCTAGCTAGTGTTAGGATAGGGTCTAGCTATGTTGATCAACGTATATAGAGTGTCACACATGATGATGGTGGGAAATGAACATAATTATATGTTGAAGAGAAACATGGTAGTATTAATATATTATACTGGGTACAAAATATATCAGAAATGGATTACACGACACATGATCCTAGGTATCCTGCTACTGTTCTCCCTTCTCCATCGTGGCGCACCCATGGCAGCGAATTTTGTGGGATACTTCGCTCAACATTCTTTATCTTGATTGGATGGTCCTTAAAGGCACACATTTCATTGAATTGGTTAAAATCCTCCAGATCAGTTACATAGTCAACTCCTATAGCTTGTTGTTTTCCAGGAAAAACTACATGCTTTGGCTTGTCGGTGCTTTTCTTGTCATTCTTGGAAAGGACCTGTTCAGCATAGAAGACCTGTGGAGCACAGTTAGCAAGGATCCACGGGTCATCTTTGTAACCTACTTTACTTAGATCAAGAACTCTGAGCCCATAGTTATCCACTGTGACATGTTTGTCTTCAACCCATTGGTAACAAAACACGGGGACCTAGAATGTTCCATAATCTAGTTCCCATATGTCCTCAATGAAGTCAAAGTAAGTAGTCATTTCACTAGTTTCATCATCTAAGGCCTCGCACCGAACACCACTGTTTTGTGCCATGCTCTTTTGGTCCTTGGATTTGGTACAAAACGTGAAGCCATAGGTTTGCCATGTCGTGACCTGGCGTGATGGTCCCGATGCCAACTTCTTGATGTTTTTTCCTCAATTGTTTCCCCATTTGGAATGTGCTGCTCACTTAGCCATGTGGTAAACCGCTACTTGTGTTCTTTCATTACCGAATCATCTGTGCATCCATGATTGAGTTCGCGAAGCTCATTAATGTGTTGCTTGATGAAAGGGTCAATTAATGATAGCTATTGTAGGATGCTGTGGTGTGCCTCAAGGACTATTTTGTAATCAGAAGGGATGAATAATTTCCGTGCCATCCTCTCACGTCCATGCAGCCTACCGTCATGTCGTGTCGGAGGCAAACCTATTGCAATATGGTCTTTTAGGACATTATTGCAGAAAGGACCTCCAGACTCAATGGCCTCTTCGGTCAAGTACCCCTCTATCATAGATGACTCAGGACTAGCATGAGTTGAAAGCCATTCAATATTGACATAAAATGCTCATACATCCACATTTCATGCAAATACATGGGACCCAATGCCTCTATTTGTGCCACGAAGTGCACCATAAGGTGTACCATTATATTGAAGAAAGATGGGAGAAACACATCTCAAGCTGTGATAATGTCTCCACTGCGAATTCCTGAAGAGACGGCAACTCGTCGCAGTCAATTACCTTCTGTGAGATCTTTTTGAAGAAGTAGCACAACCTTGTGATTACCATCTTTAAGAACACCGGCTTTATAGCCCTGATGGCAAGAGGGAGGAAAGTAGTTAGCATGACATGACAATCATGTGAGTTGTAGTTGGTGAGCGTAAGGTCTTTCATTGACACAATACTTCTTAAGTTGGAGCAGAATCCAGTTGGAACTTTCAAATTCTTCCAGCACACACATCCCATGTTGCTCATCTTTGTTGAGGTTGTAGCTTGCTGCTGGGAGGTGGTACTTCCCATTGTCTAGAGGAACAGGGTGAAGTTCCTTTTTTATGCCTAAGTTTACCATGTCCAGACGTGATTTCAGTCCTTCCTTTGTCTTGCTCTTCATTTCTAGCAAGATGCCAACTATGCACTCAAACACATTTTTCAGAATGTGCATGCCATCGATCGCATGTCATACGTCCAACTCTTTTCAATATGACAAATGCTTGAAGAAAACTAACATCTTCTTAAATGTAGCCCCTGGAGCTGGCTTGACATCCTTTCTGGCGTTTCCATCTTTTGTCTTCTTCCCGAAAGCGAACTTGATGTTTTTGACAATTTCAAAAACTCGACCTCTGTTGTTACCTGATTGAGCAGTAGAATAGTTAGCTAAAGGTATTTTCGCTTCTGCATCAACCACAGAGGAAGGTTGTATACGGTGAGGATCACCGACCAAGGAGCAAAAGGTTACCTGATGGAGCAGTAGAATGTAGTTCATCCATATTGTCGAGGTACTTATCCATCTTACGCAAGCGGAACTTGTGTCCTTTTGGTAAGAAGCGCCTGTGCCTCATGTACACACTAGCTTGTTTGATTCATCTAGGTACACGCAAGCTGTTTCATCTATGCATATTACACAACCAACCTTCCCCTTGAACTGCCTTGATAACACGAATAGAGCAGGGTAATCATTGATGGTAACAAATTTAATTACTTTCAGAGTGAATGTCATTTTGCTATACTCGTCCAACATTTGGACACCTTTTCCCATAATATTTTCATGTCCTCCATTAAGGGCTCTAGAAATACATCCATATCAACTCCAGGTTGTGTAGGTCCAGAAATAAGAAGTGTTAGCAAAAGGTATTTTCGCTTCTGCATCAATCAAAGAGGAAGGTTGTATATGGTGAGGATCACCGGCCATGTGCTGTGCATACTGCTCCTCTCGGCAAATGGATTTATTCCATCTGTACTTAGAGAGAACCTAATATTTCTTGGTTCCTTAGAAAATTCTGGGTGGTTTGCATTGAAATCTTTTCATTGCTTGCCATCAGCTGGATGTCTTAGCTTTTCATTGTCTTTGTGCTCCTCAGAAACATGCCAACTCTTAAGTTTGGCATTCTTAGGGTTTGCAAACAAACACCTCAATTGATAAACCACGGGAAGGTACCACATGACCAGAGCAGGAATCTTTCTCTACACATAGTAGTCTACTTCCCCTTTTTCTTTATTTGTAGGTTTTGAACTCTGTTGGGTCTTCTGTTGGGCTTTCTTTTTCCTCTTACTTGTTGTAGACACAGAGGCTACATTCTCTTCCTCTTGATAGTCTTTGTTCGTCTTGTATCTACTTGTGCCACAATTTGGACAGCTCTCCAAGTCTTTATAATCACCATCTCGATAAAGGATACAATGATTTCTATAGGCGTGGATCCTTTCGACACCCATAGTAAGCGGACTGATTAGCTTCTTTGCGTAGTACGTGTTAGCAGGCACGTTGTTCTCCTTTGGAAGCATGTCTGCGAGAATGCTCAAGAACGTATCGAAGCCAGCATCGCAGAAACCATAACTAGCTTTGAACATCAACAACTTCATCATGGACCGCAGCGTCGTGAAGTCTTTCGTACAGCCCTTTGACTCATCTAAAAAGGCTCTTCTGCTTTCTTCCTCAAGGCCTCCATACCTTTCATGAAGAACATCGATGGATCAATATGATGACGCAATATTGCATCTAAGAATTGTGCATCTTCCTCATCAGTAACATCTGGCAAGACATGATCAGTTCTGTCGTCTACATTTCCTCCAACGAAATCATGATTAGTAACATTTGGCACAACATGTTTACTCTGGGTACTAGGCTGCTGTGTCCCTCGTACAAACTTATCCAGACCATCGGCGTCAATGTTCTCACGGTTTCCAGCTATATAAGGTGAAGAGCTACCCTCTCCATGCTTAGTCCAAATCAAATAGTCCTGCATAAATTCTCGACAGACCAGATGAGAAATAATCGGTTCTGTGTCATCAAACACAACAATATTTTTGCAGTCAGTGCACGGACAATATATGTGCTTCATGTCTGTTCTCGTAGCATGGCTCTTAGCGGCATCAATGAACCTGTTGACCTCAGGTATGTATGATGGATCGACTCTTAGTAACTTATACATCCAGTATGACCTCTCCATCATTACCTATAAATAACAAATTAAATGAAAGGAGAGACAATAATGGTGAAACCCTAGATCCAAAAGGTGGCTAAGTGGAGCAAGAATAGTTAAAATGAGGTAAGAGCTATATAAACTAACCTTTCTTAGCAATCTCCTTCCAAGAAATGAAGATCAAAACCTCTCCCCTTGTATTTGGTGAAATCTGGACCTCCAAATCGCCTCCAATGGAAGTTGGTTGTGAGTAACTGCTTAGGTCAGGGAGGAAGAAGGGGTATTTACTATTATAATCTTCCATTAAATCATGTAAATCATACTAAACATGTATATGTCCACTTACTATTATAATCTCCAATTAAATCATGTTAATCATACTACAAATGCAAAGTCATACAAACATGTATTAAATGCTTATATTATTATATAATGCAATTAAAACTACTTAATATGCACCAAAAAAATAATATATGATTAAAACGTAGCTGATAATATAAATTGAGATATAAAAGCAGAGAAACAAGGAATAAACATGAGGATATACTAACAAATTAAATAAAAGACATTATCTTTATTTTCTCTCTCTTCATGCATACTGTTTACACCAGAATTTGGACCGACCATAGTTAGCCAATTCTGGGAGTTGGTCAGCTGATTTCGGGGGCAGAGGCGGAAAACAGAGATAGCCGATCGAGTCCTGGATCAGGTGTTGGACTATGGAAGGTGCGCTCGAAGACGGAATCGGTTGAAGGATGATGTCAGCATGGGTCTTTGGCGCCGAAAAGCGATCACGATCGGAGTCCATTCAGGAAACGGAAGATTGGACTCCAAGTTACCTTTAAAGTAGGAAAGTTTGTTAGTTTTCATATCTTGAGTTGTAATTCGATTAGGACTCTATCTTAGCAGCCCACGGTATAAATATAAACCCCTGGCTATTGTAATACGTACGTACACATCAATACAACACATCTTTCGGCTCCGGCCAAACCCTTAGGAGTAGGAGTAGAGTAGATCTCGGTGAGTTTCTTCGAACGGGCTGAGTGTCATCCGGTGGACGCAGACTTGCTTGTAAGTACCGTCAGGCCTTGCTAAGCTTTGTCTCTTTAATTTCATCCGATGGACATGAGAGCATAGTAGATCAGGGTTGATTCTTGTTTGGTATAAGTTTAGCGTCATCCAGTAGACGTGGGCTTAGATCAAATAAGGGTTAGTTATCGATTCATGTTTATTATCTTGATTAATCTGTGTTTAGCGTCATCCGGTGGACGAAGGCTTAGATTAAGATGATTAATGTGCATGGATTAGTTATCGGCTCTAACTAATTTGGTATCTTAGTTAGATTCATTAGGTTATCGGTGATGTTTGAATATATTTGTTTACTTACATGCAATACTCACCAAATTTGCCCAATCTTGATCTATTTATGTCGGCTCTATATTTAATAGATCTATTTATTCAATGAAAGATTATTGTCACGGGTTCATGCATTGACAAATAGAAAATGCTTGCATTAGCCAATAGATCTAGATCTCGATTCTATACGGGTCGCACTCAAGTAATAAGATGAATATTGTCTAGATTCAAGTCAGGGTTTACATCACGGCTGTCTCGATATACTCGATCCCCACTGTTGCAAACGATGAACTGAATGTGTTGGTTTGAAGGTCAAAGCATTGTTCATCTTATAGGCTTGTATTTTGCCTGCATTTGCCAAATCGGCTTGTTTACACCAAAATCTGGACTGAGTGCAGATAGTCGATGCCGAGCGCAGATAGCCGATTTCGGGGCAGAGGCCCAGACAGATAGTCGATCGGGTCCCGGAATCGATTGTTGGGCTGAAGCGTAGGCGGTGTGGTTGAAGGAAATAGCCGATTGATGACGTCAGCACAGATCTTTGGCGCCAGGAAATGATCACGTTCGGAGTCCGATAAAGAAAGGAAAGATTGGGCTCCAAGTTACCTTTAATTTAGAAAAGTTTGTTAGTTTTCGTATTTATCGTGAGTTGTAATTCGAATAGGACTCTATCAAAGCCCTGGGTATAAATATAAGGCCCAGCCATTGTAATAGAACATACACATCAATACAACACATCTTTCAGCACCAGCCAAAACTTAGGAGTAGGCGTAACGTAGATCTCAGCGAGTTCTTCAATCGGGCTGAGTGTCATCCGGTGGACGCAGGCTTGCTTGTAAGTACCGTCATGCCTTGCTAAGCTTTGTCTCTTCAATGTCATCCGGTGGACATGGGAGCATCGTAGATCGGGGCTGATTCTTATTTGATATAAGTTTAGCGTCATCCGGTGGACGTGGGTTTAGATCAAATAAGGGTTAGTTATTGATTCATGTTTATTTTCTTGTTTAATCTATGTTTAACGTCATCCGGTGGACGAAGGCTTAGGTTAAGCTTGATTATGTGCATAGATTAGTTATCGGCTCTAACTAATTTGGCATCTTAGTTAGATTCATTAAGTTATCAAGATGTTATTTGTCATTTATTGTTTATTTATTAATACAACATCTTTCTGCCCGATGAAGATTGCATAGTATTGGCCTTAGATCCACATGAAAAATGTCATTTATGTCTCGTTCATGCTTTATTATGATATCGCTTGATTCGGCCAGTATTATTGTAATCGTGCTCGTACGTGCTGTGCATGCTTGACAAGAGCCGAACTGAATGAACACGGAGCCGCCGGCCTTCTAGACCACTCTGTATTCCTTCTAGATTTGCTTGTGATTATTTTCGGGAATATATCTAAACTGGTGCAAAGCCGCAGGCCTCCTAGACCAGCTTCGTATTAGTACTAGATTTATACTTGGAACTAATCACCGCCAGGTTTTCTGCTTCACAGACCCCAAATCAGCTAACTAGCCAATACGGTTGTGCTTTCTCGAGAACAACCAATTAACTGATCGCATTCTGCCAAATCGGCAAAATAGCCGCTTTCTGCCTGTTTGACGTTCAGACAGCCTGAACTGAATGATTTGACCTGTTTACAACAATTGATTATTCTTTAATCTGTCACAACTATCTGCATAGATTTGTTTGATGTAGATTGTTCAATTTGATCATGCATATCAATCGATTATGTATCAGTTCAGTATCTGTTTCTATAACAAAACATGCATATATGCCAGAATCAACTCTTTAGTCGATTTCCGATTGAATCGGCTCTCAGAGCCACATAGTTAGAACTACCTGGACACACCGGTTAGTTTTGCCCTATGATTACTGATTATTATCTCTCCTTTATCAATTGCAGGTCAAATTGACTGGCACGCTTGAGGGTTATCGGCACTCTCTGACCGGGTTTGAAGCTAACTGGATCTTGGAAGCTCCGACGCTCTTGAGATCATATCCGGCTTCGCTGGTGTGTTGAGACGTAAGAACCACATTTTGTGCCAACACACTTTTTGGCACGCCCGGTGGGACAGTTTCACTCATGACTAAGGGAAAGGCTTCGGAGACCGTGGCTCCCAGGGACGACGGCGTCATCAGAGTCAAGCGTGAGGAGATCGACCCCAAGGATGCTGCGGTGCTGGAGCAGATCATCGAAGAGTTCACTGATGCTTGTCTGCTGTCGTTTGCTAAAAATCGCGATGGCCACGTGTTCAAGAAAAACCCCTACCCAAGGTGGGTCATGCCTAGCCACACCGATAAGGAGAAGCAAGAGTTCAAAGAGTTCATCCAGAGCGCCATCTGGAACGCTTCGCACTAGGCAGTAGGGCACCATCACAACGTTTTCCTGCAGACATTCTACAGCATCATGAAGACCGTCATCAAGAAGCAGGACTGGGAATCATTGGGCCCAACGTACTTCAATATTCCCCCAGAAGATACCAAATCAGATGCAGCGGCCAGAACATCCGATCCTCCGCTGCAACAGCCGAAACCGTCAAAGTCATCTGATCAACATCCCAATATGACGACGGATTCGGCTCCAAAAATTGCTCCGCAGCCTAAGCTATACAGAGATTACTCTCCTGAGTAGATTGCCGCTTATATGCGTACAACTGGGAACGCGCCGGCCGGGAACGTGCAGACTGGAAACGTGACTTCGGCAACTCCAAACTATCACATCGGGCACACCTATGATGAGCTCACATCGGCGCCACATCCTGGTTATGCGCAATCGCCTCAAGACGAGTTAGTAGACAAGATGAGTGCAATGCTCAGGGACCAATTCGGCTTGCAGCCGAAAGCGGGGGTGTTGATCAGATACAGGCGCCCCTACCCTGAATGGTTTGATCGTGTGGCATTACCACAAAGGTACCGCATGCCGGATTTCGCCAAGTTCAGCGGTCAAGACGACATATCCACCATAGAGCACATTAGCCGCTATCTGACTCAGCTTGGTGAGGCGTCTTATGAGGATGCTCACAAGGTTCGTTTCTTCTCATTGTCCTTGACAGGGCCGGCTTTCAGTTGGTTCACCACTCTGGAGCCCGGGACAATCAAAAACTGGGCAGACCTGGAAAGCAAGTTTCACGGTTATTTCTTCTCTGGCACTGGGGAGAAAACTATTGTTGATTTGACCAGCATGCACCAGAAGAGTAGCGAGACCGGATCAGCCTTCATCAAGCGCTTCAGGGAGATGAAGAACATGTGCTATTCACTGAACCTGCCTGACAAGCAGCTCGCTCACTTGGTCATTGGTGGGATGCTCCCGCACATTTAGGAAAAGCTGGTGGGCATTGACTTTGATAGCATCAGCCAGGTGTTGCAGTGAGTGACGGCCTTGGAGCTGCAAGCCCAGACCTTCCGTAAGGAGGGGAGATACAAACAGACGGCGTTCGTCAGTAATTCGGACTCGGAGGATGAAGATGAAGATGAAATCGCCGCTGTCGAGCTGAGATGGTGCAAGAAGCCCATGGCTGTACCCAAAAATTGGAGCTTAGAGGATCAGTATGATTTTGATACAAATAAGCTGGACAAATTATTTGATCTGCTGGTCAGTGCTGGATAGATAACCTTCTGCCGATTATTAAGGCCCTCTCCTGAAGACTTGAAAGGGAAGACTTTCTGCCAGTACCACGGCCTCACCTCACACGACACCAATGGATGCCGCACATTCAGAACTCAGATATAGAGGGCTATCTCCCACGGCTTATTGAAGTTTGATAATCCTGCTAAAGGGAAAATGAAGATTGATAAGTTCCCATTCCCGAAGGGCCAGAATATGGTCGAGGTGTCGGCCCCTGTAGGCAAGATGAAAGTGCTAACCTCCAACCAAGCTAGAAGGAATGCATTAGTCGACCCTGATATGCAGATATCGGCTGAGGAGCTCGCATTGATCAAGAGAAGGCGGGAGCAGAACCAGAGGCAATATGAAAAGGGAGAATCCAGCGGCACCAAGAAGATCAGACCTACCTCCCGCGATCTGCTGAACAAATGGCGTCGGGAGAAGGAGAAAACCCACCGGAAGCAGCTCGAAGAGGAAGAGTACCGAAGATGGGCTCGTGATGAGGAGGAGGCCCACTACCAGGAAGAACTGGCTCGCCGCTGGGAGGAAGAAGAAAGTCACTGGCATTGCCCATTCTTTAGGCATTGTTGGAATGAAGGTCTGAGATTGCCGACTCTGCGCAATTGCCCGGAGTACAGCGATCAATACCGAGAGTACAGACACTCTCAGACCAACCGCCGGTCTGTGCATGAGAGGCTTGGACGCCCACATGATATACAGGATCAGCGCGAAAAAAGAGACCTGCGCGATCGGCTCAGCAAAGCGGCAGTTGACCACCAAGAGCCGGTCTGGCAGGAGAATCAATGGTGCCCTGGGGACTTGACCAAGAGCCAGAGGCACCGCATGCAATGCCTCAGGAACAGGGAGCTCAAAGCAGAAGGCCGCACGAAGCAAATCTGGCAGGAGAAGCTTCCTCAGGACAAAGGGAAGGCAATAGCCGATGCGCAGATGGTGTTTGTGCTTCCGGCTGAATTCAGGGCGTATCGAGCCAAGAAGATTGAGGTTCTCTCTGATTCTGATGAGTCAGAGTCTGAGCAGGCCACTGCCAAGCTGGTTTTCGCACAGCAGGCTGCCTTTGACAAGCCGCCCAAGCACCGACACCTTAAGGCCCTATATTTCAAAGGATATGTCGATGAGATGCCCATGACCAAGATGCTAGTCGATGGTGGTGCCACTGTCAATCTCATGCCCTACACCACATTCCGTAAGCTGGGCGAGGGCCCTAATCATTTAATCGAGACCGACATGATGCTTAAAGATTTCGGGGGCAACTCTTCAAATACCCGGGGGGCAATCAATGTCGAGCTAACAGTCGGGAAGAAGACGCTGCTCACCACCTTCTTCGTGATTGACAGCAAGGGTTCTTATAGTCTGCTACTTGGGCGTGATTGGACTCATGCTAACTGCTGCGTGCCATCGACCATGCACCAATGTGTGATCCAGTGGCATGGTGAGAAGGTCGAAGTGGTCCCGGCCGATAACTCAGTGAGTATAGCCGCAGCGGATGCTGCCTGCTGGGAAGCTGGGGATCATGACTGTTTTTCTGGCAAGGCTTGGGAGGAAGGCTCCATCAAGGTAAGCGATGAGAGTCAAAAGCCGGTCAGGGCAATCGGCTCTGAGACTTTTTATTAATGAATAACCCAATCGATAGCACCGAGGGCAAGCTTGGCCAAGGTTTCACGTCGACCGATAAACTTGAAGAAGTGGACATCGGATCTGGTGATAGACCAAGGCCGACGTATATTGCCACCAATCTTGACCCTGAGTTCAGGCGAGAGATGATTGATTTATTGAAAGAATACAAAGATTGCTTCGCCTGGGAGTACTACGAGATGCCCGGCTTGGACAAATCGATTGTCGAGCACAGATTGCCTATCAAGCTCGGGTTTTGGCCTTCCAAGCAGCCGCCACGACGATTCAAGCAGGATTCATTACCTGACATCAAGGCCGAGATTGAAAGGTTGCTGGAAGCCATGTTCATTCGAGCTTGCCGATACACCGAGTGGGTATCGAATATTGTCCCTGTGTACAAGAAGAATGGCAAGTTGCGGGTCTGCATCGATTTTAGGGATTTGAACAGAGCTACCCTGATGGACGGCTACCTAATGCCGATAGCCAATATGTTAGTCGATTCGGCTGCAGGGCACCAGGTCATCAGCTTCATGGATGGTAATGCTGGCTACAATCAAATTTTTATGGCTGATGAAGATATTTCTAAGACTGCTTTTAGATGTCCTGGAGCTATCGGTTTGTTCGAATGGGTTGTAATGATGTTCGGTTTAAAAAATGCCGGTGCAACTTATCAGAGGGCTATGAATTATATTTTTCATAAGTTGATCGGCAAGATTGTAGAAATTCACATCGATGATGTAGTTGTGAAGTCCAGAAGCTACAAGGAACACTTAGCCGATTTGAAGACAACACTTGAGTGCACTCGGAAACATGGCTTGAAGATGAATCCTAATAAATGTGCTTTCGGGGTATCAGCTGGCGAGTTTCTGGGTTTCATGGTACACCGCAAGGGAATCGAGGTTGGCAGCAAAAACAGGATGGCCATCGATCAGCTTGTGCCGCCGACTAACAAGAAGGAATTGCCGTCTTTACTTGGCAAGATCAATTTTATTAGAAGATTCATTGCCAATCTGTCCGAGAAGGTGCTGCCATTCTCTCCACTATTGAAGCTGAAAGACACTCAGGAGTTCAAATGGGGTGACGTACAACAAAAATCTTTCGATGAAATCAAGGAATATATGAAGTCTCCACCTGTTCTGGTACTGCCACAGGCAGGTAAGCCATTCAAGCTGTACGTGACGGCCGAAGACCATACAATTGGATCTGCCCTTTTTCAAGAATTTGAAGGAAAAGAGAGGGCAGTTTTCTATCTGAGCAGAAGGCTTTTGGATCCTGAGACAAGATACACACCAACAGAGAAGCTGTGATTATGCTTATTCTACTCATGCACCAAGCTGAGGCATTATTTGCTATCAGCCGAATGTGTGGTAGTTTCCAAGGCTGATGTGATCAAGCATATGTTGTCAATGCCTATCCTGAACAGGAGGATTGGGAAATGGATCTTGGCTCTCTCTGAGCTCGACTTGAGGTTCGAATCGGCTAAAACAGTCAAAGGTCTGGCAATAGCCGATTTCATCACCCAGCATCATGAGGGCGCCGTCAGTATAGTTGATGTGGCGCCGTGGTCTATGTTCTTTGATGGATCATCTTGCAAGCAAGGCGGAGGTGCTGGGGTAATACTAATATCACCTCAAGGTCAACGGTTTGAATACGCTTTCCAGATTGGGACAATCGTAACAAACAACCAGGCTGAGTATGAGGCGATTTAGAAGGGGTTTCAGCTTCTGCATGAAGCAAAGGCCGACGTAGTTGAAGTTTTTGGAGATTCACAACTAGTCATCAACCAATTGCTCGGCCTATTTGAGTGTAAAGACGACATACTCCGAGGCTATTATGATCAGTGTCAAGCTTTGATCAGAGGGTTCTTAACAGTTTCATTATATCATGTTCCCAAAACTTAGAATCAGGAAGCTAATCGGCTAGCGCAGATCGCTGTGAGTTTCAGATCGATGCAGGAAATCCTCAATACTAAGCAGTCAGCTGATGACTGGCGGGGCGACATAGCAAGGTACCTTGCAAATCCTTCACAGAAAGTTAGTAGAAAGCTGAGGTACAAAGCTATCAAGTACGTGCTGCTAGACAGTCAGTTGTATCATAAGACTGTCGAGGGGGTACTGCTGAGATGCCTCGGGGCCGAAGAATCGATGAAGCTGATGAGTGAAGTTCACGAAGGAGTCTGTGGTGCTCACCAATCGGCCCTTAAGATGAAATGGATTATCAGAAGGACTGGTTGTTATTGGCCAACGATGTTCGAAGATTGTTTCAGGTATTACAAGGGTTGCCAAGAGGGCCAGAGATTCAGAAATGTGCAGAAGTCTCCTGTCTCAGCTATGAATCCTATCATCAAGCCATGGCCATTCATAGGTTGGGGAATCGATCTGATCGGCCAAATTTATCCACCGTCCAGTAAAGGTCACAAATGGATTTTGGTTGCAACTGACTACTTTACTAAGTGGGTAGAAGCTATTCCTTTGAAGAACGCCACATCTGGAGATGTAGTCGAATTTATAAAGGAACATATCATTTACAGATTTGGTATACCACAGACTATCACGACAGATCAAGGGACGATGTTCACTTCAGATGAGTTTTTGACCTTTGCTGACGACATGGGCATTAAAGTTTATAATTCGTCACTTATTATTCTCAAGCTAATGGTCAGACTAAAGCGTCAAATCAAATTTTAATCAAGATCATTAAGAAGAAGATTGAGCAGACTCCCAGGTGGTGGTACTTGATGCTTAGTGAAACTCTGTGGGCATACCGGATGGCTCAGCATGGATCAACTAAAGCCACGCCCTATGAGTTGGTCTATGGGCACGCTGCTGTTCTTCCTTGGGAAATTCAGTCCGAAACACGGTGTGTCGAGTTATAGAATAGGCTTACAGCCGGTGAGTACAAGGATATCATGATGGACAGTTTGGAAGATCTACATTGTCATTGGCTCAAGGCCTTGGAGTGCATCGAAGCCAATAAGATACGACTGGCCAAGTATTACAACACTAAAGTAAGAGGAAAGAGCTTTGATGAATCAGAGCTGGTATGAAAGACTATCCTACCCATCGGAACCAAAGATAGCCGATTCGGCAAGTGGTCGCCAAATTGGGAAGGCCCGTATCAAATTGTTGAATGTGCGCCTGGCAATGCCTATATACTCCAGGATATGGAAGGAAGGAGATTTGTCAGGGCGATCAATGGAAAATATCTGAAGAAATATTATCCTAATATCCCAGTTGGGGGATGACAGCAGATCTGTGCAAGATCTGGCTCATATAGCCGATTCTATGTGGAAGATAGCCTTCAGAATAAAAATGAGAATCTATAATAGCCAATTTCGTTCTAACGGATCGCCTTTAGTGCAAAAATGAAACACCCCCGGTGGAGTGTAACAGCTGATGTGATTACATCGCCTTTAGACCAAAAATAAAAGAAAAAATCCAAATGTATATGTATTCGGACACATAGAAATCAGATTGTTGATTATAAACAAGTTTTTATTTCTGATCATGTTTACAGGAGCCCTATTACATTCTAATTATGGGTGGCTCAGTCTATGATGTCCTGGGCGTCGGTGACGGCCACGACCCTGTCGGCATGGGGGAAGAAGTTCGTCAGTTGGGCGCCGGCCTCGTCCATGTCCTGGCCCTCCGGGAACCTGGGCTCGACGGCCTCCAGTGCGATGCTGGAGCGGAGTCGCGCGGCTGTGAGAGCCCCGGTGGCGCCGTGACGAACGCCAGCCATGGCCACCTGGGAGACACGGTGGTGAACATCCAGGAGCCGCTCCGCCTGCGTGTTGCCACGGGCATTGACGGCGGTCTCGGCAGCCACACGCAACTCTTCAAGCTGTGTGATCAGGGCTGCAAGAAGAAAGAAGGGTCAGCATGGAGATGATCATCAACGCGTCACAATTAAGACTTCAAGGCATTACCTGCCACTGCGGCATCCGATTCGGCGAGCTGGGCCTGCACCCTGGTCACCTCGGCCTCGGCGGTGGCAAGGGTAGCGGCTTGGGCTTCGTTGACGCCCTGCAGCCGGCCATTCTCCTTCGTAACCTCTGAATAGAGATTACGGTATTCCACCATTTGGTGGTGGAAGCGGCGACCATCGGCGGCGGTGTAGGATCCGTCAGAGTCTGCAGAAGACCCCGAATCGGATCCAG
This sequence comes from Eremochloa ophiuroides, assembly GCA_038502445.1. Classification (NCBI taxonomy): domain Eukaryota; kingdom Viridiplantae; phylum Streptophyta; class Magnoliopsida; order Poales; family Poaceae; genus Eremochloa; species Eremochloa ophiuroides. The sequence continues at coordinate 31,598,881 of JAHLJS010000006.1, read as the reverse complement.
CGCTCGGAGCCGGAGCTTGAGGCGGGTCCTGAGGAGGCGCAGTTCGGCGAACCCGGGAGTCAGGGCCAATCGGCGCACCCGGAGGAAAGGGGATCAGGCGAGCCTGAATGAAAATAGCAGAGAAGCAGATGTATCAGGGTCAAGAAGATCAACGACATGAATGCTGATTGGTTTACCTACTGTAGATAGCCACCTGCCGGGGGGTCACCCAGCGATGACGGCCGTGAGACGGTCCCGCTGTAGTACCCGCGCCGGGGGTGGTTCCAGAGGCCGCACAACCTAAGATGGCCCGGCGGCGGTTCCCAAGCCTCTGGCGCCGGCGGGTTCCGGATCGCTGCACAAATCGTCGGCGGACAGATCAGGTCAAATAGATGTATCAAGAAGAGAACAGTAGCCTTACCCTAACCAGGCTCGCAGCTGGTGCCTCCGTTCACCCACAGCCCGCAGGCTCCGGCTGAAGTTGTCGCCTTTGGTGGAATTCAAAGCCGGCCGCTTGCCACGGTTTCCGTCGCCGGCCATGGGTTAGTGTTGAGATGTTGCTTTGGTCTGGTTGAGGAGAAGAGGCGAAGAGCAAAGGCCGGGTGAGCAAAGGCTAGGGTGTTTGTGGTTGCTCGCTCAGGCCAGGCGTCTATTTATAAAGACGAAGGCACCAAGACGGTTTCCCCCTCGGGAGACGAGGCGACACGGCGGAATTTATACTGGAATTTACCCACGTTTCTTGAATCCGGAACCGACGCCGCGCGTGGGAGGTAGAACGTCTTGATCGGCTATTTTGGTTGGTTGCCTGGAATCGGTTAATCAGGCCGTTTGCTTGGATCGGCTAAGTAGGTCAGTTACTTGGATCGACTGAATAGCCGATTTCTGCGAACTGTGACAAATACTAAGGATCAGGCTGAATAGCCGATTCGAAGGCAGAACAAGAAAAAGGTTAATTTTGGTCTGGCCAATGTAATTGCCATGATTTACAGGAAGAGTTGAACATGAATTACAAGCCCAACAAGGACCGAATAGAAGAGATACATTCAACATGAAGAGCATTGCCGATCTGCACAGACTCTTGGTCTTCGTCGGCCATTGAATTGAGGATGTTCAGGCGCTGGTTGATCTGTCTGCCTTCGATGACCCTGCGCTGACTTGTTTTCTCTTCTCGGTCATATCAACAGTATTTGTTGATACAGAAATTTCATGCTGAGTGATGGCCGAGTTTACTTCCTCAAGCTCCTTCATCAGCTGCTCGCGCCTGGTCTTCAGAGTGTTCAGCTCTGACTCGGCTGAGGTGATGTTGTTCTTCAGCAGTTTGATTTGATCTGCCAGCATGTGAGCCACTTGCTTGTTGATCGACCTGCTATTTCTCAGCTGCTCAAGCTCCGCCAGGTTTATGTGGGCAGTGTTGATTCTTGGGGTGGCACTTTTGAGCTTGACAAGCTGCTTCAAGAGGCTAAGAGTTGCCGGGTTTGTATGCTGTTGGATCAGCTCAATTGCCTGATCGATTGTTTCAGGTTGCCGGGTTAGATCAAAAAGGTCTACTTCCAGTTGAGGCAAGAGCTCATTTAGCTGATTCTTAAAATCTGGCTCTGGCAGCGCTGTAGATTTGGAGCTTAGTTCACCTTCGTCACAACATTCCTCTAGGTCAAAGGAGTTGCTGGGAGTTGAAGGCTGCAGCAATTGCATTCAGATATTAGGAGGTGATAGCATGGGTAACATGATTGGTTAAAGGATATGTGCTCCACCACCTAAATAGGGGCTGAAGGAACTGGAGCTGATGAATTGCCCGGTCGATCTGTCGTGGCAATCTCCTTTTCGGCAGTAGGAGTAGCCTCAGCGTGTGTTTCTATGATCAATTGAAGCTCTACAGTAATGAAAGTGAGTGAGAAATAGAGCAAGCACGATAAGTGTTAACAGCCGAAGAGCCTTACCTGGATGTTCCGGAGATGGTGTTTTCTCTTCTTCGAGTTCGTTCCATGAAGGAGGGCTGTTCGGCTGCATTTTTAGAAAGGATCAGGAAATATTCAGCAAGGTAGGATTGTGTTCTTACAGATTTTGTTGATACCTGAGTTCCTTCTCCTTCTTGCTAGATAGCAATGTTTTCTTCCATTCCCAGAAAGCCTTCAGCCGTATCTTGGTGGCCTGTTGTTTCTCGATGGGTTTCGGTCTGGATGTTTTCAGAAGGAGTCTGGATCGGCTGAATGCTTGCCTATTATATAGCCGATTCGGTCAGGTAAGATGAGTAAATAATGCAGAATATTTTAAGACATCCAAGTACCTGGGCAGGCTTCCTCTTGGATCTCTTTTTCTTGGTGGTCGTCTTCTGAAGACTTGATGAAGCTTTTCTTTTTGAAGCCGGAGCAGTTGTCATACTGGCAGGGGCCTTCATCATCTTTTTCAAGGATGGAGCCTGAGAGCCTAGCCTGGCAGTTGGGCAAGAAGGATAATAGTTGATCTGCTCTGGTGGGTTGGATTCTGGGTCCTGCATTAACAGAAGCTAGAACACAATTTGCAGCTGGTTTGAATGGAATCAGTTAAAGTACTTACTGCTGAGATAGAGTTGAAGCTTGAGTCCAGGGCTCTGCATCTATCATGGATTCCTTGACAGAAAAGATGAGCATGCCATTGTTGCCACCAGTGATCAAAAGTTTCATAGGACATTGAAATTTGGCTCCAATGCTCTACAGTGTGAACTGGCAAGTATGCTCCCAATGAGAAGACCCTGTCGACTTCTAGCATCTCAGTGATTTCATCTCTGGGCCTCAGAAGGTGTAGAAATGGAAGCTTGGGGGGCAGTTGGCCGAAGCTCAGTTGTCTTGCTGCAACGTTGGGGTGATAAAATTCATATGAAGGCCAGCTGGGCTCAGTACTGCTGGTACCGCGAAGATGTTTAAAGTCAATTGGCAGTGTGCAGGGCTTTATGGTGACATTGAAAATTTCAGTAACTCCAGCATCAGAGCATCCTGTACTGAACCTGAAGGTATAGGGCATTGGGAATTCATTATCATCTGCATATGGGAACCAAATCAAAGTGTCTGGTTACAAGCCTCTGTAAAGTTTCTCAAGTAAGTTTCCTCGGTTTATGTTAATAGTGATGGCTGAGGCAGCTTCTCCAAAATTCTAACAGCCCCTGGTGATCTGGTTGCTGTCCTTTTCTGCATAGTTGATAGAAGGGTAATTGAGGTTGTTGAGATTTGGCTTGACCATCTTGTGCAAATACAAGTTGAGCCATAGTTGAATCAACCACCAGGGACCTGTTATGCACCGTACTTCTTCCCCTTTTAGTAGATAGCTGGCAACTCGGTTCATTAATCTATAGGCAGATCCCAGCAATATTTTACCTAAGGGGATTGAATTGCCTTGGGCCAATTTTTCTGCAAGGGCTTTGAAGGGATAGGCCGGCCCCAAGGAAGCGCCATAGAAGACGAACCTTTCCGGCCACAAGATCAAGAAGGCTATGTATTCCTTGTCGCTGATGCTGGAGGTTGTTTGCTGATGGGTTTTGATGTAGCCGGTCCAGCCCTTGTACTCATTCAGTTTGGGGAACCTCTTTTCGCCACCTGAAAGAAGATCCCATAGTTGGAAAGACCCGGTGATTTGAAGGCCAGTCAGCATATGGATATCACCCAAGGTGATGCTCATTGGCCCATCTCTAAATACAAAGGCGTTCAAAGAATTGGACCAAAAGTAGCTTGCAGCGATCAAGAGGGGTTCATTCGTTTTCATATCACACAGAGAAAGGTCAAGGCACTGGCTCAGATTGCGTAGCTCTCAGTCTGCCCTTTTCCTTTCTGAGATGCGGCGGAACCAATTTCTCCATCCGCTGGGCATGCTTGGCCAATTCCTGAAGGGCTGCCTGGACCATGAAGATGCCTCCACTAGCGGGGCTCTAAAGGGGATCTGGTTGGTCTCTTGATTGATGAACTCCGCGGGGTTGGAGTCACCCATCGGGCCCAGGAAGAAAGCGGTCGGAGTGTCCCTCAACGGAATCAAGATTTCATTCTTTAAGTCCTGAGGCAGATGGGTGATAGGTGTGACCAATCGAGTGGGGATTCATGAATGGAAGATAGGTTGGCAAGATTCATACCTCAGGAATCTCGGAAGGAGTCGCCATTGCTTGCGGATTCTTGAAGACGGCGGATCGAGGCCGGAGATGCAACAGAGGATTCTTAGCTAGGGTTTTGGTTTGTAGAGTTTTTGAAGTGATGAGCGGGAGGCTGCGATTTTGGTTAGCAGGTGGACTGAATCAAGACTCGGTGTTAATTTTGGAACAAAATCAATTTATCCCAAAATTAGGGGCATGTGTTTACACCAAAATCTGGACTGAGTGCAGATAGTAGATGCCAAGCGCAGATAGCCGATTTCGGGGCAGAGGCCCAGACAGATAGTCGATCGGGTCCCGGAATCGATTGTTGGGCTGAAGCATAGGCGGTGCGGTTGAAGGAAATAGCCGATTGATGATGTCAGCACAGATCTCCGGCGCCAGGAAACGATCACGTTCGGAGTCCGATAAAGAAAGGAAAGATTGGGCTCCAAGTTACCTTTAATTTAGGAAAGTTTGTTAGTTTCCGTATTTATCTTGAGTTGTAACTTGAATAGGACACTATCAAAGCCCTGGGTATAAATATAAGCCCCGGCCATTGCAATAGAACACACACATCAATACAACACATCTTTCGGCTCTGGCCAAAACTTAGGAGTAGGAGTAACGTAGATCTCGGCGAGTTCTTCAATCGGGCTGAGTGTCATCCGGTGGATGCAGGCTTACTTGTAAGTACCATCATGCCTCGCTAAGTTTTGTCTCTTTAATGTCATCCGGTGGACATGGGAGTATCGTAGATCGGGGCTGATTCTTATTTGATATAAGTTTAGCGTCATCCGATGGACGTGGGTTTAGATCAAATAAGGGTTAGTTATCGATTCATGTTTGTTTTCTTATTTAATCTATGTTTAACGTCATCCGGTGGACGAAGGCTTAGGTTAAGCTTGATTATGTGCATGGATTAGTTATCGGCTCTAACTAATTTGGCATCCTAGTTAGATTCATTAAGTTATCAAGATGTTATTTGTCATTTATTGTTTGTTTATTAATATAATATCTTTCTGCCCGATCAAGATTGCATAGTGTTGGCCTTAGATCCACATGAAAAATGTCATTTATGTCTCGTTCATGTTTATGCTCTGTTATGATATCGCTTGATTCGGCCAGTATTATTGTAATCTTGCTCGTACGTGCTGTGGATGCTTGACAAGAGCCGATCTGAATGAACACAGAGCCGCCGGCCTTCTGGACCAGCTCTGTATTCCTTCTAAATTTGCTTGTGATTATTTTCGGGAATATTTCTAAACTGGTGTAAAGCCGCAGGCCTCCTAGACCAGTTTCGTATTAGTACTAGATTTATACTTGGAACTAATCACCGCCAAGTTTTCTGCTTCACGGACCCCGAATCGGTTAATTAGCCGATACGGTTGTGTTTTCTCGAGAAAAACCAATTAACCGATCGCATTCTGCCTAGCCGATTTCTCCCTGTCGTGCACTTAGAGATTCAATATTAAATGAGATTGACATATGCGCATCATTTACATCGTAACCTGTCATACGTGAACTGCTATATCTATTTGACACATATGGATCGGTTATTCAATATTACAATGCTTATTTCATGAGGATCGGTTCATGCAAGTTGGATATCGACTCTTTAGTCAATAGCCTAGAAATAGGGCCTTTGAGGCCGAATATTCGAAACTGCCTGGACACACCAGTAAGTTCCACCCTGTGTTACTGATTATTATCTTTTTCCTTGTCAATTGCAGGTCAAATTGACTGGCAGGCTTGGGAGTCATCAGCACTCTCAGACCGGGCTTGAAGCTAGCTAGATCTGCAAGGCTCCAACGCTCTTGAGATTGTTTCCGGCTTCACTGGTGTGTTGAGCGCGAGGAAGCACTTTTGTGCCAACACATACATAAGAACAGACCATTAATGGAGGAGAGAACTAACCATGTTGAGAGAGAGAGACGAGAAACTAAAATAAGATGCAATCATGACAAGAGAGAGAGGAGAAACTTCATCTAACCATGTTGAGCAACCTCATTTGAAGAAAAAAGAGAATAACCTAGCTATTCTTCTCCCTAGCTCATGGTGAAACCCTATATCCAAAATGTGGCTAAATGGAGCAAAGAATGGTAAAAAAGATGTTAGAGGTATGTAAACTAACCTTTTTTTAGCAATCTCCTTCGAAGAAATGAAGATCAAAACCTCTCCCCATGTATTTGGTGAAGTGTAGACCTCCAAAATCGCCAACTATGGAAGTTGGCTGCGAGTTACTGTTCGGCTCGAGGAGGAAGAAGGGGTATTTTTAGCAGACCTAGTACAGACGGTTCACTTAAGGAACCGCCTGTGTAATTCAATTTGTGCAGGCGATTCTCTTAACGAAACCGTCAGTAGAAATGCTCTATTTCTACTGGCGGTTCGGTTAAGTAAACCGCCAGTGCAAATCTATTTCCACAGGCGGTTCACTTAACTGAACCTCCAGTAGAAATAGAGTATTTCTACCGGCGGTTTCGTTAAGAGAACCGCCGGTGCAAATAGATTAGCACTGGCGGTTCATATTTCTGGCCCTACCATTTTTTCTGGTGGCATCCAACAACCCAAACCGCCGGGACAAATATTTTCCTCGCGCCTGCGTAGAGCTTTTCTATACTAGTGCAGGGCACGTTTGGATCATCAGCTGTTCAAAAAATTGTTAGTCAACAGAACATAACTACTAGTTCTTAGTCTGACAAAACTTTAGGTGAAACTAAAGTTTAGTCTTGTATTCTTTTAATTCCTAGAAAGTTTGGCCCATGTTTTGATTGATAGACTACCGAGACAAACTAATAATACCTGCACCAAAAAGTAGTCCACCTTTTACAAGTCCACTTGTTTGGATGAGCTAGTAGAACTAGAGATGTGTTTGGAATTGCTTCACTTTTTTTTAGTTCCGCTCCATATATTTTTATTCTAAATGGTTTCAGCTACATGCACTCCTTTCGAGAAAAAAATGAAGTTATGAGAGAATCTAAAGAGGTGCACCATAAATTTCAGCGTTTTTAGAGCTGCTCCACAATTTAGACCCCGTTTGAAGAGGCTTAACTAGCTGTGGCTCAAGCACTATTGCTATACTGTACCCAAAACCCAGGTCCTCCAGATTCTCCGTTCTTTACATTTTGAAAGGAGCCAGAGCCATTTTTTTCAAGCGCTACAGTACCTTGCAATGTCAAACAGTGCTGATTAGTGTTCCTAGAGCAGGAGCCGAAGCTCCAGAAGCCTCACCAAACCGTCCCCTAGTTTTTTTTTTGACTAAACCGTCCCTTAGTTTTTTTAATGACTAAACCGTCCCTTAGTTTGTGAAGCAGAGTTAGTGAAGTAGTCTTAAACATACCTAATTTCAAAGGATAGTTCATTGTTGCAAATCATGACCTCAGCATATATACGAACCACGGCGGAGGGCCTAGAATATAACCGAACTTGTGCTTGCTGTCCAAACCTTTTAATACGTCAAATTCGTTTTGACTACATATCCATAACAAAGATGTCATGCTCGCACACGCTAAGCTTTGCAATATCTACGGGTCCCCTCCCCCTGGCATAGCATCACAAAAATTACAAATCCATTTTAGGAGATTCTCACATCAGATCCAATCTTTAATTTTGTATCACATGCACCTGTACCTTGGAATGTCAAGTTGTCAACTGCTGACTAGCAGCGAAGTGCCAAGTGCTGTCAAGCAGAGTCACATATTGGGCATCACAGCAAATTGTTGAAGTGGACACATTGAATTGACCAAAGCAAAAAGTCAAACCAAAGAAAATAAAAGTATGACAAATTTGAGTAGTATGTTTTGTGAGATTTCCCTTTTACAACTCTGCTGATTTTGTTCCCTTTTCGTCGCATCTACGTGTTATATGGCTAGCATGCCCTTTGAGTGAGCGAAGAGCTAGGGATTAATTGGTTAGGCTAACCTTCAAAGATGGGACAATTCACAAAGCATATATGCAGAAGTATCATCAAGAACAATTCCAGTTTCCAAATGATATAGTATAGCTTGCTTCTATGAACCTATGACGTGTACAACTGCAATGAAAATAGAGGAAGTTGCAATTGCATGTAATGGGTGAGTTTGCATGTGAATGTTCGCTGCACTGGCGTAATGTCCATATAGCATCAAATGTGATATATACAGTATTTAATACAAAACTAGCGAAGTGTCAGTTAAAGAAGCGTTGGATAGTTTCAACTGAACGACAACCATCGACACTTCCTTACTAGTTTCGCATTGCTGAATTATTTTCTGTAAGTGTTACCTCTTTTTTTAACACCACAAAAAATCTTAATTTTTAGAGGTACTTTTAACTGCAGATAGGGGATTTCTCAGGAAGAACCACTCTGTTCGGCTGGCTGGTACGGTACGGTACGGCTGGCTGGCTGATTGTTTTGAGAGAAAAACACTGCTGAATGGCTGGCTGATGCTGGCTGGACCAGCCAGCCGAACAGAGTGAACGTATTTTCGAATCAAAGTTCATTTTATACATAGACTGGACTATAAACATTCCATTCTTGTTGAGGTTCCATCGAAAAATATCTTTCCTGCTTGAGAGGTGAACTTGTACTTTTGACACTAAGGCCTTGTTTAGTTTCAACGTCAAAATTTTATATCCATCACATCAGGTATTTGGACATATGTATAGAATATTAAATTTAAATGAAAAAATAATTAATTGCACAAATTGCGAGTAATTTGTGAGATGAATTAATATTTTATGTCTATTTAGTCCATAATTTGATAATGTCATGCTAAACCTTTTCTAATGATGGATTAATTAGACTTAATAAATTCGTCTTGCAGTTTACTTGCAAGTTTTGTAATTAGTTTTTTTATTAGTATATGAACACCCAACGTGACATTCGATGGAACATCTGACTTGACACGAAAATCTTTATACCCACGAAGTAAGTAAATAAGGCCTAAGTCAAATCAGGCGTTCTGACTTTCATTGACCAATCCTCGCCTAAAGGTTAAGTGGTATTGTTCAGAGGTCCTGTCACAGTGTAATCTTTGTGTCTCACAATTATTAACCTCTTTAAGAGATTTGTCTCCTAACCACGCATCCTCCCAAAACCCACATGTTCCCGCTCTGCCCATTAATAGTGACGCATAATAGAAATTCTGCCTTAGCTTTCATAAGGCTTGCTTAAGACTAAGTAGATTACTTATCTATCACACAGCAATTTCTTCAAGATTTTATGTAAGAAAGGGTGAAAAGATGCTAACTCCAAAAGGTGCTTTTACTGAAATATGATTTTTTATATTCAAATATTTATTTGATAAAAAATCATTGGTACGGGTACACATTCATGATCGGAAAAGATAATGATGATATAAAGGACAAGACACCAGAAGAAACTCAAGTGATTATAGCTAAGCTGAAAGACAAATTTGAGGCCAGATATTGCGTCTACTTAGGGACCGTAATGCTTCAGTTGCAAGATAGGCAATGCATAATGGTCACCATGTAACTTTAGGTATGTCTGAGTTTACATACATAAAAATAATGATTTATTATTACAATATTATTGTCTAATTCAGAGTGGCCCCGTGCATCACGAACTTGATTCGTTCAAGGACCATTTGATCTATTTTTATATTTATCCAAGACATGGAAGAGTGATGGTCTTTGACTCCGCAGATTACTACTTACTCCCTCCGTCCTGTAAAGACTGTCGTTTTAAACTTTTTAGACATCACGTTTGACCATTCGTCTTATTTAAAAATTTTGTATCAATATCATTTATTTTATTATAATTTAGTTTATCATTAGAGATACTTTAATAATTATTAATTGATTTTATATTTTCTATAAAATTTTTAAATAAGACGGACGGTCAAACACAGTTTCTGAAAAGTTTAAAACGACAGTCTTTTTGGGACGAAGGGAGTATGTGACATTCTTGGGCTACTTAGAGCGGTAAGCCGAGATATGCATGCATACATTTCTCGATGAAAGCTTGAGAGCGGTAAGCAGAGATATGCATGCATACTTTTGATTCTATCTAAATCATAGGGCATATAGGTGGTATAAGATAAAAGGCGAAAAGCACGAGAACCGAACAGGATGGCCATTGTTAGTAAATTACGATTGGCCGGTAGATTAGTTTATGAATACATATCATACGTGTATAACACGTAAGACGATGTTGTAACTAATTAAATAACCACTTGTCCGTCATATAGTGCCACAAGCAACTACCCGTATCGGTCCACTATGGATTCTACGTGTGCTAGTTTATGAGACAGTCTAGACAATACATCAAGAACATACGTTATAAGTAAATAGTCATATATGAAGTTCTGTCCTTAAAGTGCAAATGTATTATCAAGTGTAAACATATGGTGTTTATAAATTAACGTCATTTGCAGAAATATAAATAGGCAAGGCAAGACAATACATCAAGAACATACGTTATAAGTAAATAGTCATAATATGAAGTTCTGTCCTTAAAGTGCAAATGTATTATCAAGTGTAAACATACGGTGTTTATAAATTAACGTCATTTGCAGAAATATAAATAGGCAAGGCAAAGAACATGAGCACTCAGACTTTATCCAATATAGTTGGGATATGTGCTCATTCATCAAGAGATATTAGTCCAAGCAATGGGAAATATCATGATCCTAAAAGCACTTTATAAAGTGAAGAATTCAGAGAGCTAAAAGAAATCCATAGGCTAGGACTCAGCCGAGATGATTATTAGATGTTCCACATGTAACTTTGATATACATACATGTGTATATATTATGAGCACAAAACTTTGATGTATATAAATATATGTTATAATTAAATTGTATTTTTCTGTATTTAATCATGATGTAATAGAATTGAATTTATTAAATATAAATATAGGGTTTGCTATGACTATAGTGAGCGAAGGGGTGGGGCGAAATTTTAAAAAAGGGCCAAAAACTTTCACTGGGGGCTGGTTAATAGAACCACCAATGGAAATGGGTTTTAAAAAAACCACGGGTGCATAATAGATTATCACTGGCTTAATGATTCTTAGGCAACACTGCTAGTGGAGAGATTTATTTTCAATAGCTTCTTCCACTGGCGGTAATGAGAAATGCCAGTGATAACCCATAAACAACCGCCTCTACTAGTGTACGTACTGTGTACTAGTGGCCATATATTCACATTTGTAGGTCAAGGAGTGACTCAAATCAACTCATGAAAACTTTCCACTGAATATCCTTCACACATAGTTCAACTTGGGAAGGCTAAAGGCTATCCACACCAGGTACTTTATCCTGGTCCTGCAGTATGTGCATAACGAATGGAGACGCTGCAGCGGGTACTTTATTCCTATCCGCTAGCCGTGCTCGTCCGCGAAATCTAACATTTTGGCGGAGGCACGCTAAAGAACAGTGGCCCCACTATGCAGTAGGAGGCCTACGCAGCAGCGAGCAGCACAGCAGGTGGGGTACGACCAATGAGCAACGCACGGGTGCATGCGAGCGCAGTGGAGGGTCCAGTTGTAGGTCCCACCACTTCAGCTAGCTTAAAAATATTATAACTCACGAACAAAAAATCAAATTAAATTCCGATTACACCATTAAATTCGTTTCAATAAATCCTTCAAAATAAGATCTCACATGAATATATTTAGATAAAATTACAAGGAGAACCCATTGATAATAGTTGGTATAGAGTATGAGATATAGAGGATGGATAGGGTGCGGGAGAAAGTAGTATAGAGGAGAGAAACTCGATGATCGGAATAAAATATTCTTTTTAGAGAATAAATTTAAAGTATGATGAGTGCGGATAGCCTAACGTGAAAAGAAAGTCAAACACCCACGAGGAAGGAGAATACTAGAGAGGTCCTAAACATTCCTGGCTGGGTCTACCCTGCATGCGCCACCATGATTAGATTGGTTGCCCATCTATATTCTTGCCGATTTGCCTAATGGAAACCGTTGGAAGGTAACCAAAAGAGTACACGCTTTTAGTTAGTTATACAATGTGCTAGGCCAGCATAGAGTAAAGCTCCTCCGTCGCTAGCATGTATCATGTACAGTATGTCCTAATTTATTGAAGCCCCTTTTTTTTGCTCAGTTAAGTAGTAGTATGGAATATTGTCTTTCTATCTTTTGAAACTCTTCGTTGCTTGACCATGGGGAGTAGTGCTGCTAGTACTTGTAATGAACATACTCCCTTCGTCTAAAAAAAATGTTGTTCTCGCTTTTCAAAAAATATCTTTAACTAAATTTATACTAAAAATTATTAATATTTGTAATTCATAATTAGTATCATTGAATAGATCTTTTAGTCTAGTTTTTTAACAAATTTATTTAGAGATGTAAATGTTACACGTATTTTTTATAAATCTAGTCAAACTTATGGTACGAATACCCAAAACGTTAATAGTTTAGGGACGAAGGGAGTAGCTATCTCCTTATTATAAAATAAAGTTGGGTAACCAGATCTTTAAAAAACACAGAAATGCTCTGGTGTGGGCGTCCAGCGCGGGACGGACGCGCCTGCTCCCGCGGCGCGGCGCTCGCCCTTCGCGCGTCTACGCGTTTTTTTCTTTTTCTTTTTTCTTTCTTTTTTTTCCTTTTCTTTTTTCATTATTTTTTATTTTCTATTTTTTATTTAGATTTTTCTTATTTTTTATTTTAAAATATTTTTTTATTTTTTTATTTCTGTGTATGTATGTCATAAAACTAGATCTGGGACATCGTATATGTTATAATGGTTTCACATGCATATTGCAAACATTACTCGAAATGTTTCACCTTTTTTGACATATGTCGCTCTTATTTTCATATATAGCTATTCCTTTCTTAAACTATGAATCTATTCTTTTAAAAAAAATAAGTCTCTTCACTTAAATTCTGAAACTTGGAAGTTATTACCCTAGTTCTGATCTGTTCTTACCCTACTTCATGCATGACCCTATCAAAGCATAAATTCAATAAAGTGTCAAATAAATATAAGAACGTTGGCGCAACCCAAGGACAGCCTACTCCTCACTCTACGCCCTGCGTTTCGTTCTAAGAAGAATCCTAGATTTTAAAGAGATACTTCTAGGAATAGAGTTTGACTAACACTCCACCAAGTTTTATAAAAACTTTATACATAAAATAAAAATACTTACCCTCTACCACGTACTCCGTACATCCCACTACTACTAGTAGCTTCTACCCATGTTACGGCTGACATCAATAACCTTTGAACTCCCACTGTCTACACTGGAACGGAGAAAATCCATATGGGAAATAACACGCGCAAGAAAGTCCTTTAAGGGTATGTTTCTAATATTTCATCTCGTTTTACAAAATGAATTTTTTACAAGTGTTTATCTGGATATTTCATATGTTTTCACATGTATTATTACAATTGTTGTATCTGAATGGTGCATATGTTTGTAAAATAATTTTCAAGTGTTGTGTTTTTTTTCAAATGTTTCATGCACATGTTTCGATTGTTTCAGTAGTTTCATATACATGTTGCAAGTGTTTGCATTTGGATGTTTTAAAATTAGATCTGGTGTTGTAGAGTATTTTAGATGCATGTTTCATACCCATCGGTCCGATTGGAAGGTCTGTCATCTGCGGTGACCATTCTCCGTATCAGCCCACGTAAACTCTCATCTTCTCAGCAACCGTCATGGTCCCTCTGCCCGCATGCTCATATTCCTTACCTCTTTTGCTTCATAGCGGGGTGAAACATGCATGTTCTAAAAGTACGTATTCGAAGTTTCAGTAGGTTTAGAATTATGTTGTAGATGTGTCGTATGAATGTTGTAAAAGTATATTAGGATATTGTATATATTGAACAAATTATCAAAATATATCCATGTGGGATCTTATTTTGAAGAATTTATTGCAAGGAACACGATGGTGCAATCGGATTTTAATTATGACGCTTGGTTTAGGAGACATAGTTTTTTAAACTTTAAAAATCATGAAACTTACTGTACTGCATGTACATGTGCCTACGCTGGTGGTGCGCCGTGTAGCATCTGGGCCCTAGTGGTTTCGGTGATTAATGACAACAAGACAGTTATTATGACTAACGTGTGTCTTGCAGTATAACTTAGAGATTAGGTCATAATAACATGCAGGTTCAAGCCCCCTAGCGATGGAAATCGATTCGGTTTTCAAAGGATGGAAGACAAGACGGTGATAGGCTAGTCCCAAGTGTCGTTTGAAGTTGAGAGACAATTGGAGTAAACTTAGGTTTTGTTTTTCACTTTGACCGTACTATAAAGAGGGGTTTGGATGGGTAGCTTGACTTAGGGTAAGGTTAGAGAGTGTAGATGTGATGCACACTTGTCCAACATAGCTCTGGATAGCACAGGGAGTCTCTTGAGAGAGAGGATCAAACTTCGTTTTGAAAGTTTTCGATTCGGCGAAGTTTTGATTGAGTTTTGAGCGTTGGACCCTGAGCAGTATGGTCGTCGGACCAATACTCAGAGTCCGACGGTACGTGGCAGCCTCTGGTGGCTTCTCATCTCACGAGAGACCGTCGGACACTACTGGGATGGTCGTCGGACCATTGCCCAGCGTCCGACGGTGCTAGGGGTTTCACAGGCGAGCGTCGGACCGTGGAGAGAGAGGGCGTCGGACTAATGCTTCGCTGAGTCCGACGTTTCTAGAGAGGTCCAGAGAGCTCAACTGAGCATCAGACTGTGTTCGACGGGGAACCAATGTTGAGGGTCACTGTGCTGAGTTCACCCGAGAGCTCGAGTGCGTCGGACTATGGTCCGACGGTGGTCGTCAGACCATTGAAGTTGGTCCGACGCTCCTCCGCACAGTGTGGACTGCAGGTCACTTGTGTGAGTCGGACTGGTGGTGTTTGGTCCGACGGTGGCACTGTTCATCGAGTCCGATGGTTCACAGAAATCTGTTTTGTGTCTCAACGGCTAGTATGAGGCTTGGGGGTATTTATACTTCTCCATCACCCTCATTCTAGTTCTCTTGTTTATTTGATCAGCTAAAGCAACCATTGTGACTTGGTGTTAGTGCAAGAGCCCTAGGGAGGATTGAGTGAACTCCATTGCTTGTGAGCTTCTTCCCTAGAGAGGTCAAGAGTGACTTGTGTGCATCCATCACCCTCTTTGGCCTTGTTCTTGGTCAAGTGAGAGTCTGCTTGTTACTCTTGGTGATCGGCATCACCTATATGGTTCATGGGCGATCGGAGGCTTGGTGACCGCTTGCAGAGCTTGTGGGCGGCCCAAGCCAAGCTTGTGAGCGGTTGTGGGCGATCTACCATGCTGGAGAGACCAAAGATCAGCCCGTAGAGAGCACTTGGTCTTTGCGAAGATCAAGGGGAGCTACACCCTTGCGTGGGTGCTCCAATGAGGACTAGTGCAGAGTGCCGACTCTGCGATACCTCGAAAAAAACTCGGCTTGCAATCTCTTACTCTTTTACATTCCCGCATTTACTTTGTGTTTTTTACATTCCTAGAGTAGTATACTTGTGATAGGACTTGGCTCTAGGTTGCTTAACTTGTTTTACGTCTAGAACGGCACACAAGCACTTGTGGGATGATATTGGGTAAATGGCGATAGGTTGAATTGATTTGCGAAAAATTTATTAGTTGCCCAATTCGCCCCTCTTGGGCATCCTCGGTCCTTTCAATTGGTATCAGAGCCTTGTGCTCACTAATTTGGCTTAACCGCCAAGAGAAGGATGTTCGGTGGTCACGATGGTCCCCCTCCCGTCTTTGAAGGTAATGATTTTCCTTATTGGAAAATTCGTATGGAGGCATACCTTGAGGCGGTGGACCTTGGTGTTCACAAAGCCGCCACACAAGTGTACCCCACTCCCAAAACCGGCACAACCCTCACACCCGTTGAGGAAGAGCACAAAAGTAGAATGCTAAGGCTCGCAACATCATCTTTAGAAGCCTTAACAAAGAGGTGTTCAACTGTGTGAGGAACCACAAAACGTCCATGCACTATGGTTAGATATTTGTGCGCTCCATGAGGGAACTAAGAATGAGCGAGAGGAACGATATTACTTTATCATTGATAAGCTCAATTCTTTCAAGATGCTTTCTAATGAAAATGCTAATGACATATATTCTCGATTGAATATCATTGTAAAGGAAGTCAATGGCCTTGGGCTCACTCAAATTACCCTGGCCGAAGTTGCAAGGAGGATCCTCAATGCTCTCCCTATTGACAAGTATGGTCACATTGTGACTGTGCTTCATCAAGGGGATCTCTCCAATGCAACTCCTACTCAAATCTTGGGAAAAGTCAATGCTCATGAAATGTACATGAAGATCACTCCTGAAAATGGCTCATCATCCAAGAAGGAAGAGAAGAAGGACTTAGCTCTCAAGGCTGACAAGAAAGGCAAATCTCAAGTCAAGTATTCTTCTCTTGATTCCACAAGTGATGATGATGATGATGATGATGATGTGGAGATTGCTTTCATGGTGAGAAAGACCACCAAGATGCTCAAGAAGCTCAACAACAAGGGAATCAAGTTTGATTCCAACAAGAAGAAGTTTTTCACAAGTAGCAAAAGAAAGCCCATCTCCGAGATGGATTGCCACAATTGTGGAGAGCTTGGGCATCTTGCTCATCAATGCCCGATGCCCAAGAAAGACAAGTTCAAGAACAAGAACAAGGGTAAAAGGCAAGACTCAAGTGATGAGAGTGATGACGAGAAGAAGAAGCCAAGCCATTCAAGAATAAAGAATTCAAGAAGAAGCAATTTCACAAGAACAAGAAGAATAGCAAGGCTTACATTGTTGGTGATTGGCTCACCGACATTGAATCTTCTAGTGGCTCTTCCGGTGAAGAAAGTGATGATGAAAAAGAAAAGATGGCCGCTCTTGTGATTGGGACTTCACTTACTCCACCACCATCACCGCCCTCATCTCCAACACACCTTTGCCTCATGGCTAAGGATAAGAAGGTACAAAGTGATGATGAGAGTAGTGATAGTGACAATGAGTATGATTCACCCAATTATGATGAACTTGCTAGCTTGCTAAATGACTACACCAAAGTGATAAGAAAGCTAACAAGTAAAAATGAGAAGCTAAAACTTGACAATGACAACCTCTTAGCTAAAAATGAACAATTCACAAAAGCTAGTGATGAGCTTAGAGAGGAAAAACAAAATGTGTCATCCAAGCTCAAGGAGCTCAAATCCAACATAAAGGAGCTCAAAGAAAAACATGATAAACTTGAGAAGATGCACATTGAGCTCACCACTTGCTACAACAAGCTAAAAGAGGACTACACTCAAGTTAAAGTGAATCATGATAACCTTACTTTAGCTTATGACTTGTTCTCCGATGAAACACGTGATGCTACTAACCATGCTGTTAAGTGTGACATAGCTACATCATGTGATGACTTGATTGATGAGATCATTGAGCAAGGTGCTAGTAGCAAAGGCAAGGAAGTGGTGGTGGCCGATTGCCATGATGATTATTTGAAGCTCAAGATTGTGAATGAGAACTTGAAGAAAGAGCTTGAGAAGCAATCAACCACCAACACCAATGTCTTTGAAACTGTGCAAGAAGATGATTAAGTTGAGGTGCTTAGAGAAGAGAACAAGATCCTCAAGAATGAGAAGTGCCAAATTGCAAGCCTATTGGAAGAGAACAAGAAGTTGAAGCAAGAAAAGAGTCATCTCACCGTTGGCTTGCAAAGATTCACAAGAGGCCAATATCTTCAAAGTGATCTCCTCATGAACACCGTGATGAAGTTTGATAGAAGTGGAATTGGCTACATGGGTGAGAAGGTCCAAAATATTAGAGCCCAAAATAGACTCAACAAAGTAAAGAACAAGCCCAAGCCCAAGCCAAAGAGATGCTTTGAGTGTGGTCAAGAAGGACACTTTGCTCATGAGTGCAAGACACCACCACCACAACCTTTGCCCAAGCATGGTAGGCCCTTTGCCTTTGATGCTCACTTCATGCTAAGGAAAGATTCTAAGGGCAAAGTGAAAGTCATGTTCCTAGGTCCCCCAATAAGAATAGTCCTAGGCAATTGTGGGTGACAAAAGCGTTGGTTGAGAAAGTCCGGAGCCCTTCTCAAGTATGGGTTCCTAAATATCAAGCTTGATTTGTTGTGTGTAGGTGAACTACAAGACCGGCAGCTCTCATTGGGTAATTGATAGTGGAAGCACTCAACATATGACCGGTGATGCTCGTATGTTCAACTCAATTGAAGAGAATGTGGAAGACCAAGGAAAGATTACATTTGTTGATAATTCTAAGAGCAAAGTGCAACAGCTTGGCAAAGTGACTATCTCTAATGATCATTCTATCTCAAATGTTCTTCTAGTTGCTTCTTTGAGCTTCAACTTGCTATCCGTTAGTCAATTGTGTGATCTTGGCTTCCAATGCCTATTTACAAGTGAAGAAGTGATTGTTTCCAAGAAAGATGACAATGAAGTGATATTCAAGGGGTTTCGGTACAATCATCTCTATCTAGTGGACTTCAACTCAGAAGATGCTAATTTGAAGACTTGTCTATTCACCAAGCAATCTCTTGGGTGGCTTCGGCATAGAAGGCTTGCACATGTTGGGATGAGCACACTCAAGAAGGTATTGATGAAGGAGATGGTGAGAGGATTGAAAGATGTTGTATTTGAGAAGGACAAATTGTGTAGTGCTTGTCAAACCGTCAAGCAAATAGCAAGTACACATCCATCCAAGGCATTTTTATCAATCTCAAGACCAATAGAGCTACTTCACATGGATTTATTTGGGCCAACAACTTATGAAAGCTTTGGCGGTAAGCTCTATTGCTTAGTGATTGTTGATGACTTTACAAGATACACTTGGGTGTTATTTCTTCATGATGAGACCGAAGTTGACTCATCATTCAAGAAGTTTGCCAAGAGAGCACAAAATGAATTTGATGTGAAGACCAAGAAGATTAGAAGTGACAATGGAAAAGAATTTGACAACACAAACATTGAAGTATATTGTGATAAAGTTGGGATCAAGTATGAAGTGTCATCCTCCTATACACCTCAACAAAATGGAGTTGTTGAAAGGAAGAACCGGACATTAATCACCCTTGCAAGGACTATGCTTGATGAGTACAACACACCGAAGAGGTTTTGGGTGGAGGCAATCAACACCGTATGCTATGCATCCAACTGCCTATTCCCTCACCGGTTGCTAAAGAAGACCCCCTATGAGCTACTCACTGGCAAGAAACCGGATGTCTCCTACTTCCGGATGTTTGGTTGCAAATGCTGCATCTACAAGAAGCGGCAACACCTAGGGAAGTTCCAAAGACATTGTGATATTGGTTTTCTTGTTGGTTACTCATTGAAGTCCAAAGCATATAGAGTATTCAACAATGCCACCGGTCTTGTTGAAGAAACATATGATGTGGAGTTCGATGAATCTAATGGCTCTCAAGGAGAGCATGAGAATCTTGATGATGTAGGTGATGAACCATTGAGAAAGGCTATGAAGAATATGCCAACCGGAGACATCAAGCCTAAAGATGATGAAGATGATGGTGATGATGTGCAAGTGATCAATCAACATTCTTCATCAAATGTGCCTCAACATGATGAAGACAAGGATGGGGTGGATCCACATGAGGACACCCACATCACATAAGAAGATATTGAGGCACAAGCACAAGATGTTGATGCTCCACAACCTCCTTCTCGAGTGGTTGATAGAAGATCTACTCCTCTCCTACAATCTCATCCTCAAGACCTCATAATAGGGAGTCCTTCAAGGGGGTAATGACTCGCTCACAAAGGCATGCTCAATTCATTGAACATCACTATTTTGTTTCTTGCATTGAGCCTACTAGCATAGAAGAAGCTCTTCAAGATCCGGACTGGGTGAATGCCATGCATGAAGAACTCAACAACTTCACCCGCAATCAAGTTTGGACACTTGAAAAGAAGCCGAAAGGAGCAAGAGTCATCGGCACCAAGTGGGTGTTCCGCAACAAGCAAGATGACAAGGGCAACATTGTGAGAAACAAGGCAAGGCTCGTGGCAAAAGGGTTCTCCCAAGTTGAAGGCTTGGATTTTGAGGAGACTGCAAGATTGGAAGCCATACGTATCCTACTTGCATATGCATCTAATCACAACCTAAAACTCTTTCAAATGGATGTGAAAAGTGCATTTTTGAATGGCTTCATAAATGAAATTATCTATGTTTCGCAACCACCGTGTTTTGAAGACCCTAGATATCCAAACTATGTTTATAGGTTGTCCAAGGCGCTATATGGCTTAAAGCAAGCCCACGGGCGTGGTATGAGCGCCTCCGCGATTTCCTCCTCAACAAGGGCATCAAAATCGGCTTGGTTGATACCACACTATTCACCAAGAAGCGTAAAGGGCATATCTTCATTTGTCAAGTTTATGTTGATGATATTATCTTTGGTTCGACTAATGAAGATTTTTGCAAGGAATTTGGTGATATGATGTCCAAGGAGTTTGAGATGTCCATGATCGGTGAGCTCACATTCCTCCTCGGCTTTCAAGTCAAGCAATTGAGGGAAGGGACATTCGTGTCGCAAGAGAAGTACACGAAGGACCTCTTCAAGCGCTTCAAGATGGAAGAATGCAAGCCCATCAAGACCCCCATGCCTACCAATGAATATCTCGACCTTGATGAGGGAGGTAAATCGGTTGACCAAACTCTATCGTTCTATGATCGGTAGTTTGTTGTACTTGACCGCATCTTGGCCCGATATCATGTTTATTGTGTGTATGTGTGCGTGCTTTCAAGCTAACCCTAAGGAACCACACTTAGTTGCGGTAAAAAGAATCCTTAGGTACCTAAAGAACACCCCAAGCATTGGCCTTTGGTATCCCAAAGGAGCTAACTTTACTCTTGTCGACTATTCCGATTCGGATTATGCCGGTTGCAAGATTGACTGGAAAAGCACATCCAGAGGGTGCCATTTGCTTGGAAGATCATGAGTTTCTTTGTCCTCCAAGAAATAAAATAGTGTTGCCTTGTCAACAACCAAAGCGGAATACATTGCCGCGGGTGCTTGTTGTGCACAAATTCTTTACATGAAACAAACCCTACTTGATTACGGAATTAACTTAAAAAGGGTGCCTTTGTTGTTTGACAATGAGAGTGCGGTAAAACTTGTCAACAACCCGGTTCAACACTCCCGCACAAAGCACATTGGCATCCGCCATCACTTCCTTAGAGATCATGTTGCCAAGGGTGACATTTCCTTTGAGGGAGTGAGAACGGATGATAACTTGGTAGATATCTTCACGAAACCATTGGATGAGGCACAATTTTACTCTCTAAGGAATGAACTCAATTGCCTTGATCTAAGCAACTTCACTAAAAGATGATCTTGTGTTGTTATGTGCATTGCATTGTAATATAAAACATGTCTAACTTTGAACTGCACGTAGGGCTTGTCTAACTCGGTTAAGATAACAGCCCAAAAGCGTGTGAAGAAGCTTACCCGAGGACAAACTTGACAAGCAGCTAGTTTATTTTACGCGAACTTGCATTGCATTTGCATGGTTGTTGATTTGTCGTTTCGTTCTTGGATGTCATTGCCTATTTTCATAAAAACTACATATGCCTATGGCGAACTATATGAAAAATTAAGGGTTTGAGAGAGGGCATCTCATACTAGTTCCAACTAGTGTTTATTTGACTCTTATTGGGGTTGGAACTTAGTTGGGAGAAATCAGCGCGAAGAAATTTGAAGAAAATCAGGTTTTAGGGCGTCGGACTGTCGCATCGGACGCTGGTTTTCCTAGCGTCGGACCATTGCCTACAGTCCGACGGTCCTGGCTCTGTTGAAGAAGGTGTCAGGCGTAGCGTCGGACGGCAAATTTACGTGCGTCGGACTATCGATGGAACGAGTTCACCTGCGTTCGAGGCGTCGGACCTTGGGGCATAGTCCGACGACCTGCGTCGGAGCTCTCTGTAGCTCTCTGGAAAGGTCGGACTCCCGCTTGGATTGGTCCGACGCCATGAACAGTCTTTGTCCGACGGTCGGTTGATTCGCGAGGTCAAGTTCTTTTCTTACTCTGTCACGTGGGGCCCGCACCTCTTCATCCTCACTCATCCGTTTCGAGGCCGTGCCGTACACCGACGCTCTGCCCTAACTCTAGCCGTGCCTGCGCCGCCTTCGCTCCTCCGCCGTGCGCCGCCGCTGCAACTCGATCTTGCCAGTACCCTCGCCACCGGCCAGAGCCATCTTCCCCACTTGGCGCCGCTCGTCCGAAGCACATCTGCGCTCTCCTCCGCGTGGCTGTGCGCTGCCGAGCACCTCCTCATCCTCTTCCCGTCGGAGCTTCGTCCTCGCCGTTGAGTTCAGCTTCTCCTTCTCCAGTGTGTGGTGAGCCCCTTCTTGTTGGACTTTGCACTAGCTCCCGTTTCTCAGTGTGCACTCGAGGTGTTCGACAAAATGCATAACCCCCTTTAACCCTTGCTGTGCAGCCCTTTGACATTAGGGCAGGCCTTCTGTTCTCCTGGTCTAGTGTTCTAGGGTGGTTCTTCTCTTCGTGAGGTACATCCTAACCTAGATCATCAATCTCACTACTCGATCTTGGTCATTGCCTTTCCTCTTTGACCTAAGCCCTTTCTTCTGTGCAGTGATCTTGTTGTGTGGCTTGGTGCTCCCGTGTCGACAGAGTATCTTACCCCTTCGCAGGTCTCCTCTTCCCACAGGTTGCTTTGCTATTCCTTTCTTATCCCGGCTGCTTGCTTCTCATAGGTCATCTTATCTCTAGCTAATGTATGCTTATATATATCCCTGTCTTTCTTTCTTCTGTAGCTTGTCGTTGGTCAGAGGCAGTATCAGTGAATCCGG
The DNA here is from genome assembly GCA_038502445.1 of Eremochloa ophiuroides. NCBI lineage: Eukaryota > Viridiplantae > Streptophyta > Magnoliopsida > Poales > Poaceae > Eremochloa > Eremochloa ophiuroides. Next base: position 31,576,045 of record JAHLJS010000006.1, on the reverse strand, counting down.
GGCCAAGCCCATGGATATGGATTGAGGCCAAGCCTGTTAAGTGACAGTTGGCAGTTGCAGAAAGGCAGTTGGCAGCTTGAGCAGATTTGTCAGTTTGGCAGATATGGTTCGTTGTAAGCAAGTGAGCCGCAGTCAGGGAGGCACTGGTGGGGATGACAGGCCTCCCCCTTGTCCACCTCAGGACAAGGGGAAGGCACCCATGGTTGAGACCAGCAAGAAGAGGAAGAGGCAGCTGATAGCAGAGTAGAGACAGGCTATCAGGGTAGCACAGGCAGCTGAGGAGGCAGAGCGTGGCAGAGGCCTCCACATTGGAGGCCTCGAGGTTAGTTTGATAGGCAGAGAGGGACCTGAGGAGCAGCCACGGACAGAGGCAGAGCAACTAGTGCAGCAGGAGACAGAGACTCAGGGGCAGCAGGCCCAGGCACCTCCACTTCGTCGCTCGGGCCGCACTCGACCTACGGTGCCACCCCGGCCCGCTGGTCAGAGGCACGGCGACCGAGTTCCCCAGTGCCCCTGCTCCCACAGAGCCATAGCCGAAGCTAGAGCCTGAGATTCACTTGGACTTGCGGAACATCTCCGCAGCCCGAGTCCGAGAGCTTTGACTCACTTCTCTTGAGAGCTGGTTCCCGGCTTAGCGAGACCCCAGGGCTTCAGAGGGCTGGTACACGACTTTACAAGAGGACTTCTTCACAGCTCTCATGTTGTCAGAGGTTGGGCTTCGTCAGCATAGGGTGTGTCCTCTAGAGGACATAGTCCAGGCAGGTGGTGAGGAGATCAGGCCTTACTTGACCTACTTGCCTGGACTCGCAGAGTTGCTTGGTCAGTCAGGACGGTACGTCGAGTCGTGGGTTCGTGAGTTCTACGCCTCTTTTTGGATCGACCCCGACCACGTGTACCTGCATTACACCTTCGGCGGAGAGCCATACCGGCTCTATGCGAAGGCTCTCAGAGAGTTGCTTGGAGTTCTAGAGTCAGCTACCAGGTTGCACAGTGTCTGCTACGGCACGATGGACCCACCTAGGAGGTCACACGGAGGACAGGCACCTGGTACAGCACACATCGCAGCTCGTTTCCGACCACCGTTTGGAGACAGCTCCCGCAGGACACCCTTTGAGCTTTGTCCCATCGTTCTTATCTTGAACGATGTGATGAGGCGCACTCTTCTACTGCGGGAGCAGTACAAGGAGGGATTGACACATCTACAGCTTTGGCTCCTTAGTGCCCTGTTCCAGTAGTCAGAATTTGACATAGTTGACCTGATGATTTGTGAGATGGAGGACACTATTGCAGAGGGTATCAGGTCTCGGCGTCAGCTCCCCTATGCTCACTGGATCTCTTCTATTCTTGTGCGCGGGCTGCACAAGATATGGACAGGGATCACTAGAGAGTTGCGCCAGACTGAGACAGAGTTTCCAGTATACAAGATGACTTCTCTGATAGATGGCAGACGTGGCAGCCGTGCACTACACAAGATTCAGAGACATTAGACTTTGGGGCAGATATGGCAAAGGCCCAGCAGCAGGACGAGGCTATGAGGCACGTTGCCCATAGTGAGCTTGAGCAGCTAGTTGTTGACGATGACCCTGTCGACACTTCTTCGTCTACCTCAGACGCGGACTACCGGCCTATTCCTACACATCCACGAGCTCATGACTCCGAGGCCGGTGGCTCCAGCTCAGCTCCACAGGCTTCCCAGACTGACCCGGCTCTTTTTGCTATCCTTCAGTCACTCCAATAGACTCAGCAGCGTCAGGCTGAGGAGCACGCCCGGTTAGCTCGAGAGCAGGCTGTAGCGCTTGCTCAGATTCAGTTGAGACAGGACCAGTTCCAACAGCAGATGCTCCAGATGCAGCTCCAGAATTAGCAGATGCAACTACAGACTTTTGGATTCAAGGAGCACATCATGAGGCACACCGGAGCGCCTCCGTACCTTGCCACTACATCTCCCGTGCAGCAGGTTGGACCAACAGCTACTGCAGCCCAGGTGACTCCAGCTATACAGTCCGGTGGACTTCAGAGTCAGGGCACCGCTCCTTTCCCGAGTCAATTTACCACTCCTACTCAGCAGACTCAGCAGTGGTTGGCTTCTCCAGGTTTCACTCAGGGGTTCACGCCGATCCGCACAGGTTTCACTCCAGACTTGGGTGGCCCCTCAGTGACCAGGAGCTTAGGTGTGACTTTTAGCGAGATCAATGGCTTGCCTACACCTCCTGAGTACCGACAGCCTGTGCCTTTCACCACAGCTCCGCCTGCTACTGGCACGACAGAGACTCTGCCGTCCTCAGTTGCTTCTTCAGAGCCTCTCACGACTACCACAGAGACTAAGGTGGTAGTAGTTACCACAGTGGTTGAGACACAGGGTCAACAGCTTAGCACCAAGGAGTAGACAGTTCTAGAGTTTGTTCGGACTATTCCTGAGGAGCAGGTACCTACAGAGACAGCTTCCGCAGCTCCAGACACACTAGTTGACCCTTGTACAGAGACAGCAGAGCCGACCCGGACCGCTTCACCTACTCGTTCTTCGACAAAGGGTCAGGCAGCTCAGAGTTCCGAGTCAGATGGTGACGCTTCGCAGTTTGAGATCTATCCTCACTCCTCCGACTATGATGCTGCAGCTTCTTCTCCTCCTCCTGAGTCTTAGGTCTTTGGTGCTTGATGCCAAATGGGGAGAGAGCATAGATTTAGGGGGAGTGATGAGAGAGGGATTTGGCTCTTATGACTTTTGTTTGTGATATATGCATGCATCATATTTACTTTCATGCATTTGTGCATATATGTGTGCTTGAGACTTGGTTTGTGACATGTGTTTGAGCTTCATGTTATATATATATCATGTCACTTGGTTCTCTCTTGGTTATGCTCATTGTCTTAGCTTCCGCACTTCACTCCGATCTTGAGCATAACACTTGTTACTTGTGCCTATTTCATATACTTGTGTACCTTGTGGTCTTGATTTGTATAAGCATGCCTATCCCCTTTGCTCTTATTGACACATGCTTATATGAATCAAGCCTTTAAAAACCTCACTCATTCCAAATCTATTTGAGGTTGTTGTCATCAATCACCAAAAAGGGAGAGATTGTAGCATCTAGGCCCTAGTGGTTTCGGTGATTAATGACAATAAGACGGTTATTATGATTAACATGTGTCTTGCAGGATAACCTAGAGATTAGGTCATAATAACATGCAGGTTCAAGCCCCTGGCGATGAAAATCGATTCGGTTTTCAAAGGATGGAAGACAAGACGGTGATAAGCTAGTCCCAAGTGTCGTTTGAAGTTGAGAGACACTTGGGGTAGTCTTAGGTTTTGTTTTTCACTTTGACCGTACTATAAATAGGGGTTTGGATAGGTAGCTTGACTTAGGGCAAGGTTAGAGAGTGTAGATGTGATGCAAACTTGTCCAACATAGCTCTAGACAGCCCAGGGAGTCTCTTGAGAGAGAGAGAGAGGATCAAACTTCGTTTTGAAAAGTTTTCGATTCGGCGAAGTTTGATTGAATTTCAGCGTCGGACCCTAACCAATATGGTCATCGGACCAATACTCAGATTCCGACGGTACATGGCAGCCTCTAGTGGCTTCTCAGCTCACCAGAGACCGTCGGACGCTGCTGGGATGGTCGTCGGACCATTGTCCAGCGTCCGACGGTGCCAGGGGTTTCACAGGTGAGCGTCGGACCGTGGAGAGAGAGAGCATTGGACTAATGCTTCGCTTAGTCTGACGTTTCCAGAGAGGTCCAGAGAGCTCAACTGAGCATCGGACTGTGTCCACGGGGAGCGTCGGACCATTGGTCCGCGTTGTAGCCGTTGAGGGTCACTGTGCCGAGTTCACCCGAGAGCTCGAGGGCGTCGGACTATGGTCCGACGGTGGTCGTCAGACCATTGAAGTCGGTCCGACGCTCCTCCGCACAGTGTTGACTGTAGGTCGCTTGTGAGAGTCGGACTGGTGGCGCTTGGTCCGATGGTGGCACTATTCATCGAGTTCGACGGTTCGTAGAAAGCTGTTTTGTGTCTCAACGGCTAGTGTGAGGCTTGGGGGTATTTATACTTCTCCATCACCCTCATTCTAGCTCTCTTGTCCATTTGATCAGCTGAAACAACCATTGTGACTTGGTGTTAGTGCAAGAGCCCCAGGGAGGGTTGAGTGAACTCCATTGCTCGTGAGCTTCTTCCCTAGAGAGGTCAAGAGTGACTTGTGTGTATCCATCACCCTCTTTGGCATTGTTCTTGGTCAAGTGAGATTTTAGGATTGTTACTCTTGGTGATCGGCATCACCTAGATGGTTCAGTGACGATTGGAGACTTGGTGACCGTTTGGAGAGCTTATGGGCGGCCCAAGCCAAGCTTGTGGGCGGTTGTGGGCGATCCACCGCGCCAGAGAGGCAAATGATCAGCCCGTAGAGAGCACTTGGTCTTTGTGAAGATCAAGGGGGAGCTACACCCTTGCGTGGGTGCTCCAACGCGGACTAGTGGAGAGTGCCGACTCTCCGATACCTCGGAAAAAACTCGGCTTGCATTCTCTTACTCTTTTACATTCCCGCATTTACTTTGTGTTCTTTACATTTTTAGAGTAGTATACTTATGATAGGACTTGGCTTTAGGTTGCTTAACTTATTTTAGGTCTAGAACGGCACACAAGCACTTATGGGGTGATATTAGGCAAATGACGATAGGTTGAATTAATTTGCAAAAATTTTATTAGTTGCCCAATTCACCCCCCTTTTGGGCATCCTCAGTCCTTTCAGGCCGGTTGGCCACGCGTCCTGACGCTGCATGCGCGCCGGACGTCCACGCGCTGGGACGTATATTAAAAAAACTAGAAGGATTCCTCACACGTTGCTGCAGGTCTTCAAGAAAGATTAGGATTGATTGGAATGTTGACCACTAAAAATTAGGAGTATAGATGTGTATATTATGTTATTAATGTACACACATTTATGAACTTAGGGTGTAAGAAATTGAAATGATTATTGGAAAATGAGTAAATCACATAGAACAATACAACTTTAGCTCTATATCGATATGTATCCATGTCACGAAAATATATGTGTATTTTCGATAAAAACTTACAATGCAACAATTCAGAACAAATGGCACCAAGAATCGATGTACTATGAACCTGCACAATTCACATGGGAATAGATTAGAACCGGTCTGGTGTCATAGCTAGCCCGTGGCCTCACGCCCACACCTCAGCCCTTGCAGTCAGATGCCGCTGCTCAGCCTTGGCGGGTGGGTTGTGCCTAGATGGTGCAAGGCGATGCGGCGACCAGTTTGATTGCTTTCTTGGGCCGAAAGCTGGCTGGCAACAGCAACACAGTACGTACCAGTCCTGCGTGAGTGTATAGAACAGATGTGTGTCGCCGGCGGCTGCTCGCATGGACTCGATTCTTGGGTAGGGTATGTAGGTCCAAATCCAAGCCAGATGACCGATGACAATGGAAAGCAACGTAGTAACTCAGAGCAAAGGTTGGATGATGAGTACGGCAGCAGGCGGCGGCAGACGTGGGAGAGGATGGTGGGGAAGGGAACACTGGTGTCAACGGCGGCTGGAGCGACACAGAGAGGAAGAACGATGTTTTCGTGTGGAGCGGCAGGCCACGAGCCTTTTTATTTTCGGTTTCTGGGCGGCATTTCGTGGAAGGGCATTTACGTAGGAAGGAAGCGGGACGGATGACGTTTCCTTTTCTTTGGCGCACTTGAGCAGTGGAGGCGGCGCTGGCGTACGGGGTGGAGGTGGGATCCGTAGACGAGCGGTAGGGAAACAGATCCACTCGATGCTCTCGGATGGCATCGGATGGGCGTACGATGGTGTTCAGATTGAAACAAAAATTTTCTGACATGGCGCGATGAGCAGCCAGAGAAATAGCTTAGTGGGATTTGTTTATATAAGAAATATAGATGCATGTCCCTCGTCAGTGAATTTTGGGGAAACAATCTTACTCTGCACATTATGACAAATTAAACTCCTACTAAATATAGCAGTAGCAATCACAATGAAGCTCTTCCATTAATTTGTCGCACCACATCCTTGTATGTCTGGACTGGACTATGGCCCGTGCATGTTTCGGGGAGGTAACAATATCCTCACATTATCAGGTACGCTTACAAAATACTGAAGCCCCTTGCTGCGACGTAATAAATACTGCGGATAGAACCATAATCACTTATATATTGTCAGCTGATCGATCGATCGAGTAGCTGACTCGCTCGCTCAGAGCATACAATCCAAGCTAGACCCAGAGTGCCCCCGCATTGCGCAGCAGAGGGACGAGGTTGCCGCTAAGATGGAGAGACATGACCTTGTCCGTGGAGCCGACGAGCCTGCCGCCGATGAACACTGCTGGTACACCAGCACTGCGGCCCAGTAGCCTGGCCAGCCCTTTCTCCATCTCCTTTCCCCGCGGGTCCTTGTCCAATTCCACCACCATCGTGTTCACCCCGAGCTCGCGGAAGAGCTGCGTCACAGTGTGACACATGCAGCAGGAGCTCGTGCTGAAGATCACCACTGCACGCTGCGATGCCAGCCTTGTCACCTGCTCCATGGATCAAATCAAGGGTCCTACTGTTGTTCGATCGAGAGAAATAAACAAGCCTGCTTTAACAGAAGTGATCGAAGTGACTAGCTAGTAAGATCGGGGACTTGCTTCTTGTACGAGGCTTTGATGAGTATATACTTGTGCTTGCAATTGCCTGCCTGCTTGCTTGCTTAGGACTGGGTGCAGGGCAGACTGCTTTATATAGGCGTGGAAATGTGATGGCAAGAGAGGCTTTTGCAGCGAACCGACAGGAAGATTTTGGATAATTGTCAAAGCTTCTTGTCATACTGAAACGGGTCGACCTTGGATGTTGATAAGGCTTAGGGATCTTAGCCTATCCTATTCCTATTCGGCTAGTCGCGAGAGAAAGAATGAGCTGCCGAGGAGGAGGGATAATATCATCATGTAGGTAGTCATAAATTCAGCGAGAATGATAGTGGCCGCCACTACTGAAGCTGCCAAGTCAAATACAGAATCTTGGTTACAGCGAAGCCAAGTGAGCACGGACGAAATAAGATTCTATATAAAGGTACTATGAGCAGCAGATACCAATGGCCTGTATGGCTAGTTCTTATCCTGTAGGTCCAGAATCTCAACCAAAGCAAAGCCCTGATACCTCATCAGACGTGGAAGAGGTATGCGATGCTGCGCTCCGAAGTCGCATTTTCTATTTAATATTGCAATATTGGCCATAGAGGTGACATTCTGTATGGATAAGGAGCATCTCTGAGAGGGTAGCGATTCCAGGCAAAGTGGATGCCAAGAGATCAGATATGTGGCAGCATGTAAGTCGCTACTGAAAAGGAACCATGTGACACGTGGTTATGATATTTACAGAAAGAATGGCTACTCAAAATTGAATGTCAATTCCACCGAAATTTCAAGAATCTTTGATGAAATGATATTCCCTGCTTATGTGAAATCACTCGTATGCGAAAATTGTGTTAGATCAACGATTAGAACTAATATCCTTTTAGTTGGTACGGTTTTACGCAATCACAGGCACAAAATTTGGAGAGATGAAGAGTTCCACAAGCCATCCTGTGGATTTGCAGATAACATGCATATAGGTTGATATCCTGTGGAGTTGCATTGGGAACATTACTTGGCTCAAATGTATAATAATCAGTAATTAGAATAACTGTCACCAATCTAATCAAATGATTAAAAACCGATATCCAACATATAGGAGGAAATATTTGTTTTTCATTGCTAATTAATTAATTAATTAATCTCGGCTCTCTTCCAAATTCAGTCCAAGACAGGACTTGGACCTGGGTGGTTATACATGACCACACTTCTCACCCACACTAGTATAAAAATGATTTGTCTTGACACTGGGATTTCTTTTTACAGACGGTTTCGCTTAAGGAACCGCCACTAGAAATCGATTTCTAGTGGCGGTTTCTTAAGAGATCCGTCTGAAAAAATAATTTAAAATTATTTTTTTAGTTTTTCAAATGTCCTCGTATGCTAAAACTGTCAAAATAAAAGTTGTAGACCTCGAAAAGTTTTCAAAATTTGTAGTTGACAACTTGTTCATATGAAATCATCTTGACAGCGAAAAATACGATTGAATTTGTGAATTTTGAAATTCAAATTTTTTAAACGACCTCGGATGGGGAAGATTACAAAATAAAAGTTGTAGATCTTGAAAAGTTATGCAACTTTGTAGTTGACAACTTTTTTATTTGAATTTGTTTAGAGCCTCAAATAGTCAATTTTCTATCGTTCATTATAATATGTGGGGAATCACACACTCTTTCAAACACAAGTAATGGTGTGGTGCAGTGGTAAACAGGGTACGGTGTGAGGCTAAGGTTGCGGGTTTAATTCCTACCGGCTGTGAAGCACGTGATTTTTTCGCGAAAAATACCGCGACTTGCGACTTGCAAAAAAATGCGCAGGCCGATGGGCCCCTCCTAGAATTTAAATATTTTTTTTGCTATTTTTAAAACCAGATTTACGAAAAAATATTACTACAGTCGGTTTCTTAAGTGAACCGCTGGTTCGATTTATACTGGCGGTTCACAAACAATCGTCTATAAAAAAAATGCTGATTTTTACAGGCCTCTTGCACTGACGATTTTCAAAAGCGCCAGTGCAAATGCCTCTAGAACCGCCTTGAACCTCTGTGTACTAGTGCCAACAAGTTGAGCTTGGCTCTCTTCCTGTCAAATGATTAAACATGTGATGTTAATGTGAGTAAAGTACATATACATAGAGAAAAGAACAACAGTCAAAGAAAAAAGAAGTTACTTACCTATAGCAAAAACAGCAATACCTGTAACACAAGAGCAGTTAAAATGGTAACACTGGGTCTTTACATTTGCTAGACATAGATTTTGCAAATCCGTTGAACTATACATGATTTTCTCTACGATCAATTGCGTTGCTGCAATATATATCCATTACCAGTTAGTTTGAATTCATCATCAAGTAAAAGCATAATCACAACACTCAAGCACATGGTTAGATACTAGGTGTCATCAATTAGCCAAAACCAAACTAGAGCTTTCACAAGCCCAGCCACGTAGCAGCCAGCTGGCCTGCTCAAACAGGCGGCCCAGCTCCAACACCACGGCCCAGCTCGCCCTCCCCGTGGCCCAGACAGCCTCTCAGCTGGCCCAAGGCCCAACCGCGGCTCCCAGCTCCCAAACCCTAGTTGGGAGAGGGCGTTCCCAGCCCTTGCGCCTCCAGGCCGCCGCCGCCACCGCTCGGGCGCTAGCCGCGCACGCCCGCGCACCACGTGCTTCTTGGCGTCCACGCCACGCATCAGCCGCCACGCGTCCCCAACGCGAGCACGGACGTCGGAGATGTTATGGAGCTCTCGAAGCCCTAGCCAGCCACCTATAAATAGCTGCCATCCATCACTGTTCCTCTTCTTCCCATGCCGTCGCCGCCATGCCTCTCCTCTCTCTGCTCGCCCATGCTCCTTGTTGGCAATTCTAAGGTCACTACTAAGAATAGAGTTATTCCTGATAACAGCGTTAGAAAAGCTTAATGATAATTCCTATGACTACTGCAGAATTCCGCAAGCGCACAGAATTTATCGATGTAGCACTTCACTTGGGAGTAACCAAGTATCATATTTATTTCCACAGGGAAGCTTCTTATGGCTAGAGATATTCAGTGGTAAACTAAGAACAATCACGATTTATGATAAAGAATGAACTAGTGTAGTGATAACTAATCCAAATAATCTAGTTTAAGATAGAGCCAAGCAACGACGTAGACAGTGATGAGCTCAAGAGTGGAATGCAAGGTAACACGATATGTTAACTCCAATTAGCACTTCGGGGGAATGCGCGGTCCCAAAAGATTATGATTACTCACATCCAGAAAAACCCTACGCTGATAAAACCAGACCGAACGTGGTGGAATTCAGAGGATCTTAGGGCTGTCACTACCTAAGACCTACCACTACTATCCGTGGGTCTAGCCGCAATCCAAAGTAACTTTTAGTCTAAGCACCATGCTTACACTATAGGCTACTACTCTAACCTCGCGCTAAGATTATAACATCGTCTAGCGGCGAAGATCCCGCACTAAGTGATGAAAACCGATAATTAATCTCCTAGTACTATCGTAAGTTGAGCACTCAAAGTAATACTTAAAGTAAATACTTGAGAGTAAATACTAAAAGTAAGTACTAAAACTAATGCGGGAAATGTAAGTACTAGAAAGGAAATTATATTACCGAAACAAAGAGTACCTTACAAAGGAAGTGCCCGAAAGAGAGACCTTTGCAGAGCTCTCCTACTCTTCTGCTTCTCTTCACCCACACTCTCACTACTAGCCTTGCTAGGAGGCTTCACACTAGATGAGGTAGTATGGACTAAACTCCAAATCTCTCTATTCTTCCTAAGCTGATTACAACTGAAGCATTCGGGGGGTATTTATAACACTTGGAGACTCCTGGAGTACTTGTAGAGGTGGCCGGAGGTCGGTGGGCCGAAGTTGTAGGGCGGGCGCCCTACTAGGGGGCGGGTGTTGACGGCATTTATACCATGTTTTCTACCATCATAACCGTCAACAAAACACTCTATTTTGGGAAGAAACAATCAAACACATAGTGACATGGGTACAAATAACTTGGTTCCACATGTACATGCTAGTATTTGTTTGCAGGTGCTCAAAACAGGTGATTTCAGAGTTTAGAAGCCCAAGATGAAGATATAATGCAAATCCAATTATGATGAAATGGCAAGACAATGTCACAATCTCGAAGGGCTTCACTTTAGGATCCAGTGGGCACCGGATGGACACTATTCATGGTTCGGCCGAACCATGAATAGTGGCCCCGGCACTCCAGCTTCAAGGAATCAAGTAATGAAGCGAAATGCCAGAGATCAGAGGCCACGTGGCCCCACCCTATGGTTCGGCCGAACCAGGTAGGGGCCCCTCGTGGCCGTGTTGACGTGGTACGATCCGTGGCACACCCCCTGGAGTCCATCCCCACCTTCGGATCACAAGTATATCGTCAATCGAAGGCTAGAGAGCAAAGTACATGGATCAAGGCCCCAACCGACAAAATATAAGCAGAACAAGCACATGGTCACAGTCCATGACAGGTGGGGACCACAGAGGTTGACCCGCCTTGCTCATGTGGGTCGGCCAAACCAAGAGATATGGACACAAGTCACCAACACATTCCCAGGCAGGTGGCGACGCCTTCTAGAAGCCCTGTCTAGGCCCACCTGCCATAGGGTGGGTCGGCCGAACCAGGGGTGGTGGGCCCAGGTCTCCGCCTCACTCCACTGACTTCCAGCATGCCTCCCACGTGCTCATTTTATCTCTGCCGTCCATCCAAGGCGGTTCCAAGGACGGTGGATCCAAGGGTGGAGGTGGAGAAGCACGCGGATCGCTAACGTGGCGCTGCCCTTCACCCCCCTATAAATACCCCCCTAGTCCTTCACTTTAGAAGAATCAAGGATTAAGTATCAAGTGTACAATATAGATTAGTGTTAGTGTAAAGAGGGAAGAGAGTGAGGGAAGTCTCTGGAGAAAGCCCCGGGCCTGTCGGGAGTCTTCTTCAAGGTGTACCTCAGCGGATTCAAGCTTCTAGTAAGTTTTCCATCCGAGTTCTTCCAGCATTTAATATTCTGGTTCTGGTACTTTAAGTATATACTGTCTTCACCTGCACATTGCTTTAGTTTATGGAGTGCTCTAGTCTCTAGCTAAGATTAGAGTAGTAAGTATAGTGTAGACGTGGTGTCTAGGCTATATCTTATCAGTGTGGGCCGCTTGTTGCACGGATTGTTTGTGGTAGCCAGCAAGTGGTGACAGCCTTGTCTGGTCCTCGTAGTCCACCACGTGTGTAAGACAAGTTATTAAAACGGCAAGGCATCAAGACAATTGTACAGCCGCCTCGGGTAGGAGTTTTGTCTCCTACTGTTTCGCCTGTCGTCTCTTGTGAAGGGAGGAGCTGACTAAGCTCTTTATACTCAGAAAGCCGAGACCAGATATCTTTTGCTGCATAGGAGTCTCTCTATACCTATAAGCTTTATCCTTGATCACCAACCCCTTTGATTCCTATTGACAGCCTTGAGTCTAGTTAGTACACTTTACGTTCCCCGTGGAAAATATGATACCTGGAATACTTCCGGTGAAAGCTACATTGACTACCGTACGCTTGCGGTATATCCGTTTGCCTCCTTTGGTGTCAACAAGCTTTCTGGTGCCGTTGCCGGGGAACGGTAGTTGTCTTAACTAGAGTCAAGTCGTCTTAGTTATCCTTGTTTGATCAAAACTATCTTTTCCACACACACATGGATCAAACACCTATCTTCGAGTATGGTGCTCCATCGGGCGCTAGTATGGAGCCGCCTAGTTCATCACAGGCCATTTTTGCCGTTCGTTATGAGCTATGCCCGAGTCTCATAGCGATAGTTCAGGAGAAACCTTTTTCTGGGGATGAAGATGAGAACCCCTATACACACCTATGAGATTTTGAACAATTATGCTCTTGTATATATATCCACGGGATGAAACGAGATGCCCTTAAGTGGAAGTTATTTCCGTTCTCTTTGACGGGAATAGCCAAACGATGGTATACTCGTCACGTAGGTAGTGTAAATGGAGAATGGGAGAAGCTGCAATCAAAGTTCTGTATCACCTTCTTCTCCATTCCCCGAGTTGCTCGTCTTCGTGTAGAGATCCTAACCTTTATACAAAAGGATAAGGAGCCTCTAGGTGCGGCATGGGCCCGTTTTACAGACTTAGCATCTGCCGGCCCTGATTTATCTATAACCGAGCCAGCCCTCTTGCAACATTTCTATCTCGGTCTTAGCCAAAATTCCGCATAATTTCTTGATTTAGCCTCCAAGGGAACGTTCTTGCATCTCCCCATTAGTGAAGGTAAGGAAGTTCTTACGAAAATTCTCGAGAACACCCCCTACACTAATATCTATGATGAAGCCCCCGAGGAAGATCAAGCCCCGAAGGATGAACCTACGATAGTCGGAACCTCACCACTTACATCACAAGCTGTCGAACCTGAACCAAAACCACCAATTCCTCCAGAGGATATTAAACCTCTAGAATTTCCTCTTGATATCGAGGCCGATCTCTTCTCCGATTTTGGAAATACCTCGAATCATCCTGTGCAAAAGAAGTCTACAACCCGTAGAGCTCTAAATAATCATATCCCGCATCGCCTTGAGACTTGCTATCTCAAGGAAACCGCTCAAGAGCTCATGTCCATTATGAGTGACGAATGGCTGAAGGAGGCCGAAGCCTCGCCTGAGGTTGTTTGGACCCTATCTTGCTTCACAACCATTCCGTGCGTCATAAATAGGACTACCATAGACTCTCTTTATGACCCCGCCGTAGGAGTAAGCATTATGTATAAATCCTTAGCAAATGCACTCCTAGGAGAGGAACCTCTAGCCCCGACCAATAAATATCTTAAATTATCTTCTGGGAAATTGGTCGAGAGCTGCGGGATTGCACAGACCATCCCTGTCACAGTTAACAAGATCAATATCCTCTTACACTTCTTTGTGTTTGACATAGAGGAATTTGACTTGTTAATTGGGCACCCGCTCATGAGATTCCTAGATGGATTCCATGGGGGGAACCTTGAAGGTCATCTCGGGAAGAACCTTTGTGTTTCAATTCCATTAGCAAATTCTGCCAACTCTAAAGTAGAATTGCGCCCCGAGACTGACCCGATAGAGGAAGTGATGGCTGCATCACTTCTGGACCCTTCTCATCCTGATCTAGAAGAATATGCTAAGGATTTCATCCAAGAAGAGGCCGAATTAGAAGAACCTTTAGATTTGGATAAATCTGAACCCCATCTAAACCCTCTATAGAACTTAAGCCCCAACCTTCTGGACTTAAGTATGCCTTCCTTAATGGTGATAGGGAGACTCCCATAATTATTATTGACCAACTCTCTGAGGAGGAAACCTCCAAACTTATCACCATTCTAGAGAAACACCGCTCTGTCTTAGGATACTCTCTTCAAGATCTTAAGGGAATTAGTCCCACTCTCTGCACTCATCGCATCCCAATTGAGCAAGATGCTGCACCTTCTAGGGAGCCGCAGCGGAGGCTAAATAATGCGATGAGAGAAGTAGTAAAGAAAGAGGTCTTGAAACTCTTACACGCAGGCATAATCTACCCTGTTCCTAACAGCGAGTGGGTCAGCCCCGTCCAAGTAGTGCCTAAGAAAGAAGGGATGACGGTCGTGAAAAATGAGAAAAATGAACTAATCCCTCAACGAACCATTACGGGCTGGGGAATGTGTATAGACTACCAAAAACTTAACAAGGCTACAAAGAAAGATCACTTTTCGTTACCATTCATCGATGAGATGTTGGAACGGCTTGCAAAACATTCTTTCTTCTGCTTCCTTGATGGGTATTCGGGTTATCACCAAATCCCAATCCATCCCGACGATCAAAGTAAGACAACCTTCACATGCCCCTATGGAACATATGCATAAAGGCGCATGTCTTTTGGCCTATGCAATGCTCCTGCTTCTTTTCAAAGGTGCATGATGTCCATCTTCTCCAATATGATCGAACAAATCATGGAGGTGTTCATGGATGACTTCTCAGTCTATGGCAAAACTTTCGATCACTGCCTAGAGAGTTTGGACCGTGTCTTACAAAGATGTGAGGAAAAGCACTTAGTCTTGAACTGGGAGAAATGCCATTTCATGGTTCGAGAAGGAATAGTGCTAGGACATAGATTGTCCGAGCGTGGGATAGAGGTGGATAGAGCTAAAATAGAAGTCATAGAGCAACTTCCACCGCCCACGAATGTTAAGGGTGTCCGTAGCTTTCTTGGTCATGCAGGTTTTTATAGAAGGTTTATAAAAGATTTTTCTCAAATTGCTCGACCTTTAACAAACTTGATTGCTAAAGATGCACCCTTTAACTTTGATGATGAGTGCTTAGACTCCTTCTATTATCTTAAGAAAGCACTTGTCTCTGCACCAATCATACAACCCCCTGATTGGACGCTTCCTTTTGAGATAATGTATGATGCTAGTGATTATGCTGTTGGTGCTGTCTTAGGACAAACCAAAGATAAGAAACATCATGCAATCTCATATGCTAGCAAAACCTTAACTGGGCCACAACTAAATTATGTGACAATTGAAAAAGAATTGTTGGCCGTGGTTTTTGCTATAGACAAATTTAGATCTTACTTAGTTGGAGCCAAAGTCATCATTTACACTGATCATGCTGCTCTAAAATACTTGCTCACTAAGAAAGATGCTAAATCAAGATTAATAAGATGGATCTTGCTGCTCCAAGAATTTGATCTTGAAATTAAAGATAAAAAGGGAGTAGAAAACTCTGTAGCCGATCATTTGTCTAGAATGCAATTCAAAGACAAACAGGATCTACCTATCGACGACTTCCTGCGAGATGACACACTCCTCAAGGTCTCGGACCACCACCCCTGGTACGCAAATATTGTCAACTTTATGGTCACAGGATATGTGCCACCGGGGGCAGACAAGAAGAAACTCATCCAAGAAAGAAAGGTTCACTTATGGGATGAGCCATACCTTTATAGAGTCTGCAATGATGGAATGTTGAGGAGGTGCGTGCCAATGAATGAAGTAATCAAGATCATTGAGAAATGCCATGGAGCAGAATATAGAGGACATTATGGGGTATTTAGAACCCACGCAAAAATATGGCAAAGTGGATTATTTTGGCCTACCATGTACAAAGATGCACAAGACTATGTAAAGAGGTGTGCAAGATGCCAGAAACATGGAAATATCAACACCTGAGATGCAATACCACTTACAAACAACCTCCAAGTGGAGCTATTTGATGCATGGGGAATTGACTACATGGGTCTGTTCCCCAAATCACAAGGTTGTGAGTACATCTTGGTGGCAGTGGACTATGTGTCCAAGTGGGTGGAAGCTATGCCTTGCGCAACCGCAGATGCCTTACATTCAAAGAAGATGTTCAGGGAAACTATATTCCCAAGATTTGGCACACCAAGACTAGTCATAAGTGATGGAGGATCACACTTGATAGACAAAGGCTTCCGACGTTTCTTGGCAGATATGGGGATAAAACATAATGTTGCAACTCCATACCATCCCTAAACAAGTGGCCAAGCGGAGACCTCCAATAAGCAAATCAAGAACATCCTGCAAAAGACTGTTAATGAAATGGAAATAGCTTGGAAGAGCAAACTACCAGATGCACTTTGGGCATACAGGACCGCATACAAGACCCCAATTGGTATGTCACCATACCAACTTGTATACGGGAAGACATGCCATCTATCGGTGGAACTAGAGCATCGAGCACATTGGGCGACCAAACAATGGAATATGGATTTGCCCTTTGCTGGGAGGAATAGGAAGATGCAAATCTCAGAGCTTGAGGAATGGAGAGAAAAAGCTTATCATAATGCCAGAATCTATAAAGAAAGAACCAAAAGATGGCATGACAAGAGGATCAAGCCCAAGGAATTTCACCCTGGAGACAAGGTCCTCATGTTCAACTCGAGGGTCAAGCTATTTGGACATGGAAAGCTAAAGAGCAAATGGAAAGGACCGTACCTGGTAATCAATGCAGCAATGCATGGAGCCGTCACGCTTCAAGATGACGACGGCAACATCTTTAAGGTAAATGGTCATCGTCTCAAAGTTTTTCATGAACATGCACCAATAGAGGAAGAAATTGACATGATAGAATTCATTCCTGATAATGAACCAACATAATTAAAATCTATATGTCTTACTTCTTTTGTTTGTATAGCTTGATCACTAGATAGGTTTTAAATATTTACTAGGTCCCCAAAACACCCATTTAGAAGTGGACAACCAAAACTTGGCAACCACTTGGGACCAAGATTTATCCAAGTAGCAAAATCACCAAAATTCACATCTTGGTCACACTGGGCAACATAAACCCAGGTTGAACAACTCTCACTTTGCAAAAAATTTGAAAAATCTAGATAGTGGGCAGTATTCAGGAACCCCTGCAGGAGACGTGACAGGAGTCCGGGGCAACCCTATGGTTCGGCTGAACCACCAAGGGCCACCCCTCGACCCTGTCACGCTTCGGGGCGCACTAGGGGAGCATGTGGAGAAGTTGTCACGGCAAAAAGGGCCAAACCCTAGTTCGGCCGAAACACCCGTGGTGACCCGTTGCGACCCATCCGGTCCAGAACGTTGGTAGTTCTCCCGGCGTTATCTCGCGGATTCAAAAAGGAGAACGTTGGCACTCGTCTTCTTAACCTCTTCTTCTTCTTCCTCTTTCCACTTGCATTCCTTCTCCTTCCTGCATCCCTTCCTCGACCTTGAGACACCAGAGAACCCAACCATGGCACCCACTAGCAAAAACGCCAAGCCTCAAAGATCCCTAACCGAGAGCTTAGAGAGAGCAATGGCTGTCGACGTGCTGGAGGTGGAGCCGCTGAACTCGTTGCCACCAATCGGAGTATCACCAGGGGGAAGGCATGGCTCAGCCGACCCTAGGGGGGTTCGGCCGACCACCCCCCGGCCATCCCCTTGGTCCACTTTGTCGCCCAGGTCTCTCTCTCCGCGTCGGGATCTCCGGAAGCCCTCTGTTCGGTCTGTTACGCCGATTAGGCCTACCCCAGGCCAATTGGCACTGAAGGGTAAGGCTCCGGAGGTACCGGAATGGCACCCCAGTTCGCTCTACACGGATTCATCAAAAAGCATCAACTCCTACACCCCGTCCACTCCCACCATGTTCAAAGCCCGCAAGATCATTGGTAGTGGGCTGGGTGTAGGGAAAGTGTTCGTTCCCCCTCTCAATTCGGATGAAAAGAAGCAATTGAGGGAATAACTAGACTCCAACTCCAACTCGCCTTCCGGCATCTGGAGAAGGATGGATCCACCACCGATCAACGGTCCACTAGGCCAATTTGAGGATGATCGAAAGGAGAAAAGTGACATGGAGAAGATGCTGAAAATTGTAACTAGTCTTAGGAAGAGGAACAATGAATTAGAGAAGACGGTGTCGGAACTTAGGATGGCAAACCTAGATATGGAGGACAAGTTCTGTGCACTCCGCATTAGCAATAATGCGAAGCTCAAGCGTATAGCCAAAGCCATTGGGCAAGAGGACATCCTAAACCCACCTTCTCCTTAGATTAGCACTCCTTTAGAAAAAAGTAGGCATTGGCTAGATTTTCCTTTTCCAAATTTTGATCCTTACAATTGTAATCATGCCTACATCAAGTTTAAGAAGTTGAATAAAATGTCGTTATGTTCTGCTGGTGTGTTGCCACCAGCAGAACACCTGCACTTGATGTTGTTCGCTGTTTGTGTCATTAGATAAAAAGAAACAAGTGTGGGGGGGGTCGGACGACCCCCTCAACAGCTCCATTGGTAATTTCGAACATGGCACGGTGCACAACATGTTTGCTGGATCAAATAGAACCTGAAAACTCACAAGAAGTGGTTCGGGCGAACAACATAGTAAGGTCTGGTGGCAGAACAACTTTGCAGAGGTGTAACTTGAGACGAGGACATTCAATCGGTGGAATAACGGCACATTTGATGGTTCGGCCGAACCACCCTATGTGGCCTAGTCCCACCAGCCAGGCTCCCTGCAGCGAAGGTATGCTCCCTGGTAGGTTTGCACCCTTTCCCCCTCTCAAATTTCGCATTTATTCAATTCCTTTCTTTGTTTTAGATAAAAATGAAAATAAAAACTAGAAATCTTGCATCTCAAAATAAATGAATAAAATTTTATGACATTTGAAGAGTAGAGGTGACACAAAGTTCAAATTTGACATATATGCTTATGCTTGTGGGTAAGTATCTTAATAGGAAATCATATTGACTAAGATGTTGATAAATGCGAGACTGCTCTTGGGTCATGACTCACACTTTTCCATTCAAAGTACTTAGAATTTTATTTTTGAAAACGTCATAAAACCATAGTGTCACTTACTCCTCAATAGTAAGAAAATTCCTACCAAAGCCATATATGATCATCATGTTTGGGAAACCCTTCTAATCATGCTACTTGCAATTGCCCTGAGTTTGATCAAATCTTGTTGACCCTTGTTGAGAAGTATGTCATAGTCCAAAGATCAAGATCACGTACACACCACAAAAACATGCTGCTTCTACACTGGAAGTACGCAACAATATGCCATCCATTTTCATTGAATAATTGCTCCATGTTTTAAAGGTCAATGAATGTCTCTCTTAGTTGATATAGAAAAAGGGACAATGGCGATGCAAAATGAGAAAAAAAGAAGAAAGAAAGATGGACAAGTGAAAGTCCAAGAAAAAGAGATTATATATTTGAGCAAGTCTAGGCTCATGAATAAAAAGAAAAGAAAAATGATAGCCATGTCCCAAAACAAAGTAGAGAGAGATCATATCAAGGAGCATTATAGTTTACCATTTTCCACACACTTGCACATCTTGATCTAGGTCTATGACATTTTTCTCCTTGGATCCTTGTTTTGATTTTACAATATATGCAATGCAAGTATGCCTGCCATCTTTATCTCTACCTGAACTACACATAAGCCTGATAGATGTAGGATAAAACAAAGAAGGCATCTTTAAGATATGTCTTGGTAAGGAATCAAACACAATTGAGTGACTAGAGAGTACTATTTGAGGAGTAAGAATGAACAATGTGCTTCTTTTTGAAACCGATATAAAAAATTCTAAGTACTAAGAAGGTAAAAAGTGAGATGATTTTGCCTTGTGAGTTATTTCATTTTTCAATATCTCAAGGATATATGTTAGACAATGCCACATAACCCACTAGCATAAGCTATGTGCTAAATGAAAACTTTGATCACCACTATCTTGGATATGTCATTTCTACCTCTCTTTCTCTAACCTTTACTCAAGGACGAGCAAAGACTTAAGTGTGGGGGGTCTTGTTGACGGCATTTATACCATGTTTTCTACCATCATAACCGTCAACAAAACACTCTTTTTTGGGAAGAAACAAGCAAACACATAGTGACATAGGTACAAATAACTTGGTTCCACATGTACATGTTAGTACTTGTTTGCAGGTGCTCAAAACAGGTGATTTCAGAGTTTAGAAGCCCAAGATGAAGATATAATGCAAGTCCAATTATGATGAAATGGCAAGACAATGTCACAATCTCGAAGGGCTTCACTTCAGGATCCAGTGGGCACCAGATGGACACTATTCATGGTTCGGCCGAACCATGAATAGTGGCCTCGGCACTCCAGCTTCAAGGAATCAAGTAATGAAGTGAAATGCAAGAGATCAGAGGCCACGTGGCCCCACCCCATGGTTCGGCCGAACCAGGTAGGGAGCCCTCGTGGCCGTGTTGACGTGGTACGATCCGTGGCACACCCCCTGGAGTCCATCCCCACCTTCGGATCACAAGGATATCGTCAATCGAAGGCTAGAGAGCAAAGTACATGGATCAAGGCCCCAACCGACAAAATATAAGCAGAACAAGCACATGGTCACAGTCCATGACAGGTGGGGACCACAGTGGTGGACCCACCTTGCTCATGTGGGTCGGCCGGACCAAGAGATATGGACACAAGTCACCAACACATTCCCAGGCAGGTGGCGATGCCTTCTAGAAGCCCTGGCCGGGCCCACCTGCCATAGGGTGGGTCGGCCGAACCAGGGGTGGTGGGCCCATACCACCGCCTCACTCCACCGACTTCCAGCATGCCTCCCACGTGCTCATTTTATCTCTGCCATCCATCCAAGGCGGTTCCAAGGACGGTGGATCTAAGGGTGGAGGTGGAGAAGCACGCGGATCGCTGACGTGGCGCTGCCCTTCACCCCCCTATAAATACCCCCCTAGTCCTTCACTTTAGAAGAATCAAGGATCAAGTATCAAGTGTACAATATAGATTAGTGTTAGTGTATAGAGGGAAGAGAGTGAGGGAAGTCTCTGGAGAAAGCCCCGGGGCTGTCGGGAGTCTTCTTCAAGGTGTACCTCAGCGGATTCAAGCTTCTAGTAAGTTTTCCATCCGAGTTCTTCCAGCATTTAATATTCTGGTTCTGTTACTTTAAGTATATACTGTCTTCACCTGCACATTGCTTTACTTTGTGGAGTGCTCTAGTCACTAGCTAAGATTAGAGTAGTAAGTATAGTGTAGAGGTGGTGTCTAGGCTATATCTTATCAGTGTGGGCCGCTTGTCGCACGGATTGTTTGTGCTAGCCAGCAAGTGGTGACAGCCTTGTCTGGTCCTCGTAGTCCACCACGTGTGTAAGACAAGTTATTAAAATGGCAAGGCATCAAGACAATTGTACAGCCGCCT
The DNA here is from genome assembly GCA_038502445.1 of Eremochloa ophiuroides. Taxonomy (NCBI): domain Eukaryota; kingdom Viridiplantae; phylum Streptophyta; class Magnoliopsida; order Poales; family Poaceae; genus Eremochloa; species Eremochloa ophiuroides. The sequence continues at coordinate 31,554,757 of JAHLJS010000006.1, read as the reverse complement.
CGGGTAGGAGTTTTGTCTCCTACTGTTTCGCCTGTCGCCTCTTGTGAATGGAGGAGCAGACTAAGCTCTTTATACTCAGAAACTCGAGACCAGATATCTTTTGCTGCATAGGAGCCTCTCTATACCTACAAGCTTTATCCTTGATCACTAACCCCTTTGATTTCTATTGACAGCCTTGAGTCTAGTTAGTACACTTTACGTTCCCCGTGGAAAATACGATACCTGAAATACTCCCGGTGAAAGCTACATTGACTACCGTACGTTTGCGGTATATCCGTTTGCCACCTTTGGTGTCAACAGCGGGCGCCATGTGGATTCCACCGCCTCGCCATCCAACGCTCCAGGATTTTCCCCAATGGTGGTTACAAGGTCAGTTGAGCACGTTTCGGCAGTTCGAGAGGCGGTTTGTGGCCCTTGGGGGACGACAAGTGGGTCCATGAATCCTTGGTACTTCATTTGATCTCCCTTGGATGAAAACCTACTTCAAATGAACGGCCACAAGTGCTTGGGTGTCTCTCCTCCGGATTGTGGATGTGGCAAGCCATATTGATAGGGCGGGCGCCCTGTCCAACAGGGCTACCGAATCCAGGTGAGGTGATTTTGAGCCATTGATGTTGAATCAACGTGCCAGACTCTGTTTAGGAGGTTAGGGCACGGATCCATGATGTGGCGGAGTGTAGATGGCACCAAGTGGGGGGCGGGCGCCCTGTGACTTGGCCCCAATGTGGCTCTTGTCACGTGTACTGCTCAAATGTGCCTTAGTTTGCTTCATTTCACCTGTATTTCACCTGCAATCAAAATTCTTCAAGTACAAGTGGAATTCCAACCAAATTCCTATGTTCTATGTGCCATTTCCCTGCTCAATTTTTTCAATATTGATGTCTAAAATGTGCATTTAGTGAGCATCAACAAACTGCCCCAAACTTACCTTTTGCTCGTCCCTGAGCAAAGACTCGAAATGTTATGCTTATAATTAACTTCTTATTAATGACTCACTTTTGATTTCAACATGTTAATGCAACTACTCATATCCAATCACCATTACCCATGGGGCGTTTATCTATCCCTTAGCCTAAAAAATAGAGCACAAACTAGCTAGAAAGTGGGTTCATTCTCCATGCCCTTTTTTTGTAATAATCATACTTTAGACTCTTCTGTGGCACTCTCAGTCTCTTTAGTATGTGTGTGGAATTTTTTATCTCACTCAAAAAGCTTGCAATGCCCTCACATCCTATCTCTAATAGCTTGTGGAGTTTCAGGATCACAGGAAAATGGGGCATACCATTTATAATGTAATATTGCTAAGCCAAACAATTGGATCAAAGGAGCAACAAGTCATAGACTTAGACCAAGAATGTGCATGTGTATGGTAGTGGTACTAATTACTCCTTTCATGGCTTTTCCCCTTTTTTGGAAACATGGCTAGCTCCTTTTACTCTTTTTTCATCAGAGCACTTGCTCTCTTTTCCTTTTCTTTCATCAGAGCACTTGCTCTCTCTCTTTTTTACTAGAGACTAGCCATGCCTCTTTTTTGAGGAATATTTCCGAGGGATAAATGATAATGCTATGGAGTTGATCCTAACATAAAAGGCATGTTGTTGCTTATTCTCAGTGTAAAAATAGCAATATGAAAGTGGGTGTTCGTGTTCTCAGTCATGAGAATATGACTAGTTTCTCTACTACGATTCACAAAAGTTTGACAAGGCTCAACATCAATATAGGCAGCAAGTGGAGTTTTCTTATCTAACAGATATGGCTCTGGTAGGTGTTCTCTTTTGCCACAGAAGATCTTAAGCAAGTTTTATCATTATTTAAAGAAATTCTCCATAGATTAACCTTGCTCATGACAGGATAGAAACTTACTCATTTCTTTGCTAAATCATGATACTCAAAATTTTCAAGCCTTGTTCTAGCATTTGTAGCCCACGAAGTTCAAGTTCATGGTATAAGTAAAATCACATTAACAGTCAAATCATCAGCAAATTACTAGCTTGAAGTAATTATAAGCAATAAACATTTTCATTCTCTTGTTTCTAGTAGTGTGAAAGAGTGGGTGTTTATTTATTTTTTCAAGCATAACAATACTAACAAAACCAATATATGATTACTACTACTATTTATATTATTATTATTTTTTGCTGGAAATAAAATCATATAAATGCATAAATAAATGGATGGGGCAATGTATACTTACCTTTGCGGGGGACCTCCCCCAAACTGGTTTTGAAAGCATCACTTGAAATCCCCTTGGCGATGATAGAAATCGTCCCAGCGGCGGTCATTGCGACGAGCCAGGTAGTGCATATCCCTTGTCTCCTCCTCATTCTCTTGCCTGTATTGCCGGAACTCATATGATAAATCTTGTAACCCTTGATGAAGCTAGTCTTGGCCAATCTGCAGGCCCTCTATCTGATGCTGGACATAGCCAAGGTCTCGCTCCCATCCATGCACTGAAACTGAGTGTCTCGGTGGAGGGTATCCTTCAGTGTTAGATGAGTGCGAGCCTTCTACACCAGTGTATCTGTAAGAGCCACCCAAGTGTTGGGTACTCCCAGAACTGCTGATGTGTGCAGATGCTTGTCCATAGGGATCCCATCGGTCAGTCGGCTGGTGCTGCTGCTGCGGGGGTGGCTGGTACCAATTGGAACCTCCTGCTTGTTGAGAGCCAGGAGCCGGCCATGCACCCCACTGACTAGTATATGGCATGGCTCCTTGGTGAAATACTTCTTGTGCCACTCGCTCTGCTTGCTCTTGTGTTGCAGCCTGAGCAGCTCTCGTCTAGGCCCTTGTTCTTCTTCCTGCAACCTGCACAAAATGTTCTTGTGCCAGCCTTGCGGCATGCTATTCCTCGGTTTCGAGGGGTAAGTGCAAAGAGTTCACATTTCTTGACCATAGAGTCAAGTCAGGCAATGGAATTTCATTAATAAAACCTTGGTACGTCATGATATATTTTCATTTTCCACATCATACTTCATCATATGTGCTTGCCTGAAATGCTCTATGTCTAAAATTACCCTCTCAGTGTTAATGAAATTAATTTGTGCATTGCCCAGCAAACCCATATTACTGACTATCCTAGTCACAAGTGAAGTCATTTCAATGGTTGTATCCGTTACCCGTGTAAACACTTTAGACCAATAATCCATCGTAGTTTTAACTGGTGATACACGAATTCCTTTTAATGTGGCAAACAAAATTTGCATTTCATCGGTTCTAACCTTCCTGGGGTCATGTCTAGGATAAAAGGTTATAGCAATAAATCTTTGCAACATCTTAGGAGTTGGGTTATGTATCTGAGAAGTTCTCGGATATGCTGCATCTTGACGGCCCGAAATTTCATACCAAAAGTTTTTCTTATTAAATTCTTTATAGGCCTTATCTAAGTTTACTGCACAATTATTATCAAATCCTAGCAGCACACTAAATTGTGTCCATGTATAAGAATAATTTTCATTAAACACACAAAATTTGCAGTGGCTACTAGTGACTTCTAGGGTGCATAAAAATTCTAAAGTAAGCTCTCTACACCCTAGTTCATTAACTATCCATGCATTTCCCCACTCCAAAGTACGAAATATGGTTTGAAGTTCAGTAATCATACCTGTAGCGTTGAGCAAGCCGCGGTCGATTTTGGGGGTGTGGATGAATGTGCGCTCGCATAGTATGAGGAGGGCTTCTCTTTCCCGATTATTTAGCCAAATAATCTGGGTCTCATCCACAGGAATACGAATGGGTGGATGTTGAGTGCCTTGTTCTTCGGGAGGTTCGTCAAGGCTTGATTGATCAACAGACATGTTGCTTCTTCGGGAATGCTGACTTCCTGAACTTGAATGGCTTCCAGACGAGAAGCGTAGATGTTGGTTCGGTCTTCCACTACTGCTTCCATCACTGTTCCCTCCTGTCTTCTTCTTCCTCTTCCCGAACAAGTTCTTCAACATGATGAAACGCAAAAACACTAACAAGGCAAGGATTAAGGTTACCAAAACAAACCACTCCTCTCGGGAGTGTGCGTGCTACCTTCCCGTGGCTCTCCTTGCTTTGCTTTGCTTAGTGATTAATGGCTAGCACTTACGAGGTTTGCTCGGGGGAAAGAAAATGAGTGAGGAGCAAGAGTATGAGCTAGGATGCCTGGTAATGCACTTGCTCGGACTTGTACAAGTTTAAAATGAGCTAGTGGGCAGCAGAGGGGACAAGAAGTGGCAGGGGATAGGGCGCCCGCCCTACATGACAGGGTGCCCGCCCTATGATTCTGCCAAAGCTTCAACTTTGCTCTCTCACATGCTAGTGTCTCCACTCTAGAGCATCTTGCATTATTGAAACGTGCATCTATCAGCCAGAGAGATGAGAGGAAAGTTTGGAAGTGCTTGGGACAAGATAAGAAAGAAAGCAAAGTGAAGGATGGATGGATATGTCTGCCAATACTTGATGTTTTGCTCTCTACTTGCATGTGATCAGATAGTGGAGCAGCTAGGGGAGCTAGAAGCCAAAGGGGGTAGGGCGGCCGCCCTATCAAAGTGGGCCACTGGCCTTCTAATCCCTCGTATTAGCTGGCTTTACTATCCTAATTGAGATACTAAGCAAGTTTGTGAAAGAAAAGTGAGATTACTTAAGAAAATAAGTGAGATTAGAACTTACCTTAGCATAACTTACTTTGGTTAGGTGCATCGGATGCTTGCATGACGATCAACACTTCACGTTGTCTTCGTGCTCTAGAGAATCTTCATCATGCAAGGCAGTGTCGGCAGGTGCATCTTCCACTGTTGAGCACTACTCTGGACGTGGTCTGAAATGAAAGATTTCTTCTTTTCCATTGATGTTGAGTCGGATTTCTCCGGCTCCTACATCAATGGTTGCATTTGCAGTACTTAAAAATGGTCTTCCTAGGATTAGTGGTGTTCTAAAATCAGGATTTATATCTAACACCACAAAATCCACGGGAACGAAACAATTTTTAATTTGAATAGGGATATTCTCCGCTATTCCCACCGGATATCGTATTGATTGATCGGCAGGCTGCAAACACATAGTAGTTGGAGATAAAGATGTATGATTAAGTTTGTCATATATTACCTTGGGCATGACGCTGACACTTGCTCCAAGATCGCATAGAGCTTGATCAAATTGTTGAGTTCCGATAGAGCATGAGATAGTAGGATTTCCGGGGTCCTTTTTCTTCTCTGGGGAAATCATTGAGGATAGCAGCACTACATTGCTCCGTCAATTTCACCATTTCTGTGCTCAGGATTGGTTTCTTTCTATTGAGGATGTCCTTCAAATATTTTGCGTAGGTAGGTACCTGCATCGCATCAACTAGAGGTATATGTATATATAATTTTTGTATTACCTCCATGAATTTCCGGAATTGTTCATCCTCCTTTGGTTTTCAGAATTATATATGTATATATAATGCACATGTTGTTTTAGCATTTGCATAATATTCTATATCAGCACGATCTCTTTTCCAATTAGCTCTTTCTTCTAACTTTTTCAAAAGGCATTCAAAAGATAGCGATTTAACTTCAAAAGTATTAGAATTACCTTTGAGATGATCGTCGTTCCATCCTTGATTATCCACCATCTTCTCAATCAACTTCTTGGCTTGACTCACCTTGAGAGACAAGAATGCACCTCCGGCGGCAGCATCAAGATGTTGTCGAGAATCCATCATGAGTCCATGATAGAAGCTTTGGATTAACAGCCAATCTTCAACGCCATGGTGAGGGCAAGCTTGTATGTACTCTTGCATGCACTCCCATGCTTCGGGGACGGATTCGCGAATCTCCTGTTGAAAGTTAGAAATCTTGCTACGCAAAAGATTTGTCTTACCAACAGGGAAGAATTTCATCAAGAAGTGGTTGGAGCACTTCGATCCCATGTTGATGTATTTCGCTTTCTCAAGTAATGAGAAAGGAAACAAGCGTAGACGGATTGTATCCTGCGAAATTCCTGGAATAGAGATTGTATTGCATATCTCCAGAAAATTCTGGAGGTGAGCACTGGCATCCTCTGAAGAGTTGCCACGAAATGCAATTGCTTGCACCATCATGATCAATGCGGGTTTGATCTTGAATTCTCTACTTCCACTATCAGCACTAGGCATAGTAGCAATGTTGGAAATAGATGGAGTAGAATACTCACAAATTGTTCTGGATGCAGATGAACTAGTCGGCTCTGGAGTACTAGGATGCTCGGATTCATCTGACGGATGATCTTGTACTGTAGGTTCCCTCGATGAAGATGGACAGGATCCAGAAGTCATTCTTGGAGGAGTGAGATTAGCTCTCGCTCTTCTAAGGATTGACTCAGGGTCTTCATGAAAATCTTCAGGTAGATTGAATCCAGCCATTCTAGCTATCTAGCTTAATAGTCACCACAAAAAGACAAATAGGTGTGATCCCGCTAAAGAACGGGGTTAGTTCTATAGCAAACACAAAAGAAAATCTAGGCCAATTGCTTCCCCGGCAACGGCGCCAGAAATGCTTGTTGGCAATTCTAAGGTCACTACCACGAATAGAGTTATTCCTGATAATGGCGTTAGAAAAGCTTAATGATAATTCCTATGACTATTGCAGAATTCCGCAAGCGCACAGAATCTATCGATGTAGCACTTCACTTGGGAGTAACCAAGTATCATATTTATTTCCACAGGGAAGCTTCTTATGGCTAGAGATATCCAGTGGTAAACTGAGAAAAATCACGATTTATGATAAAGAATGAACTAGTGTAGTGATAACTAATCCAAATAATCTAGTTTAAGATAGAGTCAAGCAACGATGTAGACAGTGATGAGCTCAAGAGTGGAATGCAAGGTAACACGGTAGGTTAACTCCAATTAGCACTTCAGGGGAATGCGCAGTCCCAAAAGATTGGGATTACTCACATCCAGAAAAATCCCTACGCTGATAAAACTAGACCGAACGTGGTGGAATCCAGATGATCTTAGGGCTGTCACCACCTAAGACCTACCACTACTATCCGTGGGTCTAGCCGCAATTCAAGGTAACTTCTAGTCTAAGCATCACGCTTACACTATAGGCTACTACTCTAACCTCGCACTAAGATTAGAGCACCGTCTAGCGGCAAAGATCCCGCACTAAGTGATAAAAACCGATAATTAATTCCCCTAGTACTATGCAACTTGAGCACTCAAAGTAATACTTAAAGTAAATACTTAAAAGTAAGTACTAAAAGTAAGTACTGAAAGTAATGCGGGAAATGTAAGTACTAGAAAGAAAATTATATTACCGAATCAAAGAGTACCTTACAAAGGAAGCGCCCAGGAGAGGGACCTTTGCAGAGCTCTCCTACTCTTCTGCTTCTCTTCACTCACACTCTCACTACTAGCCTTGCTAGGAGGCTTCTCACTAGATGAGCTAGCATGGACTAAACTCCAAATCTCTCTATTCTTCCTAAGCTGATTACAACTGAAGCATTCGGGGGGTATTTATAGCACTTGGAGACCCCTGGGGTACTTGTAGAGGTGGCCGGTGGTCGGTAGGCTGAAGTTGTAGGGCGGGCGCCCTACTAGGGGGGTGGGCGCCCGGTGGATTCCACCGCCTCGCCATCCAATGCTCCAGGATCTTCCCCAATGGCGGTTACAAGGTCGGTTGAGCACGTTTCAACAGTTGGAATGGCGGTTTGTGGCCCTTGGAGGATGACATGTGGGTCCATGAATCCTTGGTACTTTATTTGATCTCCCTTAGATGAAAATCGACTTCAAATGGATGGCCACAAGTGCTTGGGTGTCTCTCCTCCAGATTGTGGACGTGGCAAGCCATATAGATAGGGCGGTCGCCCTGTCCAACAGGTCTACCGGATCCAGGTGAGGTGATTTTGGGCCATTGATGTTGAATCAATGTGCCAAACTCTGTTTAAGAGGTTGGGGCACGGATCCATGACGTGGCGGAGTGCAGATGACGCCAAGTGGGGTGCGGGCGCCCTGTGACTTGGCCCCAATGTGGCTCTTGCCACGTGCACTGCTCAAATGTGCCTTGGTTTTCTTCATTTTCACCTGTATTTCACCTGCAATCAGAATTCTTCAAGTATAAGTGGAACTCCGTTAGTTTAAACCAAATTCCTACCTTCTATGTGCCATTTCCTTGCGCAATTTTATAAATATTGATGTCTAAAATGTGTATTTAGTGAGCATCAACACTCCTCACCACAGTGCATGGCCACGACGTCACCACCACGCGTTCCCGTACTGCTGCAATGCGAGTACGCCGGTCTTCACCGCCACGACCACAGACGGTGCCACCTTGGAAGCACCACGAGCCCAACACCAACGCCGTGTAGAGCTTCTCCGACCTCACCATCCTTTGCACCAGCTCGACCTCACCACGGACCTCGACGTCGTGCAGCGACCTGGAGCAAGCGCCACACCAAGTTCCACCATCCATCCTCCGGCTGCAACCACGGTCGTGTGACGCTGACCATGACCCTACGCCGCCCGCACTACCACACCGAGCACCTGCAAACCTCGGCGTCATTCCTCTGCCGCAACATGCTATCATCAGAACAGGATGCCGTGGCCTTGCCTCGTCAACTGCAGCCACGCCTTCACCCTGCATTAGCCTGTCCTTCGTCGCCGGTGAGCTTCCAGGCACCAAAACCATGTCATGCCTCCATTTTCCATCACCTCGACGCTGAGACCGGCCTTCGTGCCACTATCAAACTGTCATGCAGGAGACCGGCCACGCTCTGCCATCTTCCAGTCACTTGACGCCCCCTGCGTCCTCTCTTCGTCAAGTAGGCGCCACCACCACACGCGCTGCTGTGCCCGTGACCTGACGGACCTCTGCTAGTCTCGTCCTCAACGGAGCCCTCCCTGCTCGCTCTCTGCCGGCAACGAGCCCGACCCGCGACAAGCGACCTACCATCCACAAGCCCTCGGTGAGCTAACCAATGACCAAACATTTCCAACCTCTGCTGCCGGCGAGATGCCAATGAACCTTCTGCCTTTACCCCTACCCACCTGCTGCCGGCCCAAGGCCGATGATCCCTCCATGTGTCTGGCCTTCGAGCTGTGTTTTCTGCAGGGACCTCATCGACCTTGTGGAGCTGACATTAGTAGGCACGATGCACGCACACACACTTGATGTGTCCTTTCATGGCACTCACGCCTCGGATGACACCGGCATGAACCCAAACTCATAGTTGGTCGAGTGGCTTGGCATGACTCTTGTGGTGTAGCCAAGGGGCACCTTTGCCACTCACATATGTGCTAGTTTAGCTCTCATACCATCGGCTCAGGAAGAACACAATGCACTCACGCGAGACTAAACCCAGCCATCTGGATGACGGACCATGAATGCTTGGAACAACCATGATGGGCATGGCCATCGCGTGCACCCGGGGCGCCACTATCTCGACGGTGTTCCTGCGCGTTGCAGCTACTCACCGCCTTACCATCTCTCTAGTGACCTTGCCATTTGACATCGGCCTTCGTGTCGTGACTCCATGCCTTGTTGGGAACCCGGCTACGCCTGACCAACCATAGCCAGCCATTGGCCGGCCTCTGGCCACTCTAGCTAGCCCCTGGCCAGTCATAGCAATGCCCAGCCTGCCCCTCCCTGCTAGCCGCAGCTAGCCAACAGCAAGCCATAGCCAGCCAGAAGCTACCAGCAGCTGGCCGAGAGGAGCCAGAACATGTAGCAGCAAGCCTCACCACCTTCCTTTGAAACCGACCATGTCCGGCCTTCGTGCCGTAGCCTCATTGCCAGATCTTGAGGCCCCATAGATGATGCTAGACTGATGGGAAGCTCAAGTGATAGATGGTGTTGGACGGTTGGAAAGCAAAATTGATATACTGTGCTAGACTATTGGGAGACCCCATCTTTTACCTTCTCATACGTCTATCCACCATATTGTATCCTATTTTGTACCCTGTCCTTACGATCTATATGTACATGTATCTGTAATACAGGATCCATCCATCTTCGAGCTACTGAATTGTGCTACTCCACTGTCTTGTCGAGTTATTTTGTCTTTTGGGTCGAGTCATTGGTTCTTACTTTTGGTTGTTGTGTTGTCTGTGTGTCGTGCCTTTGAGCTAATTGTGGATCGGACTTCATTCGGATATTGCGAACCCGGGATTCGTCTCGCCATGGCCGCAGTGCCGAGTGTAACTCGACCTCGCTTTATAATTGACCCATAGAACCACGAGTGTTAGCCCCTACCTTTGACCCTAGGACGTGGTCATGTTGGACTCGATATTGATGTCAGTATCAATGCGGATCTTACCCGCTTACATCGAGCCTATCGTGATCTAGTCCTGCGGGAGATGACTTAGGAGATAACAACCGTGGAATGATGGGTGCTAGCTCTTGTTGGTGTATCTTGTTGGTGTAGCTTGTGTCCGCGAGTGCGTCTCGCCATGACCATGGAGCTATACCCCGTTTGCCGTTCTTTGATTCTTCGTGCCCAAACCCTCGTATGCTTGTACCCTGTACGATCGCCATATTTCTTTGACTCTTGCGGTGACAACCGCATCGCTATGAATTCGAGAAATGACATAATGCCAGTGCACATAGGTCGTGGTACCCTATGAGTGGTTTGCACACTTGTAAGCTTCTGTGTGTCGCTCCCTTCTGTCACCCCGTCTATGCTATGGCATGTGCGTTGGAAGAAGTAGACCACCGCTTTATTATGTTCCATGCTCTACATTTCCACATAGCCTGCTCTGTTTGGTCTTGTCTTGTTCGTGGCGATTGGATCAAAGACCTAGACTAACCCTTTTTAGTTAGAGAAGCTATGGTCTATATCAAGATCTCAGACCTAGGTGAGTCAACCTGATCGACTACTTAAAAACATCTTCACTAAAAATATGACCAAGAATATGATATGAACATGCCTAGCTAGCTCCTTGCTCTCCCCTCGCTCTCTCTTGAATCCTTGGTGTTTAAGCACTTGTATGATTGTACCCGTTTGAATCATAGCCATGGTACCCTACAAGTGAATTAAACACTCGTACTATCTTGTGCAACACTTCTTGTCGATGATCACACGTTCTTCTCCTTAATTGGCTCGTCCTCCGATTCTCGTCTCCTCCATGATGCCAGGATCGGAAGATCGTGAGCCATGGTGTTTGCTATGGATAAAGCCCTGGCCTAAATCATATATCACAAAGCCATAGTGGCTTGGCTGCGACATAAGCTTATGCTTAGCAAACCACCACCCCTGTTTCTTTGGCTCAAAATCAGACATACGCTGAGAGGGCTAAGTTGTGTACCTATTTATTTCTCTAGGTATTACTGGATCTTTTCGTGTCCCATCGTCTTTCGGTGTATTGGGTGATTGCTGCCTTGTGTCACTTCGCGGAGTAGCCGTTTCTGGATTAGCACCGATCGGATCGAGAACCTCTAGAGGAGGAGCGCATGGACGATGACAAGAGCCATGGAATGGAGGCGACCCAGTTGATCGACTACACTGACTGGAACACACTTGTACCGCTACTACCTCGACAACGTAGGTGTCATGGTAGCACCTTCTTTTAGAGAATCCTATTAGACATGGCATATTTAGAAATGCTAGCGTTTTATATTTACTTCTTTGCTAGTATAAAATGCATGCTACTACCTAAGCCATTATTATCCTCATTGTAGCCACTCCACCATATCACCCCGCTTTGCGCTCACGCTTTCTTATATACATTTACCTACTTTCTTGCATGATACATCACCATAATTACTATAACTCCACCCGCATTGTATCTATGATGTGATAATGGTGGTGAACCTCTGGGAATGGTTTGGCTTGGGATGCCGGACCGGTGGACTGTGAGCATGCTGCGTGTGTCTTGGGTGAGTGGCGAGGGTTGAGTCGACCAAGTGGGATATACGACGAGCTATGTAAGCAAGTCTTGTCGGGGGTGCAACCTAGGCATCCCCTTGAGAGATACCTATGGTGGGTAATGACTTATGAGGTGGTTTCGGGTTGATGGCCTGTGTGGCCGGAAACCCACGAATGGAGGTGCTGTAATAGCACGGGGAGAGTATCCCTTAAGAGGAGATGCCTGCTTGGTCAACCTAGGATCTACTGGTACTCAGACTCATAGGAATCCTTTACTGCTCACTCATCTTCTATGGGCGGGGAACGGCTGGACTACTTGGTAGGGCGGAGCCACTACTGCTGGGTTGAGAGGTGATAAGGGTGGGCAGTGACGGATGACGGATTCCTGTACCGTTCTAGATGCGCAGTACCACTAATTGGGCCCGGTATTACATCTCCTAGTCTCAGCATGATGGTGTAGGATCCAGAGTGTCCCAAGGCTGAGTGGTAGGGTGGCATCGACCTAGGCAAGCAAGCACCCGGAATTCTGCCTAGATTGTACAACATCGATGATTGCTAATCTTGTGAGTTGTAAAATCTCTGCAAAGTGTATGGTTGATCGAACGATATATATGCCGATTCGTTGGCTATGAACCTTTCCTATGGTCTTCTACTGGTGTAGAGAGTGGTATTCTTTTCTCCCCCTGGATGATGATTGTTCGGCAGTGTGCCGCGGTGGCAGTGTGCCGTTGAGATAGGCCCAAGAGGGAGTTGGGCCTGTCGACTGAGTGCGAGGTGTGTGTGAGGTGGTGTATGGGTTGGATGATGGATTTGGGAAGGACTGACGGATGGGAATTGATGAGATGGGTTAAAACTTGACAAACTATTATGATATTTATTACTTGATGCTACTTTGCATGCGCTAAGGATGCAAACCCCAGCCAAATTTTAGGATCGTCAGATCTCTTGTTTTCTCTTTTTCACTAAAGCTCATCGGTGTTGACCATGTCCTTCACATACCTGGTGTGCAGATTACCTGACTTAAGATATAGAAGTAATGAAGGATTAGGAGGTCTCGTGCCTACGCTCAAGTTTGTTTCAGGAGATGAAGGTTATGCTGCGCCAAGAACAACTTTGACGATACCCGTGCAGGAGGAGCCTTCACTCGATGACATGTTCTGCCAACTCTAACGATGTCTAGATACACTTCTGCAAGAATAACCCTATAATAGGAGTATCCTCAAATGAGGTAAATCTTGTAAAGCTTGTAATCACACGCTGTATGGTTGTGATTTCAACTGATATATGATAATGTGATGGAATCAATCTTTGGTTTTATCACATTATAGCTCATTTTGTGAATTTTCCCTTCGAGGAAAATAGAGGATGTTTCAGTTGGTATCAGAGCCAAACTTGACCTTAGGACATGACCATTAGGACCAGATGCTAGTATATGAGCTGATAACTCTACCCAAAAACTATTTGCGAAAACACTTTTTCCCTTCGCCTTGAGTTTTGATGCTCACACTTGATTCCCCTTCCTCGCCTTGGATTCTTCGACCAACTGATCTTATCTATTCTAAAATTTGACCCCTAGGAAATGGACTTCCTTTTTGTTGCCCACGCTAGATCGATAGATGTGTGAGACTATAAAGGCTTAGGAGTCGCCTTAACTCAACACCATGCATATAGGAGTTATAATGCTGGTTGAGTGCCTAGATCTTATGCTTCTTATGGTTATTGCATTTATATTGCCTGAGTGTAGACTCTAGAATTATTTTTATATGCATGAGACTCCAAGAACAGCCCATAACCCACAGGTCCCAGGATCGAAACCTGGCTAGCTATAAACCAAGACAGCCATATGACTAGATAAGTAACTCTCACCGCCAAATTGGAAATGCAAGACCAGTAGAACATATTGTTGACGGTGGATAAGCTATAAAATTCCACATTCTAACAACTTCAACAGCTTCGGTTCCAAAGGAAGATTAGCATGGCATGAGCATATTTTATGAATAACTAGTTCCACTTGTCCTCTTAGCTTTTGATTATAGGAAACATCAGAATGGAGCACCTGGAGGACCCACATGGGGGTCGGCCGACCCACATGTAGAGCCCACAGTGCTCTGGTGACATGGCATGATCCATGTGACACTCCATCCAGCTCATTTCCACCTTTGGATCAAAGTTGTGCTTTCATTCAACGGTGGAAGATCAAAGCACATAGATTAAGGAATGAACCGAAAAGACTAAGACAAAACCAGCACATGGCCATGCTCTATGACAAGTGGGGACCATGGTGGTGGGCCCAGCCTGTCATAGGGGTGTCGGCCGACCCTCCTTGGTGGCTTCAGCCCACCGCCATACTCCACCAACCCTATGCATGCCTCCATGCAGCTGCCTCAATCCTGATCATCCATCTTAAGTCGGTTTTGAGGCGGTTTATCCAAGGGAGGAGAATGGAGGAGCACGCAGATCACTGACGTGGTGCCCCTCTACTCCCCTCTATAAATAGAGGCAGCCTTCACCCTCTTAGAAAAGAAACACAAGGGGAAGCAAGAGTCAAGAAGAGTGGTTCCACTCTCTTAGTAGTAGTATTAGTCTAGTGTGGGAGTTAGAGTCGAGTCAAGCTAAGCTCGGGGTCTCCAGAGTCATCTTCTGGAGAGTCTGGTATAGATCTGTTACCTTTCCTTCTTTAAGACTTTACTTCTATCAATATAATATATTTGCTTTACTTTACTAAGTCTTCACTTAGTGCATTACTATTTCAGTAATAGTATTGTTGTGACTTATCTTATTATGTAGTCGGAATACACTAGATTGTGATCCTGTAACCAACTCGCGTGTGTAGTTCATCGCCTGTCATAAGGTGCTTTAGTTGTTTGGCGCTCAGCTAGAGTAGTGAGAATTAGTGTAAGCGTGGCGCTTAGGTTAAATCTTGCCTTTGATTACCGCTTGTTGCACGGATTGTTTGTGGGCGCTAGCAAGTGGTGACAGCCTTGTCTGTTCTAAGTGTCTCACCACATGTGTAAGACAAGTTCTTAAAGCGTAGGCTCCCTGTAAGTGTGCAGTCGCTTCGGGTAGAGGTTTTGTCCCTCTATTGTTTCGTCTGTCCCCTACACACAAATATCTCATATATTTGATAGGATAGTTCATAGGAGTAAAGTAATTAAGAGTCATAGGAGTCCTAAACTCACTCGTTGTCCTCCCACCTAGCTATACTCTACTAGTTATCTTTAGTTATCCTAAGTCTTGTCTTGCCTCTGTGTGATTATCTTTCCTCTATATCGATTACCCCCTGTCATTAGTTGGTGCTAAGCTGTAGTAGACTCAAGGATCTCTCTTTTATTAAAATTCCTAGCCATCACTTTCCCTTAGGATAAGATAAATAATGATACCTTGGAATACGCCTCGGTGAAATGCTACAGCGGTATATTCTGTGCGCTTGCAGAATAATCCAATAGACATACGAATTACCCATAGGCACTTCTGGCGTCATTATCAGAGATAGCCTAACACCTTATCTTTGGTGATTGCGCTACGAAGTGTCAACAAGCATTTTTGGTGCCGTTGCCGGGGATAGCCTAACACCCCATCTTTGGTGATTGCGCTACGAAGTGTCAACAAGCATTTCGAGCACCGTTGCCGGGGAAAGCATCAGCCTAGGAATATTATTAAAATTTAATCTGGAGTCTATCATCTATTTAGTTATCAATCAGTGTTAGGGGCTTACCCCCTGTATGTGTTTCTCGTTATCGTGAAGTCAGACAGTGCATGAGCAGTTTCCAATTGACGTCAAACTTTGTTGAAGATCCTGAGCAATTGTTGAGGAGAACTAGATGCCGTCAGGGTTCCCCTCAAAGGTTCATCTCGGACCTAAATCCGTTCGAGGAAGGCGGCTTCACACTATCACCCAAGGAAGCCATGGCCCAAAAGACCATCTCTGAGTACTCTGCACCGTCGGTCGACAATGTCGCCACCAGTCCGCAGCTTAACTTGGGGATGCTACTTTTGAGCTCAAGCCAACGCTCATCAATATGGTGCAAGCCAATCCGTTCTGTGGGAAGCCACACGAGGATGCTAATGCCCATCTCCAACACTTCTTGAAGGTGTGTCTCGGCAGACGCCATTCGTCTTCACCTATTCCTATTCTCACTGCTTGGGAAGGTGAAGCAATGGTTTTATGCCAATAAGAATGAAGCTACCACTTCGGAGAGGTGTGCCAATGCATTCCTAAAGAAATTCTTTCTGATGGGTAAAACCAGCGCCCTTCGTGGAAAGATTTCAAGTTTCCAACAGCAAGCTGATGAGACGATTCCCGAAGCATGTCAACATCTCCAGGAGTACATTCGTGCCTGTCCTCACCTTGGGATTGAAGAATGGCTCCTAATCCAAGGTTTCTACCATAGGCTAACTGTAACATCTCTGGTGTTACTATAACTAAAACTTGATATGTCATCATGATCATTTGCAAATCCTCTCGCATCAAACCCTGTTAGTGTGCATTAACTAAAACAAGTTTTATTCTTACATATGATTGTGTATAGGTTCTTTAGAGTGACCATTGGTATATAGATGCTTGCTTGTTTGTATATGCCTAAATCAAAAATAGAAATTCAAAAGAAAAATCACTTGTAAACCCTAAATCGGATCCCAAAACCCTAAATCAAAAAATAAAAGAAATCTGAAGGTGGTTCTTTAATGAAAGTTATAGAGCTTTTAAAATAGAACAACTTCTATTTTGGGTAATTTTGAAGTTATTAAACAAAATTTCAAATAAAACCCTACCCTATGTTTGAAAATTTAAATTTAAAACTCAATTTCAAAAACTATCAAGAATTTGGCCAAACACCTTTAATGAAAGTTGTAACGTTCATAGAATTGAACAACTTTTATATTTGGGGATTTTCAAGTTACTAAATAAAGATTCAAATAAACTCAAATTGGTGTTTAAGAATTTAAATTTGAAATTTCATTTAAAAAATTATCAAGAATCTGACAAAACTATTTTAATGAAAGTTTTAGGGCTTGTCAAGTAGAACAACTTTTGTATTTGAAGGTTTTCAAGTTGTTGAGAAAATTTTTGAGATTTGGACTAAATTGCAAATAGATTTCAAAATCCCTATTTACCCCTTTTGAATTATTCAAAATATATTAAAAATTGGAAAATGGCCCAAAAATCAAAGTTGTTCAGCAAGAAATTTTCTACAACTCTTATTAAGGTTATTTTTTGAGTTATTACATGAAATCAAAGAAGTATGGAGCTACAGTGATTAAATAGTGCCTTATCCTCGTCTTCCCTGTTCTGGGCATGGCGCCGGTCCGGTGAGCACGTCGCCGGCCATTCCCTGCCCTGTGGAGCGCCCCTGCAGATCGAGTGACGTCGTGGGGACCCTCTCCACGTCATGCGCCCCTCTTCTAACCTATTTAAGCCACTGACGAGCCCTTTTCTCCTCCCTTTCTCCACTCTGTTCTTGGCCGACAGTTGCCGTTCATCGACGAAATTCATCATGCACATTCAACCAATGCCCTCTCCATCTTGCAGATAGGCCCAGCTATTTATCGCGCACCAAATGAGCCTATCCGTGTCACCTCTCGTTGCTGGAGTCGGCCAGTTCGCGTCGTCTCCCACACGGCCGGCAAGGCGCCGCCGTGCTCAGTCAGTCGTGGCCGGGGTCAGCTCGGTGGGATAAGCTCTGATTCAATTCCTATTCTAGCTTCTTTGTAACCATGTGATTCTCATGTGCTCGTTGGTTTTCCTTTCGCTGCTCTCAAAACGCCAGAACGCCGACCTCGCCATCGGAGCACGTCGTCGCGTCCACTGCCCTCGTCGGTGGAGCTTCTCTGGCCTTTCTCCAACCCAACCAGTGTGCACAACAGGCTCTGGTAAGCCTCCTGTATCTTTACCGCACCTCCGCCCAAACTCTACCACGACCGGGTCGCCGGAACGTGTAACACTCCTGTGTTACGGAACATTTAAAATTGAGCATGTCATCATGAGCATTGTACAACATGTATGAATTTTTGTCAAACTTGATCTGCATCAACTGAGAACGAGTTTACTTTTCTCTAAAAGCTTGTGCATAGGGCAATAGAGTGGTTTCATTAGCAATTTAACTTTTAAAACCCCAAATCGGACTAAAAATCTAGTTTCAAAACTAAGTAGAATTGGGCTTTGGTCCCAAAAGCAAAGTTGTGGCTCTTATTAAATAGAGCAACTTTGGTATTCAAAGTTTTTCAAGTTTTCATTTGGAAATTCAAATTAAACTTGAATTACTATATTCAAATTTGAATTCAAAACTTCAATTCAAAAATTATGTGGAATCTAAAGTTGGTCTTTAAACAAAAGTTGTAAAGCTCTCTGAGTTGAACAACTTTGATGTTCAAAGATTTTGAACTTGTTCAATAAAAATTTGAAATTTAAACTGAATTGAAAAAGGGCCATTTACCCCCTTTTCTATAATTTCAAAAATATTTGAAATCTGAAAATATTTTGAATACTAAAGTTGTGCAGCACGAAATTTTATACATTTGATATTTTGGACATTTTTCAACTTCTTACACGAAATCTTGTTTAATTCGTACATTACTGTCGGCAGGGGGTTATTTGCAAAATTGACATATCCCCTAGAATTCGACACGCAGCTGCCTGCCTGGCCTCGTCGCCGGCGTCCCTGCGCTGTCCTTCATGCGCGCAAGGGCACGCGGCCTAGGACGTGGCGATGCTCGGGGTTGCGTGGCACCCCCTGAAACCTCTTTCCCTCCATCAAATAGCGTCGAACCAACTCATCCTCTTTCTTTTCGTTCTTCGGTCACCGCCGGCGACCTTGCTGTTTGTCGGCAAATTCGCCGTCGTTGTGACTGTTCATCCCAAATTGGAACCTCTGGAAGCTACTCCATCTTCGTGAGTTCTTGACCGCATTAGTTCATGTTCCAAGTCCGTCTTGTTATCCTGAGACTCATGAACCCGACGGTTTTCCGTTTGGTGCTCGGAACACTTCGGAACAGGGTTCGTGCCGCCGGTGCTCACTACTAGAGCCGCCATCAACGTCGACGAAGCATCTCTGGCCGTTATCCACTCCAACCAGCACGAGCAGTGCGCCTAGGTGAGCTCCATGAGGTGCTAGGTGTAGTTGGTTTAGTCTCTCATAGTCCGCCTTGGCCGGCGCGCACGTTGCCGCCGCGGTCGAGCCGCCATGGCCTCGGCCACACGAGCGCTGAGCTCCGACTTGTCCAACCAACTAGCTCAATAGGTACATGGCTATCTGTGGGAGCTCGGTGGTGCTTTTCCCCTCGCCGGAGAGGTCACCGGCGGCGAGTCCGGGCCGGCGAGGTGCCGTCGTGCTCTGTGCCGCGCGCGTGCGCGGTGGGCACCAGAGAGGAAGAGAGGGGAGCTGGAGGCCGAGCTAGGCCATGCTTGGGCCGTTCGGGCCGGCCCAGTTGCATGGCCAAATTTCTAAATATGGTTTTCCCATTTTTGAAATGAATAAATAGTGATGTATTTTGTTATTTTCACTGAGATTAATTCAGAGCTCCAAAAATTACGAAATAAATTACATAAGCTCTCTGCGATATGAATAATTTATGAAAAATATGAAACTTGTATTTTGAGCACTTTCTGTAGACTGTAAAAATGCATATTTTAATTAATAAATAGCACTATTATGATTTTTATAGCTCAAAATATAAATCCAAAAATTATGAAATTAATGGGGTAGCTATTTTGACCAGTCAGCTACCTCCACAAAAATCCGTGGCTCAGTTGGATAAAGTTTTATTATTTATGATTTATTCTTAATTAAGTAATTAAATAAAAATGATGATTAGTGTTAATCACTCTAAGATTTTTGTGTTATTTTGGCATTGTGTGAAGACTTAGGATCAGAAACCCTAATTGATCCTAAGCACCTTTCTTAGTGTTGAAGTCGTGTTAGTTGCGGCTTTCTATGACTGTTAAAAATAATTAATGAATTAATTATGCAACAATAACACTGTTAGGTGAGATCTTGATTTCAACTTTACCGTGAAGGAAAGTTGTACTCAAGGTTATTAATTTAATACTTGTTTATTTTTAATCATGATATTTGCACCATCATTAAGCATGCATCATTATCACGTATAGTGACCGAAGGTGAGGAAGTAAAAATCGAGCAAGTCACCGCTGACGAAGCCCCAGGAGTTTTCGGTGGTTTTGATATTTGCGGTTCTGATCCTGATCCGTCCCTCGCCATGCAACAAGGCAAGCTCCGGTGCATTAGCCCCTCCTTGTGTTTTATAAATCTTTATCACCTTAAGTTAAATTGCTGCATTAGGTTGATAGGAATTGATTGTCACCTACTTGCTGCATTTACCTGCCTTGATATATTATCCTTGAAACCTGATTTAAAGGCAAATGTTTATAAAATGCTTAGCCTTGCTTAATAGTTAAACTTTTATGAAAAAGATATTTTGTATGCTTTGGGTATACTATTATGAACTATTATAATTGTTTGACAGGACAGTAGACTTGCATTGAGAAAGGAATCTCAATGTAGTGTCTCTGACTATCTATTAAGAAAACGAAATGGAATCCATTAGGGACCATTCGTTGTCGGCCTGCTGGATCAAGACTTTACAACTAGCCACATACTACGGAAAGCCTCTGACTCCGGTCGCTCCTCTTCTTGAACCAACAACCACGCACTGGGAGTGGAGAGATGGCGAGAGTAGCGTGTACCCTCGTGGCCGTCGTGCCTGGAGACGAGAGGAGTACTGTGCTCTCGGGTGACGCAGAACCGGTTCAAGTTTTGGAAAAGCCGTGGTAGGCGGGGTTGGCATATGCTAGCTTAAGTGCTGCATATGCAGTGTGGATAGGGATCCCCAGCTGGGTTTTCAATCGATTCGAATCGTCATTGCTCCTCGGTCAATGGAGACTTGATCCTTCGACTTACAGCGAAGAGTGGTTCGGAACTAGGTAAATGTGGGAAAGGGAATTGATGACGAGATAACTGAATGACACAATCTCGCTTGAGATTAAATGTTAAACTGATTTAGAGAGCTTTTCTGCAAAACTCTTTGATTCTTGCTAAAGCCTCTCCTTGATTCCCCTAGACTGCATTCCTGAGTCTTCTCCCCAATTTTTAGTTGGGTAAGTCTTGCGGAGTACCCCTTGTACTCAGGGTTTGTTAACCCCATGTTGCAGGCAATTAGCAACCCAAGGTCTGCGTTGGACCTTGCTGTATGACGGTGTTCGAGGAACTGGTCCAGGAGGATAGTGATAGTGAGTGAGTATTTGATCCCTGGGCAGGGATGTTATGTAATATAAGTGTTGTATAAGCTACTTACCTACTGCCACTACTCATATTTTGGTTTGTAATAATCGTACTTAATGTATAATTAAGAACACGGGTTTGTAATCCTATGTAATATTTTAAGTCTTCCGGTCTTGTACTCCGAGTTGAATAATTTGTATGAAATGTTGTACTCTGCAATTTCTTCGCAATTAAGATCCTGTTCGGAGGAAACGGGTTTACTCGTAAACCCGACAAACCCTTTTAGGTTATACGGGTCACCTGCACGGCTGTCGGAGGTGTTTGGGACGACGACAGGTGCATGTGGGCCATATAGCTTAGGAGGTTCTATCACAGCTGGTACCGGAGCTTAATTTGCAAAGACTTGCAGGGTCTTTTTGCAAAATTTCAAAATGATTTGGATCCATTATTAATTTGTAATTTGGTCCAAATTGCTTATTATCTTGTCTTAATCATTTTAATAAAGGCAAAAACTGATGAGTATTGGCATAGTAGGGAAATAGCATTTATAATATACTAGCCCTATGTTAAAAAGTTTATTATCAAGTCAATTTATTGTTTTGTTTGTGATTGTTTTGTAAGTACGTGCATGCATCATAATTTTTAACTTGATAATAATTACCTTCCTTCTTAAAGGGGTATGGGATTAGTAGAAACCAAACCTATTCTTGCTGACCTGTAATTTTGTTAAACTAATCCTAACTCACCTTCTTCAGATGGCTCGTACCAAGCGTACCGCTCGCAAGATGGTTGGACCTCAAGGTGTGCCACACCATCAGATCGCACCAAGGGTCACTCCCAACAGCAGTCAAGCTGAGCTGTGGGCGGAGATCGAGAGGCTGCATGAGCGTCTTGACAGAATGTTTGACAACCGCTGCAGGGGCCAAATCGAGGTGCGTCAACTGAAGACTCGTCTGCGGGAGGTGATGACTGAACGTGAACTTGCGGGACAGCAGGAGGACCGCGCTCTGACTCGAGTTCGCGAGTTAGAGGTTTATGCAAGAAACCTCGAGCGCCAGAATGAGGAGGTGCGCGAGGAGATGTACCGCCTGTATCATCAGCTGCATCCTCACGGCGCGTTTGATGAAGCGGACCAGGACGAACTAGGACGCGGAATCCAGCGAGGGCAGCAACATGCCAGCATCCCCCAGCACTACCTAGGATAGCTTAAACCTTAGGTTGGGTATGTAAAATAAGTATCTAAGCTAGACTAACCACTAAGCTGTGTCGTGCTATGAGCGCGACAAATTTTGGTATTGTAATCCGTAAAACGCTATGTACTGCTAAGGTTTGGAATAATCATGTGTGAATATGGCTTGCTTGTATATACAGATGCCGATGCGTACTCGTGCTTCTGATGAGGCTGGAACCTCTCATGGCGGTGATGAGCTTCCTAACCCGCCACCAATTCCACCAACATTAGCGGATGCTATCGTCGCACTGGCAAATGCCAATGCTCATCTAGTACAGAATCAAAATCAGAATAATCAGGGAAACCGTCGTGGGCGTAACAACCGTGATGAAACCACTTATGTGGATTTCACAGATACTCGTCCACCGGTTTTCACCAAAGCTGATGAGCCATTGGAGGCTGACGATTGGCTCCGCACTATGGAGCAAAAGTTTAGTCTTATTCAGTGCACCGACTATCAGAAGCCTCTGTTCGCAGCACAACAACTTCGGGGAGCTGCCAGCAGCTGGTGGGCGAACTTTGTTGCCGCCCAGCCAGAAGGTCACCGTGTGACATGGGCCGAGTTCCGTGAAGGTTTTCGTGCCCATTATATTCCAGCTGGAGTAATGAAGCTGAAGTTAGACGAGTTTCTAGCACTTCGCCAGAGGGAGGACACCGTGATGCAGTATGTGTCCAAATTCAACCACCTTTCTCAATATGCACTTGATCATGTGAGCACTGATCACAAAAAGAAAGACTCCTTTGAGAGGGGTTTGAACTCAAAAATTCAGAGAGCATTGACCTCCAACCCAGATGCTACTTATCATCAGGCGGTCAACATAGCAATAGCTTATGAAGCTAAGAATCTTGTTCATCAGGCGGAGAAACGAAAGACGAAGATTGTGTCGACCGGACCTTCTGGTGGTAAGAAGCGCCAGAAGATTGTGTTCCATCCTATTCAACACCAACGTACCCATTATCCACAGCCACAATATCCACCTCGGCAACAGGTTTTCATTCGCCCTGCTGCCGCACCGCAGAATATTAATAAGCCAGGTACCACTCAGCCGAATGCCCCTGGTGTTCGTATCCAAGCTCCACCACCAAACTACAACGCTCCATGCTTTAACTGTGGAAAGCCCGGGCATTACTCTCGTGATTGCCCGTTTCCAAGACAGTATAATCAGAATGTTCCGAGGGTTGTTGGTGGTCAACAGCAGCAGCAGAATCAGAACCGTAACAACCAGCAGAACCAGAAGGGTAAGGCCGTGAAGAAAGTTGGACAAGTCCACTATACTCAGGTCAATGAGATTCTAGAAGGAGAACCCATCATGCTTGGTAGGTTTCCTGTTGCAAATCATCCTGCTGTTATACTTTTTGATTCTGGTGCATCTCATACTTTTATCAATCGTACATTCGTCATTGAGCATGATATTCCAATTGGGGAAGCTAAGGAAAGTATTATAGTACAGTCACCTGGGGGACGACTGAGTACCAAGGAAATGGTATATCAAGTACCTGTAGACTTGGGTGGTCATCTTTTCCCCACATCTATGATAGTGTTAAAGGATCAAGATATAGATGTGATCCTAGGTATGAATTGGATGTACCAGAGAGGAGCTATTATTGATACTTTGAATAGAACCATAAAGGTGAACTTACCTAATAGTACTTCTCAACTTCTTATCCAACTTCCAACACCTCAGAGGGCTGTTGAAAGAGTTAATGCCACTTCAGTGAAAGAAGTTCAGGACATTCCGGTAGTTTGCGAGTTTCCAGACGTGTTTCCTGAAGATCTGCCTGGATTACCTCCTGACCGGGATGTAGAGTTTACCATCGAGTTGAAGCCGGGAACAGCTCCAATTTCCCAAAGATCTTATAGAATGCCTCCGAATGAGTTGGCAGAACTGAAGATTCAGTTACAAGAGTTGCTTGATAAGGGATTTATCAGACCAAGCTCTTCTCCTTGGCGTTGTCCTGCTATTTTTATAAAGAAGAAGGACAAAACTCTAAGGTTGTGTGTTGACTATAGACCGTTGAATGAAGTCACTATCAAGAATAAGTACCCTCTACCTCGGATTGATCTTCTTTTTGATCAGCTTGCTGGAGCAAAGGTGTTTTCCAAAATTGACCTTCGCTCGGGGTATCACCAAATAAAGATTCGTCCCGAGGATATCCCTAAGACAGCTTTCACTACTCGTTATGGATTATATGAATATTTGGTCATGTCCTTTGGTCTGACCAATGCTCCTGCTCATTTCATGTATCTGATGAATTCTGTGTTCATGCCAGAGTTGGACAAGTTTGTAGTAGTGTTCATAGATGATATCTTGATATATTCAAGGAGCGAGGAGGAGCATGCAGGACATCTTCGCATTGTTCTAACTCGATTAAGGGAGCATAAGTTATATGCCAAGTTCAGCAAGTGTGCATTTTGGTTGAAGGAAATCCAATTTCTGGGACACATTCTATTAGCTGAAGGCGTAGCTGTCGATCCTAGCAAGGTTGAGGAAGTCTTGAATTGGCAACCGCCGACCACTGTTTATCAAGTTAGAAGTTTTCTCGGAATGGCAGGATATTATCGCCGGTTCATCCCTAAGTTCTCTAGAATAGCTAAGCCAATCACTGAGTTGCTTAAGAATGATGTGAAGTTTAAATGGTCAGCTGAATGTGAGGAAGCTTTCCAAACTTTAAAGAAACTCTTGACCACTGCTCCTGTTTTAGCTCAGCCTGACATCGAGAAGCCGTTCGATGTGTATTGCGATGCCTCAGGTATCGGTATTGGTTGCGTGCTGATGCAAGAAGGCCGAGTCATTGCATATGCATCTCGTCAGCTGAAGCGACATGAAGAGCACTATCCAACTCATGATTTGGAATTAGCCGCTGTTGTTCATGCTCTAAAGATCTGGCGCCATTATTTGCTGGGCAACACTTGTCATATATACACAGATCACAAGAGTTTGAAGTATATTTTCACTTAATCTGAGTTAAATATGAGGCAAAGAAGATGGCTTGAACTGATAAAGGATTATGATCTGGAAGTGCACTACCATCCGGGTAAGGCAAACGTGGTTGCCGATGCACTTAGTAGAAAGGCTCACTGCCATTGTCTGACAGTGAGGCCGTTGGACCTTTCTTTGTGTTTTGAGCTTGAAAAGTTAAACATTGAAATGGGTCGACGAGGTAGTTTAACCAACCTTAGTATTGAGTTGACTATCCGAGAAGAGATTATTGCTGCCCAGAAAAAGAATAAAGGTATTAAACACATCAAGGAAAAAGTTTTAGCTAGAAAAGCCGACTGCTTCCGAATTGATGGTGATGGTGTCGTATGGTTCAAGAATCGCTTAGTAGTTCCAAAGGTTCCTGAGTTACGTCGAAAAATCCTTGATGAAGCGCACTTAACAAGGTTTTCTATTCATCCAGGACGTAATAAGATGTATCAGGACCTGAAACAGAGATTCTGGTGGACCAAAATGAAGATTGAGATTGCCCAATATGTTGCTGAGTGTGACACCTGCCAGAGGGTAAAAGCAGTGCATATGAAATCAGCAGGTGAACTCCACCCATTACATGTTCCTGGAGGTAAATGGGAGGATATTAGTATGGATTTTATAGTGGGTTTGCCCAAGACAACCCGAGGGTTTGATTCCATATGGGTAATAGTGGATCGTCTCACCAAATAGGCTCATTTTATACCCGTCAAAATCCTTTATTCTGCATCAACCTATGCGAAGTTATACATTAATAACATTATGAAACTTCATGGGGTGCCAAAGACTGTTGTATCTGACAGAGGCACATAGTTTGTCTCCAATTTTTGGAAATCTTTTCATGAATCCTTGGGTACTAAGCTTCTGCACAGTACTGCTTATCATCCTCAGACTGGGGGTCAAACGGAGAGAGTCAATCAGATTCTCGAGGATATGTTGAGAGCTTGTGTTCTCAATTATTCGACTAGTTGGGATGAATGTTTGCCCTTGATAGAATTTTCGTATAATAACAGCTATTAGGAAAGCATCAATATGGCACCATTTGAAGCGGTATATGGTCACAGATGTCGAACTCCGTTGAATTGGTCCGAACCTGGGGAACGATGGTTCTTTGGAGTCGACATGGTTAAAGAAGCCGAAGAGAAAGTTCGAATTATTCGAGCTAATATGAAAGCGGCCCAATCTCGCCAAAAGTGTTATGCTGATAAAAGACGTCGACCTCTAGCATTCCAAGTAGGAGAATATGTATATCTAAAAGTCTCACCTATGAAGGGAGTCAGTCGTTTTGGAGTTAAGGGAAAGTTATCCCCGCGCTACATTGGCCCGTTCCAAATCGTACAGAGATATGGACCTGTAGCGTATAAGCTAAAATTACCTTAGCAATTGTCAGAAGTTCACAATGTGTTCCATGTGTCACAGTTGAAGAAATGCCTTCGAGTGCCTGATCGAATCATCGACCTGGAAGGGGTAGAACTTAAGTCAGACTTGACCTATCCAGAGTACCCGATCAGAGTCTTGGATCAAAGAGATCGAGTCACACGAAGGACGACCACGAAGTGGTATAAAGTTCAGTGGAGTCAGCACTCTGAAGAAGAGGCTACTTGGGAATCCGAGGATTTTCTATCTGAAAATTTCCCAGAGTTCTATGCTTCCCTGCAGTCTAATCTCTTTCTTCTGTTTTGTAAAATACAACTTCCCCACCTGTTCCATAGTATGAAAAGAAGTGTGTTTGTGTGAGACATTTTCTTTTCCATTACTTAACCCAGGGTTTTTAGCGTACTAAATCTCGGGACGAGATTTCCTTAAGGGGGAAGGACTGTAACACTCCTGTGTTACGGAACATTTAAAATTGAGCATGTCATCATGAGCATTGTACAACATGTATGAATTTTTGTCAAACTTGACCTGCATCAACTGAGAACGAGTTTACTTTTCTCTAAAAGCTTGTGCATAGGGCAATAGAGTGGTTTCATTAGCAATTTAACTTTTAAAACCCCAAATCGGACTAAAAATCTAGTTTCAAAACTAAGTAGAATTGGGCTTTGGTCCCTAAAAGCAAAGTTGTGGCTCTTATTAAATAGAGCAACTTTGGTATTCAAAGTTTTTCAAGTTTTCATTTGGAAATTCAAATTAAACTTGAATTACTATATTCAAATTTGAATTCAAAACTTCAATTCAAAAATTATGTGGAATCTAAAGTTGGTCTTTAAACAAAAGTTGTAAAGCTCTCTGAGTTGAACAACTTTGATGTTCAAAGATTTTGAACTTGTTCAATAAAAATTTGAAATTTAAACTGAATTGAAAAAGGGCCATTTACCCCCTTTTCTATAATTTCAAAAATATTTGAAATCTGAAAATATTTTGAATACTAAAGTTGTGCAGCACGAAATTTTATACATTTGATATTTTGGACATTTTTCAACTTCTTACACGAAATCTTGTTTAATTCGTACATTACTGTCGGCAGGGGGTTATTTGCAAAATTGACATATCCCCTAGAATTCGACACGCAGCTCCCTGCCTGGCCTCGCTGCCGGCGTCCCTGCGCTGTCCTTCATGCGCGCAAGGGCACGCGGCCTAGGACGTGGCGATGCTCGGGGTTGCGTGGCACCCCCTGAAACCTCTTTCCCTCCATCAAATAGCGTCGAACCAACTCATCCTCTTTCTTTTCGTTCTTCGGTCACCGCCGGTGACCTTGCTGTTCGTCGGCAAATTCGCCGTCGTTGTGACTGTTCATCCCAAATTGGAACCTCTGGAAGCTACTCCATCTTCGTGTGCACTCAGTAAACCCAACCGAACCCTTTTCCATCCACCGTTGAGCCTCTGCGGCATCGTCTTCTTCTCGGCGTCCGGCGGGAGCTCCGCTGTGCACGGTCACGCGGGGTCAAGTCATTTGGGTGAGTTCTTGACCGCATTAGTTCATGTTCCAAGTCCGTCTTGTTATCCTGAGACTCATGAACCCGACGGTTTTCCGTTTGGTGCTCGGAACACTTCGGAACAGGGTTCGTGCCGCCGGAGCTCACTACTGGAGCCGCCATCAACGTCGACGAAGCATCTCCGGCCGTTATCCACTCCAACCAGCACGAGCAGTGCGCCCAGGTGAGCTCCATGAGGTGCTAGGTGTAGTTGGTTTAGTCTCTCATAGTCCGCCTTGGCCGGCGCGCACGTTGCCGCCGCGGTCGAGCCGCCATGGCCTCGGCCAGACGAGCTCTGAGCTTCGACTTGTCCAACCAACTAGCTCAATAGGTACATGGCTATCTGTGGGAGCTCGGTGGTGCTTTTCCCCTCGCCGGAGAGGTCACCGGCGGCGAGTCCGGGCCGGCGAGGTGCCGTCGTGCTCTGTGCCGCGCGCGTGCGCGGTGGGCACCAGAGAGGAAGAGAGGGGAGCTAGAGGCCGAGCTGGGCCGTGCTTGGGCTGTTCGGGCCGGCCCAGTTGCATGGCCAAATTTCTAAATATGGTTTTCCCATTTTTGAAATGAATAAATAGTGATGTATTTTGTTATTTTCACTGAGATTAATTCAGAGCTCCAAAAATTACGACATAAATTACATAAGCTCTCTGTGATATGAAGAATTTATGAAAAATATGAAACTTGTATTTTGAGCACTTTCTGTAGACTGTAAAAATGCATATTTTAATTAATAAATAGCACTGTTATGATTTGTATAGCTCAAAATATAAATCCAAAAATTATGAAATTAATTGGGTAGCTATTTTGACCAGTGAGCTACCTCCACAAAAATCCGTGGCTCAGTTGGATAAAGTTTTATTATTTATGATTTATTCTTGATTAAGTAATTAAATAAAAATGATGATTAGTGTTAATCACTCTAAGATTTTTGTGTTATTTGAAGACTTAGGATCAGAAACCCTAATTGATCCTAAGCACCTTTCTTAGTGTTGAAGGTCGTGTTAGTTGTGGCTTTCTATGACTGTTAAAAATAATTAATGAATTAATTATGCAACAATAACACTGTTAGGTGAGATCTTGATTTCAACTTTACCGTGAAGGAAAGTTGTACTCAAGGTTATTAATTTAATACTTGTTTATTTTTAATCATGATATTTGCACCATCATTAAGCATGCATCATTATCACGTATAGTGACCGAAGGTGAGGAAGTAAAAATCGAGCAAGTCACCGCTGACGAAGCCCCAGGAGTTTTCGGTGGTTTTGATATTTGCGGTTCTGATCCTGATCCGTCCCTTGCCGTGCAACAAGGCAAGCCCCGGTGCATTAGCCCCTCCTTGTGTTTTATAAATCTTTATCACCTTAAGTTAAATTGCTGCATTAGGTTGATAGGAATTGATTGTCACCTACTTGCTGCATTTACCTGCCTTGATATATTATCCTTGAAACCTGATTTAAAGGCAAATGTTTATAAAATGCTTAGCCTTGTTTAATAGTTAAGCTTTTATGAAAAAGATATTTTGTATGCTTTGGGTATACTACTATGAACTGTTATAATTGTTTGACAGGGCAGTAAACTTGCATTGAGAAAGGAATCTCAATGTAGTGTCTCTGACTATCTATTAAGAAAACGAAATGGAATCCATTAGGGACCATTCGTTGTCGGCCTGCTGGATCAAGACTTTGCAACTAGCCACATACTACGGAAAGCCTCTGACTCCGGTCGCTCCTCTTCTTGAACCGACAACCACGCACTGGGAGTGGAAAGATGGCGAGAGTAGCGTGTACCCTCGTGGCCGTCGTGCCTGGAGACGAGAGGAGTACTGTGCTCTCGGGTGGCGCAGGACCGGTTCAAGTTTTGGAAAAGCCGTGGTAGGCGGGGTTGGCATATGCTAGCTTAAGTGCTACATATGCAGTGTGGATAGGGATCCCGAGCTGGGTTTTCAATCGATTCGAATCGTCGTTGCTCCTCGGTCAATGGAGACTTGATCCTTCGACTTACAGCGAAGAGTGGTTCGGAACTAGGTAAATGTGGGAAAGGGAATTGATGACGAGATAACTGAATGAAACAATCTCGCTTGAGATTAAATGTTAAGCTGATTTAGAGAGCTTTTCTGCAAAACTCTTTGATTCTTGCTAAAGCCTCTCCTTGATTCCCCTAGACTGCATTCCTGAGTCTTTTCCCCAATTTTTAGTCAGGTAAGTCTTGCGGAGTACCCCTTGTACTCAGGGTTTGTTAACCCCATGTTGCAGGCAATCAGCAACCCAAGGTCTGCGTTGGACCTTGCTGTATGATGGTGTTCGAGGAAGTGGTCCAGGAGGATAGTGATAGTGAGTGAGTATTTGATCCCTGGGCAGGGATGTTATGTAATATAAGTGTTGTATAAGCTACTTACCTACTGCCACTACTCATATTTTGGTTTGTAATAATCGTACTTAATGTATAATTTAGAACACGGGTTTGTAATCCTATGTAATATTTTAAGTCTTCCGGTCTTGTACTCCGAGTTGAATAATTTGTATGAAATGTTGTACTCTGTAATTTCTTCGCAATTAAGATCCTGTTCGGAGGAAACGGGTTTACTCGTAAACCCGGCAGACCCTTTTAGGTTATACGGGTCACCTGCACGGCTGTCGGAGGTCTTTGGGACGACGACAGGTGCATGTGGGCCATATAGCTTAGGAGGTTCTGTCACAGAACGCAGCTGCGCCGCCATCTCTTGCTCAGCCGAGTCGCCATGGGTGCGTTATAGCTCGCTGGGGGCGTAGATCTCTTCAGATTTGCTCACAGATAGGTCCGTAAGTTAGCGGGGAGGTCGGAAGTGAGCTTGCCGTCGCCGGAGACCCACTGCCGGCGAGTCGTCGCAGCTTGCGCCGTCGCGCGCGGGAGCCCCCGCCCCCTACGCGAGGAAGAAGGGAGGGATGGCGGCCGGGCTGGGCCATACTGGGCCGGTTGGGGTTGGCCCAGTGGCTCGGGAGGGAACCAGAGAGGGAGAGGGAGAGCGCATGCAGGCCGGGCCGGTCAGCTCCGTGTTGGGCTGTCTTGGGCCGAATCAGCGTTTTTCATTTTCCCGGGAATTTAATTGGATTTTCCGAATTATAATTATAAGCAATAGTGTTGTGTCTTATTATTTTTGTAGGAGTTAATTTATTGCCTCAAAAATAATGAAAATAATTGGGTAGAATCTCTGTGATACATTGAATGTAAGAAAAATATTACATAATAAATTTAAGCACTTCCTGCAGTAGCAAAAAATCTGCTTTAAAATTAATAAATACAAGTTTGGTGAATTTTAATAAATTCTGTATTGATCCAAAAATCATGAAATTTATTTTGATATTGTTTTAGGCTTAGCACTATCTGTTGGAAAAGTTTGAGATCAAATGGAAGTAGTTTAATTGTTTGTCATTTAATACCCTATTAATTGGTCATTAAATAAATAGGAAACCTAATGATTTAGGTTTTGTGTGATTTTAGGATTGATTGAAGACCCTGGGTCATTCACTATAGTGATCCTCAGCCCTTTAACTGTTGAATTACAGTAGAAGTGTGACAATTGTGCAGCGGCTTTCTATGACTGTTAAAATAGTCAATAAATCAATTATACAACCACCTCCTTGTTTAATGAAGTTTGTTTTACAACTTTATCGTGAAGGAAAGTTGTACTGAAGGTCGCTAACCTAAGAAATTGTTATCATGCATTCATAATCATCTCATCGAGCATCATGTTAAGCACGCATTATCATTTCGTGTAGTGAACGCGAGGAAATTTATTATCTGAAGCGATTCCCGAGTAAGGTCTTCACTTGGTGGACGAGGATCTTTCTTGGTGGTTGACTTCAGGGTATTACCTGCTCCAAGCAATAGGCAAGCTCCGATGCATTTAAACCCTTCCTTGTGATTTATAAAATGTTTATCACCTTGAGTTAAACTATTGCATTAAGTTGATAGGGGTTGAGTGATAACCCCATTGATGCATTGCCATCCTTGACCACTTGAATATCACCCTTGAAACCTGATTTAAAATAAAAATGTTTGAAAAATGCTTAGCCCTGCTTAATTAATTTAGTTTTTGCTTAAAATGTTATTTTTGAATTATGGTAATATACTATTGATGGATCATGAGAAAGGAAAAGGGATATGAGTCCATTCAGTGGTTGTGCACTTGGGTTAGAGTCCCAATGCATTGTTGCCAATGGAAAGGGATTTGTCCGTTCGGTGGTTGAGCGCTTAGGTTAGAGTCCCAATGCTTTGTCGCCGATGGGTACGGATTTGAAAACCGCTTGGTTACTTTATACCTAGGTCAGAGGCCCAATGCATCGTCACCAATGCAAAAATGAATTAGGGACCATTCATTGTCTAACTGTGTGCATCGAGACTTTGCAACTAGCCACATACTCCAGGAAACCCTGTCTCTGGTGGCTCTACTACTTGAACCGACAACTACGCACTGAGAGTGGAGAGATGGGGAGAGTAGCGTGTACCCTCGTGGCCGGCGTGCTGGATTGGAGAGGAGTAGTATGCTCTCGGGTGGCGCAGGACTGGTTTAGGTTTTGGAAAAACCATGGTAGACGGGGTTGGCATATGCAAGCTAAGGTGCTACATATGCAGTGTGGTTAGGGATTCCCAGCTGGGTACTAATCGATTCGAATCGTCGTTGCTCCTCAGTTATGGAGACTTGACTCTCTGTTCATTCAAGGAAGAGTGGTTTGGAACTAGGTTTTGTAAATGAATAATAATTTGGAGGATACATGTGAACAAACTTAGCTTCAGGACTACTATTTAATACTAAGATAAAATATAAAATATTGAAAGTAGAAACTAAAAATAAAGAGCTTTTCCGCAAAATACTTTGCTTCTTGCTAAAGTATCTCCTTGATTCCCCTCAGCCTGCATTCCTGAGTCTTCTCCCTAATTTTTAGTCGAGTAAGTCTTGCTGAGTACCTCTTGTACTCAGGGTTTGTTAACCCCTATTGCAGGTCATGACTGGTGTTTCTAACCAAGGTTATGTTGGTGGGCACGACAGGCCTGACTGTTCTGTCCTAACTTAGGATCTCCACCTAAGTCATCTCCTGCAGATCCACTCATCTTCTGCAATTTAAGTTGAGTTTGTAAAAGTTAAATGAATTATAATTTGTAAATTTATTACTATTACCCTTTCGCTCTCTGATATATATTTTGTAACAAATGCTGTAATGTTGTAGTCACTCCATTGTTGATCCCCGAGTGAATCAGGGTTTCCGAGGAAACCCGGCAGACCCTCCTAAGCCATGAGGGTCAGGTGCCCAGCCGTCGGAGGTCTTAGGGACGATGGCGGATGCGTGTGGGCCATATGATTTAAGCGGTTCTGCCACACTAACTGGATTAACACGTTGTCATCTTGATGCTGTCGCTGGAGGAGCTGTTGGTATTTATTAAGTGCAAATAGAATATGAAAGATTCTACAAGTGCGCAGAATACCATTGTAGCTTTTACCCGGGAGTATTCCAGAGTATCGTTATTTATATTTTACCACAGGGAAGCGATAGTTAAAGAATCTGATAGTTATCATCATGTATCTACTAACTTAATACACCAACTAGACTATAGTAGGGGTAAGTGATAAATGATAGGAGTTAAGAATAATAATCACTTGAATGAAAAATAAGTAGTCTAACTAAGTTAAGAGAACAACGGGAGAGTTCAAGGTTCCTAAATACTTCTCTATTACTTGGGTTTTAAGATAACTGAAGGATAGTCTAGACGCCATGTCTACACTATCGATTACTACCCTAGTCATGTACTATAACTAGAGCACTCAATATGAGCGAAGATCCCATGCCAAAGTATAACAACTATACTAACCAATTACATAATAAAGCATATAAGTAAATAGAGAAGATAAATATATAAAAGCATAAGTCTTACAGAGATAAGATACAAGTCATACCAGACCTCAGAAGACTTCTCCAAAACCCGAGCATGGCTCCGCTCTCCCTAACTCTCAACTAGAACTAATCTACTATATGGAGAGAGGTTATCCTTCAATGGGACACCTCTCCATCCAAGCCCTAACTAGAGAATATGAATTATAATAATGAAAAGGATGCTGCCTAGGGGGTCCCTGGGGCTCTATATATAGGCCGAGTGGAGTAGGGGAAAAGGAAACCGCCACGTCATCGATCCGTATTGCGTTTACAACTCTTCATCGCCACCGTCGGATCAAAACCGATCTTGTACTGACGTTAGGACTCTTTCTGGGCTAAATTCTGATTTGGGCCAATTAATCTCGTAGCCCTCAATTAATCCCGTAGCTCATGTTCTAGAATCTTCTAGTGCTTGTAAAATACGTATCTTTTTATTCCGGACTCCAAAAATAGCAAGCAATATATCCGTTTCGATCGTCTCGACGAGCTCTACGCAATGGTGAACTCCAATTCTTTATTTGAGATACTTTTCTTCGGTGAAAAATTGAATATCTCTTCATACCCTGCAAAACAAGTGAGAACACCAAAACTCGTGGAAAACAAACCCTATAACTATGCTGTGGATTGTTTTATGACCTTAATTCATGTTTAGTTGATGGGTAAAAATGAGCAATAACTACCATCAACAAGTTCCCCCAAGTTTAACCTTTGCTAGTCCCTTAGAAAAGCTAAACTTAGCAATAGATATAGGAGTTCATTAGAATTTTAAGCATAGTTGCAACTCCTCAAAAAAAAACACCTGTATTCAAACAAGAATTCTCGTCAGGATTAGAGCAAACTATTCTGACTTTCAAACTTACCTTTATTACCTTTAACGATGGAGCTTGTAGCCTTCTCTTGGGTCTTGGGTAATTGAAGGACATAATGTTTAAGTCAAACACTATCGCTCAAGCTCTTTTGCTCAACTCTTATCCTGGAGTTTTTGCAAGTTTTTA
Organism: Eremochloa ophiuroides; assembly: GCA_038502445.1. Taxonomy (NCBI): domain Eukaryota; kingdom Viridiplantae; phylum Streptophyta; class Magnoliopsida; order Poales; family Poaceae; genus Eremochloa; species Eremochloa ophiuroides. The sequence goes on along the minus strand of JAHLJS010000006.1, from coordinate 31,519,721 downwards.
AAATAAACCTCAGAGATTCCTTTGTATGACCCTCTCAAGTCTCTCAATATGTGGTATTTGTGGATCCTCATCAAGGCAGTAGTGATGTATGCCTTCTCTCTCTCACCCTATCACTAATGGCTTATGTGGAGCTCATGGGTAAGGAGACAACTCATACATACTTGCAATGCATATATTGTAAAGTCAAACAATGGATCCAGAAAAACAAGTCATGCAATCAAATCAAGATGTGCATGAGTGTGGATATGTGGTGGTAGGTGGATATATGGTGGCTAACCTAATTCTACTTTTGCTCCTTGAAAACATTTCTCTCTCTTTTTCAAACACTGGGGATTTGTGTTGCAGGACAACATGGGCTATCTTTCTTCTTTTTTTCTCTTCTTTTTTCAGGCGGGCATCGGAGTACCCATTGTTTTAATAATTCGGACACTTGTCCATTTTTACCTCTCAGGCGGACATCTTTGTACCCACTGTTTTTTCTCATCTTACACTATTGCATAGCCACATGCCTCTTCTCTGCAACAACACTTCCCTCTCTTTTTTTCTTTTGAGAGATAGTAACAAGAAGTTGGAGCATTTATTTTGGGGATAACCTATGGGATATTTTTGGTGTTTACTTCCCAGTGTAGGAGAAGAACATTTTTAGGTGGATATAGATGGAACGCATGTTTTTGCGTACTCCTAGTGCAGGAGCAGTGTATGTGGTGTGTAGTGATCTTGATTTTGAAAGCATGACAAGTTTCTAAGGTATCAACAAAGCTTGACAACACTCAATGCAAAGCAAGCAGCATGTAAATGTGTGGGTTTTTCTATTCTAGCATGTATGGCTGTGGTGCGAATTTTAGCTCAGTCATACAGGAACTTATCATGTGGTTTTAAGGATTTTCAAAAATAAATCTCCAGGACTCAAGTATCACTAGGAACAAGATAAATAGCAGCTCAATCTTTCCATGTCATATCCCTCAACTACCTAGACTTAGATCAAGCATTTGCTACCCACAAGTTTCAGGTTCAAAGTAAATCTTGATGTCAAAATAGTTGTATCTAAAACAACTTTGGATAATTCAAGGTTGAACACTAGGTAAGAAAAAGGGATTATAGTGAGGTGCTAAATATCAATTCTATGCATGGTGTCTATCTATGGAGTTCATTTTATCTGGGCAAAAACTTCTGTAAGTATTCTCTAAGCAAACCTAAACAATCAAACCAAATCAAACTAAGAAAATTCTTTATTTTGTTTCATGATTATTTTACTAGCTAACACACTCAAAAAGCAACATAGTACAATGATAGGATGGGAAGTTTATACTTAGCTGGATTAGGTGGAGGATGTTCTCCCCCAAGCTGGATGATGACATGGTCGCAATGTTGAAGCTGAGTGATCCTTCTTAGAGTAGGTGTGCCAGCGGCTTGTAGGCGCCGGGTTGGACTGGCTCCTGATCATCTGTAAACTCAATTGCTAGCAAGAATACCAATTCTCATAGAGGGGGTTAGGTTAATACCGCTCCATGGTTAGTGGCAAAATCTCCAGCAGAAAGCTCCCTTAATGAGTGGACCTTCTTCATGTGCCCACATAATTTTGAATTTTTCATAAAAGGTGTGGACCTTCATGTGCCCACATTTTTTTTGTTTATTTAAGTTTATGAATGCAAAACGTAGCTATGATGCAATACCCTATTATATATGCATGCAAACTATTTTTGCGCCACCATAGTGAATAGTCTTGCGACCTATGCCGCAAGATTAGTCATATGGGCTTAGATTTTTATTATTCAATGCACAATAAATATTTTTCTTTTTCTAAGCAAATGTAGCAAAGTAAATATGCAACTACTTATACTAAAAGGGAAATTATGCAATACTGAAAAAAGGAAATATGGATAAGTACCAAGTTTACCTTTTGGCGAAGGCTCAGTGATTTAAAGTGCTCCGAACAGGACTTCTTGTCTTGTTCATTCTTTGCTTGGTTCATCGTCGGGTTATGATGATGACCCCAGTTGCACCTCCGATGATGATGAGCTAGAAGGTGAGTCCTTCCTCCATTCCTTTCTGGTTGACGAAGTTGATGTTGATGCTGAGGTTGGAGTCTCATCCTTCACAGTCTCTTCTTTCTCACTCTTCTTTTCTTCTGATGTAGGAGTCTCATCACTCCATCCTTGGGTGGCTGGTTCTTCTGGCGTTGGGATGAACGACATCTCCTCCTTGATCTTAAGATGTTACTTTCATTATTGGAGCATGATGGCACCGTAACACCTTGAAGAAGCTTTTCTTACTCAGTTAGTTGTAAATCTTGTCCATGAGCTTGACTCCTATATTGCACTCATCCTTTCTCATCCTTTTGCCATGCCATCATTCTCTTCTTCTTTATACCTTTTGGTCCTCTCATTTGTTCACTCCTGAGTGATTGAGGATTGAGAGAAGGAAGGGCGCTATTGGATCATTTTTAGAGGAGTCACTCTTCCTTCCTTGTACTTCAACCAATCGGCAAGAGCGAGTAGAGCCACTTCTACGAAATGTTGCATTGATCCTCTTAAGTGAGAAGTGCTCCTCCTAAGCTTGTTTCTTTCTCTCCTTTTTCTGCACCCCTATGTTGTGATGGTTACTGGGGCGAGAGCTCCCTCGAATCTTGTCTCATTAATGAGGGAAAGTGAATCTCCCTAAGCTTGCTGTTTTAAGTGCCCTTGCATCACCATGGTGTTTGCTTGAATTTCACAAGGACCTTACTTCATGCCACCTTATGTCTTGATGAAATTCTACTCAACACTTGTTGCATCTTCTTTGACAGCTTCTTGAGATTGTCTTGATCCGAATTATTTGTCAGAAAGGGCTTCTTTGTGCTTCAGCAGGACCATCTCATTCTTTTGCACCATCTGATCCAGGAGACATTGATGTGGATAGTAACATGCTTTCTCATTGACTCTTGGTTGATGGGTTGATGATCATTGGAGATGCATACTCTAGTTCATCCTTGATTGTCCTTATTTGTTTGAGTGCTTCATCTCCAATGATTTAGGGATGCCATCCGACAACCATAGTTGTTTACGGCTTCTCGAGGTGTCGACGACAGACCACCATTGATAAATGAGGTATGCGGTGAATGCACATTGTGATGTAGTGGCATCTTATTTTTCTGGTCTCTGTTATCGGCATACGAGTTGCCATCTTTGAGGATGATGAGAGCAGGCATTAGTTTGGCCATACGGTTGAAATTCTATCCTGCTCATGAACATCATTCTAGCTTAAGCCTTGGGAACGCTCAAGGTTAGGCTATCTTTGATGATGCTCATAATCCATCAAGTTCATCCACTTCTTGTAGTGGTGCCTTGGTTTTTGGCAGGTTCATCCCAAATCATTGACAGGAATAGCTTACATTCATTCCTGCAAAATGTTAGTGGACACATACCCGAAGGATTGCAACAGATTTGAAATATGGGTTATTGTCCACAATTTTCTGTGCTAACAAAAGATGATTAAAGGATTATTTTAGCATAGAATTTTTTTATTTGTGTGCTACATTCTAACATAGTTCAAGGCAAAGGTAACTTGCAGCCAAAGACAAAGTAAATAAACTTTTGATACTTACAGATCTTTCCTCGACGAAAGATGAGCTGATGTGTCTTCTTCGTGCAAAGTTGTTGGAGTTCATCACATGCCTTGATTCATCTCTATGTGAGTTTATCTCGGGACTTTCCCAAATTGAATTTGAAAGTTTTCTACAGGGGTTAGTCTAACAAAATACCCAATGTCTACACAAGCAAGTTTTAGTTCAATAATCAAACTAGACTCCATGTCTAATTTGACTAAGGCAGGCAGTTTAACCTAAGCACCACGCTTAATTTAAAAGCCTATGGAAGTATGTCCAGTACTTCCAAACAAAAACTTGCTAGCATAGAAAAATGGAAGCATGATAGCATTACGGAGATTTACTCAAAAATAGAGACGAAAGAGTATGATCATAGTGAGGGATATATTTTTTCGTTTTAATATGCAAGTGGTGTGGATGTATGCAAGAACTAAAGATAATATGGATTTGATATGAGGGTGCATAAACTAAATGGAGTGGATGCATGGATTATTCAAAGTAAATATGCAATGGGATGCAAGAAATTAAAAGATAACTACTCAAAAAGTTTAAAGTCCATGAGCGAGACTTTCTCACCTTTCTTTATCATACTTACCATGATTTGGGCATAGCATAGCTTCTATGTTCGTCCTTCTCCAATCTACACAGGGTTAGAAAGAAATATATATATATATACGTGTGCAAACCTGTGAGATGGCAGTTCTTCAACGCTTCTTGCCTTGTGGAACTTGCCGGAAGGTTGAAACGGCCTCCGTTGTCCTGTCTTATTCCACAACTCAACAGAACAGGGGTAATCCTACTAAAGCTAGTGGTACACTAAATTAGCAGACATCAAGATCACTATAAAAATCCTTATGCCAATTGCTTCCCCGGCAACGGCGCCAAAAAACTTGTTGGTATTTATTAAGTGCAAATGGAATATGAAAGATTCCGCAAGCGCACAGAATAACATTGTAGCTTTTACCCGGGAGTATTCCAGAGTATCGTTATTTATATTTTACCACAGGGAAGCGATGGTCAAAGAATCTGATAGTTACCACCATGTATCTACTAACTTAATACACCAACTAGACTATAGTAGGGGTAAGTGATAAATGATAGGAGTTAAGCATAATAATCACTTGAATGAAAAAAATAAGTAGTCTAGCTAAGTTAAGAGAACAACGGGAGAGTTCAAGGTTGCTAAATACTTCTCTATTACTTGGGTTCTAAGATAACTGAAGGATAGTTAGATGGGGCAATCACACAATAGCACTTTGGAGCAACAGTACTCTCGGGTACCAAAGTATGGGGTACCCAACTTCGACGCAAAGACACACTTCCCAAATGAAGCTTGGCCCAAGCAGGCGCTAGCCAAGGCCCATGCAGAAGAGGCTCACGCGGCCACGATGGAGCCATGCGGAAACACATTACCTCCCCCAGGCACGTGGCCCCTCGGAAGAAATCCTCTGATTCGCCCGAGCCTGCCACCAAATGTCACAGCCTCGGGCGACCGACTTCCGATTCGCCCGAGCCCCTGCTATATACAATCTCCCTCGGGCACATCTCTCCGATTCTCCCGAGCCCTGCCGATGTCAGCAGAGCAATCTTGCCGCCCAAGGGACCTCCCTGACCACTTTACGAGCACGGTCCCATGGAGTGGGTCCCTCGACGCGACTGCGCCCCGCACGCGCACGTCCGCCATACCAACTGCCACATCTCCTCTGACGACCAGTCTGACGGCCCCACTACTCCCACACCGCTACAGGAACAGTCAACCGTACAACGCCCCGCGCTGACGGAGAGATTCTCCAACTACGACAGCGATAGCTCCTGCCCCCGGCATACGAACTGCACGAGGGCAGGACAGGCGACAACTGTTCGGCCAACCCGGGAGAAAGGGCAACGCTTACGACCGGGCCCACCTACCCCTCAGAAAGTACCGCACATGGGGAGAAACGCGCCCGAGGGAGGACACTCCCATTGCTCCGTCCTGTCTCGCCCTCGACGGCATCAGGGACTCCCGAGCCTCGAGAGTCAATACTCAAAGGTCAACCCATCTTCTCATTGCACTGTGCAGGGTCGGATGTGACGTCATGACGTAGCACCACGCAGCAAACCACGCCCCGCACTGTGCGCCACCTTAGAACTCACCAATCAAACAGTGGAAGATTGACCGAATGACCGAGGCCATACCTTCGAGGTGCCAAGACGAAGTCGTGGCTGACGACGGGCACTAGTCACCACGGACTCCACCATGCCAAGTACTGTAACTACAGCAAAACACATGTGACTTTAGCCTCTCCCTTGTAACTATAAAAGGGAAGGCATAGGCCAATCTCAGGCAGACCTTGCGTCGCCCACAACACCCTACTACCACAAGAGCACATACATACACATACGCACAAGAGACTTGGGAAGTCCTCTCCCTCTCTCGCCTAGGCTTGTAACCCCTACTACAAGCACCCCGGTGCAAGGCAACACGACTCAACTCGCATTGGACGTAGGACATTCCTAGCCCGAACTAGTATAACCCCTGTGTTCCCCCTTGCCCACCACCCGTGGCCTCAACCGCAAATCATAAGTTTCCTAGCCGGTGTTAGCACTCGCTAATCCTAGCACCGAAAGTTGGCGCGCCAGGTAGGGGCCTTTTGTGTGTTGATTCAGGTCACTGATGGCAACCGGCTTCCCTGCACTTCCTGCTGGCGCGGTGCTCCGGTTCGGGAGCCTCGAGTTTGCGGCCATTGGCCGCGGTTTCGAGATGAACCTCCGCCCGTGCCATCACCATCCCGATCCCGGCCTAGCGAGAGGCTGGAGAAGGGACCCAGGCGACACCTCCACCCGTTCTGGCGGACGGAGGGAACGCCACACGCCACTCCCGCCGAGCTAGGAGGCGGAAGTGCAACCACGTCAACCCGTGCCTCGCTACGGGAGACGCGACCAACCGGGTGCCCTCACGCGTGACACCGCCTCTACGCTCGCCGCCAGCCCAACGCCGTGGGCGGTGGTAGCTCCGCGCCCCCCCACTGCTCCGCGGAGAGATGTGGGAGGGACCACGGCATTGCCTGCCATTTCCCTTCGACCTCATTGGGGAAGGCTGGCAATGCCGTCACCATTTCCATCCGGGCTTTGCAAGGCTGCGGACGCCCACGTCTGTGCCGTTCGCGTCTACCAGCGCGACCAGGCGATGGCGTCCATCCATCACCTGGAGCGCCTGGATGACCTCTTTGACTCCCCACCGTCCTCTCCTAGGAGCACCCCCAGCGCGTGTAGCAGCAAGGAGACGGACTCCAGCACCAGTTGCGCCTTGCCAGAGTACCCGAAAGGATGGGATCGCTACGGCCGCATCTCACCGTAACGGTGGGATCTCGGCAGCGACAACGACGACGATTTCTGGGTGAACGTGGACTTCACCGACGTCCATGACCCCCAAGCTTTCCTCCCCCTCATCGACGTGTGGGATAACACCCTCAGCGTCTATGACTCCGACGAGAGCCTCATCGACCCCTCCCGGGAGTGCTATCACTTAGTGCACCCGGAGAAAGCCTTGTTGGAGGACGTCCACTCGGAGGAATAGGAAGACGCTCCGGCGGAGCAGCAACAGCTGCATACGCCACCTCCACCGGCTCCTGGCCCCATGCCTTCGAAGGACCCGGGGGCTGGGATGTCCCAACCCCTCCATCGTTCTCCGGAGCTAGAGCAACTTCGGGAGCTCGAAGTCCAGATGGACGGGGACCGCTTGCGCCTTGCCCAGCTATGAGCCGCGCTAGAGCACGAGAAGGAGCGTGGAGACAGCGAAGCAGCACGACACCGAGCTCGTGACATCTAGGCCCACATCATCGCTGATGACAGGGTTGGAGAACCAGTGACGGAACCCCGGGCTAGCCGGAAGCTCACGGAGGCTGTAATGCTCCTCCGGAGCATGCCTGAACCCTCCAATGCGGAGGCCCGGCAGCTCAGGAACCAACTCAAGGATCTCCTGCAGGACGCCGCTGTCCTCCAGGCGGAAAGCTCAGCATCACGACACTGTGGAGCCGAGGAAAGTCAGAGTGGCATCCTAACGTGCCATGAACGAGAGGCCTCAGTGCATCTGGAGGCTCCTAGGGCTCCCTCGATCCACCAGTGGCTTGGTAAGGACATCGACGTCAGCGCCATTCTTCAAGCCCACGGACGACGAAAGACCGATGGGGCCGCCCGAGGCTACATTGTCCACCGGGGAGGACGCTACGACTCCAACAAGGACCGTGCGCCATCACACGAGCCCCCGGGTCCTAGCGTCTTCAGCGAGGCCATCCGGAGAGCCAAATTTCCACCCCGGTTTCGACAATCGGTTAACATCGCCAAGTACTCAGGGAAACTAACCCCGAGCTTAGGCTGGCGGATTATCGTCTTGCGTGCCAACTGGGCAGCGCACAAGATGATCTCATCATCATCCGCAACCTTCCTCTGTTCCTAGCCAGCTCTGCGAGAGCCTGGCTGGAACATCTACCCCCTCGACTGATCTTCGACTAGAGTGATCTGGTCAACATTTTCATGGGAAACTTCTAGGGCACTTATGTACGCCCTGGCAACTCCTGAGACCTCTGGAGCTACAAGCAGAAGCCGAGCGAGTCCCTCAGAGACTACATCCGGTGATTCTCCAAGCAGTACAACGAGCTGCCCCAGTTCACCGACTCTAATGTCGTCGGAGCCTTTGCTGCGGGCACGACTTGCAAGGAGCTTGTGCACGAGCTGGGGCGCCAAACCCCCACAAGCATCGTTGGGCTCATGAAGATAGCCACCGGCTTCGCCTCGGGCGACGAGGCGGTGGGATCCCTCTTCTCTAACCCCAAGGGCATGTGGAAGGAGGAAGCCCCCGAGGATGGGGAGGTGATCCAGAATCGGGAGACGACTGGAAGGATCGCTAAATGGGCTATCAAGCTCATGGGCTGATGGCATCACCTATGCGCCGCGCAGGGCCATCAAATCCCAAAGTGCTGGCGGACTTTGTTGCGGAGTGGACAGAAACACAACTTCCACCGCTCCCCACCCAAGAGGAATATTGGGTTATGTACTTTGATGGGTCGATGATGAAGACTGGTGCCGACGCGGGCATAGTCTTCATCTCACCTCTCGGGTCCGGCTCAAGTATTTGCTGCGGCTGCACTTCACGTCTTCCAACAATGTGGCCGAGTACGAGGCTCTCGTCAATGGACTCCACATTGCCATTCAACTGGGGATTAGGTGCCTCGAGGTTCGAGGGGATTCCCAGCTCATCGTGGACCAGGTGATGGAGTCGACATGCCACAACCCCAAGATGGCCGCTTACTGCAAGCTAGTGCAGCTGCTTGAGGAAAAGTTCAATGGCCTCGAGCTCAACCACGTCGTGCGTAGGTACATCAAAGAGGCCATCGAACTGGCAGAAATCACGTCTGAAAGGGCCTCGGTCCCGACAGGCGTATTTGCCAATGATCTCTACAAGTCTTCGGTCAACATTGATCCCTCGGGAGGCAAGGGGATCGAGATCCCTAAGCCCTCGGGAGGGCTCGGGGCATCTTCAAACCACGGGAGTCCCTCGGGGGCTGGCGATCCCTCTGGCAAAGAAGAGCTGCCCGGGACCGAGGCTGAAGCCAACGACGACGAAGCCGAGGCAATGAAGATCAAAGCCGAGATAGACGACAACGAGCAAGATTAGTGCGAGCCACTGGTCAGTTGGCTCGTCCGAGGGATCTTGCCCTCGGACAAGACCAAGGCTCGGCGATTGGCGCGTAGAGCCAAGTTCTTCACAATGATCGACGGTGAGCATTAGCGGCGTAGTCCCTCCAGAGTCTTGCAGCGCTGCATCCCCTTCAGTCAAGGCAAGCACCTGGTTGAAGAGATATACGCTGGGGCCTGCGGTCACCACGCCTGCGCCAATGACGCTCGTCGGCAACGCCTTTCAATAAGGCTTCTACTGGACAATCGCCGTGGCCGACGCTACCGAGGTAGTACGCTCCTACAAAGGGTGCCAGTACTACGCTCGGCCAACCCATCTCCAGCCCAAGCTCTCCAGACGATTCCCATCACTTGGCCCTTCGCTGTGTAGGGACTGGATCTTGTCGGGCCCCTCAAAAAGGCGCCCAGGGGCTTCACCCACCTACTTGTTGCCATCGACAAGTTCTCGAAGTGGATCGAAGCTCGACCGGTTACGCAAATCAGCTCAACCCAAGCAGTGCTATTCTTCACCGACATCGTGCATCGATTTGGCATCCCTAACTCCATCATCAACGAAAACGGAACGCAGTTCACCGGGAAGAAATTTCTGGCGTTCTGCGACGAACACCACATACGAACTCCATCACCCAAGGATGAACGGCCAGGTGGAGCGTGCCAACGGCATGATCCTTCAGGGCCTCAAGCAGAGAATTTTCAATAGGTTGAACAAATTTGGCAAAAGGTGGCTGACCGACCTCCCCGCGGTGATATGGAGCCTAAGGACCACGCCGAGCCAAGCCACGGGCTTCATGCCTTTCTTCCTGGTCTATGGTGCTGAGGCCGTGATCCCCACAGACTTGGAGTACGGTGCCCCGAGGGTCAGAGCCTACGACAAGTAAGGCAATCAGACCTCTCGGGAGGACGCGCTGGACCAAGTCGACGAGGCCTAAGACATCACGTTACTGCACTCGGCCAAGTACCAGCAATCCTTATGCAGGTACCATGCCCGGTGCATCTGAGGCCGAGCCTTCAACGTAGGTGACCTGATGCTGCGGCTCAGGCAGGACAACAGGGGATGCCACAAGCTAACACCACCATGGGAAGAGCCATTCGTCATCGCCGAGGTACTGAGCCCCGGAACGTACAAGCTGGCAAATGAAAAAGGTGAGGTCTACGACAATGCTTGGAATATTGAACAGCTACGTCGCTTCTATCCTTGAGATTCCAAGCTTTGTATATTCTGTAAATCTTGAAATCAATAAAAGACTCGACTTTTCTTTTTCGTATGACTTTAAGATTTTCACCCGAGCCCACCCTTGGGAATGGGTGAACCCGTGTGCCTCCGTGCAACCAAAAGTGAGGCTCGGCCCTATCTCCGATAGAGCCGACCCTCCCTCGGGGGCTAGGACAGGGGGAACCCCCGAACTGCTCCGAGTCTCAATGAATTCGAAACCTGGAATTTCAAAATCCATTGAAATTTTTTGTCTCCCAAGTACACTTCTTATTTGAACCAAGCACAAACTTATAAGATTCAGAAGAGCAAAAGAAACCCCGGATGGCAGAGCCAGCCGAGCCGTGAGACCGCCTATGCCTCCGGGATAAAGCATCTCCACTCGCCACTCTACGCTCAAAGGGCGACTCGCGCTCTGAAGAGAACTAATAAGATTGGTGTTGGCGAAGGGAGAAGGCTCGGGTGGAATTGATCAAACCTTTTTCTAAGCTTTCACTCCACCGAAACCCCTCGGACTATGGCCACGTCTACGCCGCTAAAGCTACGATGCCCAAAAGAGTCCCCCGAGGCTCGATGGCCCGGGCTCAAGGTCATTGGAGAAAATGCTTAGAAAAAAGCCAAGCGAAAAAACGAACCTAGGAAACATGCAACGAATATTTACACAAAATATTAAGGCCACGAAGGGCCGCTTGCTTGTTTCTCATACATCATTTTTTCAAAAAAGGGCACGATGGCCCAGTGTTCAATACAGGTTCAGAGGGGGAGCTCCACATCATCCTGAAGGAGGGCTGCCAGCGCTTTCCCAGGGACCTACATCGAAGCGATCAGCGGAAGGAATTCATCGTCGGAAGCCTCAAGGAAACCCTCGCTGACGGCCTTGGTGTCAAAAGTCTCATAGTGAGACTTCGCCATCGCCAGCGTCTTCTGGACCCCCGACAGCAGAGCCTCCTTGAGCTGGTCGCCCATCCGCTGGTGAAGGGCTTCGAGGCAGCTCCGGAGTGAGCTTCCCGAGGGCTCCCCACCGGTGCCGAGGGCGTCGCACAACGCGTGCGCCACCCTCTGCAGGTCCTAATTGTCGGCAATCTCGGCGTCGTGAGCGGCATTGAGGGCGGCAATAGATTCCCTTGGCACTAACGGCCACCACGTTCAGAGCTATGGCAGAAGACCAGTCAGACATGGAAGACGAATCAAAGCGGGCAAAAAGCAAAAAGGTAAGGCTTACCTTTGGCTTCCTCCCGTTCCTTCCGTGCTTCCTTTCGAACTGGCGTCGATCTCGCCTACCGCCCGGTTCAGAGCCACCTGGGAGCGGTCCAAGTCCGACAACAGGACGTCGATGACGGCCTCCTCTCAGCAGCGAGCGTCCGCTGTGGCGTCCCGCTCCTGCTCGGCCTCGGCCATGGCAGCCTCCAGCTGCTGGACACACTCCCCCAGGGGAGCGACTCGGCCCCGTGCCTCTACGACCTCGACCTTCAAGGAGTCGCGGTCAAAGGTGAGGTCAGCCAGCCGAGCCGTCGTACAGGCAAGCTCCTCTTGGGAACGAACGAGGGCCTGTCCCTTAAGCTCTAGCTGCTTCCAGAGGCCGAGACCCTGGCGGAGGAAGCAGGACTTCTCATGGGATGTCATCATGAGCTCCTAAGGAAGAAGTGAAAGCAAGCGGGTTAAGCGGAAACGCCAGCCCAAAGCACCGAAGCAACGAAAAATGCAAAGCCCACTCGCACACCTGGAGTCGCTCCTGGAACTCTGAGTCGATAGAGTCCGCGAGGAGACGCAGGCTCTCCGATCACGACGACTTGAGGTCCTGGAGACCGTCCCAACGAGCGGCCTCAACATCGTCCTGCAACGTGAAGACCGGCGGGGCTTCGCGGTGAGCCCGGTCGGTCCACTTCGTCAGAACCCAGCGAGGCGCCCCCGAACAACCAGTGCCATGGAGTCCACGGGGAGTAGAGCCACGGCTTCGGACGGTGGTGGAACATCGATGTCCATGGCCGTGGCGATGGTGTCGGTCAGCTCCGGCGCAGGAGCAGCGGTCGGCGCTCCCGAGGTGCCCCCAGGAGCGACGACAAGAGCCTCGGGAGCTGAATCCGAGGCCGTTAACTCAGCGGTGGCCGCAGCCACTTTATTAGAAGGAACTGCTCCCGGTGCCACCAGGCCCTCGGACAGACGGCTCTCCGTCAAGGGCACCTCTTTAGTTGCCAAGCGGCCCTCCCCAGTGGTACTCCGGGCCTGCACCTTCAGAACTTTTTGGTGCGAGACCTAGAGCGCTGACCCCGGGCATTTCCTAAATTAAGATAAAATGAAGTGAGCATCCGTGACACAAAAACGAGATACAAAAATGGAGTGATCGGAAATGCAACCTATCTGGTTTTAGGGAGCACCGTCTTCCTCGCCGCTCCGGCGCTCGGCAGAGCAACGGGCCTAGCGGATGACGTGGGCCGCATCGCCATTAGTGGGGTGGGTAGCACCTCCACGTCGCGGCCGGTTGCGCCTGGAGATGCCCCTAGTGACGGGGGCCCCATCTGGCCACCAGGGGTTGTCTCCGCATCGCCATCCCTCGGCAGGGACACCCTGGTTTTGGCAGATCCCACCTCGAGGTCTGGCGTCCTAGCGTTGCCTAGCTCCAAAGTGGGCGGCGTTGTCTCCCTGCTCCCTCCACCCTCCGCCGTCCTGGCAACCAGCGACAGCGTCAGAGGGGAGGGTTCATTTAAACAGGGGTCCTTGGACCCCATCGCCAGCGCTGGTCGAAGGGGCGTCCTTCGCCGCCTCAGGTGCCGGGCCGGAGCCCGTCCCTGGCCCCTCCGATGGCTCCTTGTGGCCACCAGCTGTCAAAGCCCCAGCCCTGAGGACCTCAGCACCAGAAGCCGTGCCTCCGGAAGAAACCTCCGAAAACCATGCTCGGGGGCTCGGGCTATGGCCCCTCGGCACTTCTGCCGGTGAACACCGACACAGGAGCCTTCCCTGGCTCGCCGGCGCCCACCGCGGGCTCTGTGGCAACGATGGGCCAGTCATCATCGTCGAAGTCATCGTCATCATCATCATCCTCATCTTCTTCTTCGGGGACTCCTCGATCGAGCGCTTCATGAGCAAGCCTGTTCTATTTCTCCTTCTTCTTCTTCTTGTCGTCCTTCTCCTTCTTCGTCGCCTCACCTTGGGCACGATTCGCTGCCCTACGCACCGCGTCCTCGGGGACAGGCAGCTCAATCGACTTGAGCACCCGCCTCACCCCCTGCTGACAGTGGTGAAAGATATGCGCGGATAAGCGACAATAGAAGAGAAAGAGGAACGCAAGGGAGGGGGAATAAGGAGTCGATGAAAGCTTACGAAGTGAATGTGGCGCGGGTGAGGTCGCATCGGCACCCGCATCAGCTCGTCCCACGAAGGGACCCCGCTCAGCGTATGACCGACACGCTCAAGGACCTCCGTGGGGGCGTTGTCGTGCGGGAGCATCGAAGTGCCCTTCCGCGGCGTGTCCGGCCTCATGCGGTCCAGCCGAACCACCCGGCACATCAAGGATAGCATGGCCCGTTGATGGAAATGCGCCACCACCGCAGCCGCCGTCACCCCATGGCTGTTCAGGGTGTTGAGAAGCTCGAGAAGTGGCGGCACGTGCTTCCTCCTGCGCTTATCGGGCCCCCAGCTCTAGTGGGGGGAACCTCCCTGATAACCTTGCTGGTGTAGGGAGGGAACGCGCCGTCGTCGTTCTGCAAGTAAAACCACCCCTCATGCCACCCCTTGTTGGAGGTGGTGGCTTTCACCGGAATGTACTCCCTCCCTCGGCCGATGTCATGCAGGAATATGGCGCAGCCAGCCGGCCCGGGGGATCCGCTGTGGTAACATCTTGATGAAGACGTCCACCTTGAAGAGGTGGAGCCACAGGAGCCACTGCGCCGGCAACCCCATGAAACCCTTGCACAGCGCAACAAAGATCACCGCTTGGGCGATGCCGTTGGGGTTGAGGTTATGCAGCTCAACCCTGTAGTAGGGCACGGGCGAGCTTGTGCGACGACATCCCAGGCCCACGCTCGTGGAAGGCCATGAAGCTCACAACGTAGCCCGGCGGTGGGTCGGGCTCATGATGATCGACAGACGGCACCGCCCACTCCGGCGGGCTAGAGCTGGAAATGGGGCGGAGCAACCGCTTCCTCACCAACCTCTCCAGCTTCGGCGCCGTCACCGTGGAGCGAGGCCACGGTTCGACGGGAAGGTTCACCCATGGGGAAGGACTCGAAGAAGCCATGAGAGACGGAGGAAAGAAAGCGAAGCGGCGGAGTGAAAAGCTCAACGGCGGTGAGGGCAAGGGACTAGCAAAGCTCAGGATGACGGAGATGAGGAGGCAAGAGGCGAGCGGCTGTGGCAAATGGCTAAGGTAAAAAGAAAAAAGATGCGATTTTTCCTCATATACCTACGCCACGAATCGAAATAGGTGTGGCAAATCCGCCGCATTAATTGTGTGGGGCCGCCATGATCCCTTGCATTACCGCTGGTCTCGCGCACGCAACCGTCCTGTCTACTCCGAACCGTCGCATCCGTCAGGCTTCTCTCCTCAAAAGGTGCATCGAATCATTATGCTAACCTCCTCGATTCTGCTGATACTCTCCTTCTTGACGAAGGAACCCCGGGCTCGGGCGCCCGTTACATTCCCAAGGGATCGAAGATTGGCCCACAGTGGCTGGAACAGTCGCCCCAGGTATATCGAGTTAGGGACAGCTAGTGGGTGGACCACCAAACGGTCAGTATCCCGACGCCCGAGCATCAGAAGGGACACCCCAAGCTGTGTCCAAGTCCCAGCATCGAGTCAAAGACATGGGATCCCCTCGGGGAAGGCATCAGGCCCTCAAGACCCGTCAAAGGGACCCGAGACCCACAAATCAACCCTCGGGAAACTTTGGAGTGTGCTCAGGCCACTAGCCGACCGCCAACGAACAGGGCACGGACCTCCACTTGGACCAACCCACTTGTAGGTCACCAGGAATGTCGACTCGCGCCCACCGTGGGAAGTCGAGCATGACCAAACCTTCCTCTTTTCGAAAAAGAGCGTGAAGGTCGAACTGACGAAAAAGACAAGGAAGAACCCGATCGACCTCCAATACGAAAACGGAGGCTTGGGAACTCTCCGTGCGCCCTGGTAGATATAGGATGCCTCCGATCGACCTCTCGCTCGCGGCAGAGGCTTGGAGGCACTATCTCCAGAGTCCCCTGCCAAGGGGCGAAGCGCTGACAAACAAGCCACAAAAAGCCCGAAGTCCTACGGACGTGATTTCGAGATTTACCATCCCTTCAAGGCCTCGGGAGATACACCCGGCGGGTGCGCTCGCGCGCACCCACCGGATAAAATAACCTAACTTTATCATTCCGAGAGGAAACACTAGCTTGAGCCTCTGGAGGAGTGCCTTAACTCCACCACAGGCTCGGGGGCTACTGTCGGGTACCAAAGTATGGGGTACCCAACTTCAACACAAAGACACACTTGCCAAATGAAGCTTGGCCCAAGCAGGCGCCAGCCAAGGCCCATGCGGAAGAGGTTCACGCGGCCCATGATTCGCCCAGGCGCACGGACCCATCGGGAGAAATCCTCCGATTCGCCCGAGCCTCCACGACAGGCTTCGGGAAAGCAGGACCCTCGGGCGATACCATCCGATTCGCCCGAGCCTGCCACCAAATGCTGCAGCCTCGGGCGACCAACTTCCGATTCGCCCGAGCCCCTTGCTATATGCAATCTCCCTCGGGCGCATCTCTCTGATTTGCCCGAGCCCTGCCGACGTGAGCAGAGCAATCTTGCCGCCCAAGGGACCTCCCTGACCACTTTACGAGCACGGTCCCATCGAGTGGGTCCCTCGATGCGATTGCACTCCGCACTCGCACGTCTGCCATACCAACTGCCACATCTCCTCTGACGACCGATCTGATGGCCCCACTACTCCCACACCGCTACAGGGACGGTCAACCGTATGAGACCCCGCACTGACAGAGAGATTCTCCAACTACGACAGCGATAGTTCCTGCCCCCGGCATACGAACTGCACAGGGGCAGGAGAGGCGACAACTGTTCAGCCAACCCGGGAGAATGGTCAAAGCTTACGACCGGACCCGCCTACCCCTCGAAAAGTACCGCACATGGGGAAACGCGCCCGAGGGAGGACACACCCATCGCTCTGTCCTGCCTCGCCCTCGACGGCATCAGGGACTCTAGAGCCTCGAGAATCAATACTCAAAGGTCAACCTGTCTTCTCATTGCACTGTGCAGGGTCGGATGCGACGTCATGACGTAGCGCCACATAGTAAACCACGCCCCGCACTGTGCGCCACCTTGGAACTCACCAATCAAACAGTGGAAGATCGATCGAATGACCGAGGCCATACCATCGAGGCACCAAGACGAAGTCATGGCTGACGACGGGCACCGGTCACCACAGACTCCACCATGCCGAGTACTATAACTACAGCAAAACACATGTAACTTTAGCCTCTGCCTTGTTACAATAAAAGGGAAGGCAAAGGCCAATCTCAGGCAGAGCTCACATTGCCCACAACACCCTACTACCACAAGAGCACATACATACACATACACACAAGAGATTTGGGAAGTCCTCTCCCTCTCTCACCTAGGCTTGTAACCCCGACTACAAGCACCCCGGTGCAAGGCAACACGACTCGACTCGCACTGGATGTAGGGCATTCCTAGCCTGAACCAGTATAACCCCTGTGTTTCCCCTTGCACACCACCTGTGGCCTCAACCGCAAATCATAAGTTTACTAGCCGGTGTTTGCACTGGCTAATCTTAGCACCGACAAGTACCTTTCCAATTCTTGAATAGACTGGGAAAGGGTAATCGGGAGAAGGCTGCCAAAAAGCTCTACGAACACTAATCCAAACGTGGTGGATTACGAAGGCCTGTCAGAGCTGTCACCCCTGAGGCTACCACAACTAACCATAGGATTAGGCGCAATCTCAGGTAACAAATAGTCTAGACCATGTCTACACTATCGATTACTACCCTAGTCACGTACTATAACTAGAGCACTCAATACGAGCGAAGATCTCATGCCAAAGTATAACAAGTATACTAACCAATCACATAATAAAGCATATAAGTAAATAGAGAAGATAAATATATAAAAGCATAAGTCTTACAGAGATAAGATACAAGTCATACCAGACCTCAGAAAATTCCTCCAGAACCCGAGTATGGCTCCGCTCTCCCTATCTCTCAACTAGAACTAATCTACTATATTGGAGAGAGGTTATCCTTCAATGGGACACCTCTCCATCCAAGCCCTAACTAGAGAATATGAATTATAATAATGAAAGGGATGGTGCCTATAGGGTCCCTGGGGCTCTATATATAGGCCGAGTGGAGTAGGGTGTTGACAGTTACTAACACTATCAAAGGAGTGTAGCCAAATCTATCCTCTAGCAGCAGTAACAATACTTCTCAACGCAATCACTGGGGTTCTCAATCCCTACGCTCAAAGTATGTGGTTGTTGACACTTCTAACGTTGCTACTAGGAATAAAGTTATTTCTAGCAACCGCGCCAAAAATGCTATGGGTAGCTTTATAGGATAGGTGATGGGATTCTACAAGCGCACAGAACTATCGTGCAGCACTTTACCTGAGAGTACCAGGTGTCGAATTTATATTTTTCCAAAGGAAGGCGGGGTTTGTGATTCCAAGGATTTGATAGTCAAGGATCTAGATATGGATAAATGGGGTAATAACCTTAGTAAGGATAAATCAATGAAGTATAACTAAGGTGGAAACACACTAGGATAAATTGAGGTAGCTCTGGAGTTTTATGGGAGAACTCTAACTCAGTAAAGATCAAGTGATTGTTATACCAAAGAGACTGCTATACCCGGGACACGCAAAGTCCTAAACACGCCGGGGTTCGACTGATTAGGCACCGTACGCTCAAAAGCCTACGCTGATAAAACCAGGCCGAACGTGGTGGAATCCAGAGGATTCTAGGGCTGTCACCACCTAGAACATACCATTACTATCCATGGGCCTAGCCGCTTTCAAGGGTAAGCTATAGCCTAAGCACCGCGCTTAATCTATAAAACTTAACTGCTCTAACTCGAGCTCAAAAATTAGAGCACTCTAACCAAGCAATGAGCAAGTATACAGCTACTTAATGTATAATAATAAATAAATGAAGCAGGGGATCTTTATTACCGATAAGAGTGAAGAACACCGCCGAGGAGGTCGCCGACAAGCCCGGCTCCTCCCCAGATTTCCTCCTTCTCCCGACTTCTCTCACTACTCCACTCTTCTCTAGCTAGCACTATTCCTAAGAGCAAAGCTTTGCTAGAGAGAGAGAGGAGCTACTACTAACTATGAGCTGAATTTGTAGTGATTTTTAGTGGTGTTTCTAGATGTGTTTCGACTTACAAGTGAGGATTCAAGTCCTATTTATAGTGTAGGAGTGCTCCAGGGGTACTTGTTAGGGTCCTGGAGGTCGGTGGCGCGAAGAGGCAGGGTGGGCGCCCTCCTAGGGGGCGGGAGCCCCCTTGGATGCACCGCCTTGCATCCTACGGCCTTCCTTCACCCTCAAGGGCGGTTGAAAGGTCGGTTGGAGCTCAGGATTGGCGGTTTGCAACCCCGGGAGGATGACATGTGGGTCCTTCGATCCATGGCGCATCACTTGATCACCGTTGGATGAAAACCGACTTCATTTGATGGTTTGGATGACTCCTGGACACCTTCCCTCGGATTGTGGACGTGGCACTCAATTTGGACAGAGGCGGGTGCCCTGTTGGTAGGGCCACCGGATCCTCGTGTCTTGTTTCTAAGCTGTTGATGTTATTTCAACGTGCCATAGGCCATTTGAGAGGATGGCACATGGATCCGTGAGGTGGCATGCCAATTTGGCGCCATTTCATAGGGCGGGCGCCCTATGTGGTAGGGCGGGCGCCCCCCTCTGGCTCCCATGTGGCAGCTGAGGTGCTGAAGTGTCTTGGTTTGCTTCGTTTTTGCCTGTTTCCACCATTTTTCCAACATACACAACATTTCTCCAAGGACATGTGGAACTAGGTGAGTTTCAAGGTGAATCCTTTGCATTTCATGTGGTTTTACCTTGATTATGGGTGAAATATTGACAGTAAAATAGGGTGTTAGCGACCGTCAACAAACTCCCCCAAGCTAACCTTTTGCTTGTCCTCAAGCAAAGATGTGATTTTAACATGGCAATGTTGGATCGAGAATTTCTTTAATGTAATAATTAACAAAGATCTTGCATACAAACCAACACTATTCTAGTATTGAGCATGATTTAGAAATTCATCTTGTGCCTTAACTATATGGGGCTTTTAGCTTTTTCACCTTGGGTTATGCAAAAACAAGATGGAATAGATAAGCAGATACTTCATCCCTTACTTTGGTAGAGTGAAACCATTTACTAGAGAGTTTTTATTCTTTTGAAAAAGAAATCTTGCTTTGCTTCCTTTAATTGTACTCTCAACCACTCCTTAGTGTGATGGACCTCACAAGAGCTCTAAGGTGCTTTTCATGTCTATCCTAAGCTTATGTGGGGTTTATAGGATTGGAGCAAAAGCATACTTGAACTGAATGTATTGCAAGATTAGACTCTTAGATCACAGGGAGCAACAAGTCATATAAAATGATCAAGAAGTGCAAGTGTAAATTATTTGGTGGACTCCTTGAGACTAATTCCTTTGCCTTAGACAGGGTAGAGCATGGCTACTGAATACATATTTTTGTTTGAAGCATAGATATATGGGCACCTGCCCATGGGACATTTGTCCTCTTTTGTTTTCCTTGAGCACTTGCTCTCTTTTTTTCAGTAACCAATACTCCCCATCTATCAAAAGGACAAAGGTTGATTGTGCTTGGTTGTCTTAATTGGTATATGGAGCATAGATGTATACTTCCAGTGTAGAAGTAATACATACGTGGAATGTGTACGTGATCTTGATCAAAGAGTATGACTAGTTTCTCTACCTAGATCAAATAAGGTCTAAGCAGGCTCAAAACAGACAAGAGCTCTTTCTTTTGGTGGTTTTAGTTGTTTGTGGATGTATGGCTTGATGGTAGGTATTTAATTCCATAAAGGAACCATGAGCAAGAATTTGAATTTTATAAATCAAAAACTCTAGTTTGTTCTCACTCATTTCTTAGGTCAGTTAAAAGTTCTACTTATACCAATTTCAATCTTACAAGAGCATAACTTAGGTTATTACCATGTGCAACCCACAATAGTGTTTGACCTAAGACCGAATTCAAATATCACACTCAAAACTTTCATAGTAAGGATTGTATAACAAGATTTTGCAAATCATCATTGAGCAATTTGTTCATCATTTCCAACACAGACATATCATAATCTCTTTTTCTCATCTTATCATTATTTTCATTTATTTATTGTTATGCAAGAATTTAGAATTGCTTTTCATATTATAACTCACAATAATTAAGAAAAAGGTGCTAGGGTTAGAAACCATACCTTGGCGAGGATGACGACTCCCTCAAGCTAGCTTTTTCTCCATGATCGGACTTTTTTCTTGGTCGGGATATTTCCTCTTTTGCATCTTATTATGATCACTAGGCTTTACCTTTTTTATTCTACCTTTTTTATTACTATTATTTATTGCTACTATGATAAAACAAATTTATATTTTATTTTATTTCATTTTTATTATTTTATTTTATTGTTATTATATTATATTTTATTTATTTATATATAATCTCTCTTTTATTATTAAATGGTCTTTATTAAATGCAAGACGTAAATTTAAACATGCTTCTAAGAATTAATTGATTTAATGCACAAAGAAGGGAAATATGCCAATGCAGTAATTTAAGAGAGAGAGATAGAATACTTACTTCCATAGCTGTCCTTCCTCGAAAAGAGGTTCTTTCTTGACCGAAGTCTTCTTCTCATCTTGTCCTTTTTTGACAGTAGCGGGGTCTGGTGTAGAAGCTGTAGATGATGGTTCCTTCTTAACCGCATCTCTGTCTTTCTTATTTCTCCAGATTCTTAGTTTTCTCCTCCTCATGGATCGACTCTTATTTTTCTGTATGTTAGTTGCGTGGTGCGGTGCACAAGAGAAAACAAATCTCTCTTTCTTCCCATTTATATAGAAACCTATGCTACCACTAGCAACAAATATGCATGCATTCATAGTATTCAAGAAAGGTCGGCCAAGAATGAGGGCTAGGTTGTCTCTATTACCCATGTCTAAAATCATAAAATCGGCAGGCACAAAGTTGTTTCTAACTTTTACCAGAACTCACAAAGTACTCCTTCTATGTAGTAAGTTGTTTGATCAGCTAATTGCACATATGCGTTGGTACTAGCTCAGTGTAGAACAGCTTTTCATAATGTTCTTTAGACATGATGTTAATGCTAGATCCTAGATCACATATAGCATTATGGAACTTTTGAGATTTAATAGAACAAGATATGATAGGGGTTCCAGGATCTCCCTCCATGTAGTTCATAGCCATGATAACTAATAGTAACAAGATTAGCAGATTCCATGGTTGTTTCAGGCCTTCCTGGTATTCTATCTTTTTCAAAAGATGGAATTGCAGCAGCTAGTTGTGCCAGTTGGGTTTCAAGCATCTTATTGAAACTAAGTTGATTCTTAATTGCAGAAGAGAAATCATCCAATTTAGCATTTATGCTATCTAGCATCCTATCATTAGCACGGAGCTTCTTGTTTATACTATCAGTCATTCTACCTTGACCATAGACAAGATCTTTAAGAGAACGGTAGTTATTACCTTGGTTGTTTGGACGTTGCGATGAATTGATGGTGTTACCTTGAGAATTGGAGTGCTGAGTCCATCCTTGGTTTGAAGAACGAAAATTGTTATCATTGTTGATGAAGTTGAGGTCTTCATGTGTCTCAGGACAATGGAGTCCAGAGTGGCCAACTTGTTCACAGACTTTACACGTCATGTGAGTCTCGATTGCTTGCACGGTCTCAGGTGTATGCATCTTGTCGCAATTTTCTAGCCTTTTGGCCAGTAGGTCCACTTTAGCTGCAATCATGTCAGCTTCCTTTAAAGAATGCATACCTCACTTGAGTGGTTGCAAACGTTCCTCGTTCCATCCTTGATTGGACACCATCTTCTCGATCAAAGCCTTTACATCTGTAACTTTAAGAGAAAATAATGCTCCACCGGTGGCAGCATCTAGATGGCTTCTATCAAGAGGGGTTAATCCATGGTAGAAGTTTTGGATCAAAAGCCAATCCTCCATACCATGGTGTGGACAGGCAGCGACATACTCTTGCATTCATTCCCAAGCCTCGGGAATCGATTCATCAGTTTGTTGTTGGAAACTAGAGATCTTATTGTGAAGAGCATATCTTATTGTGAAGAGCATCGGTCTTGCCTAGAGGAAAGAATTTCACTAGGAAAGAGTTGGAACACTTTTTCCATGTGTCCACATCATTTCTGTTCGTATAGAACCATTGCTTAGCTTTTCTTAACAAGGAGAAAGGAAAGAGTCGCAAACGAATTGCGTCTGGGGTTACTCCTTTAATGGTAAAGGTGCTGCATATCTCCAAGAAGTGTTGGAGGTGTGCATTAGCATCCTCATGAGCCTTGCCACAAAAAGGGCTAGTTTCAACCATTGTGATTAATGCGGGCTTTAACTCGAACTGAGTGTTCGCCTCGATGACACCAGGGCCTGTTGCTATATTAGTAGTAGAAGGTGCAGAGAATTCACGGATGGTCCTTTCGGCCATATTCGTGATTCTAAGGATAACTATCTAGACTTGACTCAAATCAAAGGAATTGAATAGTTGCCTTCCCCGGCAACGGCGCCAAAAATGCTTGTTGACAGTTACTAACGCTATCAAAGGAGTGTAGCCAAATCTATCCTCTAGCAGTGGTAACAATACTTCTCAACGCAATCACTGGGGTTATCAATCCCTATACTCAAAGTACGTGGTTGTTGACACTTCTAACGTTGCTACTAGGAATAAAGTTATTTCTAGCAACTGCGCCAAAGATGCTATGGATAGCTCTATAGGATAGGTGATGGGATTCTGCAAGCGCACAGAACTATCATGTAGCACTTTACCTGGGAGTACCAGGTGTCGAATTTATATTTTCCCAAAGGAAGGCAAGGTTTGTGATTGCAAGGATCTGATAGTCAAGGATCTAGATATGGATAAATGGGGTAATAACCTTAGTAAGGATAAATCAATGAGGTATAACTAAGGTGGAAACACACTAGGATAAATTGAGGTAGCTCTGGAGTTTTATGGGAGAACTCTAACTCAGTAAAGATCAAGTGATTGTTATACCAAAGAGACTGCTATACCAGGACACGCAAAGTCCTAAACTCGCCGGGGTTTGACTGATTAGGCACTGTACGCCCAAAAGCCTACGCTAATATAACCAGGCCGAACGTGGTGGAATCCAGAGGATTGTAGGGCTGTCACCACCTAGAACCTACCGCTACTATCCGTGGGCCTAGCCGCACTCAAGGGTAAGCTATAGCCTAAGCACCGCGCTTAATCCATAGAACTTACTACTTTAACTCGAGCTCAAGAATTAGAGCACTCTAACCAAGCAATGAGCAAGTATACAGCTACTTAAAGTATAACAATAAATAAATAAAGCAGGGGATCTTTATTACCGATAAGAGTGAAGAACACCGCAGAGGAGGTCCCTGACAAGCCTGGCACCTCCACAGACTTCCTCCTTCTCCCAACTTCTCTCACTACTCTACTCTTCTCTAGCTAGCACTATTCCTAAGAGCAGAGCTTCACTAGAGAGAGAGAGAGGAGCTAGTATTGACTATGAGCTGAATCTCTAGTGATTTCTAGTGGTGTTTCTAGTTGTGTTTCGACTTACTGTTGACACTTCTTAGCACAACCGCCAAAGACAGGGTGTTAGGCTATCTCTAATAATGGCGCCAAAAGTGCCCTGGGGTATTTCTTATGTCTATTGGATAATTCCGCAAGCATACAGAATATACCGCTGTAGCACTTCACCCGGGAGTATTCCAAGGTATCGTAAATTATTTTTATCCCAAGGGAAAGCGGTTGCTAGGAATAATTAATAAAAAGAGAGAGATCCTTAAGTCTATAGCAACTTAGTATCAACTAGTGATAGGGGGGTAAATCGATATATAGAGGAAAGGGTAATGACACCAAGACACGACAAGGTTTTGAGATAACTAAGATAACTAGTAGAGTATAGCTAGGTGGGAGGACAACGAGTGAGTATAAGACTCCTATGACACTTACTTTACTCTTGTGAATTATCCTATCAAATAGATGAAGTATACCAAGAAGGCTACCTTACTTCCGGTGTGTAGGGGATAGGCGAGACAGTAGGGGATAGAACCTCTACCCGAAGCGGCTATTCCCTTATGGGAGCCTACCTTTTAAGAACTTGCCTAAAACACGTGGAGGGATACTAAGACTAGACAGGGCTGTCACCACCTGCTAACACCCACAAACAATCCGTGCGACAAGCGGCATTCAAAGGCAAGATCTAGTCTAAGCACCATGCTTACACTAAGCCTTACTACTCTAATTGCGTACCAACAACTAAAGTACCCTATGACAGGCGATGAACTACACACGTGAGCTGGTTACAGGATCACTATCCAATATAACTCAACTATAAGTTAAGACAAAACACAACAATACTTTAAGGAATAGTAATGCACTAAGTAGAGACTTAGTAAAGTAATGTAAAGATAACATATTGATAAAGGTAAAGTCTTACAGAAGGAAAGGTACAAGAGCTATACCAGACTCTCCAGCAGACAACTCCAGAGACTCCGAGCATAGCTTGACTCGACTCTAACTCCCACACTAGACTAATACTACTACTAAAGAGTAAAACTCTTGTGACTTGTGACCCTTGGGTGTCTTGTGTGTGTCTTGAAGAGGAGTGGGCAGCCTCTATTTATAGTGGACAGTGGGGGGATGCCACGTCAGGGATCCATGTGCTCCTCAACTCTCCACCCTTGGATCCACCGCCTCAAAATGGACGGTCTTGGCAATTTGAGAACATGGGAAGCATGCTTGGAGTCAATGAGGAACGTCGGTGGCTGGGGCCCACACCAACTGGTTCGCCTGACCCCTATGATGGGTGGGGCCAGGCCAGGTGTGGTCCCCACCAGTCATAGGGTCTCCCCTGGTACTTGTCCTATCTTGATTGCTTCGTTTCATGCCTCAATCCGTGTGCCTTTGATCTCCACCGTTGAATGAAAGCACAAGTTGATCCGATGAATGAAATGACTTGGTTGGAGTGTCACACGGATCCTATCACATCACCAAAGCCAGGTGGGCCCCATGGCCAGTTCGATCGACCCATGGGTGGGCCCACCCTTGGCTTGGATCTCTTCCATTTGATGTTGTATGCACCATGTTGCAAGGTGGTGGCCTGGGGCAACTTGACATGGTTCGGACCGAACCATGTAGTTAGCCCTTAGCTGCTCACTTTTGCACTATTTTGGTGTTCCTTGCAATCACAAGCTAAGAGTACAAGTGGAACTCGTTATTGATAAAATATGCTCATGTTGTGTTTGTTCTCCTTTGAATCCGAGGCCTGTTGACGATGTTTGAATGTGGAATTTTAGGGTATATCCACCGTCAACAAGATCCCCCAAGCTTAACCTTTGCTCGTCCCGAGCAAATAATTAAACTTAGCCTCGGTGGATCAAGAGTTGCTACAATGTTCATGTTTCAATAATACCATGTGTACAACTATATACTTCTCTTTTGAATGGAAAAATTGGCTATAGAAATTCACCCATTTCACCTTAGTCCTTTATGGGGCTAATGACTTTTCCTTTGCCTTAGGAGATTGAGAGACAGAACAGTTTAACTTGAGCACTACCTTTCTTATTCTTTGCAAGTTTCATACTGGAGGTTTTAGCAATGTTTTGCAAAAGACAACTTAATGTTCCTCATATGGTTCTCTCATGTCGCTCAAATGGTGTATGATTCCTTACCAAGGCATAAAGTAAATGTTGCCTTCTCTTTATCATCCTACTTCTAAAAATGGCTTATGTGGAGCTTAAGGTAGGAATGAAAGAATATGGCATACTTACTTTGCAAATGTTGTAGAGTCAAAGCTTGGATCCAAAGAGAGAAGTGTCATGCCATTAGATCAAGATGTGCAAGTGTGTGGATGATGATGGAATATAATGCTCCTCTATTTGAACTGTATCTCTCTCTAATAAATTTTAGAGACATGGCTATCATTTTTATCTTTTGTTTATGAGCCTAGACTTGCTCAAATATTTTTCTTTTCTTTTCTATGGACTCTCTTGTGTCCATCTTTCTTTCTTTTTATTTTCATTTTGCATAGCCTTTTGTCTCTACTACCATGATGACTAAGAGAGATTTTCAATGATTTTAACACATGGAGCATTTATTTTGGTGCAATGAAAGGCATGTGGTTGCGTACTTCCAGTGTAGAAGCAGCATATATATATGTGTGGTGTGTACGTGATCTTGATCTTGGGAGCACGATAAGACTCTCAATAAGGGTCAACAAGACTTGACAACACTCAATACAAAGCAAATAGCTTAAGTGGAAGGTTTTAGACATGTGTAACATATATGGCTGTGGTAGGAATTTATCACCATTGAGGAACAATAAGGTTTTGTTTGTTTTCAGAAATAAGTCTCCAATAATCATGCATGCTTAGAACAATATTATAGCAGCTCTTGTTTCAACATATCATATCTCACAACAACTTAGACTTAGTTCTTGCACTTAGCATCCATAAAATTTTCATGTTCATGATGATTTAAATGAGCCAAGTAATCCATACTCAAAGAAATACTAAGATGTAAATTAGGCATTAAAGAAACATTAATTCATCATTTCCATGAGGAAGATAAATATTCATGAGACATATGGAAATAAGGGAAATATTTTTGGTATTTTTATCTTATGCATTTTTTTATATATGCAATAAATTAAAATAATGTAAAGAACTAGGATAGAATACTTACCTTGGTGGGGGAGAGGCTCTCCCCCATGCTTGTCCTTTTGCTCATTGTGGTGGCGGGTAGTATTGGAACCATCCCGCCCAGCGTTGTGCTTCTTCGTCTTGAATAGCTTACGATAGTTGAGCATTTTGTTGTGCCATATCTAGAGTTGCATCTTCCTCAACTTGCATTGCGCCCATGTCATTGATGAGTTGGTCCATTTCCGATCCTTGGCTTCGACGACCCCTCGCCCGTGTGGACGGACGGGGAGTGCGCACTCTTGGAGTGTGCTGTTGTGGCCGTTCCGTGGACCTTGAAATGTCCATGGAACTTGCCTCGTCGCCTTCTTCTTCATGTCTCCCTGCAGCTCGTGATGTGCCACCTTGCTCAAATTGAGCGGCTTGTGACATGCTCCTTGTCACCCTTCTTGGTCCTGTAACATTTTGGCTTCTTGCCTCTCGGTCCCAATTTATGGTTAGTGTGCGCAGCGCATACAACCGATGCCTCTCACAAGGGAGAAAGATTTCGGCTGTATGGCTAGAATAAATCATTTTTATATCACCATTTTCACCTCTTTTTAGGACTTGAGTACTTATGAAGAAATCTTCGGTAACAACATCTCTAGGAGAAGCAATGTATTGAAAGTAATGTTTTCCATCTAGTAGGTCCATTGTTTCAGCAATGCGCGTGATAAAAGAAGTGAAGAGTATGGGCTCGCTTCTATGGAAAATATCAAGCCAAAAGTGGACTAACATCTTAGCAGGTGAAATTTTTAATTTCTTTGTCATGGCATAGAGCAGTTTTAATTCATCATTATAAAGAACTTGCACATTAGAGCCAGGAAGAAAAGTTATAGCCATCCAATATCAGATCAAGCGCAAAGTAGAATTATGGATTTCATCAGTTTTAGGGTCGGAGCAATCATTAGATCCTGTTATAGCTTTCCAAAATTCAGCTTTATCAAATCTTCTTGTTGCATTAACAAGGTCTACATGACAGTCATTATCAAAACCAAGTGCCATGCTAAAAACTCCCCATGTTAAATTATACTCTTGGTTGAACATGCGAAAGTAGACATTATTTTCAGTGGCTTGTAAAGAGAATAGAAATTCAATGGTGAGCTTTTCTATTCCAAGTTCTTGCACTTCCCAAAAACTTCCCCACCCAATTGTATTGAAAATAGTATTGAATTCCGCGGTCATACCTGTTCTGTCCAAGAGGACAGGGTCGATGATCCCGGTATGTTCATACCCTCGGTGTCGGATGGAGACGTACCTTTGGTACTCTTCTTGATTTAGCATGAGGCCGCTTTCGGGGTAGAACGTCCTCTTGGAAGGCACTCCAAAGCTTCTTCTTGGTGGAGCTTCTCTTCCTTCATCTTCATCATGGCGGGGTCGTCAGGAGGAACTCCCTACGACACTCTTGGCCTTCTTGAATGCGGAGGAGAACTTCTTCACACTACAACAACAGGGACTAACGTTAGCGTTAGCGTTAGCTATCCCACTGTTAGTAGTCCTTGCGGGGTATGGTTACCTCCACAAACAAGAATTTGAGAGCAAAGACGAAAGTGAGACAACCTTCCACTACTACAATATTTTTGGGTTTTTTTGGTTTGAGTGGCTAAGCTTAAACTAAACTTGAGAAAGATCTTGCTCAAATGGAGGGAAGAAGGGAGATTGTGTGCTCAAGATGATTCAGCTGGTTTGGGTGTGGATTTGAGCACACAATGCAAGGGTATTTATAGGGGGAGAAGGGCTGGTGGCCAGGCCACCATGGCCAGTTCGGCCGCCCCCCTAGGTCAGGTCTTTGTTGTTTTCAACTTTGGATAGGGAATCTATTTGAATTCAAACTCGACCTTGCTGACAGCTCTCCAATGATGGGTCGACCGAACCCGTTATGACAAGATCAGAGTTGCTTTTGCCTTTGGACAGGGAATCTATTTGAATTCAAACGCAACTCTGCAGAGAAGACCTCAATAACGGGTTGGCCGAACCACTAATTATAGGTTCAGTGTTGCTTTTACGTTTGGACGGGGAATCTATTTGAATTCAAACACCACTTTCTTGGGGGGAGCCAAAAGATGGTTCGGCCGAACCAGGGTTTGTCCCCTTTCAGCTTTAAACAGTGTGTCTAGGAAAGTAGAGACTAGTGGTGACCAAAAGTTTTGAAATTTTCAGAGATTCCCTTGTTTAGTGTTTTGTGAAGGTAAAAGGTTTATGACAAAAGTGGGGACATGTTTAAAGTGATTCCCATGGACCATGGGAACACTAATGCATGCCAAAGTGTCCACTTTTCAGAATTGGTTGGTAGTGGATGTTGGATTCTCCTTGGAGCAAATGAAAGTGGTCATAACCAAATGTGGTCGGCCAAATTCAAGAGGAGATGGTGTTCAAAATTCAGGAGGTGAATCACTACACCAGGCCAATACCACTAGAGGTGGGTGGCCCCCATGGTGGGGTCGGCCGACCCCACCTAGGTGGTCCCACCACCTCAGGTGTGAGCACTACTGTTCATTCTCAAGTTTTATTCATCTAAGTATTTTATTTTGTCGAAATAAATTATTGCAAAATTTAAATATAAAATGCAAAAATTGAAATGCAGGAATTAAATATAAAATAAATACTAATTTACCTTACCAGTAAGGGCTCCATATTTTAGGTCCATAGAGCAGGACCTCTCCATTTGGGGTTTATTCTTCGGGTGCTTCGATCGGTCCCGGAGATGGAGACCGTGATGATTGCACCTCTTTCTTTCGCCATTCCTTCTTGGTTGATGCTTGTGATTCAGCGGAGTCAGCCTTGTTTATCACCTCAGCCTTACTTACCAGTTCGGCCTTTTTGGACCTTGGCGGTTGATTCTTTCGGCGGGGTGCATATTGTGGCTTGTTTCTCCACAGATTCTTCCTTGCCTGTTGCATCGATTTATAACCATTGAAAGGACATCCAATTCTCTTCCCTGGGAGTTGGAAGTGGACTTGGCCGGATCCTACGTAGATGATGGCATTCACAGTGTTGAGGAACGGCTTCCTAGGATGACGGGGACTTCGTCATCGGCCCCCATGTCAAGAATGATGAAGTCGGCTGGAATGTATTCGTCTTGAACTTTGACAAGGATGTCCCTTGCCAATCCCTTAGGGAACCGGATTGATTGGTCGGCCATCTGTAATTTGACAAAAGTGGGATACAAAGGTCCGCCTAGCAAGTTCTTGTACATTATCTTGGACATTATGTTCACTCCAGATCCAAGGTCGCAGAAGGCGTTGTTGAAGGTGTGTGGCCCGATCTCGCAGGTGATGGTAGGATGGCCAGGGTCACTCTTCTTGGCCATGAATGGCGGATCAAGAAGACAATCCAGGTTTTGCCTAACTGGAGGCTTACCAAACCTCGTGGAAATTAACTTAACACCCTCAATTGGTTCCTCAGGTCTCCCTAGGATCTTACCTTGTTCGAATGATGGGACAGCTGCTGCTATTTGAGCTAATTGGGTTTCCAACATTTTATTAAAGCTTAATTGATTTTTCATAGCAATGTTAAAGCTATCCATTTTCTCACTAAGATTTTCAAGGATCTTATCATTAGTCATTATTTTCTGGTTTATGCTATCATTGATTTTAGATTGGCCTAAGACAAGATCTTTAAGAGAAGGTTGGTTACCATAAGAATTATTGAAATTATTGCTGTAACCATTACCTTGATTTCCTTGGTAGAAGGGGTGCGAGTTCCATCCTCCTTGTTGCTGGGGTCGATACCCATTGTTGTTGTTGTTGATGAAGCTCACTTCCTCCTTCGTCTCGGGACAGTTGTTGCCCGAGTGATCTTCTCCACCACATACCTCGCACCATGGATCAGGTTCGATTGCTCGTGCGGTGGCAGTGGATCGAATGGCCTCTTGTTCCTTCTTGGAACCTTCCTCGATCTTTTTCATCAAGAGGTCCATTTTTGCAGAGAGCAGGTCCACCTCATGAACGGTGTGCATACCTCTCTTCTTGGGTTGGAGGCGTTCCTCATTCCATCCTTGGTTGATAACCATTTTCTCAATGAGGTCCTTAGCATCCTTGACATTGTGTTGCAGGAATGCTCCTCCGGCTGCAGCATCAAGGTGACTATAGGCTAATCCAGTCAGCCCATGGTAGAAACCTTGGATTAGGAGCCATTCTTCAATCCCATGATGAGGACAGGCATGAATGTACTCCTGGAGACATTCCCATGCTTCGGGAATCGTCTCGTCCGCTTGTTGTTGGAAGCATGAAATTTTGCAACGGAGAGCGCTTGTTTTGCCCATTGGGAAGAACATCTTGAGAAAAGCGTTGGCACATTTCTCCCAGGTGGTGACTTCACTCTTGTTGGCATAGAACCATTGCTTCGCCTTCCCATGCAGTGAGAATGGGAACAGGCGAAGACGGATGGTGTCAGCCAAGACATTTTTGATAGTGAAGGTACCACACACATCCAGGAAGTGCTGGAGATGGGCAATGGCGTCTTCATGCGGCTTCCCATAGAATGGATTGGCTTGCACCATGTTGATGAGTGCAGGCTTGAGCTCAAAGGCAGCATCTCCAAAGTTGAGCTGTGGTCCGGTGGCAATGTTGTCAGCGGACGGCGCAGAGAACTCAGAGAGGTCTTTTGGGCCATAGCTTCCTTGATTGATAATGTGGAGCCTCTTTCCTCGAACGGATTCAGGTTTGAAATGAACCTTTGAGGTGGAACTTGACGGCGTCTAGTTCTTCTCAACAATTGTTCGGGATCTTCAACATAATTCGACGGCAATTGGAAACCATTCATGCACTGTCTAGCTTCACGATAACGAGAAACACAGACAGGGGTAAGCCCCTAACACTAATCGATAACTAAATTGATAGTAGACTCCGGATTCAATTTTTTTATTAATATTCCTAGACTGATGCTTTCCCCGGCAACAGCGCCAGAAATGCTTGTTGACACTTCTTAGCGTAACCACCCGAGACAGGGTGTTAGGCTATCTCTGATAACGGCGCTAGAAGTGCCCCGGGGTATTTCTTATGTCTATTGGATAATTCCGCAAGCGCACAAAATATACCGCTATAGCTCTTCACCCGGGAGTATTCTAAGGTATCGTTATTTATTTTTATCCCAAGGGAAAGCGGTTGCTAGGAATAATTAATAAAAAGAGAGAGATCCTTAAGTCTATAGCAACTTAGTATCAACTAGTGATAGGGGGGTAAATTGATATATAGAGGAAAGGGTAATGACACCAAGACACGACAAGGTTTTGAGATAACTAAGATAACTGGTACAGTATAGCTAGGTGGGAGGACAACGAGTGAGTATAAGACTCCTATGACACTTACTTTACTCTTGTGAATTATCCTATCAAATAGATGAAGTATACCAGACAGCTACCTTACTTCCGGTGTGTAGGGGATAGGCGAGACAGTAGGGGATATAACCTCTACCCGAAGCGGCTATTCGCTTATGGGAGCCTACCTTTTAAGAACTTGCCTAAAACACGTGGCGGGATACTAAGACTAGACAGGGCTATCACCACCTGCTAGCACCCACAAACAATCCGTACGACAAGCGGCATTCAAAGGCAAGATCTAGTCTAAGCACCACGCTTTCTTACAGAAGGAAAGGTACAAGAGCTATACCAAACTCTCCAGCAGACGACTCCGGAGACTCCGAGCGTAGCTCGACTCGACTCTAACTCCCACACTAGACTAATACTACTACTAAAGAGTAAAACTCTTGTGACTTGTGACCCTTGGGTGTCTTGTGTGTGTCTTGAAGAGGAGTGAGCAGCCTCTATTTATAGTGGAGAGTGGGGGGATGCCACGTCAGCGATCCGTGTGCTCCTCAACTCTCCACCCTTGGATCCATCGCCTCAAAATGGACGGTCTTGGCAATTTGATCACATGGGAAGTATGCTTGGAGTCGATGGGGAACGTCGGTGGCTAGGGCCCACACCAACTGGTTCGGCCGACCCGTATGATGGGTGGGGCCAGGCCAGGTGTGGTCCCCACCATTCATAGGGTCTCCCATGGTACTTGTCCTGTCTTGATTGCTTTGTTTCATGCCTCAATCCGTGTGCCTTTGATCTCCACCATTGAATGAAAGCACAAGTTGATTCGTTGGATGAAATGACTTGGTTGGAGTGTCACACGGATCCTGTCATGTCACCAGAGCCAGGTAGGCCCCATGGCCAGTTCGGCCGACCCATGGTTTGGGCCCACCCTTGGCTTGGATCTCTTCTATTTGATGTTGTATTCACCATGTTGAAAGGTGGTGGCCTGGGGCAACTTGACATGGTTCGGCCGAACCATGTAGTTAGCCCTTAGCTGCTCACTTTTGCATTGTTTTGGTGTTCCCTGCAATTACAAGGTAAGAGTACAAGTGGAACTCGTTATTGATAAAATATGCTCATGTTGTGTTTATTCTCCTTTGAATCCGAGGCCTGTTGACGGTGTTTGAATGTGGAATTTTAGGGTATATCCACCGTCAACACTTATAAGTGAGGATTCAAGTCCTATTTATAGCGTAAGAGTGCTGCAAGGGTACTTGTAAGGGTCCTGGAGGTCGGTGGCGCGAAGAGGCAGGGCGGGCGCCCCTTGGATGCACCGCCTTGCATCCTACGGCCCTCCTTCACCCTCAAGGGTGGTTGCAAGGTCGGTTGGAGCTCAGGGTTGGCGGTTTGCAACCCCGGGAAGATGACATGTGGGTCCTTCGATCCATGGAACATCACTTGATCATCGTTGGATGAAAACCGACTTCATTTGATGGTTTGGATTACTCCTAGACACCTTCCCTCGGATTGTGGACGTGGCACTCAATTTGGACAGGGCGGGCGCCCTATTGGTAGGGCCACCGGATTCTCGTGTCTTGTTTCTGAGCCGTTCATGTTATTTCAATGTGCCATAGGCCATTTGGGAGGATGGCACACGGATCCGTGAGGTGGCATTCTAATTTGGCACCATTTCATAGGGCGGGCGCCCCCCTCTGGCTCCCATGTGACAGCTGAGGTGCTGAAGTGTCTTAGTTTGCTTCGTTTTTGCCTGTTTCCACCATTTTTCCTGCATACACAAGATTTCTCCAAGGACATGTGGAGCTAGGTGAGGTTCAAGGTGAGTCCTTTACATTTCATGTGGTTTTACATTAATTATGGGTGAAATTTTGACGGTAAAATAGGATGTTGGCGACCGTCAACATAGGGGAAAAGGAAACTACCACGTCATCGATCCGTATTGCGTTTACAACTCTTCATTGCCACCTTGGATCAAAACCGATCTTGTACAGATGTTAGGACTCTTTCTGGGCTAAATTCTGATTTGGGCCAATTAATCTCGTAGCTCATGTTTTAGAATCTTCCAGTGTTTGTAAAATCCGTATCTTTTTATTCTGGACTCAAAAAATAGCAAGCAATATATCCGTTTCGATTGTCTCGACGAGCTCTACTCAATGGTGAACTCTAATTCCTTATTTGAGATACTTTTCTTTGGTGAAAAATTGAATATCTCTTCGTACCCTACAAAACAAGTGAGAACACCAAATCTCGTGGAACTTGTTTGAATCAAACCTATAACTATGCTGTGGATTGTTTTATACCCTTAATTCATGTTTAGTTGATGGGTAAAAATGAGCAATGACTACCATCAACAGGAGCATTCTTGCAAAACAATGTCAAGGATGCTAAAGACCTCATTGAAAAGATGGTGATGAACCAAGGATGGAATGACGAGCGTCTCCAGCCCAAAAAGAGGGGTATGCACACCATTCATGAGGTGGAATGCTCTCAGCCAAAATGGACCTCTTGATGAAGAAGATCGAGGAAGATTCCAAAGAGGAACGAGAGGCCATTCAACCCTATCCCACCGCACGAGCAGTTGAAGCTGATCCATGGTGCGTGATGTGCGGCGGGGAAGATCATTCGGGCAACAACTGTTCTGAAACGAAGGAGGAGGTGAGCTTCATCGACAACAAAAAAGGCTTTGCCGAGTGCCAACCTTCAGACAATCGGTAAACTGCTAACACCGTTACTCTCCGTCAGCTGTTTGTCGAGTGCTAGGTTTTGGACACTCGGCAAAGCACTGCTACAAAAAATCATTTTTAGGAGGCGTTTGCAATTTATTTTTGGAGGGGGACAGCACTGAAAACCGTCTCGGTTAATACCTCGATTAACCGAGGCAGTTAGAAATATGTCTGCCACGGTTAATATATATTAACCGAGGCGGTCCGTTTTAAGCGAACCGCCTCGGTAAATCATTAACCGAGGCGGATATTATAAAACAACCACTTCGATAAATGAGGCCCAACCCAATAGCCCACATGAGCTCAGTATCGTGTTCAATATATAAACGAGATGGGCAGACATAACCCTAACCCAAACACACCTTCCCTCACTCTCTCACACACACACAGCAGGGGCGGCGGCGCCGGCCCCTCCCCTCTCCTCTCTCTCTCTCTCTCTTTCTCTCTCTCTCCCTCCCCTCCCGGCGGCCGGCCCAGCGGGGTCGCACGCGGGCAGCGCGGCGACCGGCCCGGCAGCGGCGTGCGGGTGGCCCGGCTTGGCGGCCTCCTCCTCCTCCGGTGGCTGCGGGCTTGCAGTGCTCCTCTCTTCCCGTGAGCAGGTGCCTCGCCCTCCTCCAGTGGCGGGCAACGCCAAGCAGGCGGGGAGGCCAGATCTAGAAGCCGGAGGGCAGCGGTGAGTGGCGGCAGCCCGTGGATGGGCTCGCCGGGCCCATGGATGGGCTCGGTGGGCTCGTCTGTGGGTTTTTCTTTTTTTTTGTTTTTTTAATTGATGAATCGTGGCGGTCAGGCAACCGCCTTAGTTAAGGTCACGATTAACCGTGACCTTTGATCCGAGGCGGTTGCTAAAACCACCTCGGTTAATAAAAAACGACCGCCACGGTAAAGAAAAATGTAGTAGTGAAGCTTTGTTTGCCGATGGTATTTTATTTGCCACTCGGCAAACTTTTTCTTTTTTCCCCTTTTCTATGGCTCAAACTTTTTATTGACATCTAGTACAACATGTGGTAGTCCATGTTTGAATTTTGTACAACATGTGGTAGATCCAAGAGATGAGCATGTTGTTCCAGTGTTTTAAATTTTCTTTCATTAGTAGAACTTGTAACAAAGTAGCACACGTGGGCTGGCTAACTGGTCGCAATGAAATCAACGAGTCCGAACGGCCAGGCCCGATGTGGCCGCCCAACAGGAGCGCGGGAAGCGTGGGGAGCACTATTTCTCTTCCTTGCACCCTCCTCACAGCCCACAGCGTGACCCATAGGATGCGGCCCATGACGCACCAACATGCACACGCCTGAGCTCGTCGATGCCCGAGATGATGAGTTCACTGTCGTTAGGGTTTGATGAGCCTCCTCCACCTCTGATGAGCTCTCTCCCTCCCCGTCTCCATCTCCGGCTGATAAAGAAGGAAGGGGGTTGGGGGAGGAAGGGAAGCCAGGTGGTGGGGAAGGCTACCGGGCAGTTGGGCCCCTAATGGTGGCTGCGGCGGCCGGAACAGGCCTAGGGTGGGACGTGTGGTCACCGGCGACGATGGTGGCGCCGGCAAGCATTAACACCTTAAATTTAAAATTCTAAACAATATATAATATTATTAAATCTAATTGTATTATTGCCAATTAATAATAGGGTAAAAAATAATTAATTTATTGTTTTGTTTCATTCATGCCGTTTACATATTTTTATTGGATGAAAAATGATTTAATTAAAACTCGTAGGCTCCGATCAATTTTATTCTATTTTGCAAATAAATAAAGTATTAAATGGTCTATATGGGAACCAAGAACCCTAATTTCATTTTGCCCTCATAAATAATTTCTAAGTAATATACAATTTCACTTGATGAATCAATTTTATTTTGTAAAGGAAGTAATAAATAATAAATAGAAAAGAAAAGGAAAACAGAAACTCACTCTCCCTCACCGCCCTGGTAGGCCTAGCCCACACTCCCTTTCCCCTCTCTTTCCCCTCCATGCGCAGGACGGCTTAGTCGCGGCCCACGCTCCTTCTTTCCCCCTCTCTATGTGCATGGGCCTGCCTAGCAGAGCGGCCCATAGCCGCGTCCCCCCTCTCTCTCTCTCTCTCACACACACAATGCCAACAGGTGGGGCCTGCCTGTCAGCCCAGCCCAGCCCTGTCATCGTCTCTGCAGCGCGCACATGCATGCGACCACCCGAGCTCGCCGCGTCATTCCCCCGCGTCTTGATCGCCAAGATCCTCTCATCTCGTGCGCGACCGAGCCCTCCGCAGTGATTCGTCGCTCGTCTATGTCAGTACACTGCCCAGCCCTCCCTTTTCCCCTCTCCTCCTATCCTCTATTCTTCTCAGTGCAAGGAATGGCCCGCTATGCCTGGCATCGAGAAAAGCTCCACAAATCCCACCCCTCTACTCCTCCCTCCAGCCTATAAAAGGCGCCCCGAGCCCGCACGAGCACGCCGCGACTATTTCCCGTCCCCACTGACTTTCTCCCCCTCCAGCGCCTCCATATGCCGCCGCCACCGCCATTGACGCAAGCTTGCCTCGATATCGTCGGTCTCCCTACTCCAGCAGACTCCCGCCCTCCTTTCTCCCTCTCGGAAAACGCAGATGTACCACGAGCTTGACCCGCACTTCCTCATCCTCAATCCACGGCCGCAAAGGCGTCCCTTGGAGCGCTGCCGCCAGTCGTCCGACCCATGTTGAAAACCGTCGTCGCCGAGCCATTGCCCACCTTTGAAAATCCCCTAGGTGAGTTCCTGGTGCCCTCCTCTACCCCCCCCCCCCCCGGTGCATTCTCGAGAGAAAACGAGCACCGGAGTCGCCATTTTGGCCAACTCCGGTGAACTCTCGCCATGGCATCGCCATGCCAGCACAGTTCTGGCGGCCGCCCCCTCTCCCTCACCCCCTAGATCTAATATGAGCCGCCTGTCTAAAATTCTACGGCCCACAACCATGAATACCCCTTCGGTCTGGATGATTAGCAAAAGCCCCCTGTAGTTTTTAAGTCATAACCCGCTGTCCTTACTCTTTCTTAGTTAGGCACTTACCTTTTTAAATAACTTACCCTGCATTCCTCAATTTAGATTTTAATCTGAATTCTATTTATTTTAATTCAAAAATAGTTTCAATTGATTACAGAATTGCCATCTAAATTGAAAGGCTCATATCTTTCCCATTTTAAATCCAATTCAAACCATTCAACTTCCGTTAGAATCGTAATTCAATATTCTACCTATTTATACTACTGTTTAGGATGTTTGTAACTCTTAAAAATTTATGATTTATTTAATCTATTATCAATTAAAGGAAAACCTATTAATTCATAATTTCTCCATTTTAAATCCGATTCGACCCGTTCAAGTCACGTTGGATTTGTATTGACGAGTACTATGAATTAGAAACATTTTCATACTGTTTTTCCATTGTTTGGTGTAATGTTTCTTATTATATTTTGTGGGCCATGTTTCTTGATGGTCGGTAGAAGGATTCGAGTGTGTGGTTCTCCAGGATCAGGTGTTTGATATCCCAGACCCTACCCAGTTAGAAGGGAAGTGTCCTTGCCCATCTTGCACATATATTTATTTTACTTTTGAGTTAGTGTAGATAGATCATCAGTTGCATGCATTCTTAAATTGAATCGCATGATAGGGTTTACTAGAATTTGGTACTATCATCCTTTTGTAACCTCTGGTTGGGAAAATGGTAGAAGTAATGAGTTGTTTGGTTGCTTTCTCCATAATATAAATGGAAACAAAAACAGTTCACATCCATTCCCACTGGTAAAAAATTTAGCGTTATTTCATTTGCGTTTGAGATACCACTTCTACAACCAAACAACACCTAAATGTTTAGCCTTGCAGTATTGGGTTGGGGAAGAATATAATTAAATAATGATTAATGATCTATGCAATACGTGGGAATGGTAATGTTTTTAACAACACGGTGATTAGACAATTCCGGCAGGATGGATAAAGGTGGGGTTTAGTATCTACCATGGATTTGACGGATGATGTTGGTGGATTAAGTTTGTACTAGAAATAATCGTGCCTAGATGTCGAGGATCGGTTGTCGAAGCCTGTAACCCGGCTTTACAGCGCAACCATGGGACTGCAATGAGACGGACCTGGCTAATTAATTAGTCTCTCTATGTTTTACATGGGGATTGTTTTGTGGCTCAATAAGGGCCCGTCAGGGCAAAACCTTAGAGATACGTATAAAACAAGCTTAGAGGGGTTTTGAAACGGCATTGCAGTGTGACCCCACTGTGCACCTAGGCAGTGTTTGGCGAAATGGAGAAAACATGACTCGTGGTGAAAGTGTGCAACCTTTGCAGAATGTAAAATTGATATGTTAGCTGTGCTCGCGATCAAGAGCTGGCTTAAACTTCTTCGGGATTAGTTGGTTCCTGGTTCTAGCTGGGTGGTTCCTTAGTGAAGGAATGAGGTGCATGGATGGACTTCTAAGTCTTGGATGCTTAGATGAATTTTCAAGTATGATTGCTCGGATGAGATTTTCGAGTGTTGGTTACTCTGAGGAGATGAGATTTCAATTGCTTATGGAATAGGGTATGACGATGTGGCAGGCCTGCTCTCGGTGGCTACGTTTTATGCCTGGTGGCACGAGACCGCAGCGGCCGGTGATATTGGCCACTCGCACAGCTAGCGTGGGCCAGAGCGTTCGGCCCGCACGGCGCTTCGCTTAGGCAGGTGACGAGCATGGCCATAGCGACGAGGCGAAGGAGGAGCCGGCAAGGCGCCGCACATACAGTGAGGAGGGTGAGGGTGAGGAGTCAGCGAGGCACCACGCCGAGGCAGGCGGCGATGACGGCGAGGCCAACGAAGAGCCTGGACGCTACTTCTGTTTTACGAGTTGCGGAGCTGGGTAGCAGTTGCAGTTGTGCAGGTGGGAGGGAAAGAGCTTGTGTCATGCTCATGCCACGGCGGCCACCTGGATGTCGTGGGTGGCCTGGCAGGTCCGGCTTGGAGGTCTTCGTGGCGCCCCGGCTTGGAGGTCGGCCAGGAAGATGTAGGCACCGTGGTCGCGAAGGATAGCGGCGATTTTGTTACAACGGGCCAAGGATCGATCGTGGACTCCTCCCCTTCCCGCTAGCCCTGCTAACGGGGCGGGTTGAAACGGGTTTTTAGCGGCGGGTTTTATTCAGAAGGTATGTATACGGGTGGAAACGGGTTTTCCTACCTTACGGGTCAGGGCGGGTCGGGTTCATAGACAAATGGGTTGGGGCGGGTTATGTTGTGAATCTCAGTTGTGATATGAGCTGTGTGGGTTGGACAGTTGGGTTGTGGAACGGGTCAGGTCGGGACGGGTTGGTGAGCTATAATTTCGGATCGGGGCGGGTTAACAAATTATCTAGTAAACAACGGGGTGGAGTGGGTTTGGGGTGGGTTCAACCCCGTTAGCAGGCTTACTTCCCGCGGAAAAAACCATGAATCCAACTTTTGATTTTGCCAAGTGAATTATGACAAATTAACTCTAAGGTTTGGGAAAAAAAATCCCAAACTGTTGGTTGCTCTAAGATTCTTAAAATGAATTATAATTTGGAACGGAGAGAGAGTTGCAAAGCACATGTATTTTTGCCAGCAGAAATAAAGCGCGGCTTTATGCATTTCAATTTGTCTTCGCACAATTCGATCCTCCTCTAATGAAGTCTCATGAATTGAAAGACAACAAAATGCAAGAACATCGATTAAATAATTACGGAGCAATAGCTACTGCATTAGATTACTACTGTAGCCTCTATCCTATTCGACATAGCGAGTTCAATCAGATTTGTTACAAAACAGAAGATAATCAAGGGATCAAAAAGCACAACGAGATTCAGGCAGGTACAAGATAATCCATGGCTCCCGAACTGCCTGCATGATCATCGCCTTGAACGCCCGCGTGGTTTGTAGACGGCCAGAGCCTCAGCTCGACAAGCGATTCATGGGTGCTGTAATCTACATCCGTCGCCGCCGCCTCGCTCGCATTGTCGCCCCTGACGAGATCCCCTGGCACCAGCGGAAACAGCTCCCGGCACTTGCCGCTGAGATCAACGCCAACGCTCGGCGGCGGGTGGCGGCGCACTGGGATGATGCCTCTGCCAAACGCCTTGACATCCCCCGCCGCCAAAGGAAGCAGGACCAACGTCCCGTCGGGGAGACGGGGGATGCGGGGACTGGCCGCCCGCTGCTGCTTCAGGTACTCCTTGCCAAGGACGGAGTGCCAGCGGTTCTTGATGGCGTTGTCGGTGCGGCCCGGGAGGAAGCCCGCGATGGTGGCCCACTTGTTGGGGTACCGGCGATAGTTCGCCATGATCTTCTCGTCCTCCTGCGGGGTGAAGGGCTTGGCGGTGTCCACGGCGGGGTCCAGGTGCTGGCACCAGCGGAGGCGGCACGACTTGGGGTTGCGCCCGGGCAGCGCCTCGCTGATGGCCGCCCAGTTCTGCGCGCCGTGCTGCCGCACCTGCTCCCGCAGCACGGCGTCCTCCTCCTTGGTCCACGCCGACTTCTTCATCGCCAACGGCACCGGCCTGCCTTCGCCGGGAGACGACGCCTCGTCCGGCACCGTCATCGGATGTCGATCGCCCTTCTCTTCCTCACGTCTCGTTTCTTTACAGAAGAGAAGGCTGCGCACGAGCCGTTCGTCCGTGTCGTGTCCGTGTGGGTCTGTGGGAGCGGATGCTGTTAGTTTGGGTGCGGCTGTGTCGCCGCGGCGGTTGCGTTTTATAGTAGTCTGCGGCCGGGTGACCTACGGTGTTCGCTGGATCGGCGAAGGAACGAGCTCGAGTTGGATACGGGAAAGAGGGTGCGGCAAGGATGACGACGGACAGGATTCGCGGCGCCCACGGCTTGATTTCT
Organism: Eremochloa ophiuroides; assembly: GCA_038502445.1. NCBI lineage: Eukaryota > Viridiplantae > Streptophyta > Magnoliopsida > Poales > Poaceae > Eremochloa > Eremochloa ophiuroides. The sequence goes on along the minus strand of JAHLJS010000006.1, from coordinate 31,477,491 downwards.
TTCCTTTCTCTCCATCTGAAATCGTCTGGTTTCCTTAAAAAAACAAAAAAAAGTTCGACCGACCAGAGAAACTCGATTTGGAAAAATTTGGCAGAAGGATACAGTAATTCAGTGTCCAGATGTTGCTACATCCTATAGGCAAGAACCAAAACGACTGGAAATCATCGGATACTAATATGATAACAAACCTTTTAAAATGTCTAGAATATACAAACTGAGGGTAGCCGGTGCCACTAAATAGCCAACATTCATCCATCTCAAAACCAGTGATTTTTTCGGCACACGGTTGTTACTATTTTCGAGAAAAAAATCCCACCACTTTCCTTATTTGACGTGCCCAACCTCAACTTTCTGCAAGCCCTCACTGCAACCTGTGTATTTTCCAACTCCCGGTGACGTCACGTGACGCAAACTAAAAAAAATATTTATTTATAATTGATATAACTTCTGAATGGTTTATCCATTTCAATTGCGTCTGCATCGGTATATTTCTCGTGATGAGACAAACAAAATTAGAACACACTTGCATATGTTTCGAAAATTTTATTTCATTAACAATTTATATGCATTAACTTATAACACATAAGTTATATAAAAAAATTATGAAACATATTTATGTACAGAGGTTATTACACATAAGGAAAGGAATGAGATTATGACTTATGCCAAAACTTATAAATACAAAGGTTATTGAACAAAATAGAAATAAATTAACTTATAACTATACTAAAACTTAGAAACACAAGACAAAGTTATCAAATACAACTTATACATATAAGCTATATATTCTGAGTTAATACACATAAATCGTTATGAAAAAAATCTTCAAAACATATACAATTAGGATCCAATTTTATTCGTACCATCGCTTGAAACATATTGGTGCAAATGAAATTAAAAATGAATAGACCCTTCAGGAGTTATACATGGCTATACATGGCTCAACAGGCATATTATACCTCTTATGCATGCCACATCAAAGAGCATCTTAAGGGTTGGGATACTGTGCACAAGGTATCGCCACACGGTATACTGTCTGTCCCAAACGATAAAGATTACAACTTTAACACAAACACATATAATAGAGAGTTCTATCAAGAAGTGGGGCTATAAGGGAGGTTTGAGATAGGATTAACCAAACGATAGGAATGGATGTAGACAATGATTGGGTTGATGACGAAGATGATGGGGATGAGGTGCAAAATGTGAAGGACGTACAGATGCTTGAGCGACTACGTTTAGGCAATGACAATGAAGACAACAGTTCCTCCTTTGGATAGTGTAGATTATTTCGACATAGTTAATAGTGACGATAAGACTTATGGTCCAGCTAATACCGATCATGTAGATTATTTCTAATACATTTAATATTATGTTACTTTGTAATTATGTTTTGTTTATTTTGCATCTATTTATAATTACTTCTTGTTTATTCTTTTTAGTTTCTCATTAGCTATTGTTTATTCTTTCCAATTGCAGGTGATTGAACAAAGATGGTGGGCGGCCGTCAGAGGAACGTGTTCTCGATTTACCGGAGGACAAAGCCTGCGGTGGCTCCAGAAGAGGAACCATCGGACAGGAGGAGGAGGAAGAGCAGGAGCAAGTGGTAGCCTCGTCCTCCCACTCCGCCGGAGGAGGTGGTAGAGGAGGAGGAGGAGGAGGAGCAGGAGGTGGCCGAGGACGGGGATGGGGACGTGGATGAGGAGGAGCTGGTCCGATAGACAGGTAGTAGGTACGGGTTCTACTTCCTCTAAGTTCATCGCGTGTCTACTTGTGAGGTCCCGTGACCTTCCCTCCTCATCATACTCAACGCCCAGCGATTCGGCTCAAAGGGCAAAAGTAAGTAACTTTATATGTTATCAATACTTCTTCGTTTGGTATGTTGAAAATTGAAGTAGAAACTAATATTTTTTCATAATCACTTATGCAGGAATTGGAGGGTTATGTCGGGTGGTGGTATCGCACGCCATGTCAATGGCATCCTGGGTCTTCTGTTGAAGACCCACTTCCTTGGCATCGTTGACCTCGCCAGGAAGAGGGAACCGGCCTACACCTTTGACCACTACTTCAACGGCCCCGACGCAGATGAGGAGAACAAGGTGGTGTGGGTGAAGCGGGACTTTGGGTAAGTCTTCAACGCACCACATTGCTCAGACATCACATGCATTAGAATTTTCTTGAAATAATGAATGGATACACCGTGTCTGTATGAAGCTTTATTACAAATGCGATGAGGGATTTGAGGTCAGGGCGAAGGCGGTGCTTACCAAAGCCTGGAAAAGCTCCTTGTTGACATCCATTACAAGGCGTGTCCCCGGGCCATCGTCACATACCATAGGTCTGTCCTTGGAGAGGATGTCAAGAAAAAACAAGCAAGAAACAAGACGCTGACCAAGGACCAGTTCATGCAGGTAGATAAAGAAGATGAATATTGATTCCTTTTGAGATTAAGTAGTCTTAATTTTGTTCCATTTATAGGTCAAATACTTGATGCCATGCAGATGTGTCCATGGTGGTGCGCCGCGTACTGCGACTGTTGAAAGATGATGGTGAACAAGTGGTTAGGCCCCGAGTGGCCTGAAGCACACAACACTACCCGGGAGCGGCGATTGCTGAGGATAGGTATACCACACCATCAAGGCAGCCGCAGCACAAAGCAGGGAGTTATACACTCTTCAGGAGTTATACTATTTTGAAATAAACAGTTTGTATTTTTTTCACCAACATCAGTATTAACGTCAGCAAAGAGTAGGGACCTCAATCCAGGTTTGCTAGTTGAATGGGTACACTCACGAGTCACGGTGACATAAATAGAAACAAAAGCAACAGGCACACGAAAAAAAGGACGTAATAGTGTGCAGTGTGTCGTTCGCCGCGATTGAATCGCGCGGTCGTCCGTGAAGGAGTCATTTGGGAGGGTAGCTCTGCTGGTTAATTTTTTCAGAATGCGTCCAACCAGGACAAGGTTTGAATAAACGTTGAGAATATAAATGACTTCCTTAATAGGTGTATGGAGGGCATATGTTCTAAAATTTAATAGCGTTATTATATGAACATAGTTCCTACTCCCCCTGTTCGAGAAGGAATGCAACCACGGGTTCCGTGCTGTTAAAAATATTTCATGTTTGACCAAATTTTTAGTGAATACTTCATATTTATAACTCTAAATTAATTTATTATGAAAATATATTTCATAATTAATCTAATAATATTTATTTGATATCATAATTATTAATACTTTTTATCTATAATTTATCAAACTTAAGATACAAAACCACGAACCATTGTTACTCCATTCTAGGGGAGGGATCCAAATCCAAAATGTGGCTGTCCAACTCCAAGAACCATTAATTGTTACCTCTAATCTGTTAGATTCAAGGAGGTCCTTAGGTCATCCCTCTGCTTTTGGCTTAATGCTTTCACTTAATATTTCGTTTCTATGTATGTTTCCTTATTTTATTTTTCAATATAACTCATCACTCTGTGTCATCGGGGTTATGATAGATATCGTACTATCCAGAGGGGAGCTTTAATTAGCAAACACGATTATCTAGTGTGGTGAGTAGCAAGCGAAAAATGGTTTTGAAAAACAAACTAAAAAGAATAATGCTAACTTGGGACTTAGATGCTTGACAAAACATTTAATAGTTGGGATACTTGCGAAGAGATGAGAGAGTGCTGCCGGTGTTATTTAGCATTCACACCAGACATGTCTGTTGTGCCACCGGATGTGGGCACCCGATGTGTTGGCTTGCAATTTCACTTTGTTTCTCAGCCATACACATTGCTCTCCGGTGTACACCAAATGTGTACCGACCAGAGAGGGGCTGCCAAGTGTGATCGCAAGTGGAGACACGTGGAGATGTCTGGGTTTCAAGCATCCATTTGATTGAAATATTCTCAATTTTTTACCACAGCCTCCACATGCGATGTCACAACATATCGACGTGTTTTGTAATTTTCATATTTCGTTTGCATTTTATTTAATTTAAAATCAAATCGCACACACAAGTTGGTGGCCATGTTTCGTGCATAAGATACGGCCTCACAAGACGCTCTAAAGCATGAATATCATTTTTGAATAAAAAAGTTCCATTATTACATGCACCTGCAGTTCAAATTTACTCTTCGAGAGAAAAATCAGCTAAATAAAACAAAATAACTAAATATAGTAAAAAAATAACAAAAATGTACCAAATTTGAAACTTGAGCTCCTAACCCTATAGCAAGTCTAAAAAAACTAGGTGCAAAAAGAAAAAAAATTAAAATTATTTGCCGAGTGCTTGAAGCAGCACTCGACAAAGAGGTGCTTTGCCCAGTGCTAGAGAGAGGGCACTCGGCAAAGGTGGACCAGCCTAATTTTTTTTTTGAATCGGTACAGCCAAAATAAACAGCAAAAAGGAAAAAAAACGAAAAACATAGGTGGTCCAGCCAATTTTTTTTGAAGTCAGTACGAACCAAAATAAATAGTAAAAAAGAAAAAATATCAGAAAACTTTTTGCCAAATGATGTATCTGGAGCACTCAGCAAAGGTGGTCCAGCCAATTTTTTAGAAATCGGTGCTAAAATAAGAAAAAAAAGAAAAAAAATCTTTGCCAAAGCCAAATCCGGGGCACTTGGAAGAGGGGGGGGGGGGGGTTGTTTCTTACCCCTTCGGCCGGCCTGTGCACACACGCCAACCCCACACATGTCACCGCTCCGCCGCTCCCTGCCGTGCCCGTGCTGTGCTCCGCTACCCTCGTCGGCCGCACCCGGCCGCGCCACTGCCCGCTCTACGTCGCTCCCTGCCCTGCGCTGCCGTCCACTAGTGATGAGAGGAAGGAGGATGAAGAAGAAGGAGGAGGAAGAAGAAGAAAGAAGGAGGAGGAAGAAGAAGAGGAGAAGAAGGTATTGTCCATTATAGGTGTATCGCACCATCAAGGCAAAGAATTTTTAAATTTTTTCTTTGACGAGTGCTAGGAGCCTGACCGCTCGGAAAAGATTTTTTTAAAAAAGTTATTTTTCTTTACCGAGTGCCATGTAGTGGTACTCGTGACATTGTTTTAAAAAAACAAAAAAAAAAATCTTTGCCTGAGTGCCTAGGAGAGGGGCACTCGGCAATGCAGCCGTTAACGTGTCGTGTGTCGTCACAGTAACTTTTGGTTGTCATGTGCCGTCGTGGCAATCGTCAAAAGCTTTGCCAAGTGCTCGACAAAAAATACTCAGCAAAGGGGAGTGCCCGACAAAAAACATTCAGCAAAGGGGTGATTGCGATCAAATGTTTGCCATGTACTCCCTGCCAAGAGCGGCAATTAGCAAGAATGAAAGCTTTGCCGAGGGTAAAATGGTCTTTGCCGAGTGCCTGGCAAAGTATGCGTTTCCAGTGGTGCGCCGAGAAACATTGTGGACCGCACAAAACTCTTCTGCAAAACCAGAGAGTTGACACCATCTCAAGCTATTTTTGGGTCCAAACTCCATCACCAACCAAACAGGACCGCTTCGTCGCTTTAACTTGCGCATTGCGGACGTTTTGGATGTCGAGGGAATACGCACGTCGTCCTACAACCTTTCTCCCTCCTCCACCCGTCCATTTTTTGTTCACACACGGCAAAACACCTCGCCGACGCGCGCTTGGCAATGGCGTACCGTGTCCTGGAGGTCACCCTGGTCTCGGCAAATGATCTCAAGAAAGTGTCGATCTTCTCCCGGCCGCGCATCTATGCCGTCGCCTCCATTTCTGGGTTAGACCGCCGCATGCCTAGCCACAGCACCCAGGCAGACCAGACCAACGGCTGCAACCCCGCCTGGAACGCCGTGGCACACTTTCCCATCCCGGCTGCCGCCGACACCCGCGGCCTCGCACTCCACGTGAGGCTCCGCGCCCAGCGTGTATACCTGGGCGACCGCGACATCGGCGAGGTGTTCGTGCCCATCGACGACCTCCTGGCCGGCGCCGACAAGGGTGGCGATCTGAGGCCCCTGAGTTACCAGGTGCGCAGGCCGCACTCTGGCCGCGGCCACGGCGTCCTCTACTTCTGCTATAAGTTCGCCGACGTCCCCGCCACCGCGTGTGTCCTGGAGCCGGAAGCCAAACAAGGCCAGTACGCCAAGTACGTGCAGGACTCCGAGAACATGACGGACAAGACGATGGTGCCGCCCACCGTCTACCCGCCGCCGCAGGCCAAGTCGTCCGGGTACCCACCGGCGCAATATGGATCGCCGTATGCGGGAGCGTACCCACCGCAGCCTTACGCGTACGCTGCTCCGCCCCCGTACGGGTACAATGCTGCTACCCCACAACCGGCGATGTACGGCTACGGCTACGGCTACGGCTACGGCTACGCAGCGCAGCCGGTGGCTGCACCCGCGAGGCATGGCGGAGGTATGGGAATGGGGCTCGGACTAGGGCTCCTAGGCGGTGCGGTCGGTGGGATGATGCTCGGGGAGGCGATGGGTGACTATGAGGCCGACGCCGCCTATGATGCCGGGTTCAACAATGCGTTGGCATTTTAGATCTTGTCGTGCAGTGATGGACACTGTTGGCCTTGTTATTCATACGGAATGGTGAAATAGAATTTGCATGTGCTTTCTGCTCTTCTCAATTTGCAATGGTGGGACAGGCCAGGTAACACACTACAAAAAATCTATGATAACAAATGCGCATACATTTGGACGTTTTTCCGAAAAAGGAAGGCTTTATTAATTTTCAGAGAGTTACATCAAGATGATACAACATCTTGAAATCCTCCCGACCTCTGTCTAAAAGGCACACAGCCCAACGCAAGAAAAGGAAAAAAAACTTCATAGTACCCTAGTGACTATTAATCCGTAGATTAGATTGCCACCCATGTGCCCGCGTAAAAAACACCTTGGCCACCTATGCCAAGAAATGGGAAGCCACAACCACCACCTCCTGGGAAGTAGGCTTCTGAAGGATAGACCATGTAAGGAGCCAGTGTGTAGTCGAGTAGATAACCTGCAGAAAAGAAGGTTCTTTGTTTTCAAATATAATAGCATTTATGCATAGCCACAAGGACCAACATGGCGCTGACGCTCCCAAGAGAACTAAAGATTTTAGATCCTTCCTGAGCCCATCTAGCCAAGTCCTGAATATATTGGACACACTGAAAGGTCTAGACAGCCTCCATGCTATATAGACAGTAGTCCAAATCCGGCGTGCAAACTGCCAGTCAAAAAACAGATGTTTTATCGTTTCATTTTCTTGACAGAAACAACACTGTTTGTTACCTTGCCAGTTCCTTTTGACTAAATTATCTTTGGTCAAAATGATGCCATTTCTCAAGTACTGTGGGGGTATAGACCCGTATATCTGTATGTCACTACATGGACCGCACCATCAAAGCTAACCCGGCCTAGAAGACGAAGGCGTGCGACGCAAGACACTGCATCGCACGGTTATTATACCAACTTGTCTAGTTTACTTATAACCTTATCCCTTCAAACTATATAAGAAAGGGTAGGGATCACCCTTTAGATCACCCCTCATCTCACATCTCATATTACAGCAATACAACCCACCAACACACAGGACGTAGGATATTGCGTCTCGCGGCGGCCTGAACTTATATAAATCTTGTGTCTCGCGCTCTCTGCGCAACGTTTGTTCGTCTCAGGCATACCTTCACCGATCATCTACCACCTTGGGCATACCCCTCGGTAGACTATCGACGATATCCCGTCGATAAGTAACATAAGAAGATTTTTGTAATACCTCTGGTATTACTGATTAATTAAACTGCCATATCATCATATCATCATGTGCATTTGCTTGCCATTAGGGATAAAAGTGTGATTGGTCTGTTTATCTCTTAAATGTGCTTAAGTGAAACCTAGTTGGATTGTTACTACATGTTGATGATGATTTTTCCTTAAACCCTAATTAAAGGCTTCAAAGTGCACTTTTAAAATTTGATCAAATCTGAGGAAAGTTCCTTAATAAAAGTTGTAGAGTTTTTAATGTAGAACAACTTATATTTTGGGTGATTTTGAAGTTATGTTGAAAATATTTGAATTAAGCTCAAAACAGTGTTTCAAAATTTGAATTTTAAAACTGCATTTCAAAAGTTATTGAGAATCTGACAAAACTCCCAAAATAAAAGTTGTTGGTCTCAATGAGATGGACAACTTCTATTTTGACCAATTTTCAAGTTCTTCATAAAAATCAAAAGTAATTTTGGAATTACAGTTTAAATTTCAAATCCTAGTTTTACCCCTTTTTCAATTGTGTCAAATCCTGGCCGAATTTGAATTTGGTTCCTAAAGAAAATTTGATCCTCATCAAATTTCCCACAACTTTTGTTTTTACCCCATCCCCGGATTCGGATCAGATCAGCCCAATTTGAATCTACTAGCTTTTGACCTAGAGGGGGCTGGTACTGTAGCTACAGGGGGGGGGTCCCCCTGTTCTTCTTCCAGCCATGCGTGCGCGTGCGCGCGAGGCGCGCTGCCGCCGTCCGGCCGGCAGGCACGCTGTCGCCACCGCAGCGAGGGTCACCGGGGGCCCCGGACGCGCCCCGACCCGTTCCCCGGCTATTTAAGCCACCTAACGCGCCTCCCCACCCATTTTTCTCCCCACCTCCATTGCCGGCGAGCTCTCGGTCTCCGACCAAATTCGACGACCACCGTCCACCTCCACACTCTCCATCTCGCCGGTGAGTAGAGTACTTCCTGGCGCATCGATTGGTGCCCTTGGAGCTCGCTCTAACTCTGTGTATGCCTCAGGCTTGTCGTCGCCGCGCGTGAGCCCGTCGGAGCGCCGCCGCAAAGCCCGCCGTCGTCCCCAGCGAGTTCGGGTGAGCCGTAGGCCCTGTGTGGGTGCGCAACTGATGCTCCTCAACTCACCCTTGCTTATGCGTCTTTTGGTTTGTCGTCTGGTGGTCTAGGGTCCCCGGAACGTGACTTCGCCGCCGGAGCCGAGCCACCGACCCGCCGCCACCGCCGATTCGCCTTTGCCAAGCCTCCACCATCCTCTCCGACCCCTCCATCAGCTTTGTGGTGAGCCTCCGGTCCTCCAGCACCCTTTTCCTCTAACTTTAAGAGCCGGCGCTCACCGGCGGCACAGTTGCCGCCGCCTCCGAGTCGCCGCGGTCATCAGCTAGGGTTGTGTAGTAGCTTGTTAGGTTCGCACGGATGTGTAGGGTCTAGCAACGCCATCGGTTTTGCCTCTCCGCTCGCCGTCAGTGAGCTGGGAGCGTCGGACCGCCGGCGTGTCCGTTCGGCCGAGATAGAAGGGAGGAGGCAGGGACCTCGGTTTAGAAGAAAGGAAAGTGTAGGGGGGGTTTTGCAAAGGTTGTGACTCGTTTGAACAGTGTTATGTGGAGCTCGGGTTGAATCTCTGTTTTCCCAGGGGGTTATGCGCAAGACCGTCTTGGCCAGTGGCGCGCGGGCCGGTTGGGCCGGCCTGAGCGCTAGTGGGCCGAGTGGGCCGAATGGGTGTTTGTTTATTTCCAGTGAATTTCGAAATGCTTTTCTATTTTAATTTGGTTTGAATAGTAACCTGTTTTATTATTTTTGTATGATTAATTCTGTGCAACTAAAAATTATGAAATAATTTACACATGCTCTCTATGTAGTGCAGAAGTTTATAAAAATATTGTTTGTCATGTTTGAGTACTTTCTGCAGTAGGTAAAAATCACTAAAATAAATGGAAAATGGATCTTTGCACATTTTTAATTAATTCTAGGTAATTCCTAAAATCACCAAAATTTATGTGGCTCTATTTTGCATGAAAAGCTATCTGTTAGTGAAGTTGGTCCCAAATGGAATTTATTTACTAATGTATTAATTAAAGGTTGGTGTAATAAATAGTGAAAAATGTTTAGAAGTTGAATTTAGGTTTTTGTGTGACTTTGGAATTGATTGTAGTTCTAGGTCAAACCCATTTAAGACCTAGAACACCCTAGTGATATCATTTCATGCTTGTCATATGTTTAGTTCTTTATTTCATGCAAATGTTCTTTTCCGCATCGCATTCATACATGCATTGTTGCACACGTGTAGTTCCCGTGTCCGAGGAAGTCAAACTCGAGGTGACCGAGGAGGAGGTGCAGGAGGGGACTGTTGAGCCAGAAGTTTGTGTTGCTCCTGCTCCGTCTGTTTTTGCTCTGCAAGGCAAGCCCCGGTGCATTTAACCCTCTATTTACAAATGCTTTATCACTTGAGTTAAATCATTGCATTAAGTTCATAGGAGTTGTGTGATGAAACAATTGATGCATTTACCATCCTTGACTACAATTACTAAGATAACCTAATGATTTTAAATGTATTGCAAAATGCTAAGTCATGCTTAATAATAGAATTGCAAAATATTATTTTAACTTGAGAATCTTTATGAAGAATTATCAAGGGAAGGGTATATATGTCCATGTATGATGTTAGGGTACTTTGGCAGGTTCACTAGCATCATTATGGATGGGTTTTCCGGGTGGTTGGCCAATTGTGTGGGTTAGAGTCCCAACTTTCGTCACCAACGGAAAAGGGATTTGAAAACCGAGCGGACTCCAGGGTATTTGGGTTAGAGTCCCAATGCATGGTTTCCGGCGGAAAGCAGTAGGGACCGTTCGTTGTAAGGCCTGTTGTGATCATGATGAGCAGACTAGCCACATACCATTACGGAAAGCCTAGAGTCCGGTCGCTCTATTGCTGGAACCGACAACCACGCACTGGGAGTGGAGAGATGGCGAGAATAGTGAGTACCCTCGTGGGTTAGAGTCCCGGATTGGAGGTGTACCGTTTTCTCGGGTGGCGCAGGACCGGTTCCGGGATAGAAAAGCTGAGATGACGGGTTGGTATATGTATGCCGGTGTGCTGCATATACAGTGTGGATAGGAACCCCAGCTGGGTCTACTTTACTTGATTCGAATCGACGTGCTCCTCGGTTACGGAGACATGATCCTCACGTCTACCCCGAAAAGTGGTTCTAAGAGTAGGATGTTTGAGAATAAAGAATCAATGTTTAGAGAGAGGATAAAGAATGATTTATGATAATATGGAACTTAAGTAAAATAAAATATTATGATAGATTAGTAATGCTTTTCTGCTAAATTCCTTACCTCTGCTAGCCTTACCTATAACCTTGCATTCCAAGAGTCAAATACTTTTTCTTTGTCGGGTAAGTCTTGCGGAGTACCCCGTACTCAGGGTTTGTTAACCCCGTTGCAGGAGGGTCGCAGCCCGAAGTCTGCCTTGGCCCTTGTTGTGCCACCGTGATCCAGGAGGATAGTGGTGAGGAGTAAAGACAGAATCCGTGGGCTGGGTTCGTGTATCTATTTATCTATTTATGTTGTACCGTTGTTCCATGCTACTGCTACTATTTCAAGATGGTCTGTAATAACTGCACTTAATTACTATTTGAACTCGGTTTGTAATCTAAGTACTATTTAACCTTCCGCATTTACTCTGATGTATTTTATTATGAAATGTTGTAACTCTGTAATGGCATCGCAATGGAGATCCTGTCGGAATACGGGTACTGATGTAGCCGGGCAGAGCTGCTTTAATCATTTGGAACATGGTGAAAGGTCCTAAATGGCTAGAGGGGGGGGTGAATAGCCTATAAAAATCTACAAACAACACTTCACAAGCCGATTAGTAACAATCGCAAGCTTTGCAAAGCACTAGCTCTAAACTACTCTATGCAAGCCAACTAGACAAGTATACTACACTATGATCTCTAGTTCACACTCAAAGACTATGTTACTACTTTACACTACTCTTAAGTGAGCAACTAACTAACAAGCTACACAAGAGAGAAATACACAAATGTAAAGAGTAAAGGTGATTTCAATACCGCCGGTGAAGAGAAGATATGAAGTCCAATATAACCAATCAATCACATATAAGGGAAATCCTCGGTAGAGAGATGACACAAGATTTTTTACCGAGGTTCACTTGCTTGCCGGCAAGCTAGTCCTCGTTGTAGCGATACACCCACTTGGAGGTTCACGCGCTAATTGGCATCACACGCCAAACCCTTCTCAAGGGTGCCGCACAACCAACACAAGATGGGGATCCACCAAGCTACGAGCAATCCACTAAAGATGCCTTTCGCGATCTCCCGCGGGGATAGGCTCAAGAACCCCTCACAACTTCACCGATCGGAGGCGGAGACAATCACCAACTCCCCTCAACGATCCTCGCAGCTCCAAGCCGTCTAGGAGTCGGCAAACTCCAAGAGTAACAAGAGAAACCGCTGCGAATCACCACTACCAAGTGCCTCTAGATGATCTCTATCAATGCAATGCACTTGATGCTCTCCAAACTCACCAAATGATGATCACAATCAAGTAGGATGAGTGAGAGTGGAGTGGGAAGGCTCACAAGTATGTTATGATGTTTAGGAGTGCCAAGAGCTGCTCCCCAAACCGGCCAAGTGACTATTTATAAGCCACACACAAAGAACTAGCCGTTTAGAGTTCACTGCGTACCGTCGGACTGTCCGACGGCCAGAGCGTCGGACTAATCCGCACGGTCCGACGCCTCGGATGAACGCCACGTGTCACTAGCCGTTTGAAGACGAACGTTGGATCACAACGGCTATTTCCTCGCGCCAAAACGACCGTCGGACGGTAGGCCGTCGGACCAAATATCACGGTCCGACGCACTATACGTATCCACCGTCGGACTCTAAAACAACAGGCCGTCGGACTAAAACTCGCCAGCGTCCGACGTTTCCAGAGAGCTCCCCGAGCGCTGAAAACCGTCGGACGTTAGTCCGACGCCCACCGTCGGACTAACGCCGAGAGTCCGAAGCTCTCAGAGCTCGCCACGTGTTACCTCTTCGTCGCTCTGCACCGTCGGACCCTGAGGACAATGGTCCGACGCTCCGAAATCAAGCGTCCGACGCTTGCTGAAGGGGTTAGCCGTCGGACCGAAAACAATGGTCCGACGCTCAGTCAAGTTAGAGTCCGACGCTACTTTTTCTATTGAAACGTTTCCGAAATTCGCTGAATCCTGCCTCGCAAGCTCGGCAGGAGGAAGAGAGGACCAAACCCTCTCTAACCCTCAAACTTCACCCCGTTTCTTAAGTCACTAACACTCCAAAGTGTCTCTCACTTAGGTGCACGTGTGTTAGCCTTTTTCAAAGAGTTTTCCACGGGTCAAGTTAGCGTCACTAGCATCTATATGCATATGCAATGATCATGAACACCTAGTGGCACTTGATAACCGTATTTCATCAACGATTTCGCCCCTCTTGATAGTACGGCTATCTATCCTAAATGTGATCACTCCCTCTATGGAGTCTTGATCACCAAAACCAAAAGAGCTCCTATTGGTTATACCTTTGCCTTGAGCTCCCGGTTTCTTATCAACTTCCTTCTCATCTCTTGATGGACCTTGTGGACACCTATGATGATGGACTTATACCATTTGCATGGATGCCGTCAATAGGGCTTTCTCCTTTGTTGATGGACTTACACCATTTTCATGGACGCCGTCATTGCCCTTCACTTGTGACCTCCACCGACCCGGTCCTTTGCTCCATCTTGCCATTTGCTAATCAATTCTCATGAAACACTTAGAGCAATCGTTAGCAAACTAGGTTTCATCAATTACCCAAAACCAAACATGGGCTTTCAATCTCCCCCTTTTTGGTAATTGATGACAACCTTCACAAAGATATGAAATAAAAACCAAGTTTGCACTTTGGTAGTATTAGCTCCCCCTACATATGTGATTCCATGTGTTTGGTTCAATTTTTCACATATGCATGAATTTGAAAGTTTGGGTGAGCTACTACTATCAAATGATGCTAAGGTATATAGAATGGACCTTTGAAGCGTGATACCATCGGAGTTGCGGAAATATACCATCCTTAGCACCATTGTTTACTAGTCATGCATCACAAACTCAAAATACCTCGTGAGATCAACATTTAAGTAAAAGAGGTACTTTGTATGGCATATAAGTCCTATGCATGCTAGTTTGTCAAATCACCATTCAAATCCTATTGCTAAGCATTTCATCAATTCAAACAAATATAGGAATTGAAGTTTTGACAATGCAACATTTCATATGTTAATGCATACACAAATGCAACAACTTATTCATGAGCTTGCTCCCCCTACTTGTGTGCTTTCAAATTTTTAATTGACCCCTTTCCTCTCTTATCTTTGTGACTTTCTTCTCCCCCTTTGTCAACAATCACCAAAAATGGTGCAAATTATGGGAATATCAAGTCAATAAATGGGGTGTAGTTCATTTACACATTGGTTCAATCTAGATCACTTGCCTAGAATATGTAACTAAGTTTGATCCAAGGACAAGCTTCTTCACACCTCACTAGTAGGGTTATCTTGACCATGTGAAGTTACACATCATGAGCTCATATTCTAGATTTAACACTAGGTTTGCAAGCCCATCAATATGTCATATGCTACCACTTGATCATACAAGCAAAAAGTACAAAAGTGGTACCATATATACATGAAAGCATTTGATTTTTTATGAATGAGCCTATAACATGCATTTCATGTCTACATGAACTAGACAAATCCTTATCAAAGTATGAATGCCATGTCAACCAATTTTACCTTGCTTTAGTCGAAGGAGAGGCATGTCATATAATGTAGGATGCTTTTCTCTTCATGTTGGAGTAGTCTAGTATGTTTAGCTCATTTCTTAATTTGCAAAATCTTGACTCATCAAGTGGCTTGGTAAAGATATCCGCTAATTGATCTTCGGTGCCAACACTTTCAATTGCAATGTCCCCTTTGATTTGGTGATCTCTAATGAAGTGATGCCTTATGTCAATGTGCTTTGTTCTTGAATGTTGCACGGGGTTGTTGGTTAGCTTGATAGCACTCTCATTGTCACAAAGCAAAGGCACTTTCTTATATTTCAATCCAAAATCACTCAAAGTTGCCTTCATCCAAAGCAATTGTGCACAACAACTTCCGGCACTAATGTACTCCGCTTCGGCCGTTGAGAGAGCAACACTATTTTGCTTCTTTGAAGACCATGATACAAGTGACCTTCCAAGCAATTGACAAGTTCCACTAGTGCTCTTTCTATCCACCTTGCAACCGGCATAGTCGGAGTCCGAATATCCAATAAGCTCAAAATTGGACCCCTTAGGATACCACAACCCAACATCTTGTGTGCCCTTCAAATACCTCAATATTCTCTTTGCGGCTTTCAAATGACTTTCTCTTGGTGAGGCTTGAAATCTTGCACACATGCACACACTAAACATAACATCCGGTCGAGATGCGGTCACATAAAGGAGACTTCCAATCATTGATCTATATAGCTTTTGATCTACCATTTTTCCACTATCATCCAAGTCCAAATGCCCATTAGTTGCCATAGGAGTATTCATGGGCTTTGCATGTTCCAATCCAAATTTCTTCACCATGTCCCTTATGTACTTTCCTTGATTTACAAATGTACCATTCTTCATTTGCTTAACTTGAAGACCAAGGAAGTAGCTAAGCTCACCAATCATGGACATTTCAAACTCACTTGCCATCATATTTCCAAATTCTTCACAAAAATCTTGATTTGTTGATCCAAAGATAATATCATCCACATATATTTGCAACACAAATAAATCATTTCCGAGCTTCTTAGTGAAGAGAGTTGTATCAACCTTTCCCATTTTGAACCCTTTTGAGAGCAAGAAATCTCTCAATCTCTCATACCATGCTCTAGGTGCTTGCTTCAAACCATACAATGCCTTTCTTAGCTTGTACACATGGTTGGGTTTCTTCACATCTTCAAATCCGGGAGGTTGTTCCACGTAAACCAACTCATTGATGTACCCATTTAGAAATGCACTCTTGACATCCATTTGATATAACTTGATGTTGTGGGCACAAGCATAGGCTAATAGGATTCTAATGGCCTCCAATCTAGCAACCGGTGCATAGGTTTCTCCAAAATCAAGACCTTCAACTTGAGTATAACCTTGTGCAACCAATCTAGCTTTGTTCCTTATTACTATGCCATCTTGATCTTGCTTGTTTCTAAAGACCCATTTGGTTCCTATCACATTGTGTTTCTTTGGTCTTTCCACTAGTTCCCAAACTTGATTTCTTGTGAAATTGTTGAGCTCTTCATGCATAGCATTAACCCAATCAACATCTTTCAATGCTTCCTCAATCTTGGTTGGCTCTATGGTTGACACAAATGAGAAATGCTCACAAATTTGAGCTAGTCTTGCTCTAGTTTGAACTCCACTTTGAATACCACCAATGATTTGATCCAAAGGATGATCCCTTGCAATAGAGACCGGTTGGAGAATAGGAACTTGATCATTGGATTGAGATGAACTAGCTTGTTGATCTTGCACTTGAGATTGATCTTGTGAGTCATTTGCACTTGCTTCATTTTCAACTTGCATACTAGTATGAATTGCACCATCATCTTCATCTTCATTGACTTGCCTTGGCCTAATATCACCAATATCCATATTTTTCATTGCATTTGCCAAGTCATTGCCTCTCACGTCACTAAGATTTTCAACTTCATCTTGAGAGCCTTGGGTTTCATCAAATTCAACATCATGTACCTCCTCAAGAGTACCACTAGCCAAATTCCAAACTCTATATGCCTTGCTTGTGGTTGAATAGCCAAGTAAGAAACCTTCATCACATTTCTTTTCAAACTTGCTCAATCTTGTGCCTTTCTTGAGAATGTAGCATTTGCAACCAAAAACCCGAAAATATGCAATGTTGGGCTTTCTACCATTTAATAGCTCATAAGGAGTCTTTGCAAGCATACCATGGCAATATAAACGGTTTATGTAGTAGCAAGCGGTGTTGATTGCTTCGGCCCAAAAGGAATGACTAACATTGTATTCATTTAGCATTGATCTTGCCATATCTATCAAGGTTCTATTCTTTCTTTCAACAATGCCATTTGATTGTGGTGTATACTTGGGTGAGAATTGATGTCCAATACCATATTCATCACACAACTCATCAATCTTGGTGTTTTTGAATTCACTACCATTGTCACTTCTAACTTTCTTGATGGTTGTTTCAAACTCATTTTGGCTTCTCTTGACAAAAGATTTGAATAGATCATACACTTCACTCTTGTCAACTAGAAAGAATACCCATGTGTATCTAGTATAGTCATCCACAATCACAAATCCATACTTACTCCCACCAATGCTAGTGTATGTGGTTGGTCCAAACAAGTCCATATGCAAGAGCACAAAAGCTTTACTAGTACTCATCATGCTCTTCTTAGGATGTGTATTTCCAACTTGTTTGCCGGCTTGACATGAACTACAAAGCTTATCTTTCTCAAAAGTGACATCTTTCAAGCCTCTAACTAGATCATGCTTCACTAGTTTGTTCAATTGTTTCATTCCAACATGACCAAGCCTTCTATGCCATAACCAACCCAAACTTGACTTAGTGATCAAACAAGTTGACAATTGAGTTTCACTAGCATTGAAATCCACAAGATATAGGTTGTCATATCTAAACCCTTTGAATATCAAATTTGACCCATCAACACTAACAATTTCAACATCATCAACCCCAAATATGCACTTGAAACCAAGATCACAAAGTTGTGCAACCGAGAGTAAATTGAAATTCAAACTTTCAACTAGCAACACATTTGAGATAGACATATCATTGGAGATAGCAATTTTACCAAGTCCTCTCACTTTCCCTTTCTTGTTGTCACCAAATGTGATTGCATCATAGCCACTATTTGCACTTGTATTGAGAGAGCCAAACATACTAGAATCACCCGTCATATGTTGAGTGCATCCACTATCAAGCACCCAATGCCTCCCTCCGGCTTTGTAATTGACCTATAAAAAGAGATCAATTCTTTTAGGTACCCAAACTTGCTTGGGTCCTTGAAGGTTAGTGACTAAGCTCTTTGGTACCCAAATGGTCTTCTTCTTTGGACCCAACATGGATGTACCAACAAACTTAGCCTTCACACCATTTGAGCCCTTTGTGAGAACGTAGCAAGAATCAAACTTAATTGAGGATACATAAGCTTTGGATTTCTTGTTTTTGCAATCTTGCTCTAAGTGACCAACTTGCTTGCATTTTGAGCAATACCGGCCATTTCTCTTCACAAAACAAGTCTTGTGAGGAGCAAAGGCGGTTTTGCCTTTCTTGGGGGTATAGCCCAATCCCTCTTTGTGGAGAGATGCCCTTTGGCTACCCAAGCACATAAGCAAGCGGTCCTCACCACCATAAGCCTTAGCTAAGGAGTGATTAAGCTTTTTAACCTCCTCCTTTAGGTTCTTGTTCTCAACTACTAGTGAAGGGTCACTAGTGGATGAGGTAGTAGTGGAAGTGCTACAAGAAGGGTTAGTGGTAACAACAATAGGTTCACAAGATATGTCACATGTTACACCTATGTTGCAAGTTTTAGTTTCTTTCTTTTGCACTTGTTGTTGCAAGTCTTCATTTTGCTCAACTAGAGAAGAATGAGCTTCATCAAGCTTAGTGTGAACCTTTAGGAGCTTCTTATGGTCTTCCTTTAGACTCTCATAAGATGCTCTAAGTTCCTCAAGTTCTTGCTCAATGGATTGTTTATCCTTGCGCAAGCCCTTGCATTCCTTTCTAAGTTTATCAAAATGAATACGTGCATCATCAAGCATTTCAATTAATTCTTCTTTGGTTAGGTCATCATCACTATCATCACTAGTTTCGGTGTCGGATGATACCTTAGAGCCCTTGGCCATGAAGCAAGAAGGAGTGTCGAAGATGGAAGGCTTGTCATGAATGGCAATGCTTGCATGTGCCTTCCTCTTGCTCTTCTTATCATCATCACTCTCTTCATCACTTGAAGAGGCATCACTATCCCATGTCACCACATGAGAATAGTTCTTCTTCTTCTTGTATGAAGATTCCTTCTTCTCTTTCTTCTCCTTCTTCTCATGCTTGTTCTTCTTTTTGCCCTTGTGATCATCTTCACTTGAGTGTGGGCAATCGGCTATCAAGTGATCTTTGCTTCCACAATTGAAGCATCTTCTTGGGCCATCAAATCTTCTTGCATTCTTCTTTCTTCTTGCCCGGTAGCCCTTCTTCTTCATGAACTTGCCAAATCTTCTTACTAGAAGGGCCATTTCTTCATCACTTTCACTTGTGCTAGAGGGATCTTCACTTGACTCTTCTTTGGCCTTGCTCTTGCCCTTTGATGAGGATGTGGCTTTGAATGCCACACTCTTCTTCTTCTCATCTTTGGAGTCTTCATCTTTTTCTTTCTTCTTTTTATTGATCAACTCCTCTTTATCATCATCATCTCTATAAGCATCATCGGTCATCACCTCCGCTAGCACTTGATTTGGAGTCAATTCACTCAATGTTGTCTTCACCAAGACCGTGATCAATGTGGCAAACCGCTTGGGCAAGCTCTTCAAGAACTTCATGGAGAAGTCACTATCCTTCACCTCTTCATCCACGGCCTTGAGATCATTCACAATGACTTGCAATCTATGGAACATCTCCGGCACGGTTTCATCATCCTTCATCTTGAAGCTTGCAAACTTGTCCTTCAAGATGTATGCTTTGGCGGCCTTTACAACCTTGGTGCCCTCATATGATTCCTCAAGCTTCTTCCAAGCTTCATGAGCACTCTCAATGTTCTTGATTTGCTCAAACACTTTTTCATCTACGGCCTCATGAATAGCACAAACCGCAATGTCATTGAGTTGAAGCAATCTTTCTTCGGCGGTTGTGGGATTGGCCGCATTGGCAATCTCAATCTTTGTTTCCACAACCTTCCAAACCTCTCTATTGATTGACTTGATGTGTGAGGTCATCTTGCTCTTCCAATATGCATAATTTGTGCCATCAAATTGGGGTGGCTTCTTGGTGTTGTTGATGTGAATGTTGAGTTGAGCCATTTTTACACCGTAGGTTGTTAAACCTCAAATCAACGGTGCCTCGGCTCCGATACCACTTGAAAGGTCCTAAATGGCTAGAGGGGGGGGTGAATAGCCTATAAAAATCTACAAACAACACTTCACAAGCCGATTAGTAACAATCGCAAGCTTTGCAAAGCACTAGCTCTAAACTACTCTATGCAAGCCAACTAGACAAGTATACTACACTATGATCTCTAGTTCACACTCAAAGACTATGTTACTACTTTACACTACTCTTAAGTGAGCAACTAACTAACAAGCTACACAAGAGAGAAATACACAAATGTAAAGAGTAAAGGTGATTTCAATACCGCCGGTGAAGAGAAGATATGAAGTCCAATATAACCAATCAATCACATATAAGGGAAATCCTCGGTAGAGAGATGACACAAGATTTTTTACCGAGGTTCACTTGCTTGCCGGCAAGCTAGTCCTCGTTGTAGCGATACACCCACTTGGAGGTTCACGCGCTAATTGGCATCACACGCCAAACCCTTCTCAAGGGTGCCGCACAACCAACACAAGATGGGGATCCACCAAGCTACGAGCAATCCACTAAAGATGCCTTTCGCGATCTCCCGCGGGGATAGGCTCAAGAACCCCTCACAACTTCACCGATCGGAGGCGGAGACAATCACCAACTCCCCTCAACGATCCTCGCAGCTCCAAGCCGTCTAGGAGTCGGCAAACTCCAAGAGTAACAAGAGAAACCGCTGCGAATCACCACTACCAAGTGCCTCTAGATGATCTCTATCAATGCAATGCACTTGATGCTCTCCAAACTCACCAAATGATGATCACAATCAAGTAGGATGAGTGAGAGTGGAGTGGGAAGGCTCACAAGTATGTTATGATGTTTAGGAGTGCCAAGAGCTGCTCCCCAAACCGGCTAAGTGACTATTTATAAGCCACACACAAAGAACTAGCCGTTTAGAGTTCACTGCGTACCGTCGGACTGTCCGACGGCCAGAGCGTCGGACTAATCCGCACGGTCCGACGCCTCGGATGAACGCCACGTGTCACTAGCCGTTTGAAGACGAACGTTGGATCACAACGGCTATTTCCTCGCGCCAAAACGACCGTCGGACGGTAGGCCGTCGGACCAAATATCATGGTCCGACGCACTATACGTATCCACCGTCGGACTCTAAAACAACAGGCCGTCGGACTAAAACTCGCCAGCGTCCGACGTTTCCAGAGAGCTCCCCGAGCGCTGAAAACCGTCGGACGTTAGTCCGACGCCCACCGTCGGACTAACGCCGAGAGTCCGAAGCTCTCAGAGCTCGCCACGTGTTACCTCTTCGTCGCTCTGCACCGTCGGACCCTGAGGACAATGGTCCGACGCTCCGAAATCAAGCGTCCGACGCTTGCTGAAGGGGTTAGCCGTCGGACCGAAAACAATGGTCCGACGCTCAGTCAAGTTAGAGTCCGACGCTACTTTTTCTATTGAAACGTTTCCGAAATTCGCTGAATCCTGCCTCGCAAGCTCGGCAGGAGGAAGAGAGGACCAAACCCTCTCTAACCCTCAAACTTCACCCCGTTTCTTAAGTCACTAACACTCCAAAGTGTCTCTCACTTAGGTGCACGTGTGTTAGCCTTTTTCAAAGAGTTTTCCACGGGTCAAGTTAGCGTCACTAGCATCTATATGCATATGCAATGATCATGAACACCTAGTGGCACTTGATAACCGTATTTCATCAATGATTTCGCCCCTCTTGATAGTACGGCTATCTATCCTAAATGTGATCACTCCCTCTATGGAGTCTTGATCACCAAAACCAAAAGAGCTCCTATTGGTTATACCTTTGCCTTGAGCTCCCGGTTTCTTATCAACTTCCTTCTCATCTCTTGATGGACCTTGTGGACACCTATGATGATGGACTTATACCATTTGCATGGATGCCGTCAATAGGGCTTTCTCCTTTGTTGATGGACTTACACCATTTTCATGGACGCCGTCATTGCCCTTCACTTGTGACCTCCACCGACCCGGTCCTTTGCTCCATCTTGCCATTTGCTAATCAATTCTCATGAAACACTTAGAGCAATCGTTAGCAAACTAGGTTTCATCAATTACCCAAAACCAAACATGGGCTTTCACATGGGTCCAACTGTCAGAAGTCATTAGTGACTTTGATAGGTGCCTGTGGGCCATATTATTAAGGCGGTTCTGTTACAAGTGGTATCAGAGAGATCTATTGCGAAATCATTATGGAGTTCTTTTCGAAAACTTCAAAATATTTTGGATCAAAACTTAAATTGACTATTTTGAGCCCAAATTGCTTCTTGTCTTACTCTATGTTAGGAGTAGAGTAGCATGTGGAACAACATATTATTATTATTATATTGCCCTATGTTTAAAAGCATAATATTGCATTTATATTACTGGCATTGAGTTAAAATTTGTGTAAGAACGAATCATGCATCATGTTAAATTCACATGTTAATAACTTCCTCCTTAAAAGTGGGTTTTGGGATAGGATTTACCAACCTATTCATGCTAGCCTATTCTACCTTGGCTTATTCTTGCTCACTTTTCAGCTGGCTCGCACCAAACTGACAGCTCGCAAGATGACCGGACCACGCGGCGTTCCCCGTCACCAGCTGGCACCTCGCGCCGAGGAGGGCGAGGGTTCCGGCCGCCGTCGCCGCATTCGCAGGGAGCTGAAGGAGGAGATCAGGGCCCTTAAGGCCGAGGCCAGGCTCATGGAGGAGGACTTCGACCGGGCCATCCGCAACCACTACCGTGACTGTCGCACCAACCGCAACCTGTACCGTGAGATCGGCCAGGTGGAGGCCGAGCTGCAGGAGGCCTTGGAGCGGGAGGCGACCGCGCTGGAGCGCGAGGAGGAGGCAGTTCAGCAGAGGGACCTAGCTTTGGGGCGCGAGCAGACCGCCCTTGACCGTGTTGCGTGGGTGGAAGCCCACAATGGCAACATGCAGGCGTACATCAACACCCTGCATGAGGAGGTCCACAGGCTTAACGACATGCTTAACCCTATCCTAGTTCCCCGCGAGGAGGACCCGGAGGGTGGTGTGGTCGTCGGTCCTGAGGACGAGGAGAGCGAGTCCGAGGACTTGGGTATCCTCGAGCCCGTGCCACTCGAGGAGGAGCCAGAGGAGCCCGAGGTTCCAGCCGAGCCCGAGGACGAGATGGAGGACGACGTCGACGAGGAGATCGTGATCGTGGACTAGTTCTTTGTGATGCTTTGCTGTCAGCTGCTGTATCCCTGTGTCTTAATTTCGAACCTTAGTTGTGGATGGGCTACGTTTGTATGTCGCTAAGACTATGTTCTGTGATGCTTTAATTTCAGTTGGTGTTGTTGCTTTCTGCCTATTTGAATCTTGCCCAGTTCTTTTTCTGAGTTGAGTATGCTATTCACAGATGGTTCAGACTCGTGGTCAAACCAGTGGTCAGGGGGAGGATGGCATTCCCCAGGCACCGCCCATTCCTCCCACACTCGCTGAAGCTATTGCCGCTCTTGCAAACGCGGCCAATGCGTTTGCCCAGAATCAAGGTCACCGTGGAGAGCGCCGTGGGCGCAACAATGGGAATCAAGAGACCACCTATGTGGACTTCACCGATACCCGTCCACCCGTGTTCACAAAAGCTGATGAGCCTCTTGAAGCTGATGATTGGCTCCGTATCATGGAGCAAAAGTTTGGTCTGATCCACTGCACAGAGACCCAGAAACCACTGTTCGCAGCCCAGCAGCTGCGGGGTCCTGCTAGTGCTTGGTATGCAAACCTCCAGGCAACGCAGGCTGATGGGCATCAGCTCACCTGGGCTGAGTTCCGCGCTGCATTTCGAGCTCACTACATCCCTGAAGGGGTGATGAAGATGAAGCTGGATCAATTCCTAGCTCTGCAACAAGGGGACTCCACAGTGGTGGAGTATGTCACCAAGTTCAACCAACTGTCCCTTTATGCTCCAGAGTTTGTGAGTACTGACAGGAAGAAGAAAGACTGCTTTGTCAGAGGCCTGAACTACAAGATCCAGCGCAGCTTAGCCAACAACCTCCACTGCACCTACCATGAGGCTGTCGACATCGCGATCGCGTTTGAGGAAAGTGATCGTAAGCTTCAGGGTGAAAAGAAGAAGAAGAAGGCGTCATTCTCTGGCGGTCAAAAACGCCAGAAGATCATCTATCATCCTACTCATCACCACCGTCCCCAGTACCCCCAGCAGCAGGTAGTTGTGCGCACCGCCGCTACCTCCCACACCTCCAACCAGCAAAGCACCACCCAGCCGAATGCCCCTGGCGTTCGTGTCACCTCACCTCAGTTCACCTACACCCACCCCTGCTATAACTGCGGCAAGATGGGACACTGGTCCCGTGATTGCCCATTCCCCAAGAAGTTCAATCAGAACACGCAGAAGGGTGCGGGCGGGCAGCAACAACAGCAGCAGCAGCATCAAGGGCCACATCGTGGGCAGCAACAGCTGGCCCAGAAGGGCAAGGTGATCAAGAAAGCTGGTCAGGTGTACTACACCCAGATCGCCGACATCCCAGAGGGAGAGCCCGTCATGCTTGGTAGGTTCCCCGTTGCTGATCACCCTGCAATTACATTATTTGATTCTGGTGCATCACATTCATTCATCAACCGTACATTTATCGTCAAGCATGATATTCAAATTGGGAAGGTTAATGAGAACTTTGTCATACAATCGCCCGGGGGGCGTATCAGTACTAAGGAAGTGGTATTCCAGGTACCAATAGAGTTGGGAGGGCATAAGTTCCCGACCACTATGATAGTCTTAAAGGATCAGGACATAGATGTTATTCTGGGAATGAATTGGATGTATCAGCACAAGGCTGTGATTGATGTGCTGAATAGGACCATCAAAGTTGACATACCGGATAGTCAGTCTAAACTTCTTATCCAACTTCCCCTACCTCTGAGGAATGTGAAGCAAGTCAATGCTACCTCAGTCCTGGAAATCCATAATATTCCAGTGGTTTGTGAGTTTCCGGATGTCTTTCCAGAGGAGTTACCTGGGTTACCTCCGGACCGTGATGTTGAGTTTGCCATAGAGCTTAAGCCTGGTACGGCTCCTATATCTCGTAGGGCGTACCGGATGCCACCAAAGAAACTGGCAGAGTTGAAAATTCAATTGCAAGAATTGCTTGACAAGGGTTTTATCAGACCTAGCTCATCACCTTGGGGTTGTCCTGCTATTTTCGTGAAAAAGAAGGATAAGTCTCTCAGGCTGTGCATTGATTATCGTCCTCTTAACGAGGTCACCATCAAAAATAAATACCCATTACCCCGCATCGACCTTCTATTTGACCAGTTATCTGGGGCTAAGGTCTTTTCAAAGATTGATCTTCGATCGGGGTACCACCAAATAAAAATCCGTCCACAAGATATCCCCAAAACAGCTTTCACCACCAGATATGGCCTATACGAATACCTAGTAATGTCTTTTGGCCTAACCAATGCACCTGCCTACTTCATGTACCTAATGAACTCCGTGTTCATGCCTGAGCTCGACAAATTCGTGGTCGTTTTTATTGACGACATCCTTGTTTATTCCAAAACCCCCGAGGAGCATGCTAATCACCTCCGTATTGTTCTAAACCGTTTGAGAGAGCACCAACTTTATGCTAAGTTTAGCAAGTGTGAGTTTTGGTTGGACCGAGTTCCATTCCTTGGTCACATTCTGTCTGCTGAAGGAGTGTCCGTGGATCCTAGCAAGGTTGAAGAAATTCTGAACTGGAAGCCACCCACTACGGTACATCAGGTCCGTAGTTTCATGGGCATGGCAGGTTATTATCGTCGCTTTATCCCAGATTTCTCCCGGGTATCTAAGCCGATAACCAACTTGCTAAAGAACCAAGTGAAGTTTGTCTGGTCGCCAGAATGTGAAGAAGCTTTCCAAAAGTTAAAAGAATTATTGACTACTGCACCAGTGTTAGCTCAGCCAGATATAGAGAAGCCGTTCGATGTGTATTGTGATGCTTCGGGAACTGGTCTTGGCTGTGTGCTGATGCAAGAGGGCCGTGTCATCGCCTATGCTTCGCGGCAGCTCAAGCGACATGAAGAAAATTACCCCACCCATGACCTAGAGTTGGCAGCCGTGGTTCATGCACTAAAGATATGGCGTCATTATCTATTGGGAAGTACCTGCAATATATACACTGATCACAAGAGTCTGAAATATATCTTCACTCAAGAAGAGCTGAATATGAGGCAGAGAAGGTGGCTCGAGTTGATTAAGGACTATGACATTGAGATACATTACCATCCTGGCAAGGCGAATGTTGTCGCCGATGCACTCAGTCGCAAGGTTCACTGCAATTGTTTAAATGTAAAGTCATATGCGCTGACCTTATGTCATGAGTTGGAAAAATTGGGTATTGAGATGGTGCCACAGGGCAGCATAGCCAACATTAGAATTGAAACTCCAATTCGAGAACAGATCATTTCCGCTCAGCAGAAAAGCAAAGGGATCAGGCATATCAAGGAAAAGATCCAAGCAGGCAAGGCCGACTGTTTCAGGATTGATGACGATGGTGTGGTATGGTTCAAAGATCGATTGATCGTCCCCAAGATTCCTGAGTTGCGTCAAGCAATCCTCGATGAAGCACACTCCACAAAATTCTCTATTCATCCAGGAAGCAATAAGATGTATCAGGACTTGAGGCAGAAATTCTGGTGGACCAAGATGAAGATTGAAATTGCTCAGTATGTGGCAAGGTGTGACACATGTCAGAAAGTTAAAGCTGTTCGCATGAGGCCTGGTGGAGAACTGCAACCATTGCCTGTACCAGCATGGAAATGGGAAGATATCAGTATGGACTTCGTAGTGGGATTACCCAAGACCACTCGAGGTTTTGACTCCATTTGGGTTGTTGTGGACCGCCTTACCAAGCAAGCTCACTTCATGCCAGTCAAGAAGGACTTTAGAGCCCCGAAGTACACACAGCTATACATTAAAGATCTGATGAAGCTGCATGGTGTTCCAAGGACCATTGTCTCTGACCGTGGAACTCAGTTTGTCTCCAAATTTTGGAAGGCATTCCACAAGTCCATGGGGACAAAGTTGCTATACAGCACTGCGTACCATCCTCAGACTGATGGATAGACTGAAAGAGTCAATCAAGTTCTGGAGGATATGCTGAGAGCCTGTGCACTAAATTATCCAGACAAGTGGGACGAGTGTTTGGCACTGGCCGAGTTCTCGTACAATAACAGCTACCAAGAGAGTATTCAGATGGCTCCATTCGAGGCCGTGTATGGTAGAAGGTGCCGTACACCTTTGAATTGGTCAGAACCAGGAGAAAGATGGTACTATGGAGTAGATCTGGTAAAGGAAGCTGAAGACAAAGTTTGGGTGATACAAGAGAACTTGAAGATAGCACAGTCTAGGCAGAAAAGTTATGCCGATCGACGCCGTCGACCGCTAGAGTTCAAAGTGGGAGATTTCGTGTACTTGAAAGTGTCACCCATGAAAGGAGTAAGCCGTTTCGGAGTAAAAGGCAAACTAGCCCCATGTTTCGTTGGACCCTTTGAGATCATCGAACGTGTGGGAAAAGTGGCCTACAGATTGCAGTTACCTGAGCACATGTCAGAAGTGCACAACGTGTTCCATGTGTCACAGCTAAAGCAGTGTCTGCGAGTGCCAGATCAAGTGATTGACGTGGAAGGAGTTCAGTTGGAACCAGATATGACAACCTCTGAGTACCCAATTCGGGTCCTTGACATCAAAGATCGTGTTACCCGCAGGACTTCAACCAGGTGGTACAAAGTACAGTGGAGTCAGCAATCTGAGGATGAAGCCACCTGGGAGTCAGAGGATTTTCTGGCAGAAAAGTTTCCTGAGTTTTATGCTACCCTATAGATGTAACTTCTCCCCACCTAGTGTTTCTTGTGCCTCTGGGTGTGTATTGAATGTACTGTTACATTTTCTTTTCCACTACTTTGTGTAAAAACAATGCTGTCTACCTAATCTCGGGACGAGATTTCTTTTAGGGGGGAAGGCTGTAATACCTCTGGTATTACTGATTAATTAAACTGCCATATCATCATATCATCATGTGCATTTGCTTGCCATTAGGGATAAAAGTGTGATTGGTCTGTTTATCTCTTAAATGTGCTTAAGTGAAACCTAGTTGGATTGTTACTACATGTTGATGATGATTTTTCCTTAAACCCTAATTAAAGGCTTCAAAGTGCACTTTTAAAATTTGATCAAATCTGAGGAAAGTTCCTTAATAAAAGTTGTATAGTTTTTAATGTAAAACAACTTCTATTTTGGGTGATTTTGAAGTTATGTTGAAAATATTTGAATTAAGCTCAAAACAGTGTTTCAAAATTTGAATTTTAAAACTGCATTTCAAAAGTTATTGAGAATCTGACAAAACTCCCAAAATAAAAGTTGTTGGTCTCAATGAGATGGACAACTTCTATTTTGACCAATTTTCAAGTTCTTCATAAAAATCAAAAGTAATTTTGGAATTACAGTTTAAATTTCAAATCCTAGTTTTACCCCTTTTTCAATTGTGTCAAATCCTGGCCGAATTTGAATTTGGTTCCTAAAGAAAATTTGATCCTCATCAAATTTCCCACAACTTTTGTTTTTACCCCATCCCCGGATTCGGATCAGATCAGCCCAATTTGAATCTACTAGCTTTTGACCTAGAGGGGGCTGGTACTGTAGCTACAGGGGGGGTCCCCCTGTTCTTCTTCCAGCCGTGCGTGCGCGTGCGCGCGAGGCGCGCTGCCGCCGTCCGGCCGGCAGGCACGCTGTCGCCACCGCAGCGAGGGTCGCCGGGGGCCCCGGACGTGCCCCGACCCGTTCCCCGGCTATTTAAGCCACCTAACGCGCCTCCCCACCCATTTTTCTCCCCACCTCCATTGCCGGCGAGCTCTCGGTCTCCGACCAAATTCGACGACCACCGTCCACCTCCACACTCTCCATCTCGCCGGTGAGTAGAGTACTTCCTGGCGCATCGATTGGTGCCCTTGGAGCTCGCTCTAACTCGGTGTATGCCTCAGGCTTGTCGTCGCCACGCGTGAGCCCGTCGGAGCGCCGCCGCAAAGCCCGCCGTCGTCCCCAGCGAGTTCGGGTGAGCCGTAGGCCCTGTGTGGGTGCGCACCTGATGCTCCTCAACTCACCCTTGCTTATGCGTCTTTTGGTTTGTCGTCTGGTGGTCTAGGGTCCCCGGAACGTGACTTCACCGCCGGAGCCGAGCCACCGACCCGCCGCCACCGCCGATTCACCTTTGCCAAGCCTCCACCATCCTCTCCGACCCCTCCATCAGCTTTGTGGTGAGCCTCCGGTCCTCCAGCACCCTTTTCCTCTAACTTTAAGAGCCGGCGCTCACCGGCGGCACAGTTGCCACCGCCTCCGAGTCGCCGCGGTCATGGCTGCGCGCGCTCTGTGTGTCGGCTAGGGTTGTGTAGTAGCTTGTTAGGTTCGCACCGATGTGTAGGGTCTAGCAACGCCATCGGTTTTGCCTCTCCGCTCGCCGTCAGTGAGCTGGGAGCGCCGGACCGCCGGCGTGTCCGTTCGGCCGAGATAGAAGGGAGGAGGCAGGGACCTCGGTTTAGAAGAAAGGAAAGTGTAGGGGGGGTTTTGCAAAGGTTGTGACTCGTTTGAACAGTGTTATGTGGAGCTCGGGTTGAATCTCTGTTTTCCCAGGGGGTTATGCGCAAGACCGTCTTGGCCAGTGGCGCGCGGGCCGGTTGGGCCGGCCTGAGCGCTAGTGGGCCGAGTGGGCCGAATGGGTGTTTGTTTATTTCCAGTGAATTTCGAAATGCTTTTCTATTTTAATTTGGTTTGAATAGTAACCTGTTTTATTATTTTTGTATGATTAATTCTGTGCAACCAAAAATTATGAAATAATTTACACATGCTCTCTATGTAGTGCAGAAGTTTATAAAAATATTGTTTGTCATGTTTGAGTACTTTCTGCAGTAGGTAAAAATCACTAAAATAAATGGAAAATGGATCTTTGCACATTTTTAATTAATTCTAGGTAATTCCTAAAATCACCAAAATTTATGTGGCTCTATTTTGCATGAAAAGCTATCTGTTAGTGAAGTTGGTCCCAAATGGAATTTATTTACTAATGTATTAATTAAAGGTTGGTGTAATAAATAGTGAAAAATGTTTAGAAGTTGAATTTAGGTTTTTGTGTGACTTTGGAATTGATTGTAGTTCTAGGTCAAACCCATTTAAGACCTAGAACACCCTAGTGATATCATTTCATGCTTGTCATATGTTTAGTTCTTTATTTCATGCAAATGTTCTTTTCCGCATCGCATTCATACATGCATTGTTGCACACGTGTAGTTCCCGTGTCCGAGGAAGTCAAACTCGAGGTGACCGAGGAGGAGGTGCAGGAGGGGACTGTTGAGCCAGAAGTTTGTGTTGCTCCTGCTCCGTCTGTTTTTGCTCTGCAAGGCAAGCCCCGGTGCATTTAACCCTCTATTTACAAATGCTTTATCACTTGAGTTAAATCATTGCATTAAGTTCATAGGAGTTGTGTGATGAAACAATTGATGCATTTACCATCCTTGACTACAATTACTAAGATAACCTAATGATTTTAAATGTATTGCAAAATGCTTAGTCATGCTTAATAATAGAATTACAAAATATTATTTTAACTTGAGAATCTTTATGAAGAATTATCAAGGGAAGGGTATATATGTCCATGTATGATGTTAGGGTACTTTGGCAGGTTCACTAGCATCATTATGGATGGGTTTTCCGGGTGGTTGGCTAATTGTGTGGGTTAGAGTCCCAACTTTCGTCACCAACGGAAAAGGGATTTGAAAACCGAGCGGACTCCAGGGTATTTGGGTTAGAGTCCCAATGCATGGTTTCCGGCGGAAAGCAGTAGGGACCGTTCGTTGTAAGGCCTGTTGTGATCATGATGAGCAGACTAGCCACATACCATTACGGAAAGCCTAGAGTCCGGTCGCTCTATTGCTGGAACCGACAACCACGCACTGGGAGTGGAGAGATGGCGAGAATAGTGAGTACCCTCGTGGGTTAGAGTCCCGGATTGGAGGTGTACTGTTTTCTCGGGTGGCGCAGGACCGGTTCCAGGATAGAAAAGCTGAGATGACGGGTTGGTATATGTATGCCGGTGTGCTGCATATACAGTGTGGATAGGAACCCCAGCTGGGTCTACTTTACTTGATTCGAATCGACGTGCTCCTCGGTTACGGAGACATGATCCTCACGTCTACCCCGAAAAGTGGTTCTAAGAGTAGGATGTTTGAGAATAAAGAATCAATGTTTAGAGAGAGGATAAAGAATGATTTATGATAATATGGAACTTAAGTAAAATAAAATATTATGATAGATTAGTAATGCTTTTCTGCTAAATTCCTTACCTCTGCTAGCCTTACCTATAACCTTGCATTCCAAGAGTCAAATACTTTTTCTTTGTCGGGTAAGTCTTGCGGAGTACCCCGTACTCAGGGTTTGTTAACCCCGTTGCAGGAGGGTCGCAGCCCGAAGTCTGCCTTGGCCCTTGTTGTGCCACCGTGATCCAGGAGGATAGTGGTGAGGAGTAAAGACAGAATCCGTGGGCTGGGTTCGTGTATCTATTTATCTATTTATGTTGTACCGTTGTTCCATGCTACTGCTACTATTTCAAGATGGTCTGTAATAACTGCACTTAATTACTATTTGAACTCGGTTTGTAATTTAAGTACTATTTAACCTTCCGCATTTACTCTGATGTATTTTATTATGAAATGTTGTAACTCTGTAATGGCATCGCAATGGAGATCCTGTCGGAATACGGGTACTGATGTAGCCGGGCAGAGCTGCTTTAATCATTTGGAACATGGGTCCAACTGTCAAAAGTCATTAGTGACTTTGATAGGTGCCTGTGGGCCATATTATTAAGGCGGTTCTGTTACAATTTTGATTTTCAAGGGGGCTTTAAGTTTTCAAAGTCTCTTGTTGAGGTTATGGACGTTTCGGTAGATAAGACCGAAGTAATGTGATTTTACTGAAAATTCACCTTTCCGGTCTAAATTCCAAATAAAGACGTGAGCTAGCAAATGCTTTACAATAGATGCGTCAATGAAAAATCGACCTGGGAATATGTGGCCGCTCTCATGTGTGTGGATAAGTGGATCTAATCACTTATGATTCTTACTATCAATTGCGCCAAGACTGAATTCACTGGTTTCCATCGCCCAAAACGCATTTATCAAAAAAACGGTGTATACATGACAACTTTTACGCGCAACGAGTGATCCAACATCTTCACAAAATTAAAGAGAAGACCGGCACTATTTATCAAGTTGGATATCTCGAAGGCGTTCGACACAATTGGCTAGAGTTATTCGTTGGAGGTCCTGGAAAATTTAGGCTTCAGCACAAAATGGAGAGACTGGATCGTGCTGGGGACTGCCACATCAAGGGTATTGGTCAATGGGCAGCCGACGCAACCGATAAATCATGCGAGAGGACTTAGGCAAAGGGACCCTCTTTCCCGTTATTATTTATTCTAGCAATTGATGCTCTCCAACGGATAATTGAGTCTGCAGCAAAAAGGGGACTTCTACATCCAATCCTTCCAAAAGCAGCTAAGATGTTCGCTATATGCAGATGACACAACGATTTTCACGGACCCGAGCAGTAGTGAACTTGATCATTTGTTTAAAATCCTAACATTCTTTAGAGACTGTTCGGGCCTCAAGATCAATATCTCCAAGGCCGAAATATTCCCCATTAGGATGCAGGTTTCACTAATTGATCAATTAATAGTAAATTTTCCAGGCAATGTCTGTAAATTTCTGGGAAAATATCTGGGACTACCCTTACACATCAGGAAACTATGCAGGGTGGACATCCAACCTCTCTTTGATAAAATTGGGGCTTACCAGGATGGAAAGGAAGACAAATGTCTGCGGCCGGAAGGGAAACCTTAGTAAAACGGTTCTATCTTCCCAACTGATCTACCACCTAACTGTATTTCTGGAACATAAATGGCTCATCAAAAGGATCGATAGAATACAACGCAGTTTTCTTTGGAGGGGGAGACGCCGGAGAATTACATGGAGGGCACTCACTGGTTAACTGGCCGGTAACATGCCAACCGAAAAACAAAGGAGGGCTCGGGATTTTGAACCTTGAACATTTTACACGAGCGTTGAGACTGCGCTGGTTATGGTTTCAGTGGAAGCAAAGAGAGCATTCTTGGAACAAGCTGGAGCTACCGTGTGACAATCGTGATAAGGACCTTTTTGCAGCCTCAACCATAGTAACCTTGGGGAATGGTCAAGTGGCAAAGTTCTGGACCTCTTCATGGTTGGGAGGAAACACGGCAAAAAATCTAGCTCCGACTTTGTTTCTGAAAACCAAACGGAAGAACATCACAGTGCAAAAGGCGCTGCGAATTGAAGCAATAAATGGATCGAGCATATTACTCCAATATCCATAGCTATGGAATTGCATGAGTATGTTATGTTATGGGAGAAAGTGCAAGGTGTGTGATAGGAATCTGCTCCCTACCGGTACGGGGTCTCAGGTTGTATGCGTGGGTGATCGGTGGGCGAGGGAGAAGGCGCGAGGAACGGCGACGTGGCGCTGTGATCGCGCGTGCGAGAAGAACAGCGGCGGCTAGGGCTTTGGGGTCTCCCGGCTCCCTAAGGGAAGCTGAGCAATTATGTTTGCTCTTACTTAATTTCCAAAAGTATCCTTACAACTGTTTATATAATCTCTCGCTAATAAATTGAGAAATAAATAAATTGGGCCAAGTCCCTAGCCTGTGCGCCCCTAGCCACTATTGGCCTTCGCCGTGCGTATTGTACGCCCGGTCATAACATCTCTCCCCGCCTGTGCAAACAGCTCATCCTTGAGCTGGAAGTCGGGGAATTGATGACGAAGCTCGTCGAGGGGCTCCCAGGTGGCATCTTCTTCAGGAAGCCTGCGCCACTTGATCAACAGGCGCCAGGCACCGCGCCGCTGCTGAGCCTTCAGCGCCTTCTCTGGCTCAGGCAGGACGCGGCCATCGAGGGTCGGCGGCAGGGCAGTTGGAGCGGCTGGAGGATCCCCACGGTGTCCCTTCAGCAGCCCCACGTGGAAGACGTTGTGAAGCCGGGCGCCGGCCGGTAGCTGGAGACGGTAGGCGACGGTGCCGATACGCTCCAATACTTGGAACGGACCAGCGTAACGGGCCCCAGCTTGCGCCTGGCGCGAGGGACCAGAGACTGGGCTGTGCGATGGAGCTGCCTCAGCCAGACCCAATCCCCCACGGCAAACTCCACGTTGCGGTGGTTGATGTCATAATACTTCTTGGACAGCTGCTGCGCTTGCAGGAGGCGCTGTCGAACCTCAGCGAGGATCTCATCCCAATCACGGAGAAGCGAGTTGGCCGTCTCGGTCCGGGCTGTCCCCGGCTTGTACGGCAGAATGGGCGGCGGAGGATGGCCGTAGACCACCTCAAACGGTGTGGCGCGCAGGGCGGTGTGGTAGGTGGTGTTGTAGCAGTACTCCGCCCACGCGCGGGGACGATCCCCTGTAACACAGTGCATGTACATCGCAATCACCTTGTTGACCGACTCGGATTGGCCATCCGTCTGTGGGTGGAAGGCCGTGTTGAGGCGGAGTTGGACGCCAGCCAGCCGAAAGAGATCCCGCCAGACATGTCCGGTGAAGACGGGGTCGCGGTTGCTGACGATGGAGGCGGGAAAGCCGTGGAGGCGGACAGTGCCATCAAAGAACGCCCGAGCGACTGAGGTGGTGGTGTAGGGGTGGCCGAGCGCGATAAAGTGGGCGTACTTGGAGAAGCGGTCGACCACGGTCAGGATGACGGACCTGCCGCCCACCTTCGGAAGGCCCTCGATGAAGTCCATAGATATGTCCGCCCACACCTGGGACGGCACTTCGAGCGGTTGCAGTAGGCCGGCCGGCTGCATGGTCTCCGTCTTGTTGCGCTGGCAGGTGCTGCAAGCGCGCACCCAGTCCTGGACGAGCGCATGATCGCCAGGTATGTAGAAGTCGGTGCGGAGGCGGTGTAGGGTCTTCTGGACGCCCTCATGGCCGGCCGAGTGCGCCAGCAGGAGCGCCTGGTGGCGGAGATCGCCATGGTCGGGGACGAAAAGGCGGCGGCCGTGCAGGAGCAGGCCGTCATCGAACCGCCACGGCTCGGGCAGGTCGCTTGCGGCGAGGCGCTGGTGGAGGAGCTGCGCATCCGCCGCCATAGCCGTGGCGCGCCGAATGTCGTCGATGAAGGTGAAGGAGGGCCCCGAGCGGGTGCACATGGCAGCGCCCCCAGACCCGTCCTCTGCGTCGCCGGGCTCGGCGTCACGTCGGGACAGCGCGTCCGCCACCGAGTTGTGGCGTCCCGGGCGTTACTCCACAGTGAAGTCAAAACCGAACAACTTGCTGATCCACTGGTGCTGCGGAATGGTCGACAGGTGCTGGTCCAGGAGGAATTTCAAGCTGTAATGGTCAGTACGGATAAGAAAATGGCGCCCCCACAGATACGGCCGCCAATGGCGCACGGCCTAGACCAACCCGATGAGCTCTCGCTCGTAGGCCGCAATCTTGAGATGTCGCGCGGCGAACGGGCGGCTGAAGAAAGCGAGAGGCCCGGCGCCCTGGTGTAGGACAGCACCGAAACCGACGCCCGAGGCATCATAGTCCACCATGAACAGCTTGTCGAAGTTCGGCATCTGCAGGACGGGCCCGGTGGTGAGGGCGCGTTTTAGCGCCTGGAAGGCCTCCTCGGCCTCCATGTCCCAGGCGAAGGCGTCGCGTCGCAAGAGGCGGGTGAGGGGTGCTGCGATGTGGCCGAACTCCCTGATGAATTTCCGGTAGTACCCCGCCAGGCCGAGGAAGCCGCGGAGGCCCCGAGCCGAGCGCGGCGCTGGCCACGCGGCTACTGCCGCCATCTTGTCGGCGTCCATGGCGACTCCACCCGCGGAGATGATGTGGCCCAGGTAGGCGACCGAGGCCGCCCTAAACGAGCACTTCGAGCGCTTGAGGTGGAGGTGCTGCTCCTGAAGTTTGTTGAGGACGATGGTGAGGTGATCAAGGTGTTCCAACCACAATGCACTGTAGATGAGGATATCTTAGGGCCTGAAATGTCGCCGGAGCGTTGGAGAGGCCGAAAGGCATCACCAAGAACTCGAAGTGGCCGTGGTGCGTGCGGAACGCCATCTTGGCGATGTCGTCCGGGTGCATGCGCACCTGGCGTGGTAGCCGGAGCGCAGGTCGAGCTTGGTGAAGAAGCGGGCCCCGTGAAGCTCATCGAGGAGCTCGTCGACGACCGGAATGGGGAACTTATCCTTCGACATCTTGGCGTTGAGAGCGCGGTAGTCGATGCAGAAACGCCAAGACTTGCCCGCCTTGCGGACGAGGAGCACGGTTGCTCTATAGTCAAATTTGAAAAATATTTATTTGACACATTTTCATTTCCATTACTAAATTTAAGGCCTTAGCCGTATCTGAAATCTCGAGACAAGATTTATTTTAAGGGGGGAAGGATGTAACACCCCTGGTGTTACATTTACTAAAACCTGCCATGTCATCATGATTGCATGTAAATCATCACGCATAAATCCATTTTTACTGTGCATCACTAGAAATAATTTTTTTTATTTCTTCATATGATTGTGCATAAGTGCTTTAAAGTGATTCTATGATTTGAATGCTTGATTGGGTGTATGACTTTAAATCCATTTGAAAATAAAAAGAAGATTTATTTATAAACCCTAAATCGGATCCTAAAACCCTAAATCAAAATTTAAAAATAATTAGGGTTTGGGCCTTAAAACAAAGTTGTAAATCATTAAAAGTTGAGCAACTCTTATTTTGGGCAATCTTGAAGTTATTAAAAATAATTTCAAATAAAACCCTAATCTAGGTTTTAAAATTTAGACTTGAGATACAAATTTAAAAACTATTAGGAATCTGATGATGGTCTTTTAATAAAAGTTTTATACCTCTCAAAATAGAGCAACTCTCATGTTTGGAGATTTTAAAGTTTACTAGTAGAAATTTAAATTAAAACTCAATTAGTGTTTGTTTATTCAAATTTAAAATGTCATTTCAAGAACTAACTAGGATTTGGATAAACTCCTTTAATGAAAGTTGTAAGGCTTTTCAAATTGAACAACTTTTATATTTGAAAATTTTGAATTTATGCATTGAGATTTCAAAATAAACCCCAATGAGTGTTTTGGAATTTAAATTTGAAATGTTATTTCAAAAACTATTAAGAATCTGCCCAAACTCCATTAATGAAAGTTGTAGGGTTTGTCCAGAAGAACAACTTTTATATTTACACATTTTCGAGTTGTTGAGAAATATTTTATGTTTTAAATTGGATTAGGTTTAAAATTCAAATCCTCTATTTACCCCTTTTTCAATTATTCAAAATCCATTCAGAAATTGAAGATGGACTAAAAATCAAAGTTGATGAGGATGAAATGTGCTACAACTCCTATTAAGGACATTTTTCAAGTTTCTATGTGAAATAAAAAGTAATTTGCAAAAGTAGAATTTGACTCTAGTCTTGTCTACTGTGCTGGACCCTCCCTTCTCTGCTCTGTTCACGTGCAGGCGCCAACAGCACGTGCGCGCGCAGGCCGCTGGCACCGCCCGGGGCCGGCCGGGCCCGGCCACCTCCTGCTGTCGCCATACGGGCCCCCGGTCCCGTCCTATCCCCTTCGGCCATATATACATGATCCATCCTAAGTCGTCGTCATTTTCCTCCCCTCCCGCCGTCGGCATGCTACGGTTTGAGACGAAATTTATCGTCCGTAGCTCACCATCACCCTCTCCATCTCGAGGATAAGTTCTTCTACTCGTCCCGCTTCAATTGAGCCCGGTCTCACGCCTTCTCGTCACCGGAATCATCCGTGCGACCGTCATCTTCCTCGCGGCTGGCGGAGCGCCGCCGCGAGCTCCCTCGCTGCGATTAGCCATCTCTTGTAAGCTACGTCATAATTCAGTTCTCGTTCCAGTGTCTCGATTTGTCATGGATGCTCAAGCACCTGGCGGTTTCCCCGGTTTTGCACAGGACTCGCCGGAACCGAAGCTCGCCACCGTGTCCGCGCGACCGAGGCTGCTATCTCCGCCACTGAACCATCTCTGGGTCGTCTCCGTTCAGCCAACGCGAGCATCTTGTCATGGTGAGTCTACTGAAGCTTCGTGAGCGTTCGGTTAGGTCTGGGAAGGTCCCCGTTCGTCGGACCACCGGCGCCACCGCGGCCGAGCCGCCCAAGCTGCCATGGTCACTGCTACGCGTGCTGCAGTGCCCTAATTCCGAGTTGAGCCTCTGGAGTGGTTCGCGTGGATGTGGGATGCACATGGGGGTGCTCGGTTTTGCTTATAGGGCTACCGCCGGTGAGCTCCGTCGTCCTCACCGCCGTGCGTGCGCACGGACGATCGGGAGGGGCGTCGGGGGAAGAAGAGCAGAAGGGCAGGGCGCGTCGGGCCGTTTGGGCCGGCCTGTATGCGGCCTGGGCCAGGCCAGTTGGCTGAGCCGTTTGAATCGGAGAGAGGGAGAGCGCAGGGCAGCTCTGGGCCGGAGTGGGCCGACCCAGTTACAATGGCCTGAGTAGGCGTTTTGGTTTTTCTTATTTTCAGTAATATGAATAATGCCCTGATTTGTTATTTTGGTATGAATATTTTTGTTGCTCCAAAAATCACGAAATTAATTGTGGCTGCTCTCTGGGATGTGTTTAACACATTAAAAATATGAAATAAGAAATTTGAACACTTTCTGAATGCGTTAAAATGCCCAGTTTAATTAATAAATGGCAATTCCACGATTTTTGTTGATTAAAATATTATTCCACAAATCATGAAATTTGACTTGGTACTGTTTTAGGTCAAGACCTATCTGTAGAAAAATTTTGAGCTCAAATAGAAATTATTTAATTATTTCTTATTTATTACTTGATTAATTGATTAATTAAGAAAAGAGTATTAGAATTAACTTTTACGATTTGTTAAATCCTTTAGGGTTTGGTTAAACCCCTTGTGGCATTTGAACCCTGCTGTTTCAAGTCTTGATGATCATTTACTTTGTAAGTATAAAATGAATCACTTTATGTAGCAATTAAAGGCTAAAACAAAAATCCCAATTGATGAATTGATAAATAAAAATGGGTAGAAACCCTAATTCACTTTTGCGTGGTGTGACTTTTGGATTGAGTAATGTCGCTGGGTCATTAACTTCAGATGATCCTTGGCACCTTAATTAGTGTTTGGGTTTTAAATTAAATTGTGTACTTAGAACATTAATAATTTATGTTATTCACATATGATGATAGGGTTTAATAAGTTGCTTAGGCAAAGGGTTGATAGTGTTCTAGGAAAAAACTAATTCGACTTTCAACGACCGTTAAAATGGTCAATAAAATAAAGTGGTTAATACTCAATGGTAATTAGTTTCGTTGACTTGCAACTTTGTCATGGAGGCAAGTTGTACTCAACTTACAAATAAGATTTACTTCTATTGATCAGTGATTTTGTGCATCTCCTGCATCATGGCATACATATCATCATGTAAGTGTTGCATTATTATTTCGTGTAGTGAATGCGCGGTAATTATTTTCTGAAGCGTGTCCCAAGTAAGGTCTTCACTTGGTGGACGTGGACCCTTCTCGGTGATTGACTTCAGAGTTTCGTCTACTTCAAGCAACAGGTAAACCCCGGTGCATTTGCCCCTCCTTGTTATTTAAAAATATTTATCACTTGAGTTAATCTACTGCATTAGGTTAATAGGAGTCGAGTGATAACCCATCGGTGCATTACCTTTCCTTGACCACAAATTATACCTGAGACCCTGATTTATTTAAAGTATTAAAAAATGTTTAGTCATGCTTAATGATAGAGTTGCAAAATGCTATTTTGAAAACTGTGATGATATAAAACAAATGGATCATTTTATGGGACTGGTATTGTCCTCGTTTGGTGATGGTGTACTTGGCCAGTCCATTATCATCAGCGTGGCTGTTTGATTGACCATCTGTTTGGGTTAGAGTCCCAACGATCCTCGCCATCGGAAAAAGGGATGCGAAAACCGGGTGGCTCCAGTGTACTTGGGTTAGAGTCCCAATGCATGGTGTCCAACAGAAAAATATTTAGGGACCATTCGTTGTCGGCCTGCTGTGATCATGACTTTGCAACTAGCCACATACTACGGAAAGCCTTTGACTCCGGTAGCTCTACTGCTGGAACCGACAACCACGCACTGGGAGTGGAGAGATGGCGAGAGTAGCGTGTACCCTCGTGGCCAGCGTGCCTAGAGACTAGAAGGGTACTGTGCTCTCAGGTGGCGCAGGACCGGTTATAGGGTATGAAAAGCCATGGTAGGTGGGGTTGGCATATGCAAGCTTAAGTGCTACATATGCAGTGTGGATAGGGATCCCCAGCTGGGTACTTCTGGATTTGAATCGACGTTGCTCCTCGGTTAATGGAGACATGATCCTCACCCCTATAGCGAAGAGTGGTTCGAAACTAGATGTTTTCGAGAATGAAAAGGAAATTGAAAGTACATGATATATGAGAATTGATATTGAAATTATGGATATGAATAAAATAATATTGAGCTCAAATAATGAAATAGGATAGTGATGCTTTTTTGCAAAATACTTTGATTCTTACTCAAGCCTTACCTTGACTCCCCTCAGCCTGCATACCTGAGTCTAATTTTACACCTTTAGTCGAGTAAGTCTTGCGGAGTACCCATGTACTCAGGGTTTGTTAACCCCTGTTGCAGGTAAACTGAGTGTGTAGTTCTGCGTGGGACCGTGCCGGTCAACGGATCGTGCATGAATGAAAAGTATATGATTTAATCCCTTGGGCAGGGTGTAAAGTTGTATACTGCTACTCCACTACGAAACTCTAGTTTGGGATAATGTAAACTAGATTTGTAAATCTATATTAATGTAATTCTTCCGCACTCTTTACTCTGATTTATCTCATTTGTGTAAACTGTTATAATACTTGTAAGGTCTTTACAATGAGATCTTCGGGGAAAGTAAGGTTTCCTATGAGACCCGACGGGCCATCTAAGTCAAAAGGGAACTCGTGCAGACTAGTCAAAGGTCCTTAGGGACGATGGCGGGGCACGTGGGCCCTATGATTAAGGCGGTTCTGTCACAGGTCGTAGGACCGGGCCGGGGGCAGCCCTTGCGGCTCGTTGAAGATGGCGCTGTACAGCTGTAGCAGGCGGTCCAGCAAGGGCTGCTGGGCGTCGGTCGGCGGTGCCACCGCTTGCAGCTAGTGGGCCACGAGCTAGGGGCCGCCCATGCCCTTCCAAAGGACGCGACCACCCTGCCACCAGAAGGTCAGCGTCATAGCCTCGAAGTTGCACGTGATGTTGCCCAGGGTGCGGAGGAAGTCGACGCCGAGGACGAAGTCGAAGCAGCCCAAGTCAAGGCTAACACATGTGATGGCGAAATCCTCCTCCCCGATAGTCACCGAAACTTGGCGGACAAATCCGTCGCACGGAAGGTGATCGCCATTAGCGGCTGTGATGCGTAGCTGCTCCCCGCCAGTCGGAGTGAGTCCCAAGCGGCACATGGTTACCCCCGATAAAAAGTTATGAGTAGAGCCGGAGTCGAGCAAGGCGAGGAGGCGCTGGCCCTTGATCACCACCGGGAGCAACATCGTGTTCTCCGTCCGAATGCCGGCAAGCGCGTGGAGGGAGACGGCGAGGGCGTTAGCTTGCGCCCCCTCTGGAGCAGGCACGGCCAGGGCGTCCTACGGAAGGGCCGCGTCCCCGTCCGCAGGCAGGTCGTCATCTGCGACATAGTCTGCGGCCTCCAAGTGGAACAGGCGTTGGCACACATGGCCCGACACATAGGGTTCGTCGCAGTTGTGGCAGAGCCCCTGACGTCGACGTTCCAGCTGCTCCGCTGGTGTGAGCCGGTGGAACGGGCACACTGCGGGCGCCGCTTTGGCCACCGCCTGGCCCGGTCCTGCAGGAGGAGCCGCAGGGGCAGTGGCGCGCGCCGGGGGCGTTCCCTGACGTGGAGCCGGTCGGGCGCCGCGAGGAGGCAGGGCCGGCGGCGTGGCTACCGCGCGCCGCTCAAACGCCCGCACGTAGTACATCGCCGTCTGGAGGTCTTGGGGGGCGAGCAGCTCCACGTCCACGCGGATGTGGTTGGGGAGGCTGCCCACGAAGAGTTCTGCCCGCTGACGCGCTGAAACGCCCCGGGCATGGCATGCCAGGGCCTGGAAACGATCCGTGAAGTCCTGCACCGTGGAGAGAAAGGGCAAACGGCCCAGCTCCGCTAGACGACTGCCGTGGATGGGGGGCCCGAAGCGCTGACGACACAGCTCGCTGAAGCGCTCCCACTGAGGCATGCCGCCCTCGTCCTTCTTGAGGGTGTAGTACCAGGTCGGGGCCGGCCCCCGCAGATGGTAGGAGGCGAGCCAAGTTCGGTCAGTATCCGGCGTCCGCTGACCCCGAAAGAATTGCTCGCACTGATTGAGCCAATTCAATGGATCGACAGAACTATCGTAGGTGACGAACTCCAGCTTGTAGAATTTGGGGGCTGTGGTTCGGACGGAGCGGCCCCAGGCGCCGCGCTGGGAAGGACCAGCGAGGACGGCGCGCCGGAGGACGCTGCGGAGGACAATGCCGCGATCAGACTGTCGCTATGGAACAGTGACCCGTCCGTGGTGCCGTAGAGCACGCCCGATGCCGGGATGTCGCCGTGAGCCATGGTCGTCATGGTGATCGGAGGTGGCGGTAGCTGAGTCTAGGGAACCGGCGCGGTGTAGAGCGGCGCCGTCGACGAACCGGTCACCCAGGCAGGCAGCGGGGATGGAGACGGTGGAAACCGAATCTGTTGGATGGGCACGCCCTGGGACGGTGACGACGCACTCGAGAACGAGGGTGCAGTCCCCTCGGGAGGCATGCCGTGGAGGTAGGAGGTGATCGGGGCGGACATCGCGGCTGTGGGAGGTGGCGGCGGCAATTGCTGGAAGTGCTGTGGGGCCGCGTAATACTGGTGGTGCGGCGGTGCGTGGGCCCCACGAGGAAAGCCTTGATGCCGGCGATGGCCTGCCCTAATTCGATGATGGCGGCAGTGGTTTCTTCCGGGGTGAAGATCGGCGGCGTCGGCGCATGGACGGTGAGCGCCCCCGAGGCGGCCTGCGCATCCCCTGGCTGGGATCTTGGCGGCGGCAAGGTGGTGGTGAACGGCTGGGTGGAAGACGGCGGTGGGAGGGAAGCATTGGGTGGAGGGCTGGACATGATCGATCCCGAAACTGCTGATACCAGATTGATGGGAATCTGCTCCCTACCAGTACGGGGTCTCAGGTTGTATGCGTGGGTGATCGGTGGGCGAGGGAGAAGGGCGAGGAACGGCGACAGGGCGCCGTGATCGCGCGTGCGAGAAGAACAGCGGTGGCTAGGGCTTTGGGGTCTCCCGGCTCCCTAAGGGAAGCCGAGCAATTATGTTTGCTCTTGCTTAATTTCTAAAAGTATCCTTACAACTGTTTATATAATCTCTCGCTAATAAATTGGGAAATAAATAAATCGGGCCAAGCCCCTAGCCTGCGCGCTCCTAGCCACTATTGGGCCTTCGCCGTGCGCATTGTACGCCGGTCATAAGAGTGTGCAACTGGATCCAAGTAGGGAAGACAATACAGTTTGGAGATGGACAGTAGACGGGGAATATTCAACCAAGAGTGCATATGCACTTCAGTTTGAGGGGAGATTCACAAAACTCAAACTACTGCCGATTTGGAAAGCCACGATTGAATCAAAATGTAAATTTTTTCAAGAAGATACTAACAACGAACAATTTGATCAAGCGGAACTGGTCCAATGATCCCATGTGCAGATTATGTGGAATAGAACCGGAAACGCCAACCCCTTTATGTAAAGACTGCAATCTTCAGAAAGCAAGTCTGGGAGATGATAAAGCAATGGCTTGGTTTATCAAGGATTAACTCGGTGCATACAGATGGTTCCCTATATAATTACTGGAGAAGATGCAAATCAAAGATCTATAGGGCACAAAAGTAGTTTGACAGGATTATAATCTACTTTTGGTGGAATATTTGGAAAGAACGGAATCGTAGGATTTTTCGAAACTCCCAGCTTCCTCCAAGAAAGGTCACCACCCTTTGCAAAGAAGATGTGGAGCAATTCCAGAGAGCAAGGACTAGCAGGATGCCTCGCTACGATCATCGTTCCAACTAGTCGTGTTGGTTGTTTTTGTTTTCTCTTTCCTCCCCTAGTTTGTTGCTACTTACTGGTGTTTGTTGATTTTGGTTTAGATTTCTTTTGAGCGGGAGTAGGAGTAGTCGCTACTGGCATTTTCCACGCTAGTGGCATAGTGCTTAAAGTTATAAAATTCTACCTTTTTCTTTTCTCTCATCTAATAAAAATTCGGCAAAACTTCTGCCGCCTATCGAAAAATTCTTAATATCAATTTGTTTCTTGTCGGCATATATTCGTCGGAGTGGCCGCACAGATCTCGTATTTGCGTTGGGGACACCGTCGCCCCAGAGCAGGAGGGAGAGGGAGGCAGCGTGGTGCGTGCTCATGCGACGCGCGTGAGGCACGGCGCGGGCGTGCAGCTGAGCAGAGAAGCGCCTTCGACATGGTGCGGAGATGCCGCGGTGGGGGAAGGGGGTGCAGTGGGAGGAATGAGCAGTTGCGGAAAATTAGTGGAAGATGGCGTCCATCCGTCGGGACAACTTATGCATGTCATT
Source organism: Eremochloa ophiuroides (assembly GCA_038502445.1). Classification (NCBI taxonomy): domain Eukaryota; kingdom Viridiplantae; phylum Streptophyta; class Magnoliopsida; order Poales; family Poaceae; genus Eremochloa; species Eremochloa ophiuroides. The sequence goes on along the minus strand of JAHLJS010000006.1, from coordinate 31,432,968 downwards.
AACGTTGATCGAATAAAAGGGTTCAATTTGGAAACTGTGAAACATGCGACTGAATTTTATTTAACAGTGGAACATGATATTGAATTTTATTTGTAAGTGGAAATGAGACACTTGGGCCACCAAGACCAGACTCGATCACTACGGAATGTTGCCGCTGGCATACCCAAAATCCGGCGGCATGCCGGCCATCACCTTCTGTACGGACGGCCTCCCCAGCAGCGCATCCCACCACGCCTTGACGTGCGGGAACGCGTTCACCACGCCGGCGTACTCCGTGGCCATGAAGTAGCGCATGAAACCGAAGTGGCAGAGGTCGGCGGCAGTGATGTCGTCCCCCGCTAGGTACTTGCAGACTGACAGCCTCGCCTCATACACCGGCAGCAGCTTCCTCAGCTTCTCGAGGTTCTCGTCGATGACGGCCTGGTCGCGCTCAGGCTTGACGAACTGGCTGATGATGCAGTTCCGGATGATGGGCAACAGCGTCGGCTCGATGTTGTTGGATTCCACCTCCATCCATACGTCCACCATTGCTGATCCCTCCAGGTCGCCTTCCTTCACAAGCTCCGGCTTGTACTTGCGAAGAACATACCTTGCAATGGCGCGTGATTCTGGAATTATATATGAGAAAAATGCGATTAGAAATGCGATACAAGTGAAAATTAAAAGGAGAATTAGCAACAGGTCAAGATAGCTTTATTACGGTAGAGCGTCAGATCACCATCCTCCAGAACTGGGATTTCACCGAACGGCTGAAGAACAGCAAACAGTTACTGCCAGCTGACCAAGCAAAATACTACTGTTCCCGAATTCAAATGGATGCGTACGTTTCTGGCAAGGTGCTCTGGGCGGCGGTGGTCGCCGCGCCACCTGCTCATGGGGACGATCTCGTAGTCCACGCCGGCCTCCTCGAGGCACACCAGAGCGCGCGCCATCCACGGAGACACGGCCCACCCATACACCTTCATTGGCGCCATTGCTGTGGTCGGATCGATCTTTGAGATGATTTGCCTTGTGTGCGTGCAGATGCATATGGATTTATACAGTTAATTTGGTCTGGACTACTCTTTCTTTGGTTGTTAACTATTGCAATGGTGGATTAGTAAATTGGTGGCGGCTTTGTGTCGTCAGTCTGTTATTAGAATAGAACAGAGCTAGGCTGATTTTCGTCATGTGCCTTTAGTTATTTTATTATTTCCATCATGTGCTTTTAGTTATTTTATTATTAACTACAGTAACCTTAGTGGGGCGGCAAACTCCGGTGTAGGTGCCATCTGTATCGTCGTCATTGCTTACGCTCGCCGCGGAGCGCGGATGTCAGTCTCGCTCTTGCAAGCGAAGGCTAGGAGCCAAAATCCCAAATAGACTTGTATTGGTTAAGTTCATACAGGTTTTGGTGGCATCCTGACTGACGATTGCGTATTCTTTTCTTAAAAAAATAGCGATACGACGTTTCATATATACTCAAAAAGACCAACATGTTAGAGTTGTTGGAGGTCTGCAAAATTCAACCTCTGATGTCGTCTTTTACTGAAAACGGGACTTATATGAGAGCAGTTTAAATAAACAAAAAAGAAAACAAAGAGAGGAAGGAAAAATTCTACCAAGCATTATGCAGTGATTCTATATCAATGAAAAATATTTCTTGTTTGCTCGCGGGATCACCCTAGCGAACTCAGTCCTGAAAGTTTACATGCAGTCTGCATTGTGCAAGTGATGGCAGAAGACCCTGAAAATGAGATTATTTCTAGTTGTCCAAATGCTCCAGCAAAGTAAGATAATAATCTACATGGAGAATGGTACATATAAATATGTAACTGCAATTTGAAGGCAGCCAGAATAGCAATAAGGATGAACTATGTTGACTGGAACATGCAAATGTAGAAGTCCCCAGCATGCCTGTGCAAAAGAACAGTCTAGCAAAAGATATTCCAGTCTTCTGTGGAACTTGTGCATAGAACAGTCATATGATTGCAGCGTCATGGTTCAACGTATCGAGACAATCCTTGTGCTAAGTCTGTATTTTATAAGAGAAGCCAAAAGAAGACCTTACGTTTATGTTGATAGGCACATTTTCAAACCCAATTAAGCAATGAGTGCATATCCGAATGATCAATTAGCAGCTTATACACTTTGTTGCCTGAAAACTGTGTGATCCCCAAATATAGGTCCACAACATCAAGTCCACCAGTCATGATCAGGTGAAGACTGAAAGGTTCCTATACAATATTCCAGAGCATTGAGCTGCTGGTAAACAACAGTTGAGATGGGAAGATGAAATACATGTAGGAAACTAGGCTAGCTGCTCCTAAACCTGGAATGAGATGGCTGTGCTTTGTGTAGCAAAACTTTGGTACCTGCTGCCCCCAAGAAATTGCAGGTTCGAACATACTGTATATAGATTGCTACTAATCCTTTGTAGAAATCTAAAATCTTCAATAAATCTCTCCACCATAGGCAGTCCAACAAATGGCTCGGCAGTTTGTCAAAACGACTATATTTTTCCCAAACAAGGTTTACCTGGCTATGTTCTCCCTATCGAAGAACCTGTGCCAATGCTTTAAGAGTAGAGGTTCATTTTGGGTCTTCAGTTTTAGGACGCCTAGGCCCCCTTCTCACTTAGGTACACCGTACACATACCAACTTCCATGCTACTTGGTGGCTTAGAATTTATATCAGCTTCTCTCCAAAGATAGTGCTTTCAAACTTTATCTATTTAATGATTGTCTTCGGCAACCAAAACGTGCAGCCTACGGAGCAACCAAACTGCGCTAAGTGCCAATTGGTTTGCCGACTGTTAAATATCAGACACTCGGCAGCAAACGGCGCTCGGCAAAGGATGTTTCACCGAGCGTCTGGCTCTCGGTAAAGAACAACACTCGGCAAAGGATCCTTCGCCAAGTGTCAGGCTCTTAGCAAAATTTGACTCTCACCAAAGCTAAGGCACCCTCAGGCAACGGCCATCATCCGGCGTCAGTCTTTCCTCGGTGTCCGGCATTAGGCATTGTCGAGTGCCATTCTCTAGCACACGACAAAGTTTCTCTATTTTTTAACTTTTGTCCTCCAAATTTTTTGTGCAGCCCTTCTAATAACGGAGTTTTGTGATTCAAAAAATGATATTCATATTCCTGAGCGTAAGTTCAAATTTGCATTATTCAGAAAAATCAATTAAATTAAATAAATTAACTAAAAGTAGAGGAAAAGCACAAAAAAAGCACCACATTTTAACATGGATTACTTGATATTGTAGAAGGGCTGCACAAAAAATTTAGAAGACAAAAGTAAAAAAAAAAAAGAATACTTTGCCATGTGCATAGGGTAGGTACTCGGCAAAGAGGCTCTTTGCCGAGTGCCACAAATAGGACTCTCGGCAAAGATATTTTTATTTTTTAATTCCACTCATTGCCGAGTGCCTGCCCTCTGGGCACTCGGCAAATGGTTTCCAGATTTTTTGTTTAAAAAACTTCGGCAAAGGAATTACAAAATAAAATAAAAGAACTCTTTGCCGAGTGCCTTCGATCTGACACTCGGTAAAGAGATGCTTTGCCAAGTGCCGGATCGGGTGCACTCGACATAGAGGGTGGTTAAAAAATAAAAACACTACACGTTCTTTTTCTCTCCATCTCTCTTACTCTCACTCCCTTTCCTGTTTCGTGCACAGCTGCCGCCGTCGCTTGCCATGCCCCTTCACCGCCGCCGCAGGCCGCAACCCTACCCCGCCTTCCTGCATTCGCGCGCCGCCTCCTGCCCGTGCCCACCAGCACACGTGCCGCCACCTTCCGGCGCCCCTATGTCGGCCACACCGCCCCGCTGCACCCCCACTATGGCTTGAAGTAGAGGAGGAGTGTTGACAGTTACTAACGCTATCACATGAGTGTAGCCAAATCTATCCTTTAGCGGTGGTAATAATACTTCTCAACGTAATCACCGGAGTTGTCAATCCCTATGCTCAAAGTATATGGTTGTTGACACTTCTAACGTCGTTACCAGGAATAAAGTTGTCCCTAGCAACTGCGCCAAAAATGCTTATGGATATGGCTCTATAGGATAGGTGATAGGATTCTACAAGTGCACAGAACTATCGTGTAGCACTTTACCTGGGAGTAGCAGGTGTCGAATTTATATTTTCCTAAAGGAAGGCAGCGTTTGTGATTCTTAGAATTTGATAGTGAAGGATCTACGTATGGATAAATGGGGTAACAACCTTAGTGAGGATAAATCAATGAGGGATAACTAAGGTGGAAACACACTAGGATAGCTCTAAATAGCTCAGGAGTTTACGGGAGAACTCTAACTCAGTAAAAAATCAATTGTTCGCTATACCAAAGAGTTTGCTATACCAGGAAAGTGCAAAGTCCTAAACTCGCCAGGGTTCGACTGATTAGGCACCGTACACCTACAAGTTCTAAGCCTTTAACCTATGCCGAACGTGGTGGAATCCAGAGATTCTAGGGCTGTCACCGCCTAGAACCTACCACTACTATCCGTGGGCCTAGCCACACTCAAGGGTAAGATATAGCTTAAGCACCGCGCTTAATCTATAAAACTTACTACTCTAACTCTGGCTAAAGAATTAGAGCACTCTAACCAAGCAATGCGACAAGTATGAAGCTGTTTAAAGTACAACAATAAATAAATGAAGCAGGGGAGCTTTATTACCGATAAGAGTGAAGAACACCACAAAGGAGGTTGCCGACAAGCCCGGCTCCTCCGCAGACTTCCTCCTTCTCCCGACTTCTCTCTCACTACTCTACTCTTCTCAAGCTAGCACTATTCCTAAGAGCAGAGCTTCGCTAGAGAGAGAGAGAGAGCAGGAACTACATTGGACTAATGAATGAGCTGAATCTCTAGTGGTTCTCCCTTACAAGTGAGGCAAGGGGTCCTATTTATAGTGTAGGGGAGCTCCAAGGGTACTTGTAGGAACTTTGGAGGTCGGTGGCCCGAAATGGTAGGGCGGGCGCCCCCTTGGATGCATCGCCTTGCATCCTACGGCCCTCATTCCTCCTCAAAGGCGGTTGCAAGGTCGGTTGATGCCCTATTTTGGCGGTTTGCAACCCTCGAGAGGATGACATGTGGGTCCATCCATCCTTGTCACATCACTTGATCACCGTTGGATGAAAACCGACTTTGCTAGATGGCTTGGATGACTCCTGGGAACCTTCATATGGATTGTGAACGTGGCAGGCAGTTTGGACAGGGCGGGCGCCCTGTTGATAGGGCTTCCAGATCTAAGTGACACGATTCTGAGCCGTTGATGTTGAATCAACATGCCATAGGTCATTTGGGAGGATGCCACACGGATCCGTGACATGGCAAGTGTCATTTGGCACAAATGACAGGGCGGGCACCCTATGTGTAGGGCGGGCGCCCCCTCTGGCTCCCATGTGGCAGCTGAGGTGCCAACCTATTTTGGTTTGCTTTGTTTTGGCCTGTTTTCACCAATTTTCGTGCATACACGATTTTTCTCCAAGCACATGTGAAACTCGGTGAGTTTCAAAGTGAGTTCTTTGCATTTCATGTGGTTTTACCTTGATTATGGGTGAAATATTGATGGTAAAACAGGGTGTTAGCGAACGTCAACAAGGAGGAGGATGGGGGAGAAGTGAAGGAGGAGCAGGAAGGAGAAGACGAGGAGGACTCTCAGTCGTCCATCTCAATGCCCCATCCCCGGCTATCCCCGATGCCTCCATCGTCGCCTCCCTACGACGCCCAAGTATGCCCTTCCAAACATTCCCTTCGAAGAAGTAGTGGTAGTGGGGTAGTGGCAGTGGCGAAGGTTGGTAGTAGTAGTGTAGTAGTAGTTGTTAGTAGTAGTGTAGTGGTTGTTAGAAGTAGTGTAGTAGTAGTTGTTATCACCGAGTAGTTGGATATATGTGGTTGTCAGCTATCGTTCCATTGATATGTATGTGGTTGTCGGCCTTCATGCCATTGGTTTTTGCAGGTTTTGGAAGCCTCACCGTGCGAATAATCCTCACCTATTAGGTAGTATGAATGTCATGTAGATGCGAATAATGGTTATATTACTCGCCGATATATATATGGTAGAGGATGGATGACCGTGAGTGGATGTACACGGGCCACTCAAGTCGGGGTCAGCTCACAGGGAATGGATCAACGAGACCGACACTTTCTTGAACCAAGCATATTTTGGAAGGTAGCTAAAGGTGCGAGTGTCATGTGGTGTCCTTGCCGTAGATGCGGAAATAGGAAAAGACGAACAAACAAAGTGATGGGGGAACATCTTTGCAAGCATGGATTTATGCCAAAACTACACCCGGTGGGTGTACCATGGTGAAGTCGATCGTGTCACAGAGAACGTGGTGAGACCACGCGTCAAGGATTATGATGGTGATGCTGGGCTAGCAGACATGTTAGATGACTTTCATGAAGCATAGTTCACTGAACCACGTACGCAGGAGGAGCCAAAGGCAACTACAAAGGCATTCTATGACAAGATGTCTTCGGTATAGAAGACCCTACATGAGAAGACAATGGTTTCTCAATTGGACGCCATTGGACCCATATTGGCGTCTAAGTCCTAGTATTGCCTGAGTCGAGATGTTGTTGATGGTATGTTGGCAGTCATTGGGAGCCTACTTTCGAAGGGTAACATTTACCGAAGAGCATGTATATGTCTCAGAAACTCCTTGGTGCACTTAAGATTCCATATGAGGCCATACATGCTTATCCAAAGTGGTGCGTCCTATTTAGGAAAGACCAAGCGAATACATAGTACTGTCCAAAGTGTAAATCCCCTAGGTATGTGGAGGTAGACTCTGATGATGGGGAGAAGAGATAGCTTAATATCCCTGTGAAAATCCTATTGAAAGACCATGTTTGGTTTTGGGTAATTGATGAAACCTAGTTTGCTAATGTTTGCTCTAAGTGTTTCATGAGATTAATTAGCAAACAACAAGGTGAAGCAAAGGACCGGGTCGGTGAAGGCCACAAGTGAAGGGCATTGACGGCGTCCATGCAAATGGTGTAACCCATCAACAAGAGGAGAAAGCCCTATTGACGGCATCCATGCAAATGGTATAAGTCCATCATCAAATGGAGTCCACAAGCTTCATCAAGTGATGAGATAGAAGATGGTGAAAAGTTTGGAGCTCAAGGCAAAGGTATAACCAATAGGAGCTCTTTTGCTTTTGGTGATCAAGATTCTGTAGAGAGAGTGATCACATTTAGGATAGATAGCCGTACTATCAAGAGGGGAGAAATCGTTTGTGAACTGCGGTTATCAAAGTGCCACTAGGTGTTCATATTCATTGCATATGCATGTAGATGCTAGTGACACTAACAACACCCGTTGAAAACTCTTTGGAAAATGCTAACACACGTGCACTAAAGTGAGAGACACTTTGGAGTGTTAGCGCCTTTGGAAATGGGGTGATGTTTGAGTGGTAGAGAGGAGTTTGGGTCCTCTCTTCCTCCTACCAAGCTTGCGAGGCAGGATTCAGCGCTTTTCGGTGATTTCACAGTATAGAAAAGTGCACCAAAAACTTGTCGAAGTTGTCCAGTGGCTAACTCTTTGAAAAGGTGCAAAAACGTGTGCACCGGACGCTGGGAGCGTCCAGTGGGGAAGCACCAGACGCGTCCGGTGTGAACCCTATGCTCTCGGGTTGGTTCGGTGAAGTTTTCACCGGACGCGCGAATTTCTTCACCGGACGTGCTGGGAACACTGTTCCAGTGTCCGGTGCCTCTAACGTGGCGAGCAGCAATTGACCGTTGGCGCAGCGGATGCCGAGGAGCGTCTGGTGACCCTGCACCGGACGCGTCCGGTGAGCAAATGTGCTCTATGGAACCTCTCTGGAACCAAACCGGACGCTGGTGTCGGAGCATCCGGTGTGACGGCCCCGCGTCCGGTGTGAGCGCGCGCAGCGGGCGAATTGAAACGGCTAGTACACGTGTCGCTGGGCGATACACCGGATGCAGCACCGGACGCGTCCGGTGTGAACTAAAGGAGCTATAAGTAGTGGAGTGGCCGAACGCGTCGCAGTGAGTAACGATTGAATCTTTGAGTGGGGGCTATAAGTAGTGGAGTGGCCGGCTTGTGCTCTAACTCTTGGACATTTTCATTGACATAGCAAGCTAGTGAGCCTCTCCACTCCTCTCTCACACATTCCACTTGATTGAGATCATCGTTTGGTGAGATTGGAGAGCATCAAGTGCATTGCATGTTTGTGATCATCTAGAGGCACTTGGTGGTTGTCTTTTGCAGCGGGCTCTCTTGTTACTCTTGGAGTTTGCCGACTCTTAAACGGCTTGGAGCTGCGAGGATTGTTGAGGGGAGTTGGTGATTGTCTCCGCCTCCGATCGGTGAAGTGTAAGGGGTTCTTGAGCCTTTCCCGCGGGAGATCGCAAAAAGGCTACTCTACTGGATTGCTCGTAGCTTGGTGGATCCCCATCTTGTGTTGGTTGTGCGGCACCCTTGAGAAGGGTTTGGCGTGTTATGCCAATTAGCACGTGAACCGCCAAGTGGGTGTATCGCTACAACGAGGAGTAGCTTGCTGGCAAGCAAGTGAACCTCGGTAAAAAATCTTGTGTCAACTCTCTGTACCGAGGATTTATATTGTGATTGATTGATTGGATTATCATCTCTATGCCGGCGGTATAAAAATCACCTCTCTACCCCCTTTACATTTGAGCTTGCTCTCCTAGGAATAGAGTAAAGTAGTGACTTAGCCTCTTGTGTGTGATTTACTAGAGACAATAGCTTAGAACGGTTAGGTGGCTTGCATTTTTAGTAGGCTAGCGCAAAACTCGCTTCGCCGTTTAATTTTCTAACCACTTTGTTTTGAGTGTTGTTTGTAGAATTTTTATAGGCTATTCACCCCCTCTAGCCATTTAGGACCTTTCAAGTGGTATCAAAGCCAAGGCACTATTGATTTGAGGCTTAACATCCTACGGTGTAAAAATGGCTCAACTCAACATTCACATCAATAACACCAATAAGCCACCCCAATTTGATGGCACAAATTATGCATATTGGAAGAGCAGGATGACCTCACACATCAAGTCAATCAATAGAGAGGTTTGAAAGGTTGTAGAGACCAAGATTGAGATTGCCAATGCGGCCAATCCCACAACCGTCAAAGAAAGATTGCTTCAACTCAATGATATTCTGGTTTGTGCTATTCATGAGGCTATAGATGAGAAGGTGTTCGAGCAAGTCAAGAATATTGAGAGTGCTCATGAAGCTTGGAAGAAGCTTGAGGAATCATATGAGGGCACCAAGGGTGTGAAGACCGCAAGAGCTTATATCTTGAAGGACAAGTTTGCTAGCTTTAAGATGAAGGATGATGAAAGTGTGCCGGATATGTTTCATAGATTGCAAGTCATTGTGAATGATCTCAAGGCAGTGGATGAGGAAGTGAAAGATAGTGACTTCTCCATGAAGTTCTTGAAGAGATTGCCCAAGAGGTTTGCCACATTGATCACGGTTTTGGTGAAGACTACCTTGAGTGAGTTGACACCAAACCAAGTGCTAGCGGAGGTGATGACCAATGATGCTTACAGAGATGATGATGATAAGGAGGAGTTGGTAAACAAGAAGAAGAAGAAAGAGAAGGATGAGGACTCCAAGGATGAGAAGAAGAAGAGTGTGGCATTCAAAGCCACATCATCATCAAAGGGCAAGGGCAAAGCCAAAGTTGAATCAAGTGAAGATCCATCAGGCACAAGTGAAAATGATGAGGAGATGGCCCTTCTAGTGAGAAGATTTGGCAAATTCATGAAGAAGAAGGGCTTCCGGGCAAGAAGAAAGAAGAATTCAAGAAAGTTTGATGGGCCAAGAAGATGCTTCAATTGTGGAAGCAAAGATCACTTGGTGGCCGATTGTCTAAACTCAAGTGATGATAAGCACAAGGGCAAGAAGAAGCACAAGAATGAGAAGAAGGAGAAGAAAGAAAAGAAAGAGTCATCATATAAGAAGAAGAAGAACTACTCTCATGTGGTGACATGGGATAGTGATGCATCTTCAAGTGATGAAGATAGTGATGATGAGAAGAAAAGTGTTATGACATCTACTAACGTCGCCAAATATAACTATATAACTTTTAATGCGAGAGGCGAGATTAGAAGATGAATGGTAATTAATTAACTTGTCATTAGCAACTAGGCACTTTTATATTACCAACATTCTTATGAAAGAACTAGGTTGTCATCCCTAATTAATAATGCTAAGAATAAATAAAGGTTTTATATATTAATCTATGTGACTAGGCAGAAATAAATATAAAATAAGATCAGTTCTGCAAGCGGACAGATAATTATACCATTGTAGCATTTTACCTAGAGAGTTCTACCAGGTTGTCGATTTATATTTATACCACTGGGAAGGACTAGGATAAACTTTAATCTGTTATATTGATAATGATGGTATACAATGGATAAGTGACATTACCGATATCATTTACTCTACTCATAACAGGTAGAGGTCACAAAATAAATAAAGATAAAGGTGATAAATATGATCAAGCATCATAAATAAAAGATAATCATCAGAGCACTCTCTAGTCATAGTAATAGCTAGCCAATGGATAAACTAAGGAATTAATATCAAAGGTAATTATATAACTACATCAATGAATAGCTCTAACTAGTGCAATTACATCTAGCAATCAATGTTAGACTAATCCTATATCATAATCACATGCAAAGGGCATCATCTGGGAAGGATGTGAAACAGAGTCATCATCTAACTTCGCGACCGTGCCTGCTGGCCTACATACGGGGGTGGACTACAGAGGACTCAACGCAGCTGTCACCTACGCGATCTACCACACGACCCGGCACATCAGGGTGCACTCGCAGATAAACAAAATACCTAGACACCACGTCTACATACTGTTCATCATCTATCCATCGTCCGCATGAATAAATGCTATACGAGCAATTACATGAATTCAATAAGATCAAACCAACTATACCAGACATATAATCAAAGTAGACAAAGACTATTGTAATCAAGAACTTATGAACTATTAAGAACAATGTTCCCTAATCATAATGAAGAATATAATAATAGAGAAAGAACTAGAATTATACCGAACTCCGCGCTCTAGACAGACGCCGGGGCACCAGATCCGCCGAAGAACTAGAACTCCTCTACTTCTAATCTAACTAGACTAGAACTATGAACTAGGAGGCTTTTGATGAACTAGGAGGCTCTTGATGGCTTGAGGACTTGAAGCCTTGAATGAATGATGGGTTGATGCCTCCAGGGGGTCTGCCCCTCTATTTATAGCCCGGTGGGATGCACGTGCGCCGTAGGATCAAACTGACTTGAATTAAGGGCCCAGATGACTCCACAAAGGTGGCGGAAGAAGACTCTAGAGGGTGGGCCAAAACCCTAGAGGGGTGGCGCCGGCCGGCCCCACCTGGTGGGGTTTCGGGCCCCGGTGCTTCGGGTGTGTTCTAGACTCTTCCAGTGTCTTCGTGATGATGTTTCCTTAGCGGTTAAGTTTCGTGGTAATTATGCTCTTTAACCCTTCTTTCATGCTTTTTTGGAATAGCCCTGGAAAATACAGAACATGCAGAACTCGTGGAAACTGTCAGTCTAGACTAGTGTGTATTCATGTATCCTTTGGTGTCTAAAGTTTTAATAAAAGTTGATGTTATCCACCGTCAACAAAAGGCAAGAAGAAGGCTCATGCAAGCATTGCCATTCATGACAAGCCTTCCATCTTCGATACTCCTTCTTGCTTCATGGCCAAAGGCTCAAAGGTATCTTCCGATAGGGAATTTAGTGATGATGATAGTGATGATGACCTAACAAAAGAAGAATTGATTGACATGCTTGATGATGCTCGTATTCATTTTGACTCACTTAGAAAGGAATGCAAGGGGTTACGTAAGGATAAGCTATCCCTTGAGCAACAACTTGAGGAGTTTAGGGCATCTTATGAGAGTCTAAAGGAAGACTATAAGAAGCTTGAAAAGTCTCACACCAAGCTTGATGAAGCTCATTCCTCACTAGTGACTCAAAATGAGGACTTGCAAAGTCAAATTAAAAAGAAGGAGACTAAAACTTGCAACATAGGTGTGACTTGTGATATATCTTGTGAACCTATTGTTGTTGCTACCACTAACCCTTCTTGTAGCACTTTCACTACTACCTCACCTACTAGTGACCTCTCACTAGTAGATGCGAACAAGAACCTAAAAGAGGAGGTTAAAAAGCTCAATCACTCCTTAGCCAAGGCTTATGGTGGTGAGGACCGCTTGCTTATGTGCTTGGGTAGCCAAAGAGCATCTCTCCATAAAAAGGGATTGGGCTATACCCCCAAGAAAGGCAAGACCGTCTTTGCTCCTCACAAGACTTGTTTTGTGAAGAGAAATGACCGGTATTGCACAAAATGCAAGCAAGTTGGTCATTTAGAGCAAGATTGCAAAAGCAAGAAATCCAACACTCATGTGTCCTCAATTAAATTTGATTCTTGCTACATTCTCACTAAGGGCTCAAATGGTGTGAAGGCTAAGTTTATTGGTACATCCATGTTGGGTCCAGAGAAGAAGACCATTTGGGTTCCAAAAAGCTTAGCCACTAACCTCTAAGGACCGAAGCAACATTGGGTACCTAAAAAGAATTGATCTCTTTTTTAGGTCAATTACAAGGCCGGAGGAAGGCATTGGGTGCTTGATAGTGGATGCACACAACATATGACTGGGGATTCTATTATGTTTGGTTCTCTCAACACAAGTGCAAATAGTAGCTATGATGCAATATCATTTGGTGATAACAAGAAAGGGAAAGTGAAAGGACTTGGTAAGATTGCAATATCCAATGACATGTCCATTTCAAATGTGTTGCTAGTTGAAAGTTTGAACTTCAATTTGCTCTCGGTTGCACAACTTTGTGATCTCGGTTTCAAGTGCATATTTGGGGTTGATGATGTTGAAATTGTTAGTGTTGATGGCTCGAATTTGATATTCAAAGGCTTTAGATATGACAACCTATATCTTGTAGATTTTAATGCTAGTGAAACTCAATTATCAACATGTTTGATCTCAAAGTCAAGTTTGTGTTGGTTATGGCATAGAAGTCTTGGTCATGTTGGAATGAAACAATTGAACAAACTAGTGAAGCATGATCTAGTTTGAGGCTTGAAAGATGTCACATTTGAGAAAGATAAGCTTTGTAGCTCATGTCAAGCCGAGAAACAAGTTGGAAATACACATCCTAAGAAGAGCATGATGAGTACTGGTAAAGCATTTGAGTTCTTGCATATGGACTTGTTTGGACCAACCATATATGCTAGCATTGGTGGAAAGAAGTATGGATTTGTGATTGTGGATGATTACACTAGACACACATGGGTATTCTTTCTAGTTGACAAGAGTGAAGTTTATGATCTATTCAACGCTTTTGTCAACAGAAGCCAAAATGAGTTTGAAACAACCATCAAGAAAGCTAGAAGTGACAATGGCAGTGAATTCAAGAACACTATGATTGATAAGTTGTGTGATGAGTATGGCATTGGACATCAATTCTCACCCAAGTACACACCACAATCAAATGGCATTGTTGAAAGGAAGAATAGAACTTTGATTGATATGGCAAGATCAATGGTAAGTGAATACAATGTTAGTCATTCCTTTTGGGCCGAGGCTATCAACACCGTTTGCTACTACATCAACCGGTTATATTGTCATGGTATGCTTGCAAACACTCCATATGAGCTATTAAATGGTAGAAAGCCCAACATTGCATATTTTCGGGTTTTCGGTTGCAAATGCTATATTCTCAAGAAAGGCACAAGATTTAGCAAGTTTGAGAAGAAATGTGATGAAGGTTTCTTACTTGGCTATTCAACCACAAGCAAGGCATATAGAGTTTGGAATTTGGCTAGTGGTACTCTTGAGGAGGTGCATGATGTTGAATTTGATAAAACCCAAGGCTCCCAAGATGAAGTTAAAAATCTTAATGATGTGAGACACAATGACTTGGCAAATGCAATGAAAGATATGGATATTGGTGATATTAGGCCGAGGCAAGTCAACGGCGATGAAGATGATGGTGCTATCCATACAAGTGTGCAAGTTGATAATGAAGCAAGTGCAAGTGACTCACAAGATCAATCTCATGTGCAAGATCAACAAGCTACATCTCAATCCAATGATCAAGTTCATATTCTCCAACCGGTCTCTATTGCAAGGGATCATCCTTTGGATTAAATCATTGGTGAAATTCAAAGTGGAGTTCAAACAAGAGCAAGGCTAGCTCAAATTTATGAGCATTTCTCATTTGTATCATCCATAGAGCCAACCAAAATTGAGGAAGCATTACAAGATGTTGATTGGGTTAATGCCATGCATGAAGAGCTCAACAATTTCATAAGAAATCAAGTTTGGGAACTAGTGGAAAGACCAAAGAAACACAATGTAATTGGAACCAAATGGGTCTTTAGAAACAAGAAGATCAAGATGGCATTGTGATAAGGAATAAGGATATATTGGTTGCACAAGGTTACACTCAAGTAGAAGGGCTTCATTTTGGAGAAACCTATGCACCGGTTGCTAGATTGGAAGCAATTAGAATCTTGTTAGCCTATGCTTGTGTCCACAACATCAAGTTGTATCAAATGGATGTCAAGAGTGCATTTCTCAATGATTACATAAATGAGTTGGTATTTATTGAACAACCTCATGGATATGAAGATGTGAAGAAACCCAATCATGTGTACAAGCTAAAGAAGGCATTGTATGATTTGAAATAAGCACCTAGAGCATAGTATGAGAGATTGAGAGATTTCTTACTCTCTAAAGGGTTCAAAATGGGAAAGGTAGATACAACACTCTTCACTAAGAAGCTTGGAAATGATTTGTTTGTCTTGTAAATATATGTGGATGATATCATATTTGGGTCAACAAATCAAGATTTTTGTGAAGAATTTGGCAATATGATGGCAAGTGAGTTTGAAATGTCCATGATTGGTGAGCTTAGCTACTTCCTTGGTCTTCAAGTCAAGCAAATGAAGAGTGCTACATTTGTAAGTCAAGGCAAGTACATAAGGGACATGGTGAAGAAATTTGGATTGGAATTTGCAAAACCAATTAGTACACCAATGGGAACAAATGGTCACTTGGACTTGGATGATAGTGGCAATATGGTGGATCAAAAGCTATATAGATTAATGATTGGAAGTCTCCTTTATGTGACCGCATCTCGACCAGATGTCATGTTTAGTGTGTGCATGTGTGCAAGATTCCAAGCCTCACCAAGAGAAAGTCATTTGAAAGCCGCAAAGAGAAAATTGAGGTATTTGAAGGGCACATAAGATGTTGGGTTGTGGTATCCTAAGGAGTCCAACTTTGAGCTTATTGGATATTCGGACTCCGACTATGCCGGTTGCAAGGTGGATAGAAAGAACACTAGTGGAACTTGTCAATTGCTTGGAAGGTCACTTGTATCTTGGTCATCAAAGAAGCAAAATAGTGTTGCTCTCTCAACAGCCCAAATGGAGTACATTAGTGCCGGTAGTTGTTGTGCACAATTCCTTTGGATGAAGGCCACTTTGAATAACTTTGGATTGAAATACAAGAAAGTGCCTTTGCTATGTGACAATGAGAGTGCTATCAAGCTAACCAACAACCCCGTGCAACATTCAAGAACAAAGCACATTGATATAAGGCATCATTGCATTAGAGATCACCAAATCAAAGGGGACATTACAATTAAAAGTGTTGGCACCGAAGATCAATTAGCGGATATCTTTACCAAGCCACTTGATGAGTCAAGATTTTGCAAGTTGAGAAGTGAGCTAAACATACTAGACTACTCCAACATGAAGTGAAAAGCATCCCACATTATATGACATGCCTCTTCTTCGACTAAAGCAACGTAAAATTGTGTGACATGACATTCATACATTGATAAGGACTTGTGTAGTGCATATAGACATGAAATGCATCATATAGGCTCATTCATGCAAAATAAATGTTTTTAATGTATGTATGGTACCACTATTGCTTTATGTGCTTGGATGACCTAGTGGTAGCATATGACATATTGATGGGCTTGCAAACCTAGTGTTGAATTTAAAACATGTGCTCATGATGTGTAACTTAACATGGTCAAGATAATCCTACTAGTGAGGTGTGAAGAAACTTGTCCTTGGATCAAACTTAGTTACATACTCTAGGCAAGTGATCTAGATTGAACCAAAGTGAAAATGAACTAAATCCCATAAAATTGACTTGATACTCCCATAATTTGCACCATTTTTGGTGATTGTTGACAAAGGGGGAGAAGAAAGTCACAAAGATAAGAAAGGAAAGGGGTCAATTAAAATTTTAGAAGCACACAAGTAGGGGGAGCAAGCTCATGAATAAGTTGTTGCATTTGTGTGTGCATTAACATATGAATTGTTGCATTGTCAAACTTCAATTCCTATACATGCTTAATTGGTGTATTGCTTAGAAATATGATTTGAATGGTGATTGACAAACTAGCATGCATAGGACTTACTTGTCATACAAAGTACCTCTCTTGCTTAAATATTCATCTCACGAGATATTTTGAGTTTGTGATGCATGACTAGTGAACAATGGTGCTAAGGATGGTATATTTCTGCAACTCCGATGGTATCACGCTTCAAAGGTCCATTCTATATACCTTAGCATCATTTGGTAGTGGTAGCTCACCCACATTTTAAAATCCATGCATATGTGAAAAATTGAACCAAACACAAGGAATCACATATGTAGGGGGAACTAATACTACCAAAGTGCAAACTTGGATTTATTTCATATCTTTGTGAAGGTTGTCATCAATTACCAAAAAGGGGGAGATTGAAAACCCATGTTTGGTTTTGGGTAATTGACGAAACCTAGTTTGGTAATGTTTGCTCTAAGTGTTTCATGAGATTAATTAGCAAACAACAAGGTGAAGCAAAGGACTGGGTCGGTGAAAGCCACAAGTAAAGGGCATTGACGACGTCCATGCAAATGGTGTAAGCCCATCAACAAGAGGAGAAAGCCCAATTGATGGCATCCATGCAAATGGTATAAGCCCATCATCAAATAGAGTCCACAAGCTTCACGGGGTGATGTTTGAGTGGTAGAGAGGGTTTGGGTCCTCTCTTCGGATGATTTTCGGTGATTTCACAGTATAGAAAAGTGCACCGAAAACTTGTCGAAGTTGTCCTGGTGGCTAACTCTTTGAAAAGGTGCAAAAACGTGTGCACCGGACACTACGAGCGTCCGGTGGGGTAGCACCGGACGCGTCCGGTGTGAACCCTGTGTTCTCCGGTCGGTTCGGTGAAGTTTTCACCGGACGCCGCGAATTTCTTCACCGGACGCGCTGGGAACACTGTTCCAGCGTCCGGTGCCTTTGACGTTGCGAGCAGCAGTTGACCATTGGCGCAGCGGACGCCGAGGAGCGTCCGGTGATCCTGCACTAGATGCGTCCAGTGAGCAAATGTGCTCTCTGGAACCTCTCTGGAACCGCACCGGACGCTGGCGTCGGAGCGTCTGGTGTGACGGCCCCGCGTCCGGTGTGAGTGCGCGTAGCGGGTGAATTCAAACGGCTAATACACATGTCGCTAGGCGATACACCGGACGCCGCACCGGACGCGTCCGGTGCTCCCGAAAACAGTGAGTAGCGGTTGAATCTTTGAGTGGGGGCTATAAGTAGTGGAGTGGCCGGCTTGTGCTCTAACTCTTGAACATTTTCATTGACATAGCAAGCTAGTGAGCCTCTCCACTCCTCTCTCACACATTCCACTTGATTGAGATCATCGTTTGGTGAGATTGGAGAGCATCAAGTGCATTGCATGTTTGTGATCATCTAGAGGCACTTGGTGATTGTCTTTCGCAGCGGGTTCTCTTGTTATTCTTGGAGTTTGCTGACTCCTAGACGGCTTGGAAGTTGCGAGGATCGTTGAGGGGAGTTGGTGATCGTCTCCGCCTCCGATCGGTGAAGTGTAAGGGGTTCTTGAGCCTTCCCCGCGGGAGATCGCAAAAGGCTACTCTAGTGGATTGCTCGTAGCTTGGTGGATCCCCATCTTGTGTTGGTTGTGCGGCACCCTTGAGAATGGTTTGGCGTGTGATGCCAATTAGCGCGTGAACCTACAAGTGGGCGTATCGCTACAATGAGGAGTAGCTTGCCAGCAAGCAAGTGAACCTCGGTAAAAAATCTTGTGTCAACTCTCTCTACCGAGGATTTATATTGTGATTGATTGATTGGATTATCATCTCTACGCCGACGATATAAAAATCACCTCTCTACCCTCTTTACATTTGAGCAATTACTTTTGTAGTAGCTTGCTTGTTTAGCTTGCTCTCCTAGGAATAGTGTAAAGTAGTGACTTAGCCTTTTGTGTGTAATTTACTAGAGACAATAGCTTAGAACGGTTAGGTGACTTGCATTTTTAGTAGGCTAGCGCAAAACTCGCTTCGCCGTTTAATTGTCTAACCACTTTGCTTTGAGTGTTGTTTGTAGAATTTTTATAGGTTATTCGCCCCCTGTAGCCATTTAGGACCTTTCACCTATGGTACCTTCCATTCATACCAAGAAGTTTGCTATACATGACTGAGGAGTTTGCGAAACAGATGACATGGCATAAAAATGAAAAATGATACAATCCTGACAAAGATGGTACATCCATCCGATGGTGAAGCATGGTCACACTTTGATTGCAAGCATCACGACAAAGCCAAAGAGGCTCATAATGTACGTGTTGCGTTGGCAACGGATGGGTTCAATCCTTGTAAACAGATGTCGGTCCCATACACTTGTTGGCCCATATTTGTTATCCCCCTCAATCTCCCCCGGCGTCCTCCTTCAATGACAGAATATATTCTTGTCATTGAAAATACCTAGACACCCGGGGAACAACACGGGTGTGTTCATGAAGCCTTTGTTTGATGAATTTATCATTGCTTGGGAGAAAGGGGTATGGATCTATGACCAAGATACAAAGACAAACTTCAAAATGTATGTTTGGTACCACTACTCTCTGCATGACTTCCTGGCATATGGGATATTCTGCGCTTGTTGTGTCCATGAGAAGTTCCCATCACTACAAGAAAGTTTAGGATCTATGATGACCTGTTGTCATCATAAATTCTGATATATTTGTCATAGTAGCTGTATTATGACGATTGCATGATGAAAGACTAGTCGTCAAAGATCATGCGTGGTAAATCTTGTTTACTGATGACTGCCTGTTTTTTCATCATAATTGTTAATGACGACCAATTAAATAGCCGTCATTAAATATCTTAAGGCCAAGCTAGGCCCATGTACTAAGCAGGCTATTATTGGGCCAAATATAATTGTGGGCCTCATTTATTACGTGACAAGCCTAATTATGAAATGAAATTGATGTCAATTACTGAGCCAAAATCTATCTTACAGCATGTACATTTAGTGGGCCATAAACATAAAATCCCAGTCATGAACCAGACCTATAAATTTTAACAACCCATTCATCATGTAAACAAAATAACCCATTTGGACAGCATCCCATTTTAGCATGGATTACAGAATCGGCTCATTTCACCATCCAACACATAATCAGACCATTTTCACATACATTACATAATCCGTACATTCATCAATCATAGCTCTTGTACATTCATTTGAACCATCCAGAACAAGTCACACATATAATCTGTACTTGCACTAATCACAGCACATCCCATTCATAAAATCCAAAATATGATTCCAAATCTCATCTCATCCACATAGACAAATATGGTCAAAATACCAGATAACAGATTTCCACGTAGCAAAAATTAATATGATCTTGAACCAGATCAGACAAGTCTCAAAATAATTTTGCTACCCATGTCTGTAGCATAATCTGAACTACATCAGCTAAGTCTCATACTAACAGCACTACCAATGTTTGTAGCATAAATTAATATGGTTTTAGCTAAGTTCCAAAATCAGAGGCCCAACCAGATGCATCTGCAAAGTCAGAATTAAAGGAATGGCCTTACTCCTTGCTGAACATGCGACGAAAGAAAGCATTTGTCTCGTCTCGTGCTTTCTTCAACTCGACTTGTGCCTTCTTTAACTGCTCTGTCTCTTCTAACAGCCTGTGCCTTTCATTTTCAGATTCCTCTACCTTCTTCTTCAAAGTCTCCATCTCATCTTCTTCTTTGTCTTGTTTCCCAGCTGCAACTTCTGCTTCAAGTTCTAAAACCCATGCATCATTAATGGCTTTGGAGCTTCTCTTGGGGGCTGCTAGCTGAAGGCTAATATTTTGAAAAAATTTTGATTTTGGCAACACTTGAGCAACAACTTCAGCAGGGGTCTTTGAAGCTTGGCCTTCTTCTACTGGTGCAGCCACGATCGATTCCATTTCAGCCTAAAATAGCAGCATATCAGTAAGATAGTTCTGAAATTAATTACTTAATTAATATATTTAAAACTAGCTCAAAGGTGATTATAACTGAAATTCATATCTAAGAGTCATAAGGAAGAAATATGTATTGTCGCGTAGATATCGGCAAAACCAAACATGAAAGTTCTAACCAACCAAAAATATTGTTCCCGAATAATTTGGAATGCTTATAAAAAGCACTACCACTTCTTAGTTGTCAACGTGAGTTAGTTTTGATGCTAACATGGCTGAAATACACAAAAGCTCTGAACTGTACACCACATATCAAAATCCTAACAGCAAACTTTAAAAGTTCATAACTCTTAAATCTATTGGCCTAAAATCATGAAATATTAGGACAAAGAAGATATGTAAATTATCTATATCTTTGGTATTATCAAGGGTCACATAAAAGGTCACATAGTGTCTATAAGTTGACAAGTGCTATTCATAGGATATCTGGACAGCAGGGACGTCATGCTGTGCAATCTTGCCAGATTAGCATAAACAAGCTGCTACTACACATGCAATGATTGATCATTGTTCCATAGCAGGAAGCATGTACAAGTTGCCAGTACATACGCACAAGAAGCTGCTTTGCTACACATGAAGAAGTTGTTGTTTTGTGTGTCACAAGCGACAACAGGAAGCAGGTACAAATCACA
This sequence comes from Eremochloa ophiuroides, assembly GCA_038502445.1. Taxonomy (NCBI): domain Eukaryota; kingdom Viridiplantae; phylum Streptophyta; class Magnoliopsida; order Poales; family Poaceae; genus Eremochloa; species Eremochloa ophiuroides. The sequence continues at coordinate 31,411,970 of JAHLJS010000006.1, read as the reverse complement.
GTACTCAACTAAAACCAGCAATCACTGTTTAGAGCATATATATATATATATATATATATATATATATATATATATATATATATATATAGTTCAAAATGGAACATGTACTTACAATAGCTTCCTTTGCAGACTCATTAAAACCAGTCTTGCTGCTGCAATAGAGCGCCTTGAAAAGATCTATCGCACTTGGTGGTTCATCTTTATATTTCTCTTGCTTCTAGAATTATTCAAACATTTTGTAGTTGCAAGAGTAAGAAAAATTGTTCAATGATGAGTGACTGTATACACAATGTTTCCATATCTTACCAAGGCATGGGTTGTTGCAATATAGCACCGAGATCAGGTCATCTGATGAAACCTTACTTTCTCACGGTTAATTGCATTCTTTGCACACTTGTCCTGTGAGGAACAACTTAGTAAGCAGGGAAGAATGGATATAGAGAGAGATAAAAATTAGATGGATTTGAACCAGATTTGCTAAGACACAAAAAAAATTGGAATACAATGGGCAGAAATAAATACAAAACATGTCACAAACAAATGCAAGAAAATAAATGGCTTCAAATGGCAATTGACCAATACATACCCTGTGCTCTAGGCTTGACCATATCTTCACCAGCTCTGTCCATTCATCATCACTCATACTTGTCAATGGTGATGTTGTTCTAACTTTGTCTGCTTGTACACCATTGAAGTAAAGTTTCTTCAAATTGTACCTCATTTGTCGTGCTCCAGACCTGAGCAAATCAGCACATGCCTCTTTGACTGGCTTGCTGCTAGTATCAATTGCAAGTTGATTCTAGTCAACAGCATGACAAGAGCACATGCATCACAAAATAGGAGTTAGAAGTATATAATGTGATAGAAAAAATTGCATAGGCGTAAACATATGAGATGATGCACACCCTACAAAAACTGAACATGTAGCATTTATCCACTTACAGAAATCTGGCCATGTATTCTTCAAAATAATTCTTGTTCTTTTCATCCTTGTACTCCTTCCAATGTGTAAAGATTAGGATATGTTGCCTCAATATAATCCCACCCTCTGATGCCAACTTTGCAGCTTGCATAGGCGGCTCAGGCCTTTTCTTCCCTTCAGCAATGACCAACGGAATCCTAGTGTTTAAGCCTCGGCTTATGCGATCCAAGTCCCTGCCCATGCTTTTTCCTTTATTCCATCAATCTACAGTGCGATTTGATTGACCTAGAAATAAATGACATTGTTATATAATCAGTGGAAACAATTTTAATATGCAAATGTGTAAACCATATTCTTGGAGAAAGGAGTATTCCTTATTCTTCTAGAGCAAGGATCTTTGTCACAACGGACACAAGCATAATAGCCTCTTGTGACTTGCCCTGACAGTGTGCTCAAAGCTGGATAATCATGAATGCACCATATAACTGCAGCATGTAGATCAAAAGATTTGCCAGTCAACACATCCAAAGTAGAGACACCTTTCCAAAGTTCCAGCAACTCTTCAATGAGTGGCTTCAAAAATACATCGAAATCCTTTCCAGGGCATAACGGACCAGGGATCAGTAAGCCCATCATTAAGTTCGATTGCTCCATACATTCCCATGGTGGAAAGTTGTAAGGGATAAGAAATACAGGGCACATACTGTTTATCCAAATGCGGCTTCATGAACATAAAATAACAAGCTTAATTACAAGTTTAAAGTACATTGCTAGCTGAAATGACATTCCTCCAACATATGCATATAGATGAGAAGACTAATTCAGAATCACCGAGCCCACCGGTGGTTAGCCACCATCTCCAACAGGTCAAGACCTTCGCCTGCAACATGGTGGAATAAACCCTGAGTACTCAAATATACTCAGCTAGACTTATCCGACAGGAGAGAAATAAAAAGACTTAAGAATATGCAAGACTTATTTGGTGGAGTTTATGGGATAGCATAACTTTTGTGCTTACTATCATAAGTCCTTAGCATCAGTATTTTAGTCATTGTTTTAGAATTCTTTTAAGTGAGGTTAATTATGATTAAGTTTGCATCTATCCTGAAACAAAAACTTGTTTAAGATTAAGAAATGAATAGTAACCATATAAGGTTTGGATTTTCCATCATTATGCTCTATAACCATCATCATATTCAAATTATTAATCTCTACGTTGAAGAAAGAACAGTCAAGTTTCTCACTATCCAGGAGGGATGGCAATTCGAATCGATTGCAAACCAGCTTGCGATAATGCCAATCACAAACCTACACTTCCCCGGTCGAGGAGCGTTAGGTCACCTTTAGAACTATTTGGGTCACATTTCACGAGTTTGGCCGGAGCCGCAACCTTAGGAACCAACCGACTGATAGGACGCTCAGATCTGGCCAGTCTGCCCTTGGACTCACTCTTTGTGTTCCCGCACATCCTTCCTTCCTCCAGATTGCGCACTCAGCACAACAGATCCTGGCCCAAACAAAACTACTCGGCTTCACGGGCGGAACGACTTTCCCGCCAGCTAAGTGAAGGCGTCTTTCAATCTCGACTGATCTCCAACACCAATGTGGTCCTTGATCGACTAGACGGGGATATGTACACAACCAAGACTTCCATGCCTTGTTGTTTCGCTATCACGTTCCCGTCCGGTCTCAGCTTATTAATTCCACATATGGTTCTTTTCCATGATAGCAAATATAGCCAACTGTGATCCATAGTATAAGTAACCACCTAAATGTCGCGGATGACAGGAATCAACCAACTTATATCGGTCTAAGCATGGCTAAGCACAATATCATTCTGCTTATCTAGTAGAAGTTCTAGGTTAGCCTAGGCACTTTTGGACCGCAAACCGAACTGAACTGAACTGAACCGCACCGAAATGTCGGTTTATTCAGTTTTCGGTTGCGGCTTCGGTTTCTGTTTTTGTATAGTTCGGTGTTCGGTTTCGGCTTTGGTTTTGGACCCAAACCGAACCGAACTACCGATTAAACCAAACTTCCCTAGCCAGCCCACGTGAACGCGGCCCACGTCTCCTTGCTCTCAATCCAATCCCTCCACAGCCCACTCCCATGGCACGCGTAGGCCACGCAGCCCCGCACCCGCGAGAGTGGCAAGAGTGACATCGCCACATCGGCATCTCTGCCCCGAGCCGCCCCCCGATGCCTGCAAGGTCACTTCTCTAGTTCTTCTTCTGCACCTCCCTAACCCCTAACACGTCCAGGGAGCCTGGGCGGTGGTGGCATCTCTACCTCCACAAGAGGCGCTGCGGCGGCATCTCCACCTCCCAGTGGTGTGCGCGCGCGGCGCGCCCGATGGCCCGGCGGAGGCGAGCTGCCAAGCAGGAAGGGGGCGTGCAAAGCGCGGCGGCCGGTGAGCATCCCGCAAGCAAGGAGGCAGGCGGTGCTAGGCTGCTAGCACCTCGCAGGGACGAGGGCAGGAGGCGGCCAGCACCACCCTTGTCGAGTTTCTCCATCAACACAACGGCGGCGCGGACCAAGCAGTCCTCCAATGTAAGTGTTCGATTTGATCTTCAGTTATTTGGTCCTCTCTGGTTCTCCTTGCTGTGATGTACTGATCTGCGAACTATGGAACCAGAAAAGGTAAAGTAGCTCACGTGTTTGAACCTTTTCATTTCTAGATGTGGGACACCGATGAAACTGTTGCTTGTGCGATGAATCAGCATGAAGGTGTGGCAGAGGTAGACAAAGAGAAGAACGAGGAGCAGCAGAGCAAGGATGGAGAGACACAGGAGCAGGACGAATCCAAGAAAAGAAAAGCCATGGCTCCAAGATCAGATGTATGGGATAGTTTCAGCAAGGTCAAAATTGGTAATGGGGAGGAGACAGCCAAATGCAAGTGGTGTGGCAAGTTATTTCATTGTGCCTCAAGAACAAATGGTACGTTATCCTTGAAGAATCATCTAAAAATTTGCAGAAAGAATCCTAACAAACCAGTAGTTGATAATCAAGGAACTTTGCAACTATAACCATGTCCTAGCAATAGTAGTGTTGGTACTGTAACCACATGGAAATTTGATCCCGATGACCTTAGGAACAATTTTACTGAGATGATATTTGGAGATGAACAACCATTTGCCTTATCTGAACGTTTTGGTCTTAGAAATTTTTGGCAAAAGCATGTCCACGATTTGTTTTGCGATTTAGAAGAACAACCACTAGAGTTTGTGTTAAAGTATATGAAACTGAGAAAGAAAAGCTTAAGAAATTTTTGCTAGACAATTGTCAAAGAGTTAGCCTCACAACCAACACATGGACTGCTAAGAACAGCCAAAATGACATGTGTGTTACAGCATATTTTATTGACAATGATTGGCAGCTCCAAATGAAAATTATTTGTTTTTTCTTGGTTAAGGGCCATAGAGGGGAGGACATTATCAAATCTTTAGAGAATTGCTTGGCTGATTGGGGCATTGAAAAAGTTTTCACAATAACAGTAGACAATGCTAGTGCAAACAATAATGCAATTAAGTATATGAAGCGTGTCTTGAATGAATCAAAAGGTTGTGTTGCTGAAGGACAGTACCTGCATATGAGATGTGCTGCATATATTATCAATCTACTGGTAGTTGATGGCTTGAAGGAAATTGATAGATCAGTCCAGCGTGTCTGTGCTGCTGTTAAGTTTATCAAATATGGAACATCTAGGTTGGTTAAATTAAAAAAATGTGCTGAGTTAGCCAAGGTATAGGCAAAATCATCTCTGACATTAGATATTTGCACTAGATGGAACTCAACCTACATTATGTTAAATAATCCATAGAAGTATCAAAAAAGCATCATTCATAAAAAAAAAAGTATCAAAAAGCATTTGAAAGGTATAGTGATGATGACCCATATTACAAATTAGACTTAGAAGGAGAGGACTACCAGCCATAGCAGATTGGGAGAAGGCTAGGAAGATGGCTGAGTTTCTTGAACACTTTTATGAACTTACTCTCCATGTTTCTGTCACAAGTCATCCAACATCTCACACTTACTTTCATGAGATTGTTGATGTATTACTTTTGCTTGGCTATCTACCATGAGATTCCACGTATACCCGCTAGTCAGAAAAAAGGAGAGTTAATGAGGAATCGAAAAGTGGTTGTGGGCATGGGCGTGGGCTGTTGGGAGATGAGGGCGCTGGGAGGGCACACAACAACGAGGTGAAGATCCATTCAACCATGGCTGTTGGATTTAGTTGATTTAGAAGAGAGAATGATGAAAGATGATTGGTGCATATATTTTTTAGGATTTATAAGTGTAGAGACCTAGATAGAAATAGAGACATGTATAAAGATAGAGATACAAACATATATAGAGATAGATATAGACATAGACGTAAAAAAGACAGAGAGTGGAGATAGAAATAGGTGTATAGATAGAGATTTTTAGGTTTAGAGTACTAAATATAGAGACTAATTAGACATTGTAGATATTGGTATAGGCTATTATGTAAATTATTCTTCAAATTAGCGTAGTTGAAATTAGCAAAAAAAATCAACTTGGAATAAAATTTATATAACCTGTATTTTAAAACTAAAGGAATGCAGTTTCGCACTAACTAGCCAAATGCAGATCTATATCATGCAGTAGTTAATGGGAAATTATATACATCCTTTTATGTGCCGCACAATGGCTGGCGCTATTTATATACAAAAATTAATTCTTGCCTGTTTCACCATCGAGTTAACCGGCAGTGCATCTGGCAGGAATTAACTAGTGCACCTTGCCACCTCTTTATATAGCAGTGGTACGAAGTAGGCTCGTTGTGCGTAGACATAACACACACATAACACAAGGTATGGCGAAGATCTACCGTCCTTGTCCTCTGCTCATCCTCAATTGTGTGGCAACGACGATTGTGCTGCTCATCATTGTCACTGGGGCCGCAGAAGCTACGCCTACGAAGAAGGTCAGCATCGGACACTTTCATCCTCCCGTTATTCCGACGGAACCAATGCCGCCGCCACCACCACCACCTCAGACGCCACCTCGCCGCCGCCTGCCGACGACACATATGATCAACGAGAAGAGCAGTGTGGCTGCAACTGCAACAGTGACAGGCGCCGAATCCGACTAAGGGCTTGTTTGGATGGCGCCCTGAGAGGCAATTGCCTGCCAGGCAACTGATCCTGGCCCCAGGCGCTCAAAATCGAACGCCTGGGAGCCTTGCCAGTGTGCTGACTTGCCTGGGGGGCACAAACCAAACAGCCCCTAAATGTGTGAGATTGTAATAATAATAATAATAATAATAATAATAATAATAATAATAATAATAATAATAATAATAATAATAATAATGTAGGTCTTCCATGCTACTGTCAGCAAATGTTTCTTCCTTTAGTCAATGACTTCCGTTTATATCTGCAAGGGGTGCGGTTAGAACCTTTCTCGAACACCCGCTCCTGAAATTTGCGAGCGGATCGAACCGAATCGCGCCCAAATTTAACTACTAGGACTCCCCGCCGCTCCGCCGCTCGTCTAGGACTCCCCGCCGCCAGCTCGCCACACTAGGCCCATTGTTGTGACTTGTGGTAGCCCCACGGCGCGGCCCTTCCCGGGTTGCGGCGCAGCTCCTCCCTGCCCGCAGTGGCGCAGCAGCATCGGGCTCGTCCCTCCCCATCACCATCGCCGTGGAGACCCCCCGGCCCTCCGCTGCCGTCACCATGAGTTGCGCGCGGTAGGCCCACGGTACGGCTCGGCGTGGTTCCTCCTTCCAAGCAGAGCAGCCCCGTGGAACAGTTCCTTCCTCCCCACGGTGTGCCCCGCGACGTGGCTCATCCCTCCGCTGTCGTTAGTGCCCACCACAGCCGTCGCCGTTGAGTCCCCTCTTCGTCTTGAAACGATGGCATTCGAGTAAAGAATTGTATTTAAGCAGTCAATCAGTTGTTTTCATCCTCATTTTTGTATTTTGTGTTTCTGAATTTATGCACAATTGCAGTGAGCGAGAACTATATTGTCGGCAGATGTTTCTTCCGTCGTAAGAACTATGATCAGAACAATAAGATTAAGAGTGAAGTAAACAAATCGAAGCTTGCATTATTACACAACATAAATCATTTTAACTACCTTTTCTTGCCATTACATATATCGGTGCACCGCATGAACTGAGAGTATCTCAGCTGATTTGGGTTTCTTGTAGTAGAATATGTCCACCCGCATTTAAATCCCAACTTGACATGCGTGCTCAGATTTTACTAGATTTATTTTAGGATTAAACGTTGATATTCTTTGAGTGGTACTCGACGTGGCTATCGATAACGAGACACACCTACAGTGACTATGGATGCGGTGCCGCTAACCCATTGGGCTACCTGCGCCGTGACCCCACCTAAACCCACACGCCACGATCCCGTGAGAGAGGAGCGGGGCACCGCAGGCTCGTCCGGCCGCAGCAAGGAGGTGCGACTGCCAAGGAAGAAAGAAGCACAACAGAGAAAGCGGACTCTTGTTTCTGCAGCTAGCCTGGCAGAAGCATGCGGAGGGGAAGTCATGGGTAGAGGGCAGGGACATGCCGGCGTGGATACATGTTCTAATCCGAGGTAGATCGCTCCACTTCTATGGATGCCCGATCTCCTCGCGCTCGTTCTCTTTCTGCTTTGCGGGGGCGCCGCCGGCGACGGGCGACCAAATGGCGGTGCTGCTACAGTTCAAGAAGCGCATCGCGGACTGCGACTATGACCAGGTGCTGAGTGCTGGTCCGGCCGGTGACGACGAGCCCGGCAACGGTGACGGCGGCTACTCCGCCACGTGGCGCGGCGTCATATGAGATGGCGACACGGTGGTCGGCGTCGTGCTCGACAGCCTCGGCCTCTCCAGTACCCGATCTCCCTCATCAGGAACGCCTTCTCCGGCGCATGCACATGCTCCAGTACCTCTCCCTCGCCGGAACGCCTACTCCAGCCGCCGGCCCCTGGCATCGGCTCCCTCTCTTCACAGCGTGATGTATGCGGCACTACGCGGGCTGCCCCGGAACCCGGTAAAAGCACGTGGCGCTATGTGGGCTACCTCAAGGCCTGCAAACTCCCTCGCGGCTGATGTGGATGCGGGGCGGGCTGACGCTGACCGCCGCCGCGCTGTTTACAACTGTATAACAGTGACTTCATCAATTTCAACATTTGCTGGTTCAACTTAATTCTTCCGAGATGCTTATAGTAGGATATACGCGTACGCTCATATTTAAACGTTTAGGTCTGTAATTGGATCTTATAAAAAAAAATATCGGTGCACAGCTATGGACTTCGCTACCAAATGGGCCTGTCACCGGGCAGCCCCCATAAAACATGTGGTTTTGGAATAGGTTTTAGTTAAACATTGAGAATATAAATCATCAATAACTTTTAAGTTGTTAAGTTTAGAAAAAATATGAAAACTATATAAATAGATTTGTCTTGAAATATACTTTCATAAAAAGATACATATATCACTTTTCAATAAATATTTTTTTGGATTTATAAAGTCAAAAGGTCATGTTTTGGAGATCATACCGTTGTCCTAAACGATATGTTTTATGAGTATGGAGGGAGTATGCCACGCAGTGGGGATCGAACAGAACCTGAACAAACGGTCTTCAGTCTCAAGCTTTCTTCTTCCTGAACCTCCTTGCTGTTTTTCTTCTCTCTAGGATTCCTGCTCTTCCCGGTCTAGATTCGCTCCAATTCTTGCCAATTTTGTATTTTAAATAATAAACTGTGCTTCATATTGTGATTTGGCTGTGGACAAATACCGAAGTCTCTCCAATCCCCTTTTATGGAGTTTTCATGTTACCACTTAATGTCTGTTTGTGCCCAACTTACACTCTGTAAGCATGGATATTGCGGCACGCTTCTCTCCATTTCAGTTATAAGCCATTTTATCATTTCTAGCCAGATGTATTGCTATTGCTTTTATTATGTATCTAACATCGTGTATACGTAAACTCACAGAAAATAGCTATGTATCTGAAAACCAAAACGTCTTGTAATATGGAGGTAGCAGATCTCAGCTAGCAACAGCATTTCAGTCGCCTGGATTTCATTTCGTTTCCCCCATGAAAGAAAGAAAGAAATGGCAGCAGCGCCTATCAATTTTGGTCTAGCATATGGTAGAGGGCCACCACCGCAATATCATACAAAGCAGCATGCACGCGCGCGGTCTAGAGGTCCGCATAGGATTCGATGCTCTAAGCATCGGTGAAGGTGATCAGGGAGGACGGTCATAGCTAACTTTGCTGCCGACATATCAATGCCTGGCTGTTTGCCTATACTTGTCAAACAAAATTTTTAAAAAAATGAAGATGCGTGACAAAAAATGCGGTCTGAAATGTCATGTATCAGTCAGCCAACTCCTCGAAAAAAAGTAAAAGTAGAGAAGGTTCGATCCGTCTCCGCCCCGGGGAAGCGATTACGATATAATCAAACCAAAAGGCAGCGTGCGGAATGAAATCATGGCGAAGAAAGAGTAGCTTTAGGAGATTATATAATATTTTTTTATGTGTCAGACTGCATGTACTACGTAAAGCTTAGAGATGTTTGACATATATAGCTCCTTCAAAATGACTTTGTCATCCTTGTTTTTATTAAAAAAGAGATGTTTATAACAGAACGTTTGGTAAGACTCCTCCGAAAGAGTAAGAGCCAGAACCGGGCATGATCCCTGACAAACTAAGTGAAGTTGCGCTGCTTGTACTTCAATACTTGTTGTCTAATACTCCCTCCGTATAAGTAATACATGACGTTTTGAACAGGATTGTGCATACCAAGGAGTGATTAATTAAGGGGTATTTTTCCCTTTCTACCCTTATTAAATAGGGATGCTGTTATCACCAATACAACAATAGATGCGTAGCTCAAGTGGCTGGTCTTCAGCGGCCCAAGAAGCAGGTCGACGGGCGGCGTGCAGTTGGAGCGGAGAACCTGGGGCAGCGCGTGCATGGCTGCATGCAGGGGCAAACGCGTCCAAATTGAACCTCATATGGCACAACGACTTCCTTTTGTCAAAAACTCTTCAACCTCCAGAACGTCTTCTAATATTGATATGGAGGGAGTATCTTGTTTGCATCTGGTTATAATAATTAAATTATATAATTATTTTCTAATTAAGATTGTTCGTATCATAGATTGTTATAATTAAAACTCTTGATTTCCATAATCCTATAATCTATGTGAGGCCAGGTTATAGGGCTATTCAATTGAAAGTCCAACTCCCCTCTAACTGATTGTCGAGCTTGCCGAAACTATAAAGGATATGATGAAATTTCTCACTTTAACCTACCATAATCAATCACCACAATATAGTCACCTAAATACTCTAACTAATTATAATCCATATTGGCTATAATAGTTCTATACATAATCTAGATTATAATAATCGAGTCGTGAACCAAACAGGCTATAAGATAAGTCAAACTAGCAAAGCTCAAACATGGCTTCTTAACCACTATTTTGCTTTTTTTAAGATAATAACCACTGTCTTTCTAAATTATATTTATTAAATACAATAATTTACAAGACAATAACATTATTGTATTTAATAAATATAATTTAGAAAAATCTTAGCCCTGTTCGGTTATCTGATCACCAAGATTTTAGCATCTTTCTCATCATATAATATAATAGTGCTTTCCTTTCACAACAAATCAGCATCAGTCGAAATCAGCGCTTCTCGCGTTCACGTTCTTGCAAGTTGTTCGGGGCTTGTTTTTATTTGGAGGGACTTGTTTTGTATTAAATTTTGACTGATTGCACAACATATTTTAAAAAACACTTATATTTAAAAGTTAATGGTAGCTAAAGTTTCCAAAAGATGACCGGGTTTTATCTAAAATTTTACTTGGTCATCGATTGATCGAACACTTAATGCACTGCATCACAGCAAAAAAGTTGCGTATTAATAATTCGGCATTAAATTCGATGCAGAGGCTACTAAAAGGTATTAATTTTCAGGCTTTTCAACAATCACAGACATGGCCGATGTCTAAATTAAATAACCATCTGATTTACTAGTTCTGTTTGTGTTATCTTCTCAGTTATTCCATTGGCTCCGCAAATGAGTGATGCTTAAACTGCCAACACAGGGTTGGATTGTAGTTCTTGGTGCCGTAGCGTTTGGCACAGAAATCATTTTTCCATGAAAGCCTATATATGATGGAATAACCAACCATCCTACACGGAGAAGCGCTAGCCTTTGGGGCTTGGGGGGCGGCAGACAACTGCGGCCACCCTTTCCACTGAAGTACTGAACTGTTAACGTGGTATTCAATTCGATCGTGCCGTCTTCCGCCGCTCCTTGCCTCACTCAGCTCCTGCAATCCAGTAGCTTTTAGTGCTTAGTGTGAGACACGGTCCTAGCAATTTGCCATGTTTTCTGCTAGTACTAGATTGTTATGCAATACTATACCCCCGTCTATTATGAGATTATAATAATGTAGTAGCATAATATACAGACACACATGCATGCTCCACTTGTTTTAAGGTGTTCTGTCCTGTTACCTCACTGACTGATGTCCTGCAACCTATATGAAGAAAAATTAAAGGATTGTGTAAAGGATACTATTTTTTTTCTAGGTTGGTGTGTTGTGTCAACGGCTAGCCAGTCTCCTATTTCGTATACGTACAGTACTTACTACAACTCTGTCGTGCAACGGAGTTTGCTTTTGACAATACGAATTGACCAGCAGCTTAGATAGTGTTAGGACGTAAAATTAAAGCGAAGCCTCTCTGCCAGACCTTATGCTCAAAATTCAGTAGCAGGTATGGTATGATGACAAGAACAGAGCACCAACCCAAGGCAAAGCGTGGCTGTGATCATCATATACCATAATCATCACGGGTGCACTTAGAATACAGGATAATCAAAATAAGGAAATGATCGAGCTAGCAAGACAGATCACATACGCATCAATCTTTAGCCACCATGAGCTACCACGTTGTAAATTAATCTATAAATGACCTAGGAATAACCAGCTAGCCATTCACCTGGTGGACCAGAGTTACAAAGACTTAAATCATTGTTTGCACATTGGAAGCAGACCTAGAAACTAATAAAGTGCTAAAGGTGAGAACAAATGGTCGTCCAATTAAAATAGTATGGCATTTTGATGTCCCCATGTTATGTTTTGCGCGACTAATGTCCTTCTTGAAACTGAAACATGGAAAACATAAATAATCATAGTATATATATGAAACATGCCAAATAATCTGCCCATAAATCTACGTTGAAGTATTACCAAAAGTTTGTTTAGTTTCATGTATATTTTCAGTTCATTGATAGTGATTATAATTTCCACGAAAGAAGGTCGTCTAAGCCATGTGAATGCATGACCTGACAACTAATATTTAGGAGTATATTTGTGTCGAGATATGGGTACTAATTGAATCAGTGGGAATGAATATCAAACGGCGGTAAGGGAGGGCCGGAGGGTGAGTGGGTCGTTCACATGCGTAGATGAACCGGTGTCAACAAAGTTCTCACCTAATGCTTGCACTTTGTTATTAGTATAAGCTATCCGCAGCTGACTGCAGACCTATTCTTTGAAATGGATCGGAGTGGGGAAAAAGAAGGCACAATTTGATTCGATTCGATTGAGAAAAGGAAGAAAGGATGGGATGGGTGGTGGTGCTGGTTCGTCCAGATGCCTGTCTTTCCGTTTTGTTCTTCTTCTCTTCGTCTCCGATGGCGACCTCCGGATGTGCAATTATATTGCTCCACGGATCGACACTGAGCAAGTTCAGATCGAGTAGCTCATCTTGATCAGCATTTGTCTTATTTGACATCTCGTAGCTGAGGACTAGTTGCAGAAAATATAGGTTTGCTTGCTTACTGGTACAATTGACTTGGGCACTTGGCCTGGTTGGTCACCATAAATATGTTTCATTTCTGCAATCTGCAACTACTATAATCCCCTGTCATCTTGATTGTGTGTCCAACATTGAACTGGACGGGACCAGAAAAATAAGCAGCAGCAAAAAATGATGCGTCTAGCATCTGACCGATCGGCAAACTTTGTCATGATCCATGTCCGTACGCACGTAGCAACGAATCTATTATAGCTATATTATACAGCAAAATTAAATATAAACCACGTACAGAGCTTGATTGAACTTATCCGTGCAATACATATAGCATAATTACAAAAGTGTTGCCGTGATGTGGATCGTCCAATAGCACACGAATCTCCAGCTCCGCTTCTGTGTTGAGTCAGTGACAGAGCACAGCACAGCAGTATATAAGATGAAGCACAGATGATGAGATGAGTGAGAAGAATCAGATCCGCGCACTGCACACCACCACCACCCACCACAAAGCCACCAACCCAAGAACAAACAGGGCAAGCATAGCAGAGACAAGGACTCAAGTCATCAGCGAATTGCACGCTCTTCAGTATCCAACAAGAGAGCTCTGCATTGAAATCTTGGTCTCTTAATTAGCTAACTCTCTGATCTTGGTTGGTGCATGGCTTCCTTGTTGCGTTGGAAAGACAAGTACGTTAAGGAGAGGCTGCAGGGCCTCTATGGCCTGTCCTGCTCCTCCGCGGCCTCAACCTCCATCGTCGCCTCCACTGGCCGCGCCATCAACCGCCACTCTCCGCGCCTCCGGGACCCTCACCGGCGTCTCCCGCCATCGATATCGGTGCCCAAGCCACCCAGGCCCAGCTCGTCCCCTTCTTCCTCCTCCTCTCCATCCCTGAACCACGTCGATGGCAAAGACAAAAGGAGGAAGAAGAAGAGCGCAGCTGCGGCGGCTGGTAGTGGTAGCTCGTCGACGTCGTCGTCGTCAGAGCATAGGAGAAACAAGAAGGCGGTGCAGCTGCAGCAGGTGAGCCCCGCGAGCTCGTCCCGGTTCCTGCTCAACTCCTCCAGGCTCATGATGCAGTCCGACGACGAAATCACTCTCGCCGACACCTTGCCGACACTTCTGTCCCCGAGGACCTCCTTCATTGACGACGACGACGACGACACAGACGTATTCCCCAGCCACAGCGGTGCCGTGTCGCCGTTTGTTCCATCCAGGCCTCAGCTCGTGGCGCCTCCAGTGGAATTACTCGCTCAGCCGTCTGCATCAGGTGCAGGGTCCTCCTCCTCGTCGTCTTCAGACATAAGAGGCCATGTCGTTGCTGATGACAACACTGTCATGACGAGATCATGTTCCACGAGAACAGGCCAGCACCAGGTGAGAAACCTGTCGCCCTGGTTCGTCGATGATGCTCGATCGATGGACGAACCTTGTTGCCAACTTATAGTTGATGATTAACATACAGGTGGTGGTTCTGAGGGTATCTCTGCACTGCAAGGGGTGCGCTGGCAAGGTGAAGAAGCACATCTCCAAGATGGAAGGTGAACTTTTCACTCATAATCCTACCCCTTCTTCACCTCCAGCTGAGTTTCTTTAACTAACACGTACAAGCATGTATCCAATCCAGGCGTTACTTCTTACGACATCGACATCCCGACGAAGAAGGTGACGGTGGTGGGAGATGTGACGCCGCTAGGCGTCCTCAACAGCATCTCCAAGGTCAAGAGCGCCCAGTTCTGGCCGGACTCTCGCCCCTCTTTCTCCACGCCGCCGCGGGCCTCTGCCTCATTCTGAGCTAGTACCTCCCTAGCTTCACAAACCTTATGGTTGGGACTGGACACCAACACGGTCTTCAAATAGCTTTTTATTCCCCATATTATTGTCGATTGGAAAATATATTTGTAACATCCAATCAAAAAGTTGTTCTATTATAAAAGAGATGCAGTATACCACATGTAACTTCCTTTTCTATATATATGTAGAAGCGTCTATTTATGGTTAAAAAAACTTGTCGTAATAAAATCCGAAAAGTGTAATGTATGGATTTAGTTAAGAGAAATTTTATTATGCTTGAAGAAAAATAAACGGCTCACGAGTAGCGATCTAACGGCTAGAAAGACAGAGTAACCAAAATGTACCAATTTTGAAGGCACCAATAGGTACCAGGTACCTTCTAAAAGATGTGATTGTAGGTACTAGGCGCATACTAAAATTTGTAGGACCGGCACTAAAAAATAGGTGTGATAATACTATTTTTGAATTTTTTATGTAATTAAGGGAAGAATGGTGAATCTGTTCTTGTTCTTGTGTTCGTGGTTGTTTCACGTCGGGCTGTGACTGCGAGGGCGAGGGCCTAGGAAATTAAATGGCAAATTTCGGCTCACTTCACCATGCGGTTCATAGCAAGACCTAAATAAAGGGTTTTCGCTGTAAATAATTATTCTAAAATGTAAAGGCAAAATTAAATTATATTCTTTGCTCTACCCATTTATGTGGACCTGGTTAACAAAATCTAGCACCAGAAGTATGTCCATTCAACTGAGGTGACTTAAAACCATGCATTTTTGTATTCAATTTAAGCCTTCACGGTGTGATGATGTATCTATATTCAGAGCTAGTTTTTGAAAAAGGTTCTGTATATGATTTTTTCAAATACGCATAAAGAAGTTGTCTATATTTGCATCTTTAATCTCGTATAGTCCTTGTTAAAAAATAATGATAGCTTTCTATTTTTTTTTATATAATGAGACAAACTTCCAGCCTCTATATATCATCCGTGCATAGTACATATAGCTGGGATAGTTTTCTAATTAACTAATGTAAGCTAGAGCCTTTAATAACTTGAGCCTTGAGCCTTAAGTTGTACAACATCAGTAAATGCAGAATGTTGGGAGTTGAGACAAAGATTGCAGAAGGTATAGTGGTACACTACTGCCAAAACAAACTTTGGAGATGGACAAAAATGTTTAACAGAGGTGGGCACTACCCCCACCTCTTTCACTTGCTTACTGTAAATCACGGAAGATAGATGCCAGCTAGTCAAGAAAAAAAAAACCATTGGCTGAGACCGCTACCCAGAATACCATGCCTAAGAGATCCATCCCCACGCAGTGTGTTTGCCTGATCCATCGCTGGGTCTACTACCGTTGGGACGGGCTGCCACCAGAGCTCCATACTCCCTGGATTTGCACACCAAGGCTACGCTGCCCTACCACGCCCTAGATCTTCATCTCTCGGTCGGGTTGCCTCATAGGCTCCATAATCGGATCCTGGATGGCTGGATGGCCCTGGATCTAAAACACTCTCCAACCGAGCTACGGGCCGACGGGCCGCTGCCACCAGAAGTTCTTCCTTCGCCTAGGAGTTTGCTCGCGCCACCGCATAGGATGCTGCTGGCGTGGAAGAGTCATGTGTCGATGTTCCTCGCTAGGATGAAGAGAAGAAGAGAGTTGAGGCCCCATCGACCATGGATGCGGTCATTGGCGGCGGGGATTGCGGAGGTTTTCAGAAAGGTGGACAAAATGAATTAGAACAGTTATCGATGGGGTCGAAAAACTATGACGTTGTATATTTAGAGCAAAGTCAATAATAGAGGCAAGTGCTTGGCTATAAGCCAAGTTATAAGAGCCAAGCTATACAATAATTAGACTCTTACTTGTTTATAAAATTTCTTTATTATTATATGTTTCCATTCTCTTTCCTAATCATTCTTACATATATCTCTATTGAGACCCACTGTTACCTATGCATCCGTGCCCACCTTGGTGTTTGCATGGAAGCCAAGCTCTCCTCTCTCTCTCCTCCCTTCTCTCCTCCACATCAGCACTTGCTTGGTTATAAGCCCATTATTGTACCTGCCCTTAGGCTCGGTTGAAAGGAATGTGCCATGATTTTAACAGGTTTAGTTATGTCTTGCATTGGCCATACTAACAGAGTCCAACGTCTGAAAATGGAGCCTATTTTCATAGGTGGACCTCATGATTTTACGACGCGTGGTGTCTTGAAAATAGTATGACCACCTTTGTTAATTAAGGGTTATTTTTAGACAGTTTGACTTCTTGTGTGCCTAAGTTAATCACGACACCTGTCTCTGATTACTATCTTTTTTGTGATAGTGGTATTCACCATGGTGAAGTTCTTGTTGTATGTATCAGGGTAGTGGGCTCGGCCAAAACACTTATCAGGGTAGTGTCTTGGGCAAAACACTTATCGCGATAAGCAATTTCCTATCTAGGCTATGGAGTAGTGTCTTGGGAACAAACAAGACAGACATATAGATAGACAATATACATACTTAATGGTTATTACATATGCGTGTTAGAACCGAACAAGCAAGCTTAATTTGAATCAGCGGGGGGACATTATTATAAGCCAATCATCTTAGAGTTGATCGAGAAATGGATAATCAGTGTAACCAACAACCGGATCGGAGGTGTAGAAGGTGCTCCTGTCATACTTGTTCAGCGTGGCCTTCTTGGCAAAACGCGCCGGAAGATCCGGGTTGGCGAGGAATATCCGGCCGTACGCGATCAGATCAGCGTAGCCATTGGCGATGGCGGCATTGCCTTCCTCACGGTCATAGCCTCCGCTAGCTATGAACGTGCCCCGAAACGCCCTCCTGAACGGCAGCAACATGTGCTGGAGGGTCATCTTGCCGTCGTCTGGGTTCACCCGCATCCTTGCCTCTACCATGTGGCAGTAAACCACGCCGAGCGGGTTCAGCGTCTTGCCGATGACATGAAGCGCCAGCGCCTCCGGGTTGGAGTCGTGGCAGTCCATGTAGTCCGCGAACGGAGAGAGGCGCACGCCCAGGCGGTCCGCGCCGACCTCGGCCGCGACGGCCGCCACCACCTCGGCGGTGAAACGACACCGGTTCTCCAGGCTGCCCCCGTAGGCGTCGTCCCGGTCATTGGTGCTGTCCTTCATGAACTGGTCGAACAGGTATCCGTTTGCCGCATGGATCTCAACTCCATCAAAGCCTTTTATCAGTCATAATATAGGATCAATTGTTAGTAATTGTTTATAACTCCCTGCAAAATGCATGTAGTTGCTCCGTTGTAAGTACTCCAAATTGTAAGTCATTCCAAAATTCCTGGAGAGTCAAAACATCTCAATTTTGACCAAATTTATATGATGAGATAATAATAATTACAATATCAATTAAGTATCATTAGATTTTTTACCAAATATATTTTCATAGTACATTTATTTGGTGTCATGAATCTTTGTATTTCTCTACTATATAATTTTGATCAAACTTTATTTCGACTTTCTAAGATTTTTGGAACGACTTACATGAAATGGAAGGAGGATAAGTTTTTCTTGATTTATTCTAAGTCAAATTAAATCCTAATTTGTAGTGAAGTTTTTTTTTTTTTGGCGAAAGTGAAGGTAATTAACACTATCAACATAAAAAAATAATTTTAACTTAGGGACAAATCGTCTAGCATTCTGAAAGGAATTACTACTAATCAGCAACAACCAGTGTCCTCTGGTTATGTCACATACATATCACTCTGTTCTTGTAAGTGGAGTCACGCGTCCATCATTCTAGCACTGACACGTGGAGTCACGAACTTGTCCCTCTAGCTTTTACATGGCCAAAACGGGGCCCTGCACCGGCGTGGCGGGTCGTATACAACACGATGTGTGTTAATAATGATCTCATCTATCACCTTTGATATCGAATGTTATCACGGTCGTAGGCTCTACAAATATGGATGCACATTGACATTAATGTCCTTAAACATTTAAATAGGATGTCAGCATTTCAAATCTGATAGTAGAGCGATGCACCCATGACTCGAGCACCAACTATATATCAATCAATTTGATGAACTCCCCAGCTTAGCTATAAAATAGTATTAGGTATGTATATGTTGTGAGTAAATTGATCGCGTTTACCAGCATTGTTGTGAGTCTTATCACAAACATCGCGGTGGTTTGGTTCTTTACCTGCTCTAATGGCGTTTCTGGCGGCAACCCGGAAGTCGTTCACGACGTGTGGTATCTCCTCTGTTTCCAGTCTTCGAGGCACCGCGAACGTGTTGACGCGACCGTCATGGCTCACCTGTGGCGGGATTTGCTTGCCCGTGCTTGAGATCGGTGCCTGCCCATTTGGTTGGAATTCTGTTGAGAATGAAGCCGATCATCAGATTGTGTCAGAGGTTCTCATACTGCTACCCGTGCCTCATTTTGTAATGTTTTTACTGTAGCAACGTAACTTTTGTAATAATTGTCCAATCATTGTCCAAGTAGGTTCAAAACATTTGTCTTACAATATTTTACGAAGTTGTCAAAATAGTTTCAGTTTTCATCAATATTTAGTGCTCTATGCATGTGTCTAAATATTGATCTGACGAAACTTTTAATATTTGTCGGTGAATCTAACAGGGCCTACACAGACAAATCAGAAAAACTACAAAGCACCTGAGGCGGAGGCTCGGCCGGTGTGCCACAGCTGGGCGAAGAAGACGGCACCCTTGGCGTGGACGGCGTCGACGATGGGCTTCCAGGCCTCCACCTGTTGGTCCGTCCACAGCCCCGGAACGTCCGGGTACCCGCGCGCGCTCTCCGACACGGCGCAGGCCTCGCCGATGAGAAGGCCGCCCGGCGTCGCCCGCTGGCAGTAGTAGAGCGCCATGTGCTCCGGCTGCGCCACGTTCCCGTACGCCCGGCACCTCGTCAGCGGCGCCAGCACAACCCTGCATGGAGGAGGAGGATCAAAGTGTGTGCCGTCGTTCCATTTCCGTCACACAGGATAGCCAAGGAATGAAGCGGACTACACAAGGATCATCAAAGTGAACATCTTTTATAAATTTAGTTAAACTTAAAGATTTTTAACTTTTTTCAAAAACGATAATTATATTTTTTAGGTACGAAGGTATAATACTAATAACTAACCTGTGTGCCAGGTTGAAATCGCCCATCTTGTACGGTGTCAGTAGAGGGGTCGACTCCATCTCCATCCCTCGCTATCGCAGAGGTTAATTGCCCACAGCTGGCTCAACAGAAGATCTTGAGACTTGAGATACGATGTTCTTTGTGTGGCATGCGGAGAACAGAAAGCAAATGGACGTCACAGGAAGAAGATAGCAAAATACACTGACGTCAGCAAGGTGTGCCCAGAGCCACAGCTGGCTCAACAGAAAGATGTTGAGATACGATGTTCTTTGTGTGGTGCCAACCGCCAACTGCGTGTGCTGGATGCACATCACCTGCTGCACCCATATTCACCCATATTTGTAGAGCCCCTGCGTGCTGCTGTAAGATGAGGCGGATTTTTACTTTTCTTACTGCAGATCCCGTTCATACAAGAAGACAGCAGCCTGATCTGGTCGTCGCTGCATGTGTGAAACTGCAACCAGCCAGCGCTGGAACCATCTGAGGAAAGAAAAACTACTTGCCACTCACAAAATCCACCAGAATTCAGAGTCGTACATGCACCAGCCGGGGTGGATGATATAGCACGCAATTAAAACGGGCAAGGAAGGACGATGCCACGGGGAAAAACCGAGTAGGGTCTTGTAGGCTAGAGACAAAGAAGATGTCAAATAGTATCTCTCCTGACATGGTGGTCGTAACTTTCTTGAACAACTCCAGATGCAACATAAGCGTCCTATGAATACTATGGGCGACCCGACAACACAAGCGGCCCTTGACAACACAAGCGGCCCTTGAGAAGGAATAACTAGGCCTTCAGTTTGACCAAACCTCCAAAATTGCTACTTTTGTGAAATAGACTTAAATTATTTTAAGTTTGTTCTTTTGTGCTCATGAAAAAATAAAGAAAATAATTTTTTTCATTAAATTAAAATTTATCATAGAGCTTAGAAACTTGGATGTACATTCATGCTGTTACATTTTATTTTATGACGAGTGGTCTTTGCCAAAATGCAAAATGAATCAAATAGAGTTTTTTAAAATAATTTCAAATGGCTTCAAAAAAATCAAAGTAAGTTCAAAAACACTTTGAAAATTTTTAAAGGTTTTGATAGAGTTCAAAAGCTTGTAATTTTGAATTGAAAAAATAGGTTTGAAAATTATAAAAGAAAAGCAAAATAAAAAGAAAAACCTCCCTTCTCTCTATAACACCCGAACAACAAAACTAGATACACACCATATGTGAGCCCAGAAAATCCAACCACACATATAGCCACAAATTAAGGGGTAATATCAAAAGACAATACTTAATTACATAATATAATAATATAGAGAATACACCCTTAAATAGCAAACATCGGAAAGACATGTTGATCTTCAAGTGTACATGCCCAACTTCACAGAGACACATCTGACTGGTTGATCAAGAGCCAAAACTATTATGGTAGAAATAGCAAAAGTAAGCACTTGTCGTACTTATAGAAAATATAACATGAGGCTATGAGTCTCAAAAGGTAGACATGGGTTTACAACGGTTAGCTAGTAAGTCAAAATTCTCATTCATTTAGAATAAGTTGTGCTTAATCTCATTAAGCCACATGTTCACCATCAGTGAAACGTTCTCATCACAGTCCATGATCTCAGTCCATATGTCTCATCATCGTCTATTCCATTATCGCAGTCCATGTTTCTCATCATAATCTTTGTTCCTTAAACGTCCAAAACTGTTCATGATCGTGAGCACAGCTAATATATGATTTACACTTTGTAAAGGTTGTGCACTTTCATCATAAGTCGTAGTTCCCAAGTGTCAGAGTTTGCAAGGCTCACACTACACTTCCAAGGTGCAGAATAGGGTCTCACTATATAAAATCTTTCAAAAGCCTCCCTAACAAGCTACTAATCAATCTAGACACAATGGCAAGGGGCGGTAGCACCCCTCTAAGTGTCACACACACACACATGGAGCAGTACACAAGAGAACAGAGGCCGCACTACAACCAACTCGGTAAATGATCCGTCAATATTAAAATCAACCTATAAGGAATCTTCATATCTACCTATTAACCCAGACAAGGATGGCTTGCTTCACCGGGAGAAGCGACGTCCACGTCACCCGAAATTCTAGCCGCCGTCCGATCTTGCATTCGACGTCTGAGATTGCTAGGAGCGGATTCCAGTCTGCAGCCGCTTCTCATGCTTCTGGTTAGCTTCTCTCGCTAAACTTTTGCTTCTACCGCTTCGCCTTCAAATCCGGACAACCAAATAAATAAGAGTGCTTCTGCTTCTAGGTCCGAAAAAAAAAGTTCCTTCCCCGTCCTCCCACGCCGCGGCCTCCCGCATCACGCCGTCTCTGCCTCCGCCTCCGCCGCTCGCGCCCCCTCCCCAGCCCGCGCCTCCCCTTCCTCGGCCTCTCTCTCCCTCCTTGCCTCTCTCCCTCCTCGTGGCGCACTGGCCAGGCCTGAGCGTGCCTGCAGCGGCGGTGCCTTCGCTCGCGGGTCAACGGCGGCGGCCGGGCTTGCAAGGACCGGACGTGCTGCCCTAGCCGGCCATCGCGGGGACGACGCCGGCCAACTGCTCCCCTTCGGTCAGCACCACTTCACGGGAGCGGTGCCGCTGGTTCTGGTGTGCGTTCTGGGAAACCCTAGCTGTCGATTTCGGCCGGTGCTCGCCGGCGGCCTCGCCGGCTCAGCTCTGGGCCGGATCTGCCGGTACCTCACCCTCTCCTCCTGCTCCGTCTCATGGCTCTGCCCGCCGGATCATTTCTAGCGGGAAACCCTAGCTGTCGATTTCGGCCGGTGCTCGCCGGCGGCCTCGCCAGCTTAGCTCCGGGCTGGATCTGCCGGTACCTCACCCTCTCCTCCTACTCCGTCTCATGGCTCCGCCCGCCGGATCATCTCGAGCTCCATCTCCCCTTTTGCACACCGCCACTGCAGCCTGCGTTGCCTTGTGGCACGGAAAATTCGGCACGGCCCTCCGTCGCGTTGGCCCTCGGTTGCGGCAGGCCCAGCACGGGCGCCCCCCCACTCCCCTTGGCGCGGAGAAATCTGGGTTTTGTTTAATTCTTTATTTCCTTTCAAGTTTCAATGGTTGTGCATGCAGTTTCTAATGCTCTTCATGTATATGAGCATGGTTTGTTTTCCGATATAAAGCAACACACAATACAAGATATTCTTTAAGATCTGTTCAACTTGATTGCTTCATGTTCAATTTATGTTGGCAATTCCCTGGTTGGAAACAAAACTAATACTATTGGACCTTTCGTTGATTTATGCTGCAAATGCTTTAACATTACCTGCTCTACTGTACTACAGTTACCAGTAGTGGTTACTTAATTGGGTAAATAAGTGTCCTGCACACTTCAACTGAATTCAGAGTGAATTGGTGGTTGGGTAAATTGTTCAGTTCAATACATTTTAATTAGTACTAATTAGTGTTGGGTCCTATGCTGTTTCTTTAAAAGTCTTACAGAAAAAATAACTTGCAGGAAATGGGACTTCATTTCTAAGCTAAATGGTCCTTGTCTTATGTTTTTAAACTGATCAAAAGTGGGCAATGAATGTTTATTCACTTAGAATTGGCTTCAAAGCAAGCTGGTTTCCTGTTTCTGAACTGGTCAGGTCAATCGGATAGGTAGCATGAACACAGTGCATTGAAATTGTAAATCTTGTTCCTATAGTTAGAAGGCATAACACATATCTTTGTTTTTTTCGTTGTTTCAGGCCATTACTCAAACATTTATCATGGAGATAAAGTGGCCTGGGCTGAGATAGGAACAAAATTGATGCCTAGAGCTGCTGGTCCTGATTTTTCATATAGTAGTGACTTCATATTCATATGAGATTGCCATGTTACATGCAAGCTTTCTTGCTCACTATAGGTGGACGTATGTCGTTGTGGATGAGGGCAGACCTGTGGTCATCACTGAACTTCATTTTGCCTGATATACTTACATCGCAGCAGGAATTTGTGTCATGGTACGATGCACATAATACTTAGGCTGGGCACCATTTTCCATTTATACTTTTATATGTTATTATGTCATTCCTTTTGTAGTCTCCGTCTTCAGCACTGAGGCACAAATACCATTTCATGGATGCACTGTTGCACTCACGAGTGAGTTATGCCAATCTTACGGCATTGTGTCCTTCGGTTGGCTCTAATCATTATTTACTTCAACCTTGCAATAGTACAACTTGGACTTACCTTTCATTTTACTCTGGTGTGCTCTTCGTACCTTGTTAATTATTTCTTGGGCATTCAGATTCATACAGGATTGGTTTTTGGTCCTTAAAACTATCTTTGTGCTCCAAATCGATGCAATACATTCTATTTTTCCAGGCCATTGATAGGTTTTCAGAGCAATGTGGCAAATTTTGCCCATGATGCTCCCGCAAAAGGACGGAGAACCCCCACAGGGAGAAGCAGCAGCAACCTGTATGCGAATTAAATATCAATAAGAAAACATCGGCTTATATGGCATTCTGCTGAGTTTGCAATGACCACGCTATTATGTGTAGTCTAGCAGACTTGGCGTCCTATTATTAAGGTACATGTTATCACTCCTTTTCATACTATGGCAGTGGACTGAGGTTTTAATGTGTCCATAATTTTTTTACATAGTTTCCAACATACTTCAGGGGATTCCCTATGAAAGATCCTTGGTGCCAGTGCTAAAAAGGACAGCGAAGTCATGTTAGTGTCAGATCCCATGGCCATTTGTACGGTCGCAGAAAACTAAGGGACGGGTAAGGTTCGGTTGGAGCTCCAGGTCACTTGCTTTCCCCCTCCTCTCTCTATCTAAATTAGTCTTAGTGACCTCTAAACTTAATTGAACTTGCCATGAGTGTTGTCCACGATGTTATGTGCCATTTTGAGTAAATTCACAATAACCGGTTCTTCATGTGTTTCACTTATAAAGTTGCCAATTTTTCTTGTGTACCCTCCTTTTATCGATATATGTATACTAACTTATGTTTTCTTGCTATATACATATATAAGACTCAGCCATGTCTGCTGAAATCTTAAGTTCAGAGGTAGACAGCAAGGGTCACCACATAGCACATAGGGCAAGGTGCTGCATTTATCATATAGGATAATGTCATTTCTGTTGTAGTTTTAGGTTGCTACTGTCTAGCTTCCAATTTGGAAAATAAATATGCCACTTCACAGAACGATTTGACAAACAAACTGTGATCTGTCTTCTTTGCATTAAGTTCCAACTCATCCTGTGGTTCTTACTAACTAAGAGAAGAAAAAAAAACACTTCTTCAGTCAATACAAATCCATACTGAGGATTTTTTTTCTAGGAGCACTAATTATTTATGGCACCTCTATAAGTAAATAAAAATCCTTTGTTCTTTGTGATGTTCTGTTCTTTAGGTTTCAGAGAAACTCATAGACTGAATTTAAATTTAGAGGTTATCTAACTGCTCCCCGATTTCAGAAGTTTTTTGGTGGCCATTTCTTCGTCGATGTTGCATTGAATTGAGATTGTTTTCCTCCACCATGAAATCTAATTCAAATATATGGTTAATTTGTATTCGTTCCGCTTTTTTTAATGAGTATTTTTTTTCCTTCCTGCACAGGTTATTCTTCAAGGCGCATTTCTGAATTTTGTTGCGTACTTGCGCTAATATCCATCCATGTTACATTTCTTCGTATGCATGTCGCCTGTTGCTGCCTTGTGGATCATTTAGGCTTCCTATCATTCATGTCGACCTTTTCTATTTTCTATCTATTTTAGCCTGCTGCTTCCTGAGATCAGTGGTGTCAAATAGATGTCTCCAGCTAATGTTAGCTTCTTTGCTTCTGTCCCATGCTATTTTGGGACCGGGTACATACTGCTATATCCATCCATGGTTTTCCGGACCTGATAGATCCAACTATATTCATCTCGTCATTATTTATTTAATTCAGATGTGTCCAGCTAATGTTACCTCTTTGCTCATGTTTTGATCATCTTGCAAACGAATGGGAAACAACAACTCACCTATATTGGTGCATACGATGTACTCAAGCCAACCAAAATCCACAACTTTGCGAACAACTCTCATGCCATTCAACCAGTGGTGTCTGGTCATGAAAAATGTGGAAAGAATGAAAGTTCCCTTTCCAGTAGATTCTCGAAGAGGTAAACGTTCATTTTCCTTCTTGTGTTCGTAAGGAATCATTACAGGCTTCCCCCTTTGGTAGATATTCAAATTTGTCTGGGGTCAAGTGTAGTTCATGAATCATTTTGTAAAGTTCTCCTGGACAAGCCCAACATCATTCCTGCACATCAATCAAAGAGTAACGATACGCCTCAGGTTGCCTCCCTCTGTTAATTTCTATCCAAATTCCAATTCCACTCAACCTTTGATCCCAACCTTTGTTTTCATAATTATAGGGAGATCCCAACTTTTGATCTATTGCCTGAACAAGAGGACGGAGGTAAGGCAATGCTTCAGACTGCAAATAGTATACACTTAAATGCACTTTATGCTTCATTTGTGCTTCATCAATTGAAATCTGGAAATTTATTAATACCTACATGATATGTGCATTGCCTTGCTTACATATGCAGACTGCATTAGCTCCTGGACCACAACAGACATAATGCAACATAACTATATCAAGAAAGAGACCAAAATCCATTGTCCTCGCTACTTTTTTTAGATTCAGTCCCCTTCCGGCTTGCTGCGAGGGGGTTGCATTTCCCCTGTTTTCGTTTTTCTACAGTTTAGTTCTTTCTCTGTTCGTTGTTTCTTACAGCCTGCTTTTTACCTACTTGTGCCCACCATCTTCTGCATTTATGTTTGGTTTATGGGTGTAGTATATTTATCCTCTTCTTTTTTCTTGTCCGGGTGATCCATGCAGCCTACATTCCTCTGCCGGTTCTCTGATTAAATGTCTCTGAATCGTCCAACTCTCTCGGATTAGTCTACGGCTATTCTTCTGTGATCTTTCCTGGTACGCTGCGTTCGAGCTCCATCAGGTACGCTTTCTGAGATATCATCGTTTTAGTATTATTGTGCCAAGCAGTTAGCTTGTTTTCTTATTAAAAAAAGAGAGTTGCACTATGCCGTGGTCTAAGAATCAGGGTTCCGTCAATACGATCGAATACATGCCTTTTCTTTTAGTTCTGGTCTCTTTATGGCCAAAGAAACAAAAGGGCTCAGTAGGTTCAATGTTTTAATTGTTATGTATACGTGCAGTGGTCGTATTAGTTATGTCAATCAATGTTGTCCTGTTAAGAGAAGAGTGATTTCAGCTTCTCAAGGCATTTAAAGGAGAAAAAGGAATAAGCCTACTTTCTTTAGCATACTTATAAGGGGATATGTTTGTTTTGGAATTTTTAGTGTACATGTGCAGCAAGCATATTACTTTATAATGACATTTATTTGTATATTAAAAAAACGCTCCCGTTGGCCATGAGCGGTGTTGGGAAAAACAATGGTTAAGGACAGAGAAAATGCACACCTTCTTTTCCAAAGTTAGTTGTGCCTGAAATATTTTCTGTTCTTAGTTATTCTATCATATTACCAAAAAAAAAACAGTGCCTTCATTTGGTTTTGGACCGCTGCTATCTTCAACCTCTGATACATTTTCTGATGTTAGTCTATAGTAACTACTTATGTACTAAGATCACACCGCTGTTGATGTATCCCAGGTACATATTCCCAGCATTATTGGTAATTGCAACCTATTGTATGGTCAGTGATTTGCCGTTTTCCTGCCCGTATAGGTTATTCTGCACTTTTAAGATCCTTCCATCACGTAATAAGCAGTGTTGTTTTCATGTTTTACATCCATAGCTTACATTTTCCTGCTAAAACAGAGATTTAGGTTTCACAATAAGTTAGAACAGAGGTTTCCTGGCATAAAACATTATATTTATATACATGAAGATTTAACTTTGGCATGTCCATACTTATTATATGGGCTGGTGGCTGGTGCCAGGCAACACCGAAGCGGTAACACAGCATGTCTGTAGTATTGAAAGTGCCATATTTGATGATTATAGAACCCCACTCTTTAAACGGATGGATGTAGTCTGTAATATATGACCCAGGAATAGTTAATGCCGAAGGGAAGCTCCTGGCTCGTGCCCTACAAGTTCCTGAAAACCTTCTCAGAGAGCTTAATCATTTTCGTTTGTTCCCATCTAAATTTATGTAACGGCTTGGTATGCTAACATTTTGTTGCAACTATAAATATATGCCACTTCATATATTTAGTTATACATATAGTTACCTCCTGGAGAACCTATAATGCTCGGTTTTACTTTTCTACAAAAATTGTGTACAGCGTTATTTTGATGATAATGTCAAGGTTTAGTTGTAGTTGTTGTAGGATCCAATTATTCAGTTTTCTTGGCAGGTGATCTGGGCCACAATTTCCATGGTTCATGCTGAAAAGAGGCTCTTGGCTCATGCCCTACAAGATCCTGAAAACCAGCATGTTGTTATGCTTTCTGGGAAGTATAAATCGTTTTCATTGGTTCCCATCTAAATTTCAGTAATAGGTCTATATACTAACTACCATTTTTGTTAGCCTTTCCCTTCATCCATATATGTAGACTGACTATCAATGCAATATATGTATCTATATATACGAGTAGCTCATGTCTGGTAAGATTGTAGGTTTAGAGGTCCACAACAAGGGCCACCACGTATGGCAAGGTGCTGCGTTTGTCAAATAGGACAATGCCATGTCTGCTGCTGTTTTCGATTGCTACTATCTAGCTTCCAATTGGAATACCAAATATGTGAGTTCACAAACGATTTTATAAACAGCCTATGGTTTGTTTTCTTTGCATTCAGCTTCAATTCATCTTGTGGTTCTTAATACTTAAAACAAGAAAAAATATCAACCAAATACAAATGCATCTTATGGGTTATTTCCACGAACGCTAATTATTTATGAAAGTTCTTAAGATTTCACATAAACACACCAGATGAATTCTAATTGCCCCCAGTTTTAGCCATTTTTTGGTACGCATATGTCCAACTACTTTGTATTGAACTGAGACTGTTTTCCTCTATTATGATATCTGAATCTAATCTATTATTAATTTATATGCATGGAAATAATTTTAGTACTACCAGATCATTTGGTAAGGGTTCCAACAGTTTATAACTAATAGGTTGGAAGAAATATAATTT
The DNA here is from genome assembly GCA_038502445.1 of Eremochloa ophiuroides. Classification (NCBI taxonomy): domain Eukaryota; kingdom Viridiplantae; phylum Streptophyta; class Magnoliopsida; order Poales; family Poaceae; genus Eremochloa; species Eremochloa ophiuroides. The sequence goes on along the minus strand of JAHLJS010000006.1, from coordinate 31,383,206 downwards.
GGCAGGACAAAGATATGTTCTATGTGCATACTTCTCGAAAGGGGTCCTTCAAATGATCGGATCATATGATTCCTTGTTTCCCAAATGATACCAGAAGGATCAAAAGAAACTGCAGTTTAAGCAATATTTTTTCTTTCTCCAATTCAAATGCCTTACATGTTACCATGAGGCCTTGGGTTGCAAAAGTAATAGTTTGGTTGAGAAATTTGATTGTGTATCTCCAGTTTCCATATATTGAATTTTATGAGGTGTTAAAATTTGAGTTTGTTTTATAAACTATTTGTTGTATCTACAGTCTCTCAATCTATATTTAGCCATGCAATGCTACCAGATAACATGACTACTTGAGTGTTAACTTAGTTTCTTGTGCACCGAATGATTCAATAATTATTTTTGAATGTCAGATGTTGCCTGTTTGTTTGCCGCAAGAGGAAACGGGCGTGCGAATGCGCGCGCCCCTACTACTAGTACCCTTATAATTGTAGCTGACACCTCTCTCACAGCTTACTCTAGCGGCACTGTTACCAGAACAGTACCGGACGACTGTAAACAGTACAACCCGGTATGAACAGTAACGGGTTAATGGAAAGCGAACCCGGTAACCCGGTATGAACAGTAATTGGTCCTGGTATGAATAGCTACGGGTCGATGAACAGTGAACCCGGTACCCTGCATGAACAGTATGGATCCCTGTATACAGACCCGTTATCCTTCTGTGCTCGCTAAAAAACACAAAAACAAAAAAGTAAAGCCACCAGCTAGTTTAACTAAACCCAGAGCCATATACCCTTCATGGTTGCACTGTAAGTCCCATATTTCACTTAAAGATAAATTCTTAAGGACAGAATCTAGATCATCTCAAAAATATGCTCAACCCCCTAGATCCATGTTGCTAAGCATCTTTTATCCTCATGTTCCATATATCCATTAATCAAATTCGGATCATGTTAGTATTACCAAAATGCATGGAGTTCCCATATGTAACAAGGTAAAAAGTTACCAATTGCTTGGATATCCTTAAGGGTAACAAATTAGACACATGCAACATAAATTATAGTGATTAAAGGTGAAGAGGACAACAAAGATGATCAGATGTTATACTTGCCTTAAATTTGAGATTATTTCTCTGATCTAAACCTTCAATTAATAGCTCCTTAAATTCACCACGTAAATCTCAAATATGATCATATAGTAGGACAGAAGCATTCAACACAGACATGCATAATACACAAGCATTATACTTTATTGCAAAAGTACACTAATCAATAAAACCAGAGTTGGAAATCTCATAAAACAAATCTACTCATCGCTATGAACACACAGACGTGAAGATCACGTCTAACGGAGCTATGGTTGAAAAGATACGCCTATCGGGAGACTTGCTTTTAACAAGAAAAAAACTATAAAGTTCATTTATTTTAAACAAATCATGATATGATATTTTAGATAGAAATCTTAATTTGATCAAGAAAAATTAGATTTGATTTGAGAAAATAAAACAAATCAATTACACTTTTATTTATAAAGGATCAAAGTAGAGTTGTTTTTATTTAGAAACCCATCGTCTCTTATTTTATTAACGTATCATTTAACTAAAAATCTTTGAACATGTAAACAACCTTACTAACACATAGATTATGGAATTACAAATCCAACACAATTTGAAAAGACCAATTCGGAGTTAATACAAAGTATTTATGAATTAAACAAGATTTTATTTCATAAAAATAATATATTAAATCTAACCATGAATTTTAATATTTGAAAACATACCTAACGGTAGTACTAACATGTAGTTCATGAAATTATGAATCTAATGCAATTTGAACGGTTCGATTCGGAATTAAAGCGGAGAAGATATGAACTAACGATAATTTTTGAAACCTTCTTAGGCATACCTTCAACATGAATCCTATTTCAATTTTCATCCTAGGTACTTCTATGTTACTTAGGTGATCAAACATCAAGCACTTGGGTTATTCACATAAAAGCAGAGCATCACCTATGATGTTCATATAAAAGCAAGTTAATACATTCTCTCTCAATGTGATTTCAAACTAAATTATTCCAATACTTGGAACAGGCTTTTGGAATTCAAATCCAGCACTTGACCCTAGTGTCAAGCGCTAGCTTAACACACCAAGGTCTATGAAGGGTGTAACCCTAACTTGAATAGCTAGTGAAATTCAAAAATATGAGGTCACAAGGTACCTCTATAGGGTTTTTAATTTAACGCAACACAACATCATTCAATGCATTACTGTAACATTTACATTATTAATTTTAAGTGAATGCAAATCATATATAGCTAGGACAAACACTTTGCATGATGATGATTGATGATGGCATTATCACGGTTTTCGTTTTATGTAATGTCAAGGGTTTTACAACCCAGCTCACCAGAATACGACGTCGGTGCACCAGACAAGTCGACGTGGACTTGCTGGCTACGAAACTCATCCTTGGCGATCAAGGAAATATCCTATAGATATGTTAAATATTAGCATTCTTTGTAAACTAGATATTATAATCTGTTAGAAATAGAAACAACTGATGTGTAACCTACTGCCCGTGCTATATAAGGTGGGTAGGGGACCTTCTCGAATTGATCTCATATCTCATAATCCACGAAACTCAAGACTAGGGGTTTTACGCCACGCTGATGGTATGAACCTATCTAATTCATGTGTCCCTTGCTCTATATTATGCTAGTTCATCTCAAGACTATCTCTGATGACTCATCTGCTATCGTGGACATACACGTCCATAGACTCCGGACGATATTACGTCCACACGTGCCGATGTGTGGCGATCGCGGTAACCGTTAGGCGGGAGTGCGCGACTTCGATGTCGAGGCAAAGTAGACTCCCGACAAGACTGGGTGACGATGTGCATTGTTGATGCGGGAGTCGTGCACGTGTGGAGGTCGATGCTGAACCATGCGCCGGGCGGGAGAAGTTGGGAATGGGCTGAGGAGGATGATACACCGAATCATGTCCGTCAAATGTAAGGAAGGTAATATTGAGAACGAACAAATCTGGATGGTTGATTTTGATAGAGGCTATTTTTTCAGATGGATCTAATCATTCTCAGCGGTACGTTTGTTTTGGAGGCTGTAGTTATGAAAGCAACAGTACTTTATTCGAAGGGTAGAAGCAACAGGCCTAAACTTTTTTTCTCTCCTTTCTTCTTTTCCCCCCAAAAAACAGTGGCCATGGATCTTGCCCGGCTGTGCATTTTCTCGCCATTTACCCGAAGTCAGAGCATCTTCAAGAGTTTGTCAAATTTTACTTGGCTCCCGAAATGATATGTCAAGTAAAAAAATAGTCCATCTTCAAGAATTTGGTATTTTTGACTTCGTAAAATAAAAGACCACGCTAACAAAAACAAAAAAACACGCTAAGAGAACGAAAAGCCCTGCTAAGCAAAAGAAGAGCCTCGCTAAAGCAACGAATAGCCCCGGATGCCAAGCCATATGCGCGCACTTATATTTACACGCACGAAGAGAAGATATGCCAAGTTACTATATATGCCAAGTTACTATTGATGTCAAGTTGTTTTGTCAAACTGTTTGAGGCTATTTTTTCTTATTTTACCAAAATTATATGGATGCCAAGTTGAGATAGCAAACTTTTAAACATGCTCATAGTGCCATAATGACACATTCCTCGGTTTGAAGCCGCTTTTAAAAATGTAGGTGAACATACTACTCCCTCTGTTTTAATTTATAAGTCGTTTGACGTTTTTAGCTCTAAATTTGACTACTCATCTTATTTAAAATTTGTGTAAAATATTATTTTTTTATGATCTGTTATATTAATAAAAGTTCTTGAAGATTAAGTTAAATTCAACTCTTTTTCTACAAATGTTTTTAAATAAAACGAGTGGTCAAACTTTAGGCTAAAAAAGTCAAACGACATATAAATTAGGACGTATTAAGGAAAAAACAACACATGTTTCCTACACCACATTGATATAGAAATCCTATCTCGCAGACTATATGTATACGAAATAAGCATGGCGACTTTAATTTGTCAAGAAAAATAAGTCAAACGACAGATGCACAATGACGTTGGATTCATTATTATTTTACTATATGCGAGAAAGCCACCTTTGATTTATTTATTATCATGTCTTCGATCGTACAATTCCTGAACAAGCGTGCAACGCTGCTAAACCTTTGTTTGAAGAAATGGGCGATCAGATCAGACGTTGATCTCCATATCGGGGCTGAGCTTCTTGAGCGACGGCCGTGCCATAACTCGCTCCCACCACGCCTTCACGTGAGGGTAGGAGTCGAAGAGCGACGCGTGTGGTGTCCTCATGATGTGGAAGGTGTATGGGACGTGGTTGAGATCGGCGAGGCTGAAGAAGTCCCCGGCGAGATACAGCTGCTTGCTCTTGGACAGGTGCGCCTCGTACACCTCGAGCACCTTCTTGAGCTCCTCCAAGTTCTCGTCCACCACCTTCTGGTTGGGCGTGGTGCCATGCTCGAAGGGGTTCACGACGCACTCGTAGAAGATGGGCGCGATGGCTGGCAAATAGGTGTGCGCCTCAACTTCAGTCCACACGTCCACCATGGCCGCTTCCTCCAGGTTGCCTTCCCGTAGCAGGTCGACTTGAGCTGACTTGGAGTATTTGCGGAGGACATACTTTGCGATTGCTCGGGACTCTGGGAATTGTTCAAAGGGATATATGAGGATATGCACGCTGATAGGGTGTTTACAAGTGACGAATAAAAAGCAAAGCAATCTGGGTTTTCTATGGCAGTAATTAAGGTAATGATGAATCGAATTGGACGGTAAGCATACCAAAGAGCATCATGTCCCCATCCTGAAACGCTGGGATTTGGCCGAACGGCTGCAGGCAGCATATGTACCAGAACATCAGTTTCCAGCCACTGTATCAATGTGTGAACAGAGTACTAAACAGATCGATGCAGTGCATGAACTAAACAATTAAGCGATAGCCGGGCCAGGGTTACGTACGTTTCTTGCGAGGTGTTGGGGCCCCTTGTGCTCCATGGCCGAGTAGTCGACCGCAACGACCTCGTACTCCACGCCAACTTCCTCAAGGCAGGCCATAACCCTCGCCGCGTTCACGAAGTCCGCCGTCCCGAACACCTTCACCGGCACCATATTGGCTTACTCAGCGCAGGTTTTGGCCCCTGACAACGCGGAGAGGAAAGGTGAAGGTGCGCAGGGTGCTCTGCTACTGCTATGCTTGGTGAGGGTGGACTGGTGGAGTGATACAACCTCTGCTCGCAGCTGGTCAATGAACAACTGAACTGATCCTCGTTAGTGGGTCTCACATGTTTAGAGAGTGGTGCCCAAAGTCAATGGACGACCTTCAGGACACGACAGAAGGGCCGGACTTCTTCAGCTACCAGATTCCATGAATTATTGTGAGTGGGGCATAATTTTTTTTGGAGGCTATTTGAATCCAGCTGTTTCTTCAGCTACCAGCAACGGTGTGCGTGTGCCCGATCCGAGGCCAGCAAATATGTTATCCTCCGTGTTTTATTTTAATGTCACATTGTGTGATTGGGTGGGGTTGGTTTCTCCACCAGTTTTTCATTGGCCCTGAAAGGATCAAGAATACCCAAGAGGGGAGGTGAATTAGACAACTAATAATTTTTCGAAACACAATTCAACCTATCGCAATTTGTCCAATGTCACCCCACAAGTGATTGTGTCAATTCTATTCTAAAACAAGTTATGCAATCTAGAACCAAGTCCTATCACAAGTATACTACTCTAGGAAAGTAGAGAACACAAAGGAAATATGGAAATGTAAAGGGTTAGAAAGACAAATCCGATTTTTCCCGAGGTATCGGAGAGTCGGCACTCCCCACTAGTCCTCGTTGGAGCACCCGCGCAAGGGTGTAGCTCCCCCTTGATCTTCTCAAAGACCAAGTGCTCTCTACGGGCTGATCCTTTGCCACTCCGGCGCGGTGGATCGCCCATAACCGCTCACAACTTCGACTTGGGCCGCCCACAAGCTCTCCAAGCGGTCACCAAGCCACCGATCGCCACCAAACCGTCTAGGTGATGCCGATCACCAAGAGTAACAAGCCTAGACTTTCACTTGACCAAGAACAAAGCCAAAGAGGGTGATGGATGCACACAAGTCACTCTTGATCTCTCTAGGGAAGAAGCTCACAAGCAATGGAGTTCACACTAATCTCCTTAGGGCTCTTGCTCTCTCACAAGATCAACAATTGTTCCTTCAGCTGTTAGAAATGGCAAGAGAAGTAGAATGGAGGCTTTGGTGGAGTATAAATACTCACCTTCTCCAAAACTAGCTGTTTCTCACTTTCCTGCGAACCGTCGGACTTTGCCGAGGCTCGACCGTCGGATCAAACGGCACGGTCCGACTCTCACACAAGCACTGTGCCCAGAAATGTGACAGAGGGGCGTCCGACCGAAGTTGATGGTCCGACGCTCCTCAGTCCGACGCTTCTGAACTGCGGGCACAGTGCCTCTCAACGGCTAGTACACGGAGCAATGGTCCGACGCACACCGTCGGACCAAGTCCGACGCTCAAAACCGCGCTGGGAACCTCTCTGGAAGCGTCGGACGCTAACAGACATTAGTCTGACGCTCCCACTCGCGACGGTGCGACGCTCGCTTAAAAACCCAGAGGCACCGTCGGACTCTGGCCAATGGTCCGACGCCCATCCGGCCAGGGTCCGACGCTCCCTGGCACGCTGAAACTCGTGTAGGGGCGGTCACGTGTCGTCGGACTCTAGCTATTGGTCCGACGCCCATACTAGGTAGAGTCCGACGCCTCTAATTCGATCAAAGCTTCGCCGAATCGAAAACTTTCCAAAACGAAGTTTGATCCTCTCTCTCAGGAGTATCCCTGGGCTGTCTAGAGCTATGTTAGATAAGTGTGCATCACATCTACACTCTCTAATCTTGTTCTAAGTCAAGCTACCCATCCAAACCCCTCTTAATAGTACGGTCAAAGAGAAGAACAAAACCTAAGACTACGCCAAGTGTCTCTCAACTCCAAACGACACTTGGCACTAGCCTATCACCGTCTTGTCTTCCATCCTTTGAAAACCGAATCGATTTCCATCGCTAGGGGCTTGAACCTACACGTTATTATGACCTAACCTCTAGGTTATCCTGCAAAATACACGTTAGTTATAATAATCGTCTTGTTGTCATTAATCACCGAAACCACTAGGGCCTAGATGCTTCAATCTCCCCCTTTTTGGTGATTGATGACAACTACCTCAAATAGATTTAGAAAGAGTGAGGTTTTTAAAGGTTTGATTCATATAAGCATGTGACAATGAGATCAAAAGGGTTAGGCATGCTTATACAAATCAAGACCACAAGGTACAAATAAGATATGAAATAAGCACAAGTACCAAATGATACGCTCAAGATCGGAGTGAAGTGCGGAAGCTAAGACAAGAGCGTAACCAAAAGTGAATCAAGTGACACAATATATAAATAATCATGAAGCTCAAACACATGTCACAAGCAGGTCTCAAACATGAAAATAAACATGATGCATGATAATGTCACATCCAAAAGAACAAAAGAACCAAAACCCTCTCACGCGCTCCCCCTAAATCTATGCTCTCTCTCCCTTTGGCATCAAGCACCAAAGGCCTAAGACTCAGGAGGAGGAGAAGAAGCTGCAGCGTCGCGGTCGGAGGAGTGAGGTCGAAGCTCAAACTGAGAAGGGTCTTCCTCGGACTCGGAGCTCTGAACAGCCTGACCCTCTGTCGAAGCACGGGAAGGTGAAGCGGTCCAGGTCTGCTCAGCTGTCTCTGTAGCTGCTGCTGTGACTACTACTGGCGCAGGCCCTGCTGAAGTCGGGAGAGGCTCTGAGGAGGCGACGGACGACAGAAGCGTCTCTGTAGTCCCAGTGGCAGGTGGAGCTGTGGTGGTCGTAACAGGCAATCTGAACTCAGGAGGTGTGGGTATGCCTGTGATCTCACTGAAAGTAGCACCCAAGCTCCTGGACACTGAGGGGCCACCTAGGTCAGGTGTGAAACCGATGTGGATCGGAGTGAACCCCTGAGTGCCTGGCGTGGCAAACCACTGCTGAGTCTGCTGAGTAGGCATGATAAACTGACTCTGTAGTGAAGCTGTGCCCTGACTCTGAAGTCCACCGGACTATATCGCTGGAGTCACCTGGGCTGCAGTGGCTGCCGGTCCAACCTGCTGGACTGGAGAGGCAGTGGCTAGGTACGGCGGGGCTTCGGTGTGCCTGATGATGTGCTCCATAAACCCAAAGGTCTGTAGCTGTATCTGCTGGCTCTGGAGCTGCATCTGGAGCATCTGCTGCTGGAACTGATCCTGCCTGAGCTGAATCTGAGTGAGAGCTGTAGCCTGCTCCCTGGCAAAACGGGACTGCTCCTCTGCCTGTCTCTGCTGAGTCTGCTGTAAGGTCTGAAGAATAGCAAGCAGTGCAGGGTCTGTCTGTGAAGTCTAAGGAGCGGAGCTGGACCCACCGGCTTCCGAGTCGTGAACTCGTGGACGTGAAGGGATGGCCCGGTAGTCCCTGTCAGAGCTGGACGAGGAGGTGTCGACGGGGTCGTCGTCTGCAAGTAACTGCTCAAGCTCGCTATGGGCAACGTGCCTCATAGCCTCGTCCTGCTGCTGTACCTCTGCCATGTCTGCCCCTGAAGTCTGACGGCGCTATACTCTGTGTAAAGCTCTGCTGCCACGGTGTCCGTCAATCAGAGAGGTCATCCGATATACTGGAAACTCTGTCTCAGTCTGGCGCAACTCACGGGAGATACCTGTCCAAATCCGGTGCAACCTCCGCTCAAGGATGTGTGAGATCCAATGAGCGTAGAGGAGCTGTCGCCTAGACCTGATGCCCTCTGCTATGGTGTCCTCCATCTCACTGATAATTAAATCGGCAATGTCAAACTCGGACTGCTGGACCAGGGCACTAAGGAGCCATAGCTGTAAGTGTGTCAAACCCTCCTTGTACCCCTCCCGTGGTAAAAGAGTACGCCTCATCACGTCGTTCAAGAGACGAACGACGGGATGAAGCTCCGAAGGTGTCCTGCGGGAGCCGTCTCCAAACGGTGGTCGAAAGCATGCTGCTATATGAGCAGTACCAGGTGCCAGTCCTCCGTGAGCCCTCCTCGGCGGGTCTGTCGTGGCATAGCAAATGCTGTGCAACCTGGTAGCTGACTCTGGCACTCCAAGCAGCTCTCGCAGAGCCTTCGCGTAGAGCCAGTATGGTTCTCCGCCGAAGGTGTACTGCAAGTACTCGTGGTCGGGGTCGATCCATAGGGAAGCATAGAACTCTCGGACCCACGACTCCACGTATCGGCCTGATCGGCCAAGAAGCTCCGCAAGTCCAGGCAGGTATGTCAAATATGGCCTGATCTCCTCTCCTGCTGCCTGGACTATGTCCTCTAGGGGACATACTCTGTGCTGTCACAGTCCAACTCTTGTGGCCATGAGGGCAGTGAAGAAATCCTCGTGAAGAGTAGTGTACCAGCCCTCAGAAGCTCTGGGATCTCTCTGATCCGGAAACTAGCTGGCAAGCGACGTCAGCCGGAGCTCTCTGACTCGGGCTGCAGAGATCCTCTGCAAGTCCAAGTGAACATCCGGCTCAGGCACCGGCTGAGGCTCGGAGGGAGCATGCACCCTGGGGACTCGGTCGCCGCGCCTCTGACCAGCGGGCCGGGGTGGCACCGAAGGTCGAGTGCGGCCCGAGCGACGAAGAGGTGGAGCCTGGGCCTGCTACCCCTGAGTAGCTGCCTCCTGCTGCTCTGGCTGCCTCGGCTCTGCCACCACTAGCTGTGCTGACTCAGTCTCCAGCTGCCTCTGAGGCTGCGGCTGCTCCTCGGTCTCATCTCTGCCCGACAAACTGACAGAGATGCCTCCAATGTGTATACCCCTGCCACGCTCTGCCTCCTCTGCAGCCTGTGCTACCCTGATGGCCTGCCTCTGCTCTGCTGAAAGCCTCTTTCTTTTCTTGCTGCTCTCGACGAGAGGGGCCTTCCCCTTGTCCAAAGGTGGACGAGGAGGAGGCCTCTCGTCTCCACCTGTGCCTCCCTGACTACGGCTGACCGGCTTGCACCGAACCATCTCTGCCAATTGTCACTGCCCCTCAGAAGTTGACAACTGCCGCTGACACTCAGAGGCTTGGCCTCGTTCCGTATCCGCGGGCTTGGCCCTGGATTCACTGACCCACTGCCAAACTCTCTGACCACGACAGCTGCAAGAGAGAAATAGACAAGGTTTACATAAGCATATGTAAGCTAGAGATGAGAGAGCCTATGGAAGCAAGCATATAGGATAAGAAGGAATAGCAAAGCAACCTGAGGGAAGACCTGTGAAAGGGTAAAAGTCTCTGTCGACACGGGGCACCAAACAATGGTACAAGGTGAATCACTGCATGACATAGGGCACAAGTCAATGACTAGAGCAACTGACATGGATATGCAATGAATAGGGAGGAAACTAGGTGTGGAGGCAAAAGATGATTACCGCAGGGTGAAAATTACTTCCACAAACCCTAGAAGGCTGAGAGAAGAGCCAAGTCTCAATGGAACTGCGAGAAACGCGAAAAATTTTGGTTAGGGCATTTCATCGAGCAGGTTGAGTGCGAGGTAGATTTGAAACAGGGAATTCAAATCTAACCACCATGTGAGCAGCCAAGGAGTAGAGGGATGAAGAGCTCATCGATGGGGAACTCCTTGAGCTGCGGTGATGAGCACAACGACGGCGAAGAACATGGTGGCGGCTGTGCAAGGCGGTGGCGCTCGGCACGGCGACGCTGCTGGGCTGCAGCAGCGCGCGAGCGTGCGCGCGGGAGAAGAGGGGGAGGCCCGCACGCGCGGGGAAGGCCTGGCTGCCGGCGGCGAGGGCGCGGGCGAGCTGGCGGCGGAGGGCTAGGGCGCGGCGCGGCGGCGGTTAGGGCTAGGGCGAGGACGTGCGGGCGGCGGCACTGCTGGATCGGGATGAACAAGAGAGCGAACTGACAGCGGGGCCCCACGCGACAGAGAAAGAAAAAGGCTGATCCGCGCCTTCGAACCGACCGTCGGACCCTTACTGTGCAAGCGTCGGACCACTGCTCCGCAGAGTCCGACGCTTCCAGTAAGCTCCAGCGGTCGTCAGACTTAGTCCGACGCTCCTCGTCGGACCAATCCTTTCGGTCCGACGCCGTGAACGCGGCGTGAACACGGCGCGACATGGCGTGAACCCTCTTATCCAATAGTCCGACGCCCGAAAATTTCCGGTCCGACGCTGCGTCCAACGTTTTCTTCGGCTTTGCCAGCGACCGTCGGACTGAAGCTGAAAGTCCGACGCTGTGAAAACCAGCGTCCGACGCCTTTGACAGCAAGGAAAGGGACCTTCGGACTGAGGCAATTGGTCCGACGCTGGGAAAATCAGCGTCCGACGCCTCGGTCCGACGCCCTAAAACCTGTTTTCTTCCAAGTTTCTTCGCGCCGATTTTTCCCAACTAAGTTCCAACCCCAATAAGAGTCAAATAAACACCAGTTGGAACTAGTATGAGATGCCCTCTCTCAAACCCTCAATTTTTCAAATATTTTGCCTTAGGCATATGTGAATTTTATGAAGATAGGCAATGAAATCCAAGAACGAAACGACAAAACAACAACCATGCAATATGCAATGCAAATTCACGTAAATTAAACTAGTTGTTGTCAAGTTTTTCCTCGGGTAAGCTTCTTCACACGCTTTTAGGCGGTTATCTTAACCGAGTTAGACAAGCCCTATGTGCAATTCAATGTTAGACATGTTTTATGTTACAATGCAATGCACATGACAACACAAGATCATCTTTTAGTGAAGTTGCTTAGATCAAGGCAATTAAGTTCATTCCTTAGAGTACAAAAGCGTGCCTCATCCAATGGTTTAGTGAAAATGTCCGCCAAGTTATCATCCGTTCTCACTCCCTCAAAGGAAATGTCACCCTTGGCAACGTGATCTGTAAGGAAGTGATGGCGGATGTCAATGTGCTTTGTGCGGGAGTGTTGAACCGGGTTATTGGCAAGTTTTACCGCACTCTCGTTGTCAAACAACAAAGGCACCCTTTTTAAGTTGATTCCATAATCAAGTAGGGTTTGTTTCATATAAAGAATTTGTGCATAACAAGCACCCGCGGCAATGTATTCCGGTTCGGTTGTTGACAAGGCAACACTATTTTGTTTCTTGGAGGACCAAGAAACTAGTGATCTTCCAAGCAAATGGCACCCTCCGGATGTGCTTTTCCGGTCAATCTTGCAACCGGCATAATCCGAATCGGAATAGACGACAAGAGTAAAGTTAGCTCCTTTGGGATACCAAAGGCCAATGCTCGGGGTGTGCTTTATGTACCTAAGGATTCTTTTTACCGCAACTAAGTGAGGTTCCTTAGGATTAGCTTGAAAGCGCGCACACATACACACACTAAACATGATGTCGGGTCTAGATGCGGTCAAGTACAACAAGCTACCGATCATAGAACGATAGAGAGTTTGGTCAACCGATTTACCTCCCTCATCAAGGTCGAGATGTCCATTGGTAGGCATGGGGGTCTTGATGGGCTTGCATTCTTCCATCTTGAAGCGCTTGAGGGGGTCCTTCATGTACTTCTCTTGCGACACGAACGTCCCCTCCCTCATTTGCTTGACTTGAAAGCCGAGGAAGAATGTGAGCTCACGAATCATGGACATCTCAAACTCTTTGGACATCATATCACCAAATTCCTTGCAAAAATCTTCATTAGTCGAACCAAAGATAATATCATCAACATAAACTTGACAAATGAAGATGTGCCTTTTGTGCTTCTTAGTGAATAGTGTGGTATCAATCAAGCCGATTTTGAAGCCCTTGTTGATGAGGAAGTCACGGAGGCGCTCATACCAAGCCCGTTGGGCTTGCTTCAAGCCATATAGCGCCTTGGACAACCTGTAAACATAGTTTGGATATCTAGGGTCTTCAAAACCCGGTGGTTGCGAAACATAGACAAGTTCATTTATGAAGCCATTTAAAAATGCACTTTTCACATCTATTTGAAAGAGTTTTAGATTGTGATTAGATGCATATGCAAGTAGGATATGAATGGCCTCTAATCTTGCCACCGGGGCAAAAGTCTCTCCAAATCCAAGCCTTCAACTTGGGAGAACCCTTTTGCCACGAGCCTTGCCTTGTTTCTCACAATGTTGCCCTTGTCGTCTTGTTTGTTGCGGAACACCCACTTGGTGCCTATGACTCTTGCTCCTTTTGGCTTCTCTTCAAGTGTCCAAACTTGATTGCGGGTGAAGTTGTTGAGTTCTTCATGCATGGCATTCACCCAATCCGGATCTTGAAGAGCTTCCTCTATGCTAGTAGGCTCAATGCAAGAGACAAACAAGTGATGTTCAATGAATTGAGCATGCCTTTGTGAGCGAGTCAATACCCCCCTTGAAGGACTCCCTATTATGAGATCTTGAGGATGTGCTTGTAGGAGTGGAGTAGTTCTTCTATCAACCACTTGAGGAGGAGGTTGTGGAGCATCAACATCTTGTGCTTGTGTCTCAATTTCTTCTTGTGTGATGTGGGTGTCTTCATGTGGATTCCACCCCATCTTTATCTTCACAATTTTGAGGCACATTTGATGAAGATGGTTGATCGATCACTTGCACATCATCACCATCATCTTCATCATCTTTTGGCTTGATGTCTCCAGTTGGCATGTTCTTTATGGCCTTCCTCAAGGGTTCATCACCTACATCATCAAGATTCTCATGCTCCCTTAGATTCATCAAACTCCACATCATATGTTTCTTCAACAAGGCCGGTGGCATTGTTGAATACTCTATATGCTTTGGACTTCAATGAGTAACCAACAAGAAAACCAATATCACAACGTCTTTGAAACTTCTGTAGGTGTTGCCGCTTCTTGTAGATGTAACATTTGCAACCAAACACCCGGAAGTAGGAGACGTCCGGCTTCTTGCCAATGAGTAGCTCATAGGGGGTCTTCTTTAACAACCGGTGAGGGAATAGGCGGTTGGATGCATAGCATGCGGTGTTGATTGCCTCCGCCCAAAACCTCTCCGATGTGTTGTACTCATCAAGCATAGTCCTTGCAAGGGTGATCAACGTCCGGTTCTTCCTTTCAACTACACCATTTTGTTGAGGGGTATAGGTGGATGAGACTTCATGCTTGATCCCAACTTCATCACAATATACTTCAATGTTTGTGTTGTCAAACTCTTTTCCATTGTCACTTCTAATCTTCTTGATCTTTACTTCAAATTCATTTTGTGCTCTCTTGGCAAACTTCTTGAAAGATTGGGCTACTTCGGTCTTGTCATGAAGAAAGAACACCCAAGTATATCTTGAAAAGTCATCAACAATCACTAAGCAATAGAGCTTGCCACCAATGCTTGCATAAGTTGTTGGCCCAAATAAATCCATGTGAAGTAGCTCTAATGGTCTTGAAGTTGACACAAATGCCTTGGATGGATGTGTATTTGCCACTTGCTTCCCGGCTTGGCAAGCACTACATAATTTGTCCTTCTCAAATACAACATCTTTCAATCCTCTCACCATCTCCTTCTTCAATAACTTCTTGAGTGTGCTCATTCCAACATGTGCAAGCCTTCTATGCCAAAGCCACCCAAGAGATTGTTTGGTGAATAGACAAGTCTTCAAATTTGCATCTTCCGAGTTGAAGTCCACTGATAGAGATGATTGTACCGAAAGCCCTTGAATATCACTTCATTGTCATCTTTCTTGGAGACAACCACCTCTTCACTTGTAAATAGGCATTGGAAGGCAAGATCACACAATTGACCAACGGATAGCAAGTTGAAGCTCAAAGAAGCAACCAGAAGCACGTTTGAAATGGAATGATCATTAGATATAGCCACTTTGCCAAGCCCTTGCACTTTGCTCTTGGAATTATCACCAAATCTTATCTTTCCTTGATCTTCTACATTCTCTTCAAGGGAGGTGAACATACGAGCATCACCGGTCATATGTTGAGTGCATTCACTATCAATTACCCAATGAGAGCCACCGGTCTTGTAGTTCACCTTCTTGTCCTTAGCCATAAGGCAAAGGTGTGTTGGAGATGAGGGCGGTGATGGCGGTGGAGGAAGTGAAGTCCCAATCACAAGAGCGGCCACCTTCTCCTTTACATCATCACTTTCTTCACCGGAAGAGCCACTAGAAAATTCAATGTCGGTGAGCCAATCATCAACAATGTAAGCTTTGCCACTCTTCTTACTTTCGTGAAATTGCTTCTTCTTGAATTCTTTCTTCTTGAATGGCTTGGCCTTCTTCTTCTCATCATCACTCTCATCACTAGAGTCTTGCCTTTTGCCCTTGTTCTTGTTCTTGAATTTGTCTTTCTTGGGCTTTGGGCATTGATGAGCAAGATGCCCAAGCTCTCCACAATTGTAGCAATGCCCAAGCTCTCCACAATTGTAGCAATCCATCTCGGAGATGGGCTTTCTCTTGCTATTAGTGAAGAACTTCTTCTTGTTGGAATCAAATTTGATTCCCTTGTTGTTGAGCTTCTTGAGCATCTTGGTGGTCTTCCTCACCATGAGAGCGATCTCCACATCATCATCATCATCATCATCACTTGTGGAGTCAAGAGAAGAGTACTTTGCTAGAGCTTTGCCTTTCTTGTCGGCCTTGAGGGCCAAGTCTTTCTTCTCTTCTTTCTTGGATGATGATCCATCTTGAGGAGTGATCTTCATGTACATCTCATGAGCATTGATCTTCCCCAATATTTGAGTGGGGGTTGTATTTGAGAGATCCGTTTGATGAAGTACGGTTACAATGTGACCATACTTCTCAATTGGAAGAGCATTGAGGATTCTCCTTGCAACCTCGGTCGGTGAGATTTGAGTGAGTCCAAGGCCATTTACTTCCTGTACAATGATATTCAAGCGAGAATACATGTCATTAGCACCTTCATTGGATAGCATTTTGAAAGAATTGAGCTTGTCAATGATAAGATAATATCGTTCCTCTCGCTCATTCTTAGTTCCCTCATGGAGCGCACAAATATCCGACCATAGTGCATGGGCGTTTTTGTGGTTCCTCACACGGTTGAACACCTCTTTGCTAAGGCCTCTAAATATGATGTTTCGAGCCTTAGCATTCCACTTCTCGTGCTCTTCCTCAACGGGTGTGAGGGTTGCGCCGGGTTTGGGAGTGGGGTACCCTTGTGTGGCGGCTTTGTGAACACCAAGGTCCACCGCCTCAAGGTATGCCTCCATACGAATTTTCCAATAAGGAAAATCGTTACCGTCAAAGACGGGAGGGGGACCATCGTGACCACCGGACATCCTTCCTCTTGGCGGTTAAGCCAAATTAATGAGCAACAAGGCTCTTATACCAATTGAAAGGATCAAGGATGCCCAAGAGGGGGGGTGAATTGGGCAACTAATAATTTTTCGAAACACAATTCAACCTATCGCAATTTGCCCAATGTCACTCCACAAGTGCTTGTGTCAATTCTATTCCTAAAACAAGTTATGCAACCTAGAGCCAAGTCCTATCACAAGTATACTACTCTAAGAAAGTAGAGAACACAAAGAAAATGCGGGAAATGTAAAGGGTTAGAAAGACAAATCCGATTTTTCCCGAGGTATCGGAGAGTCGGCACTCCCCACTAGTCCTCGTTGGAGCACCCGCGCAAGGGTGTAGCTCCCCCTTGATCTTCGCAAAGACCAAGTGCTCTCTACGGGCTGATCCTTTGCCACTCTGGCACGGTGGATCGCCCACAACCGCTCACAACTTTGACTTGGGCCGTCCACAAGCTCTCCAAGCGGTTACCAAGCCACCAATCGCCACTAAACCGTCTAGGTGATGCCGATCACCAAGAGTAACAAGCCTAGACTTTCACTTGACCAAGAACAAGGCCAACGAGGGTGATGGATGCACACAAGTCATTCTTGATCTCTCTAGGGAAGAAGCTCACAAGCAATGGAGTTCACACTAATCTCCCTAGGGCTCTTGCTCTCTCACAAGATCAACAATTGTTCCTTCAGCTGTTAGAAATGGCAAGAGAAGTAGAATGGAGGCTTTGGTGGAGTATAAATACTCACCCTCTCCAAAACTAGACGTTTCTCACTTTCCTGTGAACCGTCGGACTCTGCCGAGGCTCGGCCGTTGGACCAAACGACACGGTCCGACTCTCACACAAGCACTGTGCCCAGAACTGTGACAGAGGGGCGTCGGACCGAAGTCGATGGTCTGACGCTCCTCAGTCCGACGCTTCTGAACTGTGGGCACAGTGCCTCTCAACGGCTAGTACAGGGAGCAATGGTCCGACGCACACCGTCGGACCAAGTCCGACGCTCAAAACCGCGCTGGGAACCTCTCTGGAATCGTCGGACGCTAACAGACATTAGTCCGACGCTCCCACTCGCGACGGTCCGACGCTCGCTCAAAAACCCAGAGGCATCGTCGGACTCTGGCCAATGGTCCGACGCCCATCCGGCCAGGGTCCGACGCTCCCTGGCACGCTGAAACTCGTCCAGGGGCTGCCACTTGTCGTCGGACTCTCGCTATTGGTCCGACGCCCATACTAGGTAGAATCCGACGCCTCTAATTCGATCAAAACTTCACCGAATTGAAAACTTTCCAAAACGAAGTTTGATCCTCTCTCTCTCAAGAGTATCCCTGGGCTGTCTAGAGCTATGTTGGACAAGTGTGCATCACATCTACACTCTCTAATCTTGTTCTAAGTCAAGCTACCCATCCAAACCCCTCTTAATAGTACGTCAAAGAGAAGAACAAAACCTAAGACTACGCCAAGTGTCTCTCAACTCCAAACGACACTTGGCACTAGCCTATCACCGTCTTGTCTTCCATCCTTTGAAAACCGAATCGATTTCCATCGCTAGGGGCTTGAACCTACACGTTATTATGACCTAACCTCTAGGTTATCCTGCAAAACACACGTTAGTCATAATAACCGTCTTGTTGTCATTAATCACCGAAACCACTAGGGCCTAGATGCTTCAGGCCCCAGCCGGCCGGCGACAGTGTTTACAGCAGCTTTAGATCTTTGTTTTTCCTTTTGTTTACAAGCCCACTTCAATAGCGTTTTTCTAATCGCAAACCTAAGAGTTGTTGGGAATTTTTTTCAAACATATTTTTAAATAGCTTGATGATTGAAGCTGTTTTTCTTCCTCTATTGTCATAGGGATAAGTTAGGATAAATCTGAAAAATAGTTTTTCACAGCTCTCTCTCCCTTATTTCCATCTCTCAACGCTAAATCAAAGGCAGAATTAGCTGTGAGACATCCAAAGTGATGCACATCTACCGGTGGACACCTCAAATCACATCTTTTGCTGGAAGAAACTCTGGTTCGCTATATTATTATCATAGGACATCGCGAACACCGCGACTTGTTTTCAGCTGGTTGAGGTGAGAGAAATTTTCAATGTGGACATCGGGTGCCCCTGAGCCACACTAAGGTTAGGACGTAAGCTTGGTCTGGTTGGAAAAGATATAACCAGCGGATCTGACCGTTAGTGTTTTCAACGGTATGTCCACCGGCAAAAGGCACGATTTAAGGTGTTCATTGACAAATGTGCATCAATGTCCCACAGCCAATTTTTCCTAAATGAAATTATTGGGGAAGCCATTTACCAAACAATTTTTCAAAACAACTCATCTTACCCTAAAAAATTGCTCTTGAAGCTATTAAAAAAATTCACTAATGAACTTGAGCTGTGATGAATGGGGCCTATGTTTGTATAACATCGTGAAACAGCGACATTGTTTGTCAGCTATTATGCTTCCCTCTGGAAACATCGATGCCCTTTCCGTTATAAAGACAAGCACATTCCATGTTTCTCACCGTTGCCAGCACCTGGCCGTGCTCGGCTGCTCCAAGCAGCAAAGATTTTGCTTTTTTTTTTTTACAGAAATGTGTTTTCCACTCATAACAAATCAACATCAGCCAAAATTAGCGTTTCTTTTCAGACAAACGAACAAAGCTGGTGTTCGAGCTTAGGGCCGTGTAATCTGGTACCAAAACTTTAAAAATGTACTGTACATCAACTATATAAACTCTAATCTTGTCACATTTGAGATTTTTTTTGACAACAGTCAAATTTGAGATTTAAATTGTTGAAGCAATCTACCTATGTAGCATGTTGATTGCACCTGCACCTACGATAACATAGGGCACCAATATGTTGGGACCACGACTGGTTGGGGAGAGACGTGGCGATATTTGCATGTGGGTCCTTGAGTAATTTGGGTGCCATGCAGAGATAATTAACTAAATTAAAAAGATTTATCGGTAATGCTCATTCTCGGGCCACTTCCTCTTTCAGCAGTCCACACGCCACGCCGCGCTAGCGTGGCATGTGGACTGCAGAGAGAGGAAGTGGCCCTACCATGGCTCCTCCTCTCCCCTCGGCGCCAGGCACTACTCTCACTCTGATCAGAGGATCCAGCAAGGGCATGGAGGCCACGGATCTAGGTAGCCTCCTCCTCGGCCTTCTAGATCTACACCGGCGGTTGATAGGATTCCAGCGAGCTCTCTTCCTCTTTCTTTCCAAACTCTGCTGGGCCACACCACTACCAAGGTACGTAGGCGTCGAGCACTGCAACCAAGGCATGCAAAGGTAAGGGGATGCCCACCTCATCAGGGAACGCGCAGGCACAGGCGGTGCATGTGCGACTAAGCTAGGGTGCATGGAGCATGTGGGCCGACAAGGAAGAAGGGGTTCGAAAGAATTAATCGAACAAGGAGATAAAGAAAATAAAAAACAGTTAAGGATATTTTATTCTTTTTGAAAGAGTATGATTTGGGGAATACTCGATATATTGATCAGGGCTATTCAGTGCATACATATTGGCTAGGTAGGGAGCCTAGATAGGCAAGTCCACGAGCCAGATTAAGTTCCAACACTCCCCCACAGTCGGAACTGGGAGCACCATGAACATTGAGACTGACAAACTCCGTGAAAACGGACGTCGGCAAGACGTAGTGGGAACGTGCAGGACGCGGACTTCACCCAGGGCGACTCATTCCCTGACAAAGCGCAGATCGATCTCGACATGCTTGGTTCGCTCATGCTACACCCCACGGTGGCACGACGAAGAGGATGGCGAAGCTCTTGCAGAAGTAGACGTAACTAGCAGGCTTCAGCAACACCTTTTGCCACAATCCGATATTCCGCCTCATCACTGGACCTGGACACTATAGGCTAATGCTTGGATGAGCAGGATATGAGATTGTCCCCAAGGAATGCCCCATATCTATAAGTGGATTTGCTTATGTTAGGACATCCCGCCCAATCAGCATCCGTGTAAACAGTAAGATTAGCTGGTGAAGTCTGGTGGAGATGGAGATTGAGGTCCAAAGTACCCTGAAGATAGCGAAGAATATGCTTCATAGCACCAAGATGAGGCTCCCGAGGGTATAAAGGCAGACCTGCTAAATAGCATATGCAATATCTGGATGGTGAAGGTACCGAAGGGCTCTAGCAATGCTATGATAGTGTGTAGGATCAATGACTATGACACCATTATTAGAGAGCTTGGCGTGAGTATCCACAGGGGTGCTGCAAGGCTTGCAGTTAAGCATACCAGCGTGTTCTAGAATATCCAGCATATGCTAACGCTATGAGAGAAACAAACCGTCATTGTGGTGCTGAACATTGACTCCGAGAAAATGATGAAGTGGTCCCATGTTTGTCATAGAGAATTCCTAGCGGAGAGCTGTGATAATCCGCTGAAGGAAACTAATGGAGGAGGATGTCAGAACAATGTCATCAATATATAGGAGCAAGAAGCCATATCAAAGCCTTGAGAAAGTGTCAGACTTAGCCTCAGTAAAACCAAAAGAGGTGATGTGAGAGGCAAAGTGACTATGCTAGGCACGGGGAGCTTGCTTCAATCCATAAAGAGATTTGTTCATACGACAAACATAATTAGGTCTGGAGGAGTCAACAAAACCAGTCGGCTGAACATAGTAAACTGTCTCGGTCTAAGTGCCATGGAGAAATTCATTCTTCATATCAAGCTAATGAATTGGCCAAGAGCGAGATAGCGCCAAAGTAAGAACTACCCGAATGGTTGCTGACTTGACCACAGGATTGAAAGTTTCATCATAGTCAATACCTGGACACTGTGTGAAACCGCGAAGCACCCACCGAGCCTTGTAGCGGTCAAGAGAGACATCTGACTTGAACTTATGACAAAACACACATTTGCATGTAACAAGGTTGACACCGGGCTGTCGAGGAACTAGGGTCCAGGTGTCATTTGCTTGCAGGGCATCAAACTCAACCTATACAACAAGACGCTAGGCGGGGTCTGGCAAGGTGGTGTGGACGAAAGTGGGCACTAGAGAGAGCACCGCCATGTGGAGACTCAAGCGGTCAATAGGGCGTTGAACACCATCCTTGCCACGTGTGCGCTTGTTGTACACTTTGGTGACACGGGTGATCGCCTATGGCGCCGTAGCGGTGGTGTGACCGGTTGGGCGACCAACGCCGCTTCCGACGACCTAGGATGGGGCGTCTGCACGGGTAGCAACACCGGTTGGCCCAGTGGAGGAGGCGCTGCTGAGGGCGTCATTGCCAGCGCCCATGGCAGGCACCTGAGGGGGCGCTAATGCACTAGCCAGTGATGGGCTGTGTGCAGGAGCACTATCGCTGCTGCCTAGGCTCGAGCTGGGGCTACCAAGGGTGGCATCCATACCGCCGGGAAGATGAGTACCTGCATGCACAACTCTTGACCCAATGGGCGATGAGGAATCATCAGCATCACCCAAAAAATCAAGTGTGGTGGGATCCTAGGGTGGAGTGGACATATCAGCGAAAGGAAACATCGTCTCATCAAACACAACGTGGTGAATTAGGCAACTTAAAAACACAACTTCTAAACTATAGCCTCTTTTTCTTAACCTTAGCAAAAACCTATGCAATAAATAAACTAGCCAATGTGCAACTAAGGTTTTGTTAAATGTGTTGCTATCTCTACCGCAAAAGAGTTATGCAACCTAGTTTTCAATCCTATCAACTAGCCTATTAACTAAGCTAGGAAAGGTAAAACACACAACTAAGAGGCAATGTATATGCGGAAGGTAAAGGTGAGGTAGAGATGAAAATTCCCGTCGATAACTCCAGTATTTTTACCGAGGTATCGAGAAGCGCTCAAGCTTCCTCCTAGTCCTCGTTAGAGCCCCTCGCAAGGAATCCCTCGCAAGAGCCAAGCTCCCGATCGGGTCACTCCATGGATAGCCTTGAGCCTTCCCCACACGCAAGTTGGCAAGCCTCTCCTCGAATGCTCCCCACCATCTTCACTATCAAGCTTTTGGCCAAAACACCGCGGGCCTTGTTCCTTCCGTACACGGTGGCAAGTCAGACCACAAGCTTGGTTGGTGCGGTCTCACAAAACTGCAAACCCCGCCGAGTACAAGCACGGTGTGCACAAGCACCTTTGATCAAGAGGTATGCAAACCTCACTAAACACTAGGCCTAAACCTAGAGCAAGCGCATAAGCAGTGGTCTAATCAACCTAAGCATTTCGCAAAGCACCTACGCTAATCGCCAAGTGTATCACTAAGCACTATGCAAGTGGAGAGCTATAAAATAGTGTATCAATAACCTTGGAATGTTTCCTCACTTCTTCACCCTCTCCATTACCGGTTGGCGTGGTATTTATAGCCCCCAGAGGAAAGGTAGCCGCTTGGAACGAAACAAGCCAGAATTCCAACCGCCAGACGCATCTGGTGTGTGCACCAGACGCTCACACCACGTCAGGTGCTACCACGTGTCGTCACATCGTGGGTCGACCGTTTGAACTAGTCATTGGTGTCATCTTCCTCTGATCACCGGACGCTTCATTGGTGACACCTGAAGCTCATCCTTTAGCATACAATGAGCATGGAGATACCTCCCAAGAGCGTCAATTCCGCATCAGATGCATTCGATGGTTGGTCACCGGATGCTCCCCATCCGATGTTCTTAAGTCTTTTGTTGCTCCGGACACTCGCACAAGCATCCGGTGGCTCCTTCCCAGCGTCTGGTGCCTCCTGCTGAGGCATGCTGCTCTACATGCACCGGACGCGTCGGTAGAGGGCAGAGGGCGCTGGAGGAGGCGTGGCGGCAGTCTTGACGGCGACGTCGTCGAGGTCAATCTTTTCAAGGAGAAGCAACGTGCATGCCTCCATGAGGGTAGGGAATGGCTGCCGCTGCCTAATGTTGGTCACCATG
Organism: Eremochloa ophiuroides; assembly: GCA_038502445.1. Classification (NCBI taxonomy): domain Eukaryota; kingdom Viridiplantae; phylum Streptophyta; class Magnoliopsida; order Poales; family Poaceae; genus Eremochloa; species Eremochloa ophiuroides. Next base: position 31,360,020 of record JAHLJS010000006.1, on the reverse strand, counting down.
GGCCTGCTTGTGTATTGGTTATAACCTCTGTACTGTATTTTGTTTGGCTTAAATTGCCAAATGGCGAGACCAGACCCCATGAAGCAGATCTTGCCGCTGAGGCCGTGAAGCATGAGGATGAGAGTGTGGTTGCCGACCGGATTGCCAAAGTCACGAAGGGTCATAGCCATCGTCTCGAGGCGGCAGCAAAAGTCGGTGACCGAGAATGCCCCTTGCTTCGTCGTGCAGAACTCGGCGGACAGCAGCAGTGCGTGTGATTCACGCTAGCCAAGGAACTTGTCCTTGAGATGAGTCCATGCAGTGCGCACGTTAGGGTTGTGCAACATCGTGGATGATTGAAGATCGGCCTGGATCGTGTCGTAGATTCACTGAGGACGGTGCTGTAACACCCCTAGTGTTACGATAACCAAAACCTGCCATGTCATCATGATTTCGTGCAAATCATCTTGCATAAACTCATTTTTACTATGCATTCACTAGAATAAATTTTTATTCCCACATGTGATTGTGCATAGGTGCCTTAGAGTGATCTGGTTATGTTAATGTTTGCGTATGTATGTGGGATAAAAATAAAATTAAAGAAATTTAAAAGGAATCATTTATAAATCTTAATTCGGACCCTAAACCCTAAATTAAAAACTAAATAGAATTATAGGTTGGGACTTAAACAAAAGTTGTAAATCTTTAAAAGTTGAGCAACTTCTATTTAGGGCAATTTTAAAGTTATTAGAAAGAATTTCAAATAAAACCCTAATCTATGCTTAGAGATCTAAATTTGAAATACAAATTCAAAAACTATCAAGAATTTGATCAAACACTTTTCATGGAAGTTGTAAATATTTTCAAATGGAACAACTTTTGTATTTGGGGATTTTCAAGTCATTGAGCTAAATTTTAAATAAAATTCAAACTGGTGTTTAAAGATTCAAATTTAAAATGTCATTTCAAAAATTATCAGTAATCTAACCAAACTCTTTTAATAAAAGTTGTAGGTCTTGACAAATAGGACAACTTTCATATTTGGAAATTTTCAAGTTGTTGAGAAAAGTTTTGAGTTTTTAATTGAATTTGAAATGGATTTCAAAAGGGCAAATTACCCCCTTTTAAATTATTCAAAAATTATTCGAAATTTCAAACTTCTCCTAAAACAAAAGTTTTTCAGTTTGAATTTTCCCACAATCCTTATTTTGGGAATTTTTTGACTTCATATGAAAAATAAAAAGTAATTGTGGAAAAACCAAAAAGGAGTATGGCCAGCTACAGTACCGGCCCCTACCTGCCAGCGCGTGCCGCGTCGCCTGGGGCCGGCCGGGGTTGTCGACAGCGACGCAGTGGAGTCGTGGGGGGGCCCCGGACACGTTCTGCTCTCCTCCCTTCTTCTATATAAAGCGCCGGTCGTCAGTTTTTCATCTTCTTCTTTCTCGCCGGCGCCAACGACCTCTCGGTTGGAAGCGAAATTCGTTGCCGCTGCTCGATCTCAAGCTGCTCCATCTCACAGATAGAAACTACATGTTGTTACGCGTCGATTGGGCTAGCTTGAGCTTTCTCTTATTCCCGGAGTAGCCCGCGCGGTCCTCGCCTTCCCCGCGGTCGGCCGTTCGCCGTCGTGCTCGGCTTCGCTACAACCGGGCCGGTACGGTGAGCCACGTCCCTCCATTGTTCACGTTGTAGCTCCTATGTAACCCTGTGAGTCTCTTGGTCCAAACCGTTCTCTCTTTGGTTAACAGACACAGCGGGAACGGGGACGTTGCCGTCGATTCGAGCCGCCGAAGCCGCCTCCATCGTCGACATCACGCTCGGCTCTGTCTCCGCCCCAACCACCGTGCGCATCAGATTCTGGTGAGAATCCTGTAGCTCTGAGGGTAGTCGATTCGTCTCTGAAGGGTCCGTCATGGCCGAAACACGTGGTGCTGTGGTGTTCTTCCGCGTCCGAGCCGCCATGGCTGCTTGTGGTCTAGCTCTGGAGGTCTAGGTGTGGGGAAGAGTCCTTAGGAGGGGAGCGGGTGCGTGTGGGGAGCTCTTCAGGGCGCTTGACCGCGCCGGAGTGGCCACCGCCGGCAAGCCCGAGCGGCAGCAGGCCGACGCCGCGGTCTATGTCGTCATCTGGAGGAAGAAGAAGAGTGCACAACAGCGTATCCTCTTTTTTTTTCTCTTGAGTGGATGACAGGCAGACCCCACCCCGATGAAATACAATACTAAAGGGTTCATTTGTTATGTTGATGTTTAAAAATCCATATCTTCAGTTTGAGATTTCCAAAAATTGTGAAACTTATTTTATTAGAATCTTTATAAAGTTCTCGGCATGCTAGATTTAGGCAATGTGCAATGTTATTTACATTTTTGTGCTGTGGAAATTTGTTTTAGAAAGTGGTTTAAGAAATTAATTAACTTGCTTTTGGCCATATTTTGAAAACTATAAGTCGTAAAATAGTGATTCTAATTTTGTTAATCTTCTCATGACATGCACTAACTAATAGGAACATAAAACATGCATATTGTTATTGTTTTAATGGTGATTTGCTTTATCTTGTTAAATAGAAAATAAATGCTGGTTTTACTTGTTATTTTTGTATCTAGAGTTAGATTACTCCAAATGGCATGAAAATTTACTAGTAGTTTCTCTGTATGATGTCTGATCCATGGTTAAAATTTTATAATTTATGGTGTACGGATGTCTGATTTATTGATTTACCTCGTTTGGTGCCTATTAAGTAGTTTTAAATGCATTATAAATAATATATAAGTGTAAAAATAGAAAATATTGCTCCACTACCTTTGCGTGATGTTGTGTTAGCCTAAAAATCAATAATATGGCCATGTTGGTTTGGTAAATGTTAGGTTTCGTATTTATCTTACTTTCCAATATATTGTTGCATTATAAACTTGTTTATTTTATAGTAATTAATTTATAAAACCTGAGCATGTGAAATTTGTACCTTGGTCATGATTTGTAATCACCTAACTCTCTTTAAAATTTGGGATTCATTTGAGATGTTTACCATATAACTTAAATAATTAAATAATTGATAAAATAAATAGTTGAACCCTAATGACCTAGGGTTTGTGTGACTTTGGCATTGTATGTTGACCTTGGATCATTAACCCTAAATGGTCTTTGGCATACTTAGTAATTGTTTGAGTTCATTATTAACTTGTTTAATAGTAGTATAGATTGATTAATGCGGCTTTCAACAACTATTAAAATAAAACCATAAGTCGATAATCGGTAAGTTGGTTTTGTTGGCTTATAACTTTATCGTGAAGGAAAGTTATACTCAACTTTTTAAATTAAGTTTGCTTTTTATCAATTCACCATTTAGTGCATCTCCTGCATCATGGCATACATATCATCATGTTAAGCATTGCATTATTATTTTGTGTAGTGAACGTACGGTGATTATTATCGGAAGTAAGTACCGAGTAAGGTTTTCACTCAGTGGGCGTGTATCTTTTTCGGTGGTTGAATTCAGGGTCCCATCTACTTCAAACAACAGGCAAGCCCCGGTGCATTCAGCCCTTTCCTTATGATTTACAAAATGTTTATAACTTGAGTTAATCTACTGCATTAGATTTATAGGAGTTGATTGATAACCCAATTGATGCATTACCAACCTTGACCACTGAAATATCCAGAAACCATTTTAAAATAAAAATGTTTGGAAAAATGCTTACCTCTGCTTGAATCATTTAGATTTGCACAAAATGTTATTTTTGAGCTATTGTGATATATCTTTGAATCATTCATGAAAAAGGGAATTGGTAATGTTCTTGTTCGGTGGCTGTGCACCTGATCAGTACATCGTCACCGATGGGAGAGGATGTTTCTGTTGGGTAGTTGTATCTCTTGGGTTAGAGTCCCAAGGTTTGACCACCGATGGAAAAGAGAAATGTTTCGCTCGGTTGATGTGCACATGGGGCAGCGTTCTCCATGTCTTGTCATCCGGCAGGCATGGATTTGGAAACCGTTGGGTAATTTTGTACTTGGGTTAGAGTCCCAATGCATGGTTGCCTGGCGGAAAAGAAATTAGGGACCATTCGTTGTAGGCCTGCTGGATCGAGACTTTACAACTAGCCACAAACTACGAAAAGCCCTATCTCCAGTGGCTCTATTGCTTGAACCGACAACCACGCACTGGGAGTGGAGAGATGGTAAGAGTAGCGTGTACCCTCGTGGCTGTCGTGCCTGGAGACGAGAGGAGTACTGTTCTCTCGGGTGGCGCAGGACCGGTTTAGGGATAGAAAAGCCGTGGTAGACGGGGTTGGCATATGCAAGCTTAGGTGCTACATATGCAGTGTGGATAGGGATCCCCAGCTGGGTATTAATTGATTCGAATCGTCGTTGCTCCTCGATTAATGGAGACTTGATACACTGACTTACCCCGAAAAGTGGTTCGGAACTAGGATGATTTTGAGAATGAATAAGTAATTGGATTTGAAGGTGATACTCGAAAGAATTGAGAACTATTGATGTTGATTAAAATAATATTGAGTTAAATACTGAAAGTAGGGTTAGTAATGCTCTTTCCGCAAAATACTTTGACTCTTGCCCAGCCTTACCTTGACTCCCCTCAACCTGCATTCCTGAGTCTCATTCCTTTTTCTTAGTCAGGTAAGTCTTGCGGAGTACCCCAGTACTTAGGGTTTGTTAACACTTGTTGCAGGTGAGCTGAGTGTACAGTTTTACATGGGACCGTGCCGGTTGACGGATCGTGCATGGATGAAGATGTGTATAACCCTTGGGCAAGGTGTCTAGTTATATGATGCTACTCTACTATGGAACTCTGGTTGGGATAATGTAATTTATATTTGTAATCTATGTTTATGTAATACTTCCGCACATCCTCGGGAGGTTAGGGTTTCCTAGGGAACCCGGCAGGCCACCTAGGTCAAGGGGAACTCATGCAGACTGATCGTAGGTCTTTAGGGACGATGACGGTGCACGTGGGTCCTATGATTAAGACGGTTCTGTCACAGGTGCAGTCCATCTGCACCCACGCTGGTCGATCAGCATTGACCTTATCGGTGAGGACATGATCCGTTAGGGCATACTTGCCCGACCGCCAGCGATTTTAATTGTTGGCGGTGCGGTCTAGGATCACCGGCACGACAACCTTGATGTTGAGGACGACGATGGTGGCGGCGTGGACATCGGCGTACTTGGCCTCATATGCGTCGAGTGCGGCGGCGCGATCGGTGGTGGCTTGACGGCGATGGGCGTCCTCGGCTTCATGTGTTTGTGCTGTTCGTGCGCCTTGCGAGCCAAGCGTTTGAAATCGGTCTCGACCATGGGAATCGGATCGGGAGCAGGCGAAGAGGATCAATGGCGGCTGCGGACCGACAAGGGGTGCCAGCGAGACGAGCTCTGCAGTGGCTGGGGTGGGGCGCACGGTGCTATCGCGCGCATGCGTGTGGGTGGCCGACGAGCGGAGGACGCCAAGCGACTGCCAGGGCTGGCCAATCGTGAGGACCGATGGCACCTAGGGTTAGGTTTTGTGGAAGCGAGAGGCCATAGGAGCAAACCGTCTCATGATACCATGAAAGAGTATGATTTGGGGAATACTCGATGTATTGATCTGCGATATTTAGTGCATGCATATATGCTAGGTGGGGAGCCTAGATACTAGATAGGCATGCCCACGAGCCAGATTACATTCCAACACTTTTTACTTTTTTTGTTCACTATAAGAGCTGATTTAGCAAATAGGTTAATGAAAAAAACAGCTCAAGTTCTACCGACAAAGCTATTCATGGAGCTAAAGCTATAAAAACAGCAACACAAATGAAATGAAGATGAGCTAAAGAAGGCCTTATGATATCTTTTAATCTAGTGAATGTTACGAGGCTGACACGGTTGTTGCAGTTGTTGATATATTTGAAGACGAATACCTGAGATAATGAGGCTGACACTGACACACTTATTGGCACACATGGAGAAAAATGGTTTTCCTAATATGTTGTGGTCCATCGATTGTATGCATTGGGTATGGAAGAATTGTGCTCTAGGATCGCAAGGTCAGTATAAGGGCCATGTCGATAAGCATACTATTATTTTAGAGATTGTTTCTTCGAATGACCTTTGGATATGCAAGGCCTTTTTTGAAAGGCCTGGTTCTCTTAATGATATTAATGTGCTTCATCGATCTCCTTTATTTGCAAATCTTGCAATGGGCAGAGCTTCTGAGATGAACGTAGCATTAATGACTATAATTATACTATGGGTTATTATCTAGCCCATGGAATATACGCTTCATGGACAACTTTAGTCAAGTCCATCTCTCTATCTATGGAGAACAAGAAGAAATATTTTGCCAAAACGCAGGAAGCAGCGAGGAAGGACAATTAATTTATTCTTTTTGCTCTTTTTGTCCACTACAAGCTAAGAGCTGTTTTGCCAAATGGGTTAAGGATTAATTTTAGGGAAAGAAGGTTAATGTTACGAGGACCAACATGGATATTAGTTCAAGTATTCAATTACGAATAATGAATATTGAAAAAAAAACTTCTGGAGTGTTCATTTACTAATTCTAAGATAAGATAAATGTCTTCATACAAAACAGACGCGCAGGCGTTCTATCGAGCTAAAACTTTGATGGGAGCAACGAGCAGATAAACCTATACACAACATAAACCCATCCAATTCCTTCAAACCAACCGCAATCAGGCCCGGATGGCCATATCGGGGCTGATCTTTATTAGCGACGGCCGTGCCGTTACTCTCTCCCACCAAGCCTTAACATGAGGATACGAGTCGAAGAGCGATGCGTGCGGCGTCGTCATGACATGGAACGTAAACGGGAAGTGGTTGAGGTCTGCGAAGCTAAAGAAGTCCCCGGCGAGATAGAGATACTTGCTCTTGGCCAGGTGCGCCTCGTACACCTGGAGCACCTTCTTCAGCTTCTCCACGCTCTCGTCCACCACCTTCTGGTTGGTCGGGGTGCCATACTTAGCGGGGTACACAACGCACTCGTAAAAGATGGGCGCGATGGCCGGAAAGTACGTGTGCGCCTCAACCTCGGTCCACACGTCCACCATCGAGGCTTCCTCCGGGTTGCTTTCTCGGAGCAGGTCGGCATGGGCCGCCTTGGAGTATTTCCGGAGCACGTACTTTGCGATTGCTCGTGACTCTGGAAATTCAAAGAATTGAGCACATGCGTGACGATGTTTATTAATTACAAATGGCAAAGAAAAAAACAGACCAAGCTAGCGTTCATGTGGCAGTAACTAGTGATGATGAATCGAACTGGATTGTAATATGCACATATACATACCGAAGAGCATGATGTCCCCATCCTGAAACGCCGGGATTTGGCCGAACGGCTGTAAGTAAATTAAACATCAGCAGCATGGCATGGACTCCATGTAAATCAGTTTCAACCACTACGGCTCTACGAGCATATGATTGACGGTGTCGAAATCTTGGCATGGGTGCCAAGAGAGGAGGAAGCAGATAGACAGTTAAATACAGACGCAGTGAAGACACCAGCGCACGGTTTACAGACGTTTCTGGCGAGGTGCTCGGCGCCCTTGTGCTCCTTAGCCATGTAGTCGACCTCAACGACCTTATACTCGACGTCCACCTCCTCCAGGCACGCCATGACCCTCGCCGCGTTCGCGAAGTTGGCCGTGCCGAAAACCGTCACCGGCGGCGCCATCCCTGCTCACCCAATCTTCTCCCGTGAAAGAAAGCGCGAAGAGGTCAAGGTGCTTTGCTTTGCCAGCGGTATGCCTGGTGGTGGACCAGTCCATGCCTAAGGCCACAGTTGCTCGAGGATGCGGACAGAAAGATAAATACATTGTGTTAAGACGCTTGCTAGATCCTTGTGTATCGAAACTAATGCCAGCCAATAGAGCAGACGTGCACGACACGAGGTCCTCCACTTCAGGAAAGTGTTGAGTGTGACACACTCAGGACCGAACGGAAGAGGAAGAATTCTGTAGCGCATCCGACAGTGACTACTATATGGGTGATGTTATGGGCCCCGTTGTCCGTTTAGACGTTGATTTGTTCAATAAATAGTTATCGGCAGTGGCAGTTGGACCATTGTTTTTTTTTTTACATCAACCGGAGCTTTGTCTTAACCAACAGTAGGGTTACAATCGTCATCTATGATCGCTCTTAACACCGGTAGGGTTATAAGGCTATCTGCAGTGGGTACCATAAACTCTTCCTGCAGGACCAGATGGCGTAAAAAACGGCCGCAGCGCTGTCCGTATGTCTTCCGGAACAACAGGCCACCCGCTATTGCTAGCGCTAAACACTGGCGGCCCCACCACCACATGCAAATGCTGCTGCTGCTGTGCGCGGGAGAGTCCAGCATGGGAGACAGAGGAGAGACAGGTGAGAGCAGTGGCGGGTCCCACTTTGTGAGTAAACTAAAAAATTATTATAACTCACAAACAGAAAAACCAAAATAAGTTCTGATTGCACCATTAAATTCATTTTAATAAATTCTTCAAAATAAAATCTCATATAGATATATTTACATAAAAATTTATTTACAAACATGTGGACCCTGCTGTGGATAGAAGATGATATAGAATATGAATGGGTGCGAGTGAAAGTGGCATAGAGGAGAGAATCTCGATGACCAGGACAGAATATTCCTTTTCGAGGATGAATTTACAGGATGATGAGTGCAGATAGCCTAAAGCACTCCACGACCAATCTAGTTCCTGCTAACAAAGACAAGCAAAACCCATAAAGCTCCGGCTTAGTTCCTCGATTTAGGGAGTGTTTGGCATGGCTCCATAGCCCAATTTCAAGTTATTGCTAGCTCTAGCTAGCCAAACACCCTTACTCTGGATCAGCCTAACTTTATAAAGTTTTGGCGCTCTAGTTTATTTTTCTGGAGCACCTCTTTTCTAACCCCACGACCCTCTAAAATAGACCTAAACATGATGTTTTAAACAATTACCCGCAACTGCTAGCGGCAGCGGTTACATGCCTTAGACAAAAACAGAGCCGCTGCTCACGTCAGGGTTAGGAGGTGAGCAGCGGCTCTGTGGGGGCACCGCAGCGAGCAAGGAGCTGGGTTTGGCAAACAGTGAAGCAGCAAGGGCAGAGTGGTGCGCAGAAGCAGCACGGCAGCTGCCGTACGCAGGCGTGCCCACGCGCGATGAGCGCCCGGTCGCGTCAAGGAGAGCCAGGAGATGGACGCGGCGCTGCAGCCCGGCACTTGTCCACTAAGGCAACCAGCGAGCAGCAGCGTGGTGACCACGTCCAATGCGCAAAAACCCCAAAACAATGTGGTACACGCATTTTGGAACGGCTAACTCTCCCTGTTTCTGTGACAAAACTGTCCCAAAACTGTACCATGTTAGAGATGGCAACTGGAGATACAAAATGCTTTAAGTCACCCTGCAGTTTGGACGATGGGGAGAGATAGATGGACGCAAAGTTGGGTCTGTCCGCAACGTCCCACAGGACGCGCCCTGAGCGCGAACAGAAAAAGGACCAGTGGATTTTAGAGTTTTGGGTACTGGCTATGAGTTGGGCAAACACAGGACCAGCTACACCTACTTGAAGTTGGCATATCACACTTCTAAACAAGCAATAACTACACCAACAGGCTGACTAGATTTCCTATAACTCCCATGCAAACATAGCAAGCCGGATGACTGGTCTTAGGTTAATTGAAGTGAAACATTCCGGTGAAAACATAGTCTAAAGAGTTGCTGCGGTGGTTGAGGAGTTTGGTCTTGTTGACACGAAAAAGTGAATCGATCACCGCCAACATACAGCAAGCCGGATGATCTCGTCACAAGAACAAGAGCTTTGTAGATCCTGCTAGCTTAAAAGAAAACCCAAGGCTGAGTGTACTGTCGTACCTGAATCGTGCCAGTCAATTTTACTCACAATAGACAAGAAGAGAACACGATTAGTAACAAAAGAAGAAACATGTCGGTGTTGCTACAAACAATTCTGAATGTTTGGCTTTCGAAGCCAGTGTACTGGGCTATCGACTAAAGAGTCAATATCTAGATACATGAATCGAATATGTATGTAACATGTGTGTTTTAATTCCTTTACATTTATCTGATTCATACGTTTGTAATAATTATAACTCATATCAAATCATCTTTAAGCATGAATGACTTTACGAAACAAATTACGTTTTAGTCTATCAAGTACATCAGTGATGGTCGAGCGGATCAATACAGTTATGACGCACATGACAAATCTTAACGTAATCGACCGTGAAGCATGCATGAGTAAAACCACATTTAATGTGAGTTACGTAATTGAAGCTTATAGGGAGCGAGTAATTAGTCGATTGTACTCGTATAGGCAACATACAAGCCCAGAATCGAGTGACGCTTCAAACTTTTTATCAGTAGATTAGATTCTTTATCCATGCCAATGAGGGTTCAACGGATCAATGCAGCTATAACATAAACTTAGAACCAAATCTATTAATTACAGATCTAGGCGGAGCTCAAATTATCACTTTAGTGCAACCTATATAGAATCAAGATCTAAATCAACCGACAAATGAAACGAACTCTATGTCCTTGATGCATGGCATATCTTGTAATTATCACTCATCAAACAAATATTGACACCCGATTTGAAGCCAATAAAATTAAATCTAGATTGGGCAAATTGATGATTGCTTAAAATAAAACAAACAATAAACTTCAAGTAACATCGGTAACTTAATGAATCTATCTAGAGAGCTAGTTTAGTTAGAGCCGATAACTAATCCTTAATCTAATCTAAACAGTGGGGTGCAAGGCAGAGTTGCATAAACCATACTCAAATTAAACAAGAGTTGCACCCACTGCTAGATAGATCAAGTAGTTATCGATTCTTGTTTATGGCTAGTCTTAGAACTTCTCAGCTACAATAAAATGATTTTTCATATTTTTATTACAATCTAAATGATTTTTTTTAAAAAATAAAATTATTTTTAGAGACGGTTGACTTAAGTGAATCGTCTGAAAATATATTTTTAGAGGCGGTTTTAAAATGCCTCTGAAAATCACTCATTTTTATAATCGCTGCCATAGTAGCGGTTTTCTTAACCATTTCTAAAGGTCACTTTTGACCGTCCCTAAAAAGCTTTTATGTACTGGTGTAAATATCCTTTAACTATCTTGTCCCATGTAATCAGGCATATGGCAATCATGAAACTTTTCTCCCAATAATGTCCCTACTGTACACGACAAATGGTATCTACTACAATCCTATATCAACTTTTTTTAGCTACCTAGGCGTTTTGCGACAGAGATATATATATATAAATCATAACCTGAAATATATGGTGTTTAACCTTTTAAAATCATAGATAGGTTAGTTTTATCTATTAGGAAATTCAATTTGGTAATGTTATGTCACTGATCGGTTACTTTTATCTATTAGGAAATTCAGTTTCCCAGTCATGTTATGTCACTGATGTGAAGTATCCTATAAATTATGACCCGAGTAACAACAAATCACCAAATGCAGGGCCACAAGCCCCTTCTTTTGAACGATATTGAAGATGGAAGGTGAGAAGTTTACTTCACTGGTATCATAGGGGCAATTATATGATTTTGAGTAGGACACCAACTACAGTGAACAAGTCCACCGCGAACGCTCCAAATCATTGTTTCTTGTGGTTCACATCTCTACCAAATTGGTACTTCTAATTCAGCTTAGTGTGATAACATTACCTTTAAACTAGAATAGCATCAGAGCCTTAGTTTGTCAGGTGAGGTCATGGTAGTTCACATCTGTCCAGTGTCATGTCATTACTCATTAGTAGTTCACCTGTCCTCCTCCACTACTTGTATTGTATCAGCAGCCCATGGATTTGCCACTCGCTTATATAGAGCATAGAGAAAGCTTCTTCCGAGCAGGCCAGTATATAGAGCATAGAGAAAGCTTCTTCCGAGCAGGCCAGCACTCGCATCCTCTACTGCAGTCATCAGTCGTCATTCATCAACAAAGTTGAAGACCTGAACATGGTGCCCCCAGTGAAGATATTCGGGCACCCGATGTCGACCAACGTGGCGCGGGTTTTGGTGTGCCTAGAGGAGGTCGGCGCTGAGTATGAGCTGGTGACCATCGACTTCCTCGCCGGCGAGCACGAAGTTCCAGACCACGTCGCACGGAATGTAATAAACCCACCCCCTAATCTCTAAACCATGCTTGCTTCTTTTACTTCATTGTATCAGTTTGCTCAGTATTAGTAGCGGAAAAATACAGTATAGTCGAAAGAGGTTAATAATTACTGTACGTACCTAATTGCGAGAACGTTTTCTGCAGCCGTTTGGGAAGATCCCTGCTCTGCAAGATGGTGACCTTATCCTGTTTGGTAAGTTCTTGCGCCCCGTTTGACACAGCTCAACTTCATAGATGAAGCTGTTTTTTAGAAAATAGTTTCATGACCAACTCTTTTGATTAAACTGAGCTACTTTGAAAAATATTGTTTGGCAAAATAGTTTCACCAACTACTTCATGTATTATTGAGAGAGAGAAATGAGGGAGAGAGCTAGAAAAAGCTACTTTTTTTCAGCTTCATGTTAACTCATCCATTTGTGAAAGGAGTGAAAAAATAGCTTCACCCATAAATCTATTTTGAAAAGGATGTTTGCTGGAAAAAAAAAACATCATACATCCAGCTGTTAATACCACGGAATCTGCAGTTTTCATCTATCAAATACAGATCGATGAACTCGTGAGTTTTCAGAGTCGCGCGCAATTGCGAAGTATATCCTCCGGAAGTTCAAGTCAAGCGAGGTGGATCTTCTGAGGGAGGGCGACATCGCGGCGGCGGCCATGGTGGACGTATGGGCTGAGGTCGAGGCGCAGCAGTATTACCCTGCCCTCTCGCCTGTGGTGTTCGAGTGCATCATCTTCCCCGTCATGCGGGGTACCACCACCGACCAGAAGGTCGTGGACGAGAGCCTGGAGAAGCTGAAGAAGCTGCTGGAGGTGTACGAGGCGCGCCTTTCGGAGCACAGGTATCTGGCCGGGGATTTCTTCAGCTTCGCGGACCTCAACCATTTCCCCTTCACCTTGTACTTCATGGCCACGCCCTACGAGTCCGTGTTCGACGCGTACCCTCGAGTGAAGGCGTGGTGGCAGAGCATCATGTCCAGGCCGTCCATCAAGAAGATCGCTGCAAATATGCCGACCAAGTTTTAGGTCGGTTCTCATCTGTTGATGACAAAATAAATCAATTATTACATCATATGGATCAAAGATTACTGTAGACTTCTTTCTCCTTCCGTGCGTCTGTATACTGTTACCGTGGCCTCGTAAATCTGATGCCGAATCTGTAACTATCTTCTTGTGTCATCAAACTAGCAGCTCATAGAGAGAGTAGCAGCTTTGAGAGGACGAAAAGCATGATCTCGTCAACTTGGCGACTACGACATGTGGCTAGTGTGGACGCTTGTGGCTTCACGGCTGGTGCTGCCTGGCCCCTGAGGTGGCCGGCTAAGGCCGTTATTTAGGCTGCGTTCAGATCCATTTGCAATTTGAAATTTTGACATTGTAGTAGTCGAGAAATTTTTTTCAATAATAATCCGATCATGGTCTAAATAAGCTTAAAAAATTCGTTTCGTAATGTACATATAAACTATGCAAACATACATATATTTCGTCTATATTTAATGCTCCATACATATGTCACAACATTGATGTAACTAATTATAATTGAAAGTTGTAGGGTATTTAAATAGGGCCTTAATGCATGACCAACTAGCTTCTGCCTGCCCCCGTTGGCCGGCTAAGGCTGTTATTTAATCCATGACCAACCAAGATACTAGCCAACTAGCTTTTGCTTGCCAGAGGTGACAGACAGGGCTAGAGAAGGAAAATAAAAATTGATATCTGAATTATCTGACACAGGGCAAGTGATGGAAAATTGAAATGGATATCTAAATTGTCCCACATATTTATATGCTAAACTTCATTCCATCTTACAATAGCAATATTTCTATAAACTTGATTCCATCTTACTAGCAAAAGAATGTTATTTCATTTTTTTTTCATGCATGTTTCTTTATACCTATGATCCATGCAATGTTGAAATGCCCCACAACAACGTAGTTGTGATCTATGTCATGAAGCAAATATTCCATGACAACTGGCGGAGTATTTATCTACTTATATTTATTTGTTTATCCATTCTTTTTAGGTAATGCAAAAGAATTTCGGCTTCATACATTTTCATTGAATAAGAATTAGTCAATAATTTTAAAAAAATCAATAAAAAGTAAGTTCTAAATTATTGACCAATCCAAGAAAAACGTAAGGTCTTTCACTTGACACGAAAATATTATGGCTCTGACTCTAAAAGCCAACATGTTTCTAAATGATAACATTTATCTATCACTAGGCAAAAACAATACTCCCTCTATCTAAAAAGTGACGTTTTTTACTTTTAAAATTTTTATTTGACCGTTCATCTTATCAAAATTTTTTGTATAAGTATTATTTATTTATTTTATCATTAGAATAATTTATTTATTTGGCTATTTTAGTAAAGAAATAAGACAAGCAATCAAACGGGGAATCCCAAAGTAAAAAACGTCACTCTTTTTATGGAGGGAGACAGGGAGTATGTTTCTTCAAACCGTTGGGCGGTAAAAGTGGTAACGGTCAATAGCAAAACCTCCGCACATGAGATCATCGGTAGGAAAATGATATCAGTCAGTACAACTTTTATATGAGACCAGTCGAAAGACAAGCGATACAAATGAAATCCCTATTCTAGGACAGTAGTATAGTGAACTGACGAGCAGCGACTGTCTGACTTCATTAGGAATACATAGTGAAACAGAATCGAGCACAAGTAATCAAACCATCATACTTGAGCCTAGTCCGCCGAATATCTTGAAGGACCTCAGTAAATCAACTTTATAACCAAGATTGGGTTCACAAATAATAATACAAGAATGAGTTCCAAATTTGATTTGAAATGAACATAACTTTGAAAAAAATACATAACCATAAGTTAGAAATACAATGCAAGCCCAAATGACATTCCTCCGGCAAAAAGCATATAGGTGAGAAGACTATACGAAGTTACCAAGCCCACCGGTGATTAGTCACCATCTTTAACAGGCCAGGAACTTTACCTGCAACATGGTGGGATAAACCATAAGTACTCGAATATAATCAGTAAGACTGACCCGACAAGAGAGAAACTCTTAAGGATATGCATGACTTATTTGTGGAGTAGGTTAGATAGCATGACTTTATGAAAAGAGCATACTATCATAAGTCCTTAGCTTCAGAATTTTAGTCATTAGTTTAGCTTCGGTTTTTATTAAGCTAATTATACTAAGTTTGCAACTATCTTAAAGTAAACACTAGATTAGGCAATCAATAGTAACCATATCAAATTTGGTATTTCCTGAATATATACTTTAGAACCATCATTGTATTCCGTAATCATATTACTATGAAGAAGGAAGGTATTGGTCAAGTTTCTCACTATCGAGGCGAGATGACAATTTGAATCGATTACTAACCAACTGGTGCAAATGCCATAACACAAACCCACACTTCCCCCATTGAGGTAGCATTAGGTCACCTTTGGTAGTATTCGGGACCAAATCGTGCATCCAGTCGGAGCCACACACTAGGGACTGACTAGAGCCACGATGATCAGACGTAGCCTGCCCTTGGTCCACTAGGTCCCGACTCATCCCTCCTGGATCCAGAATGCACACTCAGCACACCAGTATCTAGCCCGAATAGAGCTACATGGCTTTGCGGTTGAAATGACTTATCCGGCCAGTTAAGTGAGAGGCGACTTTCAATCTCGACCAAGGTCCAACAACAGCACGGTGAAAGCCCAATTTTGGTTTTGATAATTGATGAAACCTAATTTACTAATGCTTGCTCTACGTGTTTCATGAGTTGAATTAGTAAACATCAAGATGGAGCAAGATGACAGGGTCGGTGAAGGCCACAAGAGAGAGGCCATGACAGTGTCCATGCAAATGGTGTAAGTCCATCATAAAAAATGGAGTCCAAATGCTTCATCCATGGAGGAAAGAGGAAAGAAAGAAAAGCTAGGAGCTCAAGAGCTCAAGACAAAGGTATACTTGATAGGAGCTCATTTGCTTTTGGTGATCAAGACTATATAAAAGTGATCACATTTAGGATAGACAGCCATACTATTAAGAGGGGTACTCTTGAACATGAGCTCATAATGTGTAACTTAACATGGTCAAGATAATCCTACCAGTGAGGTGTGGAAAAGCTTGCTCTTGGATCAAACTTAGTTACATATTCTAGGCAAGTGATCTAGATTGAACCAAAGTGGAAAATGAACAACACCCCACTAATTGACTTGATCTACCCATAATTTTGATACCATTTTTGGTGATTGTTGACAAAGGGGGAGAGAAAGTCACAAAGATAAGAAAAGAAAGGGGTCAATTAAAATTTTGGAAGCACACAAGTAGGGGGAGCAAGTTCATGAATAAGTTATTGCATTTATATGCGCATTAACATATGATGTGTTGCATTGTTGAAATTCAATTCCTATATACATGCTTGCTTGGTGTATGCTTAAAAGTAGGATTTGAATGGTGATTGACTAACTAGCATGCATAGGACTTACTTTGCAAATCAAGAACCTCTCCTGCTTATAATGTTGATCTCACGGGCTAACTTGAGTTTTGATGCATGACTAGTGAACAATGATGCTAAGGATGATATATATTTGGCAACTCTGATGGTATCACGCTTCAAAGGTCCATTCTGTATACCTTAGCATCATTTAGTAGTAGAAGCTCACCCACAACTTTAAAGCTATGCATATGTAAACAATTGAACCAAACTCAAGGAATCACATATGTAGGGGGAGCTTGTACTACTAAAGTGCAAAATTGATTTCAATTTATATCTTTGTGAGGGTTGTCATCAATTACCAAAAAGGGGGAGATTGAAAGCCCAAGTTTGGTTTTGATAATTGATGAAACATAGTTTACTAATGTTTGCTCTAAGTGTTTCATGAGTTGAATTAGTAAACATCAAGATGGAGCAAGGTGAAAGGGTTGGTGAAGGCCACAAGAGAGGCCATGACGGCGTCCATCATCACAAATGGAGTCCAAATGCTTCATCCATGGAGGAAAGAAGAAAGGGAGAAAAGTTAGGAGCTCAAGGCAAAGGTATACTTGATACGAGCTCGTTTACTCTCGGTGATCAAGACTCTATAGAGAGTGATCACATTTAGAATAGATAGCCATACTATTAAGAGAGAGAACTCGTTCATGAAAAATAGTTGTCAAAGTGTCCCTAGATGCTTACACTTGATGCATATGCATATAGATGCTAGTGAGTACTAACAAAAACCTTGGAAAACTATTTAAAAAATGCTAACACATGTGAACTAAGGTGTGGTACACTTTGTGGTGTTGGCACATTTGAAAACGGGGTGAAGTTTAAGGGGTAGAGAGGGTTTGGGTTCTGTGTGGTTTTCGATGATCTCTCTGTGGAGAAACATACACCGGACGCTAAGCCATGAGCACCAAATGGAATGCTACCCTAGAGAGTCCAGTGACTAACCCTAGTTGTGAGTGCACTGAGCAGAGTGCACCGAATGCTGGTGCGTCCGGTGGGGGCATATCGGACGCGTTCGGTGTGAACTATGTGCTCTCGGGTTTGCTCGGCGAGTTTTTCAGTGGACGCAGATTTCTTTGAACCAGACGCGAGGCGTGCACTGTGTGCACATCCGACGTTAACATCACAGAACTCGGAAAATAGCCGTTGCAGCACCAGACGCCGAGGCGCGTCCGGTGAGGTGCGAGCGGAGGCTTCCAGTGAGCAAAAATGCTCTCTAGAACCTCTATGGTAGTTCTCCGGACGCTGGCATCCGTGCGTCCGGTGTGATGGTGGACACATCCGGTGGTTGAGCGCGAAACTGACAAAGTTCAAATGGTTAGTACATGTGTCACTGGGCGATACACCAAACGCTACACCGGACGCGTCCGATGCAACTTTATTGTGCATCCGGTGCTCCCGAAAAATAGACTAACAGTTGAATCATTTGGTGGAGGCTACAAAAAGTGGAGTGGCCAGCTTGTGGAAGCTCTCTTGGCCATTTTTGTTGACATAGCAATGTAGTGAACCTCTCCACTTCTCTCTCACTCATCCTAATTGCAACATCAATTTGGTGAGATTGGAGAGCATCAAGTGCATTGCATGAGTGTGTTCATCTAGAGGCACTTGGTATTTGGATTTCGTAGCGGATTCTCTTGTTACTCCTAGAGTTTGCTGACTCCTAGACATCTTGGAGCTGTGAGGATCGGTTAGGAGAGTTGGTGATTGTCTCAGCCTCCGATCGGTGAAGTTGTAAGAGGTTCTTGATCCTTTCCCATGGGAGTTCGTGAATTGGCTACTCTAGTGGATTGCTTGTAGCTTGTGGATCCCCAGCTTGTGTTGGTTGTGTGGCTTCCTTGAGTGGGATTGGCATGTGATGCCAATTAGCGCTTGAACCTCCAAGTGGGTGTATCACTACAATGAGGAGTAGCTTGCCGGCAAGCAAGTGAACCTCGGTAAAAAAATCTTGTGCCTATCTCTTGCTGAGGATTTAATTTGTATTGTGATTTATTGGTATTCACTTCTCTAATTCGGCGGTGCCACAGTCACTTCTCTACTTTTACATTTTTGTATTTACTTTTGTAAAAGTATCCTTGTGTAGCTTGCTCACCTAGGAGTAGATCCTTGTTAGTGTCAAACTAGAGATAATAGTCTATAAACGGTTAGATGGCTTGCATCTTTTAGTAGGCTAGCGTAAATTTTGCTTCACCTCATTATTGTCCAACCACTTTGCTTAAGTGTTATTTGTAGATTTTTTATAGGCTATTCATCTCCCTCTAGCCATTTAGGACCTTTCACACAGTCATTGTAGAAATCAACATGCACCCGAGGCCCATACCTTGCTGCTCACATTCATGCCCGATCTCAATTTATTTAGCAACACATTGCTCTTTTCTACGATAGCAAATATATCCAACTGTGAACAGTTACATAAGTAACCACCTATAACTCGCGGATGACAGGAATCACCCGACTTCTACTGGACTACGCATGGCTAAGCATAAATCGACCTACTCATCTAGTAAGAGTATTAGGTGTATAAATTATGGGCAAGGTAGGTTATGCATCAACGGTTTTAATTCAACTTCTATAACTCAAATGCACAATACAAACTTATTTGCTCAAATGTATTTGTAAAGGAGAGATAGGAGACTTAAGAATGCACTAGGGCTTGCCAAGAATCCGACACAAAGTCAGTTAGTTAGCTTGTCGTCTTGGTAACAATTCTTAGTCCATCCTTCTTTTGATATAGGTCCACCAAACACCGTCTTGTGGTCAGCTCCATTGACACATCCTTCATGTATCATCTAGCGTACCTAATGAGATGCAACAATGCACATGTTTGAATAAAAGGAATACACTACATTTGTATGTATAAGGATATAGAATATCTTACCTAACCTAATAAACACAAGACACTACTACAACAAACTTTACCGTGGCGGGCAAATTTAATTAACCGCTGCAGTTTTTCAAACTTCCACGAAGCTAAGGTCACGGTAAATCATGTGATTTACCATGGCAGTTGACTGCCCGCCGCCATAAATCACGAAAAAACAAAAAAAATTTGAAAAAACCTAGATCTAGGCCCGTTTAGGGCTGGATGTGGACCTGGCCACCGCTGTGCGCCGCCGCCGCGTCATCCACCGTGGTGGTCACCGTGGAGCCTCGTGCCGCCGTGGTGGTCACCGGAGACGACGGATCCGCCACCGGGAAGGCTGGATCTGCCACCGGGGAGGTGGAGGAGCTCGCCGGGACCCCTGCTCACCGGCACAATGGAGGGAGAGGGGTCGTGCCTGCGTTGCCGTGGAGAGGGGAGGGGAGGGAGGAGGGAGGGCGCCGCCGCTTGGGGCCTGCACCTGCGCCGCCGTGTGGACAGGCCTGCACCGCCGCGTGGCTGGGCCAACGCCACTGCGGAGCCGCATCGGGGACCACGCCCACGCAGCCGTTGAGAAGGGAGGGACGCCACCGTGTGATCGCGCTAGCACCACTGTGTGGCCACGCCTGCGCCACCGCCGAGCCGCGCTCGAGCCGTCGCCGGGCCGCGTCGGGGCCCGCGCCCGCGCTGCCAGGGAAAGGGGAGGGGCGTCACCGTGCGCCGCTAGTCGTGGGCTCGCGCGTGTCTGGGCCGCCGTGGAGAGGGAGGGGAGGGAGGGGCGCCGCCGCCTGCTTGCTGTGGTGGGTGGGGAGGGGCATGCGCCGCCGGCCCTGTGCGAGAGAGAGAGAGAGAGGAGAGGAATGAGAGTGGCTGGGAGGGATGAAAGGATGAAATGTGAAACCCTAAGCGTCGGTTATATATGGAGAGAAATAATGGGCTGGCGTGGGCTAATGGGTTGGGTCTAATTTATCGAGGCAGTTGTATTACGATGACCGCCACAGTTAATGATTTACCGAGGCGATTGCGTTATAATAAACCGCCTCGGTTAATATATATTAACCGCGGTTAATATATGTTAACCGAGGCGGTTATGTTAGGTTGACCACCTCCGTAAATTGATTAACTGAGACGGTTTTTTTAACTACCTTGGTTAATAAAAAGTAATCACCTCGGTTAATGCCAGTATTAACCGAGGCGGTTATCCTTCTTGCCCACCTCGGGAAAAAAATGCAAACGCCTCCCAAAATATTTTTTGTAGTAGTGGTGCGAGGTAGAATCACACAGTCCATGCAATATAAAAATAAGCCATGATGGTACTTACAAGAAAATTGGAAGGTCCACCGGATGACACAACCCTTTTGTTGATAAAGAACTCGTCGATATCTATAGTTTGGCCTGAGTCAAAAGTTGTGTTTATATTGATTGATGTCGTGTTTTGTTACAATGCCTGGGGTCTAATATTTATACCCGATGGCCAAAAGAGTCCTACCTGAATACGAACTCACAATAAATAGGGAAATAAAAAAACTTCTAATTTTAAGATAACTTTGAGCCCAATCTTTCCCTTCTTCTATGGACTCCGATCGTGCTTGCCTTTTCCGCTGCTTTTGGACCCATTCTGCTACCATCGTCAATTAACCGATCCCCTACAACATCAACTCTCTCACCAGCCATCGCATCTTTCACCTTCCAAAAATCTTCAACAGTAACATCTGCTGTGGGGGGTATAAACCCATATGCCTGCATGGCTATACATGAGCCGAGTCATTCGACCAGGCCTGGGCTGCCAAGGACGCGTCGTCTGTACGTTCTCCAGAAGATCATGCACATACGCCGGCTTAGAAGTCGTGGTGGTCAAGGAAATAGCTTTCCTAATATCTAGCCGATTAGTTTCCTTGTTCAGCTAGGATTGTAATCTCATATACATGGTAAAACCGACTTGTAATCCTGCCCCCCAGACTATATAAGGCAGGCAGGGGATCCTCTCAACTCATTTCATCTACTAGCAATACAATACAGCAACACACAGGACATAGGGTATTACGCCTCGCGGCGGCCTGAACCTGTATAAACCTCGTGTCTCGCGCTTACTGTGCAACTCTTGCTCATCTCAGGTGCACCTTCACTGATCAATCTACTACCTCGGGTATATCCCTCGGTAGACCGCCGACGATATCTCATTGACAGTTGGCGCGCCAGGTAGGGGGTAAGCTTCCTGATCCATGGCGAACAAGGTGATTTTTTCAAGCTCCATCGAGCTCCCAACGCCGGGCCAGATCTTTACGGTAGGATCCATTACCTGGATCATCGGTCCCAACGGTGAAGGAAAGATCCTGGATGCGGCCCAGATCGCATATACTCCGACTCCTCCAGCAACCTCCGTCCTGGCAAGAAAGCTGCCACGCTACGTCTGGAAGACCATCGACAATGATGACCTGATCAGATCCATAGATCGGGTCTCCCAAGGCCTGTCTGAGAGTCTCCAGATCTTGGAGTTGACTACAGACCGTCTTCAGCGCCCATCAATGGCTCGACAACCTTCTCCGCCCCGCCAGGATATGACTCTGGCCATCACCGTCACTCCTCAGGGACGCGTCGTCGAACTGCGACCCGAGCAGTTGCGGTTCTGAGGTCCTCCGACCACGACCTCCCGAGTAGCTATATGCCGTTTGGTCTGCAGAACGCAGCCTCCAGTTTTGCACATCTGCTGCGCCGCTCCGAACACGTCTCCCCCGATCACGTCGGCACCAGCTCTAGCTTCATCGTCGCCGACAACGTCCACTCCGACCACGACGAGGCGGAAGGCGGCGATCTCACTAATCTGCCTCCTCCCACTGGTCAGTTCGTCGGCGGACCCGTCCTCACCATCAGCAAGGACAACGCTCCTCCCCCGAATGAAACTGAAGAAGCCCAAGCAGCCCGCGAGAGCAAAAACGACGACCGAAGACGGCGCCGTGAGCAGCGAGCTGAGGCAAGAAAGAGCACCGTGCGGAACCTGGAGCCAGAATTCGATCTGATTGGAAAACACCAGGTCTACATGACTCCAAGTGTGAACGTCGCCGTTGCAATAGAAGAGGCCAAGAGACTGGCCCCAACTCCAGAAGTTGAACGCCTTACGGCGTACCTCCAGGCTGGCCAAGTCCAAATTAATGAAGAATGCCAGCTACCACCACCGTCACATTCCACTGTGTCGGCCACCAAAATTATTTATGAAGATGGCGGCCACTCCCGTGGTGGCCGGAGACGTCATCGCCAAGATGTAGACCAGGAGGTGAATCAGTCCGACCTCCGTGAGAAGCTGAAGACCAAAAATCTCTGGGGACGCATCGAAAACCAGAAGGAAGCCCGACACTCAGCAGAAAATGAGCGCCGCAAGGAGTATGATGAAACGCACGGCCCTCCGGTCAACGACTAGAATGCTCCCAAGCTTCTGTTCACTGCAGAACTTCAGGTGGTGCACTGGCCACCAAACTTCAAGGTCGTCGGCGTTGAGACCTATGACGGTACCGCTGAGCCCCCCAAGTGGCTTACCGTCTATGAGATTGCGGTCAAAGCTGCTGGAGGAAACTCAGACGTCATGGCAAATTACTTGCCCGTCATGCTCAACGCATCCGCCAACAATTGGTTGTTGAGTCTGAAGCCGAACTCCATCGACACTTGGGACCAGCTGAGGGAGCAGTTCATCAGCAACTACAGCGCCACCTGCAAACAGCCAGGCACGAAGTTTGATCTTGAAAAGCTTCAGCAGGCGACACGAGAGTCCCTGCGGGATTATATTCGGCACTTCTCAGAGACCAGAAACAATGTCCCAGGTGTTACGGATGCTGAAGCCATCTCCGCTTTCATACGTGGCCTTCGGCTTGATAAGGATCTTCAGAGGAAACTATACCGCGGCAGACCAAGCTCCATCGCCAAGATGCTGCGCATCGCCAACAAGTACACCGTGGGAAGCGAGGCGGCTCGCCACTCCATCCATAGCCGTCTCCACTTCCCTAACCGGCCACGCTACGAGGATGCCGACCACCGATCTCATCGGCGCCATGATAACTGGGGAGCCCGGCGGGACTACCGCCGTGGTGAACGCGACCACCGCGACCAACACCGCTCCGATCGACGTCGCCACGACGAGCCGGAAGGTTCCAGGGCTGGAGAGAGGTGTCGCCATTACCAGGTCTACAACACATGACCAGCCCCAAAGCGCAATTATGAAGAAGCCTATGAGAAGCTCCTCGAAAGTCAATGCCCCGTCCACAAGTTCCACAAGCATACCATGAGAGAATGCTATGGTTTCTCCAGGGCATTTCAAGAGGAAGAGAAGAAGAAGGCTCGCGTAGAGTCCAACAAAGACAAGCACGACGACAATAATGACCCGCCTCTAGGCTACACTGAAGCTCACCGGACGGTCTCCACAATCATTGGTGGCCGCACAGCCATGGAGTCGAAGAGGGAGCAGAAGCTCGTCGCTAGACGCGTCAACTCCATCGCCAACCCAAAATTTACTCCTTGATCGCACAAGGCCATCACCTTCTGCAGAGAGGACCAGTGGACGGAGATCCCATACTTGGGTCGCTTCCCGCTGATCCTCGACCCGGTGATACGCAAGACACGCTTCCGGAAGGTGCTGATCGACGGTGGCAGCGGCCTCAACATCCTGTTTTCCGGAGCCGCCAAGAAGCTCGAACTCCGAGCAGAGGACCTGGAGCCGACCACGGCTCTGTTTTGGGGAATCGTCCTAGGGCAGCCATCCTACCCCCTAGGACAGATCAATCTGGCCGTCCAGTTCGGAACACCGCAGTGCTTTCGCATTGAGCACATCCACTTCCTGGTGGCCGACTTCGACGCTACGTATCACGCCATACTCGGCCGCCCAGCTCTAGCTAAGTTTGGGGCCATCCCCAACTACACCTACCTCGTCATGAAGATGCCGACGGAGACCGGCATCCTCACGGTATGCTCCAACCTCCATATCGCGTATGATTGCAAGAAGGAGGCCATCGCCATGGCTGAGGCCACCGACGTCTCCATCCTGATGAACATGTGCGCAGTGGACGCACAGAAGCTGGCGCCCGAAGAACAAGTCATCCCAGAGAAGATCTCGCCCAGAGCCGCTACTAAGAACAAGGAGACAAAGGACGTCATCCTCGTCCCCGGTGAGCCGAGTAAGATTACTCGCATCAGGACAGACCTCGACCCCAAATAGAAAGACACGCTCGTCAGCTTCCTCAGAAAGCACGTCGATGTTTTTGCATGGAAACCTGCGGACATGCCTGGCGTACCTAGGAAGCTGATCGAGCACTCCTTGAATGTCTCGAAGACCGCCAAGACCGTCAAGCGGAAGCTCCGGCGTTTCTCTCCAGACAAGAAGGAGGCTATTAGCGTAGAAATAGCTCAGCTCCTAGTTGCCAGCTTCAAAGAGGTGTATCATTCGATTGGTTAGCCAATCCGGTCCTTGTAAGAAAAAATAATAATGAATGGAGAATGTACATTGATTACACCGATCTCAACAAACACTGCCTAAAGACCCCTTCGGTCTCCCCCGTATCGATGAAGTCATCGACTCCACAGCCGGCTGCGAGCTGCTCAGCTTCCTCGACTGCTACTCCAGCTACCACCAGATCGCCTTGAAGGAAGAAGACCAGTAGAAAACCTCCTTCATCACTCCCTTCAGGGCCTACTGCTACAAGACTATGTCCTTCGGCCTGAAGAACGCTGGTGCAATATACCAGCGGGCTATCTAGGCATTTCTCAAGGACCTCATTCCCAATATCGCCGTAGCTTATGTCGACGACATTGTCATAAAAACCCAAAAGGCTGAAGACCTCATCTCCAATCTCGAAGCAGTCTTCAAAAAGTTGGATGCTTTTCAATGGAAATTGAATCCTTCCAAGTGCATCTTTGGCGTTCCATCGGGAAACCTGCTCGGCAACATCGTCAGCAAATAGGGCATCCTCCCTAATCTAGAGAAGATCGAGGCCGTCATGTGAATGAAGCCCCCGACCAACGTCAAGGATGTTCAGAAGCACTGGGTGCATGGCGGCCCTGAGTCGATTCATTTCCAGACTAGGAGAAAAAGGCTTCCCCTTCTTCAAGCTGCTCAAGGCAGGCAAAAAATTCGTCTAGTTGGAAGAAGACGATCAGGCCTTCAAGGAGCTAAAGCAGTTCCTGGTACATCCTCCGCTACTTACAGCACCTGTAAAGGACGAAACTCTACTGCTCTACATCGCCATGACCAGCAACGTTATTAGTACGGCCATAGTCATCGAACGAGACGAGGACAGTCATGCATATCCAGTTCAGCGACCGGTCTACTTCATCAGCGAAGTCCTGAACGAGTCCAAAACTCGCTACCCGGCGGTGCAAAAGCTGATCTACGCCATCCTCATCACCTCCCGCAAGCTCCGCCACTATTTTCAAGCACACCCAATAGCGGTTGTCTCCCAGTATCCCCTCGGCAAACATCCTCCATAACAAAGACACCAACGGCAGGATCATGAAGTGGGTGGTGGAATTGGGAACTTACTCCCTCGACTTCCGCAGCCGAACAACCATTAAGTCGCAAGTGCTGGCTGATTTTATCGCCGAGTGGACAGAGATGCAGGAGTCAACACCTCCGGAGCAGGAGGAGCACTGGACGATGTACTTCAATGGATCCCTCAGCATTGGAGGGGCAGGCACCGGCATACTCCTTATTTCGCCCTCCGGCGAGCGCCTGCGCTACGTGCTAAGAATCTATTTCAAAGCCTCCAACAACACTGCCGAATATGAAGCCGCATTACATGGTCTACAAATCGCCTCCGAGCTGGGCATCCGGTGGCTCATGGTGTTCGGGGATTCCGCCCTAGTGATCGACCAGGTGAATAAAGATTGGGACTGCAACATCGAAAAGATGGACTCCTATGTCGCCGCAATCAGAAAGCTCGAAGGAAAATTCTTGTGCATTGAGTTTTACCACGTCGTCCGAACTGAAAACCAGGCAGCCAATGAGTTATCTAAGCTCGGTTCACCACGAGCTGATATCCCTCCTGGCATTTTCGTCCAAGACTTGGTCCACTCCTCTATCCTACAAGAAGAAGAGGCTGAAACACCCCCGTCCGGTCAGATAGCGGCATGCGTCTCTAATCCTGAAGAGGATTGGAGAGCACCCTTCATCGCCTATCTACTCGAAGCCAAAATCCCCGAAGACAAAATAGAAGCGGAGCGTCTCGTGAAACGGTCCAAGAATTACGTCCTCATAGACAACAAGCTCATGCGTAAAAACGCCAAGAGTGAAATCTTCCAGAAGTGCGTCACGCGTGAAGAGGGCATCAAGATACTCCAAGAAGTGCATGAAGGCATGTGCGGTAACCACGCAGCCTCACCTACTCTGGTCAGCAAAGCTTTCCGAGCAAGATTTTACTAGCCTACCACCGTCCAGGACGCTGAGAAGATTGTGCGCCACTGCGAGGCATGCCAGTTTTTTGCAAAGCAGATACATGTCCCAGCACAGGAGCTACAGACAATACCTGCATCCTAGCCCTTCGCCACATGGGGACTCAACATGATAGGTCCCTTCAAGGCGACTAAAGGGGCCATTGTTGCGTGTACGTCGCCATTGACAAATTCTCCAAATGGATCGAGTACAAGCCATTGGTGAAAGCAACAGCGGCCAAAGCCGCGGAGTTCTTCAATGACATTTCTCATCATTTTGGACTTTCGAATAGCATCATCACCGACCTCGGTACCACCTTCACCGGAAGTGACTTCTGGGATTTCTGCGATGATAGAAGAATCCTAGTGAAGTATGTCTCGGTGGCCCACCCTCGAGCTAACGGACAAGTAGAAAGAGCAAACGGAATGTTGCTCGATGCCCTCAAGAAGCGCCTACACGAAGTCGTCGAAAGAAGTCTAGGAAACTAGATCAACAAGTTGCCAGCAGTCATCTGGGGCTTGCAAACCCAGCCTAGCCGGAATACCAACGTATCTCCATATTTTATGGTCTACGGATCAGAAGCAGTGCTACCAGTCGACATCGCCTTCCGAGCTCCCAGAGTTGAGAACTACAATGAAGAAAGGTGCGATGGTGCAAGAGCAGAAGACATCGACAGACTCGAAGAAGAGTGCCTGGCTTCCTGCGTACACACGGCCAAGTACCTAGAAGGGCTACGGTGATATTATAATCGGAACGTCAGCGGCAAGTTCTTCGTGGTCGGCGACCTGGTCCTCCGCCGCAAGCAGAGCAAGGAGGGCATGCATAAGCTTTCTTCTCCATGGGAAGGGCCATACATGGTCAAAGCTGTAACTCGGCCAGGCTCATACAGACTGTGTGACCTCGACGGCATCGACATCCCCAACTTCTGGAACATCGAACACCTCCGTCGCTTCTATCCTTGATAGCATGTCAAGGCAGATATGTGTATTTCCATTTTATTACTTCAATAAAAGTTATATTGCTTCGATACACATGTATGTCCACATCTGCAAATCAGAAAATCACTAACATCTGTCACCGATACGCAAGTCCCGCACCTATTCGGACAGTATGACTTCGTCAATGCGTAAGCCCCGCACCTGCTCGGGCAGCACTTCGTCGCTAATGCGTAAGCCCCGCACCTGCTCGGGCAGCATTTCGTCGCTAATGCGTAAGCCCCGCACCTGCACGGGCAGCACGGCTTCACCCAACGCATAAGCCCCGCACCTGTTCGGGCAGCCTAATTACGTCGACGCATAAGCCCTACATATGGTAGGCTGCCCAATTTCGCCACTTCATCGACCGCCCCTGATAGATTCTGGAAGCCATCACCCACGATAAGCGTAAGCCCTGCCAGGCGTAGGCAGCTTTACCACCACGTAAGCCCCAGGGACGCTTGGGCCGTTAAGTCTTCGCTATTACGTAAGCCCCGGGGACGCTTGGGCAGTTTTAGCAGCGTCTCCACAAACCCCGTCGAAAGGAACGGGCACTGGTCGTCGATCACTCTAATGAGCCGCATGCTCTGGCTTCCCTCCGACCAACACAAAAACGCCTTGTACACGTTCGAGTACTCTACATCGCACACGATCGACTACGACGTTCCGAAAACTCGACGAACGCAATAAGAGCAAGAACAAATTTACACGAACTTCGTTCAGAACGGTTTTACATGATTTCCGATCACATTAACCAGTGTTTGTTGCACAAGCAATCCACAATTCCCTTGCAGGGTAATGGGAGTGCACCACGCCGAGCACATGAGCTACAGCGTTCTCCGCCACGTCAGTGCAGAAATCCTTAAAGTGCCGCAACGCTTCACGACTCCGGCGAATAATATCAAAAGGCCCCGGCGCCCCCGCAGGAGGATCGGTGGGAGCATACTCGATGATGTCCAAGACAGGGTTTGATACCTTCTGCCACGGCGTCGCGACAGATCATTCATCTGCGCTCGTGTCCTCCGCTCAATATCTATTCATACCAAGAGGCAAAGATCAGAGATCTCAACAATAAGTAATGAAGCATCTTACAGGCAGAAGAAACTCACCCAAGCGTGCCTCTTCGTTCCTCCAAGCAGCTTCCCGTAGCATGGAGACTTCATCTTCTAGCTCTTTAACTATACCAAGAAAGACGATGGATCAACATCCCCTAACATAGTAAATTAGGCAAGGTTGGAAGTCTGAAGACGCATGTACCTCGGCGCGTGGCACCCTCCAACAAATCGGATAGATCTGCAAGTCAAGACTTCAAAGCTTAGCATAAGAAGGATCTGGGATACAATAACTAGAAGCATAACGGTCTCCATACCTCTTTTATCCTACAATAGCTTTTGTTCGGACTCCATCAAGTCATTGCAGTGTAAATGCAACGTGTCACGCTGCTCGCGGAGGTCTTCCATCGCTTTCTCCAGACGAACAGTCTCCTTCTCCAACCTTGCGTTCTCCACCGCGAGTCCAGCAGCGCGTTAAAGAGATTTTCGCCAATCTTCGGCCGTATCATGGATGGCCTGATTGACAATAACAGAACATGACAAAAAGCAAGCAGAGAAACTTCAAGCAACTTCAAGAAGGGTGCAGTTGCCTGAACTCATGAAGACAATTGCCCCAGCCGGTGGAGAACATTTCTTAGGTCGGCATGGGTACTTGTTATGTCAGCCTTCGAAGCCTCCAGTTCTTCGTTGGCCGCTTCCTCCTCCAAGACGACAGCGTACTGATCGCTCATCCACCTTAAAGTCCTAAGCACCACCGGCAGAGCCTCACCTGCAGCCTGACGGGTGATCTCCTCGACATCGTGCTCTGGAGGAGCAGCGCCTGCAGGTGGTTGCTCAGGGATCTCCTGGCCTGACCCCGGTACTCCTCCAAAAGAGGGGCAGCCAGTCTGCGCGTCCGCTCCTTGGTCAGAACCAGCGGGCGGCACTGTCCCATGGGAGTCATATCTCGAAGAATGGCCTCCTCCGGTGTCCTCAGGCTACCGTTCCACATCCTGGTTTAAGGACAGGGACGACGGCGGCGAGGTCGCTTCACATGGCTGGTCAGGTGGTGGCGGCTGCTCCTGTGAGCCCAAATCCGGCTGCTGATCTGGTGGATTCTTTGGCGACTCATGGTCAGAAGGCCAACTGGCGGCAATATCCCCTTCATCTCTATCCCTCGCCGACGCACCACCACTATCTTCTCCACTCGCCATCCTTTCGATGTCTTCGGCTGAAGGGTCCCTGGATAATAATGCCGACTTCATGACTAAATATAACAGAACATACCGTTCAGCAAGAGGCAGCAACAAGAAAACACAGATACTCACAACTCTGAGCGGTGACGTTTCCGTGCGAAGCATTTTTTTCGACTAGAATTCCCCTCATCATCACCAAGGTTCTTGGTCAGAGGGACCTCCCCTTTCTGACGTTTCGGCAGCGGTCCTTCATCATCACTCGAGCTCGGGAACATCGTCTGGCGGCGGGCTCGCTCCTCAGATAGCTTCACTGGCTTTTTCGGTTTTTGAACTCCACTCGACGAGCCAGCTTTACCAGGCATGGGCTGCTTACCGCGAGCCACCCGTTGAGAAAGGGTCTCCTGATCCTCTTCCTCTTCATCGGCTTTAGCTTCTTTGTTGGAGGGCTCTGCGAAGTCTTCGTCTTCACTACCGGGCTGGTAGCGGTGTCGAGGGTCAACTCCTTTAGGCCACTCCGTAGTGGGCACCGCCGAAAAGTATACCTTCTGGTCCTGGCCATGTATCTTCAACAAATCAAATGAGATGCAATGGATCAACATTTGAACAGAAGACGCAAAGAAGAAATCTACAAAAGACGTACCTCGGGTGGTGGATTCCCAATGTGCAGCGCTTTCTGCTGTCCTCGGTTGTTGATATGTGTCTTGTTATCAAACAGCTCCTTCAGCCTTATCGTAGCTTCGGAAGACGACATGTGATCGGGGACCTCTCTGGTCGGATCAGTTTCACCGACCCATTCATACGCAGGATGAACTCTCTCTCTGCAGGGCTGAACTCGGCGCTTCACGAAATTGGCAGCAACTCCAACTCCATTCAGATTCATGCCCTTAAGAATTTCCAATAGCTCGTTTAATTGTTCCATCTCATCAGATCTGGGCCTCTCTGACCAACTCGGTTTCCTCTCTGGTATCTGCTCGACGGCACATGGAATAGGAGGATCTTGATTCAGCAAATAGAACCACCTCTTATTCTATTCATGAAGACTAGTATTGAGGGGGATAGAGAGATAATGGGCAGACATGCCATCCTGGAGTTTGAGGTACACTCCTCCGGCAATTCGAGAGCCTGCACTGCTCGATTTCACGAGCATGTATAGATGACGAAATAAATTAACATGGGGAAGAATTCCGGCGAAGGCTTCACAAAAGTGGATGAAAATACAGACTTGGAAGATGGAGTTGGGATGCAAATGGCACAGCGAAATCTCGTAACAATCAAGGAGCTTGAGTAGAAAGGGATGGCAAGGAACACCAAACCAGTGGAGGAAGTAGTCGGTGAAGACAGTCATCTCGCCGGTATTAGGCATGGGGTACGGTTCACTTCCAGACGGTCTCCATCCAGCGGTGGCACGGATCGGCAGTAGCCCTGTTGGCGCAAAAAGTGGTTCCCTAAGCCCAACACACCAGCAAAGCTGGAAACGACCCTTGCAGGCAGCAGAGCTCTCGCAGATCCAGCTAGCTTCGAACCCGGTCTGAGAGTGTCAGTAACACCCAAGCGTGCCAGTCAATTTGACCTGCAATTGACAAGGAAACAGATATAATCAGTAACCCAAAGCGGAACTAACTGGTGAGTCCAGATAGTTCCAACTGTACGGCTCAAAGAGCCAGTATAATCGGAGATCGACTAGAAAGCCGATTCCGTCATGTTATGAACCAATAGTATAATAATGAAGTAAAACGGCTATCAGGATACTCATATGAAGATAATAACGTGCTAGCCGATCTAATTCAATTAATGTGTATAAAAGAAAATAGATCATGTGTACAGATCCGATTTGTACATCAAACAAGCAGAGATCGGCTAAAGCTGGTCTAGAAGGCCGGCGGCTTTAGTAAATCCTTTTCGCTAAGTTCACCAAGTCTGCGTTCACCTGGTCTAACGGCCAGCGGGCTTCGACAAACCCAGCAAACAAAGCTAGATCGTTTGATATCCAAATAAGTCTATATACATGATCTATTTGTGAAAGCATAACTGGATCGGCTCTTTAGCCGATGCAGGGTCCATGAAGCACGAACGAATGCTAGCGTAGCCATAAACAGACTTCAAATTAAAGCAAGTCTAATCTAGTGAAAACTTGTTCAAGTTAAACCTGTTCTACCGGATGACGCTCAGTTTAACTTAAACGAGGACACAAAAATAAGACGTACGATAACCTCAGAACCACTTATGTCTCAACTAGAACCGAACGCACAACATGTAACGAACAAGATTGATAGGGAATTAGTCAATGTAAGCATGGAACCGATCATCATGGCAAAATAGGCATAAGAAAGCATAAACGACGATCAGATTCAAGTAAATCTAAGGCCAAATCTATCAATCTTGATCGGGCAGAGAGATGTTATATTGATAAATAAACAATAAACAACAAATAACATCTTGATAACTTAATGAATCTAACTAAATTGCCATATTTAGCTAGAGCCGATAACTAATCCATGCATGCAAACTATCTCAATCTATAGCTTGTCTACCGGATGACATTAACTAATAGACTAATTAAGCAAGCAAACACGAATCGATAACTAATCCATGCGTGAAAACCGTCCTAATCTGCATCTCATCCACCGGATGACGGTTAACACAGATTAATCGGGTAAACCAACGTGAATCATCCTTGACTCACTGTGCTTCCCACGTCCACCGGATGACGCCAAAGAAACAGAGCTTAGCAAGGACCCTGGTCCGCCATGCTTCCATGTCCACCGGATGACGCTAAAAGGACATAGTTTAACAGGGGGTTGACGATACTTACAAGCAAGCCTGCGTCCACCGGATGACACCCAACCTGGATGAAGTAACTCGCCGGACTCGACTGACTCTAGGGTTTGTTGGCCGGAGCCGAAAGTTGTGTTGTATTGATGTTGTTGTATGTTTTACAATGGCTGAGGGCTTATATTTATACCCTGAGCGTAGATAGAGTCCTAGTCGAATTACAACTCATCAATAGATAAGAAAACTAACAAATTATCCTATATCTATGGTAACTTGGAGTCCTACCTTCCCTTTCATAATGGACTCCGATCGTGATCGCATCTTGGTGGCGCGGACTCTAGATGACGTCATCAATACCGACGCTGCATGCTTCCTGTCATCTTCACCCGATAACCGATTCACCGTGCAATCGGCTATTTTTCTTCCTTCCGCCGGACGGAATCTGCTTTCGAGATCGGCTATCTTCCTCTGGTATCGGCTATCTTCCTCTGGCATTGGCTATCGGCTCCTAGCCCAAAATTTGGTGTTAACACATGCCCCCAATTTTGGAATAAACTGGTTTATTCCGAAATTAGCGCTTAAGCCTTCAAATAGCGAAACCGCAGCTTTCCTCTCGGCGCTTCAAACTTTCGCACCAAAACGAAACCCTAAACCATCGCAACTTCCGCCATGAGCTTCAATCCGCTGCCGTCAGCTTCGATTCACCGCCGCCAGCTTTGATTCGCCGCCGTCAAATCACCCCCGAGCTAATGGCGACTCCTTCCGAGGTCCCTGAGGTATCAATTTCATCGATCCGCCCCCTGATTCGTGAATCCCTCTTCAACCTCACCGAGTACGAGTTTCAAATCCAGGTGCTGAGGGATGATATTCTGATTCCACTGAAGGACATCCCCGATACCTACTATCTGGGCCCGATGGGTGATCCGATCCCCAAAGACTTCATCATTCAAGAAACCAACCAGTTCCCATTCTAAAGCTCCATGATGGGCGCCTCTTTTTGGGCCAAATCTTTCAGAAACTGGCCAAGCGCACCTGCTGGGTGGAGGAACTGGTTCCGTCGCGTGGCGGCGAAGAAGCGCGCGGACTGGGAGATGCGCCATCTGAGCCAATGTCTTGACCTATCATTATCAGAGATGGCAAGGAATGAGCCGCTCCTGATTGCTGCCAGTCATTTTTGGTCCAACTCCTTGAATGCTTTCGTATTCGGAGATGGTCCAAAAACCATTACGCTGGGTGATATCCATATGCTCACCGGGCTTCAGATGACTAGATCATACGACTTCTGTGATCTCTGCTCTAGCGGCAAGAAGGACCCGTACTTCCCGAAGCTGGATACATACAAATGGTGGAGTGGCTATATTCAACACCACCAGAAGAACTCCTCTTCTATCAGCGAGAAAGAACACGTCGCATTCTTGACCATGTGGCTTGAGAGGTTCGTGTTCTGTGGTGCCACTGCCGGACCAGCATACCCTTATCGGGTCTTAGCAGAGAAACTGGCTCAAGGGCACTCCATCCCCCTGGGCAAACTCCTGTTGGGTGCAGCATACAGGCTTATGAACCGGGTGTTCAGTTCCTTGATTATAGGTGAAGAAGTGCAATGCATAACAGGCCCTTGGTGGCCAGCACAGTTATGGCTCAACCTGTATCTGCACAAGCTGGTAAGAACACAACTCCAAGGCCTCAACTTTCCATCCACCGAGTATTCAGAGGAGGAGGACCCAAAAACCAGAGGCAGTTGTCACACCCAATTTTAAGGATAAAATGGGATGCATAATCTTATGTGCACCCAGAGATCAGTCACACACATAAGCCAACAAATTGCATAAATTGTATCATAACCAATGTTTAGTACATAGCGAATAATATCAAAGTCATTACACAGCGGAAAAATAAAGATAACTCTCGCGGTAGCTCCATAGCACAGGGACGTCGACTGGTGAAGCACAAGTCTAGTAGTCCTCTGGGTAGTCCTCATCACTATCACCATCTGTTACCCATCCGGGATTTTTAACCAAGTAATGAAAAATAAACAAGCGTAAGTACATGTCGTACTCAACAAGACTAGCATGGGTTCATGAGGCTCAAAAGGTTGACACGGTTTAACAGCAGGTTGCTTTTAATTAATCATCTTTTATGCAGTTGGATAGCAACAAGTTAATAAACCCATTCTCATGATCATAGTAAACACAATTAATGAGTAGCAATAAATAGATTAGCAACAAGTAAACATCACCCTGAAAGATAACTACTCCGTGAGTTTTCCGGGCCACTCGTGACCGTGAGCGCGGCTAGTATACCAGTTTTACACTCTGCAGAGGTTGTGCACTTTCACTATGAGCCATGATTCCCATTTGCTCGGGTTAATTACTCCCATAACACTACCAAGGTGAGAGAGCAGGTTTTCACTATGAAGCCTTTCAAAGGTTCGTCTAACATGTTAGGGCCACAAGGTTTCCTCGGCAAGCAGATGTAGAGCCCCCCTTCCATATGGCACAAGGTCACGCAAGTTATACACATATGGACGGAGGCCGCACTATACCCGAGTCGTCTAAGCCCCTCTTGCGCCTTTCGGTAACCTCTAACAAGCTAGAAAAGGTCCTCATACTGAGCTAAAACCAGAGCCATGTAGCTCTCATAGTTGCACTGTAAGTCCCAGCTTTTGCTGACAGATCATTACCAAGGGGGAAGGATATGGAGCATCACAAAACTATGCCCCAATCCCCTAGTTCCATGTTGCTAAAAAGGCATCTTTTAATTCCTTATTGCATATTCAATTAATCAGTTTACATGATCATGATATCAATAACGCACTAGCATCAATTACCACATGCATAAACCCATAGGTTGCAAGGAACAGGATAACAAAACTAGAAAGTAACTATGGTTAACAAGGAAGACACATGCAAATGCAATTATTTATTTGGTGAATAGGACAACAAGGATGATCCATGCTAATACTTGCCTTGATCAGCAAACTCCTGGTGATCCGGGTTGCCGCAGTACTGATCTTGATCACCCACGTATGGCTCACCGTCTATACTCGATCCATCATAACAACACACACGCATACAGGGGCAATCATGCATACAATAAGAGTTTTCATTAGAACAGTACACCAATAGAGAGAAAATAAATTAAAAAGGTTATAAAACAAATCTACGCGTTGCTACGATCACATCGATATAAAGTTTGCGCAAATCGGATTTAAAACGAGGAAGATATGAATTTTACAAGATTTATAATAGAATAATAATAGATTAAATATAATCTCGAATTTTAAAAGTTAATAACATATGAAACAGTGGTACCATCAGATAGATTATGAAATTACGAATCTAACGCAATTTGAATCGTTCAAATCGGAGCTAAAACGTGGAAATTATAAATGAAACAATTTTGAATTCAAATCTGAAAACACATTTTCATATATACCGAAAATAAATACGCCTTCAAACGTAATCTACTGAATACGCTAAGGGCTGCGGGCTAAGCATTAAAAACTGCAGGGAGTTATTCGCAAATACTCCGGCCGAATCGGTATGGGCTGCTCTTCGGCCGTCCGATTCAAAATCGGCGGATCAGATTAACAGAGAGGAGGGGTGGTGGTGCTTTCGGCCGGAAAACAGAGACCGACGGCGGCGCCATGGCCGGAGGGCCGCCGAAGAAGGTGAACTCGGCCCTCGGTGCATGAAATAGGTCGGGAAGGGTACCCATAGATCGGGAAGAGCATCGCAAGCTCATCTAGGGTGATGGGAAGGTCGGAAATCAACTCGGAGATACCTCGCGGCGTGACCCGGCGGACGGTGGCCCTCTGCAACGGCGGCGGAGGTGTGTCAGTGCACAAATCGAAGGGGGGAAGTGCTCGGGAACTTCACAAGATCACCGCGAAGCTCCTCAAAGGCTTACCGAGAGGAAATTGGTGGCGAATCGAGCTAATCGCTCGCGGCGGCGGCTGCTCGGTTCTCGCGGAAGCTCGGCAGTGGCGGCGAGAAGATGCGGCTAGGGTTAGGTGACGGCTACGAGGGGATGTGGCGCTGCTTAAGTACTCCAGAGGCGTGACGACAATCTCGGAGATTGAAACAAACTCGGCGAGCGGAGAAATCGGCTTCGGCCGTTTCTTCTCTGCTTCGGACTTCTCGGCGCGGCGACGAACTCGGCTTCGGCCGTTTCTTTCTTACCCGCGTCGGACTCTCGGTGAGCAGCAGAGGGAAACAGGGGAGGGGCTGTCCTGTGGGTCCACAGGTCGGTAGCACCGAGCGCTGGGGTCGGGCTGGCAGTCACGGCAGAGGGACACTTCGCGCGCGCGTGCTCGGCCGCGGCGGTGCTCTGCCTCTCGTCCATGGAAGAAGCAGAGGGGAGGGGGAAGGGGCTGCCTGGTGGGGCCCGGTCGTCAGTCAGAGGTGGGAAGAGGGGGCGCTCAGCTTGCTGTGCCGGCTGGCTGGCTAGCTAGCTGGGCCTCGGCCCAAGTTAGCAAGGGAGGGGGCAGGCCGAAAGGAAAAGGAGGACTGGGCCCTCGGGCCAAAATCAGAGAGGGAAGGTTTTCCTATTTCCCTTTTCTATTTTCTAATTTTATTTTCCAAAAGGATTTTCAAATTGGGTTTTGAAATATTTGAAAAATTCAAATAAGCTACAACAGTACAAAGAAGAAATGCTCCAGCATGAATGCATCATATATGTGTATGACTTAGGTTTGATTTTATATTTGTGAAAAATTATTATTTCCCTATATTAGAATGATCAACTAATTGCATAATTAAATAAATTCCCACTATTTAAAGGAATGCAATTTTTCGGGTGTTACAATTCTACCCCCCTTAAAAGGAATCTCGTCCCGAGATTCGAGAGAGCAAGATCAAAAGAATGAAGTTTAGATGTTTGAGGAGATTCAGATACTCTACCATTGAATTTTCTTTGTTTTCTCGGGTACCTCCTCTTTCATGATAATAATTCTGATGCTCATTTCCTGTTGTCACCACCTCTATAAATACGCCATGTAATGTTTCCATAACCTTGATGGGTACCCAGTATGGTAAGATCCTTTGTCAGTAATAACTCATCCAATCGCATATGTGATACACATCTAATGTTCCATATAATATCTCAAGTGATTCCAATGTTTATGGGTCCATCGCGCTTCCGCTGCGCTACTCTGATATTCGATCCAAACACTACACTTGTGTCCGATCAGGCAATATTTCTCAACTTCATACATGAATTGATATTTCTGAATCTTGTGCTTGATAGTGTCCTCTCCAAACGTGGAGGTATCTGATTCTTCCAAGTAAAATCACCGAAGCTCAGAAATCTTCGTCTTGTTACTCTTTACCTTGGCTACCCCCCTTAAAAGAAATTAACTTGGGGTACCAAGGATAGCTTGCGTCTTCTTCTGAGTGGGTTGACTACTACCATCATGTACTTCTAACATTCTAACAGTACCCATGAGCATAGGTAAGAATAGGTAATCTGAAGTTATTCGCAAGCAGAAAAACAACAGCTCAGTAAATCAGTTATAACTCGAGCTCTGTTTTTCCAAATAAGTCACAGCACATACCATTGGAAAGCTGCTGAAATTTCCTACAACTTTGATGTAGAACACTTTTCCAGATTCTGTAGTTATAATGGTCGAAAACAGGGCACAACCAAAACATTTTCAGATTCCAGACAGCACAGTTGCATCGTCTTGTGATTTTCATAACTCCCAAACCATAATAGCTATCAGGGTGATTCTTATTCCCATAGAACGATCTTGAAGTCTACTTATATCCAAAATTTTTCCATGATTTTTGCTCTTCCAAAAACAGAGGTATAAGCTGATAAAGATAGATTGCTCTGAGAAGACAGAATAAAGGAAACAAGAGAGAAAGAAAACCCAACTATGAATTCCATTAATCCTCATACCTTAGTCATATAAACTAAATGAAATTATGGACAACTCCATAAGATCATTACAATTAGTACAAAGATCCAAATCAGGCAATGTCATAATAACAATTCAATAAGGCACAACAATCACTAATACTTTGCGACACTATCATTCTATCTCTATCAAGGGTTCAACTCCAAGGCTTCAACTTCATGTTATGAAAGAATGAAGTAAGAGATAGTTCTAAAAGAATTTCAAGCCAAGGGGCGGATAAAAGATTTATAGCAATAAGGAGGAGATGAATATCAAGGTAAGGGGTATAGCAAAGCAGAAATTATCAAGGGTTATGGAATAAGGACTCCATAGGAAGTTATAAAACTTAAGATGGTCAATTTCTAACTTGGCTTGCGTCTTGCAGTCAGAATTGCTTTGATACCAATTTTATCACACCCAATTTTAAGGATAAAATGGGATGCATAATCTTATGTGCGCCCAAAGATCAGTCACACACATAAGCCAACAAATTGCATAAATTGTATCATAACCAATGTTTAATACATAGCGAATAATATCAAAGTCATTACACAGCGGAAAAATAAAGATAACTCTCGCGGTAGCTCCATAGCACAGGGACGTCGACTGGTGAAGCACAAGTCTAGTAGTCCTCTGGGTAGTCCTCATCACTATCACCATCTGTTACCCATCCGGGATTTTTAACCAAGTA
Organism: Eremochloa ophiuroides; assembly: GCA_038502445.1. Lineage (NCBI taxonomy): Eukaryota > Viridiplantae > Streptophyta > Magnoliopsida > Poales > Poaceae > Eremochloa > Eremochloa ophiuroides. The sequence goes on along the minus strand of JAHLJS010000006.1, from coordinate 31,320,622 downwards.
ATGAAAAATAAACAAGCGTAAGTACATGTCGTACTCAACAAGACTAGCATGGGTTCATGAGGCTCAAAAGGTTGACACGGTTTAACAGCAGTTTGCTTTTAATTAATCATCTTTTATGCAGTTGGATAGCAACAAGTTAATAAACCCATTCTCATGATCATAGTAAACACAATTAATGAGTAGCAATAAATAGATTAGCAACAAGTAAACATCACCCTGAAAGATAACTACTCCGTGAGTTTTCCGGGCCACTCGTGACCGTGAGCGCGGCTAGTATACCAGTTTTACACTCTGCAGAGGTTGTGCACTTTCACTATGAGCCGTGATTCCCATTTGCTCGGGTTAATTACTCCCATAACACTACCAAGGTGAGAGAGCAGGGTTTCACTATGAAGCCTTTCAAAGGTTCGTCTAACATGTTAGGGCCACGTGGTTTCCTCGGCAAGCAGATGTAGAGCCCCCCTTCCATATGGCACAAGGTCACGCAGGTTATACACATATGGACAGAGGCCGCACTATACCCGAGTCGTCTAAGCCCCTCTTGCGCCTTTCGGTAACCTCTAACAAGCTAGAAAAGGTCCTCATACTGAGCTAAAACCAGAGCCATGTAGCCCTCATAGTTGCACTGTAAGTCCCAGCTTTTACTAACAGATCATTACCAAGGGGGAAGGATATGGAGCATCACAAAACTATGCCCCAATCCCCTAGTTCCATGTTGCTAAAAAGGCATCTTTTAATTCCTTATTGCATATTCAATTAATCAGTTTACATGATCATGATATCAATAACGCACTAGCATCAATTACCACATGCATAAACCCATAGGTTGCAAGGAACAGGATAATAAAACTAGGAAGTAACTATGGTTAACAAGGAAGACACATGCAAATGCAATTATTTATTTGGTGAATAGGACAACAAGGATGATCCATGCTAATACTTGCCTTGATCAGCAAACTCCTGGTGATCCGGGTTGTCGCAGTACTGATCTTGATCACCCACGTATGGCTCACCGTCTATACTCGATCCATCATAACAACACACACGCATACATGGGGCAATCATGCATACAATAAGAGTTTTCATTAGAACAGTACACCAACAGAGAGAAAATAAATTAAAAAGGTTATAAAACAAATCTACGCGTTGCTACGATCACATCGATATAAAGTTTGCGCAAATCGGATTTAAAACGAGGAAGATATGAATTTTACAAGATTTATAATAGAATAATAATAGATTAAATATAATCTCGAATTTTAAAAGTTAATAACATATGAAACAGTGGTACCATCAGATAGATTATGAAATTACGAATCTAACGCAATTTGAATCGTTCAAATCGGAGCTAAAACGTGGAAATTATAAATGAAACAATTTTGAATTCAAATCTGAAAACACATTTTCATATATACCGAAAATAAATACGCCTTCAAACGTAATCTACTGAATACGCTAAGGGCTGCGGGCTAAGCATTAAAAACTGCAGGGGGTTATTCACAAAAACGCTGGCCGAATCGGTATGGGCTGCTCTTCGGCCGTCCGATTCAAAATCAGCGGATCAGATTAACAGAGAGGAGGGGTGGCGGTGCTCTCGGCCGGAAAACAGAGGCCGACGGCGGCGCCATGGCTGGAGGGCCGCCGAGGAAGGTGAACTCGGCCCTCGGTGCATGAAATAGGTCGGGAAGGGTACCCATAGATCGGGAAGAGCATCGCAAGCTCACCTAGGGTGATGGGAAGGTCGGAAATCGACTCGGAGATAGCTCGCGGCGTGACCCGGCGGACGGTGGCCCTTTGCAACGGCGGCGGAGGTGTGTTAGTGCACAAATCGAAGGGGGGAAGCGCTCGGGAACTTCACAAGATCACCGCGAAGCTCCTCAAAGGCTTACCGAGAGGAAATTGGTGGCGAATCGAGCTAATCGCTCGCGGCGGCGGCTGCTCGGTTCTCGCGGAAGCTCGGCAGTGGCGGCGAGAAGAGGCGGCTAGGGTTAGGTGACGGCTACGAGGGGATGTGGCGCTGCTTAAGTACTCCCGAGGCGTGACGAGAATCTCGGAGACTGAAACAAACTCGGCGAGCGGAGAAATCGGCTTCGGCCGTTTCTTCTCTGCTTCGGACTTCTCGGCACGGTGACGAACTCGGCTTCGGCCGTTTCTTTCTTGCCCGCGTCGGACTCTCGGCGAGCAGCAGAGGGAAACAGGGGAGGGGCTGTCCTGTGGGTCCACAGGTCGGTAGCACCGAGCGCTGGGGTCGGGCTGGCAGTCACGGCAGAGGGACGCTTCGCGCGCGCGTGCTCGGCCACGGCGGTGCTCTGCCTCTCGTCCATGGAAGAAGCAGAGGGGAGGGGGAAAGGGGCTGCCCGGTGGGGCCCGGTCGTCAGTCAGAGGTGGGAAGAGGGGGCGCTCAGCTTGCTGTGCCGGCTGGCTGGCTAGCTAGCTGGGCCTCGGCCCAAGTTAGCAAGGGAGGGGGCAGGCCGAAAGGAAAAGGAGGACTGGGCCCTCGGGCCAAAATCAGAGAGGGAAGGTTTTCCTATTTCCCTTTTCTATTTTCTAATTTCATTTTCCAAAAGGATTTTCAAATTGGGTTTTGAAATATTTGAAAATTCAAATAAGCTACAACAGTACAAAGAAGAAATGCTCCAGCATGAATGCATCATACATGTGTATGACCTAGGTTTGATTTTATATTTGTGAAAAATTAATATTTCCCTATATTGGAATGATCAACTAATTGCATAATTAAATAAATTCTCACTATTTAAAGGAATGCAATTTTTCGGGTGTTACTGCTGTCAAAGTTTTGGTGAAGCTGCCTCTGCCATAGCCATCCCAACTTCAAAGGGCAACATGCTGGAAACATTATACAGGGGGTTAGGACCAAATGTTACTACCTGGTTCCCCTACGAGGATGAAGATGAATTTCCTGCGCTCTCCAGCTTCAAGTTCAACAACGGGTGCTCTGATGATGAGGCTATCAGCATCTTGAATGCAATCATAAAACCCTGTGCCTTACCAGTAGACTTCAAGCACCTCCGGAGCGCAAGCGGCAAGGCAACTAGCTATCCTTCTTATGAATTCTATCACCCAAACATAGCAGCAAGACAGCTAGGTTTTGGCCAATTGCCCCCTCGGCTCCCTTTTTTGAACACCTTGAAACCCAGGGAGAATATTACAGAGCACCTTTAGGCCGGCTGAATTTTTCAACTCGGAGCAAACATGCCCACATTCTCGCCGAAGCCATGGAATCAAATCTGCATCGCTTATCAGAATTTTGACGATTGGTGGCAGCAATGGCACGCTCACTTGTTCTGCCAAACTGTCCACGACAAATGCAGAGCCCTGGACCCAAACTTCCAATCTCCCCGAGCAGTAAGTGTTTTCAGCCGATTCCAATAAAAATGGCTTTATTCAAACTTGTTATTTAACAGATATTCCTCGCAGGACTCATCATCTAATCCACCAGAGCGAGTGGAATATTATCCTCCTTGTCCAACAGCGAGGCTAGGCTCCCGAGCACAGACGCTGAGACAACTAATGCTAGGCCCTGCTGTACTGGCCTCCCCTTCTGCTTCAAAATGGCCAGCTGCATCTCAGCTTCAAAAGCAAGCTCCCAAGAAACGCCGTTCGATAAGAAAAGTTCAGGTACCCAGTAGCATCTTCCTTTACTGCAGTACACTCCGACTCTTAAATCGGCTTTCTATCAGGTGAATCGCCAACCAACTCAAGATACCTTGGGAGAGAAACAGGCCGAAGAACCTCCAGAATCTACCGGCCATGAGGAATCAGCTGCTCAAGAAGAAGGGATCCAGGAAGAAGGAGCCAAAACTCAGGTACTACTCATTGGGCTTTTCTTTCCTCGACACAAATGTCCTGATTGACCAAATCTTCTTTTCAAAAATACAGCCGAACAGCCCTTCTGACGAAGTCTGGGCGAACCTTGAAGAAGAGGAGTTGTCCCCTGAGAGGAATCCAGGTAACTCCTATTCGGCTGTTAGCAATTATCTTTGCTTCCATACTGCTCTTACTCCTGGTTTGCAGAAACCCAACTGCCCGAGGCAGTGACAGCCCAGGATCCGCATGTCGCAAGAGACACAACTGCCTTAGTCGCAACATCGGCATCAACCCTACAACCTTCAGGCCTCATTCAGGTATCCCATCTCTGCCAGAAAACAATCAATCTATTTTATCTTTTCTGATGAGAGAATGTATGTATTGTAGGCACCGAAGCCTTTGTCTCCTGGCTATTCATTCGACATAGAAGAGTTCTGTGATAGAGACGAACTGGCCTCCTCCTCCGAGAGACTTTCAGAGCCAGATTTCAACAATCGGCTAAGTGCATTGCTACCCCATCTAGAGGGTGATCTAGTTGCTCTAGCCTCGAATCCCGGACTGATCGATCAAATAATGGAACTTGTCCAGCAGCAACCCAATCTGTCAGCCTTGAAATCCCTGCAAAGACTAGATGATTTTAAAGTTACAGCATCAGGGATTATCACTGCTCACAAGAACCTGGCAGAGCTTGAACAGCTGAGGAGCAACAAATCGATCAACAGACAAGAGGCCACCGGATTAGCCGATCGAGCCAGGCTGCTCAAATCTTCCATCAGCACGGCCGAAACAGAACTGGAGACATTGAAAACAAGACGAGACCAGCTGAGAAAAGAATTGGAAGCAGTTGAGTCGGCTATCAGTGACGCGAAATCACCATCTCCACCAGCACGATCGAGCTCTCCCAGAAAAAGAAGGAAATCAGCAGCTTGGTCGTTGCAGGCAGGAAGACTATGCAAACGCCTAGACCTGTTGCAGTTCACTGAAAACCGAGATCAACAATTGCTGCAGGCTGGCCACGCGCTCCGTGCCGAATTAGTAGAACTGATTCGATCCTTATTAACTTTGTAACATGATGGGTGCACTGCTTGGCATGTTTTTTTATTTGCAACTCTGTCTTCGTGCTGTTTCACCCCGAATTTGACAACTTAGCCTGATCTGCCTTTGATTTTACACCTTAATACTGGCTTTGTCTTGTTTTGAACTGACTTTGCTCAGCCTGATACATTTCTGCATGCGAATCAGCTTTCGAACTGCTTTGTACCTTAGAATCAATTACTCAGCCTGACTCGTTCTGCATACGAATCGGCTTTTGGGCGTGCCTCTTAGCATCGGCTTTGTAGCATCGGCTTTGTTTGGCTTTCCTTTAAAATTAACCCCTCAGCCAGATTCATCACGAATCGGCTTGTGGGTACTCACGATAGGATCGGCTAAACAGCCTGACCCAAAAAAGCCGATCGGCGTGCGACCATTGATGGCGGCGTTTCGTCTCCCCGATTTGGCAACTGTTCCGGATTCAAGAAACGCGAATTAACTGCAACCTAAAATCCGCCGTGCCGTCTCACTTCCCAAAGAAACTGTCTCGGTGCCCGTGTTGTCTTATAAATAGTTGGCAGACTTGAGGCAATATCACACGCCATCGTATCCGTCTCGCCGACCAACTCTTCCGACCGCCTCCTTGTATCTCTTTTGCTTCCGCTCTCTCAATCCTCGTTCACGACCATGGCCGGCGATGGAGACCGTGGGAAGCGCCCGGCGTCCGAGCCCGCCGACGGCGATGAAATGGAACGGAGCATCCCCCGCATCTGGGCCAGTGTCGCCCGAATCGAGCAGACATTAAGGTAAGTTCAACCGTCAGCCCACCATCTCCTTGCTGTCTCTGTCTGATTTGATCCGTTTCTGCAGTCACCAGCCATCTCTCGTCAGCGGCATTGTTGGCTCCTTAGCCGGCCCGAACACCCCTGCCCCCGGCGCTGCTCTTCCTCGGGCAGCCCCGGCGGATGGTGACGCTGCTCCTGCAACTGGGACAGCTGCCCCGGAAACCCCCGCCGCTGGTGACGCTGCCGGGCCCTCTGCTCCTGTAAGGGCTCCAATCAGGCGTATGATGCAAGTTAGCGGACTGGGAGTCCATAGCAGGTATCTTATTCTCCCTTTTCACCGTTCTTTAAATCTGGCTAAATCTGGGTGCCTGATCTGATGGTTCCTTTCAGCCAACGTCCCCCTCTCCATCTTCCTTCCGGCGCACTGATCGGCGCCAGTTCCTCGGTGCGTCGCACGGCGCCACAACCAAACCTCCCTCACGCTCCGGCTCGCAGCACCACCTCCGGAGCGGAATCGAACTCAGAATCATCTTCGAGTTCCCGCGACTCCTACACCGCCGCCGACGGCCGCCACTTCTATCATGAGATGGTGCGGTACCGCAGTCTCTATTCCGAGGCCACCAAAGAAGCCGGTCGGCTGGATAAGGAGAATAAGGACCAGGCCGTCGCGCTCGTTGCCGCCAGCATCGATTTGGCGGAGGCACGGGCCAACCTCGCGGAGTCGCAGGCCACCGTGGCAGGTAATCTCTCGCTTTGTCCAATGGTGTGCGCGGCGCGTTTTCCAACACTGACCTTCCTTGTTTATGCAGCCCTGACGGCGCAGCAGCATGAACTGCACGTGGCCGCGGCGGGCGTCACCGACGTCCTCCGCGCGCGGGGGCAAACGCAGGTGGAGCAGCTTGCGGACGTGCCCCACCGCGTCCGCCAGGTAGCGATGAGCGGCGTCCGTCACGGTGCCGCGGGAGCTCTGGCCGTCGCCCAGATCAACTCCGGCATCGTGCTGGAGAACGTCGAACCGGGGATCCAGCCAGGCCAAGACATGGAGGAGTTCGGCACGCTGATGGTCGCTTTCGCCTCCCATGCCGACGGTCTCTCCGTGTCCATCGATGCCGAGGACGTGATCCGGGACGGCGTCAATAATCCAAACTAGATTATATTAGGCATTCTGATGTATATGATACTTCTGAACTCGTTATGCCCGAAACAATCCAATTTGCAAGACTGTATATTTTGCTTTTATTTTTTGCTCTAAAGGCGATGCTTATCACATCGGCTGTTACACCCCATCGAGGGTATTTCATTTTTTCTGCTAAGGGTGACTCGTTACTACGATGCCGGCCATTTTTGTCCTGAGGGCGACCCGCTTGCACGGCATCGGCTGTTAGAGCCAGATTCACACGAATCGGCTATCACCCCCCAACTGGGATACTAGGGTAGTACTTCTTCAGATGCTACCCATTAATGGCTCTGGCGAGTCTCTGTCCTTCTAAATCTTCAAGGATGTAAGCATTACCCGGGGCGCGTTCCACCACCCGATACGGGCCTTCCTAATTTGGCGACCATTTACTGAATTGGCTATCTTTTGTACCAATAGGCAGAATGACATTCCATACTAGCTCTGATTCGGTGAAGCTCTTGCTTCTTACCTTAGTGTTGTAATACTTGGCCACCCATACCTTGTTCTTTTCAATGTATTCCAAAGCCCTAAGCCGATGACAGTGCAAATCTTCTAAACTGTCCATCATAATGTCTTTGTGTTCACCGGCTGTAAGCTTGTTTTGCTCAGACTGAATCTCCCATGGCAAGACGGCAGTGTGTCCATAGACTAGCTCATAAGGTGAAGCCTTGATCGATCCATGTTGTGCCATGCGATATGCCCATAGCGCCTCGCTCAGATGCAAATACCATTTTCTGGGGTTCTGCTCAATCTTTTTCTTGATGACCTTGATCAAAATTTTATTGGAGGCTTCTGCTCGTCCGTTGGCTTGGGCATAATACGGCGATGAATTATAAATCTTGATGCCCATGTCATCGGTAAAGGTCATAAACTCCTCTGAAGTGAACATTGTCCCCTGATCGGTTGTGATCGTCTGAGGTATGCCAAACCTGTAAATAATGTGCTCCTTTACAAATTCGATCACGTCAGCTGAAGTGGCGTTCCTCAAAGGAATGGCTTCTACCCACTTGGTAAAGTAATCAGTCGCCACCAGGATCCATTTGTGACCCTTGCTCGATGGTGGGTAGATTTGGCCGATTAGATCGATACCCCATCCTCTAAACGGCCATGGCTTGATTATAGGATTCATAGCAGAGGCTGGAGACTTTTGTATATTTCTGAACTTTTGGCATTCTTGACACCCTTTATAATATTTGAAACAATCTTCCAGCATCGTAGGCTAATAGTAACCAGTCCTCCTGATGATCCACTTCATCTTGTGAGCTGATTGATGTGCACCACATACTCCATCGTGTACTTCGCTCATCAGCTTCACTGATTCCTCTGCCCCCAGGCATTTGAGCAGCACTCCTTCAACAGTCTTGTAATACAACTGACCATCCAGCAACACGTACTTGGTGGCTTTGTACCTTAGCTTTCTGCTGACCCGTTGTGAAGGATTTGCCAGGTAACCAGCTATCTCGCCCCTCCAGTCATCAGCTAATTGCTCGCTGTTACAAATCTCCTGCATCGGCCGATAACCCGACGCATTCTGCGCCAGCCGATTAGCTTCCTGGTTCTGGGCCCTGGGAATGTGACAGAGAGATACCGTCATGAACTTCTTGATGAGAGCCTGGCACTAATCATAGTAGCCTCTGAGTATCTCGTCTTTACATTCATACAAGCCGAGCAATTGGTTGATGACTAGTTGTGAATCGCCAAATACTTAAACTGTATCGGCTTTTGCTTCATGCAGAAGCTGAAAACCTTTCCACGCGACTGCATATTTAGCCTGATTGTTTGTGACAATCGGCCCGATCTGGAAAGCATACTCAAAACGCACACCCCGCGGCGAGATGAGCACTACTCCGGTGCCACCACCTTGCTTACACGAAGAGCCGTCAAAGAACATAGTCCATGGCACTATATCCACTATATTAGCCGATTCTCCGTGATGCTGTGTGATGAAATCGGCTATCGCCTGGCCTTTGACTGGCTTAGCCGATTCGAACCTCAAGTCAAACTCTGAGAGCGTCAGGATCCTATTTGCCGATCCGACCATTTAAAATAGGCATCGAAAGCATGTGCCTGATGACATCCTCCTTGGACACCACCACACATTCTGAGGCAAGCAGGTAGTGCCTCAATTTGGTGCATGAGTAGAATAGGCACAAGCACAACTTCTCAGTCGGTGTGTATCTTGTCTCAGGGTCAAGGAGCCACCTGCTCAGGTAGAAAACTGCTCTCTCTTTCCCTTCAAACTCTTGAAAAAGGGCCGATCCAATAGTATGACTTTCAGCCGTCACGTACAACTTAAAAGGCCTCCCTGTCCGTGGCGGTACTAAAACAGGGGGAGTCTTCATGTATTCTCTGATTTCGTCAAAAGCCTTCTGTTGCACGTCACCCCATTTGAAATCTTGATCATTCTTGAAATTCAACAATGGCGAGAACGGCAGCACCTTCTCTAATAGTTGGCGATGAACCTTCTGATAAAGTTAATCTTACCAAGCAAAGACTACAATTCCTTCTTGTTGGTTGGAGGTACAAGTTCATCGATCGCCTTCTTACTCTTGCTGCCGATCTCTATCCCTTTGCGGTGGACCATAAATCCCAAAAATTCGCCAGCCGACACGCCAAACGCACACTTGTTAGGATTCATCTTCAAACCGTGTCTCCTTGTGCACTCCAGAGTGGCCCTCAGATCGGCCAGGTGATCTTCATTGCTCTTGGATTTCACGACCACGTCATCTATATAGATTTCAATGATTTTGCCGATCAACTTGTGAAATATATAATTCATAGCTCTCTGATAGGTTGCACCGGCATTCTTCAAAGCAAACGTCATGACCACCCATTCAAACAAACCGAGCGCACCAGGGCACCTGAAAGTAGTTTTCGGGATATCTTCATCAGCCATAAAAATTTGATTATAACCAGCATTGCCATCCATGAAGCTAATAACCTGGTGCCCAGCAGCCGAGTCTACAAACATATCGGCTATTGGCATAGGGTAGCCATCCATCGGTGTAGCTCTATTCAAATCCCTGAAGTCAATACAGACTCGCAATTTACCATTTTTCTTGTACACGGGGACGATGTTCGATATCCACTCGGCATATCGGCAAGCTCGAATGAACTTGGCTTCTAACAGCCTCATGATTTCGGTCTTAATGTCAGGTAGAGCGTCCTCTCTAAAACAACGTGGAGGCTGCTTGTGTGGCCGGAACCCTGGCTTGATAGGGAGCCTGTGCTCAATAATAGATTTGTCCAATCCAGGCATCTCATAATATTCCCAGGCGAAGCAATCTTTGTACTCCTTCAGCAGTTGAATCAGCTCCTGCCTGAACTCCGGGTCTAAGTTGGCAGCAATAAACGTCGGCCTTGGCCTGTCGCCGGGTCCAACATCTACTTCTTCGAGCTTGTCGGCCGACGTGAATCCTTGCCCCAACTTACCCTCTGTACCGTCGATCGGATTCTCCATTTAATAAAAAGACTCAGAGCCGATTGCCCTGATCGGCGGTTGACTCTCATCGCTGACCTTGATGGAGCCTCCTTCCCAAGCCTTGCTAGAGAAACAATCATGATCCCCAGCTTCCCAGTATGTGGCATCCGCCATCGCCACGCTGACCGAGTCGTCGGCCGGGACCACTTCGACCTCATCGCCATGCCACTGAATGAGGCACTGATGCATGGTGGATGGAACGCAGCAGTTGGCATGAATCCAGTCGCGTCCGAGCAGCAAGCTGTAGGCACCTTTACTGTCGATCACGAAAAAGGTAGTAAGCAATGTCTTCTTCCCCACTGTCAGCTCGACGTTGGTTGCCCCCCGAGTGTTGGAAGAATTGCCCCCGATATTCTTGAGCATCAGATCGGTTTCTATTAGATCATCAGGACCCTTGCCTAGCTTGCGGAATGTAGTGTAGGGCATGAGATTGACAGTGGCGCCGCCGTCCACCAGCATCTTCGTCATGGGCATGCCGTCGACATAACCTTTGAGATAGAGAGCCTTCAGATGTCGATTCTTGGCCGGCTTATCAAAAGTAGCTTGCTGTGCAAGCACTAACTTGGCCACTCCTTCTTCTGATCCTGAATCGTCTGAGTCAGAATCGGTATCGTACTTCTTGGCTCTGAACTCTGCAGGTAGCACAAACACCATCTGTGCATCGGCTACAGCCTTTCCATTATTTTGTGAAGGCTTTTCGCGCCACACCTGTTTGGCGCGCCCCTTAGCCTGGAGCTCCCTGTTCCTGAGCCGCTGCACCCGGCGCCTTTGGCTTCTAGTTAGATCCCCCGGGCACCACTGGTTCTCTTGCCAAACCAGCTGTCGGCGTTCAACTACCGCCTCATCAAGCCGATCGCGCAGGTCCCTTTTTTCACGCCGATCCCGCGGGCTATGGGGGCTCCCCAGCCTCTGGTGCACGGACTGGCGGTTGACCTGGGACTGCCTGTACTCTCAGTACTGATCGCTGCATTCTGGACAGTTGCACAGCATTGGCAGTCTCAAGCCTTCGTCCCAGCAGTGTCGGAAGAATGGGCAATGCCAGTGATCCTCCTCACCTTCCCGGTGGCGAGCCATTTCTTCGTGATAGCGTGCCTCTTCTTGCTCGCAGAGCCACCTGCTGTATTCCTCTTCTTCGCGCTGCAGCTGCCTCTGATGATCTTTCTCTTTCTGTCGCCGCCACTTATTCAGAAGGTGCTGGTGCGTGGGCCTCCTGCTCTTGGTGCCGCTGGACTCTCCTTGCTCCAGCTGCCTCTGGTTCTGCTCCCTCCTTCCTTTGATCAGCGCTAGCTCCTCAGCTGTGATCTGTGCATCGGTATCAACCGAGGAGTTCTTCCTGACCCGTTCTGAGGTTAACACCTTTACTTTGGTCGGAGGGTTTGCGATCTGGACCATGTTTTGCCCCTTCGGGAATGGGAATTTGTCGATCTTCATCTTCCCCTTGGGAGGGGCTTCAAATTTCAAAAGGCCGCGCCCAATAGCATTCTGGATTGCTGCTTTGAAATTGCGGCAATTGTTTGTGGAGTGTGAGGTGAGGCCGTGGTACTGGCAGAACGGTTTCCCCTGCAAATCTTCAGGAGACGGCTTGACGTAATCAGCCGGGAAGGTGATGTGGCCCGCACTGACTAATAGGTCGAAGAGCTTGTCCAGCTTGCGTGTGTCGAAGTCGTATTGATCTTCCGCGCTCCAACCCTTCGGCACGGCCATGGGCTTTGTACCCCATTTGAGCTCAACAGCAACCACTTCTTCATTCTCCCCATCCTCTGAGTCGGAATTACAGACGTAGGCCAACTGCTTGTATTTCGATTCTTTCTTAAAGCTTTGGGCCTGCTGCTCTAATACGGCCACCCTCTGCATCACCTCGCTGATACTGTTGAAGCTGGTGCCCACCAGCTTTTCTTGGACGTGTGGGAGCAACCCACTGGCCACTATCTTGGCGAGCTGCTTGTCGTTTAGGTTCAAAGAGTAACACATGTTCCTGGTCTCCCTGAACCGCTTGATGAAAGCCGATCCAAGTTCATTCGGCTTCTGGCGCATGTTGGTGAGATCTGTGATGTCTTTCTCCCCGGTGCCAGAGAAGAAGTAATTATGGAACTTGGTCTCTAGATCTTCCCAACCTTGAATCGAGCCAGGCTCCATGGATGCGAACCAGCTAAACGCCGGCCCTATCAGTGATAGCGGAAAGAGCCAGACCCTGTGAGCTACCTCATATGAAGCTTCACCGAGCTGGGTCAGGTAACGGCTGATGTGTTCCATGGTGGTGATGTCATCCTGCCCACTGAACTTGGAGAAGTCGGGCAAGCGATACCTGGGCGGCAATGTCACTCGGTCGTACCACTCGGGGTAAGGACGTCTATACTTGATTCCAGTCCCGGTCTTCGGCTGCAAACCGAACGTGTCACGGAGCATGGCACTCATCTGCTCCAGCAGCTGATTGTTGGGCGTCTGGGCGTACCCCGGATGCGGCGCTGCCTGAAGGTCTTGATATGTGATCCCCTCATGGTATCCAGGAGTTGGGTTGGCCGTGTCTGCCGCCAGCGTATTTCTAGCCGTCGGGTTCACCGCTGATGAGTTCATCGAGTTCACCGTCTGCCTAGTGGCCTGCATGAAAGCGGCGAGCCCCTCCGGAGTATGATCTTTGTATAATCTGGGAGAAGCTGCTATTTTTTGAGCCGAACCGGCCGCAGTGGCACCCTGCACTAGCGTTTTCGGCTGGCTCGGCTGTTGCGGTGAGGAATTGGAGGTCCCTGCCGCTGCTTTTGGATCTGCATCTTCTGCGGGTATGTTGAAGTAAACTGGACCCAAAGACTCCCAATCCTGCCGCTTGAGAACGGTCTTCATGATGTTATAGAATGTCTGCAGGAAGGATTTATGATGATGGCTGACTGCTGAATAGGCGGCCTTCCAGGTCGCTTCTTCCAGCATCTGTTTGAGGTCGGCCTTGCACTCTTCTTCAGATTTATCAGAATGACCGTCCATGATCCACCTTGGGAATGCATTCTTCTTCACTATAGAGCCATCACGCTGGTTGCTGAATGAAAGCAGGCAGGCATCAGCGAATTCTTCAACGATCTTGTTCAGCACTGCCGCGTCGTCCTCGCTGAGATCTTCGACCATGACCCTGAGGACACCGTCATCCCTAGAGGATCCGTCTGCCGCAGTCTTCCCCTTTGCCATGGTCTTCAGTGAATGTCCCACCGGGCGTGACAAAAAGTGTGTTGGCGCAAAAAGTGGTTCCCTAAGCCCAACACACCAGCGAAGCCGGAAACGACCCTTGAAGGCAGTAGAGCTCTCGCAGATCCAGCTAGCTTCGAACCCGGTCTGAGAGTGTCAGTAACACCAAAGCGTGCCAGTCAATTTGACCTGCAATTGACAAGGAAACAGATATAATCAGTAACCCAAAGCGGAACTAACTGGTGAGTCCAGATAGTTCCAACTGTACGGCTTAAAGAGCCAGTATAATCGGAGGTCGACTAGAAAGCCGATTCCGTCATGTTATGAACCGATAGTATAAAAATAAAGTAAAATGGCTATCAGGATACTATATGAAGATAATAACGTGCTAGCCAATCTAATTCAATTAATGTGTATAAAAGAAAATAGATCATGTGTACAGATCCGATTTGTACATCAAACAACCAGAGATCGGCTAAAACTGGTCTAGAAGGCCGGCGGCTTTAGTAAATCCTTTTCGCTAAGTTCACCAAGTCTGCGTTCACCTGGTCTAACGGCCAGCGGGCTTCGACAAACCCAGCAAACAAAGCTAGATCGTTTGATATCCAAATAAATCTATATACACGATCTATTCGTGAAATCATAACTGGATCGGCTCTTTAGCCGATGCAGGGTCCATGAAGCACGAACGAATGCTAGCGCAGCCATAAATAGACTTCAAATTAAAGCAAGTCTAATCTAGTGAAAACTTGTTCAAGTTAAACCTGTTCCACCGGATGACGCTCAGTTTAACTTAAACGAGGACACAAAAATAAGACTTACGATAACTTCAGAACCACTTATGTCTCAACTAGAACCGAACGCACAACATGTAACGAACAAGATTGATAGGGAATTAGTCAATGTAAGCATGGAACCGATCATCATGGTAAAATAGGCATTAGAAAGCATAAACGACGATCAGATTCAAGTAAATCTAAGGCCAAATCTATCAATCTTGATTGGGCAGAGAGATGTTATATTGATAAATAAACAATAAACAACAAATAACATCTTGATAACTTAATGAATCTAACTAAATTGCCATATTTAGTTAGAGCCGATAACTAATCCATGCATGCAAACTATCTCAATCTATAGCTTGTCTACCGGATGACATTAACTAATAGACTAATTAAGCAAGCAAACACGAATTGATAACTAATCCGTGCGTGAAAACCGTCCTAATCTGCATCTCGTCCACCGGATGACGGTTAACACAGATTAATCGGGTAAACCAACGTGAATCATCCATGACTCACTGTGCTTCCCACGTCCACCGGATGACGCCAAAGAAACAGAGCTTAGTAAGGACCCTGGTCCGCCATGCTTCCACGTCCACCGGATAACGCTGAAAGGACATAGTTTAACAGGGGGTTGACGATACTTACAAGCAAGCCTGCGTCCACCAGATGACACCCAGCCTGGATGAAGTAACTCGCCGGACTCGACTGACTCTAGGGTTTGTTGGCTGGAGCCGAAAGTTGTGTTGTATTGATGTTGTTGTATGTTTTACAATGGCTGAGGGCTTATATTTATACCCTGAGTGTAGATAGAGTCCTAGTCGAATTACAACTCATCAATAGATAAGGAAACTAACAAACTATCCTATATCTAAGGTAACTTGGAGTCCTACCTTCCCTTTCGTAACGGACGATCGTAATCGCATCTAGGTGGCGCGGACTCTGGATGACGTCATCAATACCGACGCTGCACGCTTCCTGTCATCTTCACCCGATAACCGATTCACCGTGCAATCGGCTATTTTTCTTCCTTCCGCCGGACAGAATCTGCTTTCAAGATCGGCTATCTTCCTCTGGTATCGGCTATCTTCCTCTGGCATCGGCTATTGGCTCCCAGCCCAAAATTTGGTGTTAACAAGCCCTTTCGCCACCAACTTAAAAATGGCTTTTTCTGTCATCATGGAAGGTTGCCAGTCGTTGTCCAGGCAGAGTTCTCCGGGTTCCGTTTCCTTCGCCTTCTTCGGGGGCACTCGCGCACTCTTCCTAGGTGCCATCTTCTTTGAAGTTACTTGTGGATTTGGGTTGAAGGAAGAATGAATCGAACGGATTCAAGTGGAATTGGATTTTGGTTTAGTGAATCGAAAACCTTAGATGGCGGCGGCTAGGGTGAGCGGGAGCGGCTGGTTGCTTGAATGGGTTCTGCGCGTCAAATGAAGAAGGCGATCCGTTCCCCAGGTGCACTATATAGTAAAGCGCGTCGATTCGCATACTCGCAAAAGGGCCACAGTGTACTCAAAAGCTTGAGTGGCATCGAATCCGCTTGGGAGCCCCGTCAGCGCTTCCAAGCATTGAACTGCTCAGAGGCTTCGTCGCTTCGCCAACGTTTTCCGAGCACAGGAGGTGCTCGGGGACTTCGGTCATCGCCACGTCAGCGTTTCCGAGCATTGAACTACTCGGAGGCTTCGTCGCTTCGTCAACTGTTTTCTGAGCACAGGAGGTGCTCGGGGACTTCGTCATCACCACATCAGCGCTTCCGAGCATTGAACTGCTCGGAGGTTTCGTCGCTTCGCCAACATTTTCCGAGCACAGGAGGTGCTCGGGGACTTCGTCATCGCCACGTCAGCGCTTTCGAGCATTGAACTGCTCGGAGGCTTCGTCGCTTCGCCAACATTTCCGACCACAGAAGGTGCTCAGGGACTTCATCGTTGCCACGTCAGCGCTTCTGAGCACTGAACTACTCGGAGGCTTCGTCGCTTCGCCAACATTTCCGAGCATAGGAGGTGCTCGGGGACTCCGTCGTCGCCACGTCAGCGCTTCCGAGCATTGAACTGCTCGGAGGCTTCGTCGTTTCGCCAACATTTCTGAGCACAGAAAGTGCTCGGGGACTTCGTTGTTGCCACGTCAGTGCTTCCGAGCATTGAACTGCTCGGAGGCTTCGTCGCTTTGTCAACGTTTTTAGAGCATAGGAAGTGCTCGGGGACTTTCGTCATCGCCACGTCAGCGCTTCCGAGCATTAAACTGCTCGGAGGCTTCGTCGCTTTGCCAACATTTTCCGAGCACAGGAGGTGCTCGGGGACTTTGTCATCGCCACGTCAGTGCTTCCGAGCATTGAACTTCTCAGAGGCTTCGTCGCTTCGCTAATATTTCCAAGCACAGGAGGTGCTCGAGGACTTCGTCGATGCTTCACATGATCACCAAGAATAAAGACTTTGACCCTAACACCACGTGCCTGCGTCACCTTCTATCAAGCTCGGGGACTAAATGGATACACTTCACCTAACGGTGAAGGTATTGTTTCCGAAGAATCAAAAGTGGATACACTTCACCAAAGAGAAGGCTTTTTCAAATTTTTTCTGAGCTCCTTACATCCATCTGTCAAACAACTCTGAAGGTTTGCTCCTCCCAACGAATGCAAGGTGCTCAGGGACTAGCTGTGGGGGTATAAACCCATATAACCGCATGGCTATACATGGGCCGAGTCATTCGACTAGGCCCGGGCTGCCAAGGATACGTCGTCTGCACGTTCTCCAGAAGATCACGCACATCCGCTGGCTTAGAAGTCTTGACGGTCAAGGAAATAGTTTTCCTAATATCTAGGTGATTAGTTTTCTTGTTTGGCTAGGATTGTAATCTGATATACATGGTAAAACCGACTTGTAACCCCTGTCCCCCAGACTATATATGGCGGGCAGGGGATCCCCTCAACTTATCTCATCTACTAGCAATACAATACAGTAACACACAGGACGTAGGGTATTACGCCTCACGGCGGCCTGAACCTGTATAAACCTCGTGTCTCGCGCTTACTGCGCAACTCTTGCTCGTCTCAGGCGCACCTTCACCGATCAACCTACTACCTCGGGTATAACCCTCGGTAGACCGCCGACGATATCTCGTCGACATCTGCCCTCTGCCCAAATTTTGGTGTAAATAGGTCTGATTGATAAGTTTTTTTGTTGTTACTCCCAAATAATGCTTCTTCTAAAGTTAAGGCTATATATGAAAACTTTGACATCAATGTTTGTTGGTTACTTGAGTACTGATCCTGCACCTGAGCCCTCACATCTAAATAAAATTAAGTATAACCTAGTGGATCAATGTTTTGCTTGTCATATCATTAATCTAACTATTGAATCTGGTCGAAAGAGGATGAAATCTTACCTAGATGATTTTAAAACTGCAATTAATTTCTTGAATTCCTCTAGTTAAAGAATTGCTATAGTCAAGAACTACTATAATGCTAAAGTGGTTAGACTTAGAAAGTTTGGGTTGGATATGGATGTTAGAAGGAATGCTACTTATCTTATGCTGAAACACTTAGTTCCATATAGTGATGTTTTTTCTCTGTTCATTAATTCAAATTATGGATCTGCAATTGTCTCAAACACTGGTATGCTATTGAGAGGATGTTGGAGTTCTTGGAACTCTTTAATGACTGCACTGTTTACCTATCTGGCGTATACTATCCTACCGGTCCACTTATTCTGCACCATATTTTGGAGATTGCAACTCACTTGAAAGCATGTGAAAGAGAACATAACCTTTGACCTTTTGTGTGTCCTATGCAGCATAAACTCTTTAAGTACTGGTAGGACATACCTTTGTTATACTCATTCCCTAGAGCTAAGATGAGGGGTTTCTTTAATGTTCTGAATTTGCTTTCTGAAAGTACTGGTTTTGAGTATAGTACATACTATCTTGATGTGAAAACTGAATTGAACAAACTGTTTAACAAATATGAGACCATGTTTGGTTTAGTTAAGTCTCATAGGGTTGCAGAGCCATCAAACCAGAACTGCAAGAAAAAATAGGCTTATGGAAGAATATTTGGAGGCTCAAGTGTTGTTGGTCCTCCGCCTACCACTTCATCTTCATCTACCACTGCTAGATCTTAACTCTTAGTCTATTTAGACAGTGACAACTTCACTTCTTAAGAGGATGATTTTGACATAATTTCTTGGTGGCATGACAAAAAAATAACCTATCCAATCCTATCTATAATGGCCAAAGATATTAAATCAGTTTCTATGTCTACTATATCTTTAGAGTCTTGTTTTAGCTTGTCAGGCAGGATTACTGAAGAATGGCAATGGTGCTTGTTACCTGAAACTGTTGGGATGTTCACGTGCTTGAAGGACTGAGAGTTAGGAGAATGCAGGGAACACCATGGAGCTGCTGACAACAAAGAGCTTAACTAAAGAAGCAATCAAGATTTGATGAAGAGGAAGATGGTGCTGGTGGTGGTAACTGAGACTTGAGACTTGACAGTTGGGCTTGTGCTCTTCGGTGAGAGACTGAGAGGAGGGATGCCTGATTAGAGTGAGAAAGAATTACTTGAACAATGTTTGTGATAACTTAATTAAGACAATTTAGAGTTAACTATACTCTTTTTTTTTCTTTCTAGGGTTTCTTACAAGTATGAGTTTTACCTAGAAAGGTTTTTAATGAGGTAGCATTGCACAAACATCTCATTTTGTTATCTAAGTCTTGTGAGTACCTAGTGCTTTCATCTGATTTGAGTAGTGACTAATGAGTTGATTTGTTGTGTTTTTAGTTAATGTGTGTCTTGATGAATGAGTTGATCTGTTCTTTTCGAACTATGAATGTTGAATTATGATTAATGAATATATTCTGTCAAAATGTACTAAGTTGAGGAGATAAAAAATTTTGAGGTATTGCATTTGCACCGGCCTATAGTCTGGCACAAAAAAAGGCACATAGGGCCGCGCCTGGCCGATCGAAGGCCAGGACCATGTGCTTGCGAGGCATGGCCGGCAAGGTAGACCGTGCCTCTTTGGCCCGTACCCTATCGGGTCGTGCCGACCGGCCCGTTGCCCATCTATAGTGAAAATATATTTCCATGGTGTATGCAATAGAACTAATTTTTGTTGCAACTAATCCAAGTTTAAGAGTTATGACTTGGAGGGAAGCTAAAAGGAACTTATTGGGAATGAATAGGGTACTAAGATTGGAATTGGATCCGAATGTCCCTTCCGGAACATGTACTAATATTAGGTCAAGTTTGCATCTATTAGCTGACAGTAGTTAACTAGTGAATAGCACATAGTTAATATTATTGCCAGTTAAGTACTGGATAGGTATCTAATATCTAGGAAGGCATTAGGGTACACATGTAATTATAAGATCGGTTTGTTGGTCCAGCACTTAACAGTTATTAGCAAAAGTGTCCGTGCGTTGCAATAGAAGAGTATTAAAATAAAATTTTCGTCAACTCAATAGTTAGTGACCGTGCATTGCAGCTAGCGAGTGTCAAAATAAATTTTTCGTTAACTCAATTAATTTCATAACCGATTTAGAAAAAAGTAATTATTATACATGTTTGATTTGCGTATCAACGTCTCTTTGCCGAAAAAGATAAGAAAGATATGCGTTTTTTAGCAGAATGTCTCTTATTTTATTTGCATCTCATCTGATTGCCCTCCCTCACTTTACCATATGGTACTAATGTTAAACGGACACACAAACTAAACCGGACTGAGTACTCGTCTTATTAAAATTTAAACATGAACCATTAAATATATATAGACCTTATAAGTCCAACCGTACAAATTATCATATAAGTAGTCATTTTATTAAATTTGATTGGTCCGGCCCAATCTCAAATCAAACAAGGCCCAAAAATAGATTTAGTAACAAACTCTAAGGTCTGTGGTGAGTTGAGTGGAGTGAGCCGGTAGTTGGATATGGTGGACGAAAACAATGCATCGGAAATTTTGCATCTTTATTAATAGGTATAGACATAGACATAGATATAGATTATGTAATTTGGTCCAACCAGTGAGGTTGTTTCCATTATCTATACCTAAAAGAGATAATTATTAGCACATAGTTACTATTTTCAGGCAACAAGCATTGAAATATAATATAGTAGAATCAATTCAAACTACATCTTATCAAGAAGAAGAAAAGAATAAATTCCAATCTCCATTCGAATGCACAAGCACACCGACGACGTTTAGCAGTCCACCTAACGTTCTCGCTGTTTTAGTTGACGAACCTGCAGCTCTTCCTGATCTCGCCGTCGGTGCCGTACTTCACGTCGATTCCAGCCATCTTCACCATGGCCCTTTCGAACTTACTCTCCCACTTCCCGTCCCCATTGGCGAAGCCACGCACCATCGTCGCAGTTCGCGGCGAAGCCAGCAATGCCGCATCCGATGTTAGCAGCACCCTTTGCCTGAGCACGTTCGTGTAGTACTGGCTGTCCAGCACGGCCGCGGTCACCGTGTCCTGCCTGACGGTGCCGCTTGTGTCGGTGTGGCACCTCGTCTGGAGCCACCTCTTGAACGACGGGTTAATATCGGAATCGGACCGAGGACTGCTGATGCGATCCTTAAAGGAAGAGCAGTGGGCACGGCCGACGGAGTGGGCGCCGGAGAGCACGACCATGTCTTCCTCGTCTAGCCCCTTGGCGGCGAATTTTCTGACGATCTCGGTGAGGTTGTCGAACGGCGAGGGGAGGAAGTCGAGGGTCTCGGTGGCATTGGAGTAGCGGCCGTCGAGGCGGCCGGCTGGCATCTTGAAGTCGATTCTGTAGTCGTCGCTGATGAGGTAGGACGCGTCGCGCGCGGCGAAGGCGATGATGTCCGCGCAGGAGACGGTCCCGGGGCAGGCCTCCTCGATGGCGTCCTTGGCCGCATCGATCACCTCGAAACCCCTTAGGCTGCCTTTGTTGGGTATCCCTAGCTTCTCCGGCTGCGGGTTCTCTGGCGTGGGGTCGAGCAGCACCGAAGCATCACAGCCCTATGCATGCATTCCACCAAAACGTACCGGGAAGTTAGCAAACGTACGCAATGCAACGCAGTAAACGTCTCCTCTGACTACCTGTAGCACTCTCATATGCCGCCTACCTCGACGAAGCAGTCGTGGAAGAGCAGGCGGATGAGCCCTGCACCGACGCCGGCGTTCTCTTCGACGGCCTTCCTCACCTGGTCCCTGACGATGTCCTCCGCCCTGGGGCACGTCTTGTCGTAGTAGCCGACCTCAAGGGCGCCGTGACACGAAGCCGCCCACGCCCAGAGCATCACACATGAGGTCAGAACGGCGTGCTTAATATTTCCCGCCATCTGTGGGTGGGTTGCGTTGGACAGGAAGCTGATTTGTTTCTCCTAGCGAGGCAGGATGGATTCACTACAGTACTTATAGATGCAGATCCCAGTCGAGGATGATGTAGACATGATGGACAGGAAGGTTCATATGACGATCGTATCATTTTATTTATCTTTATTATTAATTTAAAAGGTTTTTTCCCCGAGCTGTACCGCGAGTGCTCGAAGAAGATGTAACGCGGCCAGGAGGCAACTCAATCGTCGTCGCTTCAAATCTACCATGTCGACAAGGACCTTCCCATTTGCTCCAAATGGCAGGAAGAAATGACGACCATGAGCTGTATGTCAAATTGCACTCAGTAGACAGTAGCCAACAGCTGTTACGTCCTGTTTGGCAATACAATATTACTTCTCAGCTGTAATTGTGCAAACCATTTGCACTTGTAATTTGTTTCGCACTGGAAATTTCCATTTGGACCAAAAAGAACCTTCCGCGTCTGCTGCCCTGTTGTGCTTTGTTCTGCTCTGCTCTGTCACGCGTGTTCCCATCGGCATCCTTGGGGATATTCGTGGTTTTTGGATGCTGTCTGCGGGGCTCGACGCTGGCGTTTGCGGGAAGGAACTCCACCAACGACGGCGCTTCCACTCGACGGGAGGCTGCCAGCGACGGGAGGCCGGCGGCTGCGGCCATCGAGAAAGTGTAAATGTGTAACTTGAGTTCCTGCTAGTCCAGTAAAATTCCTCTCCATCCTATCTACGAGTGAGCTAGGTGGATTTCGGTGCGGACTGGCAGAACAAGATCAGCATGGACATGCTAGATCTATTGATCTTTTAGAAGAACAGAAGTAGCAATATGTGATTGATCATTGAACTCAAGCGATAAGCTCTTTAATTTCTTCATTAGAAAGCTTCTTAGTGAGAAAAGTACGGTCTTGTACCAAATTCTCATTAGTAGCACTAAGGTCATCATGAGTCAATTTTAGCTCCTCATATGAACAACTAATAACATAAAATAGACGCTTTTGTTGTTCACATGTGTTCTTTATAAATGAGTTTTTATTTGCCAATTTACTAGTTTAAGTCATCTCATTCTCTAAAGCTTTAGTGAGGCTACATACAAACTCAAAATTTGAATCATCACAATTAACAACCACAATACCAATTGATATCTTAGTGCCACCATGTGAAATGAAGCAATGTGGTGATGTCAAGGAGCTTGTAGAAGCCTCACTCTCATAGCCATCATCAAGTGTGTTTGGTGTAGAATCATCAATTGCATCACTTGTGGCTCCATCATCATCATCCTTGTCAAGTGATTTTGTGGTAGAATCATTATCACCATTGCTTGACCATGAGGAGGAACACTCTTCCACAATCACGGAGTGGTGGATGTGCTCATGATCACCAAGATCTTCTTCTTTGGCTTTATCTTCATCATTGGAGATCTTGCAATAGTTCCCATTGAGATACACTCAAATATCATGTGTGGTTCCCAAGTCCATGATCTCACCAAACATGCTACCATCCAAAGATCTATAGAAAAATGTTAGTAGCTTGGTTCTCGAGATCTAGGCATTTTTCTTGTGTTTTGGTTAGATTCTTTTCATCCAACTCAAGAGAAAAGCCTAAACCTACTATCACCACATTTGAGGTCAAATAAACTTGAAGTTGCAAGTCATCTAGTTTTTCCATCGTGCAAAATGTGTGCCATAAAAAATATGTGGACAATCAACATCTAGACTATAAGTTCCCATCCTTTCAAGTGGGTGAAGACCGCAAATGAGAGACCTCGGCTCCGATATCACTTGTTGGGTTAAGATGGCGGACTAGAGGGGATGAAAAGTTCTTTCTAAAAAACTTATCGCATCGGCTAACCGAAACAAATCGAAATTACGGTCTAGCTAAGACTACACCCCTCTATCTAGTTTCTCAAACACCTCAAGAGATCCTAGATAAACATCAAAGGTGCTTGAACTAGCTTGACCTCACCTAACCAATTCTACTTGCAAGGTCATACAAACGTAAGTAACTAGTACTTCAACCAAACAGGGAGCTCCTACACAATCTAGTGATGCAAAAGCACTAAGCCACCTAAGCTCACTAGATATGCTCAATGACAAGGTTACACAAACAGAATCAAAGAGTTCAACTTACTTAGGTCCACAATCTAAACAAGGCTACACACTAGCAAAGCTACAATCTTACTAACAATGCTCAGTGACAAGGCTACACAAGCCAAATCAAGGAGCTCAAGTTACCTAGCTACATAAGCCAACTAGCAAGAGATCTGTTTCTAAGCTACATAAGCTAGAAGGTATTAACAAGCTACACAATCTACCTAATTGCAAGAACAAATACACAAGAATAAGATAGACAATATGAACAAGCTTATGAATGAAGGATTGTTGACAGTTACCAACGCTATCAAAAGAGTGTGACCAAATATATCCTTTAGCAGTGGTAACAAAACTTCTCAATGCAATTACTGGGGTTGTCAATCCCTATGCTCAAAGTATGTGGTTGTTTATACTTCTAACATTGCTACCAGCTGGAATAAAGATATTCTTAGCAACTGCGCTAAAAATGCTTATGGGTATGCTCGATAGGATAGGTGATGGGATTCTGCAAGCGCATAGAACTATCGTGTAGCACTTTACCTGGTAGTACCAGGTGTCAAATTTATATTTGTTAACACCAAATTTTGGGCTGGTAGCCGATAACCGATGCCAGAAGCCGATAGCCGATACCGAAGGAAGATAGCCGATCTCGGAAGCAGATTCCGTCCAGCAGAAGGAAGGAGAATAGCCGATTGAACGGTGAATCGGTTATCGGACGAAGGTGACAGAAGGCGTGCAGCGTCAGTATTGGTGACGTCATCTAGAGTCTGCACCGCCAGGATGCGATCACGATCGGAGTCCGTTATGAAAGGGAAGATGTGACTCCAAGTTACTTTAGATATAGGATAGTTTGTTAGTTTCCTTATCTGTTGATGAGTTGTGATTCGACTAGGACTCTATCTACGCTCAGGGTATAAATATAAGCCCTCAGCCATTGTAAATCAACAACATCAATACAACACAACTTTCGGCTCCGGCCAGCAAACCCGAGAGTCAGTCGAGTCCGGCGAGTTACTTCATCCAGGCTGGGTGTCATCCGGTGGACGCAGGTTTGCTTGTAAGTATCGTCAACCCCCTGTTAAACTATGTCTTTTTAGCGTCATCCGATGGACGTGGAAGCATGGCAGACCAGGGTCCTTGCTAAGCTCTGTTTCTTTGGCGTCATCCGGTGGACGCGGGAAGCACAGTGAGTCAAGGATGATTCACGCTGGTTTACCCGATCAATCTGTGTTAACCGTCATCCGGTGGACGAGATGCAGATTAGGACGGTTTTCACGCGCGGATTAGTTATCGATTCGTGTTTGTTTGCTTGATTAATCTATTAGTTAACGTCATCCGGTGGACAGGCTATAGATTAAGACAATTTGCATGCATGGATTAGTTATCGGCTCTAGTTAAATTTGGCAGTTTAGCTGGATTCATTAAGTTACCGATGTTGCTTATGTTTATTGTTTATTATTTAAAGCAATCATCAATTTGCCCGTCTTGATCCATATGCGTCGGCTTATATCTAACAGATCTATATGTTCAACGAATTATGTTTGCCATTGTTTTATATTGATAAGATAGAATGCTTTGCACCAGCCGGTTGTATTTTGGATCTAGATTAGATACGGGTCGCACTCAAGTAATAGAATAAACTTTGTCTAGATTCAAAGGTTAACGGATCTAAGTTGCAACTTCATCATGACTGCCTCGATCCGCTCGATCTCCACTGTTGCAAGATTGTGATTTAGATCTATTAGCCGGAGAGTTGAAACATTGTTTGCTTTATATGCTTGTATGTTACTCGTATACACTAAATCGGCTGAAATAGCCGATTTCATCTTGTTTTACATTAAGACATCTTATGATCATGTCAGCTTGCTGTGACTACATCTTTTATAGCATATTTCTGTCTAAAGCAAGTATATATCATTGAATTCATGTCTGAATCGGTTAACTTGAGTTATAATACATGTTTCGCTACAATTGGTTCATAACATGATGGAATCGGTTTTCTAGTCGATCTCCCATTACATCGGCTCTTTGAGCCATACAGTTGGAACTACCTGGACATACCGGTTAGTTCCGCCCTGTGATTGCTGATTACGTCTTGTTTTCTTGTCAATTGCAGGTCAAATTGACTGGCACGCTTGGGTGTTACTGACACTCTCAAACCGGGTCCGAAGCTAGCTGAATCTGCGAGAGCTTTACTGCCTCAAGGGTCGTTTCCGGCTTCGCTGGTGTGTTGGGCTTAGGGAACCACTTTTTGCGCCAACACACTTTTTGGCACGCCCGGTGGGACGCTTCATTGAAGACCATGGCAAACGGAAAGGCTGCGGCGGACGGCTCCTCCAGGGATGACGGTGTCCTCAGGGTCGGGGTCGAAGATCTCAGTGAGGAGGACGCGGCAGTGCTGAACAAGATTGTTGAAGAATTCGCTGATGCCTGCCTGCTTTCATTCAGCAAGCAGCGTGATGGCTCTGTAGTGAAGAAGAATGCATTCCCGAGATGGATCATGGACGGCCATTCTGATAAATCTGAAGAGGAGTGTAAGGCCGACCTCAAGCAGATGCTGGAAGAAGCGACTTGGGAGGCCGCCTATTCAGCAGTCGGCCATCACCATAAATCCTTCCTGCAGACATTCTATAACATCATGAAGACTGTTCTCAAACGGTAGGACTGGGAGTCTCTGGGTCCGGTTTATTTCAACATACCCGCAGAGGATGCAGATCCAAAAGCAGCGGCAGGGACCTCCAATTCCTCACCGCAACAGCCGAGCCAGCCGAAAACGCCAGGGCAGGGTGCCACTGCGGCCGGTCCGGCTCAAAAAATAGCAGCTTCTCCAAGATTATACAAAGATCATACTCCGGAGGAGCTCGCCGCTTTCATGCAGGACACTGGACAGTCGGTGAACTCGATGAACTCATCAGCAGTGAACCCGACAGCTGGAAATACGCCGGCGGCAGACGTGGCCAACCCAACTCCTGGATACCATGAGGGGGTCACATATCAAGACCTTCAGGCAGCGCCGCTTCCGGGGTACACCCAGACACCCAACAATCAGCTGCTGGAGCAGATGAGTGCCATGCTCCGTGATACGTTCGGTTTACAGCCGAAGACCGGGACTGGAATCAAATACAGGCGTCCTTACCCCGAGTGGTACGACCGATTGACATTGCCACCCAGGTATCGCTTACCCGACTTCTCCAAGTTCAGTGGGCAGGACGACATCACCACCATGGAGCACATCAGCCGTTACCTGACCCAGCTCGGCGAAGCTTCGTATGAGGTAGCTCACAGGGTCCGGCTCTTTCCGCTATCATTGACAGGGTCGGTGTTTAGCTGGTTTGCATCTATGGAGCCTGGCTCGATTCAAGGCTGGGAAGATCTGGAGACTAAATTCCATAATTACTTCTTCTCCGGCACTGGGGAGAAAGACATCACAGATCTCACCAACATGCGCCAAAAGCCGAATGAATTTGGATCGGCTTTCATCAAGCGGTTCAGGGAGACCAGGAACATGTGTTACTCTTTGAACCTGAACGACAAGCAGCTCGCCAAGATAGTGGTCAGTGGGTTGCTCCTACACGTCCAAGAGAAGCTTGTGGGCACCAACTTCAACAGCATCAGCGAGGTGATGCAGAGGGTGGCCCAATTAGAACAGCAGGCCTAGAGTTTCAAGAAGGAATCAAAATACAAGCAGGCCTACGTCTGTGATTCCGACTCAGAGGATGGAGAGAATGAAGAAGTGACTGCTGTTGAGCTTAAATGGGGAACAAAGCCCATGGCCATACCGAAGGGTTGGAGCGCGGAAGATCAATACGACTTTGACACGCGCAAGCTGGACAAACTCTTCGACCTACTAGTCTGTGTAGGCCACATCACCTTCCCAGCTGATTACGTCAAGCCATCTCCTGAAGATTTGCTGGGAAAACTGTTCTGCCAGTACCACGGCCTCACCTCACAGTCCACAAACAATTGCCGCAATTTCAAAGCAGCAATCCAGAATGCTATTAGGCGCGGTTTGTTGAAATTTGAGGCTCCTCCCAAGGGGAAGATGAAGATCGACAAATTCCCATTCCCGAAAGGGCAGAACATGGTCCAGATCGCGAATCCTCTGACTAAAGTAAAGGTATTAACCTCCGAACGGTCAGGAAAAACTCCTCAGTTGATACCGATGCACAAATCACAGCTGAGGAGCTGGCGCTGATCAAAGGAAGGAGGGAACAGAATCAGAGGCAGCCGGAGCAGGGAGAATCCAGTGGCATCAAGAGCAGGAGGCCCACACACCAGCACCTTCTGAACAAGTGGCGGCAACAGAAAGAGAAAGATCATCAGAGGCGGCTGCAGCGCGAAGAAGAGGAGTACCGCAGGTGGCTCCACGAAGAAGAAGAGGCGCGCTATCATGAAGAAATGACCCACCACCGGGGAGGTGAGGAGGATCATTGGCATTTCCCATTCTTCCGACATTGTTGGAATGAAGGCCTGAGACTGCCAACGCTGCGCAACTGCCCAGAATGCAGCGATCAGTACCGAGAGTACAGGCAGTCCCAGGTCAACCACCGGTCTGTGCATCAGAGGCTGGGGAGCCCCCACAGCCCACGGGATCGGCGAGAAAAAAGGGACTCGCATGATCGGCTTGATGAAGCGGTAGTTGAACGCCGACAGCCAGTTTGGCAAGAGAATCAGTGGTGCCCAGGGGATCTAACTAGGAGCCAAAGGCGCCGGGTGCAGCGACTCAGAAACAGAGAGCTCCAAGCTGAGGGATGTGCCAAACAGGTATGGCGCGAGAAGCCTCCACAAAATAATGGAAAGGCTGTAGCCGATGCATAGATGGTGTTCGTGCTGCCTGCAGAGTTCAGAGCCAAGAAGTATGATACCGAGTCCGACTCAGACGATTCGGGATCAGAAGACGGAGTGGCCAAGTTAGTGCTCGCACAGCAAGCTACTTTTGATAAGCCAGCCAAGAATCGACATTTGAAGGCCCTCTATCTCAAAGGTTATGTCGACGGCATGCCCATGACGAAGATGTTGGTGGACGGTGGTGCCACTGTCAATCTCATGCCCTACACTACATTCTGCAAGCTAGGCAAGGGTCCTGATGATCTAATAGAAACTGATCTGATGCTCAAGGATTTTGGGGGCAATTCTTCCAACACTCGGGGGGCAATCAACGTCGAGCTAACAGTGGGGAAGAAGACACTGCTTACCACCTTTTTTGTGATTGACAGTAAAGGTGCCTACAGCTTGCTACTCGGACGCGACTAGATTCATGCCAACTGCTGTGTGCCATCGACCATGCATCAGTGCCTCATTCAATGGCATGGCGATGAGGTCGAAGTGATCCCGGCCGACGACTCGGTCAGCGTGGCGACGGCAGATGCCACATACTGGGAAGCTGGGGATCATGACTGTTTCTCTGGCAAGACTTGGGAAGGAGGCTCCATCAAGGTCAATGATGAGAGTCAACAGCCGATCAGGGCAATCGGCTCTGAGTCTTTTTATTAAATGGAGAATCCGATCGACGGCACAGAGGGTAAGTTGGGGCAAGGATTCACGTCGGCCGACAAGCTCGAAGAAGTGGATGTTGGACCTGGCGACAGACCAAGGCCGACGTTTATTGCCGCCAATTTAGACCCAGAGTTCAGGCAGGAGCTGGTTCAACTATTGAAAGAGTACAAAGATTGTTTCGCCTGGGAATATTATGAAATGCCTGGATTGGACAAATCTATTGTTGAGCACAGGCTACCTATCAAGTCAGGGTTTCGGCCACACAAGCCACGTCATTTTAGAGAGGATGCTCTACCCGACATTAAGGCCGAAATCACGAGGTTGTTAGAAGCCAAGTTCATTCGAGCTTGCCGATATGCCGAGTGGATATCGAACATCGTTCTTGTGTATAAGAAAAATGGTAAATTGCGAGTCTGTATTGATTTCAGGGATTTAAATAGAGCTACACCGATGGATGGCTACCCTATGCCAATACTCGATATGTTGGTAGACTCGGCTGCTGGGCACCAAGTTATTAGATTCATGGATGGCAATGCTGGTTATAATCAGATTTTTAAGGCTGATAAAGACATCCCGAAGACCGCCTTTAGGTGCCCTGGTGCGCTTGGTTTGTTTGAATGGGTGGTCATGACGTTTGGATTAAAGAATGCCGGTGCAACCTATCAGAGAGCTATGAATTATATATTTCACAAGTTGATCGGCAAAGTCGTTGAAATTTATATAGATGATGTGGTGGTGAAATCCAAAAGCAATAAAGATCACCTGGCCGATTTGAGAACCACTTTGGAGTGCACAAGGCGACATGGTCTGAAGATGAATCCAAACAAGTGTGCGTTTGGCTTGTCAGCTGGCGAATTTCTGGGATTCATGGTCCACCGCAAAGGGATAGAGATCGGTAGCAAGAGTAAGAAGGCGATCGATGAACTCGTACCTCCAACCAACAAGAAGGAATTGCAGTCTTTACTTGGTAAGGTTAACTTTATCAGAAGGTTCATTGCCAACTTATCAGAGAAGGTGCTACCGTTCTCACCATTGTTGAAGCTCAAGAATGATCAAGAGTTCAAATGGGGTGACGTGCAACAGAAGGCTTTTGACGAGATCAGAGAATACATGAAGACTCCTCCTGTCTTAGTACCGCCACGGGTAGGGAAGCCTTTTAAGTTGTACGTGACGGCTGAAAGCCATACCATTGGGTCGGCCCTTTTTCAAGAGTTTGAAGGGAAAGAGAGAGCAGTCTTCTACCTGAGCAGGCGGCTCCTTGACCCTGAGACAAGATACACACCGACTGAGAAGTTGTGCTTGTGCCTATTCTACTCATGCACCAAGTTGAGGCACTACTTGCTTGCCTCGGAGTGTGTGGTGGTGTCCAAGGAGGATGTCATCAAGCACATGCTTTCGATGCCTATTTTAAATGGTCGGATAGGCAAATGGATCCTGGCGCTTTCAGAGTTTGACTTGAGGTTCGAATCGGCTAAGGCGGTCAAAGGGCAGGCGATAGCCGATTTCATTACACAGCATCACGAAGGATCGGTTAATGTAGCGGATATAGCACCATGGACTATGTTTTTCGACGGTTCTTCGTGCAAGCAAGGTGGTGGCGCCGGAGTAGTGCTCATCTCACCGCGAGGTCTGCGTTTTGAGTATGCTTTCTAGATAGGGCCGATTGTCACAAACAATCAGGCTGAATATGAAGCCGCATGGAAAAGTTTTCAGCTTCTGCATGAAGCAAAAGCCGATGCAGTTGAAGTATTTGGTGATTCACAACTAGTCATCAACCAATTGCTCGGTTTGTATGAGTGTAAAGATGAGATACTCAGAGGCTACTATGATCAGTGCTAGGCTCTCATCAAGAAGTTTATGATGGTATCTCTCTGTCACATCCCCAGGGCCCAGAACCAGGAAGCTAATCGGCTAGCGCAGAACGCGTCGGGTTATCGGCCGATGCAGGAGATTTGTAACAGCGAGCAATCAGCTGATGACTGGAGGGGCGAGATAGCAGGTTACCTGGCAAATCCTTCACAATAGGTCAGCA
This sequence comes from Eremochloa ophiuroides, assembly GCA_038502445.1. Classification (NCBI taxonomy): domain Eukaryota; kingdom Viridiplantae; phylum Streptophyta; class Magnoliopsida; order Poales; family Poaceae; genus Eremochloa; species Eremochloa ophiuroides. Next base: position 31,289,432 of record JAHLJS010000006.1, on the reverse strand, counting down.
GAAAGCTAAGATACAAAGCCACCAAGTACGTGTTGTTGGATGGTCAGTTGTATTACAAGATTGTTGAAGGAGTGCTGCTCAAATGCCTGGGGGCAGAAGAATCAGTAAAGCTGATGAGCGAAGTACATGATGGAGTCTGCGGTGCACATCAATCAGCTCACAAGATGAAATGGATCAAATCAGATGGAAACAGCGAGGAGATGGTAGGCTGACGGTTGAATTTACCCCAAAGTCTGCTCGATTCGGGCGACGCTGGCCCAGATGCGGCGGATACTCCGTTCCATCTCATCGCCGTCAACGGGCTCAGACGCCGGGCGCTTCCCATGGTTTCCATCGCCGGCCATGGTCGTAAACAAGGATTGAGAGCGGAAGCGAATTGGATACAAGGAGGCGGCCGGGAGAGTTGGTCGGCGAGACGGATACGATGGCGTGTGATATTGCCTCAAGCCTGCCAACTATTTATAAGACAACACGGGCACCGAGGCGGTTTCTTTGGGAAATGAGGTGGCACGGCGGATTTTAGGTTGTAGTTAATCCACGTTTCTTGAATCCGGAACAGTTACCAAATCGGGGAGACGAAGCGCCGCCATCAATGGTCGCACGCCGATCGGTTTTTTGGGTCAGGCCGTTTTAGCCGATCCTATTGTGAGCACCCACAAGCCGATTCATGATGAATCTGGCTGAGGGGTTAGTTCCGAAGGAAAGCCGAACGGAGCCGATGCTAATTAGCAGACCTGAAAGCCGATTCGTATGAAGAACGGATCAGGCTAGGTAATCGATTCTAAGATACAATGCAAGCCTGAGAGCCGATTCGTATGCAGCAAAAAGTCGTCAACATCTTTATCGGCCTAGAATGAAGGGACGTACAGATGCGAAGAAATAATGGCGAATAAGACCTTTGAGTAAGACATAAACGGCGTTAAACTATGTCTTCTATTAATCGGATACTATTCAACGATGGACTTGCATGCAGAAGTGTGGAAATATGGTGAGAATATGCTTATATTTCAAGGATTAGAGGAAGAAGACATAGACGCACTATGGCTGCTAGTGAGTTTCTCGGCATAAGGAAGAACATCGGATCATAGTTCGAAGCATGAAGAAATCATACTCCGAACTAGGGGGGCATGTGTTAACACCGAATTTTGGGCTGGTAGCCGATAGCCAATGCCAGAAGCCGATAGCCGATACCGAAGGAAGATAGCCGATCTCGAAAGCAGATTCCGTCCAGCAGAAGGAAGGAGAATAGCCGATTGAACGGTGAATCGGTTATCGGGCGAAGGTGACAGAAGGCGTGCAGCGTCGGTATTGGTGACGCCATCTAGAGTTTGCACTGCCAGGATGCGATCATGATCGGAGTCCGTTATGAAAGGGAAGATGTGACTCCAAGTTACCTTAGATATAGGATAGTTTGTTAGTTTCCTTATCTGTTGATGAGTTGTGATTCGACTAGGACTCTATCTACGCTCAGAGTATAAATATAAGCCCTCAGCCATTGTAAATCAACAACATCAATACAACACAACTTTCGGCTCCGGCCAGCAAACCCTAGAGTCAGTCGAGTCCGGCGAGTTACTTCATCCAGGCTGGGTGTCATCCGGTGGACGCAGGTTTGCTTGTAAGTATCGTCAACCCCCTGTTAAACTATGTCTTTTTAGCGTCATCCGGTGGACGTGGAAGCATGGTGGACCAGGGTCCTTGCTAAGCTCTGTTTCTTTGGCGTCATCCGGTGGACGCGGGAAGCACAGTGAGTCAAGGATGATTCACGCTGGTTTACCCGATCAATCTGTGTTAACCGTCATCCGGTGGACGAGATGCAGATTAGGACGGTTTTCATGCGCGGATTAGTTATCGATTCGTGTTTGTTTGCTTGATTAATCTATTAGTTAACGTCATCTGGTGGACAGGCTATAGATTAAGACAGTTTGCATGCATGGATTAGTTATCGGCTCTAGTTAAATTTGGCAGTTTAGCTGGATTCATTAAGTTACCGATGTTGCTTATGTTTATTGTTTATTATTTAAAGCAATCATCAATTTGCCCGTCTTGATCCATATGCGTCGGCTTATATCTAATAGATCTATATGTTCAACGAATTATGTTTGCCATTGTTTTATATTGATAAGATAGAATGCTTTGCACCAGCCGGTTGTATTTTGGATCTAGATTAGATACGGGTCGCACTCAAGTAATAGAATAAACTTTGTTTAGATTCAAAGGTTAACGGATCTAAGTTGCAACTTCATCATGACTGCCTCGATCCGCTCGATCTCCACTGTTGCAAGATTGTGATTTAGATCTATTAGCCGGAGAGTTGAAACATTGTTTGCTTTATAGGCTTGTATGTTACTCGTATACACTAAATCGGCTGAAATAGCCGATTTCATCTTGTTTTACATTGAGACATCTTATGATCATGTCAGCTTGCTGTGACTACATCTTTTATAGCATATTTCTGTCTAAAGCAAGTATATATCATTGAATTCATGTCTGAATCGGTTAACTTGAGTTATAATGCATGTTTCGCTACAATCGGTTCATAACATGACGGAATCGGCTTTCTAGTCGATCTCCCATTACATCGGCTCTTTGAGCCATACAGTTGGAACTACCTGGACATACCGGTTAGTTCCGCCCTGTGATTACTGATTACGTCTTGTTTCCTTATCAATTGCAGGTCAAATTGACTGGCACGCTTGGGTGTTACTGACACTCTCAGACCGGGTCCGAAGCTAGCTGGATCTGCGAGAGCTTTACTGCCTCAAGGGTTGTGTCCGGCTTCGCTGGTGTGTTGGGCTTAGGGAACCACTTTTTGCGCCAACAATATTTTCCGAAAGGAAGGCGGGGTTTGTGATTCCTAGGGTCTGATAGTCAAGGATCTAGATATGGGTAAATGGGGTAACAACCTTGGTGTGGATAAATCGATGAAGTATAACTAAGGTGTAAACACACTAGGATAATTCCAAGTAGCTCTGGAGTTTATGGGAGAACTCTAGCACAGTAAAAGATCAATTGTTTGTTATACCAAAGAGACTATTATACTAGGGACACGCAAAATCCTAAACTATTCAGAGTTCGACTGATTAGGCCACATACGTCTACAAGCCCTACGCCTTTAACCTAGGCCGAACGTGGTGAAATCCAGAGGATTCTAGGGCTGTCACCACCTAGAACCTACCACTACTATTCGTGAGCCTAGCCGCACTCAAGGGTACGAATATAGCCTAAGCACCACGCTTAATCTATAAAACTTACTACTCTAACTCTGGCCAAGGAATTAGAGCACTCTAACTGTAACACCCCTGCTGTTACTAAAGTAAAAATCGGACATGTCATCATATGCACTGCACCGCATTCATAATTAAGTTCAATTTGTCATGCATAGAAATTAAAACAAATTTAATTTCATAGGTTGTTTGTGCTTAAGTGATTTAGAGTGACTTAATTTTATCTTCTGATGGCTTGTTAATTGGGTGTATTAATTAATCACCGCTTAAAAATAAAATTTGGAATTAATTTAAAACCCTAAATCGGGCTAAAACCCTAGTTTCAAAACTATGTAGAATTGGGCCTTGATCCCAAAATAAAAGTTGTAGCTCTTAGTTAATAGAGCAACTTTGATAGACAAAGTTTTTCAAGTTTCCATTTGGAAATTCAAATTAAACTTGAAATTCTACCTTTAAATTTGAATTTAAAACTCCAAATACAAAATTACTTAGAATCTGATGTTTATTCTTAAATGAAAGTTGTAAAGCTCACTAAACTGAGCAACTTTCATGTTTATAGATTTTAAATTTGTTCAATAAATTTTTGAGATTTAATTCGAATTTAAAAAGGGCCATTTACCCCGTTTTCAATAATTTCAAAAATATTCAAAATTTGAAAATGTTTTATATATCAAAGTTGTATAGAATGAAATTATGCACATTTCATATATGGCACATTTTTTAAGTTTATACACGAATTTGAGAGTAATTTAATAAATAGCCTCGGGAGGGGGTAAAATGCAAAACGGTCATCAAGATTAGAACAGGGCAGTTGGACTCGCTGCCACGCAGCTGCTTGCCGACGAGCCACCGCCCTCCATCGGTGCAGCGCGCGCGGGCACGCGGCAGGGGACGTGTCGAGGCGCATCGTGTCGTGGCAATCCCCTGGAGTTCCCCTCTCCCTATAAAACGCAGAGTTCGTTGTCATCTTTATTTTTTTCCGTCCCGCCGCCGTCGAGCCGATTCGCCGGTGGAATTCACCTCTCCTGCTCATCCGCATCCCAAATTGATCATTTCCCTAGCTTCATCATCTTGTTGTGCATCTGTAAAGCCTATAACCGTGTCCTCTCATCACCGGAATCACCGGCAGGTCGTTGTCTTCCTCAGCTCCGATCGGGACGCCGCCGAGCTCAACCTCGATGCGGTTAGCTCCAACCGGTGATGCCCTCTCCTTCCTAACCTTCGTTCTATGCTCTCTGTAGTATCGTGAAGCTTATAGGCTCAGCCGTTTCTGTTTCGGAGCACAGGAGTCGCCGGAACAGGGTTTCCGCCGTCGGTTCACGTCGCCGTGGTCACGGTCATCGTCGAGCTCACTGCTCTGATCATCTCTCCATCCAACTAACGAGAGCATCAAGTCGCGGTGAGCATCTTGAACGCATAGGAAGCCTCGGTTTGGGTTGGGGAGGTCTCTGTCGTCAGGGACGCGGCATGCCACCGGTGGCCGAGCCGCAGGACCGCCATAGCTGTGGCTGCGCATGCTCCAGTCGCTGTCTCATCAAACAAACCATACCAGCGGGTAGATCTCATCATGGGGGAGTTTGTGGCCTGTTCCCGGCCGCTCAACCGCCGCCGGTCGCCGGTGGCTTAGGCCGGCGCAGGTCCGGCCAGCTGGCTGCCTTGGCCGCGGGGGGCGCAGGCTGGCCAAGGCAGGCCAGCGCCTGGCCATCCCATACTGGGCTCTGCTGGGCCCAATCGGGTTGGCCCAGTAACCCTGGTCGCTTCTGTTGTATTAAGTTTTCTTTTTCGTTTTAAATGAATAGTGACAATATTTGTCTATTATGTATGAATTTTTCTGTAGCACCAAAAATTATGAAATTAATTATGTGGTTTCTCTATGTTATGTAATATTTATGAAAAATGTCAAACTTGCATTTTGAGTAATTTTAGCATGCTATAAAAATATGCATTTTAATTAGAAAATGACTTTTCCATGATTTTTATAGCTCAAAATGATTATCCAAAAATTATGAAACTTATTGTGCCACTATTTTGAGCAGTGAGCTACCTCCACAAAAATCTGTAGCTCATTTGGATAAAGTTTAATTGTTCTGTAATTTATCCCTAATTAACTAATAAATAAAAATGAATAAATATTAGTCCCTTTAGGGTTTGTTCTGGGTCTTCAAATCATGGAACAGATAGCACCATGAGTTGTGTCACGAGTCTAGGAACTTTGTGACCCGCTGCCGCCTTCTCGGCCACCTCTGACCGCTTGCGGCCCTGGCCGGGCTTGGCCTGGCCAGCCGGCGGCCAAGGCTGCGTCTCTCTGGCTTGGCCAAGGCAGGCTAGAGCCGGGTCGGACCAGGCCATTTGTGATAGGAGCACTAAGGGAGACGTACTGGGTCATGTTGGTTGTTCGGGCCGGTCCTGTAGTAGTGGCTCGCGTTGTTAAACATATTTATTCGTTTTCTTAAAATATGAAATGTGCTGTGAAGTGTGGTTTTTAGATTGAGTGAAGACCGGGGATCATAAAACCTTACATGGTCCTTGACAACTTATTTGGAATGAGTATTGGTTATTATTAAGTGGAGGTTAATATTGGTTAATAATGATTAATATAGCTAATACGTGGCATTAGGGTTTCATGGCTTGCTTACGCAAGTACTTGATAATGTTATAGAGAGATAACTAGGCTTCCAACAACTATTAAAATAGATTAATAAAATGATTAGGTGAGATAGGTTGGTAACCTCCATAATCTTAATACGAACTTAATGACCCTTTTTGCTAGTTGGTAATCACCTTGTAGTGTCATGACGTTGCTCCTTGATGCAACTTCATGGGTAAAAACATCCAAGTCGAACAATTTCTCTTTTGGACCTTTCCGTATCTTAAGTCGTGCAAAGAATTCCTTATAGGTATCCGTAAACCGCTAACCCAAGTTGTTGGACAACAAGCTAGTCTTGTTGGCTTGCAACTTTATCGCAAAGGAAAGTAGTATTCAACTTTCTTTGATTATTTAATGTAATGTATTTGTATGTTTCCATTATGCATCATGCCATGCATTTCATCATGCATTAATATTTCGTCTAGTGAACGCGGGATATTCGTATCTGAAGCAAATCCCGAGTTGGTCTTCACTCTCTGGACGTGGAGTTTCCTCGGTGATAGACTTCAGGGTTGTATCTGCTTCAAGCAACAGGCAAGCCCCGGTGTATTAGCCCCTCCTTGTGTTTTATAAATCTTTATCACCTTGAGTTAAATTGCTGCATTAGGTTGATAGGAGTTGATTGTCACCTACTTGCTGCATTTACCTACCTTGATATATTATCCTTGAAACCTGATTTAAAGGCAAATGTTTATAAAATGCTTAGCCTTGCTTAATAGTTAAGCTTTTATGAAAAAGATATTTTGTATGCTTTGGGTATACTACTATGAACTATTATAATTGTTTGACAGGGCAGTAGACTTGCATTGAGAAAGGAGTCTCAATGTAGTGTCTCGGACTGTCTATTAAGAAAACGAAATGGAATCCATTAGGGACCATTCGTTGTCGGCCTGCTGGATCAAGACTTTGCAACTAGCCACATACTACGGAAAGCCTCTGACTCCGGTCGCTCCTCTACTTGAACCGACAACCACGCACTGGGAGTGGAGAGATGGCGAGAGTAGAGTGTACCCTCGTGGCCGGCGTGCCTGGAGAGGAGAGGAGTACTGTGCTCTCGGGTGGCGCAGGACCGGTTCAAGTTTTGGAAAAGCCGTGGTAGGCGGGGTTAGCATATGCAAGCTTAGGTGCTACATATGCAGTGTGGATAGGGATCCCCAGCTGGGTTTTCAATCGATTCGAATCGTCGTTGCTCCTCGGTCAATGGAGACTTGATCCTTCGACTTACAGCGAAGAGTGGTTCGGAACTAGGTAAATGTGGGAAAGGGAATTGATGACGAGATAACTGAATGAAACAATATAGCTTCGAGATCAAATGTTAAGCTGATTTAGAGAGCTTTTCTGCAAAACTCTTTGATTCTTGCTAAAGCCTCTCCTTGATTTCTCTCAGCCTGCATTCCTGAGTCTTCTCCCCAATTTTTAGTCGGGTAAGTCTTGCGGAGTACCCCATGTACTCAGGGTTTGTTAACCCCCTGTTGCAGGTTAAAGTCAGGAGCTGTACAGGTTTGGTTATCGCCAAGCTGGTGGCACTCGAAGAGCTGCCCTATGCAGTAGATGACATGTGCTTATTAGCACTTCCTTGGGCAAGATGTCATATATATTACTTATAAGTGTAAGAGCTACCTTATCTTGTCTCTATCGACAAGAGGTTTTGTAAAGACTATCACTGGAAATTGTAAACTATAATTGTACTCTTCTGCTTTTTACTCTGATGTATTTTGAACTCTATGAATGAATGTAATAAAATGGTTGGTTTCCGTTCCGTGAAATGATCCTCGATGGGACATTGCGGTGTTCGCGAGAGCACCCGACAGGGCTTCCGAAGTTATCAGGCTCCCGTGCATAGCAGTCGGAGGTCGTTGGACTACGGCAGGTGCACGTGGGCCATGGTAATTCAGGAGGTTCTGTCACACTAACCAAGCAATGAGACAAGTATACAACTTCTTAGAGTATAACAATAAATAAATGAAGCAGGGGATCTTTATTACCGATAAGAGTGAAGAACACCGCAGAGGAGGTCGCCAACAAGCCCGGCTCGTCCACAGACTTCCTCCTCCTCCCGACTTCTCTCTCACTACTCTACTCTTCTCTAGCTAGAACTACTCCTAAAACCAGAGCTTTGCTAGAGAGAGAAAGGAGCTACTACTGACTATGAGCTGAATCTCTAGTGATTTGCTAGTGATCCTCTAGTGGTTTCTACTAACAAGTGAGGAAACAAGTCCTATTTATAGTGTAGGAGAGCTCTAGGGGTACTTGTAGGCAGTTCTGGAGGACGGTGGCGCGAAGTGGCAGGGCGGGCGCCCTACTAGTAGGGCGGGCGCCCCCTTGGATGCACACTGCCTTGCATCCAACGGCCCTCGTTCCTCCTCAAAGGTGGTTGCAAGGTCAGTTGGTGCCCTGATTTGGCGGTTTGCAACCCCTGGAAGGGTGACATGTGGGTCCATCGATCCATGGCACATCACTTGATCATCATTGGATGAAAACTAACTTTGTTTGATGGCCTGGATGACTCCTGAGGACCTTTCCTCGGATTGTGGACGTGGCACGCAGTAGTGACAGGGCGGGCGCCCTGTTGATAGGGCCACCGGATCCTTGTGACACGTTTCTGAGCCGTTGATATTAAATCAACGTGCCATATATATGCCATTTGGGAGGATGGCACACGGATCTGTGAGGTGGCAGAGTGCAATTGGCATATTTGATAGGGCGGGCGCCATATGTGGAGGGCGGCCACCCTCCTCTGGCTCCCACGTGACAGCTGAGGTGCCAAGCTGTCTTGGTTTGCTTCGTTTTTGCCTGTTTTCACCATTTTTCCTGCATACACAATATTTCTCCAAGGACATGTGGAATTAGGTGAGTTTGAAAGTGAGTTCTTTGTATTTTATGTGGCTTTACCTTGATTATGGGTGAAATATTGACAGTAAAACAGGGTGTTAGCGACCATCAACAAACTCCCCCAAGCTAACCTTTTGCTTGTCCTCAAGCAAAGATATGGTTTTAACATGGCAATGTTGGATCAGGAACTGCTTCAATGTAATAATTCACAAAGATCTTACATACAAACCAACACTATTCTAGTATTGAGCATGGTTCAGAAATTCATCTCGTGTCTTAAGTATATGGGGCTTTTAGCTTTTTCACCTTAGGTTATGCAAAAACAAGATAGAGTTTTTAAGCAGATACTTTATCCTTTACTTTGATAGAGTGAGACCATTTACTAGAGAGTTTTTATTCTTTTGAAAAGATAATCTTGCTTTGGTTCCCTTAATGGCACTCTCAACCACTCCTTAGTGTGATGAACTTTTCATGTCTATCCTAAAGCTTATATGGGGCTTATAAGATTAGAGCAAAAGCATACTTGAACTGAATATATTGCAAGGTTAGACTCTTAGATCACATGGAACAACAAGTCGTATAAAATGATCAACAAGTGCAAGTATAAATTATTTGGTGGGCTCCTTGAGACTTCTTTCTTTGCCTTAGATAGGGGAGAGCATGGTTACTGAATACTCGGTTTTTTTAAATGAAGCAGAGATATATGGACACCTGCCCATGAGACATTTGTCCTCTTTTTGTTTTCCTTGATCACTTACTCTCTCTTTTTTTCAGTAACCTATACTCCCCATCTATCAAAAGGACAAAGCTTGATTGTGGTTGTTTGTCTCAATTGGTGTATGGAGCATAGATGTATACTTCCAGTGTAGAAGTAATACATAGGTGGAATGTGTACGTGGTCTTGATCAAAGAATATGACTAGTTTCTCTACCTAGATCAAATAAGGTTTAAACAGGCTCAAAACAGACAAGAACTTTTCTTTTGGTGGTTTCAGTGTCTGTGGATGTAAGGCTCGATGGTAGGTAATTAACACCATAAAGGGACCATGAGTATGAATTTGAATTTTATAAATCAAAAACTCTAGTTGGTTCTCACTCATTCCTTAGGCAGGATAAAAGATCTACTTATACCAACATCAATCTTACAAGAGCATACAAATTTTTAGATATCACACTCAAAACTTTCATAGTAAGGGGTTGTATAATAAGATTTTGCAAATCATCACAGAGCAATTGTTCATCATTTCCAACAAAGACATATTATGTTCTTTTTCTTCTTTTCTTGGATATTTTCAAGGCAAAAATTTAGGACTACTTTTCATGTTATAACTCACAGCAAATAAGAAAAGTGCTGGGGATAGAGATCATACCTTAACGAGGATGATGGCTCCCCCAAGATAGCTTCTTTTCCAGGGTTGGAGTTTCTCTTGGTCGGGTTATTTCCTCTTTTGCTTCTTATTTATTATGATCACTAGGCTTTGCCTTTTCTTTATTGCTACTATGATAAACCAAATTGATTTTTATATCGTCTCTCTTTTATTATTATTACTATGATCCTAACTAAATGCAAGACATAAAATTAAACATGCTTCTAACAATTTATTGATTTAATGCATGAAGAAGGGAAAATATGCAAATGCAGTAATTAAAGAGAGAGATAGAATACTTACTCCTATAGTTGTCCTTCCTCGGAAGGAGGTTCTTCCTTAATCAATGTCTTCTTCTCATCTTGTCCTTCTTTGACGATAGTAGGATCTGGTGTAGAGGCTGTAGATGATGGTTCTTTCTTAACCTCATCACTATCCTTCTTGATTCTCCTGAATCTTGGTTTCCTCCTCATCATGGATCGACTCTTATTTTTTGGCATGTTAGTTGCATGGTGCGGTGCACAAGAGAAAACAAATCTCTCTTTCTTCCCATTTATATAGAAATCCATGCTGCCACTAGCAACAAATATACATGCATTGATAGTATTCAAGAAAGGTCGGCCAAGAATGAGGGATAAGTTGTCCCTATCACCCATGTCTAAAATCATGAAATCAGCAAGCACAAAGTTGTTTCTTACTTTTACCAAAACATCACAAAGTACTCCTTCTATGTAGCAAGTTGTTTGATCAGCTAATTGCACATACGCAGAAGTTGGTACTAGCTCAGTGTAAAACAACTTTTCATAATGTTCTTTAGACATGATGTTAATGCTAGATCGTAGATCACATATAGCATTATGGAACATTTGAGATTGAATGGAACAAGATATGATAGGGGTTCCAGGATCTCCCTTTTTAGTTGGAAAGTTCTATCCATCTAATTCATAGCCATGAATATTAACAAGATTAGCAGATTCCATGTTTGTTTCAGGCTTTCCTGGTATTCTATCTTTTTTAAAAGATGGAATTACAACAGCTAGTTGTGCTAATTGGGTTTCAAGCATCTTATTGAAACTAAGTTGATTCTTGTTGACGGTAGTTATACCATGTTTTTACCCCATCAAAACCGTCAACAAGACATTCTTTCTACAAGGAAACCACCAAACACATAGTGACTTAGGTACAAATAACGTGGTTCCACATGTACTTGTCATTATTTAGTTGCAGGCACTCAGAACAGGTACTTTTCAGTGTCCGAGAGCTCCATATGAAGGTTAGGCAACCAACCAAGTATGGCCAAATGACAAACCAACCTCACAATCATTAATATCATAGCTTCTGGAGACAATGTGCAAAAGATGGGCACAATGATGGGGTCGGCCGACCCCACCTTGGGCAAGCCAGCACCACCATTGTGCTTAGAATTGCATGTAGAAGCTACCTGCAGAAGATGGGCCTTTGGTTCCACCAAAGGTGGGTCGGCCGACACCACCTTTGTGGGCCCCGAAGCTCAGCTTCACTCCAGCGAGATAGGGAAACCTTCTGGAAGACCCTGGCTGGGCCCACCTGCCATAGGGGGTCAACCGACCCGCTTCTTGGGCCCAGCCAGGTCAGTTGGCTTCCCACCTGACCTGTGCATGCTCCCCACATGCTGGTTTCATCACTGCCATCCATTTGAGGCGGTTATATGGTGGTTTGATCCAACGGTGCATGATGGAGGTCACACAGATTGATGACATGACAGTGGAGTAGCCTCTACTCCATCTCCCCCTATAAGTACCCCCCATAGGCCTTCCTTTAGAGCATGATTCATAGGAGAAACCACTATGTAGTAGCTTTAGCTCTGCTATAGTGTTGTGCTAGTTCGGAGAGAGTGAGGGAAGTCTTCAGGAGAAAGCTCCGGGCCTGTCGGGAGTCTTCTCCAAGGTGTACCTCAGCGGATGCGAATCTTCAAGTAAGTATTACATCTGAGTCCTTCTAAGCATTTGATATTCTGGTTCTGGTACTATAAGACAAGTTACTAAAAACGGCAGGGCATCAATACAATAGCATAGCCGCCTCGGGAGGAGTTATATCTCCTCCTGTTTCGCCTATCGCCTCTAGTAAAGGGAGGAGGTGGTAAACCTCTTTATACTTAGAACCCCAAGACTGTAACACCCCAGGTGTTAGTCACGAGCTAACCAGCGAGTGTGTACCTAATCTAGTTATTTCAATCAATTGATCCTAATCACTATTTCATATTCATCTCCATCTACCTTGATCATTGGAGAAGTTGCATGAAGATTTAAATCGGATAGTCACATGAGATGACAAGCCCTCTGCTTGATTGGATTGCAGGACTACGTGAACATGAGCATACAAAGCCAACCAAACCTTGCAACCTTGACCAAACAACCCTACTTGAACTCTACAACAAAAGTCATGAAGGTTTCATGTTGAGAAAATGCCAAGAAAATACCTCAATTGGCCTAAATGTCCAAATTGAGCTCTCTAATGATGTTACTTTGACCAAAGTGGAAATATTATTTCTATGTAGAATATGAAGTTTGACCTTAAACAAAAGTTACAGATCTCTTAAGGTAGAACAAATGTTATTTAGGGACCAAGTCATGATTCAACCTCTAAGTGCCCCAAAAAGTGGACACAAGACAGAAGAAAAATCTGATTACAGGACTTGATTAAATTCAAAGTCTGAAAATGGTGTTGATTTCATGGCCTTCCCGTGTTCTCCAAATTTCGTTAAGCAACTTGAGTTGGACCAAAAATAGAAGTTGTTAAAAACCCTTTGAGGCACAACATATTCAAATTTGACGTCAATCCGACTTCGTTTGACAAGAGTTGCCACTTGATCTTTGATCGTAATTAGGCTGTTGACAGCGTCAACTTTAGAGCTAATTACCCGCTGATCCGTTTATTCTTTGGCCGAGCACTCTTAATGAAGTTGGTAGACCTTTGTGAGAGAAACAAATTTGCCTCTTGCTCCCAGGTCCGAATCTTGACCGAATATACCGAAAACGGCTCCCGAAGCGCGTCAAAACCACACCCGCCACCTGTTCGGCGAAATGGCGACGTGGCGCCCGAGCTCTGTCCGCGCCCCCACCATTGCTGCCACCTTGCTCTCTCTCTCTCTCGCATCTCTGCCCGAGAAAGGCGATGCCAGAGCGCTTCAGCTCGCCCTCTTTCATTTCTCATCCACCCTATCACCTTCCCACTTCCTCCTCGCTCTGCTCGCGCAGCCGGATGGCACGGCCGCCATGGCTATGGCCGGGCTGAGCTCCATGGAGCTGCTGCTCTTCCTCTCCATCCAAGCCATCCTCGTCATTCCCTTCCTCGCGTCGCGCTGCCGTCCCGACGCCCTTCTTTTCCCACTTTTGCAGTTCGCCGGAGCTGCTGCGCCATCGTCGCTGCCGCTGTACGCACGGTGCTGCAGCTGCTCGCCGCAGCTGCTGCCTGCGGGCCGCCGCTGCTGCGCGAGGTGCGGGCAGGCGCGGCTGGAAGCCAGACTCCATTGGCCCTCCCTGCCGGGCCGAGCTGCCGGAGTTGGTCGGCATCGGCCCTGCCCGACGGCCATCTTCTCCCCGAGCTCCTCCCTGTTCCTGTTCGAGCTGGAGGAAGGAAGAAGAAGGCCCTTGTGTCTATGACGCGTGGGTCCCGCGGGTTCAAATGTGCAGCAAATTTGTAGATCTTGCAATTTCTTCTAAAATTCATATCTAGAGTTTGGGATCTCCAAAATTAGTGAGACAAGTTTTGATGTGTTCCTAGTAAAGTGCTCTGCATGTTAATATAAATAGTTGTGCCATTCATGCATGTTTTTATTCTGTAGAAATTGATTAGGAAAAGTGGTTTAAGAAATATATTAACTTGCTTTTGGTCACATTTTGAGAAATATAAGTTCAACAATTGTGGTTCCAATTTTGTTAGTCTTCTAATAACATGTACTAGCTCCTAAGAATATAAAACATATATGTTGTTTACTGTTTTCAATGTGTTTCACATTAATCTTTTTAAATAGGAAATAAATGGTTGAATTGCTTGTTATTTTTGTAACTGGAGTTGTATTACTCCAAATGGCATGAAAATTTAATTGTAGACTCTCTGTATGATGTGTAAGGTATGGTTAAAATTTCATGATTTATGGTGCATGTATGGCTGAGTTTTTGATTTATCTTATTTTATGCCTATTAAGTAGATTTAAATGCTTTATAAATAATATATTGTGGTAAAAATGGAAAATGGTGTTTCACTACCTTTGTATGATATTGTGTTAGCCTGAGAATCAATAATATGGTCATGTTGTTTCAGAAAATGTTGAGTTTCATATTTAATTTGCTCTCCAATGCTTTATTGCATTATAGATTTGTTTATTTTGTAGTAATTAAATTATGGAACCTGAGCATGTAAGATTTGAACCTTGATCATGATTTGTAATCACCTAGCTCTCATAAAAGTTTTGGACTCATTTGAGATGTTTACCATATAACTTAAATAATTAAATAATGGGTTTTTATGTAATAATGAGTGAATAATTAAAGACAAATGAATGCATATATGCTTCTTGTGATTCCTTAATATGTTTTGGTCTGAGATGAGTCTTGTATGACCATGTAATCATGTTTGGAGCTATCTAAATAGCTCATCACTATGTGTGCTTAGGTGATAAATAAAGGAAAAGCATGTTTTGCTTATACGCTGAAAATGGCTGCAGGCATAGTCCCTGTTGTTGTGATGATTTACCTAGGAAAATGATGTTGCATGAGAATGTGTTCTATACAAAAGTTGTAGCTAACTTCATTTTATAGCTTTTCCTAAAGTTTCATGGTCATAGGCCTGATAGTTTAGGAGTTAGGGCTTTTGGACGACTGCTGTCAGGTTTTGTCAATTTTCTGTGTAGATCTGATTGATTGCATTATTTGACTAAGTTATGCTTTGAATCACCTCTTGGTGATAATATAAGAGTTTTAGTAAATTTCATTGGATTTCTAAATTTTCTAGGATCATCCCTTTTGGTGGTCTAGATCTCTAGTTTTGGTTGTTTGAAGTGTGAGGACAGAATCTGTCCAGGTCTGGACAGAGCTTCCTTCTTTGTGTTGTTTGACCTTTATATGAATTAAATCATCTGAAGAGGATAATACCAAAGTTGTAGACAATTTTAATAGCTTTCCAGAAAGGCTTAGATCACCCTGGTTGGATGTATATAGCTTCAGTTATGGTTGAATCTTGTGCTTGCTGTCCTGCTGTCCTTAAAATACCTATGTGAGATTATGATTGCTTCCATGTTGCTTTGCTTGGTGTGTTTGTTATCTCATGGTTCAGTGACTGTAGATTAACATGCCTTGTATTACTTCCTTTTATTCATACATGTGCATTGTGCATCTCATTTAGGTACGATAGATGAACACGTGGAGTGAAGGACATGATGATGGAACTAACCACGAGACGGTGTGGTGCACTAATCATGAAGGTGGAAGGACTAATCGAGTGCTTGGATGGGAAATGCTCGTCGAACAAGTGTCATCTAACAAACACTAACTTAGTGCTGAACCCCAGGCAAGCCCCGGAGCATCCCTAAGCCTCCACCTATCTCTTTTTATAAATGCACCGGTCTTTATTAAATCGTATGTTTGTGCATTTAAGTATAGGAGTTGGTTTGAAACCGTTGCTGCATATCTACCTTGTCTACTATATATGTGAACCTGATACTATTACTAGACAGGTGACCGATCTTATGCTTAGCCCTGCTTAGACCGGTAGAACTCGGGTGATTTCCTGTCATCCGCGAGAAAGTCGGGTGATTTCCTGTCATCCGCGAGTGTAGGTGGTGACTGACAAGATCCACATGGTTGGCTATATGTGTCACCATGCCACAATGAAATAATGAGAGAATCAAGGCTAGGTAGCGGGGAGCTGCATGACATGGGTCATGTTGACTTCGGTGCTGCTTGCGGCCGACTAGGACTGAGGCCACCAGACATCAGTTGAGATTGAAAGACGTCATCACATAGCTGGCCAGATAAGTCGTTCTGACCGCGAAGCCGAGTATTTCTTTCTGAGCCGGGAATTGGGCGTGATAAGGCAGACATATTCTGGAGGTAGGAAGGATGTGCGGAGACACCATCTTACCAAGGGCAGGTCAGGGACCTGATGCATCCTGGAAGTGGGTTTGTCTCTGAGAATATGGACCCCTCCAAGCCCGCGATACATATTATGTCTCAGAAAGATTTAACGGTGGCCCAAGAAGCCAGTGGCTCGGCTGACAGGATTTGTGATTGGCATATTTGCCAGCTGGTACAATCGATTCGAATCGCCATCTCTCCTGGTTAGTGAGAAACTGAACTGATCTTCTGGTGAGGTAGAGGTTAACAACTTGAACGTGACTATTGGTGAGATGAGGTTGATATCTGTGGATATCGGAAATCATATGGTTTTATTGATTGCTATAATATCAAGTGATTGTTTAGTATAGCTGCAAACCTTAGCTTAATAGCTTAACTGAAATCGAAGCTGAATCACATCTAAAACTTATAAGTTGAGGAATTATTGTAGTAATGCTTTTTCTGCAAAAATGATGCTATCTCCTGAACTCCACCAAATAAGCCTTGCATATCCTTGAGAGTCTTTTTATTTACTTCCTGTCGGGTAAGTCTAGCTGAGTACAATTGAGTACTCAGGGTTTTATTCCCAATGTTGCAGGAGGAATGCTTGGTTGACTAAAGAGTTACTTCTATCCTTCGGGAGAGGAAGACTAGACCTTGGGCAAGGTCATGTTATCTGTCTCATCTATGTTGCTGTGACTGGTCGGTACTTGGCACTGTATTATGAAATTAAGCTTATGTAAAATGATTTCGTTTCCGCTATTGAACTTTTATGTAAAAGTTTATCTTGTACTCTGATGTATTCGAAATATGTGCGAATCTATGTATCATGTGTATGTGTACTGCTGAGTTTCTGCGATCCTTGGGGTATGTACTGTGTAAAAGTTTGAAATCCTTCGAGATTTCACGGACTACCGGGTTTATATTGGCTCAAGTGTGGCTTGATAGCTCGGAAAACAGCTGTCGCTGTACTTGTGCTCGTATAAATTGGTCGGTTCTGTTACAAAGACTAGATATCTTTGCTACATAAGAACCTCTCTACCTAGATATCATAGATTCTTTGTCTCATCACTGGACGGTCTTGAACCTAGTTAGAACACTTCACGTTCCCCGTGGAAAATACGATACCTGGAATACTCCCGTTGTAAGGAAAATGGACCCTAGGCCCATTTATAATGGATTTTGGTGTTTGATGATCAACATGACCAATATTGGACTAATTATTTTACAAGTGTTTGTTTTGAAGTTCAATAGGATGCAAAAGTGTTTTGGACTTAAGCAACGGTGTGATTCAAGTGATCAACATCTCAAGCAAGACATTAGAAGGCGTGCCGAAGTCAAGTGAAGAGAGGTTTTGGTTTCCCTCTCCCTCCTGACGAGCTTGCGAGACAGGATTCAGCGATTTCTGGAGGTGTCACTATGGAAAACATGCACCGAACCTCAAAGATCATGCACAAGTCCAAGACACGAGATTGAACCAAGTCGGACAACAAGATCACGAAGAAACGGAGTCAACCGGACAAAACAAGAACGTCGGACGCTAAGGATCAAGGGCGTCCGACCAATGTTTGGAGTCCGATGGCCCCAGACAGTTCCTCTGGCGCGGAAGGCATCGGACGCTGAGGTTGAAGACCGTCGGACTAAAGGACGTTCGTCCGACGGTGCTTGAGAGCAAGAGAAGGCATCGGACGGTGTGAACAGTTGAGTGTCGGACCAATCGGCATCTCAGTCCGACGGTTCCAGAGAGCATCCGAGAAGAAAAAAGGCGTCGGACCAATGTTTATCGTCCGACGGTCTTGGTGGCCCACCTGTCAGCGACAGCATTGCATGCTACAACGGTCGAATTGGGAGAAGCGTCGGACGCTAGAGGAATGGTCCGACGCCCCTGCATCGTCCGGTCCGATAGTTCGCAGAGAAGCCCATTGAATGATGCAACGGCTACCTTTGCTTTGGGGCTTATAAATACACCTCCTACCGGCTATGGAGGATGTGGAGAAGTGAGGAATCATTCCAAGGTTGTTGCTACACCATTCTAGAGCTCTCCACTTGCATAGTGCTTAGTGATACACTTGGTGATTAGCATAAGTGCTTTGCGAAGTGCTTAGGTTGATTAGACCACCGCTTATGCGCTTGCTCTAGGTTATGCCTAGTGTTTAGTGAGGTTTCCATACCTCTTGATCCAAGGTGCTTGCGTGTACCATGCTTGTACTCGGCGGGGCTTGTAGTCTTGTGAGATCACACCAACCACGCTTGTGGTCACCACCGTGTACCAAAGGGAACAAGGCCCACGGCGGTTCGGCCGGAAGCTTGATAGTGAAGACGGCGGGAAGCATCCGAGGAGAGCTTGCCTTGCGAGGCACACCGGAGACCCACTTGCGTGTGGGGAAGGACCGGGGCTATCCACGGAGTGACCCGACCGGGAGCTTGGCCCTTACGAGGGATTCCTTGCGAGGGGCTCCAACGAGGACTAGGGGGAAGCTTGAGCGCTTCTCGATACCTCGGTAAAAATACCGGAGTTGTCGACGGGAGTTTGCATCTCTACCTCATGTTTACCTTCCGCATTTACTTGCTTCCTTGGTTGTGTGCTTTACCTTTCCTAGCTTAGTTGATAGGCTAGTTGTACCTTTTTGTGGTAGAGATAGTAACACACTTAGCACAACCTTAGTTGCACATTGGATAGTTTATTTCATAAATAGGTTTTGCTAAGGTTTAGAAAAAGAGGCCATAGATTAGAAGTAAAGTTTTTAGTCGCCTAATTCACCCCCCTCTTAGGCATCACGGTCCTTTCACCGGTGAAGGCTACATTGACTACCGTACGCTTGCGGTACACCTGTTTGCCACTTCTGGTGTCAACAAGCTTTCTGGCGCCGTTGCCGGGGAACGGTAGCTATCTTAACTAGAATCGAGTCGTCCGAGTTATTCTTCTTTTATCTTTCTTTTATTTTTATCCTTTCCACACCATGAACCAATCAACCATCTCTCATCTTGCCGCTCCAAAGGGCGTTTGTTTGGAGCCACCACCATCATCACAACCCATTCTTTCTCCTAGCTATGAGCTTCGCTCTAGTTTTATAGCTAAGGATCAGGAACAATCTTTTGCTAGGGAAGAAGATAAAAACCCCTACACCCACTTACGTGATTTTGAGCAATTGTGTTCATGCCTTCACATTCAAGGCATGAAAGAAGAGACCGTGAAATGGAAGCTATTCCCATTCTCTTTGACGGGGGTAGGTAAACATTGGTTTGCTCAACACGTAGAGAGTGCACATGGAGAGTGGGAAAGCCTTCAATCCAAATTCTACTTAGCTTTCTTCCCTATCTCTCGTGTTGTTCATCTTCGAATAGAGATTCTAACCTTCAAACAAAAGGAGAAGGAGACTCTAGGTGCGGCATGGGCCTGTTTCACAGACCTAGTATCCTCTGGTCCTGATCCTTCTATAACCGAGCCAACATTGTTACAACACTTTTACCTTGGTCTTAGCAAAGATTTCGCACGATTCCTTGATATATCTTCTGGAGGAGCATTTTTTCGTTGTACCGCTGGTGAAGGGAAGAAACTTCTTGCTAAAATTCTTGAAAATGCTTTCCATGCTCACATGTATGGTGAACCTCCTGAGGAAGAAAAGGAATTAATCCCCAAGCAAAAAGAAATCCCGATAGCCGAATTAAAATCAGTCCCATCCAAAGATTCCGCCATCGATTCTGAACCACAAATACCAAAAACATCGGAGGAGAAAGAAATTTGTCTTATAAATTGCTCCTTCGATTTAGAGGCTAATCTGTTATCTGACCTTGCTGGTTTTAGCAATGCCTACAATTATCCTATCCAAAAGAGACCTTCTAAGAAACTTCATTCAAAACCTCTCAAGAAAGGATCTCTTCAAAAATCTCCAAAATTAGCATCATCTGACGCCTTGAATTCCCATGTGGCAAATTGGGAAACATCTACGATCTTGGATGAACCTCCAAAAGGAAGGCTGACTGTGCCCATAGAAGGAGAACCAAAATGCCTAGAAGAAAAATCTATCTTCTCCTTTTCTATGCCCACATCCGCCATGTCCTTTGAACCCATCTCTAAACTCATCCTTGATTCCAATGATTCCAATTGTGCCATTCCTTCAAAGTCTTATGATGATCTGGTTATTGACTCTGGGGATTCATTAAGACACCCGAGGCATGAGAGTCATTAGGTCCATAAATCTGACCAAAAAGAGCAACAACAACGGTTAGTGAATCTATCTACCGTGTAAGTAAAGAATGGTTAGATGAGGCCGAAGTATCAATGAAGGTTGCTAAAATGCCCACTCATGTAACAAGGATATCTTATCAAGTAATGGGCATTTATAGCAAAATTTGCTATGATCCTAGCCTCGGCATCAACATCATTCCTCATTTCCATGTTCAAAGTTCATCAAAGAATCACCTACTCCAATCTCAAAAGTGTCTTAGTCTCCCCAATCATCAAGTCCTTGATTGTTTAGGAGTTTTTCAAGACATACCTGTGGTGATTGATGATCTAAAGATCTCCCTGGATTTCCACATCTTTGACCTTCCTGGGCTTTCCTTTCATCTCACATTCATTGGAAGGCCAATCATGCGAATCTTGGAGGATTTTAGAAATGAGAAGCTTGGTCATAGAATAGGTGACAATTATCTACCTGTTTGATCTTCACAACCTCTCAACATAGGGATAGAATCCAAATCTATTCATAATCCAATGGGTGAGCTTATGGCAGTTTCAATTACAACCATGGCTCATCCAAGTCCTAAAAAGGACTTAGAATGTCTCAAGAAAGAAAATGCTCACCCACTTCTTAAGAAGGAAGGTTATATCAATGAGCATAGAAGTTATCCCCTGATCCTCTCATTAGATCCTTGCTCATATGAGAAACCTCCCAAATCAATCCTTCTCTCTACCACTACCACACGCAACATCTACAACCTCTTTACCCTTCTTGTTTCTAAAATCTTTGCAAGGCTGGTTATAGATGTGTTTGTCTATCATAAATTTTGCAAGACTCGTAGTGGGTTGGTATGAATTCTTGCAATCAGGTCTACAAAGGTTGATATTGAATTAAACATGATGCAACCTGTTTCTAATCTTAGTGGATTAGTGAAACTTTTGGTTCTGTTGGTGTGTTGCCACCAACAGAACCCCTCCACTTGACGTTTTCTTTGTTTTCATGACTGAGGACACACCTTGCACCAAGATTGAGGGGTGTCAGTTGACCCCCTAGATCACCTTGTCATGATGATGAACCCGCCATGGAGTCATACACCATGACACATTTCTAGCACACCAAAAGCTGGGCTCCAATGGGTACACTTGGAAAACGAGCAATGTCCCAAAGAACATTTAAACAGAAAACGTCAGTGCAAGAACACATCTTTGAAGGTAAGAATACACAGGGAAGAGACCAAACTGGCTAGAGGCTCCAAGGTGAGGTCGGCCGACCTCACCATGGACCCCTGAGCCCACCAGTCAACATCCACTCCCTTGAGACATTCCTTGTCTGGTTTGTCACCTTTCCTCCCTCTGGTTTGGTGCATTTCTTTTATAATTGCCTGTCTCTTTTAAAGCAAAATGAAAAAATGCTTCTTGGCTTCACACTCGAGCTTTTGTCTCTAATCGAATGAATCTTGTATATCATCTCATGCTTCCATTTTATGCTAGTATGCTTGGGTTTGGTTGTATGAATCGATCATACCTCCATAGTGTTTAGGTTAAATAGACTACCTTAATCAAACATGACATGGTGTTAAGCTTGATTATTGAATCAAAACATACTTGCATAGAACTTGGTTGCACTTTTGGACTAACTCATGCAGCAAAAACATCAACATCTTTGTGGGTAAAGATCATTCATGGAGACAACCACATCTGTTCAACTCAAGGGTCAAGTCATTTGGCCAAGGAAAACTTAGAAGCAAATGGCAAGGGCCATTCCTGGCAACCAAAGCTGCAACTCATGGTGCCGTCACACCTTAAGACAACGATGACATCATCTTTAAGGTAAATGGCCACCCTCTTAGAGTTTTCCATGACATGAAAAGAAGTTGACATATTAGAATTCATACTTGACAACGATTTGACACAACTAAAATTTACATGTTTTTACTTCTTTCATTTCTTTATGGTTAAAGGACTAGTCTAGAATGCACAAAACTAGACTAGTCTCCATGTCAAAACTGGGCCCAAGAAGCCTCCAAACATGGGTTGGGCAACCCACTTTTGGTGGCCAAGTTTTGGCAAACCATTTCTTGCCTCGAGGGAAGCCTAAATCCAAAACCCGTTCGCTCCAAACCATCCAAAGGGGGGTCGGCCGACCCGGGTTTGACATGTAACCTGAGCCAGCATTCCCAAAATCCATTGAGGAGAATTCAGAGAGCTATGGGCTAGCTCTGTCTGGTTTGGTTCTACCTGATAGGGGTCAGGCGACCCACACTTGGGCTCCCATGCCTAATTCGTTCGCCCCAGAACGTTGTGCCAATGTCCCCCCCCGATGCTCCATCTTCAAACTCTTCCGAATTCGGATGGGGCGAATGTTGGCACATCTCCCTTTAACCTCTCCTCCTCTAGTTCCTCTTCCCACTTCTCCTCATCCCAACTCTAGTATTTCCCAACCTCCTTTGTACCTCCCAAGTCTCTAAGAGAGACTCCACCATGGCCCCCACCAGTAAAAATGCCATTGTTCCTTTGCTAAGGGCCCTTTCAATCCGAGATATCACTTTTCAAGACCCTAAAGGTCGCCATGGAGGTCAAGGTGCTTGAGGTTGAGCCCTACAGAGTATACCAAGCCCTACACGCCTTCGACGCCACCCTTCATGAAGAACCACAAGGTCATTGGCGGTGGGCTAGGACAAGGGAAGATGTTTGTTCCCCAGCTCACATACGAGGAGAAGAAGTAGTTATGTGAGTAGCAAAACTCCACTAGCTCCCCAAAGACCACCTGGCAGAAGGTTAATCCTCTATGATCAACGGGCCATCAAGGCACTTTGAGGATGACCGCACCAAGAAGAGTGTCATGGAGAAGTTCCTTTGTGTGGTTTCCACATCTAGGAACGACAATAGTGCCTTAAAGGAGCAAGTAGCGGAGTTAAAAATGGCTCACTGTTGACGATCGCTAACACCCTATTTTACCGTCAACATTTCACCCATAATCAAGGTAAAACCACATGAAATGCAAAGAACTCACTTTGAAACTTATCTAGTTCCACATGTCCTTGGAGAAATCTTATGTATGCAGGAAAAATGGTGAAACAAGGCAAAAATGAAGCATGCCAAGACAGCTTGACACCTCAACTGCCACATGGGAGCCAGTGGGGGGTGCCCGCCCTACCAAGTAGGGCGCCCGCCCTGTCAAAAGTGCCAAATGGCACTTGCCACCTCACTGATCCATGTGCCAACCTCCCAAATGGCCTGTGGCACGTTGAAACAACATCAATGGCTCAGATACAAGGCACGAGGATCCGGTGGCCCTATCAATAGGGCGCCCGCCCTGTCCAAGTTGAGTGACACATCCACAATGCGAGGGAAGGTGTCCAGGAGTCATCTACACCATCAAATGAAGTCGGTTTTCATCCAACGGTGATTAAGTGATGTGCCATGGATTGAAGGACCCACATGTCATCCTCCCAGGGGTTGCAAACCGCCATTCCAAGGCACCAACCGACCTTGCAATTGTCCTTGAGGGTGAAGGAGGGCCACTGGATGTAAGGCGGTGCATCCAAGGGGCCGCCCGCCCCCTTAGGAGGGCGCCCGCCCTGCTCCTTCGCGCCACTGACCTCCAGGACCTCTACAAGTACCCCTGGTGCACTCCTACACTATAAATAGGACTAGAATCCTCACTTGTAAGCAGAGACACACTAGAAAACACTAGAGAAATCACTTGAGCTTCAGCTCATAGTCAGTAGCTCCTCTCTCTCTAGCAAAGCTCTGCTCTTAGGAATAGTGCTAGATAGAGAAGAGTAGAGTGGTGGAGAGAAGTCAGGAGAAGAAGAAAGTCTGTGGAGGAGCCGGGCTTGTCGGCGGCCTCCTCTGCGGTGTTCTTCACTCTTATCGATAATAAAGATCCCTTCTTCATTTACTTATTGTTATACATTATGCAGTTGCATACTTGCTCATTGCTTGGTTAGAGTGCTCTAATTCTTGAGCTCGAGTTAGAGTAGTAAGTTTTATAGATTAAGCACGGTGCTTAGGCTATAGTTTACCCTTGAGTGCCGCTGGGCCCATGGATAGTAGTGGTAGGTTCTAGGTGGTGACATCTCTAAGATTCCTCTGGATTCCACCACGTTCGGCCTAGTATCCAGTATAGGCGTAGGACTTTGGACATACGGTACCTAATCAGTCGAACCCCGGCGAGTTTAGGACTTTGCATGTCCCGAGTATAGCAGTCTCTTTGATATAACAATCATTTGATCTTTTACTGAGATAGAGTTCTCCCCCAAAACTCCAGAGCTACCTAGTGTGTTTCCACCTTAGTTATACTTTATTAATTTATCCTTACTAAGGTTATTACCCCATTTATCCATATATAGATCCTTGACTATCCGATCCTTGGAATTACAAACCAAGCATTCCTTTGGGAAAATATAAATTCGACACCTGGTACTCCTAAGTAAAGTGCTACACGATAGTTCTGTGCGCTTGCAGAATCCCATCACCTATCCTATAGAGCATTTTTGGCGCCGTTGCTAGAAATATTTTTATTCCTAGTAGCTACGTTAGAAGTGTCAACAATCACATACTTTGAGCATAGTGATTGAAAACCCCAGTGATTGCGTTGAGAAGTATTGTTACCACTGCTAGAGGATAGATTTGGCTACATTCTTTTGATATTGTTAGTATCTGTCAACAAGCATTTTTGGCGCCATTGCCGGGGAAGGCAACTGTTGAATTCCCTTGATTTGAGTCAAGTCTAAATAGTTATCCTTATAATCACGAATATGGCCAAAAGGACCATCCGTGAATTCTCTGCACCTTCTGCTGCTAATATAGCGATAGGCCCTGGTGTCATCGAGGCGAACACTCAGTTCGAGTTAAAGCCCGCATTAATCACAATGGTTCAAGCTAGCCCATTTTGTGGCAAGGCACACGAGGATGCTAATGCACACCTTCAACACTTCTTGGAGATATGTAGCACCGTTACCATTAAAGGAGTAACCCCAGACGCAAGTCGTTTGCGACTTTTTCCTTTCTCCTTGTTAGGAAAAGCTAAGCAATGGTTCTATATGAACTGAAATGATGTGGACCCATGGGAAAAGTGTTCCAACTCTTTCCTAGTGAAATTCTTTCCTCTAGACAAGACCAATTCTCTTCGCAATAAGATCTCTAGTATGAGTTGAGATCACCCCCACACATATGACATGCCTCTACTCCGACAAAGCAAAGTAAAATTGTTTGACATAACATCATACTTGCTAGGACATGTTTAGAACATATAGACATATTCACCTCTTAGGATCATTCATGGAAATTAAAATGCTTTTGATGGATATATGCTACCACTATTGCCTTGTTTGATTGTATGATCTAGTGGTAACATATAACATGCATGTGTGCTTAATCCCCTAGTGTTCAATCTAGTTCATTAGCTCAAGGTGTATAACTTAACATGGGCAAGATAACCCCTAGTGGCGTGAAGAAGCTTATCCTTGGATCAAACTTAGTTATATATCCTAGGCAAGTGCACTAGATTGAGCCAAAGTGAAAAATCCACTCTCTTTCCACAATCAAATGAACTTGCCTAACTATCTCTACTCCACTTAACCTTTTTGAGCAATTGTTGACAAAGGGGAGAGAAAGTTACAAAAGAAAGAGAAAGCGCGATGAACCATCATTAGGCCAATGATGGGAGAGCAATAGGCCAAAGGAAAGAGGTAATTAAAATTTTGAAGCACACAAGTAGGGGGAGCAATCACATATGCAAGTTGTTGCATTTGGATGTGCATTAATCATATGATTGCTCATTGCATTTGTATTTACTTTCTTATACATACTTGTGTGGTGTATTGCTAGTAGTAGGATTTGAATGATGATTTGAACAACTAGCATGTGTAGGGGTAACTAGTTGGCCGTATTTCTTCAAGTGGCAACTAGAGCTTGCTTATAATGTGATCTCATGGTATGCTCTAGTATTTGTGACCTTCTAGTTACTAAGGTGCTAAGGATGGTGTACATGGCAACTCCGATGTTATCACGCTTCAAAGATCCATTCTATACACCATTAGCATAATTTTGGTAGAATTACTCTATTTAATGCATATGTGCTAGTTTTCAATCCAAACTCGATGCACATATGTAGGGGGAGCCAATACTACCAAAATAGAATTTATGATGGTTGTCCAATTTCTTTCATGATCTACTCATGGACAAGCATGATAAGTTCAAAATCTTAATGCATATTTCTTTTGTAAATGGGTTGTCATCAATTACCAAAAAGGGGGAGATTGAAAGACCCTAGTTTAGTTTTGGTAATTGATGAAACTTAGTTACTAATCTAAGTGCTAAGTATGTGTAGCCAAGAGTAGATTAGTGATAAGGAGGAAGATGACGTGAGCTCAAGTAAAGATCAAGATGAAATGATCAAGGAGAAAGAAAATGACTTAAAAAAAGAAAGATAGAGGCTAAGATATATCCAAATAGGGCTTTTCTTTTAGTGATCAAGACTCCAAGTGGGAGTGATCACATTTAGAATAGATAGCCGACTATCAAGGGGAGAACTAAGCTATTGGATTATTTTCAAATGCTCTAAGTTGCATCTCATGTGCATTGATCTAACCAACCTAAAGAACCTCTTTGAAAACCCTTGAAAAATATTTGCAAAATGCTAACACACTGTGCACAAGTGTTGAAGACCTTAAGTGTTAGCGCATAGAAGTAAGGGGTGAGAAATAAACTTGAAATTAGCTGAAAAAGGAGCGTCGGACTATGTGGAAGGGCAGCGTTGAACAATTGAGTAGAGTCCGACGCCTAACCCTAGTTCTGGCCAATATTGAGCGTCGAACGCTCGGTAAACGAGCGTCGGACCATTGCCCACTTCAGTCCGACGGTGGCGAGCGGTATCGGCGCGACGCGTGGCGTTCGGGAAAGCGTCGGACGCTTGAGAATAGTCCGACGGCGAACGTCGGATGGTGTTCGACGATGTTTTAGCGTTTCTGTACCTCTCTGGAAGTGTCGGACTCTGGGAATTTTTTTAGTCCGACGCACTGACTCGCGATCGTCTGACGGCACGCGCACAGTGAGCTGAGAGAGCGTCGGACGCAAGTGTTTAGTCCGACACCGTCAGTCGACGGTTTGAAAAAGAGCGCGATGAGGTAGCCGTTGCGATCGGACGAACGTCGTTGAATCCAACTGACACGTGGCAAGATCGTGAGCGTCGGACGCTGTCGGTTAGTCCGACGGTTCTGTCCGACGGTATAAAATCGTGTTTAACGGCTGTTTTTAGTGGGATAACGGCTAGATTTGCATTTGGGGGTATTTATACTCCCTCCCTGGTCACTTGGTGATACTCTTGCACACTTGGATCATTGTCATACACATTGTTGCATTCTAGCCTCTCACTCTCTCACTAATTCATCATCTTGATCATTCTTAGTGAGATTGAGTGAACCTCAAGTGCATCATTGCTTGTGATTTGCATTATAGAGCACTTGAGAGTAAGCCTTGGTTTAGTTCTTATTCTCTTGGGACATTGCGTGTCCCTAGACGGGTTGGAGGAGAAGAAGGTGTGAAGGAGCTTGGTGATTGTGCTTGCCCACACCCGGCAATTGTGAGGGGTTCTTGTGCCTTTCCCGAGTGGAGTGCTCAGAGGTAACTCCAGTGGATTGCTCGTGTCTTTGAGTTACTTCCTCCGTGGTAGGTTCTTGTGGCGCCTAGTGTAGGCTCGGTGTGTGATACCGATTAGCCACCAAACCACCGGTTGAAGTCGACACAACGAGGACGTAGCGTACCGGCAAGCACGTGAACCTCGGGGATAAATCTTAGTGTCTCTATTGATTTCCTCACCTTCGAGTGAGTGACTTATTGATTGTCCCGGTGATTAGCTTCCTCACAAGGCAAAGGTTTAATCGACGATCATTCCTTTCTTATTCTTGTGTAAAGTAACTTGTTTTCTTATCTTGTATAGTTGTGTAGTCTTTTAACTTTTACTAGCTTGCTTGTGTGGCGTAGAACTAAGAATTAACTAGAATTATGTAGGTGACTTGTCTAGGTTAGTAGTTGTACTAGCATTGCACATTTAGCCTATATTTATTACTTACCTCTTAGCCTAAATTCTTTATAGAAATTTTATTAGGTTATTCACCCCCTCTATATATATTAGGACCTTTCAGGACTCCGGTGCGCTGCGACCTAGCAACGCAACTCCTGTGGACGCGCGCCTACCCTAGGCGGCCCTGCTCCAACGACCCTGCTCTGGTGGACCTGCTCTGGTCGCATGTGTGGAAGGAGGAAGAAGAAGACCGTGCATGCTCCCCTCGTAACGCATGGGGTAGTGTGTAAGGGAGCTAGAGTATGATGGCAAATCTGTCTATTTCAATGGAAATGTCGTTACGTGAATTTAAATATACTGTTTTGCCTTTTTTTTTCCTGCTACTGTGGATCCACGGTGATGTTTACGGCTTTAGGAATAGAGGTAGAGAATTGGGCTCGGCCTGCCTAAACTGCTTCCTCCTTTTACCGGCCCAACCACGAACTGCTCCTCCCACGGAAAAATCCCTGTCCCCTGCCGGGCTGCCCGTCCCTTCCCGGAGCTCCAACTGAAGCCACTCCAGCAGTCCAGCTGAATACCCACCGGCGACGGAGGCGGCGCGGCTGGGGATTCGAAGCGATGGCGTTCACGATGCGAGCGGTAAAGGTGCCTCCGAACTCGGCCTCGCTGGAGGAGGCGCGGCACCGCGTCTTCGATTTCTTCAAGCAGGCATGCCGCTCCATCCCCACCGTCATGGAGATCTACAACCTCGACGACGTCGTCACCCCCTCCCAGCTCCGTTCCACCATCGCTAAGGAGATCCGCAAGAACCAGAACGTCACCAACCCCAAGGTGCGCCTCCCATCCCGTTCTCTTCCTCGTTCCCCCTCTGGATTCGATCCCTAGGTCCGTGGCGAAACCTTTACTTTGATTGCTTATCCGATCTGGTCTCAGCCCGATCCGAAGGGCAGTGGAATTCGACATATGTTCGGTTAATGGGGGATTGGAGCCGTTCTTGATTGCCGTATGCACTTACTTGCGGTGTTTCATTTGAAGACAGTTACAGTAGTGTGACCTGGTAGGTTCCTATCCAATGTTATAATGCTGTCTAAGTGCGCTATGGACAGAAACGTTTGATGGGTATTTTCTTAGCATTGCGTTATGGATCACTGTTACTGACCACCATAGTAAACTGTGAAATCAATCTAACAACATGAATTCTGCTAAAGGAAGCATGAATTTGATACTTTGTGTAGTCATTACTGCCTTAATGCAATTATGTGCTTACTATACCTCTAACTTTTTCGTAAAACCAAAATTTACCATTTTATTGTTCTTTTAGGCAGGGTTAAGAATAAACTGTTATAGTTCCAGGCAGCTTGCTGATTGTTGAAACATTGGAGATATTTTATGAAGTACTTATTCATAAAAATGATGCTAAGACTTTATTTGCATCTTCTAATGAAGTTAAGTTTAATATTTGTATCATTTCATCTGTTTATCTTTGGTTTGCTAGTTTATAATTTCCTATCATGGGCCATGTTGTCCATCTAGAGGTGCTAAGAGTTGTATTCTGCTGTTTTTTGGCCTTTGAAATGGTACTACGGTTCATCTCTTTCATAATTTGGACCATAAGAGATGTAATTAACTTCCACTTGGCAAAATTCAAGTGTTTTACTCCCAACCCAATTTGATATTTTTACAAAATATGAAAGTTTCCATTATCTTATCAATTTGTATTTCTGGGATCAAGAGTCAAGATTTACTTGCAGGTTTAATGTGTACTACCTCTGTCCCAGAAAGGATACAATTCTGTATTTCGTCCGAGTCAAACTATCTTAGCTTTGACTAAGCTTATAGAAAATATTATCGACATTTATGATGCCAAATAGATATAATATGTAAATATATTACATGACAAATCTAATGATACATGTTTAGTAATGAACAAATCATAAACATTTTTTTATTTAAATTTGGTCAATTTATAAGTGTTTGACTTAACACTATGCTAGAGTTGCATCATTTGTGGGATGGAGATAGTATGTTGTAAATGTGGTATATATGGCTGATGCTATGTTTATGCGGGGAGATGAAACACAAGTAAAATGCATTGGCAGCCCTTTATCATGTAAGACGGTGTCACTCAACTCCAAAGGTGCATTTCTAGGTCATAAACTTTTTAACTTGTGTTGAGGCATTTACATACCTCTCCATCATCATAAATATCTCTCTCTCTCGATTCAACAGCTCAGCATGGTGGATTGCACCTGCTGCTTGTGGATATCACTTGTATATGTCTCAGCTCCTCTGAGCAGCGCCGTGGCTGTGGCCCTGTAGAATTAGTAACAGCTATGCCCTGTTCGCGGAGCTCATGGCAGTGGTCAAGAATATCAAATGGCCTACTAGCCAGTGCTCTAGAGCAGGAGGCAACTAACGTCCACGAATACTGACTCCGTAGCATCATGCTTGCAGCTGCGTGCTGGTCCGTCAAGGACGCAAGCTCAAGGCCCCAAGGCCTGCAAGGGGCACTTTGCAGCTGCCATGCCATTGCCCTATACCAGCCTCTAACAGTTTTAATCACTAGCGGGCATGCATCGGCGGCGATGCTTGATTGCTCTATAAATCAGGAAGGCAGCAAGGCGTGGCCTGCATGCTGCCGCAACGGGCTCATCGCAGCTGCCATACTGTTGCTGCTTTCGGCTTGTGACTTTTGATTCTCTCGCTGGCACACATCGGCTACCATGCTTGGTGGCTCTAGAAATCAGGAAGGTAGCAAGCACGTTTGTAGCATAAGGGCGGAAGAGAACAGCTAAGTAGAAGAGCCTACCAAGGCAGGCTATGTAGCGGGATGATGATACTGTGTCAATTCGCATGCAAGAGGCGGAGGTGAAGCAATGCTATGACAGAGGTTAACTGAGCCTGCAGCTATGGACCATGGTGTTGATGGCAATGTCATGCGGCCCACTCACTATGAAGGCCATGGATGGCATCATCAATGTTGTGGACTGTCATATTAACGTGCTGTTTGGTTGAAGCGTCGGTTACGTAAATGGAAATGTAATCCGATTTAACGGGAAAGGGATCCGATTACAGCAGGGGAGGTGCGGGACCGAATTTGAATAGGTCAGTATCCAATTACCCCGTAATGGAATACATGCAGACTGAAACAAACACATGCAAAAGGTATCTGATGCCTCTCTGTAATGCATTTACGTTACAATTAGCGAACCAAACGCTTCATAAGTCTCACAGCACGACAGCATGCACTTGCCATCACAGGGACAAGACAGGTAATAGGTGTGTCTGAGAGCTCTCGACCTTGCCCATTACATACTTGATGAAATGCTATGTCTGACACTGTAGGAAAGAGACGGGATGGAAGATGATAGTCAGCATGTCATGTGAGCATAGTTTGAAATAGCGGGATTTAGCCCCAGCTATAGCGGGCTTTAGCGTTTCAGGAGGTAAGAAGCTAAGCTATGACAGATTTGGCGCTAGACGATTTTATCCTGCTATTAGCGGCTAATATCCGGCTATTTCCGCTAAATGGAGCTTCATTTAGCGCCGCTATTCTGCGTGGTCTTCCATTTTCCTCAGCCCAAAACACTCGCAGGCCCAAATCACTTCGATACATAGCCATTCCAGTATTCGACCCATTCCTCTCGGAGCTTGCGTCTGCTGGTGGCGGCGCCGGATGCTGTTGCTGCCGTGACCGGCGAGTGGCGAGGTTGCAGGACTAGCAGGGGGGCGTCGGGAATCTGGGCGGCGGCAAGCGGCGCACGTGCAGGAGTGCACACGGCAGCGCCAGCTGCTGTTGCTGTGACGGCCGTCCAAACTCTTCTCATATTTCGTATTTCCCCTGTTCTTTATGTATTGGGTTACTCTTTGAATGTTAGTGACTGTGCCGCATGTCAATCTCATGCTGAACTGAATAAGTGATTAGCTTAGGATTTCCTTTTACCACTGCATTAAGCTTGCTAGTACTATTGATTGGTTTACTCTTTACTTTCACTAGTTAGTAGGTATTTGGTATTCGTAATGTCTTCATTTTCTATGTTTATTATGTGTAAAAATACTTATGTTGATATATTTTTTTACTTAGCCACTAAATGGCTTAGCCCGCTATTAGCTTTTCTTAGCCTTTAGGAGAGGCAGCCGCTAAGGTGCTTAGCCCGCTATTTAAAACATTGCATGTGAGCAGTAAGTGCACGCATGGAACGGCATGGAGCTGCGATGAACAACATAAAAGTTTTATCAGCCTAGAAATGCACTTTCGTAGTTGATGGACCTAGGTGACACCCCCGCACAAGTTGAAGGGCTGATTGTGCATTTTACTTATGAAACATGCATACTTTATTTACTCCAGGGATTTTCAAAAATCAAACACTTACATAGCATCTACATTTATTTGATTCTGAGACAGATAATTGTGTGCTGTAACCTGTAAGTAGATTCTATTAGGGCGTGATTGGTAGCCTGGGTGCTGCCTAACCAGGCTTGTCTGGTGCAGCTACGAAGCGATTACAGGCCATGCTCGGCACATGCAAAAGAGCGCCCGCGGCCTGACTCTCCAGAAACAAGGTGAAGCTCCATTTCCTCGTGGCCAGGCTCGTGTGGTGCTGCGCTCATGCATCCACGTCCAACGTTTCTCTTGCTCTTTGGTGTTTCTCTCGCTCAGCTGGGCTACCAGACACGTTCTCTAGCCGGCCAGTTCGAGTTGCAGCAGGCAACCATACATATATGTCTTGCTTGCACACTGTCTGGTTGGAGAAACCTGGCTCTCAAATAGGAGGCAACCAATCACGCCCTTACTGAATTTACTGAAAGATATCTTGAAAAATGGAAATATGCAAGTGATTTTAGTTCAGGCTAAAAGCTTTATAACTTTGTGCAGGGCAATGTACAATGCTTGAGGGTTCCTCGTTTTTTCTTTATGTAGCTGCGGTTGCTTTGGTTTTGTTCACCTTGATCATATCACAGACAAAACATACCATGAGTATAGACATAGTTATTTGCAAAACATACTCATGAGTATACTTATTACATATACAATCCTTTCAGCTGCCATATACATTTTATTATCTTATGTTTCGTCTCTACTTGTGTCAGTATTACTTCCATGCAAAAACTCTTAGCCTAACCCCCATCACCAGATATGCACCATTTTCATATAATATATAAGCTGATTTCAGCTTGATGAAAACTTGAAAACCATATAGATTTAGGGCATACTCAAGGGAGTGAACTTGAAGGACAGCGAAGCTGTAACTAATGCATTGAATCACGATTACCGAAAGCAAGATCGTAGTATTCTCTGGTCAGCTTAGTGTTGTGTGTTTTACATGGTCAGTGTTACAATGAAGCGCATCTACTTTTGTGGTCTGCAACCTCAATCCAACACAGATATGAGTATTATTTACCATTATTTAACAAGTCACAATAAATGCGCCCTTGGATCTATAGTTCAGTGGTGCCATGCCTTTCCCTTTATAGCCTTTTATCACTTAATGTTCAGATGGATGCTGCTTGTTTTAACCAAATGCGGATTAGAATTCACTACCTAAAATAATTTGTTTCAGTATGTTTTGCTTGTGCTAGTTTGTCACATGATATGATTCTTGTATTATATTGTCATTATCATAAGTCAACACTTTTTGGTGCAAATGTGTCACACATATCATTGTCCATTTAATGTGTTTTCTCAGAGATAATTGTCTGAGTGGCTTCAATTTTTACATAGGATGGCACTCCAGGATTCCTTATTTAACTTATTGTGTTTGTTCGCAGGTTATTGATATGCTTCTGTTCAAGGGGATGGAGGAGCTGAACAACATAGTTGAACATGCAAAGCAGCGCCATCATGTGATTGGGCAGTATGTGATCGGACAAGAGGGCTTGGTGCATGAGCTGGGGTCAAAGGATCAAGGGAACTCTAACTTTCTGAAGAAATTCTACACAAGCAATTACTTCTGATCTGGAGCTGCAGATTTCCACCATCTGGAATACTCAAGGTGGTGCTCTGAATAAGACACTGAGGACCTACCAGGACCAGTTGTTTTCGAACTGGAGGTTTTGATTTATTTGGCCCTTGTCCAATATAATACTGTTAGCTGTTTGACTTGTTTACTGTTGTACTTATAAAATTGATGTTTATGAGTCGATTCTATTCAACAAATATTGAACATTCTTGAAGCCCTTTCGTACCCTGGTGAGCAGTGAGCTGCATGACATGGTTCGAATGGACTTGAAGTCGGAAACTAAAAAAATGAGGAATGTTTAGTGGCTCGTCTTCCTCGTGTTACAATCTGCACTTTTCTGGAGTTTTAACTTCTGTGACCTAGTGGGCTAGTTGGGCACAAGTAGGGGCATGATAATACAAGATGTTTTTTGGGGGCTTTGCTATATTGTACCATGTGAAATCCACCCATCCATACATTCAATTTTATGTCCGTCAGATTTTCTGTTTTAGATTGAAGTGTCCACATCTTGCCTCCCCTTTCCTTCCATGACGTTGTCTGTCTTGTCCACGCAGCTCGTCGTCTCGATATGAGGGCTCGCAGCTCGTTATATGGCAAAGCCCTTTTTTAATTAGTTTTTGATTATGAGGAGAGCTGTGTATATATGTCTATAGCACCCACAATGCAAGAGAGTTTAGAAGTAACAATCACCAAAACATATACAACCTCTATTCCATTTAACCAGACAAGTCCAGGTGCATTAGACTTGCCTTTTCGCTTGAGCTTATCAGTCAGAATCAGATTAGCCTTTTCGCTTGAACTTATCAGCTATGATCACCCGTACTTTTAGTCTTGGATATAGCTTTTCTGTCACAACAATTCAGTAACAAAGCTGATCCCCACCGACACGCCGTTGATCTATAATTACCTTTTGTAATATGAAAAATATAAAATTATAAACATATACTTTTAAAATAAATCACGTAACATCTATCTAATATTATTAATATTCCATTTCCAGACAATGCCACACGCAACGACGAGGTGGCGCTGCGGCAGCTACTACATCAGCGACTCCGACGTGATGGTGACACTGCGACAGTGCACTCGTTCATGCTGCGACTATCCCCTTTGGCCGCATTCCCGCCGGTAATCACGTTGCCTTCCTCTTCCTTCATCTTTGCTGACCATGAATGAGGGTTCTACATTCTTGGGTTCCCGTTCCTACAGCAGCTAGATCCCGTGTGTTACTATCCCATCGTTGCCGGATCTGGTCCCTCATTCCTATTTGTTTGCTTGTAGCAATTGTTCCTACAGCAGCGGATCCCGTGTCTTACTATCCCATCGTTGTCGGATCTGTTCCTCATTCTTATTTGTTTGCTGGTAGCAGTTGTGACTTGGCTAGAACAATACTGGGTTGGCTCATGTTGTGTGATGTTACCTTTTCTTCTCTCGAAATATTTCATTGCACTTTCGTGTCACTACTGTTAGAATGGGCCAACTCACTCTATTCCAAGCTCAAAAGAGCAAGTATACATGTGTTTACATATGCAAAGAACCTCTCTAAATAGAGGGAAAATACCCCTCAAACTCGTGGTAGATCTACAACATTAAGTTTGGAGAGCAACAATCTATGATGGCAGGGGAGGTCCCACTTTGATTCAATGGTATTCAGTTGAATACCAATTATTTTTGACAAAAAATTTTGTACATATAGTGTATATACATATCAATATATGAAACAAAATCAAATTTATTGCGAAATGAGTATTGTACAGGCAAATAGGCCTAATTTCCACTCGCAACCCTAACGGCCCATTCTCGCGACCAAAGGCCCAAAATTGCTCTCAGCCTCTCCTTCTCTCCTCTGAACAGCCGAGAGCAGGGGCCGACCAGACTGGGCGAGTCGCGACCTGGCTAGCTGCACAAACCCTAGCGGGCAGGGGCGGGCGGCCAGCGATGCCGCGTCGGAGGCAGGCAGGGGGCGGCGCACGGCAACAGGCAGGGCAGGGGCGCGTCCACGCGGGGCGCAACACTCGCGCAGGGGCAGGAGGCAGGGGTGTCGCGCTGGGATAGGCCGGGGGCCGGGGCGCGCACGGTGGACGGGCCACGGAGCTGCCTGGCCAGCGGCCTGCCAGCCGCCCAGGCAGCAGCTAGCAGTTTCAGTAAGTTGAGCCAAATCCCAATTCTATTCAATATGAATTTCTCCCCCAAATTACTTAGTCTATGATCTTGATTTAATTTTAGGTTTCGAGTATGATGAGAAAAAAGAGTAATACCACGGATCTGAGGAGTTTCTTGCAGCGGGTAAGATTATTGGTCACATTCATTAAAAGGGACTTCTTCGAAGCAAAGTATGAGGACATCAACCTTTTTAAAGCATGAAGGATCGGAAAGTTGTCTTATAGTTTGTAAGTTTTCTTCTCATTTTGTTGTTGCCTATCATCTTTATATTATATATTCCGTATGTTGCCACTTTGCTATGTTGAACTATTGGTAACAATTTTAATTTATGTTGAAATTCTTTAATATATGAAATTAGGCTCAATTATATGTATATTTCCTATATAATATGCAATTTTAACCTATGACATTATACATGCCAAATATCGGCCATTTGGCCATCAAAATTTTTTTCTAGTACCCCTATATAATTTGAATACGATGCTCCAAAATCCTACGCCCGCTACTATATGATGGGCCCATGTCTATGCCTTGGTGAAGAAGTCGGCTAGCTAAACCTCTAAAGGCACGTGGTGGAGGGACATAACCTGATCATGCACCAACGATTTCATATAGAAAGCATCAACACCAATGTGCTTCTTGAGTTCATGCTTGACCGGATCCCGAGCAATACTGATCGAACCTGTGGTGTCAGTAGAGATAGGAGTGGGCGTAGTGACTGTTGACGGTGGAATTACCCTAAATTTCCACATTCAAACACCGTCAACAGGACTCGGATTCAAGGGAAGATAAACATATCATGAGCATATTTTATCAATAACTAGTTCCACATGTACTCTTAGATTGTGATTGCAGGGAACACCAAATCAGTGCAAAAGTGAGCAACTAGGGACTAAATACATGGTTCGGCCGAACCATGATATGTTGCCCCAGGCCACCACCTTTCAACACATTGCATAAAACATCAAATGAAGGAGATGGGAGCTAAGGGTGGGCCCACCCATGGGTTGGCCGAACTGTCCATGGGGCCCACCTGGCTCTGGTGACGTTGCAGGATCCGTGTGACACTCCAACCAAGTCAATTCATCCATCGGATCAACTTGTGCTTTCATTCAACGGTGGAGATCAAAGGCACACAGATTGAGGCATGAAACGAAGCAACCAAGACAGGACCAACACATGGGAAGAGTCTATGACAAATGGGGGCCACTGTGGTGGGACCCACCCACCAGGGGTGGGTCGGCCGAACCACAAGATGGGGAACCAAGCCACCTACACCATCACTGACTGGTGGGGACTCCTAGAAGCTCCTGGCTGGGCCCACCAGTCAGAGTGGGGTCGGCCGAACCCCCCTGGTGCCCAGCCAGGTCGGTTGGCCTCCACCGACTCCAAACATACTTCCCATGTGCTCAAATTGCCACAGCCGTCCATCTTGAGGCGGTTACAAGGCGGTGGATCCAAGGGTAGAGAGTTGAGGAGCACACGGATCGCTGACGTGGCATCCCTCCACTCTCCACTATAAATAGAGGCTGCCCACTCCCTTTCAAGAAGACACCATACACCATACAACTCAAGAAGCAAGCTAGAGTTCTATTCTTTAGTAGTAGTATTAGTCTAGTGTGGGAGTTAGAGTCGAGTCGAGCTGCGCTCGGAGTCTCCGGAGTTGTCTGCTGGAGAGTCTGTTATAGCTCTTGTACCTTTCCTTCTGTAAGACTTTATCCTTTATCAATATATTATCCTTACTTTACTTGACTAAGTTCTTACTTAGTCTTTACTATTCTTTATAGTATTGTTGTGTCTTGTCTTATTTCATAGTTGTCTTATTCTTGATAGTGATCTTGTCCCAACTCATCGTGTGTTAGTTCATCGCATAGGGTGTTCTAGTTGTTGGTACGCAACTAGAATAGTGAGACTTAGTGTAAGCATGGTGCTTAAATTAGATCTTGCCTTTGATTACCGCTTGTCGCACAGATTGTTTG
Organism: Eremochloa ophiuroides; assembly: GCA_038502445.1. NCBI lineage: Eukaryota > Viridiplantae > Streptophyta > Magnoliopsida > Poales > Poaceae > Eremochloa > Eremochloa ophiuroides. Next base: position 31,250,954 of record JAHLJS010000006.1, on the reverse strand, counting down.
TGGGTGCTAGCAGGTGGTGACAGCCCTGTCTAGTCTTAGTATCCCTCCACGTGTTTTACGCAAGTTCTTAAAAGGTAGGCTCCCATAAGAGTGTAGGCGCTTCGGGTAGAGGTTTTGTCTTCTATTGTCTCGCACTACCCCCTGCACACCGGTAGTAAGGTACTATCTTAGTATAAGTCATCTATTTGATAGGATAAGTCATAAGAGTAAAGTAAGTGTCATAGGAGTCTTTTACTCACTCGTTGTCCTCTCACCTAACTATACTCTACTAGTTATCTTTTAGTTATCTTAATACTTGTTGTGTGTTGGTGTCATTACCCTTTTCTCTACCTATCGATTTACCCCCCTACCACTAGCTAGCACTAAGTTGGTATAGGATTTAAGGATCTCTCTTTCTTTTTATTAATTATTCCTAACAACCGCTTTCCCTTGGGATAAAAATAAATAACGATGCCTTGGAATACTTCCGGGTGAAGTGCTATAGCGGTATATTCTGTGCGCTTGCGGAATTATCCAATAGACATAAGAAATACCCTCAGGGCACTTCTGGCGCCATTATCAGAGATAGCCTAACACCCTGTCTCTGGTGGTTGCGCTAAGAAGTGTCAACAAGCATTTTTGGCGCCGTTGCCGGGGAAAACATCAGTCTAGGAATATTAATTAAAAAATTGAATTCGTAGTCTATTATAAATTTAGTTATCGATTAGTGTTAGGGGCTTACCCCTGTTTGTGTTTCTCGTTATCGTGAAGCTAGACAGTGCATGAACGGTTTTCAATTGCCGTCAAATTATATTGAAGATCCCGAACAATTGTTGAGAAGAACTAGACGCCGTCAAGTTCCACCTCAAAGGTTCATCTCAAACTTGAATCCGTTCGAGGAAAGAGGCTCCGCATTATCAATTAAGGAAGCTATGGCCCAAAAGACCATCTCTGAGTTCTCTGCGCCATCCGCTGACAACATTGCCACCGGACCGCAGCTCAACTTTGGAGATGCTACCTTTGAGCTCAATCCTGCACTCATCAATATGGTGCAAGCTAATTCATTCTGTGGAAAGACACACGAAGATGCCAATGCCCATCTCCAGCACTTTCTGGAGATGTGTGGGACTTTCACCATCAAGAATGTCTCGGCTGACGCCATCCGCCTTCGTCTATTCCCATTCTTACTGCTTGGGAAGGCAAAGCAATGGTTCTATGCCAACAAGAGTGAAGTCACCACCTGGGAGAAGTGTGCCAACGCTTTTCTCAAGAAGTTCTTCCCAATGGGCAAAACAAGCGCTCTCCGTGGCAAAATTTCAAGCTTCCAACAACAAGCTGACGAGACGATTCCCGAAGCATGGGAACGTCTCCAGGAGTACATTCGTGCTTGTCCTCATCATGGGATTGAAGAATGGCTCCTAATCCAAGGTTTCTACCATGGGCTGACCGGATTAGCCCGTAGTCACCTTGATGCTGCAGCCGGAGGAGTATTCCTGCAACACAATGTCAAGGATGCTAAGGACCTCATTGAAAAGATGGTTATCAACCAAGGATGGAATGAGGAATGCCTCCAGCCCAAGAAAAGGGGTATGCACACCGTTCATGAGGTGGACATGCTCTCAGCAAAAATAGACCTCTTGATGAAAAAGATCGAGGAAAGTTCCAAGAAGGAACAAGAGGCCATTAGACCCACTGCCACCGCACGAGCAATCGAAGCTGATCCATGGTGCGAGGTATGTGGTGGAGAAGATCATTCGGGCAACAACTGTCCCGAGACGAAGGAGGAAGTGAGCTTCATCAACAACAGCAACAACAATGGGTATCGACCCCAGCAACAAGGAGGATAGAACTCGCGCCCCTTCTACCAAGGAAACCAAGGTAATAGTTACAGCAATAATTTCAATAATTCTTATGGTATTCAACCTTCTCTCAAAGATCTTGTCTTAGGCCAATCTGAAATCAATGATAGCATAAATAAGAAAATAATGGCTAATGATAAGATTCTTGAAAATCTTAGTGAGAAAATGGATAGCTTTAACACTGCTATGAAAAATCAATTGAGCTTTAATAAAATGTTGGAAACCCAATTAGCTCAAATAGCAGCAGCTATCACATCATTCGAACAAGGTAAGATCCCAGGGAAACCTGAGGAACCAATTGAGGGTGTTAAGTTAATTTCCACGAGGTTTGGTAAGCCTCCGGTTAGGCAAAACCCGGGTTGTTTTCTTGATCCGCCATTCATGGCCAAGAAGAGTGACCCCGGCCATCCTACCATCACATGCGAGATCGGGCCACACACCTTCAACAACGCCTTCTGCGACCTTGGATCCGGCGTCAACATCATGTCCAAGGTAATGTACGAGAACTTGCTAGGAGGACCCTTGTACCCCACTTTTGTCAAATTGCAGATGGCCGATCAATCCATCCGGTTCCCCGAGGGATTGGCAAGGGACATCCTTGTCAAAGTTCAAGACAAATACATCCCCGCCGACTTCATCATTCTTGACATGGGGGCCGATGACGAAGTCCCCGTCATCCTGGGAAGGCCGTTCCTCAACACTGTGAATGCCATCATCTACGTGGGATCCGGCCAAGTTCACTTCCAACTCCCAGGTAAGAGAATCAAATGTCCTTTCAATGGTTATAAATCGATGCAACAGGCAAGGAAGAATCTGTGGAGAAACAAGCCACAATATGCACCCCGCCAAAAGAATCAACCGGCAAGGTCCAAAAAGGCCGAACTGGTAAGTAAGGCTGAGGTGATAAACAAGGCTGACTCCGCCGAATCACAAGCATCAAACAAGAAGGAATGGCGGAAGAAAGAGGTGCGATCATCACGGTCTCCATCTCGGGGACCGATCGAAGCACCCGAAGAATGAACCCGAACTGGAGAGGTCCTGCTCTACGGACCTAAAACATGGAGCCCTTAATGGTAAGGTAAATCAGTATTTATCTCATATTTAATTCATGTATTTCAATTTTGAATTTTCTTCATTGCATTTCTTGTTTAATTTTGGCAATAATTTATTTCGACGAAATAAAATAAGTAGATGAATAAAACTTGAAAAAGATCATTTCTGCTCACACCTGAGGTGGTGGGACTACCTAGGTGGGGTCGGCCGACCCCACCATGGGGCCCACCCACCTCTGGTGGTGTTGGCCTGGTGTCCTGATCATGTTCCCAAAATTTGAACAATAGCACCTTTTGAATTTTGGTTGACCATTCTTTTGTCATGACCATTCTCATATGCTTCAAGGAGAATCCAACTCCCACATTAATCCAAATTCTAAAAAGTGGACACTTTGGCTTGCAAGAGTGCTCTCATGGTCCATGGGAATCACTTTAAACATGTCCCCACTTTTGTCATATACCTTTTACCTTCACAAAACACTAGACAAGGGAATCTCTGAAAATTTCAAAACTTTTGGTCCACCACTAGTCTCTACTTTATTGGACACACTGTTTAAAGCTGAAAGGGGACAAACCCTGGTTCGGCTGAACCATGTTTTGGCTCCTTTCAAGAAAGTAGAGTTTGAATTCAAATAGATTCCCTGTCCAAAGGTAAAAGCAACACTGAACCTGCCATAAATTGGTTCGGCCGACCCACTATTTGGGTCCTATCTGCAGCATTGTGTTTGAATTGAACTAGATTCCCTATCCAAAAGAAAAAGCAAGTTTGATCCTGTAATAACTGGTTCGGCTGACCCCATCAATAAAGCCCTGTCGGCAAATTTGAATTTGAAATAACTTAGATTCTATGTCCAAGGGAGAAAGCAACAAAAATCTGGCCAGGGGTTCGGCCGAACTGGTCCTAGTGATCTGGCCACCAGCCCTTCTCCCCCTATAAATACCCTTCCAATGTGTGCTCAATTTTGCACCCAATCCAGTTGAATCCTCTCGAGCACACAATCTCCCTTCTTCTCTCCATTTGAGCAAGATCTTTCTCAAGTTTAGTTTAAGTTTAGCCACTCAAACCAAAAACCCAAAAATAGTGTAGTAGTAGAAGCTTGTCTCACTCTCATCTTTGCTCTCAAACTCTTGTTTGTAGAGGTAGCCATACCCCGCAAGGACTACTAACAGTGGGATAGCTAACGCTAATCCCTGTTGTTGTAGTGTGTTCTTGTGTTAGCTCATTGTTGCAGGATGAAGAAGTTCTCCTCCGTACTCAAGAAGGCCAAGAGTGTCGTAGGGAGTTCCCCCCGACGACCCCGCCATGATGAAGATGAAGGAAGAGAAGTTCCACCAAGAAGAAAATTTGGAGTGCCTTCCGAGAAGACGTTCGACCCCGAGAGCGGCCTCATGCTAAATCAAGAAGAGTACCAAAGGTACACCTCCATCCGACACCGAGGGTGTGAACATACCGGCATCATCGACCCTGTCCTTTTGGACAGCACAGGTATGACCACGGAATTCAATACTATTTTCAATACAATCGGTTGGGGAAGTTTTTGGGAAATGCAAGAACTTGGAATAGAAAAGCTCACCATTGAATTTCTATAGTCTTTACAAGCCACTGAAAATAATGTCTACTTCCGCATGTTTAACCAAGACTATAATTTAACATGGAGAGTTTTTAGCATGGCACTTGGTTTGGATAATGACTGTCATCTAGATCTTGTTAATGCAACAAGAAGATTTGATAAAGCTGAATTTTGGAAAGCTATAACAGGATCTAATGATTGCTCTGACCCTAAAACCGATGAAATTCATAATCCTACTTTGCGTTTGATCCGATATTGGATGGCTATAACTTTTCTTTCTGGCTCTAATGTGCAAGTTCTTTACAATGATGAATTAAGACTACTCTATGCCATGACAAAGAAAATAAAAGTTTCACCTGCTAAAATGTTAGTGCACTTTTGGCTTGGTATTTTCCATAGAAGCGAGCCCATATTCTTCACTTCTTTTATCACGCGCATCACTGAAACAATGGACTTGCTAGATGGAAAACATTACTTTGAATACAATGCCTCTCCTAGAGATATTGTGACCGAAGATTTCTTCATAAGTACTCAAGTCCTAAAAAGAGATGAAAATGGTGATATAAAAATGATTTATCCCGGCCATATAGCCGAAATCTCTCTCCCTTGTGAGAGGCGTCGGTTGTATGTGCTGTGCACGCTAATCATAAATTGGGACCGAGAGGCAAGAAGCCAAAATGTTGTAGGACCAAGATGGGTGACAAGGAGCATGTCACAAGCCGCCCAATTCGAGCAAGGCGGCACATCACAAGCTGCAGGGAGATATGAAGAAGAAGGTGATGAGACAAGTTCCATGGACATTTCAAGGTCCACGGAACGGCCTTAACAGCACACTCCAAGAGTGCGCACTCCCCGTCCGTCTACACGGGCGAGGGGCCGTCGAAGCCAAGGATCGGAAATAGACCAACTCATCAATGACATGGGCGCAATGCAAGTTAAGCAAGATGCAACTCTGAATATGGCACAACAAAATGCTCAACTATTGCTAACTGTCCAAGATGAAGAAGCACAACGCTGGGCGGGATGGTTCCAATACTACCCGCCACCACAATAAGCAAAAGGACAAGCTTGGGGGAGATCTTCTCCCCCACCAAGGTAAGTATTCTATCCTAACTATTTACATTATTTAAATTTATTGCATCTAAAATGCATAAGATAAAAATACCAAAAATATTTCTCTTATTCCCATATGTCTCATGAATATTTATCTTCCTCATGGAAATGATGAATAGTTGCTCTGTTAATGTTTCTTTAACACCTAGTTTACAACTTATTATCTCTTTGAGTATGGATCACTTGGCTCATTTAAATCATCATGAACCTGAAAACTTTATGAATGCTAAGTGCTAGAACTAAGTCTAACTTGTTGTGAGATATGATATAGTGAAACAAGAGCTACTATAATAGTGTTCTAAGCATGCATGATTACTGGAGATTTATTTCTTAATCAATCAAAACCTTATTGTTTCTCAATGGTGATAAATTCCTACCACGGCCATATATGTTACACATGTTTAAAACCTTTCACTTAAGCTATTTGCTTTGTATTGAGTGTTGTCAAGTCTTGTTGACCCTTATTGAGAGTCTTATCATGCTCCCAAGATCAAGATCACGTACACACCATATATACATGCTGCTTCTACACTGGAAGTACGCAACCACATGCCTTTCATTTCCACCAAATAAATGCTCCATGTGTTAAAGTCATAGAAAATCTTTCTTTGGTAGTAGAGACAAAAGGGCTATGCAGAATGAAAATAAAAAGAAAGAAAGATGGACACAAGAGGGTCCATAGAAAAGAAAAGAAAAATATTTGAGCAAGTCTAGGCTCATAAATAAAAGAAAAATGATAGCCATGTCTCTAAAATTTATTAGAGAGAGATACAATTCAAATAGAGGAGCATTATATTCCATCATCATCCATACACTTGCACATCTTGATCTAAGGGCATGACACTTCTCTCTTTGGATCCAAGCTTTGACTCTACAACATATGCAAAGTAAGTATGCTATATTCTTTCATTCCTACCTTCAGCTCCACATAAGCCATTTTTAGAAGTAGGATGATAAATAAAAGGCAACATTTACTTTATGCCTTGGTAAGGAATCACACACCATTCGAGCGACATGAGAGAACCATATGAGGAACATTAAGTTTTCTTTTGCAAAACATTGTTAAAACCTCCAGTATAAAACTTACAAAGAATGAGAAAAGTAGTGCTCAAGTTAAACTGTTCTATCTCTCAACCACCTAAGGCAAAAGGGAAAGTCATTAGCCCCATAAAGGACTAAGGTAAAATGAGTGAATTTCTATGGCCAATTTTTCCATTCAAAAGAGAACTATTTAGTTGTACACATGGCATTATTGAAATATGAACATAGTAGCAACTCCTGATCCACCGAGGCTAAGTTTAATTATTTGCTCGGGATGAGCAAAGGTTAAGCTTGGGGGATCTTGTTGACGGTGGAATTACCCTAAATTTCCACAATCAAACACCGTCAACAGGCCTCGGATTCAAGGGAAGATAAACATATCATGAGCATATTTTATCAATAACTAGTTCCACATGTACTCTTAGCTTGTGATTGCAGGGAACACCAAATCATTGCAAAAGTGAGCAGCTAGGGGCTAAATACATGGTTCGGCCGAACCATGATATGTTGCCCCAGGCCACCACCTTTCAACACATTGCATAAAACATCAAATGAAGGAGATGGGAGCTAAGGGTGGGCCCACCCATGGGTCGGCCGAACTATCCATGGGGCCCACCTGGCTCTGGTGACGTGGCAGGATCCGTGTGACACTCCAACCAAGTCAATTCATCCATCGGATCAACTTGTGCTTTCATTCAACGGTGGAGATTAAAGGCACACGGATTGAGGCATGAAACGAAGCAACCAAGACAGGACCAACACATGGAAAGAGTCTATGACAGATGGAGGCCACTATGGTGGGACCCACCCACCAGGGGTGGATCGGCCGAACCACAAGTTGGGGAACCAAGCCACCTACACCATCACTGACTGGTGGGGACTCCTTCTAGAAGCTCCTGGTTGGGCGCACCAGTCAGAGTGGGGTCGGCCGAACCTCCCTGGTGCCCAGCCAGGTCGGTTGGCCTCCACCGACTCCAAACATGCTTCCTATGTGCTCAAATTGCCACAGCCGTCCATCTTGAGGCGGTTACAAGGCGGTGGATCCAAGGGTAGAGAGTTGAGGAGCACACGGATCGCTGACGTGGCATCCCTCCACTCTCCACTATAAATAGAGGCTGCCCACTCCCTTTCAAGAAGACACCATACACCATACAACTCAAGAAGCAAGCTAGAGTTCTACTCTTTAGTAGTAGTATTAGTCTAGTGTGGGAGTTAGAGACAAGTCGAGCTACGCTCGGAGTCTCCGGAGTTGTCTGCTGGAGAGTCTGGTATAGCTCTTGTACCTTTCCTTCTGTAAGACTTTATCCTTTATCAATATATTATCTTTACTTTACTTCACTAAGTTCTTACTTGGTCTTTACTATTCTTTATAGTATTGTTGTGTCTTGTCTTATTTCATAGTTGTCTTATTCTTGATAGTGATCTTGTCCCAACTCAACGTGTGTTAGTTCATCGCCTGTCGTAGGGTGCTCTAATTGTTGGTATGCAACTAGAATAGTGAGACTTAGTGTAAGCATGGTGCTTAGACTAGATCTTGCCTTTGATTACCGCTTGTCACACGGATTGTTTGTGGGTGCTAGTAGGTGGTGACAGCCCTGTCTAGTCTTAGTATCCCTCCACGTGTTTTACGCAAGTTCTTAAAAGGTAGGCTCCCATAAGAGTGTAGGCGCTTCGGGTAGAGGTTTTGTCCTCTATTGTCTCGCACTACCCCCTGCACACCGGTAGTAAGGTACTATCTTAGTATAAGTCATCTATTTGATAGGATAAGTCATAAGAGTAAAGTAAGTGTCATAGGAGTCTTTTACTCACTCGTTGTCCTCCCACCTAGCTATACTCTACTAGTTATCTTTTAGTTATCTTAATACTTGTTGTGTGTTGGTGTCATTACCCTTTCTTCTACCTATCGATTTACCCCCTACCACTAGCTGATACTAAGTTGGTATAGATTTAAGGATCTCTCTTTCTTTTTATTAATTATTCCTAGCAACCGCTTTCCCTTGGGATAAAAATAAATAACGATATCTTGGAATACTCCCGGGTGAAGTGCTACTGCGGTATATTCTGTGCGCTTGCTGGAATTATCCAATAGACATAAGAAATACCCTCAGGGCACTTCTGGCGCCGTTATCAGAGATAGCCTAACACCCTGTCTCTGGTGGTTGCGCTAAGAAGTGTCTACAGTGACAGGCACACCAAAATTCTCAAGAAGTCAATGTAGCCACGTCACCTCTACAGTCACACTCGCCATGGCACGCAACTCAACCTCTATACTCGAGCAGGAAACTGTAGTTTGCTTCTTGGTTTTCCATGCAATAAAGGAGGAGCCAAGGAAAACACAATAAGCGGAGAGAGAGTAGTGACCAGTGGGATCACTCGCTCCGGTCGCATCAGAGTACGCCAAAGTTGGAGAGAACTAGAGTGAAGGAAGAGAAGATGGCAGGAGATGTTGCCAGGAAGGGATCGTAGAACATGAAGTAGGTGAGCATAGTGGAGCTAGGCAGGAGCCAAGACAAACTAACTCAAGATATGGACAGAGTGAGTAATAGCAGGACAGGTGAAAGGTATTAATGACTAGATGGGGGTGAATAGCCTATAAAAGTTTTTACATACAACACTTATGACAAGTGGTTAACAAATTAATAAGCAAAACAAATTGCACTAGCCTACTTAAGTGGTGCAAGACACCTATCCAATTCTACAATATTATCTCTAAAAGCACACCAAGAGGCCTATGTCAATACTTCTACTCTTCTCCTAAAGATCAAGCTAACCAAACTACCTCTACATAAGATATGGTAAGAAGTAAAGTGAGAGGGATAGTGAAATTTATACCGTCGGTGAAGAGTAGATGAACCAATCAATCACAATACAAATAAAATCCTCGACAAGAGATGGCACAATGATTTATACCAAGGTTCACTTATTTGCCGGCAAGCTACTTCTTGTTGTAGCGATTCACCCACTTGGAGGTTCACGAGCTAATTGGCATCACACGCTAAACCCTCTCAAGGATGCCGCACAACCAACATAAGATGGGGATCCACAAGCTACGAGCAATCCACTAGAGTAGTGTCGATGTGGGACCGACCGGGATACCTGCCGGCCCCTTTTCACCAGATTGGATCAGTAAGTACGACTCAGAGTCGAACAACCCTGGTGAACTTGAATAGAAAGTCCTCCTTGTAATATTAGGGTAGGACACGTCTAACCGAGTCCGACCAATGTTAGACAATGCTCTCGGCCCCTTGTAACTATAAAAGCGGGCCGAGAGCACCCGCCAAAGGACAGGTTCAGACAGATTATTCTGTACATCAATCGACCGCATAATACAATCCAACGCAAAGGCTCACGCCAACTGGATGTAAGGCTATTACTTGAATACGAGGGCCTGAACCAGGATAAATCGTTTGTCTTCGCGTTCACCGCCGAGTTCTAGAGTTCACCGAAACCCGAACTAAACTGTCCCGGGTACCCCCATGGCAGGCTATCGGTCGTAAAACACCGACAGATGGCGCGCCAGGTAGGGGCTTTCGGCGAGTTCATCATCGAGAAGTCAGCGAACCTCACCAGTATGGAAGCTACATCCAAAACAACTCTCGTTTTCGGCTCATGGGTATGCGAAATCAACAAAGAAGGCGAGATCCAAGGTCATCTACAAGAGAAAGAAACCGAAAGAAGCATGGACAGCTCGATTGACATAGACGAACCAATTGAGGAAAATCCAGAGATTTTCAATCTAATCGATGACATTGACAATCTAAGCATCCACAACAGAGGAAAGTCTCACTGCAAAAAATCAGCGGGTTCTTTCCCGTTTGGTCTTGACAACTCAGCCAAAACAATCCAGAAGCTTATAGCAGCTCGACAAGATTTCAGTATACCACTGAGAGGGGCACAAGAAGGTCTGATGATGACAGTCACACCTCAAGGTTGTACTATTCGTTGGCCAGAACAAGAATATAACCCCATCATACGGTTACCATAAGAGGGAATAGAACTCAGCGAATCCGATGAATCTAAAGAAGAACACATCCAAGAAGTATTAACAATACGACGACCAAAGTCACCACTTCAACTACCTCAAGCTCTGGATATCAACTCATCCGACGATACTGAGTCTGGAATATCGGCTGACGAGCCAAGCAGGGAAGAAGAAACTGAAGAACAGAGAACAACTCAAGAAAGAAGGAACAAACTGAAGCAAGGAAGGCGGAAAAGGGCAATACAAAGGAAAGAAGCATGGTTAAGGTTCGAGAAAGAACTCGAGGACTACAAGAGAAAGAAAGCAGAAAGGGACATCGAAGAAAGAGCAGAGAAGGAAAATAACCAAGGAACGACAAGTGCCAAAATCCAAGAGCTAATAAAAGTACTAGGAGCAACTCAAGGCCTCGGTGAAGAACACAGAAGACTCAAAGAAGCCCTTCAGACCACTCAAAGATGGAAGAACAAATCAAACAGCCCACCAAAAAACAGAGGACCAAGCACAAAGAAACCAGTAGGGCACACCGAAAGCATCAACCAGACTGAAGAAAGAACTCGGGATAATCGCAAGAAAACTGAAAAAGCAAGGCCGCAAGCTTCAACAACCCGACGCAGTCCATCCCCACAATCAAGATACAGAGAGGGGAAGGGAGAAACAGAAAATCGAACTGTAGGGGATACCAGACAAACAACCCATGAAGACAAAAATTTCGAAGCACCAGACAGATTCCCGTGCTTTGCCAGCAGACTTCTCTCAATCAAGCTACCGCACAAATTCAAACCATCAAACCACTCGAAATATGATGGCAAGACAGAACCAAAGCAATGGTTAAGGATATACTCTCAATCAATAGAACTAGCAGGAGGAGACGATGACATCAAAACCCTCTTCTTCCCATGGCATTAGAGGCTATGCCACTACGATGGTTCGACAAACTCAGGCCAAGATCAATAAGAAATTGGAAAGACCTGCAAAGAGCTTTCTGCGAAAATTTTGCAGGTATCATAACACACCTAGTCACGCAGGCCGAGTTGAAAGGACTCAAGCAAAAACACGGGGAAAGCCTAAGAGAATTCTATAGACGATTTGGGGAATTAAGAGCTCAAGTTCATGACATCACAGAAAGAGAAGTAATAGAAGCCTTCTCATATGAAATTCTAGCAAGATGGCAATTCCATGATTTCTGCAAAGAGAACCCAAGAACGAATGAAGAATTCAAGAACTTGGTCGAAAGGATGATAGCAGCAGAAGAAAAAACAAGAGAAAGATTCCCTGACAGGCGAGACAACCCGGAAAAAAGACATAACAACCTGGATAGAAGGCATAACAACCTGGATATCAGACACCACAACATAGATTACAAATGGCATAACTATGACGACCGATACAACAGAAAACGAGGACCAGGCAACATGATAGCTATGGTAGACAAGAGCAAGAAAGCATATAGACCAAAGAGATACAATGATGCAAAAAGAGCAAAAGATATTGAAACAATGCAGTGCATCTACCATCCAAACTCGAATCATACAATGGGGAATTGCTACACCTTCTAGTATTATACGAAGAGGAATACCAAGAGCATGAAGAAGGAAGACGAAAACAAGAGATGATGGCAAGTCACACGAAGAAGGATTTCAAGAGTCAAAAGGAACAATAGCCGTCATCTTCTCAGGCGTGCCAAGTTCAGAAAGTAAACAACAAAACAAGGTGGCTCTCGGACAAATAATGGCAGCGGAACCCGTAACACCCAGATACCTCAACTGGTCTCAATACCCGATACAATTCACCAGAGAAGACCAGTGGACCAGCGTAGGAAACGCAGGACATTATCCCCTGGTCCTAAATCCAACAATTGCTAGGCTAACAGTAACCAAAGTATTGATAGATGGAGGAGCAGGCCTCAATATAATTTTTTCAGAAACTTTGAAGAAGATGGGTTTAAACCTAACAGGTCTGATAACTCCCACAAGCATACCATTCTATGGCATAGTACTAGGAAAAGCAGTACTACCTTTGGGACAAGTTACTCTACCAGTGACATTTGGCAGCCCAACAAACTACAGAACTGAGCTGATCAAGTTTGAAGTAGCCGACTTTGAATCATCTTATCATGCTATCTTAGGAAGACCAGCAATTGCAAAGTTCATGGCAATTCCACACTACTGATATCTGGTACTCAAGATGCCTGGACCGCATGGAGTCCTAAATTTAAGAGGTGATCTGAAGAAGTCTTTTGACTGCGACGTACAAGCAATTTAAATAGTAGCAAAGGCTCAAGAAACCATGGGAAAGCAAGAGATTTCAAAAGAACTGCAAAGAATCAATCAAGAAGAACTCGAGATGCCAGCAAAGAAACAATCCATATTAACACCACCCAAGGAAACAGACATCAAGTACATCGACCTTGCAACAGGAGATCCTACAAAAACCGCCATCATAAGTGCTCACCTCAGTGAAAAATAGGAACTCGCGCTCACCAACTTTCTCCAAGCAAACAGAGATATATTTGCATGGAAACTGGCAGACATGCCTGGTGTCCCGAGAGAGTTGGCTGAGCACAAAATTGACGTAATCAAAGGCACAAAACCAATGAAACAAAGACTGAGAAGCTTTGCACCAGACAAGAAGGAAGCAATAAAGAAAGAAATCACAAAATTTCTAGCAGCCGGATTCATCAAAGAAATTCTACATCCTGATTGGCTGGCAAACCCAGTCCTTGTGAAGAAAAAAGAGACTGGAGAATGGCGCATGTGCGTCGATTACACAGACTTGAACAAACATTGCCCAAAGGACCCTTTTGGACTCCCACGGATTGACTAGATAGTGGATTCAACATCAGGGTCATCACTATTATCCTTCCTGGATTGCTACTCTGCATATCACCAAATATCTTTAAGAAAAGAATACCAAAGCAAAACTCCTTTATCACACCATTCGGAGCTTACTATTACAAAACTATGCCATTCGGACTAAAGAACGCAGGAGCAACCTACTAGAGGGCAATCCAAACATGCTTGGACAAACAGATAGGAGATAATGCAGAAGCTTACGTCGACGATGTGGTGGTCAAAGCAAAGAACCCAAATACACTAATTGAAGACTTAGAGCAAACCTTAAAAAAATCTGAAAAAGTAGAATTGGAAGCTGAACCCGATGAAATGTGTGTTCGGGGTACCTTCGGGGCAATTACTAGGTTTTCTGGTAAGCAACTGAGGGATTGAAGCCTAGCATAAAGCAAATAAGAGCAATAACGGAGATGAAGCCACCCAACAATATCAAAGGTGTCCAAAAGCTAACCGGGTGTATGGCAGCACTAAACAGATTTATATCAAGACTAGGAGAGAGAGGACTGTCGTTCTTCAAACTTCTAAAGAAGACAGGAAATTTCAAGTGGACAGAAGAAGCCGACAAAGCATTTGAAGAACTCAAAAACTACCTCATGTCGTCCCCAATACTTACACCTCCAAAGAAACATGAAAACCTGATGCTATATATAACGACGACTAATCAAGTAGGCAGTTCAGCCATTATAGTGGAAAGAGAAGAAGAAGAAAAAATCTAAAAAGTCCAGTGGCCTGTCAACTACATCAGTGAAGTTCTGTCAGAATCAAAAGCAAGGTACCCACACATACAAAAGGTACTCTACGCACTCTTAATTAGATCAAAAAAGCTCAGACATTACTTTGAAGAACACAAAGTCACGATAGTGACCGACCTACCACTAGGAGATATACTGCAAAACAAGGACGCCACAGGCAGAATATCAAAATGGGCAGTAGAGCTCGGAGCTTTGAACATAGAGTTCACCCGTAGGAAAGCCATCAAATCACAAGCCTTAACAGACTTATTAGCAGAATGGAGAGATACAATTGTAACCAAGCGACATCATAATTGATCATTGGAAAATGTACTTCGACGGATCCCTAAAGCTTGGAGGAGCCGGAGCAGGAATACTACTGATATCGCCTGAGGGAAAACAACTCAAATACGTCCTTCAGATACTATGACAAGCAACAAACAATGAAGCAGAATATGAGGCACTCATCCGTGGTCTAAAGATAGCTACATCATTGGGAATTAAAAGGTTACTGGTCTACGGGGATTCAGTAGTGGTAATCAACCAAGTAAATAAAGACTGGGACTGCACAAAGGAAAACATGGACTCCTACTGCATGGAAGTACGCAAATTAGAGAAAAACTTTCAGGGGTTAGAAATCCATCATGTGTTGAGAGACTTAAACGCCGTGGCTGATATACTTGCGACAATGGGATGAGACAGAGCAAAAGTACCCTCAGGAGTATTTGTACAAGAACTCTCTACTCCATCGATAAAACAACTTGAACACCCACAAGAAGAAAAATAAGAGCTTAGAAAATATTCAGAAGAAACTCCAGAAAGCGTGGAAATCATGACAATACAGCAAGAAACCTTAGGGTCCCAAGATTGGAGACAAGTTTTCATCGATTGCTTAAAAGAGCACAAACACCCAGAAGAGAAAGACAGAGCAACTCAAATCACGAGAAGAAGTTGAAACTATGTACTAGTAGGTGACAAGCTCTACAAGAGAGCAGCATCGTCAGGGGTGCTACTGAAATGTGTCACCACCACAGAAGGGAAAGAAATCTTAGAAGAAATACACGCAGGTTGTTGTGGAAATCACGCAGCTTCAAGAACGCTAGTTGGAAAAGCTTTCCGAACAGGATACTATTGGCCAACAGCACTAAAGGACACAGAAGAACTTGTCAGAAAATGCAAAGGATGTCAAATGTTCGCAAGACAGGCACACGTACCAGCCCACAATCTGATATGCATACCTCCAGCCTGGCCCTTTTCATGCTGGGGACTGGATCAAGTAGGGCCATTAAAGAAGGCAAAAGGAGGATTCGAGTATATCTATGTGGCTATTGATAAGTTTACAAAATGGATAGAATACAATTCATTGGTCAAATACAGGGCAACCAAAGCAGTAGAATTCATACAGGAAATAATGCACAGATTCGGCATGCCAAATAGACTAATCACAGACCTTGGATCACCCTTTACAATAGTCGAGTTTAATAGCTGGGCTCAAGATTGTGGAATAAATATTGTCTATGCATCAGTCGCTCATCCTCAAGCAAACGGACAAGTTGAAAGAGCAAACGGACTCATATTAGCAGGATTCAAACCAAGGCTATATGAAGAACTCAAAGATTATAGAGCTAAATGGATAGAAGAACTACCGAAGGTGGTCTGGGGGCTGAGAATCCAAATCAGCAGGGCCACCGGGTACTCTCCTTTCTTCTTGGTCTACGGATCTGAAGCAGTCATACCAGCAGATTTAATTTAGACATCACCAAAAATAGAACACCGAAGAAACAAGGAGACTAGAAATTGACAGCAGCGAAGAAGTCAGAATAAATGCAACAGTACAGAATGCAAGATACTTACAAGGACTAAGAAGATACTATGACAAAGGCACACACCCGAGGAAATTCCAACAAGGAGATCTAATTCTACGAAGAATACAAAAAGCAGATGGAAGACATAAACTACTCAGTCCTTGGGAAGGACCATACATAATATCAAAAGTACTCGGACCTGGAACCTACGAGCTCATGGATGAAGACGGCAGCATAATCAAGAATACTTGGCATATCAGCCAACTCAAGAGATTCTATTCCTAGAAAAATCCTCAATCAGGAACAAAGATGTAGAAGCTACTTTTACCGGGTGATAACCCAAGAATCAATAAACTATTTATTTCCTCATCAGAAAATAGCCACAATGAATATTTCCTAGTTGCTAAAGCAACACCAACGAGAGCAAAGGTAATGCAGACCGATTACTCGCCACGAGCTCATTCCGGATCAGGGATCCAATGAGAGTAATAGACTACTCGACTTCTCTAAGAGCTGTGTCCAGGCTGCAACGCAGTCTCGATGAGAGTACATAGTACTTGCCCCAGTTACGAGCTTATTCCGGGTCGGGACCCGATGAGAGTAATAGACTAATCGCCTTCTTCAAGGGCCGTAACTGGGTTTTAACCAAAGAAGACTATCTGAAGAACGAGCTCATTCCGGATCAGGGATCTGATGAGAGTAATAGACTACTCGACTTCTCCAAGAGCTGTATCCGGGCTGCAAGGCAGTCTCGATGAGAGTACGGAGTACTCGCCCCAGCTACGAGTTCATTCTGGGCCGGGACCTGATGAGAGTAATAGACTACTCGCCTTCTTCAAGGGCTGTAGCTGGGTTACTTCTGGGTTACTAAAGCAATACCGATTAGAGTAAAGGTAATGGAGACCAACTACTCGCCACGAGCTCATTCTGGATCAAAAGAATCCGATGAGAGTAATAGACTACTCACCTATAAAGAGCCGTGTCCGGGCTGCAAGGCAGTCTCGACGAGAGTACGTAGTACTCGCCCCAGTTGCGAGCTCATTCCGGGCTGGGACCCTGATGAGAGTAGTAGACTACTCGCAGGCTTCAAGGGCCGCAATTGGGTACCTGCTAAAGAAAACAACCTGAAGAGCGAGCTCATTTCGGATCAGGGATCCGATGAGAGTAATAGACTACTCGACTTCTTTAAGAGCTGTGTCCGGGCTGCAAGGCAGTCTCGATGAGAGTACGTAGTACTCGCCCTAGTTACGAGCTCATTCTGGGCCGAGACCCGATGAGAGTAATAGACAACTCGCCTTCTTCAAGAGTCATAACTGGGTTTCTACTAAAGAAGAGATCTCAAGAACGAGCTCATTCCGGATCAGGGATACGATGAGAGTAATAGACTACTCGACTTCTTCAAGAGCCGTGTCCGGGTTGCAAGGCAATCTCGATGAGAGTACGTAGTACTCGCCCTAGTTACGAGCTCATTCTGGGCTGGGACCCGATGAGAGTAATAGACTACTCGCCTTCTTCAAGGGCTGTAACTGGGACGAGCTCATTCCGGATCAGGGATCTGATGAGAGTAATAGACTACTCGACTTCTTCAAGAGCCGTGTCCGGGTTGCAAGGCAGTCTCGATGAGAGCACATAGTAGTCGCCCTAGTTGCGAGCTCATTCCGGGTTAGGACCCGATGAGAGTAATAGACTACTCGCAGAATTCAAGGGCCGCAACTGGGTATCAATTAAAGAAGATGACCTGAGGAACGAACACATGTTAGGCTGGGACCTGATAAGTGCAATAGACTACCCGTCTTCTACAAGAGCCGTAATTGGGTCACAACTGATGAGCAACAACAACAAAACAAACTCAAAGCACTTCAACCAGGAATCAAAAGCAGAATTCAAAAATATAAGAACAACAAAAACAAAGTTGGCTTTCACAAAAAGGCGATGTTTCTTACAACCCACTAAGGGGCATGAGAAGGGCTAGTCACCTCGTCATCAATAGGGGGCAAAGGTAATGCAAGCTGATCAGTTAAGCGACCTGCAACATGCTCCAAAGCATCTCCAGCACTCTCGGCAGCCCTTCTCTGGTCCTCATTAAGCACAGTATCGAGGTCGTCGAGATGCACAGACGGTAAAAGAACCTGAATCCTACCAAGAGTACTACTAATACCACCACGAACAACATTGATTATAAAGTTTCGGGTGACTGAGGGAAAAGCTAAAATAAGATCAGCCCAAGTCAATGTCTGATCGTCAGTAGCAATACGAACAACATTGGCAACCTTCTCAAAGGATTTCTAGAGGAGGTCGAGCTTATTATTTGCAGTCGTCAATTCGCCTTTAAGATCAGTAATAGTCTTCGAAAGCCTGCACAAGATCATGATCAGCTCTTCGCCGAATCAAGCGAGCATGAGCAAGCTCTTCTTCAGCTTAAAATTTTACATCTTCAGAATGGCTACGCTCAATACGAAACAAAGCTTTCAAAGACTCAACTTTAGTTACCAGCTTATCCCTCAGCTGTGTGAGTTCTGAAGAAAAAATAACAGACAGTTAAAACATGCAAACCATCAAAAAGAAAAAGAACAAGATGGATTCAGAAAACTACCTTCACGGTTTTTTCGCATCTCATCAAAACTAACAGCAGCTTTTTGGAGACGCGTACTCAGGTCAGCTTGTTCAGCCTCAGCTCTCTCTCGAGCAAAAGTCTCAGCAGCAAGGGAGTCCTTCAAACTTTGAATCTCCAAAGATAATTCCCCCCAATCTTAGCAAAACGAACAAACTGTCTTGATCTCGAGAAAAACTCTGCAAGAGAAGAGGAAAGCATTAAGGAAAAAAATCAAGGGCAGCAAAGAAAGAGCAAGAGAAGAACTCACCTTCAGCTTCTCACCAAAATCCTCCCTACTAGCCATCAACTCAAAAATTCGGTGATGAGGGTCAAACTCCAACAAAGCATCGCCTTCAAATTGTCGTCCATGTAAAGAAGTAGAATCAAAACATGAAGACCTCTGAAGAGGGATAGGAACGGGGATAATAGACTCCTGCTCAATACCATAATCCCTAGTAGCATCAGCGCTGACAGTCTTCTCAGAGTCCACGGGTTAGAAGAACTCGCCCTAACAGGGGGATCTCCCTTAGCAGAAGGAGAGCCCGGCAAAGGACCCGAAGAGGAAAGCGGAGAGGATTTGCAAAGAAGAATTAGCAGAGAAACCCAAAACAAAGAAGCCTAAAAACAAAACAACCTTACCCGATCATTTTTTTCCCAAATTTCCCAGAAAAGGAAGCAACGGGAGGTGGCCGAGCAGAAAATAGGTCGGGCACTCTCGACACAGCAGGTCGAGGTGTAACCACAGAATCTTGAATAGCCAAAATCTTCTTACTGAATAAAAAAGAAGCATATGAGCAAGAAGAACAATAGAACAAAGGAATAAAGGAATGAGCAAAGGAAAAGAACTCACATTCGGTGTATGAGAGGAGTAGTATTTTCCTCATCCACAGGCTCCTCAAGTACATGAACCACAGAGTCTAAATATCGACAAAACAGAAAGTCAAGAACAACAACCCAGAAGCAAAGAAAAGCGAAAAAGGTTCACCTATAAGTATGATACCTGTGGCAACAGAACTAGTAATCCGAGGCTTCTTAGCAGCTGAAGCAGATGCAGAACCAGTGGCCGAAGCAGATGGCTCAGAAGTACTCGACCGCCTCCTACGACTAGACAAAGATCCTATGCGGGGTGTATACTCCACATATTCAGCTTTAGAACTCGCAGAGAACCCAGGAATGAAAATTGGACTCGAAGCAGTACGAGGATGTGATAGAACCGCCTTAATCATAGGGCCCACGTGCACCATCATCGTCCCTAAGGACCCACGATCAGTCTGCACGAGTTCCCCTTGACCTAGGTGGCTTGC
Organism: Eremochloa ophiuroides; assembly: GCA_038502445.1. Classification (NCBI taxonomy): domain Eukaryota; kingdom Viridiplantae; phylum Streptophyta; class Magnoliopsida; order Poales; family Poaceae; genus Eremochloa; species Eremochloa ophiuroides. The sequence goes on along the minus strand of JAHLJS010000006.1, from coordinate 31,231,075 downwards.
CGGGTTTCCTAGGAAACCCTAACTCACCCGAGGATCTGATTGTAAAGACCTTGCAAGTATTACAACAGTTTACACAAATAATATAAATCAGAGTGAAGAGTGCATAAGTATTACATAAACGTAAGTTTACAAATATAAATGACATTATCCCAAACCAGAGTGTCGTAGTGGAGTAGCTGTATACGACTAGACACCCTGCCCCAGGGTCATATCATCTACCTTTTTATGCATGCACGATCCGCTGACTGGCACGGTCCCACGCAGAACTGTACACTTAGTTTACTTGCAATAGGGGTTAGCAAACCCTGAGTACTGGGGTACTCTGCAAGACTTACCCGACTAAAGAAAAATGAATGAGACTCAGGAATGCAGGCTGAGAGGAGTCAAGGAAAGGCTTGAGCAAGAGTCAAAGAGTTTTGCAGAAAAGCATTACTATCCTATTTCAATATTTTACTCAATCTTATTTTAATCATAATCCATAATTCTAAATTCATTCTCATGTATCATCATACTTTCAAATTCTTAATTATTCTTAAAAACACCTAGTTCCGAACCACTTTTCAATTGTAGGTCAAAGGATCAAGTCTCCATATCCGAGGAGCAACGACGATTCGAATCGATTAGTACCCAGCTGGGGATCCCTATCCACACTGCACATGTAGCACCTAAGCTTGCATATGCCAATACCATGGCTTTTCCAAAACATGAAGCGGTCCTACGCCACCCGAGAACACAGTACTCCCCTCCTCTCCAGGCACGCCGGCCACAAGGGTACACGCTGCTCTCGCCATCTCTCCACTCCCAGTGCGTGGTTGTCGATTCAAGTAGTAGAGCCACTGGAGTCAGAGCTTCCCGTAGTATGTGGCTAGTTGCAAAGTCTCGATCACAGCAGGCCTACAACGAACAGTCCCTAATTCTTTTCCGCCGGCGACATTGCATTGGGACTCTAACCCAAATACAAATATCCCAACGGTTTTCAAATCCTATTTCCGCCGATGGTCAAGCATTGGGACTCTAACCCAAATTCACAACCAATGAACGGAAAATCCCTTTCCGTCGGTGAACGATGCATTGGGGCTGCTACCAAGTGCACAATCCCCGAACGGACTCATAACCCTTCCCTTTCTCATGATTCATTAATATAATATCCCCATAGGTCAAAAACAGTATTTTATGCAAATCTAAATTAATTAAGCAGGGCTAAGCATTTTTTGAACATTTTCATTTTTAAACAGGCTTCAAGGGTAATATATCAAGGCAGATAATGCAACAAGATAGGTGGCAATCAACTCCTAGCAACCTAATGCAATAATTAACTCAAGTTATAAATATCTTATAAAACACAAGGCGGGGCTGAATGCACCGGGGCTTGCCTGTGTTGCAGGTCTGTCATGCCAGAAAACCAGAGAAACCCACTTGACTTTTCCTAACGAATAATCCTTCCGTCGGGGAGCAATCAAGAAATTCTTTCGAGAACCCGATCACTACACGTAAAATAATGATGCATGCTTACATGGTGCGGAATGACATGAATGAAAAATGTAGAACAAATATTTAATTAACAACCTTGAGTACAACTTTCCATCACGGTAAAGTTGCAAAACATCTCTCATAAAGTAAAATGGTGTTTTCGCATTTCATTTTTATTGACCATTTTAACAGTCATAGAAAGCCACTGCACAGCTTTAATATCACTACCTAGTGACTATAGGGATTAATGTTCCTATCCATTTTATTATCCAATTAATTAAATATTTAATTAATAGATCATCAAACTGCTTCTCTTTGAGCCCAAACTTAACCAACAGATAGGCCTTACCCTAAAACAGTGCCTCAGCAAATTTTATGATTTTTGGATTAACCTAGAATTTATTAAAATTCATCAAAGTTGCATTTATTGATTAAAAGACAGAGTTTTAGTTCGTACAGAATCTGTTCAAATTCATTATTTAGTATTTTTCATGCATTTTGCACATCACAGAGGTCTCACACAAATTTTTTTATGATTTTTAGAGCAATACATTTATTCCTAAAAAATAACAATATTCATTACTATTCTCAATAATTCAATTTAGAAAATCTAGTTTATCCCGAGGAAAAATGGAAAAACGATTTCAGCCCTAAGTCGGCCCACGATGGAACGGACCGGCCCAAACTGGCCTGCCCGCACGCACGCTAGCGCTTTTGCAAAAGAGACCTCGGAAGATCCGGCTCTCACTCTACGGTCCCGACCTTACTATTCACATGAGTCTTTCGCTATTCGCTTAACCCCTTGCCTCTTGTCAAATTTATGCGCTCAGGCCCTCGACTCGCCTCACCTTGCGCTGACCGACGACCCGCCGGTGTTTGACCGGCTCGAGCTCGACGCCGGCGAGCCTGTAGGCCAAACTAAGGGCACCTTTGTGACCTACCCATCGGAGCGCACCTACTAGCCTAGATAGGCGGGCAACTAGGAGACAAGTTCGTGCACAGCAGTGGCTAGGGCGGCTCGGCCACAAACGGTGACCGGCGGTTAGCCGTGCGCTAGCACGACCGGCACGGTACCGTTAAGTACAAGACCCTAGGGGCGACTAGGAGCTCACCATGGTACTAGACCGGTAGCTGGGCGGAGCAGAGGCGGTGCGGGGTGACGGCTTGACGTTGAGCAGTCCCGCGGCGGCGTTCCCTGATGATACCCTCCCTGTTCCGGCGAGCCTAGGGCACCAAACGAAAACCCGTCGCAAGCATGAGTAACCATGAAGTATACCGGAGCTGGAACATGCAAACTCAAGGTCCAGAGCTGACCCGGGGATCCTGGATATGACGACGAAGCTCGCGGCGGCGCTCTGCGCACCCGCGAGGATGACGACGAGTGTTCCGGCCCGAATAGGGCTCTACGGCTCGCCCAAATGGACTCAACCGAGGCGCAAGAGAGTGGAGGGACAGTCTATAAGAGGAATTTGGTGGTGGCGATTTGGTGGCGGTGAATTTGGTCAGAGACCGAGAGGGGTCACCGGCGGCCAAGAGGGAGATGGGAGAGGGAAAAACGGACGACCGTCGGCTTAATACTGCGGGAGAAGAGGGGAACAAGGGGAAGACAGGTACCCAGGACCCCCACGACTCCGACAGTGCCGGCGACAAGCCCCGGCCGTCCCGGGCGGCAGCGCTGCGCGGCGGCACGGGCACGCCTATGCACGAACAGGGGCAGGGGCGTTGCGCTGTGCCGAGCATGTCTTTCTATTATTTTTAGGCAATTACTCCCCAATCTGTGTAAGCATTAAAATTTCTGCCAATATAAAAGTTGTAGTACATTTTATTCTGTACAACTTTGGTTTTTGAAACAAATTCAAATTCTGAATAGTTTTGGAGTTATGTGAAAAGGGGTAAATTTGAAATTAAAATCCCATTTGCATATCAATCAAATTCTCCAAAGTTCTCTCAACAACCTGAAAATCTGTAAAAATAAAAGTTGTTCCACTTATTGAGCTCGACCACTTTCATTAAGGATGTTTGCTCGGATTCTTGATAATTTTTGAAATAGGGTTTCAAATTTGAATTCCAAAACACTGGTTAGGGTTTGATTTGAAATCTCAATGCATAAGTTCAAAATCCCCAAATATAAAAGTTGTTCAACTTGAAAAGCCTTAGAATTTTCATTAAAGTAGTTTGCCCAAATTCTTGATAGTTTTTGAAAGGACATTCTAAATTTGAATAAACAAACACTAATTGGGGTTTAATTTAAATTTCCACTGGTAAACTTCAAAACCTCTGAAAATGAAAGTTGTCCCATTCTAAAAGATCTATAATTTTTATTAAATCACTTTCATCAGATTTCTTTAGTTTTTGAACTTGAGTTTCAACTCTAAACTTTAAAGCATGAGTTGAGGTTTTATTTGAAATTATTTTTAATAACTTCAAAATTGCCCAAAATAGAAGTTGCTCAACTTTTAAACATTTACAACTTTTGTTTAAGACCCAACACCTAGTTCCTTTAAGTTTTTAAATTAGGGTTTCGGGTCCGACGTAGGGTTTATAAAGTATTTTCTTTTTATTTTCTAATTGGATTAGGTAATTCTACACCACTACCAATATTTATAATAAAAACACTTCTAAATCACCTATGCACAACCACATGAGGAAATAAAAATTATTTTAATGATGCACAGTGAAAATGAGTTTATGCGGGATGATTTGTATGCAATTATGATGACATGGCCGGTTTTAGTTATAGTAACGCCAGGGGTGTTACATCCTTCCCCCCTTAAAACAAATCTCGTCTCAAGATTTAAGATGCGGCTAAAGCCTCAATTTTAGTAATGGAAAAGAAAATGTGTCAAGTAAATATTTTTCAAACTTGACTTTAGGGCAAGTAGGGGTTTTATATTTTGTAAGACTTGAAAGGGATAAATTATTTTTTTTAAATGGTAGCAAGGAACTTGGGAAAGTTTTTAGATGAGAAATTTTCTGATTTCTCTGGTAGCTTCTTCTCCTGAAGACTGATTCCAAAGTACTTGTGCATCATCCTGTTGAAGTCCTTGGAGTAACACGATCTCTTTTTGGTTTATGACTCACACTGGATATTTGGAGTGTGTCAGATCTAGTTCAATTCAACTCCTACCAAGCCAATAACTCGATCTGGTATTTGAAGACTTCTCAAGTGGTGACACATGAACTACGTCCTATGCAGATGACAAGTGTTCAGACGCTTTAGTAGATAAGTTACTAGCCCACACTTCTCTTCCTATCTGCTATAATAAAGATTCTTATTTGACCTAATCAGTTGTCTCTTAACACTAAAAGCTTTAACCTTTTCTCTTCAAATAAACCCCTTTCGAGAAATATCTTTTAAGGGTGGGTGTCAATGAGAGTGAGGGCACATTAATTGCGAGCTATAATAGTTCAAGAGCACCAACTACGATACCAATTCGTACCCTGGTGAGATTTTATGTGGCTGCAGTCCACAGAAGATTCCCATGTTTTGACACAGCACCATAGTCACGGGTCGGGATACCATCATAGAACACAATTAAAATAACCTTAGTAAAAGAGAAAGTGTATCCATTGTGGTTGTGAAGTAAAGTGACCAAGGACCTTGATACAAGCATATACCCCTTTTAAAACCTCATGCAGTCGCGAGTTACATGAGATTCCGGGTTGCCATTATTGTATCGCAGCCGTAGATCATGTTACGCCACAGCAAACGGAATAACGCTTATTAGTTGTAAGGCTATAGTAGATCATAACCTTAAACCTCAATACCTGCACGTGCCTAGTAGAATCTCGTGTGGCCATGGCATGCAAGAGACCCTAGGTTTCGACGCGGCATCGTGGTCACAGGTCATGGCACTACTATAGGGCACAACCATAATGACTCGAATAACACGTGGAATTTAAGGAAATGGTACATGTAGGATCAAGGCATGACATGTACACAGATAAAAGTCATGATTTAGTGCTAGGTTTTTGTACCAGGCCTGTGAGAAAGCTTCAAGTGCAGCCTAAAGTTTTCAAAGAAGTGAATTTTCAAATAGATCTCAAGGCATTTATAATAACTAGAAATCCATAAAACAATAGGAAATTCCTTAGCGGATCGCAGATACCATTTCCAAGTGATTGGATCTTAGGTACCATTTCCAAATCGGTTCCCGTTATTTTATCAGATAAGATTAAGATGATTGCAAGGACAAAGAACTTCGGAACTTCAGAGAGATCAGATGTGAATTCTCAAAGTAGATTTAATATAGTTATACATAGCAAAAGAATTTTAAAATTCATGAAGAAATATGGATATGAATTTTGTGAAAGGTATTTGAAAGAGAGTGAAAGCACATTAATTGCAGGCTAGGATCATGACCATCAACCCTGATAACAGCGAGCGTCCGGCAGTAATTTCCCATGGTTGCGATCCGTAAGAGACCCCAGATTTCGACGCTGTGTCATGGTATTGGAGCATGATATTCCATAGACTACAATTACAATAGCTTTCAACCAATACATGTTGATTGGCGGTTTCAAGGAAATAGCATGTGTCGTGGAAGGAGAGAATCAAGGCTGACACATACATAGATTTAGATGGTCAAAGATTTATCTAGTTTTTGTGTTGAGTTGGGTGTATCCGGAAGTTTTTCCCAAGGATTGTGAAACTTTTGGAGCGAAGTTTAACGAGGATTGGTAAAAACTTTGTCTATGGAAAAAATTTATCACCTTTTGAACATACCCACTACTCATAAACTTAAGTAGAAAACCTTCTTGCAAACGATAAAGGATTGTACACGGTTCTCATACTAGTTAACACTGACTATGAGCTTAGGTCAACTTACTCCAACTTATTGAACTACCATTACACCAGTTTCCTACCGACACAGGGTTTCGGATTACAAAAGACACTCAACCTCAGATTTGACCTGATCTGACACCGGGTCTAGGAAACTATCTATCTTCATAAGCTAATCGACCTGACCACTCATTAGTTCGGATTCTGAGTCATTCGCTGCTTCCTCTAATTCTTCACCTACATTCTCTACTGAACCAGACACTTCTTGATTGTCAGCTTCTGCAAACCCCATTTCCGGCATGGGACTATTCATGGCGTGGAGCATTTGCACTTCTCGTTGCAGATCGGCGATATCCTGATGGGCTGCCTGAAGTTGTTGCTGATAGGTGTTATGCAGGCCCCAAAACATCACATCCTGATGCCGCAAATATCCAACGGTCTCTCTGAGACCCTCCCTTGCCATTACGGCATAAGAATGAGCTTCTTCACGCTGCTGGATGAGAAGTCCTGTCTGAAGATGAAGACTATCCACCAGACTCTCCAACTCTTCTATGCAGTGCTGGTCTTCTTGTCGCTGTGCTTCGAGTGCTTCTATCTGGACATCCAGACCGATCCTTTCTACGTTACTGCTCTGAGCAGCCTCCTGCCACTTTAGGGCTTTCTTATTGGCCTTTTTCTTCTTTAATTCTGTACTCTTGAGTGCTTCATAATATTCCGAGTAAAGTTCCTGCCACTCCTCGCGTCCTCGCTCACGGGTCAAATGCAAGTTAAGGACGGCTAGCATAGCTCGAGTAGTGGCTACCAATATGGGATCCTGTTGCTCAGAACCTTCTTCCAGTTGCTTGGCTTGTTGTTGAAGACTGTCCCAAATTCCTGGTGCCTCTGACGGAAACATTCTCAGAGAAGATACTCTGACCTCTTTCTGACACCTAAAGCAGATCTTTCTCAGAACTTCCAATGCTGTTGCCTAAACTCCTTCCCAAAGACTCATTCCTTCAGCCCTTGCTTCCCATGCTGGCCAAAATGGAGCAGTGGTACAAGTTGAGATCCGAAGAGACACTTCGTACCATGGTCGACCAAGGAGAACAATACGGGACCAACGATACTTGGGTGGTTCTAAGTAGCCTACTTCCTGCAATACCTACCACAACACTGTAGGGGTTCCAAACATGGCCAGGCTGTTATCAATTCCAATAGCAGGGTCTTACAGATCCATCTGTTTAGAAGGAGGTGAGATTTTATATTTTTACCAAAATATATTTTGAAATAAGTTTCACTTGGGAAAGTAGAGATATACTCCATAATGGGGGATTATGAATAGTTGTAATGTCATGATGCATGAGCGTTACAACGCGAATCAGAATACTCTGATATATACATATTATACTAATTAAATTAATTACTTCAGTGACATGCACTTAATGTTTTTAAACATAGGGCATACTTAAGGTGCTAATCCACTACTAAGATCAAAGCCTGACTAGAGATCGATAGAAATACTCAAGGAAAGATTGCATAGAATGAATGAGGACAGTTTAGAAACAAATCAGACCAAACTACCCCATTAATTTTATTCATTTGAAATCATTTTGAAGTTTTTGTAAAGTAATACTGCAAGTACTTTACAAAGAAATGCTCTGATATCACTTGTGACAGAACTGTCTTAATCATAGGGCCCACGTGCATAGTCATCGTCCGTAAGGACCCACGATCAGTCTGCACGAGTTCCCCTTGACCTAGGTGGCTTCCCGGGTTTCCTCGGAAACCCTAACTCACCCGTGAATCTCATTGTAAAGACCTTGCAAGTATTACAACAGTTTACACAAATAATATAAATCAGAGTGAAGAGTGCGGAAGTTTTACATAAACGTAGGTTTACAAATATAAATGACATTATCCCAAACCAGAGTTTCATAGTGGAGTAGCTGTATATGACTAGACACCCTGCCCCAGGGTTATATCATCTACCTTTTTATTCATGCACGATCCGCTGACCGGCACGGTCCCACGCAGAACTGCACACTTAGTTTACCTGCACCTGGGGTTAACAAACCCTGAGTACTGGGGTACTCCGCAAGACTTACCCGACTAAAAAAAAGGAATGAGACACAGGAATGCAGGCTGAGGGGAGTCAAGGTATGGCTTGAGCAAGAGTCAAAGAGTTTTGCAGAAAAGCATTACTATCCTATTTCAATATTTTACTCAATCTTATTTTAATCATAATCCATATTTCTAAATTCATTCTCATGTATCATCATAGTTTCAAATTCTTAATTATTCTTAAAAACACCTAGTTCCGAACCACTTTTCAATTGTAGGTCAAAGGATCAAGTCTCCATATCCGAGGAGCAACGACGATTCGAATCGATAAGTACCCAGCTGGGGATCCCTATCCACACTAGATATGTAGCACATAAGCTTGCATATGCCAACCCCGTCTACCACGGCTTCTCCAAAACCTGAACCAGTCCTGCGCCACGCGAGAACACAGTACTCCTCTCCTCTCCAGGCATGCCAGCCACAAGGGTACACGCTGCTCTCGCCATCTCTCCACTCACAGTGCGTGGTTGTCAGTTCAAGTAGTAGAGCCACCGAAGTCAGGGCTTCCCGTAGTATGTGGCTAGTTGCAAAGTCTCGATCACAGCAGGCCTACAACGAACGGTCCCTAATTCTTTTCCGCCGGCGACATTGCATTGGGACTCTAACCCAAATACAAGTATCCCAATGGTTTTCAAATCCCTTTCCCGCCGATGGTCAAGCATTGGGACTCTAACCCAAATTCACAACCAATGAACGGAAAATCTCTTTCCATCAGTGATGATGCATTGGGGCTGCTACCCAAGTGCTGTCGATGGAATACCGGCGATAGTCTATCAAGGGGTATGCCCGCGGTAGTAGATGAGACGGTGAGGGTGCGCCTGAGACGAACGAGGGAGCACAATTCGTGCGGAACAGAGATTTAGACTGGTTCAGACCGCCACGAGGCGTAATACCCTACGTCCTGTGTGTTGCTGTGTTGTATTGCTAGTAGATTAGATGAATCAAGTAGACCCCCCTGCCCGCCTTATATAGTCCGGGGGGCAGGGTTACAAGTTGATATTGCCATACATAACAGATTACAATCCTAGCCGATCTAGGAAACCAATCGGTTAGATCTTAGGAAAGCTATTTTCTTGCCCGCCAAGGACTCGGCGGATATACGCGATCTCCTGGAGATCGTATGGGCGACGCGTCCTTGGTAGTTCAGGCCTGTTTGATAGACTTGGGCCAAGCATGACTATGCGGGTATACGGGCTTATACCCCCACAGCTAGTCCCCGAGCACCTTGCATTCGTCGAGAGGTGCAGACCTTCAGCGTTGCTTGATCAGATGAATGTAAGGGGCTCAGAAAAAATTGAATAAAAGTTTTCCTTTAGCGAAGTGTATCCACTTTTACCAAGACAGAGCCAATACCTTCACCGGCAGGTGAAGTGTATCCACTTAGTCCCCGAGCCTGATAGTAGGTGACGCAGTCACGTGTGTCAGGGTCAAAATCTTTATCCTTGTTGATCTTGTGAAGTGTCAACGAAGTCCCCGAGCAGCTTTAGTGCTCGAAAACACTTGTTGAAGATGATGAAGTCCCTGAGCAACTTTACTGCTCGGAAATGCTTGACAAGGCGGCGAAATTCCCGAGCAACCTTGCTGCTCGGAAACACTTGACGAAGGCGATGAAATCCCTGAGCAGCCTTGCTGCTCGAAAACACTTGACGAAGGCGACGAAGTCCCCGAGCAGCTTTGCTGCTCGAAAACACTTGACGAAAGCGACGGAGTCCCCGAGCAACCTTGCTGCTCGGAAACACTTGACGAAGATGACGAAGTCCCCGAGCAGCTTTGCTGCTTGGAAACACTTGATGAAAACGACGGAGTCCCCGAGCAGTGCTTATTGCTCGGAGACGCTTGACGAAGACGACGGAGTCCCCGAGCAGTGCTTATTGTTCGGAGACGCTTGAAGAAGACGACGGAGTCCCCGAGCAGTGCTTATTGCTCGGAAATGCTTGAAGAAGACGACGGAGTCCTCGAGTAGCTTTGCTGCTCGGAGACGCTTGAAGAAGACGATGGAGTCCCCGAGCAACTTTGCTGTTCGGAAACACTTGATGAAAGCGACGAAGTATCCGAGCGGTGCTTTTCTCTGCAACAAACGATTTGTAAACCGAAAATACCCCTGTGCTGTTTGACAGAGGAGTAAATAGAAAAAGCGAACAGTTGGTTTATCTTCTTGTGCATTCAAATCCCAAAACACACATCCGTCTCCGCCTATTCCTCCACCGCCGTCTAGGGTTCCATTTTTTTCCGCCGCCGCCACAGAAAAACCATCGAATCCACCTCTCCCCCGCCCAGATCTGCCATGGCAGGCACCAGGAAGAGCACCCGCGAATAAAAAAGTCGAAAGAGGCACAACCGGGGGAATTCCGCATGTCGAACGAATGGCAGCCGTCAGTATTGGGAAGATCGCAGCTCGATGTGCTCGTGGCCTGGGGATTCCTTCCTGACCAGGCGACCGGAGGCTGGAGAATATCACAAGGTGAACCATATCCAATGCCTGATTTTGGAGAAATAGTAGTCTTTTCTGATTATTTTACCTGCGGATTTGGTTTGCCATGCCATCCGTTTCTTCGCAAGTTACTGGATTATTACCAAATTTCCCTGTGCCACTTGAATCCCAATTCTATCCTCTTGATTTCCATCTTTATCCACTTCTGCGAAGCATACCTCGGCATTCTCCCACACTTCAATCTGTTCCGCCATCTTTTCGTTCTTGTGAAATCGAGCGGCACAGGTTCTCGAGTTGCTGGTGGAGTGTATCTGAAAATGCGTGACGGAATGTCCGCACATTACCTCCAGATTCCTCTGAATACCAGTGTGCGTGACTGGAACAAGAGATGGTTCTATATCCCCAACCATGAACCAAGCGTCCGGTGCGCCGTGGATCAGATTCCAGAAAAACAGAATAGCTGGACGGAGAAACCGCATGTAGAGGAGCTAGGACAAGTAAACGAATTGCTGGAAATCATCAAGGGTTTAACCCTGAATGGAGTTGGGGTTGCTACCAATTTTGTATTTCGTCGCGTCCAACCTTGCAAGGATAGAGTTCATCCTGCCTTTGAATTTACCGGTCGGAAAGATCCGACCAGGTGCTCATCCGGAGATTTATCCGAAGCCCAAGTTAAAGAAGTCTTGGAAGAATATTTTGGAAAAGGCTCTCCTATAGGCAACCGTGGACAAAGTGCGGCTTTTAATCTTAAGAATCCTCCGCCAGAGGTAAGTTCCGAACTGCCCCAGCACTTCCATTGCTCATACTGTACTTATTTCATAACTTATGTTTGATCTCTTGAAGATAAATGGACAGGACCGAAAGGTGTACTTCTCCGATGTACCAACCGCTGACTGGCCGGGCCGAGTTGACGCGATGCACAGTTATCACCAGAGACGTGCCGAAGACGACTCTACTGAACTATCCGAAGAAGAAAGAGAGTCTATTGACGAAGAAGATGAGGAGACACTGGTCCAAAGAACTGCTCGGGAGAAACAGCCGGTGTCAGAAAAGGCTGGATCCTCTAGTGGCGTCTGAGCTGCGGAAGCTCCGGTAAAGATTTCCGAGGACCGTGCCCAAGCCGCCGCCGACGCCCCTTGCACGAATCAGGATGAACCGAGCACAAAACGCCATAAGGGTGATGTTCCTGCTGCTGCCGCTGGAGCTTCCGGTCAAAGAAAGAAATTCGGCCGAAAGCGTCGTCGCTCAGAAATGTAAGTAGGATTTTCTCCATATTTCTCCCTTTTTGATCCGAACAGTGTTGAGATTTTGTCTTGGAAATGTAGGGATCCTTCTAATGAAGACGCTGAGAATCCCGATGCTGAAAAGATGACAACTTCAGAGGCTGGTGTAGGAGAGGGCTTCCGCGCTGGCTGGACTTCAGAACATGAATCACCTCCGAGGTCGCCCGAGAGGCCCTCAACAGCTGATGCGCAAGGCTCACCATCTCCTCCCAAACAGCCACGCATGCCCACCCCGCCGCCTCCGGCTTCTCCTCCGGGGCCGAATGTCAAGGACCCGAGCCGTGAAGATGAAGCTCGGACGTCGCCGCTGAGACACGGTAGCACTATTCCTCCTGGGAGTGCTGATCGTGGAATGGAGACCAGCTCGGAGGCGCGAACAGGGCCATGTCCTCGGCCCTCCACAAACGCTTCCCCAGAGGGTGCGGATATCGAAGAAATCGCCCAAACGGGGCCCGTGCCTTTGATTCGCACCTATCAGATGGTGGGGAGCACCTATGCTGTCGCCATGGAGGAAGATCTTGCTGACGCTGAGATAGATGGACTGAAGAATGACATCCGCGATACTCACGCGGATTTGAGAAAACTTCTTGGACGTCTGGGAAACCTTTCGTCGCGTGCGCAGGTGACACCTATCATATTTTATCCAGACGATATAATGATTTGATAATCTGTTGCTCCTTTGGTCTTCCAGACAGTGTATGAAACCGCCGAAGATCGCCGAAAAACCCTACACCGCCTTTGGGATGTAGCAGAGAAAAACAAGCAGCTGCAGACCGAGGTGACTCGCCTAGAGGGGGTGGTGGCAGGCATGCGCGAGGAGCGTGAAACCCTGGAGCTACACTGCTCGGACCTTATGAAATCCGAGAAGCGTCTATTGCGAGAGAACAAAGGTATGTTGGAATCCTGTGCTTCTTGACAGCTATTCGTCCCGCTTTTGCTCTCTGAACGTCAGTTTTGTGGCATGTAGGTCTTCAAGAGCTGCTGGATGGATCCACGAAGCGAAGTATGTGCGACGTCTCATCATTTGTAAAATGTCTTGGTTTGATGATCTGATTGTATTCTTTGTGGCGTGCAGCCACTGAGCTGGAAGCTGAAGTGATGTTGATGCGAGAGGCCGCCCGAAAGAACCTGGAAACGATGACAGGTTGCCTGTTTGTGTTCGGCTTTCCCCCTCCTCTCCTTTTTTTTGTAGCGCGACTGACTTGCTTTGTTTGTCAGAGATGGGACGTAGGCATCGTGCGCAGGTCGATGACCTTGCGGGTCGCCTTGAGGCTGCCAACGGAAGATTTGACGCCTTGGTTGGTGGTGTTAAGCCTGTGCTTGACATCATTAAGTATGCGCCCGCCTACCGCTTGCTGAAGGTCCCGGTGCCCTCGACATCGTACAACGTGGACGGGAAGCTCTTCGATTCTTTAAAGACTTCTGCGTGGATGCTGCTGAAAATGTGGCCACCCATGTGCTTGGAGTCGTCCGATCGCACAAACCGGGAGTGAAGAACGACCGAGTACAGACCGGGTATGCTCGGGGAACCACCGAAGAGCAGGAAGACCAGCTTGAAGAAGAGGCTAGGGAAGCCGCAAAAATGTTGACCGCTGATGTTCAACTTTTTCCCACCGAAGGGATTTAAATTGAGACGCCTGAACATGGTCGAGATCTTGTATGGTCGAAGAATAATCCTACACGCCTTGCATGTCGCCCGTGCTTTTGCCGGGGCTTTTGGAGACGCTGCTAAACTGCCCAAGCGTCCTCGGGGCTTACGTGTTAGCGAAGACTTAACGGCCCAGGCGTCCCTGGGGCTTACGTGGTGGCGAAGCTGCCCGCACTAGGCGGGGGTTACGCTTATCGTGGGCGAAGGCTACCCGATATATCGGGGCGGTTGATGAAGTGTCGTAGTTAGGCGGCCTATCATTTTTAGGGCTTACGCGGCGTCGAACCAGATGCTGCCCGGCGGGTGCGGGGGTTACACATTGGTGAAATCATGCTGCCCGAGCAGTGGCGGGGCTTACGCATAGGCGAAGACGTGCGGCCCGAGCAGTGGCGGGACTTACGCATAGGCGAAGACGCGCTGCCCGAGCAGTGGCGGGACTTATGCGTAGGTGAAGACGTGCTGCCCGAGCAGTGGCGGGGCTTACGCATAGGCGAAGACGCGCGGCTCGAGCAGTGGCGGGACTTATGCGTAGGCGAAAATGTGCTGCCCGAGCACTGGCGGGACTTATGCATAGGCGAAGACGTGATGCCCGAGCAGTAGCGGGGCGTACGCATTGTTGAAGACGTTTAGCTGTGCAAAATGTAACGGAGGCAAAAATATCGAGAATAACAATATATTTCCCTTGTTTATAATAGAATGAAAATACACATATCTGTTTTGAACCCTAGATCAGGGGTAGAAACGTCGCAGGTGCTCGATATTCCAGGAATTGGGGATGTCGACACCGTCTAGGTCAGAGAGCCTATATGCACCTGGTCGAGTAACTGCCTTGACCATGTATGGCCCCTCCCAGGGAGATGATAGTTTATGCATCCCCTCCTTGCTCTGCTTTCGACGAAGAACAAGGTCACCGACTGCAAAAGCTTTGCCGTTGACATTGCGATTGTAATATCGCCTGATCCCTTCTAGATATTTAGCTGTTCGTACACAGGAGATCAGGCGCTCTTCCTCTAACTTGTCGATTTCGTCTGCTCTGGCCTCGTTGGAGTGGGCTTCTTCGTATACCTCAACCCTTGGAGATCGATAGATTACATCTGCAGGTAGTACTGCCTCCAAGCCATACACCATAAAATATGGCGATACTCCTGTGTTCCGGCTGGGTTGAGTCCGAAGTCCCCAGATCACCGCCGGTAATTCGTCAATCCAGTTGCCTGGGCTTCTCTCCATGACTGCGTGGAGACGCTTCTTGAGGGCGTCGAGCAGCATACCGTTTGCCCTCTCCACCTGGCCGTTGGCTCTAGGATGAGCTACGGACACATATTTGACGGATATGCATCTTTCTTCGCAGAAATCCCAAAAATCACTTCCAGTAAATGTTGATCCCAGGTTGGTGATGATGCTGTTTGGACGCCCGAAGCGATAGGAGATGTCCTTGAAGAACTCTGCTAGTTTGGTTGCCGTAGCCTTAACTAATGGCTTGTACTCGATCCACTTGGAAAACTTATCGATAGCGACATAAATGGAGTGAAATCCCCCTCTTGCCGTTTTAAATGGACCAACCATGTCCAGTCCCCATGTAGCGAAAGGCCATGACGCAGGGATAGTCTGCAACTCTTGGGCTGGTACATGTGTCTGCTTGGCAAAGAATTGGCATGCCTCGCATTCTCTGACTATCTTCTCAGCGTCCTGGACTGCTGTTGGCCAATAGAAAGCTGCTCAGAAAATCTTGTCGACCAGAGTACGTGAAGCCGCGTGATTGCCGCACATGCCACTATGAGCCTCATGAAGGATACTGAGACCCTCTTCCCTTGGGACGCATTTTTGTAGGACTTCGCTCCTAGTATTCTTGCGCATGAGTTTGCTGTCGACCAGGACATAGCTTTTGGATCTTCGGACCAGGCGCTCGGCTTCTGTTCTATCTTCGGGGACCCTTGCTTCCAGTAGGTAATCAATGAACTGGGTTCTCTAGTCCTCTTTAGGGGTTGGGATATACGCCACTATCTGGTCGGTCGCGGAGCTGCTGGTATCACCATCAGTCTGTATGGAGGGGTTGAACAGATCCTGGATAAAAACGCCTGCGGGGACGTCGGACCAGGATGATCCGAGCTTTGACAATTCGTCGGCCGCCTGATTTTCGCTTCGAATGATATGATGGAATTCTATTCCGAGGAATTTCCCTTCGATTTTTCTGATTGCGGCGACGTAGGAGTCCATTTTCTCATTGTTGCAGTCCCAGTCTTTGTTGACTTGGTTGATGACCAGGGTCGAGTCCTCGTAGACCATGATGCAATGGATGCCGAGCTCGGAGGCTATCTGGAGACCATGCAAGGCGGCCTCGTATTTGGCCGCGTTGTTGGATGCCATGAAGTGAATTCGCAAGACGTAACGGAGGCGCTCACCGGAGGGCGATATAAGGAGTACTCTGGCTCCAGCGCCGCTGATGCTGAGGGACCCATCGAAGAACATTGTCCAATATTCTTCCTGTGCCGGATGCGAAGACTCTTGTATCTCTGTCCATTCAGCTATGAAATCGGCGAGTACCTGCGACTTGACTGTTATTCGGCTGCGGAAATCAATGGAGTATGTTCCCAGCTCTACTACCCATTTTAGGATCCGGCCATTGGCGTCTTTGTTTCGAAGGATGCTACCCAGGGGGTATTCAGAGATTACTGCTATGGAATATCCTTCAAAATAGTGACGGAGCTTTCTTGAGGTGACGAGAACAGCGTATATCAATTTCTGCACCGTTGGGTAACGGGTCTTGGACTCGTTGAGGACTTCACTGATGAAGTAAACTGGTCACTGGACCGGATAGGCATGACCGTCTTCTTCTCGTTCAATGACGATGGCAGTGCTAACGATGCTATTAGTCGCGGCGATGTAGATCAGCAATGTTTCATCCTTTTTTGGAGCTGTGAGAAGCGGAGGACTCGTCAAGAAGCGTTTGAGTTCTCTGAAGGCCGTATCTGCCTCTTCCGACCAGGTGAACTTCTCGCAAGCTTTTAGTAACTTGAAGAATGGGAGGCCTTTCTCGCCCAGTCTGGAGATGAAACGGCTAAGGGCCGCCATGCACCCGGTGAGCTTTTGCACATCTTTGACATTGGTCGGAGGCTTCATCCTCATAACCGCGTTGATTTTTTCTGGGTTGGGGAGGATGCCTTGCTTGCTGACGATGTTACCGAGCAAGTTGCCGGATTGGACGCCGAATATACACTTGCCAGGATTAAGCTTCCATTGGAATTTGTCCAGTTTTTTTAAAACTGCTTCGAGGTTGGAGATGAGGTCTTTAGCCGTCCGACTCTTGATGACGACGTCATCAACGTATGCTGCAATGACATCGGGGATAAGGTCGTCCAGACAAGCTTGAATCGCCCGTTGGTAGGTTGCTCCAGCATTCTTCAATCCGAAAGACATGGTCTTGTAGCAATAAGCCCCGAAAGGGGTGATGAAAGACGTCTTCTCTTGGTCTTCTTCCTTCAAAGTGATCTGATGGTATCCGGAGTAGCAGTCGAGGAAGCTGAGTAGCTCGCAACCTGCTGTTGAGTCGACGACTTCGTCAATTCGTGGAAGACCGAAGGGGTCTTTAGGGCAGTGTTTGTTGAGATCGGTGTAATCAACGCACATTCTCCATTCATTATTCTTTTTTCTTACAAGCACCGGATTGGCTACCCAATCAGGGTGATACACCTCTCTGATGAAGCCGGTAGCTAAGAGCCGAGCTATCTCTACCCTAATGGCCTCCTTCTTGTCTGGAGAGAATCGCTAGAGTTTCTGCTTGGTTGGCTTGGCGGTCTTCGAGACATTCAAGGAGTGCTCGATCAACTTCCTGGGAACACCGGGCATATCCGCTGATTTCCATGCGAAAGTGCTTTCAGTGCTCCCTTAGGAAGCTGACGAGCGCGTCTTCCTATTTGGGATCGAGGTCGGCCCCGATGCGAGTAGTCTTGTTTGGCTCACCGGGGACCAGGACAACCTCCTTCGTTTCCTTGTTCTTGGTGGCTGATCTTGATGGGGTCTTCTCTGGGATGACTTGGTCTTCTGGAGCTACTTGCTTTGCGTCTGCAGCACAGATGTTCATGAGTATGGATTCTTCGACAGCTTCCGCCATGGCAATGGCCTCTCGCTCGCAAGCATATGCAACTTGGAGATCGGCGCGAATGGAAAGGATGCCGTTCTCCGCTGGCATCTTCATAACGAGGTAGGTGTAGTTGGGGATGGCCCCGAATTTCGCCAGAGCTGGTCGGCTGAGGATAGCATGATAAGCGGCGTCGATGTCAGCCACCAAGAAGTCGATGTGCTCGATGCGGAAGCACTGTGGGTGCCCGAACTGAACCGGGAGGCTTGTCTGCCCTCGAGGATATGACGGCTGTCCCGGGATGATACCCCAGAAGGGAGCTGATGTGGGCCACAAGTCTTCTTCTTTCAGCCCGAGTTCCTTGGCAGCTCTGGAGAACAGGATGTTGAGGCCGCTGCCGCCGTCGATGAGCACCTTCCGGAAATGCGTCGTGCGTATGACCGGATCGACGATCAATGGAAAGCGACCCAAGTATGGAATCTGGGTCCATTGGTCGGCCCTGCTGAAGGTGATGTCTTGGTGGGACCAAGGAGGAAGCCTTGGATCAGCGATCGCGCTGTCGGAATTGGCAACGGAGTTGACACGTCTATTGACGAGTTTCTGCTCCCTCTTTGACTCGATGGCGGTGCGTCCACCGATGATGGTGGAAACGGTTCGGTGTGCGTCAGTGAAGCCTAGAGGCTTGTCGGTGTCGTCGCGCCGGTCCCTGTCAGACTCTACGCGAGCCTTCTTCTTCTCTTCTGCTTGGAACTTCCTAGAGAAACCCTCGCACTCCCTCATGGTGTGCTTGTGGTGCTTGTGGACGGGGCACTGGGCGTCGAGGAGTTGGAGTAGGCCTCCTCGTAATTGCGCTTTGGGGCTGGTCGAGTATTGTAAACTTGGTAGTGGTGGCGCCTCTCTCCAGCCCTGGAGCTCTCAGGTTCGTCGTAGCGGTGGTGTTCTGGGCGTCGTCGATGGTCGCGGTCATCGTGGCGCTAGTCTCTCCGAGGAGCTCGATCATCCTGGTGCCGATCAGTTCGGTGGCCCTCTTCTTGGTTCCGCGACTAGTCGGGGAAGCGAAGGCGACTGTGAATGAAGTGATGAGCTGCGTCGTTTCCATCGGCGTATTTGTTGGCGATGCGTAGCATCTCAGCAACGGTGGTCGGGCTGGTGCGGTATAATTTCTTCCGCAGTTCCTCGTCGGGCCTCAGGCCGCGCATAAACGCGGAGATGGCTTCTGCATCTGTGATGTCGGGGATGTCGTTTCTGATTTCCAAGAAGTGCCGGATGTAGTCTCGCAAGGAGTCCCGAGAGCCTTGCCGAAGTCTTTCAAGATCATACTTCATGCCCGGTTGCTTGCAGGTGGCGCGGTAGTTATTGACGAACCGCTCCTTCAACTGATCCCAAGTGTCGATGGAGTTCGGCCTCAAACTATGAAGCTAGTTGTTGGCGGAGGCGCTGAGCATGACTGGGAGGTAGTTGGCCATCACATCCCTGTTTCCACCGGCGGCTTGGACGGCGATCTCGTAGATGTTGAGCCATTTGTTGGGATTGGCTCTTCCGTCGTAAGTCTTGACGCCGACAACTTTGAAGTTAGGAGGCTAGACAACTGCTCGGAGTGCCGGCGTGAATGGCAGTTCCGAGGCTGTCTTGTCGTTGGGGAAGCCGTGCGTCTGATCATACTCTCTTCGTCGCTCGGCCTCTGCTGAGTGTCTAGCTTCTCTCCTATTCTCGATGCGGCCGCGTAGGTCTTTGGTCTTCAGCTTTGCGTGGAGGTTGGATTGGTTCACCTCTTGGTCGCCGTCTCGCCGATGAGGTCTCCGACCACCGCGAGACATCTCACCATCTTCGCCGACGAGCTCTGTAGCCGATGCCGTGCTATGAGATGGCGCTTGTCTTCCTTCGTTGATCTGGACCTGAGTTGCTTGGAGAAGAGCGGTGAGCCGTCCGAGCTCTGGAGTCTGGGGTAGCCTCTTGGCCTCGGCGATCGCGATGGCGACATTGGCGCTTGGAGTCGTGCAGACCTCGTACTGCCCAAGCATGCAAAATTCGGGCTCCAGATTCTTCACCGTAGTCCTCCTCACTTCAGCTTGCTGCTCGCGGCGTCGTCTGCGATCGGCGTTCCTTGCCTCGCGGGCTGCTCGGGCTTCTTCGGACTCATTGGGTGGCGGGTCGCTGTCGTTGCTGATGGCAAGGACCGGTCCCCCAAAAAATTGCTTGATGGGGGGCAAATCGGCGGGAAGGCCACCCTCTTGATCATCATTGTCGGGGCGGACGTTATCGGGGGTGATGAAGGAGCTGGTGCCGACGTGTTGACGCAGTGTTTGAGCGAAGCTGGAAGCTGCGTTTTGTAGCCCGAGCGGCAAGTAGCCGTTCGGAGGACGATCCGCTCGAGGTCGCTCCTCGACGATGCGCTCGAGAGGTGTGACGGTGACGACCAGTGTTGTGTCGGGGGACAACGAGGAGGGGCGGTGCGTCGTGGATGACACGGACTCCAGGATTTGGAGTCCCTCTGATAGCTTCTTGGTGACCTGATCTATAGACCCGATCAGGTCGTCTTTGTTGATGTTTTTTCGAACGTAGCGTGGCAGCCTTTTCGTCGGAGGCAACACGCAGG
This sequence comes from Eremochloa ophiuroides, assembly GCA_038502445.1. NCBI lineage: Eukaryota > Viridiplantae > Streptophyta > Magnoliopsida > Poales > Poaceae > Eremochloa > Eremochloa ophiuroides. The sequence goes on along the minus strand of JAHLJS010000006.1, from coordinate 31,210,689 downwards.
GGATCTGAGCTGTGTCCAGAATCACCCCTTCGCCGTTCGCGCCGATGACCTAGGTGATGGATCCCACCGTGAAGATCTGGCCCAGCGTCGGGAGCTCGATGGAGCCTGAAAAAATCACCTTGTTCGCCATGGAATCAGGTGGCACACCCCCTACCTGGCGTGCCAACTGTCGACGGAATACCGGCGATAGTCTACCGAGGGGTATGCCCGCGGTAGTAGATGAGACGGTGAGGGTGCGCCTGAGACGAGCGAGGGAGCACAATTCGTGCGGAACTGAGATTTAGACAGGTTCAGGCCACCACGAGGCGTAATACCCTACGTCCTGTGTGTTGCTGTGTTGTATTGCTAGTAGATTAGATGAATCAAGTAGACCCCCTGCCCGCCTTATATAGTCCGGGGGTAGGGTTACAAGTTGATCTTGCCATACATAACAGATTACAATTCTAGCCGATGTAGGAAACCAATCGGCTAGATCTTAGAAAAGCTATTTTCTTGCCTGCCAAGGACTCGGCGGATATACGCGATCTCCTGGAGATCGTATGGGCGATGCGTCCTTGGTAGTTCAGGCCTGTTCGATAGACTTGGGCCAAGTATGACTATGCGGGTATACGGGCTTATACCCCCACAAGTCCACAATCCCCGAACGGACTCATAACCCTTCCCTTTGTCATGATTCATTAATATCATATTCCCGTAGGTCAAAAATAGCTTTTTATGCAAATATAAATTAATTAAGCGGGGCTAAACATTTTTGAACATTTTTATTTTTAAACAGGCTTCAAGATTAATATATCAAGGCAGGTAATGCAACAAGATAGGTGGCAATCAACTTCTAGCAACCTAATGCAATAATTAACTCAAGTTATAAATATTTTATAAAACACAAAGCGGGGCTGAATGCACCGGGGCTTGCCCGTGTTGCAGGTCTGTCACTTCCGCCAGAAAACCAGAGAAACCCACTTGACTTCTCCTGACGAATAATCCTTCCGTTGGGGAGCAATCAAGAAATTCTTCCAAGAACCCGATCACTACACGTAAAATAATGATGCATGCTTACATGGTGCGGAATGACATGAATGGAAAATGTAGAACAAACATTTAATTAACAACCTTGAGTACAACTTTCCTTCACGGTAAAGTTGCAAAACATCTCTCATAAAGTAAAATGGTGTTTTCGCATTTCATTTTTATTGGACGTTCATTTCTTAAAATATCCCATATATGTAGGGGGAAACCGACATCAGGAAAGTAACAGATATTTCTTGGTTTCAACTTTGCGACATCAAAAGAGAAAGACTCCATTTTAATAGTCATAGAAAACCGCTGCACAGCTTTACTATCACTACCTAGTGACAATATTACTTTTGTCAAGGATCACCATAGTGAAAGATCCATGAACCCAATCAATCCAAAAAATCACGCAAAACTACATGGATTAATGTTCCTATCCATTTTATTATCCAATTAATTAAATATTTAATTAATAGATCATCAAACTGCTTCCCTTTGAGCCTAAACTTAACCAACAGATAGGCCTTACCCTAAAATAGTGCCACAACAAATTTTATGATTTTTGGATTAACCTAGAATTTATTAAAATTCATCAAAGTTGCATTTATTGATTAAAAGACAGATTTTTAGTTCCAACAGAATCTGTTCAAATTCATTATTTAGTATTTTTCATGCATTCTGCACATCACAGAGGTCTTGCACAAATTTTTTATGATTTTTAGAGAAATACATTTATTCCTACAAAAATAACAATATTCATTACTATTCTCAATAATTCAATTAAGAAAATCTATTTTATTCCGAGGAAAAATGGAAAAACGATTTCAGCCCAAGTCGTCCCACGACAGAACGGACCGGCCCAAGCCGGCCTGCCTGCACACGCGCTGACGCTTTTGCAAAAGAGACCTCGGAAGATCCGGCTCTCACTTCGCGGTCCTAACCTTACTATTCACATGAGTCTTCTGCTATTCGCTTAACCCCCTGCCTCTTGTCAAATTTATGCGCTCAGGCCCTCGACTCGCCTCACCTGCGCTGACCGACGACCCGCCCGCGTTTGACCGGCTTGAGCTCGACGCCGGCGAGCCCGTAGGCCAAACTAAGGGCACCTTCGTGACCTACCCATCGGAGCGCACCTACTAGCCTAGATAGGCGGGCAACTAGGAGACAAGTTCGTGCACAGCAGCGGCTAGGGCGGCTCGGCCACAAACGGTGACCGGCGGTTAGCCGTGCGCGGGCACGACTGGCACGGTAGCGTTAAGTACAAGACCCTAGGGGTGACTAGGAGCTCACCACGGTACTGGACCGGTAGCTGGGCAGAGCAGAGGCGGTGCGGGGTGACGGCTTGACATCGAGCAGTCCCGCGGCGGCGTTCCCTGACGATACCCTCCCTGTTCCAGCAAGCCTAGGACACCCAACGAAAACCCGTCGCAAGCATGAGTAACCATGAAGTACATCGGAGCTGGAACATGCAAACTCAAGGTCCAGAGCTCACCCGGGGAGCCTGGACGCGACGACCAAGCTCGAGGCGGCGCTTTTCTCACCCGCGTGGACGACGACGAGTGTTCCGGCCCGAACAAGGCTCTACGGCTCACGCAAATGGACTCAACCGAGGCGCAAGAGAGTGGAGGGACAGTCTATAAGAGGAATTCGGTGGCGGTGAATTTGGTCGGAGACCGAGAGGGGTCACCAGTGGCTGAGAGGGAGAGTAGGGAGGGAAAAACGGACTGCCGTCGGCTTAATACTGCGGGAGAAGAGGGGAACAAGTGGAAGACAGGTACTCGGGACCCCCACGACTCCGATAGTGCTGGCGACAAGCCCCGGCCGGCAGCACTGCGCGGCGGCACGCGCACGCCTGCGCACGAACAGGGGCAGGGGCGTTGCCCTGTGCCGAGCACTGTAGCTCCATATGCCCCCTTTCTATTATTTTTAGGCAATTACTCCCCAATCTGTGTAAGCATTAAAATTTCTACCAATATAAAAGTTGTAGTACATTTTATTCTAAGCAACTTTGGTTTTTTAAACAAATTCAAATTCTGAATAGTTTTGGAGTTATGTGAAAAGGGGTAAATTTGAAATTAAAATCCCATTTAAATTTGAATAAACAAACACTAATTGGGGTTTAATTTAAATTCTCACTGGTAAACTTCAAAACCTATGAAAATGAAAGTTGTCCCATTCTGAAAGATCTATAATTTTTATTAAATCACTTTCATCAAATTCCTTTTAGTTTTTGAACTTGAGTTTCAACTCTAAACTTTAAAGCATGAATTAAGATTTTATTTGAAATTATTTTTAATAACTTCAAAATTGCCCAAAATAGAAGTTGTTCAACTTTTAAAGATTTACAACTTTTTTTTAAGACCCAACACCTAGTTCCTTTTAGTTTTTAAATTAGGGTTTTGGGTCCGACGTAGGGTTTATAAATTTTTTTTATTTTCTAATTGGATTAGGTAATTATACACCACTACCAATATTTATAATAAAAACACTTCTAAATCACCTATGCACAACCACATGCGGAAATAAAAATTATTTTAATGATGCACAGTGAAGATGAGTTTATGCGGGATGATTTGTATGCAATTATGATGACATGGCCGGTTTTAGTTACAGTAACACTAGGGGTGTTACAGAGGAATAGAAGCCGTACCCGGACCAGTAACATTCTCCGAAGGAGGAGGATCAACAAAGTTTTGCCCAAATTCCTAGAAAACAAAAGCAAAAACATAGTCAGGCATAAAATTTCAAGAAGGCCAGAAACAAAGAGCAAAAAGGAGCAACACTTACAGTAGGAGGCGGGTTGTCAATAGAGTACTCCTCAACCTGAACAGGCAAGATAGGCACACCTTTTAGGATACCCATCAAGCGCTCAAGAATTTGATCTTCAGATAACTCAGAGTGGAGCAAACGACTCAAGTCATCAGGGCCAGTGTATTCAAATCCAAAATTCTCCCTCTGTTTAAGAGGTTGAACTCGACGACGAATAAAACTGGCAACAATACGAAAACCTGTCAGCCCTTGCTGTTTAAGAACATAGAAGCGATCCAACAAGGGCTGCAGCCTGGTCATATCCCTATCAGAGAGAAATTCCTTATCCCATCGAGGATTTTGATCAGGGGTAGTATTAGAATGAACAGCCAAGGGAGGTGGAAAGTTGATGGCGTAAAACCAGTAAGAACGCCACGCATGGACAGACTCAAGAAGAGTATAATTAAAAAATTCGCTCTTTTGGCCTTGGCGGAACTGGACGCAACAACTCCCAAGAACAGGAGCTGCACCACCACCCTGATTGTTAGGCCGCAGGCGGAAGAAGTAACGAAAGAGGGCAAGAGAGGAGGGAATCCCCAGAAAGACTTCAGGAAAGTGAGCAAAGATAGATAGATGGAGAACACCATTCAGAGACAACTGATAAAGACTAATCCCGTAGTAATCAAGAAAACTACGGAATAAGTCGGAAGAAGGAAGGCATAGACCGCAAAGAACAAAATGATAGAAAAGGACAATTGTGTCGCCTTTTGCGACAGGAACTCGGTGCTCACCAGGATGAACCCAGCCAGGGAGTTCCTTCGGATGAATACACCCGTTAGCCTCCAAGGCCTTCAATTGAGCCTCCTCAATCTTGGGCTCAGGCCAAATATCCTCCACAGCAACCATGGCGAGATACTTAGGATTGTTGATTTTTTCCTCTTGTTCAGCCTTCCCCTCACCCGAAGCAGAAGACCCTTTCTTCGCACGGACCATCAAATGATGAAGAAACCCAGATTTTTTGAGAGCGGCGGAATAAAGGCGGCAGCACAGAAACTAGGGTTTATGGTGGCAAGAAAACTAGGGTTTGTTCGTTTCAGCAGAAAGATGGTGGCGGACGAAGGGAAAACCACTTTATATTTATAGAGAGAAAAGCTCGATCAAGCACAAAGGCCCATTTAAATGGCCCAACCAAGACAAGGGCGCCATACAAGACGCAAGATTCTTAGTTGGCAACACCAGTCGCTGGTTAGACACAAGAAAGAGCTCTCAGGCCAATCACAAACATCTCACAATGACAAGCGAAGCAACTTCAATTACAAACAACTCGAAAGAAAGACTTGATACAAGCTAAAAGAACTCAGACCATAAGCTCACTCTCCGAAACCAATAGTTCTGAACAGCATAACTCTTAGTCTACTACAACAACTCGGATGTATTTCGATACACACTGGCGTTACAAACAACCCAGATGAAGGATACATACTCTTTTATATATGCAACTTGGATGACATCAGATTACAACTCTTTCTCAGAGGATGCAACCATGAAGCCAAAAAAACAGCTCGGCACGTAATAAAAGTCCTAGTTCTACCACCCAAGTAACATATTTGCAGCTGAAGGAGAGATCGACGAACAGCCTCTCCTATCAACCAAGGAAGAACTCGGCATCATTCTACTCCAGCCTCCATTACCATCTCCAGCTTCTAGCAAAGAGATCACCAGTGCAGAAGCAGAGGTTGTCGCCAGCGAAGCTCTCTGACGTCATCGCATCGAACTACATCATAGTCGGTCAGGAGCATGAAGAACAACCCTGGCAGCAACAGTGCATAGCTCGGAGGAGAACTCGGAGGGATAGGAGGGTGGAGAGAAAGGGATTTGTGGCAGACGACTCACAACCCGGTGACGGATGGGTAACATCGGCCATCAGTCTAAGTAAGGTTCTGGCAAAAACCAGACCCAGAGAAACTAGATGACCCAGAATAAAGAAGAGCCTTATGAAGAGTCAACATGGGATTATGAGATAAATTTTGCATCACAAGGCTTCTTCAAACTGCACCACCAAGCTCCAAATCCGCCACTAACATTGGGACCGACGGCTTACAACCGATCCCTATCACAAGATTTCTTCAAACTACAGAAAGAACAGAGAGGAATAGTTCGAACGCCCGGGGGCTACACAACCTCACACACCAACAAATCCATAAGGAAGAAGAAAGAATAAAGAGGATACTCAGTATGAAGTGTTATAGGCAAAAGGAAGCCCAGTAGACATGGTTCATGGAGAAATGTGAAGGGGCACATAAAAAACAATAAATTTTACATCAATTCCAAGGAACAAACTGACCACCTACCAGGCACTAAATGGAGACGGTAGACGGACCGGTCAAAATTCAGTCTCCAAGATAAAGAACATTAATTCATACACAAGTACAACAACTCCGCAGAACGAAAACAACTCGACGAAGAGCGTCAACAGCGAGAAAGAATGACATCCCAAGGCCCAACGAACTCAGGAGCAGAAACTCAAGAGGCCGCAGCTCTGAGTTCACAAAGCTACGCAGCGTGTACAGCAAAACAGGTGCCCGAAGAGGGAATCCAGCCACAAGCATAAGTTCAACAGCCCGTGGATCAACAATATCCAGAACCAGTCTTAGAGCTGGCACTAGTTGATACCGAGGAGTTTGCAGCAGCTACAAGGCCCAAGGACACCAAAGTATCACAAGGTTTCTCCAAACCGTATCTCTACCAGAAACAGAAAGAAGAGCCCGGAGGCTGAGGAAGATGACTAGGAATAATCTTGACATTAGAAGGAAAGCAAAAGCTAGCACGAGCACAAGTTCACAAAGAGCCAACCTTGTATAGCCAGCCAAGGAAGACACAAAGAATCCACAAGGACGAAGCAATAATTCACAAAGAACTACCAGGACACAGCAATAAATCAAAAAGAGGATAACAGGGACAAAACAATGATGTAAGATGAACAACATATCCATCAGAATATCCAAAACGGGTACAAGGGCAACAAAGAGCCACCAACAACCTCTCCAACCAAAGGGGAGATACCCCACAACTCATCAAGAACGAGTGTTGTGCCCAAAGAGAAGAGCACCGCTCAAGACCCTCCGACTTCTTTGTCTCAAATAAAGTAGGATGCTCGGGGGCTGCAGGGTACACACACCCTCCAAAAGTTTCCAAGAAAAAAGACCCTCCAACTTCTTTGTTCCAAACAAGAAAGAGGCTCGGGGGCTACACCCAATGGGTGCGCTTTTCAGCGCACGTCATTAGAAGAAATCAAGACCATTTTACGGTTTCGCCATAGCTCAACTGTGAGATGCTCGGGGGCTTGTCGATGTGGGACCGACCAGGATACCTGCCAGCCCCTTTTCACCAGACCGGATCAGTAAGTACAACCTAGAGTCGAACGACCCTGGTGAACTCGGATAAAAAGTCCTCCTTGTAATACTAGAGTAGGACACGTCTAACCGAGTCCGACCAATGTTAGACAATGCTCTCGGCCCCTTGTAACTATAAAAGCGGGCCGAGAGCACCCGCCAAAGGACAGGTTCAAACAGATTTCTGTACATCAATTGACCGCATAATACAATCCAACGCAAAGGCTCACGCCAACTGGACGTAAGAATATTACTCGAATACGAGGGCCTAAACTAGGATAAATTGTTTGTCTTCGCGTTCACCGCCGTGTTCCGGAGTTCACTGAAGCCCGAACTAAACTGTCCCGGCTACCCTGGTGGCAGGCTATCGGTTATAAAACACCGACAAGTAGTCAATACGTGATCCCCATGGGGAAGGCTCAAAAACCCCTCACAATCCACCGATCGAAGCCGGAGACAAACACCACTCTCCGCTGAACGGTCCTCACTGCTCCAAGCCATCTAGGAGTCGACAAACTCCAAGAGTAACCAGAGAAATCGCAACGAAACACAATCACCAAGTGCCTCGAGAGATGCAATCACTCAAAGCAATGCAATTGGATGCTCTCCAATCTCACCAAATGATATAGACATCAAGTAGGATGAGTGAGAGAGGACTGGTTAGGCTCACAAGGTTGCTATGTCAATGAAAATGGCAAGGAGTTTTTTACCCAAGCCGACCAATCCACTATTTATAAGCCCCTCCAACAAATAGAGTCGTTGCTCTAAAAATCGAGGGCACAGGACGCTGGCACCCGACACTCTGCGTCCGGTTGTTGTTCATCCGAAAGCCACCCCATGTTTCCTTTGATCATGCGCCATCGGTTTTCAACAGTCAGCTATAGTTGTGACTTGTTTATGTTGCACTGGTCGCTTGCTAGATAGTCCGGTCGAAACACTGCAGCGTTAGGTCATTATGTAGAACAGACCAAAGAGCGTTGCACTAGCACCGGACACGTCCAGTTGAGACACACCAGACCAACCGAGTGTCCAGTCTAGACTTCACACTATTCTACAGGTTAGCATCAGACGCAGCAGTGACACTATTCATGTGTCTGGTCCTAGCGTGCGGTGAGACGCCAGAGCAGTTCCAGAGAGGGATTTTCATGACCGAACACGTCCAATCGACCACCACTACATGATCACCAGCATCCAGTGCTCTCTGTTTTGTTGAGGATTTTAGGGTTAACTGTCGGACGCTCTGAGCTCTGTCCAGTGTAGCGTCTGCTGGTTCTATAAGCAAATTCTCGACCTCTTGTCAGCACCCTTGTTTAAATGTGCTAACTCAAAAGTTTTTCACTCACTTGTGCATGAGTGTTAGTATTTTTCAAAGTATTTTCAAGGGTTTGTTAGCACTCACTAGCGTCTAAAAGTATATGCAAAGAATTAGAACAACTAGTGGCACTTTGATAACGACATTTCACAAACGAGTTTCTCCTCTCTTAAAAGTATGACTATCTATCCTAAGTGATTCATACTCTCTAAAGTGCCTTGAGTCCAAACCAAAAATAGCTCCTATCATATACCTTTGCCTTGAGACCATTTTGCTTTTATCTCTTCTTTTCCTCCATCCGTAAGGTACTTGATCATCATGAACATCACCACTTTGATCTTGTGGTCTCCTTCATCCTAGTCAGCTTGCTCCATCTTGTTGTTTACTAACCAATCTCATGTCCATTTAGAGCAATCATCAACAAACTAGGTTTCATCACTTATCAAAACCAAACTTGGGATTTCAATGGGTGATCCCAAGATACACAAGGCTGCCAAGTTGACGATAGCGAGTGGGGTCAGCAAGTGGTGCACCATCAGTGAGTTGGAGGTGAACACTAAGTTCACAGTGTGCTGATTTTTGAGAGAATTAAGCACGAGAAATGAGGTCTTGAGTGTACTTCTCCTGAGAAAGGAAATACCATCAGATGTGGAGGTGACCTCAAGTCCAAGGATGTAATGAAGAGGACCTAAATCTGACATGAGGAATGTCTCACTGAGACGCTACTTCACAAAAAGAAATGTACTAAGAGTCATCACCGGTGATGATCATGTCATCGGCATAGAGAATACGAAGTGTGCAACTACGAGGAGAAGTGTGAACAAAACATAGCAGGATCATGGTCACTAGGCATGAAGCTGGAATCAATGACAATAGAAGAAAAATGCTCGAACCAAGCATGAGGATCTTGCTTAAGACCATAGAGGAAACGACGCAACCTACAAACCATTCCATCCGGAATGGCGTACCCTAGAGGTGGCTGCATATAGACTTCCCAATGGAGCTCACCATTGAGGAAAGACATTCTTGGCATCCAATTGAGAAGTCAATCACTGACAAACAGAAACAACTGTAATAAGAGTCCGAAGAGTAGTCATATGAGCGATAGGAGTGAAGGTCTCCTCATAGTCACAACCATGCTGTCACACCCGATTTTAAGGATAAAATCGAATGCACAATATATGTTTGCCAGGATCAATTTTCATACATATATCGACTTCATTATTGTATCATAATAGTGATGGATACATAGCGAATATTACTACAAAATGACCCATGGGTCTAAAAGAAAAATACATAATTAGTAAATAAAAACTCTAGCAGAAATCCTGGACATCATCTCCACAGGAAAGTCGATCGGGGGCAGCACCAGCCTAGTATACATCATCGGGGTCAAAGGCACCATCTTCTATGTACTCCTCCTCACCAATTCCAACGTCTGGGTAGGGTAGCAGGGGGACAAAGAGAAAGGGTGAGTACATTGAAATATACTCCGCAAGTGTAGGAAAATATGACATGGGGCTAATAACTATGGTAGGCTAACTTGGTTGGACACAGCATCTAAACTGACAAAATTCTATCACCTGAATTCCCTAAGTTCCTATTTAACTAAATAAAATCTCATCCCCTCAGATTTATCAATACTCAGAAATCCCATCCGAGCAACCGCACTTGGAATCCATCCAAGTAACCAACACTTGGAAGTCCATCCAAGAAACCCGTCCCTTCACCCAGGAACCAACCAACCAGAACCAAGTAACCAACTAATCTCGAAGAAGTCCACCGCGAGCATGGTGGATATATCAATTTTACACTCTGCAGAGGTTGCACACTTTGTCATGATTTCCCCATTTTGCTGAACACTGCCTAGGTGCACAGCGGGGTATCACTACAAGGCTGTTACAAAGCCGTCTAAGCTGTTTTACATGTTCTTTATGGTTTCACGCCCAACGGGCCCCCTCTTGAGCCACTTAAACTGACCCTGTGTAAAGCCAACTTAGAGAAACTAATTAATTAACCAGGTCCATCCCATTCCATCCTCATGGTTGCGCTGTAAAGTCGGGTTACTCGCTCCAAGAGCCGGGTCCTTGGGATCCAAGCAGGATTATATCTCGCACAAACCCAAACCACCAACATCAACCGCCAAATCCATGGCACAAACCAAACTCCACCAAATCTGTCCATCCTGTCGGATTTGTTAATCACCATGTTACTAAAAATATTACTAGTTCCACATGTTGCATAGATCATTAATCAATATTAATTATACTCTTTCCCAACAAAGATTGCAAGGCTAAGTAATAATGACTTCTACCATTTTCGCAACCCAAGGTTACAAGGATGATAAAATCAAGTTCTAGTAAACCCTAACATGGGGATTCAAATTTAGACTCTGCATGTAACTAATGGTCTAACTACTCTAACTCAAATGTAAAATAAATATAGGTGCAAGATGGTCAAGGACACTTGCCTTCAAACTAAGTAGGGTTGAGGGTATCAAACACCAGATCCTAGAAGTCCGTGCACTTGATTCCTTCTATCGACAATCAACATACAAGGTCCAAATGAAACATAATAAGAAACATCACACAAATTAGTGGAAAAATAGTATGAAAGTATTTCTAACGCGTAGTACTCGTCGCTACGAATCCAACGTGACTTGAACGGGTGAAATCGGAGTTGAATTGGCGAAGTTATGAATAAAAAGGGTTTTTCACTAATAATACAATAGATTAAATAAATCCTGAACTTTTAGTAGTTGTAAATGTACCTAACAGTGGCACTAACATAGAGATTATGAAATTATGAATCTAAGGACTTTTGAATGGCTCAAATCGGATTTAAAACGGATAAAATCTACTCAAAATAAGTTGAAATTCAAATCTGAGTGGCATTCTTGTAATTACTGCGAAGTATTTTGAACAAAAATAAATTGAATTCAAATTATCAGCTGTCAGAGGACGGCGCCTTGATTTACATAAACCCAAGGGGCTCTTTAAAAAGTCTTTGCACTCACTGAGAATAGTGATGGGGGATGACAGGTTCTATTTCCAAGAAGCCAGGGGTTGTTGGTATAAGATAACTTAAACAAATAAACACTAGAATTATCTGCAAGCGGACAGATACCGATGTAGCACTTCACCCAGGAGTATTCCAAGGTAACGTTATTTATATTTTACCATAGGGAAAAGGGGATAACTAGAATCTAGACTTAACCCCTGAGCTACTATCAAGGACGGAGAAAATAGAGTGATAACGGAGATTGCTAAGGCTTCTAATTCTAATCCTCACAAGATATGATAAAATTCTTCTTAATGGGGAATTACTATAGGATAGTACCGACAAAGGGTAGATTCCTTAGTAAAAGAGACCAACGGTCCTACTAACGGGAGGTGGACTATGTAAGATTCAACAAGGCTACGTCACCCCGGCGAGCTACCACCGATCTGGACATTATGGGACATTTACGAGCAAATATAATCTAATCACCACGCTTAAACTATAGATTACTACTTCAATCAAGGAGCTACCAAGACTAAAGCACTTAGAAGAATTGTAAACCTTAAGAACAATAATAACAATGTTACTCACTTGGATTAGAAGTTGAACTCCGAAGAAATCTTCAGAAACAAGCCCTAAGGAAAGACTTGAATCCACGGGTACAAGTCGTAGAGCAGTCACCGACAGGCCAGCAACTCCTCCAACTATCTCCAGCTCTTCTACCAAACCACTTCTAGAATAAGACTAGCCCAAATCTGAAGAGACTACAAGGCTAATCTTCTACTTGATGCTTGGCTCTAGATCCTATCTTGGATTTCTACTTCTCTCTAAATATGTCGGTGGATTTCTAAAATCCTGGATTGATTTCTCCTTGGATCATATGAAACCCTGGGGGTCTGGGGCTGTATATATTGGCCGAAGCGATGAACCATAGCCCTTGGATCAAACCAACTTCAACGGTTGGTGGAGACTAACCCTCAAAGGCGTTGGAGAGTCCACGTCGAAGTGGACGCGGAATGGCCCTCTGACCAGGTTGGCCGACTTGTCTGGGAGGTTGGCCGACCCCCCTCCCCGGCTGCCAACTAGGCCCCGCCTTTGCAGACGTGTCTCATGGAGTCCTTTAATATTCTTGATCCCCTGTCGCGGTGGAATTTGATATTTTCTGTGGTATGTGGGTCCTTCTTGGTTCTTTTTCTGTATAGTCCCTGAAAAACACAAATTCACCAAAACTCATAGAATTCTGTCAATTTAAACCCTATTCTAGGTGGTGGCTCTCATTTATATCTTTTTTTATGATTGGTTGACGGGTAAAATCATACAATAACTACCGTCAACAAAGGTCTTTTTAGGAAAAATGCCCGCAAAGAGATATGCTAGAATTTGGATGCTTAATCTACGGATGGACGACTGAGATTGAAAGGGAGAGTGGCGGGCGGCACTCCGGCCAGAGGGGGAGGCCGCACGGCGGTCGCCTCACTAGAGGCTTGCCGGTGTAACCAGTTTAGGGGTTACGGACCTCCGTTAGGCCATCCTAAAGCACTGGGAGAGAGAGGAGGCCTCAGGGTTCTCCCCTAAGGAAACGACGGGAGTCCATAGCAGCTTGGTGTCAGGTGTTGACAACACAGGCGGTTGATCGGTTGTGGCGCCTCGGGGACACGGTGCTGGGGACCCAATGTTGGTGTAGATTAACGTGCTACTTGATTAGCTACAGATAACTTGAACTCTTAACCTCTATCTTTTAGAAATAATTAGGTTGTCATCGCTAGCATGATTCCAAAAGATCTCATTAACTTCCACTAGCAAGTGACTGAAATAATTATATTATATCTGCAAGCGCACAGATAAAATATACATCATTGAAATATTTTACCCAAGAGTATTACGGGTTGTCGATTTATATTTTACCATTGGGAAGAGCTTGGCAATAAAGAGTGTGGATAGATAGTTGTCATATGCACATGCAAATATGGAGATAACCATGTATGATCTACTTACTCAAAACAAGGGTTATGTCACAATAATAATAATTATATGAATGATAAGCATAATGGTCAATCCATAGATAATAATGTAATCACTTAGAGGACTTCATATCTAGGCACTAGCATGGATTAGTAGAAGCATAAGAATATTCCTAAGTTATTCTAAAGCATAAGAATATTCCTAAGTTATTCTAACTATACTCTAAAGACATATTAGATTGGTGCAATTATACTAGCAATCATGGTAAAGATATCTTATACTCACACATAAGCGAATATTATTAAGGAAATCAAGAACAGAGCACGTCTTCTTTAGTAATAATATATTCCTACTATCCCTACACTCGAGGACTGAGCTACAAAGGACTCAATGGGAGTATCACATCCGCGATCTACCACAGGACCTCGAATATAGGGTGTATTCGCAGACAAATAACATCTAAGCACCATGCTTACATGCCATCGGTCACTCACCCATGATATCAGAGGATGTGTGCTATATGAACTTATGTATAAATATAAAGACATCCTAACTATGCAAAGTATACAATCTAGATAAGCAATGAATAGCATAATTGAGAACATAATCAATAAGTAGAACAATGTCATTCAACGTTATCTAAAGTACTCAAAAGGGGTATTAGACACAAAAGAGAGCTTCTTACAATGGCTCCAGGGAGCCTCGCTCCAGACAAGATGTGAAATTCAAGTAGAACTTGCCTCCTTCTACTTCTAAACCTATGTAGCTATTGAAAACCCTAGTTTGGTTTTCGCTAATTGATGACACCTAGTATCTAACCATGTTCCTAAGTGCTATGATTACAAGGACGGTTAGAGGAACCAAGTGAGGAGCTATGACGGCGTCCAAGTGATTGGTGTAAGTCCATCAACATGGTAGATCAAGTGCTTCTGCTTGGATCATTGAAAAGGGCTCAAGGCAAAGGTATATCTCATAGGGCTCTTTCTATTTTGGTGATCAAGACACTATAGAGAGTGTGATCACATTTAGGATAGATGACCGTACTATTAAGGGAAAGAAATTCGTTTACAATCTCGGTCACCAAGTGCCTCTAGTTGATTTAGTTGAGCATATGCATTTAGATCTAGAGAACTAACTTAAACCCCGCGAATTTGCTTTGAAAAATGATAACACACCATACTCTTGTTGGTAAAACCCTTTGTGGTGTTGGCACGTTTGAAAACACGGTGAAGTTTGAGAGGAAGAAAGGGTTTGGGCCTGCAATTTTCTTTGAAAACTGGCCAACATTTGTCCTAAACGAGTAGAACACTTATTTGTTAGCACTTAGAAGCAAGGGCTTTAAAGAGAGGCGAAAAACAGCTCCTAAAGGTGCACCAGATGCTGACTTTGTCAGGTGGGTGTGCACCGGACGTGTCCGGTGTGCATTTGACCTCTCTGAAACCTTACTGGAACTGCACCGAACGCTGGAATAATAACTTCAGCACATCCGGTGCTTTCAAACTTGCGTCCGGTGTAATCTGTGCGAAACTTACTTGAAGTGAACACTGGACACTGAGCTTGTCCCGTGACCTAATAGCAGACGCGTCCGGTGCGTTCAGGAGCTCTCTGGAACCACTCTGGATGTGCACCGGACATGGACAACGGAGCGTCCAGTGTGACGTTCCGCGTCCGGTGTGAAGGCACACAGCAGGGAAATTCAAGCGACTAATACACATGTCAACGGGCGATACACAGGAGAACCACCGGACGCGTCTGGTGCAAACTTAACGAGTGTCCGGTGTGCACACAGAAACTGTAAAACGGCTAGTCTTCCACTCTCACTTATAAATAGCGACTCTAACCGTCTTGGGGAGCTCTCTTGCACATTTCACTCATTGGTAAGCATCTCTTGAGCCCTCCCAAGCTTCTTCCACTCACTCTTGTGCTCGATTCTCATCCATAGTGAGTTTGGGAGTGATCCAAGTGCATTTTTTCATCTAGTTCATCCATTGGCACTTGGTGATTGTTGTTGCTGTGGATTTCTTCTATTCTCTTGCTGATTGCTGTCACCCAGACAGTCTTGGAGTAGTAGCGGAGTTGGCGGAGTTGGAGATTGTCTCCGGTGTTGACGGTAATTATTGTATGATTTTACCCGTCAACTAAATATAAAATAAGGGTATAAATGCAAACACCACCACAGAATAGGGCTTTAACTGACAGAATTCCACAGCTTTGGTGAATCAGTGTTTTGCAGGGGGTTATCCAGAAAAGAACCAAGGGAGGCACACATGTCGGATTAAAATAACGAATTCTGCCGCGAAAGGATATCAAGAATATTGTAGAGGACACCAGAGACACGCCTGACGAAGCGAGGCCCAGAAGGCAGCTAGGGGAGGTCGGCCGACCTCCCTGACAGGTCGGCCGACCCTGGCCAAAGTCCTTTCCGCGTGCGCTTCGATGTGGACCCACATCCTAAAATTTCACGCAATCTCAGCCGCCTGTCGAAGTCGGTTTGATCCAAGGGCTACGATTCATCCCACCGGCCTATATAAGGATCCCCAGACCCCCTAGGGTTTCATATCAATTCAGTAATCAATCAGTTCAACCCAGTTTAGATAGCCAAAAACCCTAGAATCATTAGAGCTTTACCATCTAGAGCATAGCTACATAGGTTAGAAGTAGAAGGAGGCGAGTTCTACTCGAGTTCCGGATCTGTCTGGAGCTAGAAGGCTTCCCAAAGCCATTATAAGCTTTCTCGTATCTTAAAACTCTTTTGAGTGCTTGAGATAAAGTTGATTAACATTGTTCTACTATTGATTATGTTCTCAATTATGCTATTCATTGCTTATCTAGATTGTATACTTTGCATAGTTAGGATGCATTCATATTCATACATAGGTTTGTATAGCGCTCATTCATTGATATCATGGGTGGGTGATGAACAGCATCTAAGCATGGTGCTTAGATGTGGTTTGTCTGCAAATGCGCCTTATATTCTGGGTTCTGTGGTAGATCGCAGATGTGAAACTCCCGTAGTGTCCTTTGTAGTCCACACTCCGAAAGTAGGGAGAGTAGGAAGTTATTATTACTTTAGAAGGCTGGCTATGATCTTGATCTTCCTTAGTAATATTCCCTTAAGTATGAATATGATGTATCTTCGCCATGATTGCTAGTATAATTGCACCAATCTAATATATCCTTGATAGTATAGTTAGAATGACTTAAGATATCCTTATGCTTCAACCTAATCCATGCTAGTGCCTAGATAGGAAGTGCTCTAAGTGATTATTATTATTATATACTGATTGATTGGATTGATCATTATGCTTATCATATATATCATTATTATTGTGACATAACCGCTCTTCTGAGAATATGGGTCATGCATGGTTATCTCCATATTTGCATATGCATATGACATCTATCTATCTACTTACATCCCATTTATTGCCAACCCTTCCCAGTGGTAAAAATATAAATGAGAACCCGGAATACTCCTGGGTAAAATGGTACAATGGTATAATTAATCTCTGCGCTTGTAGATAGTAATATTTTATATCCGCTTTAGTCACTTGCATCTATAATAACTACTTAGTATTATTCTGGTAGTTTCCATACATGTCTCTTATATTCATGCTAAGGATGACAACTTAGTTATTGTAAGAGATATAGGTTTAGAAGAGGTGGCTAAGTAATTTACCAAGTGACAATTAATACTAGCAAGCATTTTTGGCGCCGTTGCCGGGGATAGAGTCTAACTCTATTTTTGGTGATGACGTTAGAAATGCCAACAAGCATTTTTGGCGCCGTTGCCGGGGAAGGCGTTTGGCATACATAAGATGTAGATAGATCATATGTATAACACCAAATATATTGAGAAAACATATAAATTTTACTCAAACATGCTCACCCTATCCTTGTTTATTCTTTGTGTAGCTTATGTAGGGTGATGTACGAATGGATTTGACCTTCCACAGAATTTTGTTGAAAACCCAGAAGCTTTGATCAGGAAGACCCGAGGCAAGCTCAGGAAGACCCCAGATCCGCAGCCGGAAGACATCCGTACAAGAAGAAGTTTGACACTAGAGTTTGAGGCCATGGCAAACAAGAGCCTTCGCGAGTTCTCTGCTCCAACCACCACTAACATCCGTACAAGACCACCCACTGATGTTGGAGACAAAGGATTCGAGCTTAAGCCTGCGCTCGTCAACATGGTGCAAGCTAGTCAGTTTTGTGGAAAGGCGCATGAAGATGCGAGTGCCCATCTCCAACACTTTTTGGAGATATGCAGCACTTTCACCATCAAGGGCGTAACCAGAGATGCAATCCTGCTCCGCTATTGTTGGGAAGAGCAAAACAGTGGTTCTACACAAACAAAGACAAGAACACTACTTGGGACCTCTGCTCCATTGCCTTTCTAGCAAAGTTCTTCCCTGTGGACAAGATTAATGCTCTCAGAGGGAAGATCACCAGCTTTCAGCAACAGCATGATGAATCAGTCCCAGAAGCATGGAAACACTTTCAAGACTACATCTCACAATGTCCTCACCATGGGATGGACAATTGGTTGCTTATGCAAACCTTCTACCATGGGTTGACTACCAGCACCCGTGAGACGATGGATGTTGCTACTAGAGGAGCTTTCCTGTCACTCACCATTGAGTAAGCTGCTACCCTTGTGGAGAAGATGGCATCCAACCAGAGTTAGAATGTAGAACGAGCCCCGACCCGCAAGAGAGGAGGAATGCACCAGCTCAAGGAGACCGACATGATTTCTGCCAAGATGGACTTGCTGATTAAGAAGCTTGATGACCAAGTCAATGATAAGAAAGAGGTCAAGCACATTCATGATGCCTACATGACATGTGAAGAGTGTGGAGGCACTGGCCACTCAGGTCACAGCTGTCCGGAGATTTAGGAGGATGTGAACTACTTCAGCAACAACAACAACTACCGCCCCCAAAATCAGAACTAGAATCAGAACCAAGATTAGAATCAGCAACAGAGGCCCAACTACCAAGGTAATTATTCCAGTAATTACCAAGGTAACAACTTCAACACACCGTTGAGAGATCTAGTATCTGGCCAGACCAAACTGCTAGATCAGATTTCCAAGAAGCTAGTCTCCAATGACAAGTTACTAGAAATCATCAACAACAGGATGGATGGTTTTGCCTCTGCTATCAAGAACCCGCTCAGCTTCAATAAAATGCTAGAATCTCAAATAGCTCAGCTGGCGTCCTCTATCTATCCAGCCAATGAAGGAAAGATCCCAGGTCAACCAGAAGAACTAGAAACTGCAAATCTGGTGGATATCTTCAATGCAAGATGGTACCATGTAGAGCATCGGTCCAAGGGGTGGAACGATGATTCTCTGCCAGAGAAGAAAGGATACCCAGGAAGGCCCGTCATACCAATAGCCATTGGTCAACACGCCTTCGAGGAAGCAATCTGCGACTTTGGCGCAACCGTCAATATTATGTCCAAGGTAATCTATGAGAAGATCCATGGAGATGCACTCCAATACACCAACATATGCTTGCAGCTAGCAGACCTATCATTCTGCTATTCGAAGGGGATCCTGGAAGATGTGTGTACGAGTTGGACACTCGTACATAACTGCTGACTTTGTGGTAGTTGAGACAGGAGGAGATGAGAAGTCGCCAATCATTTTGGGATGACCATTCCTTAGCACCGCCAAGGCTATCATCTATGCCGACAGCACCAAGATCTATTTCACTATCAGGGGAAGCAAAGAAAGATTCAACTTCAAGAACAAGACGCTCAAAAGTCCAGCCCATCCACAGAAGCCGTACATCTATGAAGACAAGCCTGCGCAGAAGAAGACAAGCAGAAGGAAGAGCAAGGCTAGGCAGACTCACACTGAAGCTGTGAGGATGATCAACTCAGTCCGAGCTAAGTATGATCACCTTCTAGTTTCACCACACATGCCCAATCTTGACAATCCAGGAGTACCGATGATTGACTGCACAATTAATCAAAAGATCTTCTACAAGACCTTCTGCGACACAGGCTCGAGTGTCAACATAATGGCCAAGGTAACTTATGACTTTATATTCAGCAAGACACCCTTGTACTCTACCTACACACAGCTACAGATGGTGGACATTTAGATTTCCAGAGGGGATTGCTAAGGACGTTATGGTAAAGATTCAAGATCATTATGTCCCCACTGACTTCTTGGTCCTAGACATGGGAGAAGAAGAGTATGACCCACCGCTCGTACTTGGAAGACCGTTCCTCAACACTACAAGAGCAATTATCTATATGAGATCAGGGGAGGTCCACTTCCAGTTCCACAAGGAGAAGGTCCGCTGCTACTTCAACAGTTACACAACTTATGAGCAGCCAAGGAAGAACAGGTCAAGGAGGAGACGGTGTTCCTCGCAACACCTGAAGAACCAACCACTCAAGGATGGTTGGGCAGATTACGAAGGAGAAGTTAAAAGGAGTGATTACGAAGGGAAGAAGGATGAAGAGACTGTGAAGGATGAGCTCCCAGCTTCAACCTCACCAGTAACATCAACTTCACCAACCAGAAAGGAATGGAGGAAGAAGGAGTCGCCTTCTAGCTCATCACTAGAAGTGCAACCAGGGTCATCTCAACCCGACGATGCACCTGACAAGGAATGAACAGACAAGGAGTCCTGTCGGAGGACTATAAATCGCCGAGCCTTCGCCAAAATGTAAAACTGATACTTATCCATATTTACTTTCAGCATTGCATTAATATCTTAGTAGTTGCATATTTACTTTCCTGCATTAAAAAGAAAATAAAAATATTTATTGCTTTGCATAGTAAAATCTAAAAGCCCCATGTGACTAATTTTGTGGCATAGCCCATAAAGACTATTCACCGTGGTGGCACAAAAATAATTTTGCTTCTAGAATAGATACCTGCACCATATTTAATTCCTACAATTATAAAATTAAAAGTACCAAAAATATATGGGCACATGAAGGTCCACACTTTATGAAAATACCAAAAATATGTGGACACATAAAGGTCCACACTTTATGAAAATACCAAAAATATGTGGGCACATGAAGGTCCACCCAACTAGGGAACTTCATGCTGGAACTATAAAAATTAATTACTTACCATGGAGTGGTATTAACCTAACCCCTCTCCATGAGATTTGGTATTCTTGCTGGCAATTGAGTTTTACAGGATAATACATGATCAAAGAGCTAGTCAACCTGGCGCTCTTACGCTGTCAGTACACCTGCGCTAAGAAGGATCACTCAACTTGCAACATCAAAGACCCTGTCAAATATCCAGCTTGGTGGAAGGCACCCTCCACTTAAATCCAGCTAAGTATAAGTTTCCCTACCTTATTATTGTACCATATTGCTTTTCACGTGAGTTAGCTCTTGAGATAAATATTTGAAAACCAAATAAATAGTGTTTAAGTTAGTTAATGTGTTTAATAAAATAAAGAGAGAGTGCTTACAATAATTTTGCTCAGACTAGAGGGAAACCATGCTCAGGAATTTGGTAAGTAGCGCCCCACTATGATTCCTCATGACACTTAGTTTTCAATCTTGAATCATCCCAAGTTTTAGATACAACCATTTTAACTTGAAGATTTACTTTGAACCTAAAACTTGTGGGTAGCAAATGCTTGATCTAAGTCTAAGCAATTGAGGGTTATGATATGCAAAGTTTAAGCTGCTATTTATCTTATTTCTAGTGATACTTGAATTCTGGAGATTTATTTTGAAAATCTTTAAAACCACATGATGAGTTCCTGTATGACAAGAGCTTTACATTCCTACCATAGCCATACATGCTAGAATAGGAAAACACATATTATATGCTACTTGCTTTGTTTTGAGTTTAGTCAAACTTTGTTGATACCTTAGGGACTTGTCATGCTTTACAAATCAAGATCATGTGCACTCCACCCATAATGCACTACTCAATTCCTGAGTGGGCGCATCCACGTTCCACACATTCCATCTAGTCCACCCAAAAAAAGTTTACTCCTATACTAGGAGGAAACACCCCAAAATATATACCCCATTGGTAACCCCAGATCAATGCTCCAAAGTTCTTTTTGCTATCTCTCAAAAAGAAAAGGGAGGTACTGTTGCAAAGAAGAGGCATGTGGCTATGCAAAAGAGTGAGATGAGAGAAAACAATGGGTAAAAAGATGCTCGCCTGAGAGGTAAAAATGGACAAGTGTCCGCATTATCAAAACAATGGGTACTCTGATGCCCGCCTAAAAAAGAAAAAAGAAGAGAAAAGAAAGATAGCCCATGTTGTCCTGCAGCACAATTCCCTAGTATTGCAAAAAAGAGAGGGATGCTTTCAAGGAGCAAAAGAGTAGAATTAGGATTAGCCACCATACATATCCACCTACCACCTCATATCTATACACATGCACATCTTGATTCAATTGTATGACTTGTTCCTTTGGATCCATTGTTTGACTTTACAACATATTCATTGCAAGTATGTATGAGCTGTCTCCTTACCCATGAGCTCCACATAAGCCATTAGTTATAGGGCGAGAGAGAAGAGAGAAGGCATGCATCACTATTGCCTTAGTAAGGATCCACAAATACCACATATTGAGAGACTTGAGGAAGTCATACACAGAAAACTCTGAGTTTTATTTTGAAAACTTGCAAAAGCTCCAGAATAAGAGTTGAACGACAGAGTTTGAGACATTGTGCTTAACTTAGACATTCTATCCCTTAATTGCCCAAGACTCAAGAGAAAGCTACAAGCTCCATGGTTAAAGGTAATAAAGGTAAGTCTAAAGGATAGCTTGGTCTACTCTAATCCTTGAGTACTTCTTGGTTTAAAACTGAATACTTGTGAGGGGTAGCTATAACTTATAATATCTGCTAAAGTTTGGCTTTGCTAAGGGACTAGCAAAGGTTAAGCTTGGGGGAGCTTGTTGATAGTAATTATTGTATGATTTTACTCGTCAAATAAATATAAAATAAGGGTATAAATCCAAATACCACCATAGAATAGGGCTTTAACTGACAGAATTCCATAGTTTTGCTGAATCAGTGTTTTGCAAGGGGTTATCCAGAAAATAACTAAGGGAGGCCCACATGTCGGATTAAAATAACGAATTCCGCGGCGAAAGGAGATCAAGAATATTGTAGAGGACACCAGAAACATGCCTGACGAAGCGGGGCCCAGATGGCATCCAGGGAAGGTCCACCGACCTCCCGGCTGACCCTGGCCAGAGTCCTTTCCACGTGCGCTTCGACGTGGACCCACATCCTGAAATTTCACGCAATCTCAGCCACCCGTCGAAGTTGGTTTGATCCAAGGGCTACGGTTCATCCCACCGGCCTATATAAGAACCCGAAGACCCCCTAGGGTTTCAGATCAATTCAGTCATCAATCAGTTCAACCCAGTTGTAGAGAGCCAGAAACCCTAGAATCATTAGAGCTTCACATCTAGAGCATCGCTACATAGGTTAGAAGTAGGAGGCAAGTTCTACTCAAGTTCTGGATCTGTCTGGAGCTAGAAGGCTTCCCGGAGCCATTGTAAGCTCTCTCTTGTATCTTAAACCTCTTTTGAGTGTTTGAGATAAAGTTGATTGATATTGTTCTACTATTGATTATGTTCTCAATTATGCTATTCATTGCTTATCTAGATTGTATACTTTGCATGGTTAGGATACATCATATTCATGCATAGGTTTGTATAGCGCTCATTCATTGATATCATGGGTGGGTGATGAACAACATGTAAGCATGGTGCTTAGATGCAAATGCACCTTATATTCTGGGTTCTGCGGTAGATCACGGATGTGACACTCCTATTGAGTCCTTTGTAGTCCACACTCCGAATGTAGGGAGAGTAGGAAGTTATTATTACTTTAGAAGGCTGGCTATGATCTTGATCCTCCTTAGTAATATTCCCTTATGTATGAATATGAAGTATCTTCGCCATGATTGCTAGTATAATTACACCAATCCAATATGTCTTTGATAGTATTGTTTGAATGACTTAAGATATCCTTATGCTTCAACCTAATCCATGCTAGTGCCTAGATAGGAAGTACTCTAAGTGATCATTATTATTATATAATGATTGATTGGATTGATCATTATTATTATCATATATATCATTATTATTGTGACATAACCCCTCTTCTGAGAATATGGGTCATGCATGGTTATCTCCATATTTGCATATGCATATGACATCTATCTATCTACTTACATCCCATTTATTGCCAACCCTTCCCCGTGGTAAAAATAAAAATGACAACCCGGAATACTCCTGGGTAAAATGCTAGAATGGTATAATTAATCTGTGTGCTTGCAGATACTAATATTTTATATCCTCTTTAGTCACTTGCATCTATAATAACTGCTTAGTATTATTCTGATAGTTTCCATACATGTCTCTTATATTCATGTTAGGGATGACAACTTAGTTATTGTAAGAGATATAGGTTGAAAATATGATGAGGATCCGCTAGACATTTAATGTCCAATCACAAGATCATGCGCGCGACAATTAAATTTAGAGGTGAGCTCGTTCCTAAGTAACTCTCTATATGATTTTGAGAATAGATTACTACCTAATCATGTCATATGTCTTAGGAACATTGGAGAGGGTTATGATGAGCTTGTGAAAGGTGGTGGAGTCCAGCAAGACCATCAAGGGCGCGCAAGACAAGCCGGAGGTCCAGTCCAACACGAGTTCGAGTCAGTCTCGGCCTCCAGGACCAGTCTGCATTAAAACTGGTCAAAGCATATGCAAACGGACTCCGTTTTTGATGAACTACATATGATTGGAAAGATAATTCAATAAGGAAGCTTATGGAAGTGGTCCTGCATCAAAACTCTTTCAGAATTCATGGGAATAATCGAAACAACTCATCATCCAGAATCTGTTCCGGTGCTACGTCACCGTTTTTGGTCTGTTAGGCTATGTATCGTCGTTGAGCCCATTACGGGCGCATGTCCAGGGGGTATGAAGACCTTTATACCTTATATTCAGTAGCCATCGCACTTGTTAGGGTTTGGGTTTTGCTCAGATTATTCTGTCAAGAACAGTTTCGCAGCTATCGTCGGTTTGTGAGACTCCAACTCGTGAGATTAATCATTCATCTGCAATTTGGTTGCATTCTTCCATGTTCTTGCTTGTGTTCTTCGATTCGCAGGCAAGGATTAGCCTTCTTGGAGAGGTTAACTGTGCAACGCCGGTTAATAACCAGAAGAGACGTGGTGCTGCGATTGCGGGGTTTCGGATCGTGTTGTTCGGAAGTCGGATCGACTTGTGTCGCGTGTTTCACCAAATCGAGAGTTACCAGAACCTTTCGGAAGATCGAGACCCTAGTCCACAACAAGTGGTAATCAAAGCTTCTGGTATACCGTCAGGTTCACGTCTATCTACCATTAATTTCGAGTGTTTTTGCCTTCATCCCATAGTCCGGTGCCATATTTGTTTCCTTCCCTATAACCTTCCATGCCATAGCCTTTGCATTTTTCAGATTCAGAGTTCGTCATGTTGAGTTTGTGTCCTAGTCAAGGTCTTGTTGCTGGTTAGTTTGTGTTAGAGTCCAGTTCGTGTGATTTTCCCCACGGTTTGTATATGCCTCTTCCCGTTCCTTCTATTCCTTGGGCGGATATTTCGATGGACTTTGTTTTAGGATTGCCTAGGACTAAGAGGGAGAGGGATAGTATTTTTGTGGTGGTAGATCGATTTTCTAAAATGACACATTTTATACCATGTCACAAAAGTGATGATACTGTTCATATTGCTGACCTCTTCTTTCAAGAGATTGTTCGTTTGCATGGTATGCCTTCTACTATTGTTTCAGATCGTGATGCCAAATTTTTCGAGTCACTTCTGGCGCACTCTATGGAATAAGTTGGG
Organism: Eremochloa ophiuroides; assembly: GCA_038502445.1. Classification (NCBI taxonomy): domain Eukaryota; kingdom Viridiplantae; phylum Streptophyta; class Magnoliopsida; order Poales; family Poaceae; genus Eremochloa; species Eremochloa ophiuroides. The sequence goes on along the minus strand of JAHLJS010000006.1, from coordinate 31,185,400 downwards.
TATAAAATTGTTGTTTTCTACTACTTGTCACCCACAAACTGATGGACAAATAGAGGTAGTGAACCGCACTTTGGGTGCCATGTTGAGAGCTATTTTGACGAAAAATTTGAAGACGTGGGAAGAATGTTTGCCTCATGTGGAGTTTGCTTATAATCGGGCAACACATTCTACCACCAAGTTAAGTCCTTTTCAGGTAGTGTATGGATTTAATCCCCGTGCTCCAATTGATATTTTGTCTTTGCCTACTAGTGAGAGAATTCATCATGATGCTAAGGAACGTGCTGATTTTATTTTGCAAATGCATGAAACAACAAAGCACAACATTGAGAAAATGACTAAATAATATAGAATTGCTGGTAATAAAGGTAGACAAGAAGTTAAACTTGAACCGGGTGATTTGGTGTGGTTGCACTTGAGAAAGGATAGATTTCTAGATTTAAGAAAGTCTAAGTTGATGCCTAAAGCTAATGGTCCATTTAAAATTCTCAAGAAGATTAATGATAATGCATATAAGCTAGAGTTGCCACCCGAGTTTGGGGTTAGTCCCACCTTTAATATTTCAGATTTGAAGCCATACTTGGGAGATGCATGTGAGCTAGAGTCGAGGATGACTCCAATTCAAGAGGGGGAGGATGATGAGGATCCGCTGGACATTTAAGGTCCAATCACAAGAGCACGCGCGCGACAATTAAATTTAGAGGTGAGCTTGTTCCTAAGTAACTCTTTATATGATTTTGAGAATAGACTACTACTTAATCATGTCATATGTCTTAGGAACATTGGAGAGGGTCATGAAGAGCTTGGGAAAGGTGGTGGAGTCCAGCACGACCATCAAGGGCGCGCAACACAAGCTGGAGGTCCAGTCCAACACGAGTTCGAGTCAGTCTCGGCCTACAGGACCAGTCTGCATTAAAACTGGTCAAAACATATGCAAACGGACTCCATTTTCAATGAACCACATATGGCTGGAAAGCTAATTCAATGAGGAAGCTGATGGAAGTGGTCCTGCATCAAAACTCCTTCAAAATCCACAGGAATCATCGAAACAACTCAGCATCCAGAATCTGTTCCGGTGCTGCGTCACCGTTTTTGGTCCGTTGGGCCATGTATCATTGTTGAGCCCATTAGGGGCTCATGTACAGGGGGCATGACAACCCTTAGACCTTATATTCAGTAGCCGTTGCACTTGTTAGGGTTTGGGTTTTGCTTAGATTATTCTGTCAAGAACAGTTTCGCCGCCGTCGTCGGTTTGTGAGACCCCAACTCGTGAGATTAATCATTCATCTGCAATTTGGTTGCATTCTTCCATGTTCTTGCTTGTGTTCTTCGATTCGTAGGCAAGGATTAGCCTTCTTGGTGAGGTTAACCATGCAACACCAGTTAATAACCATAGGAGACGTGGTGCTGCGATTGCGGGCTTTCGGATCGTGTTGTTCGAAAGCCAGATCGACTTGTGTCGCATGTTCCACCAAATCGAGAGTTACCAGAACCTTTTGGAAGATCAGGACCCTAGTCCACTTCAAAAGAGGTGGCTAAGTAATTTACCAAGTGACGCTTAATTAATACCAGTAAGCATTTTTGGCACCGTTGCCGGGGATAGAGTCTAACTCTATTTTTGGTGATGACGTTAGAAATGCCAACATCTGGCCACTCCCGGTGGACTTGTGAGGGGTTGGCATCTTCCCCGACAGAGAGCCGCAAGGTAGCTTAATAAATTGCTCGTGTCATTGAGTTACCTTACTCGTGGTAGGTTCTTGTGGTGCTCATTTGTTGAGCTTGACATTGGTTGTCAATTAGCCACTGAACCACCGAGTAGTGGTCGACACAATGAGGACGTAGCGTGCCGGCAAGCACGTGAACCTTGGGGATAAATCTTTGTATTCATTGTGTTGATCTTTGGAGTTTTTGTGACCATCACCTTCGAGTGTATTGGTATTCCTTCCATTAGGTGATTGGCTATCTACTCTACCCGAAGGTATAACATCACTGCCCTTCTCTCTTTACTTTGTGCATTTACTTGTGTAGTGGTAGTGCTAATAGTTTGCTCGCTTAGGAGTACGTAGCTCCCAACTTAGGCTAGCTTGTGTGTGAACCTAGAGACTTAATTTAGAACGGTTAGGAGGGCTTACCTTTTGAGTAGGCTAGCACAAAATTCACTTTGCCATTTATTGTACTAATCTTGTGGTCAAGTGTTGTTTGTAGATTTTTAATTAGTCTATTCACCCCCTCTAGCCTCTTTAGACCTTTTAGCTATGCTCTAGATGGTGAAGCTCTAATGATCTAGGGTTTCTAGGTCTAGTTTCTGGATGCTATGAACTAGTCTGACATGTGGGTCTCCTTTGGTTCTTTTCTAAATAACACCCTGCAAAACATTGAATCACCAAAACTGTGGAATTCTGTCAGTTAAAACCCTATTCTATGGTGGTTTTTGCATTTATACCCTTATTTCATGTTTGGCTGACGGGTAAAATCGTACAATAATTACCGTCAACACCCAAATCGGTGATGAGGAGTGGCCTGGCGAGTTCCAAGCGATGACGTGATGCCATAGAGGAAAATACGATAGGTTGTCTTCAAAGGCAAAATTGCGAGCTGGACGGAGCTTCGCCAATGGTGACGACATCGCTCGGTGTGGGGATTGGGAAGAGGGAGGACGCACGGGAAGGGGCAGAGGATGGCGGCAGCCACTTTTGGGGTGCCTAGTGCCCTTTTTATAGAGGAGAGAGGGTGCCGAAGGGCCTGGCCGTCGAGCTTCGCCACGCCGGCACTTGCGGCGGATGATTCCGTGCAGAGGGAATGGAGAGAGGAGCGGTAAAAGAGGGGCGGGGTGCGCGGACTGCAACAGAGCCGCTGCGGTGAGGCTCGATCTCCCACGCGTGCTCGGTCATGAGGCGCCCGTTCTCTGTGCCCGCGGAAGAACTGGATAGAGGAGCCTGCCTGGCCGGAGGTAGGAGACGAGCCTAGGTGGGTGGGCCCGCTTGTCGGCATTGTTGACAGTAGTTATCGTTTGATTTTACCCGTCAACCAATCATGAAAAAGGATATAAATGAGAGCCAACACCTAGAATAGGGTTTAAACTAACAGAATTCCATGAGTTTTGGTGAATCTGTGTTTTCCAGGGACTATACAGGAAAAGAACCAAAGATGACCCACACCGTAGAGAAAAATACCGAATTACACCGCGGCAGGAGATCAAGAATATTTTAGAGAACATCATAGACACGCCTGCCGAAGAGGGACCCGAATGTCAGAGAGGGAGGGTCGGTTGACCCTCTGACTAGGCCGGCCGACCTGTCAGAGAGGCCTTTTCGCCTTTGTTTTGACGTGGACCCACATCCCGAAATTTCACGCAATCTACACCGTCCGCCGAAGTCGGTTTGATCCAAGGGTTACGGTTCATCCCACCAGCCTATATAAGGACCCCCCGGACCCCCAGGGTTTCAGATGATCCAGAGAGAAATCAATCCAGGGTTTTAGAATTCCACCGACATGTCTCAAATAGAGTAGAAACCCAATATAGGATCTAGAGCCAAGCATCAAGTAGAAGATTAGCCTTGTAGTCTCTCCAGATTAGGGCTATTCTTGTTCTAGAAGTGGTATGGTAGTATAGCTAGAGATAGTTGGAGGAGTTGCCGGCCTGTCGGTGACTGCTCTTCAACTTGTACCCGCGGATTCAAGTCCTTCTTTGGGACTTGTTGTTGACACTTCTTAATACAACCACCAGAGATAGAGTGTTAGGCTATCTCTGATAACGGCGCCAGAAGTGCCTGAGGGTATTTCTTATGTCTATTGGATAATTCTGCAAGCGCACAGAATATACCGCTGTAGCACTTCACCTGGGAGTATTCCACGGTATCGTTATTTATTTTATCCCAAGGGAAAGCGATTGCTAGAAATGTTAATAGAAGGGGATCCTTAAATCTATCTCAACTTAGCACAACTAGTGCAGAGGGGGTAATCGAAGTATGATAGGAAGGTGATGATTCAAAGATAACAAATGAAATGCTAAAAGATAACTAGTGTAGTATAGTTAGGTGGGAGGATAACGAGTGAGAAAGGTTTCTGTGATTCAAACTCTACTCTTGTGATGATAGATGTGAAATCTAATGAGCCAATTCTAGAGGGTGCAGAAATCCAATGTTCTACCATGGCTTTTACAGGTGATACTCGAATTTATGTACCATGGCATACATTAGTCTTAAATCATCTTCTATAACGATTCTAACATCATCCCTGAGGAAAAGAGTGATTCCCAACCATCTATGCAGAAAGCGAAGCATAGGGTTGCAAATATGACTAGTGTGCAGTTTCCCCATTTTGTTTCCCCTGTTATTTCATGCCAAATTCAAGCTTATTGAACCAACGAGTAGCAGCTTCCAAGTTTGTGGTGCAATTTATAAAACCTAGACGAGCATTAAATTGCTCCCACTCAAGATCATAATCTTGATTAAACAAGCGAAAATAGATGTTGTCTCTATTTATTTTTACCATGCACATGAATTCTAAAGTGAGAAGCCTGCTATTAGGGAAGTTAGGGAAATCCCAAAATCCACCCCCAACCTATTGCAACAAAAACATTAAAGAACTCCTCATACATACATGTGCGTTGGAGGAGTCCTAAATCAATTACCTGGGTGTGTTCGAAGTTGCGGTTGTGGATCAAGTTGAGGATGAGCAGTTCTTGTGGAGTGACCCAAATGCCTATTTCTGGGTCTTGTGTTTTGACAGGTTGCTCTTCTTCTTTGGATTCCTCATTAACTTCTTCATGATCGTGAGATGGTTGTTCAATGTTCTCCATGTTGTCACTCCGCACAGGCAAAGGTTGTCTAGAAGTTTGTTCATCTTGTGACCCCAGGAGTCATATCTCAGTGTCATGGGAGGATTGCCCCTCCTGTGAGCCCCACTTGTTCTTATTCTTTTCGTTTTGGGACCACCTTGAGGTCGTTTTGGTCACCAGCCCATCGGTATTTGCAGCCCGGCTACAGACACGCCGGAACATAGGTCTTGTCCTCGGATCTCGCCGTCGAGGTCTCGGTCGCCGCCAACCAGTCGTCTCCGAGGGTCATCCACCACTTCCAGCTAGTGATTTGGCATCTGGTGAGAACCCCAAACCTTTTTACGTCCTCCTTTTAAACGCTACCGGTCCGCTGTGGCCGAAACACTAGGCGCCGCCGTGTGTCGGGCCTGCCGTCCGCCGTAGCCGCCGCCTTGAGGGCTGCCAGGCTCTAACCATCGAGATGGGACCATAGGATGATGCGCTGTGGTTTAGTATGCTCATCGGTGGTTTTTCCTTCACCGGAGGAGCTGCCGGCGGCAAGCGGCCGCGGTCGGAGCCGCCGTTTGCGCGCAGTCGTCGTCTGGGGAGAGGGACAGGCCGAGCTGGGCCTGCTGGTCCACGCAGCTGGCCATCTGGGCCAGCCCAGCGGCGTGGAGGGGCGCGGGAGTGAGGAAGAGCGCGCGCAGGCCGTGCTATGGGCCGAGTGAGCCGGCCTGTTAGCGCTGGATGGGCAGTTACAGGAAGTTTTCTAATTCTCTGAAGATTTAATACAGCTCTACTTTGTTATTTTTTTAGAGAAATAAATACATCTCTAAAAATTATAAAATTAATTATATAGACTCCCAGTGTCATTCTTTAAATTATAAAAATATGAAATGTGGAATTTGAACACTTTCGGTATGCATTAAAAATGCCTTCATTAATTAATAAATGAAGCTCCTACGATTTTTATAGGCCAATATAATTATCCAAAAATCATGAAAATGTTTATGTAGCCTCTTTATGTGATGCTGTGTACAGGAAAAATATGAGAAATGGAATTTGAGCACTTAATGTAGTGACTAAAAATCTATCTTTAAATTAATAAAGGCAACATTGATGATTTTTAATAAATTATATGCTTGTCCAAAAATCATAAAAATTTATGAGGTGCTGTTTACGTTCAATATCTATCTGTTGGAAAAGTTTGGGCTCAAGTGAAAGTAGTTTACTTATTTATTATTTAATGCGCTATTAATTGATTAATAAAATGAATAGAAACACTAATCCCGTGTAGCCTTGTGTGATTTTTGGATTGATTGTTGACCTTGGATCCTTCACTGTGGTGATCCTTGGCAAGATAAAGGTTGTCACTTGGTAGTAGTTGTAAAGCTGTGCAGCGGCTTTCAACAACTGTGAAAAAGAAATCCCGAATAATAATCGATAGTTGCTAGATTTGTTTTATTGGCTTGCAACTTTATCGTGAAGGAAAGTTGTACTCAACTTTCTAAATTAAGTTACTTTATTTACTTCACAACTTAGTGCATCATATGCATCATGGCATACATATCATCATGTTAAGTATGCATTATTATTTCGTGTAGTGAACGCGCGATAATTATTATCGGAAGCAAGTCCCGAGTAAGGTCTTCACTCGGTGGACGTGGATCTTTCTCGGTGATTGACTTCAGGATTCTATCTGCTTCAAATAACAGGCAAGCCCCGGTGCATTTAGCCCCGCCTTGTGTTTTATAAAATATTTATAACATGAGTCTATTATTGCATCAGGTTGTTAGGAGTTGTTTGTCACCTATATTGTTGCATTACCTGTCTTGATATATAATACCCATGAAACCTATTTAAAAATTAAAAATGTTCAAAAATGATTAGCCCTGCTTAATCAATTAGATTTGCATAAAAAAGCTATTTTTGACCTATGGGAATGTGATATTTATGAATCATGAGAAATAAAAAAAAGGATATGAGTCCGTTCGGGAAATTGTGCACTTGGGTAGCAGTCCAACGCATCGTTACCGATGGAAAGGGATTTTTTCCGTTCGTTGGTTGTGAATTTGGGTTAGAGTCCCAATGCTTGACCATCGGCGGGAAAGGGATTTGAAAACCGTTGGGACACTTGTATTTGGGTTAGAGTCCCAATGCAATGTCGCCGGCGGAAAAAGAATTAGGGACCATTCATTGTAGGCCTGCTGTGGTCAAGACTTTGCAACTAGCCACATACTACGGAAAGCCCTAACTCCGGTGACTCTACTACTTGAACCGACAACCACGCACTGGGAGTGGAGAGATGGCGAGAGCAGCGTGTACCCTCGTGGCCGGTGTGCCTGGAAAGGAGAGGAGTACTGTGTTCTCGGGTGGCGCAGGACCGGTTCAGGGGTAGAAAAGCCGTGGTAGCCGGGGTTGGTATATGCAAGCTTAAGTGCTACATATGCAGTATGGATAGGGATCCCTAACTGGGTACTAATCGATTCGAATCGTCGTCGCTTCTCAGATATGGAGACTTGATCCTTTGACCTACAATCGAAAAGTGGTTCGGAACTAAAATGTTTTGAGAATGAATTAAGAATTGAAAGTATGATGATATATGAGAATGAACTTGGAATTATGATTATGATTAAAATAAGATTGAGTTCAAATACTGAAATAGGATAGTAATACTTTTCTGAAAAGCTCTTGGACTCTTGTTGGAGCCTTACCTTGATTCCCCTCGGCCTGCATTCCTGAGTCTCATTCCTTTTTCTTAGTTGGGTAAGTCTTGCGGAGTACCCCAGTACTCAGGGTTTGTTAATCCCTGTTGTAGGTAAGCTAAGTGTGTAGTTCTGCGTAGGACTGTGCCGGTCAGCGGATCGTGCATGGAAGAAGAGGTGTATATGATATAACCCTTGGGCAGGGTGTCTAGTTGGATACAGCTACTCCACTACGAAACTCTGGTTTGGGATAATGTAATCTAGCTTTGTAAGCCTATATTAATTTAATACTTCCGCACCCTTTACTCTAATTCATTTTATTTCTGTAAACTGTTGTAATGTTTGCAAGGTCTTTACAATGAGATACTCGGGTGAATTAGGGTTTCCGAGGAAACCCAGCAGGCCACCTAGATCAAGGGGAACTCATGTAGACTGATCATGGGTCCTTAAGGACGATGACGGTGCATGTGAGCCCTATGATTAAGGCGGTTCTGTCACAGTATAATGTATATTCTGTTTTTTAATTGGAACAAAAGCCTACAAAGGCACAAATGAGTAGCAGCGAGCAGGCCTGCTGGCTTGGCCAAGGCCCAAGCGGCAGACTGCTCCCTATCGCTCCATTCAAGCCTCGCGTTTCGTTCTTTTGTCTAAAAAAAAGTTACAACTGCTCCCGTATCGATCTGGCGCTCTCATCCCAACTCCCAATCGGCGGCGACACACACGGCACCCGGCATCTCGATCTGCTGCTGCGGGCTGCCAGCTGCAGCGGCGAGCGGCGGCGCACCCTGATCTACTTCTCGACAGCGGCGGCGCATCTCGATCTGCTGCTGTGGACTGCCGGCTGCAGGGGCGGGCAGCGGCAGCGGCACATCGCACATCTCGATCTCCTTCTGCGGCAACGGCGCGTGGCAGCCGGCCGGTGGGGCGGTGTCCAGCACCAGCGGCCAGCAGGCTGTGGCCGGTTAGGTAAAGATTTCTCTAATTAATTTGTCTTGCTACTCTGTGGTGCGTGCTACTTTGTTGAGGAATTTTTTAACATTCAATTCTTCGTAAATTGTCTAGATGAGGAAGGGTACTAGCAGCATATTTGCATTATGGGAGAAAGTTGCAAACGCAAAACAATTAGCTTCTACATCTACACCAAATTCTCCTCCCGTTGAGATTGAGAAGAATCTTCAGAGAGCACTTGTGCAAGCAGAGGACGATGGTGAAGCACAGAGACAGCCTGCTGTTGAAGCAAATGATGAAGCTCCCCAATCGGACAGAGGCTCCCCAACACCAATTGTACAAGATGATGCAGCAACTGACGAAGAGGGTGAAGTTGGAGCAGATTTGGAAGCACTTGAGCATGATCCTGGGAAGCAGATACCCATCTCAAGGTATGCTGTTAATGACCAGGATAGAGTTAGAAGGAGATATATTGAGTTGGGTCCATGTCAACCAAAGAATCATGATTTTCAATATAGAGATATAAGTGGTCATCCACGCCGCTTTTGCCCAGCTTGGTTTAAGCAATATAAGTGGCTTGAGTATAATGTAGAAAGAGATGCCACTTTGTACATGTGCAATTATTTTCGCTTGATTCATAAAACTTATTTGTCAATCTTTTCAGCAGGTACATACTCAAAAAATGAGAGTCAGAATTAACTCATAGTTGTTTCGATCTAATTATCTGAGACATGGCTTTTCTGTTCATTGCGCCTTCTAAGAGCTTTATCTTTGTGGATATTAACTTGCTTCTGCTATGCTCCCGTCCGCTGCATAGTAAACTCACTGTCACTTTTCTTTCTCATCTTGCATTTCTGATGTTAGTATGTTATTTATCCTTCGGTTTCTTTACCCAAAGCAGGTGCCATGGACAAAAATATTGCTTCAAATATGTATGCCTTAAGGATGACAGCCAACATGCCCATCAAACCCTCACCGTGCAAACAGGTCAGCACATATCTACCACTAATGATCCTTCCTCCTCTCGTCTATTTCTTAGACTTTGCAAGAACTAAGTTATCTAGAACCAAAAAGCTGCATGATGGACTATATAATTGTGCCTTTATGTTTCTATATGTGTCTTTAAATTATCATTGGATGACTCGTGTATCATGCCTAAGTATTCAGTTACCTCTGTGTATGTTCTATGGATGATTTTGCTTAATCCTCAGCCTCTATTTTACATGATATAGTGATTAATTTTTGATACGGTACATAAACTGTAACAAAAAATCAATCGCGGATTTTACATTTCTCATTTATAGATTTTGATTCCTCATCTTTACAGTCTGCTTTTTACAGGCACAAAGCACAGCCTGCAGCCAGCCAACCAACAAAATATAAAAACGGGGTCAACATAGTCTGTAGCAGAAAGATATTTAGCAAACCTGGGCTGTTACCACTTCTATAAACCACACAATAAAGGTAAAAAAACTCTCTTTGGGCGATAAGCAATGCCATTCAAAGTCTTACTTGGTTTCCAGTTAGTGGTGCTCATACCACACAGTCAATGGTGAGTTTTATTCCTGATTAATTATTCTTTGGCTCTGCAGGCATTGATGAGGCTATTTTTGAATTGCAGCAAGAGGATCAAGGTGCTCATGGTGGCTATTTTTATTCATGACTTTCTATTGAGGAACGATTTTGTTGTGTGTGCGAAACATATGAGTTGTCAGCTCAAGCCAACATCTTAGTTGTGTAGGTACTTGAGCAAGCTAGTGTGGTTATTGCCGTAGTATTTCGTGTGAAAATTTTACAAATACAAATGTTGATGGTTTCAATGAAAATGATGAGCTATGTTTTGCCAATTGTGAGCTTAATATGTGTTTGATGATTGCTTATTTGCCAATTGCTGTAAATATTGTTTGTGTAAATGGGCTTGGCAGATTAAAATTTGGTCTACAACTAAATTTGTCCTGGTAAAGGCCTGCTAAGGGCATGGGCCTAGCAATAGAATTGTGTTGAAAATCAACTGTCAAAAGCACATGACGTCATAAGTATTGTCACTAAAGGAACAATGATGAAATAACTTATTTCGTCACTGATCATGATTTAACACGTTTGATAGGTGACGGTCATATTTTCGTCACCTGAGCATCATAAATACGCATCTGTGATGAAAATCTTATTGTTGGTGACATAAACACATTGTCATTGAAAGTCATATCTCTTGTATGACCTAACCTCTAGGTTATCCTGCAAAACACACGTTAGTCATAATAACCTCTTTGTTGTCATTAATCACCAAAACCACTAGGGCCTAGATGCTTCAATCTCCCCCTTTTTGGTGATTGATGACAACAACCTCAAATAGATTTAGAAAGAGTGAGGTTTTTAAAGGCTTGATTCATATAAGCATGTGACAATAAGAGCAAATGGTTAGGCATGCTTATACAAATCAAGACCATAAGGTACACAAAGGATATAAAATAAGCACAAGTCCCAAAAATTATGCTCAAGATCGGAGTGAAGTGCGGAAGCTATGACAAAGAGCATAACCAAGTGAGAACCAAGTGACATGATATAAATAAGGACAATAAGCTCAACCACAAGTCACAAACCAAGTCTCAAGCACACATATGAACAAATGCAAAAAAGTAAATATGATGCATGAGTATATCACATATATCACATCATAAGAGCCAAATCCCTCTCACATCGCTCCCCCTAAATCTATGCCCTCTCTTCCCCTTTGGCATCAAGCACCAAAGACCTAAGACTCTGGAGGAGGAGAAGAAGCTGCAGCGTTGTGGTCGGAGGAGTGAGGTCGAAGCTCAAACTGTGAGGGGTCGGTGTCGGACTCTGAGCTCTGAGCTGCCTGACCCTCTATCGGTGAACGTGTAGGTGAAGCGGTCCGGGTCGGCTCAGCTGTCTCTGAAAGTGCGGGCTCCTCAGGTGTTGTCTGAGCAGTGACTGCTAACCCTGTGGCGCAACCACTGTGGTAACTACCACCACCTCAGTCTCTGTGGTAGTCGTGACGTGCTCTGAAGAAGCAACTGAGGACAGTAGATTCTCTGTAGTGCCGATAACAGGTGGAGCTGTGGTGGAAGGCACTGGCTCTCTGAACTCTAGAGGTGTAGGCAAGCTAGTGATCTCGCTGAACGTAGCACCCAAGCTCCTGGTCACTGAGGGGCCACCCAAGTCTGGTGTGAAACCTGTATGGATCGGAGTGAACCCCTGACCAAACCCTAGAGAAGCAAACCACTGCTGCGTCTACTGTGAAGGAGTAGTGAGCGAGCTTGAGAACAGAGCAGTACCCTGACTCTGAAGTCCACTGGACTGTAACACTGAAGTCACCTGAGCTACAGTGGCTGCTGGACCAACCTGCTGAACCGGAGGAGCGGTGGCCAAGTAAGGTGGGGCTCCGGTGTGCCTGATAATGTGCTCCATGAACCCAAAAGTCTGAAGTTGGATCTGCTAGCTCTGGAGCTACATCGCGAGCATCTGCTACTGAAACTGGTCTTGACGGAGCTAAATCTATGAAAGCGCTGCAGCCTGCTATCTAGCTAACTAGGCCTACTCCTGTGCAAGACGAGTCTGCTCCTGTGCCTACTGCTGCTGTGACTGCTGAAGAGACTGTAGAATAGCTAGCAGGGCCGGGTCTGTCTATGGAGCCTGTGGAGCTGAGCTGGAGCCACTGACCTCCGACTCGTGAGCTCGTGGACAACTAGGGATAGGCCGGTAGTCCTCGTCAGTGCTGTCGGAAGTGGTGTCAACAGGGTTGTCGTTGACAAGCAACTGCTCAAGCTCACTATGGGCAACGTGCCTCGTAGCCTCGTCCTGCTACTGTACCTCTGCCATATCTGCCCCTGAAGTCTGACCTCTCTGTATCCTGTGAAGAGCATGACTGCCTCATCTACCATCTATGACAGAGGTCATCCTGTAGACTAGGAACTCTGTGTCTGTCTGGCGCAACTCCTTCGTGATCCCGGTCCAAATCCTGTGAATCCTACGCACAAGGATAGAAGAGATCTAGTGTGCGTAGGGGAGCTACCGACGAGACCTGATGCCCTCTGCTATCGTATCTTCCATCTCACTGATCATCAAGTCCACTATGTCAAACTCTGACTGCTGAACCAGGGCACCAAGGAGCCAAATCTGTAGATGTGTCAATCCCTCCTTGTAACCCTCCCGCGGTAGAAGTGTTCGCCTCATCACGTCGTTCAAGAGACGAACAATGGGACGAAGCTCAGAGGGAGTCCTACGGGAGCCGTCTCCAAACGGTGGTCGGAAGCAAGCTGCCACGTGTGCTGTACCCGGTGCCTGTCCTCCGTGAGCTCTCCCGGCGGATCAATCGTGCCATAGCAGATACTATGCAACCTGTAGCAGACTCTGGTACTCCAACCAGCTCTCTGAGGGCCTTGGCGTAGAGCCTGTAAGTCTCTCCACCAAAGGTGTACTGAAGGTACTCGTGGTCGGGGTCGATCCAAAGAGAGGCATAGAACTCATGGACCCACGACTTGACGTACCGTCCTGACTGTTGACGGTGGATAACGTCAACTTTTATTAGAACTTTAGACACCAAAGGATACATGAATACACATTAGTTTAGGGTTTTAACTAATAGTTTCCATGAGTTTTGCATGTTCTGTATTTTTTAGGGGCTATTCCAGAAAAGCATAAAAGAAGGATTAAAGAGCATGATTACCACGTAACTTAACCGCCAAGGAAACAATCATCACGAGAACACTAGAAGCATCTAGAACACACCCGAGGCACCGGGACCCGAGACCCCCCAGGGTGGGGCCGACTGACGCCCCCTGCTAGCATTTCGGCCCAGCTTCTGGAGTCTTCTTCTCCCGCCTTTGTGGAGTCATCTCAACCCTTGTTTCAAGTCGGTTTGATCCTACGGCGTACGTGCATCCCACCGAGCTATAAATAAAGGGGCAGACCCCCCTGGAGGAATTAACCCATCATTCATTCAAGGCATCAAGTCCTCAAGCCATCAAGAGCCTCCTAGTTCATCAAGAGCCTCCTAGTTCATAGTTCTAGCCTAGTTAGATTAGAGAGTAGAGGAGTTCTAGTTTTTCGGTGGATCTGGAGCCCCAGCGTCTGTCTGGAGCACGGAGTTCGGTATAATTCTAGTTCTTTCTCTATTATTGTATTCTTCATTATGATTAGGGAAACATTGTTGTTAATAGTTTATATATTCTTGATTACAATAGTCTCTGTGTACTTTGATTATATGTCTAGTATAGTTGGTTTGATCTTATTGAATTCATGTAATTGCTCATATAGCGTTTATTCATGCGTACGATGGATAGATGATGAACGATATGTAGACGTGGTGTCTAGTTATTTTGTTTATCTGCAAGTGCACCCTGATGTGCAGGGTCGTGTGGTAGATCGTGTAGGTGACAGCTGCGTTGAGTTCTCTGTAGTCCACCCCCCGTATGTAGGCCAGCAAGCACGGTCGCGAAGTTTGGTGATGACTCTGTTTCACAACTTTCCTAGATGATGCCCTTTGCTTGTGATCATGATATAGGATTAGTCTAACAATGATTGCTAGATGTAATTGCACTAATTAAAGTTATTCATTGATGTAGTTATAGAATTACCTTTAATATTAATTCCTTAGTTTATCCATTGGCTAGATATTACTATGACTAGAGAAGTGCTCTGATGATTATCTTTTATTTATGATGCTTGATCATACTTATCACCTTTATCTTTATATTTATTTACCTTGTGACCTCTGCCTGTTATGAGTAGAGTAAATGACATCGGTAATGTCACTTATCCATTGTATACCATCACTATCAATATAATAGATTGTAGTTTATTCTTAGTCCTTCCCAATGGTATAAATATAAATCGACAACCTGGTAGAACTCCCTAGGTAAAATGCTACAATGGTATAATTATCTGTCCGCTTGCAAAACTGATCTTAGTTTATATTATTTATATTTATTTCTGCCTAGTCACATAGATTAATATATGAAACCTTTATTTATTCTTAGCATTATTAATTAGGGATGACAACCTAGTTATTGCATAAGAATGTTGGTAATAGAAAAGTGGCTAGTTGCTAATGTCAAGTTAATTAATTACCATTCATCTTCTAATCTCGCCTCTCGCATTAAAAGTTATATAGTTATATTTGGTGATGTTAACAGATGCCAACAAGCATTTTTGGCGCCGTTGCCGGGGAAGGCACATAAACTTAGGAAATATTGATAGCATATGTATACATAATGGATAAGATTGTATTACCAATTGATCTCTAATCCAAACAGGTACACCCTTGTTTTTTATCATTTGCTTATCTTATGCAGGGTGATGAATGAATGGTTTTTCTCTTCCAAATAATTATATTGACGATCCAGAGAAACTCCTGAGAAGAAAGAAGTTTGTAGAGACGAGGGAAGATCCCGAATCACTATCAAAACACCCATCGTTTCTCGAGCTAGTTTATCAAAGGAGCCAGCTCCAATATTGGAAGAAGAACACTTAGGAGAAGATTTATCTCCTGTGTTTGAAGACATGGCTGAGAAGACGCTGCGCGAGTTCTCTGCCCCAACAACAGAAAACATCCGGACTGGGCCAGCAGTCAACATTGGGGAGAATGGATTTGAGCTCAAGCCTGCTCTTATCATCATGGTTCAAGCCAACCAGTTTTGTGGAAAAGCTCATGAAGATGCAAGTGCACACTTACAACACTTTCTAGAGATTTGCAGCACCTTCACGATTAGAGGAGTACCAAGAGATGCTATTTTACTCTGTCTTTTCCCATTTTCACTTTTGGGGAAAGCCAAGCAGTGGTTCTATGCCAACAAAGATAAGAACACTACATGGGACCGATGCTCAACTGCTTTCCTGGCAAAGTTCTTTCCTACAGGCAAGACAAATGCTCTGCGTAGGAAATTCTCAAGTTTTCAACAGCAACATGACGAATCATTCACTGAAGCATGGGAGAGATTCTAAGATTACATTGAAGACTGTCCACATCATGGGATAGAGGATTGGCTACTATTGCTTATCTCAAGCACCCATGAGTCCATTGATGATGCAGCTGGAGGAGCTTTCCTGTCACTTAAGCTTCCAGAAGCTCATGCACTTGTTGAGAAGATGGCCTCAAATTCAAGCTGTAATGAAGAACGTACTCAACCTCGCAAGAGAGGAGGAGGCATCCATCATCTGAAGGAGACTGACATGGTCACTGCCAAGCTGGACCTCATCATGAAGAAGCTCGACATAGAGAAGAAGGAAGTCATGCATATCAATGATTCTCGCATGACCTGTGAAGAATGTGGAGATTACGGGCATCCAGCTATCAATTGCCGCACGTTGCAAGAGGATGTGAACCTCATCAACAACAACACCTACTATCGTCCTCAGCAAAACCAAGGATGGAATCAGCAACCTCGACAAGGTAACAACCAAGGTAATAATTACAATAATTATAATCTTCCGCCTTTAAGAGATTTAGTTGCTGGTCAATCTAAATTGTTAGATCAAATGTCAATAAAGGTAGCCTCAAATGATAAAGCATTAGAAAATATAAATACTAGAATGGATACCTTTGCTTCTGCTATAAAGAGTCGGCACAACTTTAATAAAATGTTAGAATCACAATTAGCTTAGCTTGCTGCTGCTGTCCCTCCATTTGAGAAAGGAAAGATTCCGGGCCAGCCGGAGGATTTAGAAACTGCTAACCTTGTTGATATTCACAATACCAAATTGAGCCTATAGATATACAGTGGATAGATCATTCACTACCTGAGAAGATGGGAGACCCTGGAAGACCTGTGATTCCTATCTCTATAGGATGTCACAACTTTCCGGAGGCTATCTGCGATTTCGGCGCAAGTGTCAACATAATGCTTAAGGTAATCTATGTGAAAATTTTAGGTGATCCTTTGTTGTACATAGATATGCGTTTGCAGCTTGCAGATCAATCCATTTGCTACCCCGAGGGAGTACTAGAAGAAGCTGTTATCAGAGTGGGGCAATCATATGTCCCAATTGACTTTGCGATCATGGATACTGGAGGAGATGAGAAGGCACCCATTATCTTGGGACGACCATTCTTGTGCACAACTAAAGCCATCATCTATGTGGAACACGCCAAGATTGTCCTCTCCATTAAAGATAAGAAGGAGAGATTTTTATTCAAGAATCGCATCCTCAAGAATCCAGCAGTCCCGAAGCAATTCCATCAACAAGAAGAGCAACAACAAGAACCAGCACCCAAGAAAAAGAACAATAGAAGATAGAGGAAGAACAAGCCCAGCATGTACCTGAAGGAACTACTTAGCTAATCAATGCTATAAACACAGAAAATGATTACATGCTCCCGAAACCATTTCCAACAAAGAAATGTGACCCAGGAGTACCAATTATTGAATGCATAATCAGAGACATCATTTTTCCCGACATCATCTGCGACACTGGATCAGGCGTCAACGTAATGTCCAAAAAGATATATGATGAATTATTTGATGATTTACCATTATACCCAACATACATTCAGTTGCAGATGGTGGACCAATCATTAAGATTCCTGTAACACCCCTGGTGTTACGGTTAATTAAAACCTGCCATGTCATCATGATTGCATGTAATTCATCCAGCATAAAATCATTGTTACTGTGCATCACTAGGGCAACTTTTTCATTTTCACATGTGAATGTGCTTAGGAACCTTTGAGTTACTTTATGGTTTAAAATAATTGTTTGTGTGTATGCCTCTAAATCTAAATAGAAAATAAAAAGGAAAACAATTAAAAACCCTAATCGGACCCAAAACCCTAATTTGAAAACTTAAGGGAATTAGGCGTTGGGCCTTAAATAAAAGTTGTAAATTTTTAAACGTTGAGCAACTTCTATTTTGGGCAATTTTGAAGTTATTAAAAATAATTTCAAATAAAACCTTAATCTGGGTTTTAAAGTTTAAACTTGAAATAAAAATTCAAAAATTAGTAGGAATTTGATGATGGTATTTTAATAAAAGTTTTATCCCTTTCAAAATAGAACAACTTTCATGTTTGGGGATTTTAAAGTTTACTAGTAAAAATTTAAATTAAAACCCAATTAGTGTTGGTATATTCAAATTTAAAATGCCCTTTCAAAAACTATCAAGAATTTGAGAAAACACCTTTAATAAAAGTTGTAGGGCTTTTCAATTTGAACAACTTTTATATTTGGGGATTTTAAAGTTATGTAGTGAGATTTCAAAATAAACCCTAATGAGTGTTTTAAAATTTAAATTTGAAATGCTATTTCAAAAACTATGAAGAATCTGATAAAACACATTTAATGAAAGTTGTAGGGCTGGACAAGTGGAACAACTTCTATTTTTGCATGTTTTGAGAATTTGATTGGATTAGGTTTGAAATTCAAAATCCCTAATTACCCCCTTTTGATTTATTCAAAATCCATTCAAAATTTGAATGTGGTTCAAAAACCAAAAATGTTCAGCACTAAATCTACTGCAACTTTTACATTGGCAATTTTTCGACTTGTTACAAAAAATAAAAAGTAATTTGACAAAAATCAGTGAATGGTCATGCTCTGCTACAGTGTTGTCAGGGGGGGGCCGGTCCTAGCACTGTCCGCGCGCAGGCGCGCGTGCGCGCGCCGGCCACCGGCGCTGCCCGGGACCGGCCGAGCCCGGCCACCACGTGTCGAAGTCCATGGGGACCCCGGCCACGCCCTGCACCGGTCATCCCGACTATAAAGCCCAGGAGTCGTCGTTCGCATCCTCCCTTGGTCCATTCCCGCCGCCGGCAACCTCTCGGACGGGAGGGCCAAATTAGCCGCCGCTGTTCCACCATCACCCACTCCATTTCGCAGTTAGATTCGATAGTTCCTTGCGAGTCTTTTGAGCCTGCTCGCGTTCGCTCTCGTGCCGGGATCGCCGCGCGGCCATCGTCTTCCTTGTGGCCGGCCGAAGCGCCGCCGTGAACACGTTCACCGCGGCCAGAGCGCCACGGTGCGATTCTCCCCTTTCAGTAGGATGTTCTAGAGCCCTTGTTCCTCCCTGAAACTTATGTGTTCGGCTGTTCCTCCTCCGGTGTACAGGACACGCGGGAACGACCTCGCCGCCACCGGAACTAGTCGCCGTCACCTCGGTCACCGTTGATAATCCTTCTCCGATCGTCATCCGTCACGGATAGCTAGTGGTCTAACCTCGGGTGAGCTCCCTAGTACTCTTGGTCAAAATGTTTAGGCCTTGTGGTCCTCGTGGTGACCGGAGCGCGGCATACCGCCGGTGGCCGTGCTCGCCGAGCCGCCATGGCCGTCACCGTGCCCACTCCTGTGACCTAGATGGCAGGCTGGACCCCTATGTTGGTTTGTAGTGGTACGGGGATCCTATCGGTGACCTCGGGTTCGCCGGAAATGCTGCCGGCGGCGAGCTCCGCGGCCGTGCAGTTGTGCGCGCGCGGGAGAGGGCAGAGCGAGAGCGAGAAAGAGGGAGTGTGAGAGAGAGAGAGCTGACGGGTGGGGGCCGGCTGTCAGCGGGACAGGGAGAGAGGGAGTCGCGCTGGGCCGGCCTAGCTGTTTTGGGCCGTCCCGGGCTGATTTGGTTTTCCATTTTTCCTCGCGAATAAAAATTGTTTTCCAATTTCCTCATAGAGAGAATAGTGAGCCAATTTGTCATTTTTATAGGAATTAATTTACTAATTTAAAAATTCTAAAAATAATTGTGTGCGCTCTCTGAGGGATGTAGTATTTAAAAAAAATATTAAATACATATTTTGAGCACTTTTTGCAGGGATTAAAAATTAGCACAAAAATTAATAAATGTAACATTGGGTAATTTTAATAAGTTCTCTATAACTCCAAAAATCATGAAATTTAATTTGGTACTGTTTTAGGATAAGTACTATCTATGGTAAAATTTTGAGCTCAGATAGAAATAATTTAATTATTTCTTATTTATTACTTGCTTAATTGATTAATTAAGGAAAGGTTATTAGGATTAAAACTTTAATAATTTGTTAAATCTTTTAGGGTTTGGTTAAACCTCTTGTAGCACCTGAACCCTGCTGTTCCAAGTTTTGATGATCATTTACTTTGTAAGTATAAGATGAATTACCCTAGGTAGTAATTAAATGTCAAAACAAAAATCCTAATTGTTGATTGATTAATAAAATTGAGTAGAAACTCTAATTCACTTTTGTGTGGTGTAACATTTGGATTGAGTGATATCCCTGGGTCATTAACTTGAAATGATCCTTGGCACCTTAATTAGTGTTTGGGTTCTTAATTGAATTGTTAATTTGGAATGCTAGTAATTTATGTTAGTCACATATAATGATAGGGTTTAATAGTTTGTTTAGGCAATGGGTTGATAGTGTTCTAGGGGAAAAACTAATTTGACTTTCAACGAATGTTAAAATGGTCAATAAAATAAAGTGGTTAATACGCAATAGTAATTAGTTTCGTTGACTTGCAACTTTATCATGGAGGCAAGTTGTACTCAACTTTCAAATTAAGTTTACTTCCTATTGATCAGTGATTTAGTGCATCTCCTGCATCATGGCATACATATCATCATGTAAGTGTTGCATTATTATTTCGTGTAGTGTACGCGCGGCGATTATGATCTGAAGCGTGTCCCGAGTAAGGTCTTCACTGGGTGGACATGGATCCTTCTCGGTGATTGACTTCAGGGTTCGATCGACTTCAAGCAACAGGCAAGCCCCGGTGCATTTGCCCCTCCTTGTTATTGAAAAATATTTATCACTTGAGTTAATCTACTGTATTAGGTTAATAGGAGTTGAGTGATAACCCATTGATGCATTACCTTTCCTTGACCACATGTTATACCTGAGACCCTGATTTATTTAAATTTTTGAAAAAATGCTTAGTTATGCTTAATGATAGAGTTGCAAAAATGCTATTTTGAAAAATATGATGATATGAAACAAATGAATCATTTTATGGGATTGGTATTGTTCTCGTTTGGTGATGGTGTACATGGCCAGTCCATTATCATCAACGTGGATGGGTTTTCCCGTTTGGTTGGCCAACTGATTGGGTTAGAGTCCCAACTTTCGTCGCCATCGGGAAAGGGATGCGAAAACCGGGTAGTTGCCATTGTACTTGGGTTAGAGTCCCAATGCATGGATTCTAACGGAAAAATATTAGGGACCATTCGTTGTCGGCCTGCTGTGATCATGACTTTGCAACTAGCCACATACTACGGAAAGCCTTTGACTTCGGTGGCTCTACTGCTGGAACCAACAACCACGCACTGGGAGTGGAGAGATGGCGAGAGTAGCGTGTACCCTCGTGGCCGTCGTGCCTGGAGACTAGAGGGGTACTGTGCTCTCGGGTGGCGCAGGACCGGTTCCGGGGTATGAAAAGCCGTGGTAGGCGGGGTTGGCATATGCAAGCTTAAGTGCTACATATGCAGTGTGGATAGGGATCCCCAGCTGGGTACTTCTGGATTCGAATCGACGTTGCTCCTCGGTTAATGGAGACATGATCCTCGCACTTACAGCGAAGAGTGGTTCGGAACTAGGTGTTTCTGAGAATGAATATGATTTTGAAAGTACATGATATACGAGAATTGATATTGGAATTATGTATATGAATAAAATAATATTGAGATCAAATAATGAAATAGGTTAGAAATGCTTTTCTGCAAAATACTTTGACTCTCGCTCAAGCCTTACCTCGACTCCCCTCAACCTGCATTCCTGAGTCTAATTTTACACCTTTGGTCGGGTAAGTCTTGCGGAGTACCCCATGTACTCAGGGTTTGTTAACCCCTGTTGCAGGTAAACTGAGTGTGCAGTACTGCGTGAGACCGTACCGGTCAGCGGATCGTGCAGGGATGAAGATGTGTATATAATGAGACCCTTGGGCAGGGTGTTTAGTTGTACATCGCTACTCCACTACGAGACTCTGGTTTGGGATAATGTAAGCTAGATTTGTAAATCTATATTAATGTAACTCTTCCACACTCTTTACTCTGATTTATCTTATTTGTGTAAACTGTTGTAATACTTATAATGTCTTTACAATGAGATCCTCGGGGAAATTAGGGTTTCCTATGAGACCCAACGGGCCACCTAAGTCAAAGGGAACTCGTGCAGACTAGTCAAAGGTCCTTAAGGACGATGACGGGGCACGTGGGCCCTATGATTAAGGCGGTTCCGTCACAATTCCCTGAAGGTGTAGTCTAGGATGTAATGGTAAGAATTCAAAATAAATATATACCCGCAGATTCTTTTGGGAAGTCCGTTCCTCTACACCGCCAATGCTATCATCTACATTGGGTCCGGATAGATCCACTTCAACCTACCCACTGGAAAGGTACGCTGTCAATTTAAAACACATCTTAACCATGAGCAGATTAGGAAGCAACGCAACAGAAGGAAACGCCAAGCCCGCTGTCAGGCTGCCCAGCCTCAGTATGGATGGGAGGAGTTCCCTGGTAAGATTGTGAAGTATGAAGACTGCTACAAGAAACAAGAAGAAGCCGTACAAGCACCACGCTGGAGTGAGTGGGAAGCGGAAGCTGAGAGGATGGATTAGATTGCTAAGGCAGAGAAAGAAGAGATCCAGGCACAAGTAGAAGAATGGATAAAGAGAGATGAAGAATCAAGAGAAGTATACAAGGAAGAGCTGGAACTAGAAAAGAGAGAAGCAGAAGAGACATAAAAGAGATGGAAGGAGAAGGAAGAAGCACTTGCTACACCACCGCAAAATGGAGAATTGATTGAGGTAATCTCAGACAATGAACCTACTGAGTAAGTACTCTCCTCTATCTAAGTCCTGTCAGTAGACTTTAAATTCCGTACCCTAGCCATAAGGTTAGAATGGTAGTTATCTAATTAATTTAGCATTCATTAGTAATTTTGCTTAGCACCTTTATTAGCATAATCATTTTTGCATAAAAATAAATAAAACCAAAAAAAATATTTACTGCTTTATTTACTGCATCATAAATATTAAAGCCCCATGTGAATGAACCTATGGTAACCCTGTAAGCATATTTACTATGGTGGCATAAAAATAAAAATGATTTATTGTTGGTAGTAATATTTATAATTACTTTATTGCATTATGAAAATCCTAGGCCCCATGAGAATGAATATTCCCTGTGGTGGCATAAAAAATTATTAGTAGCATGCATACATATTTGATTTCTGCATAAGAAAATTAGAAAATCCTAAAAAGAGAATCTAGTTAGAATCCTGCTAAAATCTATTAATTCAAATCAACTCAAAGAATAATCAAAGTGCTCATTGGCTGATCGCTAACCCCTTGATAATTTGAGCCTCGAGTTTTGGTTTTCTTGTTGGAGTATAACTATGCAGGAATGATATTATTACTAAGGAGAGAGTCTATTAGTGGCACCCATTAGGAATGCTGCTAACCAACTCGCTATGAAGATCATTCAAGCACCAAGTATTGCAGACATCAAGCTTGGGGGAGGAGCATCCCCTAGTTATCTGGTAATTTTACCTATGCGATTATTAAGTCTACTTTATACAAACACAAAATACCAAAAATATGTGAACACATGAAGGTTCACCATAGTATCATAGGAAAATCTAAAAATACCAAAAATATGTGGGCACATGAAGGTCCACACCTTTCATAAAAATACCAAAAATATGTGGGCACTTGAAGGTCCACACTCTTAAAGAAATTTCCTAATTAGGTAAAGAAGCTTAAATTTTTGCTGGAAATATAAAATCAATCACTTACCATGGAGCGGTATTAAACCTAACTCCTCTCCATAAGATTCGGTATTTTTTTTTGGTAATTGAGTTTCACAGATAACACAAGATCAAGGAGCTAGTCAACCCGACATCCTTACACTGCCGATACACTTCTCAGAAGGATCACTCAATTTGCAACATCAAAGACCCTGTCAAAAGTCAAGCTTGGGGGAGGGCACCCTCCAATTAAAATCCAGCTAAGTATAAGTTTCCTATCCTATTTATCATTATTACTATATCGCTTTTTCGCGTAAGTTAGCTAGTAAAATAAAATCTGAAAACTAAATAAATATCTATCTATATATTAGAGTTTGTTTAGAGTCAGTCTAGGCTAGAATAAATTAAAAAAATGATGAACATTAAAATTTTGTCTTGGAGATGATGAATAGTTGCTCTGTCACAATACTTTTTAAATGCCTAGTTATCAAACTTAAATTCTCCTGAGTTTTAGATATTACTGTTTTAACTTAAGAATTTATTCTGAACCTGAAACTTGTGGAGGCATATGTTTGAGTTAAGTCTAGGTAATTGATCGATATGATTCATGAAAGTTGAGCTGCTATTTATCTTATTCCTAGCATTACTAAATTCTGGAGATTTATTTTGAAAATTTAAAATTTACATGATGAGCTCTTGTATGAAAAATGTGAATTCCTATCAAAGCTATATATTATACATCTAGATAGGAAAACTTTTGCACATTCATGCTGCTTGCTTTACATTGAGTTTAGTCAACCTTTGTTGTATACCATATGAGAGTCCTGTCATGCTTTTAAAACCAAGATCACGTACACACTTCAGCACATATGCATTCCTACCCTGGGAGTAATCGCAACCATTTCCACTTTTATCAATGTTCATCATAAAAATGTTTTCTCCTACACTAGGAGTACACACCCAAAAATATATAAACCCCATAGGACAGCCTTGTTATAATTGCTTTAAGTTCTTATTATTACTATCTCTCTAGTTATTCATATTCAAAGGATTCATGTGGCTATGCAAAAATATAAAAAGGGAGTAAAAGATGGACAAGTGTCCCAGCATTAAAACAATGGGTATTAGATGCCCGCCTCGCAAATGAAAAAAAGAGAGAAAGAAAGAATAAAGATAGCCCATATGTTCCTCCAAGTTATAAAGAAGAGTGAATCATTTTCAAAGAGCAAAAGTAGAATTAGGAATAGCCACTAAATACCACATATACACCTATCCACCATATTTCACGCACATGCACATCTTGGTTTGATTGTATGCCTCGATTCTCTGTGGATCCATTGTTTGACTTTACAACATATGAATTGCAAGTATGCTTAAACCTTGTTATTGCCACTCCTATGAGCTCCACTATAAATCCTTAGTTATGGGAAGGCATAACATTAATGCCTTAAATGAGATCCACAAATACCATATATACAGAGAGACTTGAGGGTGTCATACAATTATAGCTCTGAGTTTTATTTTGAAAACTTGCAAAACTCCGGAATATTGGTACTGTGAAGAATTTGCTACATAGTACAAGACTTGATTGTTCTTTCTTTCAAATTACTCAAGACTAAGGCAAGAGCTGTAAAGTCCCATAGTTAAAGGTAAAATGAGTAAGTTTAAAAGTTAGAGCAGTTTTGTCTAATCTGGAGGAGATCTATGTTTACAAAATGTGTACTTGGGAAGTATGAAAACATTGTAGCAACTCCTGATCCAATTATATTAGTAATTAGGCTTAGTTTGTTTGCCAAGGGACTGGCAAATAGGTAAGCTTGGGGGTGTTGTTGACGGTGGATAACGTCAACTTTTATTAGAACTTTAGACACCAAAGGATACATGAATACACACTAGTCTAGGGTTTTAACTAACAGTTTCCATGAGTTTTGCATGTTCTGTATTTTCCAGGGGCTATTCCAGAAAAGCATAAAAGAAGGGTTAAAAACATAATTACCACGTAACTTAACCGCCAAGGAAACAATCATCACGAGAACACTAGAAGCATCTGGAACACACCCGAGGCACTGGGACCCGAGACCCCCTAGGGTGGGGCCGGCCAGCACCACCCTGCTAGCGTTTCAGCCCAGCTTCTGGAGTCTTCTTCCGCTGCCTTTGTGGAGTCATCTCAGCCCTTGTTTCAAGTCGGTTTGATCCTACGGCGCACGTGCATCCCACAAGGGCTATAAATAAAGGGGCAGACCCCCCTGGAGGCATCAACCCATCATTCATTCAAGGCATCAAGTTCTCAAGCCATCAAGAGCCTCCTAGTTCATCAAGAGCCTCCTAGTTCATAGTTCTAGCCCAATTAGATTAGAGAGTAGAGGAGTTCTAATTCTTCGGCGGATCTGGAGCCCCGGCGTCTGTCTGGAGCACGGAGTTCGATATAATTCTAGTTCTTTCTCTATTATTGTATTCTTCATTATGATTAGGGAAACATTGTTCTTAATAGTTTATATGTTCTTGATTACAATAGTCTCTGTGTACTTTGATTATATGTCTAGTATAGTTGGTTTGATCTTATTGAATTCATGTAATTGCTCGTATAGCGTTTATTCATGCGTACGATGGATAGATGATGAACGATATGTAGACGTGGTGTCTAGTTATTTTGTTTATCTGCAAGTGCACCCTGATGTGCAGGGTCGTGTGGTAGATCACGTAGGTGACAGCTGCGTTGAGTCCTCTGTAGTCCACCCCCCGTATGTAGGCCAGCAAGCACGGTCGCGAAGTTTGGTGATGACTCTGTTTCACACCTTTCCTA
Source organism: Eremochloa ophiuroides (assembly GCA_038502445.1). Lineage (NCBI taxonomy): Eukaryota > Viridiplantae > Streptophyta > Magnoliopsida > Poales > Poaceae > Eremochloa > Eremochloa ophiuroides. The sequence continues at coordinate 31,159,529 of JAHLJS010000006.1, read as the reverse complement.
GATGATGCCCTTTGCATGTGATCATGATATAGGATTAGTCTAACAATGATTGCTAGATGTAATTGCACTAATTAGAGTTATTCATTGATGTAGTTATAGAATTACCTTTAATATTAATTCCTTAGTTTATCCATTGGCTAGATATTACTATGACTAGAGAAGTGCTCTGATGATTATCTTTTATTTATGATGCTTGATCATACTTATCACCTTTATCTTTATCTTTATTTACCTTGTGACCTCTGCCTGTTATGAGTAGAGTAAATGACATCGGTAATGTCACTTATCCATTGTATACCATCACTATTAATATAATAGATTGTAGTTTATTCTTAGTCCTTCCCAGTGGTATAAATATAGATCGATAACCTGGTAGAACTCCTTAGGTAAAATGCTACAATGGTATAATTATCTATCCGCTTCCAGAACTGATCTTAGTTTATATTATTTATATTTATTTCTGCCTAGTCACATAGATTAATATATGAAACCTTTATTTATTCTTAGCATTATTAATTAGGGATGACAACCTAGTTCTTGCATAAGAATGTTGGTAATAGAAAAGTGGCTAGTTTCTAATGACAAGTTAATTAATTACCATTCATCTTCTAATCTCGCCTCTCGCATTAAAAGTTATATAGTTATATTTGGTGATGTTAGTAGATGTCAACACTGACTGTCCAAGCAATTCAGCTAGTCCAGGCAAGTAGGTCAAGTACGGCCTGATCTCCTCACCACCTGCCTGAACTATGTCCTCTAGGGGAATACCCTTTGTTGCCGTAACCCAACGTCTGAAGTGACGAGGGCGGTGAAGAAGTCCTCATGAAGAGTGGTGTACCAGCCCTCTGAAGCTCTCGGGTCTCACTGAGGTGGGAACCAGCTGTTGAGCGAAGTCAACCGGAGCTCTCTGACTCGGGCTGCGGAGATGTTCAGCAAGTCCAAATGTACCTCTGGCTCGAGCTCCGGCTGTGGCTCTGTAGGAGCAGGCGCCCTGGGAACTCGGTCGCCGCTCCTCTGACCAACGAGCCAGGGTGGAACCGAAGGTCGAAGAGGTGGTGCCTGGGCCTGCTCCCCCTGACTCGGAGTCTCCTGCTACTCGGTCTGCCTCTGTGACTGTGCCTCGGTCTCTGGGCGCTCTGGAGAGGTAGTGGGTCCCTCTCTGCCTGTCAAACTGACTGAGATGCCTCCAATGTGGAGGCCAGCACCCCTCTCTGCCTCCTCAGCTGCCTGTGCTGCCCTGATGGCCTGTCTCTGCTCTGCTGTCAGTGGCCTCGTCTGCTTCTTGCTGCCCTCTACCATGGGGGCCTTCCCCTTGTCCTGAGGTGGACGACGAGGTGGCCTCTCATCTCCACCTGTGCCACCCTGACTGCGGCTGGCCTGCTTGTAGCGAACCATCTCTGCCAATCTGCCAAATCTGCCCCTCTTCAACTGCCAACTGACACTCGTGAGGCTTGGCCTCAATCCGTATCTACGGGCTTGGCCCTGGATTGACTGCCACAGACCAACGACAAGCTGCAAGATAGAGAGATAGACAGGGATATAAATAAGCATATATAAGTTAGAGATGAGAAATGACTATCGGAAGCAAGCAATCAAGATAAGAGATGGATTAGCAAAGCAACCTGCGAGATGAGGAAACCCTATGAAGAGGTAAGGGCTCTCTGTCGAACGTAGGCCACCAACCACAGCAAAGCACAAACACTGCACAGAGCAAGGTACATGTCAAGGAACCAAGGGCAATGACAAGCGTATGCAGTCAGCAAGGGCTAGCTAGGATTTAGGAGGAAAAGACAGTACCAAGGTATCAAAGTTCTCCTCCACAACCCTGAGCAAACAAGAAGGCCCTAGCACAGCAAAACTGCAAGAACGTCAACGAAACCCTAGGTGAGGCAATTCATCGAACAGTTGCAGGGCAAAAAGCTCACCCTCGCAGAGGATCTACACTAGAGAAGGAGGACTGGCTACGGGCTCCTGCCCACTGAGGGAGACGACCACGCCGGCGACGAGACGAAGAAGCCTCCCGGCGGCGAAGAGATGACGCGACGAATGAGACGCGGGCAAGCGGGTTTGAGAGCAAGCACTAGCAGACCAGGGGTGCGCGTGCGAGGAACATGGCTACCGGCGGCAAGGGCACAGGCGAGCCGGGCACGGCGGAGGAACGGTGGTGGCACAAGGGCGGTTAGGGTTAGAGCGGTGGTGCAGCGTGTACGGCATGGGCACGAGAATGAAGAGGAGAAACGAGTGATTGCGAGCCCCACGTGACAGAGAAGAAGAGGAACTGCTTCTCGCTATTCAATCGACCGTCGGACTCTACTGTTTCGAGAGTCGGACTAATCCAAATGGCGGTCCGACGGTTCCAGAGAGCTACAGAAAGTTTTCAGAGCCGTCGGACGCTGTCCGATGCAGGCTGTCGGACCATACTTCACAGTCCGACGCCGTGAACTCAGGTGAACTCGTTCACCCAATCGTCCGATGAACGAAAAAACGCCGTCCGACGCTTGAGTCTGATGCCTCCAGGCACAGGGCCAGGGACCGTCGGACTGTGGCAATTGGTCCGACGCTAGGAAAACTAGCGTCCGACGCCTCATTCCGACACCCTAAAAACCTGTTTTCTTCAAGTTTCTTCGCGCTGATTTTTCCCAACTAAGTTCCAACCCCAATAAGAGTCAAATAAACACCAATTTGAACTAGTATGAGATGTCCTCTCTCAAACTCTCAATTTTTTAAATAGTTTGCCATATGCATAAGTAGTTTTTATGAAAAATAGACAATAAAATCCGAGAACGAAATGACAAAACAACAACCATGCATATGCAATGCAAATTCACGTAAAATAAACTAGTTGCTTGTCAAGTTTGTCCTCGGGTAAACTTCTTCACACGCTTTTGGGCGGTTATCTTAACCGAGTTAGACAGGCCCTACGTGCAATTCATAGTTAGACATGTTTTATATTACAATGCAATGCACATGACAACACAAGATCATCTTTTAGTGAAGTTGCTTAGATCAAGGCAATTGAATTCATTCCTTAGTGAGCAAAAACGTGCCTCATCCAATGGTTTTGTGAAGATATCCGCCAAGTTATCATCCGTTCTCACTCCCTCAAAGGAAATGTCACCTTTAGCAATGTGATCTCTATGGAAGTGATGGCGGATGTCAATGTGCTTAGTGCGGGAGTGTTGAACCAGGTTATTAGCAAGTTTTACCGTACTCTTGTTGTCACACAACAAAGGCACCCTGGGTTTGTTTCATGTAGAGAATTTGTGCACAACAAGCACCCGCGACAATGTATTCCGCTTCGGTTATTGACAAGGCAACACTATTTTGTTTCTTGGAGGACCAAGAAACTAGTGATCTTCCAAGCAAATGGCACCGTCCGAATGTGCTTTTCCGGTCAATCTTGCAACCGGCGTAATCCGAATTGGAATAGCCGACAAGAGTAAAGTTAGCTCCTTTGGGATACCAAAGGCCAATCCTTGGGGTGTGCTTTAGGTACCTAAGGATTCTTTTCACTGCAACTAAGTGAGGTTCCATAGGGTTAGCTTGAAAATGAGCACATATGCACACACTAAAAATGATGTCGGGCCTAGATGCGGTCAAGTACAACAAACTACCGATCATAGAGCGATAAAGAGTTTGGTCAACTGATTTACCTCCCTCATCAAGGTCGAGATGTCCATTGGTAGGCATGGGGGTCTTGATGGGCTTGCATTCTTCCATCATGAAGCGCTTAAGGAGGTCCTTCGTGTACTTCTCTTACGACACGAACGTCCCCTCCCTCAATTGCTTGACTTGAAAGCCGAGGAAGAATGTGAGCTCACTGATCATGGACATCTCAAACTCCTTGGACAACATATCACCAAATTCCTTGCAAAAAACTTCATTAGTCGAACCAAATATAATATCATCAACATAAACTTGACAAATGAAGATATGCCCTTTATGCTTCTTAGTGAATAGTGTGGTATCAACCAAGCCGATTTTGAAGCCCTTGTTGAGGAGGAAGTCGCGGAGGCGCTCATACCAAGCCCGTGGGGCTTGCTTCAAGCCATATAGCACTTTGGACAACCTATAAACATAGTTTGGATATCTAGGGTCTTCAAAACCCGGTGGTTGCGAAACATAGACAAGTTCATTTATGAAGCCATTCAAAAATGCACCCCACACACTCGTCTGCTTCGACGGACACGCGCCAGACAGCAAGGACGACCGGTGACGTGCTCGCCCTGCCGGCGCCATGCTTGAACAGAGGAGCTGAGGACAGAGCCTTAAATCGGTTACTGTAGCCATTCCAAAGTGTCCCTGGATATTTTTGCCAAATTACTTTCTACTTTGTGTAAGAACTCAAAATTTTACCAAGATAAAAATTGTAAAGAATTTCAAACTGGACAATTTTGGTTTTTGAGTCATATTCAAATTTTGAATAAATTTTGAATTATCTAAAAGGGGGTAAAAGTTCAATTTGAATTTCATTTCAAATTCTGTTTAAAACTCAAAATCTTTCTCAACAACTTGAAAATCTTCAAAATTAAAAGTTGTTCTATTTATCAATCTTTACAATTTCCTTAAAGGAGTTTGGTCAGATTCTTAATATTTTCAAAATGACATTTGAAATTTGAATTTCAAAACACTAATTAGAGTTTAATTTGAAATTCCACTCAATAACTTCAAAATCTCCAAATACCAAAGTTGTTCTATTCAGTGAGATTTACAACTTTTATATAACAAGTTTTGTCTAGTTCTTAATAATTTTCAAAAGAAGGATTTAAATTCAAATCTTTATTCCTAGATTAGGGTTTTATTTGAAAATTTTCTTATAACATCAAAATTGCCCCAAATAGAAGTTGTTCCATTTTTCAAGGGCTACAACTTTTATTAAGACACCAACATCAAATTCAACTTAGTTTTTGATTTAGGGTTTAGGGTTTTTAATTGATTTCGGTTTTAATTTCTAATTTGATTTAATTATATATACACAAACAAGCACTTGTATAATCAAATCACTCTAAATTTCCTATGCATAATCACATGTTGAAATAAAATTTGTTTTTAGTGGATGCACAGTAACAGGGATTATGCGGATGATTTGCAATGCATGCGATGACATGTCCAGTTTTGGTGGTAGTAACACCAGGGGTGTTACATCCTTCCTCCCTTTAAAATAAATCTCGTCTCGAGATTTGAGATGCGGCTAAAGCCTTAATTTTAGTAATAGAAAAGAAAATGTGTTAAGTAAGCATTTTTTTAAAACTTGACTATAGAGCAAGTAGGGGTTTATATTTTATAAAATTTGAAAGGGAATAATTACGTCTAAAGAGTAACAAAGAGCTTAGGAGAGTTTTCAAATAGAAGGTTTTTGGGCTCTCAAGTGGCTTCCACTTCCAAATGCCGACTCCATTGTACTTGGTACTATCTCGTTGCGGTTCTTCGAGTAACACGATCCTTTCTGGTTTGCGACTCACACTGAATACTTGGAGTGTGTCAGATTTGGTTCAATTCAACTCGTACCAAGTCAATAACTTGACCTGGCATTTGAAGATACTTCTCAAGTGGTGATACATGAAATGCATCCTGCGCAACTAGCAAGTGTTCAGACGCTTGAGTTGAAAAGCTACCAGCCCACACGTCCCTTTCTATCTGTTATAATGAAGATTTTTATCTAACCTAATCAGTTGTCTCTCAACACTAGAAGTTTTAATCTACGCATCTTCAAAATAAACCTTTACGTGTAATTTCCTTTGAGGATGGGTTTCAAGGAGAGTGAGAGCACCTTAATGGCGAGGTATAATGATTCAGGACCACCGACTATGATACCAGTATGTACCCTGGCAAGATCCCATGTGGCTGCAGTCCATAGAAGATTTCAAGTTTTGACACAGCACCATAGTCGCGGGTCGAGATACCATCATAGAACACAATTAAAGTAACCTCAGTAAAAGAGAGAAAGTATATCGACGGTGGCTATGATGTAAAATGTCCACAGACCTTGATACGAGCATATACCCTTCAGAATCCCATGCGATTGTGAGTTACAGGAGATCCCAGGTTGCTACACTGTATCGCAGCCGTAGATCATGTTACATCGTAGTAAGATAAGTTTGTTTCCACATAAAGTGCAAACAAAGAAATTTGATTAGTTGTGCAGCTATAGTATGTCATAACCCTAGACCCCGATACCTGCGCGTGCCTAGCAGAATCTCGGTGTGACCATGGCACATGAGAGACCCTAGGTTTTGACGCGACACCATGGTCACAGGTCATGGCACCACTATATACACAACCATAATGATTCTGGAATAACATGTTGAATTTGAGTGAGCAGTACGTGTCGGATCGAGGCATGACACGTATGCAGATAAAAAGTCATGGTCTAGTGCTGGGTTTTCGTACTGAGTCTGTGGGCGAATTTAAGTGCGTCCTAAAGTTACCGAAGAAGTGAATTTTCAAATAGATCTCAAGGCATTTATGAATAACCAGAAATCCATAAAACAACAGGGAATACTCAGCGGATCGCAGATACCATTTTCAAGTAATTGGATCTTAGGTATCATTTCCAAATCGGTTTCCGTTATTTCATCAGATGAAATTAGGATGATTGCAAGAACAAAGAATTTAGAGAATTCAGAGAAATCAGATGTGAATTGTCAAAGTAGCTTCTAATATAGCCATAAATAGCAAAAGAATTTTAGAAATTCGAGAAGAAATATGGATATGAATTTTTATGGAAGAGATTTGAAAGAAAGTGAAGGCACATTAATTGCAGGCTAAGATCATGACAATCAACCCTGATAGTAGCAAGCGTCCAGCAGTAACTTCCTATGGTCGCAATCCATAAGAGACTCCAGATTTCGACGCTATAATGATGGTAAGAGATCATGATATCCCATTGACTACAATTACAATAGGTTTTATCCAACACCTATTGGTTGTCAATTTCAAGAAAATAGCATGCGTCGTGAAGGAGAAAATCAAGGTTGACACATATGTAGATTTAGATAGTCAAAGATTTATCAAGTTTCTGTATTGAGTTGAGTGCATCCAGAAGTCTCCCCAAGGACTAGGAACCTATGGAGCGAAGATTACTAAAGACTGACAAAAACTTGATATGCAACGTGTAACTTTTCAATGAACTCGATTTTTCCTTTAAGAAGATTTTTATCAGAGTCTAACTCGAAAATTCAGTTGTGCCCAGTACCATTTGAGGGCGGTCATGATCATACTACGATACCCGCATATGCTCGGCGGCAAGCCATGTAGATGCATCCCACATGTGGCCGCAAGTTTCATAGCAGTATCGTAGGTCGGGAATGACTTATCCCATCGAGGTTCTAGCATCAGCTTGATATCCCAAGCTAGAGGGAAAAATGGAGCCTTTTAGGAAATCCCTTTTAAATGATTTAGAAGATCATTCTTTTGAAATTCTAAGGTATTGGTGACCTTTGAAAGAATTTAGAAATTAAGACGTTTCATACTCCTTTTGCAATGGACCTTTGGTCAAAAGTATTTTAAAATGGTGGTATGCGGAGTCGGAACCATTTTGCAGAAAATGTTGTACGATTGCCATAAACCTTTCAAGATGATTTCATTGAAACCCTTTTTTTGGAAATTGGGAAGCGTTTTTATGAGGCTTTTGAATCGGAACAGTTTGAAAATAATTTTAAAAATCAATACGAGTTTTGAAAACAAAACCCTTTTGAATGTCTTACTTTCAGAAACAATTTTCAAAACTTGGTTTGAATGGTTTAGTTTTTGAATTAAAGCATCACTCTCCTTTTACAAGAATAGAGAATACCCCTTTTTGAAAGTATTTGTTTTAATAAATCAAGTTGTCATCTATGTTGAAAACTGACACACTAGACAACAACTGTACTTGAATGTAATGGGAAATTTAAATATTTTAAACCCATTTAGATGTTATGATGAACGCTCGTCCTATACGACTTCACAATGTTAGTGAAACTTAGTTATGTATAGGGTAACACTTTATATACCATCTTTGCCCTAATTCAGAGAGGGGATGAGAAACGTTATACATAACAGTTTTGGAGAAATTTGATTCTTCACTGACCCTTGAAAGAAGAGCTGGGAACACTTGTGTGTCTTCGACTTGAGTTGTCAGAAATCATCACTAGATCTTTCAGCAAGCACAAGGGAGGCGAGAAGAATCATTTTTATATTTGCATTCTTCAAACATTTTTAATTTATAAAATCTTTTGAAGTTTCCAAAAGTAAAGTTGTAGTTTATCCATTATTAATGCTCTGACTAGGACTCGTAGGGACACTGCAAATCTCGACCGACCAAGGAGAACAGTGCGGGACTAAGAATACCTTAGTGGTCCTAAGTAACCTACCCCCTGCAGTGATTGCCACTTCCCTGTAGGGGTTTCAAACATGGTCAGGCAGTTGTCATTTCCAATAGTAGGGTCTTGTGGATCCTTCGGTTTAGAAGAAAGGTAGGAATTTTATTTTTAACAAAATACCTTTTGAAGTAAGTTTTATTTTTGAAAATATAGATATACTTCATATCGGGGGAATTATTAATAGTTGCAATGTCATGATGCATGAGCGTTCCAACGCAAATCAGAATACTCTTATATATACGTATTATTCCAAGTAATTTAATTACTAGAGTGACATGCACTCAAGGTTTTTCAACATAGGGCATATTTAAGGTGTTGTTCCACTACTACGCTCCAACCTAACTACAAATCTATAGAAATAGTCAAGGAAAGAATGTGTAGAGTGAATGAGGAGAGTTCAAAACAACTCGGACCAAACTACCCCATTAATTTTATTCATTCCAAATCATTTTGAAGTTTTTATAAAGTAATACTGCAAGTACTTTACAATGAAATGCTCTGATACCAGCTGTTACAGAACCGCCTTAATCATAGGGCCCACGTGCACCGCCATCGTCCTTAAGGACCCACGATCAGTCTGCATGAGTTTCCCTTGATCTAGGTGGCTTGTCGGGTTTCCTCAGAAACCCTAATTCACCCGAGGATCTCATTATAAAGACCTTGCAAGCATTACAACAGTTTACACAAATAAAATGAATCAGAGTAAAGGGTACTGAAGTATTACATTAATATAGGCTTACAAAGCTAGATTACATTGTCCCAAACCAGAGTTTCGTAGTGGAGTAGCTGTATCCAACTAGACACCCTGCCCAAGAGTTATATCATATACACCTCTTCTTCCATGCACGATCCGTTGACCGGCACGGTCCTACGCAGAACTGCACACTTAGCTTACCTGCAACAGGGGTTAACAAACCCTGAGTACTGGGGTACTCCGCAAGACTTACCCGACTAAGAAAAAGGAATGAGACTCAGGAATGCAGGCTAAGGGGAATCAAGGTAAGGCTCTAGCAAGAGTCCAAGAGCTTTTTAGAAAAGCATTACTATCCTATTTCAGTATTTGAACTCAATCTTATTTTAATCATAATCATAATTCCAAGTTCATTCTCATATATCATCATACTTTCAATTCTTAATTCATTCTCAAAACATTCTAGTTCCGAACCACTTTTCGATTATAGGTCAAAAGATCAAGTCTCCATATCCGAGGAGCAACGATGATTCGAATCGATTAGTACCTAGCTGGGGATCCCTATCCACACTGCATATGTAGCACTTAAGCTTGCATATACCAACTCCGGCTACCACGGCTTTTCTGCCCCTGAACCGGTCCTGTGCCACCCGAGAACACAGTACTCCTCTCCTTTCCAGGCACGCCGACCACAAGGGTACACGCTGCTCTCGCCATTTCTCCACTCCCAGTGCGTGGTTGTCGGTTCAAGTAGTAGAGCCACCGGAGTTAGGGCTTTCCGTAGTATGTGGCTAGTTGCAAAGTCTTGACCACAGCAGGCCTACAATGAACGGTCCCTAATTCTTTTTCCGCCGGTGACATTGCATTGGGACTCTAACCCAAATACAAGTGTCCCAACGGTTTTCAAATCCCTTTCCCGCCGATGGTCAAGCAATGGGAGTCTAACCCAAATTCACAACCAACGAACGAAAAAAATCCCTTTCCGTTGGTAACGATGCATTGGGACTGCTACCCATGTGCACAATTTCCCGACACTCAAAAAAAAGTGCACAATTTCCCAAACGGACTCATATCCTTTTTTTTATTTCTCATGATTCATAAATATCACATTCCCATAGGTCAAAAATAGCTTTTTTATGCAAATCTAATTGATTAAGCAGGGCTAAGCATTTTTGAACATTTTTTATTTTTAAACAGGGTTCAAGGTATTATATATCAAGGCAGGTAATGCAACAATATAGGTAATAAACAACTCCTAACAACCTAATGCAATTATAGAATCAAGTTATAAATATTTTATAAAACACAAGGTGGGGCTGAATGCACTGGGGCTTGCCTGTTGTTTGGAGCAGATAGAATCCTGAAGTCAATCACCGAGAAAGATCCACGTCCACCGAGTGAGGACCTTACTCGGGACTTGCTTCCGATAATAATTATCGTGCGTTCACTACACGAAATAATAATGCATGCTTGATATGATGATATGTATGCCATGATGCATATGATGCACTAAGTTGTGAAGTAAATGGAGTAACTTAATTTAGAAAGTTGAGTACAACTTTCCTTCACGATAAAGTTGTAATCCAACAAAACTAATCTAGCAACTATCGATTATTATTCGGTATTTCTTTTTCACAGTTGTTGAAAGCCACTGCATAGCTTTACAACTACTACCAAGAGACAACTTTATCTTGCCAAGGATCACCACAGTGAAGGATCCAAGGTCAACAATCAATCCAAAAATCACACAAGGCTACAAGGGATTAATGTTTCTATTCATTTTATTAATCAATTAATAGCGCATTGAATAATAAATAAGTAAACTACTTCTATTTGAGCCCAAACTTTTCTAACAGATAGATATTGACCGTAAACAGCACCTCATAAATTTTTATGATTTTTGGACAAGCATATAATTTATTAAAATTCATCAATGTTGCCTTTATTAATTTAAAGATAGATTTTTAGTCACTACATTAATTGCTCAAATTCCATTTCTCATATTTTTCCTGTACACAGCATCACATAAAGAGGCTACATAAACATTTTCATGATTTTTGGATAATTATATTGGCCTATAAAAATCGTAGGAGCTTCATTTATTAATTAATGAAGGCATTTTTAATGCATACCGAAAGTGTTCAAATTCCACATTTTATATTTTTATAATTTAAATATTGACACAAGGAGTCTATATAATTAATTTCATAATTTTTAGAGATGTATTTATTTCTCTACAAAAATAACAAAGTAGAGCTGTATTAAATCTTCAGAGAATTAGAAAACTTCTTGTAACTGCCCAACCAGCGCTAACAGGCCGGCCCACTTGGCCCATAGCACGGCCTGCGCGCGCTCTTCCTCACTCCTGCGCCCCTCCACGCCGCTGGGCTGGCCCAGATGGCCAGCAGCGTGGACCAGCAGGCCCAGCTCGGCCACTCCCTCTCCAGACGCCGACTGCGCGCAAACGGCGGCTCCGACCGCGGCCGCTCGCCGCCGGTAGCTCCACCGGTGAAGGAAAAACCACCGACGAGCATACTAAACCACAGTGCATCATCCTATGGTCCCATCTCGACGGTTAGAGCCCGGCAGCCCTCAAAGCAGCGGCTATGGCGGACGGCCGGTCCGGCACACAGCGGCGCCCAGTGTTCCGGCCATAGCGGACCGGTAGCGTTTAAAAGGAGGACGCAAAAAGGTTCGGGGTTCTCACCAGATGCCAAAGCACTAGCTGGAAGTGGTGGATGACCCTTGGAGACGACTGGTTGGCGGCGACCGAGACCTCGACGGCGAGCTCCGAGGACAAGACCTGTGTTCCGGCGTGTCTGTAGCCGAGCTGCAAATACCGATGGGCTGGTGATCAAAACGACCTCAAGGTGGTCCCAAAACGAAAAGAATATGAGCAAGAGGGGCTCTATGGAGCTCGGGCCACGGTGACCCGAGCCACGGTGGTGCTCCGCTGGAGCCGAGAAGGAGAGAGATGGCGTTCCGGCAACTCCGGTGGTCAACTACCGGCACAAAAGGGTTGGATAGAGGCGCTAGGATGTGACAAGCTTAGTGGTAGGTGGAATTGGATGACGAGGCTCTGAGCAGTGCCAATTTGGCCATGGACCGAAGCTCGGTCGGCAGCGGGAATGGTGGAAAGGGAGAAGAAAACGGCGACGACCGGCTATATATATAGGGGAAAACGGACGCACGACTTGGCCGGCACCCCCACGCACTCGTCCCCTTCGACGGACATGCACCAGATGGCAAGGACGACCAGCAACGTGCTCGCCCTGCCGGCGCCATGCTTGAACAGAGGAGCTGAGAACAGAGCCTCAAATCGGTTACTGTAGCCATTGCAAAGTGTTCCTGGATATTTTTGCCAAATTACTTTCTACTTTGTGTAAGAACTCAAAATTTTACCAAGATAAAAGTTGTAAAGAATTTCAAACTGGACAATTTTGGTGTTGGGTCATATTCAAATTTTGAATAAATTTTGAATTATCTAAAAGGGGGTAAAAGTTCAATTTGAATTTCATTTCAAATTCTGTTTAAAACTCAAAATCTTTCTCAACAACATGAAAATCTTCAAAAATAAAAGTTGTTCTATTTATCAAGTTTTACAACTTTCCTTAAAGGAGTTTGTCAGATTCTTAATAGTTTTTGAAATGGCATTTGAAATTTGAATTTCAAAACACTAATTAGGGTTTAATTTGAAATTCCACTCAATAACTTCAAAATCTCCAAATACCAAAGTTGTTCTATTCAGTGAGATTTACAACTTTTATATAATGAGTTTTTTCTAGTTCTTAATAATTTTCAACACAAGGATTTAAATTCAAATCTTTATTCCTAGATTAGGGTTTTATTTGAAATTTTTCTTAATAACTTCAAAATTGCCCCAAATAGAAGTTGTTCCATTCTTCAAGGGCTACAACTTTTATTAAGACACCAACATCAGATTCTACTTAGTTTTTGATTTAGGGTTTTGGGTCCGGTTAGAGTTTTTAATTGATTTCGGTTTGAATTTCTAATTTGATTTAATTATATATACACAAACAAGCACTTGTATAATCAAATCACTCTAAATTTCCTATGCATAATCACATGTTGAAATAAAATTTGTTTTTAGTGGATGCACAGTAACAGGGATTATGCGGATGATTTGCAATGCATGCGATGACATGTCCAGTTTTGGTGGTAGTAACACCAGGGGTGTTACATATACTAGTATACTTCTGCCCAAATCTTGGTATTCCAAGGAATACCCAGGCATACCTTTAGCACCGCCAGTGTATGTGACTAGCTACTAGCGTATATAACAGTTGAACTATGTCAGGTAGCGCACATTTGTTTTGAGTGCAATGGTTAAGATCACTCTATGCCTTGCCTGAAGCCTCACATTTGAATTGCAGTTTTTCTACACAGATTTTAATCACCACAGATGAATCAAATTTTATCATCATCATCATCATCATTATCATCATCATCATCATCATCATCAACATCATCATCATCATCATCATCATCATTATTATTATTATTATTATTATTATTATTATTATTATTATTATTATTATTATTATTATTATTATTATTATTATTATTATTATTATTATCTCATTAATATTGAGGATAAATAAACTAAAACACCACCGTATTAAATTCCCTACGAATGAATGGATTTTTTATTCTTCATCTCATTTTTTAACTTGTTCATCTCATTTAATATCGATGCTAAACAAACTAAAACAATACCATTGCATGTTATGACGGCACACAGATCATCATAATCAAACTACTTCTTCATGTTATGACGATTTTCATTTCGCGTTAACGACGAACACATAATTTTTAGCATAAAGTTGTTCTCCATTTGAAAATCGTCATAAAATAGACTGACTTATTGATGAATTGACTCATCGTCACAAAAATATTGTCATAGGTCATCATATTTCTTGTAGTGATATAATAACATGCAGGTTCAAGCCTCTAGTGATGAAAATCGATTCGGTTTTTAAAGGACGGAAGACAAGACGGAGATAGGCTAGTTCCAAGTGTCGCTTGGTGTTGGGAGACACTTGGAGGTAGTTTAAGTCTTGTTTTACCTTTGACCGTACTATTAAGATGGGTTTGGATGGGTAGCTTGACTTAGAGTAAGGTTAGAGAGTATAGATGTGATGCACACTTATCCAACATAGCTCTAGACAGCCCAGGAAAACTCTTGAGAGAGAGGGGATCAAACTTCATTTTGGAAAGTTTCGATTCGGCGAAGTTTTGATCAAGTCTTGAGCGTCGGACTCTAATGAGTATGGTCGTCGGACCAATGTTTGGAGTCCGACGGGTATGTGGCAGCCCCTGGTTGCTTCTCAGCACACCAAGGAGCATTGGACCCTGGCTGGATGGGCGTCGGACCATCAGTCAGCGTCCGACGGTGCCTAGGGGTTCTCGGTAGAGCGTCGGACTGTGTGGCTTGGCAGCGTCGGACTAATGGTTCCTAGGGTCCGACGCTTCCAGAGAGGTCCAGAGAGCGCGTTTGGGCGTCGTACTATGTTCGACGGCCAGCGTCGGACCATTAGCACGTTGTCTGCGAGTTGAGTGTTCCTGTGCAGAGCTCACCCGAGAGCTCAATGGCGTCGGACGCTGGTTCGACGGTGGTCGTCGAACTATTGGAGTGGGTCCGATGCCCCTGTGTCACAGTGCTACATGCAGGATATCTGTGAGAGTCGGACTGATAGGGATTGGTCCAACGGTCGCACTATTCATATGGTCCGATGCTTGACAAAAGCTGAAAATAGTACAAACGGCTAGGTTTAGAGAGGAGGAGTATTTATACTTCACCATTGGCTTCATTCTAGCTCTCTTACCCATTTGTTCAGCTGAAGCAACCCTTGTGACCTTGTGAGAGTGCAAGAGCTCTAGGGAGGTTGAGTGATTCCCACTTGCCTGTGAGCTTCTTCCCTAGAGTGTGATTAAGAGTGACTTGTGCGCATCCATCACCCTCTTTGGCCTTGTTCTTGGTCAAGTGAGAGTCTAGGCTTATTACTCTTGATGATCGGCATCACCTAGACGGTTCGGTGGCGATCGGAGGCCTGGTGACCGCTTGGAGAGCTTGTGGGCGGTCCAAGCCAAGCTTATGAGTGGTTGTGGGCGATCCACCGCGCCAGAGAGGCAAAGGATGAGCCCGTAGAGAGCACTTGGTCTTTGCTAAGATCAAGGGGGAGCTACACCCTTGCGTGGGTGCTCCAACGAGGACTAGTGGGGAGTGCCGACTCTCTGATACCTCGGAAAAAACTCGGCTTGCAATCTCTTACTCATTTACATTCCCGCATTTACTTTGTGTTCTCTACATTCCTAGAGTAGTATACTTGTGTTAGGACTTGGCTCTAGATTGCATAACTTGTTTTAGGCTTAGAATCACACAAGGACTTGTGGGGTGCTATTGGGCAAATAGCGATAGGTTGAATTGTGTTTCAAAAAATTTATTAGTTACCCAATTCACCCCTCTTGGGCATTCTCGATCCTTTCAGTCCTCGTTGGCCTAACACACCCAAAACTGGGCAAACAATAACCAGGAATGTTCCCCTCTTAGCACACACGACCGCGCGTCCAGTGCCGGCACATGTGCCACGCCATGCGCCCCGCAGGGCCTACACGCGCAATGAACCCCCCATGTCCGCGCCCCTGGTCCGCACACGCCCGTGGCCACGAAGGTCGGATCTGATACCATTTGTAATGCCCCAGAGTCCAAATGGCATAGATTCACTCTACACACTGAGCGAACCACGCCTTCCCACCATCCCACTTAAGCTTTCGTCCTCACTTCGCTTAAAAGAGTTAACTCGAGGATGATGGGATGGACTCTAGAAGCCTTATAGGTTGGTATAACCCACCTTTAACAACTAAGGTGGGACTAAACCAGACACTATGGGCCAAATTCTAAATTGGGCCGGGTGTTACACCAGGGTTTCAGATGATCCAGAGAGAAATCAATCCAGGGTTTCAGAATTCCACCGACATATCTCAAATAGAGTAGAAGCCCAAGATAGGATCTAGAGCCAAGCATTAAGTAGAAGATTAGCCTTGTAGTCTCTCTAGATTAGGGCTATTCTTGTTCTAGAAGTGGTGTGGTAGTAGAGCTGAGATAGTTGGAGGAGTTGCCGGCCTGTCGGTGACTGCTCTTTGACTTGTACCCACGGATTCAAGGTCTTCTTTGGGACTTGTTTCTAAAGATTTCTTCGAAGTTCAACTTCTAATCTAAGTAAGTAACGTTACTATTATTGTTCTTGACATTTACGATTCTTTTGAGTGCTTTAGTCTTGGTAGCTCCTTGATTGAAGTAGTTATTTATAGTTTAAGCGTGGTGTTTAGATTATATTTACTCGTAAATGCCCTATACTGTCTGAATTGGTGGTAAGATCGCAAGGGTGACCTAGCCTTGTTGAGTCTTACACAGTCCACCTCCCGTCAGTAGGACCGTAGGTTTCCATTACTAAGGAATTTACCCTTTGTAGGTGTATTCCTATAGTAATACCCCTTTCAAAACAATCATATCATATCTTGTGAGGATTAGAACTAGAAGCCTTAGCAATCTCCTATATCACCTATTTTCTCCATCCTTGACAGCAGCTCAGGGGTTAAGTCTAGATTCTATTCATCTCGTTTTTCCTGTGGTAAAATATAAATAATGATACCTGTAATACTCCTGAGTGAAGTGCTACATCAGTATCTGTCCGCTTGCAGATAATTCTAGTGTTTATTTGTTTGAATTATCTTATACCAACAGGCATGTGTGTGAGAGAGGGGAACGGGAGTGAGGGAGCAGGCCGGTGCGCACACGGGTTGGGCTGTTGGCCAGCCCAAGTGAAAGAGGGAAGGGAGAAGAGAGGGGAGGGGGAAGCGCGGGCGCGCGGCCTGTTGGGCTGGCCCAGGCATTGGAGAAAATGGAGGGAGAAGGGTAGAGAGCCAGCTGGGCCGGGAGAGAGAGGGTGAGGGAGAGTTTCTGCTTTTCTTTTTTTCTTTTCTATTTTTTAATTTAAACAAAGCTCATATGTTTTAGACCAAAATAGAAGTTTTAAAATACCGAGAAATAATTTCCAGACTTAAGAGAATATAATTTTGAAATTATTTCATATACCAAATCTTCCAACATTTTATTATTTTATAGTTAGAGTAAATTTGACGGAAGCCTAATCAAGTCTTGAAAAATTATTTTTTACTCAATTAAAAATTATGCAAGCGGCATGAATGCAACAAAACAATAATTTAATTTTTTCTATTATTAATTGGAAATAATGTGAATAGAACTTAATAATATTATATATTGTTTGAATTAAATATTTTAGGGTGTTACACATGCTCCTGTTGGAAGCCGCGGGCCATAAGACGAGCTTTGTAGTGCTCAAGAGAGCCATCCGAGTGGGTCTTGACCTTGTACACCCACTTCCATGTTATTGGAGTGACATGAAGTGGTAAAGAACAAGATCCCAAGTACCATTACTCTGAAGGGCAACAATCTCCTTAGCCATAGCATGTTGCCACTCTGGGGAAGCCGAGCCAACCAAGTCAAGCCAAGCCAGTCATGAGGCAAGTGAACTAACGAACTTCTAGTTTTCCATCCAGCCCTAGTTGTGTCCTATTTCCAATTAGCCCAATAAACCTTGAGTTATTAACTTCTCTGAACATTTTTCTCCAAACAACATAAGAGAGCTATATATCATTTCATTAAAAAAGAAAATGAACACAATGGAGACAATAATCTTCTCCAAGTACATGGGTGAGAAACTCCTGAACACGTGCATGGTAAAAAGAGAGGATTAACGTACAACTCACTAAACAGAAACCCCACCTTTTGGAGTTTGGGAGTAAAAGAGGCAGAACAAAAAGAAACTATAACCGAAGGAGCAACTCTTGGAGAGCAGAGGCACCAACCATACACCAGAGACCCCTTGTTATTAGCCACTGAATGTGAAACCCCTTAGACCAACCGCACTTATCACCCTCTAAATTCATCCTCTAAAAGGAATATTCTGTCCTGGTCATCGAGATTCTCTCCTCTATACTACTTTCTCCCGCACTCATTCATCCTCTATATCTCTACTCTATATAATTTCTTTTCCTTTTTTATTCCCCACCCCCCTCTCTCTCCCTCCCCTCGCGCTCTCTCTCCATCCCACGCCGCGTCCTCCTCTGCTCAGCTCCGGCGAGCGGCTCCACCTCCAGCGAGCCCGCACGGCCCCGGCGAGCACGCGCGGCTCCAGCAGGGGACGAGGTGGAGCAGGGGCGTGGCCGGCCTCGAGCTCATCGGCCATGGCGGGGTGGAGCAGGGGCGCGGCCGGCCTCGAGGTCATCGGCCATGGCGAGGCGGAGCAAGGGCGCGGCCAGCCTCGAGCTCGCCGGGGACGGCCGCCTTCGGGCGAGGGCGCGGCGGCTCGGCACCTCGTCGTCGATGCGTTGCTCGAGCTCCGCCACCTCGCCATCGTCGATGCGCAGCTCCAGCTCTGACGACTCCCTCTCTCTCTCTCCCCCACTCTCTCTCCCCGGTCCCTCCCTCTGCGCACACGGTAGCAGCTGTCCGTGGGCCCCACGTCCTGTCCCGGACGTCCTGGAACTCGGCATCTTTGCCGGACGCGCTGCTCCTCCCGGACGCCATACAGGACCCGCTGCGGCATTTTTTTTCCACCATGCACTCCTTCAGGATGGCCGTAGAGGACGCGGTGCGGATGGTCTTAGATACTTGGAGAAGAGCCCTCAAACATATGGGCAATATGCGATGCTTCTAGACCTCCCGAGTGACCAAGATAACCAAAGAATTCATGTCAAACCCTTGATTTTCCACTTTAACCATTGTAGCAGAAGTGACATGGCTTGTGGTGCAAAAACATGCGGCTTGATTGGTTCATGTATCCTCCTGGCCTGGATCGTATATATGGGAGCCTAACCCATGCTGACCCACATAGGCATATTCGATGACATGGCAGTGTATTTAAGAAGAGAGAGATGAAATGGGTTTCATCTAGATGAAACTCTCTTGACATGATTACCTATTAGGTTGATCTCTCACCAGTTGCCCAATGGCCTTCTGGGCCTTGACCTCGCTCCCTAATCGGGGGAGCCCAGCCCAATAGATGGCTGGTGGGCCCCTGTCGCGCAGTGCTATAAAGAGGAGGTGGGAGTCAAGGCACAAGACACGAGGCTCGATATAGCCACCACTCCCCACTGTCCTAACCCTAATCCAATCTCAAGGGTCACGCTGTAAGCGACGGGAAGCTCCACCGGTGTCTATGCCCTGTCCCTGGACATCTCCACTGTGCCTCGTCACTGGACGTCGCCATCACCGGCTCTACACCTCCATCGTTCTTTTTCTCCACGGAGGTACGCACAGCAAATGTAAGTGTATCACCCGCTGGATCTACACTAGATGATCTACTGTTTCTAGCAATGGTACTAGAGCCACAGTTCGGGTTCTGGCTGTGTAGATCTGATTTCGGGGTAATATTAAATTGAAAGAAAAAGGGGATTCGACCTTCGGATCGGATGAACCCTAAGAAAAAAGGAAAGAATTCGAATCGAATTCCTAACCCTAAATCGATAATGATTGCGATGAAAAAGAAGAGGATGGTCGGATCGGGGAAAGGTTCCCCACGCCGGCGCTACCGCCATCCCACAGGAAAGAACACGCTGCCAACTTCCTGGCGTGCGGAAAGCAAATGAACCGGTCCGGCGAGCGTGCACGCCGGCAAGGAGCTATGCGGAGGCACCGCCATCTCTGGGCGGCCTCGCTGCTCACTATGGATAGGGAAATGTAAAGAAAATAAGAAAACATGGTGTTCCGCCCGACACGCTGTCGGAGCACCGCGATGTACAGAGAAAAAAAGAAAGGGAAGAGAAGGAGGCGCCGGCGGGCGCCACCGACCTCTCCTCTAGGTCGCCATGGGCAGCAACCGCTGCTGCTCCATGTTGGCGGTCCTTAAGTCACATTTTATACCACCAATAATAATATAAATCCATGGAACATCATAGAAAATATTCTTTAATTAACAAGTTCCACGAGTTTTGGTGTTTTCCACTATGTTGCAGGAATATTCGAGTTTTCACAACATAAAAGTATCTCAAATAATAAAATGGACTACACCATTGCGGAGAGCTCATCGCGCTGATCAAAATGCATATATTATTTGCATTATTTGGAGTTCCCAATAAAAAGATATATAAGTTCGAATCTAATTTAGGACTCCACGAGTAGGCTTGATTATTTTGGCCATAACTCACTCATCCGAACTCCGATTGGGCTGAATCACCAGTCAAAACGAAGCTATCGATGAGGCCCACGTGCTCCCAAAGGGCACTGGCCAGATGGCCCACCAGGGGATCGGCCGCCCCCCTGGTGGGGCCTCTCGGGCCTAGTTTTCTTCTGATAGGTGTAGGGCGGTTCCCTATGGACGGTCCCACCTATGATCAACACAGATGGCAAGTGAAAACCGCCCGTTGGAGGTTGGTTTGGATCTTTCCATGTGAGAATGATCCTTTTGCATAGAACCCCCTCCTCTCAAGCTATAAAAGGAGGCCTCCTCTCAACATCTATTCATCAATTGATTCACCAACACAAGAGGTCACAATGTAGAGAGGAAGAGCAACCTCCATTCCATTAGCTTATAGCTAATTTAGAATAGGGAGTGAGAGAGGGACAAGAGCTGGAGAAAGAGCGGAGTCGAAGCAGTTCTACCTCCGGGTGGACGAAGTGCCGGGCTTGTCGGCTCTCGATCCAACTTGTACCTCTACGATCGTCTTGCTACTTGAAGTAAGAAGTTCATGTTCAACTTTGGTTTGATTCATTAAGCATGTTACTTCCATAAAGCTACTTGTTTGTGGGATCGTCGTTCGTCCTTTGGACGGATGCTCTAGTAAGAGGACTCCTGATAGAGATGGATGTTCCTGTACGCCGCTAGAGTAGTAGTCGCATTCGTAGACATGGTGTCTAGGTCGGAGTCTACCTTCGTATGTTGCGCGCGCCCATGGGTAGAGGGGTAGGTGGCAGGTGGTGATAGCCCTGTCCACTCGTACCAGCATCCCCCCACGTTCGGACGAGGAATAGCGTTGATACTGGTATCGCCTGGCAGACCAGGTGCGTCAGTGGGCCTGAAGCAAGCAAGTATTGGAAGTTTCCATCGCTTATATGCTTTTGACCTTAGAAGAACCTCTCTACCCAAGCTATCCCTTCCGTCTCTTCTGAGTAAACTAGTTTAAGAGACTAAGTACAAAGACTGTTCCTCTGGGAAATTACGATACCCTGAATACTTTCGAGTGAAGGCTACAACGGTACTTCCGTGCGCTTGCAGACTTTTCTGCTGACGCTAAGAAGCGCCAACACTCCATTGAATCAGGTGCAGGTGGTAAGAAAGAGAAAAATGAGAATGGTAAAAGAAAAGGAGGAAGGGGACGGGACTTGCTCTGGCGCTACTCTCCCTCAACAACGCTGATGGCCACCATGGCCTGCCGTCGGCGAGGGGCCTTTGTGCCGCACGCCATGGAGAGAGAGTGGTGGCCAGCAAGGAGGAAAAGAAATGTGAAATGGCTAGGGTTAGGGAACTGCAGGGTTTTATACCTCCGAGAAATAAGCAGCACCGTTGGATTGAAATCAGTGGCTCAGATCAGCCAGTTGGAAAGTGATTGGGCGTGGGCCTCTTTCGGCCCAGGTGTTGATATCTACTAACGTCGCCAAATATAACTTTATAACCTTTAACACTAGAGACGAGATTACAAGATGTATGGTATTTAATTAACTGATCATTAGCAACTAGCCACTTATCTATTACCAACATTCTTTAGCATGAACTGGGTTGTCAATCCTAATTATACGTGCTAAGAATAAATAAAGATTTTATATATTATTCCATGTGATTAGGTAGAAATATAAATAAATATAAACTAAGAACAATTCTACAAGCGAATAGATAATTATACCATTGTAGCATTTTACCTAGGAGTTCTACCAGGTTGTCGATTTATATTTATACCACTGGGAAGGACTTGGATAAACTACAATCTATTATATTGATAACAACTATATACAATGAATAAGTGAAATTACTGATGTCACATACTCTACTCATAACAGGTAGAGGTCACAAGATAATAAAGATAAATAGGGTGATAAGTATGATCAAGCATCATTAATAAAGATAAACATCAGAGCACTTTCTAGTCATAGTAATAGCTAGCCAATAGATAAACTAAGGAATTAATATCTAAGGTAATTCTATAACTACGTCAATGAATAACTCTAACTAGTGCAATTACATCTAGCAATCATTGTCAGATTAGTCCTATATCATGATCACATGCAAAGGGCATCATCTAGGAAAGGTGTGAAATAGAGTCGTCACCCAACTTCGCGACCGTGCCTGCTTGCCTACATACGGAGGGTGGACTACAGAGGAATCAACGTAGCTGTCACCTACGTGAACTACCACACGACCCAGCACATCAGGGTGCACTCACCGAAAAACGAAATATCTAGACACCACGTATACACATTGTTCATCATCTACCCAACGATCGTTTGGATAAACGCTATATGAGCAATTACATGAATTCAATAAGATCAAACCAACTATATTAGACATATAATTAAAGTAGACAAAGACTAATGTAATCAAGAACATATGAACTATTAAGAACAATGTTTCTCTAATCATAATGAAGAATACAATAATAGAGAAAGAACCAGAACTATGCCGAACTCTGCGCTCCAGACAGATGCCGGGGCTCGAAGAACTAGATCTCCTCTACTCTCTAATCTAACTAGGCTAGAACTATGAAGTAGAAGGTTCTTGATGAACTAGTAGGCTCTTGATGGCTGGAAGACTTGTTGCCTTCGATGAATGATTGATTGATTGATTGATCCAGGGGGTCTGCCTCTTTATTTATAGCCCGTGGGATGAACGTGCTTCGTAGGATCAAACCGACTTAAACATAGGGCCGAGATGACTCCTAAGAGGCGGCGGAAAAGACTCTAGAAGGCCGGGCCAAACCCTAGCCGGAGGGCGCCGGCCGGCCCTACCCTGGCAGGGTGCGGGCCCCGGTCGCTTTGGGTGTGTTCCAGAGGCTTCTAGTGTTCCGATGATGATGTTTCCTTCTCGTTTACGTTTCGTGATAATTATGCACTTTAATCCCTCTTTTATGCTTTTCTAGAATAACCCTGGAAAATACAGAACATGCAAAACTCGTGTAAATTGTCAGTTAAAACCCTAGACTAGTATGTTTTCATGTATCCTTTTGTGTCAAAAGTTCTAATAAAAGTTGACGTTATCGACCGTCCACAACTCCCCTAAACTAACCTTTTGCCAGTCCCTTGGCAAACAAAGTAAGCCTAATTACTAATGTATTTGGATCAGGAGTTGCTACAATGCTTTCATTGTTTCCAAGTACACATGCTTTCAAACAAAAATTCTCCTCCAGATTAGACAATAACTGCTCTAACCTTCAGACTTACTCATTTTACCTTTAACTATAGAGCTTTACAACCTCACATAAGTCTTGAGCAATTGAAAGATAGAACAATTAAGTCAAGCACTATGTCTCAAATTCTTCACAGTACTAGTATTCCGGAGTTTTGCAAGTTTTCGGAATAAAACTCAGAGCTTAATTGTATGACACCCACAAGTCTCTCAGTATATATGGTATTTGTGGATCTCACTTAAGGCATTAATGTTATGCCTTCCTATAACTAAAGATTATAATGGAGCTCATAGGAGTGGCAAATAACAAGGTTTAAACATACTTGCAATTCATATGTTGTAAAGTCAAACGATGAATCCACATAGAATCGAGACATACAATCAAACCAAGATGTGCATGTGTATGGAATATGGTGGATAGGTGTATATGAGGTGGCTAATCCTAATTCTACTTATGCTCTTTGGAGATGATTCACTCTCCTTTGGAACTTGGAGGAACACATGGGCTATCTTTCTTCTTTCTCTTTCTCTCTTTTTTTTATTCGGGAGGCGGGCATCTAGTACCCATTGTTTTAATGCTGGGACACTTGTCCATCTTTTACTCTCTTTTCTTTTCATATTTTTGCATAGCCACATGCATCCAATGCATGATTTGGAGAGATAACAATAGTAAAAACTTAGAGCATTTATAACAAGGCTGTCCTATGGGGTTTATATATTTTTGGTGTTCACTCCTGGTGCAGGAGAAAACATTTTTATGATGAACATAGATGAAAGTGGAAATGGATGTGATTACTCCCAGGGTAGGAATAATGCATATGTGCTGAAGTGTGTACATGATCTTGGTTTTAAAAGCATGATAAGACTCTCATATGGTATTCAACAAAGGTTGACTAAACTCAATGCAAAACAAGCATCACGAATATGCAAAGATTTCCTATCTCTAAATGTATAATATATGGCTTTGGTAAGAATTCACATTTTGTCATACAAGAGCTCATCATGTAGATTTTAAGTTTTCAAAAAAAATAAATTTTCAGAACTTAGTATAGCTAGGAATAAGATAAATAGTAGCTCAACCTTCATGAATCATATCAATCAATTACCTAAACTTAGCTCGAGCATATGCCTCCACAAGTTCCAGGTTCAGAGTAAATTCTCAGATTAAAACAGTAATATCCAAAACTCAAGAGAATCTAAGTTTGACAACTAGGCACTTGAAAGAAATTATGGCAGAGCAACTATTCATCATCTCCAAATCAAAACTTTAGTGTTCATCAATTTTTTATTTATTCTAGCCTAGACTGACTCTAAACAAACTCTAATATATAGCTAAATATTTATTTAGTTTTCAAATTTTATCTTACTAGCTAACTCACGCAAAAAAGGGATATAGTAATAATGATAAGAATAATAGTGTGGGAAACTGATACTTAGCTGGACTTAAAATGAAGGGCGCCCTCCCCCAAGCTTGACGTTTGACAGGGTCTTTGATGTTATAAATTGAGTGATCCTTCTGAGAGCAGGGGTATCGACAGCGTAGAGGTGTCGGGTTGACTAGCTCTTTGATCTTGTATTTTTTTCTGTGAAACTCAATTGCCAACAAAGATACCAAATCTTATGGAGAGGTGTTAAGTTTGTACCACTCCATGGTAAGTATTGATTTTATATTTCCAGCAGAAGCTTCCTAACTAAGTGGACCTTCATGTGCCCACATATTTTTAGGTTTTTTTCTTGTATAAAGTGGACTCAATAAGCGCATAGGTATAATTACCTGATAACTACGGGATGCTCCTCCCCCAAGCTTAATGTTTGCAATACTTGGTGCTTGAATGTTTCTCAGAGTGAGCTAGTAGTAGTCCTGGTGGGTGCCACTAATAGACTCGCTCCTTAGTCATAATATTATTCCTGCATAGTTATACTCCAACAAGAAAACCAAAACTCGAGGTTCGAATTATCACGAGGTTAGCGGTCAGCCAATAAGCACTTTGATTATTCTTTGAGTTGATTTTAATTAATAGATTTTAGCAGGATTCTAACAGCATTCTCTTTTTGGGGTTTTTCTAAGTTTCTTATGCAGCAATCAAAAAATGTATGCATGCTATATATGTTTTTTATGCCACCACAGGGAATATTGATTCCCATGGGGCTTAGGATTTTCATAATGCAACAAAGTAAATATAGATTGTTATTTTTATTGTTTTTTATTTTTATGCCACCACAGTAAATATGCCTACAGGGTCACCATAGGTTTATTCACATGGGGCTTAATATTTATGATGCAATAAATAAAGCAGTAAATAATTTTGTTGGTTTATTTTTAATATGCAAAAATGATTGTACTAATAAATGTGCTAAGCAAAATTACTAATGAATGCTAAATTAGTTAGATAACTATCATTCTAACCTTATGGCTAGGGTACGGAATTTAAAGTCTACCGACAGGACTTAGATAGAGGAGAGTACTTACTCAGTAGGTTCATCATCTGAGGTTACCTCAGTCAATTCCCCATTTTGCGGTGGTATAGTAGGTGCTTCTTCTTTCTCCTTCCATCTCTTTTCTGTCTCTTCTGTGTCTCTCCTTTCTAGCTCCAACTCTTCCTTGTATGCTTCTCTTGATTCTTCGTCTCTCTTCATCCATTCTTCTACTTGTGCCTGGATCTCTTCTTTCTCTTCCTTAGCAATCTAGTCCATCCTCTCAGCTTCCGCTTTCCACTCACTCTAGCGTGGTGCTTGTACGGCTTCTTCTTGCTCCTTGTAGCAGTCTTCATACTTCACAATCTTACTAGGGAACTCCTCCCATCCACAGTGAGGCTGGGCAGCCTGACGGCGGGCTTGGCGTTTCCTCCTGTTGCGTTGCTTCCTGTTCTGCTCATGGTTAAGATGTGTTCTAAATTGACAGCGTACCTTTCCAGGGGATAGGTTGAAGTGGATCTGTCCAGACCCGATGTAGATGATAGCATTGGCGGTGTAGAGGAACGGTCTTTCCAAAAGAATAGGCGATTCGTTGTCTTCCTGTATGTCAAGAACTAGAAAATCTGCAGGTATATATTTATCTTGAATTCTTACCATCACGTCCTTAACTATGCCTTCAGGGAATCTCAGTGATTGGTCTGCCATCTGCAACTGAATATATGTTGGGTATAATGGTAAATCATCAAATAATTCATCATATACCTTTTTGGACATTACGTTGACGCCTGATCCAGTGTCACAGACGGTGTCGGGAAAAGTGATGTCTCTGATTGTGTATTCAATGATTGGTGCACCTGGGTCACCTTTCTTTATTGGGAATGGTTTTGGGAGCATATGATCATTTTCTATGTTGATAGCATTGATTAGTTGAGCAGTTTCTTCATGTACATGTCGGGGCTTGTTCTTCCTCCATCTTCTATTGTTCTTCTTCTTGGGCACTTGTTGTTGTTGCTCTTCTTATTGACAGAATTGCTTTGGGACTGCTGGATCCTTCAGGATGCGGTTCTTGAACGAGAATCTCTCCTTCTTGTCCTTGATGGAGAGGACAAACTTGGCGTGTTCCGCATAGATGATGGCTTTAGTTGTGTATAAGAATGGTCATCCCAAGATAATGGGTGCCTTCTTATCTCCTCCGGTATCCATGATCACAAAGGCAATTAGGACATATGATTGCCCCACTCTGATAACAGCTTCTTCTAGTACTCCCTCGGGGTAGCAAATAGACTGATTGGCAAGCTGCAAACGCATGTCTGTGTACAATAAAGGATCACCTAATATTCTCTCATAGATTACCTTAGGCATTATGTTGACACTTGCACTGAAATCGCAGATAGCTTCTGGAAAGCTATGACATCCTATGGAGATAGGAATGACAGGTCTTCCAGGGTCTCCCATCTTCTTAGGTAGTGAGTGATCTATTCACTATATATCTGCAGGCTCAATTTGGTATGGTGTTGCATTGTGAATATCAACAAGGTTAGCAGTTTCCAAATCTTTCGGCTGGCCTGGAATCTTACCTTTCTCAAATGGAGGGACAGCAGCAGCTAGCTGAGCTAATTGTGATTCTAACATTTTATTAAAGCTGTGCTGACTCTTTATAGCAGAAGCAAAGTTATCCATTCTGGTATTAATGTTTTCTAAAGCTTTATCATTCGAGGCTACCTTTCTAGATATTTGATCCATCAATTTAGATTGACCAGTAACTAAATCTCTTAAAGGTGGAAGATTGTAATTATTGTAATTATTACCTTGGTTGTTACCTTGGTAATTACCTTGTCGAGGTTGCTGATTCCATCCTTGGTTCGGCTGGTTCCATCCTTGACCTTGCTGAGGACGATAGTAGGTGTTATTGTTGATGAAGTTCACATCCTCTTGCAACGTAGGGCAGTTGACAGCTGAATGCCCGTAATCTCCACATTCTTCACAGGTCATGCGGGAATCATCAATATGCATGACTTCCTTCTTCTCTATGTCGAGTTTCTTCATGATGAGGTCTAGCTTGGCAGTGACCATGTCGGTCTCCTTGAGATGATGGATGCCTCCTCCTCTCTTGCGAGGTTGAGTATGTTCTTCATTACAGCTCGGATTTGAGGCCATCTTCTCCACAAGTGCTTGAGCTTCTGGAAGCTTCAGTGATAGGAAAGCTCCTCCAGCTGCAGCATCTATGGACTCATGGGTGCTTAAGATAAGCCCGTGGTAGAAGGTCTGCATCAATAGCCAATCCTCTATCCCATGATGAGGATAGTCTTCAATATAATCTTGGAATCTCTCCCATGCTTCAGTGAAATTCGTCATGTTACTGTTTAAAGCTTGAGATTTTCCCATGCAAAGCATTTGTTTTGCCTGTAGGAAAGAACTTTGCCAGGAAAGCAGTTGAGCATCGGTCCCATGTAGTGTTCTTATCTTTGTTGGTGTAGAACCACTGCTTAGCTTTCCCCAAAAGTGAAAATAGGAAAAGATGGAGTAAAATAGCATCTCTTGGTACTCCTCTAATCGTGAAGGTGCTGCAGATCTCCAAAAAGTGTTGTAAGTGTCCACTTGCATCTTCATGAGCTTTTCCACAAAACTGTCTGGCTTGAACCATGGTGATAAGGGCAGACCTGAGCTCAAATCCATTCTCTCCCATGTTGACTGCTGGTCCAGTATGGATGTTTTCTGTTGTAGGGGCAGAGAACTCGCGCAATGTCTTCAAACACAGGAGATTAATCTTCTCCTAAGTGTACTTCTTCCAATGTTGGAGTTCGCTCCTTTGATGAACTAACTTGAGCAGCGATGGGTGTTCTTGATGGTAGCTTGAAATTGTCCCTTGCCTCTACAAACTTCTTTCTTCTCAGGAGTTTCTCTAGATCGTCAGTGAAATTGTTTGTAAGAGAAAAACCATTCATTCATCACCCTGCATAAGATAAGTGTTGACGGTCGATAACGTCAACTTTTATTAGAACTTTAGACATGAAAGGACACATGAATACACACTAGTCTAGGGTTTTAACTGACAATTTCCACGAGTTTTGCATGTTCTGCATTTTCCAGGGGCTATTCTAGAAAAGCATAAAAGAACGGTCAAAGAGCATAAAAGACACGAAACTTAACCACCAAGGAAACATCATCACGAAGACCCTGGAAGGGTGTGGAAGCGCCTCGAAAAAGATGGGCCCGGAAACCCACACTTAGGCGCCGGCCGGCGCCAAGGTGGGGCTGGCCGACCCCACCCCTAGGGTTTCAGCCCCCGCTTCTGGATTCTTCTTCCGCCGCCTCTTAGGAGTCATCTCGGCCCTTTGTTGAAGTCGGTTTGATCCAACGGCGTGTATTCATCCCACCGGGCTATAAATAAAGGGGCAGACCCCCCCTTCCTGAAGCATCAAGTCATTTGGAAATCAAGCCAT
This sequence comes from Eremochloa ophiuroides, assembly GCA_038502445.1. Lineage (NCBI taxonomy): Eukaryota > Viridiplantae > Streptophyta > Magnoliopsida > Poales > Poaceae > Eremochloa > Eremochloa ophiuroides. The sequence continues at coordinate 31,130,182 of JAHLJS010000006.1, read as the reverse complement.
CCAGAGCCTCTCTAGTTCATCAGATCCTCTCTAGTTCATAGCCTTAGCCTAGTTATATTAGAAGTAGAGGAGTTCTAGTTCTTTAGCAGGATCCGGAGCACCTGGCGTCTGTCTAGAGCACGGAGTTCGGTATTGCTCTAGTTCTTTTCTCTTATTGTATTCAACATTATGATTTGGGAAACATTGTTCTTAATCTTTTATATGTTCTTAATTGCAATAGTCATTGTTTGCTTTGATTATATGTTTAGCATAGTTAGTTTGATCCTATTGAATTTATGTAATTGCTCGTATAGAGTTTGTCCAGAGATATCATGGATGAATGATTGGCAGTATGTAGACGTGGTGTTTAGATATCTTTCTTATCTGCGAGTGCACCCTGACGTGCCGGGTCGTGTGGTAGATAAAGTAGGTGACAGCTACGTTGAGTCCTCTGTAGTCCACCCCCCGTACGTAGGACGAGCAGAGCGCGATCGTGAAGGAGGTGACCCTTGTGTCTTAATATCCTCATTAGATGATGCTCCTTTACATTTAATCATGATGTAGGTAGAGCTAAACAATGATTGCTAGATGTAATTGCACTAATCATAGTATTGATTGACGTAGTTATAGAATTACTGTAGATATTAATTCCTTTATCTATCCATTGGTTAGCTATTGTTATGACTAGATGAGCTCTGATATTTACCTATTTATGATGATGACTGATCATGTTTATCCTATATATCTTTATCATGTGACTGATCCTTGTTATGAGTAGGATTATAGTTATGGTTTATCTTTTACATTACAGTATAAGTTATAGATATAATAAGTCCTACTAGACCTTCCTAGTGGTATAAATATAAATCGACAACCTGGTGATACTCTAGGTAAAATGCTACAATGGTATAATTATCTGTCCGCTTGCAGAATTGTTCTTAGTTTATATTTATTTATATTTCTGCCTAATCACATGGAATAATATATAAAACCTTTATTTATTCTTAGCATATATAATTAGGATTTACAACCCAGTTCATGCTAAAGAATATTGGTAATGTGTTGTGTACTAACCCCATGCAGAGAAAATATATATTGAGAGAAGCAGGAGGTCTGAAGAGTGAGAACAGAGTAAAAGAAAAGATGCTAATGAACAACTCAAGATGCAATGAAGGAAAGGACCATTAAATTTTATCTACCCTTTATCATGCTCCAATGATGAAGGTAACATCTTAAGGTAAGTGGTTATAAATTTCCTCTTGATCTTGGTATGCAATAAATGAAAAATACAACCATATTAGAGTTACTACTTAAATTGATCAACCTGATTAACTCAACATGATTTGTTCTCTAAGTTTGTTCATAGCGCTATCTCAGTCTTGACCAAGTAAGTTAGAATTACTTCGTCTATTATTCTTGAAAAATAATAGTCGTCATGAAAATTTTAAAGAAGAACAGTCTTTCCAATGGCTAAGTAACTTCACTCTTTATCTCACAAGCTTAAATACCATATTTATACTTCTGTATTCTCACCCATGTTATAAATGAATAATATCAATAATACCAATCATATTGTGCCCAAGGTTAGAGAATGAATAAATTTCTGGTTCTGTTGGTGTTTTCCCACCAGCAGAGCCCATGCACTTGATCTCTACCTTGTCTTTTTGGACAGAACACACTTCAATCAAAGTGTGGGGGAGAAAATCCCTCAAATTCGATAAGTGGAAGTTCTCAACCAGTAATAATGATGCACATAAAATTGGCTTCGAGATGCAGACAAAAGAAAGGAAGAAGGTGGCACCACCATTGGGAGCAACTAGTGGAGGCACCACCTCAAGAGCAAACCAAAGTACTTGACTAATGAATCACTTCAAGGAGTCCAATTCAGAAGATTCAAAACATCAAACCCTCGCCGTGAGGTAACATCGGTAGTTATCTATTTTTGCTTTTCTACATTGCATGAATTATTTTCTCTTAAGTAGGTTTACTCTCCTGCATTAGCTTTGCATAGAAAATGACAAGTGTGAATAGGCATGCATTAAGCTGTATTCATGCATCTTAAAAACTTAAAGCCCCATGTAAGTAGACTTATGGTAACCCCGTAGGAATATTTATTGTGGTGGCATCAAAATAAAAATAAAATAGAATCTAGATTTACTTTACTGCATCACAAAATAGAAAATCTGAAAAGAAGAATCCTGCTAGAATCTGCCAACTAATATTAGCTCATTAGAATAATCAATTACTCATCTGGCTGACTGCTAACCCCTTAAATTCGAGTCTCGAGTTTTGGTTTTCTTTCTGGAGCATAATTATGCAGGAACGACATTATGACTAAGGAATGAGTCCATTAGTGGAGCCCACTAGGACAACTGCTGGCAAGCTCGCCCTAAAGATCATCAACACCAAGTATTGCAAACATCTAGCTTGGGGGAGGAGCATCCCCTAGTTATCAGGTAACTATACCTATGTGATTATCAAGTCTGTTTTATAAAGTCATAAAATACCAAAAATATGTGAACACATGAAGGTTCACCATAGTACCATAAGAAAATCCAAAAATACCAAAAATATGTGGGCACATGAAGGTCCACCCAATTAGGAAACTTCTGGAAATATAAAATCAATCACTTACCATGGAGTGGTACTAAACCTAACCCCTCTCCATGAGATTAGGTATTTTTGTTGGCAATTGAATTTCACAGGAAAATACAAGATCAAAGAGCTAGTCAACCCGACGCCCTTACGCTGCCAATACACCTAGTCCCAGAAGGATCACTCAATTTGCAACATCAAAGACCCTGTCGAACGTCAAGCTTGGGGGAGGGCACCCTCCATTTAAAATCCAGCTAAGTATAAGTTTCCCAGCTTATAATTATATCACTTTTCGCGTAAGTTAGCTAGTAAGAAAAATTTGAAAACCCAATAAATATTTAGCTATATATTAGAATATGTTTAAAGTCAGTCTAGGCTAGAGTTAATTAAAACTAATGAAAATTAAAATTTTGTCTTGGAGATGATGAATAGTTGCTCTACCATAATACTTCTCAAGTGCCTAGTTTTCAAACCATGAATTCTCCCGAGTTTTAGATATTACTGTTTTGACTTAAGAATTTACTCTGAACCTAGAACTTGTGGAGGCATAAGCTTGAGCTAAGTCTAGGTGATTGATTGATATGATACATGAAGGTTGACCTGCTATTTATCTTATTCCTAGCATTACTATGTTCTGGAGATTTATTTTGAAAATTTAAAATCTTACATGATGAGCTCTTATATGACAAAGTTTGAATTCCTACCAAAGCCATATGCAATACATTTAGAGTTGGAAAAACCTTTGCACATTTATACTGCTTGCTTTGCATTGAGTTCAGTCAAACTTTGTTGTATACCTTATGAGAGTCTTGTCATGCTTTTAAAATCAAGATCACTTGCACACTCCAGCCACAAATGCATTATTCCTACCCTGGGAGTAATCGCAACCATTTCCACTTCCATCTATGTTCATCATGAAAATGTTTTCTCCTACACTGGGAGCAAACACCCAAAAATATACCCTATAGGACAGCCCCTGTTTAATTGCTCAAAGTTCTTATCATTATCTCTCCAATTATTTGTATTCAAAGGATGCATGTGGCTATGCAAAAGTATTGAAAAAAAAGAGAAAAGGGAGTAAAAGATGGAAAAGTGTCCCAGCAATTAAAACAATGGGTACTTAGATGCCCGCCTCTCTGAAAAAAAGAGAAGAGATATATAAAAAGAAGAATAAAGATAGCCTATGTTTTCCCGCGAAAAGTTCTAAGTTTTAAAGAAGGGAGTTATTTTCAAGGAGCAAAAGTAGAATTAGGATCAACCACTAAATACCATACATACATCTATCCACGATATTCCATACACATGCACATCTTGATTTGATTGTATGCCTCGACTCTCTGTGGATCAATTGTTTGACTTTACAATATATGAATTGCAAGTATGCTCATCCTTGTTATTGCCACTCCTGCTATAAGCTCCACTATAATCCTTAGTTATAGGAAGGCATAACATCATTAATGCCTCAGTGAGATCCATAAATACCATATAGTAAGAGACTTGAGGGTGTCATACAATTAAGCTCTGAGTTTTATTTTGAAAATTTGCAAAACTCCGGAATAATAGTACTGTGAAGAATTTGAGACATGGTGCTTGACTTGATTGTTCTGTCTTCCGATTGCTCAAGACTAATGCAAAACCTGTAAAGCTCCATAGTTAAAGGTAAAATGGATAAGTTCGAGAGTTACAGCAGTTTTGTCTAATCCGGAAGAGAATTTCTGTTTGAAAACATGTGTACTTGGAAGGCATGAAAGCATTGTTGCAACTCCTGATCCAATTACATTAGTAATTAGTCTTAGTTTGTTTGCCAAGGGACTGGCAAACAGGTAAGCTTGGGGGTGTTGTTGACGGTCGATAACATCAACTTTTATAAGAACTTTAGACATGAAAGGACACATGAATACACACTAGTCTAGGGTTTTAAGTGACAATTTCCACGAGTTTTGCATGTTCTGTATTTTCCAGGGGCTATTCCAGAAAAGCATAAAAGAAGGGTTAAAGAGCATAAAAGACACGAAACCTAACCGCCAAGGAAACATCATCACGAAGACCCTGGAAGGGTGTGGAAGCACCTCGACGAAGATGGGCCCGGAAGCCCACACTTGGGCCGGCCAGCGCCAAGGTAGGGCCGGCTGGCCCCACCCCCTAGGGTTTCAGCCCCCGCTTCTGGAGTCTTCTTCCGCCGCCTCTTAGGAGTCATCTCGGCCCTTTGTTGAAGTCGGTTTGATCCAACGGCGTGTATTCATCCCACCGGGCTATAAATAAAGGGGCAGACCCCCTCCCTGAAGCATCAAGTCATTTGGAGATCAAGCCATCCAGAGCCTCTCTAGTTCATCAGATCCTCTCTAGTTCATAGCTTTAGCCTAGTTAGATTAGAAGTAGAGGAGTTCTAGTTCTTCAGCGGGATCCGGAGCCCCTGGCGTCTGTCTGGAGCGCGGAGTTCGGTATTGTTCTAGTTCTCTTCTCTTATTGTATTCAACATTATGATTTGGGAAACATTGTTCTTAATCTTTTATATGTTCTTAATTGCAACAGTCATTGTTCACTTTGATTATATGTTTAGCACAGTTAGTTTTATCCTATTGAATTTATGTAATTGCTCGTATAGAGTTCGTCCAGAGATATCATGGATGAATGATTGGCAGTATGTAGACGTGGTGTTTAGATATCTTGCTTATCTGCGAGTGCACCCTGACGTGCCGGGTCGTGTGGTAGATCGCGTAGGTGATAGCTACATTGAGGCCTCTATAGTCCACCCCCCGTACGTAGGACGAGCAGAGCGCGATCGCAAAGGAGGTGACCCTTGTGTCTTAATATCTTCATTAGATGATGCTCCTTTACATTTACTCATGACGTAGGTAGAGCTAAACAGTAATTGCTAGATGTAATTGCACTAATCATAGTATTCATTGACGTAGTTATAGAATTACTTTAGATATTAATTCCTTTATCTATCCATTGGCTAGCTATTGTTATGACTAGATGAGCTCTGATATTTACCTATTTATGATGATGACTGATCATGTTTATGCTATATATCTTTATCATGTGACTGATCCTTGTTATGAGTAGGATTATAGTTATGGTTTATCTTTTACATTAGCAGTATAAGTTATAGATATAATAAGTCCTACTAGACTTTCCTAGTGGTATAAATATAAATCGACAACCTGGTGATACTCTAGGTAAAATGCTACAATGGTATAATTATCTGTCCGCTTGCAGAATTGTTCTTAGTTTATATTTATTTATATTTGTGCCTAGTCACATGGAATAATATATAAAACCTTTATTTATTCTTAACATATATAATTAGGATTGACAACCCAGTTCATGCTAAAGAATGTTGGTAATAGATAAGTGGCTAGTTGCTAATGTTTAGTTAATTAAAATACCATACATCTTCTAATCTCGTCCCTGGTGTTAAAAGTTATATAGTTATATTGGGCGACGTTAGTAGATGTCAACAAGCATTTTTGGCGCCGTTGTCGTTGAAGGTAGCTAGGCATATTAAGAATATTGATAGACTTATACTTATTAATGTAATCGAGATAACCATTAACCCCTGCTCAAGCAGGATTATCCGTGTTTTTTCTACTTTAATATCTTATGCAGGGTAATGAACGACCGGTTTACGACCTTCCGGCATGCTCCCACAAAAAGAAGAAACATAATAAATCCAAGATTGGAAAAAGAGGTCGACGTCACAAAAATTCAATTCATATCTCAAGTGACGGGAATAAATATGCTACATCACTCACAAATTCCATCATGTGAGAAATGGTAAGTATGATCAAATAAAGGTGAGAAAGTCTTGCTCATGGACTTTAAATTTGATGAGTAGTTATCTTTTGCATTCCACTGCATGTTTACTTTAAACCCATATATTCACCCTATTTATTCTAAAATTCTTTCTACTCATAACTTATTTAGTTTCATTCATATATCCATCTCACTTGCATTCTTATTAAAAGAAAAAAATATATATACGAGCACATGAAGGCTCATGATTAGTATTAAAAAAAACTCATCATGATCATGTTTTTTCGTCTCTACCTGAATAATTCCCTACTAGTGCTTTCATGTTATCTTTGTCTGCCATAGTAAGTTTTGGTTTGGAAGTACTTCATACAGTCATATGAGTATTTTTCAAAGGTTTTTAAATTAAGCGTGGTACTTAGGTTGAAATGCCTTCCTTAACTGAAGCTAGACATGGAGTTTGGTTTGGTTATTGAATTAGAAATTGCTGTAGTAGACATTGGATATTTTGTCGGACTGACCCCTGCAAGAAAATTTTGAATTAAATCTGAGGAAGTCAAGAGATGAGTTCACACCGAAGATGAATCAAGACAGTAATGACTTTGCACAAGAAGACCCAGCTCATTCTTTATAAGAGGAAAAACTGTGAGTATTAATGTATATTCATTTATCTTTCGTTGCAAGTTATCTCTGTTTTGAACCATGCTAGAATGTAGCAATAACAATGTAAAACACAATAGACACATCTTGTTGGCATAGAGGAAAATCGTAAAATAGTATGGACAACAAAACCTGTATTTCAATTTTATTATATTCTCTCGGGTATGTGTCCATTAACATTTTGCAGAAAAGAACATTCTTAATCTATTGAAGGTGAAGTTTTACTTTAACATCAAAGAAGTTCCCCGCCCTGACCATCAAGACGGCTGGCATATCACTTAAAGAAGAACAACTCGTTGCCATGCCAATAGAAGACAAAGACAATCAGGGAGGAACTTGAGTTTGCACCTCCAGTGGACCCAAGCTCATCAACCGCAATTCAATTAAAATCAAGAAAAGGTTGATGAATGAAGAGCATGTAATTATCTATACTTTCATCGGATGGTGAAAAGGCAAAGATGATAGAAGGAGGGCCTTGCTCAACAGACCACAAGCTTTCACCAACAGATGAACAGGATAAGCATCCTCTTCCAAGTAAGTTTGTCACCACTTACTTAGAAGGATGAAGACATAAGGTACGTTTGTCCAAGCCTCATGCAATATTTAACTACAATCAACATCTTATATCATGTTGCTAACTTGTATTGGTCACTCCTACCATATGCCATGCTCAAACTTAACTTGCTAACAACTAAAACAAATTAAAAAAAATGTTTTTTTGGTTCACCATACACATTCTTGGTTCTATTTGAATAAATATCTTTAGTCTTGTAAACTTTCTTGTTCTATTATAAGTATGCTTCAGAATATTACTTGAACATAACTATGAGATCAAAGCATACTTGTCTAAGAATTTGGTTGTACATGTAGACTCACCTCTCCCGTATTAAAATGTTTAAAACCTATTAGGAGACTATTCATAGAATCAAGTTGAGGTTGAAGGTACTTTTCAAATAATATCATTTCCTTAACCTTTTTGAAAAAATTTGAATGAAGTAATGATGAATCATTTAAAACTAAAGCTATAAATTAACCTTGGCAAACACTATCCGTACTTTAAATTGAATATTCCTTCAGGTATGTGTTGTCTACTAACCCCTTGCAGAGAAAATATATATTGAGAGAAGCAGGAGGTCTGAAGAGTGAGAACAGAGTAAAAGAAAAGATGCTAATGAACAACTCAAGATGCAATGAAGGAAAGGACCATTAAATTTCATCTACCCTTTATCATGCTCCAACGATGAAGGTAACATCTTAAGGTAAGTGGTTATTAATTTCCTCTTGATCTTGGTATGCAATAAATGAAAAATACAACCATATTAGAGTTACTACTTAAATTGATCAACCTGATTAACTCAACATGATTTGTTCTCTAAGTTTGTTCATAGCGCTATCTCAGTCTTGATCAAGTAAGTTAGAATTACTTCGTCTATTATTCTTAAAAACTAATAGTCGTCATGAAAATTTTAAAGAAGAACAGTCTTTCCAACGGTTAAGTAACTTCACTCTTTATCTCACAAGCTTAAATACCATATTTATACTTCTGTATTCTCACCCATGTTATAAATGAATAATATCAATAATATCAATCTTATTGTGCCCAAGATTAGAGAATGAATAAATTTCTGGTTCTATTGGTGTTTTCCCACCAGCAAAGCCCATGCACTTGATCTCCACCTTGTCTTTTTGGACAGAACACACTTCAATCAAAGTGTGGGGGAGAAAATCCCTCAAATTCGATAAGTGGAAGTTCTCAACCAATAATAATGATGCACATAAAATTGGCTTCGAGATGCAGACAAAAGAAAGGAAGAAGGTGGCACCATCATTGGGAGCAACTAGTGGAGGCACCACCTCAAGAGCAAACCAAAGTACTTGACCAATGAATCACTTCAAGGAGGAGTCCAATTCAGAAGACTCAAAACATCAAACCCTCGCCGTGAGGTAACATCGGTAGTTATCCATTTTTGCTTTTCTGCATTTCATGAATTATTTTCTCTTAAGTAGGTTTACTCTTCTGCATTAGCTTTGCATGGAAAATGACAAGAGTGAATAGGTATGCATTAAGCTGTATTCATGCATCTTAAAAACTTAAAGCCCCATGTAATTAGACTTATGGTAACCCCGTAGGAATATTTGTTGTGGTGGCATCAAAATAAAAATAAAATAGAATCTAGATTTATTTTACTACATCACAAAATAGAAAATCTGAAAAGAAAAATCCTGCTAGAATCTGCCAACTAATATTAGCTCATTAGAATAATCAATTACTCATCTGGCTGACTGCTAACCCCTTAAATTGGAGCCTCGAGTTTTGGTTTTCTTTCTGGAGCATAATTATGCAGGAACGACATTATGACTAAGGAATGAGTCCATTAGTGGAGCCCACTAGGATTATTGCTGGCAAGCTCGCCCTAAAGATCATCAACACCAAGTATTGCAAACATCTAGCTTGGGGAAGGAGCATCCCCTAGTTATGACATAACTATACCTATGCGATTATCGAGTCTGTTTTATAAAGTCATAAAATACCAAAAATATGTGAACACATGAAGGTTCACCATAGTACCATAAGAAAATCTAAAAATACCAAAAATATGTGGGCACATGAAGGTCCACCCAATTAGGAAACTTTTGCTGGAAATATAAAATCAATCACTTACCATGGAGTGGTACTAAACCTAACCCCTCTCCATGAGATTTGGTATTTTTGTTGGCAATTGAATTTCACAGGAAAATACAAGATCAAAGAGCTAGTCAACCCGACGCCCTTACGCTGTCGATACACCTGCTCCCAGAAGGATCACTCAATTTGCAACATCAAAGACCCTGTCAAACATCAAGCTTGGGGGAGGGCACCCTCCATTAAAAATCCAGCTAAGTATAAGTTTTCCAGCTTATTATTATATTACTTTTCGCGTAAGTTAGCTAGTAAGATAAAATTTGAAAACCAAATAAATATTTAGCTATATATTAGAATACGTTTAGAGTCAGTCTAGGCTAGAGTTAATTAAAACTGATGAAAATTGAAATTTTGTCTTGGAGATGATGAATAGTTGCTCTGCCATAATACTTTTCTAGTGCCCAGTTTTCAAACCATGAATTCTCCCGAGCTTTAGATATTGCTGTTTTGACTTAAGAATTTTCTCTGAACCTGAAACTTGTGGAGGCATAAGCTTGAGCTAAGTCTACGTGATTGATTGATATGATACATGAAGGTTGAGCTGCTATTTATCTTATTCCTAGCATTACTAAGTTCTGGAGATTTATTTTGAAAATTTAAAATCTTACATGATGAGCTCTTGTATAACAAAGTTTGAATTCCTACCAAAGCCATATGCAATACATTTAGAGTTAGAAAAACCTTTGCACGTTTATGCTGCTTGCTTTGCATTGAGTTCAGTCAACCTTTGTTGTATACCTTATGAGAGTCTTGTCATGCTTTTAAAATCAAGATCACTTACACACTCCAGCCACAAATACATTGTTCCTACCCTAGGAGTAATCGCAACCATTTCCACTTCCATCTTTGTTCATCATGAAAATGTTTTCTTCTACACTGGGAGCAAACACACAAAAATATACCCTATAGGACAGCCCCTGTTTAATTGCTCAAAGTTCTTATCATTATCTCTCTAATTATTTATATTCAAAGGATGTATGTGGCTATGCAGAAGTATTGAAAAAAAGAGAAAAGGGAGTAAAAGATGGAAAAGTGTCCCAGCAATTTAAACAATGGGTACTTAGATGCTCGCCTCTCTGAAAAAAAGAGAAGAAGAGATATATAAAAAAGAATAAAGATAGCCTATGTTTTCCCGCGAAAAAGTTTTAAAGGAGAGAGTTATTTTCAAGGAGCAAAAGTAGAATTAGGATCAACCACTAAATACCATACATACACCTTGTTGGCGTTTCTTAGCATCACTACTAAAGATAGACTATAAGTCCGTCCTTAATAATAATACTAGAAACGTAAGTTGACATTCCCAACCACCATTACTTCAGAAAGGTAACCCTTGGCCCTTAATGGCACCGGCCTAGGTAATGCAGTCTAGAAATAGCAGTTAGAAGTGCCGGATTGGCCTTCCTAACCGTCATTACTTATGATATGCAAAACTGTAACACGACGCCGTGGGTTGCACAAGAATTACAATCCTTAAGTAACTGTACTTAGGTACGCCAATCGATAGCTCAGTAAGAAATAAGATTACTCTGCAAGCGCACTGAACTATCATTTTAGCATTTCAACCCGTGAGTATTCAAGGGTGTCGTATTTATAATTTCCCATAGGAGGGCAATATGCATCAAGCGTGGAGGGCAATATGCATCAAGCGTGGTGTAAACATGATCACTTATTGAGTGCAATGGTAGGCATAGAGTAAACAGGAATAAGACATGATTTCAAAATAGTGGACACACATCTGGGTCAACCTTAAGGATAAAAAGGGAAAATAAAGAACAAAAGAATATAACTAACTGAGCAGGCATTGGTTATATATAATTATGCAAAGAACTACTAGCAGCACATCTAATTAGTAAGTCTAGTATCAGGACTAAGTCTGGGGTGATAGGGAGATCCCCGTAGCTGGTCTGCCAGCCGATAGAGACTTTACGAACTCCTACTTCAATATCCGAACGTGCTGGAGTGCTAGGGATGGACAGGGCTATCACCACCTGCCCACCTACCCCTCTCCCCGTGGGATACCGACATATTCGCCGATCTCCGCATACCTGAGCACCATGCTCACGTACATGGAAACAACTCCTAACCTCCGCGGACCCCAACCCTTCGGATTGATAGGCTAGGTTAAGAGCAACCAAGAAGGCATGACAAACCATCACCTCATTCCTAGTTCTTCCTCTATTCATACTAATTCGATGAACAATGAAGAACGACGATGAACAAGTCAAGAACATGACACATAAACTATATTCTAGTCCATATATTATGCTCATAACAAGATCATAACTTTGCTCTAGTTCATATGCATGATCATATAAATATAATAAGAACTTGCTCATGGAAGAAGACCGAATTGTATTCATACTAAGATGATCATTTTCTTCCAAGGAGACAAGCTCTCCTTGATAGCTCTTGCCTTGCTCACAAACTACTAGTACTACTCTAAAGATACAAATGAGAGGTGTGAGATAGATGACTCCAAAATGATGTGTGTGTTGAATGAAAGAGCACCATTTATTTATAGTTGAACTAGGACGGTTTGGCGTTTCTAAACTTGGAAAGAGGTGAAACAGCCCTTAGGAAACCGCCTAGAGCACCGCCACCGAAGACTGGGCCCGGGAGGCCCCACCAGGGGGGCGGCCGGTCCTGGGGGCGGTCGCATCCTTGGCTAGGCCCGCTGGCCACCGCCTTCTGGTGGTCGGTTGCTATCTGGGCCTGGGCCTCTCCCGTGGTTACGGATGGATTCAATTCAGCTTTTTGAGGTGGGCTTTCTTATTTTCTTGGTTTGCGCATTTGCGGAATACATCGTTTGCTTTTGCGCGTTTTCCATGATGTTGTGCATTTCCACTTGTTACACCATTAAACCTACAAAACATGAATACTAGAGGTACAAGTGGAACTTGTTAGTAGTAAAGGCATATGTGCTGGAATATGCTTGTCTTTCTTCTTTTTAGTCTAAATTGGCAGCATAAAAGTGATTCATAAGGACCGCCAACACACCTATCCACCATATTCCATACACATGCACATCTTGGTTTGATTGTATGCCTTGACTCTCTGTGGATCCATTGTTTGACTTTACAATATATGAATTGCAAGTATGCTCATCCTTGTTATTGCCACTCCTATGAGCTCCACTATAATCCTTAGTTGTAGGAAGGCATAACATCATTAATGCCTCAGTGAGATCCATAAATACCACATAGTAAGAGACTTGAGGGTGTCATACAATTAAGCTCTGAGTTTTATTTTGAAAATTTGCAAAACTCCGGAATAATAGTACTGTGAAGAATTTGAGACATGGTGCTTGACTTGATTGTTGTGTCTTCCGATTACTTAAGACTAATGCAAAAGCTGTAAAGCTCCATAGTTAAAGGTAAAATGGGTAAGTTCGAGAGTTACAGCAATTTTGTCTAATCCGGAGGAGAATTTCTATTTGAAAACATGTGTACTTGGAAGGCATGAAAGCATTGTTGCAACTCCTGATCCAATTACATTAGTAATTAGGCTTACTTTGTTTGCCAAGGGACTGGCAAACAGGTAAGCTTGGGGGTGTTGTTGATGGTCGATAACATCAACCTTCATTTGGAGATCAAGCCATCCAGAGCCTCTCTAGTTCATCAGATCCTCTCTAGTTCATAGCTTTAGCCTAGTTAGATTAGAAGTAGAGGAGTTCTAGTTCTTCAGCGGGATCCGGAGCCCCTGGCGTCTGTCTGGAGCGCGGACTTCGGTATTGTTCTAGTTCTTTTCTCTTATTGTATTCAACATTATGATTTGGAAAACATTGTTCTTAATCTTTTATATGTTCTTAATAGCAATAGTCATTGTTCACTTTGATTATATGTTTAACATAGTTAGTTTGATCCTATTGAATTTATGTAATTGCTCGTATAGAGTTCGTCCAGAGATATCATGGATGAATGATTGGCAGTATGTAGACGTGGTGTTTAGATATCTTGCTTATCTGCGAGTGCACCCTGACGTGCCGGGTCGTGTGGTAGATTGCGTAGGTGACAGCTACGTTGAGTCCTTTATAGTCCACCCCCCGTACGTAGGACGAGCAGAGCGTGGTCGCGAAGGAGGTGACCCTTGTATCTTAATATCCTCATTAGATGATGCTCCTTTACATTTAATCATGATGTAGGTAGAGCCAAACAATGATTGCTAGATGTAATTGCAGTAATCATAGTATTCATTCACGTAGTTATAGAATTACTTTAGATATTAATTCCTTTATCTATCCATTGGGTAGCTATTGTTATGACTAGATGAGCTCTAATATTTACCTATTTATGATGATGACTGATCATGCTTATCCTATATATCTTTATCATGTGACTGATCCTTATTATGAGTAGGATTATAGTTATGGTTTATCTTTTATATTAGCAGTATAAGTATAGATATAATAAGTCCTACTAGACATTCCCAGTGGTATAAATATAAATCGACAACCTACTGATACTCTAGGTAAAATGCAACAATGGTATAATTATCTGTCCGCTTGCAGAATTGTTCTTAGTTTATATTTATTTATATTTCTGCCTAGTCACATGGAATAATATATAAAACCTTTATTTATTCTTAGCATATATAATTAAGATTGACAACGCAGTTCATGCTAAAGAATGTTGGTAATAAATAAGTGGCTAGTTGCTAATGTTCAGTTAATTAAAATACCATGCATCTTCTTATCTCTTCCCTGGTCTTAAAAGTTATAAAGTTATATTGGGCGACGTTAGTAGATGTCAACAATAAGTAAATGATAAAAAACAGTGGTGTGCCTGTTTGAATTAGAGATCAATCGGTAATACAATCTTATCCATGATTCATATATGTTATCAATATTTCCTAAGTTTAATGTGCCTTCCCCGGCAACGGCATCAAAAATGCTTGTTGACATCTACTAACGTCGCCAAATATAACACTAGAGACGGGACTAGAAGATGTATGGTATTTAATTAACTAATCATTAGCAACTAGCCACTTATCTATTACCTACATTCTTTAGTATGAACTAGGTTGTCAATCCTAATTATATATTCTAAGAATAAATAAAGGTTTTATATATTATTCCATGTGACTAGGCAGAAATATAAATAAATATAAACTAAGAACAATTCTGCAAGCGGATAGATAATTATATCATTGTAGCATTTTACCTAGGAGTTCTATCAGGTTGTCGATTTATATTTATACCATTGGGAAGGACTTGGATAAACTACAATCTTTTATATTGATAACAACTATATACAATGAATAAGTGAAATTACCGATGTCATATACTCTACTCATAACAGGTAGAGGTCACAAGATAATAAAGATAAATAGGGTGATAAGTATGACCAAGCATCATTAATAAAGATGAACATCAGAGCACTTTCTAGTCATAGTAATAGCTAGCCAATGGATAAACTAAGCAATTAATATCTAAGGTAATTCTATAACTACATCAATGAATAACTCTAACTAGTGCAATTACATCTAGCAATTATTGTCAGATTAGTCCTATATCATGATCACATGCAAAGGGCATCATCTAGGAAAGGTGTGAAACAGAGTCATCACCCAACTTCGCGACCGTGCCTGCTTGCCTACATACGGGGGGTGGACTACAGAGGAATCAACGTAGCTGTCACCTACGCGAACTACCACACGACATGGCACATCAGGGTGTACTCGCAGATAAACGAAATATCTAGACACCACGTCTACACAATGTTTATCATCTACCCAACGATCGTTTGGATAAACGCTATACGAGCAATTACATAAATTCAATAAGATCAAACCAACTATACTAGACATATAATTAAAGTAGACAAAGACTAATGGAATCAAGAACATATGAATTATTAAGAACAATGTTTCCCTAATCATAATGAAGAATACAATAATAGAGAAAGAACCAGAACTATACTGAACTCTGCGCTCTAGACGGATGCCGGGGCTCTAGATCCCGCTGAAGAACTAGATCTCCTCTACTCTCTAATCTAACTAGGTTGAAACTATGAACTAGAAGGCTCTTGATGAACTAGTAGGCTCTTGATGGCTTGAAGACTTGTTGCCTTCGATGAATGATTGATTGATTGATCCAGGGGGTTTACCTCTTTATTTATAGCCCGGTGGGATGAACGTGCGCCGTAGGATCAAACCGACTAAAACATAGGGCCGAGATGACTCCTAAGAGGCGGCAGAAGAAGACTCCAGAAGGCGGGGCCAAACCCTAGCTGGGTGGCGCCGGCCGGCCCCACCCTGGCGGGGTGCGGGCCCCGGTCGCTTCGGGTGTGTTCCAGAGGCTTCTAGTGTTCCGATGATGATGTTTCCTTCTCGGTTACGTTTCATGATAATTATGCACTTTAATCCCTCTTTTATGCTTTTCTGGAATAACCCCTGGAAAATACAGAACATGCAAAACTCATGAAAATTGTCAGTTAAAACCTTAGACTAGTATGTTTTCATGTATCCTTTTGTGTCTAAAGTTCCAATAAAAGTTGACGTTATCGACCGCCAACACCAGGCGGGCGTTAGGATTTGTGGCCCAAGCCCAGGTTACGGCTTGGGCATGCAGGACCATGCGCAGGCTCGGCCATGGACTGAAAAGCAGCTGCCGGGTTGGTTTGGCTGATAGGCCGAGAGAACAGAGCGAGCCCGCGAGAGGGTCCCTGTTGTCGTATCGGCTGAGCCGGCAAGGGGCTGCCGCTGGCCTGTGTAACAGAACCGCCTAAATCACATGGCCCACAGGGACATGTCATTGTCACTAATGACCTCTAACAGCCGGGCCCGCGTTTTAGATGATCTAGAAGGTCCTGTCGGGCTACATCAGCACCTGTTTTTCTCCGACAGGATCCCATTGCGAAGCCATTACAAAATTACAATATTTTAGAATGAAATACATCAGAGTAAAAATACGGAAAGATTACATAGTACTTAAATTACAAACTGGTTGTCCAAATAGAATTTAAGTGCAGTTATTACAAACCATAGATAAGTAGAAGTAGAAGTGGAACAACAATACAACATACTTAGATAAATGATACCAGAACCCTGCCCACGGGTCCAATCTCACTCTTCCTCACTTCCTTCCTGAACGATGGTCACACAGCAGGGAGCGAGACAAAATCTCCGGCTGCTGATTTCCTGCAACAGGGGTTAACAAATCCTGAGTACTGGGGGTACTCCGCAAGACTTACCCGACTAAAGAAAAAGGGAATGAGACTCAGTCATGCAGGCTGAAGGGAGTCAAGGTAAGGTTTTAGCAAGAGTAAAAGTATTTTGTAGAAAAGCAATACTAATCCTATTTTTAGTATTTTAGTCAACATTATTATAATCAATATCAATAGTTCTTAATTCTTTCACATATATCCTTCAATTCCAATTACTTATTCATTCTTAAAAACATCCTAGTTCCGAACCACTTTTCAATTGTAGGTAAAAGGATCAAGTCTCCATATCCGAGGAGCAATGACGATTCGAATTGATTAGTACCCAGCTGGAGATCCATATCCACACTGCATATGTAGCATCTAAGCTTGCATATGCTAACCCCGTCTACCAGGGCTTTTTCAAAACCTGAACCGGTCGTGCGCCACCCGAGAGCACAGTACTCCTCTCCTATCCAAGCACGCCGGCCACGAGGGTACACGCTACTCTCGCCATCTCTCCACTCTTAGTGCGTGGTTGTCGGTTCAAGTAGTAGAGCCATCCGGAGTCAGGGCTTCCCGAAGTATGTGGCTAGTTGCAAAGTCTCGATCACAGCAGGCCTACAACGAACGGTCTCTAATTCCTTTTTTCGTCGGAGACCTTGCATTGGGACTCTAACCCAAGTACAAGTAACCGCATGGTTTTCAAATCCCTTTTCCGCCGGTGGTCAAGCATTGGGACTCTAACCCAAATTCACAACCATCAAACGGAAAATCTCTTTCCGTCGGTGGCGATGCATTGGGGCTGCTACCCAAGTGCACAATCACCGAACGGACTCATATCCCTTTTCACTTCTCATGATTCATTATTAATATATCCCCATAAGTTAAAAATAGCATCTTATACAAATCTAAATTAATTAAGCAGGGCTAAGTATTTTTCAAACATTTTTATTTTTAAACAGGTCTAAAGAGTAATATATCAAGGCAAGTAGTGCAACAAGATAGGTGACAATCAACTCCTAACAACCTAATGCAATAATTAACTCAAGTTATAAATATTTTATGAATCACAAGGAAGCGGCTGAATGCACCGGGACTTGCCTTAAAGCGCGAAGAGAGTCGGATCGAGATCGGTGCCGCAAATGTCAAACCCCTGAACCATCTCAGGAGCAGTCTCCTCAGTAGTCACTTCAGCTCTCACTTCTTCATTCACGGGCACTACGCGTATGCAATGATGCATGCTTAATATGATGAAAATGACATGCGATACCATATTCAATAATCAAACAAATATGGATTTGAGTATGACTTCCCTTCACAATCTGACCATGATAAATTACTCAAAGATATCCTAGGTCATATGGGGAGTTGACCCAAGATCATAATCAGTCTAAAAATCACATCAACCCTAAGTGATTCAGGTTTTCTATTTATTTTATCAATTAAATAAACCAACAATACAATGATAATTATTTAAATTATTTCCAAATGAGCCCAAACTTTACCAACAGATAGCTTTTGTCCTAGAACAGCACCAAAATAAATTTCATGATTTTTTGATTAACAGAGATTTTATTAAAATTGTCCAAAGTTGCATTTATCAATTAAATCACTGATTTTTAGTTACTACAAAAAGTGCTAAAAACATGCACATAATATTTTTATTAAATAATACACATAATAGAGAGTCTACACAAATATTTTCATAATTTTTGGAGCAGCACATTAATTCCTATAAAGAGAAGAAACCGCAGTACTATTCATATTAATTCAAAATAGAAAAGCCATTTTAATTCATCCGGAAAAGTGGAAAAGTGAAACCCGCCCGAGACGGCCCAGTCACTAGCAGGCCGGCCAAGCGCGGCCTGTGCGCTCGCCCGCGCGCCCGCTCTCTCACAGGGACGCTGACAGGTGGTTCCTCCCTGTCAGCTCCCTCTTCTTCCTCCCTCTCGCTGACACCAGCTGCGACGGCGACGCGCTACCGGCTCGGCCATACCGGCGAAACCAACATCGGCGTGAGCAAGCACTCCGACGAGCTCCCCAGTCGCAACCGCACCCCTTCTACGTACTCCGCCCCGCTCCTAGACCTCTCGAGCTCGACCGCGATCAGGCATGGCGGCTCACCGCGGCAGCCCCACACGTTCCGAAGCCTACGGACCACCCCAAGCCAAACCAGTTACATCTAGGGCACCACAGAGCTCACCAAAGGTTTGGGCGCAAGCTAGTTGAGGCAGCAGGTGACCGGAGTAGGCGTAGCGGCGACGACCGAAGCACCGACGACGAGCTCCGGTGACGGGACCTTCGTTCCGACAAACCTAGAGCGGTAGAGGTTAGGCCCCCAAGACTAAGGTAATGAGTGGACCAAAGGAAGTTTACAACGCTAAAGAGTGAAGGAAATGACCCACCGCAGCGCCCAGCGATGTCCCAGAGCAGCACGACGGCGCTCACGCCGGAGCCGAGGAAGAAAGCAGCGGCCACAGGGCTACACCGATGATGACACACTACCGATCCAGGTCCAAACGATGCGCAAGAGAGTGGGTAGGCTAGCAGCGCGGGCAATTTGGCAAATGGTGGACTAACGGCGATGAATTTTGTACGGTAACCGAGGGAATCGCCGGCGAGCCGAGAGAGGTGAAAGGAGAGAGAGGTGGTCGCCGGCTTATAAACCGAAGGGGACGAGCGGATAAGGGCGAGGCGGTACCGGGACCCCCTGTGACCCCCGCGCGGCGGTGCCCGAGCCCCGGCCGGCCGGACGGCGGCCGGCGCGCGGCGCGCGCATGCGTGCTCGGTGTCGAGCACTGTAGGGGCCCCCCTCTGCCCCCTACTGTAGCTAGGATACAAAGGTCAAACCCTATTTTATCTATATCTCCCAAATTCGTGTGGCAACATGAAAAATCCCAAAAATAAAAGTTGTGCAAAATTTCATGAAGAACACTTTTACTTTTTGAAGTATGTTTAAATTCTGCACAGATTTGAATTTAAATAAAAGAGGGTAAAACTCAAATTTGAATTTGATTTGCAATTCAATTAAATTCTCCCATTTTTTCTTGATAACTTGAAAATCTGTAAAATAAAAGTTGTTCAACTTGCTGAGCTCTACAACTTTCATTAAGGAAGTTTGGTCAGATTCTTGATGGTTTTTAAAATTGGTATTTCAAATTTAAATTTTAAACTAGTAATTAGGGTTTAATTCAAATATTTATTTAATAACTTCAAATTTTCCCAAAATAAAAGTTGTTCCATTTTAAAATATCTACAACTTCTATTAAAGGATGAACATCAAAATCCTACTAGTTTTTGAATTAGGGTTTTGGGGTCCGATTAGGGCTTTAATTGATTATTTTCTTTTTAATTTTTCATTTAGATTTAAGTTCTCAATCGATCACACATTAACAATTAAAATCACTATACAGTTCCCTAAGCACAATTATATGCAAGAATAAACTTATTTTATTTAATGCATGGTAATTAAGTTTGATACGGGATGCTTTTGCAGCTAATGATGATGACATGGCAGTTTTAATTAACCGTAACACCGGAGGTGTTATAGCCCTTCCCCGTTAAAGAAATCTCATCTCGAGATTTGATACACAACTAAGACTTAAGACTAAGTAATGGAAAAGAAAATGTATTAAGTAGACCTAGTCCAAACTTGACGATAAAACAACCAGGAGAATTTACTTATTACATAACCAGAAATGTTACATTTACAAAGTAGCAAAGAATTCGGGGAAGTTCTCGGCGAGGTAGTCTTCGGATTCCCAGGTAGCTTCGTCTTCGGAATGAGCACTCCATTGAATCTTGTACCATCTGGTTGTGGTCCTTCGAGTGACACGATCTTTCCGATCCAGGACTCGGATTGGATACTCAGCGTACGTCAGATCTGATTCGAGTTCCACTCCTTTAACATCAACGACTTGATCAGGCACTCGAAAACACTTCTTAAGTTGTGACACATGAAACACATTGTGTACAACTGAGAGGTGGTCTGGCAATCTCAATTTATAGGCTACTTTTCCATGGCGTGCCACGATCTGAAAGGGTCCGATGTATCGTGGGGTTAACTTGCTTTTGACTCCAAACCGGCTAATTCCCTTCATTGGTGATACCTTAAGATAGACATATTCTCCTGTCTTGAATGCTAAGGGTCGACGCCTTCGATCTGCGTAGCTTTTCTATCGGGACTGAGCTACCTTCAAGTTGTTTTGTATTTGCCTAACCTTCTCCTTAGTTTCTTCTACTAAATCAACACCAAAGAACCATCTCTCTCTAGGCTCAGACCAATTCAGTGGAGTTCGATACCTACGACCATAGACAGCTTCGAACGGTGCCATCTTGATGCTCTCTTGATAACTATTATAGTATGAGAATTCTGCTAGCGCCAAACATTCATCCCATGTGTTTGTGTATGTGAGTGCACACGCCCTCAACATATCCTCCAGAACTTTGTTGACTCTCTCAGTCCGACCGTCAGTCTGCGGATGGTAAGCCATACTATGCAGAAACTTTGTTCCTAGTGATTTATGGAAAGCCTTCCAAAAATTCGAGACGAATTGAGAACCTCGATCTGAGACAATGGTCTTTGGCACCCCATGAAGCTTCATCAGATTTTCTATATACAACTTTGCATAAGTCATGGCCGTATATATTATTTTGACTGGTATGAAATGAGCTTACTTAGTGAGACGGTCCACAAAAACCCAGATTGAATCAAAACCTCTTGCAGTCTTCGGCAAACCTGTGATGAAATCCATACTAATATCTTCCCATTTCCACGCAGGGACAGGCAATGGTTGCAGCTCCCCGGCAGTTTTCATATGCACCGCTTTCACTTTCTAACAGGAATCACACCTGGCTACATACCAAGCAATTTCTATCTTCATCTTAGTCCACCAGAATTTTTGTTTTAGATCCTGGTACATCTTATTACTTCCCGGATGAATAGAGAATCTTGCTAAATGTGCTTCATCGAGAATATTTTGATGTAACTCAGGTACCTTTGGAACTACCAGATGTTCCTTGAACCATACAACACCATCATCATCAATTCTGAAACAGTCTGCCTTGCCGTCTTGGACTTTCTCCTTAATGTGCTTGATACCTTTGCTTTCTTTCTAGGCAGATGATATCATCTCTGATAGTGGTCTCAATGCTAATATGTTTCAAGCTACCATGCTCGACCATTTCTATGCCTAACTTCTCTAGCTCATAACACAAGGAAAAATCTCGGGGCTTTACCGTCAGACAATTGCAATGAACTTTCCGACTGAGTGCATCGGCGACCACATTCACCTTACTAAGGTGATAATGCACTTCTATATCATAATCCTTTACCAACTCAAGCCATCTTCTCTGCCTCATGTTCAACACTTCTTGAGTAAAGATGTACTTCAGGCTCTTGTGGTCAGTGTAGACATTACAAGTACTGCCTAGCAGGTAATGACGCCATATCTTCAAGGCATGTACCACAGCTGCCAATTATAAGTCATGAGTGGGATAATTCTCTTCATGACGCTTGAGCTGCCGTGAAGCATAACCAATGACTCGGCCTTCTTGCATCAATACACAACCCAAACCAATGCCAGAAGCATCGCAGTACACATCAAACGACTTTTTAATATCAGGCTGTGCTAAGACTGGTGCAGTAGTCAACAATTTCTTCAAGGTCTGAGATGCTTTCTCACATTCTGGTGACTAGACAAACTTGACCTAATTTTTAAACAAATTGGTAATAGGCTTGGATATTCTGGAAAAATCCGGAATAAAACGATGGTAGTATCCCATCATTCCCATGAAACTACGGACTTGATGTACTGTGGTCGGTGGCTTCCAATTCAAGATTTCTTCCATCTTACTACGATCAACTGATACACCTTCTGCCAACAGAATATGTCCGAGAAACGATACTCGGTCCAACCAAAACTCGCACTTGCTGAACTTGGCATAGAGTTGATGTTCTCTCAAATGAGCCAGAACAACACGTAGGTGGTTGGCATGTTCTTCAGGGGTTTTGAAATAAACAAGGATGTCATCAATGAACACGACTAAAAATTTGCCGAGCTGCGGCATGAAGACATAGTTCATGAGGTACATGAAATAGGCAGGGGCATTGGTTAGGCCGAAAGACATAACTAGGTATTCATAGAGGCCATATCTGGTGGTGAAGGCTGTTTTGGAATGTCTTCTGGATGGATTTTTATTTGGTGGTAGGCAGATCTAAGGTCAATTTTAGAGAATACTTTGGCCCCAGCAAGTTAGTCAAAGAGAAGATCTATACGAAGTAAAGGGTATTTGTTTTTTATGGTGACCTCGTTGAGTGGACGGTAATCAACACAGAGTCGGAGGGATTTATCTTTCTTCTTCACAAAGATAGCAGGACAACCCCAAGGAGACGAGCTAGGTCTAATGAAACCCTTATCTAACAGATCTTGCAGCTGAACCTTAAGCTCCGCTGGTTCCTTGGGAGGCATCCTATAGGCTCTACGAGAAATAAGTGTTGTTCCAGGTTTCAACTCAATGGCAAACTCTACATCATGATCAGGAGGTAAACCAGGCAAATCATCAGGAAACACATCCGGAAATTCACAAACTACCGGAATGTTTTGCACCTCTTTGACTGCGGTTGCACATATTCTACCAACTGCTCTTTGAGGGATTGGAAGCTGAATGAGAAGTTGGGTTTGGCTATTAGGCAAGTTTACCCTGATGGTTCTATTCAGCACGTCAATGAGAGCCTTGTGCTGATACATCCAATTCGTGCCTAATATCACATCTATATCCTGGTCCTTCAGCACTATCATTGAGGTCAGGAATATATGCCCGCCAAGTTCTATAGGCACCCGATGTACTATTTCCTTAGTACTCATACGCCCCCCCCCCCGGGCGATTGTATAGGGAAATCTCCTTTTATTTCCCCAATTGGTATCTCATGCTTGATGACAAATGTGCGATTGATGAATGAATGAGATGCACCAGAATCAAAAAACATAATTGCAGGGTGACTTGCGACAGGAAACCTACACATTATGATGGGCTCTCCTATAGGGATGTCGTCAACATGGGTGTAGTAGACCTGACCTCCTTTCTTCACAACCTTCCCCTTCTGGGCATGCTACTGGTGACCACGGTGCTAAACTTGCTGCTACTGACCACCAGGACCCTTCTGTGCATTCTGGTTTTACTGCTTCAGAAAAGCACAGTTGCGGGACCAATGTCCCATCTTGCCACAGTTGTAGCAGGGGTGGTTGTAGTTTGACTGGGGAGTAGTGATACGGACGCCAAGGGCATTCGGCTGAGTGGTATTTTGTTGGTTGGAGGTATGGGAGGTAGCCGCAGTGCGAACCATGACTAGCTGCTGGGGGTACGGTGGACGAGAGTGGTGAGTGGGGTGATAGATGATTTTCTGACGCTTCTGACTACCAGAAAACCTAGCTTTCTTCTTCTTCTTCTCTTCTTGAAGCTTGCGGTCACTTTTTCAAAAGCTATAGCAATGTTGACAGCCTCGTGATAAGTGCAGTGCAGGTTGTTGGACAGACTTCGCTGAATCTTGAAGTTCAAACCCCTGACAAAGCAGTCTCTCTTTTTCTGATCGGTGTTGGTATGCTCAGGGGCATACTGTGACAGGTGATTGAACTAACCAACGTATTGCATGACGGTGGAATCTTTTTGCTGCAGAGCTAGGAACTGATCCAGCTTCATCTTTATTACACCCTTAGGAATGTAATGAGCCCGGAAAGCCTCACGGAATTCTACCCAAGTGAGTTGATGTCCATCAGGATGTGCGGACAGGAGGTTTGCATACTAAGCACTTGCAGGACCTCGCAGTTGCTGCGCTGCAAACAGTGGCTTCTGAACCTCAGTGCAGTGAATCAAGCTAAATTTTTGTTCCATGGTACGGAGCCAGTCATCAGCCTCTAAGGGCTCATCAGCTTTGGTGAAAGCAGGTGGACGAGTATCAGTGAAGTCCACGTAAGTAGTCTCATCTTCATTGTGGCGGCCACGACATCCACCATGGTGGCCTTGATTCTGAGCAAAGAGGCTAGTAGCATTGGCCAAAGCAGCAATGGCTTCCGCCAGGGATGGTGGCATGGGTGGGGCAGTGGGAATACCCCCGTCCTCAGAGGTACCAGCACCAGAAGAGCGAGTGCTGAGAGGCATCTGTTTAATAGCAAACTGAACTTAGGACTAGTATTACTTAAACGAAATATAGTGGCAGTACACACTTAAACATTACAACACTTAAACAACACGACTAGGATTTAACGAAGTTCCCAACCCATAGCTAAGGTTTTTGGCAAGCACCAACATTACAACACAAATGATAACGATAGGCCGACATCCCTAGTCCTATGACTAGTCTAGTCGTCGTCGATGATGATCACATCCTCCTCCTCGTCATCCTCCACGATCACATCCTCCATGGGATCAGCTGCCTCCTCAATGTCGTCCTCCTCGACCGCTTCCCTAGGCCCCTCGACCACGCCCAACTCAGGCTCTTCCTCACGAGGAGCAAGAATGGGGTTGAGCTGGTCATTGAGTCTGTGGACCTCCTCATGCAGAGCATCATTGTAATCCTCAATCTGCTCGACGTAGATCTCCAACTCATGGACCCTTGCCCGGGCCACGTCCTCACGTGCCCAAACCTCCTCCTTCTCGCGGGTCAGATGATCCACCTCACGCTACAGCTCAGCGACCATGCGCACATCCCTGTAGTGGACCCTACAGGCCACCTTAAAGTCCTCAGTGAGCAGCTTGGTCTCCTCCTTGAGCTCCGCTCGGCTGCGGCAGGGACGGCGACTGCCCGAAGCCTCCCCGTCGCGTGGCGTCAGCTGGTGGCGCGGAACTCCCCTAGGTCCAGTCATCTTGCGTGCAGTGAGCTTGGTGCGTGCCAGCTGGAGAAGATGAGTTTGGATTAGTAAAGATATTACAGGCTAGTAAGAATAGGTTTGATAGATCCTAACCCATATACCACTTTTAAGGAGAAAGTTAATTGGCATGTGAATTATTCATGATGCACGAATCGTACTTACGAATTTTAAATCAATGCAAGATAAATAAATACATAATAATTTTAACATAGGGCTAGTAAATAGGTTACTCCACTTGCTAGCATAGCTATATTACGGAATAAGATAAGGATAAGCAATTTGGACCAAAATAATAATTTAGATTTTTATGATCCAAAATATTTTGAAGTTTTGCAAAGTAAGACCGTAATGGTTTAGCAATGGAACGCTCTGATATCAGCTGTGTGGCGTGCTGTGAGCTAGGCTGCAGCGGGCTTTTGGGCCACTGGCCATTACCTGTAAAGCTGGAAAAAAACAAAGGAAGCCCGCTCAGTTGGGCAATGCTGAGGTGAAACGCACCAGCCACGCAAATGGACCGAACGCCCTGCTCGTTCGGATGGTTTTAACCCAAAACAACAGTATCAAGTTTTATTTGTGTTTATACTTATTTCAGAAGCATTTTCGAATAAATTGGAATCAAAGTTTTGAAGTTTTAAATCTCTAGAAAATTTGAACCAATGGGATAATTCTCTAGAGAGTAGATCAATAAAGTAAAATGATGTTTCTAAACAATTATTGTTTAAAATTTTCCGCTACAAAGTTAATGATTATAGTCTCCTAATTAAATTCGAAACAACGGGAGAAATTAATTTTGAGAATGAGAATTCTTCATTGTAAATTATGGTATTGTTATTTTCTGACCAACGTTGAATGATAACAATATTATAATTAATTTATGAGTTCGGTTTAATGTTTAAATCTCTGATGAACCTTGTATCAACGTGATGTTTTCTTTCAAAGAATAGTAAAGTATATAGAGATGCTCTAATATAGAAAAGGTGTATTTTCATATTTCTGCTGCAATGATGTTGATTATCTTCTAATTAAATTCGAACCAACGGAAGAATTTAATTTTGAGGAGTTGAAAGTCATTTGATAATTGAGCAAGTTATTTCCATATCTGCCTAAAGGTGATGTGGAATTAATGATGCATATTCTATTTCTGTCCAACGGTGATATAGAATAGAACTTAAAGTTGATTATTGATTATTGTTGAATGTCTTTATTTGAAAAGATCTCCATGCTTTCTTGAAGGCAATGGGAAAAGTCAGCTGGGTACTAGTGACTCGGGATAAAGGAAAATTCTGTAAGAAAGAAGGCCATTGCATCAGAGATTGTGCTCTCTTTAAAGAATGACTTGAAATGGAAAGAATGTATGGACATTGATCCAAGAAATGTCTTAATGTACTCTCCATGAGGGAGAATAAATGAAAAGAAATGTAAAAGGTCGTATGTATTTTTAATTTGACCAATGTCGAATTAATCATGTGTGTAACAAAGTATTTGATTTATTTTGTAATAAAGTTCCATATTGAGAATGCCCCGCATGGCAGGAAAAGTTTTGGCATAGTACTCATCCAGCATGGCGGGAATGGTTTTGTGATGAATTATGTGTATTCAATGTATCCCATACAGGGAGAAAAAGGTTGAGATAGCTCTTTTGCTATTGTAATAATGACTATGCACTTTTATTGTGCAATGAAATGTGTTTAAAGAACAAAAAAAAAAGGTTATCTATGAACCTCAAGAAGAAAATGACATGCAAGTGTTATTTGAAAAAGTACTGATAATAAAGGGTTATATTGAATCCTTAAAATGGAATGAGGAAGATATACTCCCATATGATTTGATAAATAATAGAATAGAATTAAAAGTTTCCTCGTTCACAAAAGTTATGAATGGTTTCGAAATTATGGCAATAAAGTTAATGCCAGATTTCGAGGGGGAGGAATGTAATATTAATAAAGACAAGAGAAAGATACTCTCCATCCCCAAATGTATAGTTTGCATTTAAGAAAAAAAATGATTGAAAAGAGTGTATAAAAGATGAATGTGAAAGAGTGATAGAAAAAGTTATCTATAAAAGATGAATGCAAAAGACTGATAGAAAAAGTGATCTACAAAAGATGAATGTGATCGCTGAGGGAGTACAACAGTCATACTAATGATACCCCTAATAAAAAAATTGCTGGATTTTTGGACGTTTTATAGTTCTGATTGGAAGATAGCATAGTCAGCTAACATTCATGTTGGACAAGTCTTAGAGATACTAAAACGCTGCTTAAAGCACCACATCAGAGAATAAACCCAAAATATGAAAGTTTAATAATGGTTAAATCTGGGGGAGCATGGTATGCAATTGCCTAAGACTTGATCAAAAGTGGGATTGCATACCACCCTTGTGTTATAAGAGTAACAAATAGCTCAACAGCTGGATCTTATGATACAAGAGCCTATAGAAGCAATTGCCTCTTGGCAATAAAAAAGAGCAAGTCATGAGAAGCGACGGCTCGCTTAAAATGAAATGAAATCAATGACTTCCAATGATATCTGGGACTCGAAAGAAACTCCTAATAGAGCCAAAATAGTAGGCCGTAAGGGGTCTACAAGACGAAATGTGACTCCAAAGGGAATGTATAAAGATGTAAAGCATGACTTGCGACGAAGGATTTACGCCAAAAAGAATGTAAAGATTGCAATGAGTGTTAGTGGTGAATTATGATTTGAGTGACATTACGATGGATATAAAGATGGTAGTCCTTAGCGGGATTTGTATGAAATACTTACATGGCACAATCCAAGGGTTTTTGTCATGAAAAAAAAGAACGTCAAAAATACTGCTTGAGAAAATCATTTATGGATTCGAGCATATCTCTAGTCAAATGGTATTTAAAGTTTAAGGTTAATCAGAAAGTTTGGGTGAGATAAGAAGGGCAATTGTATTTGTGCAAAGTTCATGAATGGAAAATTCACTTTCCTAATTGTATACGTGGACAGTAGTGATGTTAAATCTATTGTTAGAGAAGAAAGTTTTGCCCTCAAATATCCAATAAGAACAGACTCGGTGAAGTGTTATCCGTTCTAGGAACTGGAACTCACCGAGATAAAAGAATGAGGTATTAGAATTATTGTAAAAGCATGCTCAGAAAAGATTCTAAAGAAATAAAGTATGCATGCGAATAAACCCACGCCTGATCCCATGATCAAGGGTAATAGTTTTGAAGAATATTGGTGTTCAAGGAACAAATGTATGATAGATCAAATGAATATGGATCCATATGCTTTACCTGTTGGAAAGCATGATTTTACCCAGACCTAGTTTATGTATCCGGGTTGTTTTGGCAAAAGTCCAATCCAAATATAGATCACTGGAATGGAATAAAGAATGTTGCCTCATGCTAAGTAAGAAGGGACAAGTACTCTCAAATGGTTGTGGGTACAGATGTTGAGTTTGGCAACAGTATATAGATGAATCCACAATAGTTGCCAACACTCACATTTGGAGTTTTGTTGTGGAAAAGTTCTAAATGAAACAATTATGATATCATCAATGATGCAGAGCTATTGTGTAGCATGTTATGGGGCTAAGGGACAGGCAAGCTAGTTAAAATAAACTCATACCCGGAATTGAAAATGGTTGTCAACAGCAATAACCATTTAATTATTTCACTCTCAATGCAATGGGTCAAGTGTGCTGCCAAATGCATTGACATTATGGTATACGTTGTAAGGGAGATAGTCCGGAATCATACTGAAAGTTTGATAGAAAGTTTTGAGTAAGTGTTAGCGGATCCGCTCATCAAAGGCTTACTACCTAGTTAGTTCAGAGAACTCGTAGTTGACATGGGTTTAAGGGAAAGCCTATTTTTTCCGGACAATAATGGCCCAAAAGTTAAACGATTTATTTTGGATCAGAGACGCGTATTGTAGCTGTCAAATCTATCGGCGATTGATCGTGACGATAAAACTGCTCTTTGCACTAATCTGTGATGGAATGAGTAAAGTGAAAACCAAATGAATTTAAATTTAAAAGTGTAAGTTGAGATCAAGGGGGAGAATGTTAGGCTGATCTCCCACCAGTTGGCCCAACGGCCTTCTGGGCCTTGACCTCGCTCCCTGATCGGAGGAGCCCAGCCCAATCTGGCTGGTGGGCCCCTGTCGCGCAGTGCTATAAAGAGGAGGTGGGAGTCAGGGCACAAGACATAAGGTTCGACATAGCTGCCACTCCCCACTATCCTAACCCTAATCCGATCTCGAGGGTCACGCTGTAAGCGACGGGAAGCTCCACCGGTCTTAGTGCCCTGTCACCGGACGTCTCCACCACGCCTCGTCACTGGACGTCGCCACCACCGGCTCTACACCTTCGTTGTTCTTTTTCTCCATGGAGGTACGCACAGCAAATGTAAGTGTATCACTCGCTGGATCTACACTAGATGATCTATTG
This sequence comes from Eremochloa ophiuroides, assembly GCA_038502445.1. Taxonomy (NCBI): domain Eukaryota; kingdom Viridiplantae; phylum Streptophyta; class Magnoliopsida; order Poales; family Poaceae; genus Eremochloa; species Eremochloa ophiuroides. Next base: position 31,100,077 of record JAHLJS010000006.1, on the reverse strand, counting down.
TTTCTAACATTACCAGCTCACCATGAGTCACGAAATTTAATGTCGATGAAAGTATAGAATGAAACTCTTACTCTCAATGCAAAGTTTCACTCAGATTTCATTTTATTCTATGCGACGTGGTAGTTTTGGAAACGACGAAATGAAACTCCCCGCCTTAGTATATCGACGCTGAGTTCAACGGGAGTAGGTATATTGACCGAAGTTTTTCGGATGATGATGATATAAAGATAGTGTCCACAATAGTTTCTTTAGCTAACGCAACCCCCAAGGAGTTGACCCATGCATAGCTCAGATCTCTATAAAGAAGGTCTTTGCCTCCAGTAAGAGGTGCCATCCACCGCACCTCCTGCATTCATAATTTCATATCACACTGCTTGGAGGAAATGGCAATGAAGGTGTATGGGCCAGCAATGTCGACGAACGTGGCACGCGTTCTGTCCTGCCTGGAGGAAGTTGGCGCAGAGTACGAGCTAGTCCCCGTCGACATGCCCACCGGCGAGCACAAGAGCCCGGCGCATGTTGCCCGCAACGTACTCCATCGCCCCCTCCATTTTCTCCCTCATCCTTCCGATTAATCATAGATACATCTGGTGGCCGTTTCACATATATTATTATTCTTTTTCTTTACCTGATCTCGCAGCCATTCGGTCAGGTCCCAGCCTTTCAGGATGGCGATCTGATTCTTTACGGTGAGATTGCAACAAACAGTGCTCGTTTCTTGCTTATTGGTTTGATGCAATATTATTGAAATGGATTCACTTTTTCTTTAGCTTTTTTTTCGCAAAAAAAATTTAAGGAAAACTATGACAACCATTGTGTGGTAGAGAAGTCAAGAAAGGCTGCTGTTGTTAAACAAGCTCGTTGCATTCTTTTCTTAGATACCTACATGGCTATGTAAGTAGTATATAATATAACTGTACACGTATGACAATTTTTTAGCATATCTTAACAGAATCCCGTGCAATTTGAAAGTATATCCTTCGCAAAGGCGGGTCTGATCTCCTTCGCGAAAGCAACCTCACCGAGTCAGCAATGGTGGTGGACGGTTGGCTGGAAGTGGAGTTGGGGCACTTCAGTAGCACGATGTCGCCCATCATCTTCCGGAGCTTTGTCGTCCCATTCCTTGGAGGCGAAACCGACACGAAGATCGTCCAGGAGAATCTGGAGAAGCTGAAGACGGCACTACAGGTCTACGAGGCACGTCTGTCCAAGTTCAAGTACCTAGCCGGAGACTTCGTCAGCCTAGCGGATATCAGCCATTTCCCGGCGGCTAACTACCTGCTTCGAGGGTCCCACGCGTCAGTGCTTGATGCATATCCGCATGTCAGGGCTTGGCTCGATGAGGTAATGGACAGGCCGAGCGTGAAGAAGGTGGTAGAGCTTATGAAAATGCCATCAGCCTGACCGCATGAAGCAATACTGCTGGGTGTGTGTGCGTGTAGAGTCTACGTGTTATTACGTAGTTGCCTTGCGTTTTTCGTTTATCTTCTTTCCGATCTCCGTGGCGTCCAGAACATTTGTGTCCGTTCAATAAATGAACATCATGTGATGTCTATGCTATGCTTTGCTATTGATATAAAAAATAAGATTAAGGTCATATACACTACCGGACTCCAGTGCTTTGCCGAGTGCCCCAGGCACTCGGCAAAGCCTCTTTTGCACTCGACAAAGGCTTTGCCGAGTGTCGCACTCGGCAAAGGACACTCGGTAAAAAAAAAGTCGGCAAAGGGATCGTTTGCCGAGTGTCTTTTTTCGGGCACTCGGCAAAGCCGCTAAAAAACACTCGGCAAAGAATAAATCAAAAAACGTCGGGAAAAACAGCAAAAAAAAAATTTTCACCAGGGAAGGGGCCCACTAGGCCGCGCACATGCTCGTGGTATTTTTAGCGGCATTTTTCACACAAAATCAACACCTGCAGCCGCTGCGATTCGAACTGGAGACCTCCCATTCACGCCCAACGCGCTTTACCACTATACTACACTATCACTTGTGTCTATATTCCGTTTCGGTTCTATACATATTATACCAAACTGAGTGAATATTGCTTGTTTGAGGCCCTAAACGATTCCAAATCAAAAAGTTATCAACTACAAAGTGGAATTACTTTTCGAGATCTACAACTTTTATTTTGATAGTTTCTCCATCCGAGGTCGTTTATAAAATTTGAATTTCAAATTTGACAAATTCGAATAGACTTTTCGATAACAAGATGATTTCAAATAAAAAAGTTGTCAACTACAAAGTTTCATAACTTTTTGAAATCTACAACTTTTGTTTTTACAGTTTCTCCATCCGAGGTCATTTGAAAAATTCAAATTTTAAAATTTTTAAAATTCAAATGGACTTTTCGATAGAAAGATGATTTCAAATAAAAATGTTGTCAACTACAAAGTTTCATAACTTTTAGATATCTACAACTTTTATTTTGGCCATTTCTTCATATGAGGTCATTTACAAAATTTAAATTTTAAATTTGATAAATTCAAATGGTTTTTTCGATAACAAAATGATTTCAAATAAAAAAGTTGTCAACTACAAAGTTTCATAACTTCTTAAGATATACAAAGTTTATTTTAGTTGTATGGTCATTTATTCACTCGAGACGGTGGTTCTAATATTATTCACAAGTTTTATATATCTCTCTCGTAGTTTCATAAACTACGAGAGAGACATCTAAGATTTATGAACAAATTTACTTCCACTTTGTCATAAGAAGAAATGACCAAGATAAACATTGTACATCTTGATGGGTTAAATAACTTTGTAGTTGAAAACTTTTTCATTTGAATTAATTTATTGCTTCAAAATGTGTTTTAAAAACTGTCTTTGCCGAGTGTAAAAAAAAAACACTCAGCAAAGTCGGCTCTTTGCCGAGTGTAAAAAAAAAACTCGGCAAAGACCTCTTTGCCGAGTGTTTTTTTACACTCGGCAAAGAGCCGACTTTGCCGAGTGTTTTTTTCGACACTCGGCAAAGAGCCCTCTTTGCCGAGTGTTTTTTTTTTTGCCGTGTGTTTTTATTTGGCACTCCACAAATAGGCTCTTTGTCGAGTGTCCGAAAAATAACACTCGGCAAACCTATTTGACACTCGGCAAAGAGCCGGATTCCGGTAGTGATAAGTTTAATTTATTTCATATATTAACAGCGACAGGAATGATTCAGTTAGAATTGGAGGGAACAATGACGACCAAGAGCAGGCACGTCCCGAAAAAATACAAGGACCCGTTCAAAATAACAAGTGAGGCCTAATATCTATTGTCAAAACTAGAAAATAATAGCAAAATTAATAAATTATAAAGTACTGATACTTAGATCAAGAATTATACATGTTTCATATATACGATCATTTGAAAAACCTATTCTTTTAGTATTCTTTGCAATGAAATCTTCAATGAATATATTCATAATTGATCTTGTCCAACATGTCACTCTCAGTTGCTATTAACACGCTAGTGCAATAAGTCTTTCTTGTGTCGTCATTGTAGACAATTCTTTGCTTTTCTTGCGCTTTTGATTTCCCAGTTTATATTTTTCAATCCGATTTAAAGAAGACATGGCTTGCAAGTTGGAATAGTTGCACTAGATCAATTGTGTAGACAGTGCATGAAAAATTAACTAAAGTCAGTGCACGAAAAATTAAAATAAAATAGGAGACGGGCATGGAATTTATCAAGCAATCTACATCTCTGATCTGGCCAGGTCTAGCCGTCAGGGATTGCAAACTCGACTATTGTGCGACAACGTCGATAACAGGAAGTCCAAGCGACCAAGGGTCAGGATGTTACGTGAAAAAAGAAGGTAACAGCAGAGAACAAACCTTTCGTCCAACATTGGAATTAAACTTTAGTCCAGATATTTTTTTCAGGACTAAAGGGTTGTTTAATCCCAGTTTTAGACATCAACCATGGTTAAAGGTCCCTGACCAACGGCTACTGGCACGTGTTGTTGTTTCTGGCGACCTTACTAAGCAGGACTAAAGGTTAGTCTTTTCTCCCGGTTGGTGCCTCCAACCGTTGACGGTAATTATTGTATGATTTTACCCATCAACCAAGTATGAAATGAGGATATAGAGGCAAACACCACCATAGAATAGGATTTTAACTAACAGAATTCCACAGTTTGATGAATCAGTGTTGCGCAGAGAGTTAATCAGAAAAGAATCAAGGGAGACTCATATGTCGGACTAAAACATCGAATTCCACCGCGAAAGGAGATCAAGAATATTTTAGAAAATACTAGAGACTCACCGGAGGAAGCGGGACCACTTGTCATCAAGAGGGGGTCGGCCGACCTGTCAGGGAGACCTTCCCTCGTGCATTTTGACGTGGACCCACCACCCGATTTTTAGAGCAGTCTCCACCGCCCATCAAAGTCGGTTTGATCCAAGGGCTACGGTTCAACCCACCGGCCTATATAAACAGCCCCAGACCCCGCAGGGTTTCACATCAATCAGATAATCAATCAGTAGATCAATAGAACCAGATCCAGAAACCCTAGAATCATTAGAGCTTCACCATCTAGAGCATAACTACATAGGATAGAAGTAGAAGACAAGTTCTACTTGAGTTCCAGATCTTATCTGGAGCTAGAGGCTTCCCAGAGCCATTGTAAGCTCTCTCTTGTATCTTAAACCTCTTTTGAGTGTTTGAGATAAAGTTGATTGATATTGTTCTATTACTGATTATGTTCTCAATTATGCTATTCATTGCTTATTTAGATTGTATACTCTGCATAGTTAGGATGCATTCATATTCATACATAGGTGTGTATAGCTCTCAATCATTGACGTCATGGATGGGTGACCAACAACATGTAAGCATGGTGCTTAGATGTAGTTTTTCTGCAAATACGCCTTATATTCTGGGTTCTATGGTAGATCGCGGTTGTGACACTCCCGTTGAGTCATTTGTAGTCCACACTCCGAATGTAGGGAGAGTAGGAAGTTATTCTTACTTTAGAAGGCTCGCTATGATCTTGATCTTCCTTAGTAATATTCTCTTAAGTATGAATGTGAAGTGTCTTTGCCATGATTGGTAGTATAATTGCACCAATCTAGTATGTCTTTAGTAGTATAGTTAGAATGACTTAGGATATTCTTATGCTTCTACCAAATCCATACTAGTGCCTAGATAGAAAGAATGCCCGGAATACTCTTGGGTAAAATGCTACAATGGTGTATATTTTATTTGTGCGCTTGTGGATATAATATAATATAATACATTTAGCACTCACTTGCTAGAAGGAGAGATCTTTTAGAATCATGTTGGGGATGACAACCTAGTTATTTCTAAGAGATAGAGGATAAGAGTTCAAGTGATGTATAGGCTAATCAGGTGGCACATTAATCTATACCTCCCAGCATTTCTGACGCCGTTATTGGGAATAGAGTCTAACTCTATTTTTGGTAATGACTGTAAGAAATGTCAACAAGCATTTTTGGCACCGTTGCCGGGGAAGGCTGTTTGGCATACATAAGATGTAGATAGATCATATACATAACACCAAATATATCGAGAAACCATACAAAACCTTACTCAAACAGGCTCACCCTATGCTTGTTTATTCTCTGTGTAGCTTATGCAGGGTGATGTATGAACGGATTTGACCTTCCACAGAATTTTGTTGAAGATTCAGAAGCTTTGATCAGGAAGACCCGAGCCAAGCTTAGGAAGACCCCAGATCCTTCGCCGGAAGACATCCGTACAAGAAGAAGTTTGACACTACAGTTAAGGACATGGCTAACAAGAGCCTTCACGAGTCTGCTCCAACCACCGCTAACATCCGTACTGGACCATCCACTGATGTTAGAGACAATGGATTCGAGCTCAAGCCTGCGCTCAACAACATGGTGCAAGCTAGTCAGTTTTGTGAAAAGGCACATGAGGATGCGAGTGCCCATCTCGAACACTTTTTGGAGATATGCAACACTTTCACCATCAAGGGAGTAATCAGAGATGCAATTCTGCTCTGCCTATTTCCATTCTCACTGTTGGGAAGAGCAAAATAGTGGTTCTATGCAAACGAAGACAAGAACACTACATGGGATATCTTCTTTACTGCCTTCCTAGCAAAGTTTTTCCCTGTGGACAAGACGAATGCTCTCAGAGGAAAGAACACAAGCTTTCGGCAATAGCATGATGAATCTGTTCCGAAAGCATGGGAATGCTTTCAAGATTACATTTCAGAATGTCCTCACCATGGGATGGAGAATTGGTTGCTTATGCAGACCTTCTACCATGGGTTGACTACCAGCACCCGTGAGACGATGGATGCTGCTGCTGGAGGAGCTTTTCTATCACTCACCATTGAGCAAGCTACCACCCTTGTGGAGAAGATGGCATCCAACCAGTGTTGGAATGAAGAACGAGCTCCAACCCGCAAGAGAGGAGAAATGCACCAGCTCAAGGAGACTGACATGATTTCTACTAAGATGGACTTGCTGATGAAGAAGCTTAATGACCGAGTAAATGATAAGGGAGAGGTCAACCACATTCATGATGTCTACATGACTTGTGAAGAGTGTGGAGGTACTGGCCACTCAGGCCACAGCTGTCTGGAGATTCAGGAGGATGTGAGCTATGTGAGCAACAACATCTACTACCATCCCCAGAATCAGAACTAGAATCAGAATCAAGGTTGGAATCAGCAACAAAGGCCCAACTACCAAGGTAATTACTCAGGTAATTACCAAGATAACAACTTCAACACACCGTTATGAGATTTAGTTTCTGGCCAGACCAAACTACTAGATCAGATTTCCCAGAAGCTAGTCTCGAATGATAAGTTGCTAGAAACCATCAACAACAGGATAGATGGTTTTGCCTTTGCTATCAAGAACCAGCTCAGCTTCAATAAAATGCTAGAATCTCAAATAGCTCAGCTGGCATGTTCTATCCATCCGGCCAATGAAGGAAAGATCCCAGGCCAACCATAATATCTAGAAACTGCAAATTTGGTGGACATCTTCAATGCAAGATGGTACCATATAGGCCATCGGTCCAAGGGATGGAATGATGACTCTCTACCAGAGAAGAAGGGAGACCCATGAACACCCGTCATACCAATAGAAATTGGTCAACACGCCTTCGAGGAAGCAATCTGCGACTTTGGTGCGTCAACATTATGCCCAAAGTGATCTACGAGAAGATTCATGGAGATGCACTCCTATACATGAATATGTGCTTACAGCTAGCAGACCAGTCACTCTGCTATCCGAAGGGGATCCTAGAAGATGTCTGCGTACGAGTTGGACACTCGTATGTACCTGCTGACTTCGTGATAGTTGAGACAGGAGGAGTTGAGAAATCACCAATCATCTTGGGACGACCATTCCTGAGCACCGCCAAGGCTATCATCTACGCCGACAGTGCCAAGATCTGTTTCACTATCAGGGGAACTAAAGAAAGGTTCAGCTTCAAGAACAAGACACTAGAAAGTCATGCTCACCCCCAGAAGCCATACATCTACGAGGACAAGTCAGCGTAGAAGAAGACAAGCAGAAGAAAGAACAAGGCTAGGCAGACTCACATTGAGGCTGTGAGGATGATCAACTCAGTCCGAGCTGAGTACGATCACCTTTTGGTTTCACCACACATGCCCAAGTTAGAAGATCCAGGAGTACCGACGATCGACGGCACAATAAATCAGAAGATCTTCTACAAGACCTTCTGCAACACAGGATTGAGTGTCAACATAATGGCTAAGGTAACCTATGACTTTCTATTTGGCAAGACACCCTTGTATTCTACCTACACGCAGCTGCCGATGGCGGATCAAACATTCCGATTTCCATGAGGGGATTGCTAAAGACGTTATGGTAAAGATTCGAGATCACTATGCCCCCACGGACTTCTTGGTCCTGGATATGGGAGAAGAAGACTACAATCCACCGCTCGTACTTGGAAGACCGTTACTCAACACTACAAGAGCAATCATCTATATGAGATCAGGGGAGGTCCACCTCCAGTTCCACAAGGAAAAGGTCCACTGCTACTTCAACAGTTACACAACCTATGAGCAGCCAATAAGAACAGATCAAGAGGAGACACCGTTCCTCCCAACACCTGAAGAACCAACCACTCAAGGATGGTTGGGCAGATTATGAAGGAGAAATCAAAAGGAGCGATTACAAAGAGAAGAAAGATGAAGAGATAGTGAAAGATGAACTCCAGCTTGAACCCCACCAGCAACATCAACTTCACCAACCAGAAAAGAATAGATGAAGAAGGAGTCACCTTCCAGCTCATCCTCAGAAGTGCAACTAGGGTCACCATCTCAACCTGCTGAGGCACCCAACAAGGAATGAACAGACAAGGAGTCCAGTTCAGAGGACTATAAACCACTGAGCCTTCGCCAAAAGGTAAACTTGGTACCTATCTATATTTACTCTTCAATATTGCATTAGTATCTTAGTACTTGCATATTTACTTTCCTGCACCTAAAAGAAAATAAAAATATCCATTGCTTTGCATAATAAAATCTAACAGCCCCATGTGACTAATCCTGTGGTATAGCTCACAAAGACTATTCACTGTGGTGGCACAAAAATAATTTTGTATCTAGGATAGATTTTTACATCATATTTACTTTCTGCATACATAAATTTGAAAATACTAAAAAATGTGGGCACATGAAGGTCCACACTTTTTAGAAAATACCAAAAATATATGGGCACATGAAGGTCCACCCAGTTAGGGAACTTCCTGCTGGAATTATAAAATTCATCACTTACCATGGAGTGGTATTGATCCGACCCCTCTCCATGAGATTTGGTATTCTTGTTGGCAATTGAGTTTTACAGGATAATACAAGATCAAAGAGCCAGTCAACCCGACGCCCTTACACTACCGGTACACCTGCTCCCAGAAGGATCACTCAACTTGCAACATCAAAGACCACATCAACATTCAGCTTGGGGGAAGGCACCCTCCACATAATCCAGCTAAGTATAAGTTTTTCATCCTTATTACTGTACCATATTGCTTTTCGCATGAGTTAGCTAGTGAGATAAAATTTGAAAACCAAATAAATAGTGTTTAGGTTAGTTAATGTGCTTGAATAAAATAAAAATAGAGTGCTTACAATAATTCTGCTCAGACTAGATGGAACCATGCGTGGGAATTGATAAGTAGCACCCCACCTTGATTTCTCATAACACTTAGTTTTCAACCTTAAATCATCACAAGTTTTAGATGCAACCATTTTAACTTGATGATTTACTTCGAACCTGAAACTTGTGGGTAACAAATGTTTGATCTAAGTCTAAGTAATTGAGGGATATGATATGCAAAGTTTGTGCTGCTATTTATCTTGCTCCTAGTGATACTTGAGTTCTGGAGATTTATTTTGAAAATCCTTAAAACCACATGATGAGTTCCTGTATGACAAAAGCTTTACATTCCTACCACAGCCATACATGCTAGATTAGGAAAACATACACATTATATGCTACTTGCTTTGTTTTGAGTTTAGGCAAGCTTTGTTGATACCTTAGGAACTTGTCATGCTTTTACCATCAAGATCACTTGCACTCCACCCAAAATGCACTACTCAATCCCTGAGTAGGCGCATCCACATTTCACATATTCCATCCATTCCATCCAAAAAGTTTACTCATTCACTAGGAGAAAACACCTAAAAATATACCCCATTGGTTACCTCAGATCAATGCTCCAAAGTTCTTGTTGCTATCTCTCAAGAAAAAAAATCGAAGTACTATTGCAGAGAAGAGGCATGTGGCTATGCAAAAGAGTGAGATGAGAGAAAACAATGGGTACAAAGATGCTCGTCTGAGGGGTAAAAATGGACAAGTGTCCGAATTATCAGAACAATGGGTACTCTAATGCCCGCCTAAAAAAAAAGAAAGATAGCCTATGTTGTCCTGCAGCATAATACCCTAGTGTTGAAAAAGAGAGATATTTTCAAGGAGCAAAAGAGTAGAATTAGCACTAGCCACTATTGACGGTAGTTATTGCTCATTTTTAACCATCAACTAAACAAGAATCAAGGGCTTAAAACATTCACAACATAGGTATAGTGTTTGATTCTAACAAGTTCCACGAGTTTTGGTGTTCTCACTTGTTTTGTAGGAGATGCAAGGATATTCAATTTTTTCACCAAATAAAAGTATCTCAAATGAGAAATTGGAGCTCACCATTGCGTAGAGCTCGTTGAGACGATCGAAACGGACCTATGGTTTGTTATTTTTGGAGTTCGGAGTAAAAATATACGAAAGTCATAAAGGAAGCTTCCAGAGGACACCAGAGACCACCACGCCAAAGCAGACCGCGAGATGCCGCCAGGCGGGGTCGGCCGACCCACCACCAGGTCGGGCGACCCTCGGAGTCCTCGGATCACTCTTGGCTTCTCTAGAAGGTTCCCCATCGCCATGTGTTGGCGCGAAATCTGGTTCGCACTCAGCACACCAGCGAAGCTGGAACGGTACTGTGGAGCATGGAGCGAACAGACCCAGTGTCACACCCATATTTTAAGAACAAAATAGGGTGCATACATAACTCATATGTGCCCCAAGAATAGTTACACATATAAGCTGACAAATTATAAATAGTATCATCACAGTGCTTACATAACGAATAAGTATTTATTACATAGAACAAATATAGATAGTAACTATGACGTCACACTCGCGGAAGCTTCATCACAGGGACACGGTTTACTGAGAGACTCTAAGCCTAATACTCGTTTCGGTAGTCCTCATTCCAATCTTCATCTGTTGTGGTGGTAATAGCAAGAGTGAGCACATTTCGTACTTAGCAAGTACAACACGGGTTCCTGAGGCACAAATAGGTTAGACACTGTTTAACTGCATTGAGCTTTAATATTCATATTCATTTTAACAGTTGAGTAGCATCAAGTATTCCAAACCCATAGTTAATCCAATGATCAATTGTAATAAGGATAATAAACAGCAAAGATGTTAACAGCAATAATGAACATAATTTAATTTATAGTAACCATCTAGCAGAACGTGTGACCAAGGCCGCTCGTGACCGTGAGCACGACTATCATGATAGATTATTAAACTCTGCGCAAAGGTGTACACTTTCACTATGAGTCATGATTTTCTAATACATGGGTTGATCGGACCCAAACACTAGCTAACCATATAAAGCCATCTAATGTTCGTCTAACAAGTTAGGGCCGCAAGGGTGAGTGGCAGCGAGATGTAGGAACCCCCCTTTTCAATATGGTACATTCCTTCTCGGTTATACATATAAGACTAGAAACTGTACTACACTCAAGGTGTCAAACCCCCAACTGCGCCCTTTCAGGTAACCTCTAACAAGCTAGTAAAGGTCTTTTAAATGACTAAAGCCAGAGCCATATAGCCCTCACAGCTGTACGGAAAATCCCGGTTCATCAGGATCAGAAATCCTATGGAGAGAAACTACAGCCAAACCATCCAACCCAAGGCTCTAGCCCCATTTTAAACAGTAATAAAAATCATATTAAATGTTCATTGCACAATCCATTAATCATATCACAAGATCATTGGAATTAATAAAGCACTAGCAAAAGCTACCCAATGCACATCCCATAGGTGAACAAGGAATCAAGATAGCAAATCTACATTATAATCTCTAAGGTTGTCAAGGTGGACACATGCATATATGAATTATGATTATTGTGAATAGGACAACAAGGATGGTCCATGTTATACTTGCCTTGATCAAAGAACTCCTGCTGGTCCTGCTCGTAGAGGTACTCTTGATCTTCCACTATTGCTCACCGTCTACTCACACGATCATTCAATCACCACACAAACATCGGGCAATCATACACGAAGCAAACAAGGAAAAATAATTACAATAGTACACCAACAGAATAAAAATAGTTCAAAAATGGTATAAAACTATTCTACTCGTTCCAATGATCACATCGATATAAAGATCACGAAAAACGGATTTGAAACGTGGAAGTTATGATTTTCTGAAGATTTGCTATAGAGAAATAATTAATATATATAAACTCAAAATTTTAAAAGTGTCAAACTCACATTAAAGTGGTAAAAACATGTAGAGTTTGAAAATACGAAACTAACACAATTTGAATCAACTCAAACGGATTTAGAATGAGCAAAATATGATCAAAATAGAGTTCAAACTTAATTCTGAAATTCCTGAAAACGTATTTGAATCTATTCAATTAAAACTACGCTTTCTCTAGAAGAAAACGTGCTCTGCTAGAACCGCAAAGGGTTGCGGTTTGCATCATTAAAAAGTCTAGGGGTTCTTTTGCAAAGTTGTGGCTGAAGGGGTATGCTCCGATCTGAGCCATCGGATCGACGCTGGGCGGTTCAAATTAAAAGAGCCTAGAAGGGGGTGGCCTGCTCACTGGAGAAGAAGACTACACGGTGGCTCCGTGGCCGGAGCACCACCGGAAAACGCTAACTCGCGCTACGGTGCACTATTTGACATCGGATTTGATATGGAGGAAAGAGGACCTCGCAGGGACTCTATATAGCGCATCAGTTGGAGCTGCAGTGGCCTAGGTCATGTGCAGCACCAGCAATGGCGGCAAGAAGGGTGTTGACTGGTTTGCTGGTTGGGCTAGGGTGCACGGAACGGCAAAATTGGGCACGGCGAGCTTTCTAACCCCGCGAATAAGCTTCCGGGAGTACCAATCGAAGACGAGAGCACACCAATTACCAAGCTCGAAGGTGACAGCGATCGGTGGCTCCCTGCGATCGTTGTCGCCGGTTAGCAGCGAGAGAGGATGGAAATTGGAGAGTCCGAAGGCTTCCCGTAGGCAAGATGATGCTTACCGTGCCCTCAATTTGGTCGAAGGATGACCTAAGAAGGCCGGCGACAGCTGCGGCTTCAATTCTCCTGGTGGCGACGCTGTGGCAGTTCCGAGCTTGGAACGAGATGGCGGCTAAGTTAGGGCGAATAGATGGAAAAGAGGAACGCGTGCGGGCTTTCAAGCCTTTAGAACTCAAGGATAGAACATAGGAGATCAAGTCGGATGCAATCGCACAGTTCGCTGCCTTCCGACTCGAACACGAATGTGAGAAAGGCTAAGCTCTGGGGCTGGGGCTGTTGCCGCAGAGAGATAGGGAGAGGAGGGCGCTGGCGGTCAAGCCTGCTGGCTTGGCCCAAGCGGCAAGGGAGCCTGGTCTGGGTCTGTTCGCACGGGTGAACAAAAAGAAAACGGGAAGGACCGGAGCTACTCCAACACGAACAGAGGAGGAAAAGGAAAAGCAGCAGGAGCCTAGTCTTGTGATTCGACCGATCCCTTGCGAGCAACTCTGTTCTTCGAGAGCACCCATGACACAACACACTGCTAGAGATGAAGTTAGGGCAGAGAAAAGAGGGAGTGGCCTCTGTGTTTCCTTTTCATATGAATGAATGAATCTTACAAGAGAATGTGCCTCTATTTATAGAGAGGGTTTACAGAGATTGAATTCTAATTGACTATTTCCACCTCTTCATAAATTTGGCCACCAATAGAGACTTCCTTTCAAATACTGTAGTCTTGATTCATAAAACTCCCCCTTGGCCAAATTTTTATCATGCATATGCCTCGTTAAAAACTCCTCCAAAAACCCAGTGGGAAAATAGGTAGGACAAAAGAGTGCATCACATGCATCACTTATGTTGCGCCTATTGCCTCGTTAAAAACCTTGCATGAGAAAACCCAATGGGAAAAACTCATCAAGGAAAAAAGAGTACAACAGTTGATATTTGAGTCAGGTCTTCGGGACCAACTCATGATCTTCAGGATCATGATTTTATAACATTCCCCCTTAGGCAAATCTTTGCGCCTTGTGTATGCCTTGTTAAAAACTTCTCCCAGAACCCGGTGGGAAAAAGGGTAGAAGAAAAGAGTACATTACATGCACAGGATGTGTTGCACCTGTTGCCTCATTAAAAACCTTACATGAGAAAACCCAGTGAAAAAACTCATCAAGGAAAAAAGAGTACAACAGCGGATTTACGGATCGGATCTTTAGGACCAACCAATCCAGTTCATGCATCTTAGGTCTTCTGGACCTATCAGTCTTCAGGACTGTCTTGTGATATTCAGTATCACAATCATAAGCTATGAGGTCAGGAGTTATCTCCCCCTGAACCATGCAACTCTCTATGCAAATTTCACAGAAACACTTGTGGATCTATGTGACACCCGGTTTTCCGAACAATACCAAGCGTTAACTATATGTGTGCCCAAGATGTCCACAAAACACATATAGTGACAAATATGGTAAATATCATAAGCAATGCTTAATTACATAGCGAAACATATTTACATTAAGACTTACAAATATATCAGAGCACAACGAAAACTATTCTTTGTCTTCTATCTTTGGGTCACCAAACACCACAGGGACGGTTGACTGGGGGAGCACTCGCCTAGTACTCTTGGAACAGTTCATGGAAGCACCTTACTTGAACCACCATCTGATACCCATCCGGGATTTTTATTGGTGACAACCACAAGCGTCAGCTCACCATGCTCAACAAGTATAACATGAGGGGATGCCAGGCTCAAAAGGCTGACACGGCTGAACTGCGGTAAGCACTTTTTGTAACACCCCTAGTGTTACTGTAACTAAAATCGACCATGTCATCATGTGCATCTGCAAATCATCCCGCATAAAAACCTTTTTACTATGCATTCACTAAAATAAGTTTTATTTCTATATGTGATTGTGCATAGGTGATCTAGACTGATTTGATTGTATGCGTGTTTGTGTGTATTTATTCAAATCCCATTGGGAATTAAAAACAAAATAATTTTGAAACCCTAAATCGGACCCAAAACCCCAATTTAAAAACTAAATGGAATTAGAGGTTGGGCCTTAAACAAAAGTTGTAAATCCTTAAAAGTTGAGCAACTTCTATTTGGAGCAATTTTAAAGTTATTGAAAAGAATTTCAAATAAAACCCTAATCTATGCTTTAAAGTTTAAATTTGAAATACAAATTCAAAAACTAGCAAGAATCTAGTGATAGTTCCTTAATAAAAGTTTTAACTCTTTCATAATGGAACAACTTTCACTTTTGGAGATTTTGGAGTTATTGGATGGAATTTCAAATTAAAAACAAAAGAGTGTTTTGAAATTCAAATTTGAAATGCTATTTCAAAAATTATCAAGAATCTGACAAAACTCATTTAATGAAAGTTATAGGGCTTGTTGAGTAGAACAACTATTATTTTTTGAATATTTTTAAGTTATTGAGAAATATTGTGAGAATTAAACTGGATTAGAATTTAAATTTAAAAGGCCTATTTACCCCCTTTTGAATCATTCAAAAATTATGCAAAATTTCAAATTCTGTCCAAAAGTAAAGTTGCTCAGTTTGAAATTTACTACAACTCTTATCTTGGTAGATTTTCGAGTTACAATGCGAAATAAAAAGTAATTGAGGAAAAATCAAAAACGGGAAAAGGAAATTGCTACAGTGCTCGGCATTGAATCGCCTCCTTCCCCTGTTCGTGCATAGGCGCGAGCGTGCCGCCGCGCGGCGCCGCTGTCCTGCCAGGTCAGCGCGCGACTGTTGGGGGGAAACGCGTCGTGGGGGTTCCGGGCGCGCTCTGCTCTTCTCCTTTTCTTCTATACGAAGCCCGGTACCACCATTCTCTCCTCCTTCCTTTCTCCATTGCCGCCGGCGAGCTTCACTGCTCGAGCAAAATTCGTGGCCACTGCTTCGCCTCCACCCTCTCCATCTCAAAGACAACTTCTGCTCTTCCTGGCGCATCGATTGAGCCCGACTGGGTCTCTGTTCGTCATCGGAATCGGTTGCACGGCTCGGTCTTCTTCCTCGCGGCCGACGGGGCGCCGCCGTAGCTTGTTCTTGCGTGGCCAGGCCACTGAGGTGCCTTTTTCCTTTGAAATTCTTTCCGTTTCCTAGCCATCTTGGCGTAACGTTGCTCGTCGACTAGCCGGTTGATCGTTTCCTCGACAGGCCGGGCGGGAACACGATCCTTGTCGTCGAAGCTCCATCCGGCGTCTGCCATCGATGTCACTAGCAGGTCTCGGACCCTCTCCGTCCCCATCCAGTGTGAGCAGGAGGCTCGAGGTGATTCTCTAGTGCTCGAAGAATCTTCGATTTAAGCTCTATCGTTTCGTGGCGGCGGGAACGTGTCGCGCTGCCGCGGCCGTCCGCCATGGCCGCCATGGTCGTCGGCGAGCTCGCACTCAGGCCCTAGGCCCTGCTTGAGACCCTTGGTTAGGTTCGTGGTGGCGCTGTGATCGTGTCCGTGTCCTCGCCGTCGGTAGAGGGTCGCCAGCGGTGGTCTGCCGCGGCGAGCCGCCGCGCGAGAACGCGTGGGCGCTCTGTGCCCGAGCGGGAGGAGGGGGAGTGCCGGCTGGGCCGCGCAGTGGGCTAGCTGGGCCGGCCCAGTGACGCGGTGGAACGGCTGGGAGAGGGAGGGCGTGCGCTGGGCCGACCTGCAGTTGTGGGCCGTCTCGGGCGAAATGACGTTTTTCCATTTTCTGATGAATTAAAATTCGTTTTTCAATTTTCTGATAGTATGAATAGTAATGCACTTTGTCATTTTTGTAAGAATAAATTTGTTGCCCTAAAAATCATGAAAATTTTTGTGTTAGCTCTCTATGATATGGTAAATGCATGAAAAATGTGAAATAAATAATTTGAACGCTTTCTGCAGGGACTAAAAATCTGTCTTTTAATTCATCAATGTAAATTTGATGAATTTTAATAAATTCTGTGCTCATCCAAAAATCATGAAATTTAATTTGGCACTGTTCTAGATTGAGATCTATCTGTTAGAAAAGTTTGGGCTCAAATGGAAATAGTTTATGTATTTATTAATTCATACCCTATTATTTGATTAATAAAACGAATAAAAACCCTAATCCCTGTAGAATTGTGTGTTTTTGGATTGGTTGAAGACCATGGGTCATTCACTATAGTGATTCTTGGCACGTTATCTGGTGTATTGCGGTAGATATTGAACAAGTTGTGCAGCGGCTTTCTATGACTGTTAAAATAGTCAATAAATACGAAATGCGAAAACACCCTTTTACCTATGAGAAATGTTTTGCAACTTTACTGTGAGGGAAAGTAGTACTCAAGGTTGTTAATTAAATCTTTGTTCTACATTTTTCATTCATGTCATTCCGCACCATGTAAGCATGCATCATTATTTTACGTGTAGAGATCGGGTTCTCGGAAGAATTTCTTGATTGCTCCCCGACGGAAGAATTGTTCGTCGAGAGAAGTCAAGTGGGTTTCTCTGGTTTTCTGGTGGAAGTGACAGACCTACAACACAGGCAAGCCCCGGTGCATTCAGCCCCTCTCCTTGTGATTTCAAAAACGTTTATAACTTGAGTTAATCTACTGCATTAAGTTGATAGAAGTTGATTGATAACCCAATTGCTGCATTACCAACCTTGACCACTGAAATATGTAGAACCCATTTTAAAATAAAATGTTTGAAATGCTTAACCCTTCTAAAATAAATTAGATGTTGCATGAAATGCTATTTTTGAGCTGTGTGATATTTATATGCTAATGACTAATTCATGAAAAAGGGAATTGGTGTATTCTCGTTCGATGGCTGTGCACCTGATCAGTACATTGTCACCGACGAGAAGGGATTTTCTTGCTCGGTGGTTGTGAATTTGGGTTAGAGTCCCAATGCTTGACCACCGGCGGAAAAGGGATTCGAAAACCGTTGGGACACCTGTACTTGGGTTAGAATCCCAATGCAATGTCGCCGGCGGAAAAAGAATTAGGGACCGTTCGTTGTAGGCCTACTGTGGTCAAGACTTTGCAACTAGCCACATACTATGGAAAGCCTCTGACTCCGGTGGCTCTACTGTTTGAACCGACAACCACGCACTGGAAGTGGAGAGATGGCGAGAGTAGCGTGTACCCTCGTGGCCGTCGTGCTTGGAGACGAGAGGAGTACTGTTCTCTCGGGTGGCGCAGGACCGGTTCATGGGTAGAAAAGCCGTGGTAGGCGGGGTTGGTATATGCAAGCTTAAGTGCTACATATGCAGTGTGGATAGGGATCCCCAGCTGGGTACTAATCGATTTGAATCGTCATTGCTCCTCAGATATGGAGACTTGATCCTTTGACCTACAATTGAAAAGTGGTTCGGAACTAGGTGTTTTTGAGAATAATTAAGAATTTGAAAGTATGATGATATATGAGAATGAATTTGGAATTATGGATTATGATTAAAATAAGATTGAGTAAAATATTGAAATAGGATAGTAATGCTTTTCTGCAAAACCCTTTGACTCTTGCTCAAGCCTTGCCTTGACTCCCGTCAGCCTGCATTCCTGAGTCTCATTCCTTTTTCTTAGTCAGGTAAGTCTTGCGGAGTACCCCAGTACTCAGGGTTTGTTAACCCCTGTTGCAGGTGAGCCGAGTGTATAGTTCGGCTTGGGACCGTGTTGGTTGACGGATCGCGCATGATCAAAAATGTGTATATGATATAACCCTTGGGCAAGGGTATCATTGTACACTGCTTATCCACTACGAAACTCTAGTTCGGGCTAATGTAATCTATATTTGTGAACCTATGGTTAGGTAATACTTCCGCACTCTTTACTCTGATTCATTTTATTTGTGTAAACTATTGTAATACTGCAATACTTACAATGAGATCATCGGGAAGTTAGGGTTTCTTAGGGAACCCAGCAGGCCACCTAGGTCAAGGGGAACTCGTGCAGACTGATCGTGGGTCTTTAGGGACGATGACGTTGCACGTGGGCCCTATGATTAAGGCGGTTCTGTCACCAGTGGTATCAGAGCATGTCATTGTAAAGTACTTGTAGTATTACTTTACGAAAACTTCAAAATGATTTCTAATGAATAAAATTAACGGGGTAGTTCGGTCCGATTTGTTTCTGAACTTTCCTCATTCATTGTATGCAATCTTTCCTCGATTATTTCTATAGATCTATAGTTAGGTTTTGAGCGTAGTAGTGGATTAGCACCTTAAGTATGCCCTATGTTTAAAAACATTGAGTGTATGTCACTTAAGTAATTAATTTAATCAGTATAATACATATATATCTGGGTATTATGATTCGCGTTGGAACGCTCATGCATCATGACATTACAACTATTAATAATTCCCCCGATATGAAGTATATCTATATTTTGAAAAATAAAACTTACTTCAAAAGGTATTTTCTTAAAAATAAAATTCTTACCTTTCTTCTAAACCGATGGATCCACAAGACCCTGCTACTGGAATTGACAACTGCCTGACCATGTTTGGATCCCCTAGAGGGATGTGGCAATCACTGCAGGGGGTAGGTTACTTAGGATACTAAGGTATTTTTAGTCCCGCACTGTTCTCCTTGGTCGGTCGAGATTTGCAGTGTCCCTACAGGTCCTAGTCAGAGCCTTAAAAATGGATCAACTACAACTTTACTTTTGAAAACTTCAAAAGATTTTATAAATTAGAAATGTTTAAGGAAAGCAAATTAAAAATGATTCTTCTAGCTTCACTTATGCTTGCTGAAAGATCTGGTGATGATTTCTGACAACTCAAGTCGAAGACACACAAGAGTTTCCAGCTCTTCTTTAAAGGACCAGTGAAGAATCGAATTTCTCCAAAAATGTTCCGTAGAATGTTTCTCATCCTCTCTCTGAATTAGGGTAAAGATAGTAAATAAAGTATTGCCCTATATATAACTAAGTTTCGCTAACATTGAGAAGTCGCATAGGACGAACATTCATCATACCATTTATATGGGATTAAAATATTTAAATTCCCCCTTACATTCAAGTACAGCTATGGGCTGGTATGTCCGTTTTCCAAGTTGATGGCAACTTGATTTATTAAAACAAATACTTCCGAAAAGGGTATTCTCCACTCTTGTAAAAAGAATTTAGCATAACTAAAAAGAGTTTTTCAAACTTGCTTTCAAAGGAGTAGAATCTGGAAAAAAAAGCGGGTTTCGAAAACCAATCTGATTGCAAAAGCCATGCCGGTTTTGTTTAAAGTAAACGAAAGGAAGTGATGCTTTGATTCGAAAACTGAACCATTCGAATCAGGTTTTGAAAATTGTTTCAGAAAATAAGACATTCAAAAGATTTTGCTCTCAAAACTCGTATTGATTTTAAAAATTATTTTCAATTTTTTTTGATTCTAAAGCCTCACAAAAATGCTTCCCAATTTCCAAATAAGGTTTCAAAGCAATCATCTTGAAAGGTTTTTGGCAATCGTACAACGTTTTCTGTAAAATGGTTCTGACTCCACATACCACCATTTTAAAATACTTTTGACCAAAAGTCCATTGCAAAAGAACTATGAAACGACTCAATTTCAAAAATTCCTTCTTTCAAAAGTCGCCAATACCTTAGGATTCCAAAAGAACGATCTTCTAAATCATTTTTCAAAAGGCTCTTTTTCTCCTCTTGCTTGGAATATCAAACTGATGCTAGTACCTCGATGGGATAAGTCATTCTCGACCTACGATACCGCTATGAAACTTGGGGCCTCATGTGGGATTAAGGATGAAAACGGTCGAACACGGTTGAAAAACTACTCAATTGTTTTCTATTTCTACATTTGAATACGAAAGCGAAAATGAAAATGGTTAAGCCGGTCACGAAAACGAACACGAACATACGGAATTTCGAAAATGAACCAATTTGAGCGGAATTATGTCGAACACGGTCGGTATACGAAAATTCAATACGGAATACCGACCCACAATGTATAGCAATTAACAAGTGTCATCGTGATCAATTTCGAGTACAAGAGAGCGCACTTCTTAATTTGGTTTCTTTGATAAGAGAAAAAAAGAAAGAAGAGGATAATTTAAGATACATCACTAATAGACTAGAAAGCATAATGAGGCCAATAAACAATAGTGCTTCACACTTGCCTTTGACTAATTCCTTGGACAATAATGCTTAGTAACCAAATTCGGTTTAAACCATATTTTGAATTCTAAATTTTCCGTATTTAAAGTAGAAAAGTAGAAAACGGTCGAAAACGGTCGAAAAATGTGGAAATCGGTTTTATTTTTACGTTTAAAATACGAAAACGAAAGAGAAAACGATAAACTTCGAACACAAAAATGCGAATTCGATCGGATAAAATATAGAAAACGATACGGTTCGGTTCGGGATATTTCCGTTCCGTTTTCATCCTTATGTGGGATGCATCTACATGGCTTGCCACCGAGCATATGCGGGTATCGTAGTATGATCGTGACCGCCCTCAATGGTACTGAGCACAACCGAATTTTCAAGTTAGGCTCTGTTAAAAATCTTCTTCCAAAGGAAAAATCGAGTTCATTGAAAAGTTACATGTTATATATCAAGCTTTTGTCAATCTTTAATCATCTTTGCTCCATAAGTTTCTAGTCCTTGGGGAACTTCTGGATGCACTCATTTACTATATCAACTCGATACAAAACTTTAGCTAATCCTTAATTTATTAAATCAATTCATGTGAAATTTTTTATCTTCTCCTTTCAAAACACTGTTATTTCCTTCGAAATCTATTGTAATTCTAGTCTATGGGATATCATGATCCATGACCATGATGCAGCGTCAAAATCTAGGGTCTCTTATGACTCGCGACTATAGGAAGTTACTGCTGGACGCTCCCTGTTATCAGGGTTAATGGTCAAGACCCTAGCCTGCAATTAATGTGCTTTCACCATGTTTCAAATCTCTTCTGCAAAATTCATATCCATATTTCTTCCAGAATTTTTACAATTCTTTTGCTATGTATAACTATATTAAATCTACTTTGAGAATTCATATCTGATCTCTCTGAACTTCCGAAATTCTTTGTCCTTGCAATCATTTTAATCTCATCTGATAAAATAACGGGAACCGATTTGGAAATGGTACCTAAGATCCAAACACTTGGAAATGGTATCTGCAATCCGCTGAGGATTCCCTGTTATTTTATGGATTCCTGGCTATTTATAAATATCTTGACATAGATTTTGAAAATTCGCTCCTTCAGAAACTTTAGGATGCACTTAAATTCACTCGCATACTCAGCACGAAAAACCTAGCACTAGCCCATGACTTGTTTCTACATACGTGTCATACCTCCATCCGATGCGTACCGCCCACTCAAATTTAACATGTTATTCCAAAATCGTTATGGTGGTGCCTATAGTAGTGTCATGACCTGTGACCACGGTGTTCATTAAACATATTTTTTCCCCTTTCAAGATTTATAAAATGTAAACCCCTATTTGTTTATTAGTCAAGTTTGAAAAATATTTACTTGACACATTTTCTTTTCCATTACTAAACCTAAGGCTTTAGCCACATCTTAAATCTCGAGATGAGATTTATTTTAAGGGGGGAAGGATGTAACACCCCTAGTGTTACTGTAACTAAAACCGGCCATGTCATCATATGCATCTGCAAATCATCCCGCATAAAAACCTTTTTACTATGCATTCACTAAAATAAGTTTTATTTCTACATGTGATTGTGCATAGGTGATCTACAGTGATTTGATTGTATACATGTTTGTGTGTATTCATTCAAATCCCAATGGGAATTAAAAACAAAATCATTTTGAAACCCTAAATCGGACCCAAAACCCCAATTTAAAAATAAATGAAATTAGAGGTTGGGCCTTAAACAAAAGTTGTAAATCCTTAAAAGTTGAGCAACTTCTATTTGGAGCAATTTTGAAGTTATTAAAAAGAATTTCAAATAAAACCCTAATCTATGCTTTAAAGTTTAAATTTGAAATACAAATTCAAAAACTAGCAAGAATCTGGTGATAGTTCCTTAATAAAAGTTTTAACCCTTTCATAATGGAACAACTTTCACTTTTGGAGATTTTGGAGTTATTGAATGGAATTTCAAATTTAAACCCAAAAGAGTGTTTTGAAATTCAAATTTGAAATGCTATTTCAAAAATTATCAAGAATCTGACAAAATTCATTTAATAAAAGTTATAGGGCTTGTCGAGTAGAACAACTTTTATTCTTGAAGATTTTCAAGTTATTGAGAAAAATTGTGAGAATTAAACTGAATTATAATTTAAATTTAAAAGGCCTATTTACCCCCTTTTGAATCATTCAAAAATTATGCAAAATTTCAAATTCTGTCCAAAAGTAAAGTTGCTCAGTTTAAAATTTACTACAACTCTTATCTTGGCAGATTTTCTAGTTACTATGCGAAATAAAAAGTAATTGAGGAAAAATCAAAAAGGGGAAAAGGAAATTGCTACAGTGCTCGGCATTGAATCGCCTCCTTCCCCTGTTCGTGCACAGGTGCGGGCGTGCCGCTGCGCGGCGCCGCTGTCCTGCTGGGCTGGCGCGCGACTGTTGGGGGGAAACGCGTCGTGGGGGTCCCGGGCGCGCTCTGCTCTTCTCCTTTTCTTCTTTATAAAGCCCGGTACCACCATTCTTTCCTCCCTCCTTTCTCCATTGCCGCCGACGAGCTTCACTGCTCGAGCAAAATTCGTGGCCACTGCTTCGCCTCCACCCTCTCCATCTCAAAGACAGCTTCTGCTCTTCCTGGCGCATCGATTGAGCCCGACTGGGTCCCTGTTCGTCGTCGGAATCTGTTGCACGGCTTGGTCTTCGTCCTCGCGGCCGACAGGGCGCCACCGCAGCTTGTTCTTGCGTGGCCAGGCTACTGAGGTGCCTTTTTCCTTTGAAATTCTTTCCGTTTCCTGGCCATCTTGGCGTAACGTTGCTCGTCGACTAGCCGGTTGATCGTTTCCTCGACAGGCCGGGCGGGAACACGATCCTTGTCGTCGGAGCTCCATCCGGCGTCCGCCATCGATGTCACTAGCAGGTCTTGGACCTTCTCCGTCCCCATCCAGCGTGGACAGGAGGCTCGAGGTGATTCTCTAGTGCTCGCAGAACCTTTGATTTAAGCTCTATCGTTTCGTGGCGGCGGGAACGTGTCGCGCCGCCGCGGCTGTCCATCATGGCCGCCATGGTCGTCGGCGAGCTCGCGCTCAGGCCCTAGGCCCTACTTGAGACCCTTGGTTAGGTTTGTGGTGGCGTTGTGATCATGTCCGTGTCCTCGCCGTCGCTGGAGGGTCGCCGGCGGTGGTCTGCCGCGGCGAGCCGCTGCGCGAGAACGCGTGGGCGCTTTGTGCCCGAGCGGGAAGAGGGGGAGGGCCGGCTGGGCCGCGCAGTGGGCTAGCTGGGCCGGCCCAGTGACACAGTGGAACGGCTGGGAGAGGGAGGGCGTGCGCTGGGCCGACCTGTAGTTGTGGGCCATCTCGAGCGAAATGACGTTTTTCCATTTTCTGATGAACTAAAATTCGTTTTTCAATTTTCTAATAGTGTGAATAGTAATACACTTTGTCATTTTTGTAAGAATAAATTTGTTGCCCTAAAAATCGTGAAAATTTTTGTGTTAGCTCTCTGTGATATGGTAAATGCATGAAAAATATGAAATAAATAATTTGAACACTTTCTGTAGGGACTAAAAATCTGCCTTTTAATTCATCAATGTAACTTTGATGAATTTTAATAAATTCTGTGCTCATCCAAAAATCATGAAATTTAATTTGGCACTATTCTAGACTGAGATCTATCTGTTAGAAAAGTTTGGGCTCAAATGAAAATAGTTTATGTATTTATTAATTTATACCCTATTATTTGATTAATAAAACGAATGAACACCGTAATCCCTGTAGACTTGTGTGTTTTTGGATTGGTTGAAGACCATGGGTCATTCACTATAGTGATCCTTGGCACGTTATCTGGTGTATTGCGGTAGATATTGAACAAGTTGTGCAGCGGCTTTCTATGACTGTTAAAATGGTCAATAAATATGAAATGCGAAAACACCCTTTTACCTATGAGAAATGTTTTGGAACTTTACCGTGAGGGAAAGTAGTACTCAAGGTTGTTAATTAAATGTTTGTTCTACATTTTCCATTCATGTCATTTCGCACCATGTAAGCATGCATCATTATTTTACGTGTAGAGATCGGGTTCTCGGATGAATTTCTTGATTGCTCCCCGACGGAAGAATTGTTCGTCGAGAGAAGTCAAGTGAGTTTCTCTGGTTTTCTGGTGAAAATGACAGACCTGCAACACAGGCAAGCCCTGGTGCATTCAGCCCCTCTCCTTGTGATTTGAAAAACGTTTATAACTTGAGTTAATCTACTGCATTAAGTTGATAGGAGTTGATTGATAACCCAATTGCTGCATTACCAAACTTAACCACTGAAATATTTAGAACCCATTTTAAAATAAAATGTTTGAAATGCTTAACCCTGCTTAAATAAATTAGATGTTGCATAAAATGTTATTTTTGAGCTGTGTGATATATATATGCTAATGACTAATTCATGAAAAAGGGAATTGGTATATTCTCGTTCGGTGGCTGTGCACCTGATCAGTACATTGTTACCGACGAGAAGAGATTTTCTTGCTCGGTAGTTGTGAATTTGGGTTAGAGTCCCAATGCTTGACCACCGGCGGAAAAGGGATTCGAAAACCGTTGGGACACCTGTACTTGGATTAGAGTCCCAATGCAATGTCGCCGGTGGAAAAAGAATTAGGGATCATTCGTTGTAGGTAACTGTGGTCAAGACTTTGCAACTAGCCACATACTACGGAAAGCCTCTGACTCCGGTGGCTCTACTGCTTGAACCGACAACCACGCACTAGGAGTGAAGAGATGGCGAGAGTAGCGTGTACCCTCGTGGCCGTCGTGCTTGGAGACGAGAAGAGTACTGTGCTCTCGGGTGGCGCAGGACCGGTTCATGGGTAGAAAAGCCGTGGTAGGCGGGGTTGGTATATGCAAGCTTAAGTGCTACATATGCAGTGTGGATAGGGATCCCCAGCTGAGTACTAATCGATTCGAATCGTCGTTGCTCCTCAGATATGGAGACTTGATCCTTTGACCTACAATTGAAAAGTGGTTCGGAACTAGGTGTTTTTGAGAATAATTAAGAATTTGAAAGTATGATAATATATGAGAATGAATTTGAAATTAAAGATTATTATTAAAATAAGATTGAGTAAAATATTGAAATAGGATAGTAATGCTTTTCTGCAAAACCCTTTGACTCTTGCTCAAGCCTTGCCTTGACTCCCGTCAGCCTGCATTCCTGAGTCTCATTCCTTTTTCCTAGTCGGGTAAGTCTTGCGGAGTACCCTATTACTCAGGGTTTGTTAAGCCCCGTTGCAGGTGAGCCGAGTGTATAGTTCATCTTAGGACCGTGTTGGTTGACGGATCGCGCATGATCAAGAATGTGTATATGATATAACCCTTGGGTAAGGGTATAGTTGTACACTGCTTATCCACTACGAAACTCTAGTTCGGACTAATGTAATCTATATTTGTAAACCTATGGTTAGGTAATACTTTCGCACTCTTTACTCTGATTTATTTTATTTGTGTAAACTGTTGTAATACTGCAATGCTTACAATGAGATCCTCAGGAAGTTAGGGTTTCCTAGGGAACCCGGCAGGCCACCTAGGTCAAGGGGAACTCGTGCAGACTAAACGTGGGTCCTTAGGGACGATGGCGGTGCACGTGGGCCCTATGATTAAGGTGGTTCTATCACACTTTTAGTTGGTCATATTTTACTTGTTAACAGCCTATGTAACTAAGTTATGCTTAGCACCCCAGTGAGAATATAATAATTATCATCAATATTTTCTTCATCATCTCAAACCAGTCATAGAATCATCTGTCTCAAAAAGGATCCAGGCCGCTCGTGTCCGTGAGCGTGGCTGATATATCAGTTTGATCAAACTCTACAGAGTGTGTACACTTTCACCATGAGTCGTGAATTCCCATATACCCCGAGGCGGCCAACCTCTTCTCACTTCCAAGGTGAGCAGGCAGGGAACCACTACGAAGCCTTTCACTAATCACTCTAACAAGTTAGTAGACGCAAGGTTTCGGCAAGAGGAATGGAGGCTCCCTTTAAGAATGGCACGCCATGTGACCGCAGCCCAACACACATCTTGACAGGCTCAGAACCCATTCTTGAACCTAGACCCCCCTCTAGCGCCTCTCAGTAACTACTAACAAGCTAGAGTTGATCTAGTTACTCATCTAAGATCAGAGCCATATGATCCTCATGGTTGTACGGGAAAATCCTAGGTGGCCGCTTTAAGATTCAGATGCATATGGAGGGTAGACTAGAGCGACCAAAAAGGCCCAATGCTCTAGCCCTCTTCTGTCCATGTTGTTTAAAAGCATCTTTCATCCATAGTTGCATAAACCATTAATCAATATTATAGAACATTATAATTGGTGATAGCAAACTAAGCAACTATACCCATATGCAAAATCCCATAGGTAACAAGGATATGAGATATCAATAGTCTTAGGTAAAATTCTTATGGGTTTATCATATTAGACACATGCATATGAAAGGTTATTAAAAAGTTATTAGGTAACAAGGGAGCTCATGTTACACTTGTCTTCCAAAAGTTGTCCAAGTTCTCCAACTTTTCTTTCTGGATTATCCTTGCGTAGCTTCTCTATCGATAGGACCAACCAAAAGAAGCATCCAAAAATGACCCTAAAAACAATACATCAAACATTATACAAATATACCATATAGGTTACTAACGTGTAGGGTTCGTTTCTATGAACTCGTGAGCGCAAAAACCCCTAAAACGGAGCTACAATTTAAAAATATTTATTTTTATAAACAAAAAGACTGAACTATAAATAATTTTTTCGAAAGACATAGATCAAAATATTAAATTTGAAGCTCAAATCTATTTTATGAAAGTTAAAATATTTAATTAACCTTTTTGAGAATTATTTTACAAGCAAGTACATATTAACGACATCATAAATGAGAATTATGACATCATTAATTATTTTTAAACAAAACTAAATACCAAAATTTATTTCATAAATACTTTATAAAAACAATATAGATTGGTGATATAATGAAATCAAGGTGATTAAAAAGAAGGAACAAACTTGAGAGGGGTGTATGGGAATTGGTGCATGTAGTGTGATTTTAAACTAGGAAGGATGATAAACTGTATACAGCATCAGCTTGATGGCAGCCTGACATCATAAAGGTGTATTTGGAGTGTATTTCTGGATTTATTTTTCTAAAGGAAAACGGCCACAAATCATGGATGACGTCGGAGTGACATCAGCATGACACCATCAAGCTAGTTAAAACAACCAGAGCCCCGAATGGCTGTTAGCTTCGATTGCGGTGGCCGGAATTTGATCGCACGGTGGTGCAGCTATGCTGTGCATGTGCGTACGTGCACGATGGGAGGAGTGCAGGGTGGTGTCGCTTCTCTCCTCGGCTAGCCGTGCATTGGAAGAACAGCTGCCGGCTGGGTTGGAGTTCCACGGTGGTGTGCCATTGATGCTCGCATCTTGCCGGTGGGTGGCCGATATGACGTTTCCGACCGTCGCGCTCGATGATAACAACATGAGGAGGACGGAACGAC
Organism: Eremochloa ophiuroides; assembly: GCA_038502445.1. NCBI lineage: Eukaryota > Viridiplantae > Streptophyta > Magnoliopsida > Poales > Poaceae > Eremochloa > Eremochloa ophiuroides. Next base: position 31,071,721 of record JAHLJS010000006.1, on the reverse strand, counting down.
AAGGTGAACTCGACGGAGAGGACGCGGCGGCGGAAACCTCACCGATATGCAACGTCCCGCGGCAGAGCCATGAACGACGACAGAGCTCGACGGTCTCGTTGGAAAATGCTGAACTGACGTTCAGGTGCACTAAACTCGATGAAATAAAAACGATGGTGAGGAATAGGAACTTACAATCCTTCTGAAATAATTCTCGGTGCTGCAGTGGGCTCACCAAGAAGGCCGGCGATGGACGGAGGTGAACTGAGAGATGAAAAAGGAGTCCGATGAGAAAAATCGTAAGAAAAACATGATGAAAAAGAGAAAGGATTCCACCCACGGCCGAGAAATTATCAGGCAGGGCTCCTAGAGACGTTCTCCATGCCGATTGAAGCTTCGAACAGAGAGATTGAGTGCTTGAGTGCGGGTGTGACGATTTGACTTCTCACTGCCTCGGCGCCTGGAATGCTACATTGCTGTCGTTTGAGAAATGGTATGGGAAAGGTCTGAACGATGGTCATCTATCTATTTATATAGGCAATCAGGTAGAGGAGGGGAAACGTAGATGATCTTTGATGGTTGCTGTGTAATAGCCGGTGGTTGAATAGGAGAAACGGATGACACAAAGCGTTAAACGTGGAAGACTAAGCAGAGAGAAGAGTGGGTTACGTTTTTTTTCTCTGCATGATGGTGGAATGAGTGGAGTGGTCACTAATACACACTAGTTGCATGCGATCAGAAGCTTAATGAACGGTAGAAGAGTACAGCGGTAACTTGCAATTTTGTGGGACATTGAAGTGGACCATGTTATAGATGAGTAAATAAGAAGGCCAAGGGATAGTAGAAATACAAAGAAAGGAGAGTTTTCGGAGCTTCGGGCCAAGTTGCCAGTGTATACGTGATGGATCGTCATGGGTGTGAGCTGATAACTCCTTGCATGCTAGATCATAAAGTACGTACTAAAGAACAAGGCCAAAAGAAAAGGAAGGGGGACGATTGAAATGGTGATGGATAAGAAGTGATGGCGTGAGGAAAATACAAGATATATGTAAGGGATAGAGAGGGAATTGGGACAAATTAGTAACGTTGATGTATGACTGGATTAATTATCTGGCTATCCACGTGCAAGGAGAAGTGACCCAAGGAAATAAAGAAAGGGTTAATACTTATTAGCACAACACGAGAAGAGAGAGAAATTGAAGTAGTAGATAAATGACGTGGACTTGTATATGCTTGCTGGAGTGAAAATCACGTGCCAAGGACTGAGTAAATAAACAAAAGAAATATAAATGTGATAAATGGAGGAAGGGAACTGAGTTTACGACACTGTATTTAGAGGACGGAAATTGATGATGTGATGAAAATTTGAGAAGGATGATCGATGAACATGGATTTGGCAACAAATATATTTTGGAAGCTTTCTCCTCAAAATCTCATTTTACAACCCATTTAAACTTTTTGAAACAAAATTTTGAACTTTACTTTGTTTTTTAAATAGAGAAAAACCTATTTGGGGCTTAAACGAGATTTGTAAATTCATTTTTCATAGAAGAAAATGAAATGCCCTCAGCATGAATGCAACAAACATATCAAGTTTAATTTCTAAAGCTTAAAAAAAACCATATTATCATTGATTAAATTATATCAGCATAACTAAAATCTTGGTATATTTTTAGAAAATTTATGAAATCATTTATTTTGTTTAGTGTTTTCTATGCACAACCCAAAATGAAAATTTTGGGGTGTGACAATCTAGAGGCGGGCATAGGTTTTGTGAATAAATCCATATTTTCACATGAGTTTGCTTGCAAGATATTCATCTCCCTGCTCTTCTAGAGCTCATGGGATAAAAGAGCTTTAGAAGCAATATGCATCATGATATTACTCGTCATAGCACATATACATTTGTGCAACATAAGCCACATTATCTTCATAGATAATGGGGGTGTGTCGATGATATTCATGCCATATGACCACTGGATGTTTTAAATCATCTGTTATAGCCAAACACATTCTCATGTGGCTTCATATAGGGCAATTATCTCTTTTAGTGGTTGGTTGACTCATCAACCGAGGTCCGCTTCATAGACCACCATGAAATGGCTATATCACCACATAGAGATACGAAACCAGTCTGTGGTCTGGCATTGTGCGGGTCAGGCATATAGCCATCATCCACATATCCCACCATGGTTGGGACTTTAATCCTTCGATAACCATATACCAAGATCTTGGGCATCTTATAGGTATGTGATGACTGTCTTAGCGCAAACCCAATATGCTTTGGTTGGGTAGTACTATACCTTGCCATCAGTGAATGCAATATCATGCCTTCTGCAGTTCACTAGGTATAGTAGTGCTCCAATGGAGCTTAAGTAGGGATCTTCGGGTCCCAAAAACTGCCTCATCCTCACCCTTGGTCTAATCGTGCCCATATCCACTTCTGGAGATCAGACCACCACGGGGTTATCTGAGGGTAGCATTTGCCCAAATTTAATTTCAAGTACCCTCTTTATAGACCGGTATACAGATGCTCCTTTAAGGAGCTACTCGAGCTTCTGGCTCAAGCTAAACTTAGTTTTACCTAAGTTCCTCATCTCGGATTCTCTCTTGAGTGAAGTCATTGCTTCCTCAATGTCCTCTGCGATGCCAATGATATTCAAATCATAGACCGAAATGATACATAAACCCTTCAGGGATTTCTTAATAAATACGCAGGGACAATCACCATTGTTTGTGTAATCTCTCTTTATGAGGAAATTATTCAAACGGTTGAACCACATCCTTTCGGATTGTTTCAATCCATGCTACGTCTGCTGCTTGCAGTCGGTATGTATGTTGTGAGTTTGATTCGGTCCAGGGATCTATGTCCTCCAGGGACTCTCATATGGATCTCCGAAACAAGTGACCCATGTAAGTATGCGGCCACAATATTTGCCAACTGCATTTGCGATTCAAGTTAGCTGCCATAGCTATTAAGTATCGGAACGTTATGCCACTTATATCTGGGAGCAAGTTTCATCGTAATCGATGACGGGTCTCTGCGGGAACCCTTATGCCACTAGCCTCGCGTTGTGCCATATTTCTCTTCAGGAGGAAGACCCATTTGCATCTTTCAAAGATGACTTTTAGAGGTGTTGGGACTTCAGGCCCAACGAACTCTCTTTCATTAAGCGAGCGCAACTCTGCCTCTTTACTGCTTTCCATTTGTCCTATTTTGAGTGCTTCTGACACTATTCCATGGACTCTAGTTTGGGATCCGAATCCATTTAGTCAGTAATTCTGAGGCAGAAATGTTTTTGTCGACAACAATGGTCTTTCAATTATATAACTCTCCCTATTCCACATAGTGGCGATCTCCTCACGGTCGTCCTCCCGCTCATCATGATTTCCCATAACGATTGAGCTGGGGCGTTCTAATCTTCCAATGCGATGGTGCGCGCACGACGCATTGGGGTTTCCATCTTCAAGATGGTGTCCCTCAGGGACTTCCTCAACTTCAAGTTGAGTTGCCACTTCAGGGGCATTCTCGACTTCATATCGAGCTTCTCAACTGATTCCTTAAGTCATGCAAGTGGCTCAAGACCTTGTTCATGCGGACGTCTCCGCGGAACCTTGTCTGAGCACCCGGAGGTCTCCCCCTCAACCTAGGATCGGGTGGAGACAACAGAGTTGGTAACCTTTTGGGCTACATATACTCTCTCCGGCACACTTACTGCAGGTAAATGCGACCTTGTCACTCTTATGATCAGTGAAGGTATTTGGCAGCTCATTTGCAATGATTTGCAAATGCATATTTCTCTGAACTTCTGGTTCAGATTTACTAGTGCGTGGGTCTAAGGAATGCATTTCACCATTCCTTTTTTGCAATTTCCTGGCATTCTTCTGGATGCCTATCTCCCCCTAATGCTGGGAAATGCAATCAGCGTACCGTTGACGGTAGTTATACCATGTTTTTACCCCATCAAAACCGTCAATAAGACATTCTTTCTGGAAGGAAACCACCAAACACATAGTGACTTAGGTACAAATAACTTGGTTCCACAGGTACTTGTCATTATTTGGTTATAGGCACTCAGAACAGGTACTTTTCAGTGTCCGGAAGCTCTATATGAAGGTTGGGCAACCAACCAAATATGGCCAAATGACAAACCAACTTCACAATCATTAATATCATAGCTTCTGGAGACGATGTGCAAAAGATGGGCACAATGAGTGGTTTGGCCAAACCACCCATAGAAAAGTTAGCACCACCATTGTGCTTATAATTGCATGAAGAAGCCACCTACAGAAGATGGACCTTTGATTCCACCAAAGGTGGTTTGGCCGAACCCACCTTTGTGGGCCCCGAGCCTGCCTTTGTGGGCCCCGAAACTCAGCTGCACTCCAGCGACGTGGGCAGACCTTCTAGAAGACCCTGGCTGGGCCCACCTGCCATAGGGGGCTCGGCCGAACCCCTCCTTGGGCCCAGCTAGGTCGGTTGAACCTCCACCGCCTTTCACATGTTGAACATGTGCTGGAAATCCTCCACCCTTGATCCTAAGGCGGTTATATGGCGGTTTGATCGAACGGTGCACGATGGAGGTCACGCGGATTGATGACGTGGCAGTGGAGTAGCCTCTACTCCACCTCCCCCTATAAATACCCCCATAGGCCTTCACTTTAGAGCATGATTCAAAGGAGAAAACACTATGTAGTAGCTTTAGCTCTGCTATAGTGCTGTGCTAGTTGGGAGAGAGTGAGGGAAGTCTTTAGGAGAAGCCCCGGGCCTGTCGGGAATCTTCTCCAAGGTGTACCTCAGCGGATGCAAATCTTCAAGTAAGTTTTACATCTGAGTCCTTCTAGTATTTGATATTCTGATTCTGATACTTTAAGTATATACTTACTTTACCTGTACATTGCTTTACTTAGTGAAGTGCTCTAGTCTCTCATGAAGGTTAGAGTAGTAAGTGTAGTGTAGACGTGGTGTCTAGGCTATATCTTGCCAGTGTAGGCCACTTGTCGCACGGATTATTTGTGGGTGCCAGCAAGTGGTGACAGCCTTGTCTGGTCTTAGTATCCCACCACGTGTGTAAGACAAGTTATTAAAACGGCAGGGCATCAATGCAGTAGTACAGCCGCCTCGTGTATGAGTTATATCTCCTACTGTTTTGCCTGTCGCCTCTTGTAAAGAGAGGAGGTGTATACCTCTTTATACTTAGAAAGCCAAGACCAGATATCTTTTGCTACATAAGAACCTCTCTACCTAGTTATCATAGCTCCTTTGTCTCATCACTAGACGGCCTTGAACCAAGTTAGAACACTTCACGTTCCCCGTGAAAAATACGATACTTGGAATACTCCCGGTGAAGGCTACATTGACTACCGTACGCTTGCGGTATATCCGTTTCCCACTTCTAGTGTCAACAAGTTTTCTGGCACCGTTGCTGGGGAACGGTAGCTGTTTTAACTAGAATCGGGTCATTCGAGTTATCCTTCTTTTATCTTTCTTTTCTTTTTATCCTTTCCACACCATGAACCAATCAACCATCTCTCGTCTTGCCTCTCCAAAGGGCGCTAGTTTGGAGCCACCACCATCATCCCATCCTATTCATTCGCTTAGCTATGAGTTTCGCCTTAGTTTCATAGCTAAGGTTCAGGAACAATCTTTTGCTAGGGAAGAAGATGAAAACCCCTACTCTCACTTACGTGATTTTGAGCAATTGTGTTCATGTCTTCAAATTGAAGGCATGACATGAGATATCTTAAAATGGAAGCTATTCCCGTTCTCTTTGATAGGGGTAGCTAAACATTGGTATGCTCGACACGTAGACAGTGCACATGGAGAGTGGGAAAGCCATCAATCCAAATTCTGCTTAGCTTTCTTCCCTATCTCTCATGTTGCTCGTCTTCGACTAGAGGTCCTAACCTTCAAGCAAAAGGAGAAGGAGACTCTAGGTGCGGCATGGGCCCATTTCACAGATCTAGTATCCCTTAGTCCTGATCTTGCTATAACCGAGCCAACATTGTTACAACATTTTTACCTCGGTCTTAGCAAAGATTCCGCACAATTCCTTGATATATCTTCTGGAGGAGCATTCCTTCGTTGTACCGTTGGTGAAGGGAAAAAACTTCTTGCTAAAATTCTTGAAAACACTCCCCACACCCACGGGTATGGTAAACCTCCTGAGGAAGAAAAGGAATTAATCCCCAGGCAAAAAGAAATCCCGGTAGCCGAATCAAAATCAGTCACATCGAAAGATTCCGCCATCGATCCTAAACCACAAATACCACAAACATCGGAGGAGAAAGAAATTTATCCTATAAATTGCTCCTTCGATTTCGAGGCTAATCTCTTATCTGACCTTACTAGTTTTGGGAATGCCTATAATCATCCTATCCAAAAGAGACCTTCCAAGAGACACCGCTCAAACCCTCTCAATAAAGGATCTCTTCAAAAATCTCCTAAATCAGCATCATCTGACGCCTCGAATTCCCATGAGGCACATAGGGAAACATCTAAGATCTTGGATGAACCTCCAAAAGGAAGGCTGACTATGCCCATAGAAGAAGAACCAAAATGCTTAGAAGAAAAGTCTATCCTCTCCTCTTCTATGCCCACATCCGTCGTGTCCTTTGAACCCATTTCTAAACTCATCTTTGATCCCGATGATCCCAATTGTGCCCTTCCTTCAAGGTCCTATGATGATCCAGTCATTGACTCCGGGGATTCATTAAGACACCCGAGGTGTGAGAGTCATCAGGCCCATAAATCTGACCAAAAAGAGCAAATCTACCATTGTAAGTAAAGAGTGGTTAGATGAGGCTGAAGCAACAATATGCCCACTTATGTAAGAAGGATATCTTGTCAAGTAATGGGCATTTATAGCAAAAATTTGCTATGATCCTAGCCTCGGCATCAACATCATTCCTCATTTCCATGTTCAAAGTTCATCAAAGAATCACCTACTCCAATCCAAAAAGCGTCTTAATCTCCCCAATAGTCAAGTCCTTGATTGTTTAGGAGTTCTTCAAGACATACCTGTAGTGATTGATGATCTAAAGATCTCCCTAGATTTCCACATCTTTGACCTTCCTGGACTTTCCTTTCATCTCACATTCATTGAAAGGCCAATCATACGAATCTTGGAAGACATTGAAAATGAGAAGCTTGGTCATAGAATAGGTGATGATTATCTACCTGTTTGGTCTTCACAACCTCTCAACAAAGGGGTAGAATCCAAATCTATTCATGATCCAAGGGGTGAGTTTATGGCAGTTTCAATTTCAACCATAGCTCATCCAAGTCCTAAAAAGGACTTGGAATGTCTTGAAAAAGAAATTGCTCACCCACTCCTTAAGCAGGATGGTTATATTAATGAGCATGGAAGTTATCCCCTGATCCTCTCATTAAACCCTTGCTCATATGAGAAACCTCCCAAATCAATCCTTCTCTCTACCACTACCACACACAACATCTACAACCTCTTCACCCTTCTTGTTCCTAAAATCTTTGTAAGGCTGGTTGTAGATGTGTTTGTCTATCATAAATTTTGCAAGTCTCGTAGTGGTTTGGTATGAGTTCTTGCAACCAGATCTACAAAGGTTGATAGTGAATTGAACATGATCCAACCTATTCCTAACCTTAGTAGATTAGTGAGACTTTTGGTTCGGTTGGTGTGTTGCCACCAATAGAGCCCCTGCACTTGATGTTGTCTTGGTTTCCATGACTCAGGACACACCTTACACCGAGTGTGAGGAGGGTCATTTGACCTCCTCAAACACATTTGGGTGTTGAAGGACATCCCGAGCAAAAAGCATCATTACAGGAACACATCATTAGAGGTAAGAATGCACAAGGAAAGAACCAAAGTGGCTGGAGCCTCCAAGGTGGTGTCGGCCGACCCCACCATGGACACCTCAGCCCACCAGTCAACTTCCACTACGTTCAGACATACTTCTTGACTGGTTTGACACTTTCCCTTCCTCTTCTTTAGTGCATTCCTCTTATTTTTGTCTTCAACCCTCTAAAATAAAATAAAAGATAAAAAATGTTTCTTGTCTTCACCACTCATTCTCTTGTCTCTAGTAGAATGAATCTTATTTATTCAATTATGCTTCCTTTTCTATGTTAGCATGCTTTGGTTTGGGTGTATAGATCGGTCATACCTCCATAGTCTTTTTAAATTAAGCACGGTGATTAGGTTAAATAGACTACCTTAATCAAGCAAGACATGGTGTTAAGCTTGGTTATTGAATCAAACATACTTGCATGGAACTTGGTTGCACTTTTGGACTAACCCCTGTAGCAAGAGCCTCGACATCTTTATGGGTAAGTCATAAGATCATTTTGGGAGATAGATTGAGATCCTCATGGTCAAAAGTCAAGTTGTTTGGCCAAGGAGAACTTCGATGGAACTGAGGAAGACCACTGCTACAACTCATCATCTTTAAGGTACGTGGCCACCTTGTTAAAGTTTTCCACAAGCATGAACCTTGAAAGAAGAAGTTAACATGGTAGAACTCATCTTTGCTAATCATTTAACAAAACCAAAACCTACATGTCTTAACTTCTCTTTATTTATGGTTTGGCCACTAGACTAGAATGAACACACCTATGATAGTCTCTATGATAAAAAAATGGTCCTGAGAAGCCTCCATAGGATGGTAGGGCGACCCCCTCTTGGTGGCTAACCAAGCCCATGTCTTGCCAAACCATCCCACAACACCTAGAGAACATAGAAGCCATCCCCAGTTGCAACTCTCATGGAAACAAGGGCTATAATCTTTGGCAAAAGCTCCCTTTGACCTCTCCTCCTCTTTCTCTTCACCTATTTCTCCTCACCTTAAATTCAACACTTCTAGCCTCCTTTATGTTGCGCAAGTTACCTAGAGTAACTTCACCATTTGAGGTCATGGTGTTTGAAGTAGAGTTCTACCATGCCTTTGATACCCGCCTTTCATGAAGAACCACAAGGGGCATTGGCGGTGGGCTGGGCAAGGGAAGTTGTTCTGTTCCCTTGTTCACCTCAGAGGAGAAGAAGAAGTTGTGGGAGTAGCTGAACTTCATAAGGTGAAAGGATAATCCTCCATGTCAAAGGAGCCGTCAAGGCTCTTAGAGGATTACTGTTTGAGAAGAAAGACATGAAGAAGGACCTTAGTATGGTTTGCACTTAGAAACAGCAATGGGGCACGAGGACATCCTCCTTTGACCTCTTTCCTTAGATATCTCAAACCTCTTCACAAATAAGGAAGGCACTTAGCTAGGTTTATTTCCTAGTAACCTGTGCCTATGTTCAATAAAATTTTGGTTCTGCTGGTGTGTTGCCACCAGCGGGGCCCCTGCACTTGACATTTCCTTCGTCTCTCTAATCCAGTATGCAGCAAGCCAAGTGTGGGGGAGGTTGGTGACCTTCCCAACACACTCAGGAGCAATTCTGAATGTACCATGGTCGGGCAACGAGCACAAAACAGAAAAAACACAACTGCAGGAGTACCTTCAAAGGAGAGGATTCGAATGGTGATCACCGGAGTGGCCAGAAGCTCCATGGTGGGGTCAGCCGAACCCACCTGAGACCTCTGGACCTACCAGTCAGCATCCACCCTACGTCTACTTACTTCCTGACTAGTTTGCCACTCCTGCTCCCCCTCTGTTCTTCCACTTTTACTTTTATCTTTTATTTGTTTTCCTTAAATGAAATAAAAGAAAAAGAAGAAGACTTGCATCTGAAAATAAAAAGTGACATGATTTATGACATTTAAAGGGTAGAAGCATCACAAAGTTTAATTCTTGCATATGCTTATACTTGTGGGTCACATATTTTGATAGGAATATCATATTGACTTAGTTGTATCATATTGACTTAGTTGTTGACAAATGTGATATAGTTCTTAGCTCATGATTCATACCTTTTATATTCAAAGTGCTTAGAGATTTGTTTTTGAAAATGTCATAAAACCATAGTGTCACTTACTCCTCAATAGTAACGAATTTCCTACCAAAGCCATATATGTCCATACCATGATTCAAAACACCTTCTATATATGCTACTTGTACTTGTGTTGAGTTTGGTCAAACCTTGTTGACCCTAGTTGAGAATTATGTCATAGTCCCAAGATCAAGATCACATACACGCCATATATACACATGCTACTTCTACACTGGAAGTACGCAAAAATATGCCATCCATCTTCATCTTAAATATGCTCCATGCTTTAAAGTTTAGAATATCTCTCTAAGTATGACTTAGAAGATGAGACACAAAGGCTATTCAAAAAAAAGTGGACACATGAAGGTCCATTACTTTGAAAAAAAGAGAAGAGAAAAAAATGGTATCCATGTCTCAAATAAAATAAAGTAGAGAGATCTTATCAAGGAGCAATACATTCCATCATTTTCCATACACCTGCACATCTTGATCTAGGATTATGACAGTCTTCTCCTTGGATCCTTGTTTTGACTTTACAATATATGTAATGCAAGTATGCTATCTTATCCCTACCTGAGCTCCACATAAGCCTGATAGATGTAGGATAAAACAAAAGAAGGCAATCTTATGCTATGCCTTGGTGAGGAATCATATACTTACTGAGTGACTTGAGAGTACTATTTGAGGAGTAAAAATGAACTATGTGCTTTCTTTTAAAACCATTATCAAAAACTCTAAGTGCTAAGGATATGAAAATGGGAAGATGACTTTGCTTTGAGAATTGTTCCATTTTTCAACGCCTGAAGGATATATGCTAGACAATACCACATAACCCACTTGTATGAGATATGTCTTGAGTAAAGCTTTGTGTTTGCAAATACCTTGAAAATGTCATAATCATATTTTATCATTCTCTCTAACCTTTGCTCGAGGACGAGCAAAGATTTAAGTGTGGGGGGATCTTGTTGACGGTAGTTATACCATGTTTTTACCCCATCAAAACCGTCAACAAGACATTCTTTCTAGAAGGAAACCACCAAACACATAGTGACTTAGGTACAAATAACTTGGTTCCACATGTACTTGTCATTATTTAGTTGCAGGCACTCAGAACAGGTACTTTTCAGTGTCTGGAAGCTCTATATGAAGGTTGGGCAACCAACCAAGTATAGCCAAATGACAAACCAACTTCACAATCATTAATATCATAACTTCTGAAGACGATGTGCACAAGATGGGCACAATGAGTGGTTCAGCCGAACCACCTATAGGCAAGTTAGCACCGCCATTGTGCTTAGAATTGCATGAAGAAGCCACCTGCAGAAGATGGACCTTTGATTCCACCAAAGGTGGTTCGGCCGAACCCACCTTTGTGGGCCCTGAAGCTCAGCTGCACTCCAGCGAGGTGGGGAGACCTTCTAGAAGACCCTGACTGGGCCCACCTGCCATAGGGGGGTCGGCCGAACCCCTCCTTGGGCCCAGCCAGGTCGGTTGAACCTCCACTGCCTTCCTCGTGTTGAACATGTGCTGGAAATCCTCTACCCTTGATCCTAAGGCGGTTATATGGAGGTTTGATCCAACGGTGCATGATGGAGGTCACGCGGATTGATGAGATGGTAGTGGAGTAGCCTCTACTCCACCTCCCCCTATAAATACCCCCCATAACCTTCACTTTGGAGCATGATTCAAATGAGAAAACACTATGTAGCAGCTTTAGCTCTGCTATAGTGCTGTGCTAGTTGGGAGAGAGTGAGAGAAGTCTTCTGGAGAATGCCCCGGGCCTGTCGGGAATCTTCTCCAAGGTGTACCTCAACGGATACAAATCTTCAAGTAAGTTTTACATCTATGTCCTTCTAGTATTTGATATTCTGGTTCTCGTACTTTAAGTATATACTTACTTTACCTGTACATTGCTTTACTTAGTGAAGTGCTCTAGTCTCTTATGAAGGTTAGAGTAGTAAGTGTAGTGTAGACGTGGTGTCTAGGCTATATCTTGCCAGTGTAGGCTGCTTGTCGCACGGATTGTTTGTGGGTGCCAGCAAGTGATGACAGCCTTGTCTGGTCTTAGTATCCCACCACGTGTGTAAGACAAGTTATTAAAACGGCAGGGCATCAATACAGTAGTACAGCTGCCTTGGGTAGGAGTTATATCTCCTACTGTTTCGCCTGTCGCCTCTTGTAAAGAGAGGAGGTGTATAGCTCTTTATACCAGATATCTTTTGCTACATAAGAACCTCTCTACCTAGTTATCATAGCTCCTTTGTCTCATCACCGGACGGCCTTGAACCAAGTTAGAATACTTCACGTTCCACGTGAAAAATACGATACCTGGAATACTCCTGGTGAAGGCTACATTGACTACCGTACGCTTGCGGTATATCCGTTTGCCACTTCTGGTGTCAACACGTACCGAGCCTTATGAAGATCCTTAATCATAAGCTCACATATCCCCAACTTCCGGTGGGATCTCATTAATGTACGCTGATGTGGCGATATTGACACATATACCGCACAATTAAATATACGCAGATGGGAAATACTTTGATTTTTTCACATGCACTAGCTTTAAGGGGGCGTGCAGTTGGCCTAAGTTAGATTAGTATGGCTCCAACTGCAGGTTGACAGCCTATAATTCTGCCATATAATCTACTTGATCCTTTGATCAAGGCTTTGACTATACCATTTTTGCATATCCCAAATCTTCAGGATGAGGGAAGCCTCTATAGCTAGCAGAATTATTGATGATTCTTCTCATCATATCCAACTCAGTATGACCCAATCGGTCATGCCATATTTTTTAAATATGATTTTTATCACAACACATTCCTCAGTGGGTTTTCCACGAGGTATGAGAATTTGGAGAATTTAATTATATATTGCAATAAGTAAAGACCAACATTCACAACTTCAGGGTAATAAGTGCTCTTCTAAAGCAGGTCTAGCCATTCATGACGTTATAAATTCTGTTCAGGAGCATGTATGGCCAAATTCTACCAGACATTGCATTATGAGGGAAAACCAAATTGAACTTTGTTGAGAAGTTCAAATTGAACTTGTATGAAAGGTTCAATAAATTTAATCGAGAAGTTCGAATTGAACTTGATTGAGAAGTTCGAGTTGAACTTGACACCCTTGATCAGAGGGTTCTAGAACTAACTAGAGGTATCATAAGCTAACTAGAGGTATATATGATAATATCTTAGGGATTACTGCAGCTCCCTATAAATATCAATGTTATTCACAAGAAAAGTCATCCTCACTTTCGTCCATTTGGACATCTTCACCATTTTCTTTCACGCTTGACAAGTATGTCATCGCGTTCCTGAGCTTCAGGCTCAGTGGTGAAGCGGGACTTATGTTGACTCTACACGTTCTTGCTTCTAGAAGAACTTTGGTAAAGCTCAACTAGGTGTTTTACAGTATAGCAATTGTGGACCAATGTCCCGTGCCTCCACATCTACAGCAATCACTCTGCTACTCAGATGTTTCACCTATGACCTTCTTAGGATTACCTTTACCCTTGGGCTCTCCCGTTCCCCTACCATTGCCACGACCTCTTTTGCAGTTGCGAGAACTCTCAGCAACACCTATCGTGTGCTTCAGGCACAACCATAGATCCAGCAGGGAAAAGGGTTTTCTCGATCATATCAGCGTCTGGCTATATGAACGCAGTCTCGACACAATCCTATGTAAAGCAAAGTTGGATGTGCCACAGACTTTTAGTCTTAGAAGCATAGGGCTATCGATTTTGTTGTGCGAGAGAGCACTATCAACCTCTACTGGTTAAAGCGGTCCTTTAGGGACTGCAAGTGAACCATCGTCATCCATATATTTAGACTTCAGGTCTAAGTGTGAGTAGTGTTGCAGATAGGGCAACACCTTTGCTTATCAGGTATTGTGAGCTCATCCTTGCTAGCTGCAGGCTGTAGAATGGTATGATCGAGTCTCATACCGTCGAGTTTGATCTTGACATCAATAGCACGTAAGGTAGTTTCTGCCGTTCACGGCAACCTTAGTGAACTCCCCTTTCGCAATGTCTGACATGCCTTCTCAATAGGCAAGGCCAGCGAATGTCGATCGCGCGTAATCTTTAGGATTACAACTATGTGTAATCTTCAGGATCACACATTTACATATAGTCTTCAGGACTATATTTCCCCAAATATCTCATGCATGTAATCTTCAGGATCACATGCGATCATATTACGAATACAAACTTGCAATAAAATAAGTATGCAGGAAATAAATGCAAGAAAGTAAATTGCAGTAAATAGAATATAACTTGCAAAGATGTAAAGCTTGCAATAACCATGCCTTGGTGAGCTTCAGGTCACTATAGTTTCTATGGGCTTTGGGCCGCGTAGTGGCATGAAATGGTGATCTTCAGGCCACCGCTAAATTTTAACTGCTTCTGGCCGTATATGCGAGATCCTTGGTGCTCTTAGACCAATGGTGTGTGCCATGATCGTACAAGGTTTCAGGCCTTCGTCGTAGTGGGGTGGCTTCAGGCCACTTCAGCGTATGACATAGTGCACAAGGATCAAAGCAAAAGAAATTCTATTGATTGTAATCTTCAGAATTTCAATTTTCGCATGTAATCTTTAAAATTACTTTTGCAATTAAATAATATAAATTGCGATAAAGTAAAGATAAGAAATTGTAATAAATAAATCTGCAGGATTTAAACAATTGCAAGAAATAAATCTGCGGAATTTAAATAAATGCCGGGAAAGTAAATTGCAGTAAATTGCAATAGACATTAAATAAATGATAATAAAATAATGATATAAAGAAAATACAGTGGACTTCGGGCCACTAACATTTCATGGACTTTGGGCCGCGCATTTAAAAATTATAGTAGGCTTCGGCTACTATTTCATAAAAATAAAAACGAATTTGCTCAGCTTAACCGGCAATGGGCCGAAGAAAAGGCCCATCCAGGTGTTCTATCTGGGCCGGCTTGGCTGGGTTATTGGGCCCAACCCCATATAAAAGGAACAAGGGGAAACCCTAAGAAACCCTATTCTTTCTCTCCCCTCTCTCACTCTCACTCTCCCCATTCATCCTTACCTAGGAAGACAGAGACCTCAGGAGGAATCGAGAAAGGGGAAGAATGAGACCAGGAGAGGTGGCGGCCATGGTGGGGGCCATGCGCCCGCCTCCCGAGCGGCCGGGAGGGCCGCGCCCCCCAGCGCTCGTGGCGGCCAGCGGGCCGCGCCCCCCGCGCTCGCTTGCGGCGGCCGGCGTGCCGAGGCCCCCCGTGCTCACTCGCGGTCGGCGGGCCGCGCCCCCGAGCTGGCGGCGGCCGTGTGGGCCGCGCCCCCCCGCGCTCGCTCGTGCCGAAGGCAGCGGCCGTGCCCTAGGGCCTGCGCCTGCGGCAGCTGCCGGGCAGGTCCGCGGTGGCCGGGACTAGCGGGCCGTGCGCCTGCTCGCGCCGGGGGCCCGGGCCGCGGGTGGCGCCCACGCGCTCGCGCCCGCTCGCGCACATGCCGGTGCAGGGGCTGCAGCGGCGCTTCCGCGCCCGTTCCCGCTCCATGCCGGTGCTGGAGCCGGGCCGCGGCGGCGCTCGCACCCGCGCCCGTGCTAGCCCACGCCAGGAGCCGTGGCCGGACTTGCAGCGGCGCTCGCCCGCCCGGGCCCGCCCGCGTCGGGGCCGGGGCCAGGTCTGCGGTGGCGCTCGCACTGGGGGCCAGGGTAGCGGTGGCGCCCGCGCTCGCGGCGGCCAGAGCTGGCCCCCGTGGAGGTGCAGGGCGGCCGTGGCTTCGGTGCGATGGAGCTCTGTGCCGGTGGCACAGGCGGCGGAAGAAGCAGAGCAAGGATCTTAAAGAGTAAGTATCAATCGAATTGATTTCATACCTCTTAGATCGGTAGAACTCGTGCTGATAACGTCTTGTGATTCGACCGATCCCTTGCGAATAACTCTGTTCTTCGAGAGCACCAATCACACAATACAATGCTAGAGATGAAGTTAGGGTAGAGAAAAGAGGGAGTGGCCTCTGTGTTTCCTTTTCATATGAATGAATGAATCTTACAAGAGAATGTGCCTCTATTTATAGAGAGGGTTTACAGAGATTGAATTCTAATTCTAATTGACTACTTCCACCTCTTCATAAATTTGTCCACCAATAGAGACTTCCTTTCAAATACTGTAGTCTTGATTCATAACACCTAGGAGCTCGGCAAAAACAGATAACAGAGAGCTGCCCTCGGCCAGGAACAGAGAAGGGAGCAAGCTCTCGGCACAGCAGAAGGAAAAGGAGATTTTCTTTTTTAGCTTTCAGAAATAGGTTTCAAAAATATAAATATATTGAGGTATTAGCAAAACAAAAATCAAAGCCAAGCATATAAAAGAAGAGCTATGCAACAGCATGAATATACAAAAACATATATTTCAATTTGTTATAATTTATTTCCACTCAAAAATTATTGTTTCCCCTACATTTTAAAAATAGAAAATAAATATATATAAGACCTTAATAATATTATCAAAATTTCCATATTTTAACTTACTCCAAAAATAGGGTGTTACACCCAGCTAGCTTCGACAATCGACGTGGATGAGCACCGATGAATCTCCAAACGTGCCAGTCAATTTGACCTGCAATTGACAAGGAAACAGAGCCGATCAGTAACACAATGCGGAACCACTGGTGTGTCCCGAGTGGTTCCAGATATCCGGCCCAATGGGCCTTCTCAGTAGGCTATCGGCTAGATAGCCGACATCCAATCGTGTGAATCGATTGTATACATTAGGCAGAAACATCCGATTCTCTATTTAACCGATTCAAAGATAAATATGAATGAAAACAAATTATATTAAACAGATCTAATTCATACACTGCCTTATATGCCAAGACACATCTTAACCTATCACATCTATTAATTAGGATTGACCGGATCGTTGCAGCTAATTAACACACTTGAATCGATCTTGACATGAATCGAAACACAAGACAATGCATAAAGAGATCGAAAGAATACAACGTGCAGCAGGTAAGCACAAACAGTATCGGCTGAACAACTGATCTGATGTATAGGCAACATAGAAGCCTATAAACTAAACGATGCTTTGACTCTTTGACTAATCTACCTAACCCGTCGCTTATGTCAAGGGGATCGACCGGATCGTTGCGGCCCATGACGTAAGCTAATGATTAGATTTATTAATTAAAAATTCTCTACACAATTTACTTTATTACTTGAGTGCGACCTATACACAATCAAGATCTGAACTAACCGGCTAATGACAAATAGATCTACTCTCCTAAACATAATATTCAATTGATGTTCAATTAAGCTAGATAGATACAAAGATTTAAGGCGACAAGAACAGATCAAGATTGGACAGATTGATGATGCTTAAAATAAATAAACAATAAATAATCATAAGCAATATCGGTAACTTAATGAATCTAGTCAACATGCCAAGTTAATTAGAGCCAATAACTAACCCTCAATTCAATCTAAGCATGACTTAGATCAAAAGAGAATCGATAACTACCCGGATCCATCTAACAATGCTGCATGAGCCAGAATCGTACTGACAATATATGACAAACACAAGCGTAACGGTACTTATAGCAAGCCTGCGTTCACCGGATGACAACCAACTTGTCGAAGAACTCGCCGGTTCTACGTTACTCCTACTCCTAAAGTTTTTGGCCGGTGGCCGAAAAAAGAGAACTGTTATTGTATTGATTGACTGATGGATCCTTTATAAGTGTCACACCCCTTCTTATATAGGAAAAGGGTGTACGGTCTTTTTAACAGAACAAGTCCCTCACGTAAAAATGATGACGTAACTAACAAACTAACAATAATATCCAAATAAAGGAATATACATGGACTCTATTTTCTCCTTCCCTAGTCCTTGCCGATAAATCTTCTCCGACCGACGTATCCTCCTTGGCATGCACATTGAACCCACCGTGTGCGTGTATTTATCCAAATGTACGTTGGTGCGTTACGTGACCATTTGGACTTGCAATTTCCATCTGCTACTTTACCTTCTCCGTGATAAACTCCCTGACCAAATAAAATATTCCTCCTTTGGTTTTACTTGCCTCGTACATGAAACTTGCCATATATTAACCTCTGGTGCCAAGGCAAGTGATATTTTGCACTGTGAGATCAATTGGGCTGAGATTTTCCTGTTTCCTTCTTGCTTGCTTCACGTACGGACTAGCACAGGCAGCAATATCAATTGATCAGGACCAAACATGGCCAAATATATTAATTAGCCATACATGCAAATACCCGTTAATCGGCACATCCTCTCGTATCCAATATTATTGGCCGATTTATTCTTTCTCAGAACAGCTTGCTAAATTTTGGTGTAAACACCATGGAGAGTCCATCTGAGCCATTGCCTTAGGTCGGTTTGATCCGACGGCTGAGATTCATCCCACCGGCCTATATAAGCAGTCCTAGATCCCCAGGGTTTCATACCAATTCATTCTATCATATGTAAACCCTAATTGAGGGGTGCTCAAGAAAGGATAACCTCTCAATAGGATCTACAATTAGAAAATAGGGAGAGAGAAGAGGAGATAGATCTGAGGAGAGGTTGGCCTATCGGAACCCTCCTCGACCTTGTACCTCGACGGATCATTCATCTATGAGCTACATCCAGGTTCTTCTACTGGCATATTCATATTCTCTAGTTAATTAGATTCAGTTCTTTACTTTATTTTACTTACAAGAACTCCGCTTATATTGAGTACTTTAATCTTAAGATCTAGATTAGAGTAGTAATCATTAGTGTAGACGTGGTGTCTACGTTAGTGTTTACCTGAGTTTGCGCCCAATCTTCCGGTTAGTTGTGGTAGCCCTAGAGGTGACAGCTCTGCTAGGCCATTGCAATCCACCACGTTAGGGTTGGAGTTCATAGAGCTTTTTGGCAGCCTTCTCCCGATTACCCCTTTCCAGTCTTTTCGAGAATCAAAAAGGTATTATTTCTCCAAAGTAAGTAAAGTATAGTAACCCTGATCCTAAGTTATCTAGTATAAGCCTGGAAATTCCCACTCTACCCAAAAAAATATAGATTTACCTCTTTATATCATTATCCTTGGGCGACCTTGTCACTTGCTAGTACACTTAGTGTTCCCTGTGGAAATCGATACCTTGAAATACTCCCGGGTTAAAGCTACAGCGGTATTGGTGTGCTTGTGGATTTATCTGTGTGTACTTAAAAAATACCAACAAGCTTTCTGGAGTCGTTGCCGGGGAACGGTAGCTCTGCTAGTTGAGAACCAAGTTCGTCCATTTTTCATTTTGACCTTTTACCTTTTACTACACCATATGGATTCTCCTATTCATAAATACTCTGCTCCAAAGGGCGAGTTCTTAGAGCCACCACAATCATCTAAGCCAATCACAGCTTCTGGCTATGAACTTTGTCCTGGCTTTATAGCCATGGATCGGGAGTAATCCTTCTCTGGGCTAGAAGATGAAAATCCTCACACCCACCTTAGGGAATTTGAGCAATTGTGTTCATGCCTGTCTATTGCTGGCATGACACAAGAGACCATTAAATGGAAGTTGTTTCTATTCTCCATTTTGGGTAGAGCGAAACAGTGGTATGCTCATACCGTAGGAGGCTTAAGTGGAAATTGGGATGAACTTCGAGATAAGTTTTGTCTTGCTTTCTTCTCACTTTTCTGAATCGCTGCCCTTAGAATAGAAGTGCTTACCCTTAAACAAAAAGAGAAGGAGACATTAGGAGCAGCCTGGGATAGGTTCATGAGCCTTATCAACTATGGTCCAAACCTTTCCTTGCCAGACCACGTTCTTTTATAACACTTTCATCTTGGCCTTATCAAGGAAGATGCTCTACATCTCGACATATCTTCTGGAGGATCATTCTCGCATAAAACCATTAGTGAGAGAAAAGCCACTCTTGAGAAAATTCTTGAAAACACCCCTTACACTAGCGTATTTGATGAGTTTTCTGAAGAAGAAAAAGAAGTCGAGCCAAGCCCTGACCTACAAGAGGAGTTACACGCAACCGAATCCGAAATTCCTTCAAATTGTTCTGATGATTTGGTTGTTGAAGAATCTCCCACTAGGGGAACACAACATGTTATGGAAGATGATGAACCTTCCCCTTCCATATTTTCCTTTGAAATCGAGGAAGATCTCTTTGAAGATTTTGGCAAGGCCTCGAAATTTCCAGTTCAAGTGAAGCCTCCGACACACTGTGACATCGAAGGATGATGATGGTTCGAAAAATGAGTCCTTCCTTATGGAACACATCAAAGGAATCTGGGCCATCATGAGTCATGAATGGTTGGCGAAAACGGAGTTATCCACCGAGATAGCCTGAATCATTGCCCCATCAGATGTCCTATCTTGCACTCTTAAGGAAACACCCATAGAGGCTCACTATAGTCCTACCGTTGGGATAAATATCATTCAAAGGGCTTTAGCTAAAAAACTTTGCCCCAACGAATCCTTGATCCCATCTCAGAAGCTTTTAAGAATTCCTTCAGAAGTTACTTTAGAGAGTTATGGGGTCATAAGGTCTATTCCATTACGCATAAAAGGCTCCGAGTACCGTCTAGTTTTTCATATCTATGATATCTCAGACATGCCCCTTTTGGTTGGTTTACCATTAGGGACGCTTTGTTGACGGTACTTATCTATCATTTTGATCCATCAACTAAACATGAATCAAGGGCATAAAACAATCCACAACATAGTTATAGGGTTTGATTCTAACAAGTTCCACGAGTTTTGGTGTTCTCACTTGTTTTGCAGGGTATGAAGGAATATTCAATTTTTCACCAACTAAAAGTATCTCAAATAAAGAATTGGAGTTCACCATTGCGTAGAGATCGTCGAGACGATCAAAATGGATATATTACTTGCTATTTTTTAAGTCCGAAATAAAAAGATACCGATTTTACAAACACTAGAAGATTCTAGAACATGACCTGCGGGATTAATTAAGGGCTGCGGAATTAATTGGGTCTAAATCAGAATTTGGCCCATTAAGGCCTATGTGCACTTAAATGAGACATGGTGGAAAGGTTTAGTACCACATCGCTTGCTCAAGGTGGAGGAGGGGAGGCCGCCCCCAATATATAGAGCCCCAGGGACCCCCTAGGCACAACCCCTTTCATTATTATAATTCATATTCTCTGGTCAGGGCTTGGATGGAGAGGTGTCCCATTGAAGGATAACCTCTCTCCAATATAGTAGATTAGTTCTAGTTGAGAGTTAGGGAGAGCGGAGCCATGCTTGGGTTCTGGAGGAGTCTTCTAAGGTCTGGTATGACTTGTATCTTATCTCTGTAAGACATATGCTTTTATATATTTATCTTCTCTATTTACTTATATGCATCATATTGTGATTGGTTAGTATAGTTGTTATACTTTGGCATGGGATCTCCGTTCGTATTGATTGCTCTAGTTATAACGTTTGACTAGGGTAGTAATCGATAGTGTAGACATGACGTCTAGACTATTTGTTACCTGAGATTGCGCCTAATCCGACGGTTAGTTGTGGTAGCCTCAGGGGTGACAGCTCTGACAGGCCATCATAATCCACCACATTAAGGTTAGTGTTCGTTAAGCTTTTTGGCAGCCTTCTCTCGATGACCCCTTCCCAGTCTATTCGAGAATCGGAAAGGTACTGTTGCTCCAAAGTGCTCTTGTGTGATTGCTTCACCTAATTATCCTTCAGTTATCTTAGAACCCAAGTAATAGAGAAGTATTTAGGAACCTTGTGTAACAGAACCGCCTTAATAATATGGCCCACAGGCACCTAATCATAGTCACTAATGACTACTGACAGATGGACCCATGTTCCAAATGATTAAGGCAGCTCTGCCGGAGCTACATCAGTGCCCCTTATCCGACAGGATCACCATTGCGAAGCCATTACAGAGTTACAACATTTCATAACAAAATATATCAGAGTAAAAGCGGAAGAGTTACATAATACATAATTTACAAACCATTATTCAATTAGGGTTTCACTGTAGCATTAGGGTAGGTATACTACGTTGTAGTACGACCCTGCCCACGGGTCTGACTCCACTCGAGCACGCTTCCTTCCTCCTGCTGTGTTCCTGCAACGGGGTTATAACAAACCCTGAGTACGGGGGTACTCCGCAAGACTTACCCGACCAAAGAAAAATATTTGACTCTTGGAATGCAAGGTTGTGGGTAAGGCTAGCAGAGGTAAGAAATTTAGCAGAAAAGCATTACTAATCTATTTCAGTATTTTTGTTTGCTCAATATTATCATAAGTCATTCTATATCCTTTCTATACATTGATTCTTAACTCAAAAACATCCTATTCTTAGAACCACTTTTCGGGGTAGACGTGAGGATCATGTCTCCATAACCGAGGAGCACGTCGATTCGAATCAAGTAAAGTAGACCCAGCTGGGGTTCCTATCCACACTGTATATGCAGCACGCCGGCATACATATACCAACCCGTCATCTCGGCTTTTCTATCTCGGAACCGGTCCTGCGCCACCCGGGAGCACAGTACTCCACTAGTCTCCAGGCACGACGGCCACGTGGGTACACGCTACTCCCGCCATCTCTCCACTCCCAGTGCGTGGTTGTCGGTTCCAGCAATAGAGCGACCGGACTCTAGGCTTTCCGTATTGGTATGTGGCTAGTCTGTTCATCATGATCACAACAGGCCTTACAACGAACGGTCCCTACTGCTTTCCGCCGGAAACCATGCATTGGGACTCTAACCCAAATACCCTGGAGTCCGCTCGGTTTTCAAATCCCTTTTCCGTTGGTGACGAAAGTTGGGACTCTACCCCAAACAATTGGCCAACCACCCGGAAAACCCATCCATAATGATGATAGTGAACCGGCCAAAGTACCCTAACATCATACATGGACAAATACCCCTCCCTTCATAGCTCTTCATAATTATCATAAGTAAAATAGCATCTTTTTGCAATTCTATTATTTAGCATGACTAAGCATTTTGCAATACATTTAAAATCATTAGGTTATCTAGGTGATCATAGTCAAGGGTGGTAAATGCATCAATTGTTTCATCACACAACTCCTATGAACTTAATGCAATAATTTACTCAAGTGATAAAGCATTTGTAAATAGAGGTTTAAATGCACCGGGGCTTGCCTTGCAGAGCAAACAGAACCGGGGCAGGAGTGGCACCGGCTTCAGGCTCAGGAGCTCCTTCCACTACCCCTTCTTCAGGCACCTCAAGCTTAACCTCCTCAGACACGGGAACTACACGGGTGCAACATGACATGTATGAATGCGATGCGAAAAGTAAACATGTGCGGAAAAAGAAAGCTAACCCTAGCACAATACATCATGACTTCAAAAAGGTGCCCTAGGTCTTAAATGGGTTGACCTAGAACCACATTCAATCCAAAATCACTCAACAAACCTAAATCCAATTCCTAAATAAACTTTTATTACTTATTACACCTACTTATATTATTCACAGCACCTCACTACTTTATTTTGGGACCAAAATTTACTAACAGATAAATCTACCCTAGTAACAGTACCAATAAAATTTTTGTGATTTTTGGAACTACCAGGAATTAATTAAAAAATGTACAAACATCTCCTTTTTAATTAATTTAGTGATTTTTACCTACTACAGAACATGCTCAAAAGTGCCAATTATCATTTTCATAAAAATATACATTACTAATAGAGCACATATAAAAATTTAGATGAATTTTGGACCTATAGAATTAATTAAACAAAATTAACAATACTAGGCACTGTTCACAAAAATTAATAAAGGAAAAGCTTTTGAAATTACAGAAAAATGGAAAAACAGAAAAGAGCCCAAGTCGGCCCACAAGGCGGCAGGCCGGCCCAACCGGCCTGCGCGCGCGCGGCGCCTGGCAAAGTTGTTAAAGAGCCCCTGCAGGATTCACTAATCGACCCGCAGTCCAGAGTGAACTATTCAACTGAGTCAGAGACCTAACAAAAACCCCCCTAAGCTTTCTTGCCTTCTAACACGGGGTCCCTGCCCCCTTCTCCTATTCCCGGCCAGCACGGCCCGCCGGCGACTTGCCGGCCCCAGCTCCCTACCGGCGACCCTACTGCCCTACCCGAGGGCACCAACAGATCCCTGACAACACGACGAGTTCACCGAGCTACTACACACCCCCGGCCGATGCTCAGAGCACGCGCGGCGACGGCCGCGGCGGCTCGGTCACGGCGGCGAACATGCCGCCGGTGGACACCGGCTAGAATTGACACGGGAAATGGACGCTAAGGCACGAGGAGCTCACCCCGAGACGATTGGAGGGGTTGGAGCGGACGGAGGTGGCTCGGTGAAGCGAGTTCGACGGAGATGGCGGACCGGCGGCTTGACCTCGACGGCGGCACCGCGTTCCGAGCGACTGAGACTGCCAAGGAACAAATTGAGAGGAGCATAAGCTGCGGTATGACGAGGGAAAACTGATGCTCACCCGCGCCGGCCCCAGGACTCACCCGAGCGAGCAGGAGACGCGGAGGAGCACGGCGGCGGCGGCGGAACGGAGGCGGGGAAGACGACACCTCGCCGGAGCACTCGGGGCACTAGAGCACGAACTGATGCTGGCAATAGATGCGCAAGGAAGTTGGCTGGTGGACTGTGAGATGGAGATGCGAGCGGTTGCTCAGAGGCGGCGAATTTCGCCGGAAACTAGAGCTCGCCGGCGACGGTGGTTTTGGCTGTCGCCTTTGGAGCGCGCGGGGGAGGTATTTATAGGGGAAACGGAGGTGGGGAAAAGGAAGAGGAGGACGGGGCGGAGCGTGCGCGCATGTCCCCGACGTCAGCGCACGACGGGCGTGGCCGGACGGCGTGGCTGACGCCGGCGGCATGCCGCCGGTACAGTACCCATACCCTAGGTACAGTACTTGCCACCCACTCTTGTACTGAAAAAGCTAAATTAGACCAAAAATTTGAATAAAAGTAACACAAGGCGCCAAAAGAAAAGTTGTAGAATCCAAAGTGCTGAACAAGTTTGATTATTGGAGCATTTCGAAATTCTGCCTAGATTTGAAATTATTCAAAAGGGGGTAAACTAGGGTTTTGGATTTCAAACTGAAATTTCAAAATTACTTTTGATTTTACTAAAGAACTTGAAAATTGGTCAAAATAGAAGTTGTACATCTCAATGAGACTAACAACTTTCATTTGGGAAGTTTTGTCAGATTCTTGCTAATTTTTGAAATGCATTTTCAAATTCCAATTTTGAAGCACTGATTTGAGCTTAATTCAAATATTTACCACAGAACTTCAAAATCTTCCAAAATAGAAGTTGTTCTACATTAAAAACTCTACAACTTTTATTAAGGGACCCCCCTCAGATTTGATCAAATTTTAAAAGTGTACTATGAAGCCTTAATTAGGGTTTAGGGATTACTTAAGCAAGTACATGAAATATAGGGTGATTAGGGTTTTCAAGGCACAAACCTAAGTGATACTCAATCAATCAAACTATTAATCCTAATGCCAAGCAAATGCACATGATGAATGATGACATGGCAGTTTAATTAAACAGTAATACCAGAGGTATTACAGCCTTCCCCCCTAAAAGAAATCTCGTCCCGAGATTAGGTAGATAACAAAAGTCAAGGAAACAAAGTAATGGAAAAGAAAAATGTGTCAAGTGCAACTAGCTCACACTTGAACACAAACAAAAGCTATTACACACATGGCTAGCAAGTTTACAAGGTAGCAAGGAACTCGGGGAAGTTTTCTGCCAAAAAGTCTTCGGATTCCCAGGTAGTTTCTTCTTCGGAGTGTCCACTCCAGTGGATCTTGTACCACCTGGTTGTTGTTCTTCGGGTGACACGATCTTTTATGTCCAAAACTTGGATTGGATACTCTGAATAAGTCAATTCTGGTTCGAGTGCAACTCCTTCGACATCGATGACTTGATCGGGCACACGGAGACGCTTCTTGAGTTGTGACACATGGAAAACATTGTGCACGCCTGCAAGATGTTCAGGCAACTGCAACTTATAGGCTACCTTTCCCACATGATCTATGATTGGGAATGGTCCGATATAGCGTGGGGCTAGCTTGCCTTTGACTCCAAAACGGTTGACTCCTTTCATTGGCGAAACCTTTAAGTACACAAAATCTCCAATCTTGAATGCCAAAGGTCGACGTCTTCGATCGGCATAACTCTTCTGTCGTGACTGTGCCACTTTCAAATTCTCTTGGATTATACGAACCTTTTCTTCGGCTTCTTTGACTAAGTCAACTCCATAGAACCACCTTTCTCCAGGTTCAGACCAATTCAATGGAGTTCGACACCTGCGACCATATACTGCTTCAAACGGAGCCATCTTGATGCTTTCTTGGTAGCTGTTGTTGTATGAGAATTCAGCCAATGCTAAACACTCGTCCCACTTGTCAGGGTAATTAAGTGCACACGCTCTTAGCATATCCTCGAGCACTTGATTGACTCTCTCCGTCTGTCCATCAGTCTGTGGATGGTAGGCTGTACTGTGCAGAAGTTTCGTTCCCAGAGACTTATGAAAAGATTTCCAGAACTTTGACACAAACTGCGTTCCTCGATCTGAAACAATGGTCTTTGGCACCCCATGATGCCTCATCAAATCATCAATATATAATTTGGCATAGGTTGCTGCTGTATACTTTGTTTTGACTGGCACAAAGTGAGCTTGCTTGGTAAGACGATCCACAATGACCCAAATTGAGTCAAAACCACGTGACGTCTTGGGCAAACCAATGATAAAATCCATGCTGATATCTTCCCATTTCCATGCAGGAACAGGCAATGGTTGCAGCTCTCCGCCAGGCTTCATATGCACAGCTTTTACTTTCTGACAAGTGTCACATCTGGCAACATAATGAGCAATCTCAATCTTCATTTTGGTCCACCAGAATTTCTGCCTCAAATCCTGGTACATCTTGTTACTGCCTGGGTGAATAGAGAATCTACTCAGATGTGCTTCATCAAGAATGGTCTGACGTAATTTAGCAACCTTGGGAACGACTAACCGATCCCTGAACCATACAACACCTTCATCATCAATTCTGAAGCAATCTGCTTTACCAGCTTGAACTTTCTCTTTGATGTGCTTGATTCCTTTGCTCTTCTTTTGAGCTGCAATGATTTGATCACGGATAGACGTTTCAATACTGATGTTTGCTAGACTGCCTTGTGGAACCATTTCTATTCCAAGCTTTTCCAACTCATAACACAAGGACTTATCATAAGGTTTCACGGTTATACAGTTGCAGTGAACCTTACGACTGAGTGCATCGGCGACTACATTCGCCTTTCCAGGATGGTAATGCACTTCAATATCATAATCCTTGATCAACTCAAGCCATCTACGCTGTCTCATATTCAATTCTTCTTGAGTGAAAATGTACTTCAAACTCTTATGATCAGTGTAGACATTGCAGGTACTGCCAAGCAAATAATGACGCCAGATTTTCAAGGCATGTACCACTGCTGCTAATTCTAAATCATGAGTGGGGTAGTTCTCTTCATGACGCTTGAGTTGTCTTGAAGCATAAGCAATAACTCGGCCATCTTGCATCAAGACACAACCGAGACCGGTACCAGAAGCATCGCAGTACACATCAAACGGCTTTTCAATGTTAGGTTGCGCTAGAACTGGTGCTGTAGTCAACAACTTCTTCAAAGTTTGGAATGCTGACTCACACTCTGCTGACCAGACAAACTTGACTCGATTCTTCAATAAGTTAGTGATAGGCTTGGCTATCCTTGAAAAATCCGGAATAAAACGACGGTAGTATCCCGCCATTCCCATGAAACTGCGGACTTGATGTACTGTGCTTGGTGGCTTCCAGTTTAATATTTCTTCTACTTTGCTCGGATCAACTGATACACCTTCAGCTGACAAGATGTGTCCGAGAAATGGAATTCGATCCAACCAAAACTCACACTTGCTGAACTTTGCATAAAGCTGATGTTCTCTCAGGCGAGTCAAGACAACACGGAGGTGGTTGGCATGTTCTTCCGGGGTTTTAGAATACACAAGGATATCATCAATGAATACAACCACAAACTCATCAAGTTCTGGCATGAAAACTGAGTTCATCAGATACATGAAATATGCAGGAGCATTTGTTAGGCCAAATGACATGACAAGATACTCATAAAGGCCATATCTGGTTGTGAAAGCTGTTTTTGGTATGTCCTCGGGACGAATCTTTATTTGATGATAACCAGATCTCAGGTCGATCTTGGAAAAGACCTTTGCTCCAGCTAATTGATCAAAGAGTAGATCAATGCGAGGTAAAGGATATTTGTTCTTGATGGTTACCTCATTAAGTGGACGGTAATCGACACAGAGCCGAAGTGACTTATCTTTCTTCTTTACAAAGATAGCAGGACAACCCCAAGGAGATGAACTGGGTCTGATGAAACCCTTGTCCAATAGGTCTTGCAACTGAACCTTAAGCTCTGCCAATTCCTTGGGTGGCATCCTATATGCTCTGCGAGAAACTGGTGCAGTTCCAGGCTTTAGCTCAATGGCAAACTCAACATCACGATCAGGCGGTAAGCCAGGCAAATCATCAGGGAACACATCCGGAAATTCACAGACTACCGGAATATCTTGTACTTCTGTGACTGATGTAGCACATAACCTTTGCACTGACTTTTCTACCTTTCTCATCGGAAGTGGGAGTTGGATGAGAAGTTGAGTCTGACTATTAGGCAAGTTGACCCTGATTGTCCGATTCAGCACATCAATGAGAGCCTTGTGCTGATACATCCAATTCATGCCTAATATCACATCAATGTCTTGATCTTTCAATACTATCATCGTTGTGGGAAACACGTGCCCTCCAAGCTCTATGGGCACTAAATATACCACTTCTTTAGTAGACATGCGCCCTCCAGGCGATTGTATCAGGAAGTTTTCTTTTATCTCCCCGATCGGAATTTCATGCCTGGTGACAAAGGTGCGATTGATGAAAGAATGGGAGGCACCCGAGTCAAAGAGCAAAATTGCTGGATGACTTGCAACAGGAAATCTGCCCAACATGACAGGTTCACCCTCAGGAATGTCACCAACTTGGGTATAGTTAACTTGGCCAACTTTCTTCATGGGCTTAACTTTCTGGACACGCTGATGTTGACCACGACACAGAGCTTGCTGCTGTTGCGGTTGTTGTGACTGCTGCAGAACCAGCTGCGTGTTCGGATGGGAAGATTTTAGCAATGGGCATTCATTGGACCAATGTCCAAGCTTGCCACAGCTGTAGCAGGGTTGACTACGATTGGCTTTTGGTGGAAGAATACGAATACCTGGGGTATCCGGCTGAGTGGTGGATGGTTGGTTGATGGGGTGAGAGGTAGCAGTAGTGCGGATCACTACCTGCTGTTGAGGATATGGTGGATGAATAGGATGGCTAGGGTGATAAATGATTCTCGGGTGCTTCTGACTGCCCGACGAACTAGCCTTCATCTGTTTCTTCTCTTCTTGGTGCTTACGATCACTTTCTTCAAAAGCTATTGCACCATTGACAGCCTCCTGAAAAGTGCAGTTGAGGTGGTTGGATAGGCTTCTCTGGATCTTATATCTCAGACCTCGGATAAAACAGTCTCTCTTTTTCTGGTCTGTATTGGTATACTCAGGAGCATACTGTGCTAGATGAGTGAACTGATTCAGATACTCCATCACTGTAGACTCTTTCTGTTTTAGAGCCAGGAACTCTTCTAACTTCATCTTCATCACGCTCATAGGGATATAGTGAGCACGAAAGGCCTCACGAAACTCATCCCAAGTGAGCTGATGACTCTCGGGTTGTGCAGATACATGGTTCATATACCAAGCAACTGCAGGTCCCCGTAACTGCTGAGCTGCAAACAGTGACTTCTGCACCTCGGTGCAGTGAATCAAGCTGAACTTTTGTTCCATAACCCGGAGCCAGTGATCAGCTTCCAATGGTTCATCGGCCTTGGTGAACACTGGTGGATGTGTGTCAGTGAAATCCACATACGTGGTCTCTCTTTGCTTCTCACTATTCTGTACCATGGTATTGGCAGCATTGACTAGGGCTGCAAGAGCTTCATCCATGCCTGGTGGAGTAGGTGATGGATTAGAGGACATCTGCAGAAAAGCAGACGAAGACTTAGGATTGAATAAAGGTAAGAGACAGAAATAGAAGTCTAAAGAAGGCTACACACACCACAAAGCGGAGCTATCCCAAGCTCCAAACCCAAATAAAGTTTAAGACAAACACTGCTACTCAGTGCAAGTCAACTTAGAGAAGGTAAGAGTGAATTAGAAGAAATGCTAAGGGCTAGCAAGAGTAGGTAGGACACTTCTAACCCATAACCAATTTAAGGAGGAAAGTTCATTAACATATGTTATTATCATGATGCATGAACGTTCTTACGAGTTTTAAAGCATGCAAAGGAACAATAAGTAAGTAAATATCTTTAACATAGGGCTTAATATATGCTACCCACTTGCTACTCTCACTTAATCTATTGGTTAAGGTAAAAATATAGAATAAGGTAAGAATAGATGGATAGGGTAAGGTATAAGCAGTTTGGACCAAAATACTAGTTTAAGTTTTTGATGATCCAAAACGTTTTGAAGTTTTTCAAAGTAAACTGTAATGGTTTGGCAATGGATCTCTCTGATACCACCTGTAACAGAACCGCCTTAATAATATGGCCCACAGGCACCTAATCATAGTCACTAATGACTACTGACAGATGGACCCATGTTCCAAATGATTAAGGCAGCTCTGCCGGAGCTACATCAGTGCCCCTTATCCGACAGGATCACCATTGCAAAGCCATTACAGAGTTACAACATTTCATAACAAAATATATCAGAGTAAAAGTGCGGAAGAGTTACATAATACATAATTTACAAACCATTATTCAATTAGGGTTTCACTGTAGCATTAGGGTAGGTATACTACGTTGTAGTACGACCCTGCCCACGGGTCTGACTCCACTCGAGCACGCTTCCTTCCTCCTGCTGTGTTCCTGCAACGGGGTTATAACAAACCCTGAGTACGGGGGTACTCCGCAAGACTTACCCGACCAAAGAAAAATATTTGACTCTTGGAATGCAAGGTTGTGGGTAAGGCTAGCAGAGGTAAGAAATTTAGCAGAAAAGCATTACTAATCTATTTCAGTATTTTTGTTTGCTCAATATTATCATAAGTCATTCTATATCCTTTCTATACATTGATTCTTAACTCAAAAACATCCTATTCTTAGAACCACTTTTCGGGGTAGACGTGAGGATCATGTCTCCATAACCGAGGAGCACGTCGATTCGAATCAAGTAAAGTAGACCCAGCTGGGGTTCCTATCCACACTGTATATGCAGCACGCCGGCATACATATACCAACCCGTCATCTCGGCTTTTCTATCTCGGAACCGGTCCTGCGCCACCCGGGAGCACAGTACTCCACTAGTCTCCAGGCACGACGGCCACGTGGGTACACGCTACTCCCGCCATCTCTCCACTCCCAGTGCGTGGTTGTCGGTTCCAGCAATAGAGCGACCGGACTCTAGGCTTTCCGTATTGGTATGTGGCTAGTCTGTTCATCATGATCACAACAGGCCTTACAACGAACGGTCCCTACTGCTTTCCGCCGGAAACCATGCATTGGGACTCTAACCCAAATACCCTGGAGTCCGCTCGGTTTTCAAATCCCTTTTCCGTTGGTGACGAAAGTTGGGACTCTACCCCAAACAATTGGCCAACCACCCGGAAAACCCATCCATAATGATGATAGTGAACCGGCCAAAGTACCCTAACATCATACATGGACAAATACCCCTCCCTTCATAGCTCTTCATAATTATCATAAGTAAAATAGCATCTTTTTGCAATTCTATTATTTAGCATGACTAAGCATTTTGCAATACATTTAAAATCATTAGGTTATCTAGGTGATCATAGTCAAGGGTGGTAAATGCATCAATTGTTTCATCACACAACTCCTATGAACTTAATGCAATAATTTACTCAAGTGATAAAGCATTTGTAAATAGAGGTTTAAATGCACCGGGGCTTGCCTTGCAGAGCAAACAGAACCGGGGCAGGAGTGGCACCGGCTTCAGGCTCAGGAGCTCCTTCCACTACCCCTTCTTCAGGCACCTCAAGCTTAACCTCCTCAGACACGGGAACTACACGGGTGCAACATGACATGTATGAATGCGATGCGAAAAGTAAACATGTGCGGAAAAAGAAAGCTAACCCTAGCACAATACATCATGACTTCAAAAAGGTGCCCTAGGTCTTAAATGGGTTAACCTAGAACCACATTCAATCCAAAATCACTCAACAAACCTAAATCCAATTCCTAAATAAACTTTTATTACTTATTACACCTACTTATATTATTCACAGCACCTCACTACTTTATTTTGGGACCAAAATTTACTAACAGATAAATCTACCCTAGTAACAGTACCAATAAAATTTTTGTGATTTTTGGAACTACCAGGAATTAATTAAAAAATGTACAAACATCTCCTTTTTAATTAATTTAGTGATTTTTACCTACTACAGAACATGCTCAAAAGTGCCAATTATCATTTTCATAAAAATATACATTACTAATAGAGCACATATAAAAATTTA
Source organism: Eremochloa ophiuroides (assembly GCA_038502445.1). NCBI lineage: Eukaryota > Viridiplantae > Streptophyta > Magnoliopsida > Poales > Poaceae > Eremochloa > Eremochloa ophiuroides. Next base: position 31,039,250 of record JAHLJS010000006.1, on the reverse strand, counting down.
GATGAATTTTGGACCTATAGAATTAATTAAACAAAATTAACAATACTAGGCACTGTTCACAAAAATTAATAAAGGAAAAGCTTTTGAAATTACAGAAAAATGGAAAAACAGAAAAGAGCCCAAGTCGGCCCACAAGGCGGCAGGCCGGCCCAACCGGCCTGCGCGCGCGCGGCGCCTGGCAAAGTTGTTAAAGAGCCCCTGCAGGATTCACTAATCGACCCGCAGTCCAGAGTGAACTATTCAACTGAGTCAGAGACCTAACAAAAACCCCCCTAAGCTTTCTTGCCTTCTAACACGGGGTCCCTGCCCCCTTCTCCTATTCCCGGCCAGCACGGCCCGCCGGCGACTTGCCGGCCCCAGCTCCCTACCGGCGACCCTACTGCCCTACCCGAGGGCACCAACAGATCCCTGACAACACGACGAGTTCACCGAGCTACTACACACCCCCGGCCGATGCTCAGAGCACGCGCGGCGACGGCCGCGGCGGCTCGGTCACGGCGGCGAACATGCCGCCGGTGGACACCGGCTAGAATTGACACGGGAAATGGACGCTAAGGCACGAGGAGCTCACCCCGAGACGATTGGAGGGGTTGGAGCGGACGGAGGTGGCTCGGTGAAGCGAGTTCGACGGAGATGGCGGACCGGCGGCTTGACCTCGACGGCGGCACCGCGTTCCGAGCGACTGAGACTGCCAAGGAACAAATTGAGAGGAGCATAAGCTGCGGTATGACGAGGGAAAACTGATGCTCACCCGCGCCGGCCCCAGGACTCACCCGAGCGAGCAGGAGACGCGGAGGAGCACGGCGGCGGCGGCGGAACGGAGGCGGGGAAGACGACACCTCGCCGGAGCACTCGGGGCACTAGAGCACGAACTGATGCTGGCAATAGATGCGCAAGGAAGTTGGCTGGTGGACTGTGAGATGGAGACGCGAGCGGTTGCTCAGAGGCGGCGAATTTCGCCGGAAACTAGAGCTCGCCGGCGACGGTGGTTTTGGCTGTCGCCTTTGGAGCGCGCGGGGGAGGTATTTATAGGGGAAACGGAGGTGGGGAAAAGGAAGAGGAGGACGGGGCGGAGCGTGCGCGCATGTCCCCGACGTCAGCGCACGACGGGCGTGGCCGGACGGCGTGGCTGACGCCGGCGGCATGCCGCCGGTACAGTACCCATACCCTAGGTACAGTACTTGCCACCCACTCTTGTACTGAAAAAGCTAAATTAGACCAAAAATTTGAATAAAAGTAACACAAGGCGCCAAAAGAAAAGTTGTAGAATCCAAAGTGCTGAACAAGTTTGATTATTGGAGCATTTCGAAATTCTGCCTAGATTTGAAATTATTCAAAAGGGGGTAAACTAGGGTTTTGGATTTCAAACTGAAATTTCAAAATTACTTTTGATTTTACTAAAGAACTTGAAAATTGGTCAAAATAGAAGTTGTACATCTCAATGAGACTAACAACTTTCATTTGGGAAGTTTTGTCAGATTCTTGCTAATTTTTGAAATGCATTTTCAAATTCCAATTTTGAAGCACTGATTTGAGCTTAATTCAAATATTTACCACAGAACTTCAAAATCTTCCAAAATAGAAGTTGTTCTACATTAAAAACTCTACAACTTTTATTAAGGGACCCCCCTCAGATTTGATCAAATTTTAAAAGTGTACTATGAAGCCTTAATTAGGGTTTAGGGATTACTTAAGCAAGTACATGAAATATAGGGTGATTAGGGTTTTCAAGGCACAAACCTAAGTGATACTCAATCAATCAAACTATTAATCCTAATGCCAAGCAAATGCACATGATGAATGATGACATGGCAGTTTAATTAAACAGTAATACCAGAGGTATTACACCTTGAACTCTCCTGTTGTCCTCTCAACTTAGCTAGACTACTCATTTATCATTCAAGTGATTATTATGCATAACTCCTATCAATTATCACTTACCCCTACTATAGTCTAGTTGGTGTACTAAGTCAGTAGATACATGATGGTAACTATCAGATTCTTTAACCATTGCTTCTCTGTGGCAAAATATAAATAACGATACTCTAGAATACTCCCGGTTAAAAGCTACATTGGTATTCTGTGCGCTTGCAAAATCTTTCATATTCTATTTGCACTTAATAAATACCAACAAGCTTTTTGGCGCCGTTGCTGGGGAAGCAATTGGCATAAAGATTTTGATAGTGATCTTGATGTCTATTAATTTAGTGTACCACTAGCTTTAGTAGGATTACCCCTATTCTGTTGAATTGTGGAATAAGACATGACAGCAGAAGCCATTTTGACCTTTTGGCAAGTTCCACAAGACAATAAGAAGCGTTGAAGATCTCCAGGCTGCCTGAACATTCAAGATTCATCAATAATGGAACCTTGCCATCTCATAGGTTTGCACACATATATATTTATTTCTAACTCTGTGTAGATTGGAGAAGGAGGTCGTCGTCACAACAATCCAAATCACATCTCAAGTGACGAACATAGAGGCTGTGCTACACAAATCATGGTAAGTATGATAAAGAAGGTGAGAAAGTCGTGCTCATGGACTTTAAACTTTTGAGTAGTGTTGACGGTGGATAACGTCAACTTTTATTAGAACTTTAGACACCAAAGGATATATGAATACACACTAGTCTAGGGATTTAACTGACAATTTCCACGAGTTTTGCATACTCTGTATTTTTCAGGGGTCATTCCAGAAAAGCATAAAAGAGGGATTAAAGTGTATAAAAGACACGAAACGTAACCACGAAGGCAACATCGTCATCAGGATCCTAGAAGCATCTAGAGAACATCCGAAGCAATCGGGGCCCCAACACTTGACAGGTGGGGCCGGCTGACGCCAAGGGGGGCCGGGCAGCGCCCCCTAGGGTTTCATCCTCCGTCTTCTGGAGTCTTTTTCCACCGCCTTTGAGGAGTCATCTCAGCCCTTGGTGAAGTCGGTTTGATCCTACGGCGCACGTTCATCCCACCGGGCTATAAATAAAGGGGCTGACCCCCCTGGAGGGATCCTAATCATTCATCCAAGGCATCAACTCTTCGGTCAAGCCATCAAGAGCATTCTAGTTCATCAAGAGCCTTCTAGTTCATAGTTCTAGCCTAGTTAGATTAGAAGTAGAGGAGTTCTAGTTTTTCAGCGGGATCTGGAGCCCTGGCGTCTATCTGGAGCACGGAGTTCGGTATAGTTCTAGTTCCTTCTCTATTATTGTATCCTTCATTATGATTAGGGAACCATTGTTCTTAATAGTTCATATGTTCTTAATTACAATAGTCATTGTCTACTTTGATTATATGTCTAGTATAGTTGGTTTGATCTTATTGAATTCATGTAATTGCTCGTATAGCGTTCATCCAAACGATCGTTGGGTAGATGATGAACAATATGTGGACGTGGTGTCTAGATATTCTGTTTATCTGCGAGTGCACCCTGATGTGCTGGGGCGTGTGATAGATCGCGTAGGTGACAGTTATGTTGAGTCCTCTGAGTCCACCCCCCGTATGTAGGCAAGGAGGCACGATCGCGAAGTTGGGTGATGACTCTGTTTCACATCCTTCCTAGATGATGCCCTTTACATGTGATCATGATATAGGACTACTGTGACAATGGTTGCTAGATGTAATTGCACTAATTAGAGTTATTCATTGGCGTAGTTATAGAATTACCTTAGATATTAATTCCTTAGTTTATCAATTGGCTAGCTATTACTATGACTAGAAAGTGCTCTGATGTTTATCCATTAATTATGATGCTTGATCATACTATCACCTTTATTTATCTTTATTATCTTATGAGCTCTACCTGTTATGAGCAGAGTAAATGACATCGATAACACCGCTTATCCATTGTATATAATTACTATCAATATAATAGATTAAAGTTTATCCAGTCCTTCCCATTGGTATAAATATAAATCGATAACCTGGTAGACTCTAGGTAAAATGCTACAATGGTATAATTATCTGTCCACTTGCAGAATTGATCTTAGTTTATATTTATGTATTTCTGCCTAGTCACATTGAATAGTATATGAAACCTTTATTTATTCTAGCATATATAATTAGAGATGACAACCTAGTTCGTGCATAAGAATGTTGGTAATAGATAAGTGACTAGTTGCTAATGACCAGTTAATTAATTACCATATATCTCTAATCTCGTCTCTAGTAGTAAAAGTTATATAGTTAAATTTGGCGACGTTAGTAGATGTCAACAAGCATTTTTGGCACCGTTGCCGGGGAAGGCACATTGAACTTAGGAAATATTGATAACATATAAACATAATGGATAAGATTGTGTTACCGATTGATCTCTAACTCAAACAAGCACACCCTTATTTTTTATCATTTGCTTATCTTATACAGGGTGATGAGTGCTTTTCTCTTCCATACAACCTCACTAACGGTCCAGAGAAACTTCTTAAAAGGAAGAAGGTTGTAGAGGCGAGGGACAATTTCGAGTCACTATCGAGAATACCCATCACCACTCAAGCTAGTCCATCAGAGGAGCCAGCTCTAACATTGAAAGAAGAACACTTAGGAGAAGATTTAACTCGTGTGTTTAAAGACATGGCTAAGAAGACACTGCGCGAATTCTCTGCCCTAATAACAGAAAACATCCGGACTGGACTAGCAGTCAACACTGGGGAGAATGGATTCGAGCTCAAACCTGCTCTTGTCACCATGGTTCAAGCCAGTCAATTTTGTGGAAAAGCTCATAAAGATGCAAGTGCACACTTACAACACTTTCTAGAGATCTGCAGCATCTTCACGATCAGAGAAGTACCAAGAGATGCTATTTTACTCCGTCTTTTCTCATTTTCACTTTTGGGGAAGGCTAAGCAGTAGTTCTACGCTAACAAAGAAAAGAACACTATATGGGACCAATACTCAACTGCTTTCCTGCCAAAGTTCTTTCCTACAGGCAAGACGAATGCTCTGCGTGGTAAAATTTCAAGCTTTCAATAGCAACATGACAAATCATTCACTGAAGCATGGGAAAGATTTCAAGATTATATTGAAGACTGTCCTCATCATGGGATAGAGAATTGGCTATTGATGCAGACCTCCTATCACGGGCTTATCTCTAGCACCCATGAGTCCATAGATGCTGCAGCAGGAGGAGCTTTCCTGTCACTTAAGCTTTCAGAAGCTAAAACACTTTTTGAGAAGATGGCCTCAAATCCAAGCTGTAATGAAGAATGTACTCAACCTCGCAAGAGAGGAGGAGGCATCCATCATCTCAAGGAAACTGACATGGTCGCTGCCAAGCTAGACCTCATCATGAAGAAGCTCGATATAGAGAAGAAGGAAGTCATGCATATTAATGATTCTCGCATGGCCTATGAAGAATGTGGAGATTATGGGCATTCAGCTGTCAACTGCCCTACGTTGCAAGAGGATGTGAACTTCATCAACAATAACATCTACTATCGTCCTCAGTAAGGTCATGGACGGAACCAGCCAAATCAAGGACGGAATCAGCAACTTTGACAAGGTAACTACCAAGGTAACAACCAAGTTAATAATTACAATAATTACAATCTTTCACCTTTAAGAGATTTAGTTGCTGGTCAATCTAAATTGTTAGATCAAATGTCTAGAAAGGTAGCCTCTAATGACAAAGCTTTAGAAAATAATAATACTAGAATGGATACCTTTGCTTCTGCTACAAAGAATCAGCACAGCTTCAATAAAATGTTAGAATCATAATTAGCTCAGCTAGCTGCTGCTTTCCCTCCATTTGAGAAAGGTAAGATTCCGGGCCAGCCAGAAGATTTATAAAATGCTAACCTTGTTGATATTCACAATGCAACCCAATACCATATTGAGCCTGTAGATATACAGTGGATTGATCACTCACTACCTGAGAAGATGGGAGACCCTGGGAGACCTATCATTCCTATCTTTATAGGATGTCACAGCTTTCCAGAAGCTATCTGCGATTTTGGCGCAAGTGTCAACATAATGCCCAAGTGAATTTATGAGAAAATATTATTTGATCCTTTGTTGTACACAGATATACATTTGCAGCTTGCAGATCAGTCTATTTGCTAAGAAGCTGTCATCAGAGTGGGGCAATCATATGTCCTAGTTGACTTCGTGATCATGGAGACAGGAGTAGATGAGAAGGCACCCATTATTTTGGGACTACCATTCTTGTGCACAACCAAAGCCATCATCTATGCGGAACATGCCAAGATTGTCCTCTCCATCAAGGACAAGAAAGAAATATTCTCGTTCAAGAACCGCATCTTAAAGACTCCTGCAGTCCCGAAGCAATTCCATTAACAAGAAGAGCAACAACAACCAGCACCCAAGAAGAAGAACAATTGAAGATGGAGGAAGAACAAACCTCAGCATGTACCTGAAGAAACTGCTCAACTAATTACTTCTCTCAACACATAAAATGATCATATACTCCCCCAACCATTTCCAATGAAGAAAGGTGACCCAGGTGTACCAATCATTGAATGCACAATCAGAGACACCACTTTTGCCGACACCATCTGCAACACTAGATCAGGCATCAACGTAATGTCCAAAAAGGTATATGATGATTTATTTAATGATTTACCTCTATACCCAACATATATTCAGTTGCAGATAGCAGACCAATCGCTAAGATTCTCTAAAGGCATGGTTAAGGACGTTATAGTAAGAATTCAAGATAAATATATACCCGCAGATTTTTTAGTTCTTGACATGTAGGGAGACGATGAATCACCTATTCTTTTAGGAAGACCGTTCCTCTACACTGCCAATGCTATTATCTACATCGGGTCTGGACAGATCCACCTCAACCTACCTACGGGAAAGGTACGCTATCAATTTAGAACACTTGTTAACCATGAGCAGGTCAGGAAGCAACGCAACAGGAGAAGACGCCAAGCCCGCCGTCAGGCTGCCCAGCCTCACTGCGGATGGGAGGAATTTCTTGGTAAGATTGTGAAGTATGAAGACTGCTACAAGGAGCAAGTGGAAGCCGTACAAGCACCACGCTGGAGTAAGTGGGAAGCGGGAGCTGAGAGGATGGATCAGATTGCTAAGGCAGAGAAGGAAGGGATCCATGCACAATTAGAAGAATGGATGAAGAGAGATAAAAAATCAAGAGAAGCACACCTGAGGGAGTGTAACAAGGAAGAGCTGGAGCTAGAAAAGAGAGAAGCAGAAGAAATACAAATGAGATGGAAGGAGAAAGAAGAAGCACCTACTACACCACCGCAAAATGGGGAATTGACTGAGGTAACCTCAGACGATAAATGTAATACCCTGGGTATTACGGCTAATTAATTATGCCATGTCATCATGTTTATTATTAAGCATTTGCATTTGATTGTGCTTAGGATCCTTAGAGTGGTTTATTGATAGATGCCTTGGATGTTGTAATTGAATTATCAATTGAGAATTAAAAATAAATCAAAAAGGAAAATTCAAACTAAGCCCTAATCGGACCCTAAAACCCTAAACCAAAATCCACTTGGAATTTGGTGATTGTCCCTTAATAGAAGCTGTAGATCTTTTTATATAGAACAACTTTTATTTTGGGTGTTTTTGAAGTTCTTTAATAGAAATTCAAATTAAACCCTAATTACCACTTTAAAATTCAAATTTGAAATGCTAATTTAAAAACTATTGAGAATCTGACCAAACTTATTTAATGAAAGTTGTAAAGCTCCTCAAATAGGACAACTTTTATTTTTGAAGATTTTAAAGTTGCTGTGAAAAATCCAGAGAATTTGATGGGATTAGAAATGGATTTCAAATAGCGAATTTACCCCCTTTTGAATAGTTTCAAAATTATTCAAAATTTGGAGTTGATCCCAAAACCAATGTTGTTCATAATTTCGAACACTACAACTTTTATGTTTACACCTTTCCAAGTTGACACACAAAATTTCGAGAAATTGGTCAAAAACAGGTTGAATGGCATTCAAACGAGCTACAGTACTCTGCCTCTTCTCTCTGTTCGCGCACAGTCGCGACCGCCGCCGTGTCGGGCGCGCGCGCCGCCGTCCGTGCCGGCCGGGATCGTGTTCCCGGTGCCGCTTCCCGTGCAGGAGAGCGCGCGCCGCCCTATGCCGCTTCTGTCCCTCCCTCTGGCCGGCTTAAAGGGCAACGACACCCTCCTCTGTGCCCCCCATCCTTTCGCCGACCACCGCCGCACCCGCCTCGGCTTCGAGCCAAAAATTGGCCGCACTCCGACCTCCTCATCCAAATTCCGCTCGTCTCTAGCCTCACTGGATTCTTGAACACAGCTTGTGCTTCAGTGGTTCAGCTTCCGTGCGTCGAGGGCCCCGGAACGCACGCCGTCGTCTCCGGGCCCGGCAGAGCGCCGTCGTCTTCGGGCCGCCGCAGCCACCTCTCTCGCGTCGAGCTCGCTGTGGTGAGCCTCTCTACCTTAGACCTTCCGTTTGCGACTCTCTGAGTCATACCTTAGCTCATGCTCGCAGTGGTGTCCCATTTTGTCCCCTAGGATCACCGGAACGCGACTTCGTCGTCGAGGCCGAGCCGTTGCACGCCGCCGCCGTCGTCAAGCTCGTCGCTCCGCTCCATCTCAGCCTCGGCCAGCCGTCGGTTTAGAGCCGTGGTGAGCTCCTGGTCCTTCCCTGGCCTTTTTATTCAATTTTACCGCACTCTCGCGGCCGGAACAGGGTAGCCGTGTCGTCGTGACCGCCATGGGCGAGTCTGCACTCGTCGGAGGCGCCTAGTGTTTGGGCTTAGGGTACTGGGTAGTCCGCGGGGTACTGGGGAGTGGTCGGGCGTGGTTGGGTTCGCCGTTAGGGTCACCGGCGGTGAGGTCCGCGGTCGACCGTCGCGTGCGCGCGCGTGCCGGGACGCGGCGTGAGGAAGAAGTAGGAACTGACAGGCGGGGGCCGCCTGTCAGCGCCTCGGCTAGGCACCTGGACGCGGGCCAGTGCGGGAGCGGCCGAGTGGGCCGGCCTGCCTGGCTTTGGGCCGTCCCGGGCTGAATTACGGTTTCCATTTTCCCGTTGGATTTTCAAATAGTTTTCTATTTTAAATTACTATGAATAGTTCCTATGTTTGTTATTTTTGTAGTATTATTTCTGTTGATCCAAAAATCATGAAAATAATTAGTGGGTACTCTCTGGAGCATGTAGTATTTTATAAAAATATTAGATATAGGGTTTGGACTATTTTCTGTGGGAACTAAAAATCAGCATATTAATTAGTAAATGCAACTTTGAGCAATTTTAATAAATTCCAGAATTATCCAAAAATCATGAAAATTTATGGGGCACTGTTTTAGGGTAATATCTATCTGTTGGGTAAGTTTGAGCTCAATTGGAAACTATTAGGACACTTGTTTATTAGTTATGGGGTATTTGATTAGTAGAATTAATCTAAGCGAATAATCCCTGTTGTTTGGTGTGATTTTGGATTGATTGACTTCAAGGGTCTTTCACCATAGTGATCCTTGACAGAAGTATTAGGGTCGCATGTTGGTTGTAGTAAAGCTGTGTAGCGGCTTTCTATGACCGTTAAAATGGTCAATAAAACAAAGGTAAGAAACACTGCTTTTACCTTCCGTAAAGCGTTTACAACTTTACCGTGAAGGAAAGTTGTACTCAAGATCTTAATGGTTTACTTTCAAGCATTTCATTTGTTGTCCTCATGCCATGCTAAGCATACATCATTGCATACGTGTAGTGCCCGTTCCCGGGGAGGTCCAGGTCGAGACTACTACTGAGGAGGTCACTCCAGAAGTCATCTAAGGATTCAACATCTGCGGGACTGATCCCGACCCGACGCTGTACACGATTCAAGGCAAGCCCCGGTGCATTCAGCCCCGCCTTGTGTTTTACAAAATATTTATAACTTGAGTCTATTATTGCATTAGGTTGTTAGGAGTTGTTTGTCACCTATATTGATGCATTACCTGCCTTGATACATAGTATCCCGGAAACCTGTTTAGAAATAAAACTATTCAAAAATGCTTAGCCCTGCTTAATCAATTTAGAATTGCATAAAAAGGCTATTTGTGACCTATGAAAATGTGACAATTATGAATCATGAAAAAAGGGCAAGGGATATGAGTCCGTTCGGAAATTGTGTACTTGGGTTGCAAGCCCCGATGCACCGTAACCGTCGGAAAGGGATTTTCCGTTTGTTGGTTGTGAATTTGGGTTAGAGTCCCTATGCTTGACCATCGGCGGAAAAGGGATTTGAAAACCGTTGGGACACTTGTATTTGGGTTAGAGTCCCAATGCAATGTCGCCGGCGGAAAAAGGATTAGGGACCGTTCATTGTAGGCCTGCTGTGATCGGGACTTTGCAACTAGCCACATACTACGGAAAGCCTCTGACTCCGGTGGCCCTACTGCTTGAACCGACAATCCCGCACTGGGAGTGGAGAGATGGCGAGAGTAGCGTGTACCCTCGTGGCCGGCGCGCCTGGAGAGGAGAGGAGTACTGTGCTCTTGGGTGGCGCAGGACCGGTTCAGGGGTAGGATAAGCCGTGGTAGGCGGGGTTGGCATATGCAAGCTTAAGTGCTACATATGCAGTGTGGATAGGGATCCCCAGCTGGGTACTAATCGATTCGAATCGTCGTTGCTCCTCGGATATGGAGACTTGATCCTTTGACCTACAATTGAAAAATGGTTCGAAACTAGGTGTTTTTGAGAATGAGTAAGAATTTGAAGGTATAATGATATATGAAAAGGAATTTGGAATTATGGATATGATTAAAATAAGACTGAGTTAAAATATTGAAATAGGATAATAATGCTTTTCTGCAAAACTTTTGACTCTTGCTCAAACCTCACCTTGACTCCCCTCAGCCTGCATTCCTGAGTCTCATTCCTTTTTCTTAGTCGGGTAAGTCTTGCGGAGTACCCCAGTACTCAGGGTTTGTTAACCCCATGTTGCAGGGACATAGCAGCCGGAGGTTTGTCTCGCCCCCTGCTGTGTAACAGTGGTACAAGATGGATGTGAGGAGGAGTAATGTTGAACCCGTGGGCAGGGTTCCTATCGTTAAATACTTAATATTGGTGTATCGTCATTCCACTGCTGCTTATTTTATTTATGGTCTGTAATATTCGCACTTCAATCGTATTTGGACAAATGGTTTGTAATCTAAGTACCTTATAACCTTTCCGCGCTTTCGCTCTGATGTAATTTGTTATGAAATGTTGTAATTCTGTAATGGCTTCGCAATGGGATCCTGTCGGAGGAAATCGGGGCGCTAATGTAGCCCGGCAGAACCTTCTAGATCTTTTGGGACACGGGCCCGGCTGTCAGAGGTCACTAGTGACAATGACAGGCGTCTGTGGGCCATGGGATTTAGGCAGTTCTGTCACAATGAACCTGCTGAGTAAGTACTCTCCTCTATCTAAGTCCTGTCGATAGACTTTAAATTTCGTACCCTAGCCATAAGGTCAGAATGGTAGTTATCTAATTAAGTTAGCATTTATTAGTAATTTTGCTTTAACACATTTATTAGTATAATCACTTTTGCATATTAAATATAGAACAACAAAAATATTTACTGCTTTATTTACTGCGTCATAAAAACTAAAGCCTCATGTGAATGCACTTATGGTAAACCCTATAGGAATATTTACTGTGGTGGCATAGAAACAAAAATAATATATATATATATATATATGGTAGTAGCATCTGTATTTACTTTGTTGTATTATAAAAATCCTAAGCCCCATGAGAATAAATATTCTCCGTGGTGGCATAAAAAAAATAGCATGCATACATATTTGATTGCTGCATAAGAAAATTAGAAAACCCAAATAGATAATCCTGTTAGAATCCTGCTAGGATCTGTCAATTAAAATCAACACAGAGAATAATCAATTACTCATTGGCTGACCGCTAACCCCTTGTTAAATTCAAGCCTCGAGTTTTCTTTTCTTGTTGGAGTATAATTATGCAGGAACAACATTATGACTAAGGAGAGAGTCTATCAGTGGCACCCACCAGGACCACCACTACCTAGCTCACTCTGAAGACCATTCAACACCAAGTATTGCAAACATCTAGTTTGGGGGAGGAGCATCCCCTAATTATTAGGTAATTATATCTAGACGATTATTGAGTCTGTTTTATATAGTCATAAAATACCAAAAATATGTGAGCACATGAAGGTTCATCATAGTATCATAGGAAAATCTAAAAATACCAAAAATATGTGGGCACATGAAGGTCCACAAATCATAGAGTCTTTTTGAGTCCAATCAAAAAATAATTAGAAAGATGTATAATCATTAAAACCAAATAAACACTTAGCTATATATTAGAATATGTTTGGAGTCAGTCTAGGCTAGAATTAATTAAAATTGATGAACACTAAAATTTTATCTTGAAGATGATGAATAGTTGCTCTGTTGTCATTCCTTTCAAGTGACTAGTTTTCAACCTTAAATTCTCCTGAGTTTTGGATATTGTTGTTTTAATTTAAAAATTTACTCTAAACCTGAAACTTGTGGAGGCATATGCTTGAGCTAAGTCTAGCTGATTGATTTATATGATTCATGAAGGTCGAGCTGCTATTTATCTTATTCCTAGCATTGCTAAGTTCTGGAGATTCATTTTGAAAACTTAAAATTTACATGATGAGCTCCTGTATGACAAAGTGTGAATTCCTACCAAAGGCATATATGATACATTTAGAGATAGAAAAACCTTTGCTCATTTCAGCTGCTTGCTTTGCATTGAGTTTAGTCAACCGTTGTTATATACCTCATGAGAGTCTTGTCATGCTTTTAAAACCAAGATCACTTACACACTCCAGCCACATATGCATTATTCCTATCCTGGAGTAATCGCAACCATTTTCACTTTCATTTATGTTCATCATAAAAATGTTTTCTCCTACACTGGGAGGAAAACACTAAAAATATACCCCATAGGACATCCCCTGTTTAATTGCTCTAAGTTCTTATCATTATCTCTCAAATTATTTATATTCAAAGGATGCATGTGGCTATGCAAAAGAATTGAAAAAAAAAGAAGAGAAGAAAAGGGAGTAAAAGATGGACAAGTATCCCAGCAATTAAAACAATGGGTACTAGATGCCCGCCTCCCTAATGAAAAAAAGAGAGAAAGAGAAGAAAGAATAAAGATAGCCCATGTTTTCCTGCGAATCCTAAGAGAGAGATTTATTTTCAAAAGAGCATAAGTAGAATTAGAATTAGCTACTAAATACCACATATACACCTATCCACCATAGTCCATACACATGCACATCTTGGTTTGATTGTATGCCTCGATTCTCTGTGGATCCATTATTTGACTTTATAATATATGAACTGCAAGTATCCTCATCTTTGTTATTGCCACTCCTATGAGCTCTACTATATATTCTTAGCTATAGGGAGGCATGACATCGTTAATGCCTAAGTAAGATCCATAAATACCACATATATCGAGGGACTTGAGGGTGTCATACAATTAAGCTCTAAGTTTTATTTCAAAAACTTATAAAAACTCCAGAATATTTGTACTATGAAGAATTTGCTACATAGTGCTTGACTTGATTGTTCTATCTTTCAATTGCTCAATACTTACGCAAAAGCTGTAAAGCTCCATAGTTAAAGGTAAAATGGGTAAGTCTGAAGGTTAGAGAAGTTATTGTCTAATCCGGAGAAAAATCTCTGTTTGAAAGCATGTGTACTTGGAAAATACGAAAGCATTGTAGCAACTCCTGATTCAAATACTTTGGTAATTAGGCTTAGTTTGTTTGCCACGGGACTGGCAAAAAGGTAAGCTTGTGGGTGTTGTTGACAGTGGATAACGTCAACTTTTATTAGAACTTTGGACACCAAAGGATATATGAATACACACTAGTCTAGGGTTTTAACTGACAATCTCCACGAGTTTTGCATACTCTGTATTTTTCGGGGGTCATTCAAGAAAAGCATAAAAGAGGGATTAAAGTGCATAAAAGACACGAAACATAACCGCGAAGGCAACATCGACATCAGGACCCTAGAAGCATCTAGAGAACACCCGAAGCAACCAGGGCCCCACCACCTGACAGGTGGGGCCGGCCGGCGCCAAGGGGGGCCGGCCGGTGCCCCCCTAGGGTTTCACCCTCCGTCTTCTGAAGTCTTCTTCCACCACCTTTGAGGAGTCATCTCGGTCCTTGGTTAAGTCGGTTTGATCCTACGGCGCACATTCATCCTACCAGGCTATAAATAAAGGGGCAGACCCCGTGGAGGGATCCCATCATTCATCCAAGGCATCAAGTCTTCGGTCAAGCCATCAAGAGCCTTCTAGTCCTCAAGAGCCTTCTTGTTCATAGTTCTAGCCTAGTTAGATTAGAACAAGAGGAGTTTTAGTTCTTCAGCGAGATCTGGAGCCCCGGCGTCTGTTTGGAGCGCGGAGTTCGGTATCGTTCTATTTCTTTCTCTGTTATTGTATCCTTCATTATGATTAGGGAACCATTGTTCTTAATAGTTTATATGTTCTTAATTACAATAGTCATTGTCTACTTTGATTATATGTCTAGTATAGTTGGTTTGATCTTATTGAATTCATGTAATTGCTCATGTAGCGTTTATCCAAATGATCGTTGGGTAGATGATGAATAATATGTGGACGTGGTGTCCAGATATTCTGTTTATCTGCGAGTGCACCCTGATGTGCCGGGTCATGTGGTAGATCGCGTAGGTGATAGCTATGTTGAGTCCTCTGTAGTCCACCCCCCATATGTAGGCAAGTAGGCACGGTCGCGAAGTTGGGTCATGACTCTGTTTCACATCCTTCCTAGATGATGCCCTTTACATGTGATCATGATATAGGACTACTCTAACGATGGTTGCTAGATGTAATTGCACTAATTAGAGTTATTTATTGGTGTAGTTATATAATTACCTTAGATATTAATTCCTTAGTTTATCCATTGGCTAGCTATTACTATGACTAGAAAGTGCTCTGATGTTTATCCATTAATTATGATGCTTGATCATACTTATCACTTTTATTTATCTTTATTATCTTGTGACCTCTACCTGTTATGAGTAGAGTAAATGGCATCGATAACACCGCTTATCCATTGTATATAATTACTATCAATATAATAGATTAAAGTTTATCCAGTCCTTCCCAGTGGTATAAATATAAATCGATAACCTGGTAGACTCTAGGTAAAATGCTACAATGGTATAATTATCTGTCCGCTTGCGGAATTGATATTAGTTTATATTTATATATTTCTGCCTAGTCACATTGAATAGTATATGGAGCCTTTATTTGTTCTAGCATATATAATTAGCGATGACAACCTAGTTCATGCATAAGAATGTTGGTAATAGATAATTGACTAGTTGCTAATGACCAGTTAATTAATTACCATACATCTCTAATCTCGTCTCTAGTAGCAAAAGTTATATAGTTATATTTGGCGACGTTAGTAATGTCAACAAGTAGTTGTCTTTTAATTCTTGCATCTCATTGCATATTTACCCTAATCCATGCATCCGCTCCATTTAGTTTATGTTCCCTCATATCAAATCCATAGCATATTTAGTTCTTCATACATCCATACCACTTGCATATTAAAAAATTAAAATAAATATCCCTCACTATGATCATACTCTTTCGCTTCTATTTTTGAGTAAATCTTCATAATGCTTTCATGCTTCCATTTTTCTATGCTAGCACGTTTTTGTTTGGAAGTACTCAACATACCTCCATATGCTTTTAAATTAAGCGTGGTGCTTAGGTTAAATAGCCTGCCTTAGTCACATTAGACATGGAGTCTGGTTTGGGTATTGAACTAAAAATTGATAGTGTAGACATTGGATATTTTGTTGGACTAACCCCTGCAGAAGGTTTCAAATTCAATCTGAGAAAGTCCCGAGATGAACTCATATAAAATATGAATCAAGGCATGTGCTGAACTCCAACAACTTTGCACGAAGAAGACACATCAGCTCATCTTTTGCTGCAAGATACCTTTGCCTTGAACCATGTTAGAATGTAGCAAACTAATAAAAAATGCAAAAAAGAAATCTATGTTAAAATAAACCTTTAATCATCTTTAGTTAGCATAGATAAAAAAAATGGACAACAACCTATTGGTGGTCCTTAAGTCACATTTTATACCACCAATAATAATATAAATCCATGGAACATCGTAGAAAAATATTCTTTAATTAACAAGTTCCACGAGTTTTGGTGTTTTCCACTATGTTGCAGGAATACCCGAGTTTTTACAACATAAAAGTATCTCAAATAATAAAATGGACTACACAATTGCGGAGAGCTCGTCGCGCTGATCAAAAAGCATATATTATTTGCATTATTTGGAGTTCCCAATAAAAAGATATATAAGTTCGAATCCAATTTAGGACTCCACGAGTAGGCTTGAGTATTTTGGCCATAACTCACTCATCCGAACTCCGATTGGGTTGAATCACCAGTCAAAACGAAGCTATCGATGAGGCCCACATGCTCCCAAAAGGTGATGGCCAGATGGGCCCACCAGGGGACCGGCCGCCCCCCTGGTGGGGCCTCTCGGGCCCAGTTTTCTTCTGACAGGTGTAGGGCGGTTCCCCAAGGACGGTCCCACCTACGATCAACATAGATAGAAAGTGGAAACCGCCCTTTGGAGGTAGGTTTGGATCTTTCCATGTGAGGATGATCCTTTTGCATAGAACCCCCTCCTCTCAAGTTATAAAAGGAGGCCTCCTCTCTACACCCTATTCATGAATTGATTCACCAAACACATGAGGTCACAATGTAGAGAGGAAGAGCAAGCTCCATTCCATTAGCTTCTAGCTAATTTAGTATAGGGAGTGAGAGAGGGCAAGATCTGGAGAAAGAGCGGAGTCGAAGCAGTTCTGCCTCTGGGTGGACGAAGTGCCGGGCTTGTCGGCTCTTGATCCTACTTGTACCTCTACGATCGTCTTGCTACTTGAAGTAAGAAGTTCGTGTTCAACTTTGGTTTGATTCATTAAGCATGTTACTTTCATAAAGCTACTTGTTTGTGGGATCGTCGTTCGTCCTTTGGACGGGTGCTCTAGTAAGAGGACTCCTGATAGAGACGGATGTTCCTGTACGCCGCTAGAGTAGTAGTCGCCTTCGTAGACGTGGTGTCTAGGTCCGAGTCTACCTTCATATGTTGCGCGCACCCACGGGCAGAGGGGTAGGTGGCAGGTGCTGACAGCCCTGTCCACTCGTACCAGCATCCCCCCACATTCGGACGCGTAATAGTGCTGATACTGGTATCGTCTGGCAGACCTAGTACGTCAGTGGGCCTGAAGCAAGCAAGTAGTGGTGAAGTTACCATCGCTTATATGCGTTTGACCTTAGAAGAACCTCTCTACCCAAGCTATCCCTTCCATCTTTTCTGAATAAACTAGTTTAAGAGACTAAGTGCAAAGACCGTTCCTTTGGGAAATTATGATACCCTGAATACTTCCGGGTGAAGGCTACGACGGTACTTCCGTGCGCTTGCGGACTTTTCTGCTGACGCTAAGAAACGCCAACAAGCTTTCTGGCGCCATTGCCGGGGAACGGTTGTCGTATTTATCTCCAAACCTAGTTCACCCGTGTATCCTTGCGTTTTATCAACAAAAATCATTTATCTTTTCTTTTTATAAAGACAAAATATTCCTTTTTATCCGATCCTTTCACCATGAAGCCAGCACCAAATTCAAAATTCTTCTACTTCAAAGGGGGAGTTCTTTGAACCACATTCTTTTTCAAAACCAAAATTTCCATCCAGTTGTGAACTCCACCCAAGATTCAAAGCTATGGTTCGGACAAAACCCTTCTTTGGTCACGACAATGAAAATTCTTTTGACCACTTGCAAAAATTCGAGGAATTGTGTTTATGCCTAAGCATTCCTGGCATGACACAAAAAATTCTTAAGTGGAAGTTGTTTCTGTTCTACCTCAAGGGGAGGCAAAACAACGGTACACTGATGCCGTAGAAAGTGCGAATAGAGAATGGGATGAAGTTAAGATCAAGTTTTATCTTGCATTCTTACCCATGTCTCGTATCGCCGCTCTACCAAGGGCAAACCTCGATTTTGAGCAAAAAGAGAAGAAGTCCATAGGTGTAGCCTAGGCCAGGTTTACAATGTTTATACATACTGACCTAGACTTGTCTTTATCCGATAATATGCTTTTGCATATCCTTTGTTCGGAGCTAGACATAGATGCTGCCCTATGCTTTGACATAACCGTTGGAGGGCCGTTTTCATAAAAACCATGACGGAATAGAGGAAAATCCTTGTTTGCATCCTAGAGAAGCACGCTTCTCCCGTCATCGTACCCAAATCCCTCCATACAAGGGCATGTCAAGTTCTGAAGAGCCCTCAGCAGCAGAATCCTTTCCCTTGCCATCCTTCGATTCGTCTGTTGAGCCCTCACCCGAACCATGAACACCGAAGGAAGGAATGTTTTATCCTTCGGAGTTTGCTATCAAAATTCAAGGATTATGGCAAAACTTTGAAACATTTCTTGGCACAAAATTCTGACATTTCTTAGGAAGTCTCCCCTAATGCTGAGTCATCGAAAGTACGGTTGTTGCTTGTTGGAAGTGAAACGTTCTTCTGAAGAAATTCATATTCTTTCACCTCCCACAACCATGTCTTGCTCATTAAGGGGGACTTCTTGAAAGCCCTACACAACCTCATAGTTGGGACTACTTTCATTCCAGCGAAAACCTTTTTACGGCGATATGCCGCTAGTCCCGACCGACAAACTTTTCAGAAGTCCATCCGGACTCATCTTTGAGTTTTGTGGGATTGTTACGGTAGTGCCATTGGAAATTAACGGAACCGAAGTTTCTTATACTTCCTCATCTATGCCATCCTCGATTTTGATCTTCTCATAGGGCACCCTCTTGAAAATCTCATTTATATATATAAAAAAGGGAGCCCCGATGAGAAGTTTGAAAGTTTTACTTCTAGCACTTGCTCGAAAACCTAAAGGCGAAGCAAAGCTACTTATTCGAGCATGCGAATCCTTCTCCTGCGCCCATGCTCGAACAAGATGCATGTCCCTCTGGCCATCAAGAACATTGTTCTCGATAATGGTCAAGGTTAAGTGATCATCCTCCATGATATATCTTTTGAGAATGAGAACTTCCATGCCACGGACATGCCCGAGGCAACAACTCTGCAGCCAAGAAGGGGCCCGCTAACAAGCATGGTTTTGAGGTCCCTCACGTTTCATGCTCAAGGTCTCCAGAGTTTGTGTAACAACCCGGGTTTTCCGACAAACAAAAATTCGAGCTTTTTAAAAATTTTCTTGCAAAGGTGTGAGGCATGTAGTTTGCAGGTCTAACCGCGACTAACACGCTAACAACCGTTGCATGCACATAGAAGATTGCTTGTAGGGATTTGTCAGAGTTCCTTAGTCGGTCTAGGGTTATGTGTCGGAGAGCACAACTTCCACAGCGAGTTCGTCGCAAATCCCCGGTGTTCCTCTTTCCTCAAGATGCACTCGAACACTCTCCTTAGAGACTATTCCAAACCTCTCTGTTAATATCCCTATTATTTTCAATGCAATATAGTTTCCCGCTAATATCTAAATTAAAGGTCATACATTCATGAAAGGGATAAATCCACTCTTCCTTCTCCCTTTCTATTCACTTCTTAAATCTATGTCATTTCCGTTTTTGGAATATTTCCCCCCACCATTTTCATATATTAAACATCTACCAAATTCCTTCGAATATTCAGAAAGGAAAATCTCCTCGCTTCCTATCTGTCCTAAACCAGCCCAGCCTTCTCTCTACTCCTCTCCACGCACAGCCCAGCAGCAGCAGACCACCGCAGCCCAGCACGTAAGCACCCCGGCCCACCTTGCCTAGCAGCAGCGGCCCGTATGGCCCATGGCCATGGCCCAGCCTGCTCCCGCGTGCGCCCTGCATCCAAACCCTAGAACAGGAGCACCTGTTCCTAGGGAGCCGCCGCCGCTGCCGCCCGGTGCCGAGCACCCTCGCGCTCCCCAGGCGACCCGATGTGTGACACGTGTCCCATGGTGGGCACGGACGTCGAGGATGACCGGACCCCCATTGGTGCCCTAGCTATGCGCGTATAAAATGGAGAAGCCGCCACCACCGCTCTGATCCTCCAAGCCGCCGCCGCCGCCTTCCCATCCTCTTCCCACGGCGCCGCCTCCTTCCATCTTCCTCCTCTGCTCCCTCTCCGCAGAACCCAGCCGCGGCAGCCCGCAGTTGGCCATGCCCGGCCGTTGCTCGGAGGCCGCCGTGTCACAGCCGTCTACGGCTGACCACGGCCGCCCCGTCCTCGCCCCTGCGCACTGGACGAGCCGCTCCGACCGCGGCCGATGGCCGTCCTGCTCCACGCCACCGGGACCGAAGCCGGCAGTGCGGAGGCTACAGCTGGCCACTGCCACGCCCACGCACGCTAGTGCCGCCCGACATTCAAGCCGGAGCCACAGCCACAACGACGCCACGTTCCCGGTGCCTCCTCATCGCGCTGCGCGACCGACATCCGCAGCCAGTCACCACCACCAGGCCACTCGGCCGCTCCAAGGACATGGCCACGGCGGCTGCCAGCTAGCCCGGCTGGCTGTCTCCAAGGAGCCTGGCCACCTCAGGCACCACGACACCGCGACCATGCCAAGCCCAGGCCGTCCTTGACAGCAGCGACCATGCCAACCACCGTTCCCGAGCCACGACGCTGTCCACCCCGACTCTGTCCAAGCCGCTGCACGGCCGCGGCGATGACCATGCCGGAACGCAGCACCACCACCTCGACGGCCCCACCTTCGTCGTCCTCTGCGCGGAGCCCGTCACCGACGCTGCGGAGCTCCTCTGCACCAGCTCGGCACCCGTCCCTGCCCTCTTCCGACGGGCAACAGAACACAACCGCGAGCCCCCTCAAGTCGCCCGGAGCCCTGCGCCGCCCTGTTCCACCAAGCTGAACCACCTCACCGGTGAGCTACTGAGGCCTTGCCCTTCTCCCACTGTGTACCTGCCGAAGACTTGTGCTGAGACCGGCCTTCGTGCCATTATCTACACTGCTGCAGGAAAGCGGCCACCCTACAGAACTGATGTTGGAGCCCTCCCCGTTTGCGCTCTACCGGCAACGAGACTGACCCGCGTCAAGCGACCTACCGTCCGCAAGCCCTCGGTGAGCTGACCAAAGACCCGGCCCTTCCAACCCCTGCTGCCGGCGAGAAGCTGATGAACTTTCCGCCTTCAGCCCCTACCTACCTGCTGCCGACCCAAGGCCGATGATCCCTCCACGTGTCCGGCCTTCGAGCCATGTTTTCTACAGGGGCCTCGTCGACCGTGTGGAGCTGACGTTAGTAGGCACGATGCACTCACACACTCGCCGTGTCCTTTTGTGGCACTCACGCACACCGGAACTAAACCCAACCAACCGGACGACACACCATGAATACTTATGACGAGCATCGCCGTCGCGTGCACCCAGTGCACCGCCGACTTGACGGCGTTCCAGCGAGTTGCAGCTACTCAACCACGACAGGCATCGCCGTCGCATACACCATGCCAATTGACATCAGCCTTCGTGCTGCAAATCCATGCCTTGTTGAGAACCCAGCCATACTCCACCACCTCCCGGCTACTTGGCGCCATCTCCTGCCAGCCTTCGGCCAGCCAAAGCCCTTTCCGGCCAGCCACAGCCCTGCCCGGCCAGCTGCGGCCAGCAAGCAGTAGGCCACGGCTAGCCACAGCCAGCCAATAGCAAGCCATAGCCGGCCAGAAGCTTCCAGCAGCTGGCCGAGAGAAGCCGGAACATGTAGCAGCAAGTCTCGCCACTCGCCTTTGACACCGACCCTGTCCGGCCTTCGTGCCGTTGCCCCGTTGCCGGATCTTAAGACCCCATAGATGATGCTGGACTGTTGGAGAGCCTAAAAATAATAGATGACGTTGGACTGTTGGAAAGCCCAAATTATAGATGATGTTGGACTGTTGAAAAGACCAATCGATAGATAATGTTAGACGGTTGGAAATCCAAAGTGATATACGATGCTGGACTATTGAAGAGCCCCTTCTCTTACTTCTTGTATGATCTGTCCATTCATATATCTGTTGTACCCTATCCTTATGATCTATCTCTTGTACCCTGTCCTTACACTCTCTCTGTATATGTATCCATAATACAGGATCCATCCATCTTCGAGCTATGGAATTGTGCTACTCCACTGTCTTGTGGAGTTGTTTTGTCTCGTGGTCGTGTCTTTGGATCTTATTGCTGGTTGTCCTTGTTGTCTGTCTGTGTGCCGTGCCTTCGAGCCGGCTGAGGGATCGTACCTCGTTCGGACGTTGCGATCACGGGATCCGTCCTGCCATGACCGTAATGCTGGGTGTAACTCGACCCCTCGTCGGTATAGCTTGTGGCCGCGAGCATGCCTCGCCATGACCATGGAACTATACCCCGTGTGCCGTTCTTTGATTCTTCGTGCCCAAGCCCTCATATGCTTGTACCCTGTGCGACCGCTACATTTCTTCGTTTCCGCGGTGACAACCGCACCGCTACAAATCCGAGAGATGACTTAGTGCCAGTGCACCCAGGTCGTGGTACCCTATGAGTGGTTTGCACACTTGCGTCTTTTACATGTCACTCTCTTCTGACGCCCCGTCTATTCCATGGCGTGCGTGTTGGAAGAAGTAGACCACTGCCTTATTATGTTCCTCGCTCTTCGTTTTCATATAGCCCGCTCTGTTCGATCCCGTCTTGTTCATGGCGATTGGATCAAAGATCGGACTGGCTCCTTTTTAGTTAGTGAAGCTATGGTCTATATCAAGATCTTGGATCTATGCGAGTCGACTCGATCGACCGCTTAAAACCATCTTCAGTGAAGGTGTGACTGAGAATATGATATGGATGTGCCTAGCTAACTCCTCTCTCTCCCTCTCTTGATTCTGGGTGCTTAAGCACTTGTATGATTGTACCCGTTTGAATCACAGCCTTGGTACCCTACAAGTGGATTAAGCACTCGCACTATTTTGTGCAACATTCATTATTGGTAATTCCTTGTTCTTTCCTTCTGATCGGCCATCCTCTGAATCCCGTCATCTCTGTGCCATTCGGATCGGAAGATTGTGAGTCGTGGTGTTTGCTATGGATCAGCTCTAGCCTAAACCATTTATTATAAAGCCATATTGGCTTGGCCGTGACAAAAGCATGTGCCTAAGCAAATCACCACTCTTGTTTCTTTGGCCCGATGAGATCGGACATACGCCGAGAGGGCCAAGTCGTGAACCTTTTATTATTTCTCTGGCGTTAATGGATCTTCCCGTGTTCCATCATCTTTCAGTGTATTGGGTGATTTCGGCCTTGTGTCGCTTCGCGGAGTAGCCGTTTCCGGATTAGCATTGATCGGATCGAGAACCGATGAAGGAGGAGCATTTGGACGACGACAGGAACCGTGGAGTGGAATCACCCTGGAGGAGGTGACCCAGCCGAACAACTACACTAATTAAGGAGTGCTCATACCACTACTTCCACGACAACGCAGGTGTCATGGCAGCACCTTCTTTTAGAGAATCCTATTAGACATTGCATATTTAGAATTGGTAGCGCTTTATATTTACTCCTTTTGCTAGTATATGATGCATGCAACTACCTAAGCCACTATTACACTGCTTGCAACCACTCTACTATGCTACTCAGCTTCACGCTCATGCTCTTTTATATATTTCTATCTACCTGCTTGCTTTCATGATTACATCACCATATTTATTAACTCTACTCGCATTATATCTGTGATGTGATGCTGGTGGTGAACATATGGGAATGGTTTGGCTTGGGATGCCAGATTGGTGGACTATGAGCATGCTGCGTGTGTCTTGGGTGTGTGGTGAGGGTCGAGTTGACCAACTGGGATACACGACGAGCTGTGTAAGCAAGTCTTGCCGAGAGTTGCATCTGGGTATTTCCACGAGAGATACCTGTGGCGGGTAATGGTTTTATGAGGAGGTTCCGGGAAGGATAGCCTGCGTGGTTTGAAACCCCTGTGAATGGAGGTGCCGTGGTGGCACGGGGAGAGTATCCCCTAAGAGAAGATGCCTACTTGGTCAAACTTAGGAAGGACTAGTACCAGGTTCATAGGAATCCTTTACTGCTCACTCATCTTCGATGGGCGGGGAATGGCTGGACTACTTGGTAGGGCGGTGCCACTACTGCTAGGTTGAAAGGTCATAAGGGTGGGCGGTGATGGATGTTGGGATTCCTGAACCGTTCTAGATGCGCAGTACCACTGACTGGGCCCGGTACTGCGTCTCCCAGTCTCAGCGTTTCGGTTCGTGCCCAAAGTTACCCAGGGCTGTGTGGTAGGGTGGCATCGACCTAGGCAAGCAAGCACCCGGTATTCTACCTAGATGATTGTACAGCATCGATGATGGCTAATCTTGTGAGTGGTAAAACCTCTACAGAGTGTATGGTTGATCGATTGATACATATGCCGATTCGTCGGCTATGGACCTTTCCTGTGAAGCTATGACTAGTGTAGAGAGCGATATTCTTTTCTCCCCCTGGTTGATGATCGTCCGGCAGTGTGCCCGGTGTGGCAGTGTGCTGTTGAGACAGGACCCGAGAGGGAGTTGGGCCTGTCGACTGAGCGTGAGGTGTGTGTGTGAGGAGGTGTATGGGTGGGATGATGGATTTGGGATAGACTGATGGGAATTGATGATATGGGTTAAAACTTGACAAACTATTATGATATTATTACTTGATACTACTTTGCATGCGCTTAGGATGCAAACCATAGCCAAATGTTAGGATCGCCAAATCCTTTGTTTTCTCTTTTCCACTAAAGATCATCGGTGCTGACCATGGCCTGCACATATCTGGCGATGTGCAGATTACCTGACTAACAGAGATATTGAGATAAGAAGTATTAGAAGGTCTCGTGCCTACGCTCAAGTTTGGTTCAGGAGATGAAGACTATGCTGCGCCAAGATTGACTCTGATGATACCCGTGAAGGAGGAGCCTCCACCCGACAACATATTCCGCCAACTCTGATGACGGCTAGATACGCTTCTACTAGATTAACCCTGTAATAGGTGTATCCTCAAATGAGGTAAAACTTGTAAAGCTTGTAATCATACGCTGTATGACTATGATTTCAACTGATATATGATAATGTGATGGAATCAAACTTTAATTTGATCGCATTATAACTCATTCTGTGGATTTTTCCTTCATGGAAAATCGAGGATGTTTCAGTTTGTTTCGCTTCGGACTACCTGCTTCTACGAGGATCTCGCAACCATCTCTTGATTCTAGTTGTTCAACTTTTTGAGAGAATGGTTGTGAATGCTTATGTTTGTCATGAACATTACAAATCCCGTAGTAGTAAGATGGTGCGTACCTTGCAGCTTGAATATTAATGCCTATGATTGGTGGTAAAGCTAGGAACTACACCACCATTGATTGCTGCAAGAAGAAGTTCCCACGGTCAAGCTTAAGACCATAACTTAAGCACTGCCGGGAGATACCTCGGATTATCCTTTAAAAAATTATATATTTTATTATTATTATTACTATTCTTATTTTCAAATATATATATCTTCTTTAAATGGTGAGGGCATGTTGTCAAGTTAGTATGCACCTTCGGGTATGTCGCTAACCATTTCAGGAAAGATTAAGAAGAACTCGAGTCATATGATGCTTGACGACATGGAACGACATCAACTACAAAAGCTTGATGCACTCCTAGGCAATGGAACACACTCGTAAGAAGGCCCTAACTCTGCACTTGACTTTTATGCAAAAGTCCTAGTGTGGGGGAGGACGGTGAGAAACCCAAGTTCCATGCACACCAAAGGGTCATTCAAAAAAATGATGATGAAGATGTCAGCCTCGCCTTGCAAAAAAAAAGAAGAGAGAGTTAAAATATATATATATATATTAAAAAAAAGAGAGAGAGATGATATAAAAAAAGAGAAGAAAAAAATGAATGAAAGAAAAAAAAGAGAGAGTTGAGGGAGACTAAAAAAAGAAAAAAAAGAAAGAGAACTAGAAAAAAAAGATTGGGAGTCACCCTCTTCTGAACCTTTGCTAGTATCATCAAGGCCCATGGCCCATGCTCATTGATGTGTGTGTGGCCTGGCTTCGGAGATCACCTGAGCAGAACCATCATGCTAGCTGCAACAACAACTTCAACGCCTCATACATATATGTTGCCGGTACATATACTCAGATATGCAAAGGTAAATAAATGTTCACCAACTTCTTATAATTGTGTTCATTTGATCATACAAATTCATGCTTCCTTTGCTTATGTTATAAACTCTGTTTTGGGTGTAGTCTCATAAGGTACATCCATAGGTCTTTTTTTTAATTAAGCATGATGCTTAGGTTAAAATGGCATTCTTTGATCAAAATTTGACAAGGATGTTGAAATTTGATCAATGAACTTTGAGTTGTTGACATAATCAATCAAAGTAATCTGATATGGAGATAAACCAAGGCATATCTTTCTCTGCATCTTTATCTTGGCCGTGTTTATAAACAATTGAGTGAACAAGTTTTCAATAAAAAAGAAATAATAATTATATCTTTCTTTCTCTCTGGTCATATAGCCAATAGAGTCCTTCCTTATTGTTGTTGCTCTTGTTTTGTTTTGTTTTTATCAAAATAAAGCAGATACAAGAATAAGTGTGGGGGAGATCTCTCAAGCATACCTAACACACCTTCAAGATCTCCCCTGCACGTTGCACAACACCGAGTGACTCATCACGCAACAAGGACAGGACACATGACTTCCATAAACCTCCTTCATCATCAACGGTGGTTTGTGCACCTCTACCCTCACATCTTCCTAAGTTTTAAAGTTTTAAATCTGATAATCTAAAAATGCAAAACTTCTGACATGCCATCTCCATGCTATCCTTTGATAAAATTTGCATACTCCTTATTCCTCGCCAACATTCCTGTAACTTGTGAACAACTATCATAGGGACCCCATGTTGTCTAAGTAATTGGAGTATGTGATATAACTGGATGATTTGAACCTTGCTCTTTTTATGATGGAGTTGGGATTTATTTTACAAAATCAAAATGAGATGGCATGCTCCTCAATGATAATGAATTTCCCACCAAGGCCATATGACATGTTTAACTTCTGCAAACCTTTAGTCATATGCTACTTGTCGGATCATTGAGTTTTATCAAATTATTGTGACCTATGTGAGATTATGGTCATGCACCCATGATTGAGATTCACACGCACCCACCAATAAAATGCCGACTCTTACACTAAGAGTTGCGCACAACATGCACCCTGTCATCCACCAAAAACACCAACTCTTACCCTAAGAGTTGTACACTCTTCCACCAAATAAAAATGCCGACTCTTACCCTGAGAGCTGCGCATTTGTTATCCACCAAATAAAAATGCCGACTCTTACCCTAAGAGTCGCGCATTCATCCTCCACCATATAATTATTCCTCACATTTCATCATGATATCTCTCCATTCAAAGTTTGCATTAAGAAGAGATATGGGATATGTTTAAAAAAAAGTATGCCAAGGGACACAAAAAAAAAGAGAAAAAAATATATATACACATGCCAAGGGGCATGAAAAGAGAGAAAAAATTTTAGCAATAAACAAACGGGAAAGTCCAAAGCCCCGTTCAAGAAAAAAATACATATATGAATATTTTATTTTATATCCCATACTTTTCAAAGAACCATCCATCTATCCAATAAAGAGAGTCATGATGCATGGAGTACCAAAAACAGTTAGAATTAGGAATCATCTTCCATGCCACACATTTGCACATCTCAATCTAGTGTATGACTTGAATTTCCGTGTGGTTCGGTTTTTGACTTCCAATATATGTGATGCAAGTATGCCCACTTTTATACCTACCCAAAACTCCACTCAAAATCTTTAGAGATGGGTTATGAAAGAAGGTAATTCCAAAATACCTTGGTGAGGAACCAGACACATATATAAGCGATTTGAGAGTATCATTTGAGGAGCAAGGCTATCTTTTCTTTTTCAAAAATCTTATAAAAAACCCAAGTTTCTGACCTAACTGATGCAAGGGGATTTGAATCCATGTTGTTCCATTATTCAATTACCCAAGAAAATGTGGTAGACACTTTGAAGTTCACAAGTGCAGGTGAAGCTTGGAATATCTTGTATACAGGTTATATATCAACGAGATGACCCATCTTAGTCCTTTAAACCTTTACTCGAGGACGAGCAAAGGACTAAGTGTGGGGGTCTTGTTGGCGGCCCTTAAGTCACATTTTATACCACCAATAATAATATAAATTCATGGAACATCATAGAAAAATATTCTTTAGTTAACAAGTTCCACGAGTTTTGGTGTTTTCCACTATATTGCAGGAATATCCGAGTTTTCACAACATAAAAGTATCTCAAATAATAAAATGGACTACACCATTGCGGAGAGCTTGTCGCGCTGATCAAAATGCATATATTATTTGCATTATTTGGAGTTCCCAATAAAAAGATATATAAGTTCGAATCCAATTTAGGACTCCACGAGTAGGCTTGAGCATTTTGGCCATAACTCACTCATCCGAACTCCGATTGGCCTGAATCACCAGTCAAAACAAAGCTATCGACGAGACCCACGTGCTCCCAAAAGACGGTGGCTAGATGGGCCCACCAAGGGACCAGACGCCCCCGGGACCGGCCGCCCCCTGGTGGGGCCTCTCGGGCCTAGTTTTCTTCTGACAGGTGTACGGCGGTTCCCCAAGGACGGTCCCACCTACGATCAACACAGATGGCAAGTGGAAATTGCCCTTTGGAGGTCGGTTTGGATCTTTCCATATGAGGATGATCCTTTTGCATAGAACCCCCTCCTCTCAAGTTATAAAAGGAGGCCTCCTCTCTACACCCTATTCATGAATTGATTCACCAACACAAGAGGTCACAATGTAGAGAGGAAGAGCAAGCTCCATTCCATTAGCTTCTAGCTAATTTAGTATAGGGAGTGAGAGAGGGCAAGATCTGGAGAAAGAGCAGAGTCGAATCAGTTCTGCCTCTGGGTGGACGAAGTGCCGGGCTTGTCGGCTCTCGATCCAACTTGTACCTCTACGATCGTCTTGCTACTTGAAGTAAGAAGTTCGTGTTAAACTTCTGTTTGATTCATTAAGCATGTTACTTTCATAAAGCTACTTGTTTGTGGGATCATCGTTCGTCCTTTGGACGGATGCTCTAGTAAGAAGACTCCTGATAGAGACGGATGTTACTGTACGCCGCTAGAGTAGTAGTCGTCTTCGTAGACGTGGTGTCTAGGTCGGAGTCTACCTTCGTATGTTGCGCGCGCCCATGGGCAGAGGGGTAGGTGGCAGGTGGTGACAGCCCTGTCCACTCGTACCAGCATCCCCCCACGTTCGGACGCGGAATAGCGCTGATACTGGTATCGCCTGGCAGACCAGGTGCGTCATTGGGCCTGAAGCAAGCAAGTAGTGGGGAAGTTACCATCGCTTATATGCGTTTGACCTTAGAAGAACCTCTCTACCAAAGCTATCCCTTCCGTCTCTTCTGAGTAAACTAGTTTAAGAGACTAAGTGCAAAGACTATTACTCTAGGAAATTACGATACCCTGAATACTTCCGGGTGAAGGCTACAACGGTACTTCCGTGCGCTTGTAGACTTTTCTGCTGACGCCAAGAAGCGCCAACACAACCCATATTTCAAATTTGTTGCAATCCTTTGGGTATGTGTCCACTAACATTTTGCAGGAATGAATAAAAGCTATTCTTGTCAATGATTTGGGATGAACCTGCCAAAAACCAAGGCACCACCACAAGAAGTGGATGAACTTGATGGATCATGAGCATCATCGAAGACAGCCTAACCTTGAGCATTCCCAAGGCTTAAGCTTGGATGATGATCGCAAGCAGGGCACAATTTCTGCCGTATGGCCAAACCATTGCCTGCTCTCATCATCTTCGAGGATAGCAACTCTTACGCCGTTGGCACAGACCAGGATGATGAGATGCCACTACATCATAGTGTGCATCTCCCACACCTCATTTGCCAGTGGCGGTCTGTCGGCAATGTCTCGTGAAGCCATGAACAACTATGGTCGCCGGATGGCATTCCCTAAGCCATTGGAGATGAAGCACTAACACAAACAAGGACAATCAATGCTGAACTAGAGTATGCATCTCCAATGATCATCAACCCATCAACCAAGAGTCAATGAAGAATCATGTTACTATCCACATCAACATCTCCTGGATCAGATGGTGCACAAGAATGAGAGGTCCTGCTCAAGCACAAAGAAGCCTTTCTGACAAGTAATTCGGATCAAGACAATCTCACGAAGTATCCCAAGAAGGCGCAACAAGTGTTGAGTAGAATTGCATCAAGACATAAGGTGGCATGAAGTAAGGCCCTTGTGAAATTCAAGCAGACACCATGGTGATGCAAAGGCACTTAAAAGAGCAAGCTTGGGGAGATTCACTTTTCCCTCATTAATAAGACAAGATTCGGGGGAGCTCTCTCCCCAGTATCCATCGCAACACAAGGGTGCGAAAAAGGAGAGAGACAACCAAGCTTAGGAGGAGCACTTCTCTCTAGCTTCTGAAGAAAAACAGAAAGATGACAAGACAAAAGAATGAGAAAGGAAGAGCGCAATGTAGGAGGCAAGCTCATGGACAAGATGTACAACTAACTGAGCTTCTACAAGATGTTACGGTGCCATCACAGTCCAATAATGAAGGTAACATATGAAGATCAAGGAGGAGACACCGTTCATCCCAATACCAGAAGAACCAGCCACCCAAGGATGGAGTGATGAGACTCCTAAATCAGACGATCTACATCAGAAGAGAAGAGTGAGAAAGAAGAGACTATGAAGGACGAAACTCCAACCTCAGCGTCAACATCAACTTCACCAACTAGAAAGGAATGGAGGAAAGAAGGACTCACCTTCTAGCTCATCATCATCGAAGCTGCAACTAGGGTCACCATCATAACCCGACAATGCACCAAGTGGGGAATGAACAAGACAAGAAGTCCTGTTCGGTGAACTTTAAACCACCGAGCCTTCGCCAAAAGACAAACTTGGTACTTATCCATATTTCCTTTTTCAGCATTGCATAATTTCCCTATTACTATAAGTAGTTGCATATTTACTTTGCTGCATTTGCATAAAAAATAAAATAAAAATATTTACTTATTGTATTGCATTGAAAAACTCTAAGCCCCATATATGACTAATCTTGTGGCATAACTCATAAGACTATTCACCGTGGTGGTACAAAAATAAATTGCATCTAGAATAGGTTTTTCCATCATATCTACTTTTGCATTCATAAACACAAAATTCAAAAATATGTGGGCACATGAAGGTCCACACTTTTATGAAAAATCTAAAAAAAATATGGGCACATGAAGGTCCACCCACTTAGGGAGTTTTCTGCTGGAATTATAAACCGACATCAATCACTAACCATGGCGTGGTATAAACCTAACCCCTCTCCATGAGATTTGGTATTCTTGTTGGCAATTGAGTTTTATAGGACAATACATGATCAAAGAGCTAGACAACCAGGCGCCCTTACGCTGCCGGTACACCTGCTCCCAGAAGGATCACTCAACTTGCAACATCAAAGACCATGTCAACATCCAGCTTGGGGGAGGGCATCCTCCACTTAAATCCAGCTAAGTATTACCATTTTGCTTTTCGCGTGAGTTAGCTAGTAAAATAAAATTTGAAAACCAAATAAAGAGTTGCTTAGTTTTGTTTAGTAAGTTCCTTGGGTTTGAAATAAGATAAAGAGATGGTGATTACAGAGAATTTTGCCAGATAAAATGAGCTCAGATAGATGGAACCCATGCATGGAATAGATAATTAGCACATTCACTAGAATCCCTTTTTGAGTGCCTAGACTTCAAACCTGAATTATCCCAAGTTTTAGACACAACTATTTTGATATAAAGATTTACTTTGAACCTGAAACCTGTGGGTAGCAAATGCTTGATCTAAATCTAGATGATTGAGGGATATGATATGGAAAGTTTGAGCTGCTATTTATCTTGTTCCTAGTGATGCTTGAGTCTTGGAGATTTATTTTGAAAATCCTTAAAACCATATGATGAGTTCCTGTGTGACAGAGCTTAAATTCCCATCACAGGCCATACATGCTAGAATAGAAAAAAATCATACACATTATATGCTACTTGCTTTGTTTTGAGTTTTGTCAAGCTTTGTTGATACCTTAGGAACTTGTCATGCTTTTACAATCAAGATCACTTGCACTCCACCCATAATGCACTACTCACATCAGTGTAGGCGCATCCACATCTATTCCACCCAAAAATATACCCCATTGGTTACCCCAGATCAATGCTCCAAAGTTCTTGTTTCTATCTCTCAAAAGAAAAAGAAAAAGGGAAGTACTGTTGTAGAGAAGAGGCATGTGGCTATGCAAAAGAGTGAGATGAGAGAAAACAATGGGTACAAAGATGCCCGCCTGAGAGGTAAAAATGGACAAGTGTCTGAGTTATCAAAACAATGGGTACTTTGATGCCCGCCTGAAGAGAAAAAAGAAGCAAGATAGCCCATGTTATCCTGCAACACAAATCCCCAGTGTTTGAAAAGAGAAAGAGATGTTTTCAAGGAGCAAGAGTAGAACTAGGTTAGCCACCATATATCCACCTACCATCACATATCCGCACACATGCACATCTTGATTTGATTGTATAACTTGTTTCACTGAATCCATTGTTTGACTCTACAATATATGCATTACAAGTATTTATGAGCTGTCTCCTTACCCATGAGCTCCGCCATTAGTTACAGGGTGAGAGAAAGAGAAGGCATACATCACTACTGCCCTGGTGAGGATCAACAAATACCACATATTGAGAGACTTGAGAGGGTGATACAAAGGAATCTCTGAGCTTTATTTTGAAAACTTGCAAAAACTCCAGAATAAGAGTTGAGAAAAAGAGTTTGAGCGATAGTGCTTGACTTAAACATTCTATACTTCAATTGCCTAAGGCCCTAGAGAAAGTTTACAAGCTCCATAGTTAAAGGTAATAAAGGTAAGTTTGAAAGTATGGTTCACTCTAATCCTAGGGTATTTTTTTGAATACATGGGTATTTCCAAAGAGGTGGCTATATCCATTGCTAAGTTTGGCTTTGCTAAGGGACTAGCAAAGGGTAAGCTTGGGAGAACTTGTTGACGGTAGTTATCTATCATTTTTATCCATCAACTAAACATGAATCAAAGGCATAAAACAATCCACAACATAGTTATAGGGTTTGATTCTAACAAGTTCCACGAGTTTTGGTATTCTCACTTGTTTTGCAGGGTATGAAAGAATATTCAATTTTTCACCGACAAAAAGTATCCGAAATAAAGAATTGGAGTTCACCATTGTGTAGAGCTCATCGAGATGATCGAAACGGATATATTACTTGCTATTTTTGGAGTCCAGAATAAAAAGATACGGATTTTACAAACATTGGAAGATTCTAAAACATGAGGTGCGGGATTAATTAAGGGCTGCGGGATTAATTGGGCCTAAATCAGAATTTGGCCCATTAAGGCCTATGTGCACTTAAATGAGACATGTGGAAAGGTTAAGTACCACATCATTTGCTCAAAGTGGAGGATGGGAGGCCGCCCCCTATTTATAGAGCCCCAGGGACCCCCTAGACACAGCCCCTTTCATTATTATAATTCATATTCTCTAGTTAGGGCTTAGATGGAGAGGTGTCCCATTAAAGGATAACCTCTCTCCAATGTAGTAGATTAGTTTTAGTTGAGAGTTAGGGAGTGCGGAGCCATGCTCGAGTTCTGGAGGAGTCTTCTGAGGTCTGGTATGACTTGTATCTTATCTCTGTAAGACTTATGCTTTTATATATTTATCTTCTCTATTTACTTATATGCATCATATTGTGATTGGTTAGTATAGTTGTTATACTTTGGCATGGGATCTCCGTTCGTATTGAGTGCTGTAGTTATAACATTTGACTAGGGTAGTAATTGATAGTGTAGACATGGCGTCTAGACTATTTGTTACCTGAGATTGCGCCTAATCCGACGGTTAGTTGTGGTAGCTTCAGGGGTGATAGCTCTAGCAGGCCTTCGTAATCCACCACGTTAGGGTTAGTGTTCATAGAGCTTTTTGGCAGCCTTCTCCCAATTACCCGTTTCCAGTCTATTCGAGAATCGGAAAGGTACTGTTGCTCCAAAGTGCTCTTGTGTGATTGCTTCACCTAATTATCCTTCAGTTATCTTAAAACCCAAGTAATAGAGAAGTATTTAGGAACCTTGAACTCTCCCGTTATCCTCTCAACTTAGCTAGACTACTCATTTATCATTCAAGTGATTATTATGCATAACTCCTATCATTTATCACTTACCCCTACTATAGTCTAGTTGTTGTACTAAGCTAGCAGATACATGATGGTAACTACAGATTCTTTAACCATTGCTTCCCTATGGTAATATATAAATAACGATACTCTGAAATACTCCCGGGTAAAAGCTACAATGGTATTCTGTGCGCTTGCAGAATCTTTCATATTCTATTTGCACTGAATAAATACCAACACGCTTTTGCAGGAAAGACGAAATAAGGGTCCCTTGAATTTAAAGTTGGGAAATTCACTTATTGTTGTCTCACTTGCACGCTCACACAACGCGATGGTAGAACCCAAGCCTAAAATAGACCCCATTGAGGACGTCTTAATAGCATCTTTAGAAGACATGGCCCAACCAGCTCTCGATGATGAACACTTCATCCAAGTAGAAGAGGAGCTGGCCGAGCCTATTGAGCTAGACCAAATGGAGATGCCATCACAACACTCAATTGAGCTAAAACCTCTTCCTTCCGGCCTAAAATATGTTTTTCTCGATAACAATCAGGATACCCCGGTGATAATTAGTGACAAGCTATCCAATGATGAAACCCAACAAGTTGTCACTATCTTAGAGAAACATAGGTCCACTATAGGCTACTCACTTGAAGACCTCAAGGGCATTAGCCCAACTCTCTGCACACATCGCATCCCTATCGAGCCCGATTCTACACCTTCAAGGGAGCCACAACAGAGACATAACAATGCTATACGAGAGGTTGTTAAGAAAAGATCCTCAAACTCCTGCACGCTGGGATTATTTATCCTATGCCACATAGTGAGTGGGTTAGCCCAGTCCAAGTAGTGCCGAAAAAAGGAGGCATGACAGTCATTAGGAATGAGAAGAATGAACTCATTCCTCAACGAACCGTCACTGGATGGCGGATGTGCATTGATTACCGAAAGCTGAACAAGGCCACTAAGAAGGATCACTTTCCATTACCGTTCGTAGACGAGATGTTAGAATGGCTCGCAAACCATTCCTTCTTTTGTTTCCTTGATGGGTATTCTGAGTATCATCAAATCCCAATCCACCTTGATGACCAAAGTAAGACTACTTTCACATGTCCGTATGGAACTTACGCATACCGGCGAATGTCGTTCAAATTGTGCAATGGTCCTGCTACTTTCCAACGGTGCATGATGTCTATTTTCCCAGACATGTTTGAGAAAATCATGGAGGTGTTCATGGATGACTTCACTGTCTATGACAAAACCTTCAATGATTGTCTTGAGAATTTAGACCAAGTCTTACAACGGTGTGAAGAAAAGCACTTAGTCCTGAACTGGGAGAAATGCCATTTTATGGTTTGAGAGGAAATAGTGTTAGGACACAAGGTGTCTGAATGTGGGATAAAGGTGGACAAAGCAAAAATTGAAGTCATTGAGCAACTCCGCCCTCCCACAAATGTGAAAGGCATTCATAGCTTTCTAGGCCATGCAGGGTTCTATAGGCATTTCATCAAAAACTTTTCCAAAATTGCTAGACCCCTGACTAGCCTCCAAGCCAAAGATACACCTTTCATTTTTGATAATGAGTGCCATGAAGCTTTTCAAATTCTAAAGAAGGCATTCATTTCAGCTCCAATCATCCAACCACCTGATTAAACACTGCCTTTTGAGATCATGTGTAATGCTAGCGACTTTGTTGTAGGAGCTGTTCTCGGCCAAACAAAGGATAAGAAGCACTATGCTATATCCTATGCTAGCAAAACCTTGTCTGAGCCATAACACAATTATGCAACCACAGAAAAAGAATTGTTGGCTGTTGTCTTTGCAATAGACTAGTTTAGATCTTACTTAGTGGGGGCAAAAGTAATTATTTATATAGATCATGCAGCCCTTAAATACCTCCTCACTAAGAAAGATGCTAAGCCTCAGTTGATCCGATGGATTCTTTTACTCCAAGAATTTAAAATAGAAACAAAAGATAAGAAAGGAGTAGAGAATTCAGTTATCGATCACTTATCTAGCCTTCAATATAAGGAAACACATGAGTTACCAATTAATGACTATCTGATGGACGACACACTCCTCAAGGTAACACACCTCGACCCTTGGTACACGAATATTGTGAATTACATGGTTGCAGGATATGTTGCACCAGGGGAGGACAAGAGGAAACTCAAGTACGAAAGTCGTTGCCACTTGTGGGATGATCCATATCTCTATCGAGTCTGTTCTGATAGATTGCTATGGAGATTGTCCCAATTGAAGAAGCCACAAAAATCATAGACAGATGTCATGCATCACCCTATGGAGGGCATTATGGAGCATTCTGAACACATGCTAAGATCTGGCAAAGCGGATTCTTCTGGCCAGCGATGTATCAAGATACGAAGGAATATGTTAGAAGATATGCCAGATGTCAGAAGCATGGAAACATCAACACTCGAGATGCAATGCCACTCATAAATAACCTCCAAGTGGAATTGTTTGATGTCTGGGGGATTGACTTTATGGGACCATTCCCAAAGTATGGAGATGCCAAATACATCTTGGTGGCAGTTGACTATGTGTCCAAATGCGTAGAAGCATTACCATGTCGAGCTGCTAATTCCAAGCACGATAAGAAGACGTTTCATGAAGTAATATTCCCAATATTTGGAACACCCTGATTAGTCATAAGTGATGGAGGATCACATTTCATTGACAGGACCTTTAGAAAATTCCTAGCAGAATATGGAGTCAAGCACAACATTGCAACTCCGTACCATCCTCAAACAAGCAGTCAAGCTGAAACATCAAATAAGCAAATCAAGAACATCCTTCAAAAGACTGTGAATGAGATAGGAAACAAATGGAAGTACAAGCTTCATGATGCATTGCGGGCATATCGGACAGCATATAAAACACCCATTGGCATGTCACCTTACCAGCTTGTATATGGAAAAACATGCCACTTGCCTGTCGAATTGGAATTTAGAGCCCATGGGGCAATCAAGAAATGGAACATGGATCCTCATCTACTCCCTCTGTCTCGCTGTCTGTGTTGTCGTAGCGTGTGTATACATGCATCGCAGATTTACTGAATGTGGTCACATGGAGCGTCCAGGTGCTGTCCTTCCACACTGCATGTAGACTTTTGAATCACCCTCCCCAGCGACAGTCGCTGTGGGACGGAGGGAGTAGCTGGTAAGAATCGTCAGATGCAAATATCTGAGCAAGAAGAATGGAGAGAGAAGGCTTATCACAACTCTAAGATCTACAAAGAAAGAATGAAAAGATGGCATGACAAGAGAATCATGCACAAGGAGTTCAAACCTGGAGATAAGGTTCTGCTATTCAACTCCAGAGTAAAGCTCTTTGGTCATGGAAAACTTCGAAGAAAATGGGAAGGGCCATTCAAAGTGATTGAAGCATCATCACATGGTGCTATCACACTCCAAGACGACACAGGTAATATCTTCAAGGTAAATGGCCAACAATTGAAAGTTTTCCTTGAACCTGAAAACTTAGAAGAAATTGATGTGATTGAATTTCTGCAATTTAATGATCCAATCTAAAAAATTCAATCTTATTCTAATTTCTTTAAGGTTAATAAATTTTGACTCTCTGGTGTCTCTCACCCACCAGAAGAGTCCCTTTTGCTTTCACCATTTTCTTTCTATCAATAAAAATTAGGTACAGTTTTGGAGAAGTGTGAGGGTCGCGCCGACTCCCCTTGAAGGAAGGCATTGAAGCACATCATAAGCTACCACGTCAACATCAAGCTTGGGAGAGGCGAATTCCCTACGTATCTAGCTAAGTATTACCTTTCATTCCCTTTTCAATTTTTGAGTGTGCTTTAGTTATAGAAATAAAATATAAACAAAATAATGATATGTCTAAGTCACTAGAGTGAGCCTAAGTTTGATTTTTAGGAGCTAAATAAAACAGAATTTGAAGGTAAACTGTTTGAAATGGAAATGATGAATAGTTGCTCTATCATAATTTATCTTAAGTACCTAGTTTTCAACCATGAATTCTGTCAAGTTTTAGATATGATTGTTTTGATAGAAGAATTTTCTCTGAACTTAAAACTCGTGGGTAGCATATGCTTGATCTAAGTCTAGATGATTGACTGATATGATATGAGAAAGTCTAAGATGCTATTTATCATGTTCCTAGTGATACTAGAGTTCTGGAGATTTAATTTTGAAAAACATAAAAATGTTACATGATGAGTTCCTTGTATGACAAATCTTGAATTCCTACCAGAGCCAAATATAATAGACTAGGAAAACTTTTACTTATTGCTGCTTGCTTCTGCATTGAGTTTTGTCAAGCTTTGTTGATACCTGTTGACGGTCTTTAAGTACCAATTTTATACCGTCAACTAATGCCAAGGGAAGATCAATAATATAAGCATAGGGGTTATTACTGATGAATTCCACGAGTTTTGGTGAATTGTGTGTTTTCCAGGGATTATTCCGGGAAGGCTTAAAAGAAGGATTAAAGAGCATAATTACCACGAAACTTGATCGCGACGGAAACATACTTCACCAGCAAGTTAGAAGGATCCAGAACACACCCGAAGCACCGGGGCCCGAGACCCACTAGGGTGGGGCCGGCCGGCGCCAAGGTGGGGCCGACCGGCGCCCCCTGCTAGGGTTTTGGCCCACCTTCTGGAGTCTTCTTCCACCGCCTCTCTGGAGTCATCTGGGCCCTTTATTCAAGTCGGTTTGATCCCACGGCGCACGTTCATCCCACCGGGCTATAAATAAAGGGGCAGACCACCCTCCCAGAAGGCACCAATTCATTCCGCCTGCTTCATTCGTCAAGAGTAGACAGAAGTTAGGGTTTCCAGAGATTAGAAATAGGGCTCTAGTTCTTCAAGTTCATAGTTTAGGCATCTAGCAAAGTTCAAGTAGAGTTGGGCGCTACGCTCGGGATTCCAGATCCGTTTATCTGGAGATCGGTAATCTTATCTTGTATCTCATTATGACTTTGTTTTATTTTAATATATTGCTACTTATTCAGTTCTTAGTTTATTCTAGTTGCATATTCAATATAGTTATGATTGGTGATGTTTATTGTCGTATGATCGTAAAGCGCCTAATTTAGTACTCGAGTGAGTTAGGCAGTATGCATTATGTAGATGTAGTGTCTAGATATATTGTGTATCTACGATGGCACCCTGACGTGCCGGGTCGTGTGGTAGTCTGCGTAGGTGACAGCTGCGTTGGTTCCTCTGTAGTCCACCGCCTGTACATAGGACTAGCAGAGCGCGGTCGCCTGTACATAGGACTGCTCTTTATGATGTTTTCTGAGTTGATTATGCTATAGATGAAGATGTGTAATGTGGCGTAGGCTGTAGACTTTATATTTAGTAATTACATATATTTCCTTTACTTTAGCCGAATTTTAAGATTGTCTTTTCTACATTAGTGAGTCTCTATATTCTATCTCTAGAATACCATTTACCTCATTTACTCGGTTATCATTTACCATTTATCATTGACTTATTTATCGCTAAAGTACTAGAGTTATGGGTTATCATAGGTTTGCACATTTATCTTTCCAATTATTATAATAGATTATCCTAATGAGTAGAATGTCACCTTTATCTTTTTGGCATAAAACAAATTAACGATACTCCGAATACTTACCGGATGAAGTGCTACAATGGGAGAATTATCTGTGCGCTTGCGGATATATTCTATAGTATTATTTTTAGGAGGCAAGTGAAGATTATTTTAACTTTGGTTTTTGGCATCATGTTAGGGATGACAACTTAACGTGAAGTGATGTTAAAAATACCAACAAGCATTTCTGGCGCCGTTGCCGGGGATGGCAATTATATTCATTAGGATAATTTATTGAGTTCGTTGATTTTATTCGCCAGGATATTTATTCTAGAATTTCATATAGGAGTGTTCTTCATAGATAATATTAATAGAAAAAATTAAAAAAAATTAAAAAAATAACTATAGAGATAAATACTTAGAGATAATCATAACCTTTTGCTTTAGCAGACTTACCCGTGTTTTGTTTATATTTAAATATCTTATATAGGGTAAGTGCAGGATTGGTTGTGTACTTTAACTCTTATCAATCATGAACAACCATAGGAAGAAGGGTCTTACATTATTTTGTGAAGCCATGGCTAAGAAGACTCTACGTGAATTCTCTGCCCCAAGCACTGAGAATATTTGCGTAGGGTCAACTTTCAACATTGGAAATCAAGATTATGAGATAAAGCCAAGCCTCATCAAAATGGTGCAAGCTATTACATTTACTAGAAAGAAAGATGAAGATGCAAGTATCTATCTGCAGAATTTCCTAGAGATTGGCAACACCGTCAACATCAAACGCATTACTCAAGACGTCGTGCTACTTCGTTTGTTTCCGTTCTCATTAGAGGGAAAGGTAAAGCAGTGGTTTTATCAGAATAAAGATCAAGTCAAGACATGGGTAGAATGTTCAAAAGCTTTCCTAGAAAAGTTTTTCCCAGTAAGCAAAACCAATGCTCTACGAGGAAGATTTCAAAATTTTGTCAACAGAAAGGTGAATCTATTTCAGAAGCCTGGAAATGTTTTCAAGATTACATATCAAATTGTCCCCATCATGGAATGGAAAATTGGTTGCTTATGCAAACATTTTATCATGGACTAACTCAAAGGTCACGTGAGCAACTAGATGCCACTGCTGAAGGATCATTTATGTCACCCACCCCTGCAAGAGCTGAAGATATTATGGCAAAGATAGCAGAAAATCAGAATTAGACAAATAACACTCAGACATGCCATAAGAGTGAAGAAATTTCAGAGGAACTGTGTGCATTGTCAACCAAGATGGATGTACTGTTGAACTGGCTAGAGCAAAGAGCCAATCATAAAAGAGATCGTCAAGCTATTCAAGATACATTCAATTCCCAGAATCAATATCAAGGATCTTTAGAAATTGAGTTTGCAAATACCCCAGAAGATATTAGTACAGTCATCAAGACTACTTCTCAGAAGTAAGGATGGAATCAACCTCGGTCAACCAATCAAGGTAAGTACCAAGGCAATTCTAATTTTTCAAATCATAGGCAACCACCCTTAAGAGAATTAATATTAGAACAAGCTAGAATTAATGAAAGTATTTATAAGAAGCTTGTTTTTAATGATAAAGTTTTAGAAGGAATTAATTCTAAATTGGATAATTTCTCTTCTGCTGTTAAAGAGCAAATATTATTTAATAAGAAGACAGAATTACAAATTGCACAATTATCTTCTACTTTGTTTACCACTAACCATGAGCAAATAAAAGGAATATCTACTAGAGGAGGTAAGTCTACACGTGATCCACCTTACCCAAAAGGGGCACGTAGACCATCACATTTAGTGCATGTAGAAGAAGAAATTGAGAAGGACAATAGAGAAGAAGAAATTATACCACCTTCATCACCAGTTGAACCACAAGATCAAGAATTAACTCAAGATTTTCATGACACAACTCTCCTACCGTTTCCACGCAGAAGAAGAAGAGCTAAAATAGATGATCAATTTGGTAAGTTTATAGAGGTAATTCAGAAGTTATATGTCAATATTCCGTTGTTAGATGTCATGCAGGTACCTACATACGCGAAGTATCTTCAAACCATCCTCAACAACAAAGGACCATTACCTTCTACTGAAGTTGTCAAGCTAACGGAGGAGTGTAGTGAGTCAATTCTGAGTTCTTCTCCTACTAAGAAGAAGGATCCAGGGTGTCCCACTATTGATTGTTCAATAGGAGACCAGATGTTCTAGAATGCTTTA
The DNA here is from genome assembly GCA_038502445.1 of Eremochloa ophiuroides. Classification (NCBI taxonomy): domain Eukaryota; kingdom Viridiplantae; phylum Streptophyta; class Magnoliopsida; order Poales; family Poaceae; genus Eremochloa; species Eremochloa ophiuroides. Next base: position 30,997,226 of record JAHLJS010000006.1, on the reverse strand, counting down.
TGTGATCTTGGAGCAAGTGTCAGCGTCATGCCCAAGACCGTCTTTGACAAACTCAACTATTCTACGCTCACACCAACCACGATGTGTTTGCAATTAGCTGACCAACCGGTTCGCTATCCCGCAGGAATCGCAGAAAATATTTCGGTAAAAATCCGCAAATTTTTCATTCCTGTAGATTTTGTAGTACTTGACATGCAGGAAGAGAGAAAGATACCCATCATCCTCGGGTGACCATTCCTAAACACTGCAAATGCAACCATCAACGTCGGAGGTAGAGAGATCACATTCACCATCAATGGTCAAGAAGAGCGATTCGCATTCAAACCAAGACTGGAGCAATGCCAAACATTGAAGTGTCATAAAAAACAAGATGCAACAACATCTCCGACACCGGAGATGAATCATGAAGAATAATTCAACTGGAGAAGTCCGGATCGGCGGACTCAAAAACCCCGAACCATCACCGGGAGGTAACTCGGTAGTTATCGGTAATTTAATTCTTGCATTTAAATTTGCATATTTACTTTCTCATAAATTGCATTATTAAAAAGAACTAAAAAATAAGCACAGCATGATTAAAGCTTAAGCCCCATGTGATTATTACTAACGGAGTGTTAAACCCCCGTCAGTGAAATTTGCTGCGGTGGCAGAAAATTATAAAAAGACCATCATTAGAATTCTAATTTTTCATAGATTCATAAAAGTAATTTAGTTTTTCATTCTTATGTCATTATACGGTATAAATACGGGAAACATTTGGGACCCACCATCATCACATCAAGTCACATCATGCATTATCATCAACCACTACCATCCAAACTCCACCATTCATCCATGTACTACTTTCCACTCATGCATTCATCAGAGAAAGGAACCAACTCACATGCACTTGGAAGAGCATCTAGGCAATGTCGACACTGGCTAATGGAGAGAGCCAAATGACACAAGGTGGGGCCGGCCGGCGCCCCTCCTCCATTTCTCTGCCTCTTCTCTCTCTCACTCATTCACACATTCACACACATTCCAGAGAGCATGTAGCCAAGTTCCTTTGCAGCTAGTAACTTCAAACTCTCATAAACTCTTCATTTGATTCAAGTTTAAGCAAAGAAAAGGGTAGAGAAGAAGATTAGCAAGAAGACCTAGAAGAGAGATCATCACTTTGATTCCTTCTCTCCTCTTGTTATTAGTTGTTCTTATTTTGTTCTTGTGTTCTTGTTCGTTCTTGCCGTGTTCTTCGTGTTCTGCATTTTACAGGCAAGATTAACAATAGAATGAAAGGTGCCATTCGATCCCTTGGAAGAGCCCTCTCACGCCGCACAACAAGAAGTCAATCATCATCACAAGTGCCATCGTTCATCGGCTCCGACATGAATATCGATCCTCCGTCACCCTTCACGTACGATCCGTCATCCTCTTCCCAACCGGAAGAGAGGTATGAATTCACAAGCATAACTCAAATTTCATTATCAGCTAGACCTCAGAGAGAAATTTTAAATGTGGTTAAAAACAAGGAATTTACACATACTCCAATTTTTTATACCGCTTTGCTCCATGAAACCGGAATGGATTCCGAGTTTGAGCTTATCTTTAGAAATGTTAGACGGGAAAATGCTTGGCAAATTAATGAGCAGGGTAGCAAGTTACTCACTATAGAATTTATAAGCATCCTAGACTTTGATGATGACGAGGTTAATTTTAGAATGTTTAATAAACCTTTCACCCTCTCATGAAAAACTCTTAGTTTAGCATTGGAATTTAATAATCATTGTTTGGTCAATATTTCTGAAACTCTCTAAGACTTTGATAAAGATGATTTTTGGGAGAGTATTACTGCAAAGAAACTGGAGAGAAAACATAAATATACTACTGAGAAAGTTCATCATCCCACACTAAGATTTATGTTTAAATGGTTAGCTTTTACATTCTTTCCTAGAGAGGAGTTAAATACTATTAAACAGGATGAGCTACATTTGTTATATATCATGATTAAAAAGATGAAAGCGTCACCTGTAAAAATGATGTCAAATTATTGGAGAACTGTCCCTTCCTTAAGAAAGTGCAGTATTTCTTTTACTTCCTGGATTACTCGTTTAGCTGCAGGCCTAGGATTATTATCGAATGCTTCACATGTTTATATTTCTGATGCCCGCAAAATTATTGGTTATGATTTTTTCTTTCGTGCTCATATGCTCAAACGCCGAAACAATAAAATAGTTATGATTTATAAAAATTATGACAATGAGTACGAACTGCCAGACATGGAGTTAGGAATTTATTCTGTCCAGAGTTTTGTTTTTCCAGCTGTTAGAGCTAATATTGGTAGGTGTCCGTCCGCACGCATCAGCAGGGCGCCAAGAGCTAACTTCACTGGAGCTGACCCAGTACCATCTGGGCTAGTTTATTCCCACTATGTCAATTTTGGTGAACAAGTATCGACGCAGGAGCCACGCCAGCAATGGACTGCACATACAGGATGGGAGGAACAGCCCACATTTCAGCAAGGAGAATCTTCATCATCAGCAGCAGCAGGTTAGGGAGCAACTGATTTTCAGAGAGGACGAGCATCTTTTTCTACACGCGGAAACACGGACTTCACCGCCGGTGGACCATATCCATTTCATGCACCACCAGAAGATGATTACTATCGCCCACCTGAGCAGCACTTTTCTACTACTGCTGATGATTTTCCAGCTTTATCTATGTGTCTCACTAACATTGAACAGGGGCAGAACGCAATAAGCGACGCTGCAGTAGCACGAGCAGTGGCAGCAGCAGGTCGACGACAGGTTCTATCAGCACGAACAATGGCAGCACAACACGGACCAATGACTGGATCAGATATATCAGGGACAGCAGCAGACGCAGAGCGGAATAGAATATTTGATACATCAGATGGGATACCCGCCGCCACCTCCACCTCATTACTGAGCAACATCCAGCTTGGGGGAGATCCCCGCTAGGTGAGCATCTCTCACCTTTATATATGCTTTTTATTTCAGCATTTAATTCAGTCTTTAATTCTATCAATTTTAATATTGCTAAAAACAACAAGAAAACCAAATAAAAATTTATTTACCACTTTCTTTAGTTATTGCATTAAATTTCTGCTTGCTTAAAAAATTAAAAATCAAATAATAATAATAATAATAATAATAATAATAATAGGTTGTATAATTAAGTTGCTTTAAATTCTGCATTCAGTTTATCTTTAGAATAATTAGAACTTGAAGTTAGAGAAAAATCAAAAAGATATTTAAATTATTTAAATATAATTTCCTGTAATTACTTAGTATTTAAACTTAAATTCTCCTACGAATTGCATGAAGTTTATCTACCATAAAAATTTATTCTAAAACTTGATATCAGTGGGTAGCATAAGCTTTTCTAAGTAATTGATGGATATGATATAAGAAGGTTTGAGTTGCTATTTATTTCATCCTAAGAGACACCTAAGCTCCAGACATTTCAAAAATCAAAAATCAAAACAAATATAATAATTTGTTCTACTAATATGATTAAGTAGACTATTCTGTTATGCATTCATGATTGAATTCACATGCACAAAAAGTTTTCACTCTATGCACAAGTCTCTCTCTTAGAAGTCTAACAGAGAGTGTGGTTGTAAAAATTTAAAGATGCCATACCAAAGAAGTATGAGCCTAAAAGGTGCCATATCAAAAGGGTATGTGCCAAAAAAAAGAGAGAAAAACAATGGGTGCAAAGACACCCGCCTGAGAGAAAAAATGGGTACAAAATTATCCGCTGGGGAAATAACCCACACTCTTCAGGAAGACAAAAGAGAGGATAATGCATAGGAGTTCAAAAATAAAATTTAATCACATTCACACATTCAATCATGATGTATAACTTAGTAGTCCTCTGCAATCTTATTAGTAGGCTCTCATTATTTCCTAAATAAAAACTATCTACTTATTCAAAATAATAATAATAATAATAATAATAATAATAATAATAATAATAATAAATCTCTCTGGAGCAATGGTTGAAATAAGGGATGAAAGACTTAGTGCTTGCTTGATTATTCTATCTCTCAATTACTCAAGACTTAGTTTAAAAGCCCCACGATTGAAAAGAATAAGAATAAGTTCGAAAGGTGGATTAATGAATTTCAATCCGGAGAAGAATTTCTGTTTAAATATTTGAGTATTTGTTGGGAGTTATACATTTTTATGGAACCCTAATTAAATTATTTCAAGTCAACTTTGCTAAGGGACTAGCAAAGACATAGCTTGGGGGTATTGTTGACGGTCGTTAAGTACCAATTTTATACCGTCAACTAATGCCAAGGGAAGATCAATAATAGAAGCATAGGTGTTATTACTGACGAATTCCACGAGTTTTGGTGAATTGTGTATTTTCCAGGGATTATTTCAGAAAGGCTTAAAAGAAGGATTAAAGAGCATAATTACCACGAAACTTGATCGCGACGGAAACATACTTCACCAGCAAGTTAGAAGGATCCAGAACACACCCGAAGCACCGGGGCCCGAGACCCACCAGGGTGGGGCCGGCTGGCGCCCCCTGCTAGGGTTTCGGCCCACCTTCTGGAGTCTTCTTCCACCGCCTGTCTGGAGTTATCTAGGCCCTTTATTCAAGTCGGTTTGATCCCACGGCGCATGTTCATCCCACCGGGCTATAAATAAAGGGGCAAACCCCCCTCCCAGAAGGCACCAATTCATTCCTCCTGCTTCATTCGTCAAGACTAGACAGAAGTTAGGGTTTCCAGAGATTAGAAAAGGGCTCTAGTTCTTCAGGTTCATAGTTTAGGCGTTTAGAAAGATTCAAGTAGAGTTGGGCGCTATGCTCGGGATTCCAGATCCGTTCGTCTGGAGATCGGTAATCTTATCTTATATCTCATTATGACTTTGCTTTATTTTAATATATTGCTACTTATTCAGTTCTTAGTTTATTTTAGTTGCATATTCGATATAGTTGTGATTGGTGATGATTATTGTCGTATGATCGTAAAGCGCCTAATTCAGTACTCGAGTGAGTTAGGTGGTATGCATTATGTAGACATGGTGTCTAGATATATTGTGTACCTACGGTGGCACCCTGACGTGCCGGGTCATGTGGTAGTCCGCGTATGTGACAACTGCGTTGGTTCCTCTGTAGTCCACCCCCCGTACGTAGGACTAGCAGAGCGCGGTCGCGAAGGAGGTGACCCTTGTGTCTTAATATCCTCATTAGATGATGCTCCTTATGATGTTTTCTGAGTTGATTATGCTATAGATGAAGATGTGTAATGTGGCGTAGGCTGTAGACTTTGTATTTGGTAATTACATAGGTTTCCTTTACTTTAGCCGAATCTCGAGATTGTCTTTTCTACATTAGTGAGTCTCTATATTCTATCTCTGAAATACCATTTACCTCATTTACTCAGTTATCATTTATCATTTATCATTGACTTATTTATCGCTAAAGCACTAGAGTTATGGGTTATCATAGGTTTGCACATTTATCTTTCCAATTATTATAGTAGATTATCCTAATGAGTAGAATGCCACCTTTATCCTTTTGGCATAAAACAAATTAACGATACTCGGAATATTTACCGGGTGATGTGCTGCAATGGGAGAATTATCTGTGCGCTTGCGGATATATTCTATAGTATTATTTTTAGAAGGCCAGTGAAGATTATTTTACCTTTAGTTTTTGGCATCATGTTAGGGATGACAACTTAACGTGAAGTGATGTTAAAAATACCAACAATACCTTATGAGAGGTTTGTCATGCTTTTAAAATCAAGATCACGCACACTCCACCTACACAAAGGCACTATCCCTACACTAGGGTAGGTGCCACAAAATGTCTTTCCATCCAAAAATATTTTGCACCTACACTGGAAGTGAACACCAAAAACAAATCCACAGGTTTCCACCAAATAAATGGTCTAAATTCTTGTGAATATCTCTCGAAAGAATCAAGTTGCAGAGAAGAGGCATGAGGCTAGGCAAAAGTGTGAGATGTGAGAGAAAAAAGATGCCCGCCTAAAAAAAGAGAAAGAAAAAATAAAGAGCTAGCCCACGTTGTCCTGCACCAGAAGTTCCAAGTTCAAAACGAGAGATCTATTTTCAAGGAGCAAAAGTAGAATTAGGATTAGCCACCATATACACCCATTCCACACACATGCACATCATTATTTGATTGTATGAGTTAACTCTCTTTGGATCCATTGATTGACTTTACAATATATGCATTGCAAGTAGGCTCTATCTTTCTCCCTAACTATGAACTCCACATAAGCCTCTAGTTGTAGGTTGAGAAAAGGCATAACACCTTTATTGCCTTAGTGACGATCCAAAAATACCACATAATAAGAGACTTGAGAGTGTCATACAATGGAAACTCTTAGTTTTATTTTGAAAATTTTCAAAACTCCTGAACAATGGTAGAACAAAGAACATGAGACATGGTGCTTGACTTGATTGCTCTATCTTTCAATTGCTCAAGACCCAAGTGAAGGCTAAGAAGCCTCATAGTTGAAGGTAATATGGGTAAGTTTGAAATTCAAAATAATTTATTCTAATCTAGAGGAGAATTCTTGTTTGAAGGCATGTGTACCTTAGAGAAGTGAACACATTGTAGTAACTCCTGATCCATTGCTAAGTTTGGCTTTGCTAAGGGACTAGCAAAGGGTAAACTTGGGGGAACTTGTTGACGGTAGTTATTGCTCATTTTTAACCATCAACTAAACAAGAATCAAGGGCTTAAAACAATTTATAACATAGGTATAGGGTTGATTCTAACAAGTTCCACGAGTTTTGGTGTTCTCACTTGTTTTGTAGGAGATGCAAGGATATTCAATTCTTTCATCAAATAAAAGTATCTCAAATGAGGAATTGGAGCTCACCATTGCGTAGAGCTCGTCGAGATGATCGAAACGGACCTATGGTTTGTTATTTTTCGAGTTCGGAGTAAAACTATACAAAAGTCGCAAAGGAAGCTTCTAGACGACACCAGAGACCATCATGCCAAAGCAGACCGCGAGACGCTGCTAGGTGGGGTCAGGCGACCCCACCACTAGGTCGAGCGACCTTCGGAGTCCCCGGATCACTCTCGTCTTCTCTAGAAGGTTCCCCACCGCCATGGAGAGACCATCTGAGCCACTGCCTTAGGTCAGTTTGATCCGAGGGCTGAGATTCATCCCACAACCTATATATGTAGTCCCATACCCCTCAAGGTTTCATACCAATTCATTCTATCATATGTAAACCCTAATTGAGAGGTGTCCGAAGAAAGGATAACCTCTCAATAGATCTACAATTAGAAAATAGGGAGAGAGGAGAGGTGATAGATCTGAGGAGAGGCCGGCCTGTCGGAACCCTCCTCGACCTTGTACCTCAACGGATCATTCATCTATGAGCTCCATCCAGTTCTTCTACTGGCATATTCATATTCTCTAGTTAATTAGATTCAGTTCTTTACTTCATTTTACTTACAAGAACTTTGCTTGTATTGAGTGTTCTAATCTTAAGATCTAGATTAGAGTAGTAATCATTAGTGTAGACGTGGTGTCTAGACTAGTGTTTACCTGAGTTTGCGCCCAATCTTCCGATTAGTTGTGGTAGCCCCAGAGGTGACAGCTCTATCAGGCTGTTGCAATCCACCACATTAGGGTTGGTGTTCATAGAGATTTTTGGTAGCCTTCTCCCGATTACCCCTTCCTAGTTTTTTTCGAGAATCGAAAAGGAACTGTTGCTCCAAAGTAAGTAAAGTATAGTAACCCTGATCCTGAGTTATCTAGTATAAGCCTAGAAAGCCCCTCTCTACCCACAAAAAAATATAGATTTACCTCTTTATATCATTATCCTTAGGCAACCTTGTCACTTGCTAGTACACTTCGCGTTCCCCGTGGAAATCGATACCTTGGAATACTCCCGGGTGAAAGCTACAGCGGTATCCGTGCGCTTGTGGATTTATCTGTGTGCACTTAACAAATACCAACAGCCACCAAATATCCACCTATCACCTCACATCCACACACATGCACATCAGCCACGTGTCAGCACAGTTCAACCACAGCTGCAGATCTTCAACGGTTAACTACTCGCGCCAAAACCCTGATCGTCGGACGCACACATCGTCAAACTAAAGAGCACAGGCGTCCGACGCTTCCAGAGACTACTATTGATGGTCGCTAACACCCTATTTTACCGTCAACATTTCACCCATAATCAAGGTAAAACCACATGAAAAGCAAAGAACTCACTTTGAAACTTACCTAGTTCGACATGTCCTTGGAGAAATATTATGTATGTAGGAAAAATGGTGAAAACAGGCAAAAACAAAGCAAACCAAGACACCTCAGCACCTCTGCTGCCACTGTGGAAGCCAAAGAGGGGCGCTTGCCCCCATCATAGGGCGCACGCCCTATGAAAAGTGCCAAATGCACTCTATCACCTCACGGATCCGTGTGCCATCCTCCCAAATGGCCTATGGAATGTTGATTCAACATCAACGGCTCAGAAACAAGTCACGAGGATCCGGTGGCCCTACCAACAAGGCGCCCGCCCTGTCCAAACTGGGTGCCACATCCACAATCCGAGGGAAGGCCCCCAGGAGTCATCCAAGCCATCAAATGAAGTCGGTTTTCATCTAATGGTGATCAAGTGATGTGCCATGGATCGAAGGACCCACATTTCATCCTCCCGGGGTTGCAAACCGCCAAATCAGGGCACCAACCGACATTGCAACCGACATGGGGGAGGAAGGAGGGTCATTGGATGCAAGGCGGTGCATCCAAGGGGGCGCCCGCCCCCCTAGGAGGGCGCTCGCCATGCCACTTCATGCCACCGAGCTCCAGGACACCTACAAGTACCCCTGGAGCTCTCCTACACTATAAATAGGACCAGTTTCCACACTTGTAAGTAGAAACCACTAGAAACTTTAGAGAATCACTAGTAAATCACTAGAGATTCAGCTCATTATCTGTAGTAGCTCCTCTCTCTCTAGCGAAGCTCTGCTCTTAGGAATAGTGCTAGCTAGAGAAGAGTAGAGTAGTGAGACAAGTCAGGAGAAGGAGGAAGTCTGTGGAGGAGCCAAGCTTGTCGGTGACCTCCTCTGCGGTGTTCTTCACTCTAATTGGCAATAAAGATCCCCTTCTTCATTTATTTGTTGTTATACTTTAAGCAGTTGCATACTTGTCTCATTGCTTTGTTAGAGTGGTCTAATTTCTTGGCCATAGTTAGAGTAGTAAGTTTTATAGATTAAGCGAAGTGCTTAGGCTATAATCTTACCCTTGAGTGCGGCTAGACCCACGGATAGTAGTGGTAGGTTCTAGGTGGTGACAGCCCTAGAATCCTCTGGATTTCACCATGTTCGGTCTGGTTTTATCAGCGTAGGGCTTTTAGACGTATGGTGCCTAATCAGTCGAACCCCAGCGAGTTTAGGACTTTGCGTGTCCCGAGTATAGCAGTCTCTTTGGTATAACAATCACTTGATCTTTTACTGAGATAGAGTTCTTCCATAAACTATAGAGCTACCTCAATTTATCCTAGTGTGTTTCCACCTTAGTTATACTTCATTGAATTATCCTCACTAAGGTTATTTATCCTTTCTAGATCTTTGACTATCAGATCCTACGAATCACAAACCCAGCCTTCCATTGGGAAAATATAAATTCGACCCCCGGTACTCCTAGGTAAAGTGCTACACGATAGTTCTGTGCGCTTGCATAATCCCATCACCTATCCTATAGACCTATCCATAGCATTTTTGATGCAGTTGCTAGAAATAACTTTATTCAACAGCCACATACTTTGAGCATAGGGATTGACAACCCCGTTGATTGCGTTGAGACGTATTGTTACCTCTGCTAAAGGATAGATTTGGCTACACTCTTTTGATAGCGTTAGTAACTGTCAACAAGCATTTTTGGGAAGGCAACTGTTGAATTCCTTTGATTTGAGTCATGTCTAGATTGTTTTCCTTAGAATCACGAATATGGCCGAAAGGACTATCCGTGAATTCTCCGCACCTTCTGCTGCTAATATAGCAACAGGCCCTGGTGTCATCGAGGCAAACACTCAGTTTGAGTTAAAGCTTGCATTGATCACAATGGTTCAAGCTAGCCCATTTTGTGTCAAAGCTCACGAGGATGCTAATGCACACCTCCAACACTTCTTGAAGATATGCAGTACCTTTACCATTAAAAGAGTAACCCCAGACGCAATTCGTTTGTGACTCTTTCCTTTCTCCTTGTTAGGAAAAGCCAAGCAATGGTTCTATACGAAACCGAAATGATGTGGACACATGGAAAAAGTGTTCCAACTCTTTCCTAGTAAAATTCTTTCCTCTAGGCAAGACCAATGCTCTTCACAATAAGATCTCTAGTTTCCAACAACAAATCGATGAATCGATTCCTGAGGCTTGGGAACGAATGCAAGAGTATGTCGTTGCCTGTCCACACCATGGTATGGAAGGTTGGATTTTAATCCAAAACTTCTACCATGGATTAACCCCTCTTGATCGAAGCCATCTAGATGCTGCCGCCGGTGGAGCATTCTTTTCTCTTGAAGTTACAGATGCGAAGGCTTTGATCAAGAAGATGGTGTCCAATCAAGGATGGAATGAGGAACGTCTGCAACCGTGCAAGCGAGGTATTCACTCTTTAAAGGAAGCTGACATGATTGTAGCTAAGGTTGACCTACTGGCCAAAAGGCTAGAAAATTGCGAGAAGATGCGTACACCTGAGACCGTGCAAGCCATGGAGACTCACATGACGTGTGAATTCTGTGGAGAAGTTGGCCATTCTGGACTCTATTCTCCTGAGACACATGAAGACCTCAACTTCATCAGCAATGATAGCAGTTTTCGTTTTTCAAACCAAGGATGGACTCAGCGCTCCAATTCTCAAGGTAACACTTTCAATTCTTCGCAACATCCAAACAATCAAGGTAATAACTATCCTTCTCTTAAAGATCCTGTCTATGGTCAAGGTAGAATGACTGATAGCATAAACAGGATGCTAGATAGCATAAATGCTAAATTGGATGATTTATCTTCTGCAATTAAGATTCAACTTAGTTTCAATAAGATGCTTGAAACCCAATTAGCACAACTAGCTGCTGCAATTTCATCTTTTGAAAAAGATAGAATACCAGGAAAGCCTAAAACAACCATGAAATTTGCTAATCTTGTTACTATTAGTTATCATGGCTATGAACTAGATGGATAGAATTTTCTAACTAAAAAGGGAGATCCTGCAACCCCTGTCATATCTTGTTCTATTCAATCTCAAAAGTTCCATAATGCTATATGTGATCTAGGATCAAGCATTAACATCATGTCTAAAGAACATTATGAAAAGTTGTTCTACACTGGGCTAGTACCAACTTCTGCATATGTGCAATAAGCTGATCAAACAACTTGCTATATAGAAGGAGTACTTTGTGATGTTCTGGTAAAAGTAAGAAACAACTTTGTGCCTGCTGATTTCATGATTTTAGACATGGGTAATAGGGACAACTTACCCCTCATTCTTGGCCGATCTTTCTTGAATACTGTGAATGCATGTATATTTGTTGCTAGTGGTAGCATGAATTTATATATAAATGGGAAGAAAGAGAGATTTGTTTTCTCTTGTACACCGCATCATGCAACTAACATACAGAAAAATAAGAGTCAATCCATGATGAGGAGGAAACCAAGAATCTGGAGAAACAAGAAAGACAGAGATGCGGTTAAGAAAGAACCATCATCTACAGCCTCTACACCAGACCCCGCTATCGTCAAAGAGGGACAAGATGAGAAGAAGACATCAGTCAAGGAAGAACCTCCTTCCGAAGAAGGACAGCTATAGGAGTAAGTATTCTATCTCTTTAATTATTGCATTGGTATATTTTCCTTCTTCATGCATTAAATCAATTAATTATTAGAAGCATGCTTAAATTTATGTCTTGCATTTAGTTAAGATCATAGCAATAATAATAAAAGAGAGATTATATAAAGAAATATATATATAATAAATAAATAATAATAATAATGAAAAATACAATAAAATAAATATCACTTTTGTTTATCATAGTAGCAATTAATAAAAAGGCAAAGCCCAGTGATCATAATAAATGAGAAGCAAAAGAGAAAATAACCTGACCAAGAAGAAACTCCGAGCCTGGAAAAGAAGCTAGCTTGGGGGAGCCGTCATCCTCGCCAAGGTATGATCTCTATCCCCAACACTTTTCTTAATTGCTGTGAGTTATAACATGAAAAGCAATTCTAAATTTTTGCATAAAAAAATAAATAAAAAAATAATAATAAGAAGAGAAAAAGAATATAATATGTCTTTGTTGGAAATGATGAACAACAGCTCTGTGATGATTTGCAAAATCTTATTATACAACCCTTACTATGAAAGTTTTGAGTGTGATATCTGAAATCGGTCTTAAGTCAAACACTATTGTGGGTTGCACATGCTAATAACCTAAGTTATGCTCTTGCAAGATTGAAGTTGGTATAAGTCGATCTTTTACCTGACTGTTGACGGTATTTATACTATATTTTCTACCATCATAGCTGTCAACAAGATACTCTTTTTGGGAAGAAATAAAGCAAACTCATAGTAACATAGGTACAAATAACTTGGTTCCACATGTACATGTTAGTATTTGTTTGCAGGTACCCAAAACAGGTGATTTTAAGAAGCCCAAGATGAAGAAATAATGCAAATCCAATTATGACAAAATGGCAAGACAATGTCACAATCTTCAAGGACTTCACTTCAGGATCGAGTGGGCACTGGATGGACACTATTCATGGTTCGGCCGAACCATGAATAGTGGCCCCGGCACTCCAACTTCAAGGAATCACATAATGGAGTGATATGCAAGAGAGCAGAGGCCACGTGGCCCCACCCTATGGTTCGGCCGAACCAGGTAGGGAGCCCTCGTGGCCCTGTTGACATGGCATGATCCATGGCACACCCCATGGAGTCCATCTCCACCTTTGGATCACAAGTATATCGTCAATCAAAGGCTAGAGAGCAAAGTACATGGATCAAGGCCCCAACTGACAAGATATAAACAGAATAAGCACATGGTCACAGTCCATGACAGGTGGGGACCACATAGGTAGACCCACCTTGCTCCATGTGGGTCGGCCGAACCAGGCATAATGGACCCAAGTCACCAACACATTCCCAGGCAGGTGGAGACGCCTTCTAGAAGCCCCGGCCGGGCCCACCTGCCACAGGGTGGGTCGGCCGAACCAGGGGTGGTGGACCCAGACCAGTGCCTCACTCCACCGACTTCCAGCATGCCTCCCACGTGCTCATTTCATCTCTGCCGTCCATCCAAGGCGGTTTCAAAGATGGTGGATCCAAGGGTGGAGGTGGAGAAGCACGCGGATCGCTGATGTGGCGCTGCCCTTCATCCCCCTATAAACACCCTCCTAGTCCTTCACTTTAGAACAATCAAGGATCAAGTATCAAGTGTACAATATAGATTAGTGTTAGTGTAAAGAGGGAAGAGAGTGAGGGAAGTCTCTGGAGAAAGCCCCGGGCCTGTCGGGAGTCTTCTTCAAGGTGTACCTCAGCGGATTCAAGCTTCTATTAAGTTTTCCATCCGAGTTCTTCCAACATTTAATATTCTAGTTCTGGTACTTTAAGTATATACTGTCTTCACCTGTACATTGCTTTACTTTGTGGAGTGCTCTAGTCTCTAGCTAAGATTAGAGTAGTAAGTATAGTGTAGACATCGTGTCTAGGCTATATCTTATCAGTGTGGGCCGCTTGTCGCACAGATTGTTTGTGGTAGCCAGCAAGTGGTGACAGCGTTGTCTGGTCCTCATAGTCCACCACGTGTGTAAGACAAGTTGTTAAAACAGCAAGGCATCAAGACAATAGTACAGCCGCCTCGAGTGGGAGTTTTGTCTCCTACTGTTTCGCCTGTCACCTCTTGTGAAGGGAGGAGATGACTAAGCTCTTTATACTTAGAAAGCTGAGACCAGATATCTTTTGCTGCATAGGAACCTCTCTATACCTACAAGCTTTTATCCTTGATCACCAACCCCTTTGATTCCTATTGACAGCCTTGAATCTAGTTAGTACACTTCACATTCCCCGTGGAAAATACGATACCTGGAATACTCCCGGTGAAAGCTACATTGACTGACGTACGCTTGCGGTATATCCGTTTGCCACCTTTGGTGTCAACAAGCTTTCTGGCGCAGTTGCCGGGGAACGGTAGCTGTCTTAACTAGAGTCGAGTCGTCTTAGTTATCTTTGTTTGATCAAAACTATCTCTTTCACACACACATGGATCAAACACCCATCTTCGAGTATGGTGCTCCATCGGGTGCTAGTATGGAGCCGCCTAGTTCATCACAGGCCATTTTGGCCGTTCGTTATGAGCTACGCTCGAGTCTCATAGCGATGGTTCAGGAGAAACCTTTTTCTGGGGATGAAGATGAGAACCCCTATACACACCTACGAGATTTCGAACAATTATGTTCTTGCATACATATCCACGGGATGAAACGAGATACCCTTAAGTGGAAACTATTTCTGTTCTCTTTGACGGGAATAGCCAAACGATGGTATACCCGTCATGTAGGTAGTGTAAATGGAGAATAGGAGAAGCTGCAATCAAAGTTCTGTATCACCTTCTTCTCCATTCCCTGAGTTGCTCGTCTTCGTGTAAAGATCCTAACCTTTAGACAAAAGGATAAGGAGCCTCTAGGTGCGGCATGGGCCCGTTTCACAGATTTAGTATCTGTCGGTCCTGATTTAGCTATAACCGAGCCAGCTCTCTTGCAACATTTCTACCTCGGTCTTAGCCAAAATTCCACACAATTTCTTGACTTAGCCTCCAAGGGAGTGTTCTTGCATCTCTCTATTAGTGAAGGTAAGGAAGTTCCTGCGAAAATTCTCGAGAACACCCCCTACACTAATATCTATGATGAAGCCCCCGAGGAAGATCAAGCCCCGAAGGACGAACCTACGATAGTCAGAACCTCACCACTTACATCACAAGCTGTCGAACCTGAACCAAAACCACCAATTCCTCCAGAGGATGTTAAACCTCTAGAATTTCCTCTTGATATCGAGACCGATCTCTTCTCCGATTTTGGAAATGCCTCGAATCAACCTGTGCAAAAGAAGTCTATAACTCGTAGAGCTCCAAATGATCACATCCCACATCACCTTGAGACTCGCTATCTTTAGGAGACTGTTCAAGAGCTCGCGTCTATTATGGGTGACGAATGGCTGAAGGAAGCCGAAGCCACACCTGAGGCTATTAGGACCCTATCTTACTTCACAACCATTCCTTGCGTCATAAATAGGACTACCATAGACTCTCTTTATGACCCCGCCGTAGGAGTAAGCATTATGTCTAAGTCATTAGCAAATGCGCTCCTAGGAGAGGAACCTCTAGCCCTGACCAACAAATTTCTTAAATTGCCCCCTAGGAAATTGGTCGAGAGCTGCGGGATTGCACAAACCATTCCTGTCACAATTGACAAGGTCCATATCCTCCTGCAGTTCTTTATTTTTGATATAGAGGAATTTGACTTGTTAATTGGACACCCGCTCATGAGATTCGTTGATGGATTCCATGGAGGGAACCTTGAAGGTCATCTCGGGAAGAACCTTTGTGTTTCAATTCCATTAGCAAATTCTGCCAACTCTAAAGTAGAATTGCGCCCCGAGACTGACCCGATAGAGAAAGTGATGGCTGCATCGCTTCTAGAACCTTCTCATCCTGATCTAGAAGAAGATGCTAAGGACTTCATCCAAGAAGAGGCCGAATTAGAAGAACCTTTAGATTTGGATAAATCTGAACCCCCATCTAAACCCTCTATAGAACTTAAGCCCCTTCCTTCTGGACTTAAGTATGCCTTTCTTAATGGTGATAGGGAGACTCCATAATCATTAGTGACCAACTTTCTGAGGAGGAAACCTCCAAACTCATCACTATTCTAGAAAAACACCGCTCTGTCTTAGGATACTCTCTTCAAGATCTTAAGGGAATTAGTCCCACTCTCTACACCCATCGCATCCCAATTGAGCAAGGTGCTGCACCTTCTAGGGAGCTGCAGCGGAGGCTAAATAATGCGATGAGAGAAGTAGTGAAGAAAGAGGTCTTGAAACTCTTGCACACAGGCATAATCTACCCTGTTCCTAACAGCGAGTGGGTCAGCCCCGTCCAAGTAGTGCCTAAGAAAGGAGGGATGACGGTCTTGAAAAATGAGAAAAATGAACTAATCCCTCAACGAACTATCACGGGCTAGAGAATGTGTATAGATTACCGAAAGCTTAACAAGGCCACAAAGAAAGATCACTTCCCATTACCATTCATCGACGAGATGTTGGAACGGCTTGCAAAACATTCTTTCTTTTGTTTCCTTGATGGGTACTCGGGTTATCACCAAATCCCAATCCATCCCGCGACCAAAGTAAGATAACCTTCACATGCCCCTATGGAACATATGCATACAGGCGCATGTCTTTTGGCCTATGCAATGCTCCTGCCTCTTTCCAAAGGTGCATGATGTCCATCTTCTCCGATATGATCGAAGAAATCATGGAGGTGTTCATGGACGACTTCTCAGTCTATGGCAAAACTTTTGATCACTGCCCAGAGAATCTGGACCGTGTCTTACAAAGATGTGAGGAAAAGCACTTAGTCTTGAACTGGAGAGAAATACCACTTCATGGTTCGAGAAGGAATAGTGCTAGGACATAGAGTGTCCGAGCGTGAGATAGAGGTGGATAGAGCTAAAATAGAGGTCATAGAGCAACTTCCACCACCCACAAATGTTAAGGGTGTCCATAGCTTTCTTGGTCATGCAGGATTTTATAGAACGTTTACAAAAGATTTTTCTCAAAATGCTAGACCTTTAACAAACCAGCTTGCTAAAGATGCACCCTTTAACTTTGATGATGAGTGCTTAGACTCCTTTTATTATCTTAAGAAAGCACTTGTCTCTGCGCCAATCATACAACCCCCTGATTGGACGCTTCCTTTTGAGATAATGTGTGATGCTAGTGATTATGTTGTAGGTGTTGTCTTAGGACAAACCAAAGATAAGAAACATCATGCAATCTCATATGCTAGCAAAACCTTAACTGGGCCGCAATTAAATTATGCAACAACTGAAAAAGAATTGTTGGCCGTGGTTTTTGCTATAGATAAATTTAGATCTTACTTAGTTGGAGCTAAAGTAATTGTCTACACTGATCATGCTGCTCTAAAATACTTGCTCAGTAAGAAAGATCCTAAACCAAGATTAATAAGATGGATCTTGCTGCTTCAAGAATTTGATCTTGAAGTTAAAGATAAAAAGGGAGTAGAAAACTCTGTAGCGGATCATTTGTCTAGAATGCAATTCAAAGACAAACATGATCTGCCTATCGATGACTTCCTGCGAGACGACACACTCCTCAAGGTCACGGACCACCACCCCTGGTACGCAAACATTGTCAACTTCATGGTCACAGGATATGTGCCACCGAGGGCAGACAAGAAGAAACTCATCCAAGAGAGTAAGGTGCACCTCTGGGATGAGCCATATCTGTACAGAGTCTGCAATGATGGAATGTTGAGGAGGTGCGTCCCAATGAACGAAGCAATCAAGATCATTGAGAAATGCCATGGAGCAGAATACGGAGGCCATTATGGGGTACTCAGAACCCACTCAAAAATATGGCAAAGTGGATTCTTTTGGCCTACCATGTACAAAGATGCACAAGACTACGTGAAGAGGTGTGCAAGATGCCAGAAACATAGAAATATCAACACCCGAGATGCAATGCCACTTACAAAAAATCTTCAAGTGGAGCTATTTGATGCATGGGGAATTAACTACATGGGTCCGTTCCCCAAATCACAAGGTTGTGAGTGCATCTTGGTGGCAGTAGACTATGTGTCCAAGTGGGTGGAAGCTATGCCTGCGCAACCGCAGATGCCTTACATTCAAAGAAGATGTTCAGGGAAACTATATTCCCAAGATTTGGCACACCAAGACTAGTCATAAGTGATGGAAGATCACACTTCATAGACAAAGGCTTCTGACGCTTTTTGGCAGATATGGGGATAAAGCATAATGTTGCAACTCCATACCATCCCCAAACAAGTGGCCAAGCGGAGACCTCCAATAAGCAAATCAAGAACATCCTGCAAAAGACTGTCAATGAAATGGGAACAGGTTGGAAGAGCAAACTACCGGATGCACTTTGGGCATACAGGATCACATACAAGACCCCAATTGGTATGTCACCATACCAACTTGTATACGGCAAGACATGCCATATACCGGTAGAACTAGAGCAACGAGCACATTGGGCAATCAAACAATAGAACATGGATCTGCCCTCTGCTGGAAGGAACAAAAAGATGCAAATCTCAGAGCTTGAGGAATGGAGAGAGAAAGCCTATCATAATGCCAGAATCTATAAAGAAAGAACCAAAAGATGGCATGACAAGAGGATCAAGCCCAAGGAATTTCACCATGGAGACAAGGTCCTAATGTTAAACTCAAGGGTCAAGCTATTTGGCTATGTAAAGCTAAGGAGCAAATGAGAAGGACCGTACCTGGTAATCAATGCAGCAATGCATGGAGCCATCACGCTTCAAGACGACGACGGCAACATCTTTAAGGTAAATGGTCATCGCCTCAAAGTTTTTCATGAACATGCACCAATAGAAAAAGAAGTTGACATGATAGAATTTATCCCTGATAATGAAGTCATATAATTAAAATCTACATGTCTTACTTCTTTCTCATTTTGTATAGCTTGATCACTAGGTAGGTTTCAAATAATTAGAAATTTCTCCTTTTAACACTTTGGGTCCCCAAAACACCCAAGTAGAAGTGGATAGCCAAAGCTCGGTGACCTCTTGGGACCAATCCAAGTGATTTAAATTTTCAAAATTCACATCTTGGTCACACTAGGCAACACAAACCCAGGTTGAATGACCCTCACTTTGCAAGAATTTGAAAATCTAGATAGTGGGCAGTATTCAGGAACCCCTGCAGGAGACGTGACAGGAGTCCGGGGCAACCCTATCGTTCGGCCGAACCACTATGGGCCAACCCTCGAACCTTTCACACTTCAGGGGCACTCGGGAGACGTTATAGGAAACTAGACAGAAGTTTGGTGCAAGACCATGGTTTGGCCGAACCATGTTATGCAACCAATCAACCATGTGACGTCTCGGGAAGCCTCAGGGGAGCGTGTAGAGTTATTACGACGGCAAATGGGGCCAAACCCTGGTTCGCCCGAACCACCCTACGCGACCCGTTGCGACCCATCCGGTCCAGAACGTTGTGCCAACGTTCCCCCGGTGTTCTCTCGCGAATTCGAAAAGGAGAACGTTGGCACTCGTCTTCTTAACCTCTCCTTCTTCTTCTTCCTCTTTCCACCTGCATTCCTTCTCCTTCCTGCATACCTTCTCCGACCTTGAGACACCAGAGAACCCAACCATGGCGCCCACTAGCAAAAACGCCATCATCCCCATGGGAGAGGGCACTTCCAAGCCTCAAAGATCACTGACCGAGAGCATTGAGAGGGCAATGGCCGTCGACATACTAGAGGTGGAGCCCCTGAATTCACTGCCACCGACTGGAGGGTCACTAGGGGGAAGGTCTAGTTCAGCCGACCCTAGGGGGGTCCGGCCGACCACACCCCGGCCATCCCCTCGGTCCACTTCGTCGCCCAGGTCCCTCTCTCCCCGTCGGGATCTCCGGAAGCCCCCTGTTCGGTCCGTTACGCCGATTAGGCCTACCACAGGCCAATTGGCGCTGAAGGGGAAGGCTCCGGAGGTATCAGAATGGCACCCCAGCTCGCTCTACACGGACTCGTCAAGGAGCATCAGCTCCTACACCCCGTCCACTCCCACCGTGTTCAAAGGCCGCATGATCATTGGTGGTGGGCTGGGTGTAGGGAAGGTGTTCGTCCCCCCTCTCAATTCGGATGAAAAGAAGTAATTGAGGGAATCACTTGACTCCAACTCCAACTCGCCTTCTGGCATCCGGAGGAGGATGGATCCACCACCGATCAATGGTCCACCAGGCCAATTTGAGGATGATCGAAAGGAGAAAAGTGATATGGAGAAGATGCTGAAAATTGTAACTAGTCTTAGGAAGAGGAACAATGAATTAGAGGAGACGGTGTCGGAACTTAGGATGGCAAACCTAGATATGGAGGACAAGTTCCGCGCACTCCGCATTAGCAATAATGCAAAGCTCAAGTGTATAGCCAAAGCCATTGGGCAAGTGGACATACTAAACCCACCTTCTCCTTAGATTAGCACTACCCTAGAATAAAGTAGGCATTAGCTAGTTTTCCCTTTTTAATTTTGATTTTTATAATTGTAATCTTGCCTACATTTCATTTTAAGAAATTAAATAAAACTGTTTTGCGTTCTGTTGGTGTGTTGCCACCAGCAGAACACCTGCACTTGATGTTGTTCGCTGCTTGTGTCATCAGATAAAAAGAAACAAGTGTGGGGGGTTCGGACAACCCCCCTCAATAGCTCCATTGGTAATTTCGAACATGGCACGGTGCACAACATGTCTGCTGGATCAAACAGGACCTAAAAACTCACAAAACATGGTTCGGACTGAACCACAAAATAAGGTCCAGTGGCAGAACAACTTTGCAGAGGTGTAACTTGAGACGAGGAGATTCAAACGGTGGAACAACGACACATTTGGTGGTTCGGCCGAACCACCCTATGTGGCCTGGTCCCACCAGCCAGGCTCCCTGCAGCGAAGGTATACTCCCTGGCAGGTTTGCACCCTTTCCCCCTCTCAAATTTCGCATTTATTCAATTCCTTTCTTTGTTTTAGATAAAAATAAAAATAAAAACTTGAAATCTTATATCCCAAAATTAAATGAATAAAATTTTATGACATTTGAAGAGTAGAGGTGACGCAAAATTCAAATTTATGCATATGCCTATGCTTGTGGGTAAATATCTTGATAGGAAATCATATTGACTAAGATGTTGATAAATGTGAGATCACTCTTAGCTCATGAATCATACTTTTTCCATTCAAAGTACTTATAAGTTTATTTTTGAAAACGTCATAAAACCATAGTGTCACTTACTCCTCAATAGTGAGAAAATTCCTACCAAAGCCATATATAACCATTATGTTTGAAAACCCTTCTAATCATACTACTTGCAATTGCTTTGAGTTTGATCAAACCTTGTGACCCTTGTTGAGAAATATGTCATAGTCCAAAGATCAAGATCACGTACACACCACACAAACATGCTGCTTCTACACTGGAAGTATGCAACAACATGCCATCCATTTTCATTGAATAATTGCTCCATATTTTAAAGGTCAATAAATGTCTCTCTTAGTTGATATAGAAAAAGGGACAATGGCTATGCAAAGTAAAGAAAAGATGGACAAGTGAAAGTCCAAAAAAAAAAGATAGATATGAATAAAAGAAAAAGAAAAATGATAGCCATGTCCCAAAACAAAGTAGAGAGAGATCATATCAAGGAGCATTATAGTTCACCACTTTCCACACACTTGCACATCTTGATCTATGTCTGTGACAATTTTCTCCTTGGATCCTTGTTTTGATTTTATAATATACTAGTATGCAATGCAAGTATGCATACCATATTTGTTCCTACCTGAACTACACATAAGCCTGATAGATGTAGGATAAAACAAAGAAGGCATCTTTTAGGATATGTCTTGGTAAGAAACCAAACACAATTGAGTGACTAGAGAGTACTATTTGAGGAGTAAGAATGAACTATGTGCTTTCTTTTTGAAACCAATATCAAAAATTCTAAGTATTGAGAAGGTAAAAAGTGGGATGATTTTGCCTTGAGAGTTATTCTATTTTTCAACATCTCAAGGATATATGCTAGACAATGCCACATAACCCACTAGCATAAGCTATGTGCTAAATGAAAGCTTTGATCACCACTATCTTGGATATGCCTCTTCTACCTCTTTTTCTAACCTTTACTCGAGGACGAGCAAAGACTCAAGTGTAGGGGATCTTGTTGACGGTATTTATACTATGTTTTCTACCATCATAGCCGTCAACAAGATACTCTTTTTGGGAAGAAATAAAGCAAACTCATAGTAACATAGGTATAAATAACTTGATTCCACATATACATGTTAGTATTTGTTTGCAGGTACCCAAAACAGGTGATTTTAAGAAGCCCAGATGAAGAAATAATGCAAATCCAATTATGACGAAATGGCAAGACAATGTCACAATCTTCAAGGACTTCACTTCAGGATCGAGTGGGCACTGGATGAACACTATTCATGGTTCGGCCGAACCATGAATAGTGGCCCCGGCACTCCAACTTCAAGGAATCACGTAATGGAGTGATATGCAAGAGAGCAGAGGCCACGTGGCCCCACCCTATGGTTCGGCCGAACCAGGTAGGGAGCCCTCGTGGCCCTGTTGACGTGGCACAATCCGTGGCACACCCCTTGGAGTCCATCTCCACCTTTGGATCACAAGTATATCGTCAATCAAAGGCTAGAGAGCAAAGTACATGGATCAAGGCCCCAACCGACAAGATATAAACAGAACAAGCACATGGTCACAGTCCATGACAGGTGGGGACCACATAGGTGGACCCACCTTGCTCCATGTGGGTCGGCCGAACCAGGCATAATGGACCCAAGTCACCAACACATTCCCAGGGAGGTGGGGACGCCTTCTAGAAGCCCCGGCCGGGCCCACCTGCCATAGGGTGGGTCGGCCGAACCAGGGGTGGTGGACCCAGACCACCGCCTCACTCCACCGACTTCCAGCATGCCTCCCACGTTGAAAGACCCTAGTTTGGTTTTGGTAATTGATGAAACCTAGTTACTAATCTAAGTGCTAAGTATGTGTAGCCATGAGAAGATTAGTGTTAAGGAGAAAGATGACATGAGCTCAAGTGAAGATCAAGATGGAAAGATCAAGGAGAAAGAAAAGGACTTAAAGAAGTAAAGCTAGAGGCTAAGGTATATTCAAATAGGGCTTTTCTTTTAGTAATTAAGACTCCAAGTGGGAGTGATCACATTTAGCATAGATAGCCGACTATCAAGGGGAGAACTAACCTATTGGATTACTTTCAAGTGCTCTTGGTTGCATCTCATGTGCATTGATCTAACCAACCTAGAGAATCTCTTTGAAAACCCTTGAAAAATATTTGCAAAATGCTAACACACTGAGCACAAGTGTTGGAGACCTTGAGTGTTAGCACATAGAAGCAAGGGGTGAGAAATAGACTTGAAAAACGCTGAAAAAGGAGCGTCGGACCGTTAGCCAACATAGCGTCGGACCATTGGGTAGCGTCTGACGCCTAACTCTAGCTCTGACTGTTGCCGAGCGTCGGACGCTCGTTCACCGAGCGTCGGACCATTACCTTCTTCAGTCCGACGGTGGAGAGCAGTGAGGCATGACGCGTGGCACTTTCTGAGAGCGTCGGACGTTGGTGAATCGTCCGACGGCGAGCGTCGGACTAAGTCCGACGATGTTTTAGCGTTTCTGAACGTCTCTGGAAGCGTCGGACGCTGGGAATTTTTAGTCCGACGCACTGACTCGCTTGGTCCGACGGTACACGCACAGTGAACTGTGAGAGGGCGTCGGACTCTGTTGTTTAGTCCGACACCCCCGGTCCGACGATGTAAGAACTGGTGCGAAGATGACCGTTGAGATCGGACGAACGATGTTCAAACCTGTTGACACGTGGCAAGATCTAGAGCCTCGGACGCTATCGCTTGGTCCGACGCTGACGGTCCGACGGTCGGTCCAACGCCCTGAAAATCATGGTTAATGGCTGTTTTGGAGTGGGTAACGGCTAGATTTGCTTTTGGGGTATTTATACTCCCTCCTTGGTCACTTGGTGACACTCTTGCACATTCGGATCATTGTCATACACTTTGTTGCATTCTAGCCTCCCACTCTCTCACTAGTTCATCATCTTGATCATCCTTAGTGAGATTGAGTGAACCTCAAGTGCATCATTGCTTGTGATTTGCATTCTAGAGCACTTGAGAGCAAGTCTTGTTTCAGTTCTTATTCTCTTGGGACATTGCCATGTCCCTAGACGGCTTGGAGGAGAAGAAGGTGTGGAGAAGCTTGGTGATTGTTCTTGCCCACACCCGGCAATTGTGAGGGGTTCTTGTGCCTTCCCCGAGCGGGGTGCTCAAAGGTAACTCTAGTGGATTGCTCGTCTCTTTGAGTTACTTCCTCCGTGGTACGTTCTTGTGGCGCCTAGTGTAGGCTCGGTGTGTGATACCGATTAGCCACCGAACCACCGGTTGAAGTCGACACAACTGAGGACGTAGCGTGCCGGCAAGCACATGAACCTCGGGGATAAATCTTGGTGTTCATATTGCTTTCCTCACCTTCGAGTGAGTATCTTATTGTATATCCCGGCAATTGGCTTCATCTCAAGGCAACGGTATAATCAACAATCATCCACTTTCTTATCCTTGTGCAAAGTAGTTTGTTTTCTTGTCTTGTGTAGTTGTGTAGTCTTTTAGATTTTGCCTAGCTTGCTTGTGTGGACTAGAACCAAGAATTAACTAGAATTGTGTAGGTGGCTTGCCTAAGTTTGTAGTTGCACTAGCATTGCACATTTAGCCATATTTGTTACTAACCTCTTGGCCTAAGTTCTTTGTAGAAATTTTATTAGGCTATTCACCCCCTCTAGCCATACTAGGACCTTTTAAGTGGTATTGGAGCCATGGTCACCAGTTTAGGTAAGGCTTAACATCCTTCGGTGCATTGAAATGGCTCATATCATATTCAATCATGTTGGGGGAAAACCACCTCACTTTGATGGCACAAACTCATTTGATTATTGGAAAAGAAAGATGAGGATGTATCTTGGCTCAATTCATGAGAAGGTGTGAGAGGTCACCGAGAAGGAATACATTGTGCTTGATCCCGCAAGCCCCACACCTAGAGAGCAAGAGAACAACCAATGTAACACAATGGCTCTCAACACCATCTACAATGGCATTGACTCAAAGGTGTTTGAGCAAATCAAAGATTTGGATAGAGCAAGTGAAGTATGGATAAGATTAGAGCAAACCTGTGAGGGCACTTCAATGGTAAAGAGTGCCAAATTGTATATGCTCAAGGACAAGCTCTCAAACTTCAAGATGGATGATGGAGAGAGCATTCCGAAAATGTTCTATAGGCTTCAAGTGATTGTCAATGATCTCAAGGCCTTGGGTGAGAAAACAAGTGATGAGGACTTCTCTCACAAGTTTCTCATGTGCTTGCCTAAGAGGTTCAAGACCTTGAGAACTATCATCTTCCGAGGCGGCTTGAAGGGTGTCACTCCAAATAAGGTTCTTGGTGATGTGATGACCGAGGATCAATACAATGAGAAGAGTGATAGTGAAGAAGTGAAGAAGGAGGATGACAAGAGCAAGAAGACCGTGGCATTCAAGTCCACCATCTCTTCTTCCAAGAACAAGGGCAAGGGCAAGAAAGTACAATCACAATCTAGCAATGATGATGCATCTAGCCTTGATAGTGATGAGGAGGCATTAGCTCTCTTTGTACACAAGTTTGGAAGATTCATGAAGAAGAAGGGCTATGTTGATAGAAAGAGAAGAGATAATTTGAAAGGCAAGAATGTAGTAAGGAAGTGCTACAATTGCAAGAGCACGGACCATCTTGTGACGGATTGTCCTAATGCTAGTGATGATGAAGATGATTGCAAGAAGAAAGGCAAGAAGGACAAGGTGGGAAAGAAGGAGAAAAAGAAGTTCAACTTCTCCAAGAAAAAAGGTGGATCCTATGTGGTGATATGGGATAGTGATGCTTCCTCCGATGATGATGACTCTAGTGATGATGATGAGAGAGAGACATCCAAGAAGAAGGCTATGGCTTCTATTGCTATCAACAAGAAGTCTTCATCATTTGATTCTTCATGCTTCATGGCTAAGTCCACTAAGGTAAAATACGATGACTCAAGTGATGATGAAAAAGATGATAATGATAGTGATAGTGATGATGATGAGCCTAACGTAGCACAACTCATGGACATGTTAGAGCAAGCCGAATATCTTATTAGCTCTAAGTCTAAGAAGTGCAAAGAATTGTCCAAAAAATTAAAAACTCTTGAACAATCTTTTGATGAGCTAAGTGCTTCTCATGAGTGTCTAAAGGAAGACCATGAGGATCTCAAACTAGCTCACACCAAGCTTGAGAAAGCTCACTTCTCACTCTTAGAGCTAAGTAAGGTAAAGGATGTTGCTATAACATGTGATGTGGGTGTAACTTGTGATCTAATGAATGAATCAACTAATGAAACACTTGTTGCAACCACACCTAATAACACTAGTTCCTCATCATCATCCACTTCTACTTCTACCTTCAATACTAGTGTTGATCCAACACTAAAAGTTGAAAATGAGAAATTGAAGAACGAAGTGGACAAGCTAACCCGCGCATTAGGCAATGCCTATGGTGGAGATGCCCGCTTGCTACAATGCTTGGGTAGTCAAAGATATAGTAACTCTAAGGAGGTACTTGGCTATACTCCCAAGAAAGGCAAGGCGGCCTTTGTAACTCCAAAGCCTAGCTTTGTGAGGAACAATGGTCGGTTTTACTACAAGTGCAAGCAAGTTGGGCATATTGAGGCAAATTACATCACTAACAACAAGAACAACCAAATAAAATTTGCAAGTGCTAAATCTATTAGGCTTGATTCTTGTTACATGCTTACCAAGAGTGAGAAAGGTGTCAAAGCCAAATACATTGGTATACCTAAAGAAAGCCCAAGGTTGAAGGCTATTTGGGTACCAAAGGCTTTGGTTGCTAACCTCCAAGGACCCAAACAAGTATAGGTACCTAAAAAGCATTGATTTGTTTTGTAGGTAAATTACAAAGCCGGAGGGAGGCTTTGGGTTCTTGATAGTGGGTGTTCTCAACACATGACCGGTGATTCAAGAATGTTCAACCAAATCAATTCTAGTGGCAATGAGTATGATAGTATCACATTTGGGGATAATAGCAAAGGCAAGGTCAAGGGTCTTCGAAAGATTGCAATATCAAATGATCTAAGCATCTCCAATGTGCTATTAGTTGAGAGTTTGAACTTCAATCTATTATCGGTGGCTCAACTTTGTGATCTCGGTTTCAAATGCATCTTTGGTGTTGATGATGTGGAAATCATTAGTGTGGATGGATCAAATTTGATATTCAAGGGATTTAGATATGAGAATCTCTATCTAGTGGACTTTGGTGCTAGAGAATCACAATTGTCAACATGCTTACTCTCTAAGTCAAGCATGGGTTGGTTCTGGCATAGAAGGCTTAGTCATGTTGGAATGAAGCAATTGAACAAACTTGTGAAGCATGACTTGGTTAGAGGTCTTAAAGATGTTGAGTTTGAGAAGGACAAGTTATGTAGTGCATGTCAAGCCGGAAAACAAGTAGGCAACACTCATCCTAAAAAGAGCATGATGAGCACATGCAAACCATTTGAGTTATTGCACATGGACTTGTTTGGACCAACTACATATACAAGCATTGGCGGCAACAAGTATGGTTTGGTGATAGTGGATGACTTCTC
The DNA here is from genome assembly GCA_038502445.1 of Eremochloa ophiuroides. NCBI lineage: Eukaryota > Viridiplantae > Streptophyta > Magnoliopsida > Poales > Poaceae > Eremochloa > Eremochloa ophiuroides. The sequence continues at coordinate 30,969,681 of JAHLJS010000006.1, read as the reverse complement.
AAGATACACATGGGTTTTCTTTATAAATGACAAAAGTGATGTTTATGGTATCTTCAAAACTTTTGTCAATAGAAGTTGCAATGAATTTGAAACAATCATCAAGAGGGTGAGAAGTGATAATGGTAGTGAGTTCAAGAACACAAGAGTTGATGAGCTTTATGATGACTTAGGAATCAAACATCAATTCTCGGCTAAGTACACACCTCAATCAAATGGCCTAGTTGAAAGAAAGAATAGGACTCTCATTGATATGGCAAGATCTATGCTTAGTGAGTATAATGTGAGTTAATCTTTTTGGGCCGAAGCAAATCAACACGGCATGTTACTACTCCAATAGACTATATTGCCATCCTATGTTGGAGAAGACTCCATATGAGATCTTGAATGGAAGAAAGCCAAATATTGCATATTTTCGGGTGTTTGGTTATAAGTGCTACATATTGAAGAAAGGAGCTAGATTGACCAAATTTGAGAAGAAATGTGATGATGGTTTCTTGCTTGGTTACTCCACCACTAGTAAAGGTTATAGAGTATGGAACTTGGGAAGTGGTCAACTTGAGGAAATTCATGATGTTGAATTTGATGAAACCAATGGGTCTCAAGATCAAAATAAAAATCTAGATGATGTGAGTGGACCTCAATTGGTAAAGGCTATGCAAGAAATGGACATTGGTGACATAAGGCCGACTCAAGTGGTTGACATAGAAGATGACAAAGATCAAGTGCAAGTTCCTTCAAATGATCAAGCTAGTGACTCTCAAGTGCAAAATCAAGATCAAGCTAGTTCCTCTCAAGCAAATCAATCAAATGCACAATCAAGCTCAACCAGTCAACCCCAAGTGCTTCAACTCACAAACATTGCAAGAGATCATCCTTTGGACTAAATTGTTAGTGATATTCAAAAGGGTGTGCAAACAAGATCAAGACTAGCATCATTTTGTGCTCACTATTCATTTGTGTCATTTGAAGAGCCGGAGAACATTGAGAAGGCATTGAAAGATAGTGATTGGGTAAATGCTATGCATGAAGAGCTCAACAATTTTGAAAGAAATGAAGTTTGGGAATTAATAGAGAGACCAATGAACTACAATGTTATTGGCACCAAATTGGTATTTAGAAACAAGCAAAATCAAGATGGTGTTGTAATAAGGAACAAAGCAAGATTAGGGGCACAAGGGTACACTCAAGTAGAGGGATTAGACTTTGGTGAAACCTATGCTCCGGTTGCAAGATTGGAAGCAATAAGAATTCTTCTAACATATGCTCGTGCTCACAACATCAAGCTCTACCAAATGGATGTCAAAAGTGCATTTCTCAATGGATTCATCAATAAGCTAGTATATGTTGAACAACCACCCGGTTTTGAAGATGATAAGAAACCAAATCATGTGTACAAGCTAAGTAAGGCACTTTATGGTTTGAAACAAGCACCAAGGGCATGGTATGAGAGGCTAAGGGATTTTCTCCTCTCTAAAGGTTTCAAGATGGGCAAGGTTGACACCACTCTATTCACCAAGAAGGTTGATGGTGACTTGATGATCATGCAAATCTATGTTGATGATATTATCTTTGGATCAACAAGTCAAGCTTTGTGTGCGGAGTTTGAAAACATGATGGCTAAAGAATTTGAGATGTCTATGATGGGTGAACTCACATACTTCCTTGGACTTTAAATTAACCAAATGAAGAATGGCACATTCATAAGTCAAGGCAAGTACACAAGAGACATGATCAAGAAGTTTGGAATGCAAGATGCAAAACCAATAAGTACTCCCATGGGGACTAGTGGAAGCTTGGATGAAGATAAAAGTGGCAATATGGTTGATCAAAAGGCATATCGGTCTCTAATTGGAAGTTTGCTCTATGTCACCGCATCAAGACCAGATGTCATGTTTAGTGTGTGGATATGTGCTAGATATCAAGCATCTCCTAGAGAGAGTCATATGAAGGCCATAAAGAGGATATTGAGATATTTGAAGCACACTCAAGATATTGGATTGTGGTATCCCAAGGGTGCAAAATTTGAATTGATTGGATATGCCGATGCGGACTATGCCGGTTGCAAGATAAATAGAAAGAGTACATCGGGCATATGTCAACTCTTGGGAAGATCTCTTGTCTCATGGTCATCCAAGAAGCAAAATAGCATTTCACTCTCCACCGCCGAAGCCGAATACATTAGTGCGGGGAGTTGTTGTGCTCAACTCTTATGGATGATGGCAACTTTGAAGGATTATGGAATTAACTTCAAGAAAGTGCCACTTCTATGTGACAATGAGAGCGCCGTCAAGCTAACTCAAAACCCAGTCCAACATTCAAGAACCAAGCATATTGATGTGAGGCACCACTTCATTCGGGATCATCAACAAAAGGGTGACATTGATATTCAAAGCATTGGAACCGATGATCAATTAGCCGACATACTCACAAAGCCACTAGATGAGAAAAGGTTTTGCAAGTGAGTTGAACATTCTAGACTTCTCAAATATGAGTTGAGATCACCCCCACACATATGACATGCCTCTACTCCGACAAAGTAAGATAAAATTGTTTAACATAACATCATACTTGTTAGGACATGTTTAGAGCATATAGACATATTCACCTCTTAGGATCATTCATGGAAATTAAAATGCTTTTGATGGATATATGCTACCACTATTGCCTTGTTTGATTGTATGATCTAGTGGTAACATATAACACGCATGTGTGCTTAAACCCCTAGTGTTCAATCTAGTTCATTAGTTCAAGGTGTATAACTTAACATGGGCAAGATAACCCCTAGTGGCGTGAAGAAGCTTGTCCTTAGATCAAACTTAGTTATACATCTTAGGCAAGTGCACTAAATTGAGCCAAAGTAAAAAATCCACTCTCTTTCCACAATCAAATGAACTTGGCTAACTATCTCTACTCCACTTAACCTTTTTGAGCAATTGTTGACAAAGGGGGAGAGAAAGTTACAAAAGAAAGAGAAAGCGCGATGAACCATCATTAGGCCAATGATGGAAGAGCAATAGGCCAAAGGAAAGGGGTAATTAAAATTTTGAAGCACACAAGTAGGGGGAGCAATCACATATGCAAGTCGTTACATTTGGATGTGCTTTAATCATATGATTGCTCATTGCATTTGTATTTACTTTCTTATACATGCTTGTGTGGTGTATTGCTAGTAGTAGGATTTGAATGATGATTTGAACAACTAGCATGTGTAGGGGTAACGAGTTGGCCGTATTTCTTCAAGTGGCAACTAGAGCTTGCTTATAATGTGATCTCATGGTATGCTCTAATATTTGTGACCTTCTAGTTACTAAGGTGCTAAGGATGGTGTACATGGCAACTCCGATGGTATCACGTTTCAAAGGTCCATTCTATACACCATTAGCACAATTTTGGTAGAATTACTCTCTATTCAATACATATGTGCTAGCTTTCAATCCAAACTCGATGCACATATGTAGGGGGAGCCAATACTACCAAAATAGAATTTATGATGGTTGTCCAAATCCTTTCATGATCTACTCATGGACAAGCATGATAAGTTCAAAATCTTAATGCATATTTCTTCTGTAAAAGGGTTGTCATCAGTTACCAAAAAAGGGGAGATTGAAAGACCCTAGTTTGGTTTTGGTAATTGATGAAACCTAGTTACTAATCTAAGTGCTAAGTATGTGTAGGCAAGAGAAGATTAGTGTTAAGGAGGAAGATGACATGAGCTCAAGTGAAGATCAAGATGGAATGACCAAGGAGAAAGAAAAGGACTTAAAGAAGGAAAGCTAGAGGCTAAGGTATATTCAAATAGGGCTTTTCTTTTAGTGATCAAGACTCCAAGTGGGAGTGATCACATTTAGGATAGATAGCCGACTATCAAGGGAAGAACTAAGCTATTGGATTACTTTCAAGTGCTCTAGGTTGCATCTCATGTGCATTGATCTAACCAACCTAGAGAATCTCTTTGACAAGTCATGAAAAATGTTTGCAAAATGCTAACACACTGATCACAAGTGTTGGAGACCTTGAGTGTTAGCACATAGAAGCAAGGGGTGAGAAATAGACTTGAAAAATGCTGAAAAAGGAGCGTCGGACCGTTTGCCAACGTAGCGTCGGACCATTGGGTAGCGTCTGACGCCTAACTCTAGCTCTGACTGTTGCCGAGCGTCGGACCATTACCTTCTTCAGTCCGATGGTGGAGAGCAGTGAGGCATGACGCGTGGCACTTTCTGAGAGCGTCGGACGTTGGTGAATCGTCCGACGGCGAGCGTCGGACTAAGTCCGACGGTGTTTTAACGTTTCTGAACCTCTCTGGAAGCGTCGGACGCTGGGAATTTTTAGTCCGACGCACAGACTCGCTTGGTCCGATGGTACACGCACAGTGGACTGTGAGAGGGCGTCGGACTCTGTTGTTTAGTCCGACGCCCCCAGTCCGACGATGTAAGAACTGGCGCGAAGACGACCGTTGAGATCGGACGAACGATGTTCAAACCTGTTGACACGTGGCGAGATCTAGAGCGTCGGACGCTATCGCTTGGTCCGACGTTGACGGTCCGACGGTCGGTCCGACGCCCCGAAAATCGTGGTTAACGGCTGTTTTGGAGTGGGTAACGGCTAGATTTGCTTTTGGGGTATTTATACTCCCTCCCTGGTCACTTGGTGACACTCTTGCACATTCGGATCATTGTCATACACTTTGTTGCATTCTAACCTCCCACTCTCTCACTAGTTCATCATCTTGATCATCCTTAGTGAGATTGAGTGAACCTCAAGTGCATCATTGCTTGTGATTTGCATTCTAGAGCACTTGAGAGCAAGCCTTGGTTCAGTTCTTCTTCTCTTGGGACATTGCCGTGTCCCTAGACGGCTTTGAGGAGAAGAAGGTGAGGAGAAGCTTGGTGATTGTGCTTGCCCACACCCGGCAATTGTGAGGGGTTCTTGTGCCTTTCCCGATCGGAGTGCTCAAAAGTAACTCTAGTGGATTGCTCGTGTATTTGAGTTACTTCCTCCGTGGTACGTTCTTGTAGCGCCTAGTGTAGGCTCGGTGTGTGATACCGCTTAGCCACCGAACCACCGGTTGAAGTCGACACAACAAGGACGTAGCATGCCAGCAAGCACGTGAACCTCGGGGACAAATCTTGGTGTTCATATTGCTTTCCTCACCTTCGAGTGAGTATCTTATTGTATATCCCGGTGATTGGCTTCATCTCAAGGCAACGGTATAATCAACAATCATCCACTTTCTTATCCTTGTGCAAAGTAGTTTGTTTTCTTGTCTTGTGTAGTTGTGTAGTCTTTTAGCTTTTGCTAGCTTGCTTGTGTGGCTTAGAACCAAGAATTAACTAGAATTGTGTAGGTGGCTTGCCTAGGTTAGTAGTTGCACTAGAATTGCACATTTAGCCATATTTGTTACTAACCTCTTGGCCTAAGTTCTTTGTAGAAATTTTATTAGGCTATTCACCCCCCTCTAGCCATACTAGGACCTTTCACACGTGCTCATTTCATCTCTACCGTCCATCCAAGGCGGTTTCAAAGACGGTGGATCCAAGGGTGGAGGTGGAGAAGGACGCGGATCGCTGACGTGGCGCTGCCCTTCATCCCCCTATAAATACCCCCTAGTTCTTCACTTTAGAACAATCAAGGATCAAGTATCAAGTGTACAATATAGATTAGTGTTAGTGTAAAGAGGGAAGAGAGTGAGGGAAGTCTCTGGAGAAAGCCTCGGGCCTGTCGGGAGTCTTCTTCAAAGTGTACCTCAGCGGATTCAAGCTTCTAGTAAGTTTTCCATCCGAGTTCTTCCAACATTTAATATTCTAGTTCTGGTACTTTAATTATATACTGTCTTCACCTGCACATTGCTTTACTTTTTTGAGTGCTCTAGTCTCTAGCTAAGATTAGAGTAGTAAGTATAGTGTAAACGTGGTGTCTAGGCTATATCTTATCAATCTGGGCCGCTTGTCGCACGGATTGTTTGTGGTAGCTAGCAAGTGGTGACAGTCTTGTCTGGTCCTCGTAGTCCACCACGTGTGTAAGACAACTTATTAAAACGGCATGGCATCAAGACAATAGTACAGCCGCCTCGGGTAGGAGTTTTGTCTCCTACTGTTTCGCCTGTCGCCTCTTGTGAAGGGAGGAGCTGACTAAGCTCTTTATACTTAGAAAGCCGAGACCAGATATCTTTTGTTGCATAGGAACATCTCTATAACTACAAGCTTTTATCCTTGATCACCAACCCCTTTGATTCCTATTGACAGCCTTGAATCTAGTTAGTACACTTCACGTTCCCCGTGGAAAATACGATACCTGAAATACTCCCGGTGAAAGCTACATTGACTGCCGTACGCTTGCGGTATATCCGTTTGCCACCTTTGGTGTCAACACTGACCTAAGGCATGAGTGAGAACCAATTAGAGTTTTTGATTTATAAAATTCAAATTCTTGATCATGGTTCCTTTATGGAGTTAATTACCTACCATCAAGCTATACATCCGCAAACAACTAAACCCACCAGAAGAAAAAGTTCTTGTCTGTTTTGAGCTTGTTTGGACCTTATTTGATCTAGGTAGAGAAGCTAGTCATATCCTTTGATCAAGATCACATACACATTCCTCCTATGTATTACTTCTACACCAGAAGTATACATCTATGCTCCATACACCAATTGAGACAAACAACCACAAACCACCTTTGTCTTTTTGATAGATAGGGAGTATAGGTTACTGAAAAAAAGAGAGAGAGCAAGTGCTCAAGGAAAGGGAAAAAAGAGGACAAATGTCCCATGGGCAGGTGCCCATATACCCCTTCTTCACAAAAAACTATAGATTCAGTAGCCATGCGCTCCCCTGTCTAAGGCAAAGAAAGAAGTCTCAAGGAGCCCACCAAATAATTTACACTTGCACTTCTTGATCATTTTATATGACTTGTTTCTTCCTGTGATCTAAGAGTCTAACATTACAATATATTCAGTTCAAGTACGCTTTTGTTCCATTCCTATAAACCCCACATAAGCTTTTGGATAGACATGAGAAGCTCTTTTGAGCTCTTGTGAGGTTCATCACATTAAAGAGTGGTTGAGTGTACCATTAAGGGAACCAAAGCAAGATTTTCTTTTCAAAAAAGATAAAAACCCTCTAGTAAATGGTCTCACTCTACCAAAGTAAAGGATAAAGTATCTGCTTATCTACTCTATCTTGTTTTTGCATAACCCAAGGTGAAAAAACTAAAAGCCCCATGTAGTTAAGACACAAGATGAATTTCTTAATCATGCTCAATACTAGAATAGTGTTAGTTTGTATGCAAGATCCTTGTGAATTAATGCATTGAAGAAGTTCTTGATCCAACATTGCCATGTTAAAACCTTCATCTTTGCTTGAGGATAAGCAAAAGGTTAGCTTGAAGGAGTTTGTTGAGGGTCGCTAACACCCTATTTTACCGTCAACATTTCAACCATAATCAAGGTAAAACCACATGAAAAGCAAATGACTCACTTTGAAACTCACCTAGTTCCACATGTCCTCGGAGAAATATTGTGTATACAGGAAAAATGGTGAAAACAGGCAAAAACAAAGCAAACCAAAACACCTCGGCACCTCAGCTGCCACGTGGGAGCCAGAGGGGGGCGCACACCCCCATCATAGGGTGCCCACCCTATGAAAAGTGCCAAATGCACTCTGCCACCTCACAGATCCGTGTGCCATCCTCCCAAATGGCCTATGGAACATTGATTCAACATCAACGGCTCAGAAACAAGTCACGAGAATCCGGTGGCCCTACCAACAGGGCGCCCGCCCTGTTCAAACTGGGTGCCACGTCCACAATCCGAGGGAAGGCCCCCAGCAGTCATCCAAGCCATCAAATGAAGTCAGTTTTCATCCAGTGGTGATCAAGTGATGTGCCATGGATCGAAGGACCCACATGTCATCCTCCTGGGGTTGCAAACCGCCAAATCAGGGCACCAACCGACTTTGCAACCGCCATGGAGGAGGAAGGAGGGCAGTTGGATGCAAGGCGGTGCATCCAAGGGGGCACCCACCCCCTAGGAGGGCGCCTGCCCTGCCACTTCACGCCACCAACCTCTAGGACACCTACAAGTACCCCCGGAGCTCTCCTACACTATAAATATGACCAGTTTCCACGCTTGTAAGTAGAAACCACTAGAAACATTAGAGAATCACTAGTAAATCACTAGAGATTCAGCTCATAGTCTGTAGAAGCTCCTCTCTTTCTCTAGCAAAGCTCTGCTCTTAGGAATAGTGCTAGCTAGAGAAGAGTAGAGTAGTGAGAGAAGTCGGGAGAAGGAGGAAGTCTGAGGAGCCGGGCCTGTCGGTGACCTCCTCTACGGTGTTCTTCACTCTTATTGGCAATAAAGATCCCCTTCTTCATTTATTTATTGTTATACTTTAAGTAGTTGTATACTTGTCTCATAGCTTGGTTAGACTGGTCTAATTCCTTGGTCAGAGTTAGAGTAGTAAGTTTTATAGATTAAGCGAGGTGCTTAGGCTATAATCTTACCCTTGAGTACAGCTAGACCCACGGATAGTAGTGGTAGGTTTTAGGTGGTGACAGCCCTAGAATCTTCTAGATTCCACCATGTTCGGTCTGGTTTTATCAGCGTAGGGCTTGTAGACGTACAGTGCCTAATCAGTCGAACCCCGGCGAGTTTAGGACTTTTCGTGTCCCGAGTATAGCAGTCTCTTTGGTATAACAATCACTTGATCTTTTACTGAGATAGAGTTCTCACATAAACTATAGAGCTACCTCAATTTATCCTTGTGTGTTTCCACCTTAGTTATACTTTATTGAATTATCCTCACTAAGATTATTTATCCATATCTGGATCTTTGACTATCAGATCCTACGAATCACAAACCCAGCCTTCCTTTGGGAAAATATAAATTCGACACCTAGTACTCCTAGGTAAAGTGCTACACGATAGTTCTGTACGCTTGCAGGATCACATCACCTATCCTATAGAGCTACCCATAGCATTTTGGCGCAGTTGCTAGAAATAACTTTATTTCTAGTAGCAACGTTAGAAGTGTCAACAACCACATACTTTGAGCATAGGGATTGACAACTCTGTTGATTGCGTTGAGAAGTATTGTTACCTCTGCTAAAGGATAGATTTAGCTACACTCTTTTGATAGCGTTAGTAACTGTCAACAACTACGCAGAAAGGAAATTCTTCGTCGGACGCTGTCGACGCTTCAGCGTCGGACCAACTGACTCCGTTCGACGCCCTGAACGCCACTCGCCGCGCACTGAGCCAGAGCGTGAACTCGCCACGCCATGCCACCCCATCGGACTCAGGGGAAATAGTCCGATGCTCTGCTCTCACCCCACGTCGGACTGTCAGACTCTCACAGTCGAGCTCACTACTCGCCACCGTGGGACGCTCTCTCAACGGTGTGTCGAACTAACGATTTCCAGCGTCCGACGCTTCCAGAAACGACCAGAGAGCTCTAGAAATGCTCGGATGACGTCCGACGCTCACCGTCGGACTAATCCTTGCCATCGACGCTTTCTCACAGTTAAAATAGTGCTAGGGACCGTCAGACGCATGCAACCAATAGTCCGACGCCCTCGCTCTCTAGCGTCCGACGCTCTGTTTTGAGCTGAAACAAGTCTAGTTTCTTACCCTTGCTTCTATGTGCTAACACTCAAGGTTCTCAACATTTGTGCACAGAATGTTAGCATTTTCAAAACATTTTCCAACGGTTTCAAGTCAAACCCTAGGTTGAGTGAGATTCAATGCATATGAAATGCAACATAGAGCACTTGAAGGTAATCCAACTACTTAGTTCTCCCCTTAATAGTCGGCTAACTACCCAAAATGTGATCACACCCACTTGGTGTCTTGATCACCAAAGGAAAAGCCTATTTGGGGTTATACGTTAGCCTTGATCACATCTTCAAGTTCCTTTCTTTCTCCATGATCATTTTCACTTGATTCACCTCACTTGGTCCATGTATGAGCTCACTTGACCATCACCATCAACTCCTAAACTCCTTGCTCCATCGATAGGACCACCTACACTTAGCTATTCACTTAGCAAGTAGGTTAGTCCCTAAGGTGTCATCAATTATCAAAACCAAACTAAGGTTTTCAACCGCCATCACCTCAATTGTCCAAAAGGCTGGCCATGAAGAGGATGCACATGAAGCCCGCCTCCCCGCCAAAGAAGAGTAAAGCCTCCAGCAAGCCTGTTCCTCAGAAACTGTCTTATGAGAAGACTATCACACCCAATTTTAAGGATAAAATTGAATGCATAATCTTATGTGCGCCCAAGGATCAGTCATACACATAAGCTGACAAATACAAGGTAATATCTAAAGACAATGCTCAAGTAGATAACGTAATAATAATAACAATAATTAGAATATAATCTTTAAGTAGCAAACAGCGGAAAGACACTCCGATCTTCGGGTGTAGACATCAACTCCACAGGGACACAGCTGACTGGCTGACCACGAGCCTAACTGTTGTTGATATAGCAAGAGTGAGCACATATCGTACTCAGCAAATATAACATGGGGTTTATGAGACTCAAAAAGGATAGACACGAGTTTAACAGCAGTTTGCTTTTAATTAATCATCTTTTATGCAATTGGATAGCAACAAGTTAAATAAGCCTATAATTCATGATCAAAGTAAACATAATTAATGAATAGCAACAATAAATTAGTAACAAGACAACATCATCCTAAAGGTAACTATTCCATAAGACGTCCAAGGCCGCTCGTGGCCGTGAGCTCGGCTAGTATACCAGTTTTACACTCTGCAGAGGTTGTGCACGTTCACTATGAGCCGTGATTCCCATTTGCTCAGGGTAGCTAGCCCTATAACACTACCAAGGTGAGTGAGCAGGGTTTCAATATGAAGTCTTTCAAAGTACTCCGTCTAACAAGTTAGGGCCGCTAGAGATCCGGCAAGCAAGTGTAGAGCCTCTCTTCGTCGTGGCACAAGGTCACGCAGGTTATACACACTCGGACAGGAGCCGCACTATACCCGAGTCGTCAGGCCCCATCACGCCATTCGGTGACCTCTAACAAACTAGAAAAAGCGCCCATACTTAACTAAAACCAAAGTCATGTAGCCCTCATAGTTGCACGGTAAGTCCTGGTGTCATACTTACAGATCATTACCAAATGTGAAGGATTTAGGTCATCAAAAAACTATGCTCCAATCCCCTAATTTCATGTTGCTAAAAAGGCATCTTTTAATCATATTGCATATTCAATTAATCAAGTTTAAAAGATCATAATTCTAGTAGCGCGCTAGCATCAACTACCTAATGCATAAACCCATAGGTGATCAAGGAATAAGATAACAATACTAGGTAGAAACTATGATTAACAAGATAGACACATGCACATGAAATTAATTATTGTGATGAATAGGACAACAAGAAAGATCCCATGCTATACTTGCCTTGAACTTGAGATCCTGTCTCTGATGCAAATCTTCAATTGATAGCTCCGATAATCACCACGTAACACTCACCGTCTATACTCGATCGATCACCACATCAACACACAACGTCCAGCAAACATACACAAAGCAAACAAGGATAATAATTAAAACAGTACACCAAACAGTAATAAAACCGTTTCAAAAGGTTATAAAATTATTCTACTCGCTTTCGCGATCACATCGATAAAAAGATCACGAAAAACAGAGTTACGGTCAAAAAGATACAACTACCCGAAGATTTGCTTTTATAAAACAAAACAAAATACAACTATAAACTTTGTTTAAATAAATAATGAATATTATATTTTAGAGTAATATCTAAATTAGATTACACATATTAGAATTGTTTTAACGAAACCAAATAGAATAGTTATTCTTTTACTCATAAAAGATCAAAGTTGAATTACTTTTATTTAGAAAACAAGTGATTATCGGACAATTAAATTAATATTTTATCTAAAGAATATAGACATGTTAAACAACCTTTCTTTCGCGTAGAGCGTGATGAAACAAATTCAACACAATTTGAATCACTCAAATCGGAATTAAAACAAATAAGTTATGAACTAAATAATGTTTCCTTTTGTAAAATAATAGTTTAAATATAATTACAAAATTTAAAAAAAAGTTGAAAACATATATAACAGTAGCAAATCCATGTAGACGACATAAATACGAATCTAACGCAATTGGAAGGGATCAAATCAGAATTAGAACGGGAAACGATGGGAAAAATACGAACCGGTGGCAAACTCGTAAATACTTCATCTTCTTTCTCGGGTCATCTTCAACCTCTTGCTGTGCAGTTCGTACGGCCATGGCTGTACTGCTGCTGCTCTGTCCTTTGCCAAGCGGAGGGAGCGCACGGCCAGCGCTGCTGGACGGCAACAGGGAGCTGGCGGCCGCGCCATGCGGGCCCGAATCTCGAAGGCGAAGAGGGCTCGGTGCTTCTCTGCTGCTCCGTTTGCTGTGCTCTGCTCGCTGCAGGGAAGGGCGCAGGGGCAGGAGAGCGGGGCTGGGCGCGAGGCAGCCGGCAGGGTGAAGGCGGCGGCGACCGGTGGCGACATCTAGGTGATGTCGGTGGCCGTGGAGGCCTGCAGTTCGCCGAAAAAACGAAGAACATGACTGCTCCACTGGTGGAGTTCGCCGGAAAACGCACCGGAGAAGGAAAACGAATGGGATACGGTCAAACGGGGATGAATTCGAAAAAACGAATATACCACGACGTAAAGAACGGAGAGGGCTACCTCGTGGTGGTGGTGGTTTTCGCCGGAGACGATCGAGATGGCCGGAAAAACTCGCCGGAGAGTTCGCCGGAAACATAACTTTTTCAAACTTTGACTTTAGATCTAAAAAGCTACAAGCGGCGGCTGCAAAAAACGGGCCGTACTTTCGGAGCGGCGGCTGCAAAAACAGGCCGTACTTTCGGAATCAGCGCGTCAAGGGCTGCGCAACCATATATATAGTTGTAGGGTTTAAGGACGGTGGGAAAACGAGATATTTTGTTATTTTCAGAATTATTAAATATTCTGAATTAAATAAATGCAGAAAAGTTCAGAATTGATATTTGAGCTTTGAAAAATATCCTAAAGACTCCGAAAATTATAGGAAAATTCCTGGAAAGTTTTTAGAGATAAGTTGATGAACGATGAGCACTAAAGAGTGATTTGGAGCTGAAGAAAAAGTTCTGATAAACTTTGATTGAAGGGAAGGAGTTGAGAAACATGGAATTTAATTATAGAAAGAGACAGAGACATGTCGCAGAGAAGATCGTTGTACTAAACGCATTTTAAAACTTTATTCACTCAAATCATAAAGTAATTTAAAAAATGATTTTGAATCATTTTTTTTAGTTTTAGCAACCACCACTCATAACAAAATAAATCATATGTAAGAGCATGAGTGCACAAACATGTTACTAAAACCTAGTTGAATTTTAGCTTAATGAAAAATTTTAATTTTCCTAGGTTTTCATGAACTCATAAATATCAAATTGAATAATTTTACTTATATTTCAAAAGCAGCAAAATTTAGGGTGTCACAAAGACGGAAGAGGAATTAACTACTTCGGTAAAAGGAGTTGTAGCTGATTTCTTTAAAGGTTTGGAAGAGAAAAAAAAGCAAGGAGGAACCCGCCGTAGCCATTCTTTATGTTACCTCCACATAAACTTAGGCAAAAGGTGGAGATTCAACAGAAAAGGTTGTGTGATCCTCGTAAGGCATCGTCACCATCGGACTATGACCAATCACTCAAGAAGTCCTATGAGATGGTGGAGAAGAAGAAGAGTGCAGGAAAAGATGTTTCACAACTCAGACAACAATCGCAACAACAAGTCACCCCCCTAGTTGTTAAAGATTAGTATGGTCCAATCCTTGACTACACGGGCAAGCAAGAAGTCAATCTGGACAAATTTGGTACATTCTTGGACTAAACTGGTCTTGACATTAATCAACTCTTATATGGTGCACAGATCGCAACTGTGTCCATAGTTGATACTTGGAAGAAAATATAAATATCGCAAGAGCCATTGGAACCCTGAGGCATAACGAGAACTTGGCACACAGATGTACTTATTAAACAAGTGGTACTTAGAGGCGTGTGCCAAGAAAAAGAAGTATATACAGGTCAGAGTTCGAAATGAGCATTACTTCCGTTGTAATGATGTGATATACATATTGACTTCAGTGAATAACACCAACTGTGTCACCGGGACTCGCTCGACAAATCTCTCCTCAGCTGCTATTGCCTGTAATTGATTATATTCTTTCTATTATTTTCTGTATAATTATCTTCACAGTAAATATGTTTATATGGTTCTTTAATGTATATGCAGATATGCGATGAGGGACCTGAGAATTAGAAAGGATATAACCATCGAGTTCATTGATCCATATATCGTATTCAAAGACCCACTTACTTGTGGTTGGCAAACTGCAGCGGACTTGAAAAGAACTCCTCTCGAGAGGCTCATGGTAAGTTTCATAATTTGTTTGAATCAGTTGTTGGTATATATGATTATTCATATGTACTTGAAAAGAACTCCTCTCGAGAGGCACATGGTATCTTTCACAATTTTATTTAAATCAGTTGTTGGTATATATATGATTAATCATATATGTATATGTATATATATATATATATATATAGTTTCACAGTATGCTTATCTTATTTACATGTGTTCAAAATAAATACGTTTATATAAATATCATTAGCGTAGAATGCGTATTCAAATATCTATTTGAAAACCACAATCAAATATGAATTAATAAGTTGAAATAGTTACATAATAGAAAAAAGGTTTTAGTACTATTCTGTAATAAGAACCGTGACTAAAAGTGCGAGCCCATGTGGCCTGGCTGGAAACACCTTTAGTCTCGGTTCGTGTTACGAACCGGGACTAAAAGTGCCCCTTTAGTCCTGATTATTTTGTCTCAGTTGAAAAATTGAGAGCAAAGAGGTTTTTCCAATCGAGACAAAATTACTAGTGATAGGCGGTTGTAGACTCTTCTGTGGACCGAACTGCGAAGTAGCACGTTAGTGCTGATTGTGGACTCATGCAGTCACACACATAATACAAAAATTTGAAACTTCATCCAAACATGCCCGTGCATCACTGCTGACGTTGCCGCACTTTTGCACGTCATTCATTATTGGATACGCGATTTGGAAATTGAAACACGGGCCTTCTGGCTCCATCCCGAGACCTCGACGCCACCTGCCAGGGGCCCAGCAGTGCAATTAATAAAGCACTCGATCCCTCGCCTGTTTCTGGGCACCGGCAGCACCAACCACCCCAGCGACCCACACACCCCAGCTACCACGCCTCAGGGCCCCCTCGGTTGACGACACAAGCACATCTGAACGCCCTTGGTAACTGGCATCGCAGCAGAGCATCCAGAGCGAAAGCAATGGCGCCGGCGAAGGTGTTCGGACCGGCAATGTCGACGAACGTGGCGCGGGTGCTGGTATGCCTTGAGGAGGTCGGTGCCGAGTATGAGGTCGTCAACATCGACTTCAAGGCCAAGGAGCACAAGGGTCCCGAGCACCTCGCCAGAAACGTAAGTAACATCCGTAACATCCTACTCCTGCCATGAATGGTAGAGAAGCATCTGACTCAGTAACCTGCTGATGTTCCCTTGCAGCCGTTTGGCCAAATCCCGGCGTTCCAGGACGGTGATGTCGTCCTCTTCGGTACAGTCGTCGTTCTACTACCAGTCCATGTGTCTGTGTCTCTGCATCTTCCACTGTCAGTCAGGTCTTGTTGACTCTCCCTGCATCATCGTTATGTATGTTTTCAGAGTCCCGAGCGATCTCAAAGTACATCCTCCGCAAGCACAAGTCAGGCGAGGCCGACCTCCTGCGCGAAGGCGACCTCAAGGAGGCGGCCATGGTGGACGTGTGGACGGAAGTGGAGGCGCACCAGTACAACCCGGCGCTGTCGCCCGTGGTGTACGAATGCCTCATCTACCCGGCCACGCGCGGCATCCCCACCAACCAGAATGTTGTGGAGGAGAGCCTGGAGAAGCTCAGGAAGGTGCTTGACGTCTACGAGGCGCGCCTGTCCAAGACCGCCTACCTGGCCGGGGACTTCCTCAGCTTCGCGGACCTCAACCACTTCCCCTACACCTTCTACTTCATGGCCACGCCGCACGCGTCGCTCTTCGATTCCTACCCGCACGTCAAGGCGTGGTGGGAGAGGCTCCTGGCCAGGCCGTCCATGAAGAAGCTCGCCGCCACCATGGCTGCTGCTGCCGCTATCAAGGCTTGATCGCACGAGCCGGCCAACGTTTGCGATTTCTGTGTTGCGTTGCGTTGCGTTGCAATAATGAATGCGGCCGGCCGCAGCTTTGTTTTGTGTGCGCGTCGTTTGTTCGATCTACTCTACCTGGATTACTGCACGCCTTGTGCAGTCTCGTTGAATCGTGTCTTGTTTGCATTATGATTTAGGTTGGATAATATATTTTGCTATATGAGACCTCTTTTGTTCATCGTTTTGGCATCCTTTTAATCCCTACACCACAATGATTAATGTCGTCTTTATTTTGTTATAAATGACCCTTGGCCAACGTTTGCTTATATTTTGACCAAAATCATATTACTATTGCTAAAAGTTAAACTTTGATGCTAAAATTATGAATTATTTTTTATCTACCTTTACTACTAGGCACCCCCCCCCCCCCCCCCCCCCCCCCCGCCCCCCACTTTTTTACTCTAGCTTGGCCACTGATATTTATGAGTGCCCTGCCCTATGTGCTCTCAGATGAACGTTCGGGTTTATTAACGTGGCAAATTTTTCTTTATTTCTTCTCCGTAACACAGAGGAAAGTTATGATGAAACCCAAAAATGCCCCGAACAGACATGATTAGTTCACCCTATTGATTAGTCTTAGCAACGAGTGAGCACATAGTAAATGCTTGTCTGAAACGCTACTCATCCAACAGCTCCTTTACTAGAGCCATAGCTAGAGTAGAAGCCTCAGAAACAGTGTCTCCTCCGTGCACTAAAAACGGCTCTCGCTCCACTTACAGTTGTACAGCAAAATATATATCCCTTTTGGGTATTCGGTACGCCTGGCACTAAAACCATCGCCAGAGCCGCACCAAACAAACTCTGACAATCTCACATACTGTTTAGATTAAATTTACTGTTTTTTCCATTTTTGTTGCTCTTTTTTGCCAATTTAGCTTTCACCAGCCTTTTCTTTGTGGGGCCATTACCAGCGTTTTTATTGTCGCACTACTGGAAAACCTGCCTTTGCCGACTGCCTGTGGCTTTGCCGACTGCTAAATGCCTTGGCAGGTGGCAAAGAGGTCATTTGCCGACTGCCACAAGAAGGCAGGTGGCAAAGACAGCCCCCTTTGCCGACTGCCGGACCTTGGCAGGTGGCAAAGAGGCCCTTTGCCACCTGCCAGACTCAGCAGGTGGCAAAAAAAAATTTTCTTTTGAATTTTGATTTCAAACTTTTTCTGTGATCCTTATAAATTGTATTGAATCATATTTTCAAATTTGAAACATTTTAATAACTTTTTTACAATATTTCTTGAATTTATTTTGTTTACTTGCATTTTTCTTGAAAAAGTAAAATTGAACTGCAGATGTATGAAATAATAAAATATAGCCATTCAAAAAATTATATTCATGTTGAAATATAGCAAAATGTTATAAAAAAATTCAATTTTGAATATGTCCTTATAAAAAATATACTAAAACAATAGAAAAAGTTTGAATTTCAAAAGACTTCATCTTCTCATGCTTTTGAATTTGAAAGATTCAAAACAAAAAATAAAAATAAAATAAAAAAAGCTTTGCCGGCTGCCCTTCATGGGCCAGCCGGCAAAGTTTCTGGCCCAATAAGACACGAACGCCCCCCATAGATATAAACAAACCTAACCCTAACACCCCCAACCCCGCACCTGGCACGCCGCCACCAAATCGCGCCGCCCTGCCGCTCGCCATCCCCATGCCACCGCGCCGCCGCTCGCCGTCCCCGCGCCACCGCGCCGCCGCTCGCCGTCCCTGCGCCACAGCGCCGCCCGCCCCCGCACCACCACGCGACCCGCCCCCGCCGCGCCCGCAGCCCCGCGCCACCGCGCCGACCGCCGACCTGCACCCGCCCCGCCGTGGCGCCGGTGCCTGACCCCGCCCTGCCGGTTGCGCGGCTCCTGCTCTCCCACACGCGCGGTGGTCCTCTATCCCACCGCACGGGCTCGAAACCCTAGCTCCGGTCGCCGACGGTGATGGCTGCTGGTCTGGAGGATGCGGCCTCCGCCACTCGCGGTCACCAGGATGCGGGACACAGCCACCGGGCAAGGCGAGGTGATGGATCCCTCGACGCCAAGCAACCTGCCGCCACACCTCCCCGGCTCGACGAGGTGCCTGCATGGTGAGTTCTTGTCTGATTTTCCTGACTAGCATGTTTGACAGGGATAACTGCAATGTATGCGTGATGCAAACTGTCCACTAGGCTGACTGGCTGAGTTGGTTGCAGTTCTTGATTGAGCGGGTGTATAAGTTACAGGCAGGGCAGGACTACAAAGCCTTGGAAAATTCATTTCAATTTTTGTTAAGGTTGGCAAGTGGCCATGATATCAGTACTAGTGAATTAATGTGTCATTGTGTCCCATTCATTTTTAGGCACACATTATCTGCCTGAAATCAGTAGTTTTTCAGGCCTTACCTTATCCAACAGAACTTGAGTGTTAAGCTGCATGGTTGTGTTGCTACTTGATTTCAGCAACCTGAGGGAACCACAAAATCTACTTTGAAACTGTCACAGGAGATGGTAAGATACTTTTTCCTTCATGTTAAGTGTGAATGTATGGTCTGTTCAAAAGTGTGACCTACAATACTTATGGATTCGTTATTATCGGTTAATATTATCTTCTGTATTCATAGTTTCACACTGATGTGTTGAAGCGTACTTGCCTTCATGTTAGCAATCACAGGTCATTTGCCCATGTTTATCTTTGAAAAAATGGCATGTTCTCTTGTAAGCTTCTTTGGTTGTGAGAAGCTTGTACATATTGGTTAGCCCTTTTCCTCTGTCTTGTGCATATTTAGAACATAAGGGATTCAGTCTGTGATTATGACTTGTTGCTAGCAGTTCAGAAACTGTGGAATTGTATAATCTAAGAATTGTGGTGTAATGATCTGAGATTTTGGCCTACTAATAATACATAAAAAACCTGCATGCATGTAACCTGTAATTTGATCACTGAATGTACTTGACAATATATTTCTCTGTACATCCCAAAGCATTGGAGAGTTAAACTTAAAAGTTTGGAATTATTAAAGTGAGATTTAAACTGTCTTCTTGTAGAATCAGCTACTCACCTTGTACACTAGAGTGCAGCTTCTGTGCTTTTGGTAAAGTCCTGAAGTTTGATTATTTCAAATTTGGAAGGAATTTAATGCTAGTTTTGGTTCCTTGTGTTCTCCGTTGGAAACTGATTTGGCAGTCCACTGAAAGCTGGTGTTCCCCTTATTTTCTTCGCAGTTCATAGTCCAGTACTCCAGTCATTCCTTCAGAAAAGTGAGACGCAATCTAAGATTTTCGTATTAATTAATCACTTATGTGGATAAGTCGAAGGATACTCTAGTCTATTACTCTATTTTACAGATAATGTCATATGCCTAGAAAGCACATTTGTTGATGCTCGAGCATTCTGTATAGCCTACATTTCCATGACACTGCTAATTTGTCAGTTATCATTGTTTTTTTTTTGTCAGGATGGTTCATGCAATGGTTTACAACAATATGTCCCTCTTGGAAGGGACTACGTAAGTGTGTTCAACTTTAGAATTCTGTTCAGCCTTTGATCCTTCTATTTTTATACACCTCATGACAGGGTTTGAGTAGAATTAGCACTTGGTGTTAGCTATTTCCATGCAGTCTGATTACCCAACAACATCCTGAAAATTAGCACTAAATTTGTTGTCATGCTGTTAGTTGATAAGCATATCGACTGCCTTAAAGTCCTCATATGTACATGGTTGAAATAATGATGATGATATTCAATATGCTAGTGTTAGCCTTGAAATGTGTCGATCCATTTCCCCAATATGATCATATCTTGGTTCTTTCTATATGCAACAGAAAGCACTTTGTGGATTGTACCTTTGAAACCTCAGCTTACAAAGCTATCATTTTCTTGCGACTTCATGAAATTTTAGAATCTAAAGTGCAACTACCCAGATATACACTATGGATAAGTTGTTTCTTACACTAATATATGCTCTGCTATAGATGGGTGTGGTTGCTGTCAACCTTGTTCCCGGAGAGAAACCTGCAGATATCTACTCAGAAATAGCTGCTAGGTGTGTTTATTCTTGCTGGTCCCTTTGTTGCTCCTCTCACCTCTCTTGTAGTGATACTTTGTTTCACTTATTATAATTTAATGGAAATTTCCTTCACAAATTTCTTCTTTTCTTTCTTTATGCAGCGAACATTGATGCAAAAGATAAACAAGAAGATTTACAAGTGCCAGTTTCGATTACAAATAGTTAGATTTGTAGCACTGTAGCTTTGTTGACATTGTTTTGCAAGACATTTATAATGTAACCTAAGGTTTGATCATTGAACTGAACTATCTAATGTATGAAGTTGAATGATCATATCTATCAAACTTTAGACCATTGGGTGTTATATTTAAAGTTGACTGGTGTGGTTACAAGCATTTGCAATGATTTGAAATAATTCAATTAGCTGCCCCTATTTTTTCATTTTATGCTACTGATATAGTAGTTCAGGGCAGCTGGCCATTGGTGCCCTTGTTTTAGGCTCAGTTTCTTTTTTTTTAAAAGAAAAAACTATTTGCCGACTGCCAGGTCAGCAGTCGGCAAAGGCTTTATCAACTGCTTATGTGGCAGTCGGCAAAGGCTTTACCAACTGCTTATGCGGCAGTCGGCAAAGCCATTGCCGACTGCCTGACACTGGCAGTCAGTAAAGATGGTCTTTGCCGACTAGATCTTTGCCACCTGACCTTCGCCGACTACCACGTGGATTGCAGTCGGCAAAGCCTTTGCCGACTGCAATCCTATCTTTATCGACTGGTTTCGGCAGTCGGCAAAGAAGGCGAGTCCGGTAGTGTCGGTTCAAATTCTTTGATCTTGGATTCTTCTTACCTCTACTATAATTAAAAACTTAAATATATCTAGGTCCAAAAAATAAATGTCCCCCGCTGACGGTTCTAAACTTCGTGTACCCAGTAAAATATAAATAAGAATTTGTCTCTATTAAAATAAAACAGGATTGCTATATTACAATCGAGTGTTTTACAGGTTGTGAGCACCCGATTTTTGTCTCCGTTGATTGCGCTTCGTGCGGTCGAGATTACCACTATCATGTGTTTCTCTGATGTGTAGGGCCCACTAGTCGGCACTCGCACATGTCCGTTTCTGTGTCTCTTCATTTTCCCATCGCCTTCTTCCCCGTGACTCTCTCCCCCACGACGCTCGCACAAGGCGATTTCATCGGCGCTGTAGCGATTGCTCCGGTGAACTCGTACTTCCCCGTCACGGAGTGCTGCCGAAGGTGTGTACTCAATCACGTTTCCTGATGATTCAATTGCATGCATCTCTATTGTGATTAGGGTAGACGGATGGAGATTTGGGAGGAGGATTTTGGGATGTAGATTTGCTGCGGGGATCGATGGGGTAGGAGACGGGAGGTGCAGCTCTGCCGCCGACGCCGCAGCACCCTTTTAGTATTGGCGATGCATGCGCCGATTTTTTGAGGTTTATGTAGATCTCATTTTGATGCTATTTTTGGAGTGAGCTATTTTTGGTGCTGGATGTTTGTGGAGGAACTTTTTGATGCAGTGCTATTTTTGTGCTATTTTTGGAGTGATCAATAGCAGAAACCTGCAGTAACAGTTTCAATGTCATTATTTATTTTGGCAGTAGATGGATCTGACAGTATTCGAAAGTATGTGAAGCAGAATTATAGAATGATAGGCAGCATATTTTTTTAGAAAATACTAGTTGTGTTCTAATGCTGATTCAGTAAGTGGTGAGAGTGATAATGAGTTTGGTATGAACTCTAAAGAAGAAAACAACTCTGCTTCCACTATCAATATTATATACCAAACACTTTTGTATTAGTAATTATTATATGATATAATTTTTTGTTGCCTTTTCAGGATCCAAAGAATTCCTCGCATGAGGATATTGAATCTGTTGTACTTGTGAATGAAAGCTTTAAATCATCTGGAAGGAGTATGTTCTGAAACTTGTCTGTGCATCATTTGCACTATTATCTTAACTATTTTATATTTATAGAAGCAGGGCATTTCTTTGTTTCTGTTTTGTGCATATCTACTATTATTATAGCTTCTATTATATGAATTTAAGACGTTTCTCAGTTTGTAAATGACTTGTGCATCTTTTTATCTTAACATTTATGTATCAGTTAAGTTACTTGTTCATCTTGTGTTTTTCGAAGCCTTTCTTTAGGTCATGCAAATTTGTAAAGAACCAACTACTTTGATGAGGCACAGTTTGTGGTTTTTTAAAAAATTACTTGTTACTAATGTGTGTGGCTCTAAATATTTATCTGCATCAGTGTGGGCAACCTTAAGTGAATGCTATTTGTTGGTACTGTTTTTCATATTAAATATAATCCCTGATATGTTTCTCTATGTGTGAATTAGCGAAGAGAAGGTCAAGTTTCAGGGATGTTGCCCAACTGAGCTGCCTTCACCATGTTGCTCTGGTGGGTCTGCTAAGAGGAGCATCTATGCAACCTTCCAACTGATACCCTGTACTCTGAGTTTCACCATAGGTACTGAATATTTCTTCTCATTTTCATATTCATATTATGAATAAAACAAGTGAGGTAGTATTCCTGCTTTTTGTTAGCAACTATTATTGGCATGGTCTTTTTGTTGTTGTTATGGTTCCTTTTATTCAATTATACTGTACTCTGTGCTTGTTAATATTAACTGTTCCTATTACCTCTTTAAGACTTGCTATAGCTTCAATCTGTATCATAGATTTCACTAAAGTTGGTTCTCCCGTTTAATTTTTCCTAGGTAGACATTATTTTCTTTCTTTATATGAATTGATAGAACTAAGTGTATGTTTTTTATGCGAGAGTACTTTGAGGTCCATTCACTATCACATGCTTGATGATTACATACGCTTGTAATATGATGACCTGTAGGACCAGGTGCAGTCACTCATACGTATAAGTATACCAAACATATATATGCTCAAATAAACATTTGCTAATTTTATGCCCTTGTGTTTTCATAAAAAATAATTGTTTTTTTAATTTTTTGTGATTTATGTTAGGCCGCACCAAATTTTTGTCCTTATCTATCCATAGAGATTTTTCACTTGTGTTTTGTGCCGACACATTTCAATATTTGCCTATGTGCTTTTATTGGATAAAATGTATTTTGTTAAATGTGTGTTGTGACAGCACATACCACATGTTCTTTTTTATTTGTGCCAATACAAACCCCACAATCTAAGCTCCTCCTTGCTGCTAGCCTCTATGACAAGTTTGTCCTCTTGTGATTTGTTTATGTTAAGTGTCTTCATGTTACAATATATTAACTTTTTGTCCTTGTCTAACTATAGAAAAAAATTGTAAAGTGTTACTTGTCTTTGTGTCAACATATATTAGATTTTGTTAGGTTTATGGCTTTGTATAACGAGTTTTTATTCTCGGATCTAAAAATTACAGATTATGTCTACAGAATTTACAGCTAACTAAAGCTGTAATTTTAACCTAAAATATATGCAACAAGCGTCACCTGAAAGAAAGCTAAAATTCGGCACCTGAATTTTAGCAACTCCCCAAAAAAATATGTACAGAATAACTTCGCCTATTAAGTGCTATACTTAAATAGGAGATCCCCACTATAATATTTTCCTACAATTTTGTGAAGCCATGTCACCTGGATCTACTTGTACCTCCTGGAAAGAATAATCTCGGTCATCCTCTTTAGCTTCCAGCCTATTGGTAAATGATCATAGTGCTAAAATAAAAATACCACCATCAGCCCACTGTATCACTAGTCTTTTTATCTTTGGTTTGGGTTTCTGGAGAAAAGTGACTACACCTATATGGCTCTATCAGTGGGAACCCATACATAAAGAAGTCAGGTGCTCACTTGACATAATGTCACTGTGGGTTGTTGACGGAATCTTCATGGTGCTCACTTCTGTAATCCTTTTCAGGGTGGAGAAAAATATCTTGCTTCTTCAATATCTCGTGGAAATCAAGGGTCACTCCGAACCATTTATCTTTACATGATGCACTTATAGTTTATGCTGTAATTTAAAAAGAGGAAATATAATCTTGTCCTGTCCATGTAATACCCCTGGTATTACTGCATAATTAAACTGCCATGTCATCATGTTTAATTTGGTCATTTGCATATGATTGTGTTTAGGGTGCTAGAGTGATTGGATTTCATTGGTTGTGTAATTAAGTCCCCAATCAAAAGTTAAAAATAAAATTAAATAGAAATCAAATTAAGCCTTAGGGTTGACCTAAAACCCTAATTCAAAATTTATATTGAATCTGAGGAAAATGTCTTAATGAAAGTTGTAGAAATTTGAAAATGGAACAACTTTTATTTTTGGAGATTTTGAAGTTATGTTCCAGAAATTCAAATTAAACTCAAATTACTATGTTTAAATTTAAATTTGAAACCTTAATTTCAAAAATATTAGGAATTTGACAAAACCTCCTTAATAAGAGTTGTAGAGCTCACTGAAAGGAACAACTTCTATTTTGACCATTTTTCCAGTTGTTGAGGAAAATTAAAAGTAATTTTAGAATTTCAGTTTTGAAATTCGAAACCCTTTTTACCCCCTTTTCTGTAGTTTAAAAATTTGATCGAATTTGAACATACTTCAAAAGGCAAAAGTATTCTACACAAAATTCTCCACAAATTTTATTTTGGGACCACTCTCTGATTCAGCTTGGGTAGGGCTTAATTGAGTAGAATAGCTTTTGACCTTCTCCCTGAGCTACAGTAACCCGGGGGGGTCCCCTGTTCCGGAGCTCCGCCGTACTGCGCGTGCCCGTGCACCGCGCCGGCCATCGTCCGGCAGGCCGGGGCCCGGACACCACCGCACGGGGGTCGCAGGGGGGGGGCCCGGATACCGCTCGAGCTGATCCTCTCCTTCCCAGCTCCTTTAAATGGCGACGAGCACTTCCCCATTGCTTTCCTTCTCCTCGGTTCACCGGCGACCGTTCCTACCGATCGGCGAAATTGGTCGTGCTCCGACCAACTCAACCCTCTCAATCCCATAGCCAGCTAGCCAACTTCCTTGCGCACCGCCTGAGCCACTTGTTGAGGTTTGCCGTTGCCGGAGTCCTGCGTGGCTGCTGCTTCTTCCTCCGCACCGACCGAGCGCCGCCGAGGGCCTTCTCGACGCGGACAGCTCGTCTCGGTGAGCCTCTCTCCGATAACACGTGTGTTCTACGTCCCGTGTTTCGCCGTGGTGCTCATGTGCGCGACGGCTTCTTGTTTGGAGCTCAGGGTCCGCCGGAACGCCCCTCGCCATCGTGTCCATGCGGCGGTGTCTGCCATCGCCGTCAAGGCCGCCACTCTGCACCATTTCTGCCTCGACCGACTCTCGATTTGGGACCAGGGTGAGCTCTTGGTACCTCCCGAGTCTTTCCCTTGAACTCAATCGCACCGTAGGGGTCAGCCCACGGCCGCCGCCTTGCTCCGTGCCGCCGCGACCATGGCCTCGCTCACCCCTAGCCCTAGAATGTCTAACCATCTATGCTGTAGAGTGCGCTAGGTCCCGGGGAACGTATTGGTGGCCTCGCCATCGCCGGAGAAGTCCCTAAGCGGTGTGTGACCGCCGGTCAACGCTCGCCGGCGCTCTGGTCCGAGGCAGAGGGAAGGAGGAAGGCGAAGCTGACAGGTGGGGCTGCCTGTCAGCGACGCTGAGAGAGGGAGCGACTGACGGGCGGGGCCCGTTTGGCAGTGGCGCAGGGAGAGAGGGAGTGACTAACGGGCGGGGCCCGTTTGTCAGTGGCGCGGGGCAGAGGGAGGCCGCGCTGGGCCGGCCTGCGTGCTGTTGGGCCGACCCGGGCCAGTTTCACGTTTTCTTTTTTCGGGAATTTCCAAAGGGTTTTCTATTGATATTTGAAATGAATAGTTCTGCGTTTTAATCTTTTTGTGTGAATTAATCTACTGCACCAAAAAGTATGGAAATTTTTGTGAATACTCTCTGTTGTGTGTAGTATTTTATAAAAATATTAAATATAGGTTTTGAACACTTTCTATAGTAGTTAAAAATCAGTATATTAAATCAAAAATGCAACTTTAGGCATTTTTAATTAATTCTCTGTAATTCCAAAAATCATGAAATTTTATTTTGCACTGTTATAAGTCAAGATCTATCTGTTTGTGAAGTTTGAGGTCAAATGGAAATAATTTAATTAAGTATTAATTATATGCTTGGTTAATTGATTAATAAAATAAATAGGAAATTTTGGTGATTAGGGTTTGATGTGGATTTCGGATTGATTGTAGTTCTAGGTCAAAACACCCTTATGACCTAGGGCACCTTAGTCTAGTATGGTTATGACTAGTGATGAGGTACAATTATGCTTGAATTAGGCATTATTTATTCTGGGATTTTGCATTTGTCATTTTATGTTGCATCGCATTGAAACATTCATCATTGCATGCGTATAGTGACCGAGGAACCGGAGGTAAGAGTGAAGGCAGTCACTGAGGAGATTGTTCTCGAGGTCGTTCTGGATTTTGACATCTGTGGTACTGGTCCGGATCCGACACTCCACGCAATCCAAGGCAAGCCCCGGTGCATTCAACCGTTCCTTGTGTTTTTAAAATGCTATCACCTTGAGTTAAATAATTGCATTAGGTTGGTAGGAGTTGATTGTCACCTACTTGCTGCATGACCTGCCCTTGATATATAACCCTGAAACCTGTTTTAAAGTGAAAATGTTTGAAAATGCTTAGCTCTGCTCTTTAAAGTTAGTTTTGCATAAAATGCTATTTTCTGAGCTATGATGATATATTAGAGATGAATATGAATTTGCAACCGTGCGGGTGACTTGCACTTGGGTAGGAGTCCCAATGTATTGTCATCGACGGATTGGAAACCGTTCGGTTGGCTTTGCACTTTGGGTTAGAGTCCCGATGCATTGCCGCCGCCGGAAAAATGAAAATGAAAAAGGAAGTCCGTTCGGATGGATGTGCACATGTGGCGGCGTTCCCATGTCTTGTCACCGACGGGCACGGATTTGGAACCGTTCGGCTACTTTGTACTTGGGTTAGAGTCCCAATGCATGGTAACCAACGGAAAACTGTTTTAGGGACCGTTCGTTGTCGGCCTGCTGGATCGAGACTTTGCAACTAGCCACATACTACGGGAAGCCTCTGACTCCGGTGGCTCTACTGCTGGAACCGACGACCACGCACTGGGAGTGGAGAGATGGCGAGAGTAGCGTGTACCCTCGTGGCCGGCGTGCCTGGAGACTAGAGGAGTACTGTGCTCTCGGGTGGCGCAGGACCGGTTCCGGGGTATGAAAAGCCGTGGTAGGCGGGGTTGGCATATGCAAGCTTAAGTGCTACATATGCAGTGTGGATAGGGATCCCCAGCTGGGTACTTTCTGGATTCGAATCGACGTTGCTCCTCGGTTAATGGAGACTTGATCCACTGACTTACACCGAAAAGTGGTTCGGAACTAGGTGATTTTGAGAATGATTAAGCAATTGAAAGAATGTGACATATGGAAAGGAATAAGGAACTATGGTTATGATTAAAATAATATTGAGATGAAATATTGAAATAGGATAGTAATGCTTTTCCGCAAAACTCTTGAACTCTTGTTATGGCCTTACCTTGACTCCCCTTAGCCTGCATTCCTGAGTCTAATTTTACACCTTTCGACGGGTAAGTCTTGCTGAGTACCCCAGTACTCAGGGTTTGTTAACCCCTGTTGCAGGAAGTCAGCAGCCGGAGGTCTATCTTGCTCCCTGCTGCGGGATGCTCATTGTGAAGGAAGTGATGATGAGTGATATTGGACCCTTGGGCAGGGTTCGTATTATTATGTGTATCTGCTACCCTGATGCTTCCTCTATTTAGGTTTAGATTGTAATAACTGTACTTGAATTTATATTTGAACATCTGATTTGTAACCTATGTACTATGAAGTCTTCCGCACCTTTACTCTGATGTATTTTATTATGAAATGTTGTAATCCTGTAATGGCTTCACAATGGGATCCTGTCGGAGAATACGGGCGCTTATGTAGCCCGGCAGAGCCCGCCTAGATCATCTGGAACACGGGCCCGGCTGTCAGATGTCATTAGTGGCGATGACGGGTGCCTGTGGGCCACGTGATTTAGGCGGTTCTGTTACAGTCCATTGTTTCTTAATTGAAAAGTCAAATGCCTAGTTAATGTTTTATTTCATGAACTCAGGTAATATGTGAAGGCTAACACTTTCTTATTGTAAATATTTTAGGATCTTCTTGGAATTGGGTATCCAGGAAGAGAAGTGGCGGTCGCTGGACCCCGACCCCAAAGTGAAGTCCATGAGGTGTTTACCTTCAGATTGGCTGCTCATCACCAGAGCCTGAAGTAGAGTCCACAAATTTATAGTCAAGGTTGTTTGAGTAACTGTTAGCTCAGTGAAAGAGTTTAGTTTATCATCAGCCTAGTTCATGTTTTATTTCATGAACTCAAGTAACATGTGAAGGTTGTCTTTTTGTGTATGATCTTATCACACTGTCATATACTGCGGTTATGCTTGAGTCAACTTCAGGAAAAGAATACAGTGTTTTGATATGTTTTGCCATTAATTTCAGGTGCCAGCTACTATCAGGTTTGTATTCGACTGAGAAATGCCGCCCTATTTACTTGTGAAGGATCTGATTTTGCAAGTAAGCTTGGATATGATATTGCATTTTTCAATAGTAGAAAATACACTAGTTGCAAATGCGCAAAATTTTCATTATTGTTTTGTAAATCATAATATTTTATCATTTATCTTAGTATGTTTGGCACCATGAACTATTTTCTTTGTCTTGTTCTCTATTGCAGAAGGGGAAGTAACGTGGAAGGAAATATAACAATTAACAACTGCTGTGTTTGGGATGGATGTAACTGGTTCTATGGTTGGAGCAGGGATTTGGCATTGATCTGGACTCTGGAGTTTCAATTTTTTTCTAAGATTAGTTGTTTTGGTTGTTCTATTTGTTGCCCTTGGTAGATTTTTTGGTTTAGGATTCTTGTTAGATTACATGGGTATTACTTGATGACCCGCTAGTAGTTATCAGGTTAATGAGTTACCGTGGCATTAGTTGTTGATTGTTTCTGAGTTCTTTTGTCACAGCTTTTGTCTTTGAAGAAATTTCAGTTCTATCTATTACCTTTTACTTGTTTTTCATTTCTTGAGTTGAAGCATTTGGCTGTTTTTAGGAAGGCCAGTAGTTCATGTTCATCGGTTACCTTTGAAGAAATTTGTCTTTCTGTAAAATGTGGTAATTGTGGTGTGTCTTTTCCAATTCACAATTTTTTTGGGAAATATATGCCATGTGTTTTGAGATTTGCAATCCATAGGAATGTTTTTTTGTCCTGAAGAATCTGGCACATGTGATCTTTTATTTGCATTGCTCTGTAGTGTCCGTGTCCTTCTGGTGTAGGATTAGATTAGTTTTTGGTTAGCTCTTGCTGTGTATTGTAGTGTCTGTGCAAGTATTGCAATAGCACCTTTGAAAATGCAACCTTTTCAAATCCACAGTGTCTATTCAATTGGTTTTTTGTTTTGGTTGCTTTTCTTCCTTTGAGGTGCAGGCTGCACTCTTAGCTCTGCTATTTAAAATTGGTAGTCACGCCTGGTTTCTGTGGCTGTTACATTTCCTCATCGTTTGCTTGCCCATGTCGCTTTGCACTAGAGAGGCAATTCCATCAGGATGCAAGGTTCACTCCCTTTACTTCCTTTGCTTTTGTCATGTGGGGCTGCTCGTATAAGCGGAGACACCGCGAGCGACGCACTAGCCGGGATGTAGGACGTGGTAATGCCGGCTTGTTGCGGCACTTGTTGCCTGCCTACCTCAGAAAGACTTAGAACATGTTAGACTTGTAATCCCAACCCCAATCTCCTCACCTTTTCCTTTGTTTATTTTGATTTGTGCCAGCACAAAGCACATTTCCCTTGTATTTTTGTGATTTGTTTTTTGTGCCGACACATACCTCACTTTTGTCCTTGTCCATTCATAGAAAAAATTGTTTCTTATTATTTATGCCAGCCCATACAAAACTTTTATCCTTGTCCTTTCATAGAAAAAAAAATGTTTGTTGTGGTTTGTGCTAGCACACAATAGATCTTTGTTACTTGTGATCTGTGTTGACACACACCTGACTTTTGTTCTTTTACTTTCATAGAAAAAATTGTTTCTGTGATTTTTGATATGTGGCAACACAGAAATCACAAACTCAACTCATCCTCCCTTCAAATATTCTCTCGTGTGTTAGATGATGCCACTTCTTGCCTGAAAAATGCTGACGCATCTTGTTTTTTTGTTAATTTCAGGTGCCATCTACTATCAGGTTTGTATTAGACGGAAAAATGCCGCTTTATTTTACTTGTGAAGGATCTGATTTTGCAAGTGAGCTTACGAGATTTGATATTGCATTTTTCAATACTAGGAATTGCATGAGTTGAAGTGCGCATTTTTTTCATTATTGTTTTATAATTTGTAATTTGTTTCCATTTTTACCTACACTAAATTCGTAAAATCATTATTTCCAGCCTGCTTCAATCTGAACATATATACTTCTTCACATATATCTAGTTCCACTGTGTATATTGATCACTTGATGCATTATTTAATTTAGTTCCTAGTTAGTTTGAAACATCAGTTTTAGTGGCCATTTTTAAAGCCTTCTTGTGTTGTGAGATCAAAGTTTGCATCTGATTTTTTTTGCGTGTGCAAAACTATATGGTACCTGTAATATATGTGATTCATTTTGGTAATGTTAAATTAGTAGGAATGACTTCTATTATAGTAACTCTATGGTAATTACATATTTTTGAACCAAAACTTAATTATGGACATTTTACATTACCGGCAAGTCATGCTCATCCTTAGATCCAAATGTTCTGAACTACTTCCTACTCCGGTCTTTCTGACGTGCATTTTAGAAATAAATTATGTGTGTTTAGGATGAAGTTGCAGAAGTAGCATCATGCAGATGAACTATCCAGTTTTAGTATTCTGATTGAATCTATTTTCTTACATTGCATAGTGCATACAAGAAGGAAAGAATGTGTGAGCACTACTTAGGATCTGATAAAAATCTTTTTACTTTTTTTTATCTGAATGAATTTCTTTCTTTCTCTCAAGATTAGAGATTCCATGTCCTAGTCCCTTTTCTGAGTTGCTTCTTTCTTCTATGTTGCTTCTTCGGAGAAATCCATCTTCCAGAAATTTGGATTCAAAAGATTGGACTGCTGACCTAAGCTGATAAGGTACGAATGAGACTTGTAGTGCTTGTTCTTCAGTTTTCTTATTCTTCTTCTATGATGTTGTGATTTCAATCATCCCCCCCTTCTCTGCCCTGTTTTGCCCAGTTTGCTTGTTTCCCAAGTCTATTATGTTTCCTGTGATTCCTGTTTCAAGGCTTTTTTATGGCCTTCTACTTTAATTATTGGGTTGTATTATTTTACACTTCACTGCTATAGAAATTACACCTACCCATTTGATGTAATTTTAGTATTACCATGGTGTATTTTTTTGGATTTTATTTGTTTCTATTATTTTGTGACAGATCTTTCATTGGAAATGGTTAGATTTGCATCAGATTTACTCCATGTTTTTTTGTGTTGAGCCGTTGGATTTGTATCCAATGGTTCCTGAATTCGTGTGCGACAGTAGTTACTTGGTGTTGGGTGAGAGATAGCTTGGGTGATTGGCCTAAAATCCAAGGACTATCATTGAGCTTCAGGATATTTGTGATGTCATGGCTGACAGGCCTAATATGCCAGTGATGTGGTGGGATGGCGCTTTGGAAATATTATTTCTAAATCTACTAAACAGGTGGCTTACAGAGCTTATGGTTTCCTTAAGCAGTGGATCAAGCTTTCGAGGAAGGAGGACCGAACCAAGATGGACTCACTGTCGATGATGAAGGCAGGGCTATCAACCTGGTGACCATCTTGTTCTACTCTATTTCTATTTTTGTTTTTGTTTTTGTGGATCTTTTAGAAGCTGTGGAGGTTTCTGAATGTTCTGTCTTGCAGTGTAGTACTTCCCTTTTTAGCTTCTTTCACGTGCTGGGGTTAGAGAATTTGGTGGTCTCGTTGACATTGTGCTCTTGATTTGTAAGCTGGTAACCCCAGCTACTCTGTTCGAAAAGCTGTCAACAAAAGCTGGAAAAATATGCCTCTGGTCTATAAAAAATGGGAACTACTTCCGCCCGGAGTCCGGACGGACGCTCACGTCTGGAAACCCGCGGCTTTAGCCCGTCTCCCCCTGCACAAATTTATTCTACACCTCTGGAAGTTACCCGTGCTCCTGATATTACTCACGCTGACTGCATGCGGGGAGAAGTTCATTCTACGCTCCCCCCCCCCCACAAACACACACAAGGCCGCGCTGATTGCATGCAGGGAGTCTTCGCTCGTGGCTCGCGCACACTCTGCTTCTCATGAACATGTGCATGGCCAACACCTAACAGAGATCGGAACCTCCTTCCTCTGCTCCCCGCTCATGGAGCCCGTCCGCAACTCGCATGGAACTCGTCCGCCCCCAATGCACCCTAACAGAAAACTGCTTGCAACATCAAACAAAGAGCAAATGCGAGGTGAAACATTAGAACAACGTCTAATGCAACATCATAAGAAGAGTAACTGAAACAACACAATAAAGCTACTGCAAATAGAGATTCAACATTTGCTTGCAACAAAAAATAGAGATTCAACATTAAAAAAATAAAATTGCAATAAAGAAAAATTACTTGTTGCAAACTATTGCAAGAACAGAACCAAAAAGCATTGGGAGATGCAACCATTAGAAAAAAAATGAATGCAACAAAAAAAAAATCAATTGTTGCAACAGAAAACGAAAGCTACTGCACAACAGAAAACAAAAACGTGGTGCGACATGCAACATCAGGGAAAAAAACTAATGCAACAAAAGAAAAAACTTATTGCAACATCGAAGCAAAGCCTACTTCAATAGAACTCTTTGGAACCCTAGCCACCCTGCATCCCTCAGATCCAGATCTAGAGAAAGAGGATAAGGAGGAGAGTTCAAATCCAAATGAGGAAAGAGAGAGGAGGGGGCAGAATCAGACAAGGACCCACCTACCTCGCTGGAAGCCGCCTTCGTCGCTCGTCCTCTCCGGATGCATGGAGCTCGTGGAGCGAGAGAGGGAGGCAGGAAGGGAGTCAGGGGCTTCTCGCCGGGAGACGCCGCCGTCGCCCTGCTCTCCAGTGCCATGGAGGTCGCGGAGGTACGAAGGGAGAGGCCGCAGCACGCGAGCAGGGGGGAGAGTGGAAGAGCTTGGAGGAGGAGATGGCGAGGAAAAAAAAGTTGAGACGGGATGGAGATGAGGGGTGGGCGGATTAGACGAGGCGACACCGCTAGGGGATCGAATCGTTTTTTTTTGACACGTCCGTGTTCGGAGCGTCAGACGCCCGGGCAGTACCCTTTCCGATAAAAAATCATGTGCTACGATTATGTGTAACAACCGATTCCGCGTCAGATAAAAATCGTGTGTTTTAGTTGGATTTAACAATTGAGTGCTACTTTGCTATGAAACACACGGATATGGCATAGACAGACCCAAATAAAAGGCTACAAAACCATTCAACCGTAATCTGGTGGTTATAAACGAAAGTTTGCAACAACTCCAATCCGGAAAAGGCATGCAATTACGGCGCTTCTTCCAGGCTCGCTCGGTACTCCGAACCGCCCCCGCCCCGACTCGACACACCGCCGCCGACTCCCACGCCCGATCTGCGACGCCCTCGGCCGCTGTGACTTGACGCACTCCAACACTCGACACGGACGCAGACGTCCAAGGTTGCCGCCGGCGTCAACAGCCAAGATATCGCCAGTTCGTCACGCGTCTCCACAGACGCGCCATGGCGCCGCTAGCGCCGCTGCCACGGGCATCAACCGCTGAAGGCCATCTTCGACCTCGAGAGGTGCAAGCATGCCACCGTCATGTGTTGATGAGTGATGACTTGCGTGGCGGCAGCAGGAGGCCAGGGGCCAAGCCCTCAATGAACTCAGCAACCATGGTGAAGAGTGTGAAGCCTAGCAGGTGTTTGACAAAATGCTTCTGTGCTTTGCCTGCTTCAGTTCGTACATTGACCATATCGAGGAGTTGTGACAATCTAACCATCGCCCGTTGTGCCCCTGGTGGAATTACTGAAATTTAGTTTTTTTCTTCTTTCGGAGATGGAAAGTGCCTCGCAATTGTGAAGATGACAAGGAAGAAGAGTGTGATTAATCTGGTACTGTCATCACTTCTAGGGGTTCGTGTGATTGGATTTAACACGGGAGATCTCATGATAAATAATCAAAGTCTATTTTACTAATTCTGTATTCATTTTGTTTGCAGCAGTAACAAGACTTCCACTGACTCTGCTAGCGACACATGAACAAGCTTCCTGCTGGTTCGGTGAGCTTTTCCCTTTTCCTTTGTTTAGGTCATTTTTTAGTTCAAAGTTCTCTGTGTAACTTGCATTGCTCTGAATTGCTTCATAATTGGCCATGGAGCAGCAAATTATGTATTGCCAAAGCTGACATTACAACAATACTCAATTTGGGGACTTCATCTTGCAGCTGTCAATCCAATTGCAGGACATTATGATGATCTTAAGGTCAGTAAAAATGTTTTTATTGACTCAATAAGTATCCATCTTTTTAAAGTATAAAATGTTCTACAGCTTTTCTATACTAGCACCGAGAGATTAAATGTAACTTCAAAATACAGCAAATAGCAAGAAACTCTGTATGTTTGGCATTCGGCCATCTAAGCATGTCAGATATAGCACTTGTAATTCAGTGTACAAGGTGATGTACATTTAACAACAAATTCTCTGTATGTTTGACATTCGGCCATCTAAGCATGCAGAACGACTACCGGATGATCATTTTAGTTGTTTATTGCTAATACAACTCCAACCTGCTTATGCGGCAATGCTCATGTGTGGTGTTTGACAATTATCAGTAGCTAGGAGGATTTTGAGGCTTTAGAATGGAGCCTGCTTGAGATTTTTTGAGCATAAAAATATTTGGGCTTGAAATGTATTGGAAATGCTATACTCTAAAATGCCCATAAATATGCACTGAGATAAGTGAATCTGAATGCTGTGAAATCTACCATCCTTCTGTTTAATTTTGCTAGCTCTTAGTGATACATGTGATATTCCATCAACAACACCGTGTAGGCGAAGAGTGTGATTCTAATAAAAAAGTACTAATTTCAGATTGCTAGATGAAGACTTTAAATGAGTTGAAAGTTAATAAATTTAGACAAAGGCATTATGATGTTCTGTTATTTTTCCAGACATGCTCTGTCTTCTCTTGTTTTAAAAGATATCAGTTAGAAGTCAGAATGAGTAGCCGCAATTGAACTGCAGCAATAGAGTTTTTTTTTTTTTTTCAAATCATAGATTGTATTTGGAGTTGAGACTGGTGGTTGTTGTGCAGGTACATGGAGCATTTGATAAAGAGGACCTGATTATGTTGGGTGAGGGAAACAATGGCATGGAGGAGCATATTCATAACAAATAAAAATAAAGGTGGACTTATTTGCTCCTGAGTTTTCTACTTGCTCCCAGAATTTTTTCCCTTCAAATATACTATGGACAACTTTTATGTGTCGCAAATGCTTTGGGTCATTTCATCTGCAATATGCATGTCATGGAATTTTGATTTCCTAAAGAATGAGTTCTTGACTTTGAGTGCTCCCAATTTGGAGCAGGTCTTTGATCTGAGAATGTTGTTTCATCAGAGTTCAGATAACTAGAGCAACTTCAGTTTCTGCAGCTATATGCTTGGATCTGCAGAACAGTTCCTGTATTAAGCAGAACTTTTGTGGAATTACAGCACCAATGGAATTTTTATTCCTGGATCGCACACCTTAACAAGTCTGAATTTCTGCTGGCATGCATCTCTCTGACTCTCTCTCGACTCCATGCTCATCTAAAACTCGTCTCAGAAGAAAAAAAAAATGTGAACTACTTTCTTTTCTGAAGCCTAGAGAGTGCTCTAGCTTTATGAAGATTGTACTTAGCCTTGGTGTTTCTGAGTGAGAAATGGAGGCTTATTGTTTTTCTTAGTGAGAAATGACCAATCTCTACGAGACAATGAATGTGTCTTTCACCATTTGATATATTTTTTAGTTTTATGATTTATTTTTTCTAGACATCACAGTTGCGTTAGCACGGGCACTGTACTAGTTTTAGATAAGGCCTTTGCCTATTTAGCCTATTTAGGGTCGTGGTGATTCCACTAAGGTAATGTTTGGTTGCTAGTATCAAAGTATTCATGTACCAGTGCATCCTGGATAGCCAACTGGGACCCACCAATCCCATTGTTTGGTTGCTGGACGGAATGAAGCCGTCCAAGGCCGAGCCAAGGAATATTCTATTATAACGTTGTTTCATCTCTTATGTGAAACAAAACACCGAACGACGCCATCCGCTACACTGAATGGGTGAGCATTTCGAGGACTAGAGCTTTCATTTGACCGACACGGCTATGATTTCTGTGCATCTTCCCAATTCGTGAATAAAATATTGGCCCCTTGCGGTGGCGTGCTGCCTCTCATTGGATGGAAGAGGTGAGCCCAAATTGATCATAATTATTCCAATTTTTCAATTAAAATATATATAATGTTCATTTTTTCTTGGACATGGAAGACGGACGACACGTAGCTCATGAGTGCTGCTACATGTACATATCTAGCTGCTTGTATAGTTGTAAGTTGGTATAATTTTATTCTATTATTATGTACGTATTGTTGTTGTGTTAAAGTTTCTACATGGAATCACTCCGTAATCCATCCTAACAAATAGCTTGTATCATCTTGTATACCAGATTGAACTAGTTGCCTGAGACGAAAACGGCAGTTTGGACAGAAATGTAATCAATAAAACTCACAAAAAAACAAAAAGAATTGTTTTATCAATTTAATAATCAATAAAACTCACAAAAAAACAAAAAGAATCGTTTTATCAATTTAATAATCAATAAAACTCACAAGAAAACAAAAAGCTTTGCTCAACCAAAAAAAATATATGCTCATCGTAATCTAAACTTGAAACAAAAATGCCAATAAAAACAATTAAGGGAACCATTTAATGATCGGGGTAACTGAGTAAATATAGTATGCAAAGTTTTGTCTTTTTGAGGCAAAAACTGTGGGGGAGGTCTCCACGGTGAAAAAACCTTTTTATAGATAATTAAAGGAAAAGGAAATACTTACAACAAGGGGGAATATCTTCTCAATGGAATGAGTAATAATGTGTTGACTCTGCTGAATCAAAAGTCTGTTCTCTACTAATAAGTCTAAACTCAGCAGGTTAGGTTCAATTTCTGGTGTAAAACGTCTGAGTTTATGTCCTTGACGTGGGTGCTCACATTTTCTTTGATTTATCCATGATTTATTAGCACTATTATTCGTTTAGTTACATTACATGCCGATCATTAGTGACTCACTTATATTGATTGATAACTTTGTCAATCTCAAGATCTCCTAGCTCAGTGCTTCAATCTTTTGAGAGAAGGCGTTTGTAAGGACATGGTGTGCATGTGCTTACAGTGGCATGCATGTGTATAAGTACAAATGATCTTTTAACATAAGAATGCCACTAGTTATGCCCTGTCTGGCAAGGCCTTGACTCCTCAAAAATAACTCCGGCTCTGGCTCATCCAAAAAAGTGTCTTCTATGAAAGAGTGAAAGCCATGCTGAGAAAAGTTTATAAAAACTTTGTCCTGTCACTAGTACATGAAAGCATTTCAGTGACACCCCTTTTCTAACAGAGGCAGTGCAACTAGTAGGTCGTGTCTAACCGAGCTAGAGAGCACTAGCTTCGTGACCATCTCTGAAGATCAATTTTTAGGAGTAGTTCAATTAAGAAAACCGCCAATCAAAATAGGTACATTTCAGAGGTGTTTTGGTTGAGAGAATCACCTTTTTAGGGGCCGCCACCTTTACAAAACCGCCCCAAAAAGAAAACCTATTTCTAGAGGCAGTTCCTCTATAGATGTATTAACAAAGTCAATTCTTCAGTCAACCACCGCGAAAATGATAACCCAAATTCCCTTTCGTTGTCCCCGGGACAACGCTGAGCACCATTGTTCAGCTCAATTGGAGGGCGAGAAATCGCAAAATAGATGGGGTGGGAGGTTTTTCCCTTTGAAGCTTCGAAGGAGCTGGGTTGGAGAGGTGAGATTGTGAGATCCTTTAAGACTTTTAAGTGATTTACATATATATTTCTTTCACTATGTGATCCTTTTGAAACAAAAATGTTACATTGTGATTAACACACAGCAAGCTAGAAGGATCTGGAAGAAAAAAGAGCCTCGCAAATCTGTCTAGCTTCATCACCTGGGTTTACAGATCTTGAAAGACCTAATTAACGTGCCAGTCAATTTGACCTGCAATTGAAAACAAAAATAAATCTTCCTACTAAATTAAACCGATCAAGTCCGAAAATGGAACATGCCAGATGGATCGAGATAACTTTACAATTCCTGTAGGATCACCTATCCCGCCAGTTTTCCTTAAAGGTTAGCATCGTTAGTCATCCAACTGTGTGAATTACTTTTGTTCAAGGAACCAAACGCTTGCAGCTTCACATGCATCTACGAAAGCACAAATGCTATCGCTTCGCAGCCTTGTTTCGCAACAACTAATTATCAAGGTTTTGTTCAAAAAATTAGAAAAAAAAGGGACTATTACGGTGCCTACATACAGAAATATATACGGTAAGCGTTTAGACTACAAAAGTATATCATGGTGCCCAGTAAGAGATTCAAATCCGTAACATGTGTACAGTACGTATGTAGCCCCTAGCTGCAAGTACTCTCTGTCATCCATCGTAAAAGGCGGCTCCTTTGCTTTTGTGTAGCACACAGAATCGTGTCTTTAACTTGGCTTGTCGTCCACCCTTCTCTTCGGTGCTGCACATCACATGCATCCACCTGACCTTTATTGCAACGTAGCCATGAGGAATCACATGCATGAAAACAAAGGTGGTGTTGTTATATATATCGCGCTTTGCTTTGAAGCCTGCAGAGCTCTCCCTCCATATGTGCTCATTGCCAACAAGGAGAAGAGGTAGACAAGGGGGCGAAAAAACCTAGCCACCCCCATGGCATCCAGCCTCGTGAATCTACTCCTCACGGAGGTGGCGGCCATCGTGAGCATTGTCCTTCTCGCATTCCTCGTTGTGCTCAGCTCCTACCGCCGCCGCTCCGCCCATCCGGCGCTCCGCCTCTTCGTCTGGGCCGCGTCCACTCTCTTCCTCCCGCTCGTGTCCTACGCCGTCTCCGCGGCGGCCAAGTGGGACTCTGCGCGCGTGCCGCTCCTCCTCGCCTGGACAGTCTTCCTCCAGATCCTGCGCAACACCATCGACACCGCCCGCTCCTCGTCTTCGACGACAATCAACAGCAGCAGCGGCTCCAACGGAAGCAAGTTCCGGCCGTCGGTGGAGCAGCTGGCGAGGATGGGGTGGGTGGCGTTCCTCATCATCAGCAGTGGTGGCACCGCCGGGAGCCCACTGCTCACCGGCGTCCTGCTGTGGCTGTGGGTGCTTAGCCTCCTCAAGCTCATCCACAGGCTCGTCGCTGCCGAGCTTGCCAAGAACTCCTTCGCTGTCGGCCTCAACTCGTACCTCGTCGCCGACTACATGAGGCAACTCCATGGGCATGGTGATGGTGGTCAACCAGGCCATGGTGTGCCTCCTTACTTCGTGAAGGGTGAGGAGAAACTGCCTATCAAGCCTAGGCCGCATGGGTACCACATTGACAGGACTGCGGCTCCGCCGTCATTGTCCATGGACCTGAACGACACGGGGCATGTCGTCACCGTGGACAGGATATGGTCGCTCTCCTCGTCCGGCGACCCTCTCCTCTCATCCTGCCCGCAGATCAAGGACCTCTGCCTCTCTTTCGCTCTGTTCAAGCTGCAGCTCCGGCGGTTCGTTGGGTGCCCACTGGCCGAGGCCGGCTGTCAACGTGCCATGGCATTCGTGCAGGACGGTCTCCTTGCTGGTAGCGCAGAGAGGGTGTTCCAGGTGGTCGAGGCCGAGCTGTCCTTCCTCGCCGACTTCCTCTACTCGAAGCTCACCGTCTTCTACGCCAGCGGGTGGTGGTTCCCGGCGCTCAACATTATCCTCGTGCTCGCCACGTGGATCAGCTGCCTCGCGGCCGGCGGCGCCATCGTGCACGACATGACGAACCCCGGCACGGCACTTGCCGGGGACTACCAGAACCTCAGGAACTACCTGCAGCACCACGACACGGTGTTCCACGTCATCGTTGGCCTCGACATGCTCGTCTCCGTCTCCTTCATCGTCTCCATCGTGTTCACGGAGGGGTGGGAGATCGCCAACTACGTCTGCTCCGACTGGATCAAGGTGTCCGCCATCTGCGAGTACGCGCGGCGGCCGGCGTGGCGGACGTCGCCGTGGGCGCGGCGTAAGCTCAGCCGCCTGCTCTCGCTCCGGCCCATGCAACAGTGGGACGACCGTTTCTGCCAGGTGTCCATCCTGCAGATTCGGTTCTGCTACTGCGGCTGCGTCTCGCGGCAAGTCGACCGGATCGTGAAGAAGACCGTCGCAGTGCCCGCGGCGGTGAAATCCGCCATTGTGGTGACGCTGAGAACGAACAAGGGTAGGCTCGGGAACGGCGAGCTGTCCTTGCAAGGCAACGGAGTCGCGGGCAACCTCTTCTGGGCTTGCCGTCTTAGAGCCGGCGACGACAATGCCGTGGACAGCCTATCCGAACAGATTCTCGTGTGGCATCTCGCCACGAGGCTCGTCGAGCTCAAGCGCTCTGAGGGTGGCAAACTCGACAACGACGACAATGACAACACAGTTGGGGAGAGCGACCTGGTGGTTGTTGCTACACGGCTGTCCCGTTACTGCGCCTACCTGGTGGCGCTGAAGCCGGCGCTGCTGCCGGACCACCGCGCGTGGACGGAGGAGCTCTACGAGGCCGTGGTGGAGGAGGTGACGAGGGTGCTGGCGCGATGCGCGGGGCCGGTGGTGAGGTACGAGCGCGCCGCGACGTGCCTCGGTGGGAGCATGAACGCCACGCTGAGGAAGGCGTCCAAGCTCGGGCGGCAGCTGGTGGAGGAGGTCAGCGACGAGGAGCTGCTGTGGAAGGTGCTCGCCGACTTCTGGGCGGAGCTCATCCTCTACCTCGCGCCGTCAGAGAAGGTGACCTCGCACTCCAAGTCGCTCTACCACGGTGGCGAGTTCATAACCGTGCTGTGGGCGTTGCTCGGTCACGCTGGCGTTGTTGGGCGCCCCGAGGCGGAGAGCGTTGATATCTCAGCCTAGAATCGATTCTCAGGTACTTTTGGTTTGGTAGACCTCCCGCTCAAGTCAAAATAGCCTCAGTCGTGGCTAGGCTTCACCGTCGAAGCAAATTCACTTTTCTTTCAACTGAAGAAGAATTATATATCTATATGTATATGGACTTGGCTAACGGCCGACCGGCCGTGATTTAGTCGGTCCGTATGGCCTTACCC
Organism: Eremochloa ophiuroides; assembly: GCA_038502445.1. NCBI lineage: Eukaryota > Viridiplantae > Streptophyta > Magnoliopsida > Poales > Poaceae > Eremochloa > Eremochloa ophiuroides. The sequence continues at coordinate 30,927,987 of JAHLJS010000006.1, read as the reverse complement.
ATTATAGTAAAGTGTGATTATTGTATTTTTTTTGACAGTGCTAATCAAGCGAGTGAGTGGACCATGTGGCTTCGGCGGCCTAGGCCCTTTCATTTCCTGCCGTTCTCCTGGTTTGCACTGCCTAAGCCCACATAACGACTAGCGTGTATTGGGGAAAAAAAAAAGCAAATCAGGCCTTGACATATGTTTCTAGGTTCATGATGTACACGATCACCAAAAAAGGGCACTTATATTATGAAAAGAAAAACATGCAGTAATCCTCCCATCTTCGAAAAAGACACTTACATCTATAGTTTTCTAGGCCATAACAATATACATCTAGTCCCTAGAAAAGCACACATTTGAGCAGCTTCTTCGTACATGGCGTGCATCTTGCTTCACTTTACATAACCTGCATCTTGCATGTTAAAAAAGGATAATATGTGTTATAAATTTGTTGCTAAATGAAGATAAAAAAGGATACATACGTTAAAGAATAATAACTGAAACTTTATGTTGCCTGTTTTAGAAGACATTACTGTTCAAAAGTAGTAGTATTGTTGCTTAATTGAGGTGCTTATATTGCCCAAATCAGTATTGTTCTTGATGCCTTGTATAAATATCATTGCACTAACAAATTCTTTTTCATTGTGGGCGATGAATAGCATAAGCGTCATAGGACTTGAATATCCGCTCGACAGAATTTAACTACGATTTCCTAGATGCAATGTTTCAAGAGCCAAACAAATGCAGCTGATCCAATATTTTGCACTCAACAACTATCAAACCGACATGAGGTGCCCTACCGTGTCTGAAATTAGGCAATCACTTGAAGAAACAAGAATAGAGGATGTTAGAGCCTGTATTGGTGATGAGCAGGTTGCTGCTCATAATGTTATAATAGTGGATTGCATTTTTCTTAGGACAATTTAAGTGTCATTCAGTTAGGCAACAATGTCTTCCTAAAATAGGTAATTTAGCCAATTCTTACTAGTCAAAAAGATCATGCATCCCTTTTGTTGCTTATATGGTAGCTTAACTCTACTTGCCTCCACCCCTCCCCCCATCTCCATGAGCCTGCATAAGCTTGTATGAGTCTTGTCGAGGCCCATTCCACTTGTATGAGCCTGCACAAGCTTGTATTTACACCTATTTTTTCATCCTCTTAGGCAAATTTTTGGTATTGGACACAAATAATTGACACAAGATTACTAACAGCTTGCCTGACTAATGATATTAAATTGCTTAACTAAATTTAGATGCACAGTTTTGGGTGGTTCTCTATTGCTTGTCTACACTATGCACCAAAAGCATGTTTACTAATACAAGCGAGACTGGTTTCTTGCACATTAAGCCATAAATGACTAGGAGGTTTTTTGAAGTTGGCAAAGAACAGTAGAGAAGTTGTTTAGATAAGAAAGATAAAATGCTAGATGAGTAAAATTAGTATAATGCTAGATGAGTAGAATCATGTAATGGATATTAGTTTGCAAATTCCCTATCTGGGTAGAATCATATAGAGCATCCAGGTAAGCGTGCAGTGAATTTCATTTATTATAAAAAACATGAAATATATGTAGAACAACATGCTATAATTTAAGCAGGGTGAATACAAACAATACAAAAAACACTACCGAGTACTTCCCAAATCCCTATCTCATAATATAGTTCAGACCTGCTAGCTTAATTCTATAAGGTTCTAAACTAATCCATGTACTTTTTCTGATGCTTTGTTTCCATTGTACAGGTGCACTGACAATTTAAGAATTTTCTAGACTAAAATATGATAGCAAACAATTTTACCAAATTAAACTCCAAAGGAGAGAAAAATACCTGTAACAAAAAACCCTTCTAGCAATTCGAGCTAGTGCTAAACCTGCCAAACCTGGTAAACATTACGGAGTTAGGAAGATATAACTTAGTAGGACTTTACATAGAGCTTCAAAACAAATAACAAACAGAGCAAGGAACTAGCATTCTAGAAATTCATATCCACTAATTGCATGTCAAACCAACAATTAACACCTGTTTCAGCACCTATTTCTGTTAGAATTAATTACCTCTCACTGTATCCTAGACTATCCTAGACTTATGCGCCACCCTCAGGCTGGCCTGGCCCTTTAGGCTCCCTTCTGTACTCCTATATATATATGTAATCCCCCTTATAATCTATGATCAAGCACTCTAAGCCTGTTGGCTTTACTTCTATCGTGGTATCAGTCGACTAACTGGTCATGTGCCCTTCCCCATCCAATCCCTTGCTTCCGCTCCCTTTGGTGCCTCGCGCCCGCTTCGGCTGCCGCGCTTGTACCGAGCCGCGCGTGCCGTAATCGCCCGCAGCGCGCGCCCTTCGGCCGCCGTTGTAACACCCCAAATTTTGCTAATTTTGAAATAGAACTAAATTGATTTGATTTTGTATTTTTGTGTTCATGAAAACGTAGGGAAATTAAAAAAATTTATTAAGTTAAAATTCAACTAGGGTTTAGTAACATGTTTGTGCACTCATGCCCTTACATATGATTTATTTTGGTGATGAGTGGTATTTTCTAAGACTCAAAAATGATTCAAAAATACTTTATAAATTACTTTATGATGAGAGTGAGTAAAGTTTTCGAAACATGTATAGTAAGTCGGTTATCCCAATCGGCTGTTTCTTGTCGCTCTCTACAATCGAATCCTTTGTATCCTACCTTCATCCTTTAGTTTAGAGTTTTCTAGATCCATGATCTTCACTCCTCGGTGCTCATCATTCATCAATCTTTCTCTAAAAAACTTTCCAGAAATTTTTCTGGCTTTTTATACAACTTTTCTTTAATTTTCCGTGAGCAAAATCTATTTTTTAATGCTCCAAATATCTTTTCATGATCTTCAAAAATTTTATTTGGGTTTATCATGTTCCGAAATGTCTTCAGAAATTTTTTCCATAATTTTTGGGGCCTCAGGGATATTTTTCGCGACATAAATATTAATTTTGGACTTTATAGAATTATTTTATTTGTGAAATTATTTAATTACGAAAATAATAAAATATTTCATTATTCCTCAGCCCGCAAAGCCCATGTGCAATAATCATAATATCCTTTTAGCCCATGCATTATTTACTAACAGGTTTTAATAATTAATTAGGTCCATTAGTAAAGGTGGAGGGTGCAACACCAATTAGTACCATATTGTTAACTGACGTTGGGGTGAGGAGTTCTCCTCTCTATATATATCTACCAACACCAAGGGAAAATTACACCAAAAACTATCTCAACGGGAGCCCCTAGTCTGGAAATTCCTAAATTTGTTTTTCTCTCTTATCTACCATGTTGCTTCCAAACTCTGCAATTGGAGAAGCAATTTCACGAGAAACCGTCGTCCTCTGCATCCACCACGGCCGACCAGTCATCCTCGCTTTCTCGACCGTCGGTAAGCGCCCCATGCAACAAGTGCTCTCTTTTCCATCCGCCTCCTGTGTTTCTGAATACAAATCTCCCTGGTCGCTTCTTCGTATTCTCATGTTCTATACAAGCAAGCATGCCACCATCTCAACTGCAAGTGCCGTTCCCCATGCAAGTGTAGATGCTGGCCACCAAGAAAAAGTACGTGACCTTTATTTCCTTAGAATATATCAAATATACGGCAGATGTCATGCTTACCTCACTAATCTATCTTTCACTAATCCATGGTGTTCACGTTGCTTCTTCCCTGGGAGAGGTTGCGCGAGCGGGCACCACCGTACCGTGACCTCATCGCTGACCAAGACCGGCCACCCGTGCAGATGCAAGACCATGCGCCCATGTGTGAACGATGGTGCAGCAGTCATTTGCTGACCAGAACGGAGCAGAATCGTTGCCTCAGCTTGAGTGCAAACAAGTGCCCCACGACGTCGCCGTCGTCCTGAGACATGGGCTCTCTTGTTCAACTGTCTTCAAGCTGGCAGTTGAGTAGCTATCGCCGTGCCGCCGCCGTCGATCTGTTGCTCGAGTGTTCTCTGTCCATGGCAAGACCACGATGCCGTCACCGTCTCCACGTCGGGTCGTCATCGCCAGATGTCGTCATCCCCATCAGTGCTTCTCTAATGTTGGTGAGGAACCCCGCATTCGTGCACCTATCATACTCCGCGTATATAGTTAATCCTACAAAAGTTTCTATCGACATGTCTAATCCTATATGGTCGTTTGCCCGTTCTAACTCCACATTAGTTGTTTCTTTTTACGATGCGCTGGTAATGACGTAGTCTGTATATTAGTGCCAATGATTTTTTTCATACCACATATTTATGAATGTATTAATTTAAATGTTAAATTGATAGTATATTTGCATCTAGCGTTATAACTAAAATCTGTCTATTCTTTTTAATTCATTTTGTTGTGTTTTGATCATGCCGACCCGAGCTAGGTGTTAACATGTTTCATGTCTCAGAATTTTATAAGTCAAATCTTAATTGATTAATATTTATGCAACCGAGTTTGGAATCAAAATCAATTTAGAGATGATCTATGGTCTTTTATAAATAAATGCTAATTTGATTAACAATAACTTTAATATTTCTCTATTAATTATAACTTGGATAGTTTAAACACAAAAATTATGATTATTCGATTAGTTTCTCTCACTTATTTTATTCTATGTTTTCTAAACTATTAATGCTTAAATGAACTAAAGATATCAGATCTTTGTAAATAAAATATGATCATCTATAACTTAACTTTTGAAACTAAATATGTTTTGGTTAATCTGAATTAATTCTAATTAACGTAGTTTTCTTAATTAACCTGAATCAAGCTTGTAGTTGTTGCTTTTTAATAATGTAAACTTCCTGATAGGTCTGTTCCTTGTCTTTCTTGCGTTCTCGTGATCATAGCAACGAGCTTTTTCTTTCTAGTACTTTGTTTTGCCTTGTATGGTGTATTGTTCTTAGTTGTCTCTATTTGTTTGTTTGTATGTTCGTCTATACTTGGTGTTTGCTACGAGTAGAAGAGAACCGTAAGTAGGCGCTGGAGACCAGAAGCTACAACATGAAAGATGAAGCTTGAAGATTCTGAGCAACTGTTATGGGGTTGAAAAGTAAATTAAGGCAAGTATAGTTGGGTATTCTTGTTGTGACCATGATCTTGGGACTTAATTAATGTTTAAGTAATAAACGATAAAAATGACTTTTTAGCAACTTGAGGATTTGTCTGTAAGAGAACCTCCGGGATTGACAGTACAACTGTGAGGGCTATATGGCTCTGGTTTTAGCTCAATATGAAGACCTTTTCTAGCATGTTAGAGGTTACCGAAAGGCGCAAGAGGGGCTTGCCGACTCGGGTATAGTGCGGCCTCTGTCCATATGTGTATAACCTGCGTGACCTTGTGCCATATGGAAGGGGGGCTCTACATCTGCTTGCCGAGGAAACCTCGCGGCCCTAACGTGTTAGACGAACGTTTGAAAGGCTTCATAGTGAACCCTGTCGGCCTTCCTTGGTAGTGGGCTAAGAGGCTGATCACCTCGGGCGAAAGGGTAAATCACGGCTCACAGTGAAAGTGTACATCTCTGCGCAGAGTTTATTAAACTGGTATACTAGCCTTGCTCAAGGACACGAGCGGCCTTGGAATCCTTACATTTAAGATGGTGACTTTTGATTGCTAACATGATCATTTTTATTGTTTTATGCTCTACATTATTTATATTACATTGATCATGAGTTTATGGGATCTGTACTACCTTATTGCTATACTTGCGGAGTTCGACATGGACTCACCCTTGCTATTCTCCCACACCTCAGGAGAAGTTTAGGCTTGTGGTCAATCAGTCAGCTGTGTCCCTGTGGAGTTGGCGTCTATACCCGAAGATCGAAGTGTCTTTCCGCTGTTTGCTACTTCAAGGTTATATTCTAATTATATATTACGCTATGTATTTGAGCATTGTCCTTTGATATTACCTTTTATTTGTCGTCTTATGTGTGTGACTGATCCTTGGGCGCACATAAGGTTATGCATTCAATTTTATCCTTAAAATTGGGTGTGACAGCCGCGCTCGCCCGCTCCTCTTCCGCCGCTTGCCTTCCCGGTCGCCGCACCCGCCCTTCGGCCTCCGCGTCCGCCATGGCCCCATCCGGCGACTCCAGTCTTGGTGGCTCGGCCGCCACCGCCACCACCAAGCTTCGTGACGAAGCCATCGCCACCTCCAAGCGTCTTGAAGATGAAGCTGCCTCCCTGCGCTCCTCCAATTCTGAGCGTAGCCAGCAACTCCAGGAGGAGGCTGACCTCCTCAAATCCGCTGCCGATGCCCAGGAGTGCGTCCGGGTCGCCGCCGCCGCCCTCAACTCCGAGCGCGCACAGGCTGCCATCCTGGAATGCCAGGCCTCTTCCCTCCGGGAACCGCTTCGCGAGGAGGCCCTCCACGATGACGCTTCGTCCGACGACGAGGACACTCGTTCTATGTCCTCTGAAGTCGCGGCCATCGCCCACCTGCACAGCCAAGCCGCTGCCCTGCAGAACATCAAGAACTTGATCCCCATCGTCCTCGACCTGCAGGCCTCCGACTACTCCAAATGGCGCGGCTACATCCTTCTCGTCCTTGGTCGGTTCGCTCTGAAGGACCACGTCCTCAGCGACGACACTCGTCTCCATGACGCGGCCTGGTCCCGCATGGACTACGTCGTTGTCTCGTGGATCTTCAACACCATCTCCCCCGACCTCCTCGACGTTATTCACGAGCGCGACGTCATCACCGCTCGAGCAGCGTGGCTCGGCCTCAAGTAGCAGTTTTTCAACAACCGCGAATCCCGTGCCATGCTCCTCGACGTTGAGTTCCGCACCACCTGCCAGGGAACCCTCTCCGTCGATGATTTCTGCCGTAAGATGAAGACCATGGCAGATTCTCTTGCCGACCTCGGTGAGCCCGTACAGGACCGCACTCTGGTGCTCAACGTCCTCCGCGGCCTCAATGAACGCTTTCAGTTCATGTCACAGCTCGTCACTCGACAGCGGCCCTTTCCCTCCTTCACCGACGTCCGCGCCAACCTACGCCTCGCCGAACTCAACATGGCATCGCCGTCCGCTCCACCTTCGGCCCTCGTCGCCTCGTCTTTCGCCAAGCCGCCTGCCTCCTCCGCACCGTCTTCCCCTGCTGCTCCACGCCCTCATCAAGCTGCAGGTGGGCAGGCTGCTGGTGGCAGCTCGGGGGCAACGGCAATGGCCGCGGGCGGCACCGCCGCGGCGGACGTGGCCAAGGCGGCTCCCAAGGTGGCTCTCCAAGCAGGCAGCAGGCCGCCGGCGGTCAGCAGTGGCCCTCCATCTTCAACCCTTGGACTGGGTCCATCCACATGTGGCCCGGGTCCAACACAGGAGGTCCTCGCGGTCCACTGCCTCGTGTTGCCGCACCACCATCACCACAGCAAGCACTGATGGCCAGTGCACCACCAGGCTATTTCCCTCCATCTCCGGCATACTACCAGGCGCCCCAGCAGGCGTCCCCTCACTCCTGGTCACCGACGCCTTGGACCACTGAGTCCCTCGCCAACGCCTTCAGCACCGTCGCCCTCACTCCGCCACCAAGCACCTCTGACTGGGTCATCGACTCTGGTGCTTCCTCTCATATTGCCTCCAACCCTGGTATGGTCACCGCCTCACCTTTCTCTCCCTTTCCCTCCTCCATTGTTGTTGGCAACGGTGCCACTCTTCCCGTAGTCAGCACCGGTTTCTCCATTCTTCTTAGACCTTTTCGCCTCAACAATGTCCTTGTTGCTCCCGATATTATTAAAAATCTTCTTTCTGTTCGTAAATTCACCACTGACAACTCTGTTTCAGTTGAATTTGACCCTCTTGGTGTTTCTGTGAAGGATCTCCATTCCAAGAACACCCTCCTTCGATGTGACACCTCGGGGCCCCTCTACACCTTGCAGCTGCCCTCATCTCCCTCCAGCCCCTGTGCCCTGGTGGCCACTCCCTCCTCGACTACTTGGCACCGTCGCCTCGGTCATCCCGGCAAGGCTGCCCTTCAAAGCCTTGTTCAGTCTTCTTCGATCATCTGCAGCAAGTCCGACGACGCACCCCTCTGCCATGCGTGTCAACTTGGCCGCCATGTTCGCTTACCTTTTAGAAATTCCCTGTCTAGAGCAACCAAAAACTTTGATTTAGTTCATTGTGATCTGTGGACTTCTCCTGTTACCAGTGTATCCGGTTTCAAATATTACTTGGTGATTCTCGATGACTGCTCTCATTTTCTTTGGACGTTCCCTCTTCGGTTGAAGTCCGATACTTTTTCCACTATTTCCAATTTTTTTGCTCATGTGCACACTTAGTTTGGGTGCACCATCAAAACGGTTCAGTGTGATAATGGTCGCGAGTTTGACAACTCAGCCTCCCATGCTTTCTTTCTCGCTCATGGTGTTACTCTTCGCATGTCTTGCCCTTACACCTCACAGCAAAACGGGAAAGCCGAACGCATGATTCGCACAACTAACAATGTCACCCGAACCCTCCTTTTTTAGGCTTCCATGCCCCCTTCCTACTGGGCCGATGCTCTTGCCACTGCCACTCTCCTCCTCAATCGGCTCCCCACCAAAACCCTCCACATTGAGCACCCCTCACTTTGCGCTTCCATGGCACCCTCCCCTCTTACCATGACCTGCGCGCTTTCGGGTGCACATGTTACCCCAACCTTACTGCTACCGCTGCCCACAAACTCTCTCCACTGCTCAACTCTTTGTGTGTTCATCGGCTACTTCGCCTGACCACAAGGGCTACCGGTGCCTCGACCTCGCCACCCATCATGTCATCATCTCTCGCCATGTTGTTTTTCAATGAAACAACATTTCCTTTCTCTCTTCGTCGGCCTCCGCCTGCCTGCCCAGGAGCTTGATTTTCTAACTAACGATGACCCCCTACCAGTACTACCCTTCCCTGCAGGTACACCCGGGCCTCACGACCCCTCACTGATGGCTGGACAGGGCCACCCGGCGCCCCTCTTGCCACCACCGGGCTTTCCCGCGCCTCAGCCGTGGATCACCCCGGTCCCTGACTCGCACTCACCCGCCAAGTCCGCTGCCGCTCCCGCGGTACCTCCGAACTATCAGGCCCCCCGTGCGCCACCTTCCCAGGCACCCGCAGCACCCACGGTGTCCCCGGCGCCCACAGCGTCCCCGGCACCCTCGGCGCCCATGGCGTCTCCGGCGCCCATAGCGCCCCCGGCGTCCTCCTCAACGGCGCCCTGCACCGCCTGTGGAGCCTTCGGCTCCCCTCTTCATCAAGCCACCTGTCGTTCATGTCTACTTGAGGCGCCCCCCCACACCCAGCTCCTCCCCTGAGCTCGCTACGGGGGGCCCTCCTCATCGCTCCAGCATCGTTCCGTCTCCACCGCGCTACGTCAAGCATGGCCCTCCGGTTCCACCAACGGCTGTCACCATCCCACCGGTTGCCAACTCCCATGGCATGGCAACCCGCGGGAAGCCAGGGTACCGCCAGCCTCGTCTTACCCTGCATACTAAAGCTCTGTCCCCAGTTTCCGCGCTCATGCCGCGATGCTCTTGCCAACCCTCACTGGTGCCGAGCAATGGAAGAAGAACATGCTGCACTTCTGGACAACCACACATGGGATCTTGTTCCTTGCCCAAACAAGGCCAATGTGGTGTCTGGCAAGTGGATTTTCAAATATAAGTTTCATGCTGATGGTTCCCTAGAAAGATACAAGGCTCGTTGGGTCCTTCGTGGTTTCACCCAGCGCCCCGGTGTTGATTACGACGAGACTTTCAGCCCCGTCGTCAAACCAGCCCCCGTTCACACCGTCATTACCTTGGCGCACACTTGGAATTGGCCAATCCATCAACTCAACATGAAGAACGCCTTCCTCCATGGCACTCTGTCAGAAACTGTGTACTGCTCTCAGCCCACCGGGTTCGCTGATCCTGCTCTTCCAGATCACGTGTGCCAGCTCAACAAGTCTCTGTACGGGCTGAAGCAAGCATCCCGTGCCTGGTACAGTCGGTTTGCTGCCTATCTTCTCACCTTGGGGTTCACCGAAGCTAAGTCAGACACCTCCTTGTTCATATACCGACGTGGCACTGAAACTGTCTACTTACTCCTATATGTGGATGACATTGTCCTCACTGCCTCCTCTCAGCAGCTCCTCCTCCAAGTGATTGCTGCTCTGAAGAAAGAGTTTGCCATGAAGGACCTTGGCCCCCTACATCACTTCCTCGGCGTGGCAGTTCAGCGCCACAAGGACACTCTCACTCTCTCTCAGCGCCAATACACTCTGGACATCCTTGATCGGCATGGCATGACCGGCTGCAATCCCTGCACCACCGCTGTTGATACTTGCGCCAAGGTATCTGCTGATGCTGCCTCTCCGGTGGCTGATCCTACTGCCTACCGCAGTCTTGCCGGCGCCCTCCAGTACCTGACTTTCACTCGCCCCGACATTGCCTATGCTGTCCAGCAAATTTGCCTCCACATGCATGACCCCCGAGAAGCTCACCTGATTGCTGCCAAGCAGATTCTTCGATACCTGCAAGGCACCCTCAGCTACGGCTTAGTCATTCCCCGGTCCGCTCCTATCCCAGCTCGTCATTTACACTGATGCTGATTGGGCTGGCTGCCCGGATACTCGTTGCTCCACCTCTGGCTATGCGGTCTTCCTTGGCGGCAGTCTCATTTCCTGGTCATCTAAACGGCAGCCAACTGTCTCTCAGTCGAGTGCCGAAACTGAGTACCGTGCTGTTGCAAACGGTGTCGCTGAAGCTTCCTGGCTGCATCAACTTCTACAGGAACTGCACCACCCCCTCCAGTTTGCCTCCCTCGTCTACTGCGATAACATCAGGGCCGTCTACCTCTCCACCAACCCTGTACAACATCAGCGCACCAAGCACGTGGAAATCGACCTCCACTTCGTCCGTGAAAGGATCGCCGTTGGTGCTGTCCGTGTCCTCCATGTTCCCACCACGTCACAGTACGCCAATGTCTTCACCAAAGGGCTTCCTTCGTCTGTCTTCACCGAATTTCGCTCCAGTCTGAACGTTCTTCCCATCGACGTTCCGACTGCCCGGGGGGGGGTGTTAGAATTAATTACCTCTCACTGTATCCTAGACTATCCTAGATTTATGCGCCACCCTCAGGCTGGCCTGGCCCTTTGGGCTACCTTTGTACTCATATATATATGTAATCCCCCTTGTAATCTATGATCAAGCACTCTAAGGCTGTTGGCCTTTACTTCTATCAATCTCAATGGTAGTAACACCATGAAAAATTTGACTGATGAAAAGCTTTTGTGCAAAACAAAGTCAGCTAATTGCAAGGCTGCTTTCCAAACCTGCACACCAGTACCAACAATGAATCACACGAGTACATGACACATGAGAGAAAAGCACCATCGATGTTTCTCAAACCTGAAGGTTCTAAGAAAGTTGGTAACACAATGCTGAATAGTGAGCAGATGACAGCCACTTCTAGCTGCAGATCAAGAAAGCTTAAACCTATTGAACTGCATAAATCTATTGACCTTCACTATGACGTTGCTAGACTTGAAAACTATAGTAAAAGGATCACTATCCCATCTTCGATCACTCATGGCTATTGTTAGAGATTTCTTAGTTTCATTTTGAAACACAAGTCCCACAAAAATCATGATTAAACTAGTCCTATGCATAAAAGCACAGAAATTGGAGCAAACATTTTAAATTAGTGTTACAAATTAAACAATAATATGGTTATAACTAGGCAAAAACAAGTTCATGTGCTAAGCAAAATAGTGTTAATAACTACGCAATAATATTGTTATAAATTAGGTAATAGAGTGTGGTTGATAAAGCAATAATAGTGAGATAACAAGAAATGAATGTCGATAGCTCAGAAACACAGAGAAATATTTTTTTGCTCTTAATCACTTTCGAGTCTGGTTAATTAGACTATCACAAGCTGATGCACATTCACCCACTTCATGGATTTTTTTTTAAAAAAAACTCCTTGATTTGTTTGCGAGAAAGGCTGAAATCATTAGCTATTTTCAGTGTCTCTCTACAGTATGTACTGGAGGACCCAACAAACCACAGGAGGCTGTTTTCCTAAGGTTTCTGGGAACAAAGCATGTCAGGTGCTCACCAGGGAGACGTCCCTCTCGGACGCCGGTGGGCAGCATCTCAGATCACATAACCTACCCAAACTAGAGATCCACCATTCTGAAATCAGAAATCCACCACTTTGATTGAAGTCCAGCAGCGACTAATTCATGGAGGAGACAAATTCAACAAAGGCATATGATAGATCTGCCATGGATTCATAAATGTGAGATACAATAGGGAGAACATGGAGGATTAGAAGGGCATATGAAACTGAAACGGCGAAGAACACCAATCGAATATGAATGGAGAAAAGGGGAAGGATGGTAACAAACCCAAAATGAAATCTCCACCGTAGGAGAAACCATCGTTGGTAAGGCAATCTCCCATTGTGGCTCCACCCAGGATCTGAAACATCGCCCACAGCTCGATTCGAAGCACCTCCAGTTACAAAGTGTTCGCCAGGTGAGCAGCACCTCCACCCTTTTGTCGCCGACCGTAGGAATTTGGTCAGGATTGACACCAATGGAGATTGAGATTTCATTGGAAATGTCGACAAGCACTATCTGTACTCCCTTCCGATTAAAATCGCTCGGATCGAACATGGATGAGGAGAAATCACGGGAGGAAAAGAGAGAAACCCAAGAGAGACTGGGAAGTGTAGACGAGAGGAATGAACGGTGCCCGACCTCCGTCTCTGGCCACCTGCGTTAGATGCGTCGGTGGGGTGAACCCTGTCCCTCCAATCATTAACCAACGATGGATGGAGTAGGCCGTGCCGAGCGATCAAAAGACGGCCGGTTGGCACGAAGTCTTTATAATTATAAAAGATATTTTTTTTCAAATTTTTTTACCATTGTTTTCTTATAACCCCTTCAACTACTCAGTTTCTGATTCGTGTAAATAAAAGAAGCTTGTTTCTAATAGGCCCCTAATTAACTCCAACCAGCCTGTACCTATATCAGGTTACACATTTTTAGGCAACGTCTGTGTAAAAAAATCGGATGGCTACTGCTCGAAATAGAACCGGACTTACAAATTAGACAGGAGATGCCAATCAAAACAAGAAAACAATCTATCTTATTTCCCTTTCCAGCTCCTGTCGGCTCCCTTCAAAATTCATCCGAGCTCAAATCATCGCTACAAACAATAAATGCCGAGAACGGCAATAAATAAAAAGCAATAAAATCTCAATAAAAACTAACACACATGAATCTAGGGTCTACACTAAACGTTAGGGTTAGATCCAAGAAAAATTATGAAACTGGTTTCAGGCAATATAAATAGAGGCCCAGAGGCAGAGCTCCCTGTGTAAATCATATGAAGAAATACAAGAATACAATCAAGCGATTCCACGATTACTCTCTAGTTTTAGTTTATCTTTCTAGTACGTTGGAGTAAGGGCTTCGTTGTAAAGAGAGGAAGAACATCTTGGTTATTCTTCGTATGATACATGTAGATCCATTATATAATTGTTCTCTAGTTATGAATATAGTTATGTTCTTGAATTAGCAAATTTCTTATGTTATGATCATCATATTATAGAACTAGTTCTTGTATCTTTATTAGAACATATAGAACTCTAAACTTAACTAACTATACTTTTGATTCGATTAGATCTAGAACTAAGACTAGATGGTGGTTCATCATGACTTCGGTTGTGCACATCTCCTTTACCTGTCCATCCGAAGGGTCGGAAACCCGGGGGATATTTGTAGTTTTCATTATATGCGAACGGGGTGTTCAGGCATAAGGGAGTGGGTGGATGCATTTCATACTTCATGATTGAGGTGGTATGCTGCTGATGATGACAGCTGTCCCTTGTAATCCTCCACATCTGGGTATGGTGAAGGAGAGTCTGCTGGCAGATCAATACTTAAAGTGTCCTCCTGTTCCATCTAACACTTAATTCTATTTCTTAATAAGATCAATGTATGATTAACTATGATTCTTAACATAATTGTATTAGAGATATTGCATTGCTCCATATTAGGATTATTATTTTACTCTTTATTTTCTTTTTCTTTTATACTAAGAGAGTTATCCATGGGGCTTGTATTCTTGTTATCCTATCCATAAAATGATTTATGTTACCCTTGTATAAATAATTGATTATTATGCACATATATTATCTTGACAAATTTATCCTGAAGAGATATCATCCACACCTTTCTTTGGAAAAATATAAATAACGATACCATAAATACTTCCAGGTGAACTACTACACTGGTAATTCCATAGCTTGCAGAGTCTAATCTGTAATATCCAAAGAATTATCAATAACTATTTAAGTCTAGATTTATCTCTATTCTTAGTGGTGACATTAAGAATTACCAAGAGCCACCAGCTCGTCGCCGAGAATAAGCCACTCCATCGCCGCGGTCCTCACACGAAGAAGGCCCTTTGCAATGAGGCCCTCCACGCGTACGTGGAGGCACGATGTTAGAGCAATGCCACTTTGTGTCATTGGAGCTGAGGTGGTGGTGCATCGGCAACTATAGGGAAGGTACGAAACCCTAACCCTAACTGTTTTGCGACGGTGCAGATGCAAATGGACGACGAGCGGAGAGGGAAAGGAAGCGGAAGCTGGGGAATGGTTTGCGTGCAGAGATAAAGGGAAAACACCTACTTTAAGGGTGTCAATGAGAAGGCAAACTGTCTGTCTCGATTTCGACCACCCCACGTTCACCACGCACCACCACTTTGGCCCTACCAAACCTCTCATCGCTCTGACTACAACCACCCTCATGGACGCTCGCAAAGCATGGCGGGCCGACGATTTGGCCACCCTTTGGTCGTCAACCGTCACAGGTAAGAAGGGATATGGGGCTATAAGTGCCCCTACGAGCCCATTAAGACATAAAGGCCAGAACATGAAATGTTTGCGGCCACTCTGGGCATCTCTAGGAGTGAGAGGTCACCAAGGGATGGGCCGATTAGCGGCCAGTACCCTGGTGCGCGTGCACTAAGGGCATTCCGACCCACGTTTGGGTCTTGGTTGGAACACGGTCCATAGTTTTTCCTTGGAGGAAGGCTACAAGCCCACAGAACCGGTCGAACGGGTTCGAAAACTAAATGGACTGACTGCCAAGAAGATGGTTTTGATCACCAGCTGACCCAATCAAAACCAGTGGCAAACTCATAATTACTTCGTCTTCAACCTCTGGTCATCTTCTTCTGGCTTCAACGTGCAGGCCATGGCTGTGCTGTTCGTTCTTCTCTGTGGCGGGAGACGCTCGGCCGACAAGCACCAAGAGCACGGTGGCATAGGGCGGCTGCCCTGGCCCTTGTCCTCGTAGGGCCCTGCAGGGAAGAGGCAGTCTGCTCGGCTGCTCCTTCGCAGCTGCTGTTCAGCTGTTGCCGTGCTGGCTGCTAGTTGCTTACTACCGTCCATGCACAGGAGACGCAGGGAAGGGCGCAGGGGCACAGCACAGGGCAGGCCAAGGCACGGCGGCACGGAGGGGTGGTGGGGCGCCCATGGAGGAAGGGCTGCGACTACAAAATGACACCCCTTTTGCAACACAAATATGCATTGCTAAAAGTCTATATATACGTTGTTAAGGTCTATACCAACGCATCTAATATGTGCTGCCTAAAGTGGTGCTGTAAGGATTTATCGCAACACTTATTTATGTGTTGGTAACCTATATATACTAATAACCGTTGCAATGTTGTAACACATATGATGGGTTGTGGCAGTACTTATTTATGTTTGTACAAACCATGAGCAAATGATTTATGTGACTTGTTGCAACATATATATTCACTTTTTTTGCAACACTTATATATGTTGCAAGGAATAAACCATTCAGCTAATAATATAATAATTATTTATTTGTTGAGTCAAATATAGAAATATTGCTTGTATAATTTAACGATAAATGCAAGACAATGCCATACATAGAAAACAGGCATACGCAACCATATGGTGTAAAGGATATGGGAGTAAAATATATTACAAGTTCCTATGGGAGTAAAATATAAATCACAATGAGATCCCTCTTAGAATGCCAACAGTCCTCCTTTCTAGTACCACCTAAACTGAGGATGCCATGGTTTTAGATGGTCAAAAATTGTTGATTCCATAGCATTCTGATATTTGGTAGATTCTGCCAAAAAAACACTGAATTAACTGAATACTAGTGGATGAGCTCAAGAATAAAATTGAGATCTATGTAAAAAAAACAATCCTATCTTAAATCTACTAGTAAAATTGATGGTTCACATCCTTGAGATCCCTGTTGACAAATCATTGATGCAGATTGGTAGCAGGAGCAGGTCTGCAACACAATTCTTTTCAATATTAGGTTATAAATAACACATAGTCAATCCAAAAGTTTCAATTAATTTCACTTTAATGAATTGGCATGTCATCACGCCATAATAGTCCAAAGTGATGTAATCTGAGATCAAGGAAGAAAACATCCAGAAATTTTTATATAGACCACAGGAATAGTTAGCCCATAGAAAATTAATATACCTGAGATAGTAAGGAGATGTTTGGTTGCTGACCAACGTCCGCCAGGCCACAACTGCGGCTGCCACGAGACCTAGGCTGGCGTTTGGTTGATTGCTGACACAGCCATGCCACAGTCTGTGGTGGCCACGGGTACTGCGCTGCTGTTTGGTTCTTGTCAAATCTATGGCTGCCATAGGGTACTCTAGCACAAAAACTCGCCACACCTTTGTCACCCAGATTCGTCAGCCTAACTTTCGGCACCGCCATCATCGCAGGGTGGCGAGCCACGGCTAAAAGCAGAAGCCTTCGTCAATCTAGCTTTACCGATCCTAGATATGGCTGCATTTGCTTGATCCACCTAAATAAAAGAAAATAAATATTACTGATCAATACTTCACTAGTAAGTGCTAAATAACCTCCAAAATCTCACACGTGGGACGTATGAGAGAATCTAAATCAGAAAGATGGTACATAATACACTATGCTTTGACTTGCAGAGTTAGATTATCTCATCCTTAGCATATAGGAGTCATATTGCAAGTCACAAACATGTTTAGAGCAGAAGCCTATTACTCTTTAAAGATTAGTGAAGAAAATATTTAGGCTCTAGTATTTTACCCAGCACATTCTGAGTAAGCTAGTTTGCTACGAGATGGAAGATTCTTCCATAGTTTCTCTGAAGTAGGCTAATTATTATTCTCCGAAGTTATCCTGAGTGATCAAAGTAAAAAAGATATTTTTGAGAGGTATTAATAATTTGCTCTTGAAATTTGTATAGTAAACATCTCGGTGTAGTGGTGTAGTGATCCAATGAATATTGTAGTCTGGAATAGAAAGAACTATTCTGATACAAAACCTTGATAATTTAGCGAACACCTTATCGGCATGGAAAACACTAGAATATTCTGATTGTCTGCAACTGCCGATTTGATCTGTAGTTCTGTATAACAGAACTGATCATTGACAGAAGTCATAGGACCATGAACTATGTACTTAAATCCATCTTTTGATTATGATAAAAAAAATCCATCTACTGATATGCGTCCACATGGCAAAGCCATGACTAGTTCAATCACGTTCTAGTTTTTTCCGAAGCAATAGGCAAACCTGCTCTTCTTTGAAGAATAAACATCATATATGCAATGCCACAACCACCACTGCACCTCTGCAACTGCAGATTCAGATAATCTTGTATTAGCATATTTCCAAAGTGAGCCAGTCATAGAATTAATCATGTGAGGATTCAGATTCTAGGTATACATGGCAACGCACTTTCAGTCTAAAAATGAAATGAGTCCAGCTTGGCATAGTTGCATGCCTGCTCTATTGGTACATTCTTTTTAGATGATTCCAACTTAGTTGATTGTTTATCATAAACACTAACCTCATTGTAATATTGTAGAAAAACATCATGTGACCCTGAACCTTTATGAACTGTTTAACATCTTGGATGCAAAGGAAAATCATATATGCAATGCCGCAACCACCACTGCGCCTGCAGATTGAGAGAATTTTTTATTAGCATATTTCCAAAGTGAGCCAGTCATTAATGTCAAGTCATAGAATTAATCATGTGAGGATTCAGATTCTAGGTTTACTTGGCAACACATTTTCAGTCTAAAAATGAAATGAGTCCACCTTGCCATAGTTGCTTGCATGCTCTGTTGGTACATTCTTTTTAGATGATTCCAACTTAGTTGATTGTTTATCATACAAACTAACCTCACTATGCTATTGTAGAAAAACATCATGTGACCCTGCACCTTTATGATCTGCTTAACATCTTGGATGCAAAGGAAAATAGCTAAATCTTTCAATGTACAGTCCATGCTAAAAATATAAGAAAATTAACATCAGAATGGTTAACATACTAATCCTTGACTTGCAGAGTTGGATTACATCTCAACCTTAGCACAGTGGAGTTAAACTACAATTTGCATACACGTTTTGAGCGGAAGCCCATTACACTTCATAATAGTGAAAAATAAATTTATTCCCAAGTATTTTACTCAAAACATGCTGAGGAAGTTAGTGTGATACCAGATGGAACAAATCCTTGAGAGCAGTGTCTCCGAAAGGAAAATTATGTTTAAAACACACCTTCCCATCTTTCAGTGGTCACACTTACAAATCAGGTAGTGGCGTTGTTGATCAGCTGCTGCATGATGACTCGTGACATCCCCTGTAAGATGCTATGCAATTAAATGCAAAACCAAAGGTGACTGGGGATCGGTCCTGTACATCAGAAAAGAGAGCTGGTCAGGGGTCGGACCTGGACATCAGATGAGAGCTGCAAAACCAGAGTCCAGAGGTGATTGGGGATTGGACCTAGACATGAGTAGAGAGAGGTGATTAGGGATCCGACCTGGAAATCAGAAGTGATGGTGGTGGACACGGATTTAAAAAATATTGTACTCATGTTCAATCTTATTGAAAACTCGATTTTATTTCATATCGAATAACAACACAATTATATACAAAATAGCATTCACGATTAATCAAACAAGGTGCTCCCTGGCAAAGTTCGCCGCCCAAAACGCACCCGTGAAGGAAACGGAGATGGATTCAACAGAAACATATACCATGGCATAGTGAAGGAAAAGGTCTATCTTATGGTGCTCGAGTTTTCGCCGAGAAAGATTAAGATAGCTAGAAAAGTTTAATTTTTCAGAACTTCGGCTTTACATGTAGAAGGCTACAAGTAGAGCATGTGAAAACAGGTTATACTTTTAGAATCAACGTGTGAAGGGCTACACCGTTATATATGTGGTTGTAGAGTTTGATTAATGAGAAATGAGATATTTTTTCTATTATAAGAATTATTAAATTTCGTGAACAAAATAATTTCAGAAAAGTCTAGAATTGATATTTAGGGCCGTGAAAAATATCCCAAAGCTTTCGAAAATTATACGAATATTCCGAGAGATATTTTAGAATATGATGAACATAAATAAAGTATTTGGAGCTCATGAAATGATATTTTAGAGCATCTAAAAAATAGATTTTGCTCGTAAAAAAGTTGGAAAGAGTTTTAGAAAAAGAGAAAAAAATTCCCTAGAAGTGTTTAGAGATATGTTGATGAATGATGAGCACAGAGAGTGATTTAGAGTAGAAGAAAAAAAATTGGAAAACACCGTACCAAAGGTTCAAGGTAGGAAACAAGGAATTTGATACACAAACACAACGAGAAACAACGGATAAGATAAACGACTTACTACACTGCATTTTGAAAACTTTACTAGCACATGACACGTAATGTCAAGCATCTAACAAACATCACATCATCAAAAGCCCGTCAAGTTAGCTTAGAAAAGTTTGAAAATTCATGTTTTTCTACATTTAAATTTCTGGTAGCTCAAATTAAACTTGATAAATTTTACCCAAACATTAAAAACATTGATTTTATTTGGTGTTTTCGATGCACAATCTAAAATAGAAAATTTTGTGGTGCGACAGGAACACCTAGGGTGAGCTACCAAACGTGTTCGATCACTACTATGTGACTTGCTCTCTTCCTCTTCTTCACGCTTGCTTACATGTGCCAACACATAAGTGTTTTACTCAGTTGTGCATGTATGTTAGCATTTTAAAAAGTATTTTTTAGGGTGCATCTAGTTCATTCTAGATCCTAATGCCACTTGCAAGAGTCAAATGATGTACCGAGAAAAACCACATTTTTCTCCTTTTGATAGTCGACTATCTATTCTAAACACACTCATTGATATCTTGAGTGCCAAAATAAAGAGCTCCTATTGGTCTATACTTTTGCCATGAGCTTCTTTGATTTGCTTTGTCGCTTTTCTCCATATTTGAGCCCTTGATTATCACCATCTAGCTCACCACATCGGTTGAACAACCTCATTTAATCATACACTTAGATCAATAGGATAATCCAAATAGTTTTCATCAATTAGCTAAAACCAAATTAGGCTTTTAATGATCACGTCATCCTAACGAGATTTGGCAGGGTTCTAAGTGGTCTTGCCGACCATAGGACACCCTTCACATGCTCCTCCCGGTTGAATCTTTGCGGGAGGCATTTAGGACTCTAATAGGTGAAAAATGGACTCAACATTGGCTGAGTGGTTGGTTTCGCCAATATGCTACGATCTTGATATGGTCAAGGTTGTTTACAACCTAGAACGTGCGAGCCCTTTGATGGTGTGTGGCCCAACTCGACGTCAACACTTCTTTACAAACTCTAGGTCGTTTTCACTACTGCCCCCCACAACTGGCCACTTTCCCAGGCGCAAGGAAACTGCCCAGACCATTTCCTGACCTGACCGGTTTTCTTACTATGTCCAAAACGAGTTGGTTTTGAATTTAGTTTGATCTATTCGACGTGAGCAACTTGAAGAGTGTGTTTTGGACTGGTTTTTTACTCTCTCTCTACATTGATATTCATCATGTCTTTCAGCGAGATTTAACAGCATTTCAAATGGCGTTGTTGACCCTAGGACACCTGACCACTTGCTTGTCCCCGACTGGTCTTCTTGATAGGCGTGCAGGATTCCACAAGAAGAACGAGCTCAATATTGGCCTAACCGAACTCTCACATCGATCCACTTTGTTCTTGCTACATTCTGTTGGTTCTTTATAAGCTTAGGTGTGCTAGTCTTTGTGGTGTGTAACTTAATCAACATATTTATAGAGTAGTGTTAGTCGTGACTATCTTATAAGATATTTTTGGAATCTAAATATTATAGAATAAAATTGTAGAGCAGATTATAAAATTATATAGCAAATTATTTATGTATATCTAAGCCTATAAATGTAAAGTTTTTTATTGTAGCATTTGTGCTAATTTTAGCAATAAGTGTTCAGAAACGTGTAACTGACTTCTTTTTTATCTA
The DNA here is from genome assembly GCA_038502445.1 of Eremochloa ophiuroides. Taxonomy (NCBI): domain Eukaryota; kingdom Viridiplantae; phylum Streptophyta; class Magnoliopsida; order Poales; family Poaceae; genus Eremochloa; species Eremochloa ophiuroides. The sequence continues at coordinate 30,906,673 of JAHLJS010000006.1, read as the reverse complement.
TAAAGTTTTGGGTGTAATGAGACAGGCCCTAAGGCTATCTTCAACAATACTATGCATATGGAGATCCAAACCCAAAAATAGGTCTTTATACTACTGATTCAGTTTTCAACAGAATACACATATGAGTGACCCATTTTAGATCTTCAGAGAGACACAACCTAAATTTTAGTATCTTCTCTCTTCGAACCCATTTATAGAGATTCTCTTTTGTGTGTTATTGGATAAGACTAAAAATAGATATTGAATCTATTCATTATAGCATAACCCAAACATGAAATGGATATCGTATTACAACATTGTTATTGGAGAAAGTCGAAGGACCTGTTTAGATTCACTCATTTTGCAAAACGATGTAGCAACGTGCTAATTTTTTAATAAATGTTCAATCATGTCTTAAGTAGACTTAAAAGATTCGTCTCATAACATTTTGTGAAATATCAAATTAGTTTTAGTTTTTATTGATATTTAATATCCTAAAATTGATGTGACCGAACTTTTTTTTTTCATTTTGTGAGGCCTTAGTCAAACTAGAGCTGAAGCACCATCCTCGCCGAGAGCCGCTGGCAGGGAACCTAAACAAGAAAACCACAACAGGGAAACGAGTCAACGACAGACGACGCCCTAACGATGGGCAACCTCGGGAGCAGAAGCGGCGCTTCTCGTCCGCCGCCACCGCCGCCTGCTCTCCAGGCACATCTACAAGGGGAGCGGCCCCCGTACTACCACCGCTACCCCGGATGGCCCCCGGGCGCCGCTATGCAGCCGCCTCTGGGAGTACCGGAGCAGGTTGAGCGTCACAGGGCTGTAGCGGTGCACGCCGGCGTCAACATCAAGGGGGACTCCCTGCGGCTTGAGCGCGATGATGATGGCCGTGGGCTCCTCCTCGCCTTCTCCTTCGATGCGGACGCCCCTGGAAGGTCCGCTGCCTTTTCCCCCTTCCTCCCTGGTTCTTTACTAGGCTGCTTCTTGGAATCTTGTTTTTTTTTACTTCAAATTGTGAAAATGTATCTGCTATGGCCTGGTATTAGGATTCTTATCACGAGATTACTATACTATTACCGTGTTGAATTTCTGCAGGAGTATATGGCCGCAGTAAAAAGTTATTAGACACATGGCTCATTCGATCATGTGCTCCTCTCTGAATGAACAAATCGTGCATCTCGATTGATCAAAAGAATGCGGTTACTTCTTGCATAAATTTTAATTTTGCAGCATGTTGGGTCCATAGCAGCTTGGTGTCTGAGAAAAAAAATTGGAAGTTGAACAATGTCAAGAGAACAATTGTAAATCGGTGGACCAAACCATAAGAAAGACTCTCTTTAATAACATGGTCACGAGAGTTTTATTATTATGTTTCAGACTTAGTTATCTGCACTAGGTATTGAGGCACCCGTTGTGTTAGGCTCAACAGATCAACGGAGCACAGTATGTTGGCCATGCTGTAGGGGGAACTTGCTTTTATAGTTTTTGCTACCTTCCCCAATCATACAGTTCTATTCTTCGTGCATTGGATTCCTGCCTGGGTTTCTTGTTTTCCTTTTTTAGGTTACACTTTGTTGGTACTACATTTCTTCATATCCTTTCAGAGTGCTTAGTCGTGTTTACCCCTAGTTTCTGTATTGTTATGTTCCCAACTTTCATTTGTGATGGCTTTATAAGCTTCTGTGATATTGGAATTCTGTTGTAACTATAGGGCTGACTTGATATTCATCTGGCAAACAGCATAACTGTTTACTACTTTGCACAAGAAGATGAAGAGCTTATCTTGAAGGCTACAAAGGAAAACTTACTCAAACCTGTGACAACAGATTTCAACAAAGGACATAATCAGGAGTTCAAGCAACCATATGGAACAGGAATCGATGTCTCTCAGTTTGAGGAATCTGAGCTAACAAAGATAGGTGAAGGTGGTGTATTCCCTGTTGCATTCAAAGTGGATGTGGCTGTGCCAAACAACCAAGAATTAGAAGTGGAAGGGGCACATGAGCATGAGGCATCAAATTATCTGGTTAAATTTGCCGTGCTTGTGAAGAAAGACAATGCTGAATTTGGTCTCCGTATTATGCAGCAGATCTTGTGGGTGAATGGTACTAGATATGTTTTGCATGAGATATATGGTATTGGCAACGCAACTGATGGGAACAATCATGATGAGGATGAATCTGGGAAAGAATGTGTTATTTGCCTCTCAGAACCAAGAGACACAACTGTTCTTCCATGCAGGCATATGGTAAGCTATATATCATACTGAGTATCCTCTAAATGAGTCAAGGTCAATTCATAATACTTGGGGGTTAGGCCTACAAAACTTATTTTTAATGTAAAGGTTACCACTTGCTCTTGCCGCACTGAAAACTGGACTAGACAAGGAGTAAAAGAATGTAATTATTGGGTGGAAGGTGTAGCGCACTCTCTTTTTATTGTTCCCATGTGCGTTGTTGTTATGACGTCGTTGGGGCTGCGTGGTTGCGAGGGAGCGGCGGCCACGGCGTGAACAGTACCCGCGCTACAGTACCGCGGGTACTGTTTACAGGCTGACGGCTGTGAGAGAGAGAGAGAGAGAGCGGAGGCTAGGGTTTAGGGCGCTGGGAAGGCCCCACGGCCGGTAAGAGAGAAGAGATTTTCCTTCTAATCTCTTGTTTGATTAGATTGATACATCTCCTCTCCTTGTATAAAGAGGTTTACTTGACTTACAAGCAAAGCTTACTTGACATCTAAGTAAGCGACCCTTATCTCTAATTAACCCTAATAGGGCTATAACCCCAACCTAGGCCCAATAGACCCCTAAGTACTCTAACAGTTGTACAATCACAGCTAAACCTTCTAAACTTATGTCATCTTCCAAATTTAATGACTTTTTTTTTGTTTTTGACGAAAAACTCTTTATGTTCTCTCTTAGCATTGTAGCAAAAAAGTGAGAATCAAATGTGACGTGATATGATATGGGCTACTACATTTTTACAATTATTTTCATTCTTCTCCAGATACAGCACTAGTTTTACTTTTTTGGTATAGGATGTTGTAGTCAGTGAAATTGATAAAAGTGTTTCAAATGTGAAGCTAGCTTAACTGCAGGGCTCAACTATAATATTCAAGAGAACAAGTGAATAATGATGTTTTGTGTTTTTTCCAGTGTCTCTGCCGGGAGTGTGCTCAACTTCTAAGATTGCAGAGCAACAAATGTCCCATATGTAGACAACCTGTTGGGGGCCTTCTCGAGATTGAGGTTGATACAAAATCTGTTAATCAAAAGGAGCTCAGTAGCGAAGACACCATGAAGAGAGTCTCGGTTTAATAGCCAGCAATTTACCTGCATATATATACTAAGTCGTGAATTAAACTACCTTGTACGATAAGCATGAAGGATTTAAGAGTTATCTCTGTAATGTAGTGCTTTCAGTATCTAACTTTTTTTTAATGGAAATTCAGCCTCTAGGGCCTTAATTAATAACTCAGGCTCGACAACATCGCGAGCAACAAAATTCTTTACAAATTCAGGCAGGGGGCTCGCCCAAACCTGGTGCTCACCTGGGTCCCAGCACAAGGCAATCTTGGCCAAATTGTGTGCTACCAAGTTACAAGAGCGAGGAATGGACATAATACAACTAAAAACAAACTGATTACTGACGAGTATCACTAATTAGCATACCGCATGCCGCAAGGTCCATGGATGATGATTGTAGAGCCTGCATTAGGACAACTGAATCCATTTCTATCTGTATACGAGATATGCCACGTTCAGTTGCCTCCTGCAGTGCCTTGGCGCACGCCGCTGCTTCCGCTGTGATTGCACCAGGGATTGCCGATCCCTCATAATCCCGTACAACAAATCCCCAGCTGCCCTGTAGCGTATCCGGTCGGAAAGATCCATCCAAGTTAATTTTTAGCTGCCCTTGAGGTGGGGCGATCCAGTGAATCTTCTTGTTGCACTTTTGTGTTGTTCCCTCTCCCTCGCCATCTGGTCACTCATCATTCTTAGCACATCTCTAGCTGCATCTTCTCCCGTCTGCAACATCTTTCCTCTATCTGCATTATTTCTGACATTCCACCATTTCCAGAGAAGGAGCACTGTCTTCAGACTATCATCTTCTTTTAGAGAAATTACCTCTGCTAGTACTTCAAGGCGGCCCAAAAGTGTTTCACTAATTTACATTTGAGAAAACAATGACCTCCATCCTCATCAAACTGGAAGCATAGTGGCCATCTAGTGTCGAGTCGTATCCCTCTTCTATGGATGTTCATTTTGAAAGCTAGGCTGTTCCGTGCAAGGCGCCATATGAAGTTTTTTATTTTTGGAGGACAGCTGAGCTTCCATAGTTTTTGCCAAAATACACCAGTCTCACCTGTTGAATTGCCAGTGCTGCTTTCCCCTTTCTGTCGATTTTTTATACGGTGTTTCTCATCATCAAGAACATGATATGCCGACTTTACCGAAAACATTCCCCTGCTATCAAAATGCCACGCAATAATATCCTCATGACCTGGATTGGTCGGCGTTGCTAGTATGTGACGCACATCGTCTTCCCAGAACATATCGCGTTCCCAATTCCGAGTGTAACAGTTCTGTAACTCGTGTAATCAATGTGTGTCCTTTGGGTGTAATAGGTCTTCGAGTAATACCATTGGCAATCCAAGGATCCTCCCAAATCCTTATTTGGTTGCCATCCCCTACACGCCATATTAATCCTTTCTGAAGTGTCTGGATTCCCCGGATGATACTCCGCCAGGTATATGAAATGACTGGCCCTTCTCTTAGATCACGCAATGAGCCATGAACGCCATATTAGCTCTCAATAATTGGGCACATCGTAAGTCAGGGTTCTGCAGGATCCTCCAACCCTGTCGTGCAAGCATGGCAAGGTTAAACAGATGTAACTCCCGGTATCCAAGACCGCCTTCTTCCTTTCTTCTGCACATATCCTGCCATGCAACCCAATGCATTTTGTTTTTCTTGTCTTGTTGTGCCCACCAATACCGACATATCATTCTGCTCATCTCATCACAAATGGACTTCGTTAAGTCAAAGCAAGACATAGCATATGAGGAAATTGCTTGTGTCACTGCTGTGATCAAAGTTTCCTTTCCAGCCTTCGAGAGTAATTTTTCCTTCCATCCTTGGATTCATTTCCACACCCTTTCTTTTAGACATGCAAACATATTTTTTTTTTTAGATTTCCCCATATAAATCGGAAGTCCCAGGTATTTGGAATTCCTAGCTTCCTGTGTGAGTCTCTGATTCTGGCTTGTACATTTGTGTTCTTGCTAAAGGTAATGGGAGACTTCTCCTTATTAATTTTCTGCCCCGAGCATTCCTCATAAATTTATAGCACATGTCTGAGATGTCCTGCATTCTCATCATTTTCTTTTAAGAGAAGCAGCGAATCATCTGCAAACAAGAGGTGAGATATGCTCGGCACTCCTGTGCATATAGAAACCCCCTGGATTTTTCCTTTTTCCTCTGTATCATCTAACAAAGCTGAGAATCCTTCAGCACATAACAAGAATAGATAAGGTGATATTGGATCACCCTGCCGCAATCCCCTTGAAGGAATAATTTGTGCAGTCAGTTCCCCATTCACTCTAACATGATATGTAACTGTTGTGATACATTTCATGATCAAATTGATCCACCTTTCATGAAACCCCATTTTCCTCATAATTTTCTCCACAAAAGACCATTCCACCCGATCATATGTTTTACTCATATCTAATTTTATTGCCGCATACCCATCACGGCCACTCCTTTTATTTTGCATAAAATAATTCATCTCATATGCTATTAAAACATTGTATGTAATCCAGCGGCAGGGAACAAAGCCACTTTGGAAAGAGTAAATAGTTTCAGGCAAAATAATTTTAATTCGGAGAGTACCTTTGATGTAATCTTGTACACCACATTACATAGACTAATTGGCCTCAAGTCTTTGAGTTTTTTCAGGTGTTGAACTTTAGGAATTAGAACTACCACATTGTCGTTCCACGCTTCTGGCATTGGTCCGGCGGTGGAGAGTCCACGTCGAAGCGGACGCGGAAAGGACTCTGGGCCTGTGGGGGTATAGACCCGTATATCCGCACGGCACTATATGGGCCGCACCATCAGAGGTGGCCTGGCCCAGAAGACAAAGATGTGCGGCGCACGGTTATTGTACCAACTTGGATAGTTTACTTGTAATCTTGTCCCTTTAGACTATATAAGGAGGAGCAGAGATAGATCCCACAAATCAGATCCACATAACTCAACTCATAGCAATACAATCCACCAGCACACAGGACGTAGGGTATTACGCCTCACGGCGGCCTGAACCTATATAAATCTTGTGTCTCGTGCTCTCTGCACAACGCTTGTTCGTCGCAGGCGTACCTTTAGCGATCATCTACCACCTTGGGCATACCGCTCGGTGGACTATCGACGATATCTCGTTGACAGTTGGCATGCTAAGTAGAGGGTGTGCTTCCTGATCCCATAACGAACAAGATGGAAATTTCGTTCGTCGTCGTCGACCACAGCATTCAACGACGGCAAACCAGATGAGAATCATCTCCATCCAAACGAGCGGCAGCCATCATCACGCGATTACACGTCACGCAAAGATCCGATCTACAACAAATTCCGATTCTGTCCCAGCTGGTGGTCGGTCCCTTGGTCGCCCGCGGTCAAGTGCGGCACCCGAAGCCATCAGAGCGTGCGGGGCATCGGATCCAGTGCAAGCCCACGCAACAGGATCTGCATTTGGCAGGCTCTCCCATGACGCGCAAGCAAAAAAGCGTACAAGCTAAGGAGGCAAACGGATCTACAGGGCCATGCATTAATGCATCACGTATACATGGGTATATGTCTAAGTTTGGATTGCTCATATACGTCCGATGACTCCAATCAAAAGCTAAGTGTTATATTTTCATCTTAATTAAGATATATTTTATTATATATTATCTTCAGATTTTTCCACCAATCTATATGATATTTGTTGACAGCATTTCTCGTCATCAAACGCTCTACGGCGACCTCGACAGCAGCAAGCCTAGAGCCACGTCGAGCCATCACGTGAGCCACATCAAGTGTCTCCTCGACACGTCTATTACTCCAGCCGACGTCAATCAAGCTAAGTGATATTTTTAATATTCTTCTACATATCCTTCGATCTCCATATATCTCTGGAAATTATCTCAATGGTTCTTCACCGCCGACCTCTCCATAAGCCCCGACAAAACTCGGGCAACTCGCCGACGATTTCTCCATAAGCCCCGACCACGCTCGAGCACTCAGAAGATTTTCTCCGCCGACGAGATACCAAGTATCTCTCCGTTCCCTTCTCTTAAGGGTTGCTTAACGTACCTTAGTAGCACACGCCTTAATCCGTAAAACCTGTCTACGTCCCGTAAGCCGTAAACTCACATGGTCATGTTAAGAAACATCTGAACCATACGCCAGGTCAGGTGCTTAAACGTAACAGGTCAACAACCAAGGGAAATTACGTGACCTGACAAGAGCAAGAAACGGACAATCTTATCATACATTCTACAATATTGGCATCTGCTCCAAAACCTACATCATGTACTACCCACTGTATATATTTATTTTGTAGGAACTCATCGCCAAGCTCTCGCCGCTTCTCGCCGTCCTCACGCTGCTCGGACACCGTCTCTGACCACGCTGGGGATTTATCGCCACTCCTCGTCGTCCTCGCGCTGCTTAGACACCGTTTTCGACCACGCCAGGGACTCGTCGTCGCTCCTCGTCGTCCTCGCGTTGCTCGGACACCGCCTCCGACCATGTTGAGGACTCGTCATCGCTCCTCGCCGTCCTCGCGCTGTTCGGACTTCGCCTCCAACCACGCCGGGGACTCGTCACCGCTCATCGCCGTCCTTGTCGCCGCTCCTTGCTGTCGTCGCGCTGCTCGGACATCATCTCTGTATACACCAGAATTTGGATAGTGCCCGGGAGGACAGGATAGCCGATCAGAGGGCTGGATCGAGTGTTATTGACAGGGGTGAAGATAGATCGGATGTGTGCTGACGTCATCAGAGCGTACGACAATCGAGTAATTGGCACATACATGCAGAAGCGTACGGGTGCGTCAACTAAAAAGCGATCAGGAAGGGAGGCCCACATGAATGGAAAGGTGGGCTCCGATTTATCTTAGAATTAGGAAAAATCATATTGTTTCCTTATTTTTAGCTAGGGTATTTATTTAGTTGAGACTTCCTCTCTAACTGTTGGGTATAAATATAAGCCCAAAGCACATTGTAAAGACGTCAATCAATACAACAACAGTTCCTTTCTTTTGTGGCCCCTGGCCAAACCCTAGGAGTAGGAGTAACGTAGAACCGGCGAGTTCTTCGACAAGTTGGGTGTCATCCGGTGGATGCTAGGCTTGCTGTAAGTACCGTCACGCTCGTGTTTATCATGTCTCGCTAATACGATTCTAGCTCGTGCAGTTTGCTGGTAGATTCGAGTAGTTATCGATCCTCGTTCGACCTAAGCCATGCTTAGATTGGATTGAGGGTTAGTTATCGGCTCTAATTAACTTGGCATGTTAGTTAGTGAAGCATCTAAGCCCTAGTAGTTTCGATGATTAATGATAACAAGACGGTTATTATGACTATCGTGTGTTTTGCAAGATAACCTAGAGGTTAGGTCATAATAACATGTAGGTTCAAGCCCCTAGCGATGGAATTCGATTCGGTTTTCAAAGAATGGAAGACAAGACGGTGATAGGCTAGTGCCAAGTGTCGTTTGGAGTTGAGAGACACTTGGCGTAGTCTTAGGTTTTGTTTTTCTCTTTGACCCTACTATTAAGAGAGGTTTGGATGGGTAGCTTGACTTAGAGCAAGATTAGAGAGTGTAGATGTGATGCACATTTGTCCAACATAGCTCTAGACAGCCCAGGAAGACTCTTGAGAGAGAGAGAGAGGATCAAACTTCGTTTTGGAAAGTTTTCGATTCGGTGAAGTTTTGATCAAATTAGAGGCGTCAGACTCTACCTAGTATGGGCGTCGGACCAATAGTTAGAGTCCGACGACACATGGTAGCCCCTGGACGATTCTCAGCGTGCCAGGGAGCGTCGGACCCTGCTGGATGGTCATCGAACCATTGGCCAGAGTCCAACGGTGCCTCTGGGTGTTCAGTGAGCGTAGGACCGTCGAGAGAGTGAGTGCCGGACTAATGTTTCTTAGCGTCCGACGCTTCCAGAGAGGTTCCTGCAGCAAAAAAGAGTGTCGGACTTGGTCCGACGGTGTGCGTCGGACCATTGATCCGTGTTATAGCCGTTGAGAGGCACTGCGTCAGTTGTTCGAAAGCGTCGGACTGAGGAGCGTCGGACCATCGAGTTCGGTCCGACGCCCCTCTGGCATAGGACTGAGCACAGTGCGACTATGAGAGTCAGACCGTGGTGGATGGTCCAACGGTCGAGCCTCGGCAGCGTCCGACGGTTCGCAGGAAAGTGAGAAATGGCTAGTTTTGGAGAGGGTGAGTATTTATACCCCACCAAAGCCTCCATTCTATCTCTCTTGACACTTCTAACAGCTGAAGGAACCCTTGTTGATCTTGTGAGAGAGCAAGAGCCCTAGGGAGCATTGAGTGAACTCCATTGCTTGTGAGCTTCTTCCCTAGAGAGATCAAGAGTGACTTGTGTGCATCCATCACCCTCTTTAGCCTTGTTTTTGGTCAAGTGAGAGTCTAAGCTTGTTACTCTTGGTGATCGGCATCACCTAGACGGTTTGGTGGTGATTGATGGCTTGGTAACCGCTTGGAGAGCTTGTGGGTGGCCCAAGTCGAAGTTGTGAGCGGTTGTGGGCGATCCACCGCGTCGGAGGGGCAAAGGATCAGCCCGTAGAGAGCACTTGGTCTTTGCGAAGATCAAGCAGGAGTTACACCCTTGCGCGGGTGCTCCAACGAGGACTAGTGGGGAGTGTCGACTCTCCGATACCTCGGAAAAAACCGGATTTGTCTTTCTAACACTTTACATTCCCGCATTTCCCTTGTGTTCTCTACTTTCCTAGAGTAGTATACTTGTGATAGGACTTGGCTCTAGGTTGCATAACTTGTTTTAGGAATAGAATTGACACAAACACTTGTGGGGTGACATTGGGCAAAGTGCGATTGGTTGAATTGATTTGTGAAAAATTTATTAGTTGCCCAATTCACCCCCCTCTTGGGCATACTTGATCCTTTCAATTGGTATCGGAGCCTTGTTGCTCATTAATTTGGCTTAACCACCAAGAGAAAGGATGTCCGGTGGTCACGATGGTCCCCCTCCCATCTTTGACGGTAACGATTTTCCTTATTGGAAGATTCGTATGGAGGCATACCTTGAGGCGGTGGACCTTGGTGTTCACAAAGTCGCCACACAAGGGTACCCCACTCCCAAACCCGGCGCAACCCTCACTCCCGTTGAGGAAGAGCACGAGAAGTGGAATGCTAAGGCTCGAAACATTATCTTTAGAGGCCTTAGCAAAGAGGTGTTCAACCGTGTGAGGAACCACAAAAACGCCCATGCACTATGGTCGGACATTTGTGCGCTCCATGAGGGAACTAAGAATGAGCGAGAGGAACGATATTATCTCATCATTGACAAGCTCAATTCTTTCAAAATGCTCTCTAATGAAAGTGCTAATGACATGTATTCTCGCTTGAATATCATTGTAGAGGAAGTAAATGGCCTTGGACTCACTCAAATCTCACCGGCTGAGGTTGCAAGGAGAATCCTCAATGCTCTTCCAATTGAGAAGTATGGTCACACTGTAACCATACTTCATCAAACGGATCTCTCCAATGCAACCCCCACTCAAATATTGGGGAAGATCAATGCTCATGAGATGTACATGAAGATCACTCCTCAAGATGGATCATCATCCAAGAAAGAAGAGAAGAAAGACTTGGCACTCAAAGCCGACAAGAAAGGCAAAGCTCAAGTTAAGTACACTTCTCTTGACTCCACAAGTGAAGATGATGATGAAGATGTGGAGATTGCTCTCATGGTGAGGAAGACCACCAAGATGCTCAAGAAGCTCAACAACAAGGGAATCAAATTTGATTCCAACAAGAAGAAGTTCTTCACTAGTAGCAAAAGAAAGCCCATCTCCGAGATGGATTGCTACAATTGTGGAGAGCTTGGGCATCTTGCTCATCAATGCCCAAAGCCCAAGAAAGACAAGTTCAAGAACAAGAACAAGGGCAAAAGGCAAGATTCAAGTGATGAAAGTGAAGATGAGAAGAAGAAGGTCAAGCCATTCAAGAAGAAAGAGTTCAAGAAGAAGCAATTTCACAAAAGTAAGAAGAGTGGCAAGGCTTACATTGTTGGTGATTGGCTCACCGACATTGAATCTTCTAGTGGCTCCTCCGGTGAAGAAAGTGATGATGAAAAGGAGAAGGTGGCCGCTCTTGTAATTGGGACTTCACTTCCTCCACCGCCATCACCGTCCTCATCTCCAACACACCTTTGCCTTATGGCTAAGGACAAGAAGGTACAAAGTGATGATGAGAGTAGTGATAGTGATAATGAATATGCTTCACCCACTTATGATGAACTTGCTAGCTTGCTTAATGACTATACTAAAGTTATAAGAAAGCTAACAAGGAAAAATGAAAATCTAAAACTTGAGAATGGCAACCTCTTAGCTCAAAATGAACAATTCACTAAAGCTAGTGATGAGCTTAGAGTTGAAAATCAAAATGTGTCATCCAAGCTCAAGGAGCTCAAAGCCAACATAAAAGAGCTCAAAGAAAAACATGATAAACTTGAGAGGATACACATTGAGCTCACCACTAGCTACAACAAGCTAAAAGAGGACTATACTCAAGTGAAAGTGAATCATGACAACCTTGCTATGGCCTATGACTTGCTTTCCAATGAAACACATGATGCTCCTAACCATGTTGTTAAGTGTGACATAGCTACATCATGTGATGACTTGATTGATGAGATCATTGAGCAAGGTAGTAGTAGCAAAGGCAAGGAAGTGGTGGTGGCCGATTGTCATGATGACTATTGGAAGCTCAAGATTGAAAATGACAACTTGAAGAAAGAGCTTGAGAAGCAATCAACCAAAAATACCATTGTCATTGAAGCGGTGCAACAAGATGAAGAAGTTGAAGTGCTTAGAAAAGAAAACAAGATTCTCAAGAATGAGAAGTATCACTTTGCAAGCCTATTGGAAGAGAACAAGAAGTTGAAGCAAGACAAGAGCCATCTCACTGTGGGCTTGCAAAAATTCACAAGAGGTCAATATCTACAAAGTGATCTCCTTATGAACACCGTGATGAAATTTGATAGAAGTGGGATTGGATACATGGGTGAGAAGGTGCAAAATATTAGAGCTCAAAATCGTCTCAACAAAGCAAAGAACAAGCCCAAGCCCAAGCCAAAGAGATGCTTTGAATGTGGTCAAGAAGGTCATTTTGCTCATGAGTGCAAGACACCGCCACCACAACCTTTGCCCAAGCATGCTAGGCCTTTTGCCTTTGATGCTCATTATATACTAAGGAAAGATTCTAAGGGCAAAGTGAAAGTCATGTTCCTAGGACCCCCTAACAAGAATAGGCCTAGGCAACTATAGGTGGCGAAAGCTTTGGTTGAGAAAGTCCGGAGCCCTTCTCAAGTATGGGTTCCTAAACATCAAGCTTGATTTGTTGTGTGTAGGTGAACTACAAGACCGGTGGCTCTCATTGGGTAATTGATAGTGGATGCACTCAACATATGACCGGTGATGCTCGTATGTTCACCTCCCTTGAAGAGAATGTAGAAGACCAAGGAAAGATAACATTTGGTGATAATTCCAAGAGCAAAGTGCAAGGGCTTGGCAAAGTGGCTATATCTAATGATCATTCCATTTCAAATGTGCTTCTAGTTGCTTCTTTGAGCTTCAACTTGCTATCCGTTGGTCAATTGTGTGATCTTGGCTTCCAATGCCTATTTACTAGTGAAGAAGTGGTTGTCTCCAAGAAAGATGATAATGAAGTCATATTCAAGGGCTTTCGGTACAATCATCTCTATCTAGTGGACTTCAACTCGGAAGATGCAAATTTGAAGACTTGTCTTTTCACCAAGCAATCTCTTGGGTGGCTTTGGCATAGAAGGCTTGCACATGTTGGAATGAGCACACTCAAGAAGTTATTGAAGAAAGAAATGGTAAGAGGATTAAAAGATGTTGTATTTGAGAAGGACAAATTATGTAGTGCTTGCCAAGCCGGGAAGCAAGTGGCAAATACACATCCATCCAAGGCATTTGTGTCAACTTCAAGACCATTAGAGTTACTTCACATGGACTTATTTGGGCCAACAACTTATGCAAGCATTGGTGGCAAGCTCTATTGCTTAGTGATTGTTGATGACTTTTCAAGATACACTTGGGTGTTCTTTCTTCATGACAAGACCGAAGTAGCCCAATCTTTCAAGAAGTTTGCCAAGAGAGCACAAAATGAATTTGAAGTAAAGATCAAGAAGATTAGAAGTGACAATGGAAAAGAGTTTGACAACACAAACATTGAAGTATATTGTGATGAAGTTGGGATCAAGCATGAAGTCTCATCCACCTATACCCCTCAACAAAATGGTGTAGTTGAAAGGAAGGACCGGACTTTGATCACCCTTGCAAGGACTATGCTTGATGAGTACAATACACCGGAGAGGTTTTGGGCGGAGGCAATCAACACCGCATGCTATGCATCCAACCGCCTATTCCCTCACCGGTTGCTAAAGAAGACCCCCTATGAGCTACTCATTGGCAAGAAGCCGGACGTCTCCTACTTCCGGGTGTTTGGTTGCAAATGCTACATCTACAAGAAGCGGCAACACCTAGGGAAGTTTCAAAGACGGTGTGATATTGGTTTTCTTGTTGGTTACTCATTGAGGTCCAAAGCATATAGAGTATTCAACAATGCCACCGGCCTTGTTGAAGACACATATGATGTGGAGTTCGATGAATCTAATGGCTCTCAAGGAGAGCATGAGAATCTTGATGATGTAGGTGATGAACCCTTGAGAAAGGCCATAAAGAACATGCCAACCGGAGACATCAAGCCAAAAGATGATGAAGATGATGGTGATGATGTGCAAGTGATCGATCAACCATCTTCATCAAATGTGCCTCAAGATGATGAAGATAAAGATGGGGTGGATCCACATGAAGAAACTGAAACGACCTCGATTTCCGCGAAGGGAAATCCACAGGCTCGAATTGTAATTCAAAAGATTGCTTGGGACAATCCATGAAATTACCCATATCTCAGTTGACACCATGATCCATACAACGGTAATTAAGTCTTACATAAACACTTATTACATCGCCACATTGGTGGAATCAACATTCAGAGAAGCTTTAGAAGATGCGGAAGCGATTCATCCTTCACGGCCAACTTGAGTGTAGCACGTGACCCTATTCCTCGTCCTCATCTCCCTCGAAGTCGTACTCATTCTCGTCACCTGACAGCAAATTTATCAGTACGATTTGTACTGGCCACGGAGCCCACCTATGCAGCATTTGCTTTGTGGAAAGTGGATGCAAGGCTATACAAGCAGACCTATAGGCTGAGGTTTTCCTATGCAGCTGTAATCAATGTTTAATTAGTCAAGTTTTATCACCAGTTAACACCATCATCCCTTTTCCTATCACCACACCTCACATACCCACACCTCACTCTCATTCGACAGGCCCAACTCCCTCTCGGGCCTATCTCAGCGGCACACTACCACAACGGGTACACTGCCGGAAAAATATTATTCAGGGTGAGAAAAGAATATGCTCTCATCTATTAGTGGTTGCAGAAACATTAGGAAAGGTCCATAGCCAACGAGTTGGCTTATGTATCGATCGATCAACCATACACTTTGCAGAGGTTTTACTACTCACAAGATTAGCCATCATCGATGCTGTACAATCATCTAGGCAGAATTCCGGGTGCTTGCTTGCCTAGGTCGATGCCACCCTGCCACTCAGCCCTGGGACATTCCGGATCCAACACCATCACACTGAGACTGGGAGACGCAGTACCGGGCCCCATCAGTGGTACTGCGCATCTAGAACGGTACGGGAATCTGCCATCCGTCACCGTCCACCCTTATCACCTCTCAACCTAGCAGTAGTGGCACCGCCCTACCAAGTAGTCCAGCCGTCTCCCGCCCAGCAGAAGCGAGCGAGTAGCAAGGGAATCCAGATGTTTCCGGTCACTAGTCAGATACTAGGTTGTGACCAAGCAGGCATCTCCACTTAGGGGATACTCTCCTTGTGCCATCACAGCACCTCCGTCCACGGGCTTCAAACCACCAAGGCTATCCCACCCGGAACCTCCTCAACAACTTTACCCGCCACAGGTATCTCACTTGGGGATGCCCAGGTTGCACCCCCGGCACGACTTGCCCCATGGGCTTGTCTCACATCCCACTTGGTCGACATCAACCCTTACCACGCACCCAAGACGCACGCAGCACTCTCTCCCAGTGGTTATAATCAGTTATACACCGTCCCAATTCCACCACATAGCATATAGCAAGTAGAAAGTAGTGGAAGAGTAACAGTAAATTAAGCAACAGCTAACCTAACAGCGGATAGCAGGGTAAAGTCTTATCAAGGCAGGGAATTCAAATATACTACCATGCAACCAATCCATACATAATCATAAAGCAATAGCAACAATGTCATTTGCAATGCGTAAATAGGATCTAAGGATTTGGTGGGACGTGGCACCTTCGTAGTCGTCTCCTAGCTCCTGAAAGTACTCGTTGTCGTCTTCCTTAGTCAGATCCTCCTCCGGCTCTGAAATCAAACACGAAATAGTCGCGTCAGCGACTCCTATAGAGTATTTCAGAAAAATCCAATAAAATAAAGAGTCAAATGCACACAAACATAGTCTTAGATTGTAGATCTCATTTTTCTGAGAATTTTGATATATGGTGCGCAATTTTTGGACTTCGTATGAATAAGTTATGAATTTCCGAAGATTATCCTATTTTCTGAAAATGGGAAAATTGGTCGGTTAATCAGGGGCAGCTCGGGATTGGTCCACGTGGCGCGCGGGTCCAGTAGTGCGGCATGTGGCACCTCATCAGAACACAGACCTGATGGTCGCCCACCAGGTGTTCGATGCTGGTTCCCAGAGAGTCGCCGGCGTCGGCGCAGCTCGGTGGTTGGTCGGGCGAGCTCGACGTTGGTCGGGGTTGCGCCGGTCGTAGCTCGGCGGTGGTTGGGCGAGCTCGACGGTGGTCGGGGGTGGTTCTCAGAGGTCGGGGGTGGTTCTCAGTGGTCGGGGGTAGTTCTCAGTGGTCGGGGGGCGTCGGCGTAGCTCGGCGGAGCTCGGCGTAGCTCGGCGGAGCTCGGCGGTGCTCGGCGGAGTTCGGCGTACCTCGGCGGGGCTCGGGCGAATCGGAAATTCGGGGCGCCAAGGGTGCCGTTCTCCCGAGGTCTACCGGGGAGGCTCGGGCGAATCGGACATTTGGGCGCCGAGGGGGCCGCTCTCCCGAGGTCTACCGGGGAGTCTCGGGCGAATCGGACATTTGGGCGCCGAGGGTGCCGCTCCCCCGAGCTCTCCTTGGGAGGCTCGGGCGAATCGGAGATTTGGGCGCCGAAGGGGTCCGCTCTCCCGAGCTCTCCTGGGGAGGCTCGGGCGAATCGGAGATTTGGTGCGCCGAGGGTGCTGCTCTCCCGAGCTCTCCTGGGGAGGCTCGGGCGAATCGGAGATTTGGTGCTAGCAGGGTTCCAGGGCGTCTGTTCAAGGCGGCGGTGTCTCTCCGGTGCGGCGGACGATGACAGGGCGGCGATGACCATATTTCGGCAAGACAGGGCTCGGCTTTCCCCAATTGGCGTGCTCAGGCAGTCGTCCGACCAGATGGTGGCGGGTTAGAGTCGTGGTATGGCGTCCTTCTCTCCCTCGGCATACGGCGGTTCTCCGACGAGGTGGAGGCGCACGTAGCCAAGGCGACAGTCGTGATTCGGGGCTCGGCTATCTAGCGGCGGTGCCGAGGCAGACTTGGTGAACCTCGGCGGCCTTTCTCCGCAGCGCGAGGCGACCGGGGGTACTCGGAACGGATTTTTGGCGAGGCGGAACGTGTCGGCGGCGATGTCGCCGCGACTGTGAGGTTCTGGCGGGGCTAAGGAGGTCTTCTAGGAGATGTATACGCGTCCAGGGTCTATGGCCATGCTATACCAACTACCAATTTTGGCTACCGAGATTCCCAAGGTGCTCGGTTGTGGCGGCGGCGTGTCGCCGACGACGGCGGAAGGCGGCAACGCGGCTACGACCAAGTATTGGTTCAATCGATTGCGGTCTTGTCAAATTGGTGAGGCCAGAGAAGCATACAACACACTGGTGGCGAACTTTAGCCATGGCATGACCTTCTTTTGGCGACGGCTCGCGGCGGCGCTCCGGTAAGGTCGTGGCGCACGCGGCCAAGGTGATTCAGGCTTCCTCTAGCGCTTCGATCCGCGTAGCTAGCCCAAGGGGTCGTAGCGGTGCTCCACGACGCTCTAACCTATACGGGTGCTAGTCGGATTGCTCGGAACGGGTGATTCGGCGTCGGAACGCGTCGGTGGTGAGCGCGCTCCACCGAGAACGCGTCGTGCTGCGTTCTCGGTCTAGCAAGCTTGTAGTCCGGGGGTTTCGGCCGGTCGAATGAGTGCATGGTGCAGGTGATCTTCCCGAGCCGGTAAAGGCTCGTGCCTGCGCGTCCCGTGGGCGGAACGCCATGGCAAAAGCAGGGCGAGGTTCGGACATGGCGTGCGGTGGCTCACCGTGGTGTCGGTGAAGCTAGGATGGCGGTGCAGTGGCGAGTCGAAGCCGTGCAGAGCGATCGCAGTGCCGTGCCGCTCCTCGTCCGCAGCTCGGGCTTCTCCTCCGTGTCCGGCTCCGGCGTGCTCCGCGGCGGCGGCGCTCCGGCAGCTTCTCCTCCTCTGCTCCGCCCTTCTCCTACGCTCTCTCTCTCGGTCTGGTGCAGTGTGCCGGTCTGTGCTGCGGTGGCGGCGAGGGGAAATGAGGGTAGGGCTTCGGGGTGAGCTTCTTTTATAGGCGAGCTTGGCCAGCTCCAATGGTGAACGGTCCTGATCGCGCTCGACCGATCGAAGGGCCGTGGCTCGAGTGGATCTAGGGCTCCGGATGGGCGCGGGTTCGCTTGGCGGCCAAGAAAGGAGGGGACAGGAGGGGGACAGCTTCTGCTGGGCGTGGTGCTGTCGGCCGTGGGTCCGGGGTCACGCGAATTGCGTGCACTCGTCCCCGTCGCCTCTGCGAGGAAGAAGAACAGTGGGGGGGCGAGAGCGGCTGACAGGCGGGGCCGGGTGGTCAGCGGCTGCGGGGAAGCGGGTGAAACGGTTGCGCGCGTGCGGTCGGCATCACGCGTGCGCGCGGTGTTGGGCCGGTCCAGTGCGGGGAGGCGGGGTAGAGCGCGCGCGCGGGTGAGGCCAAGCAGGTCGGTTGGGCCGATTGGCTGGCCTAACTCTCTCTCCTTTTTCTATTTTCATTTTAGTGTATATATACATATACTGCCCATTTAACATATTGAGTAAATACAAACATAAATTGCAATAAATCCCAAATGTGATGCATAGGCTATTATTCTATGTGAATGGAATTAAAATGCAAGCTATACTCCTTTATTACCAAATTCATAATGATACCTATATGCTTGCACAAGAAAAATGGGTTTTCATAATAAATAAACGAAAAATTTTAATTGGTTGGGATTTTTTAGATTGTGTGGATTTTTAGGGTTGTTATAGTCCTCCCCCCTCATTAGGATCTCGACCTCGAGATTCAGAGATAACGTACCCATCGAAGAGGTAAGGAAACATAATCCGCAAGTCCGATTCTTTCTCCCACATAGCTTCTCTTTCAGTGTGATTGCTCCACTGTACTTTGCACATCGGAATAGTCTTGTTCCGCGTCTCCTTGGTATCCCGTGCCAAGATCTTGATCGGATGTTCCTTGTATTCAAGTGTGTCTTGCAGGTCTAGTGCATTCGTAGGAACTTGCTCCTCGGGAAGCTTCAAACACTTCCTTAATTGTGAGACATGGAACACGGGGTGTACTCCAGATAATTCCTCCGGTAGTTCCAGCTTGTAAGCAAGCTTTCCAACCCTTTTACAGATCTTGTATGGCCCAACATATCTTGGTGCCAATTTCCCCTTCACGTGAAATCTGACAGTGCCACGAAGTGGAGATACCTTGAGGTAGACATAATCCCCAACCTTGAACTCAAGCTCTCTACGTCTTCTATCTGCATAGCTCTTTTGCCTACTCTGTGCAATTCTCAAATTTTCTCTGACCTATGCTACGCCTTCCTCTGCTTCTACAATCTTAGCAGGACCGAAGAATGTCCTCTCACCTGGTTCTGACCACATTAGCGGGGTTCTGCACGGTCTTCCATACAACGCTTCAAATGGAGACATCTTAATGCTTGTCTGATAACTGTTGTTGTATGAGAACTCGGCGTGGGGTAGACAGCTCTCCCATCCTTCCTTGTACCTCAATACGCAAGCACGTAACATGTCCTCGAGAATCTGGTTCACTCTTTCTGTTTGCCCATCCGTTTGCGGGTGGTATGCGGTGCTATAGTCGAGCTTGGTTCCGATGGACTTGTGCAAGGATTTCCAGAACTGTGATACGAACTGTGAGCCTCAGTCGGATATAATACTCAGAGGTGCCCCATGTAACTTCAAAATGTTTGATACGTACAGATCTGCCAGCTTTTCAGCTCTATACTTCCTTTTGACCGGTATAAAATGTGCAACTTTGGTTAGACGGTCCACTATTACCCATATAGAATCATACCCATGCTCGGATCGGGGCAGTCCTATTATAAAGTCCATGGATATGCATTCCCACTTCCATTCTGGTATCTCAACTGGTTGTAGCAACCCTGCTGGTCTCTGATGTTCGGCCTTGATTCTATTGCATGTATCACATCGGGCTACATGCCCTGCAATGTCTGTCTTCATATTCTCCCACCAGAAGTGCTTCCTTAGATCATGGTACATCTTGGCTGACCCTGGGTGAATGCAATATTTGGAGTCATGCCCTTCTGACAGAATCTCTTCTCGTATCACTGAATCCATCGGTACGCAGATTCTATCTTTGTACCATACAGTTCCCTGCTCATCTTCTCGGTATTCGGGGCCTCTTCCCAGCTTCATCAAACCACGGATATAGTCTATCTCAGGACAGTTCTTTTGCGCTTCACGGATCCGTGAGGTGAGATTGTACTCGATGCGAAGCTCATTTAGCATGCCATAGGAGATTACCTCGAGCTGGAACGCGTCAAACTCTCTCCTGAGCTCAGACGGCATAGACTTGGTGATGAGGGTATGGCAGTAGCTTTTGCGGCTAAGTGCATCGGCGACTACGTTAGCCTTCCCTGGGTGGTAATGGATCTCAAGATCATAGTCCTTGATGAGTTCTAGCCATCTGCGCTGCCTCATATTCAGATCTTCCTGTGTGAAGAAGTACTTCAGGCTCTTGTGGTCGGTGTATATGTCACACTTGTTGCTCATCAGATAGTGTCTCCAAATCTTGAGTGCATGTACCACGGCTGCAAGTTCTAGGTCATGAGTCGGGTATCGCTGCTCATGTTCCTTCAACTGTCTTGAGGCATAAGCTATCACTCTTCCTTCTTGCATTAGTACACAGCCCAAACCTTGCCGAGAGGTGTCACAATATACAACAAAATCTTTGTGAATGTCGGGTAGGGCTAGTACAGGTGTAGTAGTGAGCTTCTCCTTCAAGGTCTGGAAACTCTTCTCACATTCAGGAGTCCAGATAAACTTGTTCTCTTTCTTCAGCAAGTTGGTCATGGATCTTGCAATCTTGGAGAAATTCTCAATAAATCTGCGATAGTATCCTGCAAGTCCCAAAAAGCTTCTGATTTCTGACACATTACAGGGTTGTTCCCACTCTTTCACAGCTTCAATCTTGGCTGGGTCTACCGCGACTCCTTCTCCTAACAGTACGTGTCCAAGGAAAGCAACTTCCTCAAGCCAGAATTCGCACTTGGAGAATTTGGCGTATAGCTGGTTGCGAGACAACCTCTCCAATACGGTCCTCAGATGATGTTCATGTTCCTCTTTTGTGGCTGAATAAACCAATATATCATCAATGAATACCACCACAAACTTGTCTAGCTCATTCATGAAGATCTTGTTCATCATGTTCATGAAGTATGCTGGAGCATTAGTGAGTCCAAATGAGACTACTGTGCACTCATACTGTCCATATCTAGTGACAAATGCAGTCTTCGGGATATCCTCTTCCCTGATCTTCATCTGATGGTACCCTGATCGGAGATCGATCTTCGAGAAGTACTTGGCCTTGCTCAGTTGATCTAACAGATCATCGATGCGGGGCAGTGGGTACTTATTCTTGACTGTGACCGCATTCAGATTCCGGTAGTCAATGCACATCCTCATCGTGCCATCCTTCTTCTTGACAAACAAAACGGGAGATCCTCAGGGCGAAGCACTAGGCCTAATGAAGCCCTTCTCCAGTAATTCTCCCAGCTGCTTCTTGAGTTCCTTCAACTCATCAGCCGACATTCTGTAGGGTCTTTTGGCAATCGGTGCAGTCCCTGGCATCAGCTCTATAACAAACTCCACATCTCTATCTGGTGGCATTCCTGGCAACTCCTCTGGAAATACGTCATTGAATTCACAGACTACTGGCACATCTCTGAATGTCAGCTCTGTCTTATCTGCTTTAGTCTCCAGGGCACATAGGAGGGCTTGGACTCTCTCGGTTTGGGGTACACATCGGATAGCTGTTCCCCAAGGGTGGGTTACCTGAACATATCTAGGTGAACAAGATATCACTCCCCGGTGTTTGGTTAGCCAGTCCATGCCTAAGATGACATCTAAGCTATTGGAGGGTAGTAGGGTTAGGTCAGCTCGGAAGTCAAGTCCCTCGATTGTGATTATCACTCCCCTACATATGTGAACGCTTCTGAAGGTTCCTAAGGGC
Source organism: Eremochloa ophiuroides (assembly GCA_038502445.1). NCBI lineage: Eukaryota > Viridiplantae > Streptophyta > Magnoliopsida > Poales > Poaceae > Eremochloa > Eremochloa ophiuroides. The sequence goes on along the minus strand of JAHLJS010000006.1, from coordinate 30,884,742 downwards.
GAGCTAGTTAGGATGGGGTTTGCTCTCGGGGTTACAGGTATGTTATGCTTTCGTGCATATGCAGATGAAATGTATGAACATGTAGCTCCCGAATCGAACAGAACTGTAGCCATGTTACCCTGAACTAGGAACGTACCGTACACAGCATCAGGTGCAGCTTCAGCTTCCTCAGCGGTCATGTGGTTCAGTCTTCCTCGGGTAGCAGATCCCCGGTTCGGTGTGCCCTGTGCAGCTGCTGGTGCACGGTTGAGGTCGGGGCACATAGCCACACGGTGTCCAGGCTTTCCGCATCCGAAGCAAGTGAAGGGCGCACTGCCTGCTGTAGCTGTCGCAGGAGCCTTCCAATTGCTTGTCCTTGGCGTGTTGGTAGCGGGGGCGGGTGTGTTCTGCACAGCTCGAGTCGGCGCAGGGTAGGTCTGAGCGGGGCGGTGATAGTTGCTGCTGTTGGTACCACCACGGCTCGTTCCCGAAGAGGGTCCCTGGCGAGTCCGGAATGGCGGAGGTGCACCCGTTCGCTGTCTCTGGGGTGGAGCAGCGCGAGTGGGTCCCTCAGAGCGGCGCTTCTTTCCCTTGTTCTGGGCCTCGAATTCCAGTCGTGCTTCCATGCGATCCTTCTCGATCTCAATACAGCGGTCAATCAGCTCACGCAGAGTGTAGCTCTTGTTCCCTGACAGAGCCAACCTGATCCTGGTCTGAAGTCCCTTCCTGTAGTAGTACATCTTTTCGTTCTCGGAACTCACGCAAGATGCAGGTGCGTAGCGGAGCAAGCAGTTGAAGCGGGTGGTGTACTCGTGGATCCGGTCAGCTCCCTGGGAGATGTTGCGAAACTCGTTCTCCTTGGCCTCCATGACTCCCTCAGGAATGTCGTGGTCACGGAAAGCCTCGGTGAACTCATCCCAGTCAATGCGGGCTGGGCCCTCGTGAGCGCTGGTGTAGTTGTCCCACCATGCTCGTGCAGCACCGGTCAGCTGGTGGCTAGCAATCCCAACACACTCCTCATCGGAGCAAGTGGTCAGGTCCAGCTTCTTCTCCATCTCCTTAAGCCAATCGTCGGCAGCGAGGGGATCGCTGTCGGTCCCGTCGAAGGTAGGTGGCCTCAGCTTCAGGAAACCCTCCAGTTTCCTTTGGAAGTCATTCTGGGGTGGCCCATGGTGCCTGTTCATCCCAGTAGCTATGGCATTCAGCAGCTGGGTCTGCTGAGCCATCACTTCCGCCAACGTTGGTGGCGGCGGCGGCGGCGGTGGCGGAGGCACATTCTCGCCCTGTGGTGGCGGATCGTTCACCGGCGGTGCATCCTCTGCCCAGCGCAGCTCTTCTTCCAAGTTAACTCCAGCTCGCCTGCCAGCTGGGCGTCCACGGTTGCGACCACGCCCACGTCCTGGCGCAGGCGCGGGGGAGGGCTGGCGGTTCTCCAGGCGCGCGGAACGTTTCATTGACATATGAAGTTATTAGGTACGTGCTCAGTGCAGTAATAATCTTGTAGTGGTTTAAGGAGGAGTTAGATGTTTTCACCGATTTAAATGAATTAAAACATTTTCATGCTATCCTACACTCAACCAAAGAAGCATAGAGATCCATAAGAAGCATAAGATCCAAATGTCACTCATCACATGGTTATTATTATATAAGGGATATTCCTAGCTGCTAAGAAGATCGTGCTATGCGCAGATAGCCAATGACAGGACAACTCATGGTATCACTAGTCTAAGGGCTACGCAGGGTCCCATAAGCTACTGGTGCATAAGGTCAATAGCCATTTGATCGGGATCTCAATAGTGCCGTCGTGCAGTGGACGAAGTGGTGGTCCAAGGCTGGTCATCAGCGAATTTTTCAAGAAACGGATTAGCAGGTCCTTGTATTAGATAAGCCATTGCATAAAAAGTGAATGCAAGGTCGGTAATATAACCGAAAGAGAGTCTGGCTTCCTATTTTAACGTCCATTCTCTATGGGTCTCGTCCTACAGTCAAGTATGGCTCCGATACCAACTGAAACGACCTCGATTTCCGCGAAGGAAAATCCACAGGCTCGAATTGTAATTCAACAGATTGCTTGGGACAATCCATGAAATTACCCATATCTCAGTTGACACCAGGATCCATACAACGGTAATTAAGTCTTACATAAACACTTGTTACATCGCCACATTGGCGGAATCAACATTCAGAGAAGCTTTAGAAGATGCGGAAGCGATTCATCCTTCACGGCCAACTTGAGTGTAGCACGTGACCCTATTCCTCGTCCTCATCTCCCTCGAAGTCGTACTCATTCTCGTCACCTGACAGCAAATTTATCAGTATGATTTGTACTGGCCACGGAGCCCACCTATGCAGCATTTGCTTTGTGGAAAGTGGATGCAAGGCTATACAAGCAGACCTATAGGCTGAGGTTTTCCTATGCAGCTGTAATCAATGTTTAATTAGTCAAGTTTTATCACCAGTTAACACCATCATCCCTTTTCCCATCACCACACCTCACATACCCACACCTCACTCTCATTCGACAGGCCCAACTCCCTCTCGGGCCTATCTCAGCGGCACACTACCACAATGGGTACACTGCCGGAAAAATGTTATCCAGGGGGAGAAAAGAATATGCTCTCATCTATTAGTGGTTGCAGAAACATTAGGAAAGGTCCATAGCTAACGAGTTGGCTTATGTATCGATCGATCAACCATACACTCTGTAGAGGTTTTACTACTCACAAGATTAGCCATCATCGATGCTGTACAATCATCTAGGCAGAATTCCGGGTGCTTGCTTGCCTAGGTCGATGCCACCCTGCCACTCAGCCCTGGGACATTCCGGATCCAACACCATCACACTGAGACTGGGAGACGCAGTACCGGGCCCCATCAGTGGTACTGCGCATCTAGAACGGTACGGGAATCTGCCATCCGTCACCGTCCACCCTTATCACCTCTCAACCTAGCAGTAGTGGCACCGCCCTACCAAGTAGTCCAGCCGTCTCCCGCCCATCAGAAGCGAGCGAGTAGCAAGGGAATCCAGATGTTTCCGGTCACTAGTCAGATCCTAGGTTGTGACCAAGCAGGCATCTCCACTTAGGGGATACTCTCCCCGTGCCATCACAGCACCTCCGTCCACGGGCTTCAAACCACCAAGGCTATCCCACCCGGAACCTCCTCAACAACTTTACCCGCCACAGGTATCTCACTTGGGGATGCCCAGGTTGCACCCCCGGCACGACTTGCCCCATGGGCTTGTCTCACATCCCACTTGGTCGACATCAACCCTTACCACGCACCCAAGACGCACGCAGCACTCTCTCCCAGTGGTTATAATCAGTTATACACCGTCCCAATTCCACCACATAGCATATAGCAAGTAGAAAGTAGTGGAAGAGTAACAGTAAATTAAGCAACAGCTAACCTAACAGCGGATAGCAGGGTAAAGTCTTATCAAGGCAGGGAATTCAAATATACTACCATGCAACCAATCCATACATAATCATAAAGCAATAGCAACAATGTCATTTGCAATGCGTAAATAGGATCTAAGGATTTGGTGGGACGTGGCACCTTCGTAGTCGTCTTCTAGCTCCTGAAAGTACTCGTGGTCGTCTTCCTTAGTCAGATCCTCCTCCGGCTCTGAAATCGAACACGAAATAGTCGCGTCAGCGACTCCTATAGAGTATTTCAGAAAAATCCAAAAAAATAAAGAGCCAAATGCACACAAACATAGTCTTAGATTGTAGATCTCATTTTTCTGAGAATTTTGATATATGGTGCGCAATTTTTGGACTTCGTATGAATAAGTTATGAATTTCCGAAGATTATCCTATTTTCTGAAAATGGGAAAATTGGTCGGTTAATCAGGGGCAGCTCGGGATTGGTCCACGTGGCGCGCGGGTCCAGTAGTGCGGCATGTGGCGCCTCATCAGAACACAGACCCGATGGTCGCCCACCAGGTGTTCGATGCTGGTTCCCAGAGAGTCGCCGGCGTCGGCGCAGCTCGGTGGTTGGTCGGGCGAGCTCGACGTTGGTCGGGGTTGCGCCGGTCGTAGCTCGGCGGTGGTCGGGCGAGCTCGACGGTGGTCGGGGGTGGTTCTCAGAGGTCGGGGGTGGTTCTCAGTGGTCGGGGGTAGTTCTCAGTGGTCGGGGGGCGTCGGCGTAGCTCGGCGGAGCTCGGCGGTGCTCGGCGTAGCTCGGCGGAGTTCGGCGTACCTCGGCGGGGCTCGGGCGAATCGGAAATTCGGGGCGCCGAGGGTGCCGTTCTCCCGAGGTCTACCGGGGAGGCTCGGGCGAATCGGACATTTGGGCGCCGAGGGGGCCACTCTCCCGAGGTCTACCGGGGAGGCTCGGGCGAATCGGACATTTGGGGGCCGAGGGTGCCGCTCTCCCGAGCTCTCCTGGGGAGGCTCGGGCGAATCGGAGATTTGGGCGCCGAAGGGGTCCGCTCTCCCGAGCTCTCCTGGGGAGGCTCGGGCGAATCGGAGATTTGGTGCGCCGAGGGTGCTGCCCTCCCGAGCTCTCCTGGGGAGGCTCGGGCGAATCGGAGATTTGGTGCTAGCAGGGTTCCAGGGCGTCTGTTCAAGGCGGCGGTGTCTCTCCGGTGCGGCGGACGATGACAGGGCGGCGATGACCATATTTCGGCAAGACAGGGCTCGGCTTTCCCCAATTGGCGTGCTCAGGCAGTCGTCCGACCAGATGGTGGCGGGTTAGAGTCGTGGTATGGCCTCCTTCTCTCCCTCGGCATACGGCGGTTCTCCGACGAGGTGGAGGCGCACATAGCCAAGGCGACAGTCGTGATTCGGGGCTCGGCTATCTAGCGGCGGTGCCAAGGCAGACTTGGCGAACCTCGGCGGCCTTTCTCCGCAGCGCGAGGCGACCGGGGGTACTCGGAACGGATTTTTGGCGAGGCGGAACGTGTCGGCGGCGATGTCGCCGCGACTGTGAGGTTCCGGCGGGGCTAAGGAGGTCTTCTAGGAGATGTATACGCGTCCAGGGTCTATGGCGATGGTATACCAACTACCAATTTTGGCTACCGAGATTCCCAAGGTGCTCGGTTGTGGCGGCGGCGTGTCGCCGACGACGGCGGAAGGCGGCAACGCGGCTACGACCAAGTATTGGTTCAATCGATTGCGGTCTTGTCAAATTGGTGAGGCCAGAGAAGCATACAACACTCTGGTGGCGAACTTTAGCCATGGCATGACCTTCTTTTGGCGACGGCTCGCGGCGGCGCTCCGGTAAGGTCGCGGCGCACGCGGCCAAGGCGATTCAGGCTTCCTCTAGCGCTTAGATCCGCGTAGCTAGCTCAAGGGGTCGTGGCGGTGCTCCACGACGCTCTAACCTATACGGGTGCTAGTCGGATTGCTCGGAACGGGTGATTCGGCGTCGGAACGCGTCGGTGGTGAGCGCGCTCCGCCGAGAACGCGTCGTGCTGCGTTCTCGGTCTAGCAAGCTTGTAGTCCGGGGGTTTCGGCCGGTCGAATGAGTGCATGGTGCAGGTGATCTTCCCGAGCCGGTAAAGGCTCGTGCCTGCGCGTCCCGTGGGCGGAACGCCATGGCAAAAGCAGGGCAAGGTTCGGACACGGCGTGCGGTGGCTCACCGTGGTGTCGGTGAAGCTAGGATGGCGGTGCAGTGGCGAGTCGAAGCCGTGCAGAGCGATCGCAGTGCCGTGCCGCTCCTTGTCCGCAGCTCGGGCTTCTCCTCCGTGTCCGGCTCCGGCGTGCTCCGCGGCGGCGGCGCTCCGGCAGCTTCTCCTCGTCTGCTCCGCCCTTCTCCTACGCTCTCTCTCTCTCGGTCTGGTGCAGTGTGCCGGTCTGTGCTGCGGTGGCGGCGAGGGGAAATGAGGGTAGGGCTTCAGGGTGAGCTTCTTTTATAGGCGAGCTTGGCCAGCTCCAATGGTGAACGGTCCTGATCGCGCTCGACCGATCGAAGGGCCGTGGCTCGAGTGGATCTAGGGCTCCGGATGGGCGCGGGTTCGCTTGGTGGCCAAGAAAGGAGGGGACAGGAGGGGGACAGCTTCTGCTGGGCGTGGTGCTGTCGGCCGTGGGTCCGGGGTCACGCGAATTGCGTGCACTCGTCCCCGTCGCCTCTGCGAGGAAGAACAGTGGGGGGGCGAGAGCGGCTGACAGGCGGGGCCGGGTGGTCAGCGGCTGCGGGGAAGCGGGTGAAACGGTTGCGCGCGTGCGGTCGGCATCGCGCGTGCGCGCGGTGTTGGGCCGGTCTAGTGCGGGGAGGCGGGGTAGAGCGCGCGCGCGGGTGAGGCCAAGCAGGTCGGTTGGGCCGATTGGCTGGCCTAACTCTCTCTCCTTTTTCTATTTTCATTTTAGTGTATATATACATATACTGCCCATTTAACATATTGAGTAAATACAAACATAAATTGCAATAAATCCCAAATGTGATGCATAGGCTATTATTCTATGTGAATGGAATTAAAATGCAAGCTATACTCCTTTATTACCAAATTCATAATGATACCTATATGCTTGCACAAGAAAAATGGGTTTTCATAATAAATAAATGAAAAATTTTAATTGGTTGGGATTTTTTAGATTGTGTGGATTTTTAGGGTTGTTACAGAAACCCACATCACACAAGAAGTTGAGGCACAAGCACAAGATGTTGATGCTCCACAACCTCCTCCTCAAGTGGTTGATAGAAGAACTACTCCACTCCTACAAGCACATTCTCAAGATCTCATAATTGGGAGTCCTTCAAGGGGGTAATGACTCGCTCACAAAGGCATGCTCAATTCATTGAACATCACTTGTTTGTCTCTTGCATTGAGCCTACTAGCATAGAAGAAGCTCTTCAAGATCCAGATTGGGTGAATGCCATGCATGAAGAACTCAACAACTTCACCCACAATCAAGTGTGGACACTTGAAGAGAAGCCAAAAAGAGCAAGAGTCATAGGCACCAAGTGGGTGTTCCGCAACAAGCAAGACGACAAGGGCAACATTATGAGAAACAAGGCAAGGCTCGTGGCAAAAGGGTTCTCCCAAGTTGAAGGCTTGGATTTTGGGGAGACTTTTGCCCCAGTTGCACGACTTGAAGCCATCCGTATCCTACTTGCATATGCATCTAATCACAATCTAAAACTCTTTCAAATGGATGTGAAAAGTGCATTTTTGAATGGCTTCATAAATGAACTTGTCTATGTTTCGCAACCACCGGATTTTGAAGACCCTAGATATTCAAACTATGTTTATAGGTTGTCCAAGGCGCTATATGGCTTGAAGCAAGCCCCAAGGGCTTGGTATGAGTGCCTCCGCGACTTCCTCATCAACAAGGGCTTCAAAATCGGCTTGGTTGATACCAAACTATTCACCAAGAAGCACAAAAGGCATATCTTCATTTGTCAAGTTTATGTTGATGATATTATCTTTGGTTCGACTAATTTAGATTTTTGCAAGGAATTTGGTGATATGATGTCCAAGGAGTTTGAGATGTCCATGATTGGTGAGCTCACATTCTTCCTCGGCTTTCAAGTCAAGTAAATGAGGGAGGGGACGTTCGTGTCGCAAGAAAAGTACATGAAGGATCTCCTCAAGCGCTTCAAGATGGAAGAATGCAAGCCCATCAAGACCCCCATGCCTACCAATGGACATCTCGACCTTGATGAGAGAGGTAAATCGGTTGACCAAACTCTCTATCGTTCTATGATCGGTAGTTTGTTGTACTTGACCGTATCTAGGCCCGACATCATGTTTAGTGTGTGTATGTGTGCGCGCTTTCAAGCTAACCCTAAGGAACCTCACTTAGTTACGGTAAAAAGAATCCTTAGGTACATAAAGCACACCCCAAGCATTGGCCTTTGGTATCCCAAAGGAGCTAACTTTACTCTTGTCGGCTATTCCGATTCGGATTATGCCGGTTGCAAGATTGACCGGAAAAGCACATCCGGAGGGTGCCACTTGCTTGGAAGATCACTAGTTTCTTGGTCCTCCAAGAAACAAAATAGTGTTGCCTTGTCAACAACCGAAGCGGAATACATTGCCACGGATGCTTGTTGTGCACAAATTCTTTACATGAAACAAACTCTACTTGATTATAGAACCAACTTAAAAATGGTATCTTTGTTGTGTGACAACGAGAGTGCGGTAAAACTTGCCAACAACCCGGTTCAACACTCCCGCACAAAGCACATTGACATCCGTCATCACTTCCTTAGAGATCACGTTTCCAAGGGTGACATTTCCTTTGAGGGAGTGAGAACGGATGATAACTTGGCGGACATTTTCACTAAACCATTGGATGAGGCACGCTTTTGCACTCTAAGGAATGAACTTAATTGTCTTGATCTAAGCAACTTCACTAAAAGATGATCTTATGTTGTCGTGTGCATTGCATTGTAACATAAAACATGTCTAACATTGAAATGTACGTAGGGCCTGTCTAACTCGGTTAAGATAACCGCCCAAAAGCGTGTGAAGAAGCTTACCCGAGGACAAACTTGACAAGCAACTAGTTTAATTTACGTGAATTTACATTGCATATTGCATGGTTGTTGTTTTATCGTTTCGTTCTTGGATTTCATTGCCTATTTTCATAAAATTCACATGTGCCTTAGGCAAAATATTTAAAAAAATCAAGGGTTTGAGAGAGGACATCTCATGCTAGTTTCAACTGGTGTTTATTTGACTCTTATTGGGGTTGGAACTTGGTTGGGAAAAATCGGCGCGAAGAAATTTGGAAGAAAACAGGTTTTAGGGCATTGGACCGAGGCGTCGGACGCTGGTTTTCCCAGCGTCAGACCAATTGCTTCAGTCTGACGGTCCCTGACCTTGTTGAAGGAGGCGTCAGACGCAGCGTCGGACCGAGATTTTTTGGGCATCGGACTATTGAAAAAGGGAGTTCACGCCGCGTCGCGCCGCGTTCACGACGTCGGACCGAAGATTTTAGTCCGACGAGGAGCGTCGGACTAAGTCCGACGTGCACTGGAGCTTACTAGAGGCGTCGGACCCTGCAGAGCGTTGGTCCGACGCCTACAACAGTAACCGTCCGACGGTCGGTTTGAAGGCGAGTCTCAGTTCTTTTCTTCCTCTGTCGCGTGGAGCCCATCTGCCAGTTCATTCTCTCGTCTTCATCCTCGCCCGAGCCGCTCGCCGCGCCGCCGCCCGTACGCCCTAACCCTAGCGGAGCGCCGCCTCCCTGCACCACTGCTCGGGTCATCCGCGCCCTTGCCGCCAGCCGCGAGCATCTTCCCGCATGTGCGGGCCCCCTCTCCTGAGCGCGGGCGCCTGCTGCAGCCTAGCAGCGCCACCGTGCCAAGCGCCGCCGCTCTGCACAGCCGCCGCCGTGCCTTTCTCCATCGCTGCCGAGGTGCGCGTCATCCTCGAGTCAAGTCCCCTTCACTCCTTGGCTACTCCAGTGGTGGTGAGATTCAAACTTCCTTGTTCAAATCCCTCTTCTCTCCACCTCGCACTTAACCTGTTCGATGAAATTCCCTAACCAGCATTCTTCGTTTTCACGCAGTTCTATTTGAGCTTGGCTCTGCTCTCGCCCATTCTAGGGTTTGTGGAGGTGATTTTCACCCTGTGGTATTCACTCTTTTGCCTCCACACCTTAATTTCTTCCTCGTCATTGCATTTGCCAGTCATAGTCCTCTCTTATGACTTGCACCCCTCTATATGCAGTGATTCACCTTGACCCTGTGGTGCCTCGTGTCGACAGAGATTCTTACCCCTTCATAGGTCTTCCCTCAGGTTTCTTTGCTACTCTTCTCTTATCTCATATGCTTGCTTCCTAGGTTTACTCATCTCTAGAATATATATGCTTATGTATCCCTGTCTATCTCTCTCTTGCAGCTATCGTGGTCAGAGTGTTTGGCAGTGGATCAGTGAATCCGGGGCCAAGCCCGCGGATACGGAACGAGGCCAAGCCTTTGAGTGTCAGCGGCTGTTGTCAGTTTCTGAGAGATAGTGATTGTTGGCAGAGATGGTTCGGTGCAAGCAGGTCAGCCGCAGTGAGGGAGGCACAGGTGGGGACGAGAGGCCTCCTCCTCGTCCACCTTTGGACAAGGGGAAGGCCCTTCTTGTCGAGAGCAGCAAGAAAAGGAAGAGACTTATAGCTGAGCAGAGGCAAGCTATCAGGGTAGCACAAGCTGCAGAGGAGGCAGAGCATGGCAGAGGTATACATATTGGAGGCATCTCTGTCAGCTTGTCCGGCAGAGATGAGTCCGAGAAGCAGCCATAGCCTTAGAGACAGTCGGAGTCTGAGTCAGCACAGCCAGAGACAGAGCCGAGGCAGCCAGAGCAGCAGGAGGCAGCTACTCAGGGGGAGCAGGCCCAGGCTCCACCTCTTCGTGGCTCGGGCCGCACTCGACCTTCGGTGCCACCCCGGCCCGCTGGTCAGAGGTGCGGAGTCCGAGTCCCCAGGGCGCCTGCTCCCTCCGAGCCTCAGCCGGAGCCTGAGCCGGATGTTCACTTGGACCTGCGGAGGATCTCTACAGCCCAAGTCAGAGAGCTCCGACTGACTTCGCTTGCCAGTTGGTTCCCGGATCAGAGAGATCCCAGAGCTTCTGAGGGCTGGTACACTACTCTTCACGAGGAATTCTTCACCGCCCTCATGGCCACAGGAGTTGGACTGCATCAGCATAGGGTATGTCCCCTAGAGGACATAGTCCAGGCAGCAGGAGAGGAGATCAGGCCGTACTTGACTTACCTGCCTGGACTAGCAGAGCTTCTTGGCCGTTCAGGCCGATACGTGGAGTCGTGGGTGAGAGAGTTCTATGCTTCACTTTGGATCGACCCCGACCACGAGTACCTGCAGTACACCTTCGGTGGAGAGCCATACTGGCTCTACGCGAAGGCTCTGCGAGAGCTGCTTGGAGTGCCAGAGTCAGCTACCAGGTTGCACAGTATTTGCTCTGCCACGACAGACCCGCTGAGGAGGGCTCACGGAGGATTGACACCTAGTACTGCTCATATAGCAGCGTGTTTTCGACCGCCGTTCGGAGACGGCTCCCGCAGGACACCTTCGGAGCTTTGTCCCGTCGTTCGTCTCTTGAACGACGTGATGAGGCGTACACTTTTACTGCAGGAGGGGTACAAGGAGGGTCTTACTCACTTATAGCTGTGGCTCCTTAGTGCCCTGGTCCAGCAGTCAGAGTTTGACGTGGCAGACTTGATCATCAATGAGATGGAGGACACCATCGCAGAGGGCATCAGGTCTAGGCGATAGCTCCCCTACGCTCACTGGATCTCTCACATCCTTGAGCGGAGGTTGCACCGGATTTGGACAGGTATCTCCCGTGAGCTGCGCCAGGCTGAGACAAAGTTTCCAGTCTATAGGATGACCTCTCTGATTGACGGACGACGTGGCAGCAGAGCTTTACACTGAGTACAGCGCCGTCAGACTTCAGGGGCAGATATGACAGATGTACAGTAGCAGGATGAGGCTATGAGGCACGTTGCCCATAGCGAGCTTAAGCAGTTACTTGCAGACGATGACCTCGTCGACACCTCCTCGTCCAGCTCTGCGGGGACTACCGGCCCATCCCTTCACGTCCACGAGCTCACGACTCGGAGGCCGGTGGGTCCAGCTCTGCTCCACAGACCTCATAGACAGACCCTGCACCGCTTGCCATTCTTCAGAGCTTACAGCAGACACAGCAGAGACATGCAGAGGAGCAGGTTGCAGCTCTCACTCAGATTCAGCTTAGGCAGGATTAGTTCCAGCAGCAGATGCTCCAGATGCAGCTCTAGAGCCAGCAGATTCAGCTACAGACTTTTGGGTTCATGGAGCACATCATCAGACACACCGGAGCCCCACCGTACCTAGCCACTGCCTCTCCAGTCTAGCAGGTTGGACCGGCAGCCACTGCAGCCCAGGTGACTCCAGCGATACAGTCCAGTGGACTTCAGAGTCAGGGCACAGCTTCTCTCCAGAGTCAGTTCATCACGTCGACTCAGCAGACTCAGCAGTGGTTTGCCACGCCAGGCACTCAGGGGTTCACTCTGATCCACACTGGTTTCACACCTGACCTAGGTGGCCGCTCAGTGTCCAGGAGCTTGGGTGCTACCTTCAGCGAGATCACAGGCTTGCCCACACCTCCTGAGTTCTGACAGCTTGTTACCACCACCACAGCTCCACCTGCCACTGGGACTACAGAGACACTACCATATTCAGTCGCCTCCTCAGAGCCACTCCCGACTTCAGCAGGGACTGCGACCGTAGTAGTCACAGCAGCAGCTACAGAGACAGCTGAGCAGACCCGGACCGCTTCACCTTCACGTGCTTCGACAGAGGGTCAGGCAGGTCAGAGTTCAGAGTCAGACACAGACCCTTCTCAGTTTGAGCTTTGACCTCACCCCTCCGACCGCGACGCTGCAGCTTCCTCTCCTCCTCCTGACTCTTAGGTCTTTGGTGCTTGATGCCAAAGGGGGAGAGAGCATAGATTTAGGGGGAGCGTGTGAGAGGGTTTTGGCTCTTTTTGATGTGATATTCATGCATCATGTTTATGTTTATTTTCATGCTTGAGACTTGGTTGTGACATGTGTTCGAGCTTCATTTTAGTTATATCATGTTAGTTGATTCTCTTTTGGTTATGCTCATTGTCTTTGCTTCCGCACTTGTCTCCGATCTTGAGCATAACACTTGGTACTTGTGCTTATTTCATATCTTATATGTACCTTGTGGTCTTAATTTGTATAAGCATGCCTAACCCCTTTGCTCTTATTGTCACATGCTTATATGAATCAAGCCTTTAAAAACCTCACTCTTTCTAAATCTATTTGAGGTTGTTGTCATCAATCACCAAAAAGGGGGAGATTGAAGCATCTAGGCCCTAGTGGTTTTGATGATTAATGACAACAAGATGGTTATTATGACTAACGTGTGTTTTGCAGGATAACCTAGAGGTTAGGTCATAATAACATGTAGGTTCAAGCCCCTAGCGATGGAATTCGATTCGGTTTTCAAAGAATGAAAGACAAGACGGTGATAGGCTAGTGCCAAGTGTCGTTTGGAGTTGAGAGACACTTGGCGTAGTCTTAGGTTTTATTTTTCTCTTTGACCGTACTATTAAGAGAGGTTTGGATGGGTAGCTTGACTTAGAGCAAGATTAGAGAGTGTAGATGTGATGCACACTTGTCCAACATAGCTCTAGACAGCCCAGAGAGACTCTTGAGAGAGAGAGGATCAAACTTCGTTTTGGAAAGTTTTCGATTCGGCGAAGTTTTGATCAAATTAGAGGCATCGGACTCTACCTAGTATGGGCGTCGGACCAATAGTCAGAGTCCGACGACACGTAGGTAGCCCCTGGACGATTCTCAGCGTGCCAGGGAGCGTCGGACCCTGCTGGATGGTTGTCGGACCATTGGCCAGAGTCCGACGGTGCCTCTGGGTGTTCAGTGAGCGTCGGGCCGTCGAGAGAGTGAGCGCCGGACTAATGTTTCTTAGCGTCCGATGCCTCCAGAGAGGTTCCCGCAGCAAAAAAGAGCGTCGGACTTGGTCCGACGGTGTGCGTCGGACCATTGATGCGTGTTATAGCCGTTGAGAGGCACTGTGTCAGTTGTTCGAAAGCGTCGGACTGAGGAGCGTCGGACCATCGAGTTCGGTCCGACGCCCCTCTGGCATAGGACTGAGCACAGTGCGACTGTGAGAGTCGGACCGTGGTGGATGGTCCGTGAGAAACGGCTAGTTTTGAAGAGGGTGAGTATTTATACCCCACCAAAGCCTCCATTCTATCTCTCTTGCCACTTCTAACAGCTGAAGGAACCCTTGTTGATCTTGTGAGAGAGCAAGAGCCCTAGGGAGCATTGAGTGAACTCCATTGCTTGTGAGCTTCTTCCCTAGAGAGATCAAGAGTGACTTGTGTGCATCCATCACCCTCTTTGGCCTTGTTCGTGGTCAAGTGAGAGTCTAAGCTTGTTACTCTTGGTGATCGGCATCACCTAGACGGTTTGGTGGCGATTGGTGGCTTAGTAACCGTTTGGAGAGCTTGTGGGCGGCCCAAGTTGAAGTTGTGAGTGGTTGTGGGCGATCCACCGCGCCAGAGAGGCAAAGGATCAGCCCGTAGAGAGCACTTGGTCTTTGCGAAGATCAAGGGGGAGCTACACCCTTGCGCAGGTGCTCCAACAAGGACTAGTGGGGAGTGCCGACTCTCCGATACCTCGAGAAAAACCGGATTTGTCTTTCTAACTCTTAAATTCCCGTATTTCCCTTGTGTTCTCTACTTTCCAAGAGTAGTATACTTGTGATAGGACTTGGCTCTAGGTTGCATAACTTGTTTTAGGAATAGAATTGACACAAGCACTTGTGGGGTGACATTGGGCAAAGTGTGATAGGTTGAATTGATTTGCGAAAAATTTATTAGTTGCCCAATTTACCCCCCCTCTTGGGCGTCCTTGATCCTTTCAGTTAGATTCATTAAGTTACTGATGTTGCTTGTGATTATTTATTGTTTATCTATTTTAAGCTCTTGAAGGTGGATATACCATAAAAATCCACACTCAAACACCGTCAACAGGCCTCGGATTCAAGGAAGATTAACGTAACATGAACATATTTTTATCAATAACTAGTTTCCACTTGTACTCTTAAGCTTGTGAATGCAGGGAAGACCAAAACAATGCAAAAGTGAGTAGCTAGGGGCCACCTATGTGGTTCGGCCGAACCATGTTTGGTTGACCCAGGCCACCACATTCCAACACAATGCTTACAACATCAAATGGAAGAGATAAGAACTTGAGGTGGGGCTAGGCATGGTTCGGCCGAACCATGGATGGGGCCCACCAGGCCCTGCTGATGTGGCAGAATCCGTGTGACACTCCAACCAAGTCATTTCATCCATCTGATCAACTTGTGCTTCCATTCAACGGTGGAGATCAAAGGTACACGGATTGAGGCGTGAAACAAAGCAATCAAGACATAATAAGTACTAGGGGAGACCCTATGACAGGTGAGGACCACGTTGGTGGGCCCAACCCACCAGGGGTGGGTCGGCCGAACCAGAAATGGTGGGGCCAGGCCACCTGTAGCTTCAATGACTGGTGGGGACACCTTCTAGAAGCCCCTGGCTAGGCCCACCTGCCATAGGAGGTTCGGCCGACCCCCCTGGTGCCCAGCCAGGACGGTTAGCTTCCACCGCCTTCCTACATGATGTCCACGTGAGGAAATCACCAGTACCGTTGATCTGAGGCGGTTTCAAGGTTGGTTCATCCAAGGGCTAAGGTGGAAAGGCACATGGATGGCTGACATGGCACCTCTCCATCTTCCCCTATAAATAGAGGCTGCCTCCACCCTCTCAAGACATGATTCATTCAAGATACAAGTGAAGAAGTAGTGTAGTTCCACCTTTAGTAGTAGTTGTAGACTAGTGTGGGAGTTAGAGTTGAGTCGAGCTGTGGTCGGGGTCTCCGGAATCGTCTGCTGGAGAGTCTGGTATAGCTCTCGTATCTTTCTCTTTATTCCAGACTTATTTACTTCAATATACTATATTCCTGCTTTGCTTTACTAGGTCTCTACTTAGTGCATTACTGTTCTAGTAGTAGTATTGTTGTGAGTTATTTTATTAATTGGTCGGTTCGCATTAGTTTGTGATCCTGTTCCAACTCAACGTGTGTTAGTTCATCGCCTGTCATAGGGTGCTCTAGTTGCTCTGATCACAGCTAGAGTAGTGAGGCTTAGCATAAGCGTGGTTCTTAGGTTAAATCTTGCCTTTGATTACCACTTGTCGCATGGATTGTTTGTGGGTGCTAGCAGGTGGTGACAAGCCCTGTCTAGTCTTAGTATCCCTCCATGTGTTTTAGGCAAGTTCTTAAAAGGTAGGCTCCCATAAGAGTGTAGGCGCTTCGGGTAGAGGTTTTGTCCTCTATTGTCTCGCACTACCCCCTGCACACCGGTAGTAAGGTAGCAATCCTAGTGTAATTTGACCATTTGATAGGATAGATCACGGAAAGTAAAGTTTGAATCACAGGAACCTTTATTACTCGTTATCCTCCCACCTAGCTACACTACACTAGTTATCTTTTAGTATTTCATTTGTTATCTTTGAATCATCACCTTCCTATTATACTTCAATTACCCCCTCTGCACTAGTTGTGCTAAGTTGAGGTAGATTTCAGGATCTCCTTCTATTAATATTTCTAGCAATCGCTTTCCCTTGGGATAAAATAAATAACGATACCTTAGAATACTCCCGGGTGAAGTGCTACAGCGGTATATTCTGTGCGCTTGCGGAATTATCCAATAGACATAAGAAATACCCCCAGGCACTTCTGGCGCCGTTATCAGAGATAGCCTAACACCCTGTCTCTGGTGGTTGCGCTAAGAAGTGTCAACATAAGCATCATCAATTTGCCCAATCTTGATCTGTTCTTGTCGGTTTAAATCTTTGTATCTATCTTGCTTAATTGAATATCAATTGATTATCATGTTTAGGCGAGTAGATCTGTTTGTCATTAGCCGGTTAGTTCAGATCTTGATTGTGTATAGGCCGCACTCAAGTAATAAAGCAAATTGTGTGGAGAGTCTTTGATTAATAGATCTAATCATTAGCCTACATCATGAGCTGTAACGATCTGGTCGATCCCCTTGACGTAAGCGACGGGTTAGGTAGATCAGTCAAAGAGTCAAAGCATCGTTTACTTTATAGGCTTGTATGGTGCCTATACTTCAGATCGGTTTTTCAGCCGATACTGTTTGTGCCTGCTTGCTGCACGTTATATTCTTCCGATCTCTTTTATAGGCTTGTCTTGTGTTTCGGATCATGTCAAGATTCGATTAAAGTGTGTTAATTAGCTGCAACGATCCGGTCGATCCTAATTAATAGATGTGATAGATTGAGACATGTTTCGGCATATAAGGCAATGTATAATTTAGATTGGTTTGATATAATTTGCTTTCATTCATGTTTATCTATATATGAATCGGTTAAACTATATATCGAATGTTTCCATTTTATCTATACAATCGATTCACGTGATCAGATATCGGCTGTCCAGCCGGTAGCCCAGTAAGAAGGCCTGTTGGGCCGGATATCTGGAACCACTCGGGACACACCAGTGGTTCCGCATTGTGTTACTGATCAACCCTGTTTTCCTTGTCAATTGTAGGTCAAATTGACTGGCACGCTTGGAGACCTGTTGAAAGGTCCTTGTTTGGTTTTGGTAATTGAGTGACAACTTAGGTGGACTAATATGTGTTTAAGTGTTGATTACACAGGAGATTAGTCCACAGGAACATGTGTGTGAGCAACTATACCATGGAGGTGGAAATGGCTTGGAGATGATGCTTAGCTCACACATATGGTATGAAGGAGCTAAACGCATGAGACATGACATGGAGTCATGTGGCTAGGTGGAGAAGATCAAGACATGACTTGGCGTCGACGGACCGGTTGCAAGTGTGAAGTGCAAGCTAGTGGGCTTGGCGCCGATGGACCAACGCAACGGTGAAGAGCAAGTGAAGTCGAGGATCGATGAACCAAAAGCCATGTGATGATATGAAGTGGATCATATCATTGTTGAGGTGTTAGTGCATGTGTTGCACCGGCATCGATAGTGTTGGAGACGGTGATGAAGACGGTGATTGGAATGAAAAGCGCAAGGCAAAGGTATAACTTAGGGCGTTTCCATTTCACCTGTAACACTCCTGTGTTACGGAACATTTAAAACTGAGCATGTCATCATGAGCATTGCACAATATGTATGAATTTTTTGTCAATCTTGACCTGCATCAACTAAGAACAAGTTTACTTTTCACTAAAGGCTTGTGCTTAGGGCAATAGAGTGGATTTACTAGCAATTTAATTTTTAAAACCCTAAATCGGACTAAAAAAATCTAGTTTCAAAATTAAGTAGAATTGGACTTTGGTCCCAAAATCAAAGTTGTGGCTCTTATTAAATAGAGCAACTTTGGTATTCAAAGTTTTTCAAGTTTCCATTTGGAAATTCAAATTAAACTTGAATTACTATATTCAAATTTGAATTCAAAACTTCAATTCAAAAATTATATGAAATCTGAAGATGGTCTTTAAACAAAAGTTGTAAAGCTCTCTGAGTTGAACAACTTTGATGTTCATAGATTTTCAACTTGTTCAATAAAAATTTGAGATTTAAACTGAATTGAAAAAGGGCTATTTACCCCCTTTTCTATAATTTCAAAAATATTTGAAATCTGAAAATACTTAAAATACGAAAGTTGTTCATAATTTAATTTCCCACATATCTTATTTTGGGATATTTTCGACTTGTTACATAAAAATGAAAGTAATTTTGAAAAAACGGAAATCGGGATAATACCTAGCTACAGTACCGAGCAGGGCAGTGCCACCGAGCTGCCTGCCTGCTTCGGCCGCCGCCGCCGTCAGCGCCGCAGCGCGCGCGAGCACGTCACCAGGGTACGTGGCAGGGGCAGGGAGGCGTGGCACGCGCTCGGGAATGGACCTCTACCTTATAAGCTTGAAGGCGAGCTCATTTCTTCCCTTTCGCCTGATTCGGCTCGTCGCCGGTGAGCTCGCTGCTCGTCCAAATCTGCCGTCCCCGTTCACCTTCACGTCGAGTCGAGCCTTCCAATAGGTTCACCATTCTCTTGTGAACTCATAGAGCCGTTGACAACGTTGTCTTCGTCACCGGAGTCGTCGTGCCCGGCCATCTTCTCGGGAGCCGGCCGAAACGCCGTCGAGCTCGACCTTGACGAAGCTAGCTCTAACCGGTGATGCTCGCTCCTTCTTAACTTTAGTTCTATGTTCTTTGTGGTCCTGTGAAGCTCACGAGCTCGGTGGTTTCTTCCTTGGAGGGTTGTAGTCGCCGGAACGAGTCTGTTGCCGCCGGAGTTCGCCGCCGAGGTCGCGGTTGCAGCCAAGCTCTCTCCTCCGAACCTCTTTCTATCGAATCAGCGCGGGCATCCCACTTTGGTGAGCTTCTGGAAGCTATTAGGGTAGTTGGTTTGGTCGGGAAAGGTTTCGGCTGGCTGGAACGCGGCAAGCCGTCGTCACCGCCGCCGCCGGGCCGCCATAACTGCCTGCGAGCTCTTACTGATGTCCTGAAATTCGCTCTAGTCGGCTAGATAGGTCCGGAGGCTTGCTGGGGTCTCATCTTGGGCTTTGCCCTCGCCGGAGATGCCGCCTGCCGGCGAACTCCGCGGCGGGCAGCCATCCCCCCTGCGCGCCTCTGCTCTGTTCACTCTGCTCTGTTCGAGCAGAGGGAAGGAGAAGCCCGAGTGGGCTCTGCTGGGCCTGGCCGAGCCGGCCCAGTACCCCCCTTCAAATGTTCTTTTCATTTTTTTTGAAATGAATTATGGATGCTGAATTTTAGGAATTTTGTAGGAATTAATGTATAGTCCCAAAAATTCTGAAATAAATTGTATAGTTTATTTAGGTAATGTAGAATTTATGAAAAATATGAAATTTGTATTTTGAGCACTTTCTGTAGACTGTAAAAATGCATATTTTAATTAATAAATAGCACTTCTATGATTTTTATGGCTCAAAATATAAATCCAAAAATTATGAAATTAATTGGGTAGCTATTTTGACCAGTGAGCTACTTCCACAAAAATTTGTAGCTCAGTTGGATAAAGTTTTATTATTTGTGATTTATTCCTAATTAAGTAATTAAATAAAAATGATGATTAGTGTTAATCACTTAGGGTTTTTGTGATATTTTGGGATTTTGTGAAGACTTAGGATCAGCAAACCCTAACTGGTCCTAAGCACTTTCCTTAGTGTTGAAAGTCGTGTTAGTTGCGGCTTTCTATGACTGTTAAAAATAATTAATGAATTAATTATGCAACAATAACACTGTTAGGTGAGATCTTGATTACAACTTTACCGTGAAGGAAAGTTGTACTCAAGGTTATTAATTTAATACTTGTTTATTGTTAATCATGATATTTGCACCATCATTAAGCATGCATCATTATCACGTATAGTGACCGAAGGCGAGGAAGTGAAAGTCGAGCAAGTCGCCGCTGCCGAAGCCCCGGAAGTTGTCGGTGGTTTTGACATTTGCGGTTCTGACCCTGATCCATCCCTCGCCGTGCAACAAGGCAAGCCCCGGTGCATTAGCCCCTCCTTGTGTTTTATAAATCTTTATCACCTTGAGTTAAATTGCTGCATTAAGTTGATAGGAGTTGATTGTCACCTACTTGTTGCATTTACCTGCCTTGATATATTATCCTTGAAACCTGATTTAAAGGCAAATGTTTATAAAATGCTTAGCCTTGCTTAATAGTTAAGCTTTTATGAAAAAGATATTTTGTATGCTTTGGGTATACTACTATGAACTATTATAATTGTTTGACAGGGCAGTAGACTTGCATTGAGAAAGGAGTCTCAATGTAGTGTCTCTGACTGTCTATTAAGAAAACGAAATGGAATCCATTAGGGACCATTCGTTGTCGGCCTGCTGGATCAAGACTTTGCAACTAGCCAAATAATACGGAAAGCCTCTGACTCCGGTCGCTCTTCGACTTGAACCGACAACCACGCACTGGGAGTGGAGAGATGGCGAGAGTAGCGTGTACCCTCGTGGCCGTCGTGCCTGGAGATGAGAGGAGTACTGTGCTCTCGGGTGGCGCAGGACCGGTTCAAGTTTTTGAAAAGCCGTGGTAGACGGGGTTGGCATATGCATGCTTAAGTGCTACATATGCAGTGTGGATAGGGATCCCCAGCTGGGTACTTAATCGATTTGAATCGTCGTTGCTCCTCGGTCAATGGAGACTTGATCCTTCGACTTACAGCGAAGAGTGGTTCGGAACTAGGTAAATGTGGGAAAGGGAATTGATGACGAGATAACTGAATGAAACAATCTAGCTTGAGATTAAATGTTAAGCTGATTTAGAGAGCTTTTCTGCAAAACTCTTGGATTCTTGCTAAAGCCTCTCCTTGATTCCCCTCAGCCTGCATTCCTAAGTCTTCTCCCCAATTTTTAGTCGGGTAAGTCTTACGGAGTACCTCTTGTACTCAGGGTTTGTTAACCCCATGTTGCAGGCAATCAGCAACCCAAGGTCTGCGTTGGACCTTGCTGTATGACGGTGTTTGAGGAAGTGGTCGAGGAGGATAGTGATAGTGAGTGAGTATTTGATCCCTGGGCAGGGATGTTATGTAATATAAGTGTTGTATAAGCTACTTACCTACTTCCACTACTCATATTTTGGTTTGTAATAATCGTACTTAATGTATAATTAAGAACACGGGTTTGTAATCCTATGTAATATTTTAAGTCTTCCGCTCTTGTACTCTGAGTTGTATAATTTGTATGAAATGTTGTACTCTGCAATTTCTTCGCAATTAAGATCCTGTTCGGAGGAAACGGGTTTACTCGTAAACCCGGCAGACCCCTTTTAGGTTATACGGGTCACCTGCACGGCTGTCGGAGGTCTCTGGGACGACGACTGGTGCATGTGGGCCATATAGCTTAGGAGGTTCTGTCACAGCTGGTACCGGAGCCTTAATTGCAAAGACTTACAGGGTCTTTTTGCAAAATTCAAAATGATTTGGATCCATTGTTAATTTGTAATTTGGTCCAAATTGCTTATTATCTTGTCTTAATCACTTTAATAAAGGCAAAAATTGATGAGTATTGGCATAGTAGGGAAATAGCATTTATGATATACTAGCCCTATGTTTAAAAATTATTATCAAATCAATTTATTGTTTTGTTTGTGATTGTTCGTAAGTACGTGCATGCATCATAATTGTTAACTTGATAATAATTACCTTCCTTCTTAAAGGGGTATGGGATTAGTAGAAACCAAACCTATTCTTGCTGACCTGTAATTTTGTTAAGCTAATTCTAACTCACCTTGTTCAGATGGCTCGTACCAAGCGTACCGCTCGCAAGATGGTTGGACCTCAAGGTGTGCCACACCATCAAATCGCACCAAGGGTCACTCCCAACAGCAGTCAAGCCGAGCTGTGGGCGGAGATCGAGAGGCTGCATGAGCGTCTTGACAGGGTGTTTGACAACCGCTGCAGGGGCCAAATCGAGATGCGTCAACTGAAGACTCGTCTGCGGGAGGTGATGGCGGAACGTGAACTTGCGGGACAGCAGGAGGACCGCGCTCTGACTCGAGTTCGTGAGTTAGAGGTTTATGCAAGAGACCTCGAGCGCCAGAATGAGGAGGTGCGCGAGGAGATGTACCGACTGTATCATCAGCTGCATCCTCACGGCGCGTCTGACGAGGCGGACCAGGACGAACAGGACGCGGAATCCAGCGAGGGCAGCAACATGCCTGCATCCCCCAGCACTACCTAGGATAGCTTAAACCTTAGGTTGGGTATGTAAAATAAGTAACTAAGCTAGACTAACCACTAAGCTGTGTCGTGCTAAGAGCGCGACAAATTTTGGTATTGTAATCCGAAAAACGCTATGTACTGCTAAAGCTTGGAATAATTATATGTGAATATGGCTTGCTTGTATATACAGATGCCGATGCGTACTCGTGCTTCTGATGAGGCTGGAACCTCTCATGGCGGTGATGAGCTTCCTAACCCGCCACCGATTCCACCAACATTAGCGGATGCTATCGCCGCACTGGCGAATGCCACTGCTCATCTGGTACAGAATCAAAATCAGAATAATCAGGGAAACCGTCGTGGGCGTAATAACCGGGACGAAACCACTTATGTGGATTTCACAGATACTCGTCCACCGGTTTTCACCAAAGCTGATGAGCCGTTGGAGGCTGACTGATTGGCTCCGCACTATGGAGCAAAAGTTTAGTCTTATTCAGTGCACCGACTATCAGAAGCCTCTGTTCGCAGCACAACAGCTCCGGGGAGCTGCCAGTAGCTGGTGGGCGAACTTTGTTGCCGCCCAGCCAGAAGATCACCGTGTGACATGGGCCGAGTTCCGTGAAGGTTTTCGTGCCCATTATATTCCTGCTGGAGTAATGAAGCTGAAGTTAGACGAGTTTCTAGCACTTCGCCAGAGGGAGGACACCGTGATGCAGTATGTGTCCAAATTCAACCACCTTTCTCAATATGCACCTGATCATGTGAGCACTGATCACAAAAAGAAAGATTGCTTTGAGAGGGGTTTGAATTCAAAAATTCAGAGAGCATTGACCTCCAACCCAGATGCTACTTATCATCAGGCGGTCAACATAGCAATTGCATATGAAGCTAAGAATCTTGTTCATCAGGCGGAGAAACGAAAGACGAAGATTGTGTCGACCGGACCTTCTGGTGGTAAGAAGCGCCAGAAGATTGTGTTCCATCCTGTTCAACACCAACGTACCCATTATCCACAGCCGCAATATCCACCTCGGCAACAGGTTTTCATCCAGCAGCTGCGGTTGAATCGAGCTGACACCAGTGGGCTTTTAGTCCGACGCTCAGTCCGACGGTCGGTTTGAGAGGGCAACGGCTCTATTCGCTTGAGGGCTATAAATCCAAGCACTTGGCGGCCTTGGCCGGCGAGCTGAGCACCCTTGGGCCTGTGTGGCTTGTGTAGGTGTGCTTGGGAGCTCTCTAACTCACTAGTGTGCTTAGTGTTCATCCAATTGATCGCTAGTGAGTGATTCTAGTGCGTTGCATTGAGAGATTGCAAGTGTTGGCACTAGGTGATCGAGTTGCAAGCCGGTGGTGCTTGTTACTCTTGGAGGTCGCCACCTCCTAGACGGCTTAGTGGCGAGAGACTCCGTGGAAGCAAGCAAGAAAATTGTGCTTGGCTCCAGAGCAAGCTTGTGAGGGGTTGGAGCTCACCCCGCGGGAGATCGCGAAGAGCATCGCTAGTAGAGCGAGACGTGAAGAGCGACAAGTGGTCCTGGCCGAGTCAAGTGCTAGAGCTTGTGGTAAGCACTCCACGTGGGAGAGTGTGACTTCCGGGTCACCACTAGCAAGAGGACCGGCGGCAACCTTAGAGCTTGTCTCAACGGAGGACATAGCTTGTGGCGACAAATGAACCTCCAGGAAATAAATCACCGTGTCAACATCTTCCCATCCTTTATGGTGGTTTGCTCCCTTCTACACAAGTCATTTATTCTTTGCATTACTTTACTTGTGTAGTTGTAGTTGCTCTTGTGAGATCGGTTAACTTGTGTAGCTTGCCACTAACGTTCTTAGCTTGTGTAGCTTAGAACTAGTGTCTTGCTTAGTTTGTGTAGCTAAGTAAGTTGCGCTCCTTGATTAGGATTGTGTATCCTTGTCATTGAGCACTTAGTGAGCTGAGGTGCTTAGTGCTCTTTTGCTTGCTAGTTGGTAGGAGTTTCCCCTGTGCTTAAAGTACTAGTGCTTAGGTTTGTGTGACCTTGCACTAGAACGGTTTAGAGAAGCTCAAGCTTAAGCTTGCACCTTTGTTTCTTGCTAGGATCTTTGACAAGGTGCTTAGAGTTATAGTTAGAGGGGTGAATCGTTGCTAGAATCGATTAAGTTTTATTCCACTGTGATTAGTTATTAAAAAGGACTATTCACCCCCCTCTAGTCTGCCATCTCGACCCTACACCTGTCGGTGCTCATCAACGCCGATTATCGAAGCTAGCTGGGTCTGTTCGCTCTGTGCTTCCAGGACCATTCCGGCTTCGCTGGTGTGCTGAGTGCGAACCAGATTTTGCACCAACACACTTTTTGGCACGCCCGGTGGGACCACTTCACTTCTACAAAATATGACTTCCAGCAAAGGCAAGGCCCTCGCCATAACCATGGAAGACCTGGCCCCGTCGTCAGGCCAGTTACTTGGTGGAATACGTCGCGAAGTTCCATGAGGCCTACCTCGAGTGCTTCACCAGAAATGAGTGAGGGCAACAGCCGAAAGGGGAAGCAGGAGGTTCCCTTGAGGCAGGCGCATACCTGCAATTCGACTGGAAAAATGGCCCCTGGTCACCCTGAGCCAGGGCAAAGCAGGCAACTCAGGCCAGCCAGCAGGGCAAGGCTGCAACCCATATGCCAACCAGTAGCCGCCAAGGGGAGATAATGACCTGGTGTGGCACATGACCAATGTGCTCAAAGAGCAATTTGGTCTCAAGCCGAAAGACACGACTACTTTGTGCAGGCATCCTTACCCAGAATGGTTCGATCGGGTAGCATCTGCCTTATCGCTACCGGATTTCTGAGTTTTCAAAATTCAGCGGGCGAGATGAGGTGACCACAAGGGAGCATGTCATTCCGGTACATCACAGCAGTTGGGTGAAGCCTCAAGAGCGACTGCCCATAGGGTCCGGCTCTTTCCCATGTCATTGACCGGGCCTGGTGTTTACGTGGTTCGCGTCCCTGCCTCCAAGCTCAAATCACTTAGCTGGGATGATTTGGAGAAGAGGTTCCATGCACACTTTTACACTAGGAGTGAAGAAAAGGGCATTGCTGATTTAGCAATCATGAGACACGGGCCTAATGAATCGGGTGTCGAGTTCATTAGGAGGTTCAAAGACGTCAGGAGCTGGTGCTACTCTCTAGGCTTGCCTGACAGCTAGCTCGCACAGTTGGCTATCGTTGGGCTCCCGTCAGCGGTAAGGGATAAACTAGCTGGGGCAGATTGTGAAAATCTGGGTCAGCTCTTGCAAAAGGTCACGGGCGATAGAAGAGCAGCTACAGAGTCACTGGCAGGGAGAGCTGTTTCAAGAAAAATGCTTTCTTCAACAGTAAGCACTCCAACGAGGACGGGGATTCTGATGATGAGGTAACCGCTGTTGAGATGAAATGGGGAAGAAGGGCAACAGAGGTCTCCAATACCAAGAGCAACAGAAAGCAGAATGACTTTGGGGTTTACAGTCTCGACCAACTATTCGACTTCCTGGCAGAAAAAGGGCAGATAGAGTTCCCGGCAGATTACGCCGTGTCAAGTGATAAGCAGCTGAAAGGAAAAGTTTCTGCAAGTTTCACGCGAGAGATTCCCACAACACCAATGATTGCTGGACTTTCAGGCAGCACATCCGGAGAGCCGTCCAAAAGGGGGTTTTTGAGATTCGAAGGAACCAAACCCACATGCTGCTGGAGGGATCGCCCGTTCAAGCGGCCAGAACATGGTAGAGGCCTCAATCCCTAGAGGCAGGGTTCGAATCCTAATCTCTGAGAAAGCAAAGGAAAGTAGCGACAATCGATCCTGAAGTTCAGATATCCCTGGAAGAGATCAAAGAGAAAGGAAGAAGTCCGTGTGTATCTAAAGGAAAAACAGAGGAGAAGAGCGCCATGCAACCGGCTATTTTCAGTAGGCCCGCCAGGCATCGGCATCTCAAAGCTCTGTATCTCAAGGGGTACATCAACGGAGTGCGGATGACCAGGATGATAGTGCATGGTGGTGCTGCCTATTAACCTGATGCCGCTCAAGCGTGCTCCGTGGGCTCGACAATGTTCTGAAAGACCTGGAAAAGACTGGTATAATGGGTCAGAGACTTCGGCGGCAAAATTACCCCGACTCGGGGGGCAATTGATGTTGACTTGAAGATTGGGAGGAAGACTCTGATGACCACCTTCTTTGTCATTGATGCTGAGAGTACGTACAGCGTGCTTCTCAGACGTGATTGGATTCGCAAGGCTGCTGTATCCCCTCCACAATGCATCAGGTTGTGATTCAGTGGCTTGGAGACCAGGTGGAGGTAGTTGAGGCGGATGACCCCGAGGCCGAAGCCAGTCACCAATGACGTGCATAGGGAGGTGGAGAGATTCGAATGTTTCTCAGGGAAAAGTCAGGAATGGAGGCACCGCCGAGGCCAATAGCGAGTGTCAATAGCCGATACGAGCAGTCGGCTCAAAAAATTCTATTTAATGGATAATTCGATCGATGGAACCGATGGAAAACTGGGGCAAGGCTTCACAGCGACTGATGCATTGGAGCAAGTGGACATTGGCCATGTAGATAGGCCAAGACCAACATACATTGGCGTGAATTTGGAGCCTGATTTCAAAAAAGAATTAATTAGCCTATTGAAGGAATACAGAGACTTGCTTTGCATGGGTAGTATTATGAGATGCCAGGACTGGATAAGTCCATTGTCGAGCACCGATTGCCGATAAAGGATGGGTATCGCCCTTTCTAGCATGCTCCTAGAAGGTTTAGTTTAGAAATATTCGAAGATGTCAAGAAAGAGATAGAAAGGTTGTTAGAAGCCAAGTTCATATGGCCGTGCCGGTACGCTGGAGTGGATATCAAACATTGTCTCTGTGTACAAGAAAAACGGCAAGATGGGGGTATGCATCGATTTCCTGAAATCTGAACAAGGCAACCCCTATGGACGGATATCCGATGCCAATAGCCGACATGCTAGTCGATGCTGTAGCAAGGTCATCGGGTTATTAGTTTCATGGACGGCAACGCTAGTTACAACCAGATCTTTATGGCCGATGAAGACATTCCTAAAATGGCCTTCAGGTGTCCGGGAGCCCTCGGGTTGTACGAGTGCTTAGTCATGACATTCGGCCTGAAAAATGCCAGCGCCACATATCATAGGGCAATGAATTACATCTTTCATCGGCTGATTGGCAATGATTGTTGAGATATACATTGATGACGTGGTGGTGAAGTCAAAAAGCCATAGAGATCACTTAGCCGATTTGCGGGCAACCTTGGAATGCACTCGGAAGCACGGGCTAAAGATGAACCCCAATAATTGTGCGTTCGGGGTATCAGCCGGTCAGCTTTCTAGGGGTTCATGATGCATCGGAGCTGGCATTGAGATTGGCGAGAAGAGCATAAAAGCAATCGATAATGCAATGCCTCCAACAAACAAGAGAGAGCTTGCAGTCGTTGCTTGGGAAGATTAATTTTATAAGGAGGTTTATATCCAACCTGTCGGAGAAGGTGTTGCCGTTCTCACCGCTGTTGAAACTAAAGAATGATCAAGAATTCAGATGGGGTGACATGCAGCAAAGGGTGTTCGAAAGTATAAAAGAGTATATGAAGTCTCAACCTGTGATAGTACCTCTGTAGGCAGGGGAAGCCTTTCAAGTTGTATGTGACGGCCGAAAGTCACACTGATTGGCTCAGCCCTTATGCAAGAATTTGAAGGCAAAGAGAGAGTGGTCTTTTATTTGAGTCGAAGGTTGCTAGATCCGGATACAAGATATACTCTTACTGAGAAGCCATGTCTGTGCCTATACTATTCATGCACCAAATTGAGGCATTACCTGCTGACGGCGGAGTGTGTAGTGGTGTCTAAATCAGATGTCATCAAGCACATGTTGTCTATGCAGATTCTGAATGGGAGAATCGGCAAATGGATTCTCGCACTAGTCGAATTCGATTTAAGGTTTGAGTCGGCCAAGGTAGTCAAGGGGCAGGTGATGGTGGATTTTGTTACCCAGCATCATGGGGTCCAGGTGAACTACTCTGAGGCAATGCCGTGGACTATGTTTTTTGACGGATCCTCATGCAAGCAGGGTGGAGGTATCGGCATTGTTCTGATCTCACCTCAGGAGACTACGCTTCGAGTTTGCTTATCAAATTGGTCCTATGGTGACTAATAACCAGGTGGAGTATGAAGCTATGTTAAAAGGACTTCAGCTTCTACATGAGGCTAAAGGCCGTAGTAATTGAGATATTTGGGGATTCACAACTGGTGATTAACCAATTGCTCGGCCTGTATGAATGCAGGGATGATGTACTCAAGGGATATTATGATCAGTGCAAGACATTATTGGGTGATTTCCTGGTGTTTTCTTTGGTTCACATCCCTAGGGGGCAGAATGAAGAAGCCAATCGGTTGGCACAGGATGCTTCTGGATATCGCTAGTTTCAGGAGGTGTTCAGCACGGAGCAGACAGAGGGAGATTGGATGGCTGAAATAGCCGATTACCTCAAAGACCCTTCACAGATGGTGGACAGGAAGCTCAGGTATAAGTCCATCAAATACGTGCTAGTCGATGGGCAATTGTATTACAAAACAGTTGAATGTGTGCTGCTCAAGTGTTTGGGGGAAGCAGGACACAGAGAAATTGATGAGCGAGGTGCACGAAGGGATATGTGGGGTTCATCAGTCTGCTCATAAGATGAAGTGGATTATCAGGAGAACCGGGTACTTTTGGCCAACTATGTTGGAGGACTACTTTAGATATTATAGGGAATGCCAGAATTATCAGAAATTCGGCAATATTCAGAAATCACCGGCTTCTGCTATGAACCCATAATCAAGCCATGGCCGTTCAGAGGTTGGGGTATTGACTTGATCGGTCAAATATATCCTTCGTCTAGCAAAGGGCATAAGTTCATACTGGTGGCGATGGATTATTTCACCAAGTGGGTTGAAGCGATCCCCTTGAGGACTGTTACCTCTAAGAACATGATCGAGTTCGTCAAGGAGCATATTATTTATCAGTTTGGTATTCCTCAGACCATAACAACCGATCAGGGCACAATGTTTACTTTGGAGGAGTTCAGGGATTTCGCAGATAGTATGGGGATTAAAATTTTTAATTCTTCTCCCTGCACAGGCGAATGGCCAGGCAGAGGCATCGAATCAAACTCTGATCAAGCTCATAAAGAACAAGATTGAGCAGCATCCAAGGAAGTGGTATTTGACCTTGAATGAAGCATTATGGGCCTATCGGATGTCTCAACACAGTTCGACTAAAGCCACTCCATATGAGTTAGTATATGGGCACGATGCTGTGTTGCCATGGGAGATGCAATCGGGTCACGTCGGGTCACATTGCAGAATCAGCTTACAGCCGGTGAATATAAGGACATTATGATGGACAGTTTGGAAGATTTGAATTGTCATCGGCTAAAGGCTTTGGAGAATATTGAGGCAAACAAGCAGAGGGCTAACCAGGTATTACAATAAGAAAGTAAAGCTCAAGCAGTTTGCAGAGTCAGAGCTGGTGTGGAAAGTGGTGTTGCCAATTGGTACTAAAGATAGCCGATTTGGCAAATGGTCACCTAATTGGGAAGGACCATTTAGGGTCATACGGTGTGCGCCTGGCAATGCATACATTTTGCAAGACCTGGAAGGGAATGAATTTGCTAGAGCTATCAATGCCAAGCATTTGAAGAAGTATTACCCTAGTATCCCCGTCGGAGCCTGAGCACCTGATTGGGAGTTAAACAACCTGATTTCATCTAGAGATCGCCTTCAGAGATAAAAAAAGAAGAAGAGAAAATGATGAAAATGAAAGAGAGGATCCGCATGTGGGATGGTGATGCCCTGTTCAGAGAAAATGGCAGAATAAATCGCACTGAGTATGCAACAGCCGATTTTAAGAGGGGATCACCTTAAGAACAAAAGGGAATAGGCACTTGGTGGAGAAGGATAGCCGATGTGAAGAACATCACCTTCAGAAAAAAGTAATAATAAAAGACGCCACAATAGGTGGTATATACAGGAGAATTTATTAACAGTTGACACCTAGTACAAGCTACTGGTTGTTGCGAGTTTCCTCGATGACGCCACTAGCAGGGATGGCCGCTTCTATCTCTTCTGCGTGTTCCTCGAAGGCTCTGCGAGACTGGCAGCGGCACCACGGAAGATGCCGTTGGTGACCGCTTCACCAATGCAGCGTTGAATGTCCTGCAGGCGAAGCGTCACCGTCCGGCCCCGTGCGCCGATGAAGTTGGTGGCTTTGTTGGCGATTTCGTGTAATTCATCCAACCATGCCATCAGGACTGCATCGAGGATGTCTGGGGGTCAGGATAGAACAGAAGACGGAGAAAGGACATAGTGAAGCATACCTGCTACTACAGCATCGGCCTGAGAAAGGCGGGCTCACGTGGCTGCGAGTTCGGAATCCGCCGTCGCAAGGGCGACTGTTTGTGCAGCCAGGCTACCACATAGCTGTTTGGCCTCTTGGAATGCCTCCTGGTATAGGCGGCGGAGTTCTGTGCTTGGCGGCGATGGTCCTCAGTTGTTGAGGAAGCAGAGGACGGAGCACTCCCAGCTGGGGTTTCGGCGGCAGCTCCTAGGCGAGGAATCCTGTTTTGATGAGCATAATGCAGATTCAGAAAAGGGATGTTGAATCAAGCTTACAGACCGAGGGAGCAGAGTTTTACGTACCTCAGACGGGAGCGGCTGGTTCCTTCGTCTCCTTCGGCGGGATCGTCGGCCGGGCGCTTGTTGTGATCTCCACTGCCAACCATTGGGTTTTCTTGGTGATGAGAGGAGGAAGAAGACGAGGGGAGCAAAGGATGACTGAAGTGACCGGAAGGGTTGAAAGAATGCGTGTTATATTGAGTTACATTGGTATTTATTTACAGTCAGAGGCATTTTCCTCGGGAAACGGGCGATGCTTCGGATATGCACCCGATTGAATCAAGCAGCATAAATCCGGACGTGGCGCACGGGAGATGAGGCATCCACACAGGGATACCGGTGATTGGAATGCGAAGAAAGGATTCGGAATTTTGGGAACAAATTAATTTCATCCCAAAATTGGGGGCATGTGTTTACACCAGAATTTGGATAGTGCCTAGGAGGACAGGATAGCCGATCAGAGGGCTGGATAGAGTGTCATTGACAGGGGAGAAGATAGATCGGATGTGTGCTGACGTCATCAGAGCGTACGACAATCGAGTAATTGGCACACACAGGCAGAAGCGTACGGGTGCGTCAACTAAAAAGTGATCAGGAAGGCGGGGCCACATGAATGGAAAGGTGGGCTCTGATTTATCTTAGAATTAGGAAAAATCATATTGTTTCCTTATTTTTAGCTAGGGTTTTTATCCAGTTGAGACTTTCTCTCTAGCTGTTGGGTATAAATATAAGCCCAAAGCACATTGTAAAGACGTCAATCAATACAACAATAGTTCCTTTCTTTTCTGGCCCCCGGCCAAAACCCTAGGAGTAGGAGTAACGTAGAACCAGCGAGTTCTTCAATAAGTTGGGTGTCATCCGGTGGACACCAGGCTTGCTGTAAGTACTGTCACGCTCGTGTTTATCATGTCTCGCTAGTACGATTCTGGCTCGTGCAGTTTGCTGGTAGATTCGAGTATTTATCGATCCTCGTTCGACCTAAGCCATGCTTAGATTGGATTGAGGGTTAGTTATCAGCTCTAATTAACTTGGCATGTTAGTTAGATTCATTAAGTTACCGATGTTGCTTCTGATTATTTATTGTTTATCTATTTTAAGCATCATCAATCTGCCCAATCTTGATCTGTTCTTGTCGGCTTAAATATTTGTATCTATCTTGCTTAATTGAATATCAATTGATTATCATGTTTAGACGAGTACATCTATTTGTCATTAGCCGGTTAATTCAGATCTTGATTGTGTATAGGCCGCACTCAAGTAATAAAGCAAATTGTGGAGAGTCTTTGATTAATAGTTCCAATCATTAGCCTACATCATGAGCTGTAACGATCCGGTCGATCCCCTTGACGTAAGCGACGGGTTAGGTAGATCAGTCAAAGAGTCAAAGCATCTTTTACTTTATAGGCTTGTATGGTGCCTATACTTCAGATAGGTTATTCAGCCATTGTTGTTTGTGCCTGCCTGCTGCACGTTATGTTCTTCCGATCTCTTTTATAGGTTGTCTTGTGTTTTGGATCATGTCAAGATCGATTCAAGTGTGTTAATTAGCTGCAACGATCCGGTCGATCCTAATTAATAGATGTGATAGATTGAGACATGTTTCGGCGCATAAGGCAATGTATAATTTAGATTGGTTTGATATAATTTGCTTTCATTCATGTTTATCTATATATGAATCGGTTAACCTGTATATCGAATGTTTCCATTTTATCTATACAATCGATTCACGTGATCGGATATCTGCTGTCTAGCCGGTAGCCCAGTAAGAAGGCCCGTTGGGCCGGATATCTGGAACCACTCGGGACACACCAGTGGTTCTGCATTGTGTTACTGATCAACCCTATTTTCCTTGTCAATTGTAGGTCAAATTGACTGGCACGCTTGGAGACCTGTCGATGCTCATCAACGCCGATTGTCGAAGCTAGTTGGGTCTGTTCGCTCTGCGCTTCCAGGACTGTTCCGGCTTTGCTGGTGTGCTGAGTACGAACTAGACTTCACGCCAACAGTCTCCGACCACGCTGAGCACTCGTCGTCACTCCTCGCTGTCCTCATGCTCCTCGGACTTCGCCTCCGACCACGTCGGGGACTCGTCGCTGCTCCTCACCGTCCTCGTCGCCGGTCCCCGCCGTCCTCGCGCTGCTCGGACATCATCTCTGACTATGCTAGGGACTCGTCGTCGCTCTTCGCCGTCTTCACGCTTCTCGGACACCGCCTCGGATCACGCTGGGGACTCGTCGTCGCTTCTCACCGTCCTCGTCGCCGCTCCTTGCCATCCTCTAGCTGCTCGGACACCGCCTCCGACCACGTTGGGGACTCGTCGCCGCTCCACGCCGTCCTCGCGCTGCTCGGACCTTGTCTCCGACCACACTGGGGACTCGTCACCACTCCTTTCCATCCTCGCACTGCTCGGACTACTCTTCCGACCAGGTTGGGGACTCGTCGCTGCTCCTCGTCGTCCTTGCGCTGCTCGGACTCTGTCTCCGACAACGATGGGGACTCGTCGCCGCTCCTCGCCGTCCTCGTCGTCGCTCCTCGTCATCACCGACCCTGCTGGGGACTCGTCGCTGAGCTGTCAAGTCACTCCACGCTATTCGGATCAGGGTGCTGATCTTGGGCAGCACATCGGGGGTCTTGATATGCGCCTCGCCGTGCTCGGAGACTTCGTCATCACTTCACATGATCAACAATTTCAATAATTTTTGACCCTGACACCACATGACTACATCACCTACTATTAGGCTCGGGGACTAAGTGGATACACTTCACCTAGGTGGTGAAGGTATTGATTCTGGCAAACCAAAAGTGCATACACTTCACCAAAGGGAAGGCTCTTTTCAAAAAAATTTCTGAGCTCCTTACATCTGTCTGGTCAATCAACTCTGAAGATCTGCACCTCCCGACGAATGCAAGGCGCTCGGGGACTAGCTGTGGGGGCATAGACCCATATACCCACACGGCACTACATGGACCGCACCATCAGAGGTGGCCTGGCCCAGAAGACAAAGATGTGCGGCGCAAGGCCCTGCACCGCATGGTTATTGTACCAACTGTTGGCGGTCCTTAGTAACTAAATTCCATCATCATTTTAATACTAAAATAAATAGAAGGTAGGGTTTTTATCTAACATTTCCACGAGTTTTGTTGTATATGTGACTTGAAGGTCTGACAAGTGAAAATGCACAAAATATATAAGAAAAGCGCACTACCGGAAAGCATATTGAAAAAAGGCGCCAAGCAAGAACAAAGAAGAAAGCCCACCTCAAACACCGCACTGGACCCATTCGTAACTGCGGGGGAGGTCCAGGCCCAACAACAAACCAATCACCCGAAGGCGGTGGCCAGTGGGGCCAGCCAGGGGACCGACCGCCCCCGGGTGCGGCCGCCACCCTGGTGGGGCCTCCCGGGCCTAGTCTTCGGAGGCGGTGCTTTAGGCGGTATCCCAAAGGCGGTTTCACCTCCTTCCAAACTTAGCTCCGCCGGAACCATCCTATGAAGCTATAAAATGATGCCCCCACTCCCTCCATGAAGAACAACTTGATACAAGAGAGAAGAAGAAGGGAGTGCCACCATTTTTTCCATTAGTTTAGCTTCTAGCTAGGCTAGTATAGGGTTAGAGAGAGAGATAGAAGCTTAAGAAGTGAGAGCGGGGTCGAAGCAGTTCTACTCTCGGGTGGACGAAGTGCCGGACCTGTCGGCTTTCACATCCAACTTGTACCTCTACAACCATCTTGCTGCTTGAAGTAAGAGGTTTGTGATACATTCTAGTTTTGATCCATTAAGTGAGTTGCTTTTATAAAGCTACTTGTTTGTGGGATCGTCGCTCGTCC
The DNA here is from genome assembly GCA_038502445.1 of Eremochloa ophiuroides. NCBI lineage: Eukaryota > Viridiplantae > Streptophyta > Magnoliopsida > Poales > Poaceae > Eremochloa > Eremochloa ophiuroides. Next base: position 30,850,102 of record JAHLJS010000006.1, on the reverse strand, counting down.
TTGAGACGGGTGCTCTAGTTAGAGGACTCCTGATAAAGACGGAAGTTCCTGGCCATCGCTAGAGTAGTAGTCACCTTCATAGACGTGGTGTCTAAGTTGGAGTATACCTTCGGTTGTTGTGCGCGCCCACGGGCAGAGGGGTAGGTGGCAGGTGGTGACTGCCCTGTCCACTCGTACCAGCATCCCCCCACGTTTGGCCGCGGAATAGCGCTGATACTGGTATCGCTTGGCAGACCAGGTGCGTCAGTGGGCCCGAAGCAGGCAAGTAGTGGGAAAGTCATCTTCACTTAGAGTTTCTTGACTTATTGTATCCTCTCCACCTAAGTTACCCTCCTATCTTTTCTGGGGTCAACTAGCTAAGAGACCTCTAACTTAAGCCGTTCCTTTGGGAAAATACGATACCCTGAATACTTCCGGGTGAAGTGCTACAACAGTACTTCCGTGCGCTTGTGGACTTTTCTGCTGTCGCTAAGAAGCGCCAACACCAACTTGGATAGTTTACTTGTAACCTTGTCCCTTCAGACTACATAAGGAGGGGCAGGGATAGATCCCACAAATCAGATCCACATAACTCAACTCATAGCAATACAATCCACCAGCACACAGGACATAGGGTATTACGCATCATGGTGGCCTGAACTTGTATAAATCTTGTGTCTCGCGCTCTCTGCGCAATGCTTGTTCATCTCAGGCGCACCTTCACCGATCATCTACCACCTTGGGCATACCCCTCAGTGGACTATCGACGATATCCTGTCGACAGGGCCAGGTCGGCCGACCTGTCAGGGAGGTTGACCAACCTCCTCTGACTGCCAATCAGGCCCCGCTTCTGTAGGCGAGTCTCTGGTGTTCTCTAAAATGTTCTTGATCCAACATCGCGATGAAATTTCATATTTTTATCTGACATGTGGGTCTCCTTTGCTTCTTTTCTAAATAATACCCTGCAAAACACAGATTCACCAAAACTCATGGAATTCTGTCAGTTTAAACCCTAATCTATGTTTGAAGATGGTTTTATGCCCTTTCTCATGTCTAGTTGATGGTTTGAAATTGAACAATAACTACCATCAACAGCAACAGACCAGATGCATCCTCAAAGGTAGTGGAGGTACCACGAAAAAGGACGGAGGCGGACGGACTGGTCAAGCTGACAATTGGGCCCCGCTTTTGTAGGTGTGTCTCTAGTGTTCTCTAGAATGTTCTTGACACGCAGCCCACACGGTTTTCGATATATTTGTATGACATGTGGGTCCTCTTTGGTCCGTTTTCCTATTTAGTCCCTACAAAACACAGATTTACCAAAACTCGTGGAAGTTTATTAGTTAAAACCCTAATCTATGTTGATGCTAAACCCTTATAACATGTTCTATGATTAATTGATGAATAAAATCTTATGATAACTACCATCAACACCATGCTCGGAGACTGCCTCAGCGCCTCGCTGTGCTCGGGGACTGCCATGGCACCTCACTATGCTTAGGGACTTCCTCAGCACCTCGATATGCTCAGGGACTGCCTCAGCACCTCGCTGTGCTTAGGGACTACCTTAGCACTGCACCGTGCTCAGAGACTGCCTCAGCACCTCGCTGTGCTCGGGGACTGCCTCTGCACCCTGCCATGATCGGGGACTTCGTTAGCATCTCGCCATACTCGGAAACTCCAGCGAGGCTATACTAGGCTCTGGACTTCAGACTTTTTCCTCCTTCTAGCATCTCGAGGACTAAGTGGGTACACTTCACCTATCGGTAATTACAGCTGTTTCTTCACATGACTTCGGTTGTCCTAACATCAAATGTGGGTACACTTCACCAAAAATGAGGCTTCTCAAAATTGTCTGCTGGAGCTCCTTACATCTGTCTGGTCAAACTGCTCCAAGTATGACTGTGCTCAATAGTACGTCATCCCTGCTCGGAAGTACGTCGTCGCTGCTCGGAAGAATGGCCTCGCTGCTTGGAATTGCTTGGAACAGCATCTCCCAACAAATGCAAGGTGCTCAGGGACTAGCTGTAGGAGTATAGACCCATATACCCACTTGGCATTACAAGGGACACATCATCCGGGGAGGCCCATGCCACTAGAAGATATCGCCTGTATGCTCTGTTAGATCACCGCGTGCCATACAACGACTGATCGGAGTCTTAGCGGTCAAGAAAGTAGCCTTCCATGTTAGCATATATTCTTGTTTCCTTGTAAACTAGATCTCACGATCTGTCAGAGATAACAACAACCGATCTGTAACCCTGCCCCTTAGACTATATAAGGCAGGCAGGGTCCCTCTAGGTTCATCTCAACTCATAATACAATCCATAAAACAAAGGACGTAGGGTATTACACTTTCGAGCAGCCTGAACCTATCTAAAATTGCGTGTCCCTACACTTGTGTTATGCTAGCCTATCTCAAGCGCACCTCCATTAATCAATCTACTATCGCGGGCATACCCCTCGGCAGACTGCCGACTATATTCCATCGACACTCACCTAGTTGTAAAATATTTAGAAAAGAGTAAGAGAGGAGAGGAATAGAGCTAAGGAGGAGCTAGACTTATTGAGTCCATCTCAACTTTGTATCTCTACGGAGCTGACTCATCCGTGAGTAATATCCGGGTTCTTTAATCAAGATTTCCAAGTTATCTATTTGATTCAAGTTTATCTCTTACTTTGCTTACTTATGAGATCCCAACTCGACCGAGTGCTCTAGTCTTAAGATCTGGGCTAGAGTAGTAATCGCTAGCATATACATGGTGTCTAGGCTAGAACTTACATGAGTTTGCGCCTGACCTAACAGATAGTTGTGGCAGCCCTAGAGGTGACAACTCTAACCAGGCCTTTGTATTACACCACGTTCGGGTTGGTGTTTTCATAGAGCTTTTGGCAGCCTGACCCTAATCACCCATTCCAAGACTTTTCGAGGATCAGAAAGGTAATGCTGCTTAGAAATAAGTGAGTATAGTAAGCTTGAACTTTAGATCTTGGGAAAACCATAGAAAGCCCATCCCTGCCTACAAAAAACATCTTCCTATTTTATCTCTTGCATGTTCTTGATCCTTTCTAGTGATAGATAATTAAGCAATTTCCATGTCATTTTAATTCTGTAAATTAACATTATGATGATGACATATAAAAGATAATTAATCATTGAAAACATGATAACAAATATATCCATAATAATATGGAACATGAGAACAATAAACATGTGGAGCATATGCATATTGAAAACATAAAAACATGATACATATCTCATAACAGCATCATACTCAGGACAACATGTGAAACAACATAACAGAATAGGTGAAACATATGAGCAGCAGCATACGAAACAACATAACTGAACCACTGAAACATGTAGACATGACATATAATTTATAGCAGAAACGGATAGGCATAACATTAAACTAGCAGAGACAGACTTCAGGCAAGATATAAAACGATATGATAGAACTGATGAAATAGACACAGGACAGCATGCGAAACAACATGAGAGAACTACCGAAACAAGTAGGAATTGCAGAACGAAAAATAGATTGGAGATGAAGCGATCATACCCTCCCATGCGCTCCGATGATCCGGATCCTTGTCCAACTTCCAGCGTCATGCCTCCAGGAAGATGGTTAAGTCCGCCCCATAAGGAAGATGAAGACGATGTCACCGGCAACTCGAGGAAGAAGATGACGAACGGTGGCGGTGATTTGGGCAGTCGCGTAGACGTTCCCCAAAAACCTAATTGTCGATCCCCATGCAAGGTCTCGAATGGCAAGGGCTTCGGAGGCACCTGCCTCTCGCTCCTCCATGCACACGGAGTTATGAGATGGGGATTACTTTCTTTGCTGCGGAACTGTGCTTCTGGTGTGTTTTTCTCTCGCGTACCGAAGAGACAGGGGTTCTCCCTTTTATCCTTGGTGCAGGAAGAGGAAAGGTGAGGGAAGTGAAGAGTCATGCATGGCATTCAGGAGATGGGCATGTGAAAGAGTTGAAACTCCTGTCATCATTGTAAGTGAGTGCTAAAAAGTTAACACGCCACATCACACCCGCCCGCCTGCCTCGCCACGCCGCGCCACGCCCATGCCCCGGCCGACCGGCGGTGGCGCACGCGCGCGTGTGGCATGCCTTGGTCCTTTTCTTAACCTCTCAAATTAACTAGAATATTTCCCACCATATAAGTCAAGTCAATGACCTTTGAAATTCCAATCCGGTACAAATAATAATACCCACAATTACATACCATAGAGTTTATTGATTATATAAATGGGCCTAGCCCATAATAAATCCAACAATCCCCACCAAACTCTAGGGTTTGTAACCTTGTAGTTCTAGAATCACAATTCTTTGATATACCTGTGTTTCGATGGAGACTGTTAAGTTGAACATCCACCTAGAACAAGAGTTTCACTCAGCCACAACTGAACAATGGACTATGCCTTGAATTGACAGTTTTGTGTAAGGTGAGATTCACTCAAGTCCTTTGCTGATATTAGGCTGCAACAAGCATCCCTTGCTGTTTAAAGCATATAAGTCACACTTCAGTGCCTTTCATGAGTATTTAGGGATTACCCGAATCCCATAGACTGTGACCAGCAGTCTGACTCATATAGGTATACTCCTCAAAAGATGTTCTGTAGGACAACATCTTATCTTTATAAGACTCTTGAATACATTAAGGTAAATACCATCCTGCCTTACAGATAGGAAAGATGTGCATCAAAAATGAGTCCAGAAAGGGATCTTTCCTCTCAATCTACTCCTAGCTTGTTTCACCACTCTACTTCACGGGATCTCCGATCACATAGAGTAGGTTACCACTATAGTAGATTTCACGTGGGTCTCATACCCATCTCTCTCGATGCACTTTCTATCACATTGCGTGACAGACCCTTAGCGAATTGATCTGCTAGATTATTCGACACGTGGACATAATCCACCGTTATAACTCTAGAGTTTCTTAGTTTTCTGACAGATTTCAAACATCTCTTTACATGTCTCAAGGACTTCATGTTATCCTTAGAACTGTTAACCTTGGTAACCACAGTCTGGTTATCACAGTTCATGGAAATAGCCGGTATCGGTTTTCAACTACCGGTAAATCAAATAGGAAATCACGTAGCCATTTTGCCTCAGCCCCAGCAGTGTCTAATGCTGTGAGTTTTGCTTCCATTATAGACTTTGTTAAGGGTCTGCTTGCAAGACTTCCAGGAAACAGGGCCACCTCCAAGCAGGAACACATATGCACTCGTGGCATAAAGCTCATCTGTAATACCTCCGGTATTACGGTTAATTAAAACTACCATGTCATCATGTTTAATTTAATTGCCTACATATGATTCTTCTTAGGGTTGCTAGAGTGCTTTGATTGTGTATGGAGATGATTGTGCAATTAAACCTATAATTGAAAATCAAAAATAAAATCAAAAGGAAATTCAAATTAAGCCCTAATTAGACCCTAAAAACCTAGTTCAAAAACTATAATGAATCTCATGAAGGTGTCTTAATAAACGTTGTAGATCTTTTAAAATGGAACAACTTTTATTTTTGGAGATTTTGAAGTTATACAGCAGAAATACAAATTAAACTCAAAACAGTATTTTGAAATTCAAATTTGAAACATCAATTTAAAAACTATAGGGAATCTGACCAAACTCCCTTAAGGAAAGTTGTAGAGCTCAACAAGTAGAACAACTTTTATATTTATAGATTTTCAAGTTATACAGAAAATCTGGGAGAATTTTATGGGATTTCAAATCAAATTCAAATTTGGGTTTTACCCCCTTTCATTTAAATTCAAATCCATGTAGAATTTGGATATGGTTCAAAAATAAAAATTATTCTACACAAAATTTACTACAACTTTTATTTTGGGTGCTCATACTGTAGCTACACGGTTTAGGGAATAATTTGAAATCATAGGGTTTGACCCCTTTCACTGGCTACAGTACACGGGCCCCTACAGGGGCAGGGAACGCCGTGCGCGCGCCGCGCGCTGCCACCGTCCAGCAGGGGCAGGGCATTGTCGCCGCCGCGTTTACGTCGCTCGGGGGCCCCGGACCTCGCTCGATCTTATCGCCCCATTTTTCCCATCCTATAAGAGCCGACGAGCCTCCATTTTTCATTTCTTCTCCCGCGGGCCGCCGTCGAGCTCACCTTGGAGTTCAGCCAAATTCGTTGTTCTCCGACCACCTTCACCCTCTCCATCTCACCCACACCTTCGCCACTTCCTAGAGTACCGTTTGAACCTATTTGTGTGGATGTTCGTGACCGGATCGACCACACCGCCGATCTTCTTCCTTGGTTCCGGTGAGGGTCATCGCCGTGCCGCCTTGCCTCGTCTCAGCGACGCTATGGTGGGTCTCTTACTCTTCTTCTTGGTGTTTTGGGTTCACCTTGGCGCACTCTTTCCCTCGGACTAGTTGGCCTAACCTTTACCGACCTAGGGTCATCGGAACGGAGGTCGTGTCGCCGGAGCGGGCCACTGCATCCACCGTCGTCGTCGAGCGCGCTCATCCGCACTGTCACGGCTCCAACCAACTAGCTAAATCAAGTCCCGGTCGTGGTCGGAACACATCGCCATGATCGAGCCGCCATGGGTGGTGTCGAGCTCGTCACCGGCGTGCATCGGTTGGTCTAGGTCCTTAGGGGGTTGCGCTTGGGTCCGGGCCGTCTATCGGAGGTCTCACCCTCGCCGGTGGCGAGCCGCCGCGATGAGCTTGCGCGCGAGGCGCACCGGGAGTGGGAGCGGGAGGTAGAAGAGGGGACTGACGGGTGGGGCCTGCCCGTCAGTGGCCAGGAGAGAAAGAGTGAGGGCGCGGTTGAGCGCTGGGCCAACCTGCCGATAGCTGGGCCGCTTGGGCCGATTTCGTTTTTCTATTTTCCCGGGAATAAAAGTAGTTTATCGATTTTGAATTAATATGAATAGTGCTGCTGTTTCATCTTTTTGGTAGAATAAATGTACTGTACCAAAAATTATGAAATAAATTGTGTAGACTTTATGCAGTGCGTAGGATTTTACAAAATACAAAATAATCAATTCGAGCACTTTCTGCAGGAACTAAAAATTAGTGGATTAATTGTTAAATGCAACTTTGGTGATTTTTAATAAATTATATGTTGCTCCAAAAATCAGGAAATTTTATTTTGCACCGTTCTAGGGCAAGACCTAACTGTTGGTAAAGTTTGGGCTCAAATGAAAATAGTTTAATTAGGATGTTATTTAATGTTGGGATGTTTGATTAAGGAAAATGAATTAAAATAATTAATAACCTATGTTTGGTATACTTTTGGGATTGGTTGTGGTCTTAGGTCAAACACCCTTATGACCTAGGGCAAATTCTTCAAAAATAGTTACTTTGAATACGTTGTGAAAGATAGTAGTGTTTGTGGATTGTTTTATTTATTATTTCTTGTACCCGTATTACTGCATCGCATTAAAGCATATATCGTTGCATACGTGTAGTGACCGAGAACTAGGAAGTGAAAGCTGAGTTGACTTCTGAGGAGACTACTCCGGAGCTAGTTCAGGGCTTTGATATCTGTGGCACAGATCCTGACCCCACTCTCTTCGCAGTACAAGTCAAGCCCCGGTGCATTCAGCCCCTTCCTTGTGATTTACAAAATGTTTATAACTTGAGTTAATCTACTGCATTAACTTGATAGGAGTTGATTGATAACCCAATTGATGCATTACCATCCTTGATCACTAAAATATCCATAAACCCATTTTATTAAATATTTGAAAATGTTTAGCCCTGCTGGTATAAAATAGATTTGCATAAAATGCTATTTTGAGTTATGGTGATATATGTTATTAATTAAATCATGAAAAGGGTAATGGTAATATTCTCGTTCGGTGGCTGTGCACCTGATCAGTACACTGTCATCGACGGAAAGGGATTTCCTGCTCGGTGATCGTAGCTTGGGTTAGAGTCCCAACATATTGTCACTGACGGAAAAAGGGATTTGAAAACCCGATGGGACATTTGTACTTGGGTTAGAGTCCCAATGCACTGTTGCCACTGGAAAAAGAAAGTAGGGACCATTCGTTGTAGGCTGTTGGATTGACACTTTGCAACTAGCCACATACTCCGGGAAGCCCTATCTCCGATCGCTCAATTGCTTGAACCGACAACCACGCACTGGGAGTGGAGAGATGGCGAAAGTAGTGTGTACCCTCGTGGCCAGCGTGCCTGGAGACGAGAGGAGTACTGTGCTCTCAGGTGGCGCAGGACCGGTTCAGGGATAGAAAAGCCGTGGTAGACGGGGTTGGTATATGCAAGCTTAGGTGCCACATATGCAGTGTGGTTAGGGATCCCCAGCTGGGTACTAATCGATTCGAATCGTCGTTGCTCCTCGGTTATGGAGACTTGATCCTCCGACCATTCAGCGAAGAGTGGTTCGGAACTAGGATGTTTTTGAGACTGAATAAGTAATTGGAGTTGAAGGACATATGTGAAAGAACTGAGAACTAATGATATTGATTATAATAATATTGAGTAAGATACTAAAAGTAGGATTAGTAATACTTTTTCCGTAAAATACTCTGACTCTTGGTAAAGCCTTATCTTGACTCCCCTTAGCCTGCATTCCTGAGTCTACTTCCCTTTTCTTTAGTCGGGTAAGTCTTGCGGAGTACCCTAGTACTCAGGGTTTGTTAACCCCTGTTGCAGGAGAACCACAGCAGCAGGTTTGTCTCGCTCCCTGCTGCGTGACAATTGTTCAGGAAGGAAGTAAGGAAGAGTGAAGTTGGACCCGTGGGTAGGGTCCCTGGTATCATTTATCTAAGTATGTTGTACTGTTGTTCCACTGCTACTGCTACTGTCGTTAATTATGGTCTGTAATAACTGCACTTAAATTCTATTTGGATAACTGGTTTGTAATCTAAATGCTAAGTACTCTTTCCGCTCTTTTACTCTGATGTATTTTATTATGAGATGTTGTAATTCTGTAATGGCTTCGCAATGGGATCCTGTCGGAGCAACGTGTACTGATGTAGCCCGGCAGGACACTCTAGATCATCTGGAACATGGGCCCGGCTGTCAGAGGTCATTAGTGACAATGACAGGTGCCTGTGGGCCATGTGATCTAGGTGGTTCCGTTACAGCTGGTATCAGAGCATTCCATTGCTAAATCATTGCAGTTTTACTTTGCAAAACTTCAAAATGTTTTGGATCATAAAAATCAAAATTGGTATTTTGGTCCAAATTGCTTGCTCTTATCTTATTCCGTAATATAGCTATGGTAGCAAGTGGAATGACATGTTTACTAGCCCTATGTTAAAAATTACTATGCATTTATTTATCTTGCATTGGTTTAAAATTCGTAAGTACGATTTATGCATCATAATTAATTCACATGTTAATTAACTTCCTCCTTAAAAGTGGTATATGGGTTAGGATCTATCAAACCTATTCTTGCTAGCCTATAATATCTTGGCTAATCCAAACTCACCTTCTCCAGCTGGCACGCACCAAGCTCACCGCTCGCAAGATGACTGGTCCTAAGGGAGTTCCACGCCACCAGCTGACGCCACGTGACGGGAAGGCCTCTTGCAGCAACCGCCCCCGCCGCAGCTGAAAGGAGCTCAAGGAGGAGATCAAGCTGCTCACTGTGGACTTCAAGGTGGCCCATCATGACCACTACAGGGATGTGAAGATGGTCGCCGAGCTTTAGCGTGAGGTGGACCGCTTGACTCGCGAGAAGGAGGAGGCTTGGGCACGTGAGGACGTGGCCCGGGCAAGGGTCCACGAGTTGGAGTTTTATGTGGAGCACATCGAGCACTACAATGATGCCCCGCATGAGGCGATCCATAGGCTCAATGACCAGCTCAACCCCATCCTTGCTCCTCGTGAGGAAGAGCCTGAGTTGGGCGTGGTCATAGGGCCTGGGGAAGAGGTCGAGGAGGATGACGTTGAGGAGGCAGTTGATCCCATGGAGGATGTGATCTGGAGGATGATGACGAGGAGGACGTGATCATGATCAAAGACGACTAGACTAGTCATAGGACTATGGATGTCAGCCTATCATTATCCTTTGTGTTGTAATGTTGGTGTTGCCAAGAACCTTAGCTATGGGATGGGAACTTTGTTTAAGTCCTAGTCGTGTCTTTTAAGTGTTGTTTAAGTGTTGTAATGTTTAAGTGTTCTGCTACTACGTTTCGCTTAAGTAATGCTAATCCTAAGTTCAGTTTGCTACTAAACAGATGCCTGTCAATACCTGCGCATCCAGTGCTGGAACCTCTGAGGATGGAGCTGCTCCCAACCCACCGTCTATTCCATTAACCTTGGCCGATGCCATTGTGGCCTTGGCCAATGCCGCCACAGCGATGGCGCAAAACCGAGACAACCGTGGTGGGCGTCGTGGCCGCCGCGATGAAGATGAGACCACATACGTGGACTTCACTGATACCCGTCCACCGGTGTTCACCAAGGCTGATGAGCCCCTGGAGGCGGATGACTGGCTCTGCACTATGGAGCAAAAGTTTAGCTTGATTCACTACACTGAGATTCATAAGCCACTGTTTGTAGCACAGCAGCTGCGAGGTCCCGCAAGCGCGTGGTATGCAAACCTTTTGTCAGCACAGCCTGATGGTCATCAACTCACCTGGGCAGAATTCCGTGAGGCTTTCCGTGCTCATTACATCCCTGTGGGTGTGATGAAGATGAAGCTGGACAAATTCCTGGCCCTGCAGTAGAAAGAGTCCACTGTGATGCAGTATGTTGGTCAGTTCAATCACCTATCACAGTATGCCGCTGAGCACACCAACATCGACCAGAGAAAGAAGGACTGCTTTATCAGGGGTCTGAACTACAAGATTCAGAGAAGCCTGCCCAACAACCTCCACTGCACCTATCACGAGGCTGTCAACATTGCCATTGCCTTTGAAGAGAGTGACCGTAAGCACCAAGAGGAAAAGAAGAAGAAGAAGTCTGGGTTTTCTGGCAGCCAGAAGCATCATAAAATCATTTATCATCCCACTCACCAATATCGTCCACCGTACCCTCAGCAGCAGGTCGTTGTTCGCACTGCTGCTACCTCCCACACCTCCAACCAACAAAACACCACTCAACCGAATGCCCCTGGCGTTCGTGTCACCACCCCACAGGTCAGCTACAACCATCCTTGCTACAACTGTGGCAAGATGGGGCACTGGGCTTGCAGCTGTCCATTCCTGAAGTAGTACAACCAGAATGCACAGAAGGGTCCGGGGAGTCAGCAGCAGCAGGCTCAGCATCGTGGTCATCAGCAGCATGCCCAAAAGGGAAAGGTGGTCAAGAAAGCAGGCCAGGTCTACTACACCCAAGTTGGTGAGATTCCTAAGGGTGAACCCGTCATGATGGGTAGGTTCCCTGTCGCAAGCCATCCTGCAATTATGCTTTTTGATTCTGGTGCATCTCATTCATTCATCAATCGCACATTTATCGTCAAGCATGAGATTCCAATTGGGGAAATAAAGGAAAATTTCCTTATACATTCGCGGGGGGTCGTATAAGTACTAAGGAGGCAGTGCAATGAGTACCTATAGAAATGGGCAGGCATATATTCCCTACCACCATGATAGTACTCAAAGACCAGGACATAGATGTGATATTAGGCATGAATCATTGACGTGCTGAATACAACCATCAGGGTAAACTTGACTAATAGTCAAACCCAACTCCTCATCTAACTTCCAATACCTCAAAGAGCAGTTGGTAGGATATGTGTGTTGACATCTACTAACGTCGCCAAATATAACTATATAACTTTTAATGCGAGAGGCGAGATTAGAAGATGAATGGTAATTAATTAACTTGTCATTAGCAACTAGCCACTTTTCTATTACCAACATTTTTATGCAAGAACTAGGTTGTCATCCCTAATTAATAATGCTAAGAATAAATAAAGGTTTCATATATTAATCTATGTGACTAGGCAGAAATAAATATAAATAATATAAACTAAGATCAGTTCTGCAAGCGGATAGACAATTATACCATTGTAGCATTTTACCTAGGGAGTTCTACCAGGTTATCGATTTATATTTATACCACTGGGAAGGACTAAGGATAAACTTTAATCTATTATATTGATAGTGATGGTATACAATGGATAAGTGACATTACCGATGTCATTTACTCTACTCATAACAGGCAGAGGTCACAAGGTAAATAAAGATAAAGGTGATAAGTATGATCAGGCGTCATAAATAAAAGATAATCATCAGAGCACTTCTCTAGTCATAGTAATAGCTAGCCAATGGATAAACTAAGGAATTAATATCAAAGGTAATTCTGTAACTACATTAATGAATTACTCTAATTAGTGCAATTACATCTAGCAATCATTGTTAGACTAATCCTATATCATGATCACATGCAAAGGGCATCATCTAGGAAGGATGTGAAACAGAGTCATTATCCAACTTCGCGACCGTGCCTGCTAGCCTACATACGGGGGGTGGACTACAGAGGACTCAACGCAGCTGTAACCTACATAATCTATCACACGTCCCGGCACATCAGGGTGCACTCGTAGATAAACAAAATACCTAGACATCATGTCTACATATCGTTCATCATCTATCCATCATACGCATGAATAAACGCTATACGAGCAATTACATGAATTCAATAAGATCAAACCAACTATACTAGACATATAATCAAAGTAGACAAGGACTATTGTAATCAAGAACATTTGAACTATTAAAAAAAATGTTTCCCTAATCATAATGAAGAATACAATAATAGAGAAAGAACTAGAATTATACCGAACTCCGTGCTCCAGACAAATGCCGAGGCTCCAGATCCGACGAAGAACTAGAACTCCTCTACTCTCTATTCTAACTAGGCTAGAACTATGAACTAGGAGGCTCTTGATGGCTTGAGTATTTGATGCCTTGAATGAATGCTAGGTTGATGCCTCCAGGGGTTCTGCCCCTTTATTTATAGCCCAGTGGGATGCACGTGCGCCGTAGGATCAAACCGACTTGAAACAAGGGCTGAGATGACTCCACAAAAGCGGCAGAAGAAGACTCCAGAAGGTGGGCCGAAACCCTAGCACGGGGCGCCGACCGGCCCCACCCTGGGGGTCTCTGGTCCCGGTGCCTCAGGTGTGTTACAGATGCTTCTAGTGTTCTCGTGATGATGTTTCCTTGGCGGTTAAGTTACATGGTAATCATGCTCTTTAACTCTTCTTTATGCTTTTCTGGAATAGCCCCTGGAAAATACAGAACATGCAAAACTTGTGAAAACTGTCAGTTAAAACCCTAGACTAGTGTGTATTCATGTATCCTTTGGTGTCTAAAGTTCTAATAAAAGTTGACGTTATCCACCGTCAACAGCACCCCCACGCTTACCTGTTTGCCAGTCCCTTGGCAAACGAACTAAGCCTAATTACTAATGTAATTGGATCAGGAGTTGCTACAATGCTTTCATACTTCCCAAGTACACATGCTGCAAACATAGATTCTCCTCCGGATTAGACAAAACTGCTATGACTTTTAAACTTACCCATTTTACCGTTAACTATAGGGCTTTACAGCTCTCGCTTCAGTCTTGAGTAATTGAAAGAAAGAACAATCAAGTCTAGCACTATATAGCAAATTCTTCACATTACTAATATCCAGGAGTTTTGCAAGTTTCAAAATAAAACTTAGAGCTTTAATTGTATGGCACCCTCAAGTCTCTCAGTGTATATACGGTATTTGTGGATCTCAGTTAAGGCATTAATGTTATGCTTTCCTATAACTAAGGATTTATAGTGGGGCTCATAGGAGTGGCAATAACAAGGTTTAAGCATACATGCAATTCATATGTTGTAAAGTCAAACAATGGATCCACAGAGAATCGAGGCATACAATCAAACCAAGATGTGCATGTGTATGGAATATGGTGGACAGGTGTAGATGTGGTATTTAGTGGCTATTCCTAATTCTATATTTGCTCTTTGAAAATGATTCACTCTTCTTTGTAACTTGGATGAATACATGGGCTATCTTTATTCTTTCTCTCTCTCTCTCTCTCTCTTTAATCGGGAGGCGGGCATCTAGTACCCATTGTTTTAATGCTGGGACACTTGTCGATCTTTTACTCCCTTTTTATATTTTTTGTATAGCCACATGTATCCTTTGAATGTGAATAACTGGAGAGATAATAAGAACTTAGAGCAATTATAACAGGGTTGTCCTATGGGGTTTATACATTTTTGGGTGTTCACTCCTAGTGTAGGAGAAAACATTTTCATGATGAACATCGATGAAAGTGGAAATGGTTGCGATTACTCCCAGGGTAGGAATAATGCATATGTGCTGAAGCGTGTACGTGATCTTGGTTTTAAAAGCATGACAAGACTCTCATATGGTATACAACAAAGGTTGAATAAACTCAATGTAAAGCAAGCAGCATGAATGTGCAAAAGTTTTCCTATCTCTAAATGTAACATATATGGCTTTGGTAGGAATTCACATTTTGTCATACAAGAGCTTATCATGTAGATTTTAAGTTTTTAAAATTAAATCTTCAGAACTTAGTAATGCTAGAAATAAGATAAATAGTAGCTCAACTTTCATGAATCATGTTAATCAATCACCTAGACTTAGCTCAAACATATGCCTCCACAAGTTTCAAGTTCAGAGTAAATTCTTAAGTTAAAACAGCAATATCGAAAACTCAGGAGAATTTAAGTTTGACAACTAGGAATTTGAAAAGTATTGTGACAGAGCAACTATTCATCATCTCCAAGACAAAATTTTAATGTTCATTAATTTTAATTTAGTTCTAGTCTAGACTGAATCGAAACAAATTTTAATATATAGATAGATATTTATTTAGTTTTTCAAATTTTATCTTACTAGCTAACTTACGCGAAAAAGCGATGTAGTAATAATGATAAGATAGGAAACTTATACTTAGCTGGATTTTAATTGGAGGGTGCCCTCCCCTAAGCTTGACGTTTGACAGGGTCTTTGATGTTGCAAATTGAGTGATCCTTCTGGAAGCAGGTGTATCGATAGCGTAGAGATGTCGGGCTGACTAGCTCCTTGATCTTATATTTTCCTATGAAACTCAATTGCCAATAAAAATACCGAATCTTATGGAGAGGGGTTAAGTTTAATACCACTCCATGGTAAGTGATTGATTTTATATTTCCAGCAGAAGCTTCCTAAGTGGACCTTCATGTGCCCACATATTTTTGGTATATTCTTTCTAAAAGGTGTGGACCTTCATGTGCCCACATATTTTTGGTATTTTATGACTTTATAAAATAGACTCAATAATCGCAAAGGTAAAGCTACCTGATAAATAGGGATGCTCCTCCCCCAAACTTGATGTTTGCAATACTTGCTTGAATGATCTTCAGAGTGAGTTGGTTAGCAGCAGTCCTAATGGTTGCCACTAATAGACTCTCTCCTTAGTCATAATATTACTCCTGCATAGTTATACTCCAACAAGAAAACCAAAACTCGAGGCTCGAATTATCAAGGGGTTAGCGGTCAGCCAATGAGCACTTTGATTATTCTTTGAGTTAATTTTAATTAGTAGATTTTAGCAGGATTCCAACAGGATTCTCTTTTTAGGATTTTCTAATTTTCTTATATAGAAATCAAATATGTATGCATGCTAATAATAATTTTTATGCCACCACAGGAAATATTTATTTTCATGGGGCTTAGGATTTTTATAATGCAAGAAAGCAACTATAAATACTACTACCATCTATAAATCATTTTTGTTTTTATGCCACCACAGTAAATATGCCAACAGGGTTACCATAGGTGTATTTACATGGGGCTTGGCTTTTATGATGCAATAAATAAAGCATTAAATATTTTTGTTGATTTAATATTTTTATGCAAAAATGATTGTACTTATAAATGTGCTAAACAAAATTACTAATGAATGCTAAATTAATTAGATAACTACCATTCTAACCTTATGGTTAGGGTACGGAATTTAAAGTCTATCGACAGGACTTAGATAGAGGAGAGTACTTACTTAGTAGATTCATTGTCTGAGGTTACCTCAGTCAATTCCCTATTTTGCGGTAGTGTAGCAGGTGCTTCTTCCTTCTCCTTCCATCTCTTTTCTGTCTCTTCTGCTTCTTTCTTTTCTAGCTCCAGCTCTTCCTTGTAAGCTTTTCTTGATTCTTCATCTCTCTTCATCCATTCTTCTACTTGTGCCTGGATCTCTTCTTTCTCTGCCTTAGCAATCTGGTCCATCCTTTCAGCTTCCGCTTCCCACTCACTCTAGCGTGGTGCTTGTACGGCTTCTTCTTGCTCCTTGTAGCAGTTTTCATACTTCACAATCTTACCAGGAACTCCTCCCATCCACAGTGAGGCTGGGTAGCCTAGCAGCGGGCTTGGCGTTTCCTTCTGTTGTGTTGCTTCCTAATCTGCTCATGGTTATGATGTGTTTTAAATTGACAGCGTACGTTTCCAGTGAGTAGGTTGAAGTGGATCTGTCCAGACCCGATGTAGATGATAGCATTGGTGGTGTAGAGGAACGGTCTTCCCAAAAGAATAGGCGATTCATCGTCTCCCTGCGTGTCAAGAAGTAAAAATCTGCGGGTATATATTTATTTTGAATTCTTACCATTACATACTTGACTACGCCTTCAGGGAATCTCAGTGATTGGTCTGCCATCTGCAACTGAATATATGTTGGGTATAATGGTAAATCATCAAATAATTCATCATATACTTTTTTGGACATTACGTTGACGCCTGATCCAGTGTCGCAGATGGTGTCGGGAAAAGTGATGTCTCTGATTGTGCATTCAATGATTGGTACACCTGGGTCACCTTTTCTTTGTTGGAAATGGTTTCGGGAGCATGTGATCATTTTTTATGTTTATGGCATTGATTAGCTGAGCGGTTCCTTCAGGTACATGCTGGGGCTTGTTCTTCCTCCATCTTCTATTGTTCTTCTTCTTCGGTGTTGCTAGTTGTTGTTGCTCTTTCTATTGATGGAATTGCTTCGGGACTCCTGGATTCTTGAGGTGCGGTTCTTGAATGAAAATATCTCCTTCTTGTCCTTGATGGAGAGGACAATCTTGGCGTGTTCCGCATAGATGATGGCTTTGGTTGTGCACAAGAATGGTCGTCCCAAGATAATGGGTGCCTTCTCATCTCCTCCAGTATCCATGATCACAAAGTTAATTGGGACATATGATTGCCCATGGCTGCTGGTCCAGTCCGGATGTTCTCCCTAGTATTGACTGCTGGTCCAGTCCGGATGTTTTCTGTTGTTGGGGCAGAGAACTCGCGCAGCGTCTTCTCAGCCATGTCTTCAAACACAGGAGATAAATCTTCTCCTAAGTGTTCTTCTTCCACTATTGGAGCTGGCTCCTTTGATAAACCAGCTCGAGAAACGATGGGTGTTTTTGATAGTGATTTGGGATCTTCCCTTGTCTCTACAAACTTCTTTGTTCTCTGGAGTTTTTCTGGATCGTCAGTATAATTATTTGGAAGAGAAAAACCATTCATTCATCACCCTGCATAAGATAAGCAAATGATAAAAAAACAAGGGTGTACCTGTTTGAGTTAGAGATCAATCGGTAATACAATCTTATCCATTATGTATACATATGCTATCAACATTTCCTAAGTTTATTGTGCCTTCCCCGGCAACGGCGCCAAAAATGCTTGTTGACATCTACTAACGTCGCCAAATATAAATATATAACTATTAATGCGAGAGGCGAGATTAGAAGATGAATGGTAATTAATTAACTTGTCATTAGCAACTAGCCACTTTTCTATTACCAACATTCTTATGCAAGAACTAGGTTGTCATCCCTAATTAATAATGCTAAGAATAAATAAAGGTTTCATATATTAATCTATGTGACTAGGCAGAAATAAATATAAATAATATAAACTAAGATCAGTTCTGCAAGCGGACAGATAATTATACCATTGTAGCATTTTACCTAGGGAGTTCTACCAGGTTGTCGATTTATATTTATACCACTGGGAAGGACTAAGGATAAACTTTAATCTATTATATTGATAGTGATGGTATACAATGGATAAGTGACATTACCGATGTCATTTACTCTACTCATAACAGGCAGAGGTCACAAGGTAAATAAAGATAAAGGTGATAAGTATGATCAGGGATCATAAATAAAAGATAATCATCAGAGCACTTCTCGAGTCATAGTAATAGCTAGCCAATGGATAAACTAAGGAATTAATATCAAAGGTAATTCTATAACTACATCAATGAATAACTCTAATTAGTGCAATTACATCTAGCAATCATTGTTAGACTAATCCTATATCATGATCACATGCAAAGGGCATCATCTAGGAAGGATGTGAAACAGAGTCATTATCCAACTTCGCGACCGTGCCTGCTGGCCTACATACGGGGGGTGGACTACAGAGGACTCAACGGAGCTGTCACCTACGCGATGTACCACACGTCCCGACACATCAGGGTGCACTCGCAGATAAACAAAATACCTAGACACCACGTCTACATATCGTTCATCATCTATCCATCGTACCCATGAATAAATGCTATACGAGCAATTACATGAATTCAATAAAATCAAACCAACTATACTAGACATATAATCAAAGTAGACAAGGACAATTGTAATCAAGGACATATGAACTATTAAGAACAATATTTCCCTAATCATAATGAAGAATACAATAATAGAGAAAGAACTAGAATTATACCGAACTCTGTGCTCCAGACAAATGCTGGGGCTCCAGATCTGCCGAAGAACTAGAACTCCTCTACTCTCTAATCTAACTAGGATAGAACTATGAACTAGGAGGCTCTTGATGAACTAGGAGGCTCTTGATGGCTTGAGGACTTGACCTTGAATGAATGATGGGTTGATCCCTCCAGGGGGTCTGCCCCTTTATTTATAGCCCGTTGGGATGCACGTGCGCCATAGGATCAAACTGACTTGAAACAAGGGCTGAGATGACTCCACAAAGGCGGCGGAAGAAGACTCTAGAAGGTGGGCCAAAACCCTAGAAGGGGGGCATAGGCCGGCCCCACCCTGGCGCCGGCCGGCACCACCCTGTGGGGGGTCTCAGGTCCTGGTGCCTCGGGTGTGTTCCAGATGCTTCTAGTGTTCTCGTGATGATGTTTCCTTGGCGGTTAAGTTACGTGGTAATCATGCTCTTTAACCCTTCTTTTATGCTTTTCTGGAATAGCCCCTGGAAAATACAGAACATGCAAAACTTGTGGAAACTGTCATTTAAAACCCTAGACTAGTGTGCATTCATGTATCCTTTGGTGTCTAAAGTTCTAATAAAAGTTGACGTTATCCACCGTCAACAACACCCCCAAGCTTACTTGTTTGCTAGTCCCTTGGAAAATGAACTAAACCTAATTACTAATGTAATTGAATCAGGAGTTGCTACAATGCTTTCATACTTCCCAAGTACACATGCTGCAAACATAGATTCTCCTCCGGATTAGACAAAACTGGTCTGACTTTTAAACTTACCCATTTTACCCTTAACTATAGGGCTTTACTGCTCTTGCTTCAGTCTTGAGTAATTGAAAGAAAGAACAATCAAGTCTAGCACTATGTAGCAAATTCTTCACAGTACTAATATCCAGGAATTTTGCAAGTTTCAAAATAAAACTCAGATCTTTAATTGTATGGCACCCTCAAGTCTCTCAGTGTATATATGGTATTTGTGGATCTCACTTAAGGCATTAATGTTATGCTTTTCTATAACTAAGGATTTATAGTGGAGCTCATAGGAGTGGCAATAACAAGGTTTAAACATACTTGCAATTCATATGTTGTAAAGTCAAACAATGGATCCACAAAGAATCGAGGCATACAATCAAACCAAGATGTGCATATATATGGAATATGGTGGATAGGTGTATATGTGGTATTTAGTGGCTATTCCTAATTCTACTTTTGCTCTTTGAAAATGATTCACTCTCCTTTGTAACTTGGAGGAATATATGGGCTATCTTTATTCTTTCTCTCTCTCTTTTTTTTTAATCGGGAGGCGGGCATCTAGTACCCATTGTTTTAATGCTGGGACACTTGTCGATCTTTTACTCCCTTTTTATATTTTTGCATAGCCACATGTATCCTTTGAATATGAATAACTGGAGAGATAATAAGAACTTAGAGCAATTATAACATGGTTATCCTATGGGTTTATATATTTTTGGATGTTTACTCCTAGTGTAGGAGAAAACATTTTCATGATGAACATTGATGAATGTGAAAATGGTTGCGATTACTCCTAGGGTAGGAATAATGCATATGTGCGGAAGCGTGTACGTGATCTCGGTTTTAAAAGCATGACAAGACTCTCATATGGTATACAACAAAGGTTGACTAAACTCAATGTAAAGCAAGCAGCATGAATGTGCAAAAGTTTTCCTATCTCTAAATGTATCATATATGGCTTTGGTAGGAATTCACATTTTGTCATACTGTTGGCATTTCTTAACGTCGTTACAAAAGATAGACTAAAAGTTCATCCCTTTCAATGGCGCCAGAAATGCTTGTTGGCGTTTCTTAGCATCACTACTAAAGATAGACTAAAGATCCGTCCTTAATAATAATACTAGAAACATAAGTTGACATTCCCAACCACCATTACTTCAGAAAGGTAACCCTTGGCCCTTAGTGGCGCCGGCCTAGGTAATGCAGTCTGGTAATAGCAGTTAGAAGTGCCGGATTGGCCTTCCTAACCGTAATTACTTACGATATGCAAAACTGTGGCACGGCGCCGTGGGGTGCAACAAGAATTACAATCCTTAAGTAACGGTACTTAGGTAAGCCAATCGATAGCTCAGTAAGAAATAAGATTACTCTGCAAGCGCAAAGAACTATCACTGTAGCATTTCAACCCGTGAGTATTCAAGGGTGTCGTATTTATAATTTCCCGTAGGAGAGCCTGATGAATTTCATCTAGCTTTGGTATAAACATGATTACTTATTTGGATGCATAGGTAGGCATAGCATAAACAGGGGTTAAATCAAGTTTATAAGATAGTGGACACACGCATCGGAGCAACCTCAAGGATAAAAAAGGAAAATAAAGAATAAAAGAATGCAACTAACTGAGCAGGCATTGGTCGTATACAGGTATGCAAAGAATAGCAATTACATCTAACTAGCAAGACTAGAATGAGGACTAAGTCTAGGATGATAGGGAGATCCCCGCAGCTGATCTGCCAGCCGATAGAGACTTTCCAAACTCTTACTCAATAGCCGAACGTGGGGGAATGCTAGGGATGGACAGGGCTGTCACCACCTGCCCACCTACCCCTCTGCCCGTGGGGTACCGACATATTCGCCGATCTCTGTATACCCGAACACCATGCTCGCGCAATTGGAAATAGCTCCTAACCTCTCGGGACCCCAACCCTTCGGATTGACAGGCTCGGCTAGGAGCAACCATGACAGCACAACGAACTATTATCCCATCCTTAGTTCTTCCTCTATTCCTACTAATTTGATGAACGATGAAGAACTTTGATGAACATATCAAGAACATAACACATAGACTATGAACTAGTTCATATGCCATGATCATAATATGAACAAGATTATACTCTAATTCAGATGCATTGCTATAAACATAAGATAAGAACTTGCTCATAGAGGAGAACTGAATTATATTCATACCAAGATGTTCTTGATTCCTCCAAGGAGATAAGCTCTCCTTGATAGCTTTGCCTTGCTCTACAACTACTAAACTAGAGAGAACAAGTATGAAATGTGAGGTGTAGTGCTCCAAATGTTGGTGTGTTTGAGAAAGGGTGGAGCATCATCTATTTATAGCTAGGATAGGACGGTTTGGGCGTCTCCAGGTTTGGAAGGAGGTGAAACCGCCCTTGGCGAACCGCCTAGAGCACAGCCTCCGAAGACTGGGCCCGTGAGGCCCCACCAGGAGGGCGGCCGCACCTGGGGGCGGTCGATCCCCTGTCTGGGCCTGTTGGCCACCGCCATCGGGTGGTCGGTTGCTCCCTGGGCCTGGACCTCCCCTGCGGTTATGGATGGATCCAGTTCAATTCTTAGGTGGGCTTTCTCGTTTGGTTTGCGCCTTTTCTGAATACGCTTTCCGGTAGTGCGCTTTCTTGTGAATTTTATGTATTTCCACGTGTCAGTCCTGCAAGTTACATATACAACAAAACTCGTGGAAAGGTTAGATAAAAGCCCTACTTTCTATTTGTTTTAGTATTAAAATGATGTTGTAGTTTAGTTGCTAAGGACCGCCAACAACTCCACCACACTTGGTCCTTTGCTCGTCCTCGAGTAAAGTTCTAAAGACCAAATGAGTTCATCTTTCTTGTCAAAAGAGTCTGCATACAGGATATTCCAAGCTTCACCTGGATTTATGAACTTCAAAGTGTCTACCGAATCACCTTGAGTAATTGAAAAAAAATGGAATAGATTGGAATCAAATCCTCTTACTCTTGTCCTTGCATAGAGACTTGGGTTTTTGCAAAATTTTGAAAACATAAAGATAGCTTGTGTTCCTTGAATGATTCTCTCATGTCACTCATTTTTTGTAAGTGGTTCCTTACCAAGGCATGAAAAGGTGATGTCTTCACCTTGATCATCCTACCTCTAAGAAGGCTTATCTGGAGTTTTAGGTAGGAATGAGAAATGATAAGGCACACTTACCCGGCATCTGTTGTCAAGTCAAACCCTAGACCATACCGGAGGGAGTGCGCCATACACCTAGATCAGAATGTGCATGTGTGTGGAAAGTATGAAGGTGGAAACCTAATTCTAAATCTTTTTGTACTCCATGCATCATGATTCTCCTTGGATAAAACTTAAGAAGATATGGGCTATAAGATCTTGATATTTTTATTTTATTATTATTTTTTTTGAACGGGTATTTGAACTTTCCTTTCCCGTTTATTTTCTTATGCCCTTTGGCATGATCTCTCTCTCTCTTTTTTTTAACATAGCCCCATATCTTTTATTGGCATATAAAAAACTTTTAAATAAGGAGATATCATGATGGTAGATGCATGGAGTAAAACTTTGTAGAAGGAATGCACGGTTCTTAGGATGAGAACCAACATCTTTTTATTTGGTGGAGAAAGCTGCGCAACTCTCAGTGTAAGAGTTGGCATATTTTTGGTGGATGGATGAAGTGCATGTTTTGCGCAACTCTCAGGGTGAGAATTGGCTTTATTTGGTGAGTACAAGTGAATTCTGATCTTGGGAGCATGAAACATCTCTCAACAGCGGTCAGAAATGTAACAGAACCGACCAATTTATACGAGCACAAGTGCAGCGACAGCTGTTTCCCCAGCTATCAAGCCACACTTGAGCCAATATAAACCCGGTAGTCCGTGAAATATCGAAGGATTTCAAACTTTTACACAATACATACCCCAAGGATCGCAAAAACTCAGCAGTACACATACACATGATACATAGATTCGCACATATTTCGAATACATCAGAGTACAAGATAAACTTTTACATAAAAGTTCAATAGCGGAAATGAAATCGTTTTACATAAGCTTAATTTCATAATACAGTGCCAAGTACCGACCAGTCACAGCAACATAGATGAGACAGATAACATGACCTTGCCCAAGGTCTAGTCTTCCTCTCCCGAAGGATAGAAGTAACTCTTTAGTCAACCAAGCATTCCTCCTGCAACATTGGGAATAAAACCCTGAGTACTCAATTGTACTCAGCTAGACTTACCCGACAGGAAGTAAATAAAAAGACTCTCAAGGATATGCAAGGCTTATTTGGTGGAGTTCAGGAGATAGCATCATTTTTGCAGAAAAAGCATTACTACAATAATCCCTCAACTTATCAATTTTAGATATTGTTCAGCTTCGATTTCAGTTCAGCTATTATAGCTAAGGTTTGCAGCTATACTAAACAATCACTTGATATTATAGCAATCAATAAAACCATATGATTTCCGATATCCACAGATATCAACCTCATCTCACCATAATCATTGTGTTCAAGTTGTTAACCTCTACCTCACCAGAAGATCAGTTCAGTTTCTCACTAACCAGGAGAGATGGCGATTCGAATCGATTGTACCAGCTGGCAAAACATGCCAATCACAAACCCTGTCAGCCGAGCCACTGGCTTCTTGGGTCACCGTTAAATCCTTCTGAGACACAATATGTCGCGAGTTTGGCGGGGACCATATTCTCAGAGACCAACCCACTTCCAGGATGCATCAGGTCCCTGACCTGCCCTTGGTAGAATGGTGTCTCCGCACATACTTCCTACCTCCAGAATATGTCTGCCTAGTCGCACCAAAGCTCGGCTCAGAAAGAAATACTCGGCTTCGCGGTCAGAACGCTTATCTGGCCAGCTATGTGACGACGTCCTTCAATCTCAACTGATGTCTGGTGGCCTCAGTCCTAGTCGGCCGCAAGCAGCACCGAAGTCAACATGACCCATGTCATGCAGCTCCCCGCTACCTAGCCTTGATTCTCTCATTATTTCATTGTGGCATGGTGACACATATAGCCAACCATGTGGATCTCGTCAGTCACCACCTACACTCGCGGATGACAGGAAATCACCCGACTTTCTCGCGGATGACAGGAAATCACCCGACTTCTACCGGTCTAAGCAGGGCTAAGCATAAAATCGGTCACCTATCTAGTAATAGTATCAGGTTCACATATATAGTAGACAAGGTAGATATGCAGCAACGGTTTCAAACCAACTCCTATACTTAAATGCACAAACATACGATTTAATAAAGACCGGTGCATTTATAAAAAGAGATAGGTGGAGGCTTAGGATGCTCCGGGGCTTGCCTGGGGTTCAGCACTAAGTTAGTGTTTATTAGAGGATACTTGTTCGACGAGCATTTCCCATCCAAGCACTCGATTAGTCCTTCCACCTTCGTGATTAGTCCACCACACCGTCTTGTGGTTAGTTCCATCATCATGTCCTTCACTCCACGTGTTCATCATCTATCGTACCTAAATGAGATGAAAAATGCACATGTATGAATAAGAGGAAGTAATACAAGGCATGTTAATCTACCATCACTGAACCATAAGCTAACAATCACACCAAGCAAAGCAAAGTCAAAGCAATCATAATCCCACACATGCAGTTTATGGGCAGCAGGACAGCAAGCATAAGATTTAACCATAACTGAAGCTATATACATCCAACCAGGGTGATCTAAGCCTTTCTGAAAATCTATTGAAATTGTCTACAACTTTTCTATTATCATGTTAAGATGATTCAATACACACAAAGGTCAAAAAACACAAAGAAAGCAGCTCTGTCCAGATTTGGACAGATTCTGTCCTCACGCTTCAAGCAATCAAAACTACGGATCTAGACCATCAAAAGGGATGATCCTAGACAATTTGGAAAGACAAAGAAATATACTACAACTTATTTATTATCACCAAGAGGTGATTCAAAGCATAAATTGGTTAAACAAAGCAAACATTCAGGTCTGCACCGAAAACAAGCAAAACCTGACAGCAGACTTCTAAAAGCCATAACTCCTAAGCTATCAGGCCTATGACCATGAAACTTTAGGACAAGCTATACAATGAATTTAGCTACAACTTTTGTATAGAACACATTCTCATACAACATCATTTTCCTAGGTAAATCATCACAACAACAGGGACTATGCCTGCAGCCATTTTCAGCATATAAGCAAAACATGCTTTTCCCTTATTTATCACCTAAGCACACATAGGAATGAGCTATTTAGATAGCTCCAAACATGATTACATGGTCATACATGACTCATCTCAGACCAAAGCATGTTAAGGAATCACAAGAAACATATATGTATTCATCTGTCTTTAATTATTCACTCATTATTACATAAAAACCCATTATTTAATTATTTAAGTTATATGGTAAACATCTCAAATGAGTCCTAAACTTTTATGAGAGCTAGGTGATTACAAATCATGACCAAGGTTCAAATCTTACATGATCAGGTATTATACATTAATTACTACAAAATAAACAAGTTTATAATGCAATAAAGCATTGGAGAGCAAGATAAATATGAAACTCAACATTTTATTTAAACACATGACCATATTATGATTTCTTAGGTTACTGAAATATCACACAAAGGTAGAGGAGCACCATTTTCTATTTTTACACCTATATAATAATTATTACACATTTAAAACTACTTATTAGGCATAAAAAAAGATAAATCAAAAACTCAGCCATACATGCACCATAAATCATGAAATTTTAATCATACATTATATATCATACAGAGAGTCTACAATTAAATTTTCATGCCATTTGGATCAATACAACTCCAGTTACAAAAATAACAAGCAATTCAACCATTTATTTCCTATTTAAAAAGATAAATGTGAAACAGCAATAAAATAGTAAACAACCTATATGTTTCATATTTTTATGAGCTAGTGCATGTCACTAGAAGACTAACAAAATTGGAATCATGATTTTTAGACATATATTTCTCAAAATGTGGATCGGCATAATTTCAATGAACTTCTAAACCACATTTCAATAATGAATTTCTACAGCATAAATACAGGCATGCATGACACAACCAACTATACTAACATGCAGAAAACTTTACCATGAATCAAACAAAACAAGCCTCATCATTTTTGAAGCCCCCAAACACTAGATATTGATTTTACAAGTAATAGCACGAAATCTGAAATGAAAAACCGAATACACATTTAACCCCTGATCTCTCTAGATCCACACGGTCCATGCATCCGGCAAGCTCTCCAGTGAAGCTGACACGCGGGACCCGCTGACCTCTGGACCCCACCTGTCATACACACAAAGAGAGAGTGAGGGAGGCGGCCTGCTGTTCTTCTTCTTCCTCTGGTTCGAAGAGCAGAGCGGAGGCGGGCGATGGCCGGCTTGGGCTCCAGCTGGCTGAGGAGAGGCTGACGGCGGCGAAATAGGGCCAGGGCTGGCCCAGCAGCCAGCGCACCCGCCGGTGCCCTCGGCATGGCGAGAGGTGGCCTGTAGCGGCCCAGCCACGCACACCGGCGGCACGCCGCGGCGGCGGCCCGAGGCGAGCTACCATCCGGCGACGAGGAGCTCGGAGAGAGGGCTCAGGAGAGCAGCGTGGAGCGGAGGAAGACAACGGTGAAGGGGACTCGGCCATAGGGTGCTCGGGAGAGGGAGGACAGCGGCGAGCTCGAGCTCTGCTCGCGTCCATGGCGGACGGAGCCGCGAGCAGCAGCTGCGCAGGCGAGAGCAAGCGCGAGAGTGAGCAAATGGGCGAGAGGGAGAAGTGGAGTGCTCTGGTGCTCGCCTTTTGCCGGAGAGGAGCAGCAGGGGCGCAGGAGAGGTGGCACAGCGAGGTTGGCGTAGGTGGGCGGCGCCCAGAGCTCGGCGAGCACGTGTTCTCTATTGCAGCATTTTGACGAGCACGTGGCGGGTGTTGTCGGTGCGGGTTTGAGACGCCGGTTTGGGCTGCTTTTGGGCCGAATTAGGCAAAGGGCCAATTATGAAATTTGCTTACCTCAGAGTACTCTACAACTTTTATTAAGGTAGCTCAGCCATTTGAAAAAGATATTAGGAGATAATTAGCTGTCAACTTGATGTTGTCGACATACTAATTACGATCGAAGACCGAGTAGCAACCCTTGTCAAACAAGGTCGGATTGATGCCAAATTTTGATATGTTGTGCTCCAAAGAGTTTGTGACAACTTTTATTTTTGGTCCAACTCAAGTTGCTCAACAAAATTTGGAGAAAGCAACACGTCATTGCAATAGGGGCAGATTTCAGACTTAGAAAAATAATCAAGTCATGAGATCAGCTTTTCCTCGATATTGTATCCACTATTTGAGGCACTTAGGAGTTGAATCATGACTTCGTCCATAAATAACATTTGTTCTACTCCAAAATATATATAACTTTTATTTTGGGTCAAACTTCATTTCTTGCTCCAAAATAATATTTCTACTTTGGTCAAACTAATGTAATTAGAGAGCTCAAAGTAGATGTTTAGGCCAATAAAGGTATTTTCTTGGCATTTGCTCAACATGAGTCCTTCATGACTTTTATTGTAGAGTTCAAATAGAGTTGTTTGGTCAAGGTTGCAAGGTTTGGTTGGCTTTGCATGCTCATGTTCACGTAGTCCTACAATCCAACCAAGCGGAGGGCTTGTCATCTCATGTGACTATCCAATTTAAGTCTTCATGCAACTTCTCCAATGATGAAGGTAGATGGAGATGAATATGAAATAGTGATTAGGATTATTGATTGAAATAACTTGATTAGGCCCACACTCGCTGGTTAGCTCGTGACTAACACCTGGGGTGTTACAAGAAATTTGACCAAACTCAACACAAAATAAGTGGCATATGTAGAAGGTTTCATCAAATAGAAACATATATGGCCTTAGTAGGTATTTGCCAACCATTCAAGGAGCATGCTATTGAGTTTTTGTTTTGTTAAGATAAATCCCAAGTATTTTGCAAGAATGAGCAAGCATCATGTCATCCTACTATATCTCATCCATCAATTACTTAGATAGAAACGGGGTCATTAAACAGTGTTCATAAATCTGTAGGAATTTTAGCAGGGAATAAAAAGTATGCAAATATTTCGAATGTAGGAAGACAAGTTTTGATGGAGTATGAAGGGGACATCATTTTAAATTTTTATCTTAAAAACTTTTCAGAATGAGAGAGGGGAAAGTTGCACAAACCGAATTTTGATTTTTGTTATTGTGCAATTGTCTTGGAGAGTCCTCCCCCACACTTGTTTTCTTTCCTGTCTTGGTTAGTCACAAAATATATATGTGGCGAAAACAAGTGCTCAACATAAAAAACTTTATTTTATTGATAAACTCAAATAGGCACATTTACATTGATGGTAAAGGATCGTGAAAGAGAGAAGTGTGCCTAATTATTCGTGCAGCAGGTGCATTCTAAAGATACTCAAGATGATGCTCAACACCTAGGGCTTCAACGACTTTTCTTAGCTTAAGATTAAACTTGAAGCAGAAACTATTAACGTCATCGCTAAGGTCCCTAATCTCTGTGTTCTTGGTCTCTATGTCGTCTTCTAAAATCCTAAGAAAAGCACGTAAGCTAGCATGTTTGGCTATGAGGTCGATGATGATACTATGTCGTCTTCATCGTCACTGCTTTCGTACTGTCCTGCACGACATTTGATGGATGGCTGTGGTAAATGCCTCCTAATTCTAGGAGAGGTGCTAGGGGATGCTTCCTTTTTGGCCGAAAGTGTAGGCTTGCTAGCTGACTTTTCACCAGTACGCTTGCTAGGCCCAATACCGCTAGGGGTTTTCCTCTTGAGGCCTAGAAAAGTGGTAGGATGGGTAGCAGCGGTCTTCTTCTTGGCGCCACCTTCGGGTGCATGAGAGCATGCTGGCAAGATCGCTAAAGGCTTCTCCTTCACAACACAGGCTTCTTCTCTTACTAATGGACTCTCTTGGTAAAGTGCTATGTCTAGGTTTGCTATGGCCTTTGGAGCGTTGATCAGTGAAAGGGCGTAGCCAGACATGGTCGGCACTTCAAGATGGGAGAGCTTAGCCAGCTTTGCAAGAGAGAGAAGAAAAAGGTTGGTGTGAGGAAAAGAGAGACCTAAAGGGGTTTAAATAGGTGCTACAGAGGTCTCTAGCAAGGAAATAACTTGATCGTAACCAAGGTCGTGATGCTGGAGTGATCAGAGGGAGGTACGAAAAAGATCGGCGCTGATTAGCCTAGCTAGGGGGGCGGCCGGTCCCGAGGGCGGTCGGTCCCCTGGGTCCACCAACCAGCCTCTGATTTCTGGCCAGGTGCTTTGCTGACTGTGTAGATCCCTATCCTGGTTACGATCAGGCTTGATGCACGGTGGAAAAATGTGATACAGAGTATAAGATATAATTGATACTTATGAAAATATGTTTAAAATCACACTATCATGCATTTATGAAGGAATATTTCTATGATCTCAAGGATTCATGTTTATGAAAGGAAAGAATCATTGGGTCATTTTAGTCAAAACATAAATGCAACACTAGCATCAAGCATGCATATATTTATTATTATAAAATTATATATATGTATATTTTTACTTTTTATTTTATTTCATTATTAGTATTATTTTGTTTTATATATATATTTTTTCTTCTTAGAAAATAAAGAGATTACTCAGGTAGTTATTGAAAAACTTGCTAAAATATTTATTTAAAGTAAAAATTAAGGATAACTTACCGATTTACCTTCGGTAAGGGCTCAGCTTTTTAAGTCCGTTTGAGTAGGACTTTTTTCCCTTCATTGATTGCTAGATGATGGTACATCCGTCTTGGGAGAAATAGACGGTTGTACCCGCTTGGGCCTCCATACCTTCTGGGTAGTTTTAGGTGGTGTGGTAGCATGTTCAACTTTTCCTTTAGGTTTCCACACCGACTTCTTTTGTGAAGGCTTGAGGATTTCTTCCCTCTTTTTAGGAGCCATTTTGTTTTTCCGCTCCTTATTCCTTTTAGGAGCTGCTTTTTCTTTTGGCTCTGGCTTTTTCCTTGATTCTTTTGAGATTTTTGATATGTTTTTCAAAAGCTGAGGCTGAATCTCTACCTCCTTGATGCCTTGGGGGTTCGGCTCATATCGGATGCGTATCATGTTGCATTCTTCCTGACGGCGAGGCCTGAATTCGAATTTTTCTTCTTGTACATTGATATTGAAGCGGATTTCTCCAGCTCCAACATCAATTCGAGCTCCGGCCGTACTCAAGAATGGTCTTCCCAGAATAAGTGGTGTTTCTTTGGTAAACTCCATGTTGAGCACCACAAAATCCACTTGGACGTAATACCCTCTGATTTTGATAGGGATATCTTGTGCAGTCCCCGCTGGATACCGAATTGAAGAGTCGGTGAACTGGAGTGTCATGTTGGTGGGCTCCAAGTTGGTGAAATTCAGTCCATCAAAGACTGATTTTGGCATGACGCTTACGCTCGCCCCAAGATCGCATAAGGCGTGGTTAAATTGCTGGGTGCCAATTGAGCATGTGATCGTGGGGCACCCAGGGTCTTGTTTCTTCTCGGGTAGATGATTGAGTATAGCTGCGCTACATTCTTTCGTCAGCTTGATAACTTCTGTGGACGGCAATGATCGTTTGTTATTGATGATGACTTTGATGAATTTAGCGTAGGATGGTATGTGCAAGACGTCCATCAGCGGAACGCTGACGTGTGTCTTCTCGACCATTTCCACGAATCGGAGGAACTGCTCATCTCCGGCTTTCTTCTTCCTCCGTATTCTTGTGGGGAAAGGTAGCATCGTGGTGTCCACATAGCCTTCCGGTGTCGGTTCTTCTTCCATGGATTCTTCTTGTGGTTCCGACTCTACCGGTACTTTCTCTTGCTGTCTGGGTGCCTTGCCTGTTCTAAGGTTAGGGTGTGGTGGGTCACGAGTGGTCATACCCCCTCTCGTGGTCACCGAATTTATATTCTCAATAGAACTAGTAGGTTGCATGGCAGATTTAGCAGCAGAGGCAAGCTGGGCGATCTAAGTTTCTACTCTCTTATTAAAATTTATTTAGTTTTTAACAGATAAGGATAGGCTATCAAGCTTAGCATTTATGGTTTCAAACACTTTATCATTGAGAGAAAGCTTGTTTGTAAGGTTTTCATTTATTTTAGCCTGTCCTATAATAAGAGCTTTTAATGAAGGTTGGGAGGAATTGAAATTTGAATTAGAATTGGAAGAATTACCTAGACTTAGCTCAAACATATGCCTCCACAAGTTTCAGGCTCAGAGTAAATTCTTAAATTAAAACCGCAATATCTAAAACTCAAGAGAATTTAAGTTTGACAACTAGGCATTTGAAAAGTATTGTGACAAAGCAACTATTCATCATCTCCAAGACAAAATTTTAATGTTCATCAATTTTAATTTAGTTCTAGCCTAGACTGACTCTAAATAAATTTTAATATATAGATAGATATTTATTAGGTTTTTCAAATTTTATCTTACTAGCTAACTTACGCGAAAAAGCGATATAGTAATAATGATAAGATAGGAAACTTATACTTAGCTGGATTTTAATTGGAGGGTGCCCTCCCCTAAGCTTGACGTTTGACAGGGTCTTTGATGTTGCAAATTGAGTGATCCTTCTGGAAGCAGGTGTATCGACAGCGTAGAGATGTCGGGTTGACTAGCTCCTTGATCTTGTATTTTCCTATGAAACTCAATTGCCAATAAAAATATTGAATCTTATGGAGAGGGGTTAGGTTTAATACAACTCCATGGTAAGTGATTGATTTTATATTTTCAGCAGAAGCTTCCTAAGTGGACCTTCATGTGCCCACATATTTTTGGTATATTTTTTGTTAAAAGGTGTGGCCCTTCATGTGCCCACATATTTTTGGTATTTTATCACTTTATAAAATAGACTCAATAATCGCATAGGTAAAGCTACCTGATAAATAGGGATGCTCCTCCCCTAAACTTGATGTTTGCAATACTTGGTGCTTGAATGATCTTCAGAGTGAGTTGGTTAGCAGCAGTCCTGATGGTTGCCACTAATAGACTCTCTCCTTAGTCATAATATTATTCCTGCATAGTTATACTCCAACAAGAAAACCAAAACTCGAGGCTCAAATTATCAAGGGGTTAGCGGTCAGCCAATGAGCACTTTGATTATTCTTTGAGTTAATTTTAATTAGTAGATTTTAACAGGATTCCAACAGGATTCTCTTTTTAGGATTTTCTAATTTTCTTATGTAGAAATCAAATATGTATGCATGCTAATAATAATTTTTATGCCACCACAGGGAATATTTATTTCCATGTGGCTTAGGATTTTTATAATGCAACAAAGCAACTATAAATACTACTACCATCTATAAATCATTTTTATTTTTATGCCACCACAGTAAATATGACTACAGGGTTACCATAGGTGTATTTACATGGGGCTTGGCTTTTATGATGCAATAAATAAAGCAATAAATATTTTTGTTGGTTTAATATTTTTATGCAAAAATGATTGTACTAATAAATGTGCTAAGCAAAATTACTAATGAATGCTAAATTAATTAGATAACTACCATTCTAACCTTATGATTAG
The DNA here is from genome assembly GCA_038502445.1 of Eremochloa ophiuroides. Taxonomy (NCBI): domain Eukaryota; kingdom Viridiplantae; phylum Streptophyta; class Magnoliopsida; order Poales; family Poaceae; genus Eremochloa; species Eremochloa ophiuroides. Next base: position 30,817,112 of record JAHLJS010000006.1, on the reverse strand, counting down.
GGTATGGAATTTAAAGTCAACCAACAGGACTTAGATAGAGGAGAGTACTTACTTAGTAGGTTCATTGTCTGAGGTTACCTCAGTCAATTCCCCATTTTGCGGTGGTGTAGCAGGTACTTCTTCCTTCACCTTCCATCTCTTTTCTGCCTCTTCTGCTTCTCCCTTTTCTAGCTCCAGCTATTCTTTATATGCTTTTCTTGATTCTTCATCTCTCTTCATCCATTCTTCTACTTGTGCCTGGATCTCTTCTTTCTCTGCCTTAGCAATCTGGTCCATCCTTTCAGCTTCCCCTTCCCACTCACTCTAGCGTGGTGCTTGTACGGCTTCTTCTTGCTCCTTTTAGCAGTTTTCATACTTCACAATCTTACCAGGAACTCCTCCCATCCACAGTGAGGCTGGGTAGCCTAGTGGCGGGCTTGGCGTTTCCTTCTGTTGCATTGCTTCCTGATCTACTCATGGTTAAGATGTGTTTTAAATTGACAGCGTACCTTTCCAGTGGGTAGGTTGAAGTGGATCTGTCCAGACCCGATGTAGATGATAGCATTGGCGGTGTAGAGCAACGGTCTTTCCAAAAGAATAGGCGATTCATCGTCTCCCTGCATGTCAAGAACTAGAAAATCTGCGGGTATATATTTAATTTGAATTCTTACCATTACATCCTTGACTACGCCTTTAGGGAATCTCAGTGATTGGTCTGCCATCTGCAACTGAATATATGTTGGGTATAATGGTAAATCATCAAATAATTCATCATATACTTTTTTGGACATTACGTTGACGCCTGATCCAGTGTCGCAGATGGTGTCGGGAAAAGTGATGTCTCTGATTGTGCATTCGATGATTGGTACACCTGGGTCACCTTTTCTTTGTTGAAAATGGTTTCGGGAGCATGTGATCATTTTCTGTGTTTATGGCATTGATTAGCTGAGCGGTTCCTTCAGGTACATGCTGGGGCTTGTTCTTTCTCCATCTTCTATTGTTCTTCTTCTTGGGTGCTGGTTGTTGTTGTTGCTCTTTCTGTTGATGGAATTGCTTCGGGACTGCTGGATTCTTGCGGATGCGGTTCTTGAATGAAAATCTCTCCTTCTTGTCCTTGATGGAGAGGACAATCTTGGCGTGTTCCGCATAGATGATGGCTTTGGTTGTGCACAAGAATGGTCGTCCCAAGATAATGGGTGCCTTCTCATCTCCTCTAGTATCCATGATCACAAAGTTAATTGGGACATATGATTGCCCATGGCTGCTGGTCCAGTCCGGATGTTCTCCCCAGTATTGACTGCTGGTCCAGTCCGGATGTTTTCTGTTGTTGGGGCAGAGAACTCACGCAGCGTCTTCTTAGCCATGTCTTCAAACACAGGAGATAAATCTTCTCCTAAGTGTTCTTGTTCCAATATTGGAGCTGGCTCCTTTGATAAACTAGCTCGAGAAACGATGGGTGTTTTTGATAGTGATTCGGGATCTTCCCTCGTCTCTACAAACTTCTTTCTTCTCAGGAGTTTCTCTGGATCGTCAATATAATTATTTGGAAGAGAAAAACCATTCATTCATCACCCTGCATAAGATAAGCAAATGATAAAAAACAAGGGTGTACCTGTTTGAATTAGAGATCAATCGGTAATACAATCTTATCCATTATGTATACATATGATATCAATATTTTCTAAGTTTATTGTGCCTTCCCCGGCAACGGCGCCAAAAATGCTTGTTGACATCTACTAACGTCGCCAAATATAACTATATAACTTTTAATGCGAGAGGCGAGATTAGAAGATGAATGGTAATTAATTAACTTGTCATTAGCAACTAGCCACTTTTCTATTACCAACATTCTTATGCAAGAACTAGGTTGCCATCCCTAATTAATAATGCTAAGAATAAATAAAGGTTTCATATATTAATCTATGTGACTAGGCAGAAATAAATATAAATAATATAAACTAAGATCAGTTCTGCAAGCGGACAGATAATTATACCATTGTCGCATTTTACCTAGGGAGTTCTACCAGGTTGTCGATTTATATTTATACCACTGGGAAGGACTAAGATAAACTTTAATCTATTATATTGATAGTGATGGTATACAATGGATAAGTGACATTACCGATGTCATTTAATCTACTCATAATAGGCATAGGTCACAAGGTAAATAAAGATAAAGGTGATAAATATGATCAAGCATCATAAATAAAAGATAATCATCAGAGCACTTCTCTAATCATAGTAATAGCTAGCCAATGGATAAACTAAGGAATTAATATCAAAGGTAATTCTATAACTACATCAATGAATAACTCTAATTAGTGCAATTACATCTAACAATCATTGTTAGACTAATCCTATATCATGATCACATGCAAAGAGCATCATCTAGGAATGATGTGAAACAGAGTCATCATCCAACTTCGCGATCGTGCCTGTTGGCCTACATACGGGGGGTGGACTACAGAGGACTCAACGTAGCTATTACCTACATGATCTACCACATGTCCCGGCACATCAAGGTGCACTCGCAGATAAACAAAATACCTAGACACCACGTCTACATATCGTTCATCATCTATCCATCGTACGCATGAATAAACGCTATACGAGCAATTACATGAATTCAATAAGATCAAACCAACTATACTAGACATATAATCAAAGTAGACAAAGACTATTGTAATCAAGAACATATGAACTATTAAGAACAATGTTTCCCTAATCATAATGAAGAATACAATAATAGAGAAAGAACTAGAATTATACCAAACTCCGTGCTCCAGACAAATGCTGGGGCTCCAGATCCGCCGAAGAACTAGAACTCCTCTACTCTCTAATCTAACTAGGCTATAACTATGAACTAGGAGGCTCTTGATGAACTAGGAGGCTCTTGATGGCTTGAGGACTTGATGCCTTGAATGAATGATGGGTTGATCCCTCTAGGGGGTCTGCCCCTTTATTTATAGCCCGGTGGGATGCACGTGCGCCGTAGGATCAAACCGACTTGAAACAAGGGCTGAGATGACTCCACAAAGGCGGTGGAAGAAGACTCCAGAAGGTGGGCTGAAACCCTAGCAGGGGGGCACCGGCCGGCCCCACCCTGGGGATCTCGGGTCCCGGTGTCTCGGGTGTGTTCCAGATGCTTCTAGTGTTCTCGTGATGATGTTTTCTTGGCGGTTAAGTTACGTGGTAATCGTGCTCTTTAACCCTTCTTTTATGCTTTTCTGGAATAGCCCCTGGAAAATACAGAACATGCAAAACATGTGAAAACTGTCAGTTAAAACCCTAGATAGTGTGTATTCATGTATCCTTTGGTGTCTAAAGTTTTAATAAAAGTTGACGTTATCCACCGTCAACAATGTGCAACCGCAGTCAAAGAAGTGCAGGATATTCCGGTAGTCTGTGAATTTTCAGATGTGTTCCCCAATGATTTGCCTAGTTTGCCACCTGATCGTGATGTGGAGTTTGCTATTGAGTTGAAGCCTGAGATAGCACCTATATCTCGTAGAGCCTATAGGATGCCTCCCAAGGAATTGGCGGAGTTTAAGGTTCAGCTACAGGATCTGTTGGATAAGGGTTTCATTAGACCTAGCTCGTCTCCTTGGGGTTGTCCTGCTATCTTTGTGAAGAAGAAAGATAAATCCCTCTGACTCTGTGTTGATTACCGTCCACTCAACGAGGTCACCACAAAAAACAAATACCCTTTACCTCACATTGATCTTCTGTTTGACCAACTTGCTGGGGCCAAAGTATTCTCTAAAATTGACCTTAAATCTGGCTACCACCAAATAAAAATCCGTCCCGAAGACATTCCAAAAACAGCCTTCACCACAAGATATAGCCTCTATGAATACCTAGTTATGTCTTTCGGCCTAACCAATGCCCCTGCCTATTTCATGTACCTCATGAACTCCGTTTTCATGCCGGAGCTCGATAAATTCGTGGTCGTGTTCAACGATGACATCCTTATCTATTCCAAAACCCTTGAAGAACATGCTAGCCATCTTCATGTTGTCCTGACTTGTTTGAGAGAATATCAACTCTATGCCAAGTTTAGCAAGTGCGAGTTTTGGTTGTACAGAGTCCCATTCCTCAGACATATTCTGTCGGCGGAAGGTGTATCAGTTGATCCGAGCAAGGTGGAAGAAATCATGAATTGGAAGCCATCAACCACTGTACATCAAGTCCGTAGTTTCATGGGAAAGGCGGGATACTACCGTCGATTTATTCCAGATTTTTCTAGGATATCAAGCCTATTACCAGTCTACTGAAGAATCAGGTCAAGTTTGTCTGGTCACCGGAGTGTGAGAAAGCATTTCAGACTTTGAAGAAGTTGTTGACCACAGCACCCGTACTTGCTCAGCCGGATATTGAAAAGCCATTTGATGTGTATTGTGATGCTTCTGGCACTGGTTTGGGTTGTGTCCTGATGCAAGAGGGATGGGTCATTGCTTATGCTTCACAGCAGCTCAAGCGTTATGAACAGAATTACCCAACCCACGATCTGGAATTGGCTGCTGTTGTCCATGCATTGAAGATATGGCGTCATTATTTGTTGGGTAGTACTTGCAACATCTACACTGATCACAACAGCCTAAAATACATCTTCACTCAAGAAGAGTTGAACATGAGACAAAGAAGATGGCTCAAATTGATAAAGGATTATGATATTGAAGTGCACTACCATCCAAGCAAGGCCAATGTGGTTGCCGATGCACTCAGTCAAAAAGTTCATTGCCACTGTTTGACTGTAAGACCTTATGACCTATCCTTGTGCTATGAGCTAGAAAGATTAGGTACAGAAATAGTCCCACAAGGCAGTCTGGCCAACATCAGTATTGAAACACCTATCCGTGAGCAAATTATTACTGCTCAAAAGGAAAGTAAAGGAATCAAGCACATTAAAGAGAAAGTCCAAGCCGGCAAAGCATATTGCTTTAGAATTGATGATGACGGTGTCGTATGGTTCAAGGATCAGCTAGTTGTTCCCAAGGTTGCTAGGTTATGTCGGACGATTCTCGATGAAGCCCATTTGACTAGGTTCTCTATCCATCCAGGAAGTAATAAAATGTACCAGGATTTGAAACAGAAGTTCTGGTGGACCAAGATGAAAATAGAAATCGCGCAGTATGTAGCTAGATGTGATACTTATCAGAAAGTGAAAGCCGTACATATGAAGCCTGGCGGAGAACTGCAACCATTACTTGTTCCTGCATGAAAATGGGAAGATATTAATATGTACTTCATCACAGGTTTGCCCAAGACCGCAAGAGGTTTTGATTCTATCTAGGTGATTATGGATCGTCTCACCAAGCAGGCTGACTTCATGCCTGTCAAGACACTTTATCCTGCCTCTACCTATGCTAACCTATACATAAAACATGTTATGAAGCATACCCAAGACTATTGTTTTGGATCGAGGTACACAGTTTATCTCGAACTTCTGGAGGTCTTTTCACAAGTCTTTGGGGACAAAACTTCTGCATAGTACAATGTACCATCTGCAGACTGACGATCAGACTGAGAGAGTCAACCACGTGTTGGAAGACATGTTGAGGGCATGTGCGCTCACATACACCACCACCTGGGACGAATGTTTAGCATTGGCAGAGTCTCGTACAACAACAGCTATCAAGAAAGCATGAAGATGGCTCCGTTTGAGGTAGTTTACGGTCGTAGGTGTCGTACTCCATTGAATTGGTCTGAACCTGGGGAAAGGTGGTTTTATGGAGTCGATTTGGTCAATGAAGCCGAAGAAAAGGTTCGACTGATACAAGAAAATTTGAAGGTGGCACAGTCCTGATAGAAAAGCTATGCCGATAAGAGGCGTCGACCTTTGGTATTCAAAACAGGAGATTATGTTTACCTGAAGGTATCACCAATGAAGGGTGTCAACCGTTTCGGGGTCAAAGGCAAGTTAGCCCCTCGTTACATCGGACCATTCCAAATTTTGGGACGCTGCGAAAAGGTAGCTTACAAATTCAGATTACTGGTTCACCTCTCAGCCGTGAACAATGTATTCCATGTGTCGCAACTCAAGAAGTGTCTTCGAGTGGCTGACCAAGTTATCGACATTGAAGGAGTAGAGCTCGAGCCAGATTTAACTTACGCCGAGTATCCGATTCGAGTCCTAGATTGAAAGAATCGTGTCACTCGAAGGACCACAACTAGGTGGTACAAGATCCAATGGAATGAACATTCCGAAGATGAAGCTACCTGGGAGTCGGAAGATTATCTCTCAGAAAACTTTCCCGAGTTCTTTGCTACTTTATAGATGTAAAGTTTCTAGTCGTGTAATGTGTAAACTCCCCTACTCGTTTAATGATCAAGGTTGAATTAGGTTTAATCACACGTTTTCTTTTCCATTACTTAGTCTTAAGTCTTAGTCATATATCAAATCTCGGGACGAAATTTCTTTTAGGGGGGAACGTTGTAATACCTCCGGTATTACGGTTAATTAAAACTACCATGTCATCATGTTTACTTTAATTGCCTACATATGATTGTGCTTAGGGTTGCTAGAGTGCTTTGATTGTGTATAGAGATGATTGTGCAATTAAACCTATAATTGAAAATCAAAAATAAAATCAAAAGGAAATTCAAATTAAGCCCTAATTGGACCCCAAAAACCTAATTCAAAAACTATAAGGAATCTGATGAAGGTGTCTTAATAAAAGTTATAAATCTTTTAAAATGGAACAACTTTTATGTTTGGAGATTTTGATGTTATACAGTGGAAATATAAATTAAACTCAAAATAGTATTTTAAAATTCAAATTTGAAACATCAATTTAAAAACTACAGGGAATCTGACCAAACTCCCTTGAGGAAAGTTGTAGAGCTCAACAATTACAACAACTTTTATTTTTATAGATTTTCTGGTTATACAGAAAATCTGGGAGAATTTTATGGGATTTCAAATCAAATTCAAATTTAGGTTTTACCCCCTTTCATTTAAATTCAAATCCATGTAGAATTTGGATATGGTTCAAAAAGAAAAATTATTCTACACAAAATTTACTACAACTTTTATTTTGGGCGCTCCCACCGTAGCTACACGGTTTAGGGAATAATTTGAAATCATAGGGTTTGACCCCTTTCACTGGCTACAGTACACAGGGCACGCCGTGCGCTGCCGCCGTCCGGCCAGGGCAGGGCGTTGTCGCCGCCGCGTTTGCATCACTCGGGGGCCCCGGACCTCACTCGATCTTATCCCCCCATTTTCCCCGTCCTATAAGAGCCGACGAGCCTCCATTTTTCATTTCTTCTCCCGCCGGCCGCCGTCGAGCTCACCTTGGAGTTTGGCCAAATTCGTCGTTCTCTGACCACCTCCACCCTCTCCATCTCACCCACACCTTCGCCACTTCCTAGAGTACCATTTGAACCCATTTGTGTGGATGTTCGTGACCGGAGTCGACCACACCGCCGATCTTCTTCCTCGGTTCCGATGAGGGTCATCGCCATGCCGCCTCACCTCGTCTCAGCGATGCTGTGGTCGGTCTCTTGCTCTTCTTCTTGGTGTTTTGGGTTCACCTTGGTGCACTCTTTCCCTCAGACCAGTCGGCCGTTGTCATCGAGCTCGCTCATCCGCACTGTCACGGCTCCAACCAACTAGCTAAATCAAGTCCCAGTGAGCCATTGACCGTCCCCGACCCTTTCTTTTAATCGCTACCGGCCCGTCGTGGTCGGAACACGTCGCGCCGCCGTGACCGAGCCGCCATGGGTGGCGTCGAGCTCGTCACCGGCGTGCATCGGTTGGTCTAGGTCCTTAGGGGGGTGCGCTTGGGTCCGGGCCATCTGTCGGAGGTCTTACCCTCGCTGGAGAGGCCGCCGGTGGCGTGCCGCCGCGATGAGCGTGCGTGTGAGGCGCACCGGGAGTGGGAGCGGGAGGTAGAAGCGGGGACTGGCGGGTGGGGCCTGCCCGCCAGTGGCCCGGAGAGAAAGAGTGAGGGCGCGGTTGAGCGCTGGGCCGGCCTGCCGATAGCTGGGCCGCTCAGGCCGATTTCGTTTTTCTATTTTCCCGGGAATAAAAGTAATTTATCGATTTTGAATTAATATGAATAGTGCTAATGTTTCATCTTTTTGGTAGAATAAATTTATTGTACCAAAAATTATGAAATAAATTGTGTAGACTCTATGCAGTGTGTAGGATTTTAAAAAATACAAAATAATCAATTCAAGCACTTTCTGCAGGAACTAAAAATCAGTGGATTAATTGTTAAATGCAACTTTGGTGATTTTTAATAAATTATATGTTGCTCCAAAAATCAGGAAATTTTATTTGGCACTGTTCTAGGGCAAGACCTAACTGTTGGTAAAGTTTGGGCTCAAATGAAAATAGTTTAATTAGGATGTTATTTAATGTTGGGATGTTTGATTAAGGAAAATGAATTAAAATAGTTAATAACCTATGTTTGGTGTACCTTTGGGATTGATTGTGGTCTTAGGTCAAACACCCTTATGACCTAGGGCAAATTCTTTAAAAACAGTTACTTTGAATACGTTGTGAAAGATAGTAGTGTTTGTAGATTGTTTTATTTATTATTTCTTGTACCCGTATTACTGCATCGCATTAAACCATACATCATTGCAGACGTGTAGTGACCGAGAACTAGGAAGTGAAAGCTGAGTTGACTTCTGAGGAGACTGCTCCGGAGCTGGTTCAGGGCTTTGATATCTGTGGCACAGATCCTGACCCCACTCTCTTCGCACTACAAGGCAAGCCCCGGTGCAATCAGCCCCTTCCTTGTGATGTACAAAATGTTTATAACTTGACTTAATCTACTGCATTAAGTTGACAGGAGTTGATTGATAACCCAATTGATGCATTACCATCCTTGACCACTGAAATATCCGTAAACCCATTTTATTAAATATTTGAAAATGCTTAGCCCTGCTGGTATAAAATAGATTTGCATAAAATGCTATTTTGAGCTATGGTGATATATGTTATTGATTAAATCATGAAAAGGGTAATGGTAATATTCTCGTTCGGCGGCTGTGCACCTGATCAGTACACTGTCATCGACGGGAAGGGATTTCCTGCTCGGTGATTGTAGCTTGGGTTAGAGTCCCAACATATTGTCACCGAAGGAAAAAGGGATTTGAAAATCCGATGGGACATTTGTACTTGGGTTAGAGTCCCAATGCACTGTCGCCACCGGAAAAAGAAAGTAGGGACCATTCATTGTAGGCCTGTTGGATCGAGACTTTGCAACTAGCCACACACTCCGGGAAGCCCTATCTCCGGTCGCTCTATTGCTTGAACCGACAACCACGCACTGGGAGTAGAGAGATGGCGAGAGTAGCGTGTACCCTCGTGGCCGGCGTGCCTGAAGACGAGAGGAGTACTATGCTCTCGGGTGGCGCAGGACCGGTTCAGGGATAGAAAAGCCATGGTAGAGAGGGTTGGTATATGCAAGCTTAGGTGCTACATATGCAGTGTGGTTAGGGATCCCCAGCTGGGTACTAATCGATTCAAATCGTCGTTGCTCCTCGGTTATGGAGACTTGATCCTCCGACCATTAAGCAAAGAGTGGTTAGAACTAGGATGTTTTTGAGAATGAATAAGTAATTGGAGTTGAAGGATATATGTGAAAGAACTGAGAACTAATGATATTGATTATAATAATATTGAGTAAAATACTGAAAGTAGGATTAGTAATTGTTTTTCGCAAAATACCTTGACTCTCACTAAAGCCTTACCTTGACTCCCCTCAGCCTGCTTTCCTGAGTCTCATTCCCTTTTCTTTAGTCAGGTAAGTCTTGCGAAGTACCCTAGTACTCAGGGTTTGTTAACCCCTGTTGCAGGAGAACCACAGCAGCAGGTTTGTCTCGCTCCCTGCTGCGTGACAATTGTTCAGGAAGGAAGTGAGGAAGAGTGAAGTTGAACCCGTGGGTAGGGTCCCTGGTATCATTTATCTAAGTATGTTGTACTGTTGTTCCACTGCTATTGCTACTGTCGTTAATTATGGTCTGTAATAACTGCACTTAAATTCTATTTGGACAACTGATTTGTAATCTAAATGCTAAGTACTCTTTCCGCTCTTTTACTCTGATGTATTTTATTATGAAATATTATAATTCTGTAATGGCTTCGCAATGGGATCCTATCAAAGAAACGAGTACTGATGTAGCCCAGCAGGGCCTTCTTGATCATCTGGAAAATAGGCCCGGCTGTCAGAGGTCATTAGTGACAATGACAGGTGCCTGTGGGCCATGTGATTTAGGCGGTTCTATTACATCATCAGCATCAGAGATCCAGTTGGCATCACAGTAGCCTTCCAGCACTCTAGGGTTTCCAGTATAATGAATACCATATGTCATAGTACCTTTAAGGAAGCGCAACACTCTCTCAAGAGCACGCCAATGATCATCCCCGGGTTTGACACAAACCGGCTCAATTTGCTCACAGCATATGATATGTCAGGACTTGTTACACTCGCAAGATACATAAGTGAGCCTATGATCTAGGAGTATGTAAATTGATCCCTTGCTATTCTCCGATTTTTCCTCAATAGCACACTAGGGTCATACGGTGTGGGAGCAGGATCACAGTCACTAAAACCAAAGCGACTTACCAACTTTTCCACATAATGGGATTGTAATAAAGTTACCCCACCATCACCATCCCTAATAAGTTTGATGTTTAGAATGACATCAGCTTCTCCCAAATCTTTCATTTCGAAATTGCTCGATAGAAGTTTCTTTACTTCCTCAATCACATTGAGATTTGATCCAAAAATCAAAATGTCATCAACATATAGGCAAAGCATAACAGCCTCACCTCCATCATACCGATAATACACACACATATCTGCCTCATTCACAGCAAAACCAGCAGCTGTAAGAGTGTTATCAAATTTTTTGTGCCATTGCTTAGGTGCTTGTTTTAGGCCATACAATGATTTTAACAACCTGCACACCTTGTTCTCTTGACCATCCGCAATGAACCCTTCTGGCTGATCCATATAGATCTCCTCATCTAACTCTCCATTCAGGAAAGCTGTCTTAACATCCATCTAATGAATGATAAGACCATACGAGGCTGCCACGGCAATCAACGTGCGAATTGTGGTCAATCGAGCAACTGGTGAGTAGGTGCAAAGAAATCTTCACCCTCCTTTTGGGTATATCCTTTGGTCACAAGCCTTACCTTGTACCTCTCAGTTGTACCATCGGGCCTAAGCATTTTCTTGAAGATCCACTTACACCCTATAGGTTGACAACCATAAGGACGGTCAACGACCTCCCATGTTCCATTAGACATAATAGAATCCATCTCACTCCTTACTACTTCCTTCCACAAGTCAGCATTAGGAGAGGAATATGCCTCTCTAATGGTGGTTGGTTTGTCTTCCACAAGGTACACTATAAAGTCATCACCAAAGGATTTTGCAACCCTCGGTCTCTTGCTCTTTCGAGTGACTATAGTGTTATCCACCTCAGGGATGTGAATATGAGAATCCTCAGCATGATCTATAGAAATAGACAGTTCGTAGCTGTATTTGTCTGAATTCAGCTCCCTCGCCTGGAGTTGCGTTCTGAGGTACTTTTGTATTCAACATCCTGATTCAAGTAAGCATTTGTTCTTATTCGTTCTTAAGTTTACAACTCTATTTGAGTGCTTTGATCTTGGTAGCTCCTTGGTTGAAGTAGTAGTTTGTAGTGTAGACGTGGTGTCTAGGCTATAATTACTTGTGAATGTCCCCTGATTGGCCGGATAGTGGTAGTTCGTGTAGGTGACAGCTGCGTTGATTCCTCTGTAGTCCACTTCCCGTTGATAGGATCGATAGGTGTATAAGTGTTTGGTAGGAGGGAACTCTGATTTCCGCTCTTATTCATTTCACTGCCCGATTAGAATGATATTATTCAAAGTTTACTGGTTGTCGGATCTAGATAATCATTAATTATCTCCTCATTCTTGATATTCGCTAGATTGATTGTGTTATCAGGTTAGGAACCAATAGACTTAGTCAGTATCACCTACTGTTCTTTTGGGTTCGATATTAAAACCGGGATTGTCTGATGAAGTGCTACATCGGTGTTTTATCTGTGTGCTTGCGGATACTTTGATAATAATAATATTTAATAGAGTGCAGTTAATTTATACCAATAAGCATTTCTGGCGCCGTTGCCGGGGAACGGATTGCTGATTTTGGCTTAGTCTATCTTAATCTTGTATTATACTTTTATCTTTTATCTTTTATCTTTTATTTTTTAAAGTATGGAACCCACGTCCCAAGTTTTATATCAATATGGAGCACCATCGGGATCGTATCTCCATCCAAAAGAATCATCTTTACCCATCACATCATCTAGCTATGAGTTACAGTCTGGGATTAATTAAGTTAGTTTAGGATCACATTTTTTCTGGCTAGTTCTAGCGAAAACCCCTATTCACATTTAGCCGATTTTGAGCAGACATGTTCATGTTTGCACATTAAGGGCATACAGATGAAACTTTAAGATGGAAACTCTTTCCGTTTTCATTAATGGGAAAAGCAAAGAAATGGTATAATCGCCATGTTGGGAGTAACCAAGGAGATTGGGAAGTATTTCATGCTAATTTTTGTCTTAAATTTTTCGCTATCGAAAAGGTCGCTAAACTTTGTTTTGAAATTATTGGATTTAAACAATTAGATAACGAATCATTAGGTAAGGCTTGGAAACGCTTTGATGGATTTATAATGTGACCGAACCGCCTTAATCATAGGGCCCACGTGCACCGTCATCGTCCCTAAGGACCCGTGATCAGTCTACACGAGTTCCCCTTGACCTAGGTGGCCTGCCGGGTTTCCTCGGAAACCCTAATTTCCCTGAGGATCTCATTGTAAAGACCTTGCAAGTATTACAACCATTTACACAAATAATATACATCAGAGTGAAGAGTGCGGAAGTATTACATAAACATAGGTTTACAAATATAAATTACATTATCCCGAACCAGCACTTTGTAGTGGAGTAGCATATACAACTAAACACCCTGCCCAAGGGTTATATCATATACATATCTTCACCCATGCGCGATCCGTCAACCGGCACGGTCCCAAGCAACAGGGGTGAACAAACCCTGAGTACTGGGGCACTCCGCAAGACTTACCCGACTAAGAAAAAGGAATGAGACTCAGGAATGCAGGCTGAGGGGAGTCAAGGTAAGGCTTGAGTAAGAATCAAAGAGTTTTGTAGAAAAGCATTACTATCCTATTTCAATAGTTTAACTCAATCTTATTTTACTCATAATCCATAATTCCAAATTCATTCTCATGTATCATCATACTTTCAAATTCTTAACTTAATCTCAAAAACACCTAGTTTCTGAACCACTTTTCGGGGTAGGGCAGTGGATCAAGTCTCCATTAACCGAGGAGCAACGACGATTCGAATCGATTAGTACCCAGCTGGGGATCCCCATCCACACTGCATATGTAGCACTTAAGCTTGCATATACCAACCCCGCCTACTACGGCTTTTCTACCCCTGAACCGGTCCTGCACCACCCGAGAGCACACTACTCCTCTCCTTTCCAGGCACGCCGGCCACTGAGGGTACACGCTACTCTCGCCATCTCTCCACTCCCAGTGCGTGGTTGTCGGTTCAAGTAGTAGAGCCACCGGAGTCAGAGGCTTTCCGTAGTATGTGGCTAGTTGCAAAGTCTCGATCACAGCAGGCCTACAACGAACGGTCCCCACTTCATTTTTCCGTCAGGAGACATTGCATTAGGGACTCTAACCCAAGTACAAGTAATCGCACGGTTTTCAAATCCCTTTTTTCGCCGGTGGTCAAGCATTGGGACTCTAACCCAAATTCACAACCACCGAGCAAGAAAATCCCTTCTCGTCTGTGGCAATGTACTGATCAGGTGCACAGCCACTGAACGAGAATATACCAATTCCCTTTTTCATGAATTAATCAATGGCATATATATCACAATAGCTCAAAAATAGCATTTTATGCAAATCTTAATTTATTCAAGCAGGGCTAAGCATTTTCAAACATTTCATCTTAAAATGGGTTCCAGATATTTCAGTGGTCAATGTTGGTAATGCAGCAATTTGGTTATCAATCAACTCCTATCAACCTAATGCAGTATATTAAACTACAGTTATAAACGTTTCTCAAATCACAAGGAGAGGGGCTGAATGCACCTGGGGCTTGCCTGTGTTGCAAGGTCTGTCACTTCCGCCAGAAAACCAGGAGAACCCACTTGACTTCTCTCGACTGAATAATTCTTCTGTCGGCGAGAAATCAAGAAATTCCTCTGAGAACCCGATCTCTACACGTAAAATAATGATGCATGCTTACAGTGATGCGGAATGACATGAATGGAAAATGTAGAACAAACATTTAATTAACAACCTTGAGTACAACTTTCCTTCACTGGTACAGTTGCAAAACATTTCTCATAAGGTAAAAGGTTGTTTTCGCATTTCATTTTTATTGGCCATTTTAACAGTCATAGAAAGCCGCTGCACAACTTGTTCACTATCTACCGCAATATACCAATTAACCTGCCAAGGATCCTTATAGTAAATGACCCAGGGTCAGCAATCAATCAAAAGTCACTCAAAACCTAGTTTATTAGGATTTTGTATTTATTCTATTATTCGATTAATGGGGTACAAAATATTTAATGCATAAACTATTTCTATTTGAGCCCAAACTTTTTCTACAGATAGTTCTTACCCTAAAATAGTGCCACATTAAATTTCATGATTTTTGGATAATAATTCTAGCCTACAAAATTCTTAGAAGTCACATTTGAGAATTAAATTATACATTTTTACTATATACCGAGGTACTCAAAATATTTATTTTATATTTTTCATGCATTCATCATATCACAGAGAGCACTCACAATTAATTTCATGATTTTTAGTACACCAAAAATATTTCTACAAATATAATAAAACATAGCACTATTCTTATTCATATGAAATGGAAAATACGGTGTAATTCACAAGGAAAATGGGAAAAAACCCATTCAGCCCGAGGCGGCCCACGAGGAACAGACCGGCCTAGCCGGCCTGCGCCCGCACTCCACCCCCTCCCGCGCGCCTACTGCGCTATTAGGCCGGCTGACTATGGCCCAGGCCTGGCCCAGCTGAACCCCTCCCCCTTTCTTCCTCCTCGCGCAGACGCACTCCCACGCGCGCGGCGGCGCAAATTGCGGCGGCCCGCCGCCGGCGGCCGCACCGGCGGGGCCAAAACTATCCTCGAGCTTCCCCACAAGCTCTCGCATCCAACCGACTCCTGTCCAAGGACTAGCACACCGGAGTACGTACTCCGGCGGTCATGGCGGGCGGCCGCGGGCAGGAACGGCGACGAGCCGTGTTCCGGCGTAACCAATGCGGCAGTGTTTAAAGAAAGGCTCGAAGAAGCTTTGTATGCTCACCCTGAAGTGCCTAGACTAGTCGTTTGGTGCAGAGGATGGCCGAAATAGGATCGTCGACGTCGGCCGAGCTCAAGGCGGCGCTCTCCGGCGTCGCAAGCGCTGTTCTGGCATCACCTATGCATTAAACAAGAAACGACCATGCTTCTGAACTTCCACAGATTAAGGCGAACCCCGAACATGAAATAGAAAGTAGTCTACTCTCACCACATATGACCGGCCATGGTGGGCCGAGCATGGCGGAGCGTTTGCCGGCCGCGAAAAAGGAAAGGCTCGCCTGTGAGCTTCCGGTGGCCTCAATAGGCAAGAAGAGGCTTCAACGGTGTGCAATAAACAGCCGGAGCTATCTGTGAGATGGAGAGGGCGATAGCTGAGTATGCACGATGAATTTCGTCGATGAACCGAAGCTCGACGGCGGCGGCCATGGAGGAAAAAGGAAGGAACCGTGGCCGCAGGGTGGCTTATAAAGGGCAGGGGCAACCCCGAGACGTGGCCGAGGCCCCACGAGCTCGTTCTCCCCGTCAAACATGGGCCTAGCAGCCAAGACGGCAAGCAACGCGCGCGTCGCGCGGCCCCCTGCCGGCGCCATGCCCGCGAACAGAGCAGAGGTTGATTTTCACTGTAGCCTGACCCTGTTTACTTCTACTGTTTTAGCCCAATTACTCTTGATTTTGTATAGTAACTCAAAAAATGCCCTTAATAAGAGTTGTAGAAAATTTCTTACTGAACAACTTTGGTATTTGGGTACATTTTCAAATTTTTTATATATTTTGAATAATTCAAAAAGGGGTAAATGTTTATTTTGAATTTCATTTCAAATCCACTCAAATTCTCAAAAGTTTTCTCAATAAGTTGAAAATCTATAAAAATAGAAGTTGTTATACTTGACAAATCCTACAACTTGTATTAAAGGAGTTTTCTCATATTTTAGATAATTTTTGAAATGACATTTCAAATTTAAATTTTGAAACACTCATTAGGGTTTATTTTGAAATCTCACTGCATAACCTTCAAAATCCCCAAATATAAAAGTTGTTCAACTTGAAAATGCCTTACAACTTTCATTAAAGGAGTTTTGCCCAAACTCTTGATAGTTTTTGAAAGGGCATTTTAAATTTGAATAAACAAACACTAATTGGATTTAAATTTAAATTTCCACCGGTAAACTTCAAAATCTCTAAAAACTAAAGTTGTCCCATTTTTAAAGATCTATAATTTTTATTAAATCACTTTCATCATATTCCCTTTAGTTTTTGAAATTGAATTTCAACTTTAACCTTTAAAACATAGATTTAAGCTTTATTTGAAATTATTTTTAATAACTTCTAATTTGCTCAAAATAGAACTGACTCAACCTTTAATGATTTGCAACTTTTGCTTAAGGCCCAACACCTAATTCCTTTTAGTTTTTAAATTAGGGTTTCAGGGTCCTGACGTAGGGTTTACAAATGATTTCTTTTAAATTTCTTTAATTTTCCAATTTTGGATTTAGTTATATAATCAAACAAAAATTGTCGTACCAACTCACTCTACAAATCCTAAGCATAATCACATGCAATAAATAAACCTATTTTAACTAATGCACAGTGATTGGTCTTATGCTAGATGATTTGCACTAATTATGATGGCATGGTAATTTTTAATAATAGTAACATCAGGGGTGTTACATATAAATTCTGGACCTAATCTTGCTTTGTTAGAACCTTATGCTTTTGCAACATTTCTTTTTTGGCCATTGATGATAAAAATAAATAATACCTTAATTTGGCCGCAGGAGGAGTATTTATGCATATTACTTGCTTCACATGTTAAAACTATTCTTACTAATATCATAATTGATCTTCCTGAAGAAAAAGAAGAGTTGTTAGAAGATGAATTTTTGTCATTCAATTCTAAACTTTTGTCTGATTCAGTCTCAACCTTTACCTGAACTATCCAATGAGAAGGAGATAATTCCTACTTCTGATTTTATGCTTGAATTTGAGGATGAACTTTTTGATGATTATGGAAAACACCTCACGCTATCATAAAATTATGAAACCTCAAGAATCTATGAATTTTAAAAGTTTTAATGTTTCATATCCTGCTGATTTAAAATTCCTTAGAGAGATAACAAGAGAATTGATTTTTGTTATGAGTAATGAGTGGTTTATAGAATCTGAGCTTTCAAATGATATAATTCGCTTATATTCTCCTGCCATTACTATTAAATGTCAAATTGATGCATATCCTTTTGATGCCTTTTATAATCCAACAGTAGGTGTCAATATCATATCTCTTACATTTGCTGAAAAATTCTTGAAAGATATGCCATCAATTCCTACAAATAAATTATTGAAAAATCGTTCAGGACATATTATTCCTAGTTCAGGTGTTTTATGTTCTCTTCCTATTGTGATTAATAAATTTCCGAATTTTGCTGAATTTCTATATCTTTGATGTTTGGGATTTTGATGTAATGATTGGATTACCAATAGGAAAACTTTTGCAAGAAGGTTGTGCGGGCAATTTAGATATTAAACTTGGGAAAGGATTAAATCTCTCAGTGCCTATAACTCATACATTAAAAGCTAAGGCAGAGCCACCTCCTGAGTTAGATCCGATAGAAGAAGTTAAGGCTATGTCATTTGAGGAATTTATTGAACCTAATTTAGAAGATGATACTCAGTTCTTCATTAATGAAGAGGAGGAGGATCCGATTCATCCTGAACCTCTAGATGAATTACTAGAGCCACCTAAGCCTTCTATTGAGTTTAAACAACTATCTTCTAGTCTTAAGTATGTTTTTCTGAATAATGATCAAAATTCTCCCGCGATTATTAGTGATAAACTTTCTGATGAAGAGTCTTTTAGATTAATAACTATCTTAGAAAAACATCATGCTGCTTTTCGTTATTCACTCCAAGGCCTTAAGAGGATTAGTCCTGTTTTATGCACCCATCGTATTCCAACCAACTCAGAAATTACACCTTCTAGAGAGCCCCAACATAGGCTTCAAAATGCGATGAGGGAAGTTTGTTAAGAAATAGATCTTGAAACTTTTGCATACTGAGATTATTTATCCTGTTCCGCATAGTGAGTGGGTAAGCCCTGTTCAAGTTGTACCTAAAAACGGTGGTATGACCGTAGTTAAAAATGATAAAAATGAATTGATACCCCAGAGAACTGTTACAGGATGGCAAATGTGTATAGAATATAGAAAACTCAATAAAGCAACCAAGAAAGATCATTTTCCGCTGCCCTTCATTGATGAGATGTTAGAGCGTTTGGCAGATAATTCTTTCTTTTGTTTCCTTAATGGTTATTCTGGATATCACCAAATTCCTATCCACCCTGATGATCAAAGCAAAACCACTTTTAGATATCCTTATGGAAATTTATGCTTATCGTAGAATGTCTTTTGGATTATGTAATGCACCTGCTTCTTTTCAAAGATGTATGATGTCTATATTTTCCTGAAATGATAGAAGAAATCATGGAAGTTTTTATGGATGATTTTTCAGTTTATGGAAAAACTTTTGATGATTGTCTAGAAAATCTAGATAAGGTTTTGCAGAAATGTGAAGAAAAGCACTTAGTCCTTAATTAGGAAAATATCATTTTATGGTTAGAGAAGGAATAGTGCTAGGACATTTAGTGTCTGAAAGAGGTATAGAGGTAGACAAGGCAAAAATTGAAGTAATTGAACAAGTACCTCCACCTGTTAATATAAAAGGAATCCGAAGTTTTCTTGGTCATTGTGGTTTTTATCGCAGATTTATAAAAGAATTTCCACATATTGCTAGAGCATTGACTAACTTGCTAGCTAAGGATGTTTCCTTTTGAAATTGATGATGCATGTTTAAAATCTTTTAATATTCTTAAAGCACTTACATCAGCACCAAATATTCAACCCCCTGATTGGTACTTTACCTTTTGAAATTATGTGTGATGCTAGTGATTATGCTGTAGGGGCAGTATTAGGACAAACAAAAGATAAGAAGCATCATGCAATTGCTTATGCTAGTAAAACTATGACAGGAGCACAATTAAATTATGCAACAACTGAAAAAGAACTCATGGCTGTTGTTTTTGCTATTGATAAATTTAGATCTTACCTAATAGGAGCAAAAGTAATTGTTTATTCTAATCATGCTGCTTTAAAATATTTGCTCACTAAGAAAGATGCTAAACCTCGTTTGATAAGATGGATTTTGTTACAACAAGAATTTGACTTAGAAATTAAAGATAGAAGAGGAATAGAAAATCCAGTTGCTGATCACTTGTCTAGAATACACTTTAAGAAACCTCAGTAATTGCCTATTAATGACTCATTGAGAGATGGCATGTTGTTTAAAGTGACCAAGTCAGACCCTTGGTATGCGAATATTGTCAACTTCATGGTTGCAGGTTATGTACTACCAGGGAAAAATAAAAGGAAGCTCATTTATGAAAGTCATCTCCACATATGGGATCCACCATACCTCTTCAGAATTTATTTAGCTGGATTACTTAGAAGATGTGTACCAGTAAAAGAGGGCATGCAGATCATTCAGAAATGCCACGCGTCACCATATGGAGGTCATTATGGAGCATTCCGCACTCATGCTAAAATCTGACAGAGTGGGTTCTTTTGGCCAACTATGTATGAAGACAACAAAGGTTTTGTCCGGAGATGTGGATCATGTCAGAGGCACGGAAATATCAATGCAAGAGATGCTATGCCGCTCACCAACAATCTCCAGATCGATCTCTTTGATGTCTGGGGAATTTATTACATGGGAACATTTGTGAAATCAAGAAATTATAAATACATTTTAGTGGCAGTTGACTATGTATCTAAGTGGGTAGAAGATATGACATGCATGAATGCTAATTCCAAACATTCAAAGAAGATGTTCGAAGAGATTATATTTCCAAGGTTTGGAACACCAAGGATGGTCATTAGTGACGGAGGGACACACTTCACTGATAAAAAGTTTCACCGATACTTGCAAGCTCATGGCATCCGTCATAATGTTGCTACTCCATACCATCCTCAGACAAGTGGTCAGGCAGAAACGTCAAACAAACAAATCAAGAATATTCTACAGAAAATAGTAAATTAGATGGGTACTGAATGGAAGGACCGATTACCCGAAGCACTTTGGGCATATCAGGACTGCATACAAGACACTTTTGGGCATGTCACCTTACCAGCTAGTGTATGGTAAAACATGTCATTTACCAGTGGAGTTAGAGCATAAAGCTCGGCTATTAAGAGATGGAACATGGACTTTGAAGCCGCTAGAGAAAAGAAAAAGATGCAACTATCAGAATTAGAAGAATGGAGAGAAAAGGCTTATCACAATTCAAAGATCTATAAAGAAAGAACAAAAAGATGGCATGACAAGAGGATCAAGAAGAAAAAGTTTGCACTAGGAGATAAGGTATTGCTTTTTAATTCTAGGTTCAAATTATTCGGGCTTGAAAAACTATGAAGCAAATGGGAAGGACCATTTACGGTTGTGAATGCATCGCCACATGGAGCGGTAACTCTACAATCACACGAAGGTACGTTATTCAAGGTAAATGGTCACCGACTTAAATTATTTTTAGAACCATTTAATTCATAAGTTGTTGACAGGGCTGGACTTTGTCCAATTACCCACTTTTTAGTCCCAGTCCTCGTTCATTATGAAAAATTATCGCGCATCGCAACTAACAGAAAGTAGGAAGAGTCCAGAAGCTTCACGAGCACGGCCACCCTGGGAGGACACCAAGTGGGGCCGGCCGACACCATTATGGGGCCTGGCGGCGCCCCCCACCCTCTCGTCCCAACTCTTGTTTTTTTTCTTTCTCCATCCTTCCTAAACACAATCACGTAGATTCCCAATGCGTACGGATAATCTTTCATACGAATCCTGTAGAACTTAGATTTGATCTTATCCTGTCTCCTGAAAACCCATATAAATACGCACCTGTACCGCCCTCAAATTGCATCCATTCATCATTGCCTTCCTCTCCTCCAAAGAAACGCTCTAGTTTAGATCTAGTAGCAATGACAGGTGAAGCGGTCATCTGCGCTGACTCCGGCAAGATCCAAGGTGACGACTCGAAGGCCATCGTCCTCGCGCAGCCGAAACCCCCTTGCCATCGTGCCACCAAAGCACCTCGCCATCGTGCCACCGAAGCATCTTGCTACGGTGCCCCAGCAGTTCGAGCAAGTATACTACACGCATGCTTAGCCTGCTCTACCATCGCCACCCAAAAGACTGCTGCTAGAAGACGGTACCAAGGGAAAGCAGATTGCTATTCCCCAAGGCACCCCACTTCTTCCACCTAGAGACAATGAGCGACTCCTATCAGTCAAGACTGATAAGAACGGAACACTGGTATGTGCGAAGTACACCATTGCTCGGCCTGCCATCCAAGGAGTTCAGTGCACGTCCAGGCTAAGTCCGCTACACCGAGTTTGCACCACCTCCGCCCAAGAGACAGCGGGCTACATCAACATCAGTACTAGAGAAAGTCCCTAGACAGCCCTCACTCTCTCTACGAATCCTCAATGAGAAGATGGAAGCTCTCTCTAGCACCGTTAGGGGTATAGAGAGGAATGAGGACTTAAGGAACAAGGTTATGAACGACATGACTAAGCAAATAGAAGTTAATGTCAAGTTAATTCACAGTCTCAAGCGCGAAAAAGATCAGCTGAAAGAAGAGATTGATGAGCTTAAGGAAGAAATTAGGAAGCTCGCTGAAGAAGGGACAGCCTAAAGTTGCCCTCGTTATTGTTGGCATTTCTTAACGTCGTTACAAAAGATAGACTAAAAGTCCATCCCCAGCAACGGCGCCAGAAATGCTTGTTGGCGTTTCTTAGCATTACTACTAAAGATAGACTAAAGATCCATCCTTAATAATAATACTAGAAACAAGTTGACATTCCCAACCACCATTACTTCAGAAAGGTAATCCTTGGCCCTTAGTGGCGCCGGCCTAGGTAATGCAGTCTGGTAATAGCAGTTAGAAATGCCGGATTGGCCTTCCCAACCGTCATTACTTATGATATGCAAAACTGTGGCACGGCGCCATGGGGTGCAACAAGAATTACAATCCTTAAGTAACGGTACTTAGGTACGCCAATCGATAGCTCAGTAAGGAATAAGATTACTCTGCAAGCGCACAGAACTATCATTGTAGCATTTCAACCCGTGAGTATTCAAGGGTGTCGTATTTATAATTTCCCGTAGGAGGGCATGGTGAATTCATCTAGCTTTTGGTATAAACATGATCACTTATTGAATGCATAGGTAGGCATAGCATAGGCAGGGGTTAAAACAGGTTTATAAGATAGTGGACACACACGTCGGAGCAACCTCAAGAATAAAAGATAAAATAAAGAATAACTACGTGAGCAGGCATTGGTCACATACAGCTATGCAACGAATAGTAATTACATCGAATTAATAAGACTAGGATCAGGACTAAGTCTGGGATGATAGGGAGATCCCCGCAGCTGGTCTGCCAGCCGATAGAGACTTTACGAACTCCTACTCAATACCCGAACGTGGGGGAATGCTAGGGATGGACAGGGCTGTCACCACCTGCCCACCTACCCCTCTGCCCGTGGGGTACTGACATATCCGCTGATTCCTGCATACCCGAGCACCACGCCCGTGTAATTGGAAACAACTCCTAGCCCCCCGGGACCCCAACCCTTCGGATTGACAGGCTCGGTTAGGAGCAACCATGACAGCAACAACGAACTATTATCCCATCCTTAGTTCTTCCTCTATTCATACTAATTTGATGAACGATGAAGAACTTTGATGAACATATCAAGAACATAACACATAGACTATTAACTAGTTTACATGTTATGATCATAATATGGACAAGACTATACTCTAATTCAGATGCATTGCTATATAAATATGATAAGAGCTTGCTCATAGAGGAGAACTGATGTGTATTCATACCAAGATGTTCTTGATTCCTCCAAGGAGACAAGCACTCCTTGATAGCTTTGCCTTGCTCTACTACTACTACTAAACTAGATAGAACAAGTAAGAAATGTGAGGTGTAATGCTCCAAATGTTGGTGTGTGTTGGAGGGGGTGAAGCACAACTATTTATAGTTGATCAAGGGCGGTTTGGACGTTCTAAGTATGGTAGGAGGTGAAACCGCCTTTGCCAAACCGCCATGAGCACCGCCTGAGGAGGATGGGCCCGGGAGACCCCACCAGGGGGACGGCCGCCCCCGGGGGCGGTCGATCCCCGAGGAGTGCCATCTGGCCACCGCCTTCAGGGTGGTCGGTTCCTCTGTGGGCCTGGGCCTCCCCCGTGGTTGCGAATGGATTTGGTTTATTGTTTAATTTGGGCTTTCTTATTTTTTAGTTCGCGCCTTCTTTGAATACGCTTCCTGGAAGTGCGCTTTCCTTGAGATTTCCATGCATTTCCACGTGCTATTCCTATAAGTTATGTGCACAACAAAACTCGTGGAAAGATTAAATAAAGCCCTATTCTCTATTTATTTTAGTATTAAAATGATGTTATATTTATGTTGGTAAGGACCACCAACAACTCCCCCACACTTGGTCCTTTACTCGTCCTCGAGTAAAGTGCGAAGGACCAAATGGGTTCATCCTCCTTGTCAAAGAATCTGCATACAGGATATTTCAAGCTTCACCTGGATTTATGAATTTCAAAGTGTCTACCAAATCTTTCTTGAGAAATTGACAAATGGAATAGCTTGGAATCAAATCCTCTTACTCTTATTCTTGTATGGAATACTTGGGTTTTTGTAAAATTTTTGAAAACATAAAGATAGCTTGTGTCCTTGAATGATTCTCTCAAGTCGCTCATTTTTGTAAGTGGTTCCTCACCAAGGCATGAAAAGGTGATGCCTTCACTTTGATCATCCTACCTCTAGGAAGGCTTATTTGGAGTTTTAGGTAGGAATGAGAAATGATGAGGCACACTTACCCTGCATATGTTGTCAAGTCAAACCCCAGACCAAACCGGAGGGAGTGCGCCATACTCCTAGATCAGAATGTGTATGTGTGTGGAAAGTATGAAGGTGGAAACCTAATTCTAAATCTTTTTGGTACTCCATGCATCATGATTCTCCTTGGATAAAACTTAAGGAGATATGGGCTATAAAATCTTCATTTCCATTTTATTCATTTTTTTTTGAACGGGTATTTGAACTTTTCTTTCCCAATTATTTTCTTATGCCCCTTGGCATGATCTTTCTTTTCTCCTTTTTTTAAGCATAGCCCCATATCTTTTATTGGCATATGAAAAACTTTTAAATAAGGAGATATTATGATGGTAGATGGATGGAGTAAAACTTTGCAGAAGGAATACGCGGTTCTTAGGATGAGAACCATCACTTTTATTTGCGCAACTCTCAGGGTGGGAATTGGCTTTATTTGGTGGGTTCAAGTGAATTCTGATCTTGAGAGCATGAAACATCTCTCAACAGTAGTCACAAAATTTGACCAAACTCAACGCAAAATAAGTGGCATATGTGGAAGGTTTCATCAAATAGAATCATATATGGCCTTGGTAGGTATTTATCAATCATTCAAGGAGCATGCTATTGAGTTTTTGTTTTTATAAGATAAATCCCAAGTACTTTGCAAGAATGAGCAAGCATCATGTCATCCTACTATATCTCATCCATCAATTACTTAGATAGAAACGGGTCCCTAAACAGTGTTCATAAATCTGTAGGAATTTTAGCAGGGAATAAAAAGTATGCAAACATTTCAAATGTAGGAAGACATGTTTGATGGAGTATGTAGGAAACATCATTTTAAATTTTATTTTTAGAAACTTTTTAGGATGAGGGAGGGGGGAGTTGCACAAACCGAATTTTGATTTTTGTTATTGTGCAATTGTCTTGGAGAATCCTCCCCCACACTTGTTTTCTTCCCTGTCTTGGTTAGTCACAAAATACATATATGGAGAAAACAAGTGCTCAACATAAAACCTTATTTCATTGATAAACTCAAATAGGCACATTTACATTGATAGTAAAATTTAAAAGATCATGAAAGTGAAAATGTGTGCCTAATTATTCGTGCAGTAGGTGCAGCCTAAAGATACTCAAGATGATGCTCAACATCTAGGGCTTTAGTTTCTTAGCTTAAGATTGAACTTGAAGCGGAAACTATTAACATCATCGCTAAGGTCCCTGATCTCTGTGTTTTTGGTCTCTATGTCGTCTTCTAAAGTCCTTAGGAAAGCACGTAAGCTAGCATGTTTGGCTATGAGGTCATTGATGATACTAGAGTCGTTTTCTTCTTCACTGCTTTCGTACTGCCCTGCACGACGTTTGATGGGAGGCCGAGGTAGATGCCTCCTAATCCTAGGAATGGTGCTAGCGGACGCCGCTTCTTTGGCCGGAGGTGATGGCTTGCTAGCTGACTTTTTGCTAGGCTTACTACCGCTAGGAGTTTTCTTCTTGAGGCCATTGGGAGGATGGGCAGTAGCATCTTCTTTGTGGCGCCTCCTTCAGGTGCATGAGAGCGTGCTGGCAAGATCGCTAGAGGCTTTTCCTTCACAACACGAGCTTCTTCCCTTACTAAAGAACTCTCTTGATAGGGTGCTATGTCTAGGTTTACTATGGCCACTGGGGCATTGATTAGCGAGAGAGCGTAGCTAGACATGGTTGGCACTTAAAGACGGGAGAGCTTAGCAAGCTTTGCTAGAGGGAGATGAGCAAGGTTGGTGTGAGGAAAAAATAGACCTTTAGAGGTTTAAATAGGTGCTATCGAGGCCTTTGGTAAGGAAACAACTTGATCGTAACCAGGGACGTGATGCTGAGGTGATCAAAGTGAGGTACAAAAAAGATTGGCACGGATTGGCTTGGACAGGGGACGGCCGATCCTGGGGGCGGTCGGTCCCTTGGGCCCGCCTGCCAGCCTCTGTCTTTTGTCCACGTGTAAAGCTGACTGTGTAGATTATTATCCCAATTACGATCAGGCTTGATGGGAAGAAGATTAGTGTGATAATGTGTATGATATAAAAATGGATATGATTGAAATTTGTGAAAGTTTGTTTAAGATCACACTATCATGCATTTATGAAGGAATATCCCTATGATCTCAAAGATTCATGTTTAAACATAGGGTTATTTTAGTCAAAGTATAAATGCAACATTATCATCAAGCATGCATATATCTATTTGAAATATTATTTTATATATTTATATATATATATTTATTATTACTATTAATTTTTTATTAGAGGAATCAATTAAGCATTTATTGAAAAGAAATTTCAAAATATTTAAGGTAAATATTATGGATAACTTACCGGTTTACCTTCGACAAGGGCTCAGCTTTTTTTAAGTCCGTTGAGCAGGACTTTTCTCCCTTCATTGTTGGCTCGATGATGGTGCATCCGTCTTGGGAGAGGTAGACGGCTGCACTTGCTTGGGCCTCCATACTTTGTGAGTAGTTTTGGGCGATGTGGTAGTATTTTCAATTTTTACCTTGGGTTTCCACACCGTCTTCTTTGGTGAAGGCTTGGGGATTTTTTCTCTCTTTTTAGGAACCATTTTGCTTTTCTGCTCCTTTATATTTTGTTTGGGAGCCGCCTTTTCTTTTGGCTCTGGCTTTTCCTTTGATTCTTTTGAGATTTTTAATATATTTTTCAAAAGCTGAGGTTGAATTTCTACCTCCTTGATGCCTTGGGGATTCGGCCCATATCGAATGCGTATCATATTGTATTCTTCTTGACGGCGAGGCCTGAACTCGAACTTCTCTTCTTGTCCATTGATATTGAAGCGGATTTCTCTAGCTCCAACATCAATTTGTGCTCCTACCGTGCTCAAGAATGGCCTTCCGAGGATGAGTGGTGTTTCTTTGGTGAGTTCCATGTTGAGCACCACAAAATCCACCGGAACATAATACCCTCTAATTTTTACAGGAATGCATTGTGCAATCCCTGCTGGGTACTGAATTGAGGAGTCGGCCAACTGAAGTGTCATGTTGGTAGGCTCCAAGTTGGTGAAATTCAGTCTATCAAAGACTGATTTCGGCATGACGCTCACACTCGCCCCAAGATCACATAAGGCGTGGTTAAATTGCTGGGTGCCTATAGAGCATGTGATTGTGGGACACCCAGGGTCTTGTTTCTTCTCAGGTAGATGATTGAGTATAGCTGCGCTACATTCTTCTGTCAGCTTGACAATTTCTGAGGACGGTAATAGTCGCTTGTTGTTGATGATATCTTTGATGAACTTAGCGTATGATGGTATGTGTAAGACATCCATCAGCGGAACGCTGACGTGTGTCTTCTCGACCATCTCCACGAATCGGAGAAACTGTTCATCTCCGGCCTTCTTCTTCCTTCTTAACCTTGTGGGGAAAGGCAACATCGTGGTGTCCCCATAGCCCTCCGGTGTCGGCTCTTCTTCCATTGATTCTTCATGTGGTTGTGCCGAATCAACCGATACTTCCTCTTGCTGTCTTGGTATTTTGCCTGTTCTTTGGTTAGGATGTGGGGGATCACAAGTGGTCTTACCCCTTCTCATGGTCACTGAATTTATATTCTCAACAGAACTAGAAATTTGAATGGCAGATTTTGCGGCAGAGGTAAGTTGGGAAATTTGAGTTTCAATTCTTTTATTAAAATTTACTTGATTCTTAACAGATGAGGATAGGCTATCAAGCTTAGTATTTATAGTTTCAAACATTTTATCATTTTGAGAAATCTTGTTTGTAAGATTTTAATTTATTTTAGCCTGTCCTATCATAAGATCTTTTAATGAAGGTTGGGAGGAATTGAAATTTGAATTAAAATTGGAAGAATTACCTTGGGGGCGATTCTGCCTGTTCCACCCGTTACCTGGTTGTTGGTGTTGGCGAAACCCGTTGTCGACGAAGGATGCTTCTTCCAGGGTTTTGGGACAGTTGTTCTCCGAATGGCCAACATATCCACAGACTTCACACGTCATATGTGAGTCCATGGCCTGGACGGTGCTGGTGGTAGGATTGGTGGCACGTCCCTCAAGTTTCTTCATTAGTAACTCTATTTTTGCGGCAAGCAGGTCCATCTCCTTTACAGTGTGCATGCCTTTTTGTGTTTTGCGCCCTTCTCCCCAGCTTTGGTTGGCCACCATCTTCTCAATCAATGCCGTGGCATTTTCGATGGTGAGGGAAAGGAACGCGCCTCCAGCAGCGGCATCTACGTGCCCTTCAGACATGGTCGTGAGGCCTTCATGAAATTTGAGCAAGAGCCAATCTTCCATCCCGTGGTGGGGGCAAGCCCAGATGTACTCCTGGAGCCTTTCTCAAGCCTCAGGAATGGACTCGAGTGATGTTTACTGGAAGTTAGATATCTTCCCCCATAGAGCATTCGTTTTGCTCATAGGGGAAAACTTTGCGAGGAACGCCGTGGAACATTTGTCCCACGTGTTGACTACTTCCTTGGCTTGGTAGAACCATTGCTTCGCCTTCCTCAAGAGGGAGAAGGGAAACAAGCGGAGCCTGATGCTGTCTTGTGCGACATCTTTAATGATGATGGTTTCGCACAGCTCAAGGAAGTTTTGCAGGTGTGCGTTTGCGCCCTCACTTGGCAAACCACAGAACTGGTTCGCCTGCACCATCGTGAGTAGGCCAGTGCGGAGTTCAAAGTTTCCGTTCCCGACATTGACAGCGGGCCCAACGGGCACGTTGGCAATAGCGGGGGTGGAATACTCGCGGAGTGACTTGGCTATGGTGGTAGTAGCGGATGGTGCGGAAGTGACCGGTTCATTTGCCGGCTGAGTAGCAGAAGAAGAGATTGTACGAGGCCTTCTCTTCCTTAGGAGTGCCTCTGGATTTTTAACGAAGTTTTCCGGCAGATTGAAGCCGTTCATACACTATCCTGTTTTCATTCCAATAAAAAGAGGAAGAAAACAGCAAAGTTAGCCTGCATAAGCTATGGCTACCAATGCTTATTTTGTAATCTAAGTTTATGGCAAAGCTAGATGTTTATATTTTCAATTTGCCCTCCCCGGCAACGGCGCCAGAAATGCTTGTTGGCATTTCTTAACGTCGTTACAAAAGATAGACTAAAAGTCCGTCCCCAGCAACGGCACCAGAAATGCTTGTTAGCGTTTCTTAGCATTACTACTAAAGATAGACTAAAGGTCCGTCCTTAATAATAATACTAGAAACATAAGTTAACATTTCCAACCACCATTACTTCAGAAAGGCAATCCTTGGCCCTTAGTGGCGCCGGCCTAGGTAATGCAGTCTGGTAATAGCAGTTAGAAGTGCTGGATTGGCCTTCCTAACCGTCATTACTTACGATATGCAAAACTGTGGCACGGCGCCGTGGGTCCACAAAATTAAATTTAGTCATGACTTGGTCGCCATGATAAGCACATAGGATAAGATTACTATGCAGCGCACAGAACATCATCAGCTTACCGTGAATCAAGGTGCGTATTATAGGGAGGGCATGGTGAATTCATCTAGCTTTTCGTATAAACATGATCACTTATTGAATGCATAGGTAGGCATAGCATAGGCAGGGGTTAAAACAGGTTTATAAGATAGTGGACACACACATCGGAGCAACCTCAAGAATAAAAGATAAAATAAAGAATAAAGAATAACTACGTGAGCAGGCATTGGTCATATACAGCTATGCAACGAATAGTAATTACATCGAATTAATAAGACTAGGATCAGGACTAAGTATGGGATGATAGGGAGATCCCCGCAGCTGGTCTGCCAGCCAATAGTGACTTTACGAACTCCTACTCAATACCCGAACGTGGGGGAATACTAGGGATGGACAGGACTGTCACCACCTGCCTACCTACCCCTCTGCCCGTGGGGTACCGACATATCCGCTGATTCCCGCATACCCGAGCACCATGCCCGTGTAATTGGAAACAACTCCTAGCCCCCCGGGACCCCAACCCTTCGGATTGACAGGCTTGGCTAGGAGCAACCATGACAGCACAACGAACTATTATCCCATCCTTAGTTCTTCCTCTATTCATACTAATTTGATGAACGATGAAGAACTTTGATGAACATATCAAGAACATAACACATAGACTATGAACTAGTTTACATGTTATGATCATAATATGGACAAGACTATACTCTAATTCAGATGCATTGCTATATAAATAAGATAAGAGCTTGCTCATAGAGGAGAACTGATGTGTATTCATACCAAGATGTTCTTGATTCCTCCAAGGAGACAAGCTCTCCTTGATAACTTTGCCTTGCTCTACTACTACTACTAAACTAGAGAGAACAAGTTAGAAATATGAGGTGTAGTGCTCCAAATATTGGTGTGTGTTGGAGGGGGTGAAGCACAACTATTTATAGTTGATCAAGGGCGGTTTGGGCGTTCTAAGTATGGTAGGAGGTGAAACCGCCTTTGCCAAACCGCCATGAGCACCGCCTGAGAAGGATGGGCCCGGGAGACCCCACCAGGGGGGCGGCCGCCCCCAGGGGCGGTCGATCCCCGAGGAGTGCCATCGGGCCACCGCCTTTGGGTGGTCGGTTCCTCTATGGGCCTGGGCCTCCCCCGTGGTTGCGAATGGATTTAGTTTATTATTTAATTTGGGCTTTCTCATTTTCTTAATTTGCGCGTTCTTTGAATACGCTTCCTGGAAGTGCGCTTTCCTTGAGATTTCCATGCATTTCCACGTGCTATTCCTGTAAGTTAGGTGCACAACAAAACTCGTGGAAAGATTAGATAAATCCCTATTCTCTATTTATTTTAGTATTAAAATGATGTTATATTTATGTTGGTAAGGGCCGCCAACAGTTATCTATGTAATAAGGCACAAGTGTGTTAGGTTTGATTATATTATCGAGTGTGTTAGATTTGATTTATTATATTAAGTGTGTTAGGATTCGGCAAGCCTAATGAGTTAGGGCAGTCGTTAGCTCAGTCAGTTGTCAAAGTTATATAGTATCGTTAATGAATAAAGTGACTTATTCTTTTTATCAATATTAATGTTTTAATCTACTCTACTCTCTATATTTTTGGTACGCATGTTGTCTCCACATGTTGCGCAGAAAAGTTTACAGGAAAAACAAGTGTGGGAGAGGCACTATAGCGACTATGGAAATCAATTCGCTTCGGAAAAATCACGTAATTCGGAAGACAATCGAACCAGGACCTCGTGCATTGAAGTGGACCTCGTGGGACCACAGAGGCATGTCGCCCGGCGCCCTACCTAGGGCCGGCCGGCCCCCCTCTGCACCCTCTGCATCCTCTTCTCGGTCATGGTCAGGTTTGAATCCCATACAATATAATTGCACATGTGTCGATTTCTGTTTCGATCCGAATTAAAATTTACATGTTAAATTAATTTTAAAAGAGAAGAAGAGACTGTTTAATTCATGGCTTAAGAATAAATTATATATCACTTTTCTAGGAAACATGTTACTATCGGAAACTATTTATAGGGACCCCATGATTGTTTAAGTCGTTGTGAAACATGATATAGTTGAATAATGATAACTCAATCTCTGATGTTTTGTCTTTGGAGATTTTATTTAGAAAATTTAAATAATTAGTTATACCTCTCCTTTGTGGTAAAAATATTGTCTTACCAGAGCCATATATAGGATAGAAACTTGCTACATATAATACTTGTCTTTGTATTAAGTTTGGTCAACCTTTGTAACCCTTTGAAAAAATCTGTCATATTTTCGAATCAAGTGCCAATTCCACATAAGCATTACTCTAATCTGGAGTCATTCTTTTAAAAATGTTTCCTCCTACACTGGGAGAGAACACAAAAAAAATAAGTATATAGCGTAGTCACCAAATAATTGCTCCATGTTTTGTTAAAGTCTCTCAACTACTAAATTCAAAAGAGGTATGAGCTATGCAAAAGAAGAAGGGAGTATAAAAAATGGACAAATGTCTGAAGATTAAAACAATGGGTACTTAGATACTCGCCTCCCTTAAAAAAGAAAAAAAGAAAAAGGAGAAAGATAGCTCATACTCTCTGATTAAGCTCAATTGTATAAAAGAGATATTTATTTTCTCAAGGAGCAAGGAAGAATTAGATTCCACCATATTCCACCAAATAAAGTTTGATTCGATTATATGCCTCATTTCTCTGTAGATTCCTTGTTTGACTTTACAATAAATACAATACAAGTATGTTTTCACATTTTACCTACCTGAGATCCACATAAGCTTTTTAGAAGTAGAATAAAGAAGGCAATTTCATTAACGCCTAGGTAAGGATACAAAAATACCAGATATATCAGTGATTCAAGAGTGCTACAAAAGGAGAAGGTAAAGCTAAGTTTATTTGCAAAATTACATACCCTCTAATTGACTTAACTAAAGGAAGAGAGTGATCTGTTTTCAACCTATTCTGTTCTTCAACTACTCAAAGATTCATGGTAGACACTTTGAATTCCATAGTACATGCATGACTAGACTAGTTTTATATAATGCACTCTCAAGTTATGTTTTAAATGCTCTATTCTCTCTAAAAATCTTATATCTTAAAACCAACCTTTTTCTCGGGACGAGCAAAAGCCTAAGTGTAGGGGGTAATTATTGACATTTGTTATCATCTAAATTTTACTATTAATTATCCCTGCATTAAACATGAATATCCAGTAGAATAGGGTTATTAGTAATAATTTCCACAAGTTTTGGTGAATTGTATATTTTTTAGGGATTATTCCAGAAAAGCATAAAAGAAGGATTAAAGTGCATAAAAGACACGAAACTTGACCGCGAAGGAAACATCATCACGAAGACCCTGGAAGAGTATAGAAGGCACCCGAAGCAACCGGAGACCCGCACCTGACAAGGTAGGGCCGGCCAGCCCCAAAGGGGGGCCGAGCGGCGCCCCCTAGGGTTTCCACCCGCCGCCTTCTGGAGTCTTCTACCACCGCCTTTGAGGAGTCATCTGGGCCCATGGTTAAGTTGGTTTGATCTAATGGCACGCGTTCATCCCACCGGGCTATAAATAGAGGGCCAGACCCCCTGGAGGAGAGCCAGATCAAGAGATAGAAACCCTGAAGCATTAGATAGATATCCACTAGATCTAGGCTAGCAATCAAGAGAGAGATTAGAGAGATAGAGTAGATGAGTAGAGATTCGGAGGAGTCCTGACTTGTCGGAGCTTTTCGTAGCTGTATTCGTTTGGATTCAGCTCTCTCGCCCGGAGTTGCATTCTGAGGTACTTTTGTATTCAACATCCTGATTCAAGTAAGCATTTGTTCTTATTCGTTCTTAAGTTTACAACTCTATTTGAGTGCTTTGATCTTGGTAGCTCCTTGGTTAAAGTAGTAGTTTGTAGTGTAGACGTAGTGTTTAGGATATAATTACTTGTGAATGTCCCCTGATTGGCCGGATAATGGTAGTTCGTGTAGGTGAAAGCTGCGTTGATTCCTCTGTAGTCCACTTTCCGTTGATAGGATCGATAGGTGTATAAGTGTTTGGTAGGAGAGAACTCTGATTTCCGCTCTTATTCATTTCACTGCCCGGTTAGAACGATATTATTCAAAGTTTACCGGTTGTCGGATCTAGATAATCATTAATTATCTCCTCATTCTTGATATTCTCTAGATTGATTGTGTTATCGGGTTAGAAACCAATAGACTTAGTCAGTATCACCTACTGTTCCTTTGGGTTCGATATTAAAACCGGGATTGTCTGATGAAGTGCTACATCGGTGTTTTATCAGTGCGCTTGCGGATACTTTGATAATAATAATATTTAATAGAGTGCAGTTAATTTATACCAACACAGGCACATCAGATTTTATAATTAAGAACCTATATCCTGTGCTATGAAAAAAATAGCCAAGAAATACATAATTAACAGTTTTAGACACAAGTTTACGCTTCTTGTTGATTGGCACATTCATCTTAGCCAAGTAACCCCAAGTACGCAAATATGAGAGATTTAATCTTCTCTTTTCCCATTCCTCAAATGGAGTGATCTCTTTGTTCTTTGTTGAAACTCTGTTCAGGATATGACACGCTGTCAAAATCGCCTCACCTCACCATTCCTTGGATAATCCCGTTGTACTCAACATGGCATTCACCAAGTCTGTTAGAGTGCGGTTTTTCCTTTCAGTAATCCCATTAGACTATGGTGAGAATGACGGAGTCCTCTCATGAACAATGCCATGCTCCACGCAGAACTCATCGAACACAGTAGAGAAATATTCTCCACCTCGATCGGACCTTAACCATTTTATTTTTCTTTCAAGTTGGTTCTCAACTTCATCTTTATAGGCCTTAAAATAATTAAACGCTTCATCTTTAGTTTTTAATAGATACACATAACAAAATCTGGTGAAATCATCTATAAAAGTGAGAAAGTATCTTTTACCGCCTTTGGTCAAAATTCCATTCATCTCGCACAAATCAGAATAAACAAGTTCTAGAGGTGCCAGATTTCTCGCCTCAGTAGCCTTGTGTGGCTTGCGAGGTTGTTTCGATTCAACACATACATGGTACTTAGACTTTTTGACCAAGTTAAATTTAGGAATTAAATTCAGATTTGCTAACCGCATTAGACAGCCAAAAATTGCATGACAAAAGCGTAAATGCCATAAATCCGACTCATTAGAAATATTCACAGAATTCACCATCTTATTACACACATCATGCAGTGATAAGCGGAACAAGCCTCCGCAATCATATCCTTTACCAACAAAGATACCCTGTTTCGACACAACCTATTTATTTGACTCAAGAACAACTTTGTAGCCATCTCGACATAGCATGGAAGCACTAACAAGATTTTTCTTGATAGCTGGCACATGCTGCACGCTCTTCAATGACACCAGTCTTCCCCGAAATAAACTTCAGAATGACCGTACCAACACCAAGAACATGAGCACGTGACCCATTTCCGATCAACAAGGCGCCAGACCTCCCGACCTGGTAGGAAGAAAACAAAGAAACATCAGCACACACATGTATATTTGCACCACTGTCCATTCACCACTCAAGTGAATTACAAACTGAAAGAACAAATGGTAAAGAATTACCATACCCAGATGTTCCTTCTCCAGTTTCAGTAGTGACAACATTGGCTGATTTCTTTTCCTGTTTGAACTTGCGATCAGAGCACTCACTTGCCCAGTGTCGTTCACTGCCACACACAAAGCAGCCTCCATTTCTCTTGTTGTTGTTGTTGTTGCTCTTCTTTTTAAACTGTGCTGTTTGAACAGGTTTATTTATGTTCTCTTACTTGTTCTGGTTTTTCTTCTTATTATACTTGTGAAAATTTCTCTTCTGCACCACATTAGCAGTTGAGATCTCAACACTCTTTCCATTGTGCCTTTGCTCTTGCCCTCTCCTCAACATCAAGAGTACCAATGAGCTCTTCCACATTGAACTCTTGTCTCTTATGTTTGAGGGAGGTAGTAAAATCCTTCCAAGACGATGGCAACTTGGCGATTATACCGCCAGCCATAAACTTGTCAGGCAAAGGACAAGAAAAAGCTCAAGTTCCTTAGCTAGTGCCTGAATCTCATGAGCCTGTTCCACTACAGATCGGTTTTCAACCATCTTGTAATCATACAGCTGCTCCATGAGGTACAGCTCGCTACCAGCATCAGTAACTCCAAACTTTCCCATAAGTGCATCCCACAGTTCTTTCCCTGTAGGAAGAATGATGTAGCTTTTCTGGAATTTTGTATTAAGTGCGCTAATCACTGCACCTCGAAACATGTTATCAACAGCCTTAAACTTAGCCTCATCCTCAAGTGGTAAGTTAGCAGGCTTACCCTCAGAGGCATGAAAACAAGACATTGCAGTGAGCCACAATTCCATTTTAGCCTTCCAAATCAAGAAGTTTTTACCATCAAAAGGATTAGGATTTCACACAGCAGCAAAACCTCTGATGCCTATATTTAGGTTTTTTGATTGATAGATAATTAGGCAATTTTTATGTCATTTTAATTCCGTAAATTAATATTATGATGATGACATATAAAAGATATTTAATCATTAAAAACATGATAACAAATATATCCATAATAATATGGAACATGAGAACAATAAACATGTGGAGCATATGCATATTAAAAACATGATACATATCTCATAACAGCATCATATTCAGGATAGCATGTGAAACAACATAACAGAACAGGTGAAACATATGAGTAGCAGCATATGAAACAACATAATTGAACCACTGAAACATGCAGACATGACATATAATTTATAGCGGAATCATATAGGCATAACATGAAACTAGCAGAGACAGACATCAGGCAAGATATGAAACGATATGATAGAACTGATGAAACAGACACAGGACAGCATACAAAACGACATGAGAGAACTACCGAAACAAGCAGGAACTGCAGAACGAAAAACAGATTGGAGATGAAGGGATCATACCCTCCCATGCGCTCCGATGATTCGGATTCTTGTCCAACTTCCAGCGTCATGCCTCCAAGAAGATGGTGAAATCCGCCCCGTGAGGAAGATGAAGACGATGTCGCCGGCAACTCGAGGAAGAAGATGACGAACGGCGGCGGCGATTTGGGCAGTCGCGTAGACGCTCCCCAAAAACCTAATTGCCGATCCCCCGTGCAAGGTCTCGAACGGCAAGGGCTTCGGAGGCACCTGCCCTCTCGCTCCTCCGTGCGCGGGGAGTTACGAGATGGGAATTACTTTCTTTGCTGTGGAACTATGCTTCTGGTGTGTTTTTCTCTCGCGTACCGAAGAGACAGGGATCTCCCTTTTATCCTTGGCGTAAGAAGAGAAAAGGTGAGGGAAGTGAAAAGTCACGCATGGCATTCAGGAGATGGGCATGTGAAAGAGTTGAAACTCCTGTCATCATTATAAGTGAGTGCTAAAAAGTTAACACGCCACGCCCGCCGCCCTGCCTGCCACGCCCACGCCCACGCCCACGCCCACGCCCCGGCCCGACTGGCCGGCGGCGCGTGCGCGTGGCATGCCTTGGTCCTTTTCTTAACCTCTCAAATTAAGTGGAATATTTCTCATCATATAAGTCAAGTCAACAACCTTTGGAATTCCAATCCGGTACAAATAATAATACCCACAATTACGTACCATAGAGTTTATTGATTTTTGGAATATATAAATGGGCCTAGCCCGTAATAAATCCAACATCCAGTTCACTTCTTGTTCCCTGTGGAAATCGATAACTAGTAACACTTCAGGCGAAAGGTACAACGGTACTTCCATGCCCTTTCGGACTTTTCTGCCAAAGAAAAATAACTTCACTAGAAGCTAAGCTACGCCAAACAAAACCACATTATTACTTTTGTTTTGTGGGGTAGAATTATCCTACTGATGAGTGCTTGTGTATGCTACCGTGTCTATTATTATATTTTGTAGGATTGATGAGAGGACCTCAACAATGTCTAAGGGCTTGTTTCACCCCTAAACCATGTGGATTGAGGGGGGTGGAGAACGTTGAGGAAGATTTTGACTTGTAGGGGAATATAATCCACGTCAATTCCTTCTATTTCTCCTATTTCTCTTGTTCGGGAATAAACCCAACAAGACCTAAAGAAGGTGAATATGGGCTTTTATAATTTTTCTTGTAAAACTAAAATTAAAACTTACTAATAAAGCAAAACCGACCTAGTTGGTTCTTGCAACGCTGATTGTAGAAGCGGCCAGGCCGGTTTCCACGGGTAGGCCAGCACAAATAATATTTTGGGAGGCATTACGATTTTAGATACAAAGGCTGAGATCACGTGCACCTATCTATGGGTCTGTTTGGATGCACTCTAACTAATGTTTAGCTAGCTAATTGATAGAGAGTTATAGCACGTGCACCTATCTATGGGTCTGTTTGGATGCACCTTAACTAATGTTTAGCTAGCTAATTGATAGAGAGTTATAGTTTAATCAGCTAAAAATTACTTTAGTTAGGGATGTTTGATGCTCTAGCTAATTGAAATCTTGACCACGCTACCCCTCATTAATATTATTATTTAGATAGCTAAAATTTAGTTAGATATGTTTGGATCCTCTAACTAAATTTTAGTTATGATAGTTTGGTCATTTAGACCTTTTAGCTAGGTTTAGTTAGGTTGAAATAAGTGACTAGATTGTTTACATTTTAGGTCCTGTTTGACAAGACTTTTCAACCGGCTTCAGGGGCGTTTGTAGTCATTTCCTACCAAACGGCGTAAAAACAACGGCTTCACCTAATGATCGCTTTCAATCGTGCTCTCACATAGCATGTATAGAGGGTGGAGAAAAAAATAGTAGCTTTATATAGTTTCATTTCGTTTTGATGGGTCTTTTATGTGGTTTTGTGAGAGTATCTTTTAAAAATTTTACATATAAAATCGTTTTGTCAAATAATTTTTAAAAATAGCTTCACTTTCGCTCTTAGAGCTGTTTAAAGTTAAAGCCAAAAATAACAGAGGATCCACGTTCTCGGAGCACAGGAACGGCGTGTACAAAACAAAACAAGCCCACAGGAACGGTGTGTACAACACAACAAAACACGCCCCCTGGCCTGGCATGGGCTGTCCGCCGTTCACGAGACCCTGCCACGGCATCGGCATGGGCGGAGCCGCACAACTTGTACCACGTCCTATTGCCCAGCTCCATTCCTATTCCCCTCACCACCATCACCTCCACCAGTCAACGTCTCTTCCCTATCTCCACGCTGCCGCACCTGTCGTCGCCGCCTCCTCCCCCCTCTTTGTCCCCCGCTCCACTCGAAGCCCGAGCGTCCGCGTCTCCCGCCCGCGCCGCCAAGCCGCGATGTCCACCGCCGCCGATTCCTCCTCCTCCACCGGTAAACCCTCCGTCCACCCAATGCTGCCGCCCGCTGGCGCCTTTTCCGGAATTCACCTCATTGACCGACTCCTGTTCTGTTCTCATGTAATTATTATTATTTCCCATTTTCCCCGTTGCATCATCGCAGGAGTATCGGGTGATGCAGCGGTTAGCTCGCTCTCGCCCGAGAGCATCTGCCACAACGATCTGCTCATCGTTGGGCCGGGCGTGCTCGGCCGGATTGTCGCCGAGATGTGGAAACAGGTTGCTACTCGCTGCCTCTGATAATCTATTATCAACCTCACCCTCTGTTGAGCGCAACTCGTCAACAACCTTCCAACGGGGATTGGGCACATATATTGTTTTTATATTAAACAATTCAATTTGTCCTGTTCCTTCAAGTCCACGTTGAGTTAGAAACGAAGGAATGTTGCCTGATAATACTTTTTTTACCACCCAGTCACCTAATAAAACTGAGTTGTTGGAAGAGGAATAATGCAATTCTGAGGTATGAGTGTCGCCTAATAATACTTTTTTTTTTTTACCACCCAGCCACCTTAAAACTGAGGTGTTGGAAGAAGAATAATGCAATTCTGAACTACTACTACATAGAAACAAAACGTTGAAATTGAATATATTGAACTAAAGGGTACGAGTAGGACATCGCTGCTGAAATTCATTTTGTTTTCATGCAGTTAACTAAAAGTCACTCCCTATAACATAAAAACCATCATTTTCCATCTCTGCTAACATTTCTTAGTACTGCAAAGTACCATCAGCACTGTGATTCTGGCAATCTTAACCTAATGATATTTTAGTGGAGTGTCGTCCTTGTGATATCTTCTTTACATGATCATTATAGTACTGATTGTAAACGCAAATTGCTTAACTTGTCTAGTACTGTAAAGCTTGGTCTAATTAAGAGCTTGCCTTATAGGAATATCCAGGTTGCAAGGTTTATGGCCAAACTGCAACCACAGATCATCACAGTGAATTGGCTGACATTGGTATCATTCCCTCCTTGAAGGGGCCCGTACCTGGTCCAAAATTTCCATATGTTATTTTCTGTGCTCCACCATATCGCTCTGAGGATTATGCTGGAGATCTGAGGTAAACTGTAAGCTTTCAATCATGCCTCCTTTATTCATTTAATCATGTTGTATGCCACTCACAGCCTGGCATACATTATCTGCCTTTTCTTGCCTGAAAAAACAATTGAAATCTCCATAGTCCATACTTGAAAGTTGTAAGAGCATCTCCAATATTTCTAAAAAAACAATTGGTAAATCAATGACCTTTCCAAGTGGGTAAAACAGTTAGGAGCACATTTGTTGGGTTCCTTCAACCATTTCCAAAATCTTGCTCTTAAAATATAGAAGGCAATTTTGCATCAGGAATCTTGGACTATTTTTCAAATCACCCCAACCAATTTTATACTTTCTTTCTCTCTTGTACATTTGCATTGGTAACTTTGTCCTTATCCTTATTCTTCCCCACATCCTTCCACCTCCAGATTGGCCGATACTTGAAAGTTGTAAGAGAGATGATATGCCAGCCTCCTCGCTCCACAGGAAGTATCTCTGCCACGGATCCGTGCCTTCTTTTTGACGCCACACGACCCCATAGCCACCTGGCCTTTTCCAGTCGGCTAGTCCTCTGCTTCCTGCGGTCCGCAGCATCCCCAACAACTCGTCGATGCCGCGGACTCACTACCCTTCCTCACCACCTTCCGCTGCTGTTTGCCGATCCTCCTGCTATGGCATCCCTCTAAGCCCAGGAAGCACACAGACCCTGATTACCTTCTCTCCTTAACTCAACATCATGATGTAAACTAACAGGATGCCAGTGACTGGAAGGAGCGTCGTTTTCAGGCAATTGATGTATAAGAAGTGTGGAAAACATTGATGAATGGTTCAAGTGTCCTTGCAGTCAAATATACCTTGCTCTTTATTTACCTTAAACATACTAGTGTCAGGTCCCAAGGACATGTAAGACATCCTTATACCAGATGACATGTGCAGAGTAGCAGCTTCGAATTGGAATGGAGAAGGCTCTTTCCTATTCACCTCGAGTACTGCTATGTATGACTGCGATGACAATGGATTCTGCAGTGAGGTATTATTCCTATGAGCTTTATATCACACAGCATACAATTGCAGAGTTATAGCCCTTTGTTTGCTCCTGAACTTTGTGGGTGCAAAATCCACTCCATTTTTGTTGGTAGTATATGCAGTATTACACTATTAGTTTCTGCTAATATTGTGAACAGAAATATTTGGGGATTCATATAGAAAAAAAATTGAACTTTGAACAAGAGAAAAAAGATTGGTTTTCAGGCTGGTAACATGCTGTTTTGTGGTGGTTCCACTTTTCTATTTTCTTGTGATTTGCAACAATTTTTCAGATTTCCAGTACCTGCTCTGTTTTTCTTGTTTTCATTTAACATTTATCTTCTTTTCTGCTTGTGTAGGATTCTCCTTGTGTACCGATTGGTCACAGCCCTCGTACTGATGTGCTTCTAAAAGCTGAAAATGTTGTCCTTGGAGCAGGGGGCTGTGTTCTTAGGCTAGTAGGCCTTTACATATCCTCACTGACATGATTTCTTTGGGTTCTAACCTTCAAGCACCGCATCTAGTGTTCTTATTTCTTAGATATATACATTGCCTGATTCCTACTGAATTAAATCGGGCAGAACTGATGCAATATTCCTTGACTTCCATTACAAATCAGATCGAGGTCCTCATGTTTACTGGTTGTCAAAAGGAACCTTGGATGTGCGTCCTGATCATATACTCAATCTGATACATTATGAAGTAAGCACTGCTACTTATTTATGTGTATCATAACATGGACTAGTGGATTGTAGGCTAGATGTTTTGGAGAAAATCTGAATCCGTAGTTACATTCTTAGAGCATAGCCTTGGATGCAACATGTACTCTTAAGTGCTAATTTGTGCATGTGATCCCCCATTAAGGCAAATCAATAAATAAAACATGCATCCATACTGTAGATAATAAGTTTCCTTTAAAAAATTTCAACCAACGGCTCCTGTTTGGATAGACCTCTTGCCCCCGCATCGCCCCCCACGTGGGTGACTTGGGCGGTCGTCGCGCCGCCGCCCCCTCCCTCCCCTCTCCTCCCCCCATTCTCGCTGCGCCGCCACTGGAGCGGGCCACTGGTAGGGCCACGTGGCCCGCCAGGATGGCGGGGCCCCTCCCCTCGGCTCGGCAGTCTTGGCGGCGTAGGAGCGGTGTGCCAGCGGGGCAGCGCCTCGCTCGAGCCGCGTGGGGCTCGGCGAGTCCGCCTCATCACGACAACAGCAGTGATAGCCAGCAGCTTGGTGGCGCGGGGCGACGGCGGCGGCGCTGTCTCTTCTTTCCCCTCCGTCTTCCCCTTCTTTCCTTCTCGCTTGGCAGCGTTGGTGGCGCCGGCTTGCTGCTCTATGGCCTAGGCGGCCGGATCCGGGGTGCTGATGGCCGGATCTGGCGCCTCTAAGTCGGGAGGGTTGTGCCATCAACGGTGTCCATGGTGGAGGCGGCGGCGCCGGCTTGGTGCACCGGGTTCTCCGCTCTCGCAGCCGGATCTGGAGCGCCTTGGGCTAGGGGCGGCGCCCACGATGGTGGGGCACTTGCGCCCGGCGGCTAGCGGTGGCTGGCAGCGTCATATGCGGGTGCCGGAGCCGGCGGCGACAACCGACTATGGTTTCGGCGTGCAGTAGTGCGACGTGCGACAGGTCCTGCCCG
The DNA here is from genome assembly GCA_038502445.1 of Eremochloa ophiuroides. Lineage (NCBI taxonomy): Eukaryota > Viridiplantae > Streptophyta > Magnoliopsida > Poales > Poaceae > Eremochloa > Eremochloa ophiuroides. The sequence continues at coordinate 30,774,297 of JAHLJS010000006.1, read as the reverse complement.
GTCCCATGTTGCCCGGCCGGAGGGGGTGGCGGTCGACGCAGCTATGCGGCTGTCATGTGCAGCCGGCGCGTTGATGCCCCTCTGGTAGGGTCTCTCGACGGGATGGCGGGGCAGCGACAACGGCGGTGACAGCAAGCGGGGGTCCAATGTCTTGGCCTGACGTTGTGGTGGGGACTCCTTAGGTGAAAGCCTTGCGACGATGACGCCCGCGGGCGCCGCTTCTCCTGTTGAGGACGTCGTGTTCTCCAACACCGTCCCCCATGGGCAAAAGCCCGGTTCATTCTAGACGAGCGACGAATGGCGTTGCCGACACCATACCCTTCCTGAAGGCGTCGCTTTGGATTTCGGCTCGGCCACGACATCACCTTCGGATGTCGCTCTTCGCTTCTCGGCGCCCGTTCTGCGTGTGGAGGTGTGACTTGTAGCATGAAGTCGGAGCTGCTATATCAGGGGATGTGGCTTGGCAACGATGACATGAGGCAAACCACCCTTCTTCATCGATCGGATTGCTTCGAAGGTCGGGCAAAGCCAGGGGTGGGGCGGAGGGTCAGTGATAGTTAAGCCTATTACTTGTATCTTACTTTTCCTGCAACTATTCACTGTCTAGGTGTTTTCGGTTGACTTAGCAGCCAAGTTTAGCATCTACTTTTGCTAGGAATATGTTGTGGTGGTTGGTTGTTCTCTCTGCCATATAAGCAGGGGCAGACCACCAACTCTAGTACTAAGTCTTGTAATCCTCTTTACCAATTCAATCCAAGCGGCCACAGGCCAAGCTGCCCTCTGGGCTTTATCTCTAGTTTCAGATCTATGTTTGGGCAACAGTCAGTATATGAAGTCGGAGCTGCTCTTCTTTGAGCTTGGCAACGATGACCATCGTGGCCTCTCGCTTTGGACCACCGGCCTGTCTTCGTTACGTTGTCTGGGGTCTGCCATGAGAAGTCGGAGCTGCGAGTTGCTTTGCAACCTTCCATGTCGAGTGGGTGGGTGGGCTCTTCGTGTGCCCTGTGGGCAAGACGTTTGGCCACCCTTCTTGTACATAACTTTCATTAGTCTTAATTGAGCGGCAGAGCTCTTGCCTTTGTTTCAAAAACAAATTCAACCATTGCATTGGTATGACTAGATCCCTTTCTTGATTACACCTATCTGATTAATATGTCAGGGTGTATGTTTATGTGTTTTGCATTTTTAATATTTTATGCCTTATGTTATTTACAGGATGCAGCCTCTCTTGCAATTGCCGTCATGAAAAAGAGATTGCGGAGCTGCATCTTTGTGGGCTGTGACAATGAGCCTCTGTCCAGGTCAATGCTAAAGTTCATCTTCTTCAGTTCCGTTTCTTCCCTAATGATTTTGCTGCAAATACTTTTGTGCTGACGTTATGAAACTTTGATGCTGCAGGCTAGAGATTATGGACCGTGTCCAACAGAAGTGGGAAATTTGACACACAATTTCAGGGCTTCACTGGTTAGTCAGTCATATGCTAGCATTCTGGCTGCTTTCGTGAATTCCCGATTAAATCATTTGCGCTCTTATCTACCTATATACTTAAACCTGTAGCTCTCCACCCCTCACGCATCACTGTTTATAAACAGTTCCCAGGACTCAGAGTTACTGTTACTGCATGCTGTAGGGACTGATGGTCCGCTGGGGAAGAGGATGGATAACTCCAAAACTCGGGCAGAACTCGGATGGCAGCCCAAGTATCCAAGCTTTACAGAGTTTCTTGGTGTCAGCAATCTCGAACTTCCGTGCGATGCCTCTAAATACTTGTGATTAAAGATGAATTACCGATACATAAAAGAAATGATGACGGATTTGGAAGTCGGAATGTTAGTTGCTCCTACTGCAGTTTTTGGCCATCTTTGGTTTTCTTCTGTTAGATCATGTAAAGCATTGCATAACAGTGTAGCATGTTACCTGAGTTGCGTTCATTCTCAATTGTTAACTCATGAAAGCATTGTACCATCTCATTGACTCCAATACTTGTTAATTACTCCCTCCGTCCCAAAATAATGGTCGTTTTGGGTGTTCGTACCACGAGTTTGACTCGATTTGAAAAAAATGTGTAATATTTTCATCTCCAAATAAATTTGATAAAAAATTAGATTTAAAGATCTTTCCAATGATATTAATTATGTACCATAAATATTAATATTATTTGAGATATATTTAGTCAAACAGTTTTCTCGAGAAACGAAAACGACAGTTATTTTGGAAGTACATCCTATCAAAAGTTTATAAAAATAAGACAGAAATGCTACGAATATATTTGCCTTTTACTCTTTCTACAACTTGTTTGCCCAGAGATCCCACAACTCCGTCGACTACTCCAATTCTTCGGCCTTAGGATCCCACCCTCCTCCCACGGTCATGGTCTCGCCTCCTTGCTGTGGAGGTCACGGTCATGACCACCGGCCTCCGACGTGAGGACCTCGTTCATATTGAGATCTTAGTCACCTCTGGTATCGCACTCCTAGCAGCTGCCGCTAGGAATCAAGCTCTACTGGATTGTGAGGGTACACTGTGGCTGTCTGTCGGGTTGGAGACGGAGAGAAGGTGATTGAAAGACGACTCATATATTTCCTCTATTATAAATTGTAAGTCAATTCTAAAAGTATTAGAGAGTCAAAGTAACAATTTATCTAATTTAATTTGTCTTAAAGTACATTTGTTTTTATTTAGTCGCTAGTATTCTATCGATCAGAATTTATTTATTTTTACTAAATTTCAGCGACTTAAAAATCATTCATTCGGAAGTTAAAAGTACAAACTTACAATCCACCCATGCTAGTCTTTCAGTTCAACCAATTTTGTTTTGTCATTCATGCTTACTTGATTACTAAGGTTTAATACAAATGTCGGTGGATGCTGATTCAAAGGAATTAAAGTAAACTGAAACATTGAGGAGATCTCTACACTTAGGTCCCGTTTAGATGCATGCATTTCTAAAACTCCATCATATCGAATATTTGGATATATATATGGAGCTTTAAATGTAGACAAATCTTTTGCATGTTTGCATCAGTAGCCAACCCAGCTTTTTACCTCTGGATATGCGCAGCAAAAAAATTTCTTATGCAATTCGGTAAACCATATACAATTCGGTAAAACCATATTCTAATTCGGTACAACTATATTCTAAAACCATATAAATTTTTCAAATAAAATACAAAATACTTTAAAATGTAGCCATATAAGAGACTTACAATATTACTTGTTGATCTGTCGCTTTCTCAATGACATGAATATGTCAATTATATCATCTTCATCAACTTGAAAGAAAATATCCCGCTCAATAAATGTTTGTAGACAATTATCTAGAACTATGTCACCTAACTTATTCCTTGATTTTGTTTTCACTATGACCAATGCAGAAAATACCCTTTCAACGCTTGTAGTTGCCACAGGTAAAAGCAAAACCAATTTGAAAAGCAAGTACACCATATCATATACTTTGTGCCTCTTTGTTTCAGCAAGATTAACTGAGAGATCAACAATGTTGTTTAGATCCTTGGAAGCATTCATCTCGTTTCATGTCATCAATATAATTATTAAGTTGCAATTCTAGTTGTAGCAAATTATTGTTGAAGTCATTAGGATAAAATTCAGCCAATCTACGTATCTTCTGTGCATCAAATGAAGCAAAGGACTCTGAAGGACTAAAGGCTGACATACAAGAGAGTAGCTCCATGTTGATCTCATCAAACCGATTATTAAGCTCTTGACTAATTTGATCAATGACACCAATGTACACTTCTCTTCTAAATTGGTCATCATTTGTTTGTTTCGGGCATACCTTTTTGATTTTCCATAAGGCACATAAGCACCATCCAAAGCAGGAACTTCTACACCATGTTTAATACAAAAAGAAGTGACCTTCTTAAGAAAATTATCCCAACCATGAGACCTCAGCTGCTGCATTCTGCTCTTTGCCACATTAACAAGTGAGATTGCATTAAGAATATCTTGATCTCTTCTCTGCAAACACTCGGATAACTCATTTGTGTAGCCAAGAATAACATACATTAAGTGCACAAAGAAAACAAACTCAAAGGTTTCAAATGCTCCAAGCACAAAATGAATCCTCGTCCAATCATCCTTATGGGCAATATCAGCACCAAGTTCAATGAGCACATCATGAATTGAGGAATACATAATCATGATGCTACACATAGTTTTGTAATGCAAGCCCCACCGAGTGTCACCAAGCCTAGGCAAACCCATCTCTTGATTTAATCCACTCCCTGATTCAAGCTCACCACACTCTAGTGATTTCTTCACATTCTCAAGCCTAGCATTTCGAAGCTATACCATGACGCTTGCAAGAAATCCCAACAATGTTTCAACAAAATAGATACTTGATCAAAAAAGGTCTTGCAATCAGTATTTCCCTTGGCAACAGCTACAAGAACTAGTTGGAGTTGATGTGCAAAGCAATGAATATAATAAACAGAAGGTGATTCTTACATGATTAATGTTTTCAGCCCTTTAATATCCCCTTTCATATTGCTGGCCTCATCATAACCTTGACCTCTAATCCGAGTCATACTCAAACCATTACTAACAAGTACACCTTCGATTGCTTCCTTAAGTGACAAAGAGGTAGTATCATCTACATGAACAACTCCAATAAAGTGCTCACATGGCCTTCCAAGCTTATCAACAAAACGCAAGCAAAGGGCTAGTTGTTCTTTATATGATATGTCACTAGATTCATCGACTAAAATGGCAAAGGGTTCATCACCAAGTTCCTCAATTATTTTCTTTCTAGTTTCTATGGCACAACAATGAATAATTTTCTTTTTTTATCTTTGGGCTAGTCAAAGTGCAATTACCTGGTGCATTGTCCAAGACATACTTGTTCTAGTTCATCACTATTGCCTGCAAGAAACTTCAAAAGTTCAATGAAGTTGCCTCTGTCGCTAAACTCTTTACTTTCATCATGTCCACGGAATGCTAATCCTTGATGCAAGAGAAACTTGATACATCTAAGTGAATATGTCAATCTTTTCTTATAAAGACGAAGATCCTCATCAGTCCCACTTGTCAATGTGATAATCAATTGCTACCTTGGGATTTATAAAACCAATATACCTCTTCTGAGGTGCATTGTGTGCCTTAGAACCACTATGTTTGATGAGTGAGTTGTTTCCTATATTCCAATTATTCCATCCATCAACGACAAAAGCATTTGACCCACTGCCCTTCTTGAACAAGTAGCATATAAAGCAAAATGCAGAGTCCTTCTTGATAATATATTCAAGCCACTCATAATTATACAACCATTGCAAACTGAATCGAGGAGGTGCATTTCCAATGTTTCTGTATGGAAAATCATGTGTATATGGTTTGCAAGGACCTTTAGTAATATATGCTCTACGGATTACATCTTGATCTTTAGCATGATAATGTTCTATGGGCAGTCTTTCACCTGGATCATATAGAAGCATATTGATATCATACATGAGTTGCTTTGATGGAGGCGTTGGCGATGGCGGTGACACTGGTGGGGGCGAAGGATCAGTAATTTCTTCCACAACAGTTTCAACCGGAGGTGGGTGAGGGTTCAAAGCAGCTACAGCCGCCTTCTTTGTTGCTTTGTCAAAAAGGGATCGAATGTCTCCGCTTCTCTTCATCGTTTAAGAATTGTGAAAAATAGATTACTAATTAGCGCAGGCAAGCGCAAATCTGAAAAATAGTTTACTAATTATTCACTAATGTTGGAAACTTACTGGTGTTGCCGGGTTGCCGCCTGTGCTGATGATCTTGCTCCAAGGAAATCAGAGACCGATGCTTCTCGAGTTCGCTGGGATCGGACACTCGGATTGGATCAATCGGCATCGCGGGTCCCCGATCGGCGTCGCGCAGACGGCAGACGCGCACCGCGTCGTCGCCCGTGAAGGCAGACGCGCGTCCGCGACTCCGCGTGGGCGCGTGATCGTCGTGGCGTCGTCGCCCTCTCGCAGACTGTCGTGATTCGATGAGGATGAGAACGGGAAACAGGGCCGACGCGCACGCGTGCAGACGTGCAGTTATGGCCGCCGCTGCGGAGCCGCCTCGGGCACTGAGTGAAATTGGGCCTCGGACAAATCAGCTAATCAGGGACTCGCAAACGATGGGCGCGTGGAGTTATTGGCTTATTGCCATCAGGGACGGCAGAACGCTTTGTTTCCCTTTTTTTACTTAAAAATTTCTATTATATACTAATGACAACCGGGCCTTCAGAGTATACAGTGGCCCATCTTGCATACCCTGTGGATCCGCCCCCGGTTTGCATAGCTATTATAAAAGTCACAAGATGAATCTTTTAAGCCTATTTAGGTCATGATTAGAAATCTATTGCAAAAGTTAGCATGCATGCTATAATATTTTTTTAAAAAAAATTTAGCTTCTAAACAGCCCCTTATTATTATATTGTTGCATCGATAAATGCATTTTTACATGGGGCTTTAACATAAATTGTCCTTGACCTTATCCCTTCGACCGCTGCTTCCATCTGCACAACTGCCTGTACTGAGCACAACCGCAACAGTTTCGTGGAGCCGTCTTGGTTGCTGTGCGGCAGATCCACTCGCCGGCACCGCACCTACGCGTCGAGCTGCCCTGCTCCCAGCCGCCGCCACGGGCACGAGCAGCTCTCCTTCTTCGCCGCGCCACCACGCCGTTTAGCTGTGAGCACACCAGTTCGCGCTCGTCGTCCCGACGCGGTTCACGCAAAACGGGCGGTGGCGGCTCGCCGCCGTTCGGGGGCGGACGTTCCGCGTCGTCGTCGCCGTCGCGGTCCACTGCCGACGCCTGAGCTCGGCGTCGTTGTCGCGCTCGAGCTTCACCTCGTCCTCTCGGGCAAGCTTTATATTGCCCCCGCAGCCGGCTGCCGCGACCCCGCCGGCCGACGAGATGAGAGCAGCCGCTGCGGCCTCCTTCCATCTGGCACCCGCCACGATCCCGGCCCATCGCCGCGGCTCCACCACAGACTCCTGTTCCCTGAAACCTGCGACGACTGCTCGGTCACCTCGCCTCCGTTCGCTCGCCCGCCGTGCGCCTCTCGCCTGCGCCTCTCTCGGTAACCGTCCCACCCGCCCCGGCCCTTCTCTTATGCAGCTTCTCTCTTTCAATTCTGCGATGCTTGTCATGGCTTCGCCTTGAATTGACCAATTGGATCGAATGATATATCACATTGGTTCTGTTCCGAACTGCTGCTAATAGAGCCTGACATGTCAACAATTTGGACGACGTATCTAATCCTCTCCAGCTACATGCGCGTCGGATGTCCACACCATCTTTCCGGTGGAAATGAAGGAGTAGTGTATAAGTAGTGCTGCTTTGGATGGGCGCCAGGTTGTACTATTAGCTATACTAATCAATTTCGTGCCATGTATGTATGCGCAATTTTTATTGATTGCGACGTGCTCAAAGTTGTAACTTGCAAAGGTTCCTATGTTGTGTTCTTAATTCCCAAATCTGGAAGTTCACATAGATGATTGTTACTCTTCTTTCTTTTTGTTTTTCCTGTGTTTGCGGCTTGCAGGGATATCTCATGATAAAGGGTCCGACATTTCTAACACCAATGTTATAGGCCAGAATGATTTACTGATTGTTGGCCCTGGTGTTCTAGGACGAATCGTAGCTGAGAAGTGGCAAAAGGTATTCCTGGCTATGATTAATATTTCTGATATATTGACTTGGCTCCTCAATCACCTTAGAATTGAGAATCATGAACCAGAACAGCTTACTCAACCAATGATTTTACTGTTCAAATCCGTTTTAGATCTTTGCTATTATGTTATGGAAAACTATTAATCATTGGTTTTCAAGCGCTCATTAAGAAATGCCAACAATTTCTTTATGAAAAGTAACTCTTGCATAATTTTTATATATTTGTTTCCTTCTATGAGAAATATAAGGCTAAACTCTTGGGAGAAATCAAATTTTAAAGCTATGCTGTAGGCCCTTAAATTATAAGTATTTTCATCCTATAGGAGCATCCAAGTTGCAAAGTTTATGGCCAGACTGCAAGCAAAAATCATCACAGTGAGTTGACAGATCTTGGCATCATCCCCTCATTGAAAGGCACCACTATTCCTCAGAAGGTTCCACATGTTATTTTCTGTGCTCCCCCGTCCGGTTCAGATGATTACCCTGGGGATGTCAGGTATCATCAATGTATTTCAATTTTCCTAGTGTCATATTTTATCATGTACTTTGTTCATTGCTAATGATAATGGTAAAATGATCTAGCTTACTCCTTTTTTTTTTTTTTTGAAATCATGAAGCTCTCCAAATCTGTGTTCTTCTAAGTTCTAGTGCATTATACAGCACATAACATTTATAGAGAAGAAAAATTAGGACCACCGATACCAAAATCCGTTTGGGGTGTGTTAGTCTGTTCAGGTTGAGATTTTTCATATCCAAATCAAATTTGATGGGGATCTGGGCACTATATCTTAGTGAAATATCAATTTGGTCAATCTGATTAAACTGATGGCAGTCAATGCATTGTACGTTTGTTGACAGCCACAATAGTGGCATTGGTTACAAATAAACATGAACATATGTTTAGTAATAATTAGGGTCCCTAATAATTATTGTTGGTGCTAGAGCTGATAGCATATGTGCTACCATCACAGTATCATGCATAATGATGGCAGTCAATGCATTGTACGTTTGTTGACAGCCACAATAGTGGCATTGGTTACAAAGAAACATGAACATATGTTTAGTAATAATTAGGGTCCCTAATAATTATTGTTGGTGCTAGAGCTGATAGCATATGTGCTACCATCACAGTATCATGCATAATGACAGAGAACAGGGTTGTAAAACATGGTTGATTTCTCATTTATTGAGGCAGCACCTGATGATCTCTTTTACTTTAGTTAGTATACTCAGATGAAATTACAGATATGACATAAGAATTTATGTTCTAATATTTCGATGGCAACTCATCCTTGAATTTACCAAGTGTATTATGCTTGAAACAACTTCCCAATTGGCGATAAGTGTTTTTGGATTCATGGACCAAGGAAGCACATGTTGTCTTTGTTAGCAACTAAGGTAACATATTGTGTTTGGCTATGGCTATCACGGAATCTAGGTGCTGCGCTTTATCTGGTACTTGGTTGGTGTTGTCCGTAAGTATTTATTTATATGCTAACAATGAACGAAAAAGGGTTCTTCACTATTTGTAGAATCTAATTTACTTGCTGGTTAATTACATGGATACTATATAAAATGGGCATTTTTAGCTTTATTTAGTGTCTACACATCTGTGCATCACACCATCACCATTCATAATCCATACTTGACTGCTTGCCATGTGAGACTGTTATGAATTCATCATTCATCTTTCTTCCACTAATTAAATTATATCTTATGGAGTGTGGACATGTGATAAATCCTCATTTCAGAAAATGCGTGCAGATTGGCAGCATCAAATTGGAGTGGTGAAGGATCTTTCCTGTTTACATCAAGTACATCACTGTATGACTGCAGTGACAACAGCATGTGCAACGAGGTACTATAGAGAAAGACTTATATTCTTCAGGATCATATTGTCTCCACTATTTTCTCTGGCTCTTTTCGGTGGGTACAAGTTTGGAAAATTTTTAAAATAACAACAGGCCATGTTATGCATCCATATCTATATTTTAGTTGTCAGTTGGAAAACTTTGCTTGTCCTTATTTCCTTCGTTTTTTGTGATGTTTTAACCATAATTTTTTTCGTTGTGTAGGATTGTCCGTCAGTGCCAATTGGCAGGAGCCCTCGTACTGATGTACTTCTAAAAGTCGAAAATGTTGTTCTCGAGGAAGGAGGCTGTGTTCTCAGGCTAGCTGGACTTTATATATCCTATAAACTAATGTTTAATTGTTATGAACACAAACTCTTACAAATTACTATTGGTGAAAATGGTTAGCATTTCCTTGACTTGGACACACAAGATAGACAGAGGTGCTCATGTTTTCTGGTTGAGGAAAGGAACTTTAGACACACGACCAGATCATATCATCAACCAGATTCATTATGAGGTAAGATGAGCTACACATTAATTTTAGTATCTTGTTTATAGTTTCTCAAACTCATATTACCATCTGATGGTTGAGCTGTTAGGGTACTCAGGGGCGTATTGGGCCTGAGTTGGCGAGATAGCCCGTTAGGGTTAATTAGATAAGGGTCGCTTACTTAGGGGTCAAGTAAACATTGCCTGTAAGTCAAACTTCTCTATATAAGGAGAGGAGATGTATCAATCTAATCAAACAAGAATTAGAAGGAAAACCGTTCCCTCTTGCCCGGCTGTGAGCATATGCCCCACGGCGGTCTCTCTCTCTCTCTATCTCCCCCTCGCAGCCCTAACTCCCGCTGTGGTGAACAGTACCCGTGGTACTGTAGCGCCGCGGGTACTGTAGCACGCCCTAGGCCGCCGCTCCCTCAACTCTCTGCTCTCAATCCCAACAGCCCACACAACATGAGCACTTGAGCTTATTTATGTTATGTTCACTATCTGTAAATGGATATAGATAAAATTTCTTTACACAGCTTTGCATTTGGCACAGCAAAAGCTAAGCACAATGCCTGTTATCCCTCAAATGCTGGTAATTTTAATATTGTACTTATTTATGTAATAATTTTAATACCTGAAGCTTATATTGTCGTAGTCTATTAAGCAAGTTGAAATTGTGATTTTTGTTAGTTTGTTACTATAGATACTGCAATGCTATCTAATTAGAAGTTACTATATATCCACTTAATTTAGTTTTACCATAGTATTTGTTCGATGCAATCCTAGCATGCCTGTGAATCCTTTGGTTCCCTAGAGCTGTTGATATTTCTTAAGGTCTTTGCCATGTCAATCACATGGATGGGTATGAGTATAGCTTGTTGCTCAACCAACGTTATATTATTAGCTGTGATTATACATGTCATATTGTTGCCAGGATGCTGCTTCCCTTGCAATAGCAATAATGAAAAAGAGACTGCGGAGTCGAATATTTCTGGGTTGTGACAACAAGCCCCTTTCCAGGTAACCGCTGACATTGTTCAGATCGGTTTCTTTGTTTTGTACATTCAGTTTTGCCTTGCAGAGTTACTCTTTGGTATGCCTAAATTGAGAAGGAAAAAAAAACTTTGCAGGGAAGAAATAATGGATGCTGTTAACAGAAGTGGAAAATTTGACACGAAGTTTGAAGGCTTTACTGGTTAGTCTTGTACTACCTGCTATGGTTTTGTCATATTCTTGAGTGCGCATGCATTAGCATAGAGCTTAATTAATCTGAAATGTGTTTTAACTGCAGGTACTGACGGTCCATTGGGGAAGAGAATGGAGAATTTGAAAACTCGGGCTGAGATCGGTTGGGAACCAAAGTATCCAAGCTTCACCGAATTCCTTGGTATCAGCAATTAACATCCTTGCATACTGTTCAGTTAGTCTGACTCAGCTGAGTAGCAACCGTGATTAGATTGTACCACCGTTTGAATTTTGATATGGTCTGAACTGGTCAGGGTGTACATCTCAGCCTTCTCCAGGCCTGTCCTCGGTATTTTGATTCTCACACTATTTGGGTTGTGAACCAGACAGATGCCACCCCAGCCCACCGGGCAATATATACTGTGACGTGAGTGGATTTATCGATCATGAACCTACATGTCGTACTCTGCCGATAACTGCAAACTAGTTATAAGGTCCGGTTTTCCGGCCAACAAGTTTTGATTTGTCCACTGCAAGTTCCTTTCAACGAACTGAAGCTTGGGGTCGAATTGATAGTCAACTACAGAACAAACGAACAATCAACCAGTTGTAGATCAAGTGCAGACTTTGGTTGTCTTCGTGTGCACCAAACTTTTTTTTTTTTTGGAACACTTAGGCCCTGTTTAGTTGACCACACCTCTTGCGGTCTTTCCATACCCTACCAGCTTCGTAGGCAAGATTTGGATAAAAAATAAGTACGTGACGTGCGGTAAAATTGTGGCATGTTCAAAACAGCTGCCACAAAAAGGCTAGTAATGTATGGCAAAATGTGGTGACTGAATATGCCATTAAACCATCGGTGGTAGGAACTGAAAGGTTAAAATGTTGTAGACCATTGGACTCAGAGGCACTCAGCAGAAGGCTGAGGTGAGAGTCACCTATCCCATATCCATTTTAGACCTGAAGTGGAATTCCAAAACCCCTTGAAAATGACATTGCACCAATTAATCAAAGTTAAGAGGTTAGAACAGTGCAGTTCAACTTCAGCTCTTCGCGAAAGATGAGAACTCCAAACGGCTTTCTCTGTTCTCCTCACTGACACGTGGGTCCTCACGTGCTATAGACCCTCCTGCCGTCTCTGCACCGGCCTATTCTTCTTGGACCAAGTGAGTTGTATTTGTGTATATCCTCCTGCCCTTTTGCGTCCCAAGCAACCATTTGCCTCCTTTCTCCACACTCGAAGCAACTCTCTCTTCCTCTGGTGCCCTCTCTCTCTCACACACAAAGACACATAGGGGAGATCGACCAGGTGATAGAGGAGGAGGAGTAGGAGGCGGCGGCGTGCGAGGTTTGGCCCCCGCGCGCCCACCGCCGCCATGGGATCGGGATCGTGCTGCTGCCTGGGGTGCAACGGCGGCGACGACGACGGCGCTGGTGACGCCGGCGGCGGCCTGGACCCCAAGGGGTTCCTGCTGGCGATGATGATTGCCCTGGTGCTTTTTATGCTCTGCCACGTACGCCCGCCTCGCCGGAACTCGTACGTCGTCTACCGCTACTACTGATCGTCGATGGGCGACGCCGCCCGGCACGCTTCGTTCACGCTTGGCCGTGGACCGGCAGCGTCTTGTGCCAAGGTGCCTGAAGGTCTCTCTCCCTTCGTTCCGGTTCCTCTCCTCTGGCCGACAACATGCTTTGATAACTCGATTCTTGGTCCATCCTCTTCCTCTGTAGTGACACGCAATTGGCTGAGTTTTATGGTTACTTTTTTTTTTTTTTTAATCTTGCTTGGTCGGAATATAGTATTATAACAGATAGCGCATGTTTTTAGGGGAAATTTTAGCACTGCACGTTTGATGTGAATGATGTACCCAACTGAACTGGTCAATCAGGAAGAGAGATTGCGCAGCACACCTTTTCGTGTGTTTTCGTTCTTGGCCGGATAATTTTAATTTCCTCACTTGTTCGTCTGTCTTCTCTTCATGTAAATATTCTGGATATCAACGACATGGAGATCATACTTGTTCTGTTCATCTCTGTAGGCATGTAGGATGTGCAGAACCAAGGTCTAGCTTATAGTACTTTGATAAGGATATATCGGGTAGTACTGTATGCTTTGTTCCGATCTAGGGACATATACATCCAGGCGGCAAAAACAAGATTGTAGGAGCCATTTGTGTCCATTTTCTACACAGTCGGGACATTCAGCACAGAGACAACAGAGAAACTAGTTATGTAATGCACGAGGAGAAACAACCACGGGAACATACAAAGAGCCACTCCAAACCTTTTACTTAATTAATTTGATTCAGTTATATTTACTGCAGGAGTTCATGTCCCTGTAAATTTCTCTCATGCATGCCTTTCGTAGTGGCGGGCTGGCGGTCATCAAAATTGACGGGTGTTTTGTTTTGTTCTGTTGGTATACGTTTGTGTGCACAGCACGAACGATGTATTAGCTTTTTGCTTTTGAAAAGGTGCGCTGAAATGGACATGATGTCAGCTAATCTGCTGTGAATATATTTTGGGCTAGGTAAACGCCAGCCAAAGCTTTTGCTCGGCTCTGGTTTAATTTGTAGACGAGTAATGTGAAACCTACGCGCTTTGTTTATGAAAATTCTGCCGGGGCTACTTTTAGCAAATACGACGGCTTCTCGAGCCTTCATGCCGACGTGCAGGGAAAGGCTGAGCTTGGCTGAGGACCCGTCTGGCCGCATTGTATAGTCGCGCAGCGCCGACGGCGACGGGTGGGTGGCGCACCGTGCGGCGCGGGGCAGTACACACTGCTACAAAACTAATCTGCTGTGAATATATTTTGGTTCCGGTAGTGATGAGCATCGTTATCGTTTAATGGCTACAATGATATGTCAGGTTCGTGACTTCAACGTGTGATAGGCGCTTATTAGTGTTAGAAGGTCATAACCTTTTTCATATGGGATCGTGTTAAGATAAATTGTGTATCCAAATTGTAGGGCTTAAAGAGATCTAAACCTTTGCGGTTGAAAACTTTTTAATTTAAGTTGGTTTACTAGTCCAAATATTTAACATTAGTTTTTGAATCAGATTTGACATGATTAACAAAGCAATATGGAATATGATTAACAATATGAAATGGAGACAAAGTAAACATACAAAGGGTAGTACTTGATGAAATCTACGACTTTACATTTAATAACCTTTTTATTTAAGATATTTCGGTGTGAAATATATATAATATAATATATGAAAAATGCGTAATTAAAATAAAAAATGGTTCTATAACTCCGCGTGAAGTACCATTAAAAAAAATACTACTATATATTATATAAAAGTAGCATTTCGTCATGTTCCGAGGTAACTACGTCAGTACTAAGGATCTCCGTCCATCTAATGATCTCCGTCCATCTAATGAGGACAAAAAGTAAAAGAACAAATCCACTCCAACCTCCTCTTATCTAAAGGCGAAAATAATAATAAAAAAAAGAGAAACAAACAAACCAACTCCGGTGCCTCACTTCACCCGACCATATCTATCTGGCTCTCACCTCCAAGCACTAGGCTGCGGTGATGCAGTCCTTACTCCGACAGCACGGTTGGCGTGAGCCCTATTCGTGGACACTAGGCAAACCTCGCCGGACGACACAAAATGCTAGTTTCAGCAGACTGACATTTCCGTGGTATTCGCAGTGGTGGTATTTTTCAAATGGCGAAATAGTCAAATTCGTCCTTAAACTATCACCGAAAGCTCAGTTTAGTCTCTAAACTATAAAAACGGCCGTTTTAGTCCTCAAACTTTCACAGCCGGCTCAATTTCGTCCCTAAACTATTAAAACGACCGTTTTCGTCCTCAAACTTTCGCAGCCGGCTCAATTTCGTCCTTAAACTATGAAAACGACCGTTCTTGTTCTCAAACTTTCACAGCCGGCTCAATTTCGTCTCTTGTCCGATGTGGAGCGCCACGCTGGCTCGTCTCGTCATCGCCTAGTCAGCTAGAATCAGTTTTTGAAAGTCTGCAACTGATTTATTCTTATTTCAACTGGTTGCAACTAGTTGTAACTCTTCAATACAACATTGATGAAGATGATTTTTAATTGTAGATCTCAATAAAATCTATAAATTTTTAGTTTTAATTTTTTTATTTAAGGATGTTAAGATGCTCAAAAAGTTAATATAAAATTTTAGCACCATAATAATTACCTGCTGCTTGTAATTAATATAAAAGTTAATATAAAATTTTAGCACCATAATTTGAACTTTTTGAGTATCTTAATGTACTCAAATAAAAAACATTAAAACTAGAAAGTTGTAGATCTTATCGAGATCTATAATTTTTAATGAAAAAAATCATCTTCATCCCATTTTGTATTGAAGAGTTACAACTAGTTGCGATAAGTTGGAATAAGAATAAATCAGTTACAGGCTTTCGAAAACTGATTCCAGTTGACTGGGTGATGACGAGACAAGCTAGTGTGGCGCTCCACATCGGACCAGAGACGAAATTGAGCCGGCTGTGAAAGTTTGAGAACAAGAACGGTCGTTTTCATAGTTTAAGGACGAAATTGACCCAATTGCGAAAGTTTGAGGACGAGAACGGTCATTTTCATAGCTTAGGGACGAAATTGAGCCGGCTGTGAAAGCTTGAGGACTAAAACGGCCGTTTTTATAGTTCAGAGACTAAACTGAGCTTTCGGCGATAGTTCAAGGACAAATTTGACTATTTCGCCTTTTCAAATCTGGTGGTCTTTGGGTGTTATAAAGTCAAATTTTATTAAAATAATAGTGGCAATTATAAGTCATAGGTGTGTTATGAAACCAAATTTTATTAAAAGTCGCATAGTTTAATTGATATTTGCGTTTGCGTGAACATGAACGTGAACGTTAAGGTCGTGAGTTCAAATTCTAAAAACCAATGATAGAAAGACCACAACACTACCATTTGCCCACTGTCGGATCATTTTTCGATAGCGATGAGGGGTTGAGAGTTGAAACTCGACAATGATTGTCTTTTATGTGACAGTAGAACTTGCCCACTGCCAATTCGTTTTTCGGCACTAATGATGGATTAACCTAGCGACAGTGGGTTGAGAGTTGAGCCAGTGATAGTCTTTTTTTGTGATAATAGCACTTGTCCATTGTTGATTCATTTTCCGGCAACGATGAAGGCCCCGGCGACCGACGATGATGAAGGGTTGAGACCCCGCATTGATTGACATTCGACGCGATAGTCTTTTCTATGGTAATGGCATGGAACGGAGTTGTTATCCCCAAAACGTCGTTTCTGTCATCTATAGAATAGTTTCTTAATTTCTATTTTGCAAGCTTTATTTCGAACACTGTGCATATCGCTTTTGGATTGAATTCGAGTACCTACTTGTTTGGTTCTTGGCTCCATGATCTTCGTAACCAAATTTGGTTAGGAGCTGTTGCACTCTGTTGGGTGATATAGTTGAATAGGAAGGGTATGCTGCATAAGGAGGTGGAATGTCCACTTTTCAAGGAGAGAAGGAAGGATGCATAAGATGGGAAACATTGGTCATGTCAGTTTTTCCGAAGTTTGGTTGTAACTTCACAAACCGTATTGGTGTTTAGAGTTTCCCTTTTGGCATTGAGCTCACTAGTTGAGGCAAACTCGGTTTTGTTACCTGTTTGGATTTTCTTGCCTTATGATGCTTTTGTATCGTGACACTTAGTTGTGTTCCATTCCTGAATGGTAGAGGCTAGACTTTGTTCCCTTATCTAAGAAATCTATAGACTGGTTTTTTATCTAATAAATCATTTCCTCTCTCTTCTTTAAATCCAATATCACATTATCTTTTTGCTCATATTATATCCTGCTACCTTTTTATAACAAAATAAGGTTCCAACCTCTATGATTTGAGGATGGTGCACAAGTGATAGTCACAAAACAAATCAATGTCATAAGGCTTACACACAAATGAAGAAGCTAAAGCAAGGTTGAAGTAACATATAGTGGGCACAACATAAAAAGAAAAAAACCTAAGCTTCAATACGACTCGGGAAGTTCCAACCAAACTTAGCAAAGACTGCCATGATCAAAGTCTCCCATCTTCATCCGTCCAAGAAGAGTGGTTTGTCCTCCCCTATACAGCATGGACTATTGTTGGATCCATTATGTCGTTCGGAATATTACCTGCATTGATGTATTAGATTTAGGCTTGTTGAAAACCATATCATTTCTATTCAACAATATGGACCAACATAACATAGTAGCTCTTCAAAATTTGGTTTTTAAGCTTTAGGCTGAACCATGTAGTCAGGAACCAAACAAATTAGAGAAGTTGGTAGGTGATTGAATTCCAAATATGATATGCACAATAGTCCAAACAAACTGTGCAAAAGTTACAATAAAAATAAGTGTTGAATTGTCTCAATTCAGTACAAAGACAATATTTGACACTTTAATGCAAGTTCCTCTTCGCTAAGTTATCTCTCATAAGGGTTTCCCCTTTTATTAAACACCATAGAAAAATCTTAGGCCCCTTTTGGCTCACGGGGGGCGCATAGGATATGAAAGTGCAATCACTCCCTATTGTGGGTTTTGGTATTGATGACCACCAAATTAGAGAACTAATGATTTCTATTGAGATGTTGAGCAGGGAATAAATGTGAGATGATGAGATGTGTTTCAAAGAACTCATTACTAACTTACAGCTGCGGTGACCAACTCGAATGGAGGTTTAAATTCGTTTTACTTTTGAATTTGAGTTAGGTATGCCGTACTATTAAGGAGTTCTTAGGTATGCCAGCTAAATTGTTAAATCAAGTGCTCATCTCCTAGAAACAACATCCCCACATCTAGACAATTCCAGTAATACCTCACTTGCATCCTTCTGCTGGGATTTGCCAGTGCGGCAGTGCCGCACTTTGTTTGACCGTTGGATGATAGCGTATAAATACTACTTTTCTCCCTCACAACGGTCTCTTCTTCTAGCTCTCGACTTTCTACCCGTTACAGACAGAAAAAGTAGCTCCCCTCTCTTCTCCATTGTTGACCTTGAGCTCAAAGTTGGATCTCGACTTTTCACCATAGAAACTTGAGAAAAGGGATAGCAACCTATGAGTTGAGAGCAGATCTACTGATTCTCAAAGTTTGAGAGCACTTGATTCACGTTTGGTCGGCGTTCTTGAGGTCTACTCCTTGGACCTTTGCTCCTAGCCGGTTAGGCGTCGCCCTAGAGCTTGCCAATCTCATTGCGACAGCTTAGGGAGGTTTGTAATCAGCTAAGAAATCACCCCTCTCTTCAAGAGTTTACTCTCTTGATTTGAGAACGAGGAATAGGGCAACCTTTGTGGTAACCCTAGCCTTTTGTGGCATACCTCAACAACGTGGACGTAGGCAAGCCTAAGTGGCGAGCTGAACCACGGGATAAATCACCGTGTACTGTTGTCTCTCTATTACCTTTATAGAACGAGGAATAGGGCAACCTTTGTGGTAACCCTAGCCTTTTGTGGCACGCCTCAACAACGTGAACGTAGGCAAGTCTAAGTGGCGAGCTGAACCACGGGATAAATCACCGTGTACTGTTGTCTCTCTATTACCTTTGTGTTGTTGATTTATTCTAGGGTTTGGCCTGATTCGGTGATTTAGAGGATTTCTGTGGTATCCAGTCTTCGAGCTGTGAACTTAGGTAAAATCTGGAAAACAAACTGTTGGGAGTATACTCTTTCTATCCATATATCATTTGCGCAGTTCTGTTTAAATTTCAGAGTGCGGAAGTGCCACCCTATGTTTTGACATCCGTTCGAGTTGAGTTTTTGCAGGCCTATTCACCCCCCTCTAGGCTTCCAGTGATCCTACAAGATAATCGTAGGAATCCGTTTTCACAGGATAGAAAAGCCACATCGATTCCTCCGCTCCGTCCCCTCGTCTGCCCAAGCCTTTCTCCCGAAGCCCGCCGCGGGTCCCCCTCACCAAGCCCATCCCCGCGGCGGTGGCGCTCCTCGCTCTCTCTGCCTCACCCGTGCTCGTAGCTGATGCACCCGAGCTCTAGGCTGAGGCGCCCACCCCGACCGCCACTCGTTCTCCGGCGTGCAGCCCCAGCGCGGATGGCAGCGCTCGTCCCCGGCGCGGCCCTGGCGGCACGGCGATGACGAAGCCGGAAGTCGCCGGTCAGAGCCGGCACGCTCGACCACCTGGCTCCCGGTGATGCTTAGCTCCGTCACGACGAAAGGTGGGCACCCATCTCCGTGCGGCACGGTGGCCTCGGGTAACAGCATCGACGTGTGGGGTGCATGGTGGCCGCAGCTGCGATAGCCTTGGCTCCGGCGCAGAGGTGGCGGGAGGAGGGCATGGTGCCCTCGGCTGCGTCAGCCTCGGCTCCGCCGCGGACGTGGCGGGATGCATGGTGGGAGCGGTTGCGATGGCCTTGGCTCTGGCGCGGTGGTGGCGGGGCGCATGGTGGACACGACTACAACGGCCTCATCTCCGGCGCGGACGTGGCTGGGCGCACGGTGGATTGCGGCTGCAACGGCCTCGGCTCCAGCGCGATGTCCTGGTGGTGCTCTGGTTCAAGCGGCGATGACACCGGCGCCGTTCCTAGCTCGAAGGTGAAGGAGGAGCTCGTCGGGGTTGCCGATGCGAGCCGAGAGCGCAGCGCGCACGGCGCCGTTGCCTCGGACTTTGGGAAAACATGAGCTGCGAGCAGATGGTTTTTTTTCATGTGTGGCTGTGAGGGACAAAATCCAGAGGAACAGATTCCTCCATTTTTCATGTGCTCCCAAACAGGTGTTGACGTCATCAAATCATATGGTTTGGATTTCTTTGTTTTTCTGCACTGTACAGTATTTTAAATTTGCAAAGATGACTTTTGTCAGGCGGATACCCACTTGGAATAAGGCAAAAATACATGGATTGGACCGTGATCATACTATTCTTGGTAAGATTGCGTCTAAAAACGTCCTTCTTAAGGGCAGTCATAATACTAGAAATTACGAGTAGTTTCTATACATAGGAACCATGATCCCAATAATTTCTGTATAATAATTTTTTTTATCAATCACATGCATTCTCTCTCCATTCTGTACCAATCATATCCCTTCATGTAATTGTTTTCGTATAGACCTGGTTTCTATGATTTTTGTTTTCTTTCTTCAATAACTCTTTTGTTATATCAACAAAACGCTCAATTAATGTCTATAGAAACTATGGCTGTTTCTGCACTAGGAGGGCCCTAAATGTGATGTGGGCTTGCCGTACTTTGGACAATAAGTCAAACCAAGTCATTCCGTGTTTTGCATTAACCAAATCTTGTCTAAAAATATATTAGATTTGCCACCGTATCGTCAATACGTCTCACTATTTGGAATATGCTGGCATCGACCTCACTAAAACGTTTATTACCTAGCCATACATGTTTTTAAAAGCGCATATTTTTCCCGCACTTTATTGTAAAAGTGTAGCTGGATAAAAAAAGCTTCTTTTATGGCCAGCTCAAAAATAAGAATTTCCAAGCCTATGATGTACTTGAGTTAGAGGTTCGTTTGACAGATGCTTCCTTCTTATGAGGTTTTTTTTTTCCAAACTTTGTCCTTATTAATGAGCTTAAACAACCACTCAATTTTGTAGGTTCAGATTAAATATACCTATGATGTCCTCTTAATTAATGAATATTGAAATGATTCTGGTTTGGATTGCTTTGATGATGAAAAGAAATGTAGAATAGATACTCTATGGATGCGAGTATTATATTGTTATCCTAAGAAAACTGCGGTGGCAAGATCGGCGCGACACAGCCATGCCTACGAGGCTACGATCATCCCGTGTGTAGATTCAGTTAGCAGATAAAGGAAAGCTCTGCAGAGACCGAACCCATACAATCTCGTTTGGTTTAGACTGACTTTGTTTTCTTCCAACTTCTCAGCGTCACCGAGTCTTTTCTTCTTGCACTTTTCATTTGATTTTATTTTCATTCACATGTCACTCACGAACCGTGCGCGGTCGCAGAGCATGGCTGGAGGCATGTCGATCCCGTTGCCGACATGCCGAATTTCGCCGGCCGACATGGCCCTGGAGCATGCATGTCATCATCTGTGTATATATTTTTTTTATTATTAGTTTTGGTCATGTGAGTACGTCGTGACCGGCCGCTCTGTCCTTGTGCACCATCGTGTCCATGTTGCAGTCACGCCCATTTTGCAATCACGCCCATTTTGCCTTCTCGGCATCCGCTGCACACAGCCCAAATCGCTGCCGACCTGCGTCTGTCCCCAGGTCCCGGTAATGGGAGAGTGCCGGGCACGAGTTGGCTCCTCGAGATCCGCTTGCATGCGATGCTCGGCTTCATTTCTCATCTCTCTGTATTTGTTTATGTTTTCCTTTCCCAATTCAAAGCCTGTCCATCTTTTTTTCTTCTTTCCTCAGCATTTTTTTTCCCATTCCGAGAGGATTCCAAGTTGTGCGGCTCGGCGCAAGAGGTCCTGCTATATCCTAAAGTGCCAACCCTCCGCTACGACAACATCCTAAAGAGCCAACGGCCAGATACAGCATGGCGCGCTGTGACTGTGAAGAGCACGACAGCATGGCTTCGCTGGTTCTATGCATCATACGGCGCTGTTGTTGGCAGCCTATCATTATCATGTGAGATTTTGATGAGGTGCTCATTCCGTTTGTGCAAATAATGCAGGTATTGCAGAGGCAAACTCTCCTAATTAATCTGATTGATTAGTTTATCTCTAATCTTAATCTCCTTGCAGTAACCAGATCGACAAATGGCTGATTTTGTAGAACAAGGGAAAATTTTCATTAAGCGGAGACAAATGGCTGATAGTATATCTCACTCTCGCTTCCACCAAATCATCTAATTTGGAGACTCTGCTTCAATGTGATCTCCAGTGAGTTACGTCACTGGATGTCTGGATCATTATTAGAGTATAAGTGTATGAGCGCACCTCATCCAACTTAGTGATCTTTATTTTTCTGATGAAAGCCACTCTAGATCCCA
This sequence comes from Eremochloa ophiuroides, assembly GCA_038502445.1. Classification (NCBI taxonomy): domain Eukaryota; kingdom Viridiplantae; phylum Streptophyta; class Magnoliopsida; order Poales; family Poaceae; genus Eremochloa; species Eremochloa ophiuroides. Next base: position 30,752,177 of record JAHLJS010000006.1, on the reverse strand, counting down.
TGACGGAGAATTGTTTCGTCCGCCTGGGGGTCACAAGGCGGAATCTACTTGCCCGTCATGATCCAAACACCTCCCAAAAGCTGAACCTCGCTCCTAGCCATATATGTTCAGTTTAAATAAGATTTGTCAGAATGCAGGTGAAACAGAATCGCATATCAGTTTGCTTGTAAGTTATAGATGGATTGTTTGCCGTTAGAAGAAAGAACTCAGCGCTCAGTTTCCACTGAATTTTTTACTGAGAATGGAGTAGGTCCAGATAGTGATACAAATGAGTTTCATAATTTTGAAACAAAGGCTGCTAATTGTGTGAAGAGTTAATGAAGTAAGTTTTTGATGAGGACATCTATCACCTAAGTGGTGATCTTAAGGTCATTCGCAGGAGGCTCCGCCCTAAATCATCTAAGTAAGGGCACGTAGAAAGCTGAAATTTAAAAGTGTCATGTTTGGCAGGTCTTTCTCATCGGCTTCAGGAGTCGTTTGGAGCTATTTTTAGCCAAATAGGATAAAATGAAACAATTCTTAAAGTGAAGCCTCTAAAAACTTGTCCTCACAGACTTTGGGGTTAAAAATTAGCAGAAAGACGTGCTTTACCCCTGTCGAGGTGCCCTGTCGAGGTGCATGGGCGCGTGCTGCCACAGGAGAGGGCATGGTCAAGCAGAGGTCTTCCAGGGGCAAACAACGCGGGCGTGCAGGTGCCATCGGGGCATTGGACGCAGGGCATGGCCACCCACCGGTGGCACGATCAAGTGCGGCCATTGGGGTCGAGTGTTCGGCTGTGGGGAGCTGTGGGTGTGACCGTGCGCGTCCTTTGGAGCACGCGACCTGGGGCATCGGGCGTGTCGCAGAGAGGTGATGGTGCACAGGTGGCTGCTACAGGTCTTGAGGGTGCGAGCGCGCACGTCATCGGGGCACGAGACGTGGGGTCACGACTATTAGGTGCATCGCGGATAGGCCCGGGTAACACGAATGGTTGCTGGGATTCACGAGGTCGCGTGTAGCACGGATGGCCGAGAGGACTGCCTAGCAAGAGAACAAACCAACAGTGTAGAAGAATGAGTAGATAAAGTAAGGGTATTATGGTTTTCATCAGTTTGTTTGTCGCAAGGAGTTATTTTGCCAAACGGGGTACTTAAACAGCTCTAACTTTGTCGGAAGAGCCATTCGTGGAGCTAAACCTAAAAAATAGCTTCAATAGTAAAGGGAAGCTCTGCAAAATATGGCCTAAATAAACTCTATTCAATATGAGAGGAGTCTCTCGCTACTTGATACGAGTTATTAGTGCAAAGGTCACCCTGACTAAGAGTTTTTTTTGGCATTAGTCTAGTTGGTCGTCATGGTGGCACTTGTTTTTAGTGCGAACCTAATCCTGTAAACCCCCATGGCTGGGGCAGTGGCTTGTGTTTTAGGTGCGTAGTAGTGTGGGTTGTATGGCTATTTTAGTCTTTTTTTTCTCTCTTCTTAATGCAAGAATATGTAGCTCCCTGCATATTCGAGAAAAAAAAAGAGTGATCAGTGTCACTCGGTGAAATCCAGATTTCTATATAATACCGCAAGAGAGCAAAACTTAGAAATTGGGAAGGACTTTTCTCAGGCTAAGCTTGAACAGATGTGTGGTGGTAGGAATTTTTTGTGGCACTGTACGACTCCTCATGGAAGATGAGGCAGAATCCTTTTAGGTTAGTCTTGAAGTTTTTGATATCGGCAGTATTGTGGATTGAGATTTTTTATATAATTTCATATTAGAAACAAAGTTGATGGTTTCCTGCTGTGGTTTTTAGTGGCTGTTTATGGCGCAGCACAACCTCAGTTTTAAAACATTATTTTTTTTAACTGAGTTTGTCCAGGCTTTAGCAAAACTTCCTTGCCTTTTGTTGCTTGGCGGGAATTTTAATATAATTAGAAACCCAAGGGAGAAGAACCATGATTTGATAGTCTTTGGCCGTTCTTATCCAACACCGTTATAGATGAGTTGGATTTGAGGGAAATCGAGATGGGAGAGTGAAAGTATACTAAGGCTAATTCCAGGAAGATGCCAACCTTTTAAAAATTGGATAGAATCTTAGCTAGTACAAAATGAGAGCAGAAATTGGATAGGATCTTAGTACAAGTCCCTCTTGCAATCTACACTGGCATCGTCCCCCCAACGTCATTATTGTGCTCTTGAGGCCTCTACTATCCACGCGTAGCCTCGAGGATTTAGGAGCCGTGGGAGGCAGGGAGTCTCAAAGGAATTGCCGAATCAGGAGGAAGCGAGAAATATAAAAAGAGCTTGTGAACTGAAACGTTCCTCAATCAGATGCGACAATCTCTTGAGTGTCTTTATTAAAAGAAAGTGAACTTGGTGTTGGCACAACTAGGATTTTTCTATTGGGTCTAGGATTTAGAGTCTAGTTATGGGAAATAGCTACACTTGGGAGTAGGGAAAACTCACCCTACGTTAGGGTCTGTTTGGGATGATTCTAACTCCAAGTGGAGCAGCTCTACTCTAGAACTCTAGGCGGAACTGACTTTGAAGTTGTTTTTGTCTAGAGTGTGTGACTGATGGCAACTGCGGGTAATTTTTTGAAAACTTCTTGTCTAGGTCCATTTTGGAGTTTCTGGAGTTAGGAAAGAGGTGCTCCATAGAAATAAACTAGAGCTCCAAAAAAATCCATGAAGTTTGGCTGCTGCAGAGTTAGAGTGTTTGACTAGGTGGAGCCAGCTCTAGCGTGAGTTGGGCTCTTGGAGCCATCCAAACAGGCCCTTACTATCCCTAGGTATAGCATATTATTTTCAATTGTTCCATCCCCAATTATATCCCCAAATGTATTTCTTTTCTAACTTTTAGATCTCTAATGGCAATGTTCGGATTCTAGAATTGGGTGAATGCTAAAACTAAAAGAGGCAGGTGGAAGAGTTGAATTATTTGTCCTTGTGACTTTGATTTGCTAGTTGAAATATACCTATTTTTGTAAAGGAGAACAGTCCAGGAAATTTCAATTTGGCTACTTCATCTTGCGATATGTCTTCCTAGAGCATGCAGACCATTGATATGTACAATTGTATTTCCCTAGGATCTTCAAGCTTTCCCTCCATCAGAAGCCACCTTTCGTTTGTGCACCTGCAGATTGCTATTTAGGTACAACTTTTCCCAAATTAAGTTGATCCATGGAATGTCCAGACCATTGAAGAATTTATAGAGATTTTGATCATTAGCACCTCAGTTTTCTTCTTCAAATTTAAAACTCCCAGACCACCCTCTTTTTTGGGTAAGCATACCATTTCCCAAGCAGCTTTTGGGAGGCTTCTAGCATTCACCTCTGCCCCTCTCCAAAGACATTGTTTTCTGTAATTACCTATATACTTAATCATTGTAGATGGTTGAGCAGGAGTGCACATGTAAAAGGATGGCATGAAGGAGAAGACTATATTTACGAGTTCAAGTATGCATGTTTGTGAGAGGAAAGTGGAGACACCGGCTAATGTACACTCACATTTGTTAAATATTCCATCTTAGGCTTTGTGATGCTGTTGACGGTAATTATTGTATGATTTTACACGTCAACTAAGTATGAAATAAGGGTATAAAGGCAAACACTACCATAGAATAGGGCTTTAACTGACAGAATTCCATAGTTTTGGTGAATCAGTGTTTTGCAGGGGGTTATCCAGAAAAGAATCAAAGGAGGTCCACATGTCGGATTAAAATAACGAATTCCGCCGCGAAAGGAGATCAAGAATATTCCAGAGAACACCAGAGACACGCCTGACAAAGCGGGGCCCACTTGGCAGTGGGAGAGGGTCGGCCGACCTGTCAGAAACCCTAATTCGTGTGCGCTTCGACGTGGACCCGCATCCCAAAATTTCACGCAATCTCCACCGCCCGTCGAAGTCGGTTTGATCCAAGGGCTACGGTTTATCCCACCGACCTATATAAGGACCCCCAGACCCCCCAGGGTTTCAGATCAATTCAGTCATCAATCAGTTCAACCCAGTTATAGAGAGCCAGAAACCCTAGAATCATTAGAGCTTCACCATCTAGAGCATAGCTACATAGGTTAGAAGTAGAAGGAGGTGAGTTCTACTCGAGTTCTGGATTTGTCTGGAGCTAGAAGGCTTCCTGGAGCCATTGTAAGCTCTCTTATATCTTAAACCTCTTTTGAGTGCTTGAGATAAAGTTGATTGACATTGGTCTACTATTGATTATGTTCTCAATTATGCTATTCATTGCTTATCTAGATTGTATACTTTGCATAGTTAGGATGCATTCATATTTATACATAGGTTTGTATAGTGCTCATTCATTGATATCATGGGTGGGTGATGAACAGCATGTAAGCATGGTGCTTAGATGTGGTTTGTCTGTAAATGCGCCTTATATTCTGGGTTCTGTGGTAGATCATGAATGTGACACTCCCGTTGAATCCTTTGTAGTCCACACTCTGAATGTAGGGAGAGTAGGAAGTTATTATTACTTTAGAAGGCTGGCTATAATCTTGATCTTCCTTAGTAATATTACCTTAAGTATGAGTATGAAGTGTCTTCGCCATGATTGCTAGTATAATTGCACCAATCTAATATGTCTTTGATGGTATAGTTAGAATGACTTAAGATATCCTTATGCTTCAACCTAGTCCATGCTACTGCCTAGATAGGAAGTGTTTTAAGTGATCATTATTATATACTAATTGATTGGATTGATCATTATGCTTATCATATATATCATTATTATTGTGACGTAACTCCTGTTCTGAGAATATGGGTCATGCATGGTTATCTCCATATTTGCATATGCATATGACATCTATCTATCTACTTACATCCCATTTATTGCGAACCCTTCCCAGTGGTAAAATATAAATGACAACCCGGAATACTCCTGGATAAAATGCTACAATGGTATAATTAATCTGTGCGCTTACAGATACTTTGAACTTAATATTTTATATCCTCTTTAGTCACTTGCATTCGTAATAACTGCTTAGTATTACTCTGGGTAGTTTCCATTCATGTCTCTTATATTCATGTTAGGGATGACAACTTAATTATTGTAAGAGATATAGGTTTAAAAGAGGTGGCTAAGTAATTTACCAAGTGACACTTAATTAATACCAACAGATGCCAAGGGGTAGTGCCAAGTAGTTCAAGGGTAGGGTTCCCTTTTAGTAGCCAAATGTTCTAGTCCAATGATTCAACCACCCATTAGAAACATTTATTCACACGTTCATGGACTTTCTTAAATTGACTTTTAGCCTACTTGAAGCAAAAAGAAGTTGAGGAGTTATTTAAGGGGATAAGTTATCTGGCATCTCCTTCTAGGATGATCAGGGTTTCATATTTGCATATTGTAGAATTGAAAAAAAAAGTTGTAGTGAAAGGAATTGGCACATTCATAAGATCCAGATCCCTTTCTTTGTTAACCAAGGACCAAAGGAGATCAACTCGCAAGACAAGAGAGCAACAGAGAGAGTGGATCACCATGTCTAACCTTGTCTCTTTTGCAATGGTTTGTTTTTCCCTAGAGGTAGAATCTGATTCATCCAAGCTATCCATTCGCCTCCAAAATCTTTTAAGCTCTTTAAACTATTTTTAGTTCCACCCAAGATGGGTCTTTTATATTAAAACATGATTTATAAAAGGGGAATGCTAAACATTAACTAGGTGTTTTAGCAAACTCTTGCACCTGACTCGCTCCCCACATGGCTCCGCCGTCTCCCTCTCTCTTTCCATCTCTTTGATGCTCCTCTCTCTCTTCCCCCCTAACGCTCCTCCCTCCCTCTTTCCCTGGTGTCGATGAGCCCCAATTGCACCAGTGCCCCTACCTATGCATGAGCTTGTTGTCCATGGTGGATCCGGCCTCGGCCAAGGAAGATCCATAGAGGTAGGCCTTCTCCTCCTCTTTGTCTTGATCTAACAATTGGGGTTCCGGTGAGCCTTTCCCGTCTTTCTTTTCTAACACCAACATGTATAAAAGGGGACGATCGAGGGGAGGTAGATAGGACAGGTAGTGTGGATGGTAGCTGAGTGGGTTAAGGGAGCTAGAAGTGGTAGGGGCGGCATGATGAGGACATAAGTCCTTCAGATATACCCGCTGACCCTACTACCGGTATGCAAGGACCAATGACCTGAACTCGATTGCGAAAAGTAAATTTAGAGGTGAGCTCATTCCTAAGCGAACCTTTTCATACTTTTGAGAATAGACTACTACCTAAAGATGTCATCTTCCTTAGGAACATTGGAAAGGGTCATGAGGATCTTGAAGAAAGGTGTAGAGGCAAAGAATATCACCAAGGACATCCAACACAAGCTGGAGTTCCAGTCCAAATCGACTTTGATTCTGCCTCGGTCTTCAGGACCACACTGCAGTAAAATGGGCGGGCGCATCTAGACTCTGTTTTCGATGATCCAGATATGGTTCGAAAGATAATTTCATAGGATAAGCAATAACTTTTCAATGACGTCCAAATTCCATTAGAATCAATGGAAATCGTCAAAATAGGTCAGCGTCTAGAATCCATTTTGGTACTTTGTCACCTTTTTTGATCCGCTGGGTAGTGTATCGTCTTTGAGCCCATTAGGAGGCACATCGAGGGGGAGCAATGACCCTTAGACCTTATATTCAGTAGCCGCCGCTCTCATTAGGGTTTGGGTTTTGCTTAGATTGTGGTCATTGTCAATAGCCGCTACATCGGTTCGTGAGACCCCCTTTGAGAACTTAATCATACATTTGTCGTTTGTCCCAATCTTTGAGGTACATACTTTCGAGTTCTTACTTGTGTTCTTCGTTTCATAGACAAGGATTAGCCCTTGTTGGCAAGGTCAACCGTTTGGCAACACGGTTGATAACTAGGAGTCGTAATGCTAAGATTGCAGGGTTCGAATCTTTGAATTTGAAACCGGATCAGTGCGTCATGCTCCACCAAAACGACAGTTATCCCTACCGGGTGGAAGATTGGGAACCCACGTCCCAATCATAGTGGGCCAGGTCAGGGTGGGGAGGCTCGCCAGAGTTGGAGAAGATGGTGGCGGGTGAACTTGTCAGAGGTGGAGAAGATGGCAGCCATGGGGGAGAGGGGAAGAGGGAGGCCACCATGGGCGCTAGGTTTCAGTGAAGCTCCGACGAACCCTAGCGCCCATGGCAGGGCGTTGGTCGGCGGTAGGGGAGAAGAAGAAGATGAACAGTGCACCACTGTGATATGTTGGATGACAAGATTAATGGCCTAGAAATCTAATGTTTTGGGGCCTTAAAACACCCGAGTCTTCCCTTGACATAATTACTTGGTCAATGTTGAAAGGATCGAGGATGCCCAAGAGGGGGGTGAATTGGGCAACTAGTAATTTTTTCGCAAAGCAATTCAACCTATCACCATTTGCCCAATATCACCCCACAAGTGCTTAAGTGTGATTCTAATCCTAAAACAAGTTGAGCAACCTAGAGCCAAGTCCTATCACAAGTAATACTACTCTAGGAATGTAAAGAGCACAAAGTAATTACGGGAAAGTAAATAAGATAGAAAGTGCAAGCCGAGCAAGGGTGTAGCTCCCCCTTGATCCTCACTAGTATCGGAGAGTCGACACTCCCCACTAGTCCTCGTTGGAACACCCGCGCAAGGGTGTAGCTCTCCCTTGATCCTCGTAATGACCAAGTGCTCTCTACGGGCTGATCCTTTGCCTCTCCGGTGCGGTGGATCACCCACAACTGCTCACAAGCTTGGCTTGGGCCGCCAACAAGCTCTCTAAGCGGTCATCAAGCCTCCGATCACCACCAAGCCATCTAGGTGATGCTGATCACCAAGAGTAACAAACTCGAACTCTTACTTGACCCAAACAAGGCCAAAGAGATGAGTGGATACACACAAGTCACTCTTGATCACTCTAGGGAAGAAATCTCACTAAAACTCTCAATTGTCTCAACCTCCCTAGGGCTCTTGCTAGCTCTCAAGGTCTAAAGGTGTTCTCAGCTGTTAGAAGTGCCAAGAGACCTCTCATGGACGAGCACAAGGAGTATAAATACCCCCACACCAGTCCATGGCCATTAGGCACAAAACCTTCTGTTTTCGAGTGCACCAGACACGGACAAGTTGACATCGGACACGTCCGATGAGTGTCTGGTGCCCCCTCCAACAGTCACTGTACCTGCAATAGTTTGAACGCACCGAACGCTCTCGATGCAGAAAAACCCTTTCTGGAACCTCTGCATGGACACCGGACACTCACGGCTTCGTCCGGTGCAGCGTCTGGTGCTAAACCCTAGCACTGCTCAGAACACCGGACGCTGAAGCCTTCACCTCAGTGTGTCCAGTGGATGCAAACGTGCGTCCGACGCTATCTGCTGATTGCGCCGGACGCTCTGGCCCGCGTCCGGTGCAGCGTCCGGTGCTCCTATTTGTCCCAAAACTTCGTCGAATCGAGAACTTTCCAAAACGAAGTTTGTTCCAAATAGACACCAGACTCTCTCTGCACTCTATAGACCTAGGTTTGACAAGTGTGCACCAGACTACCATCTCCTAACCAAGTCTAGCTCAAGCTACCCATTCAAACCCTCCTTAATAGTATGGCCAAAGTCAAAAACAAGACCTAAACTACTCCAAGTGTCTCTCAACTTCAAACGGCACTTGGAACTAGCCTATCACCATCTTGCCTTCCATCCTTTGAAAACCGAAATGATTTCTATCGCTAGGGGCTTGAACCTACATGGTATTATGACCTAACTTTTAGGTTATCCTACAAAACACACGTATATCATAATAACCTCCATGTTGTCATTAATCACCAAAACCACTAGGGCCTAGATGATTCAAATGTCATGATTTATATAAAAACATCACGACTGCCATTTTGGCCTTCATTACGTGATCATGAGATGATTTCACATGACTAAATTTAGCAACATCTGTTCTGAGGAACACCTGACTAGGAATAACAAGCACACATTTATTGAATAAAAATCCAAGAGTTTTCACTTTCATCATCTTCCCTTAGCAGCTGCTGGAGAGTTCTGACCCTAAACCATGGTTTATTTGGTTTGAGAAAGAACGATCATGTTTCTTCTCTGAAACTAAAAAAGTGAAATGTGAGATGCATACATCTTTGAAAAGTGTCACTGTGACATGGTCTAATCTGAAAGAGGAGAAAATCACCATTATGTTGCACTTTAATTTCCAGCGGGAGACGGACAGTTGCAGGATTTTTTTCCCAAGAGTAATTAGGACAGGTTGACCCTCCAGTCCTGCGCCTAAGAAGAAGCTACAGTCATCCAGTGCTTTCAAAATAATTATTTCAACTCGATCTACTGATCTTGAAGGCCCGCAAGAATTTGGACGCTCACGAACCAAAAGCCCTAGTGTTGCGTAGCCGCCGGTGCCGTCTAACTCTGTCAATCACTGCTAGTCCCTCTCCCTTCCCCTCCGGCATCTCAGGTGCCGTCTAACGTCGTTGATAGTTCTTCCCAAGTAAATCGAGTCATTATGGTTAGTGTCTCTCTATGCCAAAGTTCTTGGTATTGGAGTTTTATCTCTTCCTCCTCTCCGGCAATGGTGAAGGAGAAGGGTGGAATCGTCTTCTTCATGGTGGGTTCATTGAAGATGAAGATGACAACCTCAGTGTGAGCATCTTCATCAACATGACGACATGGAGATTTTTGTTTCCGAACGACGACATCAAGGCGGAGATGATGTCATCACCAAGGAATAATTTTTTTTGGTCTATTATCCATTTTGTTGTGGTCAGATCTATCCATAATGAAGGACTAAGGGGAATAAGTTTAAAATTAGTCTTCCTCGTTCTTCGATGACAGAAACAAGAAGAAGGAAGACACCAGAAAGTAGTTCTTCAATTCGGCCTATAGAAATGTTGGCCCTCGTTCATTAGGCATTTATTCTCAGGCTATTTGCCGAGTGTTTGCCTGTGCGGTCTTCTACAGTACTACAAAGCATTAAGTAAGTTAAGTTTTCAGTTGTGCTATTCACAACGTGTGTATTTTTTCTGTAATTCAGAGTGCTTGTAACGTGTTGATGTACCAAGCTATCATATTATATAATTCTTCTTTCCACGCCAAAGAAGAATTTGGATGCTCCTTCAATGAAAGGTAATGATCTACAACCCATATCTTTTAATTTACGCCATGATTCAACTTTTTTAGATAGAACTAAATCGCTAGGAGTATCTCATTGTAAAAATGATTCTGAAATTTCAACTGCTATTCAATCTCTTAAAGATCTAGAGTAACTTAGGTCGGATATGGTAGAAAAAGTTGTGTGGGTTTAAATGTTGAACTGGATGATGCTTCAACAGTAGTATCTTTAGAAGAAAGTTTGGACTTAGAAACTTTGAATTTTATTTGTGGTGAGATTTTGGAAAGTCTGGGTGATGGGGGTTGTGACCCATTGAGTTTTTAGTCCCCCGTATCATCAAATATTAAGAAAAAAGAAGGATCTAAAACTAGGAGGAAAACTAAGAACAATTCAAGATGAACGGAATCTTTTGGAATTGTAACAGGTTTGTTGATTCAAAAAAGTATAGATTCATATCTTATTTAACAAAAGAAAAGAACTTGGATGTTATTGCCTTATCAGAAACCGATAGAGCCAACTTTTCACAATCAATTGTGAATAGCATTTATGCGGGTAGAGACTATATCTGGCAATGTATGGCTCCTAAGGGTAGTCTAGTGGCATGCTTCTGGGAGTTTATTGGAGAAATCGAAGAAGGGAAATTTTTAATCTATTTTAAGCTACGGCATAAACTGGATGATTTTAAGTTTAATTTAATTTTGGTCTAGGGTCCAGCCCAGGTAAATCATAAAAGCAAATTTCTTGTCGAAAGTAGTAAGAATAGAGTCAAAACAAGCCGTATCTACGAGTGGTGATTTCGACATTATACGCAGACCCGATGAGAAGAACAATGATAACTGCAATAGTAGATGGCCTTTCCTGGTTAATGCCACAATCGATGCACTGAATCTTAGATAAATAGAAATCACTGGCAGGAAGTTTACCTGGGCTAATCACTTACAAAATCAAACTAACTAGACAGGGTATTAGTATACACAGATTTTTAGTCCAAGCATCCACATACTTTTGTTCATGCATTATCCCGAGAAATCTCTGATCATACTCCATTACTATGGAATACAAATAATCCGTCCTTGTCTTACCAACCTCAATTTAAATTTAAATTGGGGTGGTTGATGAGGAAAGGTTTTTGTCAAATGGTTCAGGAAGTATGTAGTAGTTGTAACACCCTAGTGTTAGTTACTATTTTCACACTTGCATTTGCATCTCATCAAGCATAGATCATATCATTTCATGCATCATCATCATTTCATTTGAATTGATTCCCTTTTAAAGCTATATGTTTGTTTATATGTCCATAACATGCTAAATGTGTTGACATGCAAATGTGATGCTTGTTTACTATTCTAAATGCTTTAGACATGTTTGGGATAACATTTGGAACAATGTTCATGTTGGTGAAATCCCCAAAATACCCCTCTAGCTCATAGTTGACTAGAGAGCCCTCTAAAGCTATTCTGTTTGACCAAACAAGAAGGGCATTTTAGAGATTTTGCATGTCAGTGCACCCTTAATCAAAGTTGTGTAGAATTTTATAAGCAACAAACTTTATTTTTGGGTCAACTCATGAAAATGGGTGGAAGGTGGTCAAAAAGTTGAATTAGTGCAGATTTGGAGTTGTTTTGAAGTTTAAAAAATTTGCTAAGTCTAAAACTGGTTTTCAGTTTCGGTGTACCCATGTTTATCGACCTGTATCTCTCAATTTAGGCCGATCTAGAGTAAAGTGTCTTAATACCAAATGATCTACTCATGTAGCTCTTCAATCCATATTAGTGAAGTTTTCACTGAAACGCCCTGGATCACGAGCTAGAGATCGATCAAAAGTCGAGTTTCAGTCGGTTTCTGCAACTGAATCCGGCCGATTCAAATCGGCAATCAGCCGAACGGCTGGCCGCGCCGTCAGACGCCGCGCGCCAGGTGGCGTCGTACGCCGCTGTGGGCCGCCGTGCCGGTCGGCTTTACAAAAGTGGCACGCCAGCCGGTTCCCAGCACGCTCCTCTCACTCTCACTCGCTCGCTCTCACTCTCCCCCGCTCTCTCGCCTCTCTGCCCGCCGTTTTCCCCTCCGCCAGCGCCATCGCCGCCGAGCCGTCGCCGCGGTGAAATCCGCCGTCACCGCGCCGTCTCCGACCGCTCCATCTCCGCTGTAGCTTCGACTTGCTCTGCTCTTCATCCTCGACCCGTTGCCGACCACAGCCGAGCTAAGGTATAACGGTTTGGCCTTCTTGCCGCCGCGCCATTGCTGGAGCACCGCCGAGCTCTCGGGTCGCCGCGACGAGTGCGATGTCGGGGTCGGCTTCTCTCTCCATTGCTCGTCTAGGAGTCTAAGTTAGCTGTAGATCCAGTCTAGGCCGTCGGATGGGTCGGTCTCGCCGTAGGTTCGCCGGAACCCGAGCTCGCCGCCGTGCCGGCATGCGTGCGCGTTTAGTGAGCTCCCGTGCGCAATAGTTCGATTCGTCGCAGGATCTCGGAACGGTGCTTAGCCGCGCGAGCAACGGCCGGAATCGGCCGGCGCAAGCTCGCCGGACCACCGCCGTCCGCCGTTGCCGCCGTCGAGCTCGCTCCGGTGTGGGACAACCCTCGGCAGTTGGTCCTTTGGGTTCGTCTCGTTGCCACGAGTCGGCAGGTAGCCTCGGCGTCGCCGGAGACCTCGCCGTCGGCGAGCTCTCGCCGGTCAGCGCCGGCGGCTCTGCCTCTCTCTCTGACGCGTGGGGTCGGGTTGAGCCCGGGGCCCGCGAGTCAGCCGTTCGGGTGCGCCTCTGATTCACTGAGCCGGGTGCACGTAGCAGTTTCTATCGGGTTTGGGTTTTATAATTTATAAAATAAATTTCCAGAAAATGTGTAAAATCTTCCAAAATTCATATCTGGAGCTAGGAGTGTCCAATTGGGGTGAACCAAATTTTGTTATGTTTGTATTTCTGAGCTCTATCAAGGAAAAGTATAAAACGTACTTTTGGAATACTTTTTCTGTGCGGTTATATTTAAATTGTTAATTGCTTGCAAACTTGATAAATGCATAAGTAATTGTAGGAATGTGCTAAAAATGTGATTCCACTTGAATTCATCTTGTTTAGGGAAGTAGAATCTAAGAAAAATATGTTTGCTGGTGTTGCACTGTTATTTATATGATGTCTAGTATAATGTGCCTTTTATGCTTTAATCTTGCAAAAAACACCATGCTTAATGTGTTAAGGATATGGTCATGAATATTTTTCGTGGACCATGTTATGTTGGAAAGAAGCTAAGAAAATTGGAAAATCTGTTGTTTGATACTTTTCACTGTGTTAAGTATTTTCCATTGCTTAAAAGGCTGGTTGTTTGTTATTTTTGTGTAGACTGTTATACTTGTCCAAATGACTTGAAATTTTGTCAGTAGACTAATCTGGATGTGTAATAGCTACTGTAATTTTTATGGATTTGTCTGGTCAGAGTAAACAGTAGGTCCAGTTATATGCTAGGGTTTGTTTAATTGTTTTTAAGCAAATATCTTTGGGTGTGAAGTATTTTTATGCATTTCTGTGATGCTCAGCATTATCACTTGTTTAAAACAGTAGAGCTGATCCTAATTTAAACTTAAGGCAGCAATGTTAATGTTTTGTTTATTTGATGTTGCTCATGCCTGTTAATTATAAGTTGGTTGTGATAGGTTAGTTGATGCATGTTGATTATTAAGTGCAGGTTGTAGACCTCTCACCCGGGACGAGAAATTGTTCTATGCTTTGATTAAGAAGGGTGAGTATGAGTTAGTTGTCTAGAGAAGAAATATGCACGTACTCAGTAAATGAGTGTGGATTGTTAAACTGATTGCATATCATAGGTTAATTTGTGCATCTCTATCTTGCATTTCATGTGCATTCTCAGTTCTCATATAAGCATATCATGCATACAGGATCACCGGGAGGCGTGACGCTATTGCAGTTCGATCCACCGGAGGAGGGAGTTCCGCCGGAGATTGAAGTGCCAAAGGTTCCCGAAGGCCAGGAAGAAGAGGCTGAACTTCCAAAGTGCCCTGATCACCAACCTACTAACTTTGTGAAAGGCAAGCCCCGGAGCATCCCTATGTCTCCACCTATTCTTTTTACAAATGCACTGGTCTTTATTAAATCGTATGATTGTGCATTTAAGTATAGGAGTTGATATGATACCGTTGCTGCATTTATACCTTGTCCACTTATACTTGATCCTGAAGTATTACTAGATAAGAGATGGGTTCGATCTTATGCTTAGCCATGCTTAGACCGGTAAAAGACGAGGGATTTCCTGTCCTTCGCGAGCATAGGTGGTTACTAATGATGATGGGGTTGGATTCCACATGATGGACTATATATGCCACCATGCCACAGTGTCTAATGAGAGAATCAAGGCTAGGTAGCGGGGAGCCGCATGACATGGTTGAGGTCATGCCGTCTTCGGTGCTGCTTGCGGCCGACTAGGACTGAGGCCACCAGACATCAGTTGAGATTGAAAGACGTCGTCACATAGCTGGCCAGATAAGTCGTTCTGACCGTGAAGCCGAGTATTTCTTTCTGAGCCGGGAATTGGGCGTGATAAGGCAGACATATTCTGGAGGTAGGAAGGATGTGCGGAGACACCATCTTACCAAGGGTAGGTCAGGGACCTGATGCATCCTGAAAGTGGGTTTTTGGCTCTGAGAATATGGACCCCTCCAAGCCCGCGATACATATTATGTTTCAGAAAGATTTAACGGTGGCCCAAGAAGCCAGTGGCTCGGCTGACAGGGTTTGTGATTGGCATATTTGCCAGCTGGTACAATCGATTCGAATCGCCATCTCTCCTGGTTAGTGAGGAACTGAACTGATCTTCTGGTGAGGTAGAGGCTAATAACTTGAACATAATGATTATGGTGAGATGAGGTTGATATCTGTGGATATCGGAAATCATATGGTTCTATTGATTGCTATAATATTCAGTGAATGCTTAGTATAGTGGCTAATCTTAGTAAATAGCTTAACTGAAATCGAGGCTTATCACAATCAAAATGAATAAGTTGAGGATCTACTGTAGTAATGCTTTTGATGCAAAAATGATGCTACCCTCTGAGCTCCACCAAATAAGCCTTGCATATCCTTGAGAGTCTTTTTATTTACTCCCTGTCGGGTAAGTCTAGCTGAGTACAATTGAGTACTCAGGGTTTTATTTCCATTGTTGCAGATGGTGTAGTCTACTACGCGTATTGCAGGAATTACTTCACCCCTGCGGGCGAAGAAGACTAGACCCGAGGGCAGGGTCATTATCTATCCTTAGATGTTGTAAGAATGCTATGACAGGGTCATTTGATGGTTCTCGTATTTGAACTCTGAGGTATAAAACTATGTTAACTTCCGCTACTATTATATTTGTGTAAAAGACTATGTTGTACTCTGATGTTTAAATTCGGTCGCGAACTTATGTGTCATGTGATCGGGTATTGCTGAATGAATGATCCTTGGGGTATGAAATGTTTGAAATCCTTCGAGATTTCTGGACTACCGGGTTTATATTGGCTCAAGTGCGACTGGATTGCGATTAAAAACGTGATCGTTGTACTTGTGCTCGTATAAATTGGTCAGTTCTGTGACAGCTGGTACCAGAGCATAATTCAGCATAAACCGGCACTTGACTATTTGAAAACTAAAAGAGTTTTGAGTTTTACAAACTAATTGCCAACTGGTAGTGTGTATAGGTGATTTAAACCAAGTGTTTGCAAAACTTTTGAGTACCAATGACCAAGTCCTATAGCTCTCTATATATGTGGTAATTAGATGGCTTATGTAAGTACTGACTTGGGGGGAAATTGCATCATGTTTCTATCGTGGTTCATTTGGTTTTATCGTGCGGATAATTATGAACTGTCGGTTTCTTATTGCTTCCTATGGGTCAATGTACCACGTCGCCTAAGGTAAGGTGAGATGTGAGTGTAAGATCGAACAACCATCGATCGATGGTGAGTGTTATGGTTACTGAAGTGAGTATATGTGATCCATATGTGTACTTATGGAAGTAAGGTGGAGTAATTACTTTTGGGGTCGCAAATGTTCATGGGAACATTTCCGGCAAAAAGTGCTTCTTGTTGCCCTGCATACATTGGGATTTGGGCTGAAATGAATCTTCTGCAGGTACACTAACCACGCAAAACGTATAACACGGTTAGTTACGTATATGAGAGCACGTGGTATGCCACCGACTATAACGTTAGTTAATATATACTATGTGTGAGGTCGTTGGCACGTGCATGCATCATGATCATGAAATTAACTCAAGCTATTTGGACTATTTCCTTCCCTATGATAAAAATTGTGCTGCTCTATCTTATTCTAAATGCTGAAAGATGTTGTAATGTACCAGATGGCAGCTGAAGGTGAGCCGCAGGGTGGTCAGTTTCTGGAGCGGTTTGGCACACCCACCGTGCTATGGAGGTTGTTGAAGTCTGTGGGATATGCAGAGCCACCACTGTATTTCTGGAAGCCAGCGAAAACCATGGTGCAGCCTTGGTTTGATGTTTGGGTGACTATCCCTGTGCTTGAAAGGGGTTGGTCGTTTCCAGGAATAAAGGTGGAAGTTGACATGAGGACGCCATGGGATGGTGCGCAGCTTGCAGCTTTCGAGGTGTTGACGGATATTTGCAGCCGGTTCAACAAGAGAGCTGATTTGGGGCCAGCAAATGTTTTTTCCAGGGTGGATGCTTCTCAGGGTGAGTGGGCTCAGTCTAGCCAAGCTTCTTTGGAGCGAGGCAGGGATGAGCGTGCTCATAGCACGGGTGCTTCTATGAGTGCTATGTTTGTTGTCCTGAGGATGCATTATTCCACTAGGGATGGTTGGATGAAGTGCGTTGAAGCCCTGCATGATGCTGTGGAGAAGAAGTTAGAAGCTGAAGAGTGGGCACGTATGGCTCGTCGTAGCTCAGATGACTTGGTGGTAGCTCTCACCGCCTGTC
This sequence comes from Eremochloa ophiuroides, assembly GCA_038502445.1. Lineage (NCBI taxonomy): Eukaryota > Viridiplantae > Streptophyta > Magnoliopsida > Poales > Poaceae > Eremochloa > Eremochloa ophiuroides. The sequence continues at coordinate 30,735,192 of JAHLJS010000006.1, read as the reverse complement.
GCAATGAGTTGTTACGATGCACCGGCGCTTTGTTGGCAGCTGATCGCCGTGTTGAGGTGCTTGAGAGGGAGAATGCAGATCTTCGCCGCCAGCTCGACAATCGCAATATGAGTTTGACACGTCAGCGCGATGAGTTTCTGCAGGAGTTGCGTACTAGTCAGCAGCAGGTTTGGGAGTTGCAGCAGGATGTTCATCGTCTGAACAACCGTGTTGATCCGTTTCATCCTCCGGGTGCAGCGGAGTTTGCTCCTGAGATCTTCGTTGCAGCTGATGATGGTGAAGCAAGTGAGGAAGAAGACCCCGAGGAGATCGTGCCTATTGACGAGAGTGATGACCATGGTGGGAACATGTCCGGCATGGACAGTGACCACGATGACTAGGCTTTTTCTAGTGATCTTGCCATGATCGGCACCCATTTGTATTGGGAAAACCTTTAATGTCATGTAATGGGTAGAACCTGAATTGTAATGAGAGAACCCTGTGTGTTCAGGGATGGAACCATCAAACTTTTAATTAAGTAATGGTAACTTATGCAGTTGGGAAACCCTTTTTGGTTGCGCCTTGTTATTGTGCGGTTGTGTGATGATTATTGAATTATTGTGCCAGTTTGTTGGTTATCAAAAATGATCATTGATATCTTTTGGGCATAATCTTTCGGTTTTCTTTGGCATAACTGACACTTAACAATGTTTGTTGTGTGTTGCTACAGATGGCACCTCATACCCGTCGTCATGGGTCAACCAGTGGTGGTGGGAATGAGCACGAGGATGAGGAGTTGCCGCCTCCTCCACCGCGTACCAAGGAGCAGATGTTTGCTCAGTTCTTGGACACTCAGCAAGCGATTCTGCAGCAGATGGTTGCTAGTAACACCCACAATCGCAATCGAGATGGACGCCGCGGAAACGATGAGGACCAGTACAGTAACTATAAGGACTTCATGGACATTACGCCTCCGGTATTCAAGCAGGCCGTTGAACCGCTGGAAGCTGATGAGTGGTTAAACACTATTTAGCAGTCATTCTCTGTGCTGCGATTGACTGAAGCCATGGAGGCTAGCTTTGCTGCTATGTTGCTGCAAGGCCAAGCTGGAATATGGTGGGCCAATCGCAAGACCGCCTACCCTGTGGTCGCTGATATCACCTGGGAGCAGTTCACCAGGGATTTCAGGGGACATTTCATTCCAGCAGGCTTGATCAAGATGAAAGTGAATGAGTTCATGCAGCTTACTCAGGGTACCAAGACCCTCACTCAGTATCATCATGCCTTTAACAATATGTCAAGGTATGCCCCATGGATGGTGGATACAGATGAAAAGAAGATCGAAACTTTCAAGAGAGGCCTTAGTACCAAGCTTATGAAGACTCTGGCGAACAACGCTCGTACAACTTTTAACGAGTTCATCAGTGAAGCTTATATCCAAGAGAAACAGAACAACTTGCACACTGCTTCCAAGGGAGGCAAGAGGCCATTTGAAGGAAGCTCTTCTCAGTCAAGGACTCCAGCAGCTAGTCGTGCAGTGGCAAATCGCCCTGCTTACCGTCCGGCTGTTCCTGGAGCAAAATTCAGACCCCCTCCAAAGAAGCAGCCAGCGCCACAACGCTACAAGAAAGGTTTCACAGTGCCTTTGAACAAGAATAATGCTCCTCCAAGCAATGCCGTTCTAGTGAGGACCAACCAAGGTCTGGGGCCATGCTTTAACTGCGGTCAACAGGGGCATCTTGCTCGCTATTGCCCTCATCCAAAGCAGGCTCGAGTGCATCACACTACTATTGAAGAAATTTCGGAAGGTGAACCAGTCACTGCGGGTATGTTTTCAGTTAACCAGCACCCTGCCATTGTTTTGTTCGACTCTGGATCATCGCATTCTTTCATAAGTCAAGCATTTGCACAAAGGCATGCTTTTCAGATTGTTGATTTGGGATGTAATTTCCGGATAACCTCAGCTAGGGCTGAAATATGCACACGTGAGGGTATCAAGCAGGCGAGTATTGAGATTAATGATAGGAGTTTTATCAGTCATCTCCCTGGGCTAGGTCTGGATGTAATTCTAGGGGTTAGCTGGATGAACAAATGGGGTGCGGTATTGGACGTTGCTAACCGAACTTTGACGTTGAAGGCGCCCCAGGATGGGAGTACCTTTCAAGTTTCCTTACCTCGAAGAGGAGATCTTTTTAATCTCTCTTTCGCAGTTGAGGGCAAGACCATCCAAGGTATTCCGGTAGTGTGTGAGTTTCCTGATGTCTTTCCTGATGATCTACCTGGACTTCCTCCTGATCGAGATGTGGAGTTTGCAATAGAACTTATTCCCGGTACGGTACCTATTTCTCGAAGGCCATATAGAATGCCTCCTCATGAATTAGCTGAACTCAAGAAACAACTCCAGGAGTTATTGGACAAAGGGTTTATCCGTCCTAGTTCTTCTCCGTGGGGCTGTCCTGTAATCTTTGTTAAGAAGAAGGATGAAACTTTGCGTATGTGTGTGGATTACAGGCCATTTAATGCTGTGACAATTAAGAACAAGTATCCTCTACCTCGTATTGATATCTTGTTTGATCAATTGTCCAAGGCCAAGGTTTTCTCCAAAATTGATCTGAGATCTGGGTATCATCAAATTAAGATCAGACCACAAGATATTCCCAAGACGGCTTTCTCCATCGGTATGGATTGTATGAGTATTTGGTTATGTCTTTTGGATTAACCAATGCTCCTGCGTACATTTCATGTACCTAATGAATTCGGTATTCATGCCTGAGTTGGATAAGTTCGTGGTAGTCTTTATTGACGATATTCTGGTGTACTCTGAAAACATGGAGGATCATGCTGAACACTTGAGAATAGTCTTGATTAGACTCAGGGAGCATAAGCTATATGCTAAGTTCAGCAAGTGTGAGTTTTGGTTGACTAAAGTGCCTTTTCTGGGCCATATCTTATCTGCTGAAGGTATTTCTGTAGATCCGTCAAAAGTTCAGCAGGTGTTGGATTGGCAGTCACCTACCAATGTGTCTGAGGTTCGTAGCTTTCTGGGATTAGCTGGGTATTATCACCGCTTTATCCAAGATTTCTCTAAGATAGCTAAACCTATGACCAAGTTATTGCACAAGGATACCAAGTTTGTGTGGAACGAGGAGTGTGAAACAGCCTTTCGCACCTTGCGAACGTTGTTGACCACTGCTCCAGTTCTTGCACAACCTGATATTGAAAAGCCTTTTGATGTGTACTGCGATGCTTGTGGCACTGGGTTAGGATGTGTTCTCATGCAAGAAGGCCGAGTCATTGCTTATGCCTCGCGTCAATTGAGAAAACATGAGCAAAACTATCCTACTCATGATTTGGAACTTGCCGCTGTAGTTCATGCATTGAAGATTTGGCGCCACTATTTGATGGGTCACAAATGTCATATCTATTCCGATCACAAGAGTCTCAAGTACATTTTCACTCAGCCTGAGTTGAACATGAGGCAAAGAAGGTGGTTGGAGTTGATCAAGGATTATGATCTAGAAGTACACTATCATCCGGGTAAGGCCAATGTCGTAGCCGATGCTTTGAGCCGAAAGTCTCATTGCAATGTATTGCAGCCTTTGCTAGCAGACGGATTCAATCTTGTGCATCCAGTGGTGTTGAATAATATTACTCTCAGTTGTACTTTGGAAAGCAAGATTATTGAAGGTCAAAAAACAGATCCCGGCATATATCATATCAAGAGGAAGATGAAAGAACAAGAAATGCTTCATTTCCGAGTAGATGAAAAAGGTATATTGTGGTTTAAGGATCGATTGGTAGTACCGAAAGACCGTGAGTTGAGGAATCAGATTATGGACGAGGCTCATTTGTCCAAGTTGTCTATCCATCCCGGTAGTAGTAAGATGTATCAAGACTTGAAACCTAGGTTCTGGTGGACCAAAATGAAGAAAGAAATGGCAGCCTATGTGGCCAGGTGTGATACCTGTTGTCGCGTGAAGGCTATTCATCTTAAGCCAGCAGGTCAATTGCAACCTTTACCAGTTCCAGGTTGGAAATGGGATGAGATAACCATGGATTTCGTATCTGGGTTACCTCTAACGCAAAAAGGCCATGATTCTATTTGGGTGATTGTAGATCGATTGACTAAGATTGCACATTTCTTACCAGTTCGAACTACAGATCGTCCTCATCAGTTGGCACAACTCTACTTTGCTCAGATACTTCGGCTACATGGTGTGCCGAGGACGATAGTTTCCGACAGAGGCCCGCAATTTATTGCATACTTCTGGGAGCATCTACACAAGTGTTTGGGAACCAATTTGGTTCGCAGCTCAGCTTATCATCCTCAAACTTCTGGTCAGACTGAAAGGGTAAACCAAATCCTCGAAGATATGTTGAGAGCTTGTGTTCTATCGTCTAAAGGGTCGTGGGAAGAATTGTTACCTTTGGCCGAGTTCTCGTACAATAATAGCTATCAAGAGAGTATTCAAATGGCTCCTTTTGAAGCTTTGTATGGGCGCAAATGTAGAACTCCTCTCAATTGGGTTGAATCAGGCGAAAGGAGATATTACGGGATTGATTTTGTGAAAGAGGCCGAGGAGAGAGTGCATACCATTCAAACACATCTCAAAGCCGCTCAGACTCGTCAAAAGAGTTATGCGGACAAGCGAAGAAGGCCATTGGAATTTGAAGTGGGTGACTACGTATACTTGAAGGTGTCACCTATGAAAGGCGTACAACGCTTCGGAGTGAAACGAAAGTTAGCTCCAAGGTTTGTAGGTCCTTTTCAAATTTTGGAAAGAAGTGGGAAAGTAGCATACAAGTTACGGTTGCCACCACACATGTCCACTATCTTCAATGTGTTTCATGTATCCCAACTCAAGAAATGTTTACGAGTACCGGAAGAACAAGTGGATTTTGGTGATATCAAGTTGAAATCAGATTTGACCTATGAAGAAAAGCCTATTGAAGTAATAGATTACAAAGAGAGAATCACCCGTAGCCGAGTGATCAAGTTCTATAAGGTGGTTTGGAACAACCAAAGTTATTGGGATGCGACTTGGGAGCGAGAAGATTACCTCAAGGAAGTCTATCCTTTTTTCTATAAACAATGGTAATTAACTCTAATCTCGGGGACGAGATTCTTTTAAGGGGGAAGGGCTGTAACACCCTAGTGTTAGTTACTATTTTCACACTTGCATTTGCATGTCATCTAGAGTAAAGTGTCTTAATACCAAATGATCTACTCATGTAGCTCTTCAATCCATATTAGTCAAGTTTTCACTGAAACGCCCTGGATCACGAGCTAGAGATCGATCAAAAGTCGAGTTTCAGTCGGTTTCTGCAACTGAATCCGGCCGATTCAAATCGGCAATCAGCCGAACGGCTGGCCGCGCCGTCAGACGCCGCGCGCCAGGTGGCGTCGTACGCTGCCGTGGGCCGCCGTGCCGGTCGGCTTTACAAAAGTGGCACGCCAGCCGGTTCCCAGCACGCTCCTCTCACTCTCACTCGCTCGCTCTCACTCTCCCCCGCTCTCTCGCCTCTCTGCCCGCCGTTTTCCCCTCCGCCAGCGCCATCGCCGCCGAGCCGTCGCCGCGGTGAAATCCGCCGTCACCGCGCCGTCTCCGACCGCTCTATCTCCGCCGTAGCTTCGACTTGCTCTGCTCTTCATCCTCGACCCGTTGCCGACCTCAGCCGAGCTAAGGTATAACGGTTTGGCCTTCTCGCCGCCGCGCCATTGCCGGAGCACCGCCGAGCTCTCGGGTCGCCGCGACGAGGGCGATGCCGGGGTCGGCTTCTCTCTCCATTGCTCGTCTAGGAGTCTAAGTTAGCTGTAGATCCAGTCTAGGCCGTCGGATGGGTCGGTCTCGCCGTAGGTTCGCCGGAACCCGAGCTCGCCGTGAACCCGCTCGCCGCCGTGCCGCCATGCGAGCGCGGTCAGTGAGCTCCCGTGCGCAATAGTTCGATTCGTCGCACGCATAGGTCCGCTAGGGTTCCAGGATCTCGGAACGGTGCTTAGCCGCGCGAGCAACGGCCGAAATCGGCCGGCGCAAGCTCGCCGGACCACCGCCGTCCGCCATTGCCGCCGTCGAGCTCGCTCCGGTGGGAGACAACCCTCGGCAGTTGGTCCTTTGGGTTCGTCTCGTTGCCACGAGTCGGTAGGTAGCCTCGGCGTCGCCGGAGACCTCGCCGTCGGCGAGCTCTCGCCGGTCAGCGCCGGCGGCTCTGCCTCTCTCTCTGACGCGTGGGGTCGGGTTGACCCCGGGGCCCACGAGTCAGCCGTTCAGGTGCGCCTCTGGTTCACTGAGCCGGGTGCACGTAGCAGTTTCTATCGGGTTTGGGTTTTATGATTTATAAAATGAATTTTCAGAAAATGTGTAAAATCTTCCAAAATTCATATCTGGAGCTAGGACTGTCCAATTGGGGTGAACCAAATTTTGTTATGTTTGTATTTCTGAGCTCTATCAAGGAAAAATATAAAACGTACTTTTGGAATACTTTTTCTGTGCAGTTATATTTAAATTGTTAATTGCTTGCAAACTTGATAAATGCATAAGTAATTGTAGGAATGTGTTAAAAATGTGATTCCACTTGCATTCATCTTGTTTAGGGAAGTAGAATCTAAGAAAAATATGTTTGCTGGTGTTGCATTGTTATTTATATGATGTCTAGTATAATGTGCCTTTTATGCTTTAATCTTGCAAAAATCACCATGCTTAATGTGTTAAGGATATGGTCCTGAATATTTTTCCTGGACCATGTTATATTGGAAAGAAGCTAAGAAAATTGGGAAATCTGTTGTTTGATACTTTTCACTGTGTTAAGTATTTTCCATTGCTTAAAAGGCTGGTTGTTTATTATTTTTGTGTAGACTGTTATACTTGTCCAAATGACTTGAAATTTTGTCAGTAGGCTAATCTGGATGTGTAATAGCTACTGTAATTTTTATGGATTTGTCTGGTCAGAGTAAACAGTAGGTCCAGTTATAGGATAGGGTTTGTTTAATTTTTTTTAAGCAAATATCTTTGGGTGTGAAGTGTTTTTATGCATTTCTGTGATGCTCAGCATTATCACTTGTTTAAAATAGTAGAGCTGATCCTAATTTAAGCTTAAGGCAGCAATGTTAATGTTTTGTTTATTTGATGTTGCTCATGCCTGTTAATTATAAGTTGGTTGTGGTAGGTTAGTTGATGCATGTTGATTATTAAGTGCAGGTTGTAGACCTCTCACCCGGGACAAGAAATTGTTCTATGCTTTAATTAAGAAGGGTGAGTATGAGTTAGTTGTCTAGAGAAGAAATATGCACGTACTCAGTAAATGAGTGTGGATTGTTAAACTGATTGCATATCATAGGTTAATTTGTGCATCTCTATCTTACATTTCATGTGCATTCTCAGTTCTCATATATGCATATCATGCATACAGGATCGCCGGGAGGCGTGACGCTATTGCAATTCGATCCACCGGAGGAGGGAGTTCCGCCGGAGATTGAAGTGCCAGAGGTTCCCGAAGGCCAGGAAGAAGAGGCTGAACTTTCAGAGTGCCCTGATCACCAACCTACTAACTTTGTGAAAGGCAAGCCCCGGAGCATCTCTATGTCTCCACCTACTCTTTTTACAAATGCACTGGTCTTTATTAAATCGTATGATTGTGCACTTAAATATAGGAGTTGATATGATACCGTTGCTGCATTTATACCTTGTCCACTTATACTTGATCCTGAAGTATTACTAGATAAGGGATGGGTTCGATCTTATGCTTAGCCATGCTTAGACCGGTAGAAGACGAGGGATTTCCTGTCCTTCACGAGCATAGGTGGTTACTAATGATGATGGGGTTGGATTCCACATGATGGACTATATATGCCACCATGCCACAGTGTCTAATGAGAGAATCAAGGCTAGGTAACGGAGAGCCGCATGACATGGTTGAGGTCATGCCGTCTTCGGTGCTTCTTGCGGCCGACTAGGACTGAGGCCACCAGACATCAGTTGAGATTGAAAGACGTCGTCACATAGCTGGCCAGATAAGTCATTCTGACCGCGAAGCCGAGTATTTCTTTCTGAGTCGGGAATTGGGCGTGATAAGGCAGACATATTCTGGAGGTAGGAAGGATGTGCGGAGACACCATCTTACCAAGGGCAGGTCAGGGACCTGATGCATCCTGGAAGTGGGGTTTGTCTCTGAGAATATGGACCCCTCCAAGCCCGCGATACATATTATGTCTCAGAAAGATTTAACGGTGGACCAAGAAGCCAGTGGCTCGGCTGACAGGGTTTGTGATTGGCATATTTGCCAGCTGGTACAATCGATTCGAATCGCCATCTCTCCTGGTTAGTGAGAAACTGAACTGATCTTCTGGTGAGGTAGAGGCTAATAACTTGAACATAATGATTATGGTGAGATGAGGTTGATATCTGTGGATATCGAAAATCATATGGTTCTATTGATTGCTATAATATTCAGTGAATGCTTAGTATAGTGGCTAATCTTAGTAAATAGCTTAACTGAAATCGAAGCTTATCACAATCAAAATGAATAAGTTGAGGATCTACTGTAGTAATGCTTTTGATGCAAAAATGATGCTACCCTCTGAGCTCCACCAAATAAGCCTTGCATATCCTTGAGAGTCTTTTTATTTACTCCCTGTCGGGTAAGTCTAGCTGAGTACAATTGAGTACTCAGGGTTTTATTCCCATTGTTGCAGATGGTGTAGTCTACTACGCGTATTGCAGGAATTGCTTCACCCCTGCGGGTGAAGAAGACTAGACCCGAGGGCAGGGTCATTATCTATCCTTAGATGTTGTAAGAATGCTGTGACAGGGTCATTTGATGGTACTCGTATTTGAACTCTGAGGTGTAAAACTATGTTAACTTCCGCTACTATTATATTTGTGTAAAAGACTATGTTGTACTCTGATGTTTAAATTCGATCGCGAACTTATGTGTCATGTGATCGGGTATTGCTGAATGAATGATCCTTGGGGTATGAAATGTTTGAAATCCTTCGAGATTTCCGGACTACTGGGTTTATATTGGCTCAAGTGTGACTGGATTGCGATTAAAAACGCGATCGTTGTACTTGTGCTCGTATAAATTGGTCGGTTCTGTGACAGTAGTGTGGATGTTGCGGGTTCGCTTAGAGGGTGGGTAAAGAATACAAGTGGTACCTATACAAAAGAAAAACAGGGTATACACAGTAAAATTTGATGAGCTAGATAGAAAGCAGAAATTTCCCCCTACAGGCCAATGAGTTAAACTTAAAACATTTACTAAGTGAGTGATTATTTGAATTACTTAGAGGAGAGGAACTTAAGTGGTACCAAAGCTTGAAAGTGAAACATCTGTTGGAAGGTGATGCTAATACAAAGTATTACCATCTTCTAGCGAATGGTAGACATCGGAAGACTCGTATTTTCCTGTTGGAAGTTGATGCTAATACAAAGTGTTACCATCTTCTAGCGAATGGTAGACATCGGAAAACTCGTATTTTCTAGTTGGAAGATGGGACCAATGTAATAAGCGGTGATGCTCAGCTTAAAGAGCATATTACCACATTATAAGAACCTGTTTGGCCCATCAGAGGAGTCTACGATTCTTCTTGATGAGTCTCAAACTGGGGATATCCCACAGGTCTCTTCGCTAGAAAATGAGTTTTTGACAAAAGTTTTCTCAGAATCTGAGGTTAGTGTTGCTATTTTTCTAGATGGAACATGATAAGGCTCCGGGCCTAGATTGATTCCCACTAGAGTTTTATCAGGTCTTCTGGAAGACAATAAAAAAAATAATCTGATGGCTCTGTTTAAGGAATTCCATTTGGGCAATCTGGAGTTGCATAGACTAAACTTTGGAAATATTATACTACTACCAAAGTGGAAGGATGCGAAAGGCATTAATCAATATAGACCAATTTGTTTGTTGAATATATCTTTCAAAATCTTTACAAAGGTAGCGGCAAATAGATTGACAACAGTTGTCCAAAAGATTATTAGACGAACCCAAACGACCTTGCTCCCAGGAAGGAATATGATGGAGGGCGCATTAATCCTGCATGAAACAATACATGAGCTACACTCAAAGAAAAAGGACGGGATTATCTTTAAGGTACGTTTGTAATGGCATATGATAAGGTCAAATGGAGCTTCTTACAACTAACCTTGTGAATGAAAGGGTTCTCACATAAGTGGTGCAATTGGGTCCAGCACTTTACTCAAGGGGAAATGTTAATATCAAGGTGAATGACCAACTTGGTCCTTACTTTCTAACAAAAAAGGGCCTTAGGCAGGGTGAACCGATGTTGCCGATACTATTTAATATGGTGGCATATGTTGACGGTTGATAAGACCCTGTTTTAACGTCAACATTCTATCACATATCAAGAAAAAATTGACAATAAAGTGAAAGGTTTTGTTTATAATTTACCAGATTCCACTTGTGCCTGGAGATTTTGTTATATGCAAGAAAATCATCAAAAACACACCAAAATGTGCAATAGAGACGTGCCATGACCAACCTTGGTCACTGGGGCCCATCTGGTAGCCAGTGCCAGGGCGGGTGTTGACGGTGGATATACCATAATATTCCACATTCAAACACCATCAACAGGCCTCGGATTCAAGGGGGAATAAACATAACATGAACATATTTTATCAATAACTAGTTCCACTTGTACTCTTAAGCTTGTGAATGCAGGGAAGACCAAAACAGTGCAAAAGTGAGCAGCTAGGGGTCACCTATGTGGTTTGGCCGAACCATGTTTGGTTGCCCCAGGCCACCACATTTCATCACCTTGCATACAACATCAAATGGAAGAGAGGAGAGCCAAGGGTGGGCCCATGGTGGGGTCGCCCGAACCACTCATGGGGCCCACCTTGCTCTGGTGATGAGGCAAAATCTGTGTGACACTCCAACCAAGTCATTCTATCCATCTGATCAACTTGTGCTTCCATTCAACGGTGGAGATCAAATGCACACGGATTGAGGCGTGAAACGAAGCAATCAAGACATAACAAGTACCAGGGGAGACTCTATGAAAGGTGGGGACCACGTTGGTGGGCCCAACCCACCAGGGGTGGGTCGGCCGAACCACTGATGGTGGGCCCAAGCCACCTACACAGTCCCTGACTGGTAGGGACTCCTTCTAGAAGCCCCTAGCTGGGCCCACCTGCCATAGGGGGTTCGGCCGAACCCTCCCTGGTGCCCAGCCAGGACGGTTAGCTTCCACCGCGTTCCTGCATGATGTCCACGTGAGAAAATCACCAACACTGTTGATCTGAGGCGGTTTCAGGGTCAGTTCATCCAAGGGCTAAGGTGGAAAGGCACACGGATCGCTGACATGGCACCTCTCCATCTTCCCCTATAAATAGAGGCTGCCTCCACCCTCTCAAGACATGATTCATTCAAGATACAAGTGAAGAAGTAGTGTAGTTTCACTCTTAGTAGTAGTTGTAGACTAGTGTGGGAGTTAGAGTTGAGTCGAGCTGTGCTCGGGGTCTCCGGAGTCGTCTGCTGGAGAGTCTGGTATAGCTCTTATATCTTTCTCTTTATTTCAGACTTATTTACTTTAATATAATATATTCCTGCTTTGCTTTACTAAGTCTCTACTTAGTGCATTACTATTCTACTAGTAGTATTGTTGTGAGTTATCTTATTACTTGGTCGGTTTGCATTAGTTTGTGATCCTGTTCCAACTCAACGTGTGTTAGTTCATCGCCTGTCATAGGGTGCTCTAGTTGCGCTGATCACAGCTAGAGTAGTGAGACTTAGCGTAAGCGTGGTGCTTAGGTTAAATCTTGCCTTTGATTACCGCTTGTCGCACGGATTGTTTGTGGGTGCTAGCAGGTGTTGACAGCCCTGTCTAGTCTTAGTATCCCTCCACGTGTTTTAAGCAAGTTCTTAAAAGGTAGGCTCCCATAAGAGTGTAGGCGCTTCGGGTAGAGGTTTTGTCCTCTATTGTCTCGCACTACCCCCTGCACACCGGTAGTAAGGTAGCAATCTTAGTGTAATTTGACCATTTGATAGGATAGATCACATGAGTAAAGTTTGAATCACAGGACCCTTTCTCACTCGTTGTCCTCCCACCTAGCTACACTACACTAGTTATCTTTTAGTATTCCATTTGTTATCTTTGAATCATCACCTTCCTATCATACTTCGATTACCCCCTCTGCACTAGTTGTGCTAAGTTGAGATGGATTTCAGGATCTCCTTCTATTAATATTTCTAGCAACCGCTTTCCCTTGGGATAAAATAAATAACGATACCTTGGAATACTCCCGGGTGAAGTGCTACAGCGGTATATTCTGTGCGCTTGCGGAATTATCCAATAGACATAAAAAATACCCTCTAGGCACTTCTGGCGCCATTATCAGAGATAGCCTAACACCCTGTCTCTGGTGGTTGCGCTAAAAAGTGTCAACAGTGGGCACCCCCTATCAGGGCGGCCGCCCCCTTGGGTCATCCACGTCAGCGATCCACACCAACACATCCAGGAGAGTTCTACACCAATGATTAAAGTCAGTTTTGCATCAACGGCCATCAGCAAGTCACATGGGATCTGTGGGCCCATCGTCATATGGCTACCGGCCATAAACCGACCCTACAACCGCCGTTTGGACATGCAACCACCTCTAAACCGTAATTGGGGAGCAAAGCAACACCATAGGACCACCAAGTCAGTAGATCGTAGGGCGGCCACCCCCTACCTAGGGCATCCGCCGTCTCTGCCTGCCAAACCGACCTCCAGGAGCTGCTACGAGTACCCCCGAGCTAGTGAAGTGCTACTTCTAGCTCTAGCTAGGAAGGTAGAAGAGTCGGGGAGAAGTCATGAGTCTCAGAGTCTGGAAGAGTCTTCTAGAAGGCTTCGGGTCCAGTATATCTTCTTGTAATCACACTCTCTATTATTCAATAATGCCTTTACTTTAAGTACTTTACTTTCAGTAATTACTTTTTGAGTACTTATACCTCTATTTAAATTCAAGTCTTACTCTTGCTATACTTAGTCAAGATTAAGTCTTGAGTATAGGTAGTAATAGTTATCATTATTTTGGTGTTTATCTATTGCAATCATTGATTGTCCTGATGTCTTTATATGGTACTCTAGTTAGTGATGTTCGACTAGAGTAGTACTCTTATAGATTAAGGTGCTTAGACTATAGTTTACCTTCAGGTGCGGCTAGTACCCACAGATAGTTGTGGTAGGTGCTAGGGGGTGTGTTGACACTTCGTAGCGCAATCACCAAAGATAGGGTGTTAGGCTATCTCTGATAACGGCGCCAGAAGTGCCTGAGGGTAATTCGTATATCTATTGGATTATTCCGCAAGCGCACAGAATGTACCATTGTAGCACTTCACCCGGGAGTATTCTAAGGTATCGTTATTTATTTTATCCCAAGGGAAAGCGGTGGCTAGGAATGTTAATAAAAGAGAGATACTTAAGTCTATTACAACTTAGCACCAACTAATGATAGGGGGTAATCGATATTGAGGAAAGATAATATAACACAGAGGCAAGACAAGACTTAAGATAACTAAAGATAACTAGTAGAGTATAGCTAGGTGGGAGCACAACGAGTGAGTTTAGGACTCCTATGACTCTTACTTTACTCCTATAAACTATCTTATCAAATAGATGAGATACACTAAGACTGATACCTTACTCTTTGTGTGTAGGTGACAGACGAAACAATAGAGGGACAAAACCTCTACCCAAAGCGACTGCACTCTTATAGGGAGCCTACGCTTTAAGAACTTGTCTTCCACACGTGGTGAGACACTAAGGCCAGTCAAGGCTGTCACCACTTGCTGGCGTCCACGAACAATCAGTGCGACAAGCGGTAATCAAAGGCAAGACTTAGCCTAAGCACCACGTGTACACTAATTCTCACTACTCTAGCTGAGCGCCAAACAACCAGAGCACCCTATAACAGGCGATGAACTACACACGCGAGTTTGTTATAGGATCACAATCTAGTGTAAACAACCTAAGAAATAAGATAACTCAACAATACTGTTACTAGAATAGTAATGCACTAAGTAAAGACTCAGTAAAGTAAAGCAAAGATATTATATTGATAAAAGTAGAGTCTTACAGAAGGAAAGGTACAAGAGCTATACTGGATTCTCCAGAAGACGACTCCAGAGAACCTGAGCTTAGCTCGACTCGACTCTAACTCCCACACTAGACTTATACTACTACTAAGAGAGTGGAACTACTCTTCTTGACTCTCTTCCCTTGTGGTTCTTCTTGTTCTTCTAAGAGGATGGAGGTCTCTATTTATAGAGGGGAGTAGAGGGGTGCCACGTCAGCGATCCGCGTGCTCTTCCATTCTCCTCCCTTGGATAAACAGCCTCAAAACTGACTTAAGATGGATGATGTGGATTGAGCCAGCTGCATGGAGGCATGCCCAGAGTCGGTGGGGAATGGGGTGGGCTGCAGCCACCAGGGGGTCGGCCGACCCCCTATGACAGGCTAGGACCGCCACCATGGTCCCCACTTGTCATAGAGCATGGTCATGTGCTGGTTTTGTCTTGGTGTTGTCGGTTCACGCCTTGATCCATGTGCTTTGATCTTCCACCGTTGAATGAAAGCACAACTTTTGATCCAAAGGCGGAAATGAGCTGGATGGAATGTCACATGGATCATGACATGTCAGCAGAGCCAGGGAGACTCCATACATGGGTCAGCCGACCCATGCATGGGCCCATCTTGAGCTCTACTTCCTCCTAGATTCTTCCATGAGTCATTTCTTGAAATGTGATGGTATGGTGCCACCAAATGTGGGTTGGCCGACCCACTTAGGTGGCCTCCAGATGCTCATTTTTGTCCTGTTTGATCTTCTCTGCATTCAAACGCTAAGAGTACAAGTGGAACTAGTTATTGGATAAAATATTTTCATGTCATGCTAATCTTCCATCAAAACCGAGGTTGTTGACGGTGTTAGAATGTGGAATCTTATAGCTTATCTACCGTCAACAAGATCCCCCAAGCTTAACCTTTGCTCATCCCGAGCAAACAATTAAACTTAGCCTCGGTGGATCAGGAGTTGCTACAATGTTCATATTTCAAGAGTACCATGTGTACAACAAAATATTTCTCTTTGAATGGAAAATTTGGCTATGGAAACTCAGCCATATTACCTTAGTCTTTCATGGGGCTTATGCCCTTTCCTTTGTCTTGGGTGGTTGAGAGATAGAATAGTTTAACTTGAGCACTAATTTTCTCATTCCTTGCCAGTTTCATACTAGAGGTTTTTGTAATATTTTTTAAAAGAAAACTTAATGTTTCCCAAATGGTTCTCTCATGTCGCTCAAATGGTGTATGATTCCTTACCCAGGCATAAAGGTTGCCTTCTCTTTGTCATCCTACTTGTAAAAAGGCTTAGTTTGAGCTTAAGGTAGGAATGAAAGAATATAGCATATTTACTTTGCATGTATTGTAGAGTCAAAGCTTGGATCCAAAGAGAGAAGTGTCATGCCCTTAGATCAAGATGTGCAAGTGCGTGGAATATAGTGGACTATAATGCTCCTATATTTGAAATTGTATCTCTCTAAATTTTTCGAGACATGGCTATCATTTTTATTTTCTTTTATTCATGACCCTAGACTTGCTCACATTTTCTCTTTTTTATGGATTTCCCATGTCCATCTTTCTTTCTTTTTCATTTATTTTATTTTGCATAGACTTTTGTCTCTTCTACCATATCAACTAAGAGAGATATTCTATGACTTTAAAGCATGAAGCATTTATTTAGTGGGAATGAATGGCATGTTGTTGCGTACTTCCAGTGTAGAAGCAGCATATTCATGTGTGGTGTGTACGTGATCTTGATCTTGAGAGCATGATAAATCTCTTAATAAGGGTCAACAAGACTTGACAAAACTCATTACAAAGTAAATAGCTTATGTGGAAGGTTTGAAACATGTGTAACATATATGACTATGGTAGAAATTTATTACCATTGAGGAACAATAAGGTTTTGATTGCTTTAAGAAATAAATCTTCAGTAATCATACATGCTTGGAATGATATTATAGTAGCGCTTGTCTCACTATATCATGTCTCACAACAACTTAGACTTAGTTATAGCACTTGCAACCCACAAAGTTTTTAGCTTCATGATGGTTTTATGTGAGCCAAATGATCCATATTCAAAGAAATACTAAGTTGCAAAACTAGGTACTAGAGAAACATCAACAGAGCAACTATTCATTATTTCTATGGGGAAGGTAAGCATTCATGAAACATATGGGATAAGGACAATATTATACTATATATTTTTTATATGCATTAAATCTAAAGCAATACAATATGCTAAGATAGGATACTTACCTTAGTGGGGGAGAGGATCTCCCCCAAGCTTGGCTTTTGCATTAAATCTAAAGCACTGCAATATGCTAAGATAGGATACTTACCTTAGTAGGGGAGAGTATCTCCCCCAAGCTTGGCTTTTGCTCATTGTGGTGGCGGATAGTATTGGAACCATCCCGCCCAACGCTGTGCTTCTTCATCTTGTATGGTTTGCATAAGTTGGGCATTTTGTTGTGCCACGTTCAGGATTGCATCTTACTCAATCTGCATTGCGCCCATGTCATCGATGAGTTGATCTACCTTTGTCCTTTGGCTGCGACGCCCCCTTGTTCGTGTGGATGAGCGGGGAGTGTGTACTCTTGGAGTGTGCTGTGGACGTGGAGACCTTTTCATGGACCCTGAAATGTCCATGGAGCTCGCCTCATCGCCCTCTTCTTCGTCTTCCCATGCAGCTTGTGAAGTTTCGCCTTGCTCAAATTGAGCGGCTTGTGACATGCCTCTAGTCACCCTGCTTGTCCCTGCAACATGTTGGCTTCTTGCCTCTCGGTTCAGTTTAATGGTTAGTGTGCGAAGCGCATACAACTGACGTTTCTCACATGGGAGAGGAACCTCAGCTGTATGGCCACGATAAATCATCTTAAGGCCACCTCTTGGACCTCTTGTTAAGACTCGAGCATTTATGAAGTAATTTTCAGTTATCATATCTCGAGGAGAAGCAATGTATTCAAAGTCATGTGTTCCATTTAACAGATCCATTGTTTTAACAATGTGGGTGATAAAAGATGTAAAGAATATGGGCTCTTCCCTTCTTTGGAACACACCAAGCCAAAATTTGACTAAAAGCTTAGCAGGTGAAACTTGTATTTTATTGGTCATGACGTAAAGCAATCTTAGCTCATCATTGTATAGAGTTTGCACATTAGAGCCAGGAAAATGAGTTATAGCCATCCAATAGCAAAGAAAGCGCAAAGTGGGATTATGAATTTCATCAGGATTAGGATTAGAGCAATCATCGGGTGTAGATATGGCTTTCCAAAAATCAGCTTTTCTAAATCTACTAGTGGCACTAGTTAAATCTAGCTGACAGGTGTTATAAAAACCAAGAGCCACACTAAAAACTCCCCAAGTCAGATTATAGTCTTGATAAACATGCAAAAATAAACTCCATCATTTGTGACTTGTAAAGAGTATAGAAACTCTATGGTGAGCGTTTTAATCCCAAGTTCAGGAACTTCCCAAAAGCCTCCCCAACCAATTGTATTAAATACTGTGTTAAACTCTGCGGTCATACCTGTGCTATCCAAAAGGACAGGGTCGATTATACCGGTATGTTCAAACCCGTGGTATCGGATGGAGAAGTATCTTTGGTACTCTTGTTGATTCAACATGAGACCGCTCTCAGGATAGAGTGCTCTTTCGGGTGGCACCTCTAAAGCCTCTTGGTCTTCTCTTGGTGGAGCTTCTCTTCCTCCTTCTTCGGCTTGCGGGACCGTCGGGAGGAGCTCCCAATGGCACCTTTGGCCTTCTTGATTGCGGAGGTGAACTTCTTCATCTTCCTACAGCAATAAGACAACACAAGAACACACTAGGACAACAAAGATTAGCGTTAGCGTTAGCGTTAGTCGTCCCAATGTTAGTAGTCTTTGTGGGGTATGGTCACCTCCACAAAAATCGTTCTTGTGGGTAGAAATACTCCACAAACCCAATTTTGAGAGCAAGAACTAGAGCAAGACAAGCTTCTACTATTTCTACTATGCAAGAAAAGGTAACACAATATTTTTGGGGTCTTGTTTTGAGTGGCTAACTACTACTAAACTTGAGAAGAGACTTGCACAACTAGAGAGAAGAAGAGAGATTGTGTGCTCGAGATGATTCTGCTGGTTTGGGTATGGAGTTGAGCACACAATGCATGGTGATGGTGATGGAGAAGGGCTGGTGATGGAGCCACCAGGGCCAGGTCGGCCGACCACCCTGTTGATGGTCCAAGGCTGCTTTCGGCTTTAGATAGGGAATCCAACTGAATGCTTGCAAAAGTTTTCTGGGGACCTTTAAACATGGGTCGGCCGACCCCTTCCTGGTCCCTTCATCAGCTTTATTCAATGTGTTTCACTTTGTTCAAAATAGTAAAGACTAGATGTGGACCAAAAGCGGTGAAAACTTTCAGGGATTCCCATGTCTTGTGTTTGGTGAAAGGGAAAGGTGTATGACCAAAGTGGGGACATGCCTTAAAGTAATTTCCAAGGAGCATGGGAGCACTAATGCATGCCTATGTGACCACTTTTCAGAATTTGGCTGGTGGTGATTGTTGGATGCTCTTTGGAGCATGTGAAAGTTTATGGAGTGATCATGACCAAAGGTGGTTGACCACATGCAAGAAAGAGATGGTGCTCAAAGTTTGGAATATGGACCAGCATACTAGGCCAACTCCACTAGGGGTGAGTGGGCCCCATGATGGGGTCGGCCGACCCTACCTTGGGTGGTCCACCACCTCAGATGTAGGTGCTAAACTCCTTATCAAGTTTTTATTTGCTATGGTAAAATATTTTGTTGAAATAAATTATGCAAAATTAAACATGTGAAAATGCTTGAATAAAAAATGTAATGCAAAAAATGCAAGAATTGAAAATGCAAGAATATGGAATAATTACTGATTTACCTTATCAGTAAGGGCTCCATGTTTTAGGTCCATAGATTAGGACCTCTCCTTTCTGTTCATTCTTTGGGCGCTTCAGTTAGTCCCGGAGATGGGGACCATGATGGTTGCACCTCTTTCTTCCGCCATTCCTTCTTGGTTGTTACTCGTGACACGGCGGAGTCGTCCTTCTTTACCACCTTGGCTTTACTTACCGGTTCAGCCTTTTTGGCCCTTGGCGGTTGATTCTTCCGGCGGGGTGCGTATTGAGGCTTGTTCTTCCACAGATTCTTCCTGGCCTGCTTCACGGCTTTATAACCATTGAATGGACATTTCACCGTCTTACCTGGGAGTTGGAAGTGAATTTGGCTGGATCCCACGTAGATGACGGCGTTAACGGTGTGGAGGAATGGCCTTCCTAGGATGACAGGGGACTTCATCATCGGCCCCCATGTCAAGGATGATGAAGTCGGCGGGACGTATTCATCCTGGACCTTGACAAGGATGTCCCTTGCCAATCCCTCGGGGAACCGGATGGATTGGTCGACCGTCTGCAACTTGACAAATGTGGGGTACAAGGGTCCCCCTAGCAAATTTTCATACATTACCGTGGACATGATGTTGACTCCTGATCCAAGGTCACAGAAGGCGTTGTCGAAGGTGTGCGGCCCGATCTCGCAGGTGATGGTTGGATGGCTGGGGTCACTCCTTTTGACCATGAAAGGTGGGTCAGGAAGACAAACCTGATTTGACCTGGGTGGAAGCTTACCGAACCTCGTAGATACTAACCTGACACCCTCAATTGGTTCCTCAGGCTTCTTTTGAATCTTACCTTGTTCGAAGGATGGGACAGCTGCTGCTATTTGAGTTAATTGTATTTCTAGCATTTTATCAAAGGTCAATTGATTTTTCATGACAGTGACAAAGCTATCCATTTTGTCACTAAGATTTTCAAGAATCTTATCATTACCCATCATTTTCTTATTTATACTACCATTAATTTTAGATTGGCCTAAGACAAGATCTTTCAGAGAAGGTTGGTTGCCATAAGAATTATTGTGATTATTGTTGTAGCCATTACCTTGATTACCTTGGTAGAAGGGGCGCGAGTTCCATCCTCCTTGTTACTGGGGGTCGATACCCATTATTTTTGTTGTTGTTGATGAAGCTCACCTCCTCCTTCGTTTTGGGACAGTTGTTGCCCAAATGATCTTTCCCGCTGCACACCTCACACCATGGATCAGCTTCAACGGCTCGTGCGGTGGCGTGGGGTCGAATGGCCTCTTATTCCTTTTTGGAACCTTCCTCGATCTTCTTCGTCAAGAGATCCATTTTGGCTGAGAGCATGTACACCTCATGAACGGTGTGCATACCCCTCTTCTTGGGCTGGAGATGTACCTCATTCCATCCTTGGTTGATCACCATCTTTTCAATAAGGTCTATAGCATCCTTGACATTGTTTTGCAAGAACGGTCCTCCAAGGGCAGCATTAAGATGACTATGGGCCAATCTAGTTAGCCCATGGTAGAAACCTTGGATTAGGAGTCATTCTTCAGTCCCATGATGAGGACAGTCACGAATGTACTCCTGGAGACGTTCCCATGTTTCAGGAATCATCTCATCAGCTTACTGTTGAAAGCTTGAAATCTTTCCACGAGGGGCGCTAGTTTTGCCCATCGGGAAGAATTTCTTGAGGAATGCGTTGGCACACCTCTCCCAAATGGTAGCTTCACTCTTGTTGGCATAGAACCATTGCTTCACCTTCCCAAGCAGTGAGAATGGAAACAGGCGGAGACGGATGGCGTTTGCCAAGACATTCTTGATGGTGAAGGTACCACACACCTTGAAGAAGTGTTGGAGATGGGCATTGGTGTCTTCGTGTGGCTTCCCATAGAACGGGTTGGCTTGCACCATATTGATAAGCGCTGGCTTGATCTCAAAAGTAGCATCCCCCAATTTAAACTGTGGACCGGTGGTGACATTGTCAGCCGACGGTGCAGAGTACTCAGAGATGGTCTTTTGGGCCATGACTTCCTTGGGTGTTAGTACGGAGCCTCTTTCCTCGAACGGATTCAGGTCCGAGATGAACCTTTGAGATATCCCATGTAGTGTTCTTGTCTTTGTTTGCGTAGAACCACTGTTTTGCTCTTTCCAACAGTGAGAATAGAAACAGGCGGAGCAGGATTGCATCTCTGGTTACTCCATTGATGATGAAAGTGCTGCATATCTCCAAAACGTGTTGGAGATGTGCATTTACATCCTCATGTGCCTTTCCACAAAACTAACTAGCTTGCACCATGTTGATGAGCACAGGCTTGAGCTCGTATTCATTGTCTCCAACATCAGTGGGTGGTCCAGTACGTATGTTAGCAGTGGTTGGAGCAGAGAACTCGCGAAGGCTCTTGTTAGCCATAGCCTCAAACTCTGGTGTCAAACTTCTTCTTGTACGGGTGTCTTCCGGCGAAGGATCTGGGGTCTTCCTGAGCTTGGCTCGGGTTTCCCTGATCAAAGCTTCTGGATCTTCAATAAAATTCTGCGGAAGGTCAAATCCGTTCATACATAACCCTGCATAAGCTACACAAAGAATAAACAAGGACAGGGTGAGCCTGTTTAAGTAAGGTTTGTATGGTTTCTCAACATATTTGATGTTATGCATATGCTCTATCTACATCTTATGTATGCCAAACAGCCTTCCCGGCAACGGCGCCAAAAATGCTTGTTGACATTTCTTAACGAAATGCTGGGAGGTATAAATTAATGTGCCACCTGATTAGTCTATAGATCACTTGAACTCTTAACATCTATCTCTTAGAAGTAACTAGGTTGTCATCCCCAGTATGATTCTAAAAGATCTCTCCTTCTAGCAAGTGACTGAAATATTATATTATATCTGCAAGCGCACAGATAAAATATACACCATTGTAGCATTTTACCCAAGAGTATTCTGGGTTGTCATTTATATTTTACCACTGGGAAGGGTTGGCAATAAATGGGATGCAGGTAGATAGATAGTTATCATATGCATATGCAAATATGAAGAATACCATGCATGGTCTACTTACTCAGAACAGGGGTTATGTCATAATAATAATGATATATATATGATAAGCATAATGATCAATCAATCAATATATAATAATGAACACTTAGAGCACTTCCTATCTAGGCACTAGCATGGATTAGGCATAAGCACAAGAATATCCTAAGTCATTCTAACTATACTATCAAAGACATATTAGATTAGTGCAATTATACTAGCAACCATGTCAAAGACACTTCATATTCATATTTAAGGGAATATTACTAAGGAAAATCAAGATCATAGTCAGCCTTCTAAAGTAATAATAACTTCCTACTCTCTCTACATTTGGGGTGTGGACTACAAAGGACTCAACAGGAGTGTCACATCCGCGATCTACCATAGAACCCAGAATATAAGGCGCATTTGCAGACAAACTATATCTAAGCACCATGCTTACATTATTGACACTTCGTAGCGCAATCACCAGAGATAGGGTGTTAGGCTATTTCTGATAACAGCGCCAGAAGTGCCTGTGGGTAATTCGTATGTCTATTGGATTATTCTAAAAGCGCACAGAATATACCGCTGTAGTACTTCACCCAGGAGTGTTCCAAGGTATCGCTATTTATTTTATCCTAAGGGAAAGCGGTAGCTAAGAATGTTAATAAAAGAGAGATCCTTAAGTCTACTGCAACTTACCACCAACTAGTGAAAACGGGGGTAATCGATATAGAGGAAATATAATGACACAAAGACAAGACAAGGCTTATGATAACTAAAAATAACTAGTAGAGCATAGATAGGTGGGAGGACAACGAGTGAGTATGGGACTCCTATGTTTCTTACTTTACTCCTGTGAACTTAACCTTAACAAATAGAAGAAGTACCTAGACTACTACCTTACTTCTTGTGTAGCCAGGGATAGACGAGACAGTAGATGATAAAACCTCTACTCGAAACGACTATACTCCTATGGGAGCCTACCTTTTAAGAACTTGCTTAAAACACGTGGTGGGATGCAATGACTAGATAGGGCTGTCACCACCCGCTAGTACCCACAAACAATCCGTGCAGCAAGTGGTAATCAAAGGCAAGATTTAGCCTAAACACCACGCTTACACTAATTCTTATTACTCTAGTTGTGTACAAGGCAACTAAAGCACCCTATGACAGGTGATGAACATCACACAATAGTTGGTTATAGGATCACAATCTAATATAAGACAATTATATTGCTAAGACAAAACACAACAATACTATAGTAAGTATAGAATTGCACAAAGTAAAGACTTCGTAAAGTAAAGCAAGAATATTATATTGATTAAGGAAAGTCTTACAGAAGGAAAGGTACAAGAGCTATACCAGACTCTCCAGAAGACGACTCCGGAGACCCCGAGCTTAGCTCGACTCGACTCTAACTCCCGCACTAGACTAATACTACTACTAAGGAGTGGAACTTGACTCTTGCTTGCTTCTCTTGCCTTCTTGTTGGCTTGTGTGTCTTGAAGAGGGTGGTGGCTGCCTCTATTTATAGGGGGAGTGAAGAGGTGCCACGTCAGCGATCCGTGTGCTCCTTGCCTCTCCACCATTGGATGAACCGCCTCAAGATGGACGATTGAGATGGAGCCAGCAGCATGGAAGCATTCAGAAGGTCGGTGGACCATGGCGGTGGCCTGGACCCACCAGGGGGGTCGACCAACCCCCTATGATAGGGTGGGCCCACCACCATGGTCTACACCTATTATAGAGCATGGCCATGTATTGGTTTTGTCTTGATCGTGTCCGTTCACGCCTTGATCCTTATGCTTTGCTTCTCCACTGTTGAGTGGAAACACAACTGTGATCCAAAGGTGGGAATGAGCTGGGTGGAGTGTCACATGGATATGCCACATCACCAGAGCCCTATGGGCCCCATACATGGGTCGGCCGACCCATGCATGGGCCCACCTTAAGCTCCACTCTCTTCTAATTGATGTTATTCACCATATCTTGAATTTCCATGGCCTAAGGTCACCATGTGTAGGTCAGCTGACCCACACTGGTGGCCTCCAGCTGCTCATTTTTGACCTGTTTGATCTTCTTTGCATTCATAAGCTAAGAGTACAAGTGGAACTAGTTATTGGATAAAATATATTCATGTTATGTTATTCTTCCATAAAAAACCGAGGCTGTTGACGGTGTTAGAGTGTGGAATTTTATGGCTTATCCACCTTTAACATACATGCTGTTGGTCACCCATCCATGATGTCAATGAATGAGAGCTATACAAACCTATGTATGAATATGAATGCATCCTAACTATGCAAAGTATACAATCTAGATAAGCAATGAATAGCATAATTGAGAACATAATCAATAGTAGAATAATGTCAATCAACTTTATCTCAAGCACTCAAAAGAGGTTTAAGATACAAGAGAGAGCTTACAAGGGCGCCAGGAAGCCTCTAGCTCTAGACAAGATCCGGAACTCAAGTAGAACTTGTCTCCTTTTACTTCTAACCTATGTAGCTATGCTCTAGATGGTGAAGCTCTAATGATTTTAGGGTTTCTAGCTCTGCTCTCTATTGATCTTCTGATTGATGATGAAACCCTGGGGGGTCTGGGGCTGTTTATATAGGCCGGTGGGATGAACCGTAGCCCTTGGATCAAACCGACTTCGACGGGTGGTGGAGATTGATCCTAAAAAATAGGTGTGGGTCCATGTCGAAACACACGAGGAAAGGACACTGGGCCAGGTCGGCCGACCTGTCAGGGAGGTCGACCGACTCCCCTGGCTGCCAACTGGGCCCTGCTTCGTCAGGCGTGTCTCTGGTGTTCTCTAGAATATTCTTGATCTCCTTTCGCGGTGGAATTCGATGTTTTAGTCCGACATGTGGTTCTCCCTTGGTTCTTTTCTGATTAACACCCTGCAAAACACTGATTCACCGGAACTATGGAATTTTGTCAGTTAAAGCCATATTCTATGGTGGTGTTTGCATTTATACCCTGATTTCATATCTATTTGACGGGTAAAATCATACAATAATTACCGTCAACAGACTCCTAGACGGCTTGGAGCTCCGAGGATCGTTAAGGGGAGTTGGTGATTGTCTCCGTGTCCGATCGGTGAAAGTGTAAGGGGTTCTTGAGCCTTTCCCGTGGGAGATCGCAATTGGCTACTCTAGTAGATTGTGCGTAGCTTGTGGATCTCCATCTTGTGTTGGTTGTGCGGCACCCTTGAGAAGGGTTTGGCGTGTGATGCCATTAGCGCGTGAACCTCCAAGTGGGTGTATCGCTGCAACGAGGAGTAGCTTGCAGGCAAGCAAGTGAACCTCATTAAAAAATCTTGTGTCATCTCTCTACCAAGGATTTCTCTTGTCTATTATGATTGACTGCATTGGTATTCATATCATCGCTTCACTGGCAGTATAACCATCTCCCTCTCCTTTACATTTGAGCATTTACTTTTGAAGTAATATACTTGTGTAGCTTGCTCACCTAGGAGTAGAGTAAAGTAGTGACATAGACTTATTGGTGTGAAAACTAGAGACAATAGCCTAGAACGGTTAGGTGGCTTGCTTCTTTTAGTAGGCCAGCGCAAAATTCGCTTCACCGCTTAAGTGTCTGACCTCTTTGCTTTAAGTGTTGTTTGTAGAATTTTTATAGGCTATTCACTCCGCCTCTAGCCATTTAGGACCTTTCACGTAGCCACGGCGATCCTCCCCCGAGCTCCATGCAGCTCGCACGGGAGAGGAGGCCGCCGGCCAGCTGCTGCGGACGCTACCGACGCAATGGAGGGAGAGCCATGTTGTCGCCATCGTAACTGGCCGGGCAGCCATGCCAATGGCTAGCTCCGGCCGCAGCACGATGAGAGAAGGGGAGGGATGGGGGCGGTGTTGGGGCGTGCAGGGGCCTCCCATGTCGCCTGCGTGGGGGGGGGGCAACGTGGGTGCAATACACGAGGGGTTGGGAGTAAACCCAGATCGATCCTTATTTGATTTCATAATGTTTCTATTTGTATGTATACCATATCATCTCTCCTAGGTGTTTGTAGTATACAGTTAGGGGCGGATTTGCGACCCAAGCCTCTAGGGCCCAGGCACTAATCATCAGCCCACGAACATCACATACCCCATGTTTTTTTCAGCCCAATACGAACGCGCACCTTGGTTCTAAGACATCTAAGACATGGAGAGCTATATGTGATGGAATTGATGTATTAAATCAAGGGCTGATTAAGCGCATCGGAGACGCACTCTAATTTAGGCTTGCAATTGTATACCTAGAAGTGGAATGTTTAGGCCTATAGGCTCCAAATTTCTGAACCTCCAATACTATGATGTAATCCTCAAAATTCCACTTAGTATGAGAAAACAAAAAGATTGTTGGGCATGGCATCATGAAAGAAATGGTTTATTTACTGTTCATTCTGCATACCTAATGTTGATTGAAACAAAGAAAAATAGAGGACTACTTTCAAAGTCACGGGAGTTGTTCCGATTTGCAAAGAATTCAAAATGAATGGAAACATCTCTGGAGCATGAAGATGCCATCAAAAATCAAAGTTTTCTGTTGGCGTTTGGCACACAATTCGCTACCCACTGGTACTATATTGAAGAGTAAGAATGTATCAACTACATCAAATTGCAGGATTTGTAGGGCAGAAGAAGATACATGGATTCATTCATTGTTGCAGTGTAATATATCAAAATGTGTGTGGGCGCTGATTGGTGAAGATTTATCAGATTTGTTAGCTTCTTTACACTTCTCTGATCCAAAGCATTGGGTTTCATATATGTGTTGCAATATTCCAAAAGCGGATGGTATTCGCATCCTTGTTACTTGTTGGGCCATCTGGTATGCTAGGAGAAAGGCTATTCATGAAGGTATCTTCCGAAGCCCTTATTCTATTATGATAATGATCAACCGTTTAATAGAGGAATTTGAAGTTGTTCATGCACTTGATTTCAGGGTAAAAAGACCACCATCAACAAAAGACAAGAACTCAAAATTGGATACCTCCTGAAAATGGTCTTAGCAAGATTAATACTGATGCTGCTATTGACCGATCAGGGACTAAAGGTGTAGTGGCAGCTGTATGTCATAATGATCGAGGATTTATTGTTGTAAGTGTTTTGGTGATGCCACATATTACTGATCCTGAAACGCTAGAAGCAATGGCTTGTTCAGAGGCACTTGCTCTTGCTGAAGACCGTGGAATTCGAAGGTTCTTTGTTGCTTCAGACTGTCTGAATGTTGTCAAAAACATCAGGGCGATATCTCGATGTCCTTATATGATGATTATCCAATACATACATTAAAGATCAAGGTGTTTTGATTCAGTACAGTTTGCACATGAAAGTAGGAATTTTAATAGGGAGGCTCATATGGTTGTTAAATCTGCCTGTACTCTTCAATCTGGACCATATATATGGTTTGAGTCCCCTCCTATATTTGCTGATATAAGATCACTTGCACTACGCACGGTATACTCATTCACTACGTAGCCAGGTGAGCAAATTTAGCGGACAAATGCCCGCAGCGGATAGGACATACAATCCTCTCCGCGCATGCGGTCCTCCAAATTTGGCCTACAAGTAGCCATCCGGTACTGCCGTGGCCCACCACGCGGGAGGCAGGAGCATACACGGGAGGCAAGAGAGAGCATGAGACAGCTGCGGGCCCCACTGTTTTCACTAGATAAAAAATGTTATAACTAAAAAAACCAAATTAAATTCCAAGTACACTATTAAATTTATTTCATTAAATACTTGAAAATAAGATATCATATGGATATATTTAGTTAAAATTATAAGTGGGCCCACTGATGGTACTTGATATACAGTATAAGATAGATGATGATGAGTTTGGAATAAACGAGTATAGAAGAGAGAATCTTAGTAAACAGGATGTATAGAGGATGATGAATGCGAGCAATCTAAACACTTCAAAAGTGAAATAAATTGATACTTTTCAAAAAAAAAAAAAAAAAGCTCACTTGTCCGTCTCCCTTCCGAGACTCACACGAGCGGGCGGCAGTGCGGCACCGCACGGGAGGCGGCGACTCGCGAGCAGCCAGCAGGGGCGGAGTGGTGGACCGAGGAGGAGAGGTTCTAGCTGCAGGGCGCCGGCGCCGCCACCCAGCTGTCCGTCGCCCGACCCGGGCTCCTTGCGCCTGCCGGCGGCATCCTGCTCCCGCTCGTGCCGCGCACGCGCAGGCGGCTGGCAGCACTGCAGTAGGGCGCCGTGCCAGCTACCCCTGTCCTGTGCCCAGCCTCTAGGTTCCAGCAGTGCAGCTCCAAGCAGGAGGAGGCCCCAACGCCCAGCACCGTCGTCCGGCGACCGGCTGCCCCCGGTAGGCCGGATAAGTTTCTATTGTTTTGTATACTAATTTATATTTCAATTAGATTGGATTGATTTGAAATTAGATATATCATATATGGATGACAGATTTACACAATTTCCACAATGAAGAGGACAAGGACATTGCAGTCATATTTCACCCTTGATGATGATATCTTACAACATTTTCAGGAATTGTAGTCTCAGTTTGAAGAAGTTACCTAGCACAACCCGTTATAATGGTAGGCTACATTCAGATTATATATATGCATGTTCAACAATTAATCTTTTTTATGACCTTTTCATTCATACTTTGATCTTATTTATATGCAGATCTTGATGAGGCGATGGAAGATGCGGATGCACAATCTCACTAGACAGTAGGTAATTTTTTTTCATCTAATCATGTATACTGTATAATATTCTTATCTTTTTAGAGGCCCTAGTCGTAAGTAAAAGCTGGCTCCGCCACTGGTATACAGTATTGGACTATGGATCATACAATATTTGAACATGAGATTGATCAAAAGAGTTTTAGTTGATTACATTGATGAAAGGGAACAATCCTATTTTCTTGCCCTCCAGGAGTTTTAATATTCTTCTAGCTGACAAATAATGATGTCTTCAGTCAGACTATATAATGAAGTACATATGCAAAAAATTTTCATGGCTCAAAAGTCGGAACTTGAGCAGCATCACCCCATGTTGCTTGGTACAGTGCATGCTGCATAATACTCCTGTAAGGATCCTCCACCCTCTTCCTCTTCAGGTAAGCAATTGTGTTCTCCACCTCCGATTTGATGTGCATATACACTTCCTTTGCCCTCTTCCTTTCCCTGAGGTCATTCTTCGTTCCTTTCAATTCGATCGGTTTCCCGAATAGGTAATATAAACGACCTGGCACTTTAGGGAGCACTGCAGGCAAGTGTAAGAGCTGATTCCCATCATCTCCTTTGACAGTATCTCTGAAACCAAGTGTGCACAACATCTTTGAGAAAAAGGGCTAAATGGAGTAAGTACTTGGATCCCGTTTAGCACAACTCAGCTTCACTATTAAAGTTTTTTTTTAAAAAAAATAGCTTCTTGAGCAACTTTTTTTTTTTGAAGCTGACCTGTTTTAGAAATGTCATTTCGCAAAACAGGTTCACCAATAACTTCATGCATGGTTAAGAGAGAAATAAGAGATAGAGTTAGGATAAACTACTTTTTAGTTTCGTGCCAACTCATTCCTATGTGAGAGAAGAATAAACCATAAAACTGTTTTGAAATTTTTTTTTTGAAAAAAACTCATAATAATGTTGTGAGCTGTACCAAATATACCGTTAATAGGAGTACTCGAAATCAGACCTTATTCTAGAAAAATTTTGGTTCACGGACTCTATCAATTGGTGAACATAGGGAATGCTTCTTTGCTCGTTGTAGTCCAGAAATATCTGTCATAAACGAAGGGCTTAGATGATATATATTCGTATTATGAGAGATAAACTTTGTCTTATGTCTCTTATTAGGACATCATTTAGTTTATAATAGAAAACATTTGCATATAATGGCGAGAATTCATGTTAATTGGAAATAGGAAGCATGCTGCTGCCTGAAATGTTTTCAATGTGGTGAGATAGGTACCTCTAGAAAGTCATCTTCTCCTACACAACCAAATGGTACGATAGTAGCACCAAACAATGCTGCCATTCTTACAAATTCAGCATCATCTGGCCAAAACAACTTGTATTCTTCACCCTGAAAATTTTGCCTCAATAATGTAAGCACAGATTCATCATTCACGTAAGAACACACTATCAAATGTGCATATTCAACTGTAGATGATTGAAACTAAATAACACTTTTTCTTTTGTTCTCTCTCGTAGTCCTATCCTGAAACAGAATTCAATTGCTCAGTTCAAGCTTACCTTTCTGTGTAGAGCTTCCCGAATACCACCAGGATAGAGAAGAACAAATTCATTTCTCTCAAGCAACCGATACATATTAAAGGGACTGACAGGTACTCCTCCATACAAAGATACATTATTGAGCACAGATAGCTCCTGGGATGAACTTGCGTAGCTTTTTGCAAAGAATACTGGATGAGCGATCGCTCGTAATATTATTTTCTTCTCTCTCAAGAATTCTCCACACATTGGAGCAAGATCGATTGCTAAGAGTGCATGACAACTTACAAACAGGACGGGCCCCTTTTCAGGAACTCCACCAAGGCCACGAACGATTCTACCGTTCGTCAGAGTGGACAGCATAACAGGGCTCAGCAAGCGAAGATATGGCCTGCAAAGATCCAGCTATCTGAAGGTTAGTAAAATTATCCATGCAAAATAGTGCATGGAAGTAGAATGATACTTCAATATGTTAGTACATACTTGAAATCTTCATCAAATGTTTTCTTGAATTCATTTAACGTTGGGGGAAGGTAATCAGTAACGAAGTCATGCTGCCTATGACAGCGATACATGTTGGCTCCTTTAATAACAGTTAACAGGTTTATATTGTCATCCTGTTCAAGCACAATAGAACATTACCGTTCAGATTAAAGCTAGAACAATACTTTGGAAAGCTTTGCATCATGTTAGGATAATGTAAAATTTCTCAAACATTTGGAGAATGAAGGTCAATATCATGCACCAGGAGTAATCTATCTTTGCAGTTCCTGAAGTATCGAACTGTGCAGTTTTCCATCGTCTTTAGTCTGTCTGCTACTTCTCCACTTGGCAGTAGGTTGTCCCTGACATTAGATATATCCATATACATTAGTGGCTACACCGTTTCACCATGTGCTGTGTTTGATTTAATTATGTCATGGTTTAATTCACACATAACAGTCAGAGTTGTGCACCAGCCATATTAGAGATAAGCTAATACTTCCCCCATTCCAAATTATAAGTTATTCCAACTTTCTTAAAGAGTCAAAACATCTTAACTTTGATTGTGTGTGCATTTGTGTCGGTTACTTGTGTTTTTTGTTTTGTATTTTGTTGTATTTTTTGGGCTCTTGTCCATCTTTTTCATCTTCTTAATATAATTATGTGCAACTCTCCTGCGTTTTTGAGAAAAACCAAAATTGTAGAGAATTACAAAAATTTATGACATTAAATAGGTATACTATGAAAATATAATTAATAGTCACTCTAAGAATACTTATTTGGTATTATAAATATTATTATTTTATCATATAAATTTGGTCAAACATATATTTTTACTCTTCCAAAAAAATTGGAATGATTTATAATTTGGAATGGAGGGAGTAGTTAGTATGAATGAAGATAGCATTAGATAGTTGAGATTTTTGTGTCCACGCCCTAACGGGCTACGTAGATTCGGTCTAGACCGTTAGGAATTAGATTAAACTTGTATCCTTGTGTTGTGCCCTAGTCGCTGGTGTGTCACTGAGGCTCCATTATAACTCTGCCATGCCGTCTATAATCTATGCCACAATCCTTCCTCTAGTACCCTCATCTGTCTTACATCGTCTTGGCATTGGTTAGCTCTGATTCATTGCCCATGGGAGATCCACAGTGTTAGGGGATTACCCAACAAGTGTGAGCCCCTCGTCGCCTCCATGTTGTTTCCCTGCGGTCTAGAGTATGTTTCGCACCAAAGGTTGCAGAAGGGGCAAAAGGGAGAGGGTGCGGCATAAGGAGTCGTGACTCTAGGTTCCGTAGTTTTTGCTGCTCTTTTTTTTACTTCTAGCTTGTCTTGGTCTCTCAGGTTTATTGTCTATGGCCAGTGATGGTCTCGCCTTTGCAGGGAGTTGAACCTCCAAGTTTTCACCATGAAGGACACAATAAATTAGCAAGGAAGCGAGGACGGGGTGACCTAGCAAAGTAGATGGCGAACCTAGGAGTGAAGGTGTGGTCAGAGGACAAGTGAAGAGAGGCCTGCCACCACTGGTTCCTACTGGTGCGACCAGTAAGAGGCAGGCACGGACCCGGAGGCGGTGCCAGCTGTGGGAGGTTGTAGCCTTCTAGACCAGGTCGCCTTGGAGTAAACGAGACTATGCTCAGTGTTTGGGGTGGTTGGAAGGGTATTACTTTCATGTGAAAACCTAATTATGTGTATAAATACTGACCCTAAGGGGACTCTAAAGGACGACTGAGAAATGAAATAGATCACTAGCCATTTTGCCAACATTTCCTTGCCATTTTTGTTTGGTATTTCCTTTAGTTTGGCAGCAATCTGGTGTTCAAAGCCTAGAACAACACACAACCTACCCGTGATCTTTCTACCAGCCATCAAAGAATTTCTGGGTTGGGGAAGTCTGAAAATTCTAGTCCCACAATCCAATTTTACATTTTTCATAAATGCCTATGCACACCAGTCTAGATGACTTCTTGTTCCTTTCACAAGAGCACCTTGGAGACCATGGCACACCACTCATCTCTCTCCGTGCTCTAACAATTTCTCATATCCCCGTGCTTTCAGACGATCAAGGTCTTCGTCACCATCAGATCAGCCAAATTTGTAGCCCTTATCAAGTCTAGCTTGACACATGACTCCTCAACAAGGAGGCCCACAAAAGTTAAGTATCCCACTCTAGTAGCGCACGGACTTCACTATGTCTATTTTCAATGGTGACCGAACTGTCCTGATGGGCATATTCCTATGCCACTGCATGTCTATTTGAGAAGTGGCATCTCCTTGACCTCTAAACTCCCTATCTTAATGCATATGGCATGGTCCTAGCGTGCACTAGTTAAGCATAAGCATTCTCTAATACCATGGCACTCCGTGCATTCCTTCAATTCCCTCATCTCCCCTACCCATTACCATACCTATGAGATAGATGAGTCTAGCAAGGTGTCCCTTTGGAATGGCACACAAACAACACTAGCATGTGCTCCACTGAACTTGTGCAACGGTAACAAAACAAGGCATGACCTGTGGGGACCATTGCTCTGACATGTCAACCACAACATGAAGATTTGTAAAATCTTTCACCTAACCCTCACTTTGAACTATCCACTTGAATAGATACCTTTAATTTCCTTTCAAATTTCCACTTGAATGAAATGTAACATTTTGTTTTAAATAATAAAAATTTAAAACTCAACTTCACATTCATTTTCAAAAAAGGGAAAGACTACAAAAAGTAAATTTGCACGATAAAAGTTAGATTAAATTGTTCTAAGATTTAATTATTCACTTTCGTGTGTGAAAATTGTGCTTTACTTGTTACACTCAAAAACATACATTTTGGTATTATATGTTTTGAAACTTGTTTCAAAATATAGATGAAACTCGCTTAACACTTTTAAATTTGATCTCAAAGGTTACAAATTCAAAAACTACATTACAGCAAGCTGATAAAGTATCTTAAAAATAATGAGTTTGGGTGTTTCAAGATGGAATGGATGGAGTTAGATAGGATTGAATAGATAAAAATGCAAATGCGAGATTGGGCCCAAACCTCACCAGTGATAGATGATGAGTTAATGGGGCCTCTAGGGTTTCAGTTGTAGTGGAGGAAGGCTACTTGTGATAAGCACAAGTTTCATTCCAGTAGGGGATGATAGTCAAAGGAGGAACCATGGAAAAATGTTAAATGTTAATCTACTTTACATGTTACCTTATTGTGTGACAAGTTACCTGGCAAGGAGGAGTGTTTTGGCCTGTATGTAACGAAAACTAGAGCTAGCACATGATGCACCTATTTCCTGAAGCTTGGCCTTCCACATAAATGTATCCCATTTTATATTGTGTCCCAGTTCCTGAGATAAATGTGTAATGAAAGTTAGCAAAATATGATAGGTTACCTCATAAAGGAATTGATTTTTAGGACAAATAGCGGTACTAATAAAATAAAAATATGTTATAGCATAAAAAAAATAAAAGTCCGTAGTATATTTATAGCATGCTTGTGTAACCTATATCCTTTACCTTAGAGGAAGAAATATGAGTAATAATAACATAAGTCTTATGTGCTATGAATGTTTATCTAAAAAACTTAGGCTTATCTGCAATGGTTGGTAGAGTGAGACAAGTGATATACAAATGCGATGCAACTGTATTTATCGTGACTAAAGCATGCAAATACAGAGCTTCCACATACAAGAGTGTGTTATAGAAAAAACATGAATGCAGGAGGAAGTAATCAAAACATACTGAAAGTAATGGTTGCACTGATGTGATGTTGTCTGAAAGAAATTGTAGAGCCTCTTGAGAAATATTGCCTAGTTAACCAAACAAACATTATAAAAATATGATAGGACAGTCAAAGTAAGTATGGATGAAGTACTGCAGAAGCTTATTACTATTAGCAATAATCTAAAGTACGGACCATAGACTAAAGAAAGAAGTAAGGTACCTAAAGATTTAGAATCTATATATATCCAAAAGTTTTCTGTAGAACGAAAAAATGTGAGATTTTGTTGAATGGACCCTAAGTTGCTAATTTTGTAGCTAGAACTTTCCATTTCAAGAACACATAAATTTCAGTTTATATGACAAAAAATGTCAATAAAGTTATATTTTTGTATTTCTCCTGGTTTTTTGCTGTTATGTATATAAGTGGTTCTCCATTATATAGTTTACATGCCCAAGAGATGGTTTCCAAAATTATATTTGTTGGAGTTGAGATCATTCATTCATATGCATGTTTCACTTAGAAATTTTATGTTGTTAATGAAGAAAGGGATGATGTTGGACTTTATCATGCAACAAAATATTATGTCCTTCCAGTTTAGTGGTGTCATTGGAATAAGTTGTGTATTATTGATTGTGATGTTATTAAAAACCACTACTCAATTTATGAAATTATGATTATTCTCCAAAAGAATGTGTACTAAGGAGAGAGGATTGATCTACTAATGAAGTATACCTCGAGATTTGGTGAAGTAAGGAACTGAAAAGTGAAGTATACTTGGTACAATTTGTGCAAGGGGCAATAATATTTGTTCCAATGAGGTTCTGGTGCATAGCACTGTTGAAACAAGCAAATCATGTTTAGTGTATTACTCCGTATGATTTTGTCACAAATTTAACAAATACAATAACATTTAGCATACCTGGATCTACTAGAACAAGAACCAAGTCGACTTCAGGATTGCGAGCAGCTAGTGAAATCGCTAAGTAACAACCAAATGAATCTCCAATAACATATATTGGTCTCTTTGGTTTTAGCAACCATTCACATTTGGTATATTTTTCCACAATCTGTAAAATCCCTTTATGCAAATAATTTAGTTAGTAAATGGATGAATTTCTAGAAAATTAAAGAATCTTATTTTACATATTCATAAAGCACTATATTATTTAATTTTCTTAACATCATTAATAATTCACTTAGCATATTTTATCAACCATGTATATTAATTTTATAGATAGTGAATCTTTTGTACTTTAGTATATATCAAGAACACAAAACGTAAGGTAAATAGTAGTGTATGTGAATACATCCACCATGTATGTACCTTCAAATGATGTGCGATCATTTACTGGTATATGCAAGCAACGAACTTCAAACACCCTGTGGATAATAATGTTTACAAGTTTAGATGTAATACTACTTAAAGTCATAGAGAGGTAATAAATATTGAGCAAGTAAAATCATGGTATCAATCTTCCTAATACTAAATAGTGGCCACTAATAGTTTCCATCATAATTCTTGCTACATATGCTAGAAAATAGAATAAATCTTAGAAATTCCCAAAACCATCAGAAACATCTTGCCTCTAATTTAGTATATTCTAATCAACAGTGTCAATAAACACTATTGGATATATTCTCTTTTATAAAAAAATACCCACCTCTAGCATTATGAAAATATATTAAGGAATCGCTAATTTTGCTTCTAAATTATCAACCTTTACTATTATGATAGATAATTCAAAATAACCCCTTAAATAAGTTACCCACACTTATCGTCACAAAATATAAATTTAAATAGCACCCCT
The DNA here is from genome assembly GCA_038502445.1 of Eremochloa ophiuroides. NCBI lineage: Eukaryota > Viridiplantae > Streptophyta > Magnoliopsida > Poales > Poaceae > Eremochloa > Eremochloa ophiuroides. The sequence continues at coordinate 30,699,048 of JAHLJS010000006.1, read as the reverse complement.
AAATTTGTATCTAAATTATCTATATATTTTGTTATTAAATATAGTAATACAAAGTCTTGCATATGTATCTAAAATTATCAAGATCTTTCATTATTGAAGACAATATAAAGGATCATGTTTAATTTACATCTGGATTATTACTCATCTACTTATCATGAAAAATAAACTAACATATAAAATATCCATAAATTAAAATAAAAGTATTGATAAGATGTTATAAAAGAGTTTAATAGCATAAAGTATAAAATATTTATTCCAACTTACAAACCACAGACCAATGGGACCTGATTTCATGGCAATGAATTTGTAAATTATTACTGAAAAGCTTTATATATTTTGAAAAACAACATATATGACATGATTTTCAACATATTGATGATAAGAAGTACAACAATAATTAAGTTCAAAAATGAAAACAAAATGTAGATTCATGACATGACAAGACATGGGATGCAACCGGAGCCATTATAGCTTTAAGCTAAGGATTCGGTTTAATGCATACTGAAGATATATCAAGGTGTCATGTAGAGGGGAAAAAACACATATATGGATATAGTGTGTATATATGCATCAATAATTATTATGTTTATAATTACTAAATATAGATTATGGACTATCTATATGTGTATTGTGTTTAGGAAATGAGCAAAGAAAAAATGTTGCAAATTAATACAAGTAAATTTTCTTAGTCATAGGTAATAAATATGAATATCTAATGTATATTTAGAAGCATGGGTTGGTTAAGTAGTTACTATAATAATCCTTTTACAATGGGATAAGCATGAAGTTTACATGCAGGATTTGATCCGAAACAAGAAAAGCCGAATCTATTTATCTTGTAGTGTGTGTTCGTTTGAATGTAAAAGATAAGACATGAAGGAAAGGAATGAATTTCTGTCATTAAAATCTACAGTTGAAAAAGTGGCGGGCGTATATCGTATCCATTTCGTGGAAGTATACATTGTTGTAAAGTATAATCATGTTTACGTAGCCTTAGAAGGAACAAATAGAAAAACATTAAATTCTATATCTTAATATCTCACATTAACCCTAAACCCTAATGAGCACATAAGAAGATAAAAGTGTGCACAGGATGCTAAGCTAACTTATAAATATATCAATTCACTAAAAAACATGTACATGTACGTACCTAAATTGACTCCATGTATTATAATTAATTTTAAGACTTATTTGACAAGTAACCTGCACGAAACATACAGATTCCAGTAGGATTTAGAAGAGAGTAGTGTTTAAGTAGAGAAACTTGAATTACACAAAAGGACATAGATAGAAAATATAACCTAATCAAGCTCATGCGCTCACATTAACAAATTATTAAAGGTTGAAGGCACATCATTTATAAAAATTTTGATCACATCACTCAACTGTCCCTATCAAAACTTCCTTCCAGTTATGAGGTAAAAGATGCCTTTTCTAACGCACATCGCACTACATTTTACACAACATCAAATAAATAAAATCTGAACTTTCTAGAGTACATCTCCTAACTTATGGTTATCTTCCCTAGAAAAAAGGAGCAATATCATTGTCAATTCCACTTCGGCAACAACTGAAAGTAAAACAAAACAATTACAAATGAGTACAATTTAAATGTTTTTTTGAAAGGTAAACAAGTTCAGAAAATAATATGAGGTTTATATAAATGTATCCCATGTATGATAACTTGCTCACTTTCCCAATGACTGATGGTGCAAAATGAGTTCCATTCCAATACCATGAATTCCTGCAATTGAGACCAATCATAGGACATGCTTAGGCAAGACAAGTTCAATAAATGAAAGCAATTTATCATCTCTCATAGTTTATACTAAAAAGAAGTGAGACCGTTTATTTATCATATCAAACATATTAAATATCTTGCCTTCATCCTCCTTTCGTGGGAGCAACCCAAAACATTTTGTGTCAACATGCCAAACGTATTATTCTTTGACCAGGTGTGTTGTAAATTGAAATACACATATGTTCGTTCTAACCCCCTGGGCGCCCACTCATACACAACACTACTATAGCCCATGTGAGACGACCAAGATCAGAGCTGGGCCTTAGACGTGTGCTTTAGCCGTGGGACAGACGAGAGAATTTTTTTCAACCGTAACCTAAAATTCGTTCTCAGGGGGAGTCAATCCCTAGGCCTAAGGAGTGCCGCTGACTTTCTCTAACTAACTGGACTAGAGTGGACTAGAGGCCCTTTGGTATTGCTATTTCAGTTATTTGGACCGAGAAAAAAAAAGGGAGATTCAGCATGAACGCGCACATAGCAACGATCCCAAATTCAAGAATGAAAATCATTTTGAAGGAAAAAAAACATACCGGGCAAGAACAATAGTAATGGTGCGCTCTCCACCTTGGGGCAGCCGCACTCCACCGGGCAAAACCAACGTGGTGGACCACCATCGTTGTTCAGCATAGCTCTCACTGCCGTGAAGTACTCGTTCCGTGTTACACTACCAAAACCATCATCATAGAGAGCATCCAATTCTCTCTTCATGGTCTTCAACAGCCCATCTTTACCATCTGCCTCTGCTGCCCCTTTCACTCCAAGGCTGGATCGTGCCAGCCATCTAAGACAAAGATTCGGCGGTTTTACACCAAACGGGGCAAGAACAGTGCGCAGGAAAATGGACATGGGTGGGAGATAGCAAGAGTTGTTTGGGTTTGCCAGCCGTGTTGAAGAAATGGTGCAAGGAGAGAGTGATCGGGGAAAGAACTCTTGTTTCTTGTAATATAGCAGGTTTCTAGGTCTTCTGAAATTAAAGGTAGCGGTGGGCTAGTGACAACTGGCAAGGTAGCCAAATTTCGGCAGCAGCTGAACAAAAAATGTTGGCTTTCTGTTAAACTTTCCATTGCGGGCACATAGAGAAAAAAAAATCAAGAAACACCAAATGCGGAATTAAAAAAAAATGTGTAAATGAAGGGCTTGCAAAGCCAAAATCCAAGGCTAACGCATCTCTGCTTCTCTAAATAGATACTGGTATTATTGCCACTAGTGCTGGAACTCATCACTCCTAATCAAGCTGTTTTAGATACAATAAAGCACTCATGACTAAGATAGTTCGAACCCTCCATTGTCGTAACAAAATAAAGAATTTATTTGCACTGGATAAATACGAACATTCAAAAGAGAGAGAGTAATGGCGTGCCGTCACGAAACTCCTACTAACGTGTGGTTATGGATGAAACCATTTGTCTTGAAAGTGTCGTAGCATTGTGACAAAATTAGAATAAAACAAAACATTGACGATAGCATCACTAGTGGACCCAATAGAACTGTCTCCATCTTAGCCACAGCCCAATGACTACGCTACTGTGAAACTGCCAATTGCATAGTGCCGTAGTTCATGTTTTGTTATTAGAAGACGATACTGAGAACTAGTTTATCTAGGGTGTTTAGATGCACTTCTAAATTTCAAAATCTTCTTATATCGAATGTTTGGACATATGTGTATGGAGCATTAAATATAGATGAATCTTTTGCATTTTTGCACAGTTTACATGTGAATCACGAGACGAATCTTTTGAGCCTACTTAAATCATGATTGGACACTTATTACAAATGTTTACTATCGCACAACATTGTCAATTATAGACTAATCAGATTTAAAAGATGTGTCTCGCACTTTACACACAATATGTGTAATTAGTTATTTTTTATCTATATTTAATACTTCATACATATGCTAAATATCTGATGTGATGGGTGTCAAAATTTTAGGGTGAAAACTAAACATGCACAGACTCATCTGAGTTAATTTCACTAAAAGATGTGAACACAAGATTTTAAATTTTGTTTCACATTTTTCAATGTGGTACCGACTTATATACACAGTGTAATACAACAACAACGATATAATACCAGTTTTAATGGGGTTTTATGCACATTAAATAGCGTGCTAATCAGTATTTTTGCATAAAAATAGGAGGAGAGACGAGGAAATGTTTCATCCCCATGAAACGTATCCGCACTGTTTTCGAAACATTAAAACCTACAACGATGCCCTTATTTCGTTTCATCATTACTTTTCTTCTTCGGGAAGAGAGATAATAGCGACATGTGAACCCATGAATATTAAATAATTAAACAAAGAAATCATGCTACGAAACTTTGTACCGTGGAAGAGACCATTTTCATATCAAAGTTTCACGCGTTAGAAACTGAAACGTAAGACTACTAGTAGAGTACATACTTTTGATCCAATACCGGGCTTGGACTTTAGTCTCGAAATTTTTTGGGTTCGATAGTAAAGGTGGCTTTAGTCCCGTAACTGGACACCAACCGGGACTAAAACTCCCTGCCCAACGGCTTCTTACGGGCGCAGGTGCAGCAGGGGACCCAACCGGGACTAAAAGTCAATCTTTAGTCCGGTTGGTGCCCCCAACCGGGACAAAAAGTCCAATCCCGATTGGGGGCACCTTCCGGGACTAAAAACAGTCGTTTAATCCTGGTTAGGAATCCTAACCAGGACTAAAAGCCCCCCTCATATATAAACTTTAAGCTCACTTCTTGCTCGTCTAGCCCGAGCAAGCTCTATTCTTCCTCTCCTTTTTGTGTTCTTGCTCTATTCTTCGGCCATAACATGATTTCTTTCACTTCTACATCAATTCTTTGGTTTTACATGTTACTAACTTCATTCTCATACCTCCATCATTACTATATCTCATTTCATGGTCTAGAAATGGTTAAGGATATAGATATATAGTATATTGTCTTTTATAGTGAATTTCTTTATTTATGACCATTTATGCTTACATTCACTTGATAGTTTCTATTTTTTATGGAGAAATCTTATAGTTGTTTTTTTAGCTAGTATACAGCTTTTATTTGTTTGCATTTGTAGTTCATGGTTCTGAGAAATAGAAAATTTTAGTGTTTTTTTTAATATCTTAGTTTAGAAAATGAGCAATTTATAGCAATTTAAAAATGAATATCTCTACTAATATAATAATAATAGGCACCAGTTAGAATTATTCTACAACCACACAGATCCATCCCACCAAAATAAACCCGCAGTCTATCTCTCTCCTAATCTTCACTAAACGCAGCCCAAATCATGCACCCACAAATATAATTCCTTTTAATCCAACGCTCCAAATACACTCCTACATTCATAGTCTCTTACTCTTTCTCAAATCTAACGGTCAAGAGTCTTTGGATCTCACATTATCACTCATCCTGCTCACCTCCCATGCGCAACTCGGACCCTCAAAGGCCCTCGTGATCCCTCGCTCCTCTCATAATCTGAGTCCCCCCTAGACGATCGCCGCTAGGGCACACGCCCCCAGGGAAGGATCGCAGGGGAGGATGTGCGGGTGAGGTTCGCAGCGCCGCTCGCAACCACGCGCAACTCGCGGATTCCTCATCTCGGCCGACGCTTTCCGACAACTCTACTCCTCCACGCTCCGACCACAACACTACAACACCAAATTACCGTTAGGCATCTGACGCTAAAAATGATATTTATCGATGGATAATCTGACGCTAAAGATAACTCACACAGATCATCTAACGCTAAGGATAACTCACAGATCATCTGACGGCCCCCTCTCCCCCACGCACTGATGGCCACCAGGTCATGCGCGTCCACGCGCCGCCCCGCGGCCAGCCGCTGCCTTGGCCAGGACGACCGAGAAGACGACGCACGCAGCCGAGCATGGTGCCGAACTCCGCGTAGCCTAGCGCCGCATCGATCTCCTCAAGAAGGTACACAAGGCACAAGGGACTCTTTCTGCTCTGCCCCCGTTCGCTCTTGATTCGTCATTGATTTCCTCCCCTTCCCTAGGCGGGAGCCACCATGAACACCGCCGGCCTCCGCTACTGCACGAGGAAAAGGAGTGCCGGATGTACGAGCATGACCTTGGCCGCGTCATGGAGTCCTGCGACAACCTCCTTGCACGCCTAAACAAGAAAGCAGAAGGGAGTAAAAGGAGTGCTGGATCTACGAGCACGACCTCTTTCGCGCCATGGAGTCCTGCGACAACCTCCGTGCCACGGACTTGCAGAGATTGTTGTAGAATCATGCTGCCTGCTCACGCAGGTGATGTTCATGTCTCACTGGAAAAAACTACATTATCCCTTGAAGAGTCAGATCAACATCATCGCCCTTGGAATCTCAGGTACTTTCAACTTTCTCTTAATGTGATTTTGTAAGTGACATTTGAGTTGAAATCACATTAGATAATGTCGCAGGTGGAAGAGACATGCAGATAGTGGATGATGTGGAGGGTGCGCGCAATAAATCTCATGTGTATGTGCAATAAATTGAAAGAGCAGTTAGTATTTTTTTTTCCTCCTTGCCATATTCTTTTAGCATCTTCTTGATATTTGTTTTAGTAAAAAATTTGTCTACAGGCTGCATATTCTTGAATCATTTTTTATTTACATGACTCTGATAGTAGGTGTTCCATCTCTATCATCTAGCCCTCTGTTGTTTACTTGATTTTGTATTCTACCTGTTTGCTTCATCTCTATCATTTGTCGATTCCTATGCTCCAGCCTCTAATATTTTTCCAGTGAGTTGATTATTGCCCACCCTCTCATGTTCAGATTTTTTCCAGCCTCCTTCAGATACTTGCAGTCCCATGTAATCAATTTGCTGGTCGAGAGCCTGGCAGCAATGAATATGTGAAAACAAAATTTCCTGTTTTTTATAAGGTAAGCAAAGCTTTTCTTTTGCAGTAAATAACATATTATGAATTTATAGTTTTCTATCATACATCGAAAATGTGAAATAAAAACAAACCTCTTTGCTACCTCACTAGAATTTTGTTATAATCAAGTTGATTTTGGACCGGGCAGAGATGTGAACAGAGTAGGAAATTTAAACATTAAAAAACAGAATGGGCCAATGCAACTTTTGTACATTCTATTTTTAAGATAAATATACAGACTTTGAATATCCGAAAATGTCATATGTGGCCTATGCATTTATTTGGAGTGTTAAGTTTCTCTTTCTTACTTCTATTCAGTAGGGTAATGTTGATATTTTATTTTCCACATGTCAATTAGATGCAAAACAAAAGACAACATTAACATGTTTTTATTTTTTTATGGATCCTATAGCTGCAGGGCTAAATTGCAATGCAGGGCTAAATTGCAAGGAAGCCGCTACATGCAGTGGTGCAACACTACAGCACCATCATCAAATGTATGATAAGTGTATTGATTCCGTTTATGGACCCAAGAATCCTGACTCTGTATTGATACCGTTTATGCTCTGTAGATTTGATATCGAAGAGCCTGTTCTTTTGGCTAAAAAATAAACGCTGATTTCGGCTCGTGCTGATTTATTGTGAGAGAAAAATACTGTTTCGTGCCTGAAAATAAGCGCTGATTGGTCAAAAGAACAGGCTGGAAATGGAACCAAGACAAAATGTTGAAGTTATCCTGATGTTCTTTCAACGATCAAATTGCTTGATGTAATAAAATGCCCATTTGGTTAACTGGATTAACTTGGTTCTTTCATTTTGCTTCTGCTACTGTTGCTTATGGCCGAGTTGAAAGTTTACTGGAAGCCAAAACTATGAAAATGAATGTCATTATTTGATTGTTTTCATGTGCATCCATGAAATAAATCTGTGGTGCTAGAGCATCTCCAAGAATTTGCCCGCTCAACTTGGCTTCCATATGATTTTGGCAAAATAAAAAAATAGCCTCCAATAATTTGGCAAAACAACTTGGCATCAATAGCAACTTGGCATATCTTCCCTCCGCTCGCACAAATGCGCGCGCGTATACGGCTTGGCATCCAGGGCTCCTCGTTCGTTTAGCGGGGCTCTTCGTTCTCTTAGCGGGCCTCTTTGTTTTGTTAGCAGTGCTTTTTATTTTATCAAGTCAAAAATACTAAATTCTTGGAGATGGACTATTTTTTTACTTGACATATCGTTTTAGGAGTTGCCAAATTACAAGACTTACCAAGTAGAATTTGGCAAACCATTGAAAATGCTCTTAGCACGGGCACTATAATAGTAGAGAGTAGATGGCAACTCTTTCTGGATCCTCAACCTCTCATCGGATTTCATAGCGACTTAGGCCACACCTCCCACTCATTGCATGTGGTGAGTGTAAGCAGAAGATTGTTTTGGAGTATCGAGTGCGGAAGGAGTGTCATAATAAGGGTCGTATCTTCTACAACTGTCCGCATCGTAATGTGAGTTATTATGTCGCTTTTGACAATTTTGGTTAATTTGTCCCATTTTCTTGATGGTTTTGAAAAGTTCTTAATTTATTGTTCTAACTTCAGTAGGACGGCACCGGAGGTAAAGGATGGTACCAGGAGGAAAAGTACGTTGAACACTGTTGGTATTTCTAAGCGCAATCACCAAGTGTGGAGGTTTTAAGTCCATCTCCAGCAACGGTGCCAAAAATACTTGTTCGCATTTCTAAGCGACATAACTAAAAATGGAGGTTTTACACCATACATAGCTATGGCACTAGAAACAGCTATATTGGTATTACTTGGTACTCTCTCCGTTCCGAAATGTACGTCGTTTTCGGTTTTTGTGCCACAAGTTTGACTCAATTTATATAAAATACGCGCAACATTTATATCTCCAAATAAATTTATTAAAAAACTAGATTCAAAGATCTTTCTAATGATACTAATTATGTATTATAAATGTTAATATTTTTAAATATATAATTGCTGGTAGCTGTTTCTTGAGAAGCGCAAACAACAGATATTTTGAAACGGAAGGAGTAGATCACTAAAAATAGAAAATCTTTATCCATTCACTACGCTGCCATGGACACCAATCAAATCCAGCGGCAACTGGGTGGCCAGTGCGGATAAGTCTGGCGAGAGCCTACACCACAGCCACCACCTCTCACCAGCTGGCAGCGGCTATGATGCCATTGTGTCCTCCTACGCCGCTGCAATCATTGGTAAGCGAATCCGGCGCGGGCTCTGCTACGCAGACAGGGGTGGCCGGTTGGATGTCTGGCCGGTGGGACAGAGGACTCCCTCCTTAATCTTCATGCCATTCAAATTTATACAAATAAAAAACGATAGGATATATTCAGAAATACATCAGCAGCTATGTGGTAACTGTTTGCGTATTCGATCCAGAGATCTAGGGTTCGATTCCTTGGGTCACAATAATTTTGTTTCATTTGAACTCTCCGAAAGGTTCCTATTTACAGATTCTAATTCTCTGCCACCTTTCCTATTTAAAGTAAATTTCTAAGTCCATGTAGGATCGACATGGATGCCCACATCAGTGCCACATTGGATACTTTATCTGTGACCAAACCAAGTTGTCCATCACAGATCCACAACTCAGTTGGTACAGTAATATGCGACGATCTAACCGTAAACTAAACTAGCTATCACATGTATCACCCTAGAAAGAACCGTCATGTGACCAAACCAAGTTGTCCATCACAGATCCACAACTCAGGATTCTGTGATGATTTCTAAGAAGGTGACCACTAAACCGTCATGCAAAGCATCATTCCTTGTAGTGAAGGTATCAGAAGTTTGTGTTCTTGCGCGGTGAGTGTAACTCTAACTTGTTAGGTTCGTTACGGTAGAACCTACCACTTGGGTTCAAACTCTCGACTCGGCACATGTGTTGCATTTTTTGGATTTATTTTAGGATTTAACTAGCGCTATAGGTGATGTGTGCCCATTGACATGAGGCGCATGTGCTGACTTTATTAATTTTAAGATTAGCCAGTTCAGTCTCTGGAAGGTGCTAGGGTTAGCATATGTCTATTCATAAGATTGAGAGTGCATGTGTGTGCTCATAGGGTTAGCATACGTATATTAATAGGGTTGAGTGTGTGTGTGCACGTCTGTGTCTATACTGATGTTTTGAGAAAAAAAAGAAGTTCATGTCTTGTGTATCTTGAAAATCAATTGGAGGATTGTATACGAATTCGGATTTAAGGAGGAGGAGATAAAAAGAAATATAAACTAAGAGTTTTTGCACTATTGTTATCGCTATCGTTTTGCGTAGAACCGGCTACCATACGTTTTCACTGCCGGTTGAAAGGACGATGAGACATAGTAGAGAAAGACCAACGGTGTAAATTGTTTTTACGATGGATTAGCGTATGCTCTGTTGAGAAAATTGTGGTTCTTATCAGCTCATGATCACATGACGATCTGATGGTGAAAATAATTTTCATCGCCAAATTTTAACCCACTACAACACCCCATACACATTGATGGAGGAAATGAGAGTTCACCACTGGAGAATCACTATCACGACAGGTTTGGTGGATGATCCGGTGGTGATAATCACCATAGTTTTCACTGTTGGATCATCCAAGCCAGTCGTGAGAACGATTTTCACCACCGGCTCAGATGGTCACTGTGCTCTAGCTACTATAATCCAGCATTTTATATGCTTTTCACTGTTAGCATTTCTAACGTCACTACGAAAAATAGAGTTAGACTCTTTCTCCCGGTAACGGTGTCCAAAAATGCTTAATGATATTAATTAAGTGTCACTTGGTAAATTACTTAGCCACCTCTTTTAAACCTATATCTCTTACAATAACTAAGTTGTCATCCCTACCATGAATATAAGAGATGTGAATGGAAACTATCAAGATTAATACTAAGCAGTTATTATGAATGCAAGTGACTAAAGAGTAAATAAAATATTAAGTTCAAGTATCTGCAAGCGCACAGATTAATTATACCATTGTAACATTTTACCCAGAAGTATTCCGGATTGTCATTTATATTTTAGCACTAGGAAGGGTTGGCAATAAATGAGATGCAGGTAGATAGATATCACATGCATATGCAAATATGAAGAATAATCATGAATGACCTATTTACTCAGAACAGGGGTTATATCACAATAATAATGATATGTATGATAAGCATAATGATCAATCAATCAATCAATAATAATAATAATGATCACTTAGAGCACTTTCTATCTAGGCACTAGCATGGATTAGGTTGAAGCACAATGATATCCTAAGTCATTCTAACTATATTATCAAAGACATATTAGATTGGTGCCATTATACTAGCAATCATGGCGAAGAAACTTCATATTCATACTTATGGGAATATTACTAAGGAAGATCAAGATCATAGCCAACCTTCTAAAGTAATATAACTGCCTACTCTCCCTACATTCGGAGTGTGGACTACAAAGGACTCAACGGAAGTGTCACATCCGCGATCTACCACAGAACCCAGAATATAAGGCGCATTTGCAGACAAACTACATCTAAGCACCATGCTTACATGCTGTTGGTCACTCATCCATGATGTCAATAAATGAGAGCTATACAAACCTATGTATAAATATGAATGCATCTAACTATGCAAAGTATACAATCTAGATAAGCAATGAGTAGCATAATTGAGAATATAATCAATAGTAGAATAATGTCAATCAACTTTATCTCAAGCACTCAAAGGAGGTTTAAGATACAAGAGAGAGTTTACAATGACTCCGGGAAGCCTTCTAGCTCCAGGCAGATACGGAACTCGAGTAGAACTCGCCTTCTTCTACTTCTAACCTATGTAGCTATGCTCTAGATGGTGAAGCTCTAATGATTTTAGGGTTTCTGGCTCTCTACGACTGGGTTGATCTGATTGATGACTGATTGATATAAAACCCTGGGGGGTCTGGGGGTCTTTATATAGGCCGGTGGGATGAACCGTAGCCCTTGGATCAAACCGACTTCGAAGGACGGTTGAGATTGTGGGAAATTTCGGGATGTGGGTCCATATCGAAACCACGCAGAGAGGACTCTCTGGGGGATCGGCCGACCTGTTAGTGGGATCGGCCGATCCTCCCGCTCTGCCAAGTGGGTCCCGCTTCTTCCGGTGAGTCTCTGGTGTTCTCTAGAATATTCTTGATCTCCTTTTGCGGTGGAATTCTTTATTTTAATCCGACATGTGGACCTCCCTTGGTTTTTTTCTGGATAACCCCCTGCAAAACACTGATTCACTAAAACTATAGAATTCTGTTAGTTAAAGTCCTATTCTATGGTGGTGTTTACTTCTATACCCTTATTTTATATTTAGTTGACGGGTAAAATCATACAATAATTACCGTCAACATTCACCTAGAACAAACCCCTTTTTTGTCAACTTCTTTACCATAAACTCCCACTCCTTTACCTTTCTCGGTGGCCATTTTTTGTCCAAGTTGTTCATGGGGATTCAATTCTCAAAATATGTGCATCACTTCCTTGTTCTAAGGTTGATAACTAGCAACCCTTTAATTTTCTAATATGTTCCTTTGCCTAAATATTGCATTTTTCGTTGAGTGTGAAGGAAAAGCAACTTTTCTAGAGAGCTTCTTGATTATGGAGGCTCCTGAATTTTGAAGGTTGCATACCACACCAACTTACTCTAAGGTTGATATGTAGCCTCTACATTAATTGTTAGCTTCTTGTATGGTTATATTGTCCCAATATATTATGATGAATGCAATGAAGATCACCTTTAATTATATTTTTCCATTTTAAAGGAAATTTATTAAAAGAGTTGTTCAAGAGGATCGTAAATTATGAAGGTTGCACATCAGCAATATTGTTACTCTAAGTTTAGTATCTTGTCACTCACAATTGTAAATTACCTAGATTCTTAGCGGTTATTTTGCATTAAATACATTGACATATAGTCAAGTATGACCTATGTCACACATGTTATGTTATTCATTGGATGGATCATGGATGAATGTACTCGGATCCTATGTCTGCCAATTGCATGGAAGGCACTAATTCCTTTGTGAAGGCTGCTATGGGGTGCGTGGCAAATAATAGTATACAAGGTGATAGGTACATACACTACCCATATGTTGATTGCAAAAATCAAAAGCAGTTTTAGAACATCCAAAGAGAAATGTTGTCATTCGCTACGTATGGGTTTTGTGAAAAACTATAAGGTTTGGAATAAGCATAAGGAACATGGTGTGAACTCAGCTGAGGAAATTCAACGGGATACACACCCATGCGGGATATCATCTGCAAAACTATCTAGGAAACTGAGAATGAAACTACTTAGAAAACCGTTAATGAAACCATCCAGGAAACCCTCAACCAAACCGACCATAGAACTTTGGTTGATGATGATGAGGTAGAAGTTATAGACAATATGATACGTGATAGGGACATAGAGTTCTGTGATGTAAAAAATCAGAAGAAGTTGGAACAAATGAGAAAGGGTGCAAGACACTCTCGAGTTCTAGTATGACCAAGTTAGAATCTAACCTTATGCCATTAGAGCCAAATCAAGTAATGTTTATCCAACATAGGCTTCCATGATTTGTTAAGTGTTTAGGGGAAACCTATCCCAATCACAAATGAGTTGTGTGAGAACACGTGCCAGGCAAAAGAAATTGATCTGTCCAAATAGAAGTCAAGTACAAAAAAATCATGCTTGCCTCAATGATGCATATCATGGTTATTGAAGCATCTAGGCCCTAGTGGTTTTGGTGATTAATGACAACGAGGAGGTTATTATGACTAATGTGTGTTTTGCAAGATAAACTTGTGGTTAGGTCATAATAACACATAGGTTCAAGCCCCTGAAGATGGTATTCGATTCGGTTTTCAAAGGACGGAAGACAAGGCGGTGATAGGCTAGTTCCAAGTGTTGATTGGAGTTGAGAGACACTTGGAGTAGTTTAGGTCTTGTTTTCTCTTTGGCCGTACTATTAAGGGTGATTAAATGGGTAGCTTGATCTAGACTTGGCTTAGAGATGGTAGTGTGGTGCACACTTGTCAAACCTAGGTCTAGAGAGTGCAGAGAGAGTCTGGTAAATATTTGGAAGAAACTTCATTTTGGAAAGTTTTCGATTCGGCGAAGTTTCAGGCCTAAATGTTGCACCGGACGCTGGCCAAAGCGTCCGGTGTAGTCACTGAGAGTACCGGACACGAGTTTGAAGCCACCGGACGCGCAGTGTTTACTGTGCGAGCGTCCTATGCTAGGGTAAAGCACCGGACAACCACAGGAGCTGCACCGGAGGGAGTCCGGAGCGTCCGGTGAGGGTCCAGTAAGGTTCTAAAGAGGGTTTTTTTTGCCACGAGATGCGTCCGGTGATACCCCACTAGACAATTCCAGTGTCCGGTGTGTTCAAAAACCACGCAGGTACAGTGGCCATTGGAGGGTCAACTTATTGGTGTTAACTTAATAGCGTCCGGTGCACCCAAAAACAGAAGGTTTTGTGCCTAACGGCCACGGGCTTATGTGGGGGTATTTATACTTTTTGTGCTCGTCCATGGGAGCTCTCTTGCCACTTCTAATAGCAGAGAACACCTTGAGACCTTGAGAGAGAGCAAGAGCACTAGTGAGGTTGAGAGAATTCCAATTCTTGCGACCTTCTTCCTTAGAGTGTGATCAAGAGTGACTTGTGTGCATCCATCCATATCTTTAGCCTTGTTTGGATAAGTGAGAGTTTGAGCTTGTTACTCTTAGTGATCAGCATCACCTAGATGGCTTGGTGGCAATCTGAGGTTTGGCGACCACCCGGAGAGCTTGTTGGTGGCCCAAGTCGAAGTTGTGAGCGGTTGTGGGCGATTCACGGTGCCAAAGAGGCAAAGAATCAGCCCGTAGACAGCACTTGGCCCTTGCGCGGATCAAAGGGGAGCTACACCCTTGCGTGGATGCTCCAACGAGGACTAGTGGGGAGTGCCCACTCTCCGATACCTCAAGAAAAACTCGGCTTGCACTTTCTATCTCTTTATATTCCGCATTTACTTTGTGCACTCTACTTTTCTAGAGTAGTATATCTTGTTTAGGACTTGGCTCTAGGTTGCATAACTTGTTTTAGGATAGAAATACACTTGTGCACCTATGGGGAGAAGTTGGGCAAATGGCGATAGGTTGAATTGTATTTCGAAAAATTTACTAGTTGCCCAATTCACGATCCTTTCAGTTATTATAAAGACTTTGATGTGTGCTCTACCTCGTGGTACAAGTGACGACAAATGTGATGAAAGGTGGTCGGAACAAAAGACCACACAAAGTTTATGTGGTATTTCTTTTTAATTCCCCTCTTGAAGTGGTTATTTAAAAAATACAACAAACTAACGAGGTGGTACGTCGAAGAGTGTACTTGAATGTTGAAAAGCTCAAGCACCTAGCGGATGGCTGATGGTGGACAACGAGAGAATATCTAACCCTTTATAAACACACTAAACATGTAAAACAAGCAAACCATTCTATTCCGCCAAATATTAGATTTTTTATTAGCTTTGATTTAACTATATCCGCTCTATTGTATGCATGTAGGCTCTTTGAGAAGTATCGCAAAAAGAGCAAGAAGCATTGACTTTTTTGGACATTTGGATTCACTGCAAATGAGGCCAACTCGATTGTAACATAGCCTTTTGGCAATGATCGGTGCGGGTTTTATGTCATGCATTACATGCACACCCTCATTGGAGTCGGCTACTCTAACACACATATGATCATATTCCTATATTTGTTCAATTGACGACCTAATTAGCTAATTTAAGTTTATTGCAATAGAAGTCTTAATTGTGTTTTATGTATCTTTTTCACGTGTTCTAGGATGTAGAATCAAGTATTGTGGTGTTAACTGATATAAAGATATTTGCCTTCAACATATTGTTGGTTTCATTATGTCGTGAATCCCTATGGACATCATTGCTCTTATCTATTCAACAAGCAACTCAGATTTTTCACCCGCTAATCGTAATTTGCATGTCATATATATTTGTCTGTTACATATTGGACTTGTGTTCTCAAACTTAAACCTCATGTTCTTGAGAGAACATTGCACATGGATTTAGTGTATGGACTCGTGATTCAAACCAAATGTATATTTTGATCCATCATGGAGGTTGTGGGCACATTACTAATGATATTAGTTATTATGATATTTTTGAATTGATACTTATAAATATGTTACTATACCGTTGACCCTTGATAGATTGTTGGTAATATATTAAATTGGAACTGATGATGCCTTCATCAGCATCGGATGCAGTG
The DNA here is from genome assembly GCA_038502445.1 of Eremochloa ophiuroides. Classification (NCBI taxonomy): domain Eukaryota; kingdom Viridiplantae; phylum Streptophyta; class Magnoliopsida; order Poales; family Poaceae; genus Eremochloa; species Eremochloa ophiuroides. Next base: position 30,683,095 of record JAHLJS010000006.1, on the reverse strand, counting down.
TCTCACCGGTGGCGATGAGCCATTCACATCGTTCGCCCAAGCGGTCATTTAGCCCATTTACGCACCATTTAAACGCTATACGATGGTACACCGTTTCTGTTTAATCAATTATTTTGACTGTTTAAATAGTTGTTTAGCCCGCTTAAACATTCATTAAGTCAAAACAACAGTAATTGGCATCGCCGCTCGATTGTGCATCCGATTGCTGTGATAGAAAGGCCATCACCACCAGATTATACGCCCAACCGAGAGTGATGATGTATTTTGACCGCCTACTTCCACAAATGCTGCACAAAACCAACTGTGATGCTCGTACTCGTCACCTCTCGATCCTGGTTGTTAGCATGCTGTAATTAGGCCCTTGTATTTAGGGAAAATTGGTTGTATAGCATCGAAAGATCATGAGAATCGGAAAATACCACTGAAAGAATCTCGTCACGTGAAATACCATTGAAAGATGCAACCGTTAGCCGAAATTAGCATTCCGTTATGTTCAGTCACTTTTGAGGCTCACGGCCGTCATAGCCACCCACAATCATCCGCTGCGACACTCCTTCCTCCCATCCCATGCTTGCCAGCAATGAGTAGCGTCAATGCGTCACCTCACCGTGCCACGCCGCCGTCCACGAGCAGCATCGTTTCACTGCACCGTGTCGCCGTCCGTGAGGAGCTGGAATTCGCCGAAGTCGAGGACACAAAAATGGACTCGTGCTTGACGCTAGAGTTCATGGGCGGCGCCCACAGCACGTTCTAGCTCCCGTTGGCGCCATCCACGAGCGTGAGCAGAGCAGACTGGCCGCCGACCACCGCCTTGATGCTGAGCACAGACCGCGGGTGGCAAGCAGCATCGCACATTTGCGCCGGCGCTGGTGAAGCGGAACCACGTGGCGACGATGTAATGCGTCGGGCCAGAGTCGGAGTCTTCAGCGCGGAAGTCGAACGCGAGGACGCTGGATGGGCCGAGGAGGAGTGAGCAGCAACGGCAGGAGCTGCCATGGAGGCGTGGAGGACGGCGAGATCTCTCCTCGGAAGCTTTGTATTTGGCGCATTGGGCTCGCAGGCCTTCGTGGCTATGGTCATGTCCAGCACTGGCCCTGTACTTGCGTGTTACGGTCAGCATGCAATGCGTGCATGCAGTCATTTCACGTGACGAGGTTCTTTTAGTGGTATTTTCCGATTCTTGTGATCTTTCGGTGCTACACAACCAATTTTCCCTTGTATTTAGGCCCTCCTTGTGAATGATCGTACCTGTGTGGGAGGCCTCCGAGCCACTCAGCCTGCACGTATGTATGTACTCCAGCAACATGAAATATCAATCAATTATTCCAATCACTTTTACATGGTATCAATCGCGGTTCCGATCCACCACCCTTCCGCCACCCAAACCAGCGCCCACCACCAATCTGATTGCCACCACCGTCGCTAACTACGTGTTGCCAGGTGTGTCGCCGGTCTCCTCGCACACGCTGCCGATCTGATCGCGGGCCCCGTAGCTGCTCTCGTCACTGGGTTCGCCGATCCGATCCTACCTCTGCTACCGATCGCCTGCTGTACCTGCTGTACTACTCCGGCCGCTGCCGTCATCGTCAATGTGATGTACTTATTTGGAGCTGTACGTGTTGTACGAGCGCCAGCTGTACACATCGCCGGGTGCAGCCACCAGTCTATACACCTGATCGCCCACCCTGTTATTGATCGCATCATCGAGTGCAGCCGCCGGTCCTGCCCCCTCATGGCCAGCGAAGACGATGATGCCGCTGCCGCAGCAGCCACCAAGGCGGCCAAGGAAGTTGAAGACCGCCATCTCCCGACCGAAGCTGCTCACGCTAAGGAAATGCGTCAGGCTGTGGAGGCCCACCTTTGCAACGCCGCCCTGGACGAGTGCAAGTGCACTCACGAGGCTCTGTGGGCGTAGGCCACCGCCATCGTCAACATGGAGGCCCTCATCCCCATTGTCCCGGACAAGGCCACAGACACCTACACCAAGTGGCGTGGCATCTTCCAAACTGAGTTCGGCAAATATGGCCTAACCCGACATGGGTCCAAGCGGACTGCTGCGTCTTGACATGGGTCTGCAGTACCATCTCTAGTGATCTCCAGCAGTCGCTGATGCTGCGACAAGACACTGCTCGCAATGCTTGGTGTTATCTCAAGGATGAATTCCTCAGCCAGAAGGAGTCCCACACCCTTCTCCTCGAGATGCAATTACGCAACTTCCGCTAGAACATCACCGGCTACTGCCGCCACCTCGAGTCCATGGCTTCCTTCCTTTCGGGAGTTCAGCAAACCAATCGGCAATCGACAAATGGAGCTCACCCTCCTCCGCGGCCTCAACGGCAAGTTCCACCACATGGTGTCCATTCTTAAGATCTAATCCATTCCCGACGTTCATGGAGGCCTAGACACACCTGCTGCTAGAGGAGATAGAGATCGACGCACGTCCTCCGTCCACGCCGTCTGCACTCATCGTCGCGCCACCGCGCCTAACTGGACCCGGCGCACCCCTGCCTCCCTGTCCGAGGGCGAACCCGTCTCAATGCCCTAATGCGTCCGCCAATGGCCAATGCTCCAGCCACCACCATGGTCGTGGTAGACGTGGCGGCCCCTCGTAACCTGCTTGTGGCTCGTCAGCACAGCTGAAAGGTCCTAAATGGCTAGAGGGCGGTGAATAGCCTATAAAAAATTCTAAAAACAACACTTGAGCAAAGTGGTTAGACAAATATGAGGCGCAGTGAATTTTGTGCTAGCCTACTAAAAGTGCAAGCCACCTAATCGTTCTAGGCTATTGTCTCTAGTTTCACACCAACAAGTCTATGTCACTACTTTACTCCACTCTTTTTTTATAGGACTTTACTCCACTCTTAGGTGAGCAAACTACACATGTATACTGCTACAAAAGTAAATGCTCAAATGTAAAGGAGAGGGAGATAGTTATACCGCCGGTGAGGTGATGATATGAATACCAATGCAATCAATCACAATAAACAAGAGAAACCCTCAGTAGAGAGATGACACAAGAGTTTTTTACCGAGGTTCACTTGCTTGCCGACAAGCTACTCCTCGTTATAGTGATACACCCACTTGGAGGTTCACGCACTAACTGGCATCACACGCCAAACCCTTTTCAAGGGTGCCACACAACTGTTGACGGTAGTTATTGTATGATTTTACCTGTCAACTAAACATGAAAAGGATATAAAAGCAAACACCAACATAGGTTTAGGGGTTGAGCTGACAGAATTCCATGAGTTTTGGTGAATTTGTGTTTCTGCAGGGTGTAATCAGAAAAGAACCAAAGGAGACCCACATGTCGGACTAAAACATCCAATTCCACCGCGAAAGGAATCAGGAAGAATCTAGAAGACACCAGAGACTCACTAGAGAAGACGGGACGGGTTTGGACTCCGAAGTGGGTCGGCCGACCTCCCCCCTTGGTCGGCCGACCTGTCAGTGACACCAAATCGCCTCCGCTTCGACGTGGACCCACATCCCGATATTTTACGCAATCTCCACCGTCCGCCGAAGTCGGTTTGATCCAAGGGCTACGGTTCATCCCACCGGCCTATAAATAGAGCCCCAGACCCCCCAGGGTTTCATACCAATTCATATCAATACATGTAAACCCTAATCGAGTGGTGTCCCATGAAAGGATAACTTCTCATTAGGATCTAGGGACTAGATAGTAGAGAGATGGAGAGCGAGGGAAGAGTTAGAAGGAGTTGCCGGCCTGTCGGTGATCCCTCTACTGCTTGTACTTCGATATGATCTAGCTCTACTTGAGCTAGCTCTTAAGATGTCTCGGGCAACCAACTTCTGATTCACGTAAGTCTATGTTCATATTGTTTATCTGGTTTATGTCTCTCTTTTGAGTGCTTTGTTCCTGCTCCTAGGGGCAATAGAGTGGTAATCTCTAGTGTAGGCGTGGTGCCTAGACTATAGTTACTCGTAAATGCGTCCTATCTGGCCAGATCGGTGGTAGATCACGGGGGTGACCGTGCCTGTTGAGTCCTTTGTAGTCCACCTCCCGTCAGAAGGAAGAGTAGGATAGCTTTGCTAAGGGAAACATCCTCTGTTGATATCTTTCTCTATAGTGATTTCCCCAGATAAGCAGTAGAAGACAAAAGCTTGCCCAAGTCAGAAGTAGAAACCCCTAGTTATCCTCTCTACACTCCTATTACCTACAACCTAGATCATCACAATCATATTATCTACACCCTTGATTAGTTTTACACCTATTAGCCATCATCTTAGTTGCAACACCACCATCTTTATTGCATCACTACACCCATCATTAACTACCACCTTTAACCTAGTTTTTTCCTTTACTTATTGACTACCCCTAGTTAAGTTAGATCGTAGTTAACCAAGCCCGTTTCCCTGTGGATACAATATTTAAAAGTCTCCGGGTGAAAGCTACAATGGTATCCGTGCGCTTGCGGATTTATCTGTGTGCACTTAAAAATACTAACAAGCTTTCTGGCGCTGTTGCCGAAAAAACGGTTGCCAAATTAGCTACAAGCCTAGCTTAGCCTTTTTATTTTTATCATTAGCATGGATTTCACTCCTATCTATCAATATGCTAACCCCACGAGCTCTAGCTTCATGCCACCAGAATCTTCAATGCCTATCCTAGCACCTAGCTACGAGCTGAGCCCATGTCTTATAGAGTTTATCCAAAAACAACCCTTCTTGGGAGAAGGTGATGAAAACCCATACTCACACCTACGTGAGTTCTACCGCATCTGTGCGTGCTTGCGCATTGCTGGCATGCCAGAGGAAGCTTTACAATGGAAGCTCTTTCCATTCTCTTTGACTGGAAAAGCTAGACATTGGCACAACCAGACCGTAGATAGTATGCAGGGAGATTGGGAAACACTTTGCTCTGAATTTTATTCAAAATTCTTTCCCATCTCTATGGTAGTCAGCCTTCGAAAGGAAATTTTATCCTTCAAACAAGGCAACGATGAGTCTCTTACTGTATCCTGGGAGCGTTTCAATGATCTTATACTCACTGGCCCAGACCTTGCTCTTCAAGACCATATATTTCTTCAACATTTTTATATGGGCCTTAGGAAGGATGATAAGCAAGACCTTAATTATTGCTCTGGAGGATCATTTTCTCATTTGACTGTTATTGAAGCAAGGTCTGTGTTTAATAGATTTACTGAAGTGACCTATTGCTCTAGCATTCATCCTACACTCCCCGAAAAGGAAGAGGAACCATCTCCTGATCAAAGAGAGGAAGTTTCGATAGCCAAATCACAACCATTTCGATCCCAAGATTTGGCTATCTCATCAATACCCCAAAATTCCCTAAATGAAAAAGGAATTCCACTTTTGGAAACTCCTTTTGAATTTGAGGGTAACCTCATTGATTATGGGAGAGCAAATAACTCTCGTCCGCATAAGAGACCTCCAAGTGATCATATTTCAAATTCTCTTATGAAAGAGTCTCTTAGAAAGCATCCTTACATAGGACATTAGGAGGAATTCGAGGATGGCATGTCTAGTGATGCCATAGAAGGAGAGCTAAGCCATTTAGAAGCCAATCATATCTTCTTCCCTTCTATGCCCATAGTAGATGACTTATCTGAACCCAGCAGTGAACCTATCCTTAACCCCGATGAATCCTCTTGTGCTCTTTCTCCTAAAACTCATGATGATCCTAGAAACCCGTTCAGACATCCAAAGCATAGGAGTCATCAAGGCCACAAGGAAGATCAAGAAGACTACAACAATGGCAAGAATATGTTGAATGGATGGACAGATACGAAGCCTTATGGATGGAATACATAGTTGGTTCAAATGATGAACTTATAACTCATCCAAATATGGAGGCCCTAGGCAAAATCAACTTGAGAGACAACCATTCAAAGGAGATCTTGGACAATGACATGTCCAATGACTGTCTTAGGCATGGAATGAAAGAGACAATGCTTTTGCCTATAGACATTCATGAGATTGAGACAGATGATAACATCGGTGAGCATGGAAGTTATTTCATGAGCAATTCATTAAATCCTTGCTCACAAGAGCAAACTACTAAATCAATAGGTCTCTCTACCATTGCCATTCATGAGATCTCCAACCCCTTCACTTTATCTATTCATAAAGATTTTGAAAGGGTGGTTGTAGATGCATATGTTTATCATAAACATTGCAAAGATGTATGGATCTTGAGGTAGGTTTCATACACAAGTCTTCACCTTTTGCTAAAATGCCCTTGTGAAATGAGCATACAGATACAATTGTGAGAATATTCCTTCGGGTATTATTGTCACTAACAATTTTAGGACTAAAGCAAAAAGGATAAAGGATGATGATTGCAAGGTATGTCCAACCAACTATCATGCAACATTGATCACATCCATCCAGACTTGATTTTTGCCTCGCAAAATTCAAGCTTGGGGGATGGACTTTTCTAAAAAATTCTATACCATGTTGCAAATTTACATTGGTTGTCTCTACCTGTAAGCCATCATGCTTTTTCATCTCCACTTGAGTAAATCTCTTTAGTGCTATCATGCTACCTTTATCTGTTATAGTATGCTAAAGTTTGGAGTAGTCTCATACACCTTTTAAATTAGGCATGGTGCTTAGTTTAACTTGTTTTCCAGAATTAAATTAAACATGGTGTTTAGTCTAATTCTTGAACCAAAAGGGTGTGTTGATTTTACTTTCAAAGGCTTTTAAATTAAGTGTGGTGTTTAGGTTAAAATGACTTCCTGAATCAAATTAGACATGGTGTCTAGGTTGATTTTTGAGCTGATAGTATGCTATAGTAGATACCGGATATTTTGTTAGACTAACCCCTGTAGGAAATTCTCAAACCAATCTAGGAAAGTCCAGAGGTGAACTCACATTGGAGATGAAACAATACATGAACTCCAACAACATTGCACAAGGAAGAAACAACTACTGAATGGGATGATAAAAAGAACATTCAAGGTAAGGGACAGGTCCTGCTCAACGGACCCAAGAACCAGGAGCCATCACTGTCCGGTAGAAGCATAAGGAAGGAAGACCAAATTCCACCAAAGATGATCTAATCATAGTCTTCCTTCTCTCAAGCTCCCGTCGCTCAGGAATAGAACAATGAGAGAAGCAAAAGGACCAAACACAAGAACAAAAGGATGTCATAGGAGACAAGCCCTCATGAACATGACACTACAAACTATTGCCCAAGCAGACACATACTGAAGCAGTGAGGATGATCAACTCGATTCGGGCTGAATACGATCACTTCCTTGCATCACCACACCTGCCAAAGCTAGACGATGCAGTTGTGCCAACGATCGAGTGCACCAGAGAGTCTTCCACAAGACCTTCTGCAACACTGGATCGAACGTCAACACAATGGAAAATATGGCAGACCAGACGTTCAGGTTCCTAGAGAGGATTCAAAATCACTATGTCCCCTCTGACTTCTTGGTCCTAGATATGGGAGAGGAAGAGTATACGTGGAAGACCCTTCCTTAGCACCACATGAGCAATCATCTATAAGAGATCAGGAAAGGTCCACTTCCAATTCCACACAGAAAAGGAGTGCTCCTACTTCAACAGCTATACAACTTATTAGCAGCCAAAGAAGAATAAATCAAGGAGAAGACGTCATTCATCCCAACATTAGAAGAGCCAACCAGCCAGGATGGTTAGGTAGACTATGAAGGAGAAGTTATAAGGAGAGATGAGACCACAACATCAACATTAACTTCACCAACCAGAAAGGAATGGAGGGAGGAGGAGTCACCTTCCAGCACATCATCAGAGGTGTGTTGACATCTACTAACGTCACTAAATATAACTATATAACTTTTAATACTAAAGACGAGATTAGAGATGTATGATAATTAATTAACTGGTCATTAGCAACTAGTCACTTATCTATTACCAACAACATTCTTATGCATGAACTAGGTCGTCATCCCTAATTATATATGCTAAGAATAAATAAAGGTTCATATACTATTCAATGTGACTAGGCAGAAATATATAAATATAAACTAAGATCAATTCTGCAAGAGGACACATAATTATACCATTATAGCATTTTACCTAAAGTTCTACCAGGTTGTAGATTTATATTTATACCACTAGGAAGGACTGGATAAACTTTAATCTATTATATTGATAGCAACTATATACAATGGATAAGCGGTGTTATCGATGTCATTTACTCTACTCATAACAGGTAGAGGTCACAAGATAATAAAGATAAATAAAGGTAATAAGTATGATCAAGCATCATAAATAATGGATAAAAATCAGAGCACTTTCTAGTCATAGTAATAGCAAGCCAACGGATAAACTAAGGAATTAATATCTAAGGAAATTCCATAACTACATCAATGAATAACTCTAATTAGTGCAATTACATTTAGCAATCATTGTTAGATTAGTCCTATATCATGATCACATATAAAGGGCATCATCTAGGAAGGATGTGAAACAGAGTCATCAACCAACTTCGCGACCGTGCTTGCTTCCCAACATACGGGGGTGGACTACAGAGGACTCAAAGCAGCTATCACCTATGCGATCTACCACACGACCTAACACATCAGGGTGCACTCACAGATAAACAGAATACCTAGACACCATGTCTACATATTATTCATCATCTACCCATCTACCCATCGATCGTATGGATAAACGCTATACGAGCAATTACATGAATTCAATAAGATCAAACCAACTATACTAGACATATAATCAAAGTAGACAAAGACTATTGTAATCAAGAACATATAAACTATTAAGAACAATGTTTCCCTAATCATAATAAAGAAAACAATAATAGAGAAAGAACTAGAACTATACCGAACTCTACGCTCCAGACGGATGCCGGGGCTCTAGATCCCGCCGAAGAACTAGAACTCCTCTACTTCTAATCTAACTAGGCTAGAACTATGAACTAGAAGGCTCTTGATGGCTTGACCGAAGACTTGATGCCTTGGATGAATGATGGGATGTCTCCAGGGGGGGTCTGCCCCTTTATTTATAGCCCGGTGGGTTGCACGTGCACCGTAGGATTAATCCGACTTAACCAAGGACCGAGATGACTCCTCAAAGGCGGTGGAAGGACACTCCAGAAGGCGGGGCCAAACCCTAGCCAAGGGGCGCCAGCCGGCCCCACCTGGAAGGGTTCGGGGCCCCGGTGCTACAGGTGTCTTCTAGAGCCTTCCCACGTCCTGATAAGATCGTTGCCTTCGTGGATAAGTTTCGTGATGTTTAAGCACTTTAATCCCTCTTTTACGCTTTTCTAGAATGACCCCTGGAAAATTACAGAGTATGGAAAACTCGTGGAAATTGTCAGTTAAAACCTAGACTAGGGTGTATTCATGTATCCTTTTGTGGCTAAATTTCTAATAAAAGTTGACGTTATCCACCGTCAACAACACCCCCAAGCTTACCTTTTTGCCAGTCCCTTGGAAAACAAACTAAGCCTAATTACTAATGTATTGAATTGCTACAATGCTTTCATACTTTCCAAGTACGCATGCTTTCAAACAGCGATTCCCCTCCGGATTAGACAATAACTGCTCTAACCTTCAGACTTACCCATTTTATCTTTAACTATGGAGCTTTACAGCTCTTGCATAAGTTTTGAGCAATTGAAAGATAGAACAATCAAGTCAAGCACTATGTAGCAAATTCTTCACAGTACCAATATTCCAGAGTTTTTATAAGTTTTCAAAATGAAACTCAGAGCTTAATTGTATGATACCCTCAAGTCCCTCAATATATGTGGTATTTATGGATCTCACTTAGGGCATTAATGATGTCATGCCTCCTATAGCTAAAAATATATATAGTGGAGCTCATAGGAGTGGCAATAATAAGGATGAGCATACTTACAATTCATATGTTGTAAAGTCAAACAATGGATCCACAGAGAATCGAGGCATACAATCAAACCAAGATGTGCATGTGTATGGAATATGGTGGATAGGTGCATATGTGGTATTTATTGGCTACTCCTAATTCTACTTTTGCTCTTTTGAAAATAAATCTCTCTTTAGGACTCGCAGGAAAACATGGGCTATCTTTATTCTCTTTTTCTTCTTTTCTTTCTCTCTTTTTTCTTCTTTTTTTCATTAGGGAGGCGGGCATCTAGTACCCATTTTTTTAATTGCTGGGACACTTGTCCATCTTTTAATCCCTTTTCTTTTCATACTTTTGCATAACCACGTGTATCCTTTGAATATAAATAATTGGAGAGATAATAATAAGAACTTAGAGCAATTAAACAGGGGCTGTCCTATAGGGTATATTTTTTTAGGTGTTTGCTCCCAGTGTAGGAGAAAAATATTTTTATGATGAACATAGATAGAAGTGGAAATGGTTGCGATTACTCCTAGGGTAGGAATAATGCATATGTGGCTGGAGTGTGTAAGTGATCTTGGTTTTAAAAGCATGACAAGACTCTCATGAGGTATACAACAAAGGTTGACTGAACTCAATGCAAAGCAAGTAGCATAAATGTGCAAAGGTATCCTATCTAAATGTATCATATATGGCTTTGGTAGGAATTCATAGTTTGTCATACAAGAGCTCATCATGTAGATTTTAAGTTTTCAAAATAAATCTCCAGAACTTAGTAATGGTAGGAATAAGACAAATAGCAGCTCGACCTTCAATGTCACTAGGCAGAAATATATAAATATAAACTAAGATCAATTCTACAAACGGACAGATAATTATACCATTGTAGCATTTTACCTAGAGTTCTACCAGGTTGTCGATTTATATTTATACCACTAGGAAGGACTGGATAAACTTTAATCTATTATATTGATAGCAACTATATACAATGGATAAGCGGCGTTATCGATGTCATTTACTCTACTCATAACAAGTAGAGGTCACAAGATAATAAAGATAAATAAAGGTAATAAGTATGATCAAGCACTCTAATTAGTGCAATGGATAAACATCAGAGCACTTTCTAGTCATAGTAATAGCTAGCCAATGGATAAACTAAGGAATTAATATCTAAGGTAATTCCATAACTACGTCAATGAATAACTCTAATTAGTGCAATTACATTTAGCAATTATTGTTAGATTAGTCCTATATCATGATCACATGTAAAGGGCATCATCTAGGAAGGATGTGAAACAGAGTCATCACCCAACTTCGCGACGGTGCCTGCTTCCCTACATACGGGGAGGTGGACTACAAAGGACTCAAAGCAGCTGTCACCTACGCGATCTACTACATGACCCGGCACATCAGGGTGCACTCACAGATAAACAGAATACCTAGACACCATGTCTACATATCGTTCATCATCTACCCATAGATCGTATGGATAAACGCTATACGAGCAATTACATGAATTCAATAAGATCAAACCAACTATACTAGACATATAATCAAAGTAGACAAAGACTATTGTAATCAAGAACATATAAACTATTAAGAACAATGTTTCCCTAATCATAATGAAGAATACAATAATAGAGAAAGAACTAGAACTATACCGAACTCTGCGCTCCAGACGGATGCCGGGGCTCCAGATCCCGCCAAAGAACTACAACTCCTCTACTTCTAATCTAACTAGGCTAGAACTATGAAATAGAAGGCTCTTGATGGCTTGACCGAAGACTTGATGCCTGGGATGAATGATGGGATGCCCCAGGAGGGTCTGCCCCTTTATTTATAGCCCGGCGAGTTGCACGTGCGCCGTAGGATCAAACTGACTTAACCAAGGGCCGAGATGACTCCTCAAAGGCGGTGGAAGAACACTCCAGAAGGCGGGGCCAAACCCTAGCCAGGCGGGCGTCGGCCAGCCCCACCCTAGCGCCGGCCGGCCCCACCTGAAAGGGTTTGGGGCCCCGGTGCTACGGGTGTGACATCTACAAAAGTGCAAGCTTGGGGGAGATTCTCTCCCCCCACTAAGGTAAGTATCCTATCTTAGCATTATTTTTAATTTGATGCATTTGAATAAAAATAAATAAAATAAAATAAAATAAAAACGCCAAAAATATTTTCTTTGTCTCATATGTTTCATGAATGTTTATCCTCCTCATGGAAATGATGAATAGTTGCTCTGTTAAGGTTTCTTTAATGCCTAGTTTACAACTTAGTATTTCTTGAGTATGGATCATTTGGATCATTTAAAATCATCATGAGCCTAAAAACTTTGTGGGTTGCAAGTGCCAGAACTAAGTCTAATTTATTGTGAGATATGATACAGTGAGACAAGAGCTACTATAATATTATTCTAAGCATGCATGATTACTGGAGATTAACTTCTTAAAACAATCAAAACCATATTGTTTCTCAATGATGACAAATTCCTACGACAGCCAAATATGCTACACATGTCTTAAACCCTCCAAATAAGCTATTTGCTTTGTATTGAGTTTTGTCAAGTCCTGTTGACCCTTATTGAGAGACTTATCATGCTCCCAAGATCAAGATCACGTACACTCCACATAAATATGTTGCTTCTACACTGTAAGTACGCAACAACATGCCTTTCATTTTCACCAAATAGATGCTCCATGTGTTAAGTCATAGAATATCTCTCTTATTTAATTTGATAGAAGAGACAAAAGGCTGTGCAAAATAAAAGAAAAAAAGAAAGAAAGATGGACACAAGAAAAAGAAAATATGAGCAAGTCTAGGTTCATGAATAGAAGAAAAGAAAAATGATAGCCATGTCTCAAAATAAAGTAGAGAGAGATCCTCTCAAATAGAGGAGCATTATAGTCCACTATTTTCCACACACTTGCACATCTTGATCTAAGGGCATGACACTTCTCTCTTTGGATCCAAGCTTTGACTCTGCAATACATGCAAAGTAAGTATGTCATACTCTTTCGTTCCTACCTTAAGCTCCACATAAGCCATTTTTAGAAGTAGGACGACAAAGAGAAGGCAACATTTACTTTGTGTCTTGGTAAGGAATCATACACCATTGGAGCGATATGAGAGAACCATCTGAGAAACATTAAGTCTTCTTTTGGAAAAAAACATTGCTAAAACCTCCAGTATGAAACTTGCAAAGAATGAGAAAATTAGTGCTCAAGTCAAACTGTTCTGTCTCTCAACCACCTAAGGCAAAGGAAAGGCCATAAACCCCATAAAGAACTAAGGTAATATGGATGAATTTTTAGAGCCAATTTTTCCATTCAAAAGAGAAGTATTTTGTTGCACACATGGTACTATTAAAATATGAATATTTTTGCAACTCCTGATCCACCGAGACTAAGTTTCATTATTTGCTCGGGACAAGCAAAGGTTAAGCTTGGAGGATCTTGTTGACAGTAGATAAGCAATAAAATTCCACACTCTAACTAGGGGGTCGGCCAACCCACATGTGGGGCCCACTAGGGCTCTGCTGACATGGCACAATCCGTGTGACACTCCACCCAGCTCATTTCCACCTTTGGATCAAAGGTATGTTTCTATTCAACGGTGGAAGATCAAGGCACATGGATCAAGGTGTGAACCGACGAGTACCAATAAATCAAGTACACAGCCATGCTCTATGACTGGTGGGGACAACACCTGGCTAGGCCCACCTGTCATAGGGGGGTCGGCCGACCCCCTGGTGGGTCCAGGCTACCGCCTTACTCCACAGCCTTCCTGCATGCCTTCCACGTGATGAATTCACCACTGCCGTCCATCCTATGGCGGTTTTGAGGCGGTTCATCCAAGGGTGGAGAGGCAGGGAGCACGCGGATCGCTGACGTGGCACCCTTCCACTCTCCCCTATAAATAGAGACTGCCTCCACCCTCTCAAGACATGATTCAATCAAGATACAAGTGGAGATCAATATAGTTCCACCTCTAGTAGTAGTGTAGTCTAGTGTGAGAGTTAGAGTTGAGTCGAGCTGTGCTCGGAGTCTCTGGAGTCGTCTGCTAGAGAGTCTGGTATAGCTCTTATATCTTTCTCTTTATGTAAGACTTATTTACTTTAATATAATATTCCTTCTTTACTTTACTGAGTCTTTACTTAGTGCAATATTATTCTTGCAATAGTATTATTGTGAGTTATCATATTACTTGGTCGGCATACATTAGATTGTGATCCTGTAACCAACTCATGTGTGTAGTTCATCTCCTGTCATAGGGTGCTCTAGTTGCCTTGGCCACAGCTAGAGTAGTGAGAATTAGTGTAAGCATGGTGCTTAGACTAGATCTTGCCTTTGAATGCTGCTTGTCGCACGGATTATTAGTGGGTGCTAGCAGGTGGTGACAGCCCTATCTAGTCTTAGTATCCCTCCACGTGTTTTAGGCAAGTTCCTAAAAGGTAGGCTTTCATAAGAGCATAGGCGTTTCGGGTAGAGGTTATATCCTCTACTGTCTCGCACTATCCCCTACACACCAGAAGTAAGGTAGCAGTCTAGTGTACTCCGTCCATTTGATAGGATAGATCACAAGAGTAGAGTTTGAATCACAGGAACCTTTCTCACCTGTTGTCCTTCCACCTAACTATACTACACTAGTTATCTTTTAGCATTTCATTTGTTATCTTTGAATCATCACATTCCTATCATATTTCAATTACCCCCTCTGCACTAGTTGTGCAAAGTTAAAATAGATTTAAGGATCTCCTTCTATTAACATCTCTAACAATCGTTTTCCCTTGGGATAAAATAAATAACGATACCTTAGAATACTTCTGGGTAAAGTGTTACAGATATTCTGTGCGCTTACGGAATTATCCAATAGACATAAGAAATACCTTCCAGGCACTTCTGGCACCGTTATCAGAGATAGCCTAACACCCTGTCTCTGGTGGCTGCACTAAGAAGTGTCAACAATCATGTTTTCGTAGCCTTAGAAGGAACAAATAGAAAGAAACATTAAATTCTATATCTTAATATATCACATTATACAATGAGCAAGATGCTAAGCTAACATATATATACCAATTCACTAAAAAAAACATGTACATTTATGTACTTAAATTGATTCCATGTATTATAATTAATTTTAAGACTTATTTGGCAAGTTACGTGCACGAAACGTACCAATTCCAGTAGGATTTAGAAGAGAGTAGTGTTTAAGTAGAGAAACTTGCATAACACAATGGACATAGATATAAAATATAACCTAATCAAGCACATGCGCTCACATTAACAAATTATTAAAGGTTGAAGGCGCATCACTTATAAAAATTTTGATCATATCACTCAACAGTCCCTATCAAATCCTCCTTCCAGTTATCAGGTAAAAGATGCCTTTTATAACGCACACCACACTACATTTTACACAACATCAAAATTAATAAAATCTGAACTTTCTAGAGTACACATCTCCTAACTTATAGTTATTTTCCTTAGAAAAAGGCGCAATATCATTGTCAATTCCACTTCGGAAATAGCTGAAAGTAAAAAAAAAAAAAACACTTACACATGAGTACAATTAAAATGTTTTTGTCAAAAAGTAAACAAGTTCACAAAATAATATGAGGTTTATATAAATGTATCCCAAGTATGGTAGCTTGCTCACTTTCCCAATGACTGATGGTGGAGTTCCATTCCAATACCATGAATTCCTGCAATTGAGACCAATCATAGGACATGCTTAGGCAAGACAAGGGACAACATTAAGTATATATAGATTAATAGTTGTTGTTTTCAAATAAATGATTGCAATTTATCATCTCTTGTAGTTTATACTAAAAAGAAGTGAGGAGAATGTTTATTTATAGTATCAAACCTATTAAATACCTTCCCTTCGTCCTCCTTTTGTGGGAGCAACCGGAACATTTTGTGTCAACATGCCAAGCGTATTATTCTTTAACCAGGTGTGTTGCAAGTTCTAACCACCCTGAGCTCCCATTACCGGAGTTGGGCCTTAAACGTGAGCTATAGCTGTTGGACAGACGGGAGATTTTTTTTTTTAACCTAGCCTAAAATTCGTTCTCACAGAGAGTCGAATCTAGGACCTCAGGAGTGCCGCTGGGTTTCTGCAACCAACTAGACCGAGGCCTTTTGGCATCGCTGTTCAGTAATTTGGACTGAGAAAATAAGGGGAGATTCAGCATGAACACCCACACAGCAACGATCCCAAGTTCAATAATGAAAATCATTTTGAAGGAAAAAACATACCGGGCAAGAACAATAGTAATGGTGCGCTCTCCACCTTGGGCAGCCGCACTCCACAGGGCAAAACCAACGTGGTGGACCACCATCGTTCTTCGGCATAGCTCTCACTGTTGTGAAGTACTCGTTCACTGTTACACTACCAAAACCATCATCATAGAGAACATCTAAATCTCTCTTCTCCTTCATGGTCTTCACCAGCCCGTCTTTACCGTCTGCCTCTGCAGCCCCTTTCGCTCCAAGACTGGATCGTGCCATCCATCCAAGACAAAGATTTGGCGGTTTAACACCAAACGGGGCAAGAACAGTGCGCAGGGAAATGGACATGGGTGGGAGATAGCAAGAGTTGTTTGGGTTTGTCAGCCGAGTTGAAGAAATGGTGCAAGGAGAGAGTGATCGGGGAAAGAACTCTTGTGTGTCGTAATATAGCAGGTTGGTCATCTGAAATTGAAGGTAGCGGTGGGCTAGTGACAACTGGCATGGCAGCCAAATTTCGGAAGCAGCTGAAAAAAAAATGTTGGCTTTCTGTTAAAATTTCCATTGCGGGCACATAGAGGAAAAAAATCAAGAAACACCAAATGCGGACTTAAAAAAAATGTGTAAATGAAAGGCTTGCAAAGGCAAAATCCAATAACATAGACGGGAGTAGGTATTCCTATCAGAGAAGTTACAGTGATTTGTTAAATTGTGCTTGTGCATGTAGCTACAAAGGGCTAACGCATGCATCTCTGCTTCTGTAAATTGATACTGATATTATTGCCACTAGT
The DNA here is from genome assembly GCA_038502445.1 of Eremochloa ophiuroides. NCBI lineage: Eukaryota > Viridiplantae > Streptophyta > Magnoliopsida > Poales > Poaceae > Eremochloa > Eremochloa ophiuroides. Next base: position 30,666,261 of record JAHLJS010000006.1, on the reverse strand, counting down.
GTTGGAACTCATCACTGCCCGGCCCGTCCAGCGGCATTAACGCGCTCAAAAACTTCTTCGTCGCTGCGCGTAGGCCTCCATCGGCGGGGCCCACTGTGCGCTCGGCCATTTTGCGCCCGGCGTGCTCTCGTTCTCTTCCCAGTTTCAGTGCGTGCTCCAGGCGACGGAGTCCCGTGCAAGAGTCTCGCATGCCCTCCGCCTCGGTCTCCCTCACAAGTACTGTCGTTTCCCTCTTAATCATCTCTGGACCCCGACCATGGTAAGCCAAAATCTGTCTACAGTGAATCGATCAAGGAAGAGCAGTGCTTCTAGAGCGTGATGTTGTTGATGAATTGCTATTGAGATGTAGGTTAGATCACATGGAAACTATGCCACACCTGATTTTTTTATGGTTGGTGTTGGGTAATAAATTTTTACCTCTATAGAAACTTTTTACTAAAATTATGCATCGGAGAGGATGATTTCAAGTTGTGAGGTCTCGGAGCTATAGAAACTATTACTAGTTCTGTACTGAGAGTGCCCTAATCAAGCTCGATAGAGCACTTATGACTAAGCTAGTTCAAACCCTCCATTGTCGTAACTAAAATAAAGAATTTATTTGCACTGGATAAAACATTCGAAAGAGAGAGTAATGGCGTGCCGTCACGAAACTCCTGCTACTAACGTGTGGTTATGGATGGAACCCTTTGTCTTGAAAGTGTTGTAGCGTTAGCGTTGTGACAAAATTAGAATAAAACAAAACCTTGACAATAGCATCACTACCGGACCCAATAGAACTGTCTTCATCTTCGCCACAGCCCAATGACTACACTACTGTGCCACTGCCAATAATTGCATAGTGCCGCAGTTCATAGTGCCGCAGTTCATCATGTTTTGTTCTCTTAGAAGACGGTACAGACAGGTAGTTTATCTAGTCACACCGATTTGCATGGGATCCATGTATACGGGCCTTTAATATATCTGGTTATATATATATATATATATATATATATATATATATATATATATATATATATATATATATATATATATATATATATATATATATATATATAGGAGGACCCAGTACCTCTGTATTTCGGAGCTAAATATAATATTATCTGTCGTGTGTGCGTGGAAGGACATCTCACCACTCCACACGACGAATATAAAATACCGACACCATCAACGCTAATAATCGAGTCCTTAGGAGACATCCTAATGGTGCAGGAATCTTCGGGACTTGCTCTTGCTGTGTCCCGACGCAATACTATATTGCATTGGTGCATGCGGGACTGGCTCCTCGCTGTGTCCTGGGGAGATTCTATAATGTATCGGTGGCGATGGTCATCCGTTGCTATACCGAAGAAAGATGATAAGTCTGCGCGAGGCGGTGTCTACAACTGTAAGATAAAGACGTTGCAGCAGCAGTGTGCCTGGAAACGGTTGGCGACCAAGAACGAACGGTGGTGCGATGGCGCTGCTGAAGCTCGATGGCTGTCCCCTGCCGTGTACAAGAATAAAGTCCAGGATGCTTCTATAAAATGCTTGGTCAAGATCAACATATGGAATCATCGGTAGACAGAGACGGAAGCGCGCACATACACACAAACTCAGTGAGCGAGTTTGAGCCAGTGTCCATACCCACCTTGTAGCATAGCAGTAGTCCTGAGCGAGCAGGAGCGGGTGCCTCGCCTGTGTTGAGGTAAGGGCGCTCTTGTGGTCAGTCCCTCTTGGGCTTCCCGAAAGGAAAAGCCATATGTAATCTAGTCTGTTGTTATGGAGTAAGCTTGTCTTTGTGATTTCCCTACTGTTCTTTGTTCTGGTTGCCGAGATGAGTCTTTATGTTAGGGACCCTATAGGAGAAAGCTTTGCGTGTGTTTGTTCTCGTGTAGCCAGAGATAGGCGTATCAGAGAACTTGTGTTGCCACAGAGAAATGTTCCCTTCGGGTGGAACTGCTTGGGGAGACTATAGTGGCCTGTTGAGGTACGCCATGTCCAGAGAGTGCTTGAGAGTCATAGGGTTCTGTCTTGTTCCATGTTCTAGTCTTGAGAGAGGTATGGTGAGTACCGAATAGGACCGACACACCATTCATTCCATGCAAAATGTTAATGGACACATACCCGAACGATTGCAACAAATTCAAAATATGGGTTGTTTTTCAAAATTTTATGTGATTTTTATCCATAATAACGAAAGATGATTATAAGATTACTTTAGCATAGATTTCTTCTTTTTCATCTTTTATGAAAATTTTATTTGTTTGTTAGATTCTAACATGGTTCAAGGCAAACGTAACTTATAGTCAAAGACAAAGTGAATAAACTTTGATACTTAAAAATCTTCCCTCTAAGAAGGATGAGCTGATGTGCCTTCTTCGTGCAAAGTTGTTGGAGTTCATCACATGCCTTGATTCATCTCATATGTGAGATCATCTCGGGACTTGCCCAAATTGAATTTAAAAGTTTCTGTATGGGTTAGTACAACAAAATATCCAACATTTACACAAGCAATTTTTAGTTCAATAATCAAACTAGACTCCATATCTATCTTTATTAAGGTAGGCAATTTAAGCTAAGCATCACACTTAATTTAAAAGCCTATGGAAGTATTTGCAATACTTCTAAACCAAAACTTACTTGCATAGACAGTGAAAGCATATAGAGATTTACTCAGATGAGATGACAAGGTATGATCAAAGTTAGGAATATATATATATATATATATATATATATATATATTCTTTTTTTTATATGCAAGTGATATGGATGTATGCAAACACCTAAACATGATATGGATTTTATATGAGGAAACATAAATTAAATGGAGTGCATGGATTATTCAAAGTAAATATGCAATGGGATGCAAGAATTTAATAGATAACTACTCAAAAAGTTTAAAGTCCATGAGCAAGACATTCTCACCTTCCTTGATCATCCTTACCATGATTTACGAATAGCACAGCTTTTGTACTCGTCACTTGAGATGTGATTTGAATTCTTGTGGCAACAACCTCCTTCTTCGATCTACACATGGTTAGAATAATATGAATATATGTATGCAAACCTGTTAGAATAATATGAATATATGTATACAAACCTATGAGATGGCAGGATTCATAGGTTGTTGAATCTTGAAAGTTTATGCACCCTGGGCTTTTCAATATTTATTCTGTCTCGTGGATCCTTGCCGGAAGATTGAAATGACTTCTATTGACCTGTCTTATTCCACAACTCAACAGAATAGTGTCACACCCGATTTTAAGGGTAAAACCGAATGTACACTATATGAGAGCCCAGGAAGTCAAATCTCTCATATAATCACATTGTGAGGTAAAAATAAAATGACAATGCTTAATACATAACGTGTTATTATAAAGAAATACAACCTTAAATAGCAGACAGCGGTAACGCTCCGTTCTTCAGGCGAAGACTCCAGTTCCACAGGGACAACTGACTAGTTGATCACAAGCCTAAACTTCTCCAGACTGACAATCTGGTACCCATCCGGGATTTTTATTCAAAAATAAAAAGTAAAGCAAGCGTGAGAACTCCACGTACTCAACAAGTATAACATGGGGTTATGAAGCTCAAATGGCTGACACTGGTTTACTGCGATTAGCATTTTTAATAGGTCAAGATTTTAACATTAACTTGTATCATATTGTGCTTTAGCCCCAAATTATACCCACATGATCATATATAAGATTCCATCAAGCCATATAACCGTCAACATCACCATTGTCCTCATCAACATCCTCATGTTGTCATCATAAGAAGTCCATACCATCAGTAACGAACTATTCTGTGAGTTTTCCGGGCCGCTTGTGACCGTGAGCACGGTTGTTATAACAGTTTTACACTCTGTAGAGGTTGTACACTTTCACCGTGAGTCATGCTGCCCATATACCTGGGTTAATTACTCCCATATCACTTCCAAGGTGAGCGGGCAGGGTGCACAATGAAATCTTTCAAGAGTCCGTCTAACAAGTTAGGTCCGCTAGGGTTACTCGCCAGGCAGATGTAGGAACCCCCTTTCAATATGGCACAATATCATCTCGGCTATACTCATATTTATTAGAACAGGAGCTGTCCTATACCCAAACTGACAAGCCCCTTCTGCGCCATAAAGGTAACCTCTAACAAGCTAGACAAGATCCCCATACTAAATTAAAGCCAGATCCATATAGCTCTCACGGTTGTACTGTAAGTCCCAGCTTTTGCCGACAGATATGTCCTTATGGAGGGCCAGGGGCATCATGTCCAAAACCATGAGCTCTCTTACCCTGTAGTCCATTATTCATCCATAGTTCTCCACCATTGTTCCAGATAACCATTCATCAGTATATGATCATGTATCATTAGGTTAAACACTAGCATCTCTACCCTTATGCAATTAACCCATAGGAATCAAGAATCAGTGTATCAATCTCTAGGATGTCCTTAGGGTTGACAGTATTGGACACATGCACATGATTAAGTGATTAAAGTGAATAGGTAACAAGGAGGGTCCCAAGCTATACTTGCCTCAACTTGAGATCCTTTCTCTGATTCAAAACCTTCGAAGACTTGATCACCACGTAATTCTCACCGACTGGATAAGATCATATAGCACCACACAAGCATCCAAATACATGCATGCATCACATACAAATATGACTATATTAGAATAGTACACCAATCAACAAAAATATAAGTTAAAAATATTATAAAACTATTCTACACATCGCTACGAACACGCAGACGTGAAAATCACGCTAATCGGAATTACGGTTGAAAAGATATAACTACCGGATGATAAAATAAACTAAAGATGGATTAATATTTTAAGTAAAAATCTTTAAACATGTTTATTAATCTTTCTACTGCATAGTTTACGAGATTACAAACCCAACTTGACTTGATTGGTCCAAATCGGAGTTCAAACAAACGAGTTATGAATTAATCAAGATTTTACTTTATAAAAATAACATGTTAAATCTAACCACGAAACTAAAAAGTTGAAAACATAATTAACAGTGATATAAACATGTATATCTTGAAATTACGAATCTAATGTAATTTGAATCGATCGAATCGGAGATAAAACGTGACAGTTATAGCAAAATTAGGCTCAGTGGCAAATCTGTAATTTTCTGAAAAGGTATTTTTGAACCTACCCAAAATAAATGCGCTCTGCAAATATGAAAACGTATTCATGAGATACGCTAAGCACCGCGTGTTCTATACATTAAAAACGTTGAGGGTTCTTTTGCAAAAAGTGATGGCCGAAGGGGTATCTCCGAGTTTGACCCGTTCGATCTGAAACCGACGGTCCGGATTAGAAGATGGGGATGGGAGAGGGGGCACGGGCCGGCCAGAACAGGGCCAGCGCGGCGGCGACCATTGCCGGCGTCGAGCACCTCGCCGGAGAACATGGATTAGGGCCTACAGGCCTTGGTTTCGAGCAGGGATGGCACTGGGAGAGAGAGTAGGACACGGGCGAGTCACCTAGGACAACGTTGCGGTCGTTGACGGCTCTGTGGCGGCTCGGGACGGGCGAAGGCGGACGGCGAGCTCCCTGTGAACACGGCGGTGGTGAGTTAGGAGCTACGAGAGCAATAGAGAGAGGGAAACGGGTCTGCAGGATCTGAATTGCACCGTGGAGCTTCTAAGGAGGTCGAAGACGGCGGCAAAGCGGTGAGCTCGTCGAATCGAGCTCGGGCGGCAGAAGGAAGCTCCGGCGAGAGCGGCAGGCGGTGCTTCGGTCACCAAAATGACGAGGGAAGCGGACAGGCAGGTCCGCGTCGTCCTTGCGAATCCAAAGGTCGTGAAGATGGGGCTCGATGCGGTCTGCGCACAGGAAATCGCGAGCTCGAGCTGTTCCTGTCAATGGCGACGGCGTTCGAGGCGCTGCAGTGTGTTCTGCGTGCGCGGGGCAGAGAAGAGGAGGCGGCGAGGGGAAAAATGGAGAGCGGGGCCGGTCTATTTGGAGCATGAGCGCGTGAGGGATGAAGTGGGGAGGAGCTCGGGATCGTGGGAGCGGACGGCAGTTGCAGCTCTGGTGGTTCCTTTCGCGAACAGGGAGGAAGAGAGGGAGGGACGGTTGGAGAAGAAGAAGGCTGACATCTGGGGTCGGGCTGCCAGTGACACAAAGAGATAAAGGAGGTGGGCGCTGGTGCTGCGGCTTTTGGGCTGATTTAGCTGGGCCAGCAGGCCGAGAGGGGAGAGCGACTGTTTCTCTTTTTTTTCCTTTCCTATTTTATAAATAGATTTTCAACTTGCTTTTCAAATCCTTTTGAAACTATTTTATTTTTTGAATCAAATTTAAACATCCAAAGATTAAAATGCAGATGCATGAGTGCATCAATCATGTTTTTGTTTGATTTTAATTTTATAAAAATATTATCTCCCTAGGTTTTATGATCAAGAAAATGCATAATAAATTACATATTAATTATTTTAGAAAATAACAAAAATCAGGGTGTTACAAATAGGGGTAATAATTGAAGAATGGTTAGATGTCGTAATCACACAAAAGCACTTCGGGACATCAGAACACTAGCCACAGAAAGGGATGAGAAGGGGGCTATGAAGCTCTGACTACGATCCTACAATCATCAACCTAACAAGGTGGAATACGTCAGCCATCAGGGCTGTCACCTCCTAGGTCTACCACAACTATCCGTGAGGCTGAGTGCAATCTTGGGTAACCTATAGACGAAACACCATGTCTAGCCTATCGATTATTACTCTAATCATGCGCTATAACTAAAGCACTCGATGCAAGCGGAGATCCTATGCTAAAGTATAACAACTATACTAACCAATCACATGAAAGGTATAAAAGTAAATAGAGCATAAGTCTTACAAAGATAGGATATAAGTACATATCAGACCTCTAAAGAACTCTCCAGAACCTGAGCATGGCTCCGCTCTTTCTAACTCTCAATTAGAACTAATCTACTTCATTGGAGAGAGATTATCTTTCAATGGGACACCTCTCAATCCAACCCTAGCTAGAGAATAAGAATTAGGGTGTTTAGGGATTGAGGGAATTAGGGGTCAGGGCCTGCTTATATAGGGAGGTGGGATGAATCTCAGTCCTCAGATCAAACCAACCTTGAGCAGCTTACCAAATGAAACCTTGAAGGTGGTGGAGACTCCACATCGAAGGGGAGACAAAACAGCCACCAGGGTGGTTCGGCCGAACTGGGCCCCAGTTCGGCCGAACTGGCCCTATGCCAGGTAGGCCTGCCTTTGTTAGCACGTCTTCTGGAGTCTTCCTATGTCGGTGCTCGATGCATATTTGATATCTTTCGCATCAGGAGTCCAAATATAGCAAACTGTAGGTCCGCTTCGATTGTCTCGACGAGCTCTTCGCAAAGGTGCACTCTAATTCATTATTTGAGGTACTTTTATATGGTGAAAACCTGAATATCCTTGAACACCCTGCAAAATAAGCGAGAACACCAAAACTCGTGGAACTTGTGAGAATCAAACCCTATAACTAGATGTTGTGATTAATTTCATGTCATATCATGCACTAGTTGATGGTTAAATATATGAGTCAATGACCGTCAACAATCTATTATATTCATATTAGGCTAGAAGATACATGTCTATTATAGGTGGCTAAGTATTTGAACCAAGTGACATGTTAATAAATACCTTATGCATTTTTGGCATCTTTGTTACGGATAGAATTTATTCTATTCTTAGTAGCGACGTTAGAAATGCCAATAAGCATTTTTGGCACCATTGCCGAGAAAGGTTGAAAGGATATCCAAAAGGCATATGATATCACTTGCACCAGACCAATGTGATCGAAGAAACATAAAGGATCCACGGTTTCCTCGAAGAGAAATCATAATGTGACGGTCTGGAAAGACCAAACTATCACATTGTCATTATTCGATCGATATCACAATTCATAGAATGTGGAAGTATACATTTACAAGGTATTACAATACTTGGTAACACTCCTATATACAAGCATACTAGTGGAAACGCACACCTATCAGCTTCAGAGTTGATGTTGTGGATCAACAGGTGAAGGCGCCTCCTTCACGGGCAATCATTAGAGTCGACGTAGAGTATAAGCGGTTGTGGACTCGATCTTTTCTACCAAACTTGAGCGCAGGCATGAGACCAGCTAGTCCTTTTAAGCTCCAGTGTTGTCATTATTGATGGCGTTTTAGCCTGGTGCACAATTATCAGTACGATTTGTACTGACCACTGGCTCCCACTCTATGCTTTGTGTTTGCGTTTGTGGTAAGTGAAAATACAAGGGTAGAGCAAAAGAGCCTATATATGGTCATTGGTTTCCTATGCAAATTCATAAAGTTGTAATAATATTAATTTATCAAATTTAATAGTAATTCATCATGTTTTAACCTATCTCATCCACCAATCCTCCCATCCCAACACATCCCAACACACTATTACTTTCTAGGCGACATGGACAACTCCCTCTTGTCCATTGCCTCAATGGCCAATGTCGGAATCCAACAAAACGAGAAGAGAAAGAACACCTCTCACTAATCAAGTGAAGCGTAAGTCATAAGAACGTTCATATCCGAGGATGTGGCTATACGTATAGATTTATCAACTCTATAGAACGTGTCCTGTAACCACAAGATCGCCATCATCAATAGTGCCCCGCCTAGGCCGATACCGAACTGGCTTCCAATCCATAGCGTTGCCACCCTACCACTCAGCTCTGGGACACCCCGGAGTCCACCAGAACACTGAGACTGTGAAACGTAGTACCGAGCCCCAAAGTCACCATGTTGTCTTAACAGTAATGACATCCCCTAGGTTGGTCGGACACCCGAATCCCATCCTATTTAGAAAATAATGGTGTGCACGAAGGGTCCTACAACCCGGTTATCTTGACTGACAAGTCCTTTGATGGACTAGATAGGATACCTTCTCAGCGGGGCCAACCATCACCCCCGTGCCTGACCACCATCCTAAGGACTTGTCCTAGAGAGAGTAGCCTTCCCGGGATCTACTCATAACACATCTCACATGTCACTTGTACCCATCACATGTACCCTACATGGGGAATGCCCGGATTGCACTCTGTGCAAGACTTGGCAAGACTTGCCTCAAAGGCTCGTCTTAAAATCCTATCCAGTCGACTCAACACTCACCACACATCCAAGACACATGCCAAGATCACTTATCGCATTATTATCACATTATCAGTAAATAGTAAGTTTCAGTGGCATTCCTCATGAGTTAAGAAAACAAAAATAAAATAAAATATGCATGACTGGGTCAACTATTAAATTTCCATCCATAAGATGCAAATAGCTCTAACATAATGGTCTCTAGTTTCTCTGTTTCATCATAATGCAGCAGTGCCCCAAAACGAATTACTAATAAGCAATTTAATCGACTTGACGTAACCGCACATTCAGGGATCAAACGCCGGGACTTCACAGGAGGGTCCCCGAGCAGCTTGGTACAACATTCTTGGGATGAGGCTCCTGTACTTGTCCTCCACCCTCTTCTCCAGCAAATAGGAGATGCTACGCTCCACCTCCGATTTAACATGCATGTAGAGGTTATGCGCAGCCTGCTTATCGGTCAGGATGTCCTGCCTTCCCCTCGTCGGAATCGGCTTCCCGAATTGGTAGTAAAACCGGCCTGGCATTTTTAGATACAGTCCCGGGAAGAACACCTCATGATCAACGTCTCTGCAAGTGCAGCATTTCAGAGAAGATTCAGGACTGAGTTTGTCACTTGTCCAACCCTCATCGGGACTCAGGGACGTAGCCAGCGGTGGGGCGGGTGGGGCTCTAGTCCCCTCTACCACTGGTGAACCAATGGAATCTCTATGAAATTTTTATGAAATTTGTAGTATATTTTAAGGATATGAGGGGCTGAAAATGTGATCTGGAGATATTTTTAAAAGGTAGGAGGGGCTAAAAACGTGATATAGAGGTTGAAGAAGACAATACTTTGTTTTGTGCTTAACTTAAACTCAGATTAAGTTAAGTTAACCGACCTCAATGGTTAGTCCAGCCCCCTTAAATTTTTTCCTAGCTTCGTCACTGTCGGGACTCAAGGGCAATTCACGGGTGTGTCAGTGTGTGTACCTTAGCTTCAGATGATTGCTATATGCTTGGATCATTTCCTTGCCAAAGGGTGCATTCCTGATATCTTCGAAAGTACAGAGCACCTGCACAGCATTTTAGTCACAGAATGCAAATGCAGGTCTACTACTAGCAACAGAACCTATAATTGTTCATTTTTGTTCTTAATTCTTTTGCGAAAATCCGCATTTCTTACCTCTAGCAGATCATCCTCCCCGACGACTCCAAAAGGCACAATTGTTGCATTGAACTGTGCTGCCAGCCTGACAAACTCGGTCTGGGTTGGCCAGAACAACCTGTGCTCTTCGCCCTGCAAATCAAGTACTCGCAAAAGACTAAGCTTGGATAGCTGCATTGCAGCTGCAGACATGATGATATCTGCGCAATTGTATATAAATGACGAACCTTGCAATGTAGCGCCTCCCTGTGGCCACCGGGGTAGAGGAGCACGAACTCGCCGGCGCCCAGCAGGTCGTAGATGGACTTGTACATCATGGGCACGCCGCCCCACAGGTTGAGGAAGTCGAAGAAGTCGTGGCCCTCGGACCACGCCCTCTTCTTGTTGGGGAACAGGAGCGGGTGCGCGATGCCGCGCACGACCACCCGCTTCAGCCGCAGGAACTCCGCCGCAAGCGAGATGAGCTCGATCCCCAGAAGCATGTGGTTGCCGACCAGCAGCACCGGCCCGTCCTGGGGTACTCCAGCTAGGCCCCTCACCACTGTGCCGTCTTCTAAAGTGGAGTACATCGCCGGGCAGGTCCGGAATCTGAGATCACTGAAAGAGAAAGAGTTATCGTGGTGCCAGGGATTCATTTGGATTTGGATCCTCGATTTACAATTACAGTGTCTCTGCTTACCACGTAGCTTTGTCTACTTCCTTTAGTTCAGTTGCAGATGGTGGGATGTAGTCGAAAACCCGGTGGTACCGTCTCGAACGGCGGTAGAGATCAGTGCACTTGATGATAGATGCAACATGAACACCGTATTCCTGAAATGGGTTTTATTTGAGTTCGCCTTGTCTTAGTTCTGTGGGGAAAAATGTAGTGATCCTGCTTGTTTTGGTCAGATATAAATGTAAACCTCACCAATAGTAAGCTGTGCCCGTGCTTCTCAAAGAAGTAAATTTTACACTTCGGTAACAACTTCTGCAGCCTGTCACCTTCGTCTTTGCTTGGAAGTAACCTGTCAGCACAGCTGATAGAAAGCATACCAAACTAACAGTTATTGTCCAATAATGCATCCTCAAATGAAAAAGTTTGGCCAAATTATGAAAGCAGATAAACGAGAATAGTTTGATGCATACCTGACTAGCAGTAGCACTTCAGCTTGAACCGATTGTAGACGATAATTGGCGTAAGAAGCAGCCCGTTTGATCAGCTTCATTTTCCATTTAAGTGTATCCTCTGGTATTTTGTCAAGTATGTTCTACAATGGAAGCATAATATTTTGATCGCAACTTGTTTTTGCAAGTCAAGTGCAAGACAATTCGGTTCATCTCTGAATTACTTCTACATGTCTATCTACAACTGAGTGAAATGGATAAGATCTGAACAAATGGTAAGTACCGAATGCTTCAGGAATGATGCCATGTTATTTGTCATTCTGTTAAGTGCTGCTAACGGATGCTTCCCGTTTAACATGCTACTCACTGCCATGTCCACTTCATTGTCTGGTCTCATGACGACGAACAACAGAAGAATCAAATACAAACTGTTAAAAAGTAACCAAGACATGTAAATATGTACCAACTTATTAGAATACAATCATATGCCAAAGGGCCTCTAGCTGAATCGGTTAGAGAAACCCAGCGGTACTCCTTAGGTCCTGGGTTCGACTCCTCCTCGTAGGAGCAAATTTCAGGCTGAGGTTAAAAAAATCCCCTCGTCTGTCCCATGGCCAAAACACAGGTCTAAGGCCCTACCCCAGGTCGTGGTCGTCTCACATGGGCTACGGTGCCGCTATGTATGGGTGGGGCAGAGGTTCGGGGGTTTTTTTGACCTGCGTGAGAAGGTCTTCTTCTTAATACAATGCTCGGGGGCTATCTTACCCCCCACAGGTCAAATTTTTAGAATACAATCATATAAAGAATGTGACACCAAGACAGTAGTATGTTCGTTTACTATTAATCAAGATACAGGTATTGTTCAGTTCACCTATGACACAATTTAATTTATTACAAACGCTAAATTTTGAAATTCAAACTATGTTAGTATGACAGATTTGTAGAAGATACAATAAATCACAGGCAAGTCCTCTAATTACAATTTACAAAAACTTACTCTCAACTAGACATAAAACCAAGCATATTTCTAGGATACTCACCGATGTTGTAGTTCAACAGAGCTGTAACTGCCATACATGCTTGATCTGAGAACAGGCTGAAAAGCGACAGAAGGTGTTGTATACCTGACTTCTCATATGATGTTGCTTTTGCAGTGACAAAGGAAGGGAAACTTATAGGTAAAAAATTCTCAATTACAAAATTAAGAATGCTCATACAATTGAAAGCATTTATTTCAGAATATACCTGGATTCACTAGTATCAATATCAAATTAATATTTGGATTACGAGCAGCTACTGCAAGTGCCAAACATCCTCCAAAAGAATTCCCCAATAGATAGATGGGCTTATTGGGCGAAGTGGTATGCTCTTTTCTTACAACATCTTCTACCATTGTAACAAGATCTGAAAAATAAAACCAGCTAAAAAACCATACAATCTTGAAATTTCAAAATTGGCAAGTTATTCTTCATCTGAAAATCCTCTATTATGACGGAATAAAATAGGTTTAGATCACAATCCTTCATCAATAAACTAGTTCGCAAACACATGTGTACCCTCAAATGGCGTGCGATCATGAAGAGGAACGTGCATGCATCTTAGTTCAAAAATCCTGCACATGGGAACAGTATGTATCCAACATTATCCAGTGATCAAAACTATAACGAAGTGAAGCTATTTGCAATTGAAACAAATTAAAGATCTCTCTGTTTCTGATGACGACCTTCCAAGTGCCTTGTGATGCATGAAGAGTCCCATCCCCATTCCATCTACGCCTGAAAGTTTCTCACCCCAAAACGTACGCTTTTTATGCATTACTAACTACTACATAAATTCATTCCAAAACATATAGATCGAACAACACTAGATGAAGGCATGTATGGTTACCGGGCAAATATAGCATCAGAGGAGCATCCTCGATGGGTGAGCCCGCGTCGACGGGGCAAAACCAGCGCGCCGGCCCACTGTCATGCTCCACCAGCTCGCCAAGTGATTCGTAGTAGTAATCTAGGTTCTTCACTGTCTGGTACCCATCGTCATACAGTGCCTCAAGGCCCCTGTAGCTCGCCTGCAATCTCCCAGCATGCTTCACCGGGTAGCTGGTGGTTCTCTCAAGGGAACCATGCCATAGTTGTTGCCGTGATCGCCAGAGAGCGGCGGCGGCAGCCTTGGTGTGTAGAGGAGACAGAGTCGCCATTGGTGTGAGCTAGAAAGCTTTTTCGGGAGTTCTTGGCATATTGTTTTTCGGGAGGCCCGGGCGAAAGAATGGAGTCATGCGTTAGGGAAGCGTCAAGTTGGTGTGCAACGGAAATAGCTGAAACTGAGTGAGGCACAAATGGTGTGAGTTTAGAGTGTCGTAGAGTTTGCACTCCATTGTTTGAAATTTGTGCGAATTGGTCATGTGGAAATCAACCACGTGACATGCTCGGACAGGGATGAAGCCAGCAAAATATTTAAGAGGACTCGATTAAACACAGAGTTAGACTAATTTAGCTTACTTTAAACTTAATTGAGCCTTTTGTGACTATTATCTTTTTCGACCTCCGGATCGCGTTTCCAAGCTCTCCTACTCTTAAAAAATATTGTAAATTTTATAGAAACTTCATAAGGGGTTCCACAGATTCACGGACGGTAGGGGGCTAGAGCCCCCCTAGCCCCACCACTAAATCTGTCCATGTGCTTGGACTAGTACCGTCTCACTTATGCTACCTCTGTAGTTCATTAATCCATGCTTCTGCAGGAGTTAGAATCCTAATAAACATGATATCAGAAGTTTGTGTTCTTGCGAGGTGAGCGTAGCTCAACTGGTTAGGTTCCTTATGGTGAAAACTACCACTCAGGTTCGAATTCTTGACTTGGGCACTCAACACATGTGTTGCATTTGTTGGATTTATTTTAGGATTTAACCAGCGCTATAGGTGATGTGTGTCCATTGACATGAGGCGCATGTGCTGACTTCATCAATTTAAGATTAGCCGGTTCAGTCTCTCGCAGATGCTCATAGGGTTAGCATACGTGTATTCATAAGATTGAGATTGTATGTGTGTGCTCATAGGGTTAGCACGTGTATTAATAGGGTTCAATCATCCGCCAAGCCAGTGGTGATAACGATTTTCACGATTGACTGGGATCCAGCATTTTAAATGGTTTTCACCACTGACTGCTCGCCATATATCGATCCGGTGGTGAAAACGCCCGGAACAAACCCCTTTTTTGCGACTTCTTTACCCTAAGCTCCCACTCCTTCACCTTTCTCGGTGGCTATTTTTGTCCAAGTTGTTCATGGGGCTTCAATTCACAAAATATGTGCATCACTTCCTTGTTCTAAGGTTGATAACTAGCAACCCTTTAATTTTCTAACATGTTCCTTTGCATAAATATTGCATTTTTAGTTGAGTGTGAAGGAAACGCAACTTTTTTTAGAGGGCTTCTTGATTATGGAGGCTCCTGAATTTTGAAGGTTGCATACCTCACCAACTTACTCTAAGGTTGAATGTAGCCTCTACTTTAATTGTTAACTTCTTGTATGGTTATATTGGCCCAATATATTAGGGCCTCCCCAACGGGGGTTTTAATAGCTAGCGAGAAGCATTGTTTATACTAAATATAGGAGAGAGATTGCATGAAACGAACTCGCTAGCGCCGAGTAAAACGCTAGGCTCGCACAGTTTCCCATAAGAGCTGTGTCTACCTCTCTCCTCTTTGCATATTGTCCATCTCCCTGTTTCTCTTTTTTTATTCAATATTGTTTGCATGTCGCTAGCGATTTCATTCAGTCGCGGACGCCCTTAAGATGAATGCAATGAAGATCATCTTTAATTATATTTTTCCATTTTAAACAAATTTTTAAAAAGAGATGTTCAAGAGGCTCGCAAATTATGAAGGTTGCACATCAGCAATATTGTTACTCTAAGGTTATTATCTTGTCACTCATAATTGTAAATGATGTAGATTGTTAGCGGTCATTTTGCATTAAATTTATTGACATATAATCAAGTATGACCTATGGCATACATGTTATGTTATTCATTGGATGGATCATGGATGAATGTACTCGGATACTATGTCTGCCAATTTCATGGAAGGCACTAATTCCTTTGTGAAGGCGCCATGGGGTGCGTGGCAAATAATATACAAGGTGATAGATACATACACTGCCCATATGTTGATTGCAAAAATCAAAAAGCAGTTTTAGAACATAAAGAGATATGTTGTCTTGTGAAAAACTATATGGTTTGGAATAAGCATAGGGAACATGGTGAGAACTCCGCTGAGGAAACAACGGGATACACACTCATGCGGGATATCATCTGTAAAACTATCTAGGAAACTAAGAATGAAACTACTTAGAAAACCATTAATGAAACCATCCAGGAAACCATCAACCAAACCGACCACATAACTTTTGTTGATGTTGATGAGGTATATGTTCTAGACAATATGATACGTGATGGGGAGACAGAGTTCTGTGATGTAAAAAATCTAAAGAAGTTGGAACAAATGAGAAAGGGTGCAAGACAACCTCGAGTTCTAGTATGACCAAGTTAGAACCTGACCTTATGCCATTAGAGTCAAATCAAGTAATGGTCTATCCAACATAGGCTTCGATTTGTTATGTGTTTAGGTGAAGCCTATTCCAATCACAAATGAGTTGTCTGAGAACACATGCCAGGCAAAAGAATTTGATCTGCCCAATAGGACTCAAGTATAAAAAAATCCATGCTTTGCCTCAAGGATTGCATATCGCGGTAATTATAATGACTTGGATGTGTGCTCTACCTCACGCTACAAGTGTGACATGACGAATGTGTTTAAAGGCGACTGGAACAAAAGACCGCCCACAAAGTTCATGTGGTACTTCTCTATAATTGCCCTCTTGAAGCAGTTATTTATATAAAAAAAGACAACAAACTAATTGTTGATGGTGTAATTTGGCTAAAGATTATGTCATGATCGGCCGAATTATATATGCTTTATTTTATTTGTTGACACGTTGTTCAGGGCCAGGACATCCCATGGTGAGTCTACGTTTGGAGAAAGCAAACCAGGAGGGATATTAGAGGCGTGGCTCAAAATGATTTAAATGTGCTGATTATTTGGCCGAGGTGACAGGCTCTGATCGGATTAAGAGATATGCTAGCTTATTTGATGGCCGAACCAGTTGACAACAAATATATTTTATTCCAGGATTCGTGTACAAGAGGATAGTTAAGTTCGGTACGTATCTGTATAGGACTCTTATTCCGTTGCTTATCTGCCGAAGACCAGGTGGATATGGGTGCGGCCGATTGTTTTTTTTTCTGATCAATCGACACACAAAAACACATCTATTATTTTCTTTGCCTTCTATTTTCTAGTATGTAGCTTGTAGTTCTTGCCGAGCCCTAGCAGCTCTAGGGTTTGGTTCATCTTTACCGTTTTGCGCTGAAAAACGGTCAGCTCCCCTCTACGAAAGCGAGGATCCTTTGTTGCTTTGCTCGGAAAGCAATCGCTCGTCGTCGCGAAAGCACGATAGTTATCGTGTTGTTGCGCCGATCAATTTCGCGTGCTAACATAATTGGCGACTCCGCTGGGGAAGAAGAAAAATAAGAAGAAATCAACAATGGGTGACGACCTCCAGGACGGTGCCGCGATCGACCCCAACAATGTCATCGCCGTCACGCTCGAGGACCTATCTGAAGAAGGACGGCGGGAGATTGAACAAGAGCTCGAGTAATAAAGGCTGGCGAGCTTACAAAGAAAATTAGCAGCCTTAAGAAAGACGAGGAACGGCGTCATCAAGAAGGTAGCTTTATCGGACCAGTCTGCTTCACCTAACAACGAGGTAAGTAAATTAACCGCTGAAGAACTTTGTCATCTAATTGATGCGTCCGTAGCTAGCAAATATGGTACACAGATGGAGCATATGGCACGCACAATGAATGATTCTGTGTTTGGTAAATTTGATGAGTTTAAATTGCAATTTAATCAAGATATCCAAAATAATTTACCCCGACAAGTTCGTACAGCAGTGCTGCAAGCTAGGGATGAGCAACTTGAAAAACAGCCTGTGCTTTTTGAGAATTCGGCAAGCCAGCCGAATACCACTTCTATGTTTAATGCATCGGCTAGTACACAGCAGCCCAATATTGCCTTGGGTGACAATCAAGTGGCCGAAATAATGTTAACAATTCGGCCGATAATTTTACATCTAGTGCTGCTGGATCCATAGTTACAACTTCGGTTCCGCAATCATCAACCATGGGCAACCGAGTTGTGAATTTTAATTTGCAGTAACCTTATTGTCAGACGGCATCATATACTGTTCCAAATGTGCCGCCTATGGGTACCGGAGTTCCTCATGGGCCGGTATCGAACGTTTATCCTCATGTATCTCCGCAATATGTGCCGCATGTTCAACATTTTTTTGCCGGAGTTACAGTCACACAACCATGCTGCATCTATGCCGCAGCCACAGCAAACTAGTTCTGTAGAGCCATCTCAAAATTTTAAGGATCAGATTGCTAATGTGCTTAGAGAACTAGGTTTGGAACCTAAGGGTAAAGCTCGTACATATCACAAACCTTACCTTGAATGTGTTGATTCAACACCATACCCACGTGGTTTTAAAATTCCAGATTTCATTAAATTTACGGGGGAAGATGGTAGGTCCACTTTTGAGCATATAGGACAATTTTTAGCACAAATCAGCAAAGTTGGTCCATTAGATGTTTATAAATTGAAATTATTTCCTTTGTCGTTATCTGGTACTGCATTTACTTGGTTTTCAACACTTGCTCCTAGTTCCATTGCAACTTGGGCACAATTGGAGCAAAAATTTCATGAATATTTTTACAGTGGTGAAACTGAGCTTAGACTTGCCGATTTGATATTGGTTAAACATAAGTACAATGAATCGGGTTCAGAATATATTAGGAGGTTTAAAGAGGTCAAAAACCGGTGCTTTAGCTTGGTCATATCGGAAAAAGATTTAGCCGATCTTGCCTTTTCAGGTTTACTTCCTCATATCAAAGATAGATTAGAGGGGCAAGAATTTTTAGATATTAATCAGGTTTTACAAAAGGCTTTGGCGTAGGAGAACCGTGCTAAAGATGCTAAGCAATATAGCCGGTTTAGAGATAATAAAGGTAAAGACAAGGAAAAGTCAGTAGTTAATGCTGTAGGCTATGATAGCGATTCGGCTAGCGATGAAGACGCTGATATATGCGTAGCCGAATGGGTAACAGGGCCAAAGTCAAAACCTTTTGCGTGTGCTGCTTTGAAGCCTACACCTGCTAGAAGAGATGAGATTAAGTATACTTTTAATGTTAGCAAGTGTGACAAAATTTTTGATATCTTGCTGCAGGCAAATCAGATTAGGATAAAGGGAAGTCATGTAATTCCGCCTCCCGAAGAATTGGCTAAAAGAGCCTATTTCAAATGGCACAATTCTTTTTCACATGCTACTAATTACTGTAATGTGTTTCATCGACAAGTGCAATCGGCCATTAATGACGGACGATTGACATTTACAGAAGGTTCTAAGATGAAGCTCGACAGTGACCCGTTTCCTATCAACACTATTGATTTTGATAACAAGAAGGTGCTTATTCGGTCAGATTAGGCTGAATCCACTAAAGGAAAAAAATGTTATTGTCGATGACGAAGTTGCTCCAAGGATGATGAAGCCGAAGAATCCAGAAGTGGGAGTTTGGAAGGTTAATGAAGGCAAGAAACGAGTTCCAAAGGTAAGGCCGACCGTTCAATACTTGCTGGACAAATATACATCTCAAAAGGCCAGCAGTGTGTTGAACCGGCTAGGGGGTTCTAAGCGTCCTAGATCTCCTTCTGGACATGATTTTGGTGGTCAAGCTTACAGGGAAGGAAATTCATATGGCCATCGACC
This sequence comes from Eremochloa ophiuroides, assembly GCA_038502445.1. Classification (NCBI taxonomy): domain Eukaryota; kingdom Viridiplantae; phylum Streptophyta; class Magnoliopsida; order Poales; family Poaceae; genus Eremochloa; species Eremochloa ophiuroides. Next base: position 30,647,030 of record JAHLJS010000006.1, on the reverse strand, counting down.
TCAATTTCCAATGAAGCCAATGTTATGGGGCTGCGCACCTCCAATGTATCCGCCATATCCCCCATATGGTTTTAGTCCTTGGGCACCACATCCTGCAGGGCCACCATATTTTTATCAACCAGTGTGGGCTGCATCCGGACCTGTGTATGGACATCATTTTTATGGCAAGAAATTTCGGTTCGATCAGGAGACACGGACAAGCGAGGCCGTTGTAGTACGTGGTGCTCGCAACAATTCAGCTTCTGGAGTTGCCAGTCCACGCAGAGATACCGAAGCTCGTACATCCAGAAGGAAGGAGTTTGCATCTCATGTGCAGAATTGTCCGCCGAGGTACACTGTAGGCAACAATAATTTTGTTGGTGGGCGCAAATCTGTGTGGGTGCCGATCAAGCCTGGAGGTCACAAAAATGATTTAAATTCGTGCGACATGAGTGGAATTAAGCAACCTGCGAATGGTGTGGATGAGCCTAGTACTGTTCATGGTATGAAAATAGGCACTATGGTGATTGGTAAATCTGAATTGGATGCATGTGCTGATCATCTTGGGGAAATAGTCATTGGATCAAGCTCTAGTTCAGATCAGAAGAAGGTGGTAGGTTCTGGGGATTCTGAAGCACGACAACAGCCGCAAGGATCAGTTTCTCCTCTGAAAGACGTTGTAGGATCCAGTTCAGAGCTTGGCTCGCAGAAACATTCAGAAGAACTACATGCAGTGCCTATTAGTACTAATGTGCAAGTTGACTCAACCGCTGCAAGTAATCTGGGTAAGCAATTCAACCGCATGGGGGCTTCCAGGAGTGTGTCAGGTGCTGCATATGGGCAACGTAACGTTTTTTATTCTAGAGGCCCTATGATTAGGCCACGGACAGCGGCGTCTTAGCACAGGCCAAGAAGTTTGGGGGCATCAGGATCGGATCAGTTGCACCAGGAACTAAACCGAAATCTCAATGGTGTTTGAGGGGGCTCACTCATACACAGAAGCAAAGAGTGCAGCGGCTGCGAGCACTAGAAATTAAAGAAGAGCAAGCTGAGAAGCGTCGTGATGAGTGGTTTAATCAAGCCAAGCCAATGATGCCTGCCAAATTGACTTGGAAGGAGAAGCGCATCGCAACAGAGGAAGGTAAAGCTGAAAATGATATGATTATTGAGGAAAATTCAGAAAATAAAGATGACACGCCTGCTGCTATGGATATTAATATGGTGTTTGCATTGCCTACTGAGTTTCATGCACCTGAAATAGAAGTTGCAGAGCTTGCTTTCGGTCCCAAAAGTGCCATATTTGAGAAGCCAAAGAGTCCTGACAAGCACTTGAAGCATTTATACATCAACGGACACATTGATGGTAAGCCTATTGGTCGCATGCTTGTTGATGGTGGTGCTGGGGTCAATATCATGCCTTTTTCGGTTTTTACTAAATTGGACCGAAAAGAAAGCGAGTTGATTAAGACCAGCATGGGGCTCAGTGGATTCACAGGAGATCTATCTGAAGCTAAAGGTATTATTGGTGTGGAGCTCACAGTCGGAAGCAAAACAGTGCCGACTGCTTTTTTGTTGTTGATGTAAAAGGACGATATAATGTTATTTTGGGGCGTGATTGGATACATGCTAACTACTGCATCCCTTCTACTCTACATCAATGTCTGATTCAGTGGGTTGGAGATGATGTGGAGGTAATTGAAGCGGATAATTCACCCTGTATTGCTTTGACTGATGCTCCTATTGATTGGCAACATAGTGAGATGCAATGCTTGACAGGAAGAGATTTGTCAGACTATGACTATGTTGTTATTGGAAGGGATGGTTTTGTTCCTGTGAAAGTACAGCCGGCTTGCATAGCTCGGCTTAATAATTTGTCTCTGTGAACAATGAATAAAGAAGACAGTATAAAGTGGTTACAGAGGCGTACTGAGGAATATCGTTCCGGTAAGAACGATATGCATGAAACAGTTGAAGATTCTGGTGACATGGAGAAGCTTGGACAGGGACTCTCATCGGCTGATCCACTTTAGAAAATTGATATTGGTGATGGAAGTGTTCCTAGGCCTACTTTTATCAATGCAAATATGGAGGCCGATCAGAAAAGCAAGGTATGTGCGTTACTTAGAGAATTCGTTGATTGCTTTGCTTGGAATTATACTGAGATGCACGGTTTGAGTAGAGATTTAGTTGAGCATAAGCTACCTACTAAATCTGGTTTTAGGCCGCATAAACAATCACCCAGGTGTTTTAATTCTAATTTATATGACCGCATCAAAGAAGAGATTGATCGGTTGTTGAAAGCCAGGGTTTATTCAGCCATGTAGGTATGCTGAATGGATTTCTAACATTGTACCTGTTGAAAAAAAAACACAGGAAAGATTAGAGTATGTATAGATTTTAGGGACTTAAATAAGGCCACTCCTAAAGATGAATATCCTATGCCAATAGCTGACATGTTAATTAATGATGCTTCTGGACATAAGGTGATTAGCTTTTTAGATGGTAATGCCGGTTATAATCAAATTTTTATGGCCAAAGAAGATATGTCAAAGACTGCTTTTCGCTGCCCTAGCTTTGTTGGTTTATTTGAGTGGGTCGTTATGACTTTTGGGTTGAAAAATGCTGGCACCACATATCAACGTGCTATGAATTTAATTTTTCATGATCTTTTGGGCATTATATTAGAAATATATATTGATGATATTGTCGTTAAATCGGATGGGTTTGATCATCATTTAGCCGATTTGCGATTAGCCTTTGAGAGAATGCGCCGGTATGGGTTAAAAATGAATCCACTCAAATGTACTTTTGGTGTGTCGGCTGGTAAATTTTTAGGCTTTATAATTCATGAGAAAGGTATAGAAATTGATCCTAAGAGTGTAGAGTCAATTAGAAAATTATAGGAGCCTACATGCAAAAGGGATGTGCAAAAGTTATTAGGGAAAATTAATTACTTGAGACGATTCATATCTAACCTTGCAGGAAAAATTGAATCGTTTGTCCCTTTACTTCAGCTAAAGCATGAGGCCGAATTTGCATGGGGGGCAGAGCAGCATGATGCTTTTAAAAATATAAAGAGATACTTGTCGAGGCCTCTGGTGCTTCGGGCGCCAAAGTCTGGTGTGCCGTTCAGATTATATATTGCTGCACAAGAGAAGGTGATCGGCGCAGTTTTGACACAAGAAGACGGTGGGAAGGAGTATATCATTGCTTATGTGAGTCGCCGTATACTTGACACAGAAACTAGGTACGTGTTTATCGAAAGGCTTTGCTTATCCTTATATTATGCTTGTACCAAGTTTAGGCATTATTTGCTCTCTAGTACTTGTATAGTGGCATGCCAAACCGACGTGATTAAATATATGTTGCAATAGCCGATTCTTAGTGGTAGAATTGGAAAGTGGGCATATGCAGTAGTAGAATATGATTTAATATATGAATCATTGCGTTCTGTGAGAGGTCAAGTTGTCGCTGATTTTATTGTTGAGCATAGGATTAAGGATGAAGAGGATGTTAGCCTTATTAGTGTGTGCCTGTGGAAACTTTATTTTGATGGATCGGTTTGTAGAGATGGACAAGGCGTCGGTAATATTTTGATTTCACCAAATAATGTAACCTATGGAACATCGGTTCGCTTAGAATATCCTTGCACAAATAACCAAGCCGAATATGAAGCGTTATTGTTCGGCTTGCAAAGTTTAGTTGATATGGGTGTGAGGGACATAGATGCCTTTGGAGATTCTCTTTTGGTAGTTCAGCAGATTAATGGTAAATTCCAGTGTTTTGATGGTTTGCTGAATAGCTATTTAGACCGATGTTTAGACATAATTAAATCTCTAGATACTTTTACTATCAGCCATATATCTAGAGAAGAAAATTTTAGAGCTAACTGTTTAGCCCAGCAAGCTTCTGGTTATCAGGTTACTACTGGAAAGTTTTTAATAATGGATAAGCCAATGCTAGCTGTTGTCACCGATTTGCAGGTTACCAATTCGGTGCTGGGAAAAATTAAAAGTTTGGGGGCTGAACAAGTTAGTGGTTCTGGTATGCAGAGTGCGTTAGGTGCTAGTTCAGTTCATCAGAGACTAGTACATGACAAAGAAGATTCGGTACAGGGTGCACAAATAACCGAATCTGTAAATGAATTAGAACCTAATGATTGGAGAAGTCCTATAGTTAATTATTTAAAGGATCCAAGTCAAACAAGGGATAGGAAAATTCGGCGTCAAGCTTTAAAATACATTTTGTTAAATGATGAATTATATCGCCGAACCATAGAGGGTTTACTTTTGAAGTGCTTGGGTTCTGATCAGTCTAAAATAGCTATGGGTGAAGCACATGAAGGGATATGTGGGACACATCAGTCGGCTCATAAAATGCAATGGTTATTAAAGAGAGCGGGTTTTTATTGGCCGACGATGTTAGAAGATTGTTTTCGATACTATAAGGGGTGTGAAGCATGTCAAAAGTTTGGAGACCTGCAGTTAGCGCCCGCGGCTATGTTGCACCCTATTGTTAAGCCGTGGCCATTTAGAGGATGGGGCTTAGATTTTATTGGTCAGATACATCCTGCTTCAACTAGAGGTCATTGTTTCGTCCTAGTAGCTACGGATTATTTTACTAAATGGACAGAAGCGATTCCTTTAAAAAATATGACTCATAAAGAAGTCATTAGTTTCGTATTGCAGCATATTATTCATAGATTCAGTATTCCTCAAACTTTGACTTCTGATCAAGGTGCTTCTTTTATGTCTCACCAATTTCGTGAGTTTGCCGAATCATTTAGAACTAAATTGTTAAATTCGTCGCCTTATTATGCTCAAACTAATGTACAGGCGAATCTAGCAATAAAGCATTGATTAAGCTTATAAAGAAAAGGATTGAAGAGCATCCGAAAAGGTGGCATGAGGTTCTTTCAGAAGCTTTGTGGGCTCATCGGATATCTAAGCATGGAGCAACTCAAGTGACACCGTATGAGTTGGTATATGGACAGGAAGTTGTGCTGCCTGTGGAGGTTAATTTGCAAGCTCTTAGAGTGGCCAGACAAAATGATTTGTCGGCTGTAGATTATAGTAATTTAATGATGGATAGGATAGACCATGTGCCGGAAGAAAGACTAAAGGCCTTACGTGAGATTGAAAAGGAAAAATTGAGGGTGGCTAAGGCTTATAATAAAAAGGTAAAGGAAAAATCGTTTCAGATTAGAGATTTAGTATGGAAAACAATTTTGCCTGTTGGGACTAAGAATAATAAATTCGGCAAATAGGTCGCCGAGTTGGGAATGACCGTATAGAGTCGTGGAGATTGTGCCTGGAAATTCATATTTTGTGCTATCTTTGCAGGGTGGTAAATTGCCTAAAGCTCTCAATGGAAAATATTTGAAGAAGTATTATTCTAGTGTATGGCAAGAAGCCTAATAGTATTATATGGCCGATATAATGTTCATAGATATCGCCCTGAGCGAAATATTTGGCCAATGTATTCTCTGGACGTCGCCCTAAGAAAAATAGCTGGCCAATGTATTCTGGAGACATCAACATAAGCAATGGTGTGCCGCTGAAGCCATTGACATTGTCCGAAGGTAAAATGCAGGTTTTTATTATTTTCGGCAAATGCAATTGTACCGAAAACAGGGGGGCATGTGTTGATGGTGTAATTTGGCTAAAGATTATGTCATGATCGACCAAATTATATATGCTTTATTTTATTTGTTGACACGTTGTTCAGGGCCAGGACATCCCATGGTGAGTCTACGTTTGGAGAAAGCAAACCAAGAGGGATATTAGAGGCGTGGCTCAAAATGATTTAAATGTGCTGATTATTTGGCCGAGGTGACAAGCTCTGATCGGACTAAGAGATATGCTAGCTTATTTGATGGCCGAATCAGTTGACAACAAATATATTTTATACCAGGATTCGTGTACAAGAGGATAGTTAAGTTCGGTACGTATCAGTATAGGACTCTTATTCCGTTGCTTATCTGCCGAAGACCAGGTGGACCCGTGTGTGTCTATATATATATATATATATATGGGGTGCGGCCGATTGTTTTTTCTGACCAATCGACACATAAAAACACATCTATTATTTTCTGTCTTCTATTTTTCAATACGTAGCTTGTAGTTCTTGCCGAGCCCTAGCAGCTCTAGGGTTTGGTTCATCTTTACCGTTTTGTGCTGAAAAACGGTCGGCTCCCCTCTATGAAAGCGAGGATCCTTTGTTGCTTTGCTCGAAAAGCAATCGCTCGTTGTCGCGAAAGCACGATAGTTATCGTGTTGTTGCGCGTATCAATTTCGCTTGCCAACACTAATGAGGTGATATGTCCAAGAGTAGTTGAATGTTGAAAAGCTCAAGCACCTAGCGGATGGCTAACGGTGGACAATAAAAGAATATCTAACCCTTTATACAAACTTGGTCGAAATTGAAATGATTTGACTCTCATTGATTTTTAGAATGACTTAGAATTTGACATGGTGGGAGTATCTTATATATATATATCCTTTTAGACCCCATGCTATCTTCTAGTATTTACACACATCAACAGTACATATAACTGACAAAGTTATTTATCTTTACAAATGTCTCTTTGTTCAATTAATTTCTAATACAATACTCTCTCCATACCTATATTAGTTGACGTTCTAGGACCCAAGCTCATTTTTGCAAAAGCTGACGCTGTTGATGCGCTGCGCTTGTTTTGGACTCGGTTACCCTTAGAAACTCTTCGTTCGGCGAGCGCATTACCCCTAGAAACTCTTCGTTTGGCGAGCGCATTAATCGCGCGCTTCGCTTGCCACGCAGTAACGCGGGCGCGCACCACCAATCCTGATCAAGCGAGCGCCATGCAAGCGGCCGCCTCCAGCCTTGGAAAACATGAGACGCATAATAAACAAAAAAAAAGGTGCCCCATGTTGCCCCACGTCAACTAATATGGGTATGGAGGGAGTACTTATATAGATATATGTGTTTTCTGTGTAGCTTTAATGACTTATTAATTACTTTTTTCCGTCAATATCCATAGTTTTTGTCCCTCAGCATGTCACTTCAATGCGCATTTAGTGAAAACTCAAAACTAAGTTATTGTACATGTGGCATCCCATGCATTCTGATAGAATGAATCAAAATTTTAACCATCATTTTTAATCTTATTAGCTGCTACAATTTTTTAAATCTGTTTTAAGTTAATGTGCTCAGCGTGCTTTTTTATTGAAAAATATCGTTTTTATATTTTCCTAAAAATATACAATATTTTCTGTATACAAATATTATCTAATCTATTTCTGTACAGCATATGAGGGAGATTTCCTCAGAAATCAAATGCATTACATCTTGTCAAAAAATTACAATCTGCTCGTAGATGCCCTTCCCTACTTACACACTAACATTTCTGCACCAAATCTTCATGGCTCAAAAGTTGGGACTTGAGCAGAGGTGCCCCATGTTGCCTGGTACAGTGCACGCTGCGCTATACTCCTGTAAGGGTCTTCCTCCCTCTTCCTCTTGAGATATGACATTATCTCTTCCACTTGTGATTTGATACGTAAATACACCTCGTTTGCGCTCTTTCTATCTCTGACAAGGTTGTTCATCCCTTTCAGTTCAATCGGTTGCCCGAATAGGTAGTAGAATCGACCAGGTACTTTTGGGAGAAGAGCTGGCAAGTACATGGCTTGATTTCCATCCTCCCCTTTTACACTGTCCCTGAAATGGATAGTGCATGCCAATGTGCCACGAATGAACAAGAGTTTACGAGCTTATCGTTTTTTCTGTGTTTGTCGGGTAGAAAATATCTTGAAATGTTACCTCACTCTATCGGCTTCTTTGTTGATCGACTCTATCCACTCCCGAAGTCCGGGAATGTTCTTCTGATCGTTGTAATCCAGAACCAACTGCAGAGTGAGTGTAAAGAGTAAATGACTAGTTCCATCAGCATGCGGCAAAGAAACTTATTAGTTACGAATGTGTTCTAGGGTGACATATAACTTGTAGTCGTCATGCATTTTTTTTTTAACATAATGGAATACTGAAGCAAAACAAGGCCCTGCAAAACCAGGCCAACCACGCTTTCATTTCTGGTTAATGGTGGGAAAGAATTCGCTTCAGCAAATGGATTAACAAATATCTACCTCTAGAACGTCGTCTTCTCCTACACACCCAAAGGGTATGATAGTAACACCAAAGCGCGCGGCCATTCTTACGAATTCTGGTTGATCTGGCCAAAACAACTTGTATTCTTCACCCTGAAAAATTCAGTAGATATAGTAGGAATAAGCAAAATGTGGTAAAAAAAATGTGAGGTTCAAGTAGCATTTGTTCTTGTCCTTAGTGCGACGAATTAGTGTATTTAAGTTGGTTTTAACACATCGGAATTGGAAATCTTTATGATAACAATGCTACAATGATTCAGTCAAGGCTACTAGCCGAGGGTTAATAAATGGCTAATTGACCAAACCTTTCTATGCAGAGCTTCCCGAACACCGCCCGGATAAAGCAGAACAAATTGGTTTCTCTCGAATAACCTGTACATATTGATTGGGGTAACCGGTAATCCACCATACATAGAAACAGTATCGAACCGAGAAATCTCCTGGCGCGATGACTCAAATTTTTTTCCAAACAAAATGGGATGAGCCATGCCACGAACAATTGTCTTCTTCTCCCTCAGGAACTCCTCATACAGAGGACTCAACTCAATACCCATGAGCGCATGATAGCCCACAAACAAGACAGGACCTTTATCAGGAACACCAGCAAGCCCGCGAACAATTTTTCCATTCTTCAGTGTAGACATCATGACTGGGCTCAGTGCAAGGTGAAACAGCCTGCAAAAAAATCATTTATTTTTCGCTTACTTGCCACACACACAGAGAGAGAGAGAGAGAGAGAGAGAGAGAGAGAGAGATGAAAGTAGAATGCAACTTTAAGAATTGCAAAACATACTTGTGATCCACATCAAATGTTTGCTTGAATTCACTTAAAGAAGGGGGGAGATAATCCGTTACGAAATCCCTTTGCCTTCCACGGCGATACATGTTCACACCTTTTATGACAGATAACAGATTGATACCATCCTCCTGTGCAGGTAAAATATAATTTTGAAACATGAAGGTGTGTACGTGATTACATAGACAGATAGGAGTAACAGAAGAATTATTAAGACTAATGCTTTGTACCAGTAGTAGTGTATGACCGTTATCCTTGAAATATCGAACTCTACAGTTTTTCAATGACTTGAAGAGTCGATCTGCTTCATCTCCACTAGGCAGAAGATTGTCCTTACCACTGAATACAGGTATATTGTTAATTTATAATATGAACCCAAACACATGGAGAATAAAAGTAGACAGACTACAAAACTATGAATTACAGATAGCAAATATTATTAGCACGGACCTGACAAGAAGTAGAACTTCTGCTTGCACAGCATGAAGACGAGAATTTGCATAAGCTGCTGCCGTCTTAAGAAGTTTCAGCTTCCACAAAAGAGTATCCCTTGGTATAATATCGGACAATTCCTGAGGTAAAGAAAAAAGCATGAAGCAAAAAAAAACAACCATACGAAATGTTTCCCTAATAAGAAACAGTAAGATTTGTGACTGATTCCATCGCTGCAGCAAGAAGCTGCTGCCGCTGCGACTTTACTGTGAAGGGAACAGACCGGAAATACACTTGGAAGTTGATTGGGTCACTGTAGTTCTACAGTGTTCTGAGTCTTGCATGGTGGTGAATACTGTAGATCAACAGTGATCTTAACAAAAAAATAAAGGTCTTTATAGATACTCCTACATACTTGTTCCATCTTTTAAAAACACTTGAAGGATTTCCGCAAGTTGTTCCTCACACTTTTTTTTAATGAATCGGGGCTTAAATTATAGAACAACCGAGTTAAAATGTTCTGCACATTTTTTTTAAAAAAAAAAACATGTTCGGCACATTGGTTGTAAGAGTGATGACTGATCTGATACGTGTTTGGTGCCTTACAGGTTCTAAAAGCTTTAGAGCCATCTGGTTGATTTAGGTTTCCCTGTTCGTGCAGTTCAATCTAAATCTAAACTATGAAGAGGGACTCGTGCCAGTGGCACGTGGGCCTGATTGCCTCTGACTACGTGTGTTAGTGCGTCTCTCTCCCTAAAACTCTAAAAGGCTCATCCAACTACGTGTGTTTGTGCGTGCTCTCCCTAAACGGAGAGGTTTTGTACTTGGCCGGCTCTTCTCTCCTTAATAGAAAGTAGATGCAACTCTCATGCGGGTTCAATGAAAAAGAAGACTGGTCCGATAATTTGTGCATTAGGGTTATTGTTTCAAAAGTACTGAAATTTGAAAAGGTATATTTAAGGAAAAAAAAAGTGAGATTCGAAAAGTGAGGGTCCTTGTTAGATTGATCCAGTTACGACTGTATTAGATCGACCACCTTTGGACGCTTAATAGAAGCGCGTTGTATGTCCGTCTAAGTATTTCTTCTTAATATAATGATATGCAAACCTTTTATGTATTTGATAAAAAAAAGGTGAGATGGATAACTAGGAAGAAAACGTGGGAACAACGGAAAACATACTGAAAGCAAAGGAAGCATTGATGTGAGACTGTCTGACAATTTTTGTAGAGTTTCCGGAGGAGATAGGTTGTTTTCAATGCTAACTGCAGCCATCTTCAGTGGGTCACCTGTTGAAACATATCCCCATAAGGAAGAACATATAGACAAAACATTTTTTCTTTCTACATGGTTACAGCTCTAATATATTACTGACAATGAAAAATGCCTTTCTTCTGCCATAACATAGAAAACAATTATAAAATGTATAAAAAAATATAAATGCTATTAAATTATGATTTTTTGGGAGAAAGGAAAAAATGATGGATAGCCTAAAATCCAAGAGTTAATTTTGAATATGTCTTCAAAGTTTCAAGTCCTTCCCTAGTACAGTGATTGCCATATCATGATCTATCAAAAAGTTTAAGTTCATTTAACAATGACAACATTTTTCCTAGATTCCCCCAACTCTACCATTTACATGTATGTATCTTAACTTTATTGAATTATTTTGAATTCTCTGCTCTTTGTTTACTTGATGAAGAAATAGAGCTGACTTAGCAGGGGTTGCAAGAAAAGAAGTGAAATTAATTACATAGTCCCAGAAAAAAGCAAAGAGGCATTTGTTTTTGTAAAAGTGGAGACTAAAACAATAGTTAAAGTATTGTTCAGAAAGAGAAAACTATTGTTTTACGGCATTACAAAGGGATAATAACATTAAAATGAGTTGCAAAAGATAACAATTTGTTCACCAAGAAAATTGGATCAACAATTGAATTTAACATTACATATATTTAAGAAGAAACTCTGCATGAACATTTAAGACTAACGCTTCTTATAGGGAAAAAAGTTGAAAAGAAGACCACGATAAAGATGACCTGGATTCTTGAGTGTTTCATAGTTGCAAAAAAGAGCTAAGAGGAGTTGTACCCATGACAAAACTGAGAAGATAAGGCACTGTAACATGAAACTCGCTTGGCATTGACTCCACTAGAGGCAATACTGGCTGCAATGGAGTCTTTGCAAATGATGTAGCTGATAAAGGAAAACAGGTTAGTTGGCAACAATAAAGCGGTAAAAATGAGGAATCTATTTGGATCTAATCTCAAACCAGAAATGATCACCTGCCTGGATTTACTAGTATGAGAACCAAATCGATTTGCGGATTACGGGCTGCCACTGCCACTGCCAGGGATCCACCAAATGAATCTCCGATAAGGTATATCGGTCTATTTGGTGATGAATCATGCTCGTGCTTGATTGATTTTTCGATAATTTGTAATAACCCTGTATGAATTTAAATTCACATGTATTAGAAATGGGAAGCTTTTGGACTACTCATCCTATGTCTCCTGAACATATACACACCAGCTCTATTTTATATCCAGAACGTGGTATGGTCTAGTTATTCCCTAGATAGTTGCCATGCATGAACTAAATACAACAACATCATACCTTCAAATGGTGTACGATCATTGACTGGTATATGCAAGCACCGAACCTCGAATACTCTGCAGAATTAACAAAGGAGGCAAAAGAGTTCTTAAAAAAAGTATGGATGACTCGACAAACTCTATGATTTACCGAAGAAGCAAAGAACGGCTAGTTGGACATGACGACATCCACCATGTGCCAGAACCATAACATTTACAATTTGAATAGTAGTTGATGAAATTGTAATACGAGTAAAATGCTACATATTGATTACAATTTTTAATTTGTGGTGCTGATTATGTGGGGACTCCTACTCCCAGTAGATGATCTAACGAAAGAGTGTTGACTTCCCCATTGAACATTGGTATGAGAGTAAGATCCGGGAGTGTTTCAGTGGCTTTGGGGAAGTCTTGGAGATTGACCTGGCTAGCATGACCGGCAACAGCTTTGCCGTTCTCCGCCTCCTCCTTGAGGTGACTGATCGCCTAGAAATCCCTTTTGAGGTTCATATCTCCTCCAAGGCGGGGGCTAGGCGCTCGGGTGCGGTGGCCAAAGTTCTGCCTATTCGGGTCTGGCAACGTCGTTACCAGGCATCGGATCAGGGGAGCCTGTCCACCTTCTTTGGTCCCCCTCCCCCCCCCTACCCGTGGGCCAAGCCTTGGCCCCAGCGGTCCCTTCTGGCGGCGGCAGCAAGCTCGGCCGCCTCACCCCTCAAACCTCATGTTCCCCCTTCGCAACCACCTACGGCTCCCCTCTCGCGGGATACTGGCACTCAAATCTCTGGACAGGTTGTGCTGGGCTTGGCGGTTGCCCTTGCACGCTCTCTTACCCTCCAACACTCTGCGAGTGCTGCCTCCAGCACTGGAGCAGACACCCCCCTGGGGTCCTCCCTTGAGGCTGCCAGCTTCGCCTCCGACTTGGTCTCCTCCTCCAGCGCCGATCTGCCCACTGCACCACCTCCTTCCCGGGCTTCCTCGGCAAGCTCCCAACTAATCACCTACAAACGCACTCGCCTCCGCCGTCGCGACACACTACCCCCAACTTCCCCTACCCTCCCACCACCGCCTGCTCAGCCCACCAACCTCCATACAGACAAAATCTCTCTCAGCAAGAGGTTTAGCTCCCGCCTGGCCGCCAAAGAGCAAGCGGACTACTCTAACATGACAACTAGGGCGGTCCAAAGGAAGGCCCTTCTCAACTCCCTCTCTGGATGCTCTACAAGTCCGAAGAAGCACGTTTCGAAGAACAACATTTTGTCGAGAAACAAGCTGCCCATTGGTGTTGCCGGGCTGCGTAAGCTGATCGCTGCTGTTGGGCTTGACTGCAAGCTGGGTGGCGTTGCTGGCGTTGTGTTGGACGTTGCCGAATGATGGCCATGTCCTTCGTTGAAGATGGCGGCTTGTGCAGCCTCCCCGATGGTCGCCGGGATGGGCCATGGGGCTGCGCACCTATCCTTTCTTCCTTTTGTTGTACTGCTACTCGACCTTGTTGTCTATGTCTGGCGCTAGACTGTGTTCCTTCTTCCCCTTTCTCTCCTGTTGGATCGACCGCTGTGGTTGAGTCCAGTTGTTGTAAACGTCACGAATGGAAGTGAACAATCGCTGTCTCAACCTTGTGTCGTGGAACGTACGTGAGCTAGGTGACTCGGACAAATGCACTGTTGTACGCAGCGCGCTCTATGAAGCAAACCCCGCTGTTATTTGTTTACAAGAAACTAAACTCAAAACCATCACCCTCTTCAAGACAAAAACCTTCCTCCCAACCCAGTTCACCTCTTGTTTTGTCTTCGCTCCGGCGGACGGAACCAGGGGCGGGCTTCTCATGGCCTGGAACCCGGCAATCCTAGATTGCACAAACTCCTTCCAGAAACCTTTCACGCTCTTGACCACTCTATCCCTAAACTTCTCCGACACTGTTATCACGCTCACAAACACCTATGGTCCTGCTGATCACTCCTTCTCCCAAGCCTTCCTCCTTAGCCTTTTGGACCTGCCCCCTCTGATAAGCCCGCCGTGGATTATCATCAGGGATTTCAACTTGGTGCGCTGTGCTGCCGATAAAAACAATGGCCAGTTCAATGCAAACCTTGACGCTGCCTTCAACGACGCCATTCAGCAGCTTAACGTTTCGGAAGTCAACCTCTCGGACAAGCTCTACACCTTGTCTAATAAACAGCCTAACCCCATCCTGGCAAAGTTGGATCGTGCCTTCAGTGACATGGTGTCAAACTCGGTTTTCCCCCTTGCCACCCTAACTTCCCTACCTAGGCCAACCTCCGACCACACCCCAGTCATTCTTACCCTCTCTACCACTGTCCCAAAACCTCATTGCTGCCGTTTTGAAAACCACTGGCTCCAGTCGCAATCCTTCCTTCCCTCAATCCTTCCGGCCTGGGAGCACGCTCCTAACTCTGATGACGGGGCTGGACAACTTGCTGTTTGCATCAAACGTACACGAGCAGCGGTGAAGGTTTGGTCTCGGTGCCACAGGTCACCACCTCAAACCATACGTAACTGCCAATTCATTATTCAGCTATTTGACTTTTTCGAAGAAACTCGTGCCTTGTCCAACCTTGAGTTCCAGGTTAGGGCTTTTGCCCAGCAATCACTGCATGAGGCGATCAAAGCGAAGGCTGCATACTGGAAACAACGGAGCAAACATAGGGCAATCAGAGAGGGAGACTCCAACACTGCTTTTCATCATGCTCAGGCAACACAGAGATTGAGGCAAAACCATATCAAGGTCGTGAGAGTTAACGGCAATGACATTGTCAACCATGATGGCAAAACAGCAGCCCTCACATCCTACTTCAGCTCGATCATGGGGACGCCTGGCTTTTCTTCAGTCTCTAACCTGGACATCCACAGTCTTTTTGCTGAGGCCAGCCGGCCGGACTCAACAATCACAAGTACTTTCTCGGTGGAGGAGGCCAAGCAAGCGGTTCTCTCCATGAACCGTAACAGCGCTCCGGGCCCAGATGGCTTTGGCCCTGCATTCTACCGTGCTGCCTGGTTGACGGTGAAAGAAAGAATTATGAAGTTCCTGGATGCTTTCCATCGGGGGGAGGCGCAGCTAGCAAGGATCAACAGATCATACATGGTTCTCATACCAAAAAAGCAGGGAGCAGTTGATGTGGACGCTTTCAGACCAATCTGGCTGCAAAACTGCACCCTCAAGATTTTGACCAAAATTCTGACAAGTAGGCTGCAAAACCAGATCAACAACTTAATTGACATCAATCAAACCGGGTTCATCAAAGGAAGATCCATCAGTGATACATTCATCTATGCTCTTGAGTTAGTCCAAGTCTGCCACAAGAGAAAGAAGCCTGCACTTGTTCTAAAGCTTGATTTCAAGAAGGCCTTTGACATGGTGAACTGGGAAGGCTTGTTCAGCGTTCTTCGAGCCCGTGGATTCAGCGAGACCTGGATTTCCTGGATCAATAACCTACTCAGCACCTCATTGTCAGCAGTACTGGTAAACGGCTGCCCCGGGCCTTGGATAACCTGCAAAAGAGGTTTACGTCAGGGGGACCCAATATCGCCCTATCTCTTCCTTCTGGTCGCAGAGACTTTGCAACGAATGATAAGTGCAAATCAAGAGATCAAGCACCCGACAGACGACTCAATGCCATGTGCGGTCCTCCAATACGCCGACGACACGCTGATCGTTCTTCGAAGGACTCTTGCTAGCGTTGCTGCACTCAAAGACGTCCTAGACACCTTTGCCTCCTTCTCAGGGCTGCACATCAACTTCTCGAAGAGCACGCCGGTACCCATCCACATGGATGAACAAATTGTTCAATCGTGTGTTAATATCATTGGATGCAAAAGAGATCGCTTCCCTCAGCCTTATCTGGGCTTGCCATTGTCTGTCAACAAGCTCCCTGTATCGGCCTTCTCCCCTCATATTGCAAAAACTGATGGCTACCTCAGTGGTTGGCAAGCACATTTGCTCAACCCAATGGGCAGAGCGGTCCTGATAAATACGGTAATGGACACTCAGCTGGTCTATCTCATGAACTCATTGCAGCCACCTCCTTCGGTAATTCAAATCATGGACAAGAAACGCCGGGCATTTCTTTGGTCTGGGGAAAAAACTGGCAAAGCAGCTCCTGCATCATGTCTTGTTGCCTGGGACAAAGTTTGCATGCTGAAGGCGCTTGGGGGCCTTGGCATCAAGGACATAGGCATTCAGAACATTTGTCTACTGCTGAAGCTCGTGCACAAGGCTTCATCACCCCCAATCGTCGGCGTGGGCGCAATGGGTCTCGATGAGAGCCAACGTGTCTAATCTAAAGGGTGACATCCATGGTAATCATTGGGAGGTCCTCAGGGCAATTCTACCTCTATACCAAGCCCTAACAACTGTTTCCCTTGGGGATGGAGCCAACACCTCCTTCTGGACGGACGTCTGGCATGACGATGAACCTCTTGCAGATCGGTTCCCAGCTCTATACAGCCACTGCAAACTCAAGGAAACAACAGTGAAAGAGGTTGTGCAAGATGGCATTCACAGAGGGCTTGTGCCAAGACTCTCACAGGAGGCCACTCAACAATTGCTCACAGTGGAAGACATATTGCAAGCTGTAAACCTAACCCAGCAACCGGACTGCAGACTGTCTCCTTTCAGCAAAGGACCGTTCAGGCTTGATAGTGCGGGAATCTACCAACTCCTAAAAGGGAAAGGGACACATTCTGATCCCTCTGCTACCTTCGTCTGGCACAGCGCAGCACCGCCGCGGGTCCAACTCTTCATGTGGCTCCTCCTCAAAGGAAGAATTCAGTGCCGAATTGTCCTCCTCAAGAAGCGAGTGGTTGTGGACGCTACCTGTGAAATTTGCAACCAGGATGTTGAAACCCCAAAACACATAATTGCGAGCTGCACGCTAGCCTCTCAGTTCTGGACTAAGCTAGGGATGACAGACTTTCTTCAGATCAACACAAATGACCTACACAACTATCTACCTAATGGATCAATCCCATCCAGCCATTTCTCAACATTCATGGCCTTGTGCTGCTGGCAGTTGTGGAAGGCCAGAAACGCAAAAGTCTTCAGAGAGGAAACGTTCACAGTGCATCAACTCCTTGACACTTGCATCTCCACTGCCCAACTCTGGAGACACAGGCTACCGAAGAAACAACGGCATCTCGCTGACTCTTAGGTGCTCCTTTCTACAAATGGCTAGATAAGGGTAGCTAATACTATGTAACTGTAAATGTAAATCCCTTTCACCGACATGGTGAATCTTTGTACTCTATATATGTGACGAGCCGTTTGGGCTTTATAATAAAATTTAGGTAGGGACCGCCTCCCCCCGGTGACATTAAAAAAAAAAGAACGAACGAAAAAGGGGCAAATCACTTTTGTCACATTGGTGGATTTAACATTATTATGGTGCAGCTGGATTGAGGCGCTCCTCAGCACGGCGTCATCTAAAATCATGCTGAACGGGCATCAGGGGCACCCCATAAGGCATATGCGTGGAGTTCGGCAAGGAGACTCATTATCTCCGATGCTCTTTATAATTGCCATGGATGTACTTCATCGTCTTTTCTCCAAGGCAACAAGAGATGGTGTCCTGCGCAAGATGAGGCCGGTGGAAATTAAATTCCAGTGCAGTCTCTATGCTGATGATGTAATTCTCTTCATCCGGCCGTCTGTCGAGTAGGCGATAGCAGTCAAGGAAATTCTGCAAATATTTGGGGATGCGTCCGGCCTACGAACCAATCTGGCCAAGTGTTCTGTCACACCTATATTTGGCGGGGAGGATGCATTGGAACAAATTGTGGCTATTCTGGGCTGTCAAGTGCAGCCGTTCCCTGTCAAGTATCTTGGGCTACCCCTAAGCACCAAGAAAATCCCCAAAGCACATTATCAGTCAGTCGTCGAAGCTGTCGCCTGGAGATTGCCACCATGTCATGGGGCGCTGATGGCACGGAGCGGTCGCCTGGTTTGGCTTAAATCCGTCCTCCGATCGGTCCCAATCTATGCAATGATCACAGAAAATTTGCCGCCATGGGCCCGCAAGGAGATCGACAGCATTTGTAGGAAGTTCTTCTGGGCTGGTTCTGACACATCCGTTCAGGGGAAGTGCATGGTCTCTTGGCCGATAGTATGTAGACCCACTGACCTTGGAGGACTGGGCATCAGCGACTTGAAGCTCACGGGCTTCGCCCTTCAGACAAAGTGGCTGTGGCTACAAAAAATTGACTGCGATCGAGCATGGAGCCAGCTGCCTATCGCTACCGCGCCGGAGGTACAAGACTTCTTCAGGGCCTCAACCTTCACAATGGTTGGTGATGGGTGCCAGGCCCTCTTTTGGGAAGATCGGTGGATCGACGGCAAATCGGCAGCCGACATCGCGCCATGCCTTGCGGAGCTGGTGTCAAAGCGAACGCGTCGCAACTTGACTGTCCGCGAGGGACTGACTGACAGAGCTTAGATAAGGCGCATATCGGGTGGTATGTCAGCTGACTCGGTCGCTGAGTACCTGTCCCTTTGGAACACGCTGAGAGACTTCCATCTCTCCGATCAACCAGATAAGACAATATGGAGATGGACTCCAGATGGCAGCTATACAGCCAAGTCAGCTTACCGCGTGCTCCATGCTGGGGCAACAACATTCCAAGGGCACAAGCTCATATGGAAGACTTGGGCACCGCTCAAGATCAAGATTTTTCTGTGGCTAGCTTTCAGGCGACGACATTGGACCGGAGATCGCAGGAGACGCCATGGCCTTGAAGCTCGTTTGGTTTGTTTTCTTTGCGATCAAGCTCAGGAAACAATTGATCACCTACTGTGCGAGTGCTCAGTGACAAAGGAGGTCTGGTTCCTGATCCTTTCGGCAATCCAAACCAATTGTCCAGTGCCAGCAGTTTCCACTTTGCGCTGGTGGAGGCGTCTTCGTGGCCTGTTCTCCGATGACAAGCGGGCAGGCATGGACTCACTATTCGCGTTGGTTTCTTGGGAGATTTGAAAGGAATGCAATGCGCGATGTTTCAGAGGGGCTGCGACAACGACTTCTGAACTCCTGCGAGTCATCTATGCAGAAGCCGAGTGGTGGATGGAAGCGGGAGCGAAAGGGCTTCGAGTTCTGGCTCAGCCATAGTTTTCCCCCCTGTGTTTCCAGTTGTTTTTTCCACGATGTAATCCTTTTTTGTGCCTGGCCACGTGCCATTTTTCTTGTACATAACTTTTCTCCTCTTAATACAAAGATACGCACACTCGTGCATATTCCAGAAAAAAAAAAGATGCAAAATAGAATGCATCAACACCTAGTGGAGTAGTTGGTCATCTTGTTCTTTTTCATAGCTCTGTTGACAAAGACTGCCCGGAGCTGGACTAATTAGAAAAAAAAAAGGCCGTCTTTTGTGCTTGACTAGGAATAAAACTGGACACTCTGCTACCAGTGAGTCAGTGACATGGCCCAACCAATACTAGCAGAAGCTACAGATCACATATCGAAACAGAGGCTCTGTTCGCTGAAGCTGAAACCGCTGAAAATAAGCGCTGATGTTGATTTCTTGTGAGAGGAAAATACTATAGAAGAGCTGAAAAATAAGCGGTTTTAAGCTCAAACGAACAGAGCCAGAAGCTAAGAAAAGTTGTCGTTAACCGTTCAGTAATTTCAATGAAGTTTGCAGGAAGAAAGAGTGAAAAAGTTTTCTTTACACAAAAGGGATATTTATTTATAAGGTTGGCAGAGCAAGGTGACATTATTGTGAATAAGTTTGCTCCAGACTGGCTAATCCCATTATTAGCCAATAATGACCAAAAAATTCTTCATTAATACTAAAAACACTTGACCTGCGGAACATGACAGCCTCCGGGCATTATGCGATAGAGAAAACTTCTCATGTAAGCCAAAAAAATCATAGAAATAATCTCAGCACAAAATTTGCTTCCATGGAAAGTTGAACTCGGGACAGGAGGAGTGTTAGGCTACCTAGCCAACTTAACTTGGTACCCCTTCGCTAATTAATACTAACAGAAAAGAGAAGGAAAAAAGACTCACTTGCCCAAAGACTTGTGGTGCAGGATGAGTCCCGTGCCGACGCCATCCATTCCTGCAGTGTCGAGCAGAATGATTTTCTCCATTTGTCAGCAACTACGTTCTGAGACAAGCGTAGGATGGTAGGGGAGAGTGATTGATTTGGCCAGGTGAAGGAGCGCGCACACACGCACCTGGCAAGAAGAGCAGCAGCGGGGCGTCGTCCACCGCCGGGCGGCCGCACTCGACGGGGGAGAACCAGCGCGGCGGCCCGCCATCGTCGCTGCCGCACAGGACCTTGGCCGCCGCGAAGTAGTCCTTGACGGTCACGGAGCCGAAGCCGTCGTCGTAGAGGGCCTCCAGCCCCCTCTCCTGCTCCTCCTCCTTCACTGACAGGCCCTTGCTGTCCTCCTGCACCTTCTCCTTCCGCTCCACCGCTGCACCTGCCGCCGACCCATTCACCGTCGCCGCCGTCGCGGCCGCCGACGCCTCGAGGGAGCTCGCGCGGAGGGCGAACCGCGCCTGGTGCCGGGCACTGCTGCGTCCCGCGCCGACAGCGACTGGGAGAGGATGGAGCGCCGCGACGGGCATGGCCGAGGTTGGGCGGGAAGACGGCGGAAGAAGGCGCTGCTGGGTTCTTCGAGGAGAAACAGAGCATGAAGCAGGGGGGAAGGGAAGGCAGTGAAGATGGCAGTGAACGATTGATTAAAATATAGTTTTTGGTATGAATGACTCGACTGGCGGTAAACGTGAATGATTGGGGTTTGACGGTGCCACGTGTCTGTCGCGTAGCCTTTGTTTTTTTTTTAATTTTAGAGGAGATTTAAATCATGGCAACGATAAAATGACCCAGAGTGATATACAGTAGGTGCTCCATCTTCCATGTGCCCTTAAATAACTATCGTTGCTGGTGTGTGTTAAAAGTTTAACTTCATTTATAAAAAAATATACGCAATATTTTTATCTCTAAATAAATTTATTATAACTAAATTTAAAAACATTTCCAATAATACTAATTATGTATCATAAATATTATTATTTTTAATATATATTTAGTCAAAATTATTTTCCAAAAACAAAAATGATTAGTATTTAGGAGCAGAGGGAGTAGGTTTAGCACAAAACCTATAGGGGCCAATATGGTGCCAAGATAGAACGCAACATCGCTTCATCCACTTCTCCCATACCCTGTCCCATTTGTTTGGTAATTTTTCCTTTTTAAATTATATTTAAAACTTCAAGAAATGATTTATTGAGTTATTAAATATTTTTAAATAAAATTATTTATATGAAATATAACTTAGAAGTTCATTCACTATTCTTGGTAGATTTTCATAATGGTATATTGTTTTTGAAACAGCAAGCAGCTCCTATAACTTGATCGACAGGACCCAACCAACATTAGACAATTTGAGATGACAATATGTTGAGTTAAAGATATAATCTTAGAGATAGAAAGAATAGGATTATGCTTATGCTTAGGTCTTTTGATCACATATAAGCTAACAGCTAGCTACTATCTTTTGGCCCCTGAGGATCCAATAAAGCAAACCCCCCTACTTTAAACGCTAAAAGTAGTAGTGGTAAAGAAAGATGTTAATACATATATGGAAACCCTATCTGATCACTCGGACCCTTCCTCTCCCACCTGTGACCACGTAAAGCACGTGGTTCTGCTCACTCCAAGAGATTTACCATGGTCACACCTTTCACTCGCCCTTCGTGTGCTTCCTCAGCTCCTCCCTAGCGACCTTTCTGGTCTGACTCGGCTTCCCCGAACATTTTAAAGAGGTTGCTCGGCAAGGGTGTGGGAGGAACGAGGATGGTGGTCCATTTTAGCATGGTGAGTTAGAATGCCTGGCAGGAGGCTGTGGCGATTGTTGCAGCCATTCGTGTTGCAGAAATACGAACATAAGGTCAAAGACAAATCAGAACAACACGGCAATAAAGATCCGAGACCCTTGTTTATAGCCTAAAAGAGTGAAAGAAAACATTTGTATGATGTATAGTGTTTTCTTTTATATGATTGGACAACTCTATACATCACAATTACTCTATGATGTGTAGGTTGGCGGCTAAGTATTATGTTTTTTATATACTTGGCCGTCAGCCTATATCGGAGCAATTTGGAGTGGTTAGATGCCCATGTATTATTCAGTGGTATAAATCAGCTATTTGTGACCGGAAAGTATTATATTATATATTATTGTTACATATGGCAGGTATCTATTGTCAGATTTAAGATTACCTTGACTCCTCCGTCAATGTGATTTATATATTTTTAAAGGATCAGGGGATGTTTTGCTTAAAAACAAAGAATATTACGGTTTAAAAAGGATAAATAAACAAGTTAAGCAATGAGTATCCTCGGGGCCATGCCCGACGACAGCTAGTGGAAGGTGTGGATTGTCGTGTGATGGTGTGTTTCGTGCAGTATAGATAATGTATCGCTTACCCGGCCGGCGATTGGCCGTGATCATCCCACGCTGAGGGAGGGTGCTCCACGCCTACTCATCGGGCACCCGAGCTCCTGTGGTGGCGACTGGCGAGTGGTAGGCGACTAGTCGCTCATGGTCCTGGTCGCCCGTGTTCCAAGTAATCATGCAACCGTGGTGCACTAGACGACGGACAAGTAGTGCTCTTTTGCAGCAACTGAGCTGCAGTGCGGTACATGTGAGAGCACGTGGCGCCGCCCGCAACCGGACAAACGTGAGCCAGCTGCTGGTGCCAAATCAAACCAAATCGATTTCCCTTTTTATTTCATGGGTACGGTACTACGGTAATAACGATTTCCTTTTTTTTTATTTCATGGGTACGGTACTACGGTAGTAACTAGTGCAGCAACAACAAATTTGCTACCACTAAATGTAAATCCCGTTTTTTAAGAAGTCAAAGATTTTTAATTTTAAAGGCTTATATTTAATAAAATATTAATATTAATGATGTACGATAAATATTATGATATCAATCATAAAATATATTTTATAATAAATCTAATTCGAGATGAAAATCTAAATAATATTTTGTATAAATTTAGTTAAATTTAAAGTTCCTTAACGTCTCTTGAAGCGAGAGATTTACATCTTTCTAAGATGTATTATGAGAAACAAAGGAGACAATGATTCTCATCACAGAAAAAGAATAAGTTATTCTGTTGTCCGCATGGTACAGTACTACTATGTTATTCTGTCGATGCTGGCTGGTTCGCGGGGTGGTCCGTCGGATCTGTTGGCGCGCCACGGCTGTTGCGTGTAGACCGTTTGTTCTGATTTTTTTGTGGGTTTCGGCGTCCGCTGCTGCGGACAGATCGAGAGCCTCTCACGGCCTCGGCATCTCGGCAAGGTCGGTCCGTCCCCGGCCGGTTCCAGAACCTATCGTGCGAGCACGCCACGGTCTCAAGTTCTCAAGTCTTCACCCGGCCCACTCCGTTTTAGCGTCCTAATAAAAATTCACCTTGTTCTAAAAATTCTAAATTGCAAACAAATCTCCAATTAATTTAGCATTGGCCTTGCCCTCTTTCTTCTTATCCATCTCCACTTTCATATTGTCGCAAAAACAAGTTATTCATCATAGATTCATGGACTTGATTGGTTGCAACTTGCACGCTTTTTGCTTGAGCTAACATATAACGAATAGTGGTTCTACAACGAATTGACGTCGTCTATATGTTCTGGTTGACGTTGGAAGGGTTTTTGGATTATAGGAATCAACAAGTGTTTCCACGACTCTACTGCACGGTCAATCCTGTTCCACTGAATCCTCTCTCTTTTTCATGGCTAGAGTCATGGATGTCAAAGAGGTTGCAAACAACTTACCATGCAACAAAGAATGCAGCTTGATCGGCCAAACCGATCTAGAGACCGATAGGGTTCATGTAGTGCTCGTTGTCACCCTACAGCAAACCTCGCCAGTAGAAGCTACTCGTCAGGAAAACAACACCTAGAGCGATCAGTGAGCAAGGGTCTCAAGGTAAAAAAAAGGCAAAATGCCACCTAAAAACCACAGGTATATATAGGGGTGAGGCCCCGCGTGTCACAATAACAATACAAACTAGTGAAAATTACTATAACGGTAATGATCCTATTCGCTCGTTTGGTCGGGTCGGACGCGGCTCCCAGCAGACGGTGCTCCCAGTGCCGTGGGCCGCGTGCCGCCCGTCCCGGCGTCGCACCATTTTTTTTCTTTTCTCTTTCTTTTTTGTTTCTTTTTCCTTTTTCTTTTTCATTTTTTCGTTCTTTTCTTTTTCATTTTTATTTTTTCGTTATTTTCCCTTTTTCTTTATTTTATTATCCTTTTAATATTTACATATATCTTTTTTGGTAATGATACCGGTCGGACGCGCGAGCCACCGAGCGCTGCAGTCTGTTTCCCTCCTGCTCCGCATCTGCTCTTCTTTTTTTTCTGGTTGTTTCGTTTTTGTTCTTTTTTTCATTTCCTTTTTCTTTTTTCTTTTTTGTTTTTTATTTCATCTTTTTTCGTTTTTTGTTTTTCTTTCTCGTTTTGCTTCTAGTTTTTTCTTATTTTTTTATTTCTTGATATGGATGTTGCAAAAATATATCCGAAATATTTACCTATGTTGTAAGTGTTTCAGATACATATTTTAAGCGTTGTTTAAAATATTTTATCTCTTTTGAACGTCATGTTTTAAGTGCCCGTTTTCCATGTTTCATCTCTTTTTTTTAAATGAATGTTTTGCAAGTGTTTTCATCTGGACGTTGCATATGTTTTCATATGTGTGTTGTAAATGTTTTATCTGAATTTTGCATATATTTGCAAATGATTTCCAAGTGTTTTCAAGTATTTTTTTCAAATGTTTCATAAAGCATGTTTCTAGTGTTTCAATAGTTTCGTACATATGTTTCAAATGTCGCATATTGATGTTTCAAAAGTAGATCAGCTGCTGCAGTTAGTGTTTCTATATGCATGTTTCATGCTCATCGGCAGGATCGGGAGGTCCGCCACCGGCAGCGACCCTCCTCCACCACCACCGACACGACCTCGCTTCTTCCCAACAACCGTCATCGTCCATCTGCCCGCGTGTTCATCTTTCTTGTCTAATTGTGTGCTTCATAGTGGCCATCCTTCATCCCTGGCAACTCCGGCACCCAATCCAGCTTGGCCGGCGTTACTTCTCATTAGCCGTCGTCTACCTCCTCCATTGCCGGCTGGCCGAAACCGGTCATTCTCTTCCTTAGCTTTGTGTCGTCCTAAAAGAAGAGGTGAAACATGCACGTTGCAAAAGTACATACCCAGTGTTTTAGTAGTTTCAGAAGTATGTTGCATGTGTTTTGTAGAAATGTTACAAAAGTATATTGAAATATTGTATATGTAAAAAATAAAAAATATTAAAATATATTCATGTGGGATCTTGTTTTGAAGAGTTTATTATAAGAAATACGATGGTACGATCGAATTTTAATTTAGATAATTATTTTAGGAGTTACAACTTTTTAATGGGCAAAAAAAAACCGCATGCATGCAGTACAGTGTTGTAGGTAGGTGTATGCATGCGGGTGTCCGGACCACCAGCTCCGTCCGGACGTCACGGGGGGGGGGGGGGGAGGGGAAGTATCTCCCTTACTATAATGGTTATGATGGCTAATTTCCAACCCCATTCCAATTATATTTCTGTATTTTTCCTTTTCCTACATTTCTTCAATCATGCATTCTAAATGTGGGGCTATATGTACATGTAAGTGTACTATGATGAGCTGCAATAGAGTGCGATCCATGCACGCACCACTAGTACACAGCAGGGCTTTTGTCCCGGTTGGGAAACCTTTTTACTCGCGGTTTCCCAACCGAGACAACGCAATCGGGACTAAAGGTCAACCCTTTAGTCCCGGTTCTTGAAGTGTGACTAAAGGGTCACCTTTAGTCCCGGTCAGTAACACAAATCGGGGCTAAAAGTGCCCACAGCCAAGCCACGCTGGCTGGCACGTCTAGTCACGGTTTGTATTACAAACCGGGAGTAAAGCCTTTGCACTATTATATACCAATATTTTAGTTTATTAGTTCATATTTCATTTTCGCTTTAAAATAGGTATTCGATTACGCATGCTACGCTGATGATATTTGTGTACACATGTACGTATTTATTTCGAGTATGTAATTAAATAAGATAATTAAGCATATAGTGTGAAACTATATATATTTATTTATTTATATATATATATATATATATATATTAAAAGCATGATCGATATACGTACGTATACTATATATATAATATATACATATTCACGCACCATGCATGTTCTCTACGAGAGAATTACATTGACAATATTGTAAATCCTAGTGGATTGAAAAACTTATGCGCGGCCGGAGTAGTGGTCTCCACTAGGACTTAGGACTTGGTCATTAATAAATCCTGCAATTGTCTCTTGTATTACTTTGATCCAGTCCGGTAGTAGAACCTTGAGCCTCCTGTCCCCGGTCTTCAAATTTAATTAATTAAGAGAATGTATTAATACACATATGCTTGATCATGTGCATAATCTCTGATTGAAATAAATGTGAAACTTATAATCTCTTTCTCGCGAGCGGTTCTATTTAAGAACAAGTTGAGGAACTCACAAACGTAGTATCCACAAAGGTTGTTCACAGGCTCCTGATACAGACACCACTTTACGAGAAAAGGATCCTCTCGTCATCCAGTGTTTTAATTTAAACATGGTAAATAAAGATGCCAGAAACTACATATAGCAAGCTACTACTTAGAGTTATACTACTTGTAGTGGCGCTTTACAATCGGGACGGTGCTCCTGATCAACAAATTATTTCCAAGCACTAGCCAAATACAAAAACAACCATTCCGGAGTTAGAGGACATCAGGTAAATATATACACGCACATAGAGAGAGATGCATGGTTGTGAAAGACCATATAGATTACTGTTGGATGATGTCTGTGATTACTTGGTACTGTCCCCATTGCTTTCTCCTAGAGTCGTAGATGAATATTTGGCTCTTGGACACAACAATGTCGAACAATATCCAATGATTACTGTATTTATATATATACGTGTGTGTATATGTATATGAAATGAGCATTACTCATTAATTATAAGGGTCAAGCAAGGAGAACACAATGTGAAACACTCACTTTTTCTGCCCCACATCTGTAACAGAACCGCCTAAATCACGTGGTCCACAGGCCCCTGTCATCGCCACTAATAACACCTGACAGCCAGGCCCGTGTTTCAGATGACCTAGACAGGCTCTGCCGGGCTACATAAGCACCTGTTATCTCCGACAGGATCCCATTGCGAAGCCATTACAGGATTACAATATTTTATAACAAAATACATCAGAGTAAAAGTGCGGAAGATTAAATAGTACTTAATATTACAAACCGGTGTTCAAATAGAAATTAGGTGTAGTTATTACAGACCATAATTAAAGAGGTAGCAGTAGCGCTAGAACAATAGTACAACAAGATAGATAGGTAGTACACGAACCCTGCCCACAGGTTTAACCTTATTCTTCCTCGCTCTCCTGGACGATAGTGACACAGCACGGAGCAAGATAGACTTTAGGCTCCTGCTGATTACCTGCAATGGGGTTAACAAATCATGATTACATGGGGTACTCCGCAAGACTTACCCGACTAAAAGTGTAAAATTAGACTTAAGAATGCAGGCTGAGAGGAGTTAAGGTAAGGCTTGAGCAAGAGTTCAAGAATTTTTGCAGAAAAGCAATACTAGTTCTATTTTAATATTTTATTTCCATAATATTACTAATCATTGACCATATTTCCAAATCTTTCCAAATATCCACATTATTCTTTAAATTCATTCCAAAAACATCCTAATTCCGAACCACTATTCACTGTAGGTGTGAGGATCAAGTCTCCATAACTGAGGAGCAACGACGATTCGAATCGATTTATACCTAACTGGGGATCCCTATCCACACTGCATATGTAGCACCTAAGCTTGCATATGCCAACCCCGTCTACCACAGCTTTTCATACCCCGGAACCGGTCCTGCGCCACCCGAAAACACAATACTGCTCTAGTCTCCAGGCACACAGGCCACGAGGGTACACGCTACTCTCGCCATCTCTCCATTCCTAGTGCGTGGTTGTCGGTTCCAGCAGTACAGCCACCGGAGTCAGAGGCTTCCCGTAGTACGTGGCTAGTTGCAAAGTCTTGATCAC
This sequence comes from Eremochloa ophiuroides, assembly GCA_038502445.1. NCBI lineage: Eukaryota > Viridiplantae > Streptophyta > Magnoliopsida > Poales > Poaceae > Eremochloa > Eremochloa ophiuroides. The sequence continues at coordinate 30,618,934 of JAHLJS010000006.1, read as the reverse complement.
AGCAGGCCTGACAATGAACGGTCCCTAATATTTTTCCGTTAGGAACCATGCATTGGGACTCTAACCCAAGTACACTGGTAACTACTTGGTTTTCACATCCCTTTCTCGATGGCGACGAAAGTTGGGACTCTAACCCAAATAGTTGGCCAACCAAACGGAAAAAACCCATCCCCGTGGATGACAATGAACTAGCTAGGAACACTGCCAACCAACAAGGACATAACCAGTCCCATAAAGTGATTCATTTGATTTGTATCATCACAGTTGAAAATATTATTTTTGCAAATCTAACCATTTAGCATGACTAAGCATTTTTTTAATACTTTTAGTAAATCAGGTTCTTAGGTATGGATAAGTGGTCAAGAATGGTAATGCATCAATTGGTTGTCAATCAACTCCTATTAACCTAACGCAATAGATTAACTCAAGTGATAAACATTTTAAAATAGCAAGAAGGGGCAAATACACCGGGGCTTGCCTTGGATGGTGTAGAGTGTCGGATCTGGGTCAGTGCCACAAATATCAAAGCCTTGCATAATTTCTGGAGCAACCTCCTCAGCTGGACCCTCGGACTTTATCTCCGGATTCTCAGTCACTACACGTTTGCAATAATGAATGTATGAATGCGATGCGCATGAAATGACAGATAAAATTCAATAATACAAAACACATCTCCAATCACAACTCTACCATAGGCTAACCAGGATTATCCTAATTCATCATGCCCTAGGTCATAATGGTGTTTGACCCAAGTTCACAATCAACCATAAAATCACACAAAACCTAAGTTATTAATGTTTTCTATTCATTTTTATTAATCATCTAATCAAACATTTATTTAATACATAATTATACTATTTCCATTTGATGCCAAACTTCACCAACAGTTAGCTCTGGACCTAAAACAGTGCCAAATAAATTTTCATGATTTTTGGACTCACAGGGAATTTATTAAAAATCATCACATTTCCATTTATTAATTAATGTGCTGATTTTCAGTTGATACAGAAAGCACTTAAATCCTATATTTCATATTTTTGTTAAATTCTACACATAACAAAGAGCATCCATAAATATTTTTATAATTTTTGCTATAGTAGATTAATTCACACAAAAAGATTAAAACGCAATACTATTCATTTCAAATATAAATAGAAAAGCTATGCATAATCACCCAGGAAAAGAAAAAAAACGAAATGAGCCCAACCCGGCCCAGCTTGGCACTGGCCGGCCCAGCACAGCCCGCGCGAGCATCAGCACGCTCCTATTCTCCCTGGGCCGCTGACAGGTGGGGTTGGGCTGTCAGCCCCCTCTTCTACCTCCGGCCGAGTGCCCGCGCGCGCGCACGCGACGGCACGGCGCCGACCTCGCCGCCGGCGACCCCAGCGGCGATCTCCAACTACCTGGCGCCTATCCTAGACCATAACCGACACCCCTAAGTACCTAGCCCTAGCCCTAGACACCTTCGACGAGCAGGAGCTCGCCCATGGCAGACGGTGGCGGCACGGCGGCCCTGTTCCGGCCACCGCAGTGCGGTAACGACCAGGGGAAACGAACGGGGGTGAATAACGGCTCACCACGAAGCTAGCAGGCGAGTCGGTTGAAGCAGAGGTGGTACGGAAAGGTGAGTTCGATGACGTTGACGGCCACGGCGGCTTGACTCCGGCGACCAAAGATTGTTCCGATAGTCCTAGTGTACCAAAAAGGAAAGTGACGTGCTCAGGAAGTCACGCGCAGGTTGGTGACTACAAAACACAAAGTGGAGCGGACAGGAGCTCACCACAGTAGACTGGTGATGTTGCGGCTACTCGCGGCGACGTTCTCGTCGGAGCAGAGGAAAAAGGAGACGGCGCGGTGCGAGCCCCCGGCAACGACTAGCCCACCCGAGCTGTCCAGAAGGTGCGCAAGGGAGCGGCGGCGCTGCTGGCAAGATGGAGACGGTGAAGGAGGATGGAGCATGGTGAATTTCGCCGGTCAGTGCGGTGTGGTCGCCGGTGAGCCGAGCAGGAAGAATGGCGAAAGGGAAAGCGGTTGTCGCCTTTAAAGAGCAGGGAATGGGTGGGATAAGACCGGGGGCGTCCGGGGCCCCCTCCTCGGCCGCTCGACAGCGCCGCGGCGTGCCCACACCGGCTGGACGACGGCAGCGCGCGGCGCGGCACGCGCGGTACGGCCGAGAAGATGAACAGGGGGGACCCCCTAGCTACAGTGTACTTCAATCTAGGTCAAATCCTAGTTGATTTGATTTTGAACTGATCCAATTCGATTCACTAGATGGTGTAAAAATAAAAGTCGTGCACAATTTCATGAAGAACAACTTTGCTTTTGACACCATATTCAAATTCGGTCAGATTTTCAAACTACAGAAAAAGGGGTAAAAGTAGGGTTTGAATTTCAAACTGAAATTTTAAAATTACTTTTAATTTTTCTCAATAACTTGAAAAATAGTCAACATGAAAGTTGTTCTATTCAGTGAGCTTGACAACTTGTATTAAGGGAGTTTTGTAAGATTCAGCATATTTTTGAAAGTGAAGTTTCAAATTTAAATTTCAACATAGTAATTTGAGTTTAATTTGAATTTATATAATATAACTTCAAAATCACCAAAAATAAAAGTTGTTCCATTTTAAAAGTTATACAATGTTTATTAAGGCACTTTCACCTAATTCCCAATAGTTTTTGAATTAGGTTTTTAGGTCAACTCTAGGGTTTAATTTGATTTCCTATTTAATTTTTAATTTTGACTTTTAATTAAAGGCTTAATTACACAATCCATAACACATGAAATCGAAGCACTCTAGTGGCCCTAAGCACAAACATATGCAGATGCTTAAATTTAAACATGATGACATGGTAGGTTAATTGCTTTGTAATATCAGAGGTATTACAACATCACAGTTTGGGTAAAGCAATTTCTTATGATCCTCTAGCATGCGATCAAACTTAATCTTCTCTTTTTCACTGTCGTATTCTCTCTGTGCATCACAGATGGTCTGACCAAGATCATCAGCGGGCTCATCATCGTCTCCTACCTCCTCTTCGGTTTCCCCCATTGCAATATCATGTAAGGGACTGTATTGGGCAAAAATATCATCATCCCCTTCTTGTTCGTCTTCGCATTCTTCTTCCACTACAACCCCGCTTTCTCCATGTTTGGTCCAACATACATAGTTTGGCATGAAACCCGACTTAAACAAGTGTGAATGGATAGTCCTCGAGCAAGCAAACTCCTTCAGATTCTTACACACAGCATATGGACAACACATGAAACTATCACGCTTGTTTTCCTCGGCCACACTTAAGAAATAATGCACGTCCTTAATGAATTCTCTAGAGAGGCGATCAATGTTGTACATCCAATTTCGGCTCATCTGCATTAGAACCGTATCAAAATCTAGAAGCAAAATACTTAATTACACAATACTAGTCATCAGGTACAATTAAAATGGCAGTATAAAGACACAAACTAATTAATTTATGTTAGCCTCGCTACAATGTAGACTAATCTCAACTAGCACTAAACAGACTAAAACTAAAATGCACTTCAACAACATAAGGATCTGTCGACCAATCCTAGCTACAATAGATGGATCATTTGTTTCCTCTTCCTCCCTTGGCTGCTTGTGCTGGCTCACTGCCTCACCCGACTGTGTAAGATTATTTTGCACGTGCTCCACATACTGTTCCTCTCAGGACCATCCTTTATATCCGGTGCCGTCCTACTGAAATTAGAATAACAAATAAATTTTTATCAAAACCATCAAGAGAATGGAAAAATTAGCCACAGCCGTCAAATGGGATACAATAACTCACATTACGATCCGGACACTTGTAGAAGATACGACCCTTGTTGGGACACTCCTTCCTCACTCGAAACTCCATGACAATCTTGTAACAACCCGGGTTTTCCGACGACCAAAAATCCGAGCTTTCAAAAAATTTACGTACAATATGTGTGAAGCATGTAGGAACTAGGTCGAACCACGACTAGCCCACTAACAACCGTTGCATTCATATAGAGATTGCTTGTAGGAGTTTGTCGGAGTTCATAGATGGTTTAAGGTTTGTGTCGGAGAGCACTAATCCATAGCAACTCTCTTCCAAGACCTTCATGACTTCCCCACCTTGATTTTCCCAAACTCGGAATCCTTTGAACTCATCTTTTCAATCCACATAATATTCCTCAAGCCTACTTTGTTTCCATCTCGATTCATCTTAGCAAGTGGAAGGAAACCCCTCTCCGCTTATGTCTAATTTACCTCTCGTCCCAAACCTTCCATATGTAGGGTAAGGGAAATCCTTAACTTCCATCCTTCCGAAACTTTTCTCTAACCACTTCCCTCTCTGAGATTTCCCGGGATTCATTTCGCGAGTTCCTTTTTAAATCCATAATACTTCTCAATATTTCCAAGAACTGCTTTCGCTCAAATTTTATCAAACCTTCATCTTGAAATGATTCTAATTATTTTTGAATCTAAGTTGAATCCCACAAGATAATAAAAGAAGAATGTTGATCCTTCTAAATCCGACCTAGCAAACCGCCGCTTGGGCCTCGGCCCAGACCAGCCCCGTGTGCCCCCCTACTCCCTCTCGTGCACAGCCCACCAGAGCACCGCCCCCAACGCGCGGCCCAGCAGACAGCCCCGCCTGCCTGGCCCACAACCAGGCACCCCGGCCCAAGTCGGCCCAGCCGGAGGGCGTCCCTGCCCAAACCCTAGGGCGAGAACGCCTCCTAGCACCCTCAGGGACCGCCGCTGCCGCCGCCCGACCCCAGCACGCGCGCGCCTCCTCCAGTTGATGCGTGCCACGTACCCTCCTCTTGCACGAACGCCAAGGATCACCGTCTATCTCCATCGAGCCCTAGACGTCGCCCTATAAAATCACCACAGCCGCCATCTCCCTGTTCATCTACCTCGGACGCCGCTGCCATGCTCTGCTCCTGCTTCCTTGCTCGCCGCTGCCGTCCGCACCGCCACCACGGCCGCCGTGCCTTCTGCTTGCCACCACCGTGCGCCCTAGCTGCCGCGGTGCGCGGCCATCCAAGCAGCACCGCTGGCCGTGGTCACGACTGGCCGGAGCCGCCCGGTCACCACCGGTCGGGCCCCCACTGTTGGAACGACCACCAGGACCTCGACGCCGACCCACGCGCCACTACTGGCTGCGCTCGCGGCTCCGCCCGCGCCTCGGCGGCCACGGCCGCAGCGTGACACGACGAGCACCATCACGGTCGCGACATCGGCATCCGTGACGTCGAACGCCTCGTCCTCAACCTCGACGCCCGACGCCGCCGGAGCACTACCACGTGAGCACCACCGATCGGGCGCCACTCTGTGCCGCGACGTCGCACATCCGTGACATCACTAGCGCGGCCACGCCGCCCGCTCTGGCGTCCTCGTCAAGCAGTGCGACCGCCACCGCCTCGCCTAGCCGGGCCTCCTCGACCCTGCTGCAGTCGGTCTCACACCACGTCGCTGGAGCACCCACCGTCGCCCCTGTAGCCATGTCGCGCCTCTACTCTCTGCATGACCCCGGCGTTCTCTAGCCGTGAACCCAGTCAACCATAGCCCGGCCACGACGACCATTCTAGAGACCCTTTCTGCCACCGGTGAGCATCCAGTGCCCAGAGACCCCTTCGCCTTTCACCTTGTTCCAACCTGTACTGAGACCGGCCTTCGTGCCGTGTTCCACTTGTTGCAGGAAAGCCGGCCACGACGCCACCCCGAAACACCACGACACCACCTCTTCCACGCCGGCGACTGCACGCGTTGTGTCACGCCACCAGCACGACGACCGCAAGCTGCCCCTTTCCATCACGGTTGCCTTCGCCCCCGTCCGTGCTCACGACCTCGGCGCCCCTCCGCACCGGAGCTCCGCCCATGGACGCCGGAGCAAGGGACGGAGCCGGTGCCACCATCGCGGATCGGCACGGCACAGCGATCACCCTGCACGGCATCAACTCCTCGCTGCACCACCATCCTACCTTCATCAGCACCAAAGTGAGCCCCGCCACCCTTCTCAGACCCACCATGTGCGCCACCGCGTCCCACCCCAGGGAGCGCATCGGCAGAGTCACTACCGGCTCAGGAAGAACACAAAGCACTCACGCACACAGGGCCAACCCAGCCAACCGGACGATACACCATGAACATTTACGACGGGCATCGCCGTCACGTGTACCCGGGGCACCGACGTCTCGACGGCGTTCCCGCGTGTTGTAGCTACTCAACCATGACAGGCATCGCTGTCACGTGCACCTTGCCATTCAACATAGGCCTTCGTGCTAAGATCCTATGCCTTGTTGAGAACCCGGCCCTGCTCCGCCACCTCCCAGCCACTCTAGCCAGCCTCGGCCAGACACCAGCCCCGCCCAGCCAGCCGTGGTCAGCCGCGACCAGCCTACAGCAGGCCACAGCCAACCATGACAAGCCAGCAATAGGCCACGACCAGCCAGCAGCCGGCCACGACTAGCCGCAGCAAGCCATAGCAGGCCAGGAGGTACCAGCAGCTGGCCAAGAGGAGCCGGGACATGTAGCAGCAAGCCTCGCCACTTTCCTTTGATACCGACCCTGTCTAGTCTCCGTGCTGTAGCCCCGTTGCCAGATATGAGGCCCCATAGATGATGTTGGACTGTTGGAAAGCCAAAGTGATATACGACGCTGGACTATTGAAGAGCCTTTTCTCTTACATCCTATGCTCTTGTCCTCCATATTGTGTACCTGTCCTTATGATCCGTATGTTCATATATCTATTGTACCCTATCTTTATGATATGTCTGTACATGTATCTGTTGCACCTTATCCTCACGATCTATCTATATCTGTATCTGTAATACAGGATCCATCCCTCTTTGTGCTATGGAATTGTGCTACTCCGCTGTCTTATAATGTGTCGTTTGAGTCGTGTCATTGGATCTTATTGTTGGTTGTTCTTATTGTTTGTCTGCGTGCCGTGCCTTCGAGCCGGTTGTGGGATCGTACTTCATTCAGATATTGCGATCGCGGGATTCACCTGGCCATGGCCGTAATGCTGAATGTAACTTGACCTCGCGTTGCCACTCTTTGACATTTCGTGCTTGACCCTTCGTATGCTCGTACACTGCGCGACCGTCGCATTCCTCTGGTCCTTGCGGTGACAACCGCATCGCTATGGATCCGAGTAATGTCTTAGTGCCAGTGCACCCAAGTCGTGGTACCCTACGAGTGGTTCGCGCACTTGCGTATTTTACATGTCGCTCTCTTCTGACGCCCCGTCTATTCTGTGGCGTGCGTGTTGGAAGAAGTAGACCACTGCTGTTTTTTGTTTCTCGCTCTTCGCTCCTGTATAGCCCGCTCTATTCGATCCCGACTTATTCATGGCGACTGGATCAAAGATCGGACTAACTCGTTTTAGTTAGCAAAGCGATGGCCTATATCAAGATCTCGGATCTATACGAGTCGACTCGATCGACTACTTAAAACCATCTTCACTGAAGATGTGACTGAGAATATGATATAGATGTACCTAGCTAACTCCTCTCTCTCTCTCTGGATTCTTAGTGTTTAAGCACATGTATGATTGTACCCGTTTGAATCACAGCCTTGGTACCCTACATGTGGATTAAACACTCGCACTATTTTGTGCAACATTTATTGTTGGAAATTCCTTGTTCTTTCCTGCTGATCGGCCGTCCTCCGATCCCCGTCTTCCCCGTGGCGTACGGATCGGAAGATCGTGTGCCGTGGTGTTTGCTATGGATAAGCTTTGGCCTAAACCATTTATTATAAAGCCATATTGGCTTGGCTGTGACTTATGCTTGTGCTTAGCAAACCACCACTCCTGTTTCTTTGGCCTGATGAAATCGGACATACGCCGAGAGGGCTAAGCCGTGTACCTTTTATTATTTCTTTGCTGTTAATGGGTCTCCCCGCGTCCTGTCGTCTTTTGGTGTATTGGGTGTTTTATTGCCTTGTATTGCTTCGCGGAGTATCCGTTTCCGGATTAGCGACGACCGGACTGAGGCCCGCTGGAGGAGGAGAACATGGATGACGACAAGAACTGTGGAGTGGATCTAGGAGACCCAGCAGAACGACTACACTAACTGAGGAGTGCTCATACCACTACTTCCTCGACAACACAGGTGTCATGGCAGCACCTTCTTTTAGAGAATCCTATTAGACATTGCAAATCTAGAACTGCTAGCGCTTTATATTTACTCTTTTGCTAGTATATGATGCATGTTACTACCTAAGCCGTTATTATCCCGCTTGCAACCACTCTACTATACTACCCAGCTTCGCGCTCACGCTCTTTTATACATATTCCTATCTACCTGCTTGCTTGCATGTTACATCACTATATTTATTTACTAACTCCACTCGCATTGTGTCTATGATGTGATGCTGGTGGTGAACCCCTGGGAATGGTTTGGCTTGGGATCCCGGACTGGTGGTATGTGAGCGTGCTGCGTGTGTCTTGGGTGTGTGGTGAGGGTCGAGTCGACCAAGTGGGATACACGACAAGCTGTGTAAGCAAGTCTTGCCCGGGAGTTGCATCTGGACATTCCTACGAGAGATACCTGTGCCGGGTAATGGTGTATGAGGAGGTTCTGGGGTAGAAAGCCTGCATGGTTGAAACCCCGTGAACGGAGGTGCCGTGGAGGCATGGGGAGAGTATCCCCTAAGAGAAGATGCCTGCTTGGTTAACCTAGGATCTACTGGTACTCAGGCTCATAGGAATCCTTTACTGCTCACTCGCTTCTGATGGACGGGAGACGGCTGGACTACTTGGTAGGGCGGTGCCACTACTGCTAGGTTGTGAGGTGATTAGGGTGGGCGGTGAAGGATGTGGGATTCCCGAACCGTCCTAGATGCGCAGTACCACTGATTGGGCCCGGTACTGCGTCTCCCAGTCTCAGCGTTTCGGCGTAGGGCCGACGTTACCCAGGGCTGAGTGGTAGGGTGGCATCGACCTAGGCAAGCAAGCACCCGGAATTCTGCCTAGATGTATGTACAACATCGATGATGGCTAATCTTGTGAGTGGTAAAACCTCTGCAGAGTGTATGGTTGATTGATCGATACATATGCCGACTCGTCGGCTATGGACCTTTCCTGTGGTCTTCTACTGGTGTAGTGAGTGGTATTCTTTTCTCTCCCTGGATGATGATTGTCTGGCAGTGTGCCCGGTGTGGCAGTGTGCCGTCGAGACAGGACCCGAGAGGGAGTTGGGCCTGTTGACTGAGCGCGAGGTGTGTGTGAGGTGGTGTATGGGTGGGATGATGGGGGGATAGACTAATGGAAATTGATGATATGGGTTAAAACTTGACAAACTATTATGATATTATTACTTGATACTACTTTGCACGCGCTTAGGATGCAAACCACAGCCAAATGTTAGGATCGCCAGATCCTTTGTTTTCTCTTTTCCACTAAAGCTCATCGGTGCTGACCATGGCCTGCACATACCTGGCGGTGTGCAGATTACCTGACTAACAGAGATATTGAGATAAGAAGTATTAGAAGGTCTCGTGCCTACGCTCAAGTTTGGTTCAGAAGATGAAGACAATGCTGCGCCAAGATTAACTCTAATTATGCCCGTGGAGGAGGAGCCTTCACTCGACGACATATTTCGTCAACTCTGATGACGCCTGGTTATGCTTCCACTAGATTAACCCTGTAGTAGGTGTGATCTCAGTTGATATCATCTTGTAAGTATTTATGATGTATGGCTGTAATATCAACTGATAAATGATAATGAGATGTGATCAATCTTTGGTTTTATCACATTATAGCTCATTCTGTGGATTTTTCCTTCGTGTAAAATCGAGGATGTTTCAAATCTTCTCCTTACACTCGCCGCACATAATGGGAGGGAGGTGCGGCCTAAGTTGCTTTGAAACCCGATGAGAGGTCGAGGACCCAGAAGGAGTCGCCATGTACTGTCTATATTCATTTTTGTAAAATGCTATAAATTTAAGATTCATCCATCCAATATACAAACTATATGATCTTGGTCGGCACCACGTACATTCTATTATTTTCCTCTTTAAGCTTCATCCATCCAAAGATACAAACTATCAAGTGAATATAAACAACTTTACGCTTGATCCATCAAAAATACAAAATATCAAGTGAATATAAGTTTAGGAGGCCACAAATATCAAGAAATGCACTGTAATTATTTATAGACAATGCAATGACATATAGTAGTGATGGAGGTGTGTGAATGAAGTTAGTTACCTTCAAAACCAAAAAAGAGATGTAGACCACAAGAAATTATGTGATGGCCGAAGAACAGAGCAAGAACACATAACGGAGTGAAAGAACAGAGCTAGCTCAGGCTTGAGGAGGAAGAAGGGAACTTGAAGATTATATACAAGGGAAATTTTAGTCCCGGTTGAAATTAGAAACCGGTACTAAACGCCTGTTTTTTGACCCGGGTGGTGCCTCGAACCGGGGTTGAACCTTTAGTCCCGGGTGGTGATACCGCCTGGGACTAAATATCAACCTTTAGTCCCGGTTTGTGTTACTAACCGGGACTAAAGGTCATCTGACACAACAGAGCGTGCCAGAAGCCGTTGGCTAGGGACCTTTAGTCCCGGTTGGTTAATAGAACTGGGAGTAACGATATTTTTAGTCCCGAACACAAGAAATACCAGGATTAAAGCCCAATCCAGATGTTGGACGAAAGGTATATTCTCTACTAGTGCACTGTGTATCCTAGCTAGGCGTACATGTTACGGTGATGCACTCATTGAGAGAAGAAACTTATATAGATGCAGGGGAACATCTCGGGTAGATAGGCATGGAGGGATCAGTGAAGAAGATAGACACGTATGAATCCGCCAGGCGCCATTGGCTCTGCAAGTACCTGCCACTTGGTAGCTACCCTTGTTCACCTCGCCACAGCAGGTGGCACCCGTGCATAATTTATGATGTCATTTATGGCCTCACAAAGTTTGATGTTAAAACTCAACTTGAGCACAGAGAAACAAAATTAACTGTTAAGGGATCGGATAAACTAGATCAACTGAAATAGTTAAGAGTAAATTGAACTAAATGTTAGTTTATGAGGTTATCCGGACATAGACAAACTTCAGGGTAACTAGTTTCACTCATCAAGCTTTGAAAAAGAAGTGTCTAACAAAAAGAAGTTTGTAATAGCTTATGATGGTGTTGTGAGTTGTACCAAATAGGACCTTGGCATTTTAATCAAAATTTTGACAAAACTTTAGAACCAAAAGGTTTTAAAATACTTAGTTTGGGGACATAAAAAAATACATGTGTAGTTTGCTTCATAAATTTCTCTATATTTATTAGATGGAATGTATTTCAATTTTCTGAAAAAAACTTTGTATGAATTAAGCACGCTAAAGCATATAGGGTACGTGTACACACACCCCATTGTTTAACGTTTGATAATGCTAAATTGTTTATATGAAATTTTGAGGTCGTAAATGCATGTGGAAATTACATAATACTAGTAGGAAGCCCGGTGCAGATGCGCAGGCTAGCAAGCATATACATGTGTAGCATGAGAAGGCACAGAGGCACAGATAATGCAAAGGACACAGTAAAGAATAAGCACTGAGTAGTAATCGTGCTAGATAACAAAAGAATTGGCAATCAAAAACCGCGCGCCAAAAAAAAAAAAAGTTTTGTATCTATGAGATGTTTACCATCAATTAACTACATAAAAAAAAAAAGAGGTGGGAAGAGCGGACATTGTGCATCCCAGAACTGAAGATATGGAGTCACATCCTGCACACGCAAACCTGAAGAGGGCAATAGTCAAAAATATTGTAGTAATAAAGGCAGTGTACAAAAATATCAATTGAAGGGATCAGGCATAAACGAAACTCTTTTTTGTCAGTATGACTGTAGCATTCAACTAAACGTAGAAAGACAATCCGAGTTAAAAACATTTTTTGAACATATGGTCATATCTGATGCGGCAAGAGGAGCTGCTGAAGTGCGGCGTCTGAGATATATAAATTTTTTGAACATATCCGAATTAAAAACATAAAGGAAGAGGAAAAATTAAATAGAATGGCTCCCTGTATTAAGGACAGTAGGTATAATAACACTATAAGTACATAGGAATTGAGCAGTCTGTGTATGACCTTACTTATGTAAGGCTTAGTCCTACATTCACCGGAAGAGGAAGAGACTATAGGTAAGGCTGGACGAAAAGCTCGTAGCTCGGTAGCTCGCTCGACTTGGCTCGTTAATGGCTCGGCTCGACTCGGCTCGTTTATATTTTTTAACGAGTTGAGCCAGCATTTTTGCTCGTTTAGTTAACGAGCCAGCTCGCGAGCCTAACGAGCCAAAGTTGTTGGTATTAAAGTTATATTAATTTTGTATGATGATGTCTTGCACTCTGCCATTAGTTGATGTTTAGACTTATACTCTTTAAACTTAGGATTATTATGACTTTTTCTCTTTATTTTAAATGAATGTATGGATAATCAATAATAGATTATAGATGTATTATGTATTATATGAATGTGTATAATATATATCATATATCATTTTTTCTCTTTGATTTATGGCTTGCTTTTGAATAATTGCTATTATTAAAATTTAGATAAATATAGATATTTATTTTTTTGTATTTTTTATGTCTGGCTCGCGAGCCAAACGAGCCAGCTCGAGCTCGCTAACGAGCCGAGCCGAGCAGGCCTTCTGGCTCGTTAGCAAGCTCGGCTCGTTATGCTAACGAGCCAAAACGAGCCGAGCCCAAACGAGCCGAGCTGGCTCGTTAATCCAGCCCTAACTATAGGTAAGTTCACAGCTTGAGGCTCGCCATTCAGCATAGGAGAACATTCACAGAAACAACTGCCAATACCAGGAAGAGTTGGCGCCTAGAAAAAACATACTTCAGTTAAAGGGAAAACACAATTTTAGTGTTTCACATAAGAAAGTAAAGCGAACAATTTTTGGTGATCTCAGTTAATTAGGGTGCACTCCATTGCGTAGAGGTCACTGCGAATGCTCAAGTAAATGTTCGGGCAGCTTCTCGTACTCATGCTATTTTTATTGGGTAGGTAACCTACACAGTGTTAGTGAAGCATGTAAATGATTGTACAGTTTTATGAGTACTGACCATATAAGGAGAGTAGTGTCAGAAAACATTTACAAAGAACCGACTGCTCCCATAGCAACCAGAAGTCATAAAATCATGGATGTGACAAAATAGTGCTCATATTCATACAAACGCCGGTAGGTCAACAGTAAGCATTTTGCCAGAGAAAGGAAGTCATGATGCCTCTGTAAATTATAGAAAAACCCAGTAAGAAACCTAAAACATGAAGCATGAAATATGCACTACACAATCATGGTGGTAAATTAAATGCGTATAAATTAGTTGTCAGTGAAATATAAGGCTGCATAAACTTCTTATAGCCCATATTAGAATATACGGAAGGACAAAGCAAGCGGCCTGAAGCATCTAAGCCCTAGTGGTTTCGGTGATTAATGACAACGGACGATTATTATGACTAACATGTGTTTTGCAGGATAACCTAGAAGTTATGTCATAGTAATATGTAGGTCTACGCCCTACGAAGATGGAATTCATTTCGGTTTTCAAAGGATGGACGACAAGGTTAAGATAGACTAGGTCTAGGTGCCAATTGGTGTTGAGGGGCACTTGAGTAGTTTAGGACTTTGTTTTCCTTTGACCGTACTATAAAGAGGGGCATGGATGGGTAGCTTGACGTAGAGTAAGGTTAGAGAGTATAGATGTGATGCACACTTGTTCAACTTAGCTAGATGCCTCAGAGAGACTCTTGAGAGAGAGAGAAGATCAAACTTCGTTTTGAAAAGTTTTCGATTCGGCGAAGTTTTGGTCATTTTCAGAGCGTCGAACGCTAGTGATCCCTAGCCGTCGGACCATTAGTCAGTGTCCGATGGACACGTGGCACTCCCAGGGTGATTCTAAGTCACTGGGAAGTGTCGGACAGTGGGTAGACTGGTCGTCGGACCATTGCCCACCGTCCGACGGTGCCTATGTTTTATTCAAAGAGCGTCGGATGAGTGAACGGTGGTGGCGTCGGACTATTACTTGTTAATGTCCGACGCTTACAGAGAGTGACCAGAGAGGTTTTCTAGCGTCGGACCTTTGCTAAGCGTCCGACGACCTCTCTGCATAGTGCCGCCTACAGGGCTCGTGTGAGAGTCAGACGGGGGGAGTTTAGTCCGGCGGTCGGACTGTTCCCAGCGTCCGATGGTTCGCGGACAGCTGAAAACAGTACAAACGGCTAGTTTTGGAGAGGGTGAGTATTTATACTCCACCATTGGCTTCATTCTAGCTCTCTTGCCCATTTGTTCAGCTGAAGAAACACTTGTGACTTTGTGAGAGAGTAAGAGCCCTAGGGAGGTTGAGAGAATTTCAATTCTTGTGAGCTTCTTCCTTAAAGTGTGATCAAGAGTGACTTGTGTGTATCCATCCATCTCTTTGGCCTTGTTCTTGATCAAGTGAGAGTCTAGACTTGTTACTCTTGGTGATCGGCATCTCCTAGACGGTTTGGTGGTAATCGGAGGCTTGGTGACCGCTTGGAGAGCTTGTGGGTGGCCCAAGCCATACTTGTGAGCGGTTGTGGGCGATCCACCGCGCCGGAGAGGCAAAGGATCAGCCCATAGAGAGCACTTGATCCTTGCGAGGATCAAGGGGGAGCTACACCCTTGCGTGGGTGCTCCAACGAGGACTAGTATGGAGTGCCGACTCTCCGATACATCGGAAAAAACTCGGTATTTTCTATCTCATTTACTTTCCCGCGTTTACTTTGTGCTCTTTACATTTCTAGAGTAGTATCACTTATGATAGGACTTGGCTCTACGTTGCTCAACTTGTTTTAGGACTAGACATACACTTGAGCAAGTTGGGCAAATAGCGATAGATTGAATTGTTTTGCGAAAAAATTACTAGTTGCCCAATTCACCCCATTCTTGGGCATCATCGATCCTTTCAGGGCCTAATACAGTAAGCATTATATAAAAGATAGAAAAGTGCAGTCCAAAAGCCTAGATGAGATTATTCCTGAAGAGAATGTGAGACTGCATAAATAAGTTGTACCTCAGGTTGTCCCTAGCAATGTAGTCATTCTGCATTAGAAAAGGATTGTCATGATAAATAATGGTACATAAATTCGATAACGTTTTTTGAAGGACCTGTATGATTTGGCTTGCTGGCATCTTCTCTGAAAAAGTCAGACTGAGTCCACATATGCCGCGACTGACAAATTCTTACTACAATTCAAGGAAAGGGATGTTCTGAAAGAAAGGAAGGATAGACCAAACATGATACATGTCGTATTAGTCCAGAATTCCACCACTTCAGTCTCGCTCTTCAGCATGTGTGAATGTAACCTGGAGAGATCGAAACAGCTCAGAGAGACCATGAACATTCACATCATGTATGAAGCAATATACATCAGTGGCAGCGTGTGTTAGACTACATTTCCATTGTGAAAACTAAATGTGATCGTGTTTATGTGATAGGAACAAATGATCTGGAACTCGTGCTTGGAAGCTATTGGTACATTAATTTGTTACATTCCCTCATACAAAATAGGTTCATATGTTGGCAAAAATTCGCAGAACATGTTGCAAAGAGCATTTGTATCACCCAAAAAGTCAGACTGCACACACCGAATCGAAAGGTACGAGAATCATGATGCACACTGCAGAGGATGAGAGGAAATATTCACAATCGGGGACAGAATTCGCTTACAGTATAGACGATGAAGGGGAGGGGACCTGATGCAGGGGCGATGCCGTACGTGACCACCAGCAGGGCTCTCCCACCGCTCCGTGCGTTGATGCGGCCACGGTCTGGACCTCCAGGTGCCCCATCATGTTCGGAGAGAGGGAGGGAGAGACGGAGGGGATTGGGGGCGGGGACACGGGTGGCGGCGATCGGGCTATTGGAAGACTTACCGTGTAGGAGGAAGAGCAAGAAGAGGAGCACCGCCGGCAAAAATTCATAGAACATGTTGCAAAGAGCATTTGTATCACCCAAAAAGTCAAACTGCACACACCGAATCGAAAGGTATGGGAATCAAATGATGCACACTGCAGAGGATGAGAGGAAACATTCACAATCGGGGACACAATTCGCTTACAGTATAGATGATGAAGGAGAGGGGACCTGATGCAGGGGCGACGCTGTCCGTGACCATCGGCAGGGCTCTCCAACCGCTCCGTGCGATGATGCGGCCACGGTCTGGACCTCCAGGTGCCCCATCACGTTCGGAGAGAGAGAGGGAGGGACTGAGGGGATTGGGGGCGGGGACACGGGTGGCGGCGACCAGGCTATTGGAAGACTTACCGTGTAGGAGGAAGAGCAAGAAGAGGAGCACTGCCGGACCGGAAGGAAGAGGGCAGCCCCGGTCAGCGCGACGATGTAGCGGTAGGCCAGCACCTGCGGATACGGCAGCGGCGGCGGCGGCGGCGTTGGCGGCGGTGCGGCACCCACGGTGATGGGAGCAGAAGCGCAGTCACGAGCAGTTGGGCGAAAGGACGGTGCAGCGTTTTTCCATGTCTCCTTATACGTGGGGGGAGGGGGGCCTGGAACCTTCGTTTGGATGCAGCGTTTTGCGGGGCATCGCCGTACTCGATGTTTTTGGTGGGCGTCGACGCGGCGTTTTGTTGTACATCCATCAGAGATCACAGGTTCAACAAATAGAGGCGACGTGGCTCATTGTGAGATGAAATAGGTGAGTATACAAATAAGGTAAAGGTATAGAACTCACATCATGGATGGACCCACCACAATTAGAAGCATCGAGGGCATCGCTGAGCCAGGATGCAAAGGCTCGCACCGTTGCCCATCCCCTGGTGCGCTGGAATTGACTGGTGCACCGATCCATCAAGATGGTCCCGACCATTGAGGGCTACTATATTGGGGGAAAGAACCCCCCGCTCTGCCCCACCCTTGGCCTTTTAACGGTGGTGGGCTGAAAGGACCGTGACGTCTAAGAGGGGAGTGAATTAGGTGACTAAAAAAAACACCACTTCTAAACAATGGTCTCTTTTTCCTAACCTTAGCAAAACCTAAGCAATAAATAAACTAACCAAAGTGCAACTAAGGTTTTTGGTAAGTGTGTTGCTATCTCTACCGCAAAAGAGTTATGCAACCTAGGTTTTAACTTTATCAACTAGACTATCAACTAAGTTAGGAAAGGTAAAGTACACAATCAAGGTAACAATATAAATACGGAAGGTAGAGATGCAAACTCCCGTCGACGACTCCGGTATTTTTACCGAGGTATCGAGAAGCCCTCAAGCTTCCCCCTAGTCCTCGTTGGAGCCCCTCGCAAGGAATCCCTCGCAAGGGCCAAGCTCCCAGTCGAGTCACCCCGCGGATAGCCCCGGGCCTTCCCCACACGCAAGTGGGTCTCCGGTGTGCCTCGCAAGGCAAGCCTCTCCTCGGATGCTTCCCACCGTCTTCACTATCAAGCTTCCGGCCGAACCACCGCGGCCTTGTTCCCTTCGGTACACGGTGGCGGCCACACCACAAGCACGGTAGGTGTGGTCTCACAAGACTACAAGCCCCGCCGAGTACAAGCACGGTGCGCGCAGGCACATATGATTAAGAGGTATGCAAACCTCACTAAACACTAGGCATAACCTAGAGCAAGCGCATAAACGGTGGTCTAATCATCCTAAGCACTTCGCAAAACACCTACGCTAATCACCAAGTGCACCACTAAGCACTATGCAAGTGGAGAGCTTTAGAATGGTGTAGCAACAACCTTGGAATAATCCCTCACTTTCTCCACACTCTCCATGGTCGGTTGGGGTGGTATTTATAGCCCCCAAGTGGAAGATAACCGTTGGGAATAAAACCAGCCGATTTCAGTCACACCGGACGCTCCGGCGGATGCACTGGACGCTAGCCCCGCGTCCGGTGCTGCCACGTGTCGCCGCATCGTCGATTGACCGTTTGAACTAGCCGTTGGCGCCATCTTCCTCTGATCACCGGACGCGTCCGGTGTAACACCGGATGCTACCAACTCCGTGTCCGGTGAAGCATGCAGAGAGCTCCCGAGAGCACATTTTCATACCGGACGCGTCCGGTGTTCTTCAGTCTTCTGTGCACCGGACGCTCGCACGGTGTCTCCAGTGCATCCGGTGGTTCTTTTCCTGCGTCCGGTGCCTCCTGCTGAGGCACGCTGCTGAACCATGTCCGGTGCTCACGAGGCCAAACCCTTTCCCCACTTGTTTGTTCGTGCTCTTGGCACCCGGCTTAGTTCCATCTTGTGTCTTGGATTTTTGCTTGATCTTGAGGTCTTCAACAAGTCTTCTAATGTCTTACTTGAGGTGTTGATCACTTGGATTACACGGTTTCCTTAGTCCAAAACACTTGTGCATCCTATTGAACTACAAAACAAACACTCATGAAACCATTAGTCCAATATTGGTCATGTTGATCATCAAACACCAAAATCCATTATAAATGGGCCTAGAGTCCATTTTCCTTACATGGGCGAACCCAAAGGCACACCCACAGAGTAGCCTCATCTAACCCTTGATTATTTCAGGCGAGTGGTTGAAAGGTCCTAAATGGATAGAGGTGGGGTGAATAGCCTATAAAAATTTCTACAAGCAACATTTATACAAAGAGATTAGACAATTAAACGGCAAAGCGAATTTTGCGCTAGCCTATTAAAAAGCAAGCCACCTAACCGTTCTAGGCTAATGTCTTTAAGATCACACACAAGAAGTTAAGTCACTACTTTACTCTACTATTAGGTGAGCAACTACAATAAGTACACTAGAACAAAAGTAAATGCTCAAATGTAAAGGAGAGGGAGATGATCTTTATACCGCGGGTGATGAGAAGATGAATACCAATGTAATCAATCACAATAAATAAGAAAAACCCTCGGTAGAGAGATGACACTAGATTCTTTTTACTGAGGTTCACTTGCTTGCCGACAAGCTACTCCTCGTTGTAGCGATACATCCACTTGGAGATTCACGCGCTAATTGGCATCACACGCCAAACCCTTCTCAAGGGTGCCGCACAACCAACACAAGATGAGGGTCTACAAGCTACGCACAATCCACTAGAGTAGCCAATTCGTGATCTCCCACGGGGAAGGCTCAAGAACCCCTTACACTTTCACCGATCGGAGGCGGAGACAATCACCAACTCCCCTCAACGATCCTCGTAGCCCCAAGCTGTCTAGGAGTCGTCAAACTCCAAGAGTAACAAGAGAATCCGCTGCGAAATCCAACTATCAAGTGCCTCTAGAAGATCACACTCATGCAATGCACTTGATGCCCTCCAATCTCATCAAATGATGATCTCAATCAAGTAAAAGGTGTGAGAGATGAGTGGAGAGGCTCACTAGCTTGCTAAGTCAATGAAAATATCCAAGATAGAGAGAGAGCACCAGCCAGCCACTCCACTACTTATTGCCCCCACTCAAAATCCAACCGTTACTCACTGTTTTCGGGGGCACCGGACGCGCAGTTAGTTCACACCGGACGTGTCCGGTGGTTGTCCGGTGTATCGCCCGACGACACGTGTACTAGCCATTTGAATTCGCCCGTTGCACGCGCTCACACCGGACGCGGAGCTGTCACACCGGACGCCCCGACGCCCGTATCTAGTGTCCATTCAGAGGGCATCCAAAGAGCTCAAAATGGCACCGGACGCGTCCGGTGCAGGGTCACTGGACGCTCCTCTGTGTCCACCGCTCAAACGGTTAACAGTTGCTCACTCTTTCATATACATCGGACACTGGAACAGTGTTCATAGCGCGTAAGGTGATAAATTTGCGCGTCTGGTGAAAAACTTTATCGAACCAACCTGAGAGCGAGGGGTTCACATCGGACGCGTCAGGTGCTACCCCACCGGACGATCCCCAGCGTCCGGTGCGCACGTTCTAGCACTTTCGCTAAGTGTTAGCCACCGGAGAACTTCGGCAAGTTAGCCACCTCGCGCCTGGATCTGGGTCATCGTGGCCACGCAGCCCCGCCACGAGCCGCCACCGTCACGGGCCAGTAGCCCTGCCGTGAGCCGTGCCATTGCGGGCCTGCGGCCATGCCGCGCGCTGCCGCCCCTCTGCTCGCCTTGCGGTCGCGGGCCCGCCGCCCCGACACACCACCGCACGTCACGCGTGGAGTGGGAAGCGAGGGAGAGAAGAGAGAGCGCCCGTGGCGGCTGAGTGCCTGAGTGAGAGAGGGGAGAGTGAGTGAGGGAGAAACCCTAACTCCACATTTTATACTAAATGTGTATATCGGGCCTTATTTAGGCTGTTTGGGCCTCAGGCTTTTTTCTAAAGACGCTCGCCGCCGAAAATGGGCTTTTTTTTTTTGTGGCGGGCGATTTATAAAGTCCACCTCCATTAATATATTTATGGAGGCGGTTATTCTGCAACAACCACCGAAAATCGATTTTACGAGGCGGTTAACCACCTCGGTTAATGAAAAATCAACCGTCTCAGTTAATCCAGGCATTAACCGAGGTGGTTATCCATCTTGCCCGCCTCAGAAAATAAAATGCAAACGCCTCTTAATTTTTTTTTGTGGTAGTGAATAATACCCAAAATACAATAGCCATTTTATGTTTGGGTAACGCTATAGTGAATGGATCCGATACATATTTTTAGTCTTCTCCACCAACAATATCCAAAAGTGAATCTTTTATGCAAATAGATTTCTAAGAGAGAGGATATCTAAATTTAGGTTATGTCTCTCTGGGCACCCAAAATAGGTCTCCAATATAGATAGTCTGTTAAGAGCTGAGACAATAGATCTATTTTGGGTTTAGATGCCAATATACACCATCTCTCAGAGATAGTCTATTAATACTGCAACGTATAAACAGGGCCTAAAACTAACCCTTGAAATAATATTTTGAAAGTGAACGGAAAATACACCGTCAAAGCGGTACTGAGAGTTTTCTACGCTACTTGCGTACCCCATTGTACGATTCTTCCGCAAGCA
Organism: Eremochloa ophiuroides; assembly: GCA_038502445.1. Taxonomy (NCBI): domain Eukaryota; kingdom Viridiplantae; phylum Streptophyta; class Magnoliopsida; order Poales; family Poaceae; genus Eremochloa; species Eremochloa ophiuroides. The sequence goes on along the minus strand of JAHLJS010000006.1, from coordinate 30,598,000 downwards.
AGTGCATTGGACACGATGTCCAAAACAAAAGTGCATTGGACCTACTTATTTCCATCAGTCCATGAACAAAAAAAACAATCCGAATATGTTTATTTCATTCGTACATCGAGGCACGATGTGGCCTTGTTAAGTTAAGCTAGTTACCTTTTTGGGACAGCTCCATGACTCAAAAAATAAATTTAGATCTACAGTTTATCATGGAGCAGCTTCATTAGTGAATCTGAGATCCATCCATAAATCGTTTGGCCTACACATCATCTCCAGATCCACTCAACGACAATTTACTTGCAATTGACTAGTTTATCCTTGCGATGAACCCATGTGTCAATGGTTCTTCTTTCTTCCTGTCTTGTCCGTGGAGAGAGGCAGGGGCATGGTGGCTCATTGGAGGCAGGCCAGAAGGGGCGTGTGCGGCTCGCCGGAGCCGGGCCTGACAGGGGTGGGAGCAGGCCACCACGGCACGCCTAACACGGGATGGGGAGGCTCGGCGTGCGGGGCAGCAGGGAGCCCCGACTGCGGTCCTCGTCCATGCCAGGGTTGGGGAAGAAGGAGCCGCGCATGGACCATCACCCCCATGAGCACGACGAAGAGCCTTGCGCGGACCACCACCGACACGAGCATGACGAAGAGCACCTGGTCCATGTCCCGACAACGGGGATGGCGCAGCACCGGTGGTGGGGATGGCGCAGCTCCGGCGGGGGGCGCGCCTGGACCCGCGTGACGGGGATGGCGCAGCCAGCGGGACGTGCGCGGGTCCAGGGGCTGCCGACAGGAGGCTCGCGGTAGAGAGAGGGACACGGCTTTGCGATGGAAGAAGAAGAAGGGCAACGGAAAAAATAGAACGAACCGGTACGTGCGTAACCAGTGGCATTGGTCGGTAATTTTCTCCAACTTCACCCATCTTACTTTGGTGGAGCACCTCTTGAGGAGATCCACTATTTTGGTGAATCTGGCCCTCAAATTCACTATTTTTGTGAATCTAGCCCTTAAATTTACTATTTTGGTGAATCTGGATTTGATGGAGCTGGAGTGTTTAACAAATTTTTGGTGAAGCGAAACTAAATTTACTGGATACGGAGTTGGGGGAGCTGTCCCAAACATGCGCACAGTGATGCTAGCGAAACAACCTTAGCTTGTTGAGAATTTATACGTTCTACACCTACAGCATATACAGGAACGACCTCTGCCTTTGACATCCGATCCATTCTAGACCTTCAAGTATTCTTCTATCTTAGCAGCGTACTAATCTACTCGACCTTGATCAGCAGCTTCGTTCTCCTGTCCGGCAGGTTCCACAGTTGGAAATCAAGTTCCCCAGGAACAGGAACAAGCAGAAACTCCACTTGACTCGTCACATATACAGTACGCGACAACACTAGAAAAGTATTTCAATTGGACCCCAAGGAATAGCCATTTTTCAGAACGTAATAGATATCGTATGAACGTTCTGCGTGGCATGGTTTTGAACTCCAACAAGTGGGGTGGCGCCTTCTCTTCTATCTGCAGGGTCCATTTGCCTCTGCGCATATGGCAATTCATTACTAAATTCGGCCTGACCCTCGGCAAAGGCCTAAAAACCCTCGGCAAAGTCGCCCTCGAAGAATTTTTAGTCGACGAAGAGGGTCTTTACCAAGGGCCATTTATCGGGCACTCGGTAAAGCCTCTCTGGTCCTCGCCAAAGAAAAGTTACAGTCACGGCGCCAGTACCGTTGAGGGCCATTTCTTTTTTTTTTAATATCTTTGCCAAAGGCTTCAAGCCGGGCCTCGGCAAAGAAATTTTAATTTATTTTTAGAAAAGACTTTGCCAAGAGTCGGCTCTTGGCAAAGAATTTTTTTTAAATAGTCTTTGCCGAGGGTGGTGGTTTGAAGCTCTCGGAAAAGAAATTTTATTTTTTTTAAAAAGGTCTTACCCTTCTTTGCCGAGGGCTTTGGTCATTGCCCTTGGCAAAGAGGCAGAAAATTAAATTTTTTTTTTGCATTCCATCAACACAAACATTATATATATACCATCTCATGGATATACCACGAAGGAACCATTCGCTCACAATATATCATAATCGTAATTGTCAACCACAAATTACAATATATTACAACCATAAGCCACATGTTCATCATCATTCACAAGTTTATTACGACAAGTTCATCAAATCCAAGCACAAGTCACAACCATAAACCATGCTAAGTCCGAACACATCACCCAGCACAAGGTAATAAATAGATTTAGACTCTATGGTAGAGTCTGTATTGTGAGTGTCGTTGTAAACTGTTTCCAAGTTCTCGACACATATTCTCTTGGGTTAGTGGCAAAGTATGGGCACGTGAGAACCGCCGCCTCCGCTCAAAACACCTAGGCTCGCCTGTTCCTGAGCTCCCCGCCCTCGAGCACGCAGCCAGAAGACACGTCGACCGGTGCTAGGATGGTGGTGGCAAGGCTCCTCGATTTTTAGTAAATGAGGCATCGTGGGACAGAGACGTTTAATCAAAACATATCTCTAAAAATGGTTTTTCTAGTTGGCCCGCTTCTATATACAATGATTTTTAGAGATGGCTTGTAAACTGAACCGCCTTTCAAAACATGGTTTTTAGACGTTATTCTCTTGCAAGCCGACTCTATAAATGAAAGCCGTTGACGCCATATTGGTCTCAACACTCGATAAGGAGATAGATCGCTCAATATAGGGCAAGCTGACTTTGAGGTCTCCCGATGTCTAGGGTTGTCCACATCTGGACTCTATGCCCCCAGTGATAAGCGTGATACACAAGACACGTCATCTGAGGAGCCTTGCTAGGAGCACAATACATAAGACACGGCGAAGAGGTCGCTTGAGACCCGAAACCCCATACCAGTTTCACATTAGATTGGTCTAGATTGCTAATGATACCCTATGCTTCAATTTCTTTTATTGGAACACCTACGGAGCCAATTTTGATGATTATGTGCTCATAGGCCTTTTCTATTGGATTAGTGAGCACTTCCTTGTCCCTCATTGCATATGCTTCCTCTGTTGGTGCCAATACCCATCTGTTGGACCTGATTGCAGGTTCATCTAAAATTGGCTTAATCGGTTCTGCCTTCTTAGCGCTCGATTAGCGGTAGGTCAATCGACTATAAGGGACACAACGAGGCTCATTGTGAGCTAAACCAAAGGGCGTCCTCCTACGACAAGGAATTTGACATATTAATGGGTAAGGAATCCATGCTCCACCTTCACATGTGCGCTGTGTTTTTTGTTTGCAGCTGGCTTGATCAATATTGGAAATCAGTCTTGCTAATTTTTGCTTGTCCAAAGTAGTTTGGGCTTGCCCCTGAAAGGCCTAGTTTGCTTTTGGACAATTTATGAAACCATTGTGTACTAATGATGATCATTAACAGGCATACACTATCAATTATTGTATATACCGACATAAAATGAATCACAAACCATAATTGTAGGGTTCAATTCTAACAAGTTCTATGAGTTTGGCGTTCTCACTTGTTTTGCTGGATATTCAAGTTTTCACCATATCAAAGTACCTTTTAATGATGAATTGGAGTGCACGATTGTAAAGAGCTCGTCAAGACGATCAAAATAGACATATTATTTGCTATATTTGGAGCCTCAGTGAGAAATACATCAAATCCACGACGAACACCAGCTCGAGAAGGATCTAGAAGACATTAGAGGGCATCACAATGAACTTTTGGCCAAAGGACACAGAAGTGGGATGGCTGGCCCAAGCTGTAGGCCGACTGACCAGCTACAGGGTCCAACAACCCTCCGCTTCAAGTGGCGGTGCTCTTCCACCATATGGTTTTATCTAAGCCATTAATTGAAGTAGGTTTGATCCGAAGTCTCATGTTTGATGCTCTGGGCATTATAGCTAGCCCAAGCCCCCCTCCTTGAAGGCATCAATCTCAGAACCCTAATTCATATTCCACAAGTCATGAGCGGAGCCAGCAATCAAGAGAAGAGTAGTCCTCCACACGATCTAGTCTTTTAGATAATAGTGAGATGGAGAACAACAGAGGAGTTTAGAGAAAGTGTTGGCCTATCAGTGCTCCCTCTACTGCTTGTACCTTCACAAGATCGAGTTCTACTTGAGCTTACACTAGAAATGTCTCTGATAATCAACTTCTGATTCAAGTAAGTTTTATGTTTATATTTGTTCATCTGGTTGTGACACTCTTTTTGAGTGCTCTAATCCTTACTGCTAGCTTGGGTTAAAGTATTAATCATAAGTGTGAGTGTGGTGCTTTAATTTGGTAGTTCGCAATTGTGACATTAGTTCAATATAGTGCGATGATATAACTACATTGAATACTATATAGCATCGTTGACTCCTCTATAGTCCACCTACCATGGAAGCATCCTCTGTTGGTGTCTTTCCTTATTAGTAGTAATGTCCCTAGTTGGACAGAACAAGACATCTTATCCAAGTCATAACTAGAGAACCTTAGTTATCCTCTCTATGCTCCTATTATTCATATCCTTGATTGCTACTCCCTCCATCCCAAATTGTAAGTCATTCTAAGAATCTTGGAGGGTCAAAACATCTCAACTTTGACCAAATTTATATAATACAATATTAGTATTTATAATATCAACTAAGTATCATTAGATTCTTCATCTAATATATTTTCGTAGTACACTTATTTGGTGACATAAATCTTAGTATTTTTTTCTATAATTTTGGTCAAACTTGAAATAGTTTGACTCTCCAAGATTTTTGGAATGACTTACAATTTAGAATGGAGGAAGTACTTCCAAATGAATTAAATCTTAACTTAGTTTCTAGGTTCACGTAGTTACTATCTCTAGTTAAGTTAGATTGTTGTTGATCTCACACGTTTCCTGTGGATATGATACTTGGAATATTTTCAGGTGAAAACTATAACGGTACTTGTATGCATGCGGATTTATCAGTGTGCGCTAATAAATACAAACAAACTTTTTTGGTGCATTTGTCGGGGAAACGGTTGCTGAATTGACTATGGACCTAGCTTAACCTTATCTCTTTTATTCTTTCTTTTAACTTTTACATTCTTTACCTTGGATAACAGGCCAATATTTAAATACGCAAAACCCAAGAGCACAAGCTTCAGGCCACTAGAATCTTTAGATCCCAACCTTAGTTCTGAGCTACGCCCGTGTTTAATAAAATTGATTTAGAAACAATCCTTCTCTGGTGAGGGCGATGAAAACCCATATTCACTCCTACGAGAGTTTTTACAGATCTGTGCATGCTTGTGCATTGCAAACATGTCAGATGAATCTTTACAGGAAGCTCTTTCTGTTTTCATTTATGGGAAAAGCTAAAGATTTGTACAACCAAACAGTAGCAAATCTGCAGGGAGATTGGAGAAGAATATTCTCTAGATTTTGCATAAAATTTTTTCCCATCTCTAAAGTGGTGAACATACGAACAAAAGCTCTAACCTTTAAACAAAGTGAGGAAGAGCCTCTGGTGCATCCTAGGATCGTTTTAATGACATTGTCACCACTATCCTAGATCTTTCTATTCCAAACCCATGCTTCTTCAAAATTTTTATATGGGTCTCAATAAGGATTCTGTGCAAGATGTAACACCCCTAGTGTTACTGTAACTAAAACCTGCCATGTCATCATGATTGCATGCAAATCATCCCGCATAAACTCATTTTTACTGTGCAATAACTAAAATAATTTTTTTCTTGTATATGATTGTGCATAAATGATTTAGAGTGATTTATTTTGCAAATGATTGCATTGGTGTGAAATTATCTAAATCCAATTAGAAAATAAAAAGAAAATCAATTCAAAATCTTAAACCGGACCCAAAACCCTAATTTAAAAACTAAATGGAATTAGGGGTTGAGCCTTAAACCAAAGTTGTGAATCTTCAAAAGATCAGGAACTTATATTTGGGGCAATTTTGAAGTTATTAAAAATAAATTCAAATAAAACCTTAATCTATGCTTTAAAGTTTAAAATTAAAATACAAATTCAAAAACTACCAAGAATCTGATGATGGTTCCTTAATAAAAGTTTTAGCCCTATCAAAATGGAACAACTTTTATTTTTGGAGATTTTGAAGTTATTGAGTGGAATTTTAAATTAAACCCTAATATGTGTTTTGAAATTCAAATTTGAAATCCAATTTCAAAAATTATCAAGAATATGACAACTTCTTTAATGAAGGTTGTAGGGATTGACAACTAGAACAACTTTTATTTTTATAGATTTTCAACTTATTGAGAAAAATCTTGAGAGTTTGATTGAATTTGAAATGAATTTCAAACTGAGCTTTTACCCCCTTTTGAATTACTCAAAATCCATTCAAAATTTGAAAAGGGTCCAAAAACCAAAGTTGTTCAGAACAAAATTTTCTACAACTATTATTAAGGGCCTTTTCGAGTTACTACATGAAATCAGGGGTAATTTGGTAAAAAGAAAAGGGAGCTATAGGGTATGGCTACAGTAACCCATCTCCTTTCTCTATCCGTTTGTAGGGGGGGTCCGGCCGAAGCCTGCGACGTGCGCCGGCGTCCCCAGGGCCCGTTTGGCCGTCTGTCGATCGCGGTCGAGGTCGTGGGGGCCCCGGCCACGCTCTGCTATCCTCCTCCTTCTATAAGAAGCCCGGCATCTCCATTTTTTCTCCTCCTTCCATCCATTGCCGCCGCCGTCGAGTTTCCTGTTCGCCATCGAAATTCTCCAGCCATAGTTTGCCACTGCCCAATTTAATCTCCATAGAGTTCCACCTCAACTATGCGCTCCTCCAAGACCCGTTGGTGTCGATGGTTTCTCACTGGAGAGGTTGACATCGTCGGTCTCCTTCTCGGACTCCGGCAGAAACGCTGCCATGGGCTTGTCACCGTGGCCACCTCGCTCCGGTGGAGCTCTCTTCCTCCCGTCTTTCGTTTTCACTTCCCCTTGATGTGTACACCATGGTCGGCCTTCTATTTTGAACTCTACCATCCAGGATAAACCGGAATGGAGGCTTCGCCGTCGGGTTCACGTCGTCCCGACCACCAACGATGACGCCTGTGAGCTCCGGGTCGCCTTTTTCCCAAACGACGCGAGCACAAGATTCTAGGTGAGGCTCTAATGCTCGTCCCGCCACCTATTTGAACCCTAGTGTGCGGGAATGGCTGAAACGCCCTCCGTCGTCAGGGCCGTGCATGCTCAGGCCGCCATGACCGTGTCTGGCTCCGCCTCGATATCCAATCCACCCACCTGAGCGCGTAAGTAGGTTCGTGGGCTTGCTACGGTCGCGGTGGTGCCCTTGCAATCGCCGGAGGACCACCGGCAGCGAGCCGCCGCCGGTCAGCACCGCCGTCCGCCGCGGCCTACGCGAGGAAGAAGAGGGAGGCCAAGCTGGGCCTTGCTGGGCCAAGTGAGGCTGGCCCAGTGGCTCGGGCGAGCCCAAGAGAGAGAATGCACGCGCGGACCGGCCGGGCCGATCTGTCCCTTTTGGCCTGTGTCGGGCCAGAGTAGCTTTTCCATTTTCGTGTGAATAAAATTTATTTTCCGAATTTCAATTACAAGAAACAGTGCCGAAGTTTGTTATTTTTGCTAGAATAAATATATTGCATTAAAAATTATAAAATTTTTTGTGTATCCTCTGTGGGATATACTAAACATCATAAAAATATGAAACAAATATTTTGAGCACTTTCTGTATAGGATAAAAAAATGAAACTTCTAATTAACAAATGCAATTTTGGTGAATTTTAATAAATTCTATGATGATCCAAAAATCATGAAAATTATATTGGTACTATCTTAGGGTAAGATCTATCTGTTGAAGAAAATTTAGCTCAAATGGAAGTTGTTTATTTATTCATTATTAAATGCTTGATTAATTGAATAATAAATTAAATAGAAACCTTAATTAATTTAGGGTTTGTGTGACTTTGGGATTGTATGCTAACCTTGGGTCGTTATCATGTGCTGGCACTTGGTGTCTTATTAATTTGTTTAAGCTTATGCTAATCATGTTAATTAAGATGTTTAAATAAACTTCAAGTAGGTAGAACAATTGTTAATTAAAACATTAGTAATTTATACTATACACGTATGATAATAAGATTTTTTGAATCACTTAAGTGGGTATTGACTATTGTTATAGAAGAGCTAGTTCATCTTTCAACGACTATTAAAGTGGTAAATAAACCAAAGTAGTTAATAGCCGTTAGTAACTAGTTTCTTTGGCTTGCAGCTTTATCGTGAAGAAAAATTGTACTTAACTTTCTAAATTAAGTTTACTTCCTACTAATTCATAATTAGTGCATTTCATACAGCATAGGCATACATATTATCATGTTAAAGATGCATTATTATTATTACGTGTAGTGATCGGGTTTCGGGGGAATTGTTTGATTGATTCCCGATGGAAGGCTTATTCGTCAAGAGAAGTCAAGAGGATATTCTCTGGTTTTCTGGCAAAAGTGACAGACCTACAACACAGGCAAGCCCCGGTGCATTCAACCCTTTCCTTATGTTTTATAAAATGTTTATAACCTGGAGTTAAATTACTGCATTAGGTTGATAGAGTTGATTGTCACTTAAATTACTGCATTACCTGCCTTGATATGCCATCCTTAAAACCTGGTTTAAAATAAAATATTTGAAAATGCTTAGCCCTGCTAAATAAATTTAGTTTTGCATAAAATGCTATTTTTGAGCTATTGTGATATATCATTGATTAAATATATAAAAAAGGGAATTGCTAATGTTCTCGTTCGGTGGCTGTGCACCTGATCAGTCCATCGTCACCGACGGGAAGGAAATTTTCTGTTCGATGGTCATGTACTTGGGTTAGAGTCCCAATGCATCGTCACCAGCGGAAAAGGGATTCGAAAACCGAAGGGACACTTGTACTTAGGTTAGAGTCCCAATACATTGTCACCGACGGAAAAAGAAATTAGAAACCATTCGTTGTCGGCCTCCTGTTATCGAGACTTTGCAACTAGCCACATATTATGGGAAGCTCTGGCTCCGGTGGCTCTACTACTTGAACCGACGACCACGCACTGGGAGTGGAGAGATGGCGAGAGTAGCATGTACCCTCGTGGGTTAGTGTCCCGGATTGGAGGTGTATTGTACTCTCGGGTGGCGTAGGACCGGTTCAGGGGTAGAAAAGCCATGGTAGACGGGGTTGGTATATGCAATCTTAGGTGCTACATATACAGTGTGGTTAGGGATCCCCAGCTGGGTACTTAATCAATTCGAATCGTCATTGCTCCTCGGTTATGGAGACTTGATCCTTACACCTACACCGAAAAATGGTTCGGAACTAGGATGTTTTTGAGAATGAAGAAGTAATTGAAAATGAAGGATACCTGTGATAGAACTGAGAACTATGGTTATCGATTTAGAATGATATTGAGCTAAAATATTGAAACTAGGATTTAAGATTGGTATTGCTTTTCCGTAAAATACTTTGACTCTTGCTAAAACCTTACCTTGACTCCCCTCAGCCTGTATTCCTGAGTCTCATTCCTTTTCTTAATCGGGTAAGTCTTACGGAGTACCCTATGTACTCAGGATTTGTTAACCCCTATTGCAGGTGAAGTAAGTGTACAGTTCTGCGTTGGACCGTGCCGGTCAATGGATCGTGCATGAACGAAGATGCGTATATGTTACAACCCTTGGGCAGGGTATCTAGTTGTACACAGCTACTCCACTACGAAACTCTGGTTTGGAATAATATAACCTAGGATTGTAAATCTATGTTTATGTAATACTTCCGCACTCTTTACTCTGATTTATATTATTTGTGTAAACTGTTGTAATACTGTAAGGCTTACAATGAAGATCCTCGGGAAATTAGGGTTTCCTAGGGGACCCGGCAGGCCACCTAGGTCAAAGGGAACTCATGTGGACTGATCAAAGGTTCTTAAGGATGATGACAGTGCACGTGGGCCCTATGATTAAGGTGGTTCTGTCACAAGACCTTAGTGCAGCTTCTAGAGGATCTTACCTTTCTTTACTATTAGTGAAAAAAGTTTTGTCGTTGACAAAATTAGTGGACGCGCCCCTTGCACTAGCATTCTTAATGAACCCCCCCCCCCCCGAGTAAGAGAAGGGATCATATTCCAAACAAGAAGAGGAAGTTTTGATAGCCAAATCATAATCATTCCAATTCTGAGATTTAGCTATAAATCCCGAACCATAAGTACCACAAAATCCTTCGAGGAAAGAAGAAGGTCAACATTCAGAAATTCCTTTTGAAACTAGGATGATCTTTTTTGGGGTGATTTTGGGTTATCTTGTTAAACTTTTAATTTCATAAGAGATCTTCGAGTGCATATAATTTAAATCCTCTTAAGAAGGGATCTCTTAGAAAGTGTCCTTATTTCCATTGGGAAGAACTCAAAGATGGCATGTCAAGTGATGCCATAGAAGAAGAGGTAAGCCATTTAGAAGCCAATCCTATGTTCTCCCCTTCTATGCTCACAACCGATACAAGTCTTGAACCCATCTCTAAACCTATACTTTACTCTAAGATACCTCTTATGTGTTCTTCCTTCTAAGTCTCATGATATTTCTAAAAATCCAACCAAAACATATGAGTCATATGAAGGCCACAAGGATGACCAAGAAGGGCAACGACAATGGTTGGAATGTTCGAAGAACTCATATGCCATTACTAAAGAATGGCTAGAATCCATATTTGGTTTATATCCCAATAGTGAGCTCACAACTCATCTGAGTATGGAGGAGGCCCTAGACAAGATCTACCTGAGAGTCACCAATCCAAAGGGAATCTCAGCCACTAACATGGCCAATGAATGTTTTAGGCATGGAATGATGGAAACAATGTTTTCGCATATGGACATTCGTAGAGAGTCAACTTTGGCGATTGAAAAGAAAGATGATGTCGAAGAGCATGGAGGGTACTTCATGAACACCTCATTAAATTCATGCTCGTGCAAGACATCTTCTAAATCAATTGGTCTCTCTAAGATTGCCATACCAAGATTTCGAACCCCCTCATGCTTCATTGTATCATCCCGCCTCTTCCAAGGCCGGGCCCGCTTACATCAGGCAGCTTTTCTAGGGTATAGACTGTCCTCATAGACCAACACCAGTCTTTTCTGCGTACTTTATCCTCACTCTTGCGCACCCGAGAAGGACTTCCCGGTCAGTCACCTATCGTTCCAGGCAAAGCTCGCTTAACCTTAGAGTTCTTTGCAGATGGGCTTCTGAAAAAGAAGTTGCAACTTGTTGATATGAGTATCCTATTACTCCTATTAAGCCCTGGGTCAGGATGTTACATCCTCACCCCCTTAGGAGATCGACGTCCTCGTCGATCAACCCCAGGCCCGGAACTTCCCCTCTTGGCCATGTCCATGTGTCCAGTGCCAGCGCATGTGCCATGCTGTATGACCACTCTAGGTCCACACCAGCCATGCGCACCATACTTGTGCAATAGTGACACACGCGTCGGGGAAACCGCGAGAGTCGGCTCTGATACCATTTTGTAACGTCCCGCCACTTTCAAGGCCGAGCCCGCTTACATCAGACAACTTTTCTAGGGTATAGACTGTCCTCACAGACCAACACCAGTCTTTTCTGCGCACTTTGTCCTCACTCATGCGCACTCAAGAAGGACTTCCCGGTCGGTCACCCATCGCTCCAGGCCAAGCTCGCTTAACCTCAGAGTTCTTTGCAGATGGGCTTCCTAAAAAGAAATTGCAACTTATTGGTATGAGTATCCTATTACTCCTATTAAGCCCTGGGTCGGGATGTTACATTCATATTCATAAAAATTTGAAAAGGGGGGGGTTATAGATGCATATGTTTATCATAAATATTTCACATCTCATTGTGTGAATTTTTGATAAGTATATAAAGATTTGTGTTGGAGGGGAAAACACTTCGCCAACTAGAAGCACAATTCGAAGGTTTTCCAAGTTTATGTCCCAAAACAAGCACTTTCAGGAAATAACATGAGATTTCACCTTTTGCGGTAATACCCTTATGAAAAGAACATAGAGATATATTTATTTATGAAAATATTCCTGCGGGTATTTTTGTCACTAACCATTCTAGGTTTAAATAAAAAGAATGAAGGGTGACGGTGCAAGGTACCAATTATCGTGCAACATTAAATCACATTCACACATGAGAGTTCTATCATCCAAACTTGATTTTCTTGTAAAATTTAAGCTAGAGATAGATTCCTGTAAAAACACTTCTTGACATGTTGCTAATTTACCTTGGTTATCTTTACCTTTAATCTATGCTCAATTGGCTAATTAGCAATCATACTCTTTCATCTCCTTTTGAGTAAAATCTCTATAGTACTTCCATGCTACTGTTCTTGGCTATAGTAAGCCCAGGTTTGAAGTACTTTCATACATCTCTTAAATGAAACATGGCGCCTAGTTTAGAAGTGGTGATCTTACTTTTATAAGATTTTAAAATTAAATATGATGCTTAAGTTAAAATGCTTTTCTAAATTAAATTAGACTTTGTCTCTAGGTTGATGTTTGACCCAAGAATGTGCTCAAGTAGATAGCATTATTTTGTTAGACTAACCCATGAAGGAAACTTTCAATTCAATTTCTGTAAGTCAGATGAATTCAAATCGAAGATAAAGCAAGACACATGATGAATTTCAATAACTTCTCACAAGCAAGACAGAGCTCATTCATCATGGAGAGAAGAACTCTATGGAACAAGAGCGAAAGGTTGAGTGCCATAAACAAGATCTACATTCAAAGCACTCACTCTTAAGAAGTGGATAAACAAATCCCCACCATGACACTAGAAGATAAGGGACCATCATGGAAGAACTCGAGTTTGGAACGGAAAACCCCCCTTGTCAACCAAGAATAAATGAAAATCAAGAAAGGTCGACAAGAATAGAACAGGCAACTATCTGCATCCTCATCTCCTGAATCAGATGGAACAAAGGAAGATTTAATGCAAGGGAGAGGTCCTGCTCAACGTACCTAAGAACCATGAGCCCTCGCTAGCAGGTTGAAGTGTAGGGAAGGAAGGTTGATTCCTCTAAAGATGATTTGCAGTGCTCTTCTTCTTTTCAAATTCCTGTCGCTCCAGCATGCCAGTGCTCTTCTTCTTTTCAAATTCCCGTCGCTCCAGCACGCCATTGCTCTTCTTCTTTTCAAATTCCCGTCGCTCCAGCACGCTGGTTTGCAATCCTTCTATTCACTATTGCTCGATTTCTATAAGTTCAAATAGTTTTACAAATGCCATACATGAAAATCAAACTTAAGACAAAATAAATTCAATCCTCTTGAGAAGAAATAATGGTGAATAATAAAATATGGAATAAATGCTAAAATGTTCAAACAAATATTTCTGTAGCATAGGATGTGTTCTTTAGCTCTATGACAACACATCCTTTGTTATTACTTGCATATTCTTAGGTATATATGTTGTCCACTAATGATTTACAGGAATAAAACAATGAGAGGAGCAAAAGCTCTGAACACAATTAAACAAAAGAACAAAAAGAGATGGCACAACAAAAGGATGTGAAAGGAGTGCAACGTAGGAGGCAAGCTACTCATGAACAAGATACACAACAAGCCGAACGAGGAGAACGAGGAAAACTTCAAAAAAAAAAGGAAAGGACCGGCATAAGGTGTTATGGTGTCATCATGCTCCAACAATGAAGGTACCACTCTAAGGTAATTGTTTCTTAAAAAAACATTCTAAGGTAATTTGTCATTATTTGAAAATCTAATTTCCTTGATTTTGTTATGCACATAAACAAGAAACAAAATAAGTTGAGTTACAATTTCACTTGATTAAATTTGATGAACTCAACATGTTTAGATTCTTTAAGCTTGTTTTTTAGCACCACTTTCTTGATTTCATGGTCTTAACCAAATGAGTGCACATCCTATCTCTAGAAGATGATAGTCATAATCATGTGAATATTGGTATATTATACAAAGATAGACAGTCTTTTCATGGGTTAAGCAATTCAACTCTTGTTGCCAAATGTACTTGAATGCTCAATCTTCTGATCATATCAATTATGTTATAAGTAAACAAAGCACGTAACATCAACTTTATCTTATTCAATATGCCTAAGGATAGAGAAAAAAATAAATAGAAAGATTTGGTTTCTATTGGTGTTTTCTCACCAATAGAGCATATACACTTGATCTCTAACTTGTCTTTATGAGCAGGACACACTTCAATCAAATTGTGAGGGAGTTCATCGATTAGCTAATTTCTAAGATCTTTGCAAGATGTAATATCTTTGGAGGTGTGACATCCATCCTGCGTATCCATACTACAACAACATGGCCATGACCCACGAGAAGGACGGCAAAAAATGCAGATTTGTCGCAATTTTCGAAACAGAGCAGACTTGTCAAAAATAACGCGTTAGATAATTTGCCATCTAGTATTCACGGATATATGAAAACTGAATTTGGAGATGCGTTCCAGAGTAGTTCTGGACCCACCAACGAATTCGGAGTGTTCACTCGCTCGGTGACAAGTGACAACCGACCAATGCAAGTTCCCTGAAACAAGCAGCGCCTTCTCCGAATTCGACTGTGGTGAAGTTCAAGTCGGAAGAGAGAAGATATGGAAGGTAAACAATCATCGGTCTATGTGAGACACTAATATTATGGAGTCGCGCTAATACTGGCGCCTTATATACATGGGAAGATCACTACGCCACAGGGCATTTTTAGGGGCGGCTGGCGAGCCTATGTAAGGGCGGAGCCGCCCCCCAGGTCATTTCTATAAATCTGACACCTGTAAGAGTGGTTCCCTAACCGTCCCTACAAATGTATTTGTAGGACGGCTGGTGATAGAACCGCTCCTATAAATACATTTGTAGAGGCGTTATAGGGACGGTTCTATCACCAACCGCCGTTACAAATAAGATTTTTAAGGGTGGCTCAAGATCCAGCCGCCCCCTTTTATACATTTGTAAGGGCGGTTCCATTTAGAACCGCCCTATAGTGAATTTTCGAGAAAAAAAATAAATTTAATATATACAATCCAAATCTGACCACAGCATAAATAATTCAAATTTAAATACAAATCTAACCACCACATATATACATATACACATCCACAAAGCAACGGAACTTGTGCAGTAACAATTTACACCATTAAAATACAATGTGTGGCTGCACTAAACATAAAATATCTCACTACCAAGGTCGCACAAATTAAAAGGATCGCCATCATCTAACATTACAAACTCAAAATGGAAGGTAGCCTATAGCAGTAAATAACAAATGTATTACCAGCACTTTACCAAATCTTGAATAGAACTCATAAGCAGAGAAAGTACATGAATTTCAATTATATACGTAATGGCAGATTTGAAGCATTAAGCAAACATGAATACCTGAGAATCTTATAAACTTCGGAGGCAAAACCATAAGTCTCTGAAAACAAATAAAGAAATAACATGTAATCAGAGCAAGGTTATCAGCTCTCAATTTTTTTTTAGCATGCATGTTAAAAAAAATTAGAAGTTCAATCAATCAGACATCTATGTTATCAGATCCATCAATTCTAGGCTATATGTACATAAAAATATGCCATCACACTTCTGAGGCACTGCAATTAAGTAGGGAACCTATTTTGAAAAAGGATCGCTAGTGAGGTTTCCATATGGCATAACACTTCTGAGATAAGGCACTGCAAGTAAGCAAGAAAACTTTATTTTAGATTGTTTTAAACTGAATGTGTAATGTTCTACCTGTTAATTTAACTAAATCTGAAGGAGGACAACAACACCTTGTAACCTACAAAACAAGGTAGGGTACTGACTATCCCTTGCTGCTCACTGAAGCTGGGAGAACATTGAACCAAATCAAACTACGCAAACAAGCGTGAACCTGCATTGCTTAGCTAGCTGAAACATCAACCTTTGAGCTGGTACGTGTGGTCAGCTCATGGATGAAAATGCAAGTGGTGAGCTCATTCTATTATAATCTGTGTGCAGCTAGCACTAGTATAGAAAGTTCCTTTAGGTGTGGTTAAAATGGGTTTTCAGGGGCGGATCGCCCAACCGCCCCTGGTCTAGCAACACTAAAAATGCTGCATTTATAGCGATGATCTTTTAACCGCCCCTGAAGATAATTTTTAGGGGCGGTTCTGTTACAAAACCCGCCTCCACAAATTCATTTTCAGGGGCGGTTGACTTAAGAGAATCGCCCCTACAAATGCATTTTCAGGGGCGGTTGACTTAAAAGAACCGCCTCTAGATATGTATTTTCAGGGGTGGTTAACATAAGAGACCCGCTTCTAAATATGTATTTTCAAGGGTACTTAACATAATGAAACTGGCCGTGATAATAGGTTTGTCAACGACGGCTTTTGCAATGAAACCGTCCCTAAAGATGTATTTTTAGAGGCGGCTAAATGAACCGCCTCTAAAAATCATTTTGAAACTTTTGAAAGCTCGATTTCCGGCCATTTTTGAAATCGCGTTTTCACGCCAAATTTCGGCTCGATTTCCCGCCATATTTGAAATCACGTTTTCGCAGCAAATTTTTGGCCAATTGAAATGATTAATTTAACTACATCAATACATATCCGTCGAACATCAGCATGTGAGTATTTACATCATAAATTAACTGCACATCACCATGTACATGAAAGGAGCCAAACACTAGAAACTTCAAATTTTTTTTGTTACAGGTGCTAGCTCAACTGAAAAAATGAAAAGAAGGGGTGCTCGCAGTTAGCACGGAGTTCAACGAACTTAGCTTGTTAGGCATACTCTGACTTTTCATCGAAGAGGTCACCACCCTCGCGAAGAACGTCCTTTGGCAAGAACTTGCAAAATTCATCTTGGAACTCTTGAATATCCTTTTGTTCCAGATGGTTGACACTCGAATATGACCTGCGTTGCTGCACAAAACAAGAGGGGCAAAATTAGGTAGGGATGTTAATTACCAATTGCATATGGTTCGAAAGATCGACTTACATTGGCTTCAGGGTCATTGTAGTAACAACCATTGGTTCGCATCCAATGACATACATAGTATCCACAAAGCTGACATAAATTAAAAACAAGCCAAATGAATCGAATTGATCTATTTATTCAAATATTCTCAATGTTTCACCCTTATCAATGTAAACTTTATAGGCGTTGCTTAAAGGAAAAAAATTAATCAGTTTCACTAAAAATTAAACTTTACAGTGCTTATACTTCGGGCAACTAGTGTCAATAACCAAGAACGGTCCGGCGGAGCATACAATGACCACACCGGACTATTTTTGTTTTGTCCGAGCGCGCCTACAAATCGATAAACAATTGTCAATAGCCAGGACGATCCGCAAGGAGCACACATTGACCTTGGCGGACTATGTTTGTTTTGTCCGACGGCGCCTACAACTCGAGAAACAATTGTCAATAGCCAGGACCGTCCAGTAGAGAACATTTCGAGTACGGAGGACTTTGTATGTTTTGTCCGACTGTACCCAAGAACCAGTTGTAAAGTGCAATGAAAGCAATGCTTCTACTGTTTGTTATTGCAACTTCTTCTAGTCGCTAATTGATGAAACAAACATGTTTTCCAAAGTTGTAAATTGTGATTACTTACACTTGTAAAATGCTGAAGAAAGTTTTGTAGTCTTTTTTGTGTCCTCCCACCAAAGAGTCCAAGACTATTACTTTTGCTGCTTTCGCATCGATATATGCAAGTAAGAAGTGATCACTGCATTAAAAAAACAAAGATAACAATATTAGGAAATTGCATTACATATGATTATTGTGTCAGCGGGCAAACACGTAAGGAAATAAGATAGTGGTCGATCTTACTTGCAAGTGTAGGGGGCCAATACATATTTGAAGGACTGACGTTCTACGAGATTTTCCCCAGTATATACTGCCGCATCGGCCATTGCTCTTCTGTGCGCCCTTTTCCTAATTTCTAACAGTGCTTTACCCTTAACACCCGTGAATGCAGAGTTCTTCTTGTCCCACTTGAGAGGACCATCTTGACTTGCCTAGGAGATGAGATATGGGTCCAGGAATGCGTTCCTAGGACGCAGATTCTCTGAATCCATCAATTGTTTGCTACATGCATGAACACAAAAGCACATGTTTTTGGTTAAAAGGATACCACACTCTCACATATGGCAAATCATGAATGATTAGTTTAACGAAAGACTACTTACACGGCCCATAGGGTAATAAGAGCTATGTCCATTCTCTTCTGGCCAAAAAAATCATGCAAGTCCTCAAAACTTATGACCGCCGACTGCGACTCTGTACCACTGCCAAAAATGATATTAGCTGGATATTTCGCCGGCACTGCTTCTAATCCAAGATTGACAGCCTCCAAGTACCACTTTTGGAGGGCGCTCATGTTCAACAGTCTGTTGTTGCCAAGTAGGGTGAAATCAGGTAAGAATTCTTTTTCTGGCACATAATTGTACAGGCACTCAGGGTTGTCTAGACCCATGAGCTCTTGAATGAAGTCAGGGCTCTGTAGGATAGCACCCATATTACGGTGGCCACTATTAAGTTTTGGAGTTGCTGCCTTGGCATTTAGAGCAGTCGATGCGACCACCTTGCTGCCCTTGATTGCACGAGGTTGTTGTGTGGGCTTCTGTTTATTATTACCAAGACTGCGGAACATTGCAGATACCCCAGGAGCAGCCATGTCATTCTCAAATGTTCTCAACTTCTTTGGAATCATTTTTTGGCTCCAATAGCAGAGGAGGTGGATATGATGGCTGTGGTGGCGGTGGCGGTGGCGTGTAGCAGTTTGTGCATGCGATGGAGATGGTGGTGGCGTAGGTAATTGTTGCTGTGAGGGCAATGGAAATACCGGCGTAGGTTGTGGGTGCGGTGGCAGGGGTGGTGGAGGTGGAGGTGGAGTTGGCTGTGGTGTAGTAGTACCACTTTGTACCTTGGCCAACGATGTTGCTGCCTCTCCATTGCCGTGAGAAGGACTGGTGCATTCATCCTCAAACCCAGTGTTCCTTCCTGCAATGATATCTTCCATGAATTCTCCATAGGAGAAGCTGCAGTTCTCAGCCTCCATGATCATCGGATGATCAATCTGCTGCTACTCATATGCAAGGGATGGCTGCTACTGCACATATGGAAGGGACGGCTGCTGCTGCTCATGTTGAAGGGACGCCTGCTGCTGCTCATGTTGAAGGGACAGCTGCTACTGCACACATGCTTCTATAGTGCGGGGACAAGCAGGTTCCCCCGACGAGGGGCCGCCTAACAACAACACAATGTCTCGTCATTGCCATGCAATGAAATAGTGAACCAGCTTACCCAAGCACTTTTCACCATCTGGAGAAGGGATGTCAACATCATAGTTGAGGTGATGAGGAGAAACTGAGAGTACTTGCACCTTGGCATAATCCGCCGATAGTTCATCATTGTGCAAAATACATCCAGGAAAAGCAGTTCCACTGCCAATTTGCATCGTCCTGCCATTCCTGCTAATGGGTATGTGTAGAGCACAAGGGGTAGAAACAACAATGGTGTCCACAGGAAAAGTCTCAGGTGTGGCTGCTGACCCAACACTGCTTGGTACTGCAGCTTTCGTTCTTGGCTCCACAGAAACCTCCAAACCATGTGACTACTGCCATTGAATAAGCTTGGCTTCATGTATTGCGTTGGCTCTCTTCAGAACCAACTCGTAATGTTTCTCCTTGTAGCGTTGCCTTGTTCTGAAACTAGCCAACGCCTCTGGAAAACCAAGCTTTATTCCAAACTTGGAGGAGAAACCACGCACACGGCCTGGGTGTTCCTTGTTGCCTAGGGCAACAGTAAGCTCATCCACCTCTCGTCTGGGTTTAAATTCCCGTTCAAGTTTCTTCTTAGACAGTTCTATTATGGCCTCCGTGGCTGCTAGAGTATGTGCATCAGGGATAACCTGTTGCCCACTTTCTTTGTCCCGGACTTCCCTTGCTCTAGCCCAGAAATGTGACCAATCATCTAATCCCTCGTACTTGTACGGGATACCAGCTTCCTTAGCAGCAGCAGCCTCTGCTCTCCACTTCTCAATTTTTGGGCCATATCCAGCCGAGTCGAGACGGTGAGGGTGCATGTTCTTCTTCGCTAGCTGGCTGTTGAAGGAACTCAAGGCTTCGGCCTATGGTGTGCTCTTCATTTCACAAAACCTTTTCCATTGATCAGCGATGATCTTGCCATACTTCTTGAACGGTGTCAGACCCAGCGCTCGAAACTTGGTATTTAGTTCGTGCTTCCAACGGCGGAAACTTTTCGACGCTTGTTTCATTGCGAACTGCTGGACAAGGTCTCCAGAGTCAGGAGGGAGGCTAAATGCCTCTAGCATCTTTTTCCATAATTTTACCTTGTCACTCTGGGGCACATTGCCCCAACTATGTATTGAGCAATCCACAATGTCCTTCACGGCTGCTCCTATTGCGTTGGCAAACTGGACACACACCTTCTGAGGTTGTACCGGCTCGCCAATCATGTTAACCTCATCTACAACAAGTGTCTGTCCTTTAGGAGGGAACTTGTTCCTGCCTCTTTCCCCTCGCTTTCGTTTCTCCCTCTACGGAGCAGATGACGAAACAATAATCTCTGTCTGTTGCAGTGCTTGCCCCTAAATACACAGTTACAAAATAAAAGAATGTTGAACACACTTATATGCGAAAAAAATGTCATCGATCAAATGCTAGCAGTATAGGCTTAATCACCTCATCACCGGTAGGATTGTATTCGGGGTCCAACCGTTCGGCCCTGAGCGCTTTGCGGTCAGGACTAGGAGCAGGATCCGATCGTTCCTCCCACGAACTGGAGGAGGATGATGACTCGTCCTCTGACGGAAACATGAACTTATATTTTTTGGTCATTTCCGTATCATTATCCATCGCAACGCTATGTGGATGAATTCTTTACCTTGCCATGGAAGGAATGAGGAATTGATATAAATCCTTTTAGCATTATTGAACAGTTTTAGTAAAAAATTTATAAACAAGCCTACACCTCTACGAAAATTAGAAGAGAACTAATATTAATTGTGAATATGAACTAACTGCTACGCCTTCGTCATTAATATTGCACCGTTATGTTGATATTTCACAATTAATATTAGTTCTCTTCTAATTTTCCTAAATATGAACTAATATTGCACCGCTTGTGGTCTTAAAGATGTTGAGTTTGAAAAGGACAAGTTATGTAGTGCATGTCAAGCCGGAAAACAAGTAGGCAACACTCATCCTAAGAAGAGCATGATGAGCACATGCAAACCATTTGAGTTATTGCACATGGACTTGTTTGGACCAACTACATATACAAGCATTGGCGGCAACAAGTATAGTTTGGTGATAGTGGATGACTTCTCAAGATATACATGGGTTTTCTTCATGATTGACAAAAGTGATGTCTATGGTATCTTCAAATCTTTTGTCAAGAGAAGTTGCAATGAATTTGAAACAACCATCAAGAGGGTGAGAAGTGATAACGGTAGTGAGTTCAAGAACACAAGAGTTGCTGAGCTATGTGATGACTTAGGAATCAAACATCAATTCTCGGCTAAGTGCACACCTCAATCAAATAGCCTAGTTGAAAGAAAGAATAGGACTCTCATTGATATGGCAAGATCTATGCTTAGTGAGTATAATGTGAGTCAATCTTTTTGGGCCGAAGCAATCAACACGGCATGTTACTACTCCAATAGACTCTATTGCCATCCTATGTTGGAGAAGACTCCATATGAGAACTTGAATGGAAGAAAGCCAAATATTGCATATTTTCGAGTGTTTGGTTGTAAGTGCTATATATTGAAGAAAGGAGCTAGATTGAGCAAACTTGAGAAGAAATGTGATGAGGGGTTCTTGCTTGGTTACTCCACCTCTAGTAAAGCTTATAGAGTTTGGAACTTGTTCTTGTTGTTAGTGATGCAATTTGCCTCAATATGTCCAACTTGCTTGCACTTGTAGCAAAACCGACCATTGCTCCTCACAAAGCTAGGCTTTGGAGTTACAAAGGCCGCCTTGCCTTTCTTGGGAGTATAGCCAAGTCCCTCCTTAGAGTTACTATATCTTTGGCTACCCAAGCATTGTAGCAAGCGAGCATCCCCACCATAGACATTGCCTAATGCGCGGGTTAGCTTGTCCACTTCCTTCTTTAATTTCTCATTTTTAACTTTTAGTGTTGGATCAACACTAGTAGTGAAGGTAGAAGTAAAAGTGGATGATGATGAAAAGCTAGTGTTATTAGGTGTGGTTGCAACAAGTGTTTCATTAGTTGATTCATTCATTAGATCACAAGTTACACCCGACATCACATGTTATAGCAACATCCTCTACCTTGCTTAGCTCTAAGAGTGAGGAGTGAGCTTTCTCAAGCTTGGTGTGAACTAGTTTGAGATCCTCATGGTCTTCCTTTAGACACTCATGAGAAGTATTTAGCTCATCAAAAGATTGTTCAAGAGTTTTTAATTTCTTGGACAATTTTTTGCACTTCTTAGACTTAGAGCTAATAAGATATTTGGCTCTAACATGTCCATGAGTTGTGCTACACTAGGCTCATCATCATCACTATCACTATCGTTATCATCTTTTTCATCATCACTTGAGTCATCGTATTTTATCTTGGTGGACTTAGCCATGAAGCATGAAGAATCAAATGATGAAAACCTCTTGTTGATAGCAATAGATGCCATGGCCTTCTTCTTGGATGTCTTCCTCTCATCATCATCATTAGAGTCATCATCATCGGAGGAAGCATCACTATCCCATGTCACCACATAGGATCCACCTTTCTTCTTGTAGAAGTTGAATTTCTTTTTCTCCTTCTTTTTCACCTTGTCCTTCTTGTCCTTCTTGCCTTTCTTCTTGTAATCATCTTCATCATCACTAGCATTAGGACAATCCGCCACAAGATGATCTGTGCTCTTGCAATTGTAGCACTTCCTTATTACATTCTTGCCTTTGAAGTTATCTCTTCTCTTTCTAGCACCATAACCCTTCTTCTTCATGAATTTTCCAAACTTGTGCACAAAGAGAGCTAGTACCTCATCATCACTATCAAGGCTAGATGCATCATCATCACTAGATTGCACTTTCTTGCCCTTGCCCTTGTTCTTGGAAGAAGAGGTGGTGGACTTGAATGCCACGGTCTTCTTGCTCTTGTCATCCTCCTTCTTCACTTCTTCACTATCACTCTTCTCATTGTATTGATCCTCGGTCATCACATCACCAAGAACCTCATTTGGAGTGACACCCTTCAAGCCGCCTTGGAAGATGATAGTTCTCAAGGTCTTGAACCTCTTGGGCAAGCACATGAGAAATTTGTGAGAGAAGTCCTCATCACTTGTTTTCTCATCCAATGCCTTGAGGTCATTGACAATCACTTGAAGCCTATAGAACATTTCCGGAATGCTCTCTCCATCATCCATCTTGAAGTTTGAGAGCTTGTCCTTGAGCATGTACAACTTGGCACTCTTTACCGTTGAAGTGCCCTCATAGGTTTGCTCTAATCTTGTCCATACTTCACTTGCTCTATCCAAATCCTTGATTTGCTCAAACACCTTTGAGTCAATGCCATTGTAAATGGTGTTGAGAGCCATTGTGTTACATTGGTTGTTCTCTTGATCTCTAGGTGTGGGGCTTGCAGGATCAAGCACAATGTATTCCTTCTGGGTGACCTCCCACACCTTCTCATGAATTGAACCAAGATACATCCTCATCTTTCTTTTCCAATAATCAAATGAGCTTGTGCCATCAAAGTGAGGTGGTTTGCCCCCAACATGATTGAACATGATATGAGCCATTTCAATGCACCGAAGGATGTTAAGCCTTGACTAAACGGTGACCACGGCTCCGATACCACTTGAAAGGTCCTAGTATGGCTAGAGGGGGGTGAATAGCCTAATAAAATTTCTACAAAGTACTTAGGCCAAGAGGTTAGTGACAAATATGGCTAAAAGTGCAATACTAGTGCAACTACTAAACTAGGCAAGCCACCTACACAATTCTAGTTAATTCTTAGTTCTAAGCCACACAAACAAGCTAGTAAAAGCCAAAAGATTACACAACTACACAAGACAAGAAACCAAGCTACTTTGCACAAGAATAAGAAAGGAATGATCGTCGATTAAACCTTTGCCTTGTGAGGAAGCTAATCACCGGCACAATCAATAAGTCACTCACTTGAAGGTGAGGAAATCAATGGAGACACCAAGATTTATCCCCGAGGTTCACGTGCTTGCCGGCACGCTACGTCCTCGTTGTGTCGACTTCAACCGGTGGTTCGGTGGCTAATCGGTATCACACACCGAGCCTACATTAGGTGCCACAAGAACCTACCACGGAGGAAGTAACTCAAAGACATGAGCAATCCACTAGAGTTACCTTTGAGCACTCCGCTCGGGGAAGGCACAAGAACCCCTCACAATTGCCGGGTGTGGGCAAGCACAATCACCAAGCTCCTCCACACCTTCTTCTCCTCCAAGCCGTCTAGGGACACGGCAATGTCCCAAGAGAATAAGAACTGAATCAAGGCTTGCTCTTAAGTGCTCTAGAATGCAAATCACAAGCAATGATACTAAGGATGATCAAGATGATGAACTAGTGAGAGAGTGGGAGGCTAGAATGCAACAAAGTGTATGACAATGATCCAAATGTGTAAGGGTGTCACCAAGTGACCAGGAAGGGAGTATAAATACCCCCAAATGCAAATCTAGCCGTTACTCCACTCAAAACAGCCGTTAACCACGTTTTTCGGGGCGTCGAACCGACCGTCGGACCGACAGCGTCGGACCAAGCGATAGCGTCCGACGCTCTAGATCTTGCCACGTGTCAGCTCGATTCTACCACAGCCGCTGGATCGCAACGGCTACTTCTAGCGCTCAACTGCGGGCCGTCGGACTGAGGGCACCGGACTAAATGCTCCGTCCGACGCCCTGTTCCCAGTACACTACGGGCGTACCGTTGGACTCTTCAGCGAACATCGTCGGACCAACGAAACGTATAGTCCGACGCTTCCAGAGAGGTTTGAAACCGAGAAAACTGCGTCGGACTCCGTCCGACGCTCGGCGTCGGACTAAGCTTCAGCGTCCGACGCTCTCAGATTACGCCACGCGTCACACCTCGCTGCTCGGCACCGTCGGACTAGAGTGGGCAATGGTCCGACGCTCATAAAACGAGCGTCTGACACTCGCCATTGGCCAGAACTAGGGTTAGGCATCGGACTCTACTCAATGGTCCGATGTTGCCCCTCTGCACAGTCCGACGCTCACTTCTCAGGGTTTTTCAAGTCTATTTCTCACCCCTTGCTTCTATGTGCTAATACTCAAGGTCTCCAACACTTGTGCTCAGTGTGTTAGCATTTTGCAAATATTTTTCATGGGTTTTCAAAGAGATTTTCTAGGTTGGTTAGATCAATGCACATGAGATGCAACCTAGAGCGCTTGAAAGTAATCCAATAGCTTAGTTCTCCCCTTGATAGTCGGCTATCTATCCTAAATGTGATCACTCCCACTTGGAGTCTTGATCACTAAAAGAAAAGCCCTATTTGAATATACCTTAGCCTCTAGCTTTTCTTCTTTAAGTCCTTTTCTTTCTCCTTGATCAATCCATCTTGATCCTCACTTGAGCTCATGTCATCTTCCTTCTTATCACTAATCTTCTCTTGGCTACACATTCTTAGCACTTAGATTAGTGACTAAGTTTCATCAATTACCAAAACCAAACAAGGGTCTTTCAGCATGCTACGGTGGATCGCTTCAAGGGAGCCTGTTACAAAAAATACAACTAAGAAGAAGAAGCTCACGCAGCTTTCTATGGTCACAAGGAGGATGTGTTGAGGCCAGAACTACCCTCACACCTTGAGCGTCTGGCAAATGATAAAAAATGAGGCAGCGTCGAGCTAAAGACGTCATTATCGTAGCCCAAGCTGTAGTCATTTCTTTTTTAGTTTGGATAATTTGGAAGTTAATGTAATGATAGCTTCATAGATTATTTGGTTGAGCGTAGCTCTTGGTACTGGACTTGGTGCTGTTATGATTAACAGTTCTTGCAGTAGGTAACTGGAATAATTTGGACCGTAATGCTTACTGTTGGAGCTATCTATGGGATTATGGCAGAGTGATATCCTTTTGCAATCACATCCCTCCGTCCGAGAAACAATGCAACAACCATGTGCCGTCAAAAGTAATTCATATTTAAATTAAATTATTATAGAAAACCAATGGTTTTTTTCAAAAAAGAGAGAGAGACCGGCCTGTAATAGTAGTTGGGCACGAGTCCAACAAAAAGAATTGGGTCTATTAGTACTGATGCCATATCATTTTACCATTTGGTTGGGCAAAATACATACTAGTGGTGACATGACATTCAAGAGAGGTGACATGACTTGACATACCCATCCCTGGAAGTTGTCCGACGGGAATAAAACAGGGCACAGCGGACTGACTGACGTACTAATTGCGCGTGGAACCGCACGCCTCAACTCAAGCGTCGATGCTGGGAAACCCCTCTTGTTGTTAAGTAGCGCGGGATTGGAAAGGGACGCAAGCCAATCTATTGCAATCTATTCCCTCCTCTTTCCTCCTCCACCAACGTCGGCAAGTCATGAGAGAGAAACCACCAGCAATGGGGTACTGGTCCGAGGGCAAGTACTCCACGGACTGCGAGTCCAGCGAGGAGAGCGAGCCGTGGGGCTACGGCCCCGATGGGGAACCCTCCCCTCCCCGGTCTCCGTTGATCGACGAGGACGGGGATAAGACACCGCCGCCGTCACCTCCCACCGACGAGGATGACCACGACGATGGGGACGACGGTGACGATGAGGTGGACGACGACAAGGAGGAGGAGGATGAGAAGGAGGAGGAGGAGAAGGACGAGGAGGAGGATGAGGAGGACGAGCCTGAGGTGGTGCCGGAGGAGGCGGTGCCGATGGAGGTGGATGTGGAGGAGGAGGAGGAGGAGGAGGAGGAGGCGGACGTCATTGCCGATGACCCTTCCTCCGATGAGATGGGCACGGCGGACATGGAGGAGGAGGAGGACGGCAGCGACAGCGGCGGGGAGATGGACGATGTGCTGCCCCCAATAAGTGCCGCTGCTGCGCGTAGCCTTCCTCCTCCAAGGAGGAGGAGGAGGAGGAGGAGGAGGAGGAGGAGGAGGAGGAGGACGACGACGACGATGGCAACGGTGACGGCGACAGCAGCGGCGTCGAGTACTACTAGTAGTTGTTGACACCTGGGGTGGCACATGAAAATGACTGCAAGCGCATGGCTGTCAGATGTAGCTTTTCCCTAAGAGTAGTCCCAGGTCATATCGAATCCACAGGGAACGTGTGTGAAGGGAGACGAGATCTAAGGATAGGGTAGAAAGAGAAGTTCTGAATGATAGCCCCGAATAATTACATGATATACCAAGACTTGTTTACTGTGAGCATGCAAAGTCATAAACTCGCCCAGGATAGGACTGATTAGGCACCGTACATCCTAAAGCACTACGATGATAAAACTAAGCCAAACGTGGTGGAATCCAGAGGATCCTAGGGCTGTCACCACCTAGAACCTACCATTACTATCTGTGGGCCTAGCCGCACTCACGGGTATGATATAGCCTAAGCACCGCGCTTAATCTATAAACTTACTACTCTAACTCGGATCCAAGAACTAGAGAACTCTAACCAAGCAATGAGACAAGAAAACAAATACTTAAAGTATAACAATAATTAAATAATAAAGTGGGACTTTATTACCATAAAGAAGCGCAGAGGTGCACCATAGAAGAAGTTGCCGGCAAGCCCGGCTCCTCCTTGGACTCCTCTTCTTCTCTTCAGAGAAGTGACTCTCTCACTCTCTAATGTGTAGGAGTGCTACACATTCTACTTGAGACTATCTTTTGTATCTAAGTATCTATCTCACTTAAGCTTCATAGTCTGCATACAAATCATCAAATAACCCCTATTTTTAGTGTTTAGGGGCCCCTGGGGTACTTGTAGGAGAGGTTGGAGTCAGTTCGGAGCAGGTGAGGCGGCGGGCGCCCGGGTGGGTAGGGCGGCCGCCCTATGATCCACCGCCTTTCGCATCCGATGGCTCTTCATCCCTTTCCCAAGTAGGTTGACACATCGGTTCTTGCTTGGAAAGGCGGTTTGTGGCCAGTAGGGGATGACATGTGGGCCCATGAATCCTTGGCTCATCACTTGATCTCCCTTAGATGAAAACCTACATCAAATGGACGGTTGCAAGGGCTTGGGAGCCTTTCCCTCGGATTGTGGTCATGGCAGGCCATCCTGACACGGCGGGCGCCCTACCGAGAGGGCTCCCGGATCCGAGTGCAACATTTCTCAGCCATTGATGATGAACCAACGTGCCATAACTTGTTTGGAGGGATGAGCCATGGATCCATGACGTGGCAGGGTGGAAATGGCACCAGGAGGGGGGCGGGCACCCTGTGACTTGGCTCCTGCCTGGCTCTCATCACTTGCATTGCTCATATGTACCTTGGTTCGCTTTATTTTCACCTGTTTTGTACCTGGACCCATAATTTTCCAAGTACAAGTGGAACCGAGTAAAATTCAAACATAATATACATCTTTTTCATGGATTTTGTCACCTTTATCTTGTTATGTTGACGGTATTTTGAGGTGTTAGCAACCGTCAACAAACTCCCCCACACTAAACTCTTGCTCGTCCCGAACAATTTACTTAGTGCAAACTCATGCTTTTCTTCTAAACTTAATCAAGTATAAACATTGTTCTGTAATCTCATACCTACTCTTATGATCTTTCCGGTGGCTAAGATCATACCTTCTGTTGTTGAGAAGTGGAATGGCTATGAACTCGTGAGTCCTATCTTACCTTGGAGCTTTTTTTTAATTTTTCAAAGAAAATATGATTCATTATCTCCTCATATGAGACTCTTAGTCACTCATAGTGTATGTTTTCTTTCTAGCTTTCATGAGAGTACTCACATATATCTTAAGGCTTTTTGTGGAGCTCAAGGTGTGTGGAATAAAATGAGTATCTTTGATTTACTTATTTTTCTAAGCTAAACAAAAGATCCTAGGAGGGTTAAGTCATGCTCTCTAACCAAGATATGTGGTGGTATCTGGGATATGCTTTCACTCTTTGATCCATTCTTCTTCCAATTCCCAGGGGATCATGGCTTACTTTCTTCCTTCATTCTCTCTGTTTTTTTTCATCAGAGCACTTGCTCTTTCTTCTTTTTTTTCTGCCATGTCCCTGAGATTGAAGTTTCATGGGATCTTTTCATATTGAGCATAGGGGATTGATGGAATCATGAAGTGGAAGAATACTTCTTATGTGGAAGTTCTCTCAAGGGTGCATGGAATCTTGGTTCTTGAGGCATGACAAAACTCTCTACTTAGATCATTAGGCTTGGCAAAACTCAAAGTATAATCAAAAGGGCTATATGGTTGTTTTCCTATGCTACTCTTTTTGGCCTTGGTAGGTATTTCATCACATATGAGGAATAATGAATTCATTCATCATTTTTTTCAATAAATATTCTCCACGATAAAGAATGGACAACACTAGACATTATTATATCACACTAATCAACAACTTAGGAAGACCATACTAAATTGAGTAGATCACAAGTTAGGCATTTGACAAGAACAAAACTTATACAAGTCATGTCTCGAAGTATGGCATGGTTTTCAGGATAACTTTTTAATTATGGGGGTGACAAGTTTGTTTTTAACGTTTCAAGAGTATTTATGGATTAAATAACTCAAAATAAACTGACAAAAACAATTGTTACGGAGTCATACCTCGCTGTGTGCGAAGCTGGTCGTGTTGGGCACTAGAGGCCGGGCGGCCGCCCTGTTGAGGGGGGCGCCCTGCCCTGCCACTTCGGCCAAAAGGCCTCGGGTGGCGTCCTTTAGTCACGTTCCACATTTTTTTAAGGCTGCTCAGGTACTTGTCTTGGCAGTTTGGTATGGTGTTGGTGTTTTCCCCCACACTTTCTCTTTTGGTATTTCTAATCTTTATTCATGGAAGGGAAAAGTAAAGTGATAAAGGCCCGACTGGTGGGAAAACACCAGCGGACCGACAAACAAATGGAGAAAAACAATCATAGGTGCCTTTTATTTATCTCGAGCTAGTACAAAACTAATTGAATTCAAATAAAATTGAACTAAAGCAAACGAGCTAAGAATAATTAAATTAATCAAATCAAAAGCAAGCACCTATGGGATTCTAGTCTAGGCCTATGGGGCTTCATAAAGGTCCTCATGCCCCGTTGCCTTGTATAGGTGCTTTATTTTGGAGGTGCACGCTTTGCGCAGCGTGGTGAACCTATCCTCCACATCCAAGCGCCACATTTCCTGCTTAGCCAGCTTATCTTCTAAGGCCTTGTTCTCGGCCTTCACCTTTTTCACTTGGGCTAAGAGGCCCTCCATGGTGGCGTCATTCTCTCCACTATGTTCCATCTCTCCCGGCATACCAATCGGTGGTGGGGTGCGATGGCGGCGAACTGAAGGGGCGGACAGTGATCCCTCCTGTGTCTTGGAGTCGCTGGGTTTGGGAAGGCGATGCATCACCTTCTCGTAATGGCCATCCGGCAAGCGACGACCCGAGACAGCGTACTTCCGTCGTTTCGGATTAGGAGTTGTGCTGCAGGTTGTGCTGTCTGCCAGGGAGTCAGAGTTGGAGATAGACACCATTGCCTTCTCTGGAGGAGTTGGCATATGGAGGTCCTTCTCCGAGGGATAGGTTAGCGCCTTCTTTAGGCTGATCTCTCCGGTGGTAGGACGAGCGTGCAGATCACCACGGGCCTCTTCCCGGACATTCCTGACATAGGGGAATGTGCTGGGATCGCAGGGGAGCGCGGCCGATAGAAAGTGGGGGGCCCCCGCCCTGGTGATGGGGCACCTGCCGCCCATGGCAGGCCTTTGGGCTTTGCTGCGCTGGAGACGTGATCGGGGCATAAGGAGGAGGTGCTATGGCGAGTGGAACTGCATCAACGATGTCGGTGGGAGCATCGTCATCGACTAGGAAGCGGAGCGTGGTGGACGACATGCTCTTGCACTTGAAGGAGGCCATGGTTAGGGTTCTAGATGGGTTTTGGATGATGGAAGGTTGTGGAGTCAAGAGGGAGATGAAGTTGGCTATTTGAAGATGGTCATGGTGGAAGGATAGGCCTCCTTTGCAATATTCCAGGTGAATCTTTTCGAAATTCGTGTGAAGGAATGTTGCAACAACCATGGATCATCAAGCACATGCCAAAGGGTCATGTTTTCGGCGAATAGGGGGGTGGGCACCGCCTTAGAGGTGGCGGGCGCTGCCTCTTGTGAGGTTTGCCCACCCGCGTCCCTCTAGGTACTCTTCAGGGCCCTTGGAAGGCTTTCTACACAGTTTTCATTGGGCCTTTAAGTGATTTTAAGGCCAAATATGATGCTTCTAATTAAAAGAGGTAGTGTTCAGGATTTATGAACTCCACCACATCTATTTCTCCTTCCTCTTCCATCTCATGATAAACTTTAAGGCGTTGACCATTCACCTTAAAAAGTTGGCCATCATCACTTTCTAGTGTGACGGCAAGATGAGGTGATACCGCAACCACCTTAAATGGTCCTTCCCATTTACTCTGCAACTTCCCATGACCAAAAAGACGGACTCATGAGTTAAAGACTAAAACCTTATCTCCTGGGTGAAACTCCTTCTTTTTGATCCATTTATCCTGCCATCTTTTTGTCCTTTCTTTATATATTTTAGCACTATGGTAGGCTTTCTCTCTCCATTCTTCTAATTCAGAGATTTGCATCTTCCTATTTCGTCCAGCCATCTCAAAATCCATGTTCCATTTCTTGATGGCCCACTGTGCCTTGAACTCTAGTTCTACGGGGAGGTGGCAAGTCTTGCCATAGACTAATTGATAAGGGGACATGCCTATAGGGGTTTTGTATGTGGTTCAATACGCCCAAAGGAGGCCATGCAACTTATGAGGCAGCCCCTTCCCATTTCTTCCACCGCCTTTTGTAGAATGTTCTTTATTTTCTTATTAGAAGTTTCAGCTTAGCCACTAGTTTGGGGATGATATGGTGTGGCTACTTGATCAGTCAGATATTTCCTGAAGCGTCTATCTATGAAGTGGGATCCTCCATCGCTGATGACTAATTTAGGAACTCCAAACCTAGGGAAGATGGTTTCTTCAAATATTCTTTTGGTATTTTTGGCATCTGCGGAGGGGCAAGGCATGGCTTCTACCCATTTAGACACATAGTCCACTGCCACTAAGATATATTCAAAATGACCAAATTTAGGGAATGGTCCCATGTAATCTATTCCCCAAACATCAAACAGCTCTACTTGCAGATTGTTTGTAAGTGGCATGGCATCTCGGGTACTGATGTTGCCATGTTTCTGGCATCGGGCACATCGTCGGATAAAGTCCTTTGTATCTTCATACATAGATGGCCAGAAAAATCCACTCTGTCAGATGTTAGCATGTGTTCAAAAGGCTCCGTAATGTCCTCTGTATTCAGTGGAGTGACACCTTTCTATTATTTTAGTTGCTTCTTCCAGAGGGACACATTTTCTAAGCAACCCATCAGCACAGACTCGATAGAGATAGGGGTCATCCCATAAATGAGTTCGGCTTTGGTAAAGAAACTTCTTCCTATTTTCTTCTCGCGGAACATAGCCAGTGACTATAAAGTTCACGATGTTGGCATACCATGGATTGGTATTAATCACCCTTAAAAGAGTGTTATCGCGAAGGAAGTCATTTATAGGAAGGTTGTCTTGGTCTTGGCCTTGCAAATGAGACAAGTTGTCTGCTATGGAGTTTTCTACTCCCTTCTTGTCCCTGATTTCTAGATCAAACTCTTGAAGGAGTAAGATCCAGCAGATCAAGTGGGTTTTAGCATCTTTCTTCGTAAGCAGATATTTCAAGGCAGAATGGTCGGTGTAGACAATCACCTTGGCTCCTACCAAGTAAGATCTAAACTTGTTTATTGCAAAGACAACGGCTAAAAGTTCTTTTTCTGTGGTTGCATAGTTAAGCTGGGTCCTGTCAGGGTCTTACTAGCATAGGAGATAGCATAATGCTTTTTCTCCTTAGTTTGACCAAGGACGGCTCCACAGCAAAATCACTAGCATCGCACATGATTTCGAAAGGCAGGTTCCAATCAAGGGGTTGTATGATTGGGGCCAAAACTAGAGCTTTCTTTAAAACGTAAAAGGATTGAAGACATTTATCATCAAAGTTGAAAGGGATGTCTTTAGCTAGAAGGCTAGTCAAAGGTCTAGCTATCTGCGAAAAATCCTTGAGAAACCTCCTATAAAAACCTGCATGGCCTAGGAAGCTTCTTACTCCTTTAACATTCGTGGGTGGTGGAAGTTGCTCTATTACAGTGATCTTAGCTTTGTCCACTTCTATCCCACGCTCCGATATTCAATGGCCTAAGACAATTCCTTCTCGCACCATGAAGTGACACTTTTCCCAATTGAGTACTAAGTGTTTTTCTTCACAGTGTTGTAGGACTTTGTCTAGATTTTCTAGGCAGTCATCGAATGATTTTCCATAGACAGAGAAGTCATCCGTGAAAACTTCCATGATTTGTTCGATCATGTTAGAGAAGATGGACAACATGCAACATTGGAATGATGCAGGTGCATTGCAAAGTCCAAAGGACATGTGCCTGTAAGCATATGTTCCATACGGGCATGTAAAGGTTATTTTGCTTTTATCGTCAGGATGGATTGGGATTTGATGGTATCCCGAATATCCATCCAGAAAGAAAAAAATGAGTGTTTGGCCAATCCCTCTAACATCTGATCGATGAAAGGAAGTGGAAAATGATTTTTCTTAGTGGCCTTGTTGAGTTTCCTATAGTCTATGCACATTCTCCATCCCATAATAGTGCATTGTGGTATGAGTTCATTCTTATCATTTTTATGATGGTCATGCCACCCTTCTTAGGAACTACTTACACAAGGCTTACCCATTTACTATAAGGGACTGGATAAATAATGCCTACATGCAGAAGTTTCAACGCTTCCTTCTTGACAACCTCACACATGGCATTATTGAGTCTTATTTGGGGCTCACGAGATGGAATTGCATCAGATTCTATTGGGATTCGATGAGTACAGAGAGTTGGACTGATGCCTTTTAGGTCTTGTAGCGAATAGCCAAAGACTGAATGATGTTTTTCTAAAACAATGATAAGCCTCTCAACTTCCTCTGTGGATAATTTATCACTGATTATGACAGGGGTCTCAGGATTATTGTTTAGAAAGACATACTTAAGCCCGTCTGGTAGAGGTTTAAGCTCAATAGGTGTCCTAGTTGGCTCTTCAAATTTGTCTAGGTGATAGGTATTATTGTCTGGAGCCTCTTCCTCTATAAATGACTCAGTTTCTCAATTATCTGGTTGGGCTAGCTTTTCATGATTAGCTATTACTATTTGTTCCAAAGGATCTGGGTCAGGAGGATGCTTGGCAATATAATTTATTGCACGAGTTATAGGCAAAGGATACCTTTTCCTCCCTAATTTGACATCAACCTTTCCCTTGATTGACCCTTCATAAGCTATGTTGGACCAAGGATGTCCTATAAAAACTTTGAATCTGGTGGTTTCAAAGATATAGAAGTCCAAGAGTAGGTCCGTACTATTAAGGTGGCAAGGGATAATCTTAGCAATACCTTAGCTCTGTATAATGTCACCATCGGGGTCTTTGAGGCATTGAGATGTAGGTTGAAGGATAATGTTTGAAAATTTCTCGGATAGAAAAGTGCTGGACATCATGTTTATTCCAAGAGTAGGATCATAAAATGCTAAAATATGATCTTCATTAGATCTACATTCTATCCTATTGGTCATTTTGTCTATGCGAGAAACCTTTCTTGATACTTCAGCTTCAGTAGTCCACTCGTGGCTCGTGATAGCAGAAAGATGTTATATATCTTGATGATCAACAACTTCGTCAGGAGATTCGAAAGATGATTTTGAAGGTGGTTTAGGCCGGGTCAAGTAATTTGCGGCTTTTTCAAAGTCTTCGAATATATCAGTTTTGATTTCAGATAAGAATTCTATAGGTACTTCTTCTTTCTCCTCTAGAGTTTTAGCTTTATTTTTGGGAGGTTCGATTAAAGGTTCAGTTTCTTTGGAGAATGAGGGCTTAGCTTCTTCTTCTCCAGGAAACTCGCAATGGATTTCGGTGTTCTCTAGGATTTTCTTAAGAATATCTCTGCCACCAAGTGCAGAGAGATGAAGAAATGAACCTCCGGATGCTAAATCAAGGTGATGAGCATCGTGTCTTCCTAATCCAACATACAGGTGCTGAAATAGTACCTGGTCCGAAATGGCTAGGTCAGGTCCAGAATTGACTAAATCAAGTAATCAAGACCAGGCAGCACTTAGGGTTTCCCCTTCCTGTTGACGGAAAGCGAGCACCTCGAGTCGGAGTTGGGTTACTCGGGTTACTGGGAAGAAGGCTAAGGTAAACTGTGTGCGCAATTCTTTCCATTCTCCATTTACACCACCTACGGTCCGAGCGTACCACAGTTTGGTTATTCCCGTCAAAGTGAACGGAAATAACTTCCACTTAAGGGTCTCATGTGACATGCCTAGAATATTCAGACATGCGCACAATTGCTCGAATTCTCACAAATGAGTATATGGGTTTTCTTTCTCATTTCCTGAGAAAGTATTTTCTCATACCATAGTTATGAAACTAGGCCACAATTCATACCCATCGGTAAGAATAGGTTGAGATGATGAAGGTGGCTCCAATCGCGTACTCTTGGGAGCAGCAAATTGGAAGATAGATAATTCTTCCATAAAGGATAGATAGGGGTAAATATATATCTTAGTCTAACTAAATCAGCAACCGTTCCCCGGCAATGGCGCCAGAAAAGCTTGTAGACACCTGGGGTGGCACACGAAAATGACCGCAAGCGCACGACTGTCAGATGTAGCTTTTCCCTAGGAGTAGTCCTAGGTTATATCGAATCCACAGGGAACGTGTGCGAAGGGAGACGAGATCTAAGGATAGGGTAGAAAGAGAAGTTCTGAATGATAGCCCCAAATAATTATATGATATACCAAGACTTGTTTACTGTGGTCATGCAAAGTCCTAAACTCACTCAGGGTAGGACTGATTAGGCACCGTACATCCCAAAGCTCTACGATGATAAAACTAGGCTGAACGTGGTGGAATTCAGAGGACCCTAGGGCTGTCACCAATTAGAACCTACCACTACTATCTGTGGTTCTAGCCGC
The DNA here is from genome assembly GCA_038502445.1 of Eremochloa ophiuroides. NCBI lineage: Eukaryota > Viridiplantae > Streptophyta > Magnoliopsida > Poales > Poaceae > Eremochloa > Eremochloa ophiuroides. The sequence continues at coordinate 30,561,868 of JAHLJS010000006.1, read as the reverse complement.
ACTCACGGGTAAGATATAGTCTAAACACCGCGCTTAATCTATAAACTTACTACTCTAACTCAGATCCAAGAACTAGAGCACTCTAACCAAGCAGTGAGACAAGCAAACAAATATTTAAAGTATAACAATAATTAAATAAGAAAGTGGGACTTTATTACCATAAAGAAGCACAGAGGTGCACTATAGAAGAAGTTGCCGACAAGCCCGGCTCCTCCTCGGACTCCTCTTCTTCTCTTAGAGAAGTGACTCTCTCACTCTCTAATGTGTAGGAGTGCTACACATTCTCTTGAGACTATCTTTTGTATCTAAGTATCTATCTCACTTAAGCTTCATAGTCTTCCAACAAATGATCAAATAACCCCTATTTATAGTGTTTTGGGCCCTGGGGTACTTGTAGGGGAGGTTGGAGTCGGTTCGGAGCAGGTGAGGCAGCGGGCGCCCAGGTGGGTAGGGCGGCCGCCCTATGATCCACCGCCTTTTGCATCCGACGGCTCTCTATCCCTCTCCCAAGTCGGTTGACACGTCGGTTCTTGCTTGGAAAGGCGGTTTGTGGCCCGTAGGGGATGACATGTGGGCCCATGAATCCTTGGCTCATCACTTGATCTCCGTTGGATGAAAACCGACATCAAATGGATGGTTGCAAGGGCTTGGGAGCCTTTCCCTCGGATTGTGGTCGTGGCAGGCCATCCTGATAGGACGGGCGCCCTGTCCAGAGGGCTCCCGGATCCAAGTGCAACATTTCTCAGCCATTGATGATGAACCAACGTGCCATAACTTGTTTGGAGGGATGAGCCACAGATCCATGACGTGGCAGGGTGCAAATGGCACCAGGAGGGGGCGGGCGCCCTGTGACTTGGCTCCTGCCTGGCTCCCATCACTTGTATTGCTCATATGTACCTTGGCTCGCTTTATTTTCACCTGTTTTGTACCTACACTCACAATTTTCCAGGTACAAGTGGAACCGAGTAATATTCAACCATAATATGCATCTTTTCTATGGATTTTGTCACCTTTATCTTGTTATGTTGATGGTTTTTTGAGGTGTTAGCAACCGTCAACAGTAGTATAGTTAGTAGAACTGTAGAAGTAGTAGTCAGTCGAAGTACTAGTTAGTAGTAGTACTAGTTTTTTAAAGTGGCAGCACTGTATCTCCCCAAGTTTCAAAATCTTAATATAAATATAATGTTAGTTTAAATTTAATTGATTGTTTTTGTGCAGCTTTTTCATAATTTGCATTATATTCTTATTGTGAGTGAAAAAACGACTCTGTTCAATTTGTTGTACGCGAAAAAATAAAAAACGACTCCCTGTTTTTATTGTGAGTCAAAAACGAGGTATAAGGACGCATAAATATACAAAGTCTGGCAAACTGACAGCGGACCATCCTGAGGTAACAAATTAAAAGAAGTATAGGGTCGGCGGACAAACATGACAAATTCCGGTTGAGTCAATATTTGAATCATCGGACTGTGCTTTAGGTTAGTTAGGGTTTTTTATCAATGCAGTTTGGCAAGCCAACGCCAGTGAAGTCCGGCGAGCACAAAGACAGCATGGCCGGACTGTCCTTTTATTCACCAAAGTACTAGCCACATGTATTTTGGTACTATTAGGCACAAACATAGTTCACATATTTCTGGTTTGTATGGGCTAGTGAATTAAAAACTAGCTTTGGCTTAAACTAGTCTTAGTGCCCTCACTAGTCCAACTATTCGGATCCTCAAGGGCTAGAGTTGAGCCAACTAGTTCAAAGTCCCTTAGTAGTAGTAAACCATGGAAGTTATGATGTACAAGTACTACTAGAAGTAGTTGATAGGGCATGTTTGGATGAACTAGGATTAGTGATTAGCTATAGACTGCTAGGGAGTAGCTGGTCTATTAGTACTTATTCCATATCGTTTTACCATTAGGTTGGGCAAAATACATAGTGACATGACATTCAAGACAGGTGACATGACTTGACATACACATCCCTGGCAGTTGGTCCGATGGGAATAAAACATGGAATGGCGGACTGACCGGCATACTAAATGTGATCAATTGCGGGTGGAACCGCACGCCTGAACTCAAGCGTCGTTGCTGGGAAACCCCAAGCATTGCGCCTCCTCTTGTCATTAAATAGCGCGGGATTGGAAAGGGAAGGAACATCCAATCTATTGCAATCCTATATTCCCGCCTCCCCTTTCCTCTTACAACACCGTCGGCTAGCCGTGAGAGAGAAACCACCACCAATGGGGTATTGGTCCGACGGCAAGTACTCCACGGACTACGACTCCGATGGGGAGGGTGAGCTGTGGGGCTACGGCCCCAATGGGGAGCCCTTTCCTACCCCGTCCTCGTCGAGCGACGAGGACGTGTATGAGTTGCCGCCGGCACCCTCCTCCAACGAGGAGGACGACGACGACGACGATGGGGACGACGAGGCGGACGACGAGGTGGACGATGACAAGGAGGAGGACAACAGGCCTCCCAAGAAGCGCCGCCGCTTCGCGCATCCTTACTCCGACGACGACGAGGAGGAGGAGGAGGATGACAACGATGAGAAGGAGGACCACGACGACTACGACGACGATGACGCGTAGTACTAGTACTAGTAGTAGTACTATAGTTAGTAGAACTGTAGAAGTAGTAGTCAGTAGAAGTACTAGTTAGTAGTACTAGTTTTTGTAAAGTGGTAGACTGGCAGCACTGTATCGCCCCAAGTTTCAATCTAAATTTAAATATAATGTTAGTTTCAATTTAATTGTTTGTTTTTGTGCAAATTTTTTTTATAATTTGCATCATGTTCTTATTGTGAGTGAATAATGACACTGTTCGATTTATTGTCAGTGAAAAAACAAAAAAGACACCATTTAGATTAGTTAATATTCGAATCATTTCACTGTCCTTAAGGTTAGTTAGGGTTGGCGGACAAACATGTCAAAGTCCGGCTAAGTAAATATTCGAATCATCGGACTGTCCTTAGGTTAGTTAGGGTTTTGATAATTGTTCCCCAAGTGTAGGAACGGTAGGACAAAACAAGTAAAGTCCGACATGTTCAATATTCGAACCGTCGGACCATCCGTTTTTATTGACAATTGTGACCGAAGTGTAGGCATGACTTGACAAAACACGGATATTCCGACGAGCACAAAGACAGCATGGCTGGACTGTCCTTTTGTTCACCAAAGTATTAGCCACATGTATTTTGGTACTGTTAGGCAAAAACTTAGTTCACATATTTCTGGTTTGTATGGACTAGTGAATTAAAAACTAGCTTTGGCTTAAACTAGTCTTAGTGCGCTCACTAGTCCAACTATTTGGATCCTCAAGGGCTAGAGTTGAGCCAACTAGTTCAAAGTCCCTTAGTAGTAGTAAACCATGAAAGTTATGATGTACCAGTACTACTAGAAGTAGTTGATAGGGCATGTTTGGATGAACTAGGATTAGTGATTAGCTATAGACTGCTGGTGAGTAGCTAGACTAACATGTGCTACAAGTGAACTAACAAACCAGCTGGGGCTTAAACTAGTTCATAGGGCACTCACTAGTTCAACTGTTTGGATTCTCAAGGGCTAGACTTGAGCTAACTAGTTCAAAGTACATTGGATCCTACAGTCCATAAGTAGTAGTAAGCCAAAGCAGTTATGATGTACTAGTACTACTAGAAGTAGTAGATAGGGCAAGTTCGGATGAACTAGTATTAGTGATTAGCTAGACAGGTGAATAGCTGGACTAACTTGTGCTAACAGTAAACAGACAAACTAGCTGGGGCTTAAACTAGTTCTTAGGGCAACTAGTTCAAAGTCCATTTGATCCAACATTTCCTTAGTAGTAGTTAACCAGTGCAGGGATTAAACCGATGAGCACTTACACTAATCTGAATAGTAGCCGTTCTTTAGGTACACAGTAAGCACAAAGAAATAAGGTTTTGGTAGCCAAAGCCCCTTGGGTATTGAAAATTGTTTCCCAAAGTATAGACACGGTCAGACAAAACAGGCGAAGTCCGGCGAAGTCAACAATAGTTACGCCAGACCGTCATTTCGGCAACGTACTACCAGGAGTGACACGGTCGGACAAAACAAACAAAGTCCGCAATAGTCAATAGTAGCAACGCCGGACCGTCCCTTACGTTTTGAAAATTGTGGCCCCAAGTATAGGCACGGTCAGACAAATCAGGTAACGTTCGCCCTGGTCAATATTGGAACCGTCGGACCATTGTTATTGACAATTGTGCCTGAAGTATGGGCATGATCTTACAATCTAGGAATCGTCGGATCGTCTTGTCATGACTTTACACCGTTTGCACAAAAACATGATTGGTTCATGAAATCGAGACAAGAATAAGTTGCAATAACGAGAAGGTAATAGTAGATTCACAAATAGTACTAAAAAATGTTGGGTCAATGAAATCACGACAAAAATGTTCATAAAAGTAAATGCAACATATCAAATAAAGTCTTATTGGTAAAATCCAAATAACAATTAACTACGGATCCGAGGCACCATCCGAAGGCTTAGGAGGCTCCCTGTCGTTGTGTAGAACATTGGCGTCGACGGCACCATGAACCGGGTCGGTCATCCCATCTGAACCTGAGGCACCATCCGAACCAACCGTATCTGATGAAGGCTTAGGAGGCTTGCTGTCGTTGTGTAAGCCATTGGCGTGGACGGCATCATGAACAGCGTCGGTCGTCTCATCTGATCCTGATATTTTTTCACACTTATTTTTTTTGAAAAAGAATAGGTAACATATATGAACTACAAATTAAATGGTCACACCTATTGTTTCACATGCAGCAGAAGAGGCCATAGGAGGGCTGTTAGTGTTCTGGTCTCCAGCATTTTCATCCTCTTGCGTCGTCTCACCTGTACAATCACCTTCTGCAGAAGAAGGCTTGATAATGTTATTGTCTTCAGCATCGTCATCCTCGTGGGATCTTCTCATGATCTGAAGATGCCATGTTGTTATCATCTTTGGCACTGTGATCCTTGTGGGTAGTCTCCAGAACCGTGTTGGTACTGGAACCCACCACCACGTTCTCATCAGGAGCTTGAAGAGCGTAGACAGGTGGGGGTGGAGGATGAGCTTGAGCAATTGGCTATGACAGCAGGCCTGTCTGAATATGAGTAGTCAAAGGGAAGGTTTGGAGTGGTGTAGGCAGGAAACCACCGAATCCCTGCCTTGCTGGCAACGTATTTTGCGGCTGTCCTTGATGTGGGGAAACAAGTTGTAAATTAGGGGGTGCAATTCCAATTGCACTGTAGACCTGACTAAAGCAATCACTAAACACTGTGTACATCTGTGCCATCTGTGCCTGTTGACTTGCCAGGGATTGGCACATAACCTCTGACTGCTGCCCTCATTTGCTCTTGCATCATGACAATCGTTTCTCGTGTAGTACGTGACTCGGTGGCCTGTCTTTGATTTGCCTTAGTCAATGCTTTCAGTATCTGTGCAAGCTCTGTTGGCTGCTGAACAACCGTTTCAGTAACCTGAGGTTCAGCCCCTGAATGTCTCTCAATGTTGTCGGTATCATCAATGCCAAACCCATACCCTGAGGCCTCGTGGTCATGTGCACGGCGTGGTGGCTTAGGGAGGTAGTCACTATCTTCGGACTCTGATTCTGTCTCCCTATCTGCATCAATCACACTTGCTATATCCAGCAACCCTCCTAGGCTAGCCACATGCTCTGCCTCCTCCAAGGCTTCATCCTCTTGTGCATGTCTCTCTAAATCTTCCGTGGAAAAATGCTCCTGAGCGGCTCGCAGGGCGCGTTGTCCATGACGCTGATCGGCACTCAACGCTGGATGGTAAGTCGGAATCACGTTCTCTGTCTCCTCGTACTCCGCCCTACAAATTTCTTCGTAAATCTCTTTAAGAAAATAGAAAATAATATGAGGGTACAGCTGCTGTCGTCCCACAATGATAGCATCAGCAATGACATCCTCAATCTCACACAACATGAAGTCCAAGAAGTCAAATTGGTCTCCATTCCAAATGGAGAGCAGAAGCCACTGTTGCAAGCTAGTCAATGACTCTCAGTTGCCCGCACGAGGGATGGACTGACTTCCTTAGAGCCATGTGTAGAACTTGAACTGCCGGTAGCAGTCGGTCTGGTGTGCGTAGGGAGCCATCAGCGAAGTGCTGCCTGAAGAGCAGATGTATCTGCTTGTCTGTAGGGAAGCTACCTCTAGCTCTCCCACGTCGCGGGGGATCCACATTTCCATAAACTATGTTGTGCGGCCTCCTATCTAACTCAGCAAGTCCGAGACATCTTCTCAGCTCCAACAGGTCAAGGCATGACATGCGCTCATTAATCATAAACTGAATAAAGTCCCGATTAGGGTCGACCCACACTGTTGCATAAAACTGACGTACCCAACGAATCACTATTCGATCTACCTCGCTGAACAGGTGAACAAAGCGCTGAAACCGCTCAAACAAGGGGTGGATCGGTATGCCTGCTGCTCTCTCAAGCTCATCCCAGCCAAGTCGCCTTTGTTCTACTAGTGCAATATTTCAGGCCTGGTAGCACTTGTGGAAGCTCTCCTGAGTAATAGTCCAGAAAGCCCGGCTGGCTTGATGCTCTCTGACATGTGGAAACCAGTACTCAACAGGGCAGAACCTGATGTTCAGTATCTTCTTTGTGCTCAGTCACATAAAGTCACAGAATCTAGGCTCACTTCTCTGTTTGGAACAAACAGCAGCAGTTGAACCTCCTCAAGTTTGAGGGCCCCTACGTAGGGATGCATTAGGTGCGCATGAGTCCGGTGCGAACGTAGTAGTCTAGTGTTCCGAGTGGTACTTCTCCATCCATCCGATCTGCTCCTGAGTATATGGTTCCATCTGTACTCCGTCGGGGATAACCTGATGGGTTTTCTCGCCCTTACACCTTATGTGGGCAGATGTCCTAGTCTCTCTTTCAGGAATCCTCAATCCACTGCCACGACCTCGACTGCGCCTGCTTGACTTGGTGGCATCTTCCTCTCTTTCTTGGTGTTTTTCTATTTTACTTCTCTTCTTTTTTGGCTCATCAGTCATCAGTTCCTTTCCCTTTCGCCTCATCTGCAAGATTTCGGTGGAGAGGAGCCATAATAATCAGTTAAAGCAAACATACGCAGCATATCGGCATTTAATTGAACATGTAGCGTGCATGCACATGGTCACCGGGAGCAAGGGCCGCCTCACCTTTGCACAGCAGCCTTTGCAAGTAGTCGGCGCGGCAACGGCCGCGCGGAAGCAGCTACGGGGAGGAACTGACCGTGACGAAATGATCTAGAGCGACGAAACCGCGGGGATGGCGATGGGGACCGACCGTTGCGCGGGCTCGGTGGCACGGTACAAGCTTGGGGCCGTGTATTTATTGTGAGCTCCGTTCGATGCAGCTGAAAAGAAGGGCTGAATTTGGCTTATGCTGATTTGGAGCGGGAGGAAAGTGCTGTAGAAGAGCTGGAATGAACACAGCCGTTGGCCCTGTGTTGAGATTATGCACACGCGCATCTCAATGCAGATCTGCATTAAGATGTGTGCATACACACAATCTTATAGCCGCAAGATTGTCCAGCTAACCAAGATATGCACTACACTGGACTTTTAGTCTTGTCGCCGGACCGTCCAGCATGATCGGTTATGTTCCTTTTCTCGGGAATTATTGACGGTGGATAATGTCAATTTTTATTAGAACTTTAGACATGAAAGGACACATGAATACACACTAGTCTAGGGTTTTAACTCACAATTTTCACGAGTTTTGCATATTCTATATTTTCCAGGGATTATTCCAGAAAAGCGCAAAAGAGGGATTAAAGTGCATAAAAGACATGAAACTTAACCGCGAAGGCAAACATCGTCATCAGGACCCTAGAAGCATCTAGAAGACACCCGAGCAACCAGGGCCCCGGACCCTTCCAGGTGGGGCCGGCCGGCCCCAAGGTGGGGCCGGCCGGCGCCCCCTGCTAGGGTTTGGCCCCCCGCCTTCCGGTGTCTTCCTCCACCGCCTATGAGGAGTCATCTCGGCCCTTGGTTAAGTCGGTTTGATCCTGCGGCACACGTTCATCCCATCGGGTTATAAATAAAGGGGCAGACCCCCTCCTTGGAGGCATCTCCTATTCCTGAGCTTCAGTTCAATATCTCCAATTAGGGTTAGATGTAGCAATTAGGAGAGACTAGTTCATCTGGATCTAGTCTTATTTAGAGATTAGAGAGATAGAGTAGGAGAGTAGAGATTTTGGAGGAGTTCCGGCCTGTCGGTGCTTCTTCGTGGCTGTATTCTTCTGGATTTAGCTTCCTCGCCCGAAGCTACGTTCTGAGGTACTTTTGTATTCAACATTCTAATTCAATTAACCAGTTGTTCTTATTTGTTCTTAAGTTTGCAACTCATATTGAGCGCTTTGATCTTTAGGACCGTATAGATTGAAGTAGTATATTGTAGTGTAGGCGTGGTGCCTAGGCTAGGTTTACTTGTGAATGTCCCCTGATTGGCCGGATAGTAGTAGTTTGCGTAGGTCACAGCTACATTGAGTCCTCTGTAGTCCACTTTCCGTTGATAGGATCGATAGGTGTATAGGTGCTTGGTAGGAGAGAACTCTGATTTATGCTCTTATTCAGGTCACTGCCCAGTTAGAACGGTATTATACAAAGCTTACCGGTTGTTGAAACTAGATAGTCAATAGCTATTTCCTCTTTCTTAATATTATCTAACCTAATTGTTGGGTTAAGTCTATAGTTTTGGTCATTATCACCTACTGTTCCCTGTGGATATGATATTTAAAACCTCCGGGTAAAATGCTACATCGGTACTGTATCTGTGCGCTTGCGGATAATCTTATTTAATAGAGTGCAGTTAATTTATACCAACAAGCATTTTTGGCGTCATTGCCGGGGAACGGTTTGTTGATTTTGACCTTAGTTTAGCTTAATCTTGTATTAGACTTTTATTTTATCTTTTCTATTCATCCTTATGGATGTTTTAAATTCCATGCCTATCTGTCTTTATGGCATGCGCAAAAGCTTTGAGTCACCAAAATCTATAGAGCCTATCATAACACCTGGCTATGAGTTGCGCCCATGTCGAATTAATATGATTCGGGATAAACCCTTCTCGGGAGAAGGTAACGAAAACGCATACTTACACCTACGAGAATTCAAGGAGACATGTGCATGCTTGCGCATTGCTGGCCTGTCTGATAAGACTTTATGATGGGAGCTTTTTTCGTTCTCTTTGACCAGAAGAGCTAAACAGTGGTATAATCGAGTCGTAGAAAGTATGCAAGGGGATTGGAAAACTTTATGCTCTAAATTTTGTTTATATTTCTTTCCCATCCATAGAGTAGTTAACCTTCGAAAAGAGGTTCTAACTTTTAGGCAACTAGAATAAGAATCTCTTAGTACATCATGAGATCAATTTAATGAACTTGTTACATCTGGCCCTGACCTTGGTTTTCCAGAACCCGTACTTATTCAATATTTTTATTTGGGTCTTACCAAGAATTCTAGGAAATCCCTTGATTTATCCTCTGGAGGAGCCTTTCCTTATTTGCCTATAAGTAAAGCTAGAGCTATGATCAACAAGGTTGCTCAAGCGAATTCTGAGCTCCCCAAGGAAGAGAAGAACTCATCTCCCGAACAAGAAGAGGAAGTTTTGATAGCAAAAACACAATCACTCCAATCCCAAGATTTAGCTGTCAATCCTAAACCATCGAAACTTCACTTTGATGATTTAGACTTCCAATTAGCTAAGAAGCTTGTAAATCAAAGTAAATTAGATCTTCTTAGAAGAGCATCTTGAAAAAAATGTCGTCAACTTCCTTTTCCTCCTGAAAGACATTGGGAAGAATGCAAGGATGGCATGTCTAGTGATGCCATAGAAGGAGAGCCAAGCCACTTAGGAATCAATTCTATCTTCTCCCCTTCTATACTCACATTAAAATATGGGGACCCATCCTTGACCCTGATGATCCTTTTTCTGCTCTCTCTCCTAGGTCTCATAATGACCCTAGGGGCCCGTTAAGACACCAAAGTATGAGTTATGAAGACTATAGGGATGACCAAGAAGAGTTACGACAATGGCAGGAATGCATAGAACATATGAAAAAAAATATATGCTATTGTCAAAGAATGGATGGAAGAAGACGAAGCCTTAGTGCTTGTTGTGCTTGTTGATGCTTACTAAATGCACATTTTAACCATCAACATTGATAAAATTGAGCAAGAAAATAGAACATAGAGGCTAGGAATTTGGTTTAAATTAACAGAGTTCCACTTGTACTTGAAGAATTGTGGTTGCAGGTGAAATACAGGAGAAAATGAAGCAAACCAAGGCACATTTGAGCAGTACACATAACAAGAGCCACATTGGGGCCAAGTGGAGGGCGCCCGCCCTCCACTTGGCACCGTCTGCACTCCACCACGTTATGGATCCGTGCCCTAACCTCCTAAACAGAGTGTGGCATGTTGATTCAACATCAATGGCTCAAAATCACCTCACTTGGATCCGGTAGCCCTGTTGGACAGGATGCCTGCCCTGTCAATCTGGCCTGCCACATCCACAATCCGAAAGAGAGGCACCCAAACACTTGTGGCCATCCATTTGAAGTCAGTTTTCATCCAAGGGAGATCAAATGAGGTGCCAAGGAATTATGGACCCACATGTCATCCTCCAAAGGCCACAAACCACCTCTCCAACTGCCGAAACATGCTCAACTGACCTTGCAACCATCATTGGGGAGGATCCTGGAGCGTTGGATGGCGAGGCGGTGGAATCCACCGGGCGCCTGCCCCCTAGTAGGGCGCCCGCCCTACAACTTTGGGCCACCGACCTCCGGCCACCTCTACAAGTACCCCAGGGGCCTCCAAGTGCCATAAATACCCCCCGAATGCTTCAGTTGTAATTAGCTTAGGAAGAATAGAGAGATTTGGTGTTTAGTCCATCCTAGCTCATCTAGTGAGAAGCCTCCTAGCAAGGCTAGTAGTGAGAGTGTGAGTGAAGAGAAGCAGAAGAGTAGGAGAGCTCTGCAAAGGTCTCTCTCTTGGGCGCTTCCTTTGTAAGGTACTCTTTGATTCGGTAATATAATTTCCTTTCTAGTACTTACATTTCCCGCATTACTTTCAGTACTTACTTTTAGTATTTACTTCCAAGTATTTACTTTAAGTATTACTTTGAGTGCTCAAGTTGTGGTAGTACTAGGGATTAATTATCGGTTTTCATACACTTAGTGCGGGATCTTCGCTGCTAGACGGTGCTCTAATCTTAGCGCGAGGTTAGAGTAGTAGCCTATAGTGTAAGCGTGGTGCCTAGATTAGAAGTTACCTTGGATTGCGGCTAGACCCACGGATAGTAGTGGTAGGTCTTAGGTGATGACAGCCCTAAGATCCACTGGATTCCACCACGTTCGGTCTGGTTTTATCAGCGTAGGGTTTTTCTAGATGTGAGTAATCCCAATCTTTTGGGACCGCGCATTCCCCCAAAGTGCTAATTGGAGTTAACCTACCGTGTTACCTTGCATCCCACTCTTGAGCCCATCACTGTCAACGTCATTGCTTGGCTCTATCTCAAAACTAGATTATTTGGATTAGTTATCATTATACTAGTTCACCCTTGATCATAAATCATACCCGTTCTTAGCGTACCATTGGATATCTCTAGCCATAAGAAGCTTCCCTATGGAAATAAATATGATACTTGGTTACTCCCAAGTGAAGTGCTACATCGATAGATTCTGTACGCTTGTGGAATTCTGCAATAGTCATAAGAATTATCAATAACCTTTTCTAACGCCGTTATTAGGAATAACTCTATTCTTGGTAGTGACATTAGAATTGCCTAATAGTGCTAGCATCTAAACTTGGTCTAGATTCAAATCGTGAGCTTAAATCAATTTCTGTAATAAACATAACTCATCCAAGTTTAGAGAAAGCCTTAGATAAAACCAATCTTAGAGACACCAATCCATGGGAAATCGTAGAAAATAAAATATCCAATGAATGTCATAGGCATGAAATAACAAAGACAAACTTATTGCCTACAGACATCCATGAAGAAACATCCTTGGAGTTTGAAAAGGGAGATCATATCGATGAGCATGGGAATTATTTTAATGACACTACTTCGAATCCATGCTCATATGAGAAATCTCCTAGATCAATTGGTCTCTCTAACATTATCGCACACGAGATCTTCAACCCCCTCATTCTACCTGTTCATAAATTTATTGAAAGGGTGGTTGTAGATGTATATGTTTATCATAAATATTGTAAATCTCGTTGTAATCTTGATATAGGTGCACAAAGGCTGGTGTTCTAGAGGAAACCACCTCATGAATTTAAAGTGCAATAATTAGAAGGTCTCCCAAGAACGACCTTGTGTCCTAAAATAACCACTCTTGAAAAATAACGTGAACTTGCACCTTTCGCTGTAATGCCCTTGTGAATTGAGCGTAGAATTATAATTATGAAAATATTCCTTTGGGTATTTTTGTCATTAACCATTTCAGGTTTGAAGTAGAAGGATGACATCATTAGGTATGTCCAACCAATCATCATGCAATATTAATCCATCCAAACCTAACTTTGCTTTGCAAAATTTAAGCTTGGAGGAATAGGCTTATTTAGACAATCTTATGTTGATAATATTGGTTGTCTCTACCTTGTCAATCCATGTTCAAATTTTTAATCAATGATCATGCTCTTTCATCTCTGTTTGCATAACTCTCTATAAACTTTCACGTTACCTTTGTCCGCTATAGTATACTTAAGGTTTGGAGAAATTTCATATACCTTTTAAATTAGGCATGGTGCTTAGTTTAAACTATTTTCTGAAATCATAATTAGACAAGGTGTTTAGTTTGATTTCTGAACCAAGAGGTGTGTGTTGACAGTTACTAACACTATCAAAAGAGTGTGGCCAAATCTATCCTTTAGCAGAGGTAACAATACTGCTCAACGCAATCAACGGGGTTGTCAATCCCTATGCTCAAAGTATATGGTTGTTACACTTCTAACGTTGCTACTAGAAATAAGTTATTTCTAGCAACTGCGCCAAAAATGCTATGGGTAGCTCTATTGGATAGGTGATGGGATTCTGCAAGCGCACAGAACTATCGTGTAGCACTTTACCTGGAGTACCAGGTGTCAAATTTATATTTTCTCAAAGGAAGGCGGGGTTTGAGAATCCTAGGATCTGATATCAAAGATCTAGATATGGATAAATAACCTTAGTGAGGATAATTAAATGAACTATAACTAAGGTGGAAACACACTAGGATAAATTGAGGTAGCTCTGTAGTTTATGGGAGAACTCTATCTCAGTAAAAGATCAAGTGATTGTTATACCAAAGAGATTGCTATACTCGGGACACGCAAAGTCCTAAACTCGCCGGGGTTTGACTGATTAGGCACCGTACGTCCACAAGTCCTACGCTGATAAAACAAGACCGAACGTGGTGGAATCCAGAGGATTCTAGGGTTGTCACCACCTAGAACCTACCACTACTATCCATGGGTCTAGCCGTACTCAAGGCTAAGATTATAGTCTAAGCACCTCGCTTAATCTATAAAGCTTACTACTCTAACTCTAGCCAAAGAATTAGAGCACTCTAACCAAGTAATGAGATAAGTTTGCAACTGCTTAAACTATAACAATAAGTAAATGAAGCAGGGGATCTTTATTACCGATAAGAGTGAAGAACACCGCAGAGGAGGTCGTCGACAAACCTGGCTCCTCCACAGACTTCCTCTTTCTCCCGACTTCTCCCACTACTCTACTCTTCTCTAGCTAGCACTATTCCTAAGAGCAGAGCTTCGCTAGAGAGAGAGAGAGCTACTACTGGCTTTGAGCTGAATCTCTAGTGATTTGCTAGTGATCCTCTAGTGGTTTCTGCTTACAACTGAGGTTTCAAGTCATATTTATAGTGTACGAGTGCTCTAAGGGTACTTGTAGGGGTCCTGGAGGTCGGTGGCGCGAAGAGGCAGGGCGGGCAGCCTCCTAGGGGGCGGGTGCCCCCTTGGATGCACCTTCTTGCATCCAACGGCCCTCCTTCCCCCTCAAAGGTGGTTGCAGGTGTCCTGAAACGGCGGTTTGCAACCGCCGGGAGGATGACATGTGGGTTCTTTAATCCATGGGACATCACTTGATCACCGTCGGATGAAAACCAACTTCATTTGATGGCTTGGATGACACTTGGACACCTTCCCTCGGATTGTGGTCGTGGCAGCCAGTTTGGACAGGACGGACGCCCTGTTGATAGGGCCACCGGATCCTCATGACTTACTTCTGAGCTGTTGATGTTATTTCAACGTGTCATAGGCCATTTGGGAGGATGGCACACGGATCCGTGAGGTGGCATGCCAATTTGGCACAATTCATAGGGCGGGCGCCCCCGCTGGCTCCCATGTGGCAGCTGAGGTGCTGAGGTGTCTTGGTATGCTTCGTTTTTGCCTGTTTTCACCATTTTTCCTGCATACACAAGATTTCTCCAAGGACATGTGGAACTAGGTAAGTTTTAAGGTGAGTTCTTTGGATTTCACGTGGTTTTACTTTGATTACGGGTGAAATGTTGACAGTAAAATAGGGTGTTAGTGACCATCAACAGTGTGATGATTTTACTTTTGTTGGCGCAAGAAGTGGTTCCCTAAGCCCAACACACCAGCGAAGTCGGAAACGACCCTTGAAGGCAGTAGAGCTCTCGCAGATCCAGCTAGCTTCGAACCCGGTCTGAGAGTGTCAGTAACACCCAAGCGTGCCAGTCAATTTGACCTGCAATTGACAAGGAAACAATAGTAATCAGTAATCACAGGGCGGAACTAACCGGTGTGTCCAGGTAGTTCCAATTATGTGGCTCTGAGAGCCGATTCAAATCGGAGATCGTCTAGAAAGCCGATTCCGTCATGTTATGAACCGATAGTATAATAATGAAGTAAAACGGCTATCAGAATACTCGTATGAAGATAATAACATGCTAGCCGATCTAATTCAGTTAATGTGTGTAAAAGAAAATAGATCATGTGTACAGATCTGATATGTACATCAAACAAGTAGAGATCGTCTAAAGCTGGTCTAGAAGGTCGGCGGCTTTAGCAAACCCTCTTTGCTAAGTTCACCAAGTCTGCTTTCACCTGGTCTAACGGCCAGCGAGCTTCGACAAACCCAGCAAACAAAGCTAGATCGTTTGATATCCAAATAGGTCTATATACACAATCTACTCGTGAGAGCATAACTGAATCGGCTCTTTAGCCGATACAGGGTTCATGAGGCACGAACGAATGCTAGCGTAGCCATAAACAGACTTCGAATTAAAGTAAGTCTAATCTAGTGAAAACTTATTTAGGTTAAACCTGTTCCACCGGATGACGCTCAGTTTAACTTAAATAAGGACACAAAAATAAGACTTACGATAACCTCAGAACCACTTATGTCTCAACTAGCACCGAACGCACAACATGTAACGAACAAGATTGATAGGCAATTAACCGATGTAAGCATGGAACCGATCATCATGGTAGAATGAGCATAAGAAAGCATAAACGACGATTAGATTCAAGTGAATCTAAGGCCAAATCTATCAATCTTGATCGGGCAGAGAGATGTTATATTGATAAATAAACAATAAACAACAAATAACATCTTGATAACTTAATGAATCTAACTAAATTGCCATATTTAGCTAGAGCCGATAACTAATCCATGCGTGCAAACTATCTCAATCTGTAGCCTGTCTACCGGATGACATTAACTAATAGATTAATCAAGCAAACAAACACGAATCGATAACTAATCCGCGCGTGAAAACCGTCCTAATCTGTATCTCGTCCACTGGATGACGGTTAACACAGATTGATCGGGTAAACCAGCGTGAATCATCCTTGACTCACTGTGCTTCCCGCGTCCACCGGATGACGCCAACAGAAACAGAGCTTAGCATGGACCCTGGTCCGCCATGCTTACACGTCCACCGGATGACGTTAAAAAGACATAGTTTAACAGGGGGTTGACGATACTTACAAGCAAGCCTACGTCCACCGGATGACACCCAGCCTGGATGAAGTAACTCGCCGGACTCGACTGACTCTAGAGTTTGTTGGCCGGAGCCGAAAGTTGTGTTGTATTGATGTTGTTGATTCTTTTTTACAATGGCTGAGGGCTTATATTTATACCCTGAGCGTAGATAGAGTCCTAGTCGAATTACAACTCATCAATAGATAAGGAAACCAACAAACTATCCTATATCTAAGGTAACTTGGAGTCACACCTTCCCTTTCATAACGGACTCCGATCGTGATCGCATCTTGGCAGCGCGGACTCTGGATGACGTCACCAATACCGACGCTGCACGCCTTCTGTCACCTTCGCCCGATAACCGATTCACCGTGCAATCGGCTATTTTCCTTCCTTCCGCTGGACGGAATCTGCTTCCGAGATTGGCTATCTTCCTCCGGTATCGGCTATCTTCCTCTGGCATCGGCTATCGGCTCCCAGCCCAAAATTTGGTGTTAACAACTTTCAAAGGCTTTTTGAATTAAGTGTGGTGCTTAGGTTAAAATGCCTTCCTATGTCAAATTGGACGTGGTATCTAGGTTGATTTTTGAACCCCTCGTATGCTGTAGTAGACATTGGATATTTTGTTGGACTAACTCTTGCAGAAAACTTCCAATTTAATTTAGGTAAGTCATGAGATAAATTCAAATCAGAGATGAGACAGGGCACATGCTGAACTTCAGTAACTTTGCAGAGAAAGACACAGCTCATTCATTGTGGATGGAAGAACTTAGCAAAGATGGAACATTATAAAATTCTGGATAAACAACTTATGTTCTAAAATTGTATATTCCTTTCGGGTTTGTGTTGTCCACTAATCTGTTGCAGGCATAATAATGAATGGAGTGACAAGGTGTCATAAGATCAAAGAAGCAAAAGATGGCAAAGAGGATAAGCAACAAAGGAGACAAGGTGCTCATGAACAACTCAAGATGCAAGAGAAGGAAAGAACCACCAGTCATCTACCCTTTATTAATTAGTGCCATCACACTCTAATAATGAAGGTAATATCTTAAGGTAAGTGGTTATTATTTTCCTCTTGATCTTGGTATGCACATAAATAAAGATACAAACATGTTAAAGTTACAGCTTTAATTGATTAACCTAATTAACCCAATATGCTTTGTCCTTTAAAATTGTTCATGGCACCATTCTCTTGATCTCAATCTTAACCAAACGAGCTAAAATATTCTATTCTATCTTTGTAAGATAATAGTCATACTCATATAAAAATTATATATTATGTAGAGATAGACAACCCTTCCATTGGTTAAGCAATTTAAATCTCTTCTACCATGTGAACTTAAATGCAACATAAATGCTTAATCTTTTGATCTTACCACTCATGTTATAAGTAAATAAATTATGCAACACCAACTTCATCATGTTCAATGTGCCTAAAGAATAATGAATAAAGATAGATTTGGTTCTGTTGGTGTTTTTTCACCAGCAGAGCCCATGCACTTGATCTCTACCTTGGTTGTGCAAACAGGACAACACTTCGAGCAAAATTTGTTAATTTCCAAAATTCTACAAGTGAAAGTTCTGCGAACGTGCACGCTGAGCAAAGATGCTGCCAGTTTCCACTATTAATGCTCTACTCCAACCTGCTAGCCAAACAAAGGATAAAAGCGACATCATCATCACAAGAGGTGCAACCATCAAGATGCACAAGAGTGGATAAAAGTCCTAACGGTAGAATTTAAATCCTGCACCCTTGCCATAAGGTAATATGATAGTTATCTAATTAATTAGTATTTCTATCTACATTAGTAATTTCACTTTAGCATATTCATCTTTATACATATTAAAGAAAATAATAAAAATATTATTACCTTATTTACTGCATCATAAAATATTAAAGCACCAAGTGAATAAACTTATGGTAACCCCGTAGGAATATTTACTGTGATGACATAGAAAAGAAAATAAAAACTCATCATGACATTATAAAAATCATAAGCCCCATGAGAATAAATATTCTCCGTGGTGGCATAAAAATAAAAAAATAAAAATAAAATATACATCATGCATACATATTTACTTTTCATCATGCATACATATTTACTTTTCTGCATAAGAAAACTAGAAAATCCTAAAAAAAAGAAAAAAAAAGAGAGAATCCTGCTAGAACCTATCAATTTGAAATCAACTCATAAGAATAATCAATTACTTATTGGCTGATCGCTAACATCTTATTAAATTCGAGCCTCAAGTTTTGGTTTTCTTGTTGGAGTATAATTCTGCAGGAATGACACTATGACAGAGGAGTAAGTCCATCAGTGGAGCCCACTAGGACTGTTGCTGACAAGCTTGCTCTAAAGATCATCAACGCCAAGTATTGTAAACATCTAGCTTGGGAAAGGAGCATCCCCTAGTTATCAGAAAACTATACCTAGGAGATTATCGAGTCTATTTTATATAGTCATAAAATATCAAAAATATGTGAGCACATGAAGATTCACAATAGTATCATAGGAAAATTGAAAAATGCCAAATATTTATGGGCACATGAAGGTCCATGTCTTTAGAATCTTTTGTGAGTCCATTAGTTAATAGATATAAAATAATGAATAACAAATCAAAACCAAATAAAAAATACTTAGTTATCTATTAAGGTATAATCTTAGAGTGTGTCCAGAGTCAGTCTAGACTAGAGTCTAATAAAAAACTAGAGAACATTAAAATTTTGTCTTGAAGATGATGAATAGTTGTTCTGCCATAATTCCTTTCAAGTGACTAGTTTTTAACCTCAAATTCTCCCGAGTTTCAGATACGACTAATTTGACTTAGGAATTTATTCTGAACCTGAAACTTATGGTGGCATAAGCTTAAGCTAAGTCTAAGTAATTGATT
This sequence comes from Eremochloa ophiuroides, assembly GCA_038502445.1. Lineage (NCBI taxonomy): Eukaryota > Viridiplantae > Streptophyta > Magnoliopsida > Poales > Poaceae > Eremochloa > Eremochloa ophiuroides. Next base: position 30,543,002 of record JAHLJS010000006.1, on the reverse strand, counting down.
AATATGATTCATGAAAAGGTTGAGCTGATATTTATCTTATTCCTAGCATTACTAAGTTCTAGAGATTTATTTTAAAAATTTAAAATCTTACATGATAAACTCTTGTATGACAAAGTTTGAATTCCTACCAAAGCCATATATAATACATTTAGAGTTAGGAAAACTTTTGCACATTCATACTGCTTGCTTTGCATTGAGTTTAGTCAACCTTTATTGTATACCTTATGAGAGTCTTGTCATGCTTTTAAAACCAAGATCACTTACACACTCCACCCACATTTGCATTACTCCTACTTTGAAAGTAAGCGCAATAATCTTCCACTTTCATCTAGATCCACCTTAAAAATATTTTACACTGGGAGTAAACACCCAAAAATATATACCCCATAGGATAGCCCCGGTTTAATTGCTCTAAGTTCTTATCATTATCTCTCCAATTATTTATATTCAAAGGATGCATGTGGCTATGCAAAAGTATTGAAAAAAAGAAAAGGGAGTAAAAGATGGACAAGTGTCCCAGCAATTAAAACAATGGGTACTTACATGCCCGCCTCCCTGATAAAAAAAGAAAAAGAAAAAAAGAAAAAAAATGTAGAATAAAGATAGTCCATGTTTTCCCGCGAAAAGTTGTAAGTTTTAAAGAAGGGAGTTATTTTCAAAGAGCAAAAATAGACTTAGAATTAGCCACTAAATACATCCATCATATTCTATACACATGCATATCTTGGTTTGATTGTATGCCTTGACTCTCTGTGGATACATTGTTTGACTTTACAATATATGAACTACAAGTATGCTCATCCTTGTTATTTCCACTCCTGTAAGCTCCATTACACTCCTTAGTTGTAGAAAGGCATAACATCATTAATGCCTCGGTGAGATCCATAAATACTACAGATACTGAGGGACTTGAGGGTGTCATACAATTAAGATCTGAGTTTTATTTTAAAAATTTGCAAAACTCCAGAATAATAGTAATGTGAAGAATTTGAGACATAGTGCTTGACTTGATTGTTCTGTCTTTCGATTGCTCAAGACTAGTGTAAAAGCTGTAAACCTCCATAGTTAAAGGTAAAATGGATAAGTTTGAGAGTTACAGCAGTTTTGTCTAATCCGGAGGAGAATTTCTGTTTGAAAGCATGTGTACTTGGAAGGCATGAAAGCATTGTAACAACTCCTGATCTAAATATATTAGTAATTAGGCTTAGGTTGTTTGCCAAGGGACTGGCAAAAGGTAAGCTTGGGAGAGTTGTTGACGGTGGATAACGTCAACTTTTATTAGAACTTTAGACATGAAAGGACACATGAATACACACTAGTCTAGGGTTTTAACTGACAATTTCACGAGTTTTGCATATTCTGTATTTTTCAGGGAATATTCCAGAAAAGCGTAAAAGAGGGATTAAGGTGCGTAGAAGACATGAAACTTAACCGTGAAGGCAAACATCGTCATCAGGACCCTAGAAGCATCTAGAAGACACCCGAGCAACCGGGACCCCGGACCCTTCCAGGTGGGGCCGGCCGGCCCCAAGGTGTTTGACCCATTTGCAGCGGAACATGGTTATATGTATATCTGACCCATAGTCCAATTCCCATATGTCCTCTATATAACCGTAATGCGTTTGAACCTTCCCAAATGCATCGACATTTTCAACACGAACCGCACTGTTTTGACACACGGATTTCTGATGCTTAGCTTTGGTGTAAAACATGTATCCATTTACATCATATGCCTCCCAAGATGTGACCAGGCACGATGGCCCATTTGCCAACGTCCGTAAGGTCTCTTCTTCTGGTAAGTCTTGTTCCCGAAGCCATTTGCTAAAGAGATTCTTTTGCTGTCGAACGATCCACTGCTCGGAGCGCCCCGGATTTTCCGCTCTTATGACCGCAATGTGTTTCTCAATGAATGGCTCCATCATTGTTAGATATTGCAGCACACAGGAGTGTGCTTCTTCCACTTGTGTGTATTCCCTATCGATGAATGTTTTCCTACCCTTGCTGCCTTTTCCCGTTAACCTATCCTTATGACAACTTATAGGCAAACCAAGTGCACGTCTATCCTCTTCGCGCAAGTAATCTTGACAAGCCTCGATGACCTCTTCAGCACAATATCTCTCTATCATGGATCCTCGGGTTGAGCACGATTGTGTACATAGCGGTTTAGAATAGACATGAATCGCTCGTACGGCCACATCTCATGCAAGTACATAGGCCCGAACCACCTAACCTGGTCAACCATATGCATCATGAGGTGGGGCATTATATCAAAAAATGATGGTGGGAAGCACTGTTCGAGTTGGGCCATAGTCTCTGCCAGAAATCCCTTCAATTCACCTAATTCGTCCTCACGAATCTCCTTCCAACTAATTTGGTTAAAGAAGTAGCACATTCGGGTGATGACCATCCTCACGTACATGGGCTTTATGGCTCTTATAGCAATAGGAAGGAACACTGTTAACATCATATGGCAATCATGAGCATTGAAACCGATTAATGTCAGGTCCTTCATGAAGACAAGGCTCATAATGTTGGAGGAGAATCCCGTCGGCACTTTTAAGTCCCTTAGGCTTAACAACATTCCTCTTTTCTCATCAGGTGCTATGTTGTACCTGGCTACAGGTAGCTTGTATCTTCCGTTACCCACATCTTGTGGGTGAAGCTCCTGCCTACACTACAGACTTACAAGGTCCTGCCGTGACTTCAGTCCTTCCTTTGTCTTTGTCTTAATTTCTAGTAGTATCCCAATGACGCTCTCAAACACATTCTTTTTGACGTGCATGCCATCGATGGAATGTGGCACGACCAAATCCAGCCAGTAAGGCAGGTACTTGAAGAAGATCGACATCTTCTTAAACGGGACACCGTCAATCGGAGGCTTATCTCTCTTATTGAGCTTTCCATCTTTTTTCTTCTTTCCATAAGCGACTCTGATGTTCTTCACCAAGTCATACACATACTCTCCATCTCGCCTCTCTGGCGCATGCCCTGTCTCAATAGCACCGAAGTATTTCATCTTCTTTATTTAGTACATGTGCCCTTCCACTAAGAAGCGTCGGTGACGCATGTACACTATCTTCCTGAATCCCTCCATGAACTGAGCTGCAGTGTCAATCAAGCATACCGAGCATCCCATGAATCCTTTGATCTGCCCAGAAACGGAAAACTGTCCTAGGTAGTCAGTGACAGTAACAAATATGATGGCAAACAAAGTGAATGTACTCTTCGAAAGCTCATCCCACATTTTGACTCCATGCTTCCATAGTGTCTCCATTTCTTGCATCAACGACTTGAGAAAAACATCTATGTCGATGCCCGGTGCTTTAAGCCCTGATATCATAACGGTTAGCATCAAATACTTTCTCTTGTGACACAACCATGGAGAGAGGTTGTATATCAACAGGATAACTAGCCATATGCTGTGTGTGCTGGTCCAGTCACCAAAAGGATTCATTCCATCAGTGCTCAAAGTGAACCTTACATTCCTCGGATCTTCTCCAAAGTCTGTGTACTTGTTATCGAAGTCCTTCCACTGTTGTGCATCAGATGGGTGATGTAGCACTCCATCGTCTTTCTTGCGAGCATCCGAAGCCCACCATCGCATTAGCTCTGAGTCTCTTGGGTTTGAGAATAAATGTCTCAAGTGATCAACCGGTGATAGGTACCACATAACCAATGCAGGGATTCGTCTTTGGTTATCATCTCCCGCTAAGGTGCTGTTTTCCTCCTCAACGTTCTGAGAAGCGTAGTTTTTGTTTCCGCCCTTCTTTCTCTTCTTCCTACTGCCTTTACTTCTGTCTTTGTCCTCAGTATAGTTGTCGTTCCTTTTGTATCGACTAGCACCGCAGGTTGGACAGTTGGTAAGGTCTTTGAACACCCCATGATATAGGATACAATGGTTTGGGCATGCATGTATTCTTTCCACACCCGTTGTTTGTGGACGATAAGCTTCTTTGCTTGATATGTGTTGGTGGGCAAAAAGTTTGGTTTGGGAAGCACATCTGCTATTTTAGTCAATAGGTCATTGAAGCTCTTATTGGACCAGCCATGTGTAGCCTTCATTATCAACATGTCCAGCACAAAATGCAGCTTCGACCATCCTCTCACAACCCATTTCCTCCGGGAACAGACATTCTTTCCTTGCCCGCCGCACCGTCTTCAAGTTGTTTAGGCCTTGTTCTTTCAATAGCAATTCTTGTCCTATGTTGCGCTGCATATCTTCCAGGTAGTCATCGGTTTCTTCTTCATCTTCGTCGTTGTGTTCACTACCATCCTCCCCATCCCCACTAGCACCACCTCATTCTCTTCTCTTCTTCTCTCACCGTGATGATCCCAAATCTCGTAGTTCTCCATGAAACCCCTTCTTACCAAGTGCTATCTTATAATATCAGGATCCTTGCATACTATATGGTTCTGACAGTCACAACACGGACAATAGATGTCCTTAGTCGGCTTAATTAATGCATGATTTTTAGCAACTTCAATGAAAGCATTCACAGCTTGTATGTAGGAAACTTCATGTCTTTTTCCTCTGTACATCCATGAACTCCTACAAACATAAATTGCTTGCGGTTAATAAATCAAACACCATGCATGCGTGTCGTCATCTCTATGTCTCTACCCAATCTCATAGTGAAATTAAGAAATATATATGTAAAGCACTGAAAAGTGTAAAAAGGATGCCAACTTACCTCTCAAATCCAACTCACTCAGTTGTTCAACGGCATAACTCTCCCGCCTCTATTTTGTGATTTCGCGCCCTCCAAGTGATCTGAGCAGCTTTGGCGAGCGCTGTCATCCCGAGGAGGAAGAAAGACAAAAATTTGCCCAATCTCAGTGTGAAATTAAGAAATATATATGTAAAGCACTGAAAAGTGTAAAAAGGATGCCACAAACTTACCTCTCAAATCCAACTCCCTCAGGTATTCAACGGCAGAACTCTCCCGCCTCTATTTTTGTGATTTCGCACCCTCCAAGTGAGCTGAGCAGCTTTGGCGAGCACTGTCGTCCCGAGGAGGAAGAAAAACTCAAAATTTGAGAGCATTTTTAGGGGCGGTTGTTTTATGTCAACCGCCCCTGAAAATTAATCTTTAGAGACGGTTCTCTTAGGAGAATCGCCTCTAATTGCATCTATTTTTAAAGGCGGTTCTCTTATGTCAACCGCTCCTGAAAATGGATCTTTAAAGGCGGTTCTCTTAAGAGACCCGCCTTTGAGTGTATCTATTATTAGAGGTGGTTCTCTTAATGGAACCGCCCCTAAAAATAGGACCATCCGAGGCAGTTAACCTAAGCGAACCGCCTCTGATGATGAATCTATTATCAGGGGCAGTTTTCTTAATATAACTGCCTCTGAAAATAGTTCATCAGAGGCGGTTACAAAGCTACAGTGCTCCCGGACGTGGTTAGAGGCGGGTTGCTAAGTCACCCACCTCTGATGAAAAATGGGGGCGTTGCTAAAAACGATTTCTGTACTAGTGTAGTGTACCCCCATTAGACAAGATTTAAAATGAACTCAGTATCTAGTGCAGAATAATCTATGCACCCCCAAAATAGCTAAACAAAACAACCAGGCAAACATGGTCAGGTAAATTCAGTAGCAACCTGATGCAGCAGCAAAGGTTGCAGTGTTGCTAGCAATGTTCAAAAACAATAGCCCCTGGAGTTTTCAAATACCAGCATAACACAATAGCATCAATTCCTCTTTGAAAAAGTATTGTGCTGTTGTCAGACTTGCTAAGTTAAGTTTCAGGGAGGCAAAAAGGATTAGAAAAAACAGAACAAGAAGCATACCAATGCGTTGAAAAAAAAATCCGACTTTGCCTGAACCTTGATGGGATGAAGTCCTAGAACCTGACAATTCACAAGAATATGCTGACCGATTTTGATGAAAAAAAAAACTTAAATATTCCCAGAAGTGGTCAGCAGTTACTTGGCTATATGTGAACCTTGAGCTCAGCATGTTATATTGATAAATCTACTTGTCTTCGGGACTTAAAGACGTCTCAAAGAAAAATGATTAATGCCTTTACTTTCTTGAGGGCGTAAAAGGTGAAAGTCGGTGGACGATTCTCTTAGCAATGTTTTAGTTGTGTATAGATATAGATAGAATCAGTACATATTAGTTGATCCTGACATTGGGAATTCGACAACATGACAACTCCGATACTATGTGTTCAACATATTACACAAGTCCAGCTTCTAGCTATATTGAGTTCAGAGGAGCATAATACATGGAAGGCAAACAATTCATAACAAGACAGTAACTGCAGTAGAATTCATTCAAGTATTGTACTGTCACTTACGCTATGCTGCAGTACATGGACGCTAAACTGCAGGAGGTAGATGCCAACTCGCAGAAGTCATAACACAAATAATTGGGTAAGTAAAAGAAAAGTTGGATGGCTGATTGAACAGTGTGTGTATTGCTCTGTTAGAGTAAATTACCACCTAATTAAGTGCTGATACAGGTGGGCAAAAAGAAATAAAATACGCACTGGTGAGCTCTAAATTACCATTCAGTTTATTGAGCTTCCCAGCTAAAAGAGACTTCTCTAGCCTATTAGTGACTTACAGTTTTGTTCGAAACTGGGAGCAAATTCAAGCATGAAGTGTGAATCCAAAACATAGTATGATAATCACCAAATCCAATGTTTTGTCACCCAGTATTTCGAGCCCAGAATTTTCCACAATAGGAACATTAGCTATACTAATTGCTACCTAGTCAATTTGTCATTTGAATGGCTTAAATCTATTCCCCTTAAACCAAATACCCCATAAAAACAATGCGCAGTTGCAAGGATTTAATAGCATAGCAGGTCAAAATGTTTTGTCGCAGCTGGCTCGATACCACTAGTAACTTATTAAGCAGTATTATTCTGAAAAACAAAAGAATAATTTATCTAGCAGTTCACCAAGTATAATACATAGGGCGACGAGATATAACCATGATTGCATCTATGCAAGCAGATGAAATACACAAGAGGAGATGGAGAAAGGAAGAGGGCTGCCTCGCATTGTAGTAGATGCTGACCTCGGGTGGATGCGCGGCGTCGAGAGCACTCGTCGTCATGGGCAGTAATGGCTGCGGCCACCATGGCCTCGTCGTCCTTAGAGGACGAGCCACCAGCGCCCTCCTGAGCCCACACCGCCGCATCACGGACCCACGCCGCTGCCGTATCTCAAGGCTACGCCACCGCCTCCTGGGCCCGCGCTGCCGCCATCTTCCAGGATCGGCCATCCACCTCCTGGATCCAAGCCTCCCTCACCGGATCTGCGCTGCTACAGCTCGAGAGTGAGAGACGGCTGGTAGACAGCGAGGAGCGAGGAGCGAGGAGGGCGACAGCAAGGGACGGCAGGGGAAGGGTTGGGGGCTGGTCGGGCGAGGAGGCGACGAACCTCGTCTAAGAGCGGAGGAGGTCGGGGGAGGAGGGTGCGCCGCGACGGAGGCGCGAGCGCATGCGAGAGGGTGGCGCCGACGCGGAGGGATCGAGTAGTGCGGCGCTAGGGTTTCTGCGTGCGGGGAGTAGGGACAAGGTCGAGTAATTTTGTTTTTCTATTTTTTTTTGGGTCGGTCATCAGTGTGCCGCAGCCCGCGTAGTCTGCACTGACGGCTTTTGGATTTGGATTTCGATCTGGTGGGAGATACACACGGTTTGGTTTTTTTAACAAATTATTTGAGTAATAAAAAACCAAACTTACAAACTCAGCCAAATAAAGCAGTACCCTAAATTTCAGCTGTCAGCTGTCGGGTTTTAAAATTTCTAAATCTTAAAAAAAATCAGTAATTTAATAGTTTGTCAGAAAATCCTAAATTTTTATATGGTGACATTTTTTGACCACATGAGCTAAAAAAAAAGAATGGAATGATTTCAATCATGTGGCTTCATAGATGGTTCACAAGTGGGCACATCTCGCATAGAATTTAAGAGAGAATATAAAAGATTTGCACTAACTCGGACAAGGGATAAAAATGGATTGGATCGAAGCAAATAATGGCTTTCCCATATCCTTATCCGTATTTTTTGATTGGATTTGGAACGGATCGGATATTACATGGATTCGGATTCGAATACGGATTTTTACGGATATTGGTAATGGCACGGATTTAGACCGGCATCGGAGCGGAAGCGGATTTTTTTAAATCGGATAATACGTGCTTACGTGTTTTTTCGATGAGAAATAATTTATTAACCAAAGTAATAAAGCACAAATATAACACGAAATAATCACCATTAATCTATCAATTACTTGTAAGCTATACAGCATAAAATGATTGTACTATGGGCTGGGTCAACTTAATTTTTACCACTTGAACTCCTTAAAATATTTGGATATCCTATTATGAGTGTCGCATAATCCGAATTATCGGATAATCCGTGTCCGTCGGATTTTGCCAATCCCATATCCTACTCCGCATCCGTGTGTAATCGGATTCGGATTATCAGCATCCGCATGGATATTGAAAATACTACTTCATATACTTAAAATTCGGATTCGGAGCGGAAGATTATTCGTACCACTTTCAACCCTAACTGAGACAATGTATGCTCAAACAGTGTTAGATGGAGGAGTGACCAAAACAAAAGTTATAGCGCATATTGTTCCCTCAACCTTTGATATTCAAACTTTTTCATTAGAGCCAAATTTAAATCCATTAACTGCACAAAACTTTCTCAAAATATAAAATTCAAACCTCCAAATTTACAAACTTTGCCAACTAAAGGAGTGTTCCTATACAAAAGTTGTACATCATGTTGTTCGCTACAACTTTGTTACTCAAAACTTCTTCATTAGAGATCGTTTAGTGCCCTAAATTTTAGCTGTCATCTGTCGGGTTTTTAAAATTCCTAATTCTTATAAAAATCAGTAATTTAATAGTTTGTCAGAAAATCCTAAGTTTTTGCGTGGTGACAATTTTTGACCACCTGATCTCCTCAAAAAAGAATGGAATGATTTTAATAATGTGGCATCATAGATGATTCACAAGTGGGCATATCTCTTATAGAGTTTAAGTGAGAATACGAAAGATTTGCACTAAATAGGGCAATGTATGCTAAAATAGTGTCAAAAAGAGGAGTGACCGAAATAAAAGTTGTAGGTCATATTGTTTCCACCAACTTTGATATTCAAAACTTTTTCATTAGAGCCAAATTAAAATCCATTAACTGCACAAAACTTTCTCAAAACATGTAATTCGAACCTCCAAACTTACAAACTCTGCTAAATAAAAGAGTGGCCTATTCAAAAGTTGTATATCATGTTGTTTGCTACAAATTTATTAATCAACACTTCTTTATTAGAGATCATATAGTGCCCCAAATTTCAGCTGCCACTTGTCGGGCTTTAAAATTTCTAGACCTTAAAAAAATTCAGTAATTTAATAGTTTGTCAGAAAATCCTAAATTTTTGTATGGTGATATATTTTGACCACCTAAGCTCCACAAAAAAGAATGGAATGATTTCAATCGTGTGGCATTATAGATGGTTAATAAGTGAGCACATCTCTCACAGAGTTTAAGTGAGAATATGAAAGATTTACACTAAGTGGAACAATGTATGCTGAAATAGTGTCAAATGGAGGAGTGACCAAAACAAAAGTTGTAGGTCATATTGTTCCCTCCAACTTTTCTATTCAAAAAGTTTTCATTAGAGCCAAATTGAAATCCATTAATTGCACAAAACTTTCTCAAAATATGAAATTTAAACCTCCAAACTTACAAACTCTGCCAGATAAAGGAGTGACCTATACAAAAGTTATACATCATGTTATTTCCTACAAATTTGTTAGTCAACACTTCTTCATTAGAGACCCTTTAGTTCCCCAAATTTCAGCTGCCACCTTCGGAGCTTTAAAATTAGTAAAGCTTCAAAAATACAGTAATTCAATAGTTTGTCAGAAAATACTAAATTTTTTTGTGATGGCATGTTTTGACACCTAAGCTCAAAAAAAAGAATAGAATAATTTCAATAATGTGGCATCATAGATGATTCACGAGTGGGCATATTTCTCACAGAGCTTAAGTGAGAATATGAAAGATTTGCACTAAATAGGACAATGTATGCTGAAACAGTGTCAAAAGGAGGAGTGACCCAAACAAAAGTTGTAGGTCATATTGTTCCCACCAACTTTGATATTCAAAACTTTTTCATTAGAGCCAAATTAAAATCCATTAACTGTACAAAACTTTCTCAAAATATGAAATTCAAATCTCTAAACTTACAAACTCTGCCAAATAAAGGAGTGGCCTATACAAAAGTTGTACATCATGTTGTTCGCTACAACTTTATTACTCAACACTTCTTTATTAGAGATCATTTAATACCCTAAATTTCAGCTGCCACTTGTCGGGCTATAAAATTTCTAAACCTTAAAAAAATTCAGTAATTCAATAGTTTGTCAGAAAAATCCTAAATTTTTGTATGGTGACATGTTTTGACCACCTAAACTCCACAAAAAAGAAAGGAATGATTTCAATCATGTGGCATTATAGATAGTTCACAAGTGAGCCCATCTTTCACAGAGTTTAAGTGAGAATATGAAAAATTTGCACTAAGTGGAATAATGTATGCTCAAACAGTATCAAATGGAGGAGTGACCAAAACAAAAGTTATAGGTCATATTGTTCCCTACAAATTTGATATTCAAAAAGTTTTCATTAGAGCTAAATTTAAATCCATTAACTGCATAAAACTTTCTCAAAACATAAAATTCAAACCTCCAAACTTACAAACTCTGCCAGATAAAGGAGTGGTTTATACAAAAGTTATACATCATATTGTTCCCTACAAATTTGTTACTCAACACTTCTTCATTAGAGATCATTTAATTCTTTAAATTTTAGTTGCAACCTTCTAAGCTTTAAAATTTCTAAACCTTAAAAAAATACAGTAATTCAATAGTTGTTAGAAAATACTATTCGTGACTCCATCACATAATTCTGCGTGCGTGTTCACTCGGTGACAGGACATTTAAAAGCTTTTCTTCCAAGCAACCATCGAAATTGGACCGTCGCCATGTCTGGAGACAGGACAATTAAACGCCGCACCGGTCAAATACTTGAAAAGTAATTTAACTGTCCGTCAACGTGTTCTCGAAAAAAGAAGAACACCAAGTCAGGTCCAAGTTAGGGTTTGTTGTCGCGAAGTCACGAACTGTCTAAGAAGATGCATATATGTGAACTTGGAACGGAGAAACACCAGGCACGACAGTGACCGACTTCCTGCCGTGTGCGCGCGCTTGGAAGCACGCACTATAAAAACGGAGACTCATGCACGGTAATCTTTCACCTACACTAGAAGCTTGCGTGCGTGTGTGCTTGGCGCTCACTACAAGCTTGTGTTAATTAACAACCACTCTGTTCGCTTAAGGTAAATTCAGCTTATTCAGCCGTATAATTCAGCCAACCATACAATTCAGTCCGTATTTTGGAAAGACAGCCGTACACCTACAAACGCGCATGATAATGGCGGGTGTTAACAACGGCGCCACGGTTAGCGGAGTGAGCAGCAGCAGCAAGAAGGCCAAGGTGGTGGTGGTGATGGGCGCCACGGCGACCGGCAAGTCGAAGCTGGCCATCGATCTCGCGCTGCTCTTCGGCGGGGAGGTGATCAACTCCGACAAGATCCAGGTGCACGACGGCCTGGACGTGGTCACCAACAAGGTCACCGCCGCGGAGCGCCAGGGAGTGCCGCACCACCTCATCGGCTGGGTGAGCCCCGACGCCGACTACACCGCCGCCGAGTTCTGCAGGGACGCCACGTGCGCCGTCGAGTCCGTCCTCGAGAGAGCCCGCGTCCCCATCATGGCCGGCGGCTCCAACCGGTACCTGGAGGCGCTGCTAGACGGCTTCGGCTTCCGCAGGCGCTACGAGTGCTGCTTCCTGTGGGTGGACAGCGACCTGGCCGTGCTGGACCGCTACATCCGGAGCCGCGTGGACTGCATGCTGGAGCACGGGCTCGTCGACGAGGTGCGGCCCTTCTTCCGGCGCGACGACGCCGACTACTGCAGGGGCATCCGGAGGGCCATCGGCGTCCCGGAGATGGACGGCTACTTCCGGACGGAGGCCGCGGGGGCTCTGGACGGCGACGACGAGCTGCGAGCGCAGCTCCTCGCTGCCGCCGTCGACGAGATCAAGGCCAACACGTGCGCCCTGGCGCGCCATCAGCTGAACAAGATCCACCGGCTCCACGGCCGGCGCGGGTGGAGCGATATTCGCCGCCTCGATGTCACGGAGGTGCTTCAGCTCAAGGTCGGGAACGGCAGCGCACAGCACGCCGCGTGGGAGAGGGACGTCGTGATCCCTGCGGCGAGGATCGTGGGAACGTTTCTGGCGGCGGTTAATGGCGGCGTTGATCAGGGAGCTAGGGACAACGACGACAAGGATCGTCGTTTCTTCGTGACGCCGGCGAAAGAAGTGGCCGTGCCAGGCGTTTGCACGGCGACAGAGTGGTTCGGCCAGCAGCTGGACATGGCCGTCATGTCTCCAATAAGCCGCGGGTTTGCATTGGGCTCGGCAGCGGCGGCTGTTTAATTAAGCTGTGATGATGATGAACTGGTATCCTGATCAATCACCGAGCAGACTAGATAAATGCATATATGTAGAGTCATTTATTTCTTGTAGCGAATAAGTTATTGCGTTATTAATTGCATCCGATTAATCTAGTGACAGGTCTAGGGAAAAAATAATGTAGGGGAGGCTGAACATAATAGAGTACCACACCAATCTAAGTTCATATCTCATATACTTTGAAACATTGTAATCTATAGCTTATCAGATTCATCAAACCATATTTTTCGAAACAATGTCTCTATTCAACGATCGGCTATTTAGTGTGTTGCATGACAATTTCCACAACGATCTAACTTTTTTTAAGATAAAGAAACAAAGTTCCAGTCTCTACCATCTGAGGATGGTACACAGCTGAGATACATGACACCACCGAAGGGCGGCACTCGGCTCCGTCGAAGGTCGGCCCAGGGAATCCGAAGCTAGACTTCGCCCGTGGGTACGCCTGGTCGCGGTTCTGGGTGCTGGATGGTGAGGCTAGCTCGGACGAAGATGAGGTTGGCAAGGATGGAGATGGCTTGGTGTCCACCCGGGTCTTTGTCCAGGGAGCGCTATCGGAGGGTTACTCTATCGACGAGGTGCTCATGGCTGAAGCTCAGCTGGAGGAGGTGGTCTTTCCTTCTCCGGAGGTACGGTCGTGCTCTACTGCAGGAAGAAGAGGAGTCCAGTTGACGCACCAAATGGTGACCGACGTCGCGCGGCAGCTGGATTCTACCAAGCTGCAAGCCGTGGAGGGGGCCATTGCCGCGGCGTAGAAGCTCTCCACGGCTGACCCTGGGGGATGTGCTCGCGAAGGCCACGCCGGATGGTAGGAGACGATGAAGCGATTGTTGGTGGCGGCACCATCTCCTCCTCCAGCGGTGGCAGCTCGCGGGCAGGCTAAACCTAGCGGTGCGACGAGGGGCTGTTGGGCTGAGGCCCGGGGAGCGAAGTTGGATGCGGTGGGCCCATTGCAGTTTACGACGGTGGGCCGATGAAGGTATGCAGCCCAACTCCTTTATGTTCGCTTTTGGCTCGCACTAGGCGTCGTCGCGGTGCGTCGTTTCCTGTTCCTCTTACAGGTCGAGACGTTTCGCATCCCCTGAACTTGTCCTTCCCCTTGCCGAGTATGTCGCAGCTTGGCGGTGGTCGTGGCGATGGTGGCCAGAGTGGGAGGGGCAGTGGCGCGGCTGTGGTGCAGACCGGGAGCGGTGGCGCACCAGCCGGCAGTTCGAGATCGCAGTTCGGTCTGGGCGGGTCCGGTGTTGGCGGCTTCGAAGATCAGCGGGGTCCGGCATGTTTCCAAGGCGGGTTCCATCGTTTTGACCCAGGCTACGATGGATACAGGCATCCGGGTGAACGTTTCCGGAGTGGCTCATGGCGGCTGTCTAGCCAGGGAGGAGGCCGCGGCCCCATGCCCCGTCGGGGTGATCCCGCTGGCAGGCGGGGGACGCGGGGTTCGAGGCTCGTACGCAGCGGCGGCTAAGGCTCAGTCCTTCGGGCCCCTTGGCTTCGGCAGTTGCGTCCGGGCGGGGTCCGAAGTTGTTGCAGGTGGGTCGTCTTGGATAGGACAGTGCTCTGATCCCTACGGACGGTGGCAACATGACTGCGGCGCCCGGGGATGGTGCGTTGGTTGGTGCTGGTGGTAACAGGGCTGTGGTGTGCAGCAGATGTTCGCAGAAGGGTCACGTGGCCGTGGATTATGTCGTTGACCTCTATTATTTCATTTGCAACGGTCACGATCATGTCAACCATCGTTGTCCGCTACTGAAAATCCCGAAGCCGGTGGCGCTCGCAGTGGGGTATTCGGTGGCGGGCTTGGGGTTTTTTCATATCCCCCACGCCCCACTGTCGAGGAAGAAGGATTTCAGGAGCGCTTTGGTGACGGTGGAAGGTGGCTCTATTTCTGTTGATCAACTTGTCTCTCAGTTGCAGCGACTTGTGCCCGGGAAGTGGAAGTGGGCTCCTGTGGTGCATAATGAGAACTCGTTTGTGGTGCAATTCCCGTCTAAGTCAGAGTTGCAGCGGTCCAGCGCTTATGGGGGGCAGATGTAAAGGTGGACGGGGTGGTGACGGGAGCTCGTTTAGTTTTTCAGGAGTGGCAGGTAAAGGAAGATGGTTTCCTCTTGCCCAAGGTGTGGCTTCGTGTTATTGGCATTCGGAAGGTTTTGAGGGAGTATCCCATTCTTTGGGCAATTGGAACCATGTTTGGTTCCACTCAGATGGTTGACATGGTAACCACAAGGAAGAATGACTTTGGTCGTATCTTGGTGGCTGTCCTTGATCCGGCGTTGATCCCTGGTGGGATGGATGTGGTCGTGGGTGATCACTACTTTGAGCTCGAGATTGAAAAGGAGAGGATGGGTTTTGATGAGAATGGGGATGAGGTTGAGTGGAATTTTGAGGTGGAGGATGATGTCGGGGAGGACAAAGGAAAGGAGAATGGGATTGATGGGAGTGGTGAGGGGGACGAGCATGCTGTGGGTGATCCTCTGGTTTCATACCATGAGCTTTTTGTAATGGCTAAGAACATTGTCGATAAGGCAGTGGATGATGTTCTGTTGGAGACTGCAGGTGCTGTTTTGTTGGAAGATTTGGGTTCAAAAGTGGATGGTGGGGTGGAGGATGGTAATTCTGATGAGGACTATGACATGTTAGATATAGAGATTGACCATCCTAGTGCTGTGGCTGGGGTACAGGCAGGTGTGCAGTCGGATGCTGTGGTGCAGGATGGTGAGCAGGGAGGGCAGGCGTGTCCTGGCTTGTGTTGACGGTCCTTAACACCCTATTTTATACCGTCAATAGTGTCTAATTTGGTCATAAAAATGATATAAACTATAGTCATAGGTTTTTATTTCTAACCATTTCCACAAGTTGTGATGGCTATATGAATATAGGTGCAAAGTAAGTATAAAACGGCGATATATAAGGAGAAAAGGCTTCATCCATGTTTCTTGTGACTACACCAAGTCAAGGAGTTTGAAATGGAGTTTTGATTCACCCAAATCGGAGGCTGGACAATCAAGTTACACTTTCTGAAGATCGGAGAACGGGCTGCAGGAGCAGTCCCGGGTAAAATGGATGTCCAGGACGCATCCGGACTCGGAATTAGGCAAACGACCAGGCGTTGGAAAGCTAATTGAGAGGCCTATGTGCTCACCAACTATGAGCACAATTGTCCCAAGTTGGAGGGTGCCCACCCTGTCCTTAGGGCGCCCGCCCTGTCCCTGCCACGTTCCATGTCAGCAATCGGTGGGAGATACCAAATCAAGTTTGTCCTTCGTCGATCCAAGGTCAGTGCAAGATCTACGGTCTGGTGGCCCTGTCAAGTGGGGCTACTGACCCTTCACAGTGGATTTGGTGACCAAACCGACTGGGACCAAGTCGGTTCAATTCCCCATGTGACACAATTACCCCAACCGTTGATCCCATGGCGGTTGGTGGTCGGTTTGATCCAACGAAAGGCCGATGGACATCACGCGGATCGATGATGTGATGATGGGGTAGCCCCTACTCCACCTCTCCACTATAAATAGGACCCTCTACCTCACTTGTAAGAACGATCACTAGATACTCACTTTCCACATGAGAGTCACAACCTTAGTGCTCTCCTAGTGAGGAGTAGAAGAGAGGGTGAGAGTGAGGAGAAGCTGGAGGAGGAGCTGGGCCTGTTGGCGACCTCTCCACTTGTAACTCGGAGGATGAAGCTCTTCTTGGAGTAAAGTCTTCTTCAGTATGGTAACTTTATTCTTTTGCATTACTTAAGTATTACTTTATTGCTTTACTATTGTTTACCGTCTGTTTAAGGTGCTCTAGTTAGTAACGTTCGATTAGAGTAGTAAGATTATAGATTAAGCGAGGTGCTTAGGCTATATCTTACCTGTGAATGCGGCTAGGCCCACGGATAGTAGTGGTAGGTTTTAGGTGGTGACAGCCCTAAGATCCTCTGGATTCCACCACGTTCGGCCTGGTTTTATCAGCGTAGGGTTTTTCTGGATGTGGGTAATCCCAATCTTTTGGGACCGCGCATTCCCCCATAGTGGCAATTAAAGTCTTCCTTAGTTTTGCCTTAGATAAAGAAACCACACTGATCCTCTCTACCCTGTTTATCACCTATCTTTGAATACACTTAGTTCTTGACTAGTCTACTTCACGTTCCCTGTGGAAATCTGATACCTAGGAATACTCCTTGGTGAAAACTACCTTGACATCCGTACGCTTGCGGATTTCTCTGGGTGTTATATCCAGTGTCAACAAGTTTTCTGGCGCCGTTGCCGGGGATATCTTTAGCCTTGGTGATTGCGTTAGGAATTGTCAACAAGTTTTCCGGCGCCATTGCCGGTGAACGGTAGCTATTCTAGTTTAGAACCCAGTCATCCAAGTATCTTTTACTCTGTTCTAAAAAAAAATCTTTTACCCATTACCTATCAAACCATTTATCCTCATCCATCCTTTGTGGAAGAATTATCTATCTTCCAATTCGTTGCTCCAAAGAGCATTAGATTGGGGCCGCCTCCGTCATCAAAACCCATCCTTGCTAGTGGGTATGAAATTAGTCCCTCTTTCATAACTAAAGTTTAGGAACAATCTTTTTTGGGGAGAAAGATGAAAACCCATATACTCATCTCCGGGAGTTCGAGCAATTGTTTTCATGCCTTTACGTTTCTGGTATGTCACATGAAACCCTTAAGTGGAAGCTATTTCCGTTCTCTTTGACAGAAGCAGCCAAAATGTGGTATACTCGAACCATAGATAGTGTAAACGGAGAGTGAAAAGTTCTTCAATCCACATTTTGTTTGACCTTCTTTCCTGTCACCCGAGTAACTAAACTCCGAGTCGAGGTGATCAGTTTCCGTCAATAGAAAAGAGAAACTTTAGGAGATGCATGCGCCCGCTTGATAGACCTTTTCACATCTGGCCCTGATCTTGCTATACCCGATCCTGTACTTCTGCAACACTTCTATGTGGGTCTTAGCAAGGAATCTGCACAATTCCTTGATATTGCTTCTGGCGGAGCCTTCTTACGCCTTTCTGGTAGTGAGGGGAGAGCTATCCTTGATAGGATCCTACGAAGCTGTCCCAACACTGATGTAGACGATGACTTTCCTAAAGAAATGGATATTCCAACCCCTGTGACAGAAAAAGAAGTTCTGATAGCTAAATCTTTATCAATTCTAGCGGTCACCCCAATTCCTGAACCTTTCGTTGAGACACCAAAGGAGGAAGAAATTCATCGAGGATGATCTCTCTTTTGATGATGAAGACACCTTCAATCACCCATCCAAAAAGGATCTCTAGCATCTTTCACCTCAAATCATTATCTTTCCTATTCGTCAGAAGATTTGGTGGTACAAGAATCCCCCAAACCAATATCATCTACCACCTCTAATTTTGATCCCCGATATAACCATCATTGCTTCTTTATTGATAATTTGGACCAAGGAGGCAATCCAAACCTTTTGGTTGACCTTGAAGGGAAGCAAAAATCATTAGAGGTAGGGAACCCCATTCTAATGGAGGATGAGATGAAGATCCAACTTTAGAATGTCCTAGCCGAGAGATCATGGACAATTATGTCCTCGAGGGATCAACATTGGAATTTACAACAGAAGATCAGGTGTGTGAGCATGAAAGATATATTTCAAGGGAGCCACTTGATCCATGTTTGCTTGAGAAATCTATAGAGTCATTCTCTCCTAGAACTTATGAGCGTTGCAACCCTCTTATATTCCTTCTTAATGAAACCTACAAAAGAATGGTTGTGGATGCTTTTGTCTATCATAAGTATTCCAAGGCTTGCAATTCAACTGCAAGGGTCGAGCTTATGACTTAAAACAAAGCACTGCGGGGAGATAACCCATTTATTTATTGTTCATCATAGTTTGCTTAACTTTGATCATCATGTTTTCATTTTCAATTTGCATCTTTAATTGATAGGTTGCATGTTTACATTTCAATAAAAAGTGCTTATAGAAGCACTATGCTTTTAGAATAGGTTTATTTCAAAAAAAAAGTTTTCATCTTAAATAAATAAAGAATCAAAGGAGACTTATCCACAAGAAGACATCCAACTCCGTGGAAAGGGCAAGTGTGGGGGAATACCTCTCCCACTTAGGTATGAAATTATCACATCACTCTTTATTATATGCATCCATTGCTGTCTATTTTGCATTAAATTGAAATTATACTGTATAGACAAGATTTGGTAATTTTGAGAAAACATGTGAACAAAGTTTTCATGCAAAAAGAAGTGATGTTCATCTTGCCTTATATACATGCCTTAAGATGGTACTTTAAGTTTGTTGGAAATGATGAATAATTGCTCTGCTTAACAAGCCTACGCTATTGTAAAAATAGAGGTAGTAAATAAACAATGATTTTATGATATGGGAACAAGAGAATATTGTGGACTCGTATCCTTTGGGTATGCTTGTCACTAATCCTGCAGGATGAAAAAGAAGAAGAAGAATGAAGGATTAAAATAACACAGTGGCAATAATCTGAGCAAGACAACATTCAACAATGGAGTACATTCTGAAGGAGGTCCTAACATCCACACTAGGCTTTTGATGTCAAGCGACATAAAAGTCCTAGTGTGGGGGATGTTACATCATTGTCTCCGCCACTTTTCAAGACTTCGCCACTATGGCACGCTGGTTTGCACTCCCTCTACTCACTCTTGCTTTATATTTTTAATGTTTAATGTGTTCAAAGCTTTACATGTTAAAGATCAAACTTAAAAAAAAAGAGAGAAAGATAGAACCCTGCCAACTTATGAACATGACTTTAAAAGGTTGGCTGGCATAAATTTTATTCCAAGTTCATATACTTGCTACTTGTGGACATATCTACATTAGAAAAAACATGTCAACTAAGTTGTTGTGAAGTGAGATATAGTAGACTAAAAGAATCCTATCTTACCATGAAAGCTCTTGGAAGTTTTTGTTTCATGAAACATTAAAACAATTAAGCCTTATTTCTCCTCAATGGTGTTAATTCCTACCAAAGCCAAATATCATGCTACATGATGAAAAACTTTCCACTTATGCTACTTATTTTTGTATTGAGTTTTGTCAAACTTTGTTAACCTATGTTGAGAATTTTATCATACACTTAAGATCAAGGTCACATACACTCCACCAAATATATGCTATGCTTCTACACTAGAAGTAAGCAAAAACATGCCTTTTCCATGTCCACCACATAAATACTCCACATTTGTTAGCATGATCTTTCTCCATCATTCTTTAAGAGAGGCATTGTCTAGTATTGAAAAAAAGGAAAGAGAAAAAGTATTGAAAAAAAGAGAGGACAAAATGTCCCATGAAAAAAAAAATTGTGAGGACACAATTTCGGTCCTTAGCAAAAAAAAAACCTAGCCATGCTCTCAAATAAAGGATGGAGAAGAAATCATTGCTATGGAATAATGACCATCATTCCACATTCACACACATGCATACCTTGATCTGAGTGTATGGCATTTTTCTCCATAGATCCATTGTTTGACTTAGCAATATATGCATTTCAAGTGTGCTTTACTTTTTATCATACCTCAAACTCTACATAGGCCTATTAGGAGTAGGAAGAAAGGCAATAAAGAAAAAAATGCCTTGGTGAGGATATACACACACACACACACACACACACACCCCAATGAGTGATTTGAGAGTCCCATTTTAGGAGAAGCATGGGCTATGCTTTTAATTTTAAAAATCATAAAAAAAACTCCAAGAGTGCTTCACGGGGATAGTGATGACTTGGTGTCATGCTGTTCTACTTTTCAACCACTCAAGGCGACATGGTAGCCACTTCAAAATCCACAGGTATGAGTATGACTTGGAATATCTTTTATGCTTGCATCCTATCTTCATAAGTTTTGCTTTACATCGAAGTTCCATTTGAACCTTTCTGCATTCCTCAGGATAAGCAAAGGTTTAGTGTGGGGGAGTTTGTTGACGGTCCTTAACACCCTATTTTATACCATCAGCAGTACCTAATTTGGTCATAAAAATGATACAAACCATAGTCATAGGTTTTTATTTCTAACCATTTCCACAAGTTGTGATGGCTATATGAGTGTAGGTGCAAAGTAAGTACAAAACGGCGATATATAAGGAGAAAAGGCTTTATCCATGCTTCTTGTGACTACACCAAGTCAAGGAGTTTGAAATGGAGTTTTGGTTCACCCAAATCGGAGGCTAGACAATCAAGTTACACTTTCTGAAGATCGGAGAATGGGCTGCAGGAGCAGTCCCGGGTAAAATGGATGCCCAGGATGCATCCGGACTCGGAATCAGGCAAATGACCAGGCGTTAGAAAGGTAACTGAGAGGCCTATGTGCTCACTAAATATAAGCACAATTGGCCCAAATTGGAGGGTTCCCTCCCTGTCCCGGCCACGTTCCACGTCAGCAATCCGTGGGAGATGCCAAATCAAGTTTGTCCTCCGTCGATCCATGGTCGGTGTAAGACCTACGGTCCGGTGGCCCTGTCAAGTGGGGCTACCGACCCTTCACAGTGGATTTAGTGACCAAACCGACCGAGACCAAGTCGGTTCAACTTCTACCGACCTCCAGGAGTGCATATGAGGCGTTAACTCAAAACATGGGGGACGGCTGCCCTACATCACACGGAGCCCGCCGCCCTACTCAAGTCTGTTCACTTCCCCATGTGACACAATTACCCCCACCATTGATCCCATAGGCGGTTGGAGGTCGGTTTGATCCCGAAGGCCGATGGACATTACGCAGATCGACGACGTGGCGATGGAGTAGCCCCTACACCTCTCCACTATAAATAGGACCATCTACCTCACTTGTAAGAACAATCACTAGATACTCACTTTCCACATGAGAGTCACAACCTTAGTGCTGTCCTAGTGAGGAGTAGAAGAGAGGGTGAGAGTGAGGAGAAGCTGGAGGAGGAGCTGGGCCTGTTGGCGACCTCTCCACTTGTAGCTCGAAGGATGAAGCTCTTCTTGGAGTAAAGTCTTCTTCAGTATGGTAACTTTATTCTTTTGCATTACTTAAGTATTACTTTATTGCTTTACTATTGTTCACCATCTGGTTAAGGTGCTCTAGTTAGTAACATTCGATTAGAGTTGTAATATTATAGATTAAGCGAGGTGCTTAGGCTATATCTTACCTGTGAATGCCGCTAGGCCCATGGATAGTAGTGGTAGGTCTTAGGTGGTGACAGCCCTAAGATCCTCTGGATTCCACCACGTTCGGCCTGGTTTTATCAGCGTAGGGTTTTTCTGGATTTGAGTAATCCCAATCTTTTGGGACCGCGCATTCCCCCATAGTGGCAATTAAAGTCTTCCTTAGTTTTGCCTTAGATAAAGAAACCACATTGATCCTCTCTACCCTGTTTATCACCTATCTTTGGATAAACTTAGTTCTTGACTAGTCTACTTCACGTTCCCTGTGGAAATTCGATACCTAGGAATACTCCTTGGTGAAAACTACCTTGAGATCCGTACGCTTGCGGATTTCTCTGAGTGCTATATCCAGTGCCAACAAGTTTTTTGGCGCCGTTGCCGGGGATATCTTTAGCCTTGGTGATTGCCTTAGGAATTGTCAACAGCTTGGATGTCCACGGGGTGGCTCTAGTGGGAGGGACTGCTGTTCCTTCTTTGCTGTCGCAGGTGCTGGCTAGGGCGGTGGATGGGCAGCACCACTCCACTTGTGTGCTGTCTTCCGAGGATGCGGTTGCCATCCCAGACGTGGAGGCTGGCCGGCTGCAAGCTGCAGCAGCGATCAGGGAGGCGTCCATGACTCCAAAGCGGGAAAGTCCGCAACTGTACAAGTTCGGAGAAGAGGATGCCATGAAGAAAGCAAAGAGGAGGGCGGCATGGAAAAACTTGGATGCCAACGGAGGTAATAACGTTGTTCCTGCTGCATCTTCATTTTCTTTGAATGAAATTTCCTCGACTTTGTCTAGTTTGGGAGTCTCCTTGGGAGGAGATCCTGAGGCTTTTTTAGGTTCTGTTCATGTGTTAGAAAAGGTGGAAAAAGAGAGGCTTCTGTTGGCCCCATCCTTTGAGATTGGCGGCATAGGCTCGGATTGTGGTGGTGAGGTGGAGGATAACGACTTCGAGAGTCATGAATTGAGTCACTTATGTGATGAGCTGGTGGATGATTTTTTTGAGGGTGTTTCTGATCACCTAAGTTGTGATTTTAGAATGGTTTTCAGCAAGAATAAGGCTCGTTCTTTGACTAGAGCAAAAAGGAGGCCGAAAGTAAAAGTTCTGATTAATCATGGAATTGTTTCGCGATGAAAGGAATCTTCTGGAATAGCAGAGGTCTGACTGACTTGGCTAAATTTAGGTTCCTATCAGATTTATCAAGAGAGCAGAAGCTAGACTTTATTGCTCTTCTTGAAACCGGAAAAAATTATTCCAAATTGGTCCTCGCAAATATTTGTGGTGGACAAGAGTATATTTGGCACTGCTCCAAGCCTCATGGTAGATCAGGGGATACTTCTTGGAATTAATTTAGTGGTATTTGATATTGGGAGCATCAATGAAGGTGACTTCTATGTCAAATTCAAAGTGCGGAATAAGTCGGATGGATTCCTGTGGACACTCGTTGCTATTTATGGGGCTACGCAAGTGGAATACAAGGAATCGTTTCTCACCGAATTGGTTCAGTGTTGTTCTCAGGAGGCAGGTCCGATCATGGTAGGGGTGATTTTAATATCGTTAGAAATTCATAGGAAAAGAACAATGACAAGTATAATGATCGGTGGCCTTTTTTATTCAATGGTATCATTGATAGCCTAGATTTAAGGGAACCCAATTTGTCAAATAGGAAATTCACATGGGCTAATTCAAGGGAAATGCCTACGTTTGAAAGGCTAGATTGGATTTTGGTAAGCACAGAATGGGAGAGTAAATTTCCACTTGCAATGATACAGGCGTTGACTAGGGAAATTTCTGACCATACCCCATGTTGCTTGATACGGGTAGCGGCACACACGGGCATAAGCAGCCACCCTTTAAATTTGAACTTGGGTGATTGTTATGTGAGGACTTCAGCGAGTTGGTGGCCGATGTGTGGAGAAGGGAAACAAGAGGCAGTTATTGACGGTGGATAAGCTATAAAATTCCACACTCTAACACCGTCAACAGCCTCGGTATCTGAGGGAAGAACAACATAACATGAACATATATTATCCAATAACTAGTTCCACTTGTACTCTTAGTTTGTGAATGCAGACAAGATCAAAATAGGACAAAAGTGAGCAGCTGGAGGCCACTTGCGTGGGTCGGCCGACGCACACATGTTGACCACTGGCCACCAAACTTCAACACAAGGTGTCCAACATCACATAGAAGAGAGGGGAGCTCAAGGTGGGCCCATGCATGGGTCGGCCAACCCATGTATGGGTCCCACTGAGCCCTGGTGACATCGCATGATCCTCCTGACACTCCACTCAGTTCATTTCCACATTCGGATCAGAGTGTGTTTCCATTCAACGGTGGAGAAGCAAAGCACAAGGATCAAGGCGTGAACCAACACGATCAAGATCAAACCACCACAGGGACATGCTGTATGACAGGTGGGGACCATGGTGGTGGGCCCACCCTGTCATAGGGGGGTTCGCCAACCCACCCCTGGTGGGTCCAGGCCACCGCCATGGTCCACCGACCTCCTGCATGCTTCCCACGTGATGGTTGTTGACGGTGGATATACCCTAAAATTTCACATTCAAACACCATCAACAGGCCTCGGATTCAAAGGAGAATAAACATATCATGAGCATATTTTATCAATAACTAGTTTCACATGTACTCTGAAGCTTATGATTACAGGGAACACCAAAACAGTGCAAAAGTGAGCAGCTAGGGGCTAACTACATGGTTCGGCCAAACCATGTCATGTTGCCCCAGGCCACCACCTTTCAACACAGTGTATACAACATCAAATGGAAGAGATCAGAGCCAAGGGTGGGCCCACCCATGGGTCGGCCGAACTGCCCATGGGGCCCACCTAGCTCTAGGTGACATGGCAGGATCCGTGTGACACTCCAACCAAGTCATTTCATCCATCGAACCAACTTGTGCTTTCATTCAACAGTGGAGATCAAAGGCACACGGATTGAGGCATGAAACGAAGCAATCAAGACAGGATAAGTACCAGGGGAGACCCTATGACTGGTAGGGGACCACACCTGGCCTGGCCCCGCCCATCATAGGGGTCGGCCAAACCAGGTAGTGTGGACCCCAGCCACCGACGTTCCCCACTGACTCTAAGCATGCTTCCCATGTGCTCAAATTGCCAATACCGTCCATTTTGAGGCGGTTACAAGGCGGTGGATCCAAGGGTGGAGAGTTGAGGAGCACACGGATCGCTGATGTGGCATCCCTCCACTCTCCACTATAAATAGAGGCTGCCCACTTCTCTTCAAGACACACCATACAACACAAGACAAGTCACAAGTCACAAGAGTTCTACTCTTTAGTAGTAGTAGTAGTAGTATTAGTCTAGTGTGGGAGTTAGAGTCGAGTCGAGCTACGCTCGGAGTCTCCGGAGTCGTCTGCTGGAGAGTCTGGTATATCTCTTGTACCTTTCCTTCTATGAGACTCTACCTTTATCAATATATATTATCTTTACTTTACTTTACTAAGTTTCTACTTAGTGCATTACTATTCTTTATAGTATTGTTGTGTTTTGTCTTAACTTATAGTTGAGCTATATTGGATAGTGATCCTGTAACCAGCTCACGTGTGTAGTTCATCGCCTGTCATAGGGTACTTTAGTTGTTGGTACGCAACTGGAGTAGTAAGGCTTAGTGTAAGCGTGGTGCTTAGACTAGATCTTGCCTTTGAATGCCTCTTGTCGCACGGATTGTTTGTGGGTGCTAGCAGGTGGTGACAGCCCTGTCTAGTCTTAGTATCCATCCATGTGTTTTAGGCAAGTTCTTAAAAGGTAGGCTCCCATAAGAGAATAGCCGCTTCGGTTAGAGGTTATATCCCCTACTGTCTCGCCTATCCCCTACACATCGGAGGTATGGTAGCTGTCTTGATATATTTCATCTATTTGATAAGATAGTTCATAAGAGTAAAGTAAGTGTCATAGGAGTCTTATACTCACTCGTTGTCCTCCCACCTAGCTATACTCTACTAGTTATCTTTAGTTATCTCAAAGCCTTGTCATGTCTTGGTGTCATTACCCTTTCCTCTATATATCGATTTACCCCCCTATCACTAGTTGATACTAAGTTGCTATAGACTTAAGGATCTCTCTCTTTTTATTAATTATTCCTAGCAACCAGCTTTCCCTTGGGATAAAAATAAATAACGATACCTTGGAATACTCCCGGGTGAAGTGCTACAGCGGTATATTCTGTGCGCTTGCGGAATTATCCAATAGACATAAGAAATACCCAAGGCACTTCTGGCGCCGTTATCAGAGATAGCCTAACACCCTATCGCTGGTGGTTGCGCTAAGAAGTGTCAACAATGGTTTGTCCACTGCCTTCCATCTTGAGGCAGTTTATCCAAGGGTGGAGAGGCTGGGAGCACACGGATCGCTGACGTGTCACCTCTCCACTCCCCCCTATAAATAGAGGCAGCCACCATCCTCTTCTAGACACACAAGAGACACAAGAAGCAAGGAAGAGTCAAGTTTCACTCCTTAGTAGTAGTATTAGTCTAGTGTGGGAGTTAGAGTTGAGTCGAGCTAAGCTCGGAGTCTTTGGAGTCGTCTACTGGAGAGTCTGGTATAGATCTTGTACCTTTCTATTGATGGTAATTATTGTATGATTTTACCCGTCAACTAAACATGAAAAGGGAATAAAAGCAAACACCAACATAGGTTTAGGGGTTGAACTGACAGAATTCCATGAGTTTTGGTGAATCTATATTTTTGCAGGACGAAGAACCAAAGGAGACCGACATGTCAGACTAAAACATTGAATTCCACCCAAAAGGAAATCAGGGAAAAATCTACAAAACACCAGAGACTCACCAGAGAATACGGGACCCGTTTGGACTCCGAAGTGGGTCGGCCGACCTGGCCCCCTAGGTCGGCCGACCTATCCAGAACCACCTCCGCTTCGACGTGGACCCACATCCCGATATTTCACACAATCTACACCGTCTGTCTAAGTCGGTTTGATCCAAGGGCTACGGTTCATCCCACCGGCCTATATAAGGACCCCCAGACCCCCTAGGGTTTCAGACCAATTCATATCAATATATGTAAACCCTAATCGAGGGTGTCCCATGAAAGGATAATTTCTCATTAGGATCTAGGGACTAGATAATAGAGAGATAGAGAGCAAGGGAAGAGTTAGAAGGAGATGCCGGCCTGTCGGTGATCTCTCTACGGCTTGTACTTCAGTAGGATCTAGCTCTACTTGAGCTAGCTCTTAAGATGTCTCGGGCAACCAACTTCAGATCTATGTAAGTCTATGTTCATATTGTTTATCTGATTTATGTCTCTCTTTTGAGTGCTTTATTCCTGTTCTAGAGGGAGTAGAGTAGTAATCTATAGTGTAGGCGTGGTGCTTAGACTATAATTATTTGTAAATGCGTCCTATCTGGCCAGATCGGTGGTAGATCACGAGGGTGACCTAGCCTTGTTGAGTCCTTTGTAGTCCACCTCCCGTCAGAAGGAATAGTAGGATAGCCTTGCTAAGGGAAACATCCTCTGTTGATCTCTTTCCCTATAGTGATTTCCCCAGATAGACAGTAGAAGACAGAAGCTTACCCAAGTCAGAAGTAGAAACCCCTAGTTATCCTCTCTACACTCCTATTATCTACAACCTAGATCACCATAACCATATTATATACACCCTTGATTAGTTTTACACCTATTAGCCATCATCTTAGTTGCAGCACCACCATCTTTATTTGCATCATTACATCCATCATTGACTACCAACTTTAACCTAATTTTTACCTTTACTTATTGACTACCCCTGGTTAAGTTAGATTGTAGTTAACCAAGCACATTTTCCTGTGGATACGATATTTACAACCCTCCGGGTGAAACCTACAACGGTATCCGTGCGCTTGTGGATTTATCTGTGTGCACTTAAAAATACCAACAAGCTTTCTGGCGCCATTGCCGGGGAAACGGTTGCCGAATTAGCTACAAGCCTACCTTAACCTCTTTATTTTTATATTTACCATGGATTCCACCCCCGTTTGCAAGTATGTTGCACCCACTAGCACCAGCTAGGCCACCAGAATCTTCAAAACCTATCCTAACACCTGCCTATGAGCTACACCCGTGCTTTATACAATTGATTCGGGATCAATCCTTCTCAGGAGAAGGCAATGAAAATCCGTACTCTTACCTACGGGAGTTTGACCAGATCTATTCATGCTTGCATATCGCTAGCATGTATGACGAAACCTTGAGATGGAAGTTGTTTCCGTTCTCTTTGACAGAAATAGCTAAACAGTGGTACAAACTCACCATAGAGAGAATGCACGGAGATTGGGAGAAGCTATGCTCTAACTTTTGTCTACATTTCTTTCCCATCCGTAAAGTTGTTAGCCTTCGTTTAGAGGTTCTAACTTTTAGGCAACTAGAAGAAGAATCTCTTGGTACATCATGGGATCATTTTAATGATCTTATTATCACTGGCCCGGACCTTGTATTCTAGACCCAATACTTATTCAACATTTTTACACGGGTCTTAGTAAGAATTCTAGGGAATCCCTTGATGTAGCCTCTAGAGGATCTTTTCTTTATTTATCTCTTAGTGAAGCAAGGCTTGTCCTCGACAAGATAGTGGACACATCACCTTCACTAGCATTCATGATAAACTCCTAAAAGAAGAGAAGGAATCATCTCCCGACCAAGAAGAGGATGTTTTGATAGCAAGCACACAATCATTCCAACTCCAAGACCTAGCTATCCATCCAGAATCATCATTATTATCCCAAAATCCCCCAAGAGAAAGAGAAATTCCACTTTTGGAAAACTCTTTTGAATTTAAGGGCAACCTCAAGGATTTTGGGAGGACGAAGAACTCTCGTCCACATAAGAGACCTCCAGGTGAATTTATGGAGGAGTCTCTTAGAAAGCATCCTTGCATAGGACATTGGGAGGAACTTGAGGATGACATGTCTAGTGATGCCATAGAAGGAGAGCCAAGCCAATTAGAAGCCAATCTTATCTTCTCCCCTTCTATGCCCACATTAAAAGACTTATCAAAACCCATCTTTACACCCATCCTTGACCCCAATGATTCCTCTTGTGCTCTCTCTCCTAAGACTCATGATGATCCTGGAGACCCACTCAGACACTCAAAGCATAGGAGTCATCAAGGCCACAAGGAAGATCAAGAAGAGCTACAACAATGGAAGGAATGTGTTGAATGGATGGACAAATATGAAGCCTTATGGATGGAATCCATACTTGGTTCAAATCCTGATGATGAACATATAGATCATCCAAGTATGGAGGCCCTAGGTGAGATCAACCTGAGATACACCCATCCAAAGGAAATTTTGGACATTAAAATGCCCAATGATTGTCTTAGGCATGGAATAAAAGAGACAATGTTTTTACCGATAGACATTCATGAAGAGACACCCTTGGAGATTGAAACGGATAACGACATTAGTGAGCATGGAAGTTATTTCATGAGAACCTCATTAAATCAATGCTCACAAGAGAAAACTTCTGAATCAATTAGTCTCTCTAACATTGCCCCACACGAGATCTTCAACCCCCTCGTGCTTCCTGTTCATAGAATCTTGAAAAGGGTAGTTGTAGATGCATATGTTTATCATAAACTTTCAAATCTCGAGGTGTGAATCTTGAGGTAGGTATATAGAGTTTGGTGTTGGAGGGAAAACCACTTCACCAACATGAGTGTAATTAGAAGGTTTTCCAAGAACAAACTTGCACCCTTTTTGCTGTGATTGTGAAAATATTCCTTCGGGTATTATTGTCACTAACCATTTCAGGACTAAAGCAAAAAGGATAAAGGATGACGACTCGAAGGTATGTCCAACCAACCACTTTGCAATATTGATCACATCCATCTATATTTGATTTTTACCTTGTAAAATTCAAGCTTGGCGAATGGGCTTTTCTGAAAAATCCTATACACCCTTTTTGTTGTGATTGTGAAAAATATTCCTTCGGGTATTATTGTCACTAACCATTTTAGGACCAAAGAAAAAAGGATAAAGGATGAACGACTCGAAGGTATGTCCAACCGACCACTTTGCAACATTGATCACATCCATCTATATTTGATTTTTACCTTGTAAAATTCAAGCTTGGGGGATGGGCTTTTCTGAAAAATCCTATACCATGTTGCTAATTCACCTTGGTTGTCTTTGCTATAAATCGTGCTCACACATCTCTGTTTGAATAAATCCTTATAATGCTTTTACACTACCTTTAGTTGCTATAGTATATGTTTAGGGTTGGGAGTAACTTCATACATCTCTTAAATGAAGCATGGTGCCTAGTTTAGAAGTGTTCGATCTTAGTTTCAAAGGCTTTTAAATTAAGCATGGTGCCTAGGTTAAAATGCCTTCCTAAATCAAATTAGACGTGGTATCTAGGTTGATTTTTGAGCTGATAGTATGCTGTAGTAGATACTGGATATTTTGTTAGACTAACCCCTGCAGGATATTCTCAAATCAATCTGGAAAAGTCTAGAGATGAACTCAAATCAGAGATGAAGCAACACATGAATTCCAACAGCTATGCATAAGGGAGAGGTCTTGCTCAATGGACCTAAGAACCAGGAGTCATCACCGTCCGGTTGAAGCATAAGGAAGGAAGACCAAATCCCACCAAAGATGACCTGACCATGGACTTTATCCTCCCCAGCTCCCGTCGCTCAGGCACGCTGGTTTTGTAATCCCTCTACTCACCATTACCCTACTTCTATAAGTTTGATTAAGTTCTACAAATGCCATATATGAAAATCAAACTTAAGAAAACATAACAATCAATCCTCCATAGAAGAAGTAATGGTAAATAATAAATGTTGTATACAACTTCTCTACATCATAGAAAGTGACCTTTAGCTTTGTATATTCCTTCGGATATGTGTTGTCCACCAATGCTTTGTAGGAATAGAATAATGAGAGAAGAAAAAGGTCCAAACACAAGAACAAAAGGATGTCATAGGAGACAAACCACTCATGAACAAGACACTACAAACTCCTGCCCAAGCAGGCACATACTGAAGCAGTAGGGATGATCAACTTGGTTCGGACTGAATATAATCACCTCCTTGCATCACTATACCTACCAAAGATGATCTAGGCATGCCAATGATGGAGTGCACGGTTAACTAGAAAGTCTTCCACAAGACCTCCTGCAACACTAGATCGAGTGTCAACATAATGGAAAAGATGGCAGACCAGATGTTCAGGCTCCTAGAGAAAATTCAGAATCACTATGTCCCCTCTGACTTCATGGTCCTAGACATGGGAGGGGAAGAGTATAATCCACCAATTGTACTTGGAAGACCATTCCTCAACACCACATGAGCAATCATTTATATGAGATCAGGAGAGGTCCACTTCCAATTCCACACAGAAAAGGAGCGCTGCCATTCAATAGCTATATAACTTAT
This sequence comes from Eremochloa ophiuroides, assembly GCA_038502445.1. Lineage (NCBI taxonomy): Eukaryota > Viridiplantae > Streptophyta > Magnoliopsida > Poales > Poaceae > Eremochloa > Eremochloa ophiuroides. The sequence continues at coordinate 30,511,891 of JAHLJS010000006.1, read as the reverse complement.
GAGCAGCCAAAGAAGAACAGATCAAGGAGGAGACATCGTTCATCCCAACATCGAAAGAACCAACCACCCAAGGATGATTAGGCATACTATGAAGGAGAAGTTGTAAGGAGTAATTAGACCACTACATCAGAAGATAAGAAGAGAAGAATGAAGAGACTGTGAAGGATGAGCCCCTAACCTCGACATCAACATTAACTTCACCAATCAGAAAGGAATGGAGGAAGGAAGGAGTCACCTTCCAGCACATCATCAGAGGTGCAACCAGGGTCACCATCTCAATCCAACGATGCACTAAGTGAGGAATGAACAAGACAAGAAGTCCTGTTCGAAGGACTATAAACCACTGAGCCTTCGCCAAAAGGTAAATTTGGTATTTATACATATTTCTTTTAGCATTGCATAATTTTCCTTTAGCATATTAGTATAATTTGTTGCATATTTACTTTGCCACATCTACATAGAAAAGAAAATAAAAATAATTACTCACTGCATTCCATTGAAAAAAAAGCCCCATGTGACTAATCTTGTGGCATAGCTCACAAGACTAATCACTGTAGTGGCACAAAAATAATTTGCATACATTTAGAATAGACTTTTGCATCATATTTGTTGACGGTGGATAACATCAACTTTTATTAGAACTTTAAACATGAAAGGACACATGAATACATACTAGTCTAGGGTTTTAACGGATAATTTTCATGAGTTTTGCATGTTCTGTATTTTCCAGGGGCTATTCCAGAAAAGCATAAAAGAAGGGTTAAAGAGCATAAAAAACACGAAACTTAACCGTGAAGGAAACATCATCACGAGAACACTAGAAGCCTCTGGAACACACCTGAGCAACCGGGGCCCCGGACCCCACCAGGTGGGCCGGCCGGCCCTAGGGTGGGGCCGGCCGGCGCCCCCCTGCCAGGTCTTGGGTCCCGCCTTCTGGAATCTTCCTCCCACGCTTCCTTGGCACCCAAGTAAAGCATCCCTACGTCGATCTAAGGTCGGTTTGATCCGACGGTGCACATAACATGAGACGCGGATCAATGACGTGGTGGTTCCTTGCCCCCTACTCCACCTCGGCCTATATAAGGACGCCCCAGGCCCCCTCGAGAAGGAATTCTACACCCCGGTGCTTCATATTCTCTACATAAATTAGGGTTAGGGTCCCTCTATTGATCTAGTTCTAGTTCATCTAGTTCTAGTTCATCTAGTTGTAACAGTTAGGAGAGACTAGTTCATCTAGATCTAGTCTTGTTTAGAGATTAGAGAGATAGAGTAGGAGAGTAGAGATTCTGGTGGAGTTCCAGCCTGTCGGTGCTTCTTCGTGGCTGTATTCTTCTGGATTCAGCTTCCTCGCCCGAGCTGCGTTTTGAGGTACTTTTGTATTCAACTTCTAATTCAAGTAAGCATTTGTTCTTATTCGTTCTTAAGTTTGCAACTCATATTGAGTGATTTGATCTTGGTCATTACTTGATTGAAGTAGTATTTCATAGTGTAGGCGTGGTGCCTAGGCTAGGTTTACTTATGAATGTCCCCTGATTGGTCGGATAGTGGTAGATCGCATAGGTGACAGCTGCGTTGAGTCCTCTGTAGTCCACTTCCCGTTGACAGGATCAATAGGTGTATAAGTGTCTAGTAGGAGGGAACTTTGATTTCGCCTCTTATTCATTTCACTGCCCAGTTAGAACAATATTATTCAAAGCTTACCGGTTATTGGAACTAGATAATCATTAGCTATTTTCTCTTTCTTGATATTATCTAGCCTAATTGTAGGGTTAAGTTCATCAGCTTGGTCATTATCACCTATTGTTCCTTGTGGATTCGATATTTAAAACCTCTGGGTGAAATGTGATAGCGGTATATTATCTGTGCACTTGCGGATAATCTGAATATAATCTTATTTAAGTAGAGTGCAGTTAATTTATACCAACAATATTTACTCTCTGCATTCATAAACTTAAAAAAACACCAAAAATATGTGGGCACATGAAGGTCCACTCATTAAGTGAGCTTTCTGCTGGAAATTTTGCCACTAACCATGGAGCAGTATTATCCTTACCCCCTCCATGAGAATTGGTATTCTTGTTGGTAATTGAGTTTTGCAGGATAATACATGATCAAGAGCTAGTCCAACCCGGCTCCTACAAGCCACTGACACACCTGCTCTATGAAGGATCACTCAACTTGCAACATCACGACCACGCCATCATCAAGCTTGGGGGAGAGCATTGTTGACACTTCTTAGTGCAACCACCAGAGACAGGGTGTTAGGCTATCTCTAATAACGGCACTAGAAGTGCCTGTGGTATTTCTTATGTCTATTGGATAATTCCGCAAGCGCACAGAATATACCGCTGTAGCACTTCACCCGGGAGTATTCCAAGGTATCGTTATTTATTTTTATCCCAAGGGAAAGCAGTTGCTAGGAATAATTAATAAAAAGAGAGAGATCCTTAAGTCTATAGCAACTTAGTATCAACTAGTGATAGGGGGTAAATCGATATGTAGAGGAAAGGGTAATGACACCAAGACACGACAAGGTTTTAGGATAACTAAAAATAACTAGTAGAGTATAGCTAGGTGGGAAGACAACGAATGAGTATAAGACTCCTATGACACTTACTTTACTCTTGGGAACTATCTTATCAAATGGATGAATTATACTAAGACAGCTACCTTACTTCCGGTGTGTAGGGGATAGGCGAGACAGTAGGGGATATAACCTCTACCCGAAGCGGCTATTCTCTTATGGGAGCCTACCTTTTAAGAACTTGCCTAAAACACGTGGAGGGATACTAAGACTAGATAGGGCTGTCACCACCTACTAGCACCCGCAAACAATCCGTGCGATAAGCGGCATTCAAAGGCAAGATCTAGTCTAAGCACTACGCTTACACTAAGCCTTACTATAAGTTAAGACAAAACACAACAATACTATAAAGAATAGCAATGCACTAAGTAGAGATTTAGTAAAGTAAAGTAAAGATAATATATTGATAAAGGTAAAGTCTTATAGAAAGAAAGGTACAAGAGCTATACCAGACTCTCCAGCAGACGACTCCGGAGACTCCGAGCGTAGCTCGACTCGACTCTAACTCCCACACTAGACTAATACTACTACTAAAAAGTGGAACACTCTAACTCTTGTGGCGCTTGTGTATCTTAGGTCTCTTGAAGAGGGTGATGGCAGCCTCTATTTATAGGGAAAAGTTGAGAGGCGCCACGTCAGCGATTCGCGTGCTCCTTGCCTCTCCACCCTTGGATGAACCGCCTCAATACCGCCTTAGGATGGATGGCAGTGGTGATTCCAGCACGTGGGATGCATGCAGGAGGTCGGTGGAGTATGGCGGTGGCCTGGGCCCACCATGGGTGGTTCGGCCGAACCACCTATGGCAAGGTGGGCCCACCACTGTGGTCCCTACCTGTCATAGACTGTGGCTGTGTACTTGTTTTGTCTTGATCTTGTCGTTTCACGCCTTGATCCATGTGCTTTGCTTCTCCACCGTTGAATGGAAACACAAGTTGATCTGATGGACGGAGTGTGCTAGGTGGAGTGTCACGAGGATCGTGCCATGTCATCAGAGCCAGGTGGGCCCCATTCATGGTTTGGCCGAACCATGCATGACCCCATGTCAAGCTCCATTCTCTTCCATGTGGTTTCTTATGTCATTTGTTGAAGTGTCATAACTTGGTTCCCAATTTTGTGGTTCGGCCGAACGACTTAGTTGGGCTCCAAGTGCTCATTTCAGCTCTGTTTGATCTTAGCTGCATTCACAAGCTAAGAGTACAAGTGGAACTTGTTATTAATAAAATATGTTCATGATATGTTTATTCTCCCTTGGATCCGAGGCCCGTTGACGGTGTTTGAATGTGGATTTTCATGGTATATCTACCGTCAACAAGCATCCTCCACTTAATCTAGCTAAGTATAACCTTCCCATCCTATTATTGTATTATATTGCTTTTTGAGTGTGTTAGCTAGTGAAATAAAATTTGAAAACCAAACAAAGATTTGTTTAGCTTGTTTAGGTTTGCTTAGGTTTGAATAAAATGCTTACAGAAGTTGTTGCCTAGATAAAATGAACTCCATAGATCAACATCATGCATGAAATTGATAATTAGCACATTCACTAGAATCCCTTTTACCTAGTGTTCAACCTTAAACTATCCCAAGTTTTAGATACAACTGTTTTGACATGAAGGTTTACTTTGAACATGAAACTTGTGGGTAGCAAATGCTTAATCTAAGTCTAAGTAATTGAGGGATATGATATGCAAAGTATGAGCTGCTATTTATCTTGTTCCTAGTGATACTTAAGTCCTGGAGATTTATTTTGAAAATCCTTAAAACCTGAGTTCCTGTATGATAGAGCTTAAATTCTCACCACAGCCATACATGCTAGAATAGGAAAACCAACACATTTACATGCTACTTGCTTTGCATTGAGTGTCGTCAAGCTTTGCTGATACCTTAGAAACTTGTCATGCTTTCAAAATCAAAATCACGTACACACCACATATACCTGCTGCTCCTACAAAGGAGTACACAAAAACATGCCTTTCATATCCACCTAAAAATGTTCTACTCCTACACTAGGAGTAGACACCAAAAATAAGCCTATAGGATATCCCCAAATAAATGCTCCAAGTTCTTGTTACTATCTCTCAAAAAGAAAAGAAGAGAGGGAAGTATTATTGCAGAGAAGAGGCATGTGGCTATGCAAAAGTGTGAGATGAGATAAAACAATGGGTACAAAGATGCCCGCCTGAGAGGTAAAAATGGATAATTGTCCGAATTATCAAAACAATGGGTACTCCGATGCCCACCTGAAAAAAAGAGAGATAGCCCATGTTGTCCTGCAGCACAATTCCCTAGTGTTGAAAAAAAAAGAAGAGAGAGAGAAATGTTTTCAAGGAGCAAAAGTAGAATTAGGTTAGCCACCATACATACACCTACCACCACATATCCACACACATACACATCTTGATTAGATTGTATGACTTGTTTTCTTTGGATCCATTGTTTGACTTTACAATATATGCATTGCAAGTATGTATGAGCTATCTCCTTACCCATGAGCCCCACATAAGCCATTAGTTATAGGGTGAGAGAGAGAAGGCACACATCACTATTGCCTTGGTGAGGATCCACAAATACCACATCCCTGAGTTTTATTTTGAAAACTTGCAAAAGCTCCAGAGTAAGAGTTGAATGACTGAGCTTGAGAAATAGTGCTTAACTTAGACATTCTGTCCTTTAATTACCCAAGACGCAAGAAAAGGCTACAAGCTCCATGGTTGAAGGTAATAAAGGTAAATTTGAAAGTCAGAATAGTTTACTCTAATCCTGAGGAGAACTCTTGCTCGTATACAGCTGTTCTTTTGAGGAGTTGCTATTATGTTTAAAAATTCTAATGAACTTCTGTATCCATTGCTAAGTTTGACTTAGCTAAGGGACTAGCAAAGGTTAAGCTTGGGGGAGCTTGTTGACGGTAATTATTGTATGATTTTACCCGTCAACTAAACATAAAAAGGGAATAAAAGCAAACACCAACATAGGTTTAGGGGTTGAACTGACAGAATTCCATGAGTTTTGGTGAATCTATATTTCTGCAAGACATTATCAGAAAAGAACCAAAGAAGACCCACATGTCGGACTAAAACATTGAATTCCACCGCGAAAGGAAATCAAGAAGAATCTAGAAAACACCAGAGACTCACCAGAGAAGACAGGACCCGTTTTGGACTCCAAAGTGGGTCGGCCGACCTGGCCCCTAGGTCGGCCGACCTGTCAATGTCACAGAACCGCCTCCGCTTCACCCATATCCCGATATTTCACGCAATCTACACCGTCCATCTATGTCGGTTTGATCCAGGGGCTACGGTTCATCCCACCGGCCTATATAAGGACTCTCAGACCCCCCAGGGTTTCAGACCAATTCATATCAATATATATAAACCCTAATCGAGAGGTGTCCTATGAAAGGATAACTTCTCATTAGGATCTAGGGACTAGATAGTAGAGAGATGGAAAGCGAGGGAAGAGTTAGGAGGAGATGCCGGCCTGTCGGTGATCCCTCTACGGCTTGTACTTCGGTAGGATCTAGCTCTACTTGAGCTAGCTCTTAAGATGTCTCGGGAAACCAACTTCTGATCTACGTAAGTCTATGTTCATATTGTTTATCTGGTTTATGTCTCTCTTTTGAGCGCTTTATTCCTGTTCTAGAGGGAGTAGAGTGGTAATCTATAGTGTAGGCGTGGTGCTTAGACTATAATTACTCGTAAATGCATCCTGTCTGGCCGGATCGGTGGTAGATCGCAAGGGTGACCTAGCCTTGTTGAGTCCTTTGTAGTCCACCTCCTGTCAGAAGGAATACTAGGATAGCCTTGCTAAGGGAAACATCCTCTATGATCTCTTTCCCTATAGTGATTTCCCCAGATAGATAGTAGAAGACAGAACCTTACCCAAGTCAGAAGTAGAAACCCCTAGTTATCCTCTCTACACTCCTATTATCTATAACCTAGATCACCATAACCTTATTATATACACCCTTAATTAGTTTTACACCTATTAGCCATCATCTTAGTTGCAGCACCACCATCTTTATTTGTATCACTACATCCATCATTGACTACCACCTTTAACCTAGTTTTTACCTTTACTTATTGACTACCCTTGGTTAAGTTAGATCATAGTTAACCAAGCCCATTTCCCTGTGGATACGATATTTAAAACCCTCCGGGTGAAAGCTACAACGGTATCCGTGCGCTTGCGGATTTATCTGTGTGCACTTAAAAATACCAACACTTTCTCTTCCGTAAGACTTTACTTTTATCAATATATTGTCTTTACCTTACTTTACTGAGTCTCTACTTAGTACTTACTATTCATTATAGTATTGTTGTGTCTTATTTTAGCATTATAGTTGTCTTATACTAGATTGTGATCCTGTAAACAGCTATTGTGTGTTGTTCATCGCCTATCATAGGGTGCTTTAGTTGCTTTGTACACAACTAGAGTAGTAAGAGTTTGTGTAAGCATGCTGCTTATACTAAATCTTGCCTTTGATTGCTGCTTGTTGCACAGATTATTTGTGGGTGCTAGCAGGTGGTGACAGCCCTGTCTAGTCTTAGTATCCCAATACGTGTTTTAGGCAAGTTCTTAAAAGGTAGGCTCACATGAGAGTATAGCCGCTTTGGGTAGAGGTTATATCCTCTATTGTCTCGGACTATCCCTGGCACTCAAGAAGTAAGGTATTAATCTAGTTAATTCATCTATCTGTTAAGGTCAAGTTCACAGGAGTAAAGTAAGAGTCATAGGAGTCCTAAAACTCACTTGTTGTCCTCCCACCAAGGTATACTCTACTAGTTATACTTAGTTATCCTAAACCTTGTCTTGTCTCTGTATCATCGTCTTTCCTCTATATCGATTTACCCCTCTATCACTAGTTGGTTGCTAATTTGCAACAGACTTAAGGATCTCTCTTATATTAACATTCCTAGCACCGCTTTCCCTTAGGATAAAATAAATAACGATACCTTGAAATACTCCCGGGTGAAGTGCTATAGCGGTATATTCTGTGCGCTTGCGGAATTATCCAATAGACATAAGAAATACCCCCAGGCACTTCTGGCGCAGTTATCAGAGATAGCCTAACACCCTGCTTGTGGTGATTGCGCTACGAAGTGTCAACAGCAGTACACTGCTTCAGAGGTGGCAAAGAAAAATTCAAAGGCTTAGACAGTTCCTAAGGGAGCTGGGCCAAGAATGTTAGTGGCGACTATAAAAAAGAAAAGGCCAAATTGATTAAAAAGGCGGGAGAACTTGATATTAAGGCAGAATCTTAACCGCTCAATAATATGGAAATTGACCTTAAAAATTATTGCAAAGATAGGCTTGCCACTCTCTCAAGGGAAGAGGAGGTCAAGTGGTACCAGTGTGCCAAGACTAAAATATTGTTAGAGGAAGATTGCAATACTAAGTATTTCCATTTAGTAGCTAATGGGAAACACAGGAAAACTAGGATTTTCCGCCTTGAATAGGAGGAAGGAGTGATAGTTGGGGATGAAAATCTCAAGAAATTCATAACCAATTACTATAAAGGGTTATTCGGCGAGCTGCAGAGAAGTAATCTTTATATGATTGAGTCGTATATAGATGATATTTCTCAGGTTTCTCATCTTGAGAATAACATACTAGATATGAAATTCTCGGAGAAGGAAATTAAGGAGGCCGTTTTCCAAATGAAGCATAACAAGGCTCTGGGCCCGGATGGTTTTCTGGCTGAGTTCTATCAAGTTTTTTGGGACCTGGTTAAGGTGGACCTTTTGCCACTCTTCAATGAGTTTTATAAGGGTAGTCTTCCTTTATTCAGTTTGAATTTTGGTATAATAACGCTATTGCCAAAGCAAAAAGAAGCGATGTGGATCCCGCAATTCCGCTCTATCCGCATGCTGAATGTTAGCTTCAAAATCTTCACTAAAATGATGGCTAATAGGATAGTGTTGATGGTAATTATTTTATGATTTTACCTGTCAACCAATCATGAAAAAGGATATAAATTAGAGCTAACACCTAGAATATGGTTTAAAATGACTAGAATTCCAAGAGTTTTGGTGAATCTATATTTTTCAGGGACTATACAGGAAAAAACCAAAGAGGACTCACATCGCAGAGAAAAATACCGAACTCCGTCGCGGCAGGTGTTGACGGTAGTTATTGTATGATTTTACCCGTCAACCAATCATGAAAAGGGATATAAATCAGAGCCAACACCTAGAATAGGGTTTAAACTGACAGAATTCCATGAGTTGGTGAATCTATGTTTTTTAGGGACTATACAGGAAAAGAACCAAAGAGGACCCACACCGCAGAGAAAATACCGAATTATGTCGCGACAGGAGATCAAGAACATTCTAGAGAACACCAGAGACACGCCTGCCAAAGCAGGGCCCACAACTCAGAGAGAGTGGGTTGGCTGACCCACTAGCCAGGTCGGCCGACCTGTCAAAGGCCCGGTTTCGCCTTCGCTTCGACGTTGACCCACATCCTGAAATTTCGCGCAATCTACACCGTCCGTTGAAGTCGGTTTGATCCATGAGCTACGGTTCATCCCACCGGCTTATATAAGAACCCCCTGACCCCCAGGGTTTTATATGATCCAGAGAGAAAACAATCCAGGGTTTCAGAATTTCACCGACATATCAATAATAGAGTAGAAACCCAAGATAGGATCTAGATCCAAGCATCAAGTAGAAGATTAGCCTTGTAGTCTCTCCAGATTAGGGCTATTCTTGTTCTAGAAGTACTGTGGTAGTAGAACTGGAGATAGCTGGGGGAGTTGCCGGCCTGTCGGTGACTGCTCTACGACTTATACCCACTAATTCAAGTCCTTCTTTGGGGCTTGTTTCTGAAGATTTCTTCAGAGTTCAACTTCTAATCCAAGTGAGTATCGTTGCTATTATTGTTCTTGAGGTTTATGATTCTTTTGAGTGCTTTAATCTTGGTAGCTCCTTGATTGAAGTAGTTATTTATAGTTTAAGCGTGGTGCTTAGATTATATTTACTCGTAAATGCCCTATACTGTCCGGATCGGTGGTAGATCGCGAGGGTGAACTAGCCTTGTTGAGTCTTACACAGTCCACCTCCCGTCAGTAAGACCGTAGGGTTCCATTACTAAGTAATTTACCCTTTGTTAGTGTATTCCTATAGTAATACCCCTTTGAAAACAATCATATCATATCTTGTGAGGATTAGAACTAGAAGCCTTAGCAATCTCCTATATCACCTATTTTCTCCGTCCTCGATAGCAGCTCAGGGGTTAAGTCTAGATTCTAGTCTTCCCATTTTTCCTATGGTAAAATATAAATAACGATACCTAGAATACTCCCGGTTGAAGTGATACATCGGTATCTGTCCGCTTGCAGATAATCCTAGTGTATATTTGTTTGAGTTATCTTATACCAACAAGCATTTCTGGCGCCGTTGCCGGGAAAAACGGTTGAAACATCTAGCGTCTATCTTAACCTTGTATTCATACTTTTACCTTTATTATCTCCTTATTTTTGTTTTCATCCTTATGGATGCCATTGAAACCACCCCCATCTATAAATATGTTGCATCCACGAGCACAAGCCATAGGCTTAGGCAATCCTCAAAACCTATCCAAACTCCTACCTATGAGCTACGCCCGTGTCTAATAGAGATGGTCCAAAGCCAATCCTTTTCAGGAGAGGGAGATAATAATCCTCATCTTCACCTACGAGAGTTCGAACAGACCTGTGACTGCCTCTGTATAGAGGGCATGTCCGATGAAACCTTAAAGTGGAAGCTTTTTCCTTTCTCTTTGAGAGGGAGAGCTAAAACTTGGTATGACCGAACCGTAGAGAAAGAGGGAGGAGATTGGGGAAAACTTCGTTCAGACTTTTATCTCGAATTCGAGCCCCTTTCCAAAATTGTCAACCTCAGAACCAGGATCCTATCTTTTAAACAAAAAGATAATGAATCTTTGGTCACATCCTATGAACGTTTTAATGATCTCATAAAATCTGGACCAAACCTATCCATTCTAGACCCGATCCTCATTCAACACTTTTTTGTGGATCCGAGAAGAAAATCCAAGAAGCATCTCAACTACTCTGCGGGAGGATCTTTCGCTCATGTTTCAGATTCTGAAGCACGCAAGATCCTGGATAACATCTTAGATAACCAACTGGAGGAGAAGTTAGAAGAAGTGCTTAGGGTAGCTGAACCTGAACCTTTACCATCAACATCCAAATCCTTAGCTATCCCGATTTTCAACCCTATGAAAAAGGAGGATACTCCGCTTTTGAACTTTATACTTAACATAGAAGATGATCTTTCCTCTGATTTTGGAAACACCTCTCACTTCCAAATGATTCAGAAGCCTCAGGAGTTCAAGAAACCATCTTTAGAACCTTTAGAACTTTCCAGAAGTAGCCTTCTGTAGAAAGACCACAAGAGAGCTTATAGCCATAATCTACAATGATTGGCTAGAAGAATTAGAGGTTTCCTCTGATGTGATCTGATTGGATTCACCTTCTGTCTTAATCAAATGCCAAATTCATAAAGGCCCTTTTGAAGCTTTCTACAATCCAGTTGTGGGTGTTAATATCATGTCGGCATAATTTGCTCAAGATTTATCGATAGACATGCCACTAACCCCAACAACAAAGCTCTTGAAAAGTTCTTCCGGGCACATTATCCCAAGTTTAGGCATTTTATATGTGTTCCCTATCTAGGCTAAACGACACCATGCTCCATCTAAATTTTTATATCTTTGATGTCATAGAGTTCGACCTGTTGATAGGCCAACCCATTGGAAGACTTATTCAAGAAGGACAAACAGGGACAATCCATGTTCAATTAGGACCAAACTTTAGATTCCCTTTGTCCATCACCCATTCTTTAAATGCTAAGACTGAGCAATGTCTTGAGCCTGATCCAATTAGTGAGATCACCGTGGCAGCCCTTGATTTTCTGAGAGAGTCCCATCTTGAAGAAGATGAAGAGTTCTTCATCGAGGAAGAAGCTGAAAATCTAGAACCTTTACCCCTTGATAAACTCATAGTGCCACCTAAACCTCCTATTGAGCTCAAGTCATTGCCAGCCGGTCTTAAATATGCTTTCCTAGATGGATACATGCAATCTCCAGTGATCATAAGTGATAAACTCTCCCAAGTAGAGACTATTCGCTTGATCACTGTCTTGGAAAAGCATAGATCAGCTTTTGGCTATTCACTCCAAGATCTTAAAGGAATTAGTCCTGTTCTTTGCACCCATCGCATTCCAACTGATCCTAACATCATACCATCTAGAGAGCCCCAGTGTAGGCTCAACAATGCGATGAGAGAGGTTGTAAACAAAGAGGTCTTGAAGCTATTGCACGCCGGGATTATCTATCCTGTGCCGCATCGTGAGTGGGTAAGCCCTGTCCAAGTTGTGCCTAAAAAGGGAGGCATGATGGTTGTCAAGAATGACAAGAATGAGTTAATCCCCCAGAGAACTATCACTGGATGGCGGATGTGCATAGATTACAGAAAACTCAACAAGGCGACAAGGAAAGATCACTTCCCTTTGCCCTTCATCGATGAGATGTTAGAGCGATTGGCAAACCACTGTTTCTTTTTGCTTCCTTGATGGATATTCTGGATATCATCAGATTCCTATCCACCCGAATGATCAAAGCAAAACCACCTTTACCTGTCTTTATGGAATCTATGCCTACCGTAGGATGTCCTTTGGATTGTGTAATGCACCAGCTTCTTTTCAAAGATGCATGATGTCTATCTTTTCAAAGATGCATGATGTCTATCTTTTCTATTTATGGAAAAACTTTTGATGATTGTCTTGAAAATTTAGACAAGGTTTTGCAACAATGTGAGGAAAAGCACTTAGTCCTTAATTGAGAAAAATGTCATTTTATGGTTAGAGAAGGAATAGTGCTAGAACGCCTAGTGTTTGAAAGAGGGATAGAGGTAGACAGAGCTAAAATTGAAGTAATTGAACAACTACCTCCTCCAATTAATGTTAAAGGCATTAGAAGTTTCCTTGGTCATGCTGGCTTTTATAGACGCTTTATTCAAAACTTTTCACATATTGCTAGACCTCTTACAAACTTGATAGCCAAGGATGCTCCCTTTGATTTTGATGATGCTTGTTTGAAATCTCTCAACACCCTTAAGCAAGCACTCATCTCTGCACCAATCATTCAACCCCCTAATTGGTCTTTGCCTTTTGAAATTATCTGTGATTCTAGTGATTATGCTATGGGGCAGTTTTGGGACAAACTAAAGATAGAAAGCATCATGCAGTTGTTTATGCTAGTAAAACTCTGATAGGAGCACAACTTAATTATGCAACAACTGAAAAAGAACTCTTGACTGTTGTTTTTGCTATAGACAAGTTTAGATCTTACTTAGTTGGAGCTAAGGTGATTGTTTACACTGATCATGCTGCTTTGAAATGCTTACTCACTAAGAAAGATGCTAAACCTAGATTGATAAGATGGATTTTGCTACTCCAAGAATTTAACTTAGAAATAAAAGATAAAAAGGGACTAGAAAACTCTGTAGCAGATCACTTGTCTAGAATGCATTTTGAGAATATGCAGGAAATGCCCATCAACGACTCGATGAGGGACGACATGCTCTATCGGATCACCCTATCCGACCCCTGATACGCAAATATTGTGAATTTTATGGTTGCAGGAAATGTACCACTAGGGGAGGACAAAATAAAGCTCATCTACGAGAGTCGACAACACATGTGGGACCCGCCATACCTCTTTAGGATATGTTCTGATGGACTACTCCGGACATGTGTACCAACAGAAGAGGGGATCAAGATCAATGAAAGATGCCACTCATCACCGTATGGAGGACACTATGGCGCATTTCGCACACATACTAAGATTTGGCAAAGTGGATTCTTTTGGCCCACCATGTATGATGACACAAAAAGCTTCATCCGAAGATGCGGGGCATGCCAACGACATGGAAACATCAATTCAAGAGATTCCATGCCCCTCATCAACAACCTCCAAGTAGAGTTTTTTTATGTCTGGGGAATCGACTAGATGGGACCATTTCCAAAGTCCAAGCAGTATGAGTACATTTTGGTGGCGAGTAGACTACGTCTCAAAATGGGTAGAGGCTATGCCATGCAAAGCTGCAGATTCCAGAAGCTCAAATAGGATGTTTGAAAAAATAATATTTCCAAGATTTGGTACTCCAAGAATGGTAATCAGTGATGGAGGATCCCACTTCACCGATAGGAGATTCCCACTATATTTAGCAAAAAGAGGTGTCTACCACAACATTGCCACTCCATACCATCCTTAGACAAGTGGGCAAGCAGAGACATCAAACAAGCAGATCAAGAATATTCTACAGAAGACGGTCAACGAAATGGGAACAGCATGGAAAGACAGACTACCAGAAGCACTATGGGCTTATAGAACAGCCTATAAGACACCAATTGGAATGTCACCATACCATCTTGTTTATGGGAAGACCTGTCACTTGGCAGTAAAGCTTCAATTCAAAGCTCACTGGGCAATCAAGAGATGGAATATGGATCTGGATGCTGCAGGAATAGAAAGAAAGATGCAACTCTTTGAACTAGATGAACGGCGTGAGAAAGCATATCACAACTCCAAGATCTACAAAGAGAGAACCAAGAGATGGCATGACAAAAGGTTGAAGAAGAAGGACTTCACACCTGGAGATCAGGTATTACTTTTCAATTCTAAGGTGAAGTTATTCGGTCACGGAAAGCTACGAAGCAAATGGGAAGGACCATTCAAGATGATCAACACTTCATCCCATGTAGCGGTCACACTTCAAACCGACGAAGGTACGTTATTCAAGGTAAATGGTCACCGCCTCAAACTCCTTCTAGAACCAACTAAAGGCCCAGAGGAAATAGATATAATTGAATTTATTGAATTACCAAGTATATTAGGGCCTAAGCCTTCCTTTTGCATTCCTGCATTGGAACGTCCGAATTTTGGAAACTAAATATTGCGAGAAAGCCGCACAAAAAGGCCGGAGTCGAATGGACACGAGAGCCGGTCGCCCGACCCCACTGCCAGGTCGGCCGACCCCCTTCTGACTCCTTTCGCCGCCGCCTTTTCGTGACGTGATCCTTCGGGCCTCGTCTCGCATATTTTCCAACTTTCATTTTTGTTAAGCCATCCGCCGCCACCGTAAGCTCGTAGGGAAAATTTCAAAGCCCTAGCGCCCACCGGACGACCATATAACCAGCCCCTGCTAGCCTCCCATCTCATCTCATCCAACCCATCCTCTTCCTCGCGCCTACGAGCTCTCCTCCACGACTCCCATGGCCGACAACAAGATCATCCCCTACGGGATGGATCCTAGTAAGGTTCCCGCCGACGACTCTCAAGCCATTGTCCCAGCCAAGCCTCTCGCCATTGCTCCACCAAACCAGCCTCGCAAGCATGAGCAATCCTTTTGTGCTTGTACTAGATCAGCCCTTCCATCACCACCGGAGACCCTCTACCTGAAGGACGCGCCACGGAAGGAACCGATCGTCAAGCTACCGAAGGATGTCAAGCTCCTGCCACCGAAGCCGAACGAGACGTTGATGGGGGTGAAGCTCGATAGGGATGCCCATGTTGCATGTGCCAAGTACACCTCTCACCCAACCTTCAATGGAGTCCATGCTGACCCGGCCAAGGTCAAATTCGTGACACCCAAGCAAGCACCACGTGGAGAGCAACCTCCAAGGAAGCATTCCAAGGTCACCAACACAGAACTTCAGCAGCAGATAGCCGGAATAACACACGAGATGGATACCATGAAGAACCAGAATAGGCTCCTTGCTAGAACTATAGCTAATATCAATGTTAGGATTGATCTGAAAGATGGAAAGCATAGGGAGTTAGAGATCAAATTTGAGCTTTTCTCTCAAAACAATTCTAGGAGGCATTAGAGTTATGTATCCTGTAAGGAAAATGGACCGTAGGCCCATTTATATTGGATTTTGGTGGTTGAAGGTAAACATGACCAATATTGGAATAATGGTTTTACAAGTGCTTGCTTTGTAGTTCAATGGGTTGCACAAGTGCTTTGGACTTAGGCAATGGTGTAATCCGAGTAATCAACACCTCAAGCAAGACATTAGAAGGCACGTTGGAAACAAGTGGAGAGAGGATTAAGCGGTTTTCGGAGATGTCACTATGGAAAAGATGCACCGGACCTCAAAGATCATGCACAAGTCTAAGACACAAGATGGAACCAAGTCGGACAACAAGATCATGAAGAAACGGTGTCAACCGGACAAAACAAGAGCGTCGGACGTTGAGGATCAAGGGCGCCGGACCATTGCTTGGCATCCGACGGTCCCAGGCAGGTTCTCTGGCGTAGCAAGCGTCGGACGCTATGGTTGATGCTCGTCGGACCAAAGACCGTCCGTTCGACGGTGCCCGAAAGCGCAGAAGGGCGTCAGACTGCGTCCGACGGCCTGCATCGGGATATTGGCGCGTGCTTTGCCCGATGTTCGTTTCTGTGCAGAGAGCACCCGAGAGCACAGAGGGCATCGGACGTTGGTCCGACGGTGAGCGTCGGACCATTGCCCAGAGTTCAACGCCCCTCTGACACAGTAACGGCTATTTGCCGTCTGTGAGAGTCGGACTGGGGAGTATAGTCCGACGCTAGGCACTCTGCTCGGTCCGACGGTTCGCAGAGAAGCCCATTGAGTGTTCCAACGGCTACCTTTGCTTGGGGGCTTTTAAATACCCCTCCAACAAGCTATGGAGGGTATGGAGAAGTGAGAGATCATTCCAAGGTTGTTGCTACACCATTCTAAAGCTCTCCACTTCATAGTGCTTAGTGATACACTTGGTGATTAGCGTAGGGGCTTTGTGAAGTGCTTAGGTTGATTAGACCACCGCTTATGCACTTGCTCTAGGTTATGCCTAGTGTTTGGTGAGGTTTGCATACCTCTTGACCATAGGTGCTTCCATGCACCGTGCTTGTACTCGGCGGGGCTTGTAGTCTTGCGAGACCACACCAACCGCGCTTGTGGTGTGGCTGCCACCGTGTACCGAAGGGAACAAGGCCCGCGGCGGTTCGGCCGGAAGCTTGATAGCGAAGATGGCGGGAAGCATCCGAGGAGAGGCTTGCCTTGTGAGGCACACCAGAGACCCACTTGCTTGTGGGGAAGGACTGGGGCTATCCACGGAGTGACCTGACCGGGAGCTTGGCCCTTGCGAGGGGCTCCAACGAGGACTAGGGGGAAGTTTGAGCGCTTCTCGATACCTCGGTAAAAATACCGGAGTCGTCGACGGGAGTTTACATCTCTACCTCATCTTTACCTTCCGCATTTACATTGCTTCCTTGGTTGAGTGTTTTACCTTTCCTAGCTTAGTTAATAGGCTAGTTGACAGGGTTCAAACCTAGGTTGCTTAACTCTTTTCGGTAGAGATAGCAACAAACTTAGCAAAACCCTAGTTGCACTTTGGCTAGTTTATTTATTGTATGGGTTTTGCTAAGGTTAAGAAAAAGAGGCTTAGAAGTAGTTTTTTAGTTGCCTAATTCACCCCCTCTTAGGCATCACGGTCCTTTCATATCCTATTGGGCACCCCTTAGTTCATTTAGTTCGCTTAGTTCGATTAGTTCAATTTAGTTTGCTCAGTTTGTTTTAGTTTGTAAGTCTTGTGTAATAAAAGTGCTCTATTAATAAAAGTCAGTTTGAGTTAATATTATCTCGCTTGGATATATTTGTGCTTATCTCCACTTTGTTATGCATAAAGGAAAATAGGAAACAAGTGTGGGGGAGGAGCACGTGATGGAACGATGAACACCGAAGACAAAAGTACACCAAAACAGAAGCAACCAACACACAGATCACACACGACGAGACAGGGCATGAACGGCCACCAGGAGGGGTTGGTCGACCCCTGCACTGGGTCGCCTGACCTACCCAAGCACCGCCTCACTGCGAGCTTCGTCCATGGTCAGGTACGCACCCTGAACCCCCTATTTTCTCGTACGCCGCTTGCTGTTTTGCACTGAATTAAAAATCTTATGATTAAGCAACTTTAAAACATGAAAGGATTAACTTTAGTAGCCTTGACTTAAGGATAGACATGCATAACACTTTTCCTGGAAGTCTTGCTGCTGTTGGGAACTTAAAATTAGGGACCCCATGTTGCTTAAGTTGTTGTGGAATACGATATAGTAAGAATAATGAAAGCTTGATTTTTGATATATAGTTGTTGGAGAATTCTATTTGTAAAACTTAAAAATCAATAGCTATGCTTCTCCTTTGTAGTAAAAGCATTTACCTACCAGAGCCAAAAATAGGATAGAATCAACCTTCTACATTTATTACTTGCTATTGCTTTGATTTTTGTCAAACCAAGTGACAAAAATGTTTCACTCCGATATTGGAGGAAGCACAAAAAGAAGTTAGGAATAAATGCTCCAAAGTTCTTGTTACCATCTCTCAAAAGTATGCAGAGAAGAGGCTTGTGGCTATACAAAAGTGTGAGAAGAGAGAAAACAATAGGTATAAAGATGCCCGCCTGAGAGGTAAAAAATAGACAAGTGTCCGAAATACCAAAACAATGGGTACTCAGATGCCCACCTGAAAAAAAAGAAAGAAAAGAAAGATAGCCCATGTTGTCCTGCAAAAGAAAAAGGGAGAGAAAATCCTCAAAAGGAGCATAGTAGAATTAGGTTAGCCACTATATATTCCACACACATGCACATCTTGATCTAAGAGTATGACACCTTTCTCCTTGGATCCTTGTTTTGACTTTACAATATATGCAATGCAAGTATGTTTTCACTTTACCCCTACCTCACCTCCACATAAGCTTTAGGAGTAGGCAACAGAGAAGGCAACATCATCTACGCCTTGGTAAGGATCAGCACCACCACATATGAGTGACATGAGAGTACTACAAAGAAGGAAAAGGTAAGCTATACTTTATTTCAAAAATATTTAAAAACCTCCAACTACTTGATTGATAGAGGAAGATCAGTTTCTGGCTATTCTATTTTTCAACCGCTCAAAGTTTTATGGTAGACACAATAAATCCCATAGTGCAGGTATGACTAGAAATGGTGAAATGTTGATGTCTAGACCTGAAGTTAAGTTTACTTAATTCCATCCTTTACTTGGGACAAGCAAAGATCTAGTGTGGGGGAGCTTGTTGACGGTAGTTATTGTATGATTTTACCCATCAACCAATCATGAAAAAGGACATAAATCAGAGCCAACACCTAGAATAGGGTTTAAACTAACAGAATTTCACAAGTTTTGGTGAATCTATGTTTTTCAGAGACTATACAGGAAAAGAACCAAAGAGGACCCACACCGCAGAGAAAAATACCGAATTACGCCGCGGCAGGAGATCAAGAACATTCTAGAGAACACCAGAGACATGCCTGCCAAAGCAGGGCCCACAACTCAGAGAGAGTGGGTCGGCCGACCCATTGGCCAGGTCGGCCGACCTGTCAGAGGCCCAGGTTCGCCTCCGCTTCGACATGGACCCACATCCTGAAATTTCACGCAATCTACACCGTCCGTCGAAGTCGGTTTGATCCAAGGGCTACAGTTCGTCCCACCGGCCTATATAAGGACCCCCAGACCCCCCAAGGTTTCATATGATCCAGAGAGAAATCAATCCAGGGTTTCAGAATTCCACTGAAATATCAATAATAGAGTAGAAACCCAAGATAGGATCTAGTGCCAAGAATCAAGTAGAAGATTAGCCTTATAGTCTCTCCAGATTAGGGCTATTCTTGTTCTAGAAGTAGTGTGGTAGTAGAGCCGGAGATAGTTGGGGGAGTTGCCGGCCTGTCGGTGACTGCTCTACGACTTATACCCGCGGATTCAAGTCCTTCTTTGGGGCTTGTTTCTGAAGATTTCTTTGGAGTTCAACTTCTAATCCAAGTGAGTATCATTGCTATTATTGTTCTTGAGGTTTATGATTCTTTTGAGTGCTGTAATCTTGGTAGATCCTTTATTGAAGTAGTTATTTATAGTTTAAGCGTGGTGGTTATATTATATTTACTCGTAAATGCCCTATACTGTCCGGATAGTAGATCGCGAGGGTAACCTAGCCTTGTTGAGTCTTACATAGTCCACCTCCTGTCAGTAAGACTGTAGGTTTCCATTACTAAGGAATTTACCCTTTGTTAGTGTATTCCTATAGTAATACCTCTTTCAGAACAATCAAATCATATCTTGTTAGGATTAGAACTAGAAGCCTTAGCAATCTCCTATATCACCTATTTTCTTCGTCCTTGATAGCAGCTCAGGGGTTAAGCCTAGATTCTAGTCATCCCATTTTCCTGTAGGTAAAATATAAATAACGATACCTGGAATACTCCCGAGTGAAGTTCTACATCGGTATCTATCCGCTTACAGATAATCCTATTGTTTATTTGTTTGATTTATCTTATACCAACAGCACGAGATCAAGAATATTCTAGAGAACACCAGAGACACGCCTGCTGAAGCGAGACCCACAACTCAGAGAGAGAGGGTCAGTGTTGGCGTTTCTTAACGTCGCTACTAGAAACAGAGTTAGACTCTATCCCTAATAATGGCATCAGAAATGCCTGTGGGCATTTCTTATGTCTATTGGATAATTCCACAAGCGCACAGAATATACCGCTCTAGCACTTTACCTGGAAGTATTCCAAGGTATTGTTATTTATTTTATCCCAAGGGAAAGCAGTGCTACGAATGTTAATAAAAGAGAGATCCTTAAGTCAATTGCCAATTAGCAACCAACTAGTGATAGGGGGTAAATCGATATAGAGGAAAGATAATGACACAGAGACAAGACAAGGTTTAGGATAACTAGGGATAACTAGTAGAGTATAGTTAGGTGGGAGGAGAACGAGTTAATATAAGACTCCTATGACTCTTACTTTACTCCTGTGAACTTAACCTTAACAGATAGATGAATTAACCAGACTGCTACCTTACTTCTTGTGTGAAGGGGATAGTCCGAGACAATAGAGGATATAACCTCTCCCCGAAGCGGCTATGCTCTTATGGGAGCCTACCTTTTAAGAACTTGCCTAAAACACGTGAAGGGATGCTAAGACTAGACAGGGCTGTCACCACCTGCTAGTACCCACTAACAATCCGTGTGACAAGCAGCAATCAAAAGTAAGACTTAGTATAAGCACCACGGTTACACTAACTCTCACTACTCTAGTTGTGTACAAGGCAATCAAAGCACCCTATGACAGGCAACGAACAGCACACAATAGCTGGTTACAGGATCACAATCCAATATAAGACAACTATAAGCCAAGATAAGACGCAATAATACTATAATGAATGGTAAAGTACTAAGTAAAGACTCAGTAAAGTAAAGTAAAGATAATATATTGATAAAGGCAAAGTCTTACAAAAGGAAAGGTAAAGAGCTATACCAGACTCTCCAGCAGACGACTTCGGAGATCCCGAGCGTAGCTTGACTCGACTCTAACTCACACACTAGACTAATACTACTACTAAAGAGTGGAACTTGACTCTTCCTTGATTCTTGTGTCTCTTGTGTGTCTTGTAATGGGTGGAGGAAGCCTCTATTTATAGGGGGAGGTGCAGAGGTGCCACATCAGCGATCCGTGTGCTTCCCCATTCTCCTCCCTTGGATGAGCCGCCTCAAGATGGACGGTCGTGGACAAACCATCACGTGGGAAACATGCAGGAGTCGGTGGGGAGGCAACCGACCTGGCTGGGCACCAGGGGGGTCGGCCGACCCCCCTATGATAGGTGGGCCTAGCCAGGGGCTTCTAGAAGGTGTCCCCATCTATCATAGGTGTGGCTCCACCTTTTGCTGAGTGTTTGTCATGCTGGTTCATCCCTTGATCCATGTGCTTTGATCTTCCACCGTTGAATGGAAACACAAGTTGATCTGAGGGTTGGAATGGACTGAGTGGAGTGTCACGAGGATCATGCCACGTCACCAGAGCCCTGTGGGCCCTATACATGGGTCGGCCGACCCATGCATGGGCCCACCTTGAGCTCCAGTCTCTTTCATGTGATTTTGTACACCGTATCTTGAAGTTTCATGGTCTGTTTGGTCTTCTCTGCATTCACAAGCTAAGAGTACAAGTGGAACTAATTATTGATAAAATATGTTCATGATGTGCTTATTCTTCCTTGGATCTGAGGCATGTTGACGGTGTTAGAGTGTGGAATTTAAGGGCTTATCCACCATCAACAAGATTCCCCAAGCTTAACTTTTGCTCGTCCCGAGCAAATAATTAAACTTAGCCTCGGTGGATCAGGAGTTGCTACAATGTTCATATTTCAATAATATCATGTGTACAACAAAATACTTCTCTTTTGAATGGAAAAATTAGCCATGAAAATTTATCCATATTACCTTAGTCTTTTATGGGGTTAATGGCTTTTCCTTTGCCTTAGGTGGTTGAGAGACAGAATAGTTTGACTAGAGCTCTAACTTTCTTATTCCTTGCAAGTTTTGTACTGGAGATTTTAGCAATGTGTTGCAAAAGAAAACTTAATGTTCCTCAAATGGTTCTCTCATGTCGCTCAAATGGTATATGATTCCTCATCAAGGCACAAAGTAAATATTGCCTTCTCTTTTCATCCTACTTCTAAAAAGCTTATCTAGAGTTCAAGGTAGGAATGGAAGAGTATAGCATACTTACTTTGCATATGTTGTAGAGTCAAAGTTTGGATCCAAAGAGGGAAGTGTCATGCCCTCAGATCAAGATGTGCAAGTGTGTGGAAAAAGTGGACTATAATGCTCCTCTATTTGGAATTGTATCTCTCTCTAATAAATTTTTGAGACATGGCTATCATTTTTCCCCTCTTTTATTCATGAGCCTAGATTTGCTCATATTTTCTTTTCTTTTCTATGGATCTTCTTGTGTCCATCTTTCTTTCTTTTCCATTTTGCATAGCCTTTTGTCTGTTCTACCAAATTAACTAAGAGAGATATTTTATGACTTTAACACATGGAGCATTTTTTGGTGGAAATGAAAGGCATGTTGTTGCGTACTTCCAGTGTAGAAGCAGCATATATGAGTGGTGTATACGTGATCTTGATCTTGGAAGCATGATAAGTCTCTCAATAAGGGTCAACAAGACTTGATAAAACTCAATACCAAGTAAATAGCTTAAGTAGAAGGGTTTGAAACATGTGTAGCATATATGGCTTGTGGTAGGAATTTATTACCATTGAGGAACAATAAGGTTTTGATTGTTTTAGGAAATCAATCTCCAGTAATCATACATGCTTAGAATAGTATTATAGCAGCTCTTATCTCACTATATCATATCTCACAACAACTTAGGCTTAGTTCTAGCACTTGCATCCCATAAAGTTTTCAGGTTCATGATGATTTTATATGAGCCAAGTGATCCATACTCAAAGAAATTTAGAGCAATATTAACAGAGCAACTATTCATCATTTCCATGAGGAAGATAAACATTCATGAAACATATAGGAGTAAGGGAAATATTTTTTTTAAATGCAATAACTTAAAATAATGTAATAAGATAGGATAGATTACTTACCTTGGTAAGGGAGAGGATCTGCCCCAAGCTTGGCTTTTGCTCACTGTGGCGGTGGATAGTATTGGAACCATCCCGCCCAACATTGTGCTTCTTCATCTTGTATGGCTTGCAAAAGTTGGGCGTTCTGTTGTGCCACACTTAGAGTTGCATCTTGCTCAACTTGCATTGCGCCCATGTCGTCGATGAGTTGATCCACTTCCGTCCTTTGATTCCAACGTCCCCTCGTCCGTGTGGATGGGCGGGGAGTGCGTACTCTTGGAGTGGGCTGTGGAGGCCTTTCCGTAGACCCTGAAATGTCCATAGAACTCAAGATAGGATTTAGAGCCAAGCATCAAGTAAAGATTAGCCTTGTAGTCTCTCCAGATTAGGGCTATTCTTGTTCTAGAAATGGTGTGGTAGTAGTGCTGGAGATAGTTGGGGGGAGTTGCCGGCCTATCGGTGACTGCTCTACGACTTGTGCCCATGGATTCAAGTCCTTTTTTGGGGCTTGTTTCTGAAGATTTCTTCGGAGTTCAACTTCTAATCCAAATGAGTAACATTGCTATTATTGTTCTTAAAGTTTACAATTCTTTTGAGTGTTTTAGTCATGGTAGCTCCTTGATTGAAGTAGTTATTTATAGTTTAAGCGTGGTGGTTATATTATATTTACTCGAAAATGCCCTATACTGTCCGAATCGGTGGTAGATCGCGAAGGTGACCTAGCCTTGTTGAATCTTACACAGTCCACCTCCCGTCAGTAGGACCGTAGGTTTCTTTTGCTAAGGATTTTACCCTTTATTGGTGCATTCCTATAGTAATACCCCTTTGAGAACAATCATATCATATCTTGTGAGGATTAGAATTAGAAGCCTTACCAGTCTCCTATATCACCTATTTTTTCCGTCCTTGATAGCAGCTCAGGAGTTAAGTCTAGATTCTAGTCATCCTATTTTCGCTGTGGTAAAATATAAATAACGATACCTGGAATACTCCCGGGTGAAGTGCTACATCGGTATCTGTCCGCTTGCAGATAATGCTAGTGTTTATTTGTTTGAGTTATCTTATACCAACAGATAGCACTAGTGGCCCGAAAGATAGTCCAACAATCTCAATCGGCATTCATGAAAGGGAGGTATATTTTGGAGGGAGTGGTAGTCTTGCATGAAATAATTCATGAATTGTATTAGAAAAAATTGGACGGGGTAATTTTAAAGCTAGACTTTGAAAAAGCCTACGATAAGGTAAAGTGATCATTCTTACAACAAGCTCTAAGAATTAAAGTTTTTTCACCAAGATGGTGTGGGTGGATAGATCAGATCATAAAAAGGGGCAGTGTAGGAGTGAAGGTGAATGATGATTTAGGACATTTCTTCCAAACAAGAAGGGGATTAAGGCAAGGTGATCTGCTATCTCCCATATTGTTTAACATTGTAGCTGACACGGTGGCAACCCTGATTTCCACAGCAAAGGCTAATGGAAATATTCAGGGGGTGGTCCCGCATTTGGTGGATGATAGCCTGTCTATTTTGCAATATGCGGACGATACAATTCTTTTTTTGGACCATCATTTCCTTCATGCTAGGAGCTCAAGTTGGTGCTTAATACTTTTGAGCAATTCTCGGGGTTGAAAATTAATTTTCACAAAAGCGAGCTATATTGTTACGGGAAGGCCAAAGAATGTGAGCAATATTATGCCGGATTGTTTGGGTGTAAAGTGAGTAGTATGCCCTTTAGGTATCTAGGAATTCCGATGCATCATAGGAAGCTGACAAATAAGGATTAGATTAGCATTGAAGAGAAGTTCCAGAAAAAGTTTTGCAGTTGGAAAGGGAAATTACTCTCCTATGGAGGAAGGCTGGTTCTTATTAATTCGGTGCTTTCTAGTCTAGTGCTATTTATGCTGTCTATATTTGAGGTCCTAGAGGAGTCTTGAAGAGGCTTGACTATTATCGGTCGCGTTTCTTCTAGCAATGTGACGAGTATAAAAAGAAGTATCGGTTGGCTAGATGGAGTGTCCTCTGCACGCCGAAAGATTTCGGTGGCCTTGGCATACTCAATTTGGATATTCAGAACAAATACTTGCTAAGCAAGTGGTTGTTTAAGTTAATCAATGAGGAAGGAGTATGGCAAGGAATCCTTAGGCCTTAATCTATTAATAGATCTAGAGTGTATGAACAAGCAAAGCTGTATGGTTAACATAAGGTTAGTTCACGTTTATATTTAATTTGCAGTTTTCAAGACAAAAGTGGAAAACAAAACCAATGTATGCATTCTCGTCTTTCAGTGTCCTGCAGACAGAACTATTACAGGACAGAGATTCAGTGACTTTCCTCAAGAAAGTTACGTTCTTTAGATCCAGGCCCTCTAAATCGAATCGGATGGTTGTCCTTCATTTCGACCCAAGGGACCATATGTCAGTGACTGCTAATGACAAGCAGAGCGAGCGGAGGAATTACTTCGGCCATGGCAGGGCCACCGCGGTCCTGGCAGCTCGGTAGAGACACACAAGAGTTTGTCGCCGGGAGCTTATCCAGCGCGGCTGCAGCGAGCGAGTAGCGACGACAAGGGCACGAAGTAGACTTAGAAGTACTGCTGCAGCGGCGATGGATGCAGTGGCCGGCAACGAGCTGAGCAGAAGCGGGGATGAAGCTCCACAAGGTGTGAGGACGAAGCAGACGCGGCGACGGATGCAGCGGCCGGCAACGAGCTGAGCAGAAGAAGGGACGAAGCTCCACAAGGTGTGAGGACGAAGCAGACGCGGCGACGTCACGGCCGCGCGGCCTGGCGGTTGAGGCCCTCCTCGCTGTCGTGTCTTGCTACGATGCTGCCGAGCCTAGCGTCGGGCGTCGGGCGTCGGCCTTCCTCTCCTAGGGCGGCGCAGCTGCGCGCCTGCCCAAGGGCTTGTGCGGGCAAGCCCCGTCGATGAGCAACGACGGCACGGCGAAGTTTGAGGTCGGTGCGGACAGACCCCACCAGAACACGGCCGGCAGCGCTTGAAGCAGACGCGGAGGAACTGAGGAAGACGAAGACCTGTTCGCTTGCCTAAATAAAATATTGATACTTTATACTTAATTGGATATGAGCCGTTGGATCTCTGTTAAACGGCGGATGGAGGTGCGAATGTTACTGCATGACTTTCCGGAGGAAAGTTACTGAATCCTCGTCCACTATTACAATGTTAGTAGTAGGACATGAAAATTTTAAGCCAGATATGGAACAATAATATTATAGTAATTCATTGCGGAAGAGGAGAATATTGTACTATTTTCTTCTTAATAATCAGCTGAATGATGGTTTGCAGGATACTAGTAGGATCGGCATTGGCTGCGCTATGAAATAGACAAGAGTATAAAGAACGTAACGGCTTTTTTTTAGAGAGAGAGAACAGGAGGGCCAAAGCCCCTGCTGAACAATTATTATAACACTAGGAAAAATGACCGTGCGTTGCTATGGGTGACAATATACTAAGAAATATATGAAGTTAAACACTATTTTTACTAAGTGGTCTAAATTAGTCTAAATTTCATCAACTTAAAAATCATTCATTCACAAGTTAAAAGTGCAAATGTACGATCCACCCATGCTAGTCTTTCAGTTTAGCTAGTTTTGTTTTGTCATTCCTGCGTGCGTGATTTTTAAGGTCTAATGCAAATATCGGTGGATATTGATTCAAAATAATTAAAATAAACGGGAACATGGAGGAGATCTCTAAGGTTAGTGTATTGTTTTGTTTGCACTTCTCCTTGAGCGCCATTCAGGTACCGCCTCTGTGAGCACAACTGCAACGCTTCGTGGAGGTGTTCTGCGGTCCGAAAGCGCCATTGCTGCCGCATCTAGTGGAGTTGAGCACTGAGCGCAGGTATTGGGAGTAGATCTACTGATGGTTGCTGTGCTGTAGATCCACTCGCCCGCTGCCCGTACGTACACGTCGAGCTGCCCAGTTCCCAGCCGCCCCCACGGGCACGAGCAACTCTGCTCCTCGCCGCGCCACCACGCCGTTTAGCTGTGCGAGCACACCAGTTTACGCTCGTCATCCCGACGCGGTTCAAGCAAAACGAGCGGTGGCGACGTTGGTGGGCCGATGTTCCATGTCGGCGTCGCCATCGCGGTCCACGGTCGACGCCTGACCCTGGCGTTGTGGTTGCGCTCGATCAATTTACGATAAGAAAGGTACGAATTGTGGCAGTTTTATCTCAATCGAGTAGTAGTTCTTCTGGAAATCGTGTTCAACACGGAGACATAACATGTGAGCAAAAGGTAATACGTGGATACGTGCGAACGTTGCGAGGATCATAGTCATAGTCGTAGTTGCACAGGATTAGCAAAGGCCAGATAAAAAAATCCAGGGGAGAAATTTTGACTCTTTAGTATTTGGTATAGATATAAAATAAAAATATAGATATAGAATGAGATATAAAGAGCAGTGTTATGGAAAGTAAAAAGAGGTTTTGAGGTCTATGACGATGATATGGTTTGGGTGCCACGTGCTTTTATATTAATTAAAAACAATGGGAAAAAAACCAATGGAATAAAAATATAAAGCACACTCTTCCATCCGTCGTTCCATGACCACATGCTGCAAAATACACACTGTCTATCTCCATTCACCAATGAAGGTTACCTTGTGGCCTTATTCGTTCACCAGGTCTAGAGCATCAAGCGAAGAGGTATGCTGCCCGGCTCCAGCTTTGCTGCATACCGATCACCAAAACTGTAGTTTCAAAAAAAAATCACCAAAACTGTTCGGGCGAGCGCCGCCGAGCGAAGCATGGTTTGAGCTGAGGCGCTGAGCGGATGCCTGTGGCGGGCCCCTGGGGGCGCAACAGCGGCAGGAGCTCCGCTCAGTCTACTCCAAGCCGTGACGCTCAGTGCCTCCTCTCTCTCTGCGATGCGACATCTAGTGGCCGCGAAGGCCACGATGTCGATGCTCGGTGTGAACTTGTAGCAGCGAATCTGAGGGTAGCCAGCGACGTCAGTGTCGGCGCTACGAAGAGGACTTCCAGGTAGCGGTGACTGAGGCGCGCCGTTGCAGCATGGTCAGGCCCCCGTTGGAAGCCGGTCGAGTGGGAGATCCATAAGCGTTGCACGACTCCATCTGCGGTGACGGTGCCAGCTGCACAAGCTACGTCCTTGACGGCAGCGATGACCGCGCGAGGTCCGTCTCCGTCCCTATGTAATACCCCGGGTATTACGGATTTAATTAATCTGCCATGTCATCATGTTTAAATTTAATCATTTGCATATGATTGTGATTAGGGCTCCTAGAGTGATCCGATTTAATTTGGTGATTGATTGTGAAATTAAAATTCTTAATAGTAGTTTTGAAATTTGCTTTTATAGGCTCAAAAACCTAATTCAAAATCTAAAAGGAATTTTGAGATAGTCCCTTAATAAAAGTTTTAGATCTTTTAAAATGGAACAACTTTTATTTTTGGAGATTTTAAAGTTCTGTGGTGGAAATTCAAAATTTACTTCAAAACAATGATCTAAAACTTGGTTTTGAAATGTCATTTCAAAAATTATTTGGAATCTGACAAAACTTCCTAAATAGAAGTTGTAAAGCTCGTTGAGTAGAACAACTTTTATTTCGGCCATTTTTCAAGTTGCTGTGTAAAATCAAAA
Source organism: Eremochloa ophiuroides (assembly GCA_038502445.1). Classification (NCBI taxonomy): domain Eukaryota; kingdom Viridiplantae; phylum Streptophyta; class Magnoliopsida; order Poales; family Poaceae; genus Eremochloa; species Eremochloa ophiuroides. Next base: position 30,483,228 of record JAHLJS010000006.1, on the reverse strand, counting down.
GTAATTTTAAAAAGTTCAGTTTGAAATTCAAAACCCTATTCTACCCCCTTTACTGTGGTTTCAAAATTTTTTCGAATTTGAACTTGGTTCCAAAAGCAAAGTTGTTTAGAATTTCAAACCCCACAACTTTTGCTTTTGCAGTTTTTCCTGTTGTTTAGCTTAATCGGCCGCATTCTTGCAAAAACCGTCGGTTGGGAGAAAATTCAGTGCTACAGTGTTTCGCCCCTCACCCTGTTCGCCAACGGCGCCGGCAACGCGAGTGCGGCGGCGAACAGCGTGGGCAGCGTCACCTCCTGCGCGCTGAGGTAGGCCCTGAGCGGGTTGAGCACGGCGGTGACGGCGAGGTCCGGGAGGAGGCAGAGCACGTAGGTCCTGGCCGTGGCCGCAATGTCGGGCTGCTGGCCGAACCGCAGCAGCACGGCGTCGACGCGCGTCCAGAGGAGCGCGATGGGGGCGGAGGCGGCGAGGAGCATGAGGGTGGCCCGCAGCAGCGTCCCGCGCAGGAGGGCGGAGTTCCCGGCGCCGTGCGCCTGCCCGCAGATGGGCTCCATGGCGCCGCACAGCCCGCTCAGCACGGCGAACCCGGTCACGTTCGCGAAGCTGTAGCCCAGCGTGCCGGCGGCCAGCTGGAGGTCGCCCAGGCGGCCCAGGAAGGCGGTGGTCACCGCCTGCTTCGCGAACCACGTGAGGTTCATGCCAATCAGCGGGAGCGCGATGCCGCGCTGCGCGCGCACCTCCGCCGCGACAGCGGAGAGGCCACCATGCTGCTTGTTTTTTGGCGGCGGCGGCGGCGGCGTCATGGTGACCGGCGGCGGCGGCGGCCTGAGGATGGATGGATCAAGCGATGACGAAGCAAAGCAAGCGTGAGCAGATGCAGATGGATGGAGTTTGTTGCATCCAGTCATCCACATACTTTACTTATGGTGCATGCTGATGCTGCCTACCATTGCCCGCTGCCATGGATAATAACGGTTCTGCAGCAGAGGGCACGCAGATAATACACACATACGGAGTACTATGCCGTGTGTATCATCTTCTGCTTTCTGCTTGCTTGCTAGAAGAGATGGATGGAAAGGATGGATCACAATTATATACACATGGCACATGCATGGATGGTGGTAAAAGGCAGTATCACATCCCGCTCGCTGACACTTGCTAGTGTCACGTACGTCGCATGCCCTTGTGTAGACATGAGACATTAAAAAAACAAAAAAAACAGATGGGGGGGGTGGGGGGGGGGGGGAGAAAGGGCAAAAGCAGTTCAAGAGACGAAAAAAAAGGAATAAAAAATAAACTGGATTACAAAATATGTTCGCAGGCTTGTAAGAGATTAGCAACTGCAATATGGAATCCTTATTGGAAATAAAGATATCTGTGATTAGAAATATTTGAAGATAGGAACATACTCTAGAGATAAAATAAAGATAAAATCATAAAGATAGAATAGGACTAAGGCATGCCTACCGTAACTTGGCTTGTACACCGTAACAAGGGCATGATTAGTTGCAGAAGAAGGCTTTATCCAAAATGCGGGGTACATGCACGACCAAAGAAGTTGGGTTTGGTTGTTTCAGGTGTTGGTACAATACAAAACACGATCGTGTTTAGTTGCATATATAGATCAAAGTTTTCCACGTCTGATATATAGGCCCCTGCATTCTGTGTCAATCAAGTCGTTCTATATGAAAAAGAAAACTTGCTGCGGATGCAAAGACTACATCAGGGCAGCCTGAAATTTATAGTCGAATGCATCGATTTGGTTCAGTTCAAAGCGGTTCAGTTCAAGAAACCAATCCAAGCATTGGAAAGAAACCACCAAGCTAAATCGTGCGAGGACCACCTGGTGCTGCCTAACAATCAGCCCCCAAGTCTCTTCCCCGTATGTACCTGTAAAATAACCCATAAAGGTAAATGCAATTGAAAAATAGAGATCTAATTGTGCAATCAGTAATTTTCAATCAAGTATGAACTATGAGGTCTTAACTTTTTTTTTTGTTTTTTTAGTACGAACACAAGGTTGATGCATGGCCTTGTGGTTTGAGTTTATGATGAGTCTAGACTAGTATGTAAAGATTATATTTTTATCTCATACCATACTAAATTAGGAAAATATTCAAACACCATAGGCATGTCCTCATTAGGCTCCCCAGGCTGCGCGCTATACTGCCGGAGCCGGAGTTTGGATGAACCCGGCCGAACAAGCCCTGAGTACCGACCCCAGCGACAATTTTTCCTGGCTTCGCCTCTGATCGGGTTTCAGGTTGCACGGCACCATTACCATCTTTAGATGCAAAGAGGTACGGTCTTCCCGTTGTATTGGAAAGACAGGAAAAAATATTTATTGCATCGTGACTGAAAAATTAAACACCCCACACAACAAACTTTGATTAAATATATAAAAATCAATTTTATGTTATATAATTAGTATTATTAAATAGATTGTTAAATTTATTTTTATAGTAAACTTATTTAGAGATATAAAGGTGTCTAATATTGACTATAAATCCAGTCAAATTAACTTAAAAAAGATATTGATTGACATGGTTACTGTAGCATAGGATAGATGAGTATATGAAACCCTTCGATCGATCAGTTTTGCATCAAGTCTCGAGGGAAGGCGCAGAAGCAATAATATTTCGTCATATATCATGAAAATCTAGCCATATTAAGCACCGCGATCAGCATCAAAGAAGCTATGTTGATATGAAAATTATGACTAAACAAGATCCTAATATATAGAGGGTTAATTAAAAGTCATCGGGTCGATGGACCCCGATGATAGAAAAAACCGCAGATCCGCCCCTGATCATGCATCTCATCATCTCCCATTTCTCTGAAAGTCGCTATACGGTAGCGAGTGGTAATTAGCCGTAGCCATCGTGCCGATCGAATCCCACCCGCATTCCGCCACAATAAACACCCCGGCCCGGGCCACGTACGGTGCGACGACCAACAGTACGAAACGGCACCTTCCTTCCTCACAGTAGGAGTCCCGTACCATCCATATATCCAGTACACTGTACTGTACGCATACATACATCCCACGCTCCTCGCACTCTGCCGCACAGTGGCAGCACACGCCCCGCCCCGCCCCGCCCGCCTACCCTTCACCCAAGAACCGCCCGCCGCCGCTCTCTCATGGAGCCGTCGTCGCGGGCGAAGCCCGGGTTCAACGGCGTGGGCTCCGTCAACGGCGGCAGCAGGCGCCGGCCCGGCGCCCCCGGCTACGGCTACTACACGGGCGCCGGCGCAGCAGCGGCGGCGGCGGAGGCGCCGGTGGACGCGTGCGGCGTGGCGCTGCGCGTGTTCGTGCTGGCGTCGACGCTGGTGTCCGCCGTGGTCATGGGCGTGGACCGCCAGACGAGGATCATCCAGATCACCGTCGCCGACACCACGCTGCCGCCGCTCGAGGTGCCCCTCACCGCCAACTGGTCATATTCCTCCGCCTTCGTGTAAGCCTCCTCCTCCTCCTCTCACTACTAGCTCTGTCGTCCCTTCTCGATCGATCGGCCTCCCTCTCTCTATCTATTATCTATCTATCTCCACCGCCGCTTGTTCTTTCAATCTCCCTCGATCGTCTTCTTGTCGTCGTAGGGATATAGTATCTTGCTAGCTGGCCATGTGATGACTGCGCCGGCCGGCCGCTTGATGATTTCACAAATAATTGCCACGCTCGCGCACATTTTCTTCTCCACGTCGTCGGTCTTTTTCTACTTAATTTTTCCTTCTCTTTTCCTTTCTTTTTTTATATGTGTGTTCATTATATGCAACATGAGGGTATACCATCTAGGAAGTGACACTCTCATTTACTAAACCTGACAGATTTAGTAATGTCTCGTAGTACGTTTGAAAAATGCGCGGGTCAATATTATTATTCTGGTGCTTACTTGCATGTCTTGTCTTAAATTATATTACTGTGATGTGAAACTTGTTTCTCGTGCAAGCAAGCACACTCTTCTTAAATTTTTTGACACGAAATTAATACTCAAGAAGACATTTGCTGAGCAAGATTATTAGAAGGTGACTAAAGGCAGCGATTAAAAAATAAAAAAAAAGGCACACCACCCCACCTCCCCACACAACCATCGCGCGCTGCAAATCTACACGTCACACATGCTTCCACACCTGCAGTCTAGTCTCTGCACTTGTTGTTTCCTGCATTTATTCATAGTCTCTATACGGTGTACTCATTGTTTAGGACCGTCTCAATACTTAAAGATACCAAATGTGTGTGTGTGTGTGTGTGTGTATATATATATATATATATATATATATATATATATATATATATATATATATATATATATATATATATATAAAATAATTTTAAAAGATACTACATATGAAAACCATATTCACCATATTCTCAATCGATAAAATTTACTGAACAATTTCTTATTCAATCACACATATTTTCTCTCCATTCTCTACCGATCACATTTCATCTTATATTGTAGTTATCATGTAGACATGGTTTTCGACTCAGTTTCAATAATTTTTACTCTCTATTGTCAATAACTATCTTGTTACATCAGCAAAATACTTAGACGATAGTACAATTAATATCTATAAAAACTATGTTAATTTATGCATTTGGAGTACCCTTATAGACGTCGCATCATCTGAGGCTCCTAGGTACACAAAGATGAGATGAGAGATGGATAGAGATGCATGTATGGTTCCAGATACGAGGCAGCACATATACATGTAGGTTTGGATGGACTTTCACCGTTTATGATGGTGTTCCATACGTGTTGCCCCTGCTTCTAGTCTAGTATGCGCGCGTACATATCCCATCAATTATATATTCCCACCGGCCGATATCTCTCGTATCTCTTTATAGAGTGGAGGGTGGAGTGATAGAGAGAAAAGAAACAAACAGACAAAAATGCTTTCGAGAGCGCGATCGGCAGCAGCCGTTGTCGCCCGCCTTTGCTTTTGGTTCCACGTACCACTGAGCGTACGGGCAAAACAAAGAAGGCCTTCTCTTTCTCCTACCTAAAAAGAAACTTGAGCATACACTACTACTACAGACAAGGACGACGCACCCAAATGGAATTCTGAAACATTAATCGATTATAATTTATTTATACATGAAAATTTGATTTCCCCGGGGAGCTGAAGAGCACGGCATAATATTGCAACCTAAAAAGAAACTTGATAGTCAATCGTTGGGACATCAACCAATCTTAATTGTTGGGACATCAACCAATCTTTAGGATAGGATGCATGGGGATATATGGCCTAGAAAATGACAAGACATACTCTCCTCCACCTATATATGCGCGCGGCTATGAGCGATCGAGGTCAAATGCATAGCATATATAGACGACCTTGTACATGTAGTATATGTGAGCATGATGACCTGGCGAAGGATGGAGATGCGTGGCGCGTTGGGCACACCACGTGGCCTGTCCGTACAATTATTGTGCAAATGAAGACCTCGAAAGATATGGTCTGAGCTGATCCATCGTACGTCAGCCACCATGCGTCGTGGTCGTGGTGGATTGACGGCTAACGTAACACTGCCCACCATCACTTCCGTCGGAATCAGAGCGGTGGTGGTGCTCCAGATCCTGACCAAGAAATTCCTGATGAGTGAGTTGATGAGGTCCGGGCGGCCACCGGTTAGCAACAGGCCTTTCTTCTTTACAAAAAGGCGGATAGAGATTTGGCTTTGGGGGATCGAAGCTGCCCGAATGAACGATCTGCCTTGCTATACTCATCCAGCTAGCTGACGGGACCGCTGGCAATGGCATGTGCTGGTAATTCCGTAGCATATATGCTGGACCAGCCATTGCATGGCAAGGCTATCCGATCCTTCCAGTGATCAATCCGCCGTACGTCGACGCTTCCGGAGCCAAATGCTGGATTGCTTCTTTTTTTTTCAGTTTATTAACAGATTGCATTGCAAATCAGAGATATGCATGGGAGAGTTTAGGTGTCTCGCTCGCCTGTCCATTCCATGTGGTTCCAGTGCCATCTGTCGATGCCAAACTCGTCTCGATCATCAGTTGCGTGCCCAGCTGCTGCACCGGCCGTATCCACGCCGCGATCCCATCCATGGGCCATGGCCGATGCTCTGCTTTACGTACGTGATCGGCTATTATTGGAGACGCGCGAAAGTGAAATGTAACCCGCATTACATTTCAATTCGTTCCACGCGAGATTGATTACCCGCGGGTTGGTAGGCCAGGTGAAATCTGAAATGAGCACGCAAAAGTGATTCATCATCCATGTCCACTTATTCAGACAAGCTGTCCGTCGTAGCGCTAGGAGTAGGACTACTATGAAAGTGTGTACTATGTAAAAGAGGTATATATGCAGTGTTCTAGGCACTAACCAATACTGTGGTAGCAGCAAACATATAAAAGCCCGCGCTGTGGTTAACATCACGGCACGGGAAATAATTAGGTTTGAAAACGATGGACACATCTACGATACAACGAATGCATTATTCAGCTAGCATTCAGAGAACTAATCCATGACCACGTAGGCACGCACTCATCACTTACCCCACTCTCGTTTTCAGTCGCAAACTCAAGCCCCACCAATTATAATTGGGAGCACAGTACGAGCTGCTACTATATACTGCTTCCCTTCACTGTCTGACAGATGGTACAGTACTATAACATGCGCTGCATTGTGTACGCACAATAATATAACGTGCCATGTCTGGATTTATTTGTTCTTGGAAAATATATAGCTCGTCATCGCTCTCTGAAGGGAATGAAGCATCCAAAGCTCAGTCAGGCACAGGGCCACCACCGAATTGAATTTCATTTTCTCAAAACTGATTACCGATCGAACATTTCACTTTTCATCATACACTGATTACTGAACATGCACGCTTGTGCATACGCATGCAGCTACTTCGTGGTGGCGAACGCGATGGTGTGCCTGTTCTCGGCGGCGGCGCTGGCGGCATGCCGGAGCCGCGCCGCCATGGTGCCCGTGATGGTGGGCGACCTGCTGGCGCTGGCGCTGCTCTACTCGGCCGTGGGCGCCGCCGCCGAGTTCGGCATCCTGGGCGAGCGCGGCAACTCGCACGTGCGCTGGGCCAAGGTCTGCAACGTCTACGGCCGCTTCTGCGAGCGCGCCATGGCCGCCGTCATCGTTTCCCTCATCGGCGCCTTCGCCAACCTCGTCCTCCTCATGCTCAACATCCTCACCATCCACAAGAGCTCATCCTACTACTAGTACTAGCACTAGTATAGTGTATAGACAAGACAAGCAGGTAGAGAAGGATTAAAGATAGAAAGATTATGCTTGCTTGCTTGCATTGGATGGCAAATTATATTGGAGTCAGACAAGCATAATTAGATGGACACTTTACATTCAGTTCTGAATCTCCATGTAGCCATCAGAATTAGTATATACTATAATAATTAACAAGGACAGTACTAGCTAACACAGGTTGTATGCGAGTGATCCTACTCAAACATTGCGATGTTTTTGTTCGTTCCCTTTATCTGGATTCATTTTGATTCTCAGTCCATCGCTACTGGGAACCATCGAAAATCAGTTTGGCATCCATTCGTCTATGGTCCGGCGATGATGAGTTCGCATGTACTGAAATATAGTTTGAACTCAAGGGTCAAAACCAGAACAGATATCATGGCACGCATAAATATTCATCTGCTTGCATCATAGTAATGGATGTCATGACGACAAATTGCATAAGGAAAAGTCCAGAATGATAAATACATGAAGAAACAAAAAAAGTAAATTTAAAGAATATGGTGGAGGAAGATGGGAGGCTAGCATGAATAATTTTTTTAAAAAATGTTTAATAAATAATATGATGAGGAAGATGAAAATTCGTAAACAAATTTATACAGCAAAAGGTAAATTTAAAGAATTTGGTGGAGGAAGAAGGGAGGCCAGCATTAATAATTTGTTAAAAATGTTTGAAGAATATGGTTGAGGAAGATGAGAAACTTTTAAAAAATGTTTCAAGAATATGGAAAAAAATTTAAATATTTGTGTTGAGAGTGGGATTTGAACCCACGCCCTTTCGGACCAGAACCTTAATCTGGCGCCTTTGATGTGTTTTGTAATACTTGGTTTTTGTTAATTGTTGCGCCCTTTATCATCAGAACGTGTTACCATTTTTCCATGGTACCATCGTGGTTGTTTGGTTCCTGCATCCAACCGAATGAGGCAGTCCAGCGACTAAACTAGCTATTTGGTTACTTGCTCGCCTGGTTGAACTAGACTCTGCGCGTGCACGAGGCAACCTGACCCTGCACCTAGCTCTGTGGGAACGAGCAAATCGGCCGTTGCTGCCAAGCCTGACTCGCTGGATGTAGCTGCTTTCTCGCCTAGTGGCTCCATTAGTGTATAATTAGTGAATAACAAGTGATATTAATATATTTTAAAGATGTTTAATACATAGTTAGATAAAAATAAGTACTTTATGAGTGTATTTGCATAAATTAAAAATCATAATCATAACCTTATATTTTTTTTTGTCTCATGCAACATGTTTTCGTATAGGAAACCAAACAACATCTCTTCTCTACTATTTCCTCATCCCATTGTTAACGTTCCATCGACATCGAGAGAGCAGGGTCACCGTAACCTATGTCCCTGCACGGGGCCATTGTTGACATTCCATCAGCGCCGAGAGAGAAGAATCTCCGTAGCCTATGTCCCCTCATGTCTCTGCACGGGTCTTTCCTACTTCAACCTTACGGGTGCGCGGTTTCCCCACCCCGTTGCTGACATTCCATCGACCTAGGGAGAGCAGGATCTCTGTAGCCTATGTCCCCTCGTCTCCCTACATAGGGTAGGGGCCGTATCAAGTTTTTTGTGAAGCGTTGTCGTGACTGCTCACTGAACGTCTTCTTCCCCTACGCCAATGTCGTTGCTCTCTATCGACGGTTTCGTTTACTCTTGTGCTATTGCTAGTGCCGACAACCCCACTAAGAATGTATATACCTTCTCTATCTTTCGTTCTTGTGTTCACACTTGTTATGAAGTGCTAGTATTTTGTACACCTGTGAAACATGTTGTTCTTTTCCTCGTTATTAGAATTAATTTATTCATCACTAAATTACTATTATTTTCAACACTTCATGCGGGGAACCAATCGGGCCCTATATTATACTAAATCTGTGCCGCTGACGATTCAGGCACAAAAATTTGGGCATCACAGCTAGGTATTTCATACTCCCTCCGTCCCAGAAAGACTGTCGTTTTAGACTTTTCAGACATCACGTTTGACTATTTGTCTTATTTGAAAATTTTATATAAATATCGTTTATCTTTTTATGATTTGTTATATCATTAGAGACACTTTAATAATTATTTATTGATTTTGTATTTTGTACAAAATTTTTGAATAAGACGAACGGTTAAACACAGTTCCTAAAAACTCTAAAACGATAATCTTTATGGGACGGAGGGAGTACAGTCGTGAAGATCACAGGAGCGTCTATTACTGATGGACGAGCAAACACTGATCTGCATTTGCGTCTCAAAAAATTGTATATAAAAATAAAGCAAGAAAAAGGTTCGTATCATGGTTATCAAGACATTTCAGAAAGTGAACTCAGCCTTTGCATTATTCCAAACTCCGTATTTACATGAAAAACAGTAGCCATGGCACACGTCCGGCGTCCGCGCATCATGGTCGCAAGGAAATCCTAACACGAGAGGTGGCCGTTTCTTCATCGAGGCAGTAGAGAGCGTCGACGAGGTGCATCCTAAGAGAGGCAGGCCCTTTGGCTGACTCCATCCCAATCTCTCCCGCCAGACCAAAGATGGCAAGAGCGCATGCTGCTGCAACTACGGCATCAGAAGGTTCCATGGCGACAAATGCAGCAATAAGAGCAGTCACAGCGCACCCTGTTGCGGTGATCTTCTGCATCATGGGCACACCGTTGCTCACGCTGACAACCTGCTTCCCATCAGTGATAAAATCAACAGCTCCGGATACCGCGACGACAGTGCTGCTGGACAGTGCCAATGCTTTGGCAGCTTCAATAGCATCCACAGAGCCATGTGAACTGTCCACACCCTGCAATTTGATCAGAAGTTGATTTCAGTGGCAACAATATGGCAATGGAATCAATACTGGTGTAATCTGTACAGTATGGAGAAAAGTGGCCTAGATATTCCTGGAGTCCTAAAAAGGTATAATTTGGCACTGATCAAGATTAAATCGTACTAAAATTAGCCATAACATCCGGGAGACTAACAAGTACACATGCTTGTCATAGGCCATGGAGAACTGAGAGTAAAGGGGAATGGAAAAAAATCAGGCAATAGAAATGTAGCAGAGGAGAAAAGGTTTATGCAGTGTTTTACATTTTAAATTTTCAGAACATGGTGACAACATTAGAGTGTAATTTCTTGTTTTCCGTTTTTTCAATTATCCCTTCAGTTAACTAATGGGTATTTTAGTCCCAAGACTCCTAGGCCGTGTCCCGTAAGATAAACAAATCAAACAGCTCCTCCATCTAGGTCAGTTAGGATTTTTATTCCTTGCTTGAATTTGAGTTAGGAGCATGTGAATCATATCAGTCGATAGAAAACTCTAGTAGCAAAGGTGTATACAGGTTCGAACTTAAAAGGCTGCGGTTTGGGAGGAAACGAGATTTCCATTTTATTTACCTCAATTCAATTAAACCACTGTTTTTCCATAGTGAACCTAGGCAGTGCGATCCATAATAAATCCATATAGTCTCGTTAGTCTTCCTCTTATCCTTGATTGCACTGGAATTACTGAAGAAAGAACAGAAGAATACCGGGGAGAAGGTAGAAAAGTACCTTGAAATTGGAAGCAGCGGCGGCTGAGCGGGAGGCGAGCGCGAGAATCTCAGAGGCGTTCCCCCTGACGACTGCCGGGCAGAGCGAGAGGAGCTCGAGGCAGGCTTCCATCCGGAACCCGGAGGCGGCGGCGGCGACGGGGTCGAGCACCCAGGGGCGGCCGGCGGAGGCGGCGGCGCGCATGGAAGGGAGCCAGTCCTCGGAGAGCGTACCTACGTTGACGTAGACGGCGTTGCATCGCGGGGTGAAGTCGGGCACCTCGCGGAGGGAGTGGACCATGGCCGGGGAGGCGCCCGCGGCGAGGAGCACGTTGGCGGCGATGTCCATGGAGACGAGGTTGGTGATGCACTGCACCAGCGGCGCCCGTTCGCGGACAGCGGAGTGGAGGGACCACGCGCGACGACCCCACCACATCTGATCCCTCTCCTCCTTCGCGCCAACGTCCATGGCAGCGGCCGCCGGCGGTAAGGGGAAGCAGCTTCCCTTTCTTTTTTTTTTTTCCCTCTTTGGCTTGGACACGCGTTGGAATCCGGGAGATATTACTTGGGGGTTGAGCTTCACTGCTTCACTTGATTCTCCCGTGGAGCGATTCTCAGGAAAGAGCGGAGTGGGAAGCGGATCAGTTCAATTCCAACGGCCCGTTTCGCGTAGCTATGCTCTGGTGGAGTGATTCTATGATTAAAAATAATTATTATTAATTCTTTAGTATAAACTCTTAAAATCAAGATGGAGAATCACTTTACGGAAGTTATTTTTTCATCTCTCAGCGTCTTAGTTTATTTCAGAGAATCACTTCACAGAATCAATAGAGAATCACTTCTCACCGAAAAATACGTTTGACAGATAGAGAGTAATTCTCCCTAAGAATCCGCTTCGTGAAGCGCTCCAAAGACACCCTAAAATGATACCTATGGTAAATAAAGGGAAGCAGGAAGAAGCAATGAAGAGTGTGTTTTTAGCTGCTCATGGTGCAACAACTTGTTTGTTAGAGGTAAAAAAAGTGAATCAAAAATCCCAGATTCACCTGCATTCATCCTGGAGCAGCTCCATAGTAGTTTAGGGATTCCTCAAAGCGTTTGGTATAGCTTCACCAATAACTCTAACTCATTTCCACCTCCTGTAAAAAAAAACTCACCATCACCTGGGTCCCATGAGTCAGGGGCAAAATGCAAAAAGGAAAAAAGGAAAGAAAATCCACAACGGTTCTGTCTTCCTCGGTTCCTCCGATGAAGCTGTTGTGCTTGTCAGGCGCTAGGTAAAAATAGCAAAGAATGTGGGATATAGGTAAAAATAACAATAAAAAAGTTTTTATAGACAAAGAATAACAATTATTATATAGTTTAGATTTACAACTTGATTAATAGCCAAACATTTGGCTCTATCATGATCTTGCTTTTTATTTTCCCCCATGAGAATGCTAATTGGAAAAATCCCTCTCCATCCGGTCTATCGAGTTCAGGGACAACTGAAAGCTTCATGTTTAGTTTTGGTAATTGAGACAATCAAGCAGACTAACCATACCATCTAGTGTTGTGACGAGATAGGTTAAGTCCACACTCAAATTGAGCTAGATGGCAACCATGATGGAGACGGCGATGGTCAAGAAAGGTCATGTGGATCAAGTGCTCAAATTAAAAAAAGAAGAAAGAGAAAAACAAAACCCTATGAAAGCTCAAGGCAAAGGTAAAAGCTAGGGTGTTTGTTACTTTGTTTTGGTAGTCAAGATGCAATTGAGTGCATGACCGAGTTTAGGGTTGATTGTCGTACTATAAAAAGGAGAAAACTCATAGTACATGTGATTATCTAAGTGCCACTAGATGTCACTGACTTCATGCACGTGCATTTGGACCTAGAGAGCTAACAAACCCTTGGAGAGTGGTTTTTTGTTAACTCACATACACAAGTGTTGGAATACTTCGAGCTAGCACCTATAAACACAGGTAATAGGATTTAGGGTTAGGAGTAAAGGATACACTAGGTCGGACTAGTTTATAGGCCAGTCGGACCAATTCACAACGGTCCGACCCCTAACCCAAAGTCACAGTGAAACGAACGTGAGACCGCTTCCGACCGTTGAGGTTTGGCTTGGACCACGGTGCGAAACACGGTCAGACGGGATGAAATCACTATTCATCCATCCGACCAGCCTAGCTGAGCGAGCGGCTAGGGAATGGTGACACGTGTCCTGCCTGAGTGAGCCAGACCCAGTGTGGCCCAATGGGGTACCGCAAACCTTGTCTGAAGCGCATGTAAGCTCTCTAACCCTCTCTAGAGGGTGTCGAATGGCATGTGCAAACTGGTCTAACTCCCTAGCTCGGACCAATCTGATGTTTCGGTGGTCAGCACGACAAGGAGATGTTGGATAATCCAGTGATTGTTTCTTTTTGAATGGGACACATGACAGTGTAGCAGAGACTGCAGGGGAGCGTCCGACTACACTGAACCGATCTGGTTGCCCGCTCAACTGGACTGACAATCGGGTATAATGAGTGTACTGTTGACGGTGGATATACCATAAAAATCCACACTCAAACACCGTCAACAGGAGTCGGTTTCGATGGAAGATCAACATAACATGAACATATTTTATCCAATAACTAGTTCCACTTGTACTCTTAGCTTGTTAATACAGGGAAGATCAAATCAGCACAAATTGGAGCACTTGGAGGCCAATTTATTGGGTCGTCCGACCCACATAATTGGGCTTACTGTCCCTCTACAGAACCGTACATGAGATTTTCACCTCATACGGCTCCTCGTTCAATTCTTTCGAAGGGATCCTTTTCCTCGTTCGAGAGTCTCCGCCCTTCTTCCACTCCCACCAGGCTATCACACTTCAACACATGGCTTAAAGAAGAAAATAGAAGAGAGTAGAGCCCCTAGAGGGCCCACATGGGGTTCGGCTGACCCACAAGTGGGGCCCACCAGGGCTCTGCTTACATGGCATGATCCATATGACTCTCCATCCAGCTCAATTCCACCTTTGGATGAAAGCTGTGTTTCCAATCAACGGTGGAAGATCAAAGTACATGGATCAAGGCGTGAACCGACAAGACCAAGACAAAATCAGCACATACCCACACTCTATGACTAGTGGGGACCACAGTGCTGGGCCCACCTTGCCATAGGTGGGTCGGCCATGGATCAAGGTGTGAACCGACAAGACCAAGACAAAATCAGCACATACCTACACTCTATGACTAGTGGGGACCACAGTGCTGGGCCCACCTTGCCATAGGTGGGTCGGCCGACCGACCCATGGTGGGCCCAGGCCACTGCCTCGGTTCACCGACCTTCTGCATGATTCCCACGTGATGGTTTTGCCTTAGCCGTCCATCTAAGGCGGTTTCAATGACAGTTTATCCAAGGGAGGAGAATGAAGGAGCACACGGATCGCTGATGTGGCACTTCTCCATTTCCCCCTATATATAGAGGCTGCCTCCACCCTCTCAAGACATGATTCATTTAAGATACAAGTGAAGTTTAGTGTAGTTCCACCTCTAGTAGTAGTAGTAGTCTAGTGTGGGAGTTAGAGTTGAGTCGAGCTGCGCTCGGGATCTCCGGAGTCGTCTGCTGGAGAGTCTGGTATAGCTCTTGTATCTTTCTCTTTCTATAAAACTTATTTACTTTAATATAATATTCTTACTTTACTTTTACTAAGTCTTAAAATAGTGCATTACTATTTTAGTATTGTGGTGAGTTATCATATTACTTGGTCGGCTTACATTAGATTGTAATCCTGTAACCAACTCACATGTGTAGTTCATCGCCTGTCATAGGGTGCTCTAGTTGCCTTGATCACAGCTAGAGTAGTAAGGCTTAGTGTAAGCGTGGTGCTTAGACTAGATCTTACCTTTGAATGCCGCTTGTCGCACGGATTGTTAGTGGGTGCTAGCAGGTGGTGACAGCCCTGTCTAGTCTTAGTATCCCTCTACGTGTTTTAGGCAAGTTCTTAAAAGGTAGGCTTCTATAAGAGCATAGGTGCTTCGGGTAGAGGTTATATCCTCTATTGTCTCGCACTATCCCCTATACACCGGAAGTAAGGTAGCAGTCTTAGTGTATCTCGTCCATTTGATAGGATAGATCACAAGAGTAGAGTTTGAATCATAGGAACCTTTCTCACTCGTTGTCCTACCACCTAGCTATACTACACTAGTTATCTTTTAGTATTTCATTTGTTATCTTTGAATCATCACCTTCCTATCATACTTCGATTACCCCCTCTGCACTAGTCATACTAAGTTGAGATAGATTTAAGGATCTCCTTCTATTAACATTTCTAGCAATCACTTTTCCTTAGGATAAAATAAATAACGATACCTTGAAATAATCCCGTGTGAAGTGCTACAGCGGTATATTCTGTGCGGTTGTGGAATTATCCAATAGACATAAGAAATACCTTCAGGCACTTCTGGCGCCGTTATCCGAGATAGCCTAACACCCTATCTCTGGTGATTGCGCTACGAAGTGTCAACAAGCATTTCTGACGCCGTTGCTGGGGAAAGCATAGCCTAGAAATTTTAATAAGATCGAATCCGGAACCTATCATCAATTTAGTACCAATTAGTTGTAGTAGGGCTTACCCTTACCTTTGCTTCTCTTTATCGTGAAGCAAGGCATACAAGAGTGGATTTTAGTTTCAAACCACAACAATAGAAAATCCAGGGACATCCACTCGGAGTTCTAGACATCGTCCAACCTCTGATTGGAAGTCCGATTCGGTTTTGGAACCACTCAAGGAAGGAGGCTCTGCACTATCACCTAAGGAAGCTATGGCCCAAAAGACCATCTTCGAGCATTCTGCACCGTCGGCCGACAATGTCGCCACTGGTCCGCAGCTTAGCTTGGGGATGTCACTTTTGAGCTCAAGCCATCTCTTATCAATATGGTGCAAGCCAACCCATTCAGCGGAAAGCCCCATGAGGATGCAAATGCACATCTCCAGAATTTTCTGGAGTTGTGTGGCACTATTGCTATAAAAGAAGTTAAAGCAGAAGCCGTCTGTCTTCGCCTTTTTCTGTTCTCCTTGATCGGGAAGGCAAAACAATGGTTCTATGTTTATCCTGAAGACATTGGCAATTGGACAAGCTGTGCCAATGCATCCCTCAAGAAGTTCTTCCCGATGGGCAAAACCACTGCTCTTCGAGGAAAGATTTTGGGATTTACACAACAAGTGGATGAGACGATTCCCGAAGTATGGGAACGCCTCCAGGAATACATTCGGGAATGTCCTCACCATAGGATCCAGGAATGGCTCCTGATTCAAGGTTTCTACCATGGGCTAACCCCAGTTAGCCCGTAGCCACCTTGATGCCATCTGCAAGAGGAGCATTCACTTCACTCAATGTCACACAAGCCAAGAATCTGATAAAAAAGATGGTGACAAAT
Organism: Eremochloa ophiuroides; assembly: GCA_038502445.1. Taxonomy (NCBI): domain Eukaryota; kingdom Viridiplantae; phylum Streptophyta; class Magnoliopsida; order Poales; family Poaceae; genus Eremochloa; species Eremochloa ophiuroides. The sequence continues at coordinate 30,467,064 of JAHLJS010000006.1, read as the reverse complement.
TAAGGGTGGACACACGCATCGGAGCAACCTCAAGGATAAAAAGGGAAAATAAAGAATAAAAGAATACAACTAACTAAGCAGGCTTTGGTCGTATACAGCTATGCAAAGAATAGCATTTACATCTAACTAGCAAGACTAGAATCAGGACTAAGTCTGGGATAATAGGGAGATCCCCGCAGCTGGTCTGCCAGCCGATAGAGACTTTCCGAACTCCTACTCAATACCCGAACATGGGGGAGTGCTAGGGATAGACAGGGCTGTCACCACCTGCCTACCTACCCCTCTGCCCGTGGGGTACCGACATATTCGCTGATCTCCGCATACCCGAACACCATGCTCGTGTAATTGGAAACAACTCCTAACCTCCTGGGACCCCAACCCTTCGGATTGACAGGCTCGGCTAGGAGCAACCATGACAGCACAACGAACTATTATCCCATCCATAGTTCTTCCTCTATTCCTACTAATTTGATGAACGATGAAGAACTTTGATGAACATATCAAGAACATAACACATAAACTATGAATTAGTTCACATGCTATGATCATAATATGAACAAGACTATACTCTAATTCAGATGCATTGCTATAAACATAAGATGAGAACTTGCTCATAGAGGAGAACTGAATTCTATTCATACCAAGATGTTCTTGATTCCTCTAAGGAGACAAGCTCTCCTTGATAGCTTTGCCTTGCTCTATTACTACTAAACTAGAGAGAACAAGTATGAAATGTGAGGTGTAGTGCTCCAAATGCTGGTGTGTGTGAATGATGAAGGAGCACCATCTATTTATAGCTAGAGTAGGGCGGTTTGGGCATCTCCAGGTTTGGAAGGAGGTGAAACCGCCCTTGGGAAATCGCCTAGAGCACCGCCTCCTAAGACTGGGCCCGGGAAGCTCCACCTAGGGGGCGGCCGCACCTAGGGGCGGTTGGTCCCCTGGCTGGGCCCGCTGACCACCGCCTTCAGGTGGTTGGTTGCTCCCTGGGCCTCTCCTGTGGTTACGGATGGATCTAGTTCATTGTTTGAGATGGGCTTTCTTCTTTTCTTGGTTTGCGCCTTCTCTGAATACGTTTCCTGGAAGTGCGCTTTCTTGTGGATTTTACACATTTCCATGTGTCAAACCTGCATGTTATATACACAACAAAACTCATGGAAGGATTAGATAAAAGCCCTACCTTCTATTTGTTTTAATATTAAAATGATGTTGTATTTTAGTTGCTAAGGACCGCCAACAACTCCCCCACACTTGGTCCTTTGCTCATCCTCGAGTAAAGTGCTAAGGACCAAATGGGTTCGTCTTCCTTGTCAAAAGAGTCTGCATACAGGATATTCCAAGCTTCACCTGGATTTATGAACTTCAAAGTGTCTACCGAATCACCTTGAGTAATTGAAAAATGGAATAGCTTGGAATCAAATCCTCTCACTCTTGTCCTTGCGTAGAGACTTGGGTTTTTGTAAGATTTTGAAAATATAAAGATAGTTTGTGTTCCTTGAATGATTCTCTCAAGTCACTCATTTTGTAAGTGGTTCCTCACCAAGGCATGAAAAGCTGATGCCTTCACTTTGATCATCCTACCTCTAAAAAGGCTTATCTGGAGTTTTAGGTAGGAATGAGAAATGATGAGGCACACTTACCATGCATATGTTGTCAAGTCAAACCCCAGACCATACCGGAGGGAGTGTGCCATACTCCTAGATCAGAATGTGCATGTGTGTGGAAAGTATGAAGGTGGAAACATAATTCTAAATCTTTTTGGTACTCCATGCATCATGATTCTCCTTGGATAAAACTTAGGAAGATATGGGCTATAAGATCTTTATATTTTTATTTTTTTTGAACGGGTATTTAAACTTTTTCTTTTCCGTTATTTTCTTATGCCCCTTGGCATGATCTTTTATATATATATATATATATATATATATATATATATATATACATATATTTAACATAGCCCCATATCTTTTATTGGCATATGAAAGACTTCCAAATAAGGAGATATCAGGATGGTAGATGAATGGAGTAGAATTTTGTAGAAGGAATGCATGGTTCTTAGGATGAGAACCGACACTTTTTCATTTGGGCGAGAACGCTGCGCAACTCTCAATGTAAGAGTTAGCATATTTTTGGTAGGTGGATGAAGTGCATGTTTTGCGCAACTCTCAGGGTGAGAATTGGCTTTATTTGGTGGGTGCAAGTGAATTCTGATCTTGGGAGCATGAAACATCTCTCAACAGCGGTCAGAAATTTGACCAAACTCAACACAAAATAAGTGGCATATGTAGAAGGTTTCATCAAATAGAATCATATATGGCCTTGGTAGGTATTTATCAATCATTCAAGGAGCATGCTATTGAGTTTTTGTTTTTGTAAGATAAATCTCAAGTACTTTGCAAGAATGAGCAAGCATCATGTCATCCTACTATATCTCATCCGTCAATCACTTAGATAGAAACGGGGTCCCTAAACAGTGTTCATAAATCTGTAGGAATTTTAGCAGGAAATAAAAAGTATGCAAATATTTCAAATGTAGGAAGACAAGTTTTGATGGAGTATGAAGGGGACATCATTTTAAATTTTTATCTAAAAAAACTTTTCAGAATGAGAGAGGGGAAAAAATGCACAAACCAAGTTTTGATTTTTGTTATTGTGCAATTGTCTTGGAGAGTCCTCCCCCGCACTTGTTTTCTTTCCTGTGTTAGTCACAATATATATATGGCAAAAACAAGTGCTCATCATAAAAACTTTATTTCATTGATAAATTCAAATAGGCACATTTACATTGATGGTAAATGATCGTGAAAAAGGGAAGTGTGCCTAATTATTCGTGCAGCAGGTGCATTCTAAAGATACTCAAGATGATGTTCAACACCTAGGGCTTTAGCGACTTTCCTTAGCTTAAGATTGAACTTGAAGAGGAAACTATTAACGTCATCGCTAAGGTCCCTAATCTCTGTGTTCTTGGTCTCTATGTCGTCTTCTAAAGTCCTAAGGAAAGCACGTAAGCTAGCATGTTTAGCTATAAGGTCATTGATGATACTAGAGTTGTCTTCATCGTCACTGCTTTTGTACTTTCCTGCACGATGTTTGATGGATGGCTGTGGTAAATGCCTCCTAATTCTAGGAAAGGTGTTAGCGGATGCTGCCTTTTTGGCCGAAAGTGCAGGCTTGCTAGCTGACTTTTCACCAGCATGCCTGCTAGTCCCACTACCGCTAGGGGCTTTTCTCTTGAGGCCTAGAGCACTGATAGGATGGGTAGCAGCGGTCTTCTTCTTGGCGCCACCTTCGGGTGCTGGCAAGATCGCTAAAGGCTTCTCCTTCACAACACGGGCTTCTTCTCCTACGAATGGACTCTCTTGATAAGGTGCTAAGTCTAGGTTCTCTATGGCCTTTGGAGCGTTGATCAGTGAGAGGGTGTAGCTAGACATGGTCGGCACTTTGAGATGGGAGAGCTTAGCAAGCTTTGCAAAAGGGAGAAGAAAAAAGTTGGTGTGAGTAAAAGAGAGACCTAAAGGGGTTTAAATAGGTGCTACCGAGGTTTCTAGCAATGATCGTAACCATGAACGTGATGCTGGAGGGATCAGAGGGAGGTACGAAAAAGTTTGGCACAGATTGGGCCAGCTAGGGGGGCGGCCGGTCCCGGGGGCGGTCGATCCCCTGGGTCCATCTGCCAGCCTCCGATTTTTGGCCCGATGCTTTGCTGACTGTGTAGATCCCTATCTTGGTTACGATCAAGTTTGATGCGCAGTGAATCATAGTGATAGTGCGTGTGATTGAATGTGGGAAATGATTGATATTCATAAGATTATGCTCAAGATCACACTATCATGCATTTATGAGAAAGTATTTCTATGATCATAAAAATATTTATGTGCATGAAAGAAGATCATAGGGATTTTCTATTTATTTCATAAATGCAACAAGAGCACCATGTAAGCATATGTTCATTGTAAAAGTTTAAAATATATAAATATTTATTTATTTATTATTATTTTTTTTGAATAAAGAGATTACTTAGGCATTTATTGAAAGATTTGTTAAATTTTTATTTAAAGTAAAAATTAAAGATAACTTACCGATTTACCTTCGGCAAGGGCTCAGCTTTTTAAGTCCGTTGAGCAGGACTTTTCTCCCTTCATTCTTTGCTTGATGATGGTACATCCGTCTTGGGAGAAGTAGATGGTTGTACCTGCTTGGGCCTCCATACCTTCTGGGTGGTTTTGGGCGGTGTGGTAATATTTTCGACATTTGCTTTGGGTTTCCACACCGACTTCTTTTGTGAAGACTTGTGGATTTCTTCCCTCTTTTTAGGAGCCATTTTGTTTTTCTGCTCCTTATTTATATTTCTTTTAGGAGCCGTCTTTTCTTTTGGCTCCGGCTTTTTCTTTAACTCTTTTGAGATTTTTGATAGATTTTTCAAGAGCTGAGGCTGAATCTCTACTTCCTTAATGCCTTGGGGGTTCGGCCCATATCGGATGCGTATCATGTTGCATTCCTCCTGACGGCGAGGCCTGAATTCAATTTTTTTTTCTTGACCATTAATATTGAAGCGGATTTCTCCAGCGCCAACATCAATTTGTGCTCCAGCCGTGCTTAGGAAAGGTCTCCCCAGGATAAGTGGTGTTTCTTTGGTAAACTCCATGTTGAGCACCACAAAATCCACTGTGACATAATACTCTCTGATTTTGACAGGGATATCTTGTGCAATCCCCGCTAGATACTGTATTGAGGAGTCAGCCAACTGGAGTGTCATGTTGGTGGGCTCCAGGTTAGTGAAATTCAGCCTATCAAAGACTGATTTCGGCATGACGCTTACGCTTGCCTGCAAGATCGCATAAGGCGTGGTTAAATTGCTAGGTGCCAACGAACATGTGATCGTGGGGCACCCAGGGTCTTGTTTCTTCTCGGGTAGATGATTGAGTATAGCTGCGCTATACTCTTCCGTCAGCTTGACAATTTCTGTGGACGGCAATGGTCGCCTGTTGTTGATGATGTCCTTGATGAATTTGGCGTAGGACGGTATGTGCAAGACATCCATCAGCAGGACGCTGACGTGTCTCTTCTCGACCATTTCCACAAATCGGAGGAACTGCTCATCTCCGGCCTTCTTCTTCCTTCTTATCCTTGTGGGGAAAGGTAGCATCGTGGTGTCCACATAATTTTCCGATGTCGGCTCATTTTCCTCTAATTCTTCCTGTGGTTGTGCTGACTCGACCTGTGTCTCCTCTTGCTGCCTTGATGCTTTACCTGTCTTATGGTTAGGGTGTGGTGGATCACGAGTGGTCTTACCCCTCTCGTGGTCATCGAGTTTATATTTTCAACAGCCCTATTAGGTTGCATGGCAGATTTAGCAGCAGAGGCAAGCTGGGCGATCTGAGTTTCTATTCTTTTATTAAAACTTACTTGATTTTTAACAGATAAGGACAGGCTATCAAGCTTAGTATTTATGGTTTCAAACATTTTATCATTGAGAGAAAGCTTGTTTGTAAGGTTTTCATTTATTTTAGCTTGTCCTATAATAAGATCTTTTAATGAAGGTTGGGAGGAATTGAAATTTGAATTAAAATTGGAAGAATTACCTTGGGGGTGATTCTGGTTGTTCCACCCATTACCTATTTGTTGATGTTGGCGAAAACCCGTTGTTAACGTATGAAGCTTCTTCTTGGGTTTCGGGACAGTTGTTCCCCGAATGGCCAACATCTCCACAGACCTCACACGTCATGTGTGAGTCAATGGCCTGGACGGTGCCGGTGGTAGGATCGGTGGCACGTCCCTCAAGTCTCTTCATTAGTAACTCTATTTTTGCGGCAAACAGATCCGTCTCCTTCACGGTGTGCATGCCTTTTTGTGTTTTGCGTCCTTCTCCCTAGCTTTGGTTGGCCACCATCTTCTCAATCAATGCCATGGCATTTTCGATGGTGAGGGAAAGGAACGCGCCTCCAGCAGCGGCATCTGCGTGCCCTTTAGACATGGCCATGAGGCCTTCATAGAAATTCTAGAGCACAAGCCATTCTTCCATCCCGTGGTGGGGATAGGCCCGGATGTACTCCTGGAGCCTTTCCCAAGCCTCAGGAATGGACTCGAGTGATGTTTGCTGGAAGTTAGATATCTTCCCCCGTAGAACATTTATTTTGCTCATGGGGAAAAACTTTGCGAGGAACGCCATGGAACATTTGTCCCACGTGTTGACTGCTTCCTTGGCTTGGTAGAACCATTGCTTCGCCTTCCCCGAGAGGGAGAAGGGAAACAAGCGGAGCCTGATGCTATCTTGTGCGACATCTTTAATGATGATGGTCTCGCACAACTCAAGAAAGTTTTACAGATGTGCATTTGCGTCCTCACTTGGCAAACCACAGAACTAGTTTGCCTGCACCTTCGTGAATAGGCCAGTGCGGAGCTGAAAGTTTCCGTTCCCGACATTGACAGCGGGCCCAACGGGCACGTTCGCAACAGCGGGGGTGGAATACTCGCGGAGTGACTTGGCCATGGTGGTAGTAGCGGATGGTGCGGAAGTGACCGGTTCGTTTGCCTGTTGAGTAGCAGAAGAAGAGATGGTACGAGGCCTTCTCTTCCTTAAGAGTGCATCTGGATTTTTAATGAAGTTTTCCGGTAGATTGAAACCGCTCATACACTATCCTATTTTCATTCCAATAAAAAGAGGAAGAAAACAGCAAAGTTAGCCTGCATAAGCTATGGCTACCAATGCTTATTTTGTAATCAAAGTTTATGCCAAAGCTAGATGTTTATATTTTCTTTTTGCCCTCCCCGGCAACGGCGCCAGAAATGCTTGTTGGCATTTCTTAACGTCGTTACAAAAGATAGACTAAAAGTCCATCCCCGGCAACGGCGCCAGAAATGCTTGTTGGCGTTTCTTAGCATCACTACTAAAGATAGACTAAAGGTCCGTCCTTAATAGTAATAGTAGAAACATAAGTTGACATTCCCAACCACCATTACTTCAGAAAGGTAATCCTTGGTCCTTAGTGGTGCCGGCCAAGGTAATGCAGTCTGGTAATAGCAATTAGAAGTGCCGGATTGGCCTTCCTAACCGTCATTACTTACGATATGCAAAACTGTGGCACGACGCCGTGGGGTGCACAAGAATTACAATTCTTAAGTAATGGTACTTAGGTATGCCAATCGATAGCTCAGTAAGAAAAAAGATTACTCTGCAAGCGCACAGAACTATCATTGTAGCATTTCAACCCGTGAGTATTCAAGGGTGTCGTATTTATAATTTCCCGTAGGAGGGCATGATGAATTTCATCTAGCTTTGGTATAAACATGATTACTTATTTGGATGCATAGGTAGGCATAGCATAAGCAGGGGTTAAATCAAGTTTATAAGATAGTGGACACACGCATCGGAGCAACCTCAAGGATAAAAAGGGAAAATAAAGAATAAAAGAATACAACTAACTGAGCAGGCTTTGGTCGTATACAGCTATGCAAAGAATAGCATTTACATCTAACTAGTAAGGCTAGAATCAGGACTAAGTCTGGGATGATAGGGAGATCCCCGCAGCTGGTCTGCCAGCCGATAGAGACTTTCCGAACTCCTACTCAATACCCGAACGTGGGGTGTGCTAGGGATGGACAGGGCTGTCACCACCTGCCCACCTACCCCTCTGCCCGTGGGGTACCGACATATTCGCTGATCTCCGCTTACCCGAACACAAAGCTCGCGTAATTGGAAACAACTCTTAACCTCCCGGGACCCCAACCCTTCGGATTGACAGGCTCGGCTAGGAGCAACCATGACAGCACAACGAACTATTATCCCATCCATAGTTCTTCCTCTATTCCTACTAATTTGATGAACGATGAACTTTGATGAACATATCAAGAATATAACACATAAACTATGAATTAGTTCACATGCCACGATCATAATATGAACAATACTATACTCTAATTCAGATGCATTGCTATAAACATAAGATGAGAACTTGCTCATAGAGGAGAACTGAATTCTATTCATACCAAGATGTTCTTGATTCCTCCAAGGAGACAAGCTCTCCTTGATAGCTTTGCCTTGCTCTACTACTACTAAACTAGAGAGAACAAGTATGAAATGTGAGGTGTAGTGCTCCAAATGTTGGTGTGTGTGAATGATGAAGGAGCACCATCTATTTATAGCTAGAGTAGGACGGTTTGGGCGTCTTCAGGATTAGAAGGAGGTGAAACCACCCTTGGGAAACCGCCTAGAGCACCGCCTCCGAAGACTGGGTCCGGGAAGCTCCACCTGGGGGGCGGCCGCACCTGGGGGCGGTCGGTCCCCTGGCTGGGCCCCCTGGCCACCGCCTTCGGGTGGTCGGTTGCTCCCTGGGCCTGGGCCTCTCCTGTGGTTACGGATGGATCTAGTTCATTGTTTGAGATGGGCTTTCTTCTTTTCTTGGTTTGCGCCTTCTCTGAATACGTTTCCTGGAAGTGCGCTTTCTTGTGGATTTTACACATTTCCACGTGTCAAACCTGCATGTTATATACACAACAAAACTCGTGGAAGGATTAGATAAAAGCCCTACCTTCTATTTGTTTTAGTATTAAAATGATGTTGTATTTTAGTTGTTAAGGACCGCCAACAGTGACTCCTCCAAAGAAAATTCCTACACCAGCCCAAGAGGGAAATTATATTACAAGGACCTGAGGGATCAACTCTTCCATCAAGGTATGTATACCAATATTTAATTAAAGTTTACTTCCTTTATTTGCTTAATTTATTTTAGCATTTATCTCCAACCCCTTCTTCTTTCGACCAATAATCAAGCTCAACATTAAAATAATCAAATAATTAACCCTTTGAGTAAAGTTGATGCCTTGTGGGGCCCATGGTGGGGTCGGTCGACCCACCCTGGTGTCTCTCACATGCCACCTTTTGTCCACTTCAATGCATGCAATGTCCTGATAAATTCCACTCACGACAACAGCTAAAAGATGGCATGTCAATCTTGATCATCTAAATAATCTTAGCATGGCAACCTGAAAATTTTCTCAATCACTTTTTTGTGCTCTCACATGTTTAGTACTAGTCTACTTTCATGTGAGATGTTCTGTAAAGTGTTGCAAGACATTTAGTTGTCAACCTACACTCTAGGAGCTAGAATCTCTCTCTCTCATCTCTTGCTTTAATAAAATGCTGCAAGAGAAATTCACACACAACAACCATGAGTGGGCCGAGAGCAAATTTTGTCATGACAAAGTCCATCCACTCTCCCTAATTCCACTCATGCAACTCTTAATCAATTCACCTTTTGCTAAGCATGGGCAAGATGCTTGCTAAGCAAATCACCTCCCTAAAGAATTCTCGCGTGAAGCATCCCATGAGCAAACTTCCACCAGCCATGGTCAAGTCTTGCCCCCTCCGTTGGCCCTTTGCTCCATTCACCACTCACTCCAAGAAAGGATTCCATGAGCAAGCATCCAAAGGAGAGAAAAGTTGATGCTTCACCAGGCAATACTAGACCACAAGAGCAAGCCATCAACCTGTGAGCCTCTGGTCAACATCATGTTTCACTTGGCACCAAAATGGTGGTGATTGGTGGTTCGCCGACCCATGGATTGAACCCCCATCACTCCAACTTTTGTTCCTTTCACTATGGCAGAGATTCTCCAAATTATTGGCTCAAGGAGAGAGAGGGCAGGGGTCGGCCGAACCAGGCCTTGTGCCTCCTGCACCTCTGCCTCCTTTTATTTCATTGCCATGCTCGTGAGCACATTACTCCAACCAAACCACCAGCAGAACACTCCAACACTCTAAAACTCTCCCTCTCACCTTCCAACAAACCTCATTCCTTGTTATTCATCACTCGAGGAGTCAAGAAAGGTAATCATCTGGTAAGAAGGCTCATTGAATTAAGCTAACCACGATCATCCAAGGTTTGGTTCATCTCTCTTTGTTTTTGTGCAAGAAAGAAAAACCCGTTCAAGGCCGCAGCAAAGAGAGTACGCACAACACTAAACGGGAGTCCATCACGACGTTCATCACGGGAAGGGAAAACTTCCCATCACACCGAGATACAACTCTCGGGGTCACAAGATGAGCAAGTCTCTGGAGCAACTCTGCCCGTGTCAAGCACAACACGGAAACTTTTGAACAACCACTCCATGATCATGAGGAAGTCAATGAGGAATCCGAAGAAGAAGAGGAACCTATCAGAACACAAGACCCAGAAACAGGCATTTGGGTCACTCCACAAGAACTACTCATCCTTAACTCAATTCACAACTGCAACTTCGAACATACCAAGGTAATTGATCTAGGACTCCTCCAACGCACAGGTATGTATGAGGAGTTCTTTGATGTTTTTGGTGCAACAGGATGGGGTGAATTTTGGGATTTTTCTGAGTACCAAGGTAGCAAGAATCTCACCTTAGAATTCTTGTGCACGGTAAAAACAACTAGAGACAACATCTATTTTCGCTTGTTTAATCAAGATTATGATCTTGAGTGGGAGCAATTTAGTGCTTGTCTAGGTTTTATGAATTGCACTGCAAATTTGGAAGCTGCTACCCGTAGGTTCAATAAGCTTGAATTTTGGCACGATATAACAGGGAAAAATAAAATGGGGAAACCACGCACTAGTCATATTTGCAACGCCACACTGCGCTTTTTGCACAGATGGCTAGGAATCACTTTATTTCCCTGGAATGATGTGAGAATTGTGAGAGAAATTGATTTAAAAATAATGTATGCCATGGTACATAAAATTCGAGTATCACCTGTAAAAGCCATGGTAGAACATTGGATTTCTACACCATCAAGAATTGGATCTTTTGATTTCACATCCATCACCACAAAATTTTGTAGCTATCTTAAAATGCTCCATGGATTTAATGACTACATAGCCACCCTTAGAACCATCCTTGGTGAGGAATATTTTATTAAGTCACATATTATTGCTGGTGGTCCCCAAGAACAATTGAATTTAAATTCCATAACAGCGATGCAAGACTCACTTTGCCATGCGCAGAATTAAAACTGTATGGGGGCCACCCTTTAGTACCTAACATTGCAGGAGTAGGTGGCCGTTGGAGTTTTTTAGGACCTGCTACCCGCGCAAGAGCGCGTGCTGCACAGCGTAATGATTCGTCCGATGAAGATGACAGCATCTATACTGACAGCTCAAATGCAATAGAGGCCTCCAGTTCTGGAGGGAGACGCCGGTCAGGGGGTACAAAGTGCCAGAGTCTCTTACTCATCTATGCAGGATACAGGGACTCAGATCCATCGACATGATATGGAGCTGCTCACCAACCAGTTTGGTGTGCTTCCAGCTGGCCATGAGGCTATTCACAACATCACTGCACAAACCCAGCTGCAGCTCCAAAACTTTCAGGAGCAGAGTGGTAGACAATGAGCTGCTCTCTATGCACATCACAACATACCTTCACCACCATATATTCCACAGCACCCACAGCAGTTCCCTCGGCCATACCCACCAGCATATCCACCACAGTATCCTCTTCACTATCCACCACCATACCCACCACGTCCACCTCAGTGAGACATCTACAAAAGTGCAAGTTTGGGGGAGATTCTCTCCCCCACTAAGGTAAGTATTCTATCTCAATATTTTGTATTGTTTTTAATTTGATGCATTTATTGCTTTACTTAAAAAATCAGAAATTATAAAAATGCCAAAAATATTTCCCGTGTCTATTATTACTTTTCATGTTATATATATGTCATGCATGTTTATCTTCCTCATGGAAATGATGAATAGTTGCTCTATTAATATTTCTTTAATGCCTAGTTTACAACTTAGTATTTCTTGGAGTATGGATTACTTGGCTCATTTAAAATCATCATGTACCTAAAAACTTTGTGGGTTGCAAATGTTAGAACTAAGTTTAAGTTGTTGTGAGATATGATATAGTGAGACAAGAGCTACTATAATATTATTCTGAGCATGGATGATTGCTGGAGAATTTATTTCTTAAAATAATCAAAATCTTATTGTTCCGCAATGGTGATAAATTCCTACCACAGCCATACTTGCTAAACACCCTCCAAATAAGCTATTTGCTCTGTATTGAGTTTTGTCAAGTCTTGTTGACCCTTATTGAGAGACTTATCATGCTTCCAAGATCAAGATAACGTACACACACATATTTATGCTACTTTCACACTGGAAGTAGGCAATCACATGCCTTTTATTTCCACCAAATAAGTGCTCCATGTGCTAAAATCATAAAATATCTCTCTTAGTTGATATGGTAGATGAGACAAAAGGCTATGCAAAATAAAAGAAAAAGAAACAAAGATGGACATGTGAAAGTCCATAGAAAAGAAAAGAAAATATGAGCAAGTTTAGGCTCATGAATAAAAGAAAAGAAAAATAATAGCCATGTCTCAAAAATTTATTAGAGAGAGATACACTCTCAAATAGAGGAGCATTATAGTCCATTATTTTTCCACACACTCGCACATCTTGATCTAAGGGCATGACACTTCTCTCTTTGGATCCAAGTTTTGACTCTGCAATATATGCAAAGGAAGTATGCTACATTCTTTCATTCCTACCTTAAGCTCCACATAAACCTTGTTAGAGGTAGGATAATAAAGAAGGCAATATTTATGCCTTGGTAAGGAATCATACACCATTTGAACGACATGAGAGAACCATATCAGGAACATTAAGTTTTCTGTTGAAAAACATTGCTAAAATCTCCAGTATGAAATTTGCAAAGAATGAGAAAATTAGTGCTCAAGTTAAACTGTTCTGTCTCTCAACCACCTAAGGCAAAGCAAAGGCCATAAGCCCCATAGAGAACTAAGGTAATATGGATGAGTTTTTATAGCTAATTTTTCCATTCAAAAGGGAAGTATTTTGTTGTACACTTGGTACTAGGGAAACATGAACATTGCAGCAACTCTTGATCCACCGAGGTTATGTTTAATTACTTGCTCGGGACGAGCAAAGGTTAAGCTTGGGGGATCTTGTTGACGGTGGATATACCATTAAAATCCACACTCAAACACCATTAACAGGACTCGGTTTCGATGGAAGATCAACATAACATGAACATATTTTATCCAATAACTAGTTCCACTTGTACTCTTAGCTTGTCAATACATGAAAGATCAAATCAGCACAAATTGGAGCACTTGGAGGCCAATTTATTGGGTCGTCTGACCCACATAATTGGGCACCAGGCTATCACACTTCAACACATGGCTTAAAGAAGAAAATAGAAGAGAGTGGAGCCCCTAGAGGGCCCACATGGGGTTCAATCGACCCACAAGTGGGGCCCACCAGGGCTCTTCTTACATGGCATGATCTATGTGACTCTCCATCCAGCTCAATTCCACCTTTGGATGAAAGCCGTGTTTCCAATCAACGGTGGAAGATCAAAGTACATGGATCAAGGTGTGAACCGACAAGACCAAGACAAAACTAGCACATACCCACACTCTATGACCAGTGGGGACCACAGTGGTGGGCCCACCTTGCCATAGGTGGGTCAGCCAACCCACCCATGGTGGGTCCAGGCCACTGCCTCGGTTCACCGACCTTCTGCATGCTTCCCACGTGATGGTTTTGCCTCAGCCGTCCATCTAAGGCGGTTTCAATGACGGTTTATCCAAGGGAAGAGAATGAAGGAGCACACGGATCGCTGAGTGGCTCCTCTCCATTTCCCCCTATATATAGAGGCCGCCTCCACCCTCTCAAGACATGATTCATTCAAGATACAAGTGAAGTTTAGTGTAGTTCCACCTTTAATAGTAGTAGTAGTCTAGTGTGGGAGTTAGAGTTGAGTCGAGCTGCGCTCGGGGTCTCCGGAGTCGTCTGCTGGAGAGTCTGGTATAACTCTTGTATCTTTCTATTTCTATAAGACTTATTTACTTTAATATAATATTCTTACTTTACTTTACTAAGTCTTTACTTAGTGCATACTATTTTAGTATTGTATGAGTTATGATATTACTTGGTTGGCTTACATTAGATTGTGATCCTGTAACCAACTCACATGTGTCGTTCATCGCCTGTCATAGGGTGTTCTAGTTGCCTTGATCACAGCTAGAGTAGTAAGGCTTAGTGTAAACGTGGTGCTTAGACTAAATCTTGCCTTTGAATGCCGCTTGTCGCACGGATTGTTAGTGGGTGCTAGCAGGTGGTGACAGCCATGTTTAGTCTTAGCATCCCTAAACGTGTTTTAGGCAAGTTCTTAAAAGGTAGGATCCCATAAGAGCATAGGCGCTTCGGGTAGAGGTTATATCCTCTGTTGTCTCGCACTATCCCCTACACACCGGAAGTAAGGTAGCAGTCTTAGTGTATCTCATCCATTTGATAGGATAGATCACAGGAGTAGAGTTTGAATCACAGGAACCTTTCTCACTCGTTGTCCTCCCACTTAGCTATACTACACTAGTTATCTTTTAGCATTTCATTTGTTATCTTTGAATCATCACCTTCCTATCATACTTCGATTACCCCCTCTACACTAGTTGTACTAAGTTGAGATAGATTTAAGGATCTCCTTCTATTAACATTTCTAGCAATCGCTTTCCCTTGGGATAAAATAAATAACGATACCTTGGAATACTCCCGTGTGAAGTGCTACAGCGGTATATTCTGTGCGCTTGCGGAATTATCCAATAGACATAAGAAATACCTTCAGGCACTTCTGGCGCCGTTATCCGAGATAGCCTAACACCCTGTCTCTGGTGATTACGCTATGAAGTGTCAACAAGCATTTCTTATGCTATGAATTAAACAATCGTCTTCTTCTCTTTTAAAAGTAATTTTAGCATGTGAATTTTAATTCGGATTGAAAACAGAAATCAAAACATATGCAATTAAATTATATGAGGATCAAACCTGACCATGACTGAGAAGGGGATGAAGAGGGTGCAGAGGGGGGCTGGCCAGCCTAGGTAGGGCGCCGGGCGGCGCGCCTCTATGGCCCCACGAGGTCCACTTCGGTGTGCGAGGTCCTGGTTCGATTATCTTCCGAATTACGTGATTTTTCCGAGCGAATTGATTTTTCCATAGTCGCGATGTGCCTCCCCCACACTTATTTTCCTGCATACTTTTCTACACAACATGTGGAGACAACATGCGTACCAAAAATATAGAGAGTAGAGTAAACTAAAACATTAATATTGATAAAAAGAATAAGGCACTTTATTCATTAATAATACTAGATAATTCTGATAACTGACTGAGCTAACGACTGCCCTAGCTCATTAGGCTTGCCTAACACACTTAATATTATAAATCAAACCTAGCACACTTGATAATATAATCAAACCTAACACACTTGTGCCTTATTACATAGATAACGAGGGCAACTTAAAGCTGCCCTTTCTTTGCAAGCTTCCTAATTTCTTCCTTAAGATCATCAATCTCTACTTTCAGCTGATCTTTTTCGTGCTTGAGACTGTGAATTAACTTGACATTGACTTCTATTTGCTTAGTCATGTCGCTCATAATCTTGGTCCTTAAGTCTTCATTCCTCTCTATACCCGTAACGGTGTTAGAGAGAGCTTCCATCTTCTCATTAAGGATGCGTAGAGAGAGCGGGGGCTGTCTAGGGACTTTCTCTAGTGCTGATGTAGATGTAGCCCACTGTCTCTTGGGCGGAGGTGGTATGAACTTGGTGTAGCGGACTTGGCCTGGACGTGCACGAACTTCTTGGATGGCAGGGCGAGCAGTGGTGTACTTCGCACATACCAGCGTTCCGTTCTTGTCGGTCTTGACTGACAGGAGTCGCTCATTATCTCTAGGTGGAAGAAGTGGGGTGCCTCGGGGAATAGCGATCTGCTTCCCCCTGGTACCATCTTCTAGCAACAGTCTCTCAGGTGGCGATGGCAGAGCAGACTGAGCATGCGTGTAGTAGACTTGCTCGAACTGCTGGGGCACCGTAGCAAGATGCTTCGGTGGCACGACGGCGAGGTGCTTCGGCGGTATGATGGCAAGGGGCTTCGGCTGCTCAAGGACGATGGCCTTCGAATCGTCGCCTTGGATCTTGCCGGAGTCAGCGCTGACGACCGCTTCGCTTGCCATTGCTACTAGATCTAAACTAGAGAGTTTCTTTGGAGGAGAGGAAGGTAATGATGATGGGATGGCATTTGAGGGTGGTATATGTGCGTATTTATATGGGTTTTCAGGAGACGGGATAAGATCAAATCTAGGTTCTACAGGATTCGTACGAAAGATTATCCTACGCATCGGGAATCTATGGGATTTAGGAAAGATAGAGAAAGAAAACAAAAATTGAGTCGGGACGAGAGGGGACAGGGGGGTGCCGCCCGGCCCCACCAGGTGTCTTTCCTGGCTGGCCGAGCTCGTGAAGCTTCTTGACTCTTCCTACTTCCTAATAGTTGCGATGCGCGATAATTTTTCGTAACAGATAATGACGGGACTAAAAAGTGGGTAATTGGACAAAGTCCAGCCCATCAACAACTTCTAAATTAAATGGTTTAAAAAATAATTTAAGTCGGTGACCATTTACCTTGAATAACATACCTTTGTGTGACTGTAGAGTTACCGCTCCATGTGGCGATGCATTCACAACCGTAAATGGTCCTTCCCATTTGCTTCGTAGTTTTTCAAGCCCGAAAAATTTGAACCAGGAATTAAAAAGTAATACCTTATCTCCTGGTGCAAACTCCTTCTTTTGATCCTCTTATCATGCCATCTTTTTGTTCTTTCTTTATAGATCTTTGAATTGTGATAAGCCTTTTCTCTCCATTCTTCTAATTCTGATAATTGCATTTTTCTCTTTTCTCCAGCGGCTTCAAAGTACATATTCCATCTCTTAATAGCCCAGTGAGCTTTATGCTCTAACTCCACTGGTAAATGACAGGTCTTACCATATACTAGCTGGTAAGGTGACATACTCAAAAGGTGTCTTGTATGCTGTCCGATATGCCCAAAGCGCTTCGGGTAATCGGTCCTTCCATACAGTACCCATTATATTTACTATTTTCTGTAGAATATTCTTGATCTGTTTGTTTGATGTTTCTGCTTGGCCACTTGTCTGAGGATGGTATGGAGTAGCTACATTGTGACGGATGCCATGAGCTTGCAAGTATCGGTGAAAATTTTTATCAGTGAAATGTGTTCCTCCGTCACTAACGACCATCCTTGGTTTTCCAAACCTTGCAAATATAATCTCTTCGAACATCTTCTTTGAATGTTTAGGAATCAGCATTCATGCATGGCATAGCTTCTACCCACTTGGATACATAGTCAACTGCCACCAGAATGTATTCACAATTTCTTGATTTCACAAATGGTCCCATGTAATCAATTCCCCAGACATCAAAGAGCTCGACCTAGAGATTGTTGGTGAGTGGCATAGCATCTCTTGCATTGATATTTCCGTGCCTCTGACATGATCCACATCTCCGGACAAAATCTTTGGTGTCTTCATACATAGTTGGCCAAAACAACCCACTTCTGCCAGATTTTAGCATGAGTGCGGAATGCTCCATAATGACCTCCATATGGTGATGCATGGCATTTCTGAATGATCTGCATGCCCTCTTCTACTGGTACACATCTTCTAAATAATCCATCTTAACAAATTCTAAAGAGATATGGCGGATCCCATATGTGGAGACAACTTTCATAAATAAGTTTCTTTTTATTTTTCCTTGGTGGTACATAACCTGCAACCATAAAGTTGACAATATTCGCGTACCAAGGGTCTGACTTAGTCACTTTAAACAACATGTCATCTCTCAATGAGTCATTAATAAGCAATTCCCGAGGTTTCTCAAAGTGTATTCTAGACAAGTGATCAGCAACTGGATTTTCTATTCCTCTTCTATCTTTAATTTCTAAGTCAAATTCTTGGAGTAACAAAATCCATCTTATCAAACGAGGTTTAGCATCTTTCTTAGTGAGAAAATATTTTAAAGCAGCATGATCAGAATAAACAATTACTTTTGCTCCCACTAAGTAAGATCTAAATTTATCAATAGCAAAAACAACAGCCAGGAGTTCTTTTTCAGTTGTTGCATAATTTAATTATGCTCCTGTCATAGTTTTACTAGCATAAGCACTTGCATGATGCTTCTTATCTTTTGTTTGTCCTAATACTGCCCCTACAGCATAATCACTAGCATCACACATAATTTCAAAGGGTAAAGACCAATCAGGGGGTTGAATGATTGGTGCTGATGTAAGTGACTCTTTAAGAATATTAATGAGATTTTAAACATGCATGATCAAATTCAAAAGGAACATCCTTACCTAGCAAGTTAGTTAGTGGTCTAGTAATATGTGAAAAATCTTTTATAAATCTGCGATAAAAACCACAATGACCAAGAAAACTTTAGATTCCTTTTATATTAACAGGTGGAGGTAGTTGTTCAATTACTTCAATATTTTGCCTTATCTACCTCTATATCTCTTTCAAACACTAAATGTCCTAGCACTATTCCTTCTCTAACCATAAAATGACATTTTTCCCAATTAAGGACTAAGTGCTTTTCTTCACATCTCTACAAAATCTTATCTAGATTTTCTAGACAATCATCAAAAGTTTTTCCATAAACTGAAAAATCATCCATAAAAACTTCCATGATTTCTTCTATCATTTTAGAAAATATAGACATCATACATCTTTGAAAAGAAGCAGGTGCATTACATAATCCAAAAGACATTCTACGATAAGCATAAGTTCGATAAGGACATGTAAAAGTGGTTTTTCTTTGATCATCAGGGTGGATAGGAATTTGGTGATATCCAGAATAACCATCAAGAAAAGAAAGGAAAAGAAAGAATTATTTCCCAAATGCTCTAACATCTCATCAATGAAGGGCAGCGGAAAATGATCTTTCTTGGTTGCTTTTATTGAGTTTTCTATAATATATACACATTCGCCATCTTGTAACAGTTCTCTGGGGTATCAATTTATTTTTATCATTTTTAACTACTGGTCATACCACCCTTTTTAGGTACAACTTGAACAGGGCTTACCCACTCACTATGCGGAACAGGATAAATAATCCCAGCATGCAAAAGGTTTAATACCTCTTTCTAAACAACCTCCCGCATCGTATTTTGAAGCCTACGTTGGGGCTCTCTAGAAGGTGTAATTTCTGGATTGGTTGGAATACGATGGGTGCATACAACAGGACTAATCCCCTTAAGGTCTTGGAGTGAATAACCAAAAGCAACACGATGTTTTCCTAAAATAGTTATTAATCTAAAAGACTCTTCATCAGAAAGTTTATCACTAATAATCACGGGAGAATTTTGATCATCATTTAGAAAACATACTTAAGATCAGAAGGTAGTTGCTTAAGCTCAATAGAAGGCTTAAGTGGCTCTAGTAATTCATCCAGAGGTTTAGGATCAATCGGATCCTCTTCCTCTCCATTAATCAAGAACTAAGTATCATCCTCTAAATTAGGTTCAATAAATTCCTCAAATGACACAGCCTTAACTTCTTCTATTGGATCTAACTCAGGAGGTGGCTCTGCCTTAGCTTTTAATGCATGAGTTATACGCACTGAGAGATTAAATCCCTTCCCAAGTTTTATATCTAAATTGCCCGCACAACTTTCTCGCAAAAGTTTTCCTATTGGTAACCCAATCATTACATCAAAATCCCAAATATCAAAGATATAGAAATTCAGCAAAATTCGGAAATTCATTAATCACAATAGGAAGAGAACATAAAACACCTGAACTAGGAATAATATGTCCTAAACGATTTTTCAATAATTTATTTGTAGGAATTAATGGCATATCTTTCAAGAATTTTTCAGCAAATGTAAGAGACATGATGTTGACACCTACTACTGGATTATAAAAGGCATTAAAAGGATATGCATCAATTTGACATTTAATAGTAATGGTAGGAGAATTAAAACGAATTATATCATTTGAAAGCTCAGATTCTATCAACCATTCATTACTCATAACAAAAATCAATTCTTTAGTTATCTCTCTGAGGAATTTTAAATCAGCAGGATATGAAATATTGAAACTTTTAAAATTCAGAGATTCTTGTGGTTTTATAATTTTATGATAGCGTGAGGTGTTTCCATAATCATCAAAAACTTCATCCTCAAATTCAAGCATAAAATCAGAAATATGAGTTATCTCCTTCTCATTAGATAGTTCAGTTAAAGGTTGAAATGAATCAGATAAAAGTTTAGAATCAAACGAACAAAAATTCATCTTCTAACAACTTTTCTTTTTCTTCAGGAAGATCAATTAAGATATTAGTAAGAATAGTTTTAGCATGTGAAGCAGTAATATGCATAAATGCTCCTCCTGCAGCCAAATTAAGGTATTCTTTATTTTTATCATCAAGGTCTAAAAAGAAATGTTGTAAAAGCATAGGTTCTAGTAAAGGAAGATTAGGTCCAGAATTTATAAATCCATCAAAGCGTTCCCAAGCCTTGCCTAATGATTCGTTATCTAATTGTTTAAAGCCAATAGATTCAAAACGAAGTTTAGCGACCTTTTCGATAGGGAAAAATTTAAGACAAAAATTAGCACGCAATACTTCCCAATCTCCTTGGCTACTCCCAACATGGCGATTATACCATTTCTTTGTTTTTTCCGTTAATGAAAACGGAAAGAGTTTCCATCTTAAAGTTTCATCTGCCATGCCCTTAATGTGCAAACATGAACATGTCTGCTCAAAATCGGCTAAACGGGAATATGGGTTTTCGCTAGAACTACCAGAAAAAATGTGATCCTGAACTAACTTAATTAATCCCGGGCGTAACTCATAGCCAGATGATGTGATAGGTAAAGATGATTCTTTTGACTGGAGATACTGATCCCGATGGTGCTCCATATTGATATAAAAGTTGGGAACGTAGGTTCTATACTTTAAAAGGTAAAAGATAAAAGATAAAAGTATAATACAAGATTAAGATAGACTAAGCCAAAATCAGCAAACCGTTCCCCGATAACAGCGCCAGAAATGCTTGTTGGTATAAATTAACTGCACTCTATTAAAGATTATTATTATCAAGGTATCCGCAAGCGTACAGATAAAACAACCGATGTAGCACTTCACCAGACAATCCCGGTTTTAATATCGAACCCAAAGGAACATTAGGTGATACTGACTAAGTCTATTGGCTCTTAACCCGATAACACAATCAATCCAGAGAATATCAAGAATGAGGAGATAATAAATGATTATCTAGATCCGACAACCGGTAAACTTTGAATAATATCGTTCTAATCGGGCAGTGACATGAATAAGAGGTGAAATCAGAGTTCCCTCCTACTAGACACTTATACACCTATCGATCCTATCAATGGGAAGTGGACTATAGAGGACTCAACAAAGCTGTCACCTACGTGATCTACCACTATCCGGCCAATCAGGGGACATTCACAAGTAATTATAGTCCAGACACCACGTTTACACTACAAACTACTACTTCAACCAAGGAGCTACCAAGATCAAAGCACTCAAATAGAGTTATAAACTTAAGAACGAATAAGAACAAATGCTTACTTGAATCAGGATGTTAATATAAAAGTACTTCAGAATGCAACTCCGGGCGAGGGAGCTGAATCTAGACGAACACAGCTACGAAGAAGCTCCGACAGGTTGGGACTCCTCCGAATCTCTACTCATCTACTCTATCTCTCTAATCTCTCTCTTGATTGCTAGCCTAGATCTAATGGATATCTATCTAATGCTTCAGGGTCTTCATCTCTTGATCTGGCTCTCCTCCGGCGGGGTCTGCCCCTTTATTTATAGCCCGGTGGGATTCACGTATGCCGTAGGATCAAACCGACTTGAAACAAGGGCTCAGATGACTTCTAATAGGCGGTGGTAGAAGATCCAGAAGGTGGCGCGGGGAAAACCCTAGGGGGGCGCCGGCCGGCCCCACCCTGGCGCCGGTCGGCCCCACCCTGGTGGGTTTGGGGCCCCGGTGCTTTAGGGTGTGTTCCAAATGCTTGTAGTGTTCTCGTGATGATGTTTCCTTGACGGTTAAGTTTTGTGGTAATTATGCTCTTTAATCCTTCTTTTAAGCTTTTCTAGAAAATCCCCTGGGAAATAGACAATTCACCAAAACTCGTGGAATCTGTCAGTAATAACCCTATTCTACTGGATATTCATGTTTAATGCAGAGATAATTGATAATAAAATTTGGACGATAACAAGTGTCAACACCTATTAGTGCGTGGGCCACCAAGTTACTCTTTCACCACAATGTGGATGTAGGTTGCCACCAAGCAACCGAACCACGGGGATTTATCTTGTGTCATATTGTCTCATTTGATTTCTTGTTGACACTTGCTCGATTCATTTTGCCTCTTTACATCAATTGTATTTCGTTCATATACTTGGTGTGGTAGTTTGCTTGCTTAGATAGAATAGAGTAAGTTAGATTAATTAGTTATAATTACCTCTTTAGCTAGCATTATAAGGACCTAATTGTTAATGTGCTTTTGTGATACAACCTTAGAGATCATAGAAACTAGCATTGAATAGGTGGCTTGCTTGTTGTGTTGTAGAGCTAAACCATTTTGCTTATTATTCGCCATCTTATTATCTAACAAGTTGCTCTAGTGTTATTAATTTTTATTAGACTAGTCATTCCCTTCTAGCCATTAAGGTCCTTTCAAACCGCTCTAAAAAACACTGGATGATCCATTGCCTATGCATCGGGTCAATTGGTGAAGCCAGAACCTCTTTGCATAGCAAATCCAAGCCAGGGTGCTATAGCGCTTAATTCAGTGACATCACCAGATTAATCCGGTGATAACCGCTGAGCTAATCAAGCTAAAACAACATAGCGCATAATCCGATGGTCCCATTGCAAGAGCACCAAATTAATTTAGTGCTACTAAAATGTGCCATTCACTTCCAATTCAATCCACCTATGTGAGTGGCTCACTTCCAATTGATTCTTGGGCTTCCTTCGAGCTACATAGTTCTAGGTTTTAAAATTGTGTTCCACACTAACTCTCTAGACTCACCTAGATCAAACTACTAGTTCATACTCCTTTTTATATTACAACCAAAAGAAATACATAGTCCTAAACTATATGTCTCCCAACACTACATGACTCTTAGAACTAGTCCGTTCTTGACCTTGTTGTACATCCTTTAAGAACTAAAACAAAATCCATCAATAGAGGTATGAAAATCATTAATTACACAATCACCATTGGTTGTCGTAACCTAGCTTATCATGCATCTGTAAAACTCAGGATATTCATGATATAATTATGTCGTCATTATCACTGAAACCAAATTAGGGACCAGATGCTTTCAATGCTTTTGGACAAAATAATAAAAGTTAGGATTTTCGGGTATAGGTTTTTGTGGGTTGTTAGGCCAGTCTCATTGAAAGGTTTCACCTTCTAGTGTCCAAGACGTAAAATTGAACATGAAACAACTTTCTCACAGTGCATCATTTCATTGCACAGTTTCATATGTTATTTTAGCCTTTTGTGGGTCCCACCACTCTCTCCCCCTCTGTCCCACTATAACCGAACGAGCTCACTCCTGCTCCTGTAGCTCGCGGCTGGAGTTCACGCGCTTTCGTGCTCGTGGCAGCACTCACGATAGGTGGAGTTCACAAATGGTGGAGCCACGATCAGCGGAGCTCGTGCTCGTGCTAGGGAGGGACGGAGCGGCCCGCGCTACATGCCGATGGGGCTAGAGCCCACGCTAGGGAGGGGTCGAGTCATCCACCTCGCGCTGCTACAGGTGACCGAGCTACTGTCACGATGGGGTTCCCTCTGTTCCGGTGTTAAGTTACGCGCATCCGGTGAATAACTTCACCGAACCGACCCGAGAGCACGGGGTTCACACTGGGCGCGTCCGGTGCTACCCCTACCGGACACTCCCTGCGACCGGTGCTCACAGCACAGCAAGCCTTCGGCTTAGGGTTAGCCACCGGATGCTTGAGCCAGCGTCCGATGCTCATGACCCAGCGTTCAGGTGCATGTTTCTCAGGACCCAAACCCTTTGTAACCCTCAAACTTCACCCTGTTTCCAAATGTGCTAACACTCCAAAGTGTCTCACACCTTAGTGCACGAGTGTTAGCATTTTCAAAGTGCTTTTCACGGGTTTTGTTAGTGTCACTAGCTTTTACATGCATATGCAACAAGTATGAGCATCTAATGGCACATTGACAACCGTATTTCATGAACGAGTTCTCCCCTATTGATAGTACGGCTGTCTATCCTAAATGTGATCACTCTCTCTATAGAGTCTTGATCACCAAAAGCGAAAGAGCTCCTATCAAGTATACCTTTGCTTTGAGCTCCTAGCTTTCCTCCATCTTCCTTCTCTTCTCTTGATGAAGCTTGTGGACACCTTTTGATGATGGACTTACACCATTTGTATGGATGCCATCATTAGGTCTTTCTTCTTTGTTGATGGACTTACACCATTTGTGTGGACGCAGTCAATGCCCTACACTTGTGGCCTCCTACCTGACCCGATCCTTTGATTCATCTTGATGTTTGCTAATTATTCTCATGAAACACTTAGAGGGAACATTAGTAAACTAGGTTTCATCAATTATCAAAACCAAATATGGTCTTTCAATGTCTCCCTTTTTGGTAATTGATGACAACCTTCACAAAGATATGAAATGAATACAAGTTTGCACTCTGGTAGTATTAGCTCCCCCTACATATGTGATTCCTTGTGTTTGGTTCAATTTTTCACATATGCATGGATTTAAAATTTTGGGTGAGCTACGACTACCAAATGATGTTAAGGTATTTAGAATGGACCTTTGAAGTGTGATACCATCGGAGTTGCGGAAAAATACCATCCTTAGCACCATTTTTCACTAGTCATGCATCACAAACTCAAAATACCTCATGAGATCAACATTTAAGCAAAAGAGGTACTTTTGTAAGAAAAGTAAGTCCTATGCATGCTAGTTTGTCAAACACCATTCAAGTCCTATTTCTAAGCATTGCACCAATCAAGTAAGTATTGGAATTGAAGTTTGACAATGCAACAATTCATATGTTAGTGCACACACAAATACAACAACTTATTCATGTGCTTGCTTCCCCCTACTTGTGTGCTTCCAAATTTTAATTGACCCCTTTTCTTTCTTATCTTTGTGACTTTCTTCTCCCCCTTTGTCAACAATCACCAAAAATGGTGTCAAAATATGGGAGTATCAAGTCAATTAATGGGGTGTTGTTCATTTTCCACTTTGGTTCAATCCAGATCACGTGCCTAGAATATGTAACTAAGTTTGATCTAAGGACAAGCTTCTTCACACCTCACTAGTAGGGTTATCTTGACCATGTTAAGTTACACAGCATGAGCTTATGTTCTAGATTCAACACTAGGTTTGCAAGCCCATCAATATGTCACATGCTACCACTTGGTCATTCAAGCACATAGAGCAATAGTGGTACCATACATACATCAAAAACATTTATTTTTCATGAATGAGCCTATAAAATGCATTTCATGTCTATATGCACTAAACAAGTCCTAAGCAAAGTATGAATGCCATGTCACACAATTTTACCTTGTTTTTGTCGAAGGAGAGGCATGTCATATAATGTGGGGATGCTTTCACTTCATGTTGGAGAAGTCTAGTATGTTTAGCTCACTTCTCAACTTACAAAATCTTGACTCATCAAGTGGCTTGGTAAAGATATCCGCTAATTGATCTTCGGTGCCAATACTTTCGATTGCAATGTCCCCTTTGATTTGGTGATCTCTGATGAAATGATGCCTTATGTCAATGTGCTTTGTTCTTGAATGTTGCACGGGGTTGTTGGTTAACTTGATAGCACTCTCATTGTCACATAGCAAAGGCACTTTCTTGTATTTTAATCCAAAGTCATTCAAAGTAGTCTCCATCCAAAGGAGTTGTGCACAACAACTACCGGCACTAATGTACTCCGCTTTGGCCGTTGAGAGAGCAACACTATTTTGCTTCTTTGATGACCAAGATACAAGAGACCTTCCAAGCAATTGACATGTTCCACTAGTGCTCTTTCTATCA
Organism: Eremochloa ophiuroides; assembly: GCA_038502445.1. Taxonomy (NCBI): domain Eukaryota; kingdom Viridiplantae; phylum Streptophyta; class Magnoliopsida; order Poales; family Poaceae; genus Eremochloa; species Eremochloa ophiuroides. The sequence continues at coordinate 30,441,124 of JAHLJS010000006.1, read as the reverse complement.
ACCTTGCAACCAGCATAGTCGGAGTCCGAATATCCAATAAGCTCAAAGTTGGACCCCTTAGGATACCACAACCCAACATCTTGTATGCCCTTCAAGTACCTCAAAATTCTATTTGCGGCTTTCAAATGACTTTCTCTTGGTAAGCCTTGGAACCTTGCACACATGCACACACTAAACATGACATCCGGTCGAGATGCGGTTACATAAAGGAGACTTCCAATTATTGATCTATATAGCTTTTGATTCACACCATTTTTTCACTATCATCCAAATCCAAGTGACTATTGGTTGCCATTGGTGTACTCATAGGCTTTGCAAATTCCTAATCCAAATTTCTTCACCATGTCCCTTATGTACTTGCCTTGACTCACAAATGTACCATTCTTCATTTGCTTTACTTGAAGACCAAGGAAGTAACTAAGTTCATGGACATTTCAAACTCACTTGCCATCATATTTTCAAATTCTTCACAAAAATCTTGATTTGTTGATCCAAATATGATATCATCCATATATATTTGCAACATAAACAAATCATTGCCAAGCTTCTTAGTGAAGAGAGTTGTATCAACCATTTCCCATCTTGAACCCTTTAGAGAGCAAGAAATCTCTCAATCTCTCATACCATGCTCTACGTGCTTGCTTCAAACCATATAATGCCTTCCTTAACTTGTACACACGGTTGGGCTTCTTTGCATCTTCAATTCCAGGAGATTGTTTCACATAAACCAACTCATTGATGTATCCATTGAGAAATGCACCTTTGACATCTATTTGATACAACTTGATGTTGTGGGCACAAGCATAGGCTAGTAAGATTCTAATTGCTTCCAATCTAGCAACCGGTGCATAAGTTTCTTCAAAATCAAGTTCTTTCACTTGAGTGTAACCTTGTGCAACCAACATATCCTTGTTTCTTATCACAATGCCATCTTGATTTTGCTTGTTTCTAAAGACCCACTTTGTTCTAATCACATTGTGTTTTTTTGGTCTTTTCACTAACTCCCAAACTTGATTTCTTGTGAAATTGTTGAGCTCTTCATCCATGGCATTAACCCAATCAATATCTTGCAATGCTTCCTCAATTTTGGTCGGTTCTATGGATGATACAAATGAGTAATGCTCACAAAATTCAGCTAGCCTTGATCTTGTTTGAACTTCACTTTGAATTCCACCAATGATTTGATCGAAAGGATGATCCCTTGCAATCGAGACCGGTTGAAGAATAGGAACCTGATCATTGGATTGAGATGAACTAGCATGTTGATCTTGCACTTGAGATTGATCTTGTGAGCCACTTGCACTTGCATCATTATCAACTTGCACACTATTATGAATAGCACCATCATCTTCATCATCATCGACTTGTCCTCGGCCTAATATCACCAATATCCACATCCTTCATTGCATTTGCCAAGTCATTGCCTCTCACATCATCAAGATTTTCAACTTCATCTTGAGAGTCTTGGGTTTCATCAAATTCCACATCATGCACCTCCTCAAGAGTATGTGGGGATATAAACCCCAGGTACCACAAGTCAAGACATGGGCCGCACCATTAAAGCTGGCCCGGCCCAGAAGACAAAGGCGTGCGGCGCAAGGCATTGCACCGCACGGTTATAGTACCAACTTGGATAGTTTACTTGTAACCTTGTCCCTTCAGACTATATAAGGAGGGGCAGGGATAGATTCAACCTATATCTTATCTAATAGCAATACAATACAGCAACACACAGGACGTAGGGTATTACGCCTCGCGGCGGCCTGAACCTGTGTAAATCTCGTCTCGCGCTTACTGCGTAACGCTTGTTCGTCTCAGGCGCACCTTTACCAATCAATCTACTACCTAGGGCATACCTCTCGGTAGATTGCCGACGATATTCCAGTCGACAGTTGGCGCGCCAGGTAGGGGGTGTGCTTCCTGATCCCATGGCGAGCAAGATGAAAATCTTTTTTCACGTTGTCGTCAATCACATCCAGCGGCGGCGAACCAGATCTGAATTTTTATCGTCATCGACAACGCCCGACGGCGGCGAACCAGTTGGAAATTTTCTTGGTCATCGAAAACAACGGCAACGGCATTCGTCGGCGGCAGACCAGACGGAAATCTTCTTCATCAACGCAGAACAACATCGACTGAGGACAAATGGATCTACAAAGCTTGTGCCCTTGGACGGTTTGACATCACGCTGGCAGCAAGAAGTCTACGGCGGCGGCACCATGCAACGACGGCATCTCGTCATGATTTCATCACTCTCAGCCCCGTGCAACAATCAACAATGCAAGCCAATTAGGAACCATGTCCGATCTGCAAGACCACGTACAATAAAAAAGGAAGAAGTCCAATTTGCATGTCACATTGAAGACGATGAAGCTTCTACCAACGGCAAGCAAAAGCAAGGAAAGGTGCTCGTCTCTACATGTCCGTGTATCGGGCAAGTAAATTAGCTGGTGATACTCCAATTTGGATGACCTCTCCAAACTGTCAAGAAAATCTTTCGACCTCTTGAGCGAGCTGTCTAACCTGTTGTCGACAAGCCGACAACTCTGCTCGGCGACAATCAAAAGCTAAGTCCTATTTTTTATCGTAATTAAGATAATTTGTGATTTATTACTCATCTTCGAATTTCTCTACAAATCTACATGGCAATTGTTGGCAGAGAATTAATTACACCTCTCGTCGTCAACCACATCCGGTGGCGGCAGACCAGATGGAAATTCTCTTCATCAACATCATCCGCGGCAAATCGACTTCCGGTGGCGGACGTCCCTCGATTTGTGGTCGCAATTGATGGCGTCATCACGCGTTGCTTACTCGCCAAGATTCACCTCGTCAACAAAGAAGAGCTGGAGCATAAATCAAGTTGGTTACCGCCGCCATCACCGAAGTTTCCTGGATTAATCACCTGGATCGACAGATCGAGCAGGTCTTCCTCACCGGGCACCGCCCGGACACGATTATTATTGGTATTGATCAGCCACACGACGCCAGATATCGTCTCTTCATCACCTGATGGTAGCCCTAGGACGCCGTCTCGTCTCGTCGGCTCAAACGGATTTATGGCTCTCATCAGCCACTGCATGCATCAACGTATTACATGCAAGGCAATTCCAATTCATCGTGCATGAACGTGCATGCATGTATCGCCAAGGCCAAGACAGAAGCAACCACGTACTAGGAGCGTCAACGCTGCAGACTAGTACGGCGACATCAAGCCTATATTGGGGACGACTCTGAGTCCAATACCGATAGATACCGTTTCACATCTACTCTTGGACCGCGGCGTATTGATTCTTCAAAAATCCGCTACGAATAAAAAATCAATAACGTCTCTCGTCGTCAACGCCCGGCGACGGCCTTATCATCGTTCGTCCATGGCAACAGCAAACTTTGGAGTCGTCTCTCAAGCATGCAATCCGAGCTCACCGAGCCATCCAAGCTTTCAAGATCATCATCTCAACTGCTATGCACCGACTAAATTATCTTCATGATTCGCCGCCGACGATAAGACTATATAAGCCCTGAACAGACTCGGGCACCTACATCGGATATCATCGCCAAGATTATCTCTAAGATTCTTCGTTGCCAGCGCGTAAGCCCCGCACCTGCTCGGGCAGCACTTCCAAGATAATACGTAAGCCCCGCACCTGCTCGGGCAGCACGACTTCACCAATGCGTAACCCTCGCACCCGCCGGGCAGCATCTGGCTCGACGACGCGTAAGCCCCGCACCTGCTCGGGCAGCACGACTTCGCCAATTCGTAACCCCCGCACCCGCCGGGCAGCATCTGGCTCGACGCCGCGTAAGCCCTACACATGATAGGCTGCCCAACTACGCCTCTTCACCGACTGCCCCGATATATCGGGTAGCCTTCGCCCACGATAAGCGTAACCCCCGCCTGGCGCGGGCAGCTTCGCCACCACGTAAGCCCCGGGGACGCCTGGACCGTTAAGTCTTCGCTAACATGTAAGCACCGAGGACGCTTGGGCAGGTTAGCAGCGTCTCCAAAAGCCCCGGCAAAAGCACGGGCACCACGCAGGGCAGTGGAGGACTCCTCGCCGACTTCTCAATAAGCCCCGACCTCGCTCGGGCACCTCGCTGCTCTCCATGACTCGCCAACCTCCAGAAGGGCTCCAAGTCGTCGTCACTCTCCAAGACACGCCTCTGCCATATTCTCCAGTTGAGCTTTACGCTCAGAGACTTCGTCGAGACATCGGACTTCATAGCGTTCTCCAGTCAAGCTCTACACCTAAGCTCTTCATTGACACATCGCCGAGCACTCCATCAACGCAGCGTTTGGCTCTCCATCGCCGCATCACCAAGCACTTCATCGACACTGATATACATCCTCTCGGACTCTAAGGATGACCAGGATCAACGCTGGATGACCAGGCCCGGCTTACATACGTCCAGCTTTCAGCAAGCAAACCAACCAAGATACATCCCACGGACTCTCACTATCGACGTGCAAGCAAGGCCACGTGCATCTACAGGATGATACAATTGAATGTGGCTGCATCAACGATCTCTCCAAACCTGCTCTGCCAGAGGGCAGAATTGTATGACACGACAATGGTCACCACGAAGTACGACTGCTACGATCGCCACTACAATCACCAACAAGCTAAGTGCTATTTCTTAAACATTTAATCAATTGTTTTTCCGATCGCTGATATCTCCAAATTTTGCTCTTTAATTTTTCTTCATGTGATGTTATCTACATACGTCTTTCTCCACGCACACCATGTAGATGTCTGGCAAAAATCATTAGATTTATGTGCTTTATTTCTACATCATATACTGCTCGATCTACGTAATTGTTTTACAGGGGCCGTGTTTAATCAACGTAGCTTATTTTCTAAGCTCGGGGACTGGGTCAATCTAGAAGAGCACGAGGATCATTGTCGACATGTTGCAAGCACCGCCAGAGCTCGGACTTCATCAAGCAACCCGCTCCAACCTCCTCTGCCAAGCTGGGAGCTGCTCGGAATACTGCTTGGCAACCTCTACTCCTCATCGCCCACTACGTCACCAACCAGTGGCAATCACAACATCTACAACGAGAATGGCGGCGCACCATCACACAATGAACAAAAAGCCATGGTCTGGGATGATCAGGGAGACAAGCAAGCTGATAATTAAGATACGCACAAGCAAGAAGCAAGGACGAACTCTTCGCCGGAGACTCGTCGTCGCTCCTCGTCGTCCTCGTGCTACTCGAACACCGCCTCCAACCACGCTGTGGACTCGTCGCCGTCGCTCCTCGCCGTCCTCGCGGTGCTCGGACACCATCTCCGACCACGCTGGGGACTCATCGCCGCTCCTCGCCGTCCTCGCGCTGTTCGGACACCATCTCCGATCACGCTGGGGACTCATCGCCGTCGCTCCTCGCCGTCCTCGCGCTGCTCGGACATCATCTCCGTCCAGGCGGGGGACTCGTCGCTGCTCCTCGCCGTCCTCACGCTGCTCGGACATCGTCTCCGACAAGGCTGGGGACTCGTCGCCGTCGCTCCTCGCCGTCCTCGCGTTGCTCGGACATCATCTCCGACCACGCTGGGGACTCATCGCCTTTGCTCCTCACCATCCTCACGCTGCTCGGACATCGTTTCCAACTAGGCTAGGGATTCGTCACCGTCGCTCCTCGCCGTCCTCGCGCTGCTTGGACATTATCTCCGACCACGCTGGGACTCGTCGTCGCTGCTCGCCGTCCTCGCGTTGCTCGGACTACGCCGGGGACTTCGTCGTCTTCATCAAGCATCTTCGAGCACCAAGCTGCTCGGGGACTTCGTCATCTTCGTCAAGCGTTTCCGAGTAATAGATCTGCTCGGGGACTTCGCCGCCTCGTCAAGCGTTTCCGAGCACCAACCTGCTCGGGGATTTTGTCGTCTTCGTCAAGCGTTTTCGAGCACCAAGCTACTCGGGGACTTCGTCGTCTCGCCAAGCGTTTTCGAGCAGTATAGCTGCTCGGGTATTTCGACGCCTCGTCAAGCGTTTCCGAGCAGTACAGCTGCTTGGGGACTTCATCGCCAAGCTATCAAGTCACTCCATGCTGTTCGGATCAGGGTGCTGATCTTGGGCAGCATATCGGGGGTCTTGATATGCGCCTCGCCTGCTCAGAAGATTTTTCCCGATCACTTGTTGTGCTCAGGGACTTCGTCGACACTTCACAAGATCAACAAGGATAAAGATTTTGACCCTGACACCACGTGATTGCGTCACCTACTATCAGGCTCGGGGACTAAGTGGATACACTTCACCCAACGGTGAAGGTATTGATTCTAACGAACCAAAAGTGGATACACTTCACCAAGGAGAAAGCTCTTTTTTAAATTTTTCTGAGCTCCTTACATCCGTCTGATCAAGCAACTCCGAAGATCTGCACCTCCCGACGAATGCAAGGTGCTCGGGGACTAGCTATGGGGATATAAACCCCCGGTACCACAAGTCAAGACATGGGCCGCACCATCAAAGCTGGCCCGGCCCAGAAGACAAAGGCGTGCGGCGCAAGGCATTGCACCGCACGGTTATAGTACCAACTTGGATAGTTTACTTGTAACCTTGTCCCTTCAGACTATATAAGGAGGGGCAGGGATAGATTCAACCCACATCTTATCTAATAGCAATACAATATAGCAACACACAGGACGTAGGGTATTACGCCTCGCGGCGGCCTGAACCTGTATAAATCTCTTGTCTCGCGCTTACTGCGTAACGCTTGTTCGTCTCAGGACGCACCTTTATCAATCAATCTACTACCTAGGGCATACCTCTCGGTAGATTGCCGACTGATATTCCGTCGACAGAGTACCACTAGCCAAATTCCACACTCTATATGATTTGCTTGTGGTGAAAAGCAAGAAATCCTCATCAAATTTCTTCTCAAACTTGCTAAGTCTTATGCCTTTCTTGAGAATATAGTATTTACAACCGAAAACCAAATATATGCAATGTTGGGCTTTTTACCATTCAACAGCTCATATAGGGTTTTTGCAAGCATACTATGACAATATAACCAGTTGATATAGTAACAAGTGGTGTTGATAGCCTCGGCCCAAAAAGAGTGACTAACATTGTATTCATTTAGCATTGACCTAGCCATATCAATCATAGTTCTATTCTTTCTTTCAACAATGCCATTTGATTGTAGTCTATACTTGGGTCAAAATTGATGTCCAATATCATACTCATCACACAATTCATCAATCTTGGTATTCTTGAATTCACTACTATTATCACTTCTCACTTTCTTGAATGATTGTTTCAAACTCATTTTGGTTTCTCTTGATAAAAGACTTGAATAGATCATAAACTTACATTCTTGTCAACTAGAAAGAATACCCATTTGTATCTAGTGTAGTCATCCACAATCACAAATCCATACTTGTTTTCACCAATGCTAGTATATGTGGTTGGTCCAAATAAATCCATATGCAAGAGCTCAAAAGCTTTACTTGTACTCATCATGCTGTTCTTAGGATGTGTGTTTCTACTTGTTTGCCGGCTTGACATGAGCTACAAAGCGTATCCTTTTCAAAAGTGACATCTTTCAAACCTCTAACTAGATCATGCTTCACTAGTTTGTTCAATTGTTTCATTCTAACATAACCAAGCCTTCTAGTGCCATAACCAACCCAAACTTGATTTTGAGATCAAACAAGTTGACAATTGAGTTTCACTAGTATTGAAGTCCACAAGATATAGGTTGTCATATCTAAAGCCTTTGAATATCAAATTTGAGCCATCAATACTAATAAGTTCCACATCATCAACCCCAAATGTGCACATGAAACTGAGATCACATAACTATGCAACCGAGAGCAAATTGAAGTTCAAGCTTTCAACTAGCAACACATTTGAGATGGACATATCATTGGGTATTGCAATCTTACCAAGTCCTTTCACTTTTCCTTTCTTGTTATCACCAAATGTAATTACATCATAGCCACTATTTGCACCTGTGTTGATAGAACCAAACATACTAGAATCCCCGGTCATATGTTGTGTGCATCCACTATCAAGCACCCAATGTCTTCCTCCGGCTTTGTAATTGACCTACAAAAAGAGATCAATTCTTTTTAGGTACCCAATGTTGCTTGGGTCCTTGGAGGTTAGTGACTAAGCTTTTTGGTACTCAAATGGCCTTCTTCTTTGGACCCAACATGAATGTACCAACAAACTTAGCCTTCACACCATTTGAGCCCTTAGTAAGATGTAGCAAGAGTCAAACTTAATTAAGGATACATGAATATTAGATTTGTTACTTTTGCAATCTTGCTCTAAATGACCAACTTGCTTGTATTTTGTACAATATCGACCATTTCTCTTTACAAAACAAGTCTTTTGAGTAGCAAAGGTGGTCTTACCTTTCTTGGGAGTTGTGGGGATATAGACCCCTCGGTACCACAAGACAAGACATGGGCCGCACCATCAAAGCTGGCCCGACCCAGAAGATAAAGACGTGCGGCGCAAGACTGCACCGCACGGTTATTGTACCAATTTGGATAGTTTACTTGTAACCTTGTCCCTTCAGACTATATAAGGAGGGGCAGGGATAGATCCCCTCAACTCAACTCATAATAATACAAGACAGCAACACACAGGACGTAGGGTATTATGCCTCGCGGCGGCCCGAACCTGTATAAATCTCGTGTCTCGCGCTAACTGCGCAACTCTTGCTCGTCTCAGGCGCACCTTCACCGATCATCTACTACCTTGGTCATACCCAGTCGGTAGACTATCGCCGGTATTCCGTCGACAGTTGGCGCGCCAGGTAGGGGGTGTGCTTCCTGATTCCATGGCGAACAAGATGGATATTTTTTCTTCGTCGTCGCTGACCACAGCAACGGCGTCCGGCGGCGGCGAGCCCGTTCCGAATTTTCGTCGTTGTCAACCACGGTAATAGCATCCGGTGACGGCAAACCAGATGGATCTCAAGATCAACATCAACACGTTTTGTGGCAACCTGTCGTCATCCTACAGCGAGCATCCACGTCGAGACAGCGCGTCTTGATCTACGGCGGCAGCACCAACTCATCAGGCTCGGTTGCTCGCGTCGGTAGTCTGCAGGCCACGCAAGCTAACAAGAAAAGGCGGCCGGGCAAGCAGATCGTACCTCGCATGTCTACAGCTCCGTTCCGATCTGCAAGGCCACGTATACAATAAAAAAAAGGGAAGAAGTATGATTCCCATGTCACATTATGGAAAATTGAAGACGATGAAGCTTCCACCTGCAACAAGCAAGGGAAAGTCCTAGTCTCTATATGTCCGTGTACCGGGCAAGTAAATCAGCCGTACAGCCTGAGTCGTCAAGCACCAAGATCACGGTCAGTACAGTCGTCTACTCTTCACGGCAACCAACGAGATGCACGATCCGTACAAGACGAAGATTGAAGGCGTATATTTACACGATCCGACGCGTGCTACTAGAATAAAAAAAGAGTCGATCGCGCTCCGCGATGGCCTCGTCGTCGTCCATCTACGGCAACAACAAGCTTGAAGCTGTCCAATGCCATATATCGAGCCACGAGCTGTCTGGCGAGCCACGTCGAGCCATCGATAAGCGAGCCATCTACGATATATCATCGCCAAGATTATCTCCATAACTCTCTGTCGCCGACGAACTTGCCGCTGAACTCTCGTCGCTCCTCGCCGTACAACATATGCATACATGATGTTGATCCAAATGAAAATCTCGTACAACATATGCATACTGGGGCCATATTCGTGAACATCGATTCAACAAGCAAGACATGCGTCCCGGTTTTGGCTCCCCTCGATCTACGATGGTCGCCGTCTCGAGGCCTAGAAGACCCGCACGAGCATCGTCCGTAGCTATCTAGATTCAGGCGACGGTGGCCTTTTTCAGTGAAGTCGTCACCTCAAGGCTACTTGCAGCTAGACAACTCCGCCGAATTGTCATATTAATCTATTACCTCTGGCTTTTGGGGCTTCGTGGAGCAAGGCAGGACCCTTATGCATGGAGTTGCAATGCTTTCCCTCAATGGCCAACAGCATCAACCGTGCACTAACTCCAACTGGCAAAGATCCGGAGGCAAAATAATCAAGATGTGTCTCACATGGAGATTTTCTTTGTCATCGTCGACCACAACAATGACATTCGACCGTGGCGAACCAGATCTAAATCCTTCACGGCAATTCAGCGGATCGCGAACATAATCAGCGGCAACATCGTCACGATTCTGTCTCTCTCGGAGGCTTCCGAATCCACATTGTCTGCAATTAGCCTGAAGACCACCAGCGATTCAAGATGACACAGCTGGCTACTGGGCGTGAGATCCGATCTACAGGGCCCTACCAGCCAACGTCGCGTCAAAAGGTCCAAGATCCATGTACATGGCCCTCGTCGCTGCTCACATCGCCGCTCGCCATCATCCCGACGGCGGCCTACAGGGATTGTATTGCTGCATGGCACCGCCTAGCCCCATAAGCCGATCTACTTCATTCATCTACTACGATATCGGCAGTGGCAAGTTCGATCTACTAGATCGGCACGAGAAGCTAACAGCATTAGATGGGAAATTTTCATCGACATCATCTACTCCGATCGCCGAAACAACGTCACAACGGCAATTCAGTGTCACGAGACGAATCAGTATTGTGGCAGTCTTGACCATCGCTCATCACGGTGTCTTCGACAACCTGCAACGGAACTCGACGGGGCTGACTTCGAAGCAGAGCCATCTACCAGATGCATATGCATGTATACGTGCAAGTGCAAGCACAAACCAGTAAGGGAGAGGTGTTCGAATCCAATCTACAAGATATGAAGAAAAACGTCCAATCACAAGGCAGCGTCGTGCAACACGCGCGTGGCCGCTATGCACGCTCACATGCATATGAGCCAAGCTAAGTCATGTTTATTATCTTAATTAAGATATTTTATTATACATTATTTGTCTTCGGATCAACGCCCTGTGATGGCCTTGTCGTCGTTCAGCAATAGCAAGCCTGGAACCGTCGCGAGCCATCAAGCAACCCTTCGACACACCGACCACTCTTCTCGCGGCGGCATCCGTGCACATCGGCGCTCAGCAAGAAGAATCCACGTCGTTTACGACCGGCCCGACCAGATCTGTTTAATGATTTAGCCAACGTCATGACGCGTGAAGCTCAGCAGAGATACCGTAGCAAGCCTCGGCGATTGGCGGCGTGAGATTTGCATCAAGCGTCGTGGCTGTGTCACCAGTCAACAGTGCGTGAAGACCAGCGAATGAACCACCAAGGGAGACGCCAACGATCTAATCTACAGCACCATGCAGCAAAATCACGACACCTCGTGCTCATCCGCTACAAGTTGATGCAAGCATCAAGCTCCAGAGCCATCCAAGCTGCTCGCAAGCCACGGCGAGCCATCTTACAAGTCATACATCGAGCTGTCAAGCGAGCCTATTCCCTGTACCAATCCAGCAATGGCGACCATGCAGTCCGGATAAACAAATCAAAATATCGTTAGGGAGATTTGCATACACGGACATCATGCATCCACCAGAAATTTCCTCACGGCACTCAGCGATCGATACGGACTCATCATCCCGATACGTCAAGATTCCAATTGCGTATGTGCGTCGGACAAGCACCTGCCATATATCCTAGAGGAAGCCAACCGGAAAGGAAGGAAATTGAAGACGCTTGTGGTGCACAAGATCATGAAGGCCACCATGGACTTGAAATTAATTACGCCTCTCGTCGTCGAACGCTACGGCGACCTCGGCAACAGCAAGCCTAGGGCCACGTCGAGCCAGAACGTGAGCCGCGTCAAGCGAAATCTCCGAGCCATCGTCGATTCGTCCGAGCCACTCAAGCCATGAAGCATCACTAAGCACGACGACGATCAACCGAGCCATCTGGCAAAACCTCCAAGCCACCAAGCGAGATAACATGCTGGATCATGAAAGCATGTCTACAAGATCGTGAAGGCTAATGAAGATTTGCATGTATATTCATACACGTGAGACGGAGGCATTCATTCATCCAATATCAAGCATGATCGGACGCCTAGATGTGCTTCAAACGTGCACGGAATTCTCCACATCTCCATCGATTCAGTATGATCGCATCCGTCCAACGCCGTGTCAACAAATAGCAGAGCTAGATCCGGTCTACAGGGCCATATCGGCCAACATAAATTACCAAAAGCTAACGAACGATGCCGCACGTACTGAACTCCGGCTGGCCTATCAAGTCATCGATTTGTGCACATACGGTCTACGAAGCCGTACAAGATCAGTATCCTCATGGATGCACGTACATGTACCATGCATCACGACTACATGCCTGAATTTGGCATGACAGAAAACAGCTAAGTTGAATTTCTTCAATTAAATATTTCTATATATATCTGTATATCTTTTCGATATTTCTGCGCTCGTCTCCGTGGCCGTTAATAGCAGATGCGATCTTCTCATCTTGGCCCAACGACCAATGCCAAGGCAAGGAAGCGGTCCAGGCTGCTAGTGAGCCATCGAGTCGTCTGGTGAACCACGTCGAAATATCAAGCGAGCTACATCGAGTAACTCCTCCAAGCTGCTAAGCGGCAACGGCGAACATATGGAAACTTTTACTTACCAGCATCATCCGCGGTGACGGATGCAACTCGAATCCAGCATGCTGTCATCAGTGGCGGCGTCACCAATAATCATCTTCAGCACGAATCGACGAATTATCTCTTCATCAACGTCAACCGCAGCGACTCGGCTTCCTGTGGCGGCGTTCTTCATCCAATACGCCGTCCACGATAACTCGATCTGTTAGACGTGACGCATAGGCTGCAGAACAAGAAGATCTAAGCACGTCAACCAGCAAAACATGGTAAACAAGGAAGGACTCGCACGACAACCAGCAAAACGTGGCAAAGGCTTCACGCTGATCTTTCCATGTAACCAGCCAAAGCTAAGTCAATCATTAACCTTCAATCAAATATCCTATGCGATATGCATGTATCGAGATATCTGCATGTGTGCATAATAATTCTGCCAGGAATCCATGTCATCTCGTCGGCAAGCCGCTCGTCCGCCCCGACGCCGCCGCCATGATCAACAGCATGATCCCATCTAAGGAAAAATGACAACAAGTAAAAGGAAGGAGTCAATATTGATCGCAGACTTCCATCAAGCATCGCGGCTTCAATATGACTTACGAACCCATCAACGCCTCGGCCTCCATCTCCATCACATATCGATGCGAATATATAAGTCGAGATTATGACCTGAAGGCATGCAAGCAACATACAAGCACGGAAGTGCAGAATTACATCGATCAAGGTCCACAGCATCATGACGACGTCAAGATTAGACAAGCCAATCGATAGACAAGCAAACTACTAGGCGTGCAAGCCTGCTGGCACGAACGCATCTACCAGGCATACGTGCAGATTAACTGTTCCAGCATCATCAAGCTAAAAAGCAATTCCTATCGGCTCCGTTCGTCGTCACGTTCTTGTCAATAATCAAGAGGTCTATGTTCATCTTCATGCATGCCATGGCCAGAAGAAGAAAGCAAATCATCCAAACTGTTAAACAAGAAATTGGAGTCGTCAAGCCATCCAATGAGCCACGGCAAGCCGCCTAAGCAAGCCACGTCGAGCCGCCTACCATACCATCACCAAGATTATTTTCAAGATTCTTCGTCAATGCGTAAGCCCCGCACCTGCTCGGGCAGCACGTCTTCACCAATGCGTAAGCCCCGCACCTGCTCGGGCAGCACGTCTTCGCCAATGCGTAAGCCCCACACCTGCTCGGGCAGCACGTCTTCGCCAATGCATAAGCCCCGCACCTGCTCGGGCAGCTTGTCTTCGCCAATGCGTAAACCCCGCACCTGCTCGGACAGCACGTCTTCGCCAATGCGTAACCCCCGCACCCGCCGGACAGCATCTGGCTCGACGCCGCGTAAGCCCTACACATGATAGGCCGCCCAACTACGCCACTTTCACCAACTGCCCCGATATATCGGGTAGCCTTCGCCTACGATAAGCGTAACCCCCGCCTGGCGTGGGCAGCTTCGCCACCACGTAATCCCCAGGGACGCCTGGGCCGTTAAGTCTTCGCTAACACGTAAGCCCCGAGGACGCTTGGGCAGATTAGCAGCGTCTCCAAAAGCCCCGGCAAAAGCACGGGCACCACGCAGGGTGTGGAGGACTCCTCGCCGACCTCTCAATAAGCCCCGACCTCGCTCGGGCACCTCATCACTCTCCAAGACATGCCAGCGCCGTCATATTCTCCAGTTGAGCTTTACGCTCAGAGACTTCGTCGAGACATCGGACTCCATAGCGTTCTCCAGTCAAGCTCTACACCAAGCTCTTCATCCCCATATTGCCGAGCACTCCATTGGCGCAGCGCCGACCACCCTGTCAACACAGCGCTGATCACTTAATACAATACTGAGCTCCATGCAAAGGCCAATACACACTTCGGCGGCACACGTACTTCCTTGGTGGATGAGATCAATTATGGCGGACAAGCACCGATAGGTTGGATTCCGCGCCCGTACCCCGATAGGACCTCGCCTCTGAGTCCTGCCTTCCACGCATTCATTCAAGATCATGACGTCAGCACGTCATCAAGTCCCAATAGCCAGCATCGCCAAATTCGATTATGACCGCAGCAACCTGACAAATCGGCTTCGTCTATCGTGGATCCTCGCCTACACCAACGACAAATCACGGGGACTGCGGACGACCAAACAAGAAGGAAAGACCTGGACTCGATGCATCAACATGTATCAGATATACAATCTGATTTTAGCAAACTCGAAAGATCACGATCATACAAGGAATTAAAAAAACGGCACGCATACGTGCTAAGAAGCAGCGGATGCTTAGCACCCGAGCATGTACAAGGTGGATTCTAACGTACGAGGCAGAAGCAAGCTGTGAAACTACGATGGAGCACGTCAGCCACGCTGTCAAGAGACACGCTAACGACACTACCGGACGTCAAATAAGCTAAGTGATATTTTTAATATTTTTCTATATATTCTTCGATCTCCATATATCTTCGGAAATTGTCTCCATGGTTCTTCGCCGCTGACTTCTCCGTAAGCCCTGACAACGCTCGGGCAGAAGATTTTTTCTCCACAAGAATTCATCGCCGCTCGTCACGAAGGCTATGACATCATCTTCGCCTCACCGACCACGCTGATCAATGCGCTGGGAGAAACGTGCAAGCCAACGCCGACAAGGAGCCAGATGAGGCACGTGAGGGTGAATTATCTCTCATTATCAATCTACGCCGACTTGAAAGATGGTTAACTAGCAAACAACGACTACATACATCTACACAATGCAAGACCAAGCATGTCAACATACGAGGCCATGAGAACTGATACTGAATAAATAAACAATTGGGGCATGGATGAAGATACGCAAGACGATGCATCAAGCAAGTTAACTGCGGCAAGTCAGCTTGCCATCGGGCAGCGGCCCTCGTCGTCCAGTTGTCGGTTTAGTGACCAGCGACCCCCGCACACCGTGATTCGCTTCATTGATCATATGATCAACACGTACCATCACGACATCGCTCAAGATTACACAAGATCATGAAGGCTCAAAGACTTGCATGCATACGGCACACACGTGCAAATCGTTCGGCTGCCTGGATGATCTGATGATTGCTACCTCGATCAAAATAAATCTGTTCCACTATCAACATTCTACGGCGGCGTCATGAACCGAACTACCAGATCCATCAAACTCGTCGTCCAAAGGAGTAAATCATTGAATCAATCTACCTGGAGGAGAAAGGCGTGCAGATTCACGCGCATCCACGGGACTATGCAGGTCACGTCGATCGACCATGCATGCAAGTCAGATTGCATCTATGAATAATACCGAACTCGAGGGTGACACGACCTTTTCTTGAACAAGCTAAGTCGTGCTTCTATTTTCTGGTCAGAGCATATTCTATTATATCTCCTTGTGTCGATTATTATCTACAGCACCACATGCCGTCACGCTATAGGGATCCTAGTCATATGTCGTCATGATCAAAGCTCGGCCACGGAGGGATCTCAACTGGTCCAACCACGCCAAGCGAGCTAAAGCAAGCTCTCCAAGATCATCGTCCGAGCCGTCGAACAACTCCTCCAAGCTGCTAGCGACGCACCGACCACTCCGCCGCCAGACGTCAATCAAGCTAAGAACTCGTCGCCACTCCTTGTCATCCTCGCGCTGCTTGGACAACGCTTCTGACCATGCTGGGGACTTCATCGTCGCTCCACGTCACCGTTCTCGCACTGCTCGGACAACGCTTCCGACCAGGCTGGGAACTCGTCGTCGCTCCACATCACCGTCCTCGCGCTGCTCGGACTATGCCTCCAACCAGGCTGAGGACTCAGTCGCAGCTCTTCGTCGCCGTCCTCTCACTGCTCGGACAACGTTTCCGACCAGACTGGGGACTCGTCGCAGCTCTTCATCGCCGTCCTCGCACTGCTCGGACACCTCCTCTGACCAGGCTGGGGACTCGTCGCCGCTCCTTGCCATCCTCGCGCTGTTCGGACACCTTCTCCGACCAGACAAGGGACTCGCCGCTCTCCATGACTCACCGACCTCCAGAAGATCTCCAAATTATCGTCACTCTTTATGGAGAGATGTGCTTTGCCTACCCAAACACATAAGCAAGCGGTCCTCACCACCATAAGCCTTGGCTAACGAGTGATTGAGCTTTTTAACCTCCTCCAATTAGGTTCATTTTCCCAACTACTAGTGAGCCATCACTAGTGGATAAGGTAGAAGTGGAAGTGCTACAAGAAGGGTTAGTGGTGGCAACAACAATAGATTCACAAGATATATCACAAGTCACACCTATGTTGTAAGTTTTAATTTCTTTCTTTTGTACTTGACTTTGCAAGTCTTCATTTTGCACCACTAGAGAGGAATAAGCTTCGTCAAGCTTTGTGTGAGCCTTTTGGAGATTCTTATGGTCTTCCTTTAAACTCTCATAAGATGGTCTTAGCTCCTCAAGTTCTTGCTCAAGCGATTGTTTATCTTTGCGTAAGCCCTTGTATTCCTTTCTAAGTGAGTCAAAGTGAATACGTGCATCATCAAGCATGTCGATTAATTCTTTTTTAGTGAGGTCATCATCACTAGAGTCACTATCAGATGATACCTTTGAGCCCTTGGCCATGAAGCATGAAGGAGTATCAAAAATGGAAGGCTTGTCATGTATAGCAATGCTTGCATGTGCCTTCTTCTTGCTCTTCTTGTCATCATTACTATCTTCATCACTTGAAGATGCATCACTATCCCATGTTACCACATGAAAGTAGTTCTTCTTCTTCTTCTTGTGATACGACTCTTTCTTTTCTTTCTTCTCCTACTTCTCATGCTTGTTCTTCTTTTTACCCTTGCGCTCATCATCACTAGAGTGTGGGCAATCGGCCACCAAGTGATCTTTGCTTCCATATTTGAAGCATCTTCTTGGCTCATCAAACTTTCTTGATGTCTTCTTTATTCTTGCCCGGTAACCCTTCTTCTTTATGAATTTGCCAAATCTTCTCATTAGGTGGGCCATCTCCTCATCACTTTCACTAGTGCTAGATGGATCCACTTGATTCAACTTTTGCTTTGCCCTTTCCCTTTGATGATGATGTGGCTTTGAATGCCACACTCTTCTTCTTCTCATCCTTGGAATCTTAATCCTTCTCTTTCTTTTCTTGTTGACCAATTCTTCTTTGTCATCATCATCTCTATATGCATCATCAGGTCATCACCTCCGCTAGCACTTGGTTTGGTGTCACGCAAGGTAGTCTTCACCAAAACCATGATCAAGGTAGCAAACCGCTTGGGCAAGCTCTTCAAGAACTTCATTGAGAAGTCACTATCCTTCACTTCTTCATCCACCGCTTTGAGCTCATTCACAATGACTTGCAATCTATGAAACATTTTTGGCACACTTTCATCATCCTTCATCTTGAAGCTAGCAAACTTGTCCTTTAGGATGTATGTTCTTGCGGTCTTCACACCCTTAGTGCCCTCATATGATTCCTCAAGTTTCTTCCAAGCTTCATGAACACTTTCAATATTTTTGACTTGCTCAAACGCCTTCTCATCTACGGTCTCATGAATAGCACAAACAGCTAATGCCATTGAGTTGAAGCAACTTCTCTTCGGCGGTTGTGGGGTTGGCCGGATTGGCAATCTCGATTTTGGTCTTCACAACCTTTCAAACCTCTCTATTGATTGACTTGATGTGTGAGGTCATTTTGCTCTTCCAATATGCATAATTTGTGCCATCAAATTGGGGTGGCTTTTTGGTGTTGTTGATGTGAATGTTGAGTTGAGCCATTTTAACACCGTAGGTTGTTATGCCTCAAATCAACGGTGCCTCGGCTCCGATACCACTTGAAAGGTCCTAAATGGCTAGAGGGGGTGAATAGCCTATAAAAACTTCTACAAACAACACTTAAGACAATGGGTTAGTAAATTAAATAATGAAGTGAGTTTTGCACTAGCCTACTCAAGTGTTGCAAGCCACCTAACCGTTTTAGGCTATTGTCTCTAAGATCACACATAAGAAGTTAAGTCACTACTCTACTCTCTCTACTCTACTCTAGGTGAGCAACTACAAAAAGAGAGCTACACAAAAGCAATTGCAAGAAAGTAAAAGGGTAGAGAGGTGATTTTTATACCGCCAGTGTAGAGAAGATAAACCTAATCAATCAACACAAATGAAATCCATGGTAGAGAGAGTTGAGACAAGAATTTTTACCGAGGTTCACTTGCTTGCCGGCAAGCTACGTCCTCGTTGTAGCGATACACCCACTTGGAGGTTCAGGCACACATTGGCATCACACGCCAAACCCTTCTCAAGGGTGCCGCACAACCAACACAATATGGGGATCCACAAGCTACGCACAATCCACTAGAGTACGAATTGCGATCTCCCGCGGGAAAGGCTTAAGAACCCCTTACACTCACCGATCGGAGGCGGAGACAATCATCAACTCCCCTCAATGATCCTCGCAACTCCAAGCCGTCTAGGAGTCAGCAAACTCTAAGAGTAACAAGAGAATCCGCCGCGAAAAATAATCACCAAGTGCCTCTAGATGAACACATTCATGCAATGCACTTGATGCTCTCTAATCTCACCAAATGATGATCACAACCAAGTGGAATATGTGAGAGAAGTGCAAAGGCTCACTAGCTTGTGCAAGAGAGGTCTCACTAGTTAATGAAAATGTGCAAGAGAGGTCTCACAAGTCGGCCACTCCACCTTTTATAGTCCCCAACACAAAATCCAAAAGTTGCTCATAGTTTTCGGGGGCACTGAACACGCAGTTAGTTCACACCGGACGCGTCCGGTGCAACGTCCAGTGTATCGCCCGGCGACACGTATACTAGTCGTTTGAATTTGCCCATTGTGCGCTGTTGGTATAAATTAACTGCATTCTACTAAATATTATTATTATCAGATTATCCGCAGGCGCACAGATGTAATACTGATGTAGCACTTCACCCGGAGGTTTTAAATATCGAATCCACAAGGAACAGTAGGTGATAATGACCAAGCCGATGAACTTAACCCTACAATTAGGCTAGATAATATCGAGAAAGAAGAAATAGCTAATGTTATCTAGTTCCAACAACCGGTAAGCTTTTAATAATATCGTTCTAACTGGGCAGTGAAATGAATAAGAGTGGAAATCAGAGTTCCCTCCTACCAAACACTTATACACCTATCGATCCTATCAACGGGAAGTGGACTATAGAGGAATCAACGTAGCTATCACCTACGTGAACTACCACTATCCGGCCAATCAGGGGACATTCACAAGTAAACCTAGCCTATGCACCATACCTATACTACGAAATACTACTTCAATCAAGTAATGGCCAAGATCAAAGCTCTCAATATGAGTTGCAAACTTAAGAATGAATAAGAACAAATGCTTACTTGAATTAGAAGTTGAACACAAAAGTACCTCAGAACGCAGCTCCGGGCGAGGAAGCTGAATCCAGAAGAATACAGCTATCGAGAAGCGTCGACAGGCCGGAACTCCTCCGAATCTCTACTCCTGTACTCTATCTCTCTACTTCTCTAAACAAGACTATATCTAGAAGAACTAGTCTCTCCTAATTGCTACATCTAACCCTAACTGGAGATATTGAATTGAAGCTCAGGAATAGGGATGCCTCCAGGGGATCTGCCCCTTTATTTGTAGCCCGGTGGGATGAATACGCGTCGTTGGATCAAACCGACTTAACCAAGGGCCGAGATGCATCGTGGGAGGCGGTGGAAGAATACTCCAGAAGGCGGGTGGCAAACCCTAGGGGGGAGGCGCCGCCCGGCCCCCTTGGGGCCAGCCGGCCCCACCTTGACAGCTGTGAGTCCCCGTTTGCTTTGGGTGTATTTCAGAACCTTCTAGTATTCCGATGACGATGTTTCCTTCGCGGTTAAGTTTTGTGTCTTTTACGCAGTTTAATCCCTCTTTTATGCTTCTCTGGAATACTCCCTGGAAAATACAGAATATGAAAAACTCATGGAAATTGTCAGTTAAAACCCTAGACTAGTGTGTATTCATGTGTCCTTTCATGTCTAAAGTTCTAATAAAAGTTGACGTTATCGACCATCAACAACTCTCCCAAGCTTACCTTTCGCCAGTCCCTTGGCAAGCAACCTAAACTAATTACTAATATATTTGGATCAGGAGTTGCTACAATGCTTTTATTCCTTTTAAGTTCACAGGCTTTCAAACAGAAATTCTCCTCCGGATTAGACAAAACTGCTCTAACTTTCAAACTTACCCATTTTACCTTTAACTATGGATCTTTACAACCCTCGCATAAGTCTTGAGCAATTGAAAGATAGAACAATTAAGTCAAGTATTATGTCTCAAATTCTTCACAGAACTAGTATTCTGGAGTTTTGCAAGTTTTCAAAATAAAACTCAGTGCTTAATTGTATGACACCCTCAAGTCTTTTAATATATGTGGTATTTATGGATCTCACTGAGGCATTAATGATGTTATGCCTTCCTACAACTAAGGATTGTAGTGGAGCTTATAGGAGTGGCAATAACAAGGAAGAGCATACTTGCAATTCATATATTGTAAAGTCAAACAATGGATCCACAGAGAGTCAAGTCATACAATCAAACCAAGATGTGCAAGTGTATGGAATATGGTGGATAGGTGTATATAAGGTGGCTAATCCCAATTCTACTTTTGCTCTTTAAAAATAAATCTCTTTCTTGGAACTTAGAACTTTTGCGGAAAACATGGGCTATATTTATTCTCTTTTTCTTCTTTTCTTTCTCTCTTTTTTTCATCAGGGAGGCGGGCATCTAAGTACCCATTATTTTAATTGTTGGGAAACTTGTCCATCTTTTACTTCCTTTTCTTTTTTTTTCAATATTTTGCATAGCCACATGCATCCTTTGAATACAAATAATTGGAGAGATAATGATAAGAACTTAGAGCAACTAAACAGGGGCTGTCCTATAGGGTATATTTTTGGGTGTTTACTCCCAGTGTAGGAGAAAAATATTTTTAAGGTGGATCTAGATAGAAGTGGAAAATGATTGCGCTTACTCCCAGAGTAGGAATAATGCATATGTGGGTGGAGTGTGTAAGTGATCTTAATTTTAAAAGCATGACAAGACTCTCATAAGGTATACAACAAAGGTTGACTAAACTCAATGCAAAGCAAGCAGCATAAATGTGCAAAGATTTTCCTATCTCTAAATGTAGCATATATGGCTTTGGTAGGAATTTACACTTTGTCATACAAGAGCTCATCATGTAAGATTTTAAATTTAAAATAAATCTTCAGAACTTAGTATTGTTAGGAATAAGATAAATAGCAGCACAACCTTCATATATCATATCAATCAATCACCTAGACTTAGCTCAAGCATATGCCTCCACAAGTTTTAGGTTCAGAGTAAATTCTTAAGTCAAAGCAGTAGTATCCAAAACTCGGGAGAATTTAAAGTTGAAAACTAGGCACTTGAAAGGAATTACGACAGAGCAACTATTCATCATCTCCAAGATAAAATTTTAATATTCTCTAGTTTTTATTTGACTCTAACCTAGACTGACTATAGACACACTCTAATATATAGCTAAGTATTTATTTGGTTTTTAAATTTTATCTTACTAGCTAACTCACGCGAAAAAGCGATATGGTATAATAATTATAAGGTGGGAAACTTATACATAGCTGGATTTTAAATGGAGGGTGCCCTCCCCCAAGCTGGGTGTTTGACAGGGTCTTTGATGTTGCAAATTGAGTGATCCTTCTGAGAGCAGGTGTATCGGCAATGTAAGGGCTACGGGTTGACTAGCTCTTTGATCTTGTATTTTCCTGTGAAACTCAATTTCCAACAAAAATACCAAATCTCATGGAGAAGGGTTAGGTTTAGTACCACTCCATGATAAGTGATTGATTTTATATTTTCAGCAGAAGTTTCCTAATTGGGTGGACCTTCATGTGCCCACATATTTTTGAGTTTTTCTAAAAAGTGTGGACCTTCATATGCCCACAGATTTTTGGTATTTTTAGATTTTCCTATGATACTACTGTGAACCTTTATGTGCTCACATATTTTTGGTATTTTATGACTTTATAAAACAGACTCGATAATCGCATAGGTATAGTTACCTGATAACTATGGGATGCTCCTCCCGCAAGCTAGATGTTTGCAATACTTGGTGTTGATGATCTTTTAGAGCAAGCTTGTCAGCAATAGTCCTAGTGGGCTCCACTGATGGACTCACTCCTCAGTCATAGTGTCATTCCTACAGAATTATACTTTAACAAGAAAACCAAAACTCGAGGCTCGAATTTAATAAGAGGTTAGCGATTAGCCAATAAGTAGATGATTATTCTTTTGAGTCGATTTTAAATTGCTAGGTTCTGGCAGGATTCTTTTTAGGATTTTCTGATTTTCTTATGCAAAAAAGTAAATATGTATGCATAATATATATTTTATTTTTATGCCACCACTGAGAATATTTATTCTCATGAGACTTAGGATTTTCATAATGCAAGAAAGTAAATACAGATGCTATTATCATTTTTTATGCCACCACAGTAAATACTCCTACAGGGTTACCATAAGTTTATTCACGTGGGGCTTTAATATTTTGTGATGCAGTAAATAAGACAATAAAGATTTTTATTTTTTTTAATTTTTTATTTTGATATGCATAAAGATGGATATGCCAAAGTAAAATTACTAATGTAGATAGAAATACTAATTAATTAGATAACTACCATATTAACTTATGGCAAAGGTGCGGGATTTAAAGTCTACCGTTAGGACTTTTTCTTCCACTCTTGTGTATCTCTCTGTCTTAGAGATGGAGGTCTTGATGGTTGTACCCCTTGTGATGATGATGTCACTTTTATCCTTTGTTTGGCCAGCAGGTTGGAGTAGAGCATTAATAGTTGGATCTGGTAGCATCTTGCTCAGTGTGCATGTTCACAGGACTTCCACTTGTGAAATTTTGGGAATTAACAAACTTTGCTCGAAGTGTTGTCCTGCTTGCAAAACCAAGGTAGAGATCAAGTGCATAGGCTCTGCTGGTGGAATAACACCAACAGAACCAAATCTATCTCTTTATTTTCTCTATCCTTAGGCACATTGAACAAGACGAAATTGGTGTTGCATAATTTGTTTACATATGACATGAGTGGTAAGATCAGAAGATTAAGCATTTATGTTGCATTTAAGTTCGTATGGCAGAAAAAATTTAAATTGCTTAACCAACGGAAGGGTTGTCTATCTCTACATAATATATAAATTTTCACATAAGTGTGACTATCATCTTCCAAAGATAGAATACATTATTTTAGCACATTTGGTTAAGACTGAGATCAAAAGAATGGCACCATGAACAATCTTAAAGGACGAAACATGTTGAGTTAATTAGGTTAATCAATTAAAGTTGTAACTCTAACATGTTTATGTCTTTATTTATCTGCATACCAAGATCAAGAGGAGAATAGTGACCACTTACCTTAAAATATTACCTTCATTATAAGAGCGTGATGGCACTAAGTAATGAAGGGCAGATGACTGGTGGTCCTTTCCTTCTCTTGCATCTTGAGTTGTTCATGAGCATCTTGTCTCTTTATTACTTATCCCCTTCGCCATCTTTTGCTTCTTTGATTTTATGACACCTTGCCACTCCATTCATTATTATGCCTGCAACAGATTAGTGGACAACACATACTCGAAGGGATATACAATTTTGGAACATAGGTTATTTGTCCAGAATTTTATCATGTTCTATCTACGCTACTAAGAAGATAGGGTTGATATTATGTTAGCATAGATCATGTTCTATACCGGCATGGCTTGAGTCCAAGTAACTTGTAACAGAAGATAAAGTGAATGAATCATTAATACTCACAGTTCTTTCACCCACAATGAATGAGCTGTGTCTTCCTCTGCAAAGTTATTGAAATTCAGCATGTTTCCTATCTCATCTCTGATTTGAATTTATCTCGTGACTTACCCAAATTGGAAGTCTAACAAAATATCCAACGTCTACTACAGCATACGAGCGGCTCAAAAATCAACCTAGACACCACATCTAATTTGACTTAGGAAGGCATTTTAACCTAAGCACCACGCTTAATTCAAAAAGCCTTTTGAAAATAAGATCACCACTCATAAACTAAGCACCGTGCTTCATTTAAGAGATGTATGAAAGTACTTCAAAGCCTAAACATATACAATAGCAAATAAAGGTAGCATGAAAGTATTATAGAGCGTTATTCAAACAGAGATGAAAAAGCATGATTATTAATTAACAAATTGAACATGGATTAAAAGGGTAGAGACAACGAATATTAGCAACATAAGATTCTCTAAATAAGCCCATTCCCCCAAGTTTGAATTTTGCAAAGCAAAGTTAAGTTTGGAAGGATTAATGTTGCATGATGATTGGTTGGACATACCTGATGATGTCATCCTTCTGCTTCAAGCCTGGAATGGTTAGTGACAAAAATACCCAAGGGAATATTTTTATAATTTTAATTCTATGCTCAATTCAAAAGGGCATTATAGTAAAATTAAAGGTGCAAGCTCAGTTCATTTTTTAAGAGTGGTTATTTTAGGACACAAAGTCGTTCTTGGGAAATCTGCTAATTATTGTACTTTGAGTTCATGGGGTGATTTCTCTAGAACACCAGCCTTTGTGCACCTATCTCAAGATTACAACGAGATCTACAATATTTATGATAAACATATGCATCTACAACCATCCTTTCAATAAATTTATGAACAGGTAGAATGAGGGGGTTGAAGATCTCGTATGTGATAATGTTAGAGAGACCAATTAATCCAGGAGATTTCTCATATAAGCATGGATTCGATGAGGTGTTAATGAAATAATTTCCATGCTCATCGATATGATCTCCCTTTTTCAAACTCAAAGGGTGTTTCTTCATAGATGTCTATAGGCAACAAGTTTGCCTCTATTATTCCATATCTACGACATTCATTGGATATTTTATTTTCTAGGATTTCTCATGGATGGGTATCTCTAAGTTTGGTCTCGTCTAAGGCTTTCTCTAAACTTGGATGCGTTATGTTTATTACAGAAATTGATTTAAGCTCGCCATTTGTATCTAGACCAAGTTTAGATGCTAGCACTAAGGCTTCGCCCTCTTCCATCCATTCTTTGATAATAGCATATGTATTTTTAGTATGTTCTATGCATTCCTGCCATTGTCGTAGCTCTTCTTGGTTATTCCAATAATCTTCATGACTCCTATTCTTGGGATGTCTAAATGGGATCCTAGGGTCATTATGAGACTTAGGAGAGAGAGCAGAAGAAGGATCATCAAGGTCAAGGATGGGTTTAGAGATGGGTTCAAATGAGGCTTTTAATGTGAGTATAGAAGGAGAGAAGATAGGATTGATTTCTTAGTGGCTTGGCTCTCCTTTTATGGCATCACTAGATATACCATCCCTGCATTCTTCCCAATATCTTTCAGGGGGGAAGGGAAGTTGACGACACTTTTTCCAAGATGCTCTTCTAAGAAGATCTAATGTACATTGATCGATAAGCATCTTACCTAATTGGAAGTCTAAATCATCAAAGTGGGGTTTCTATGGTTTAGAATTGACAGCTAAATCTTGGGATTGGAGTGATTGTGTTTTAGCTACCATAACTTCCTCTTCTTGTTTGGAGTATGATTCCTTCTCTTCCTCGGTGAGCTAGGAATTAGCTAGAGCAATCCTTTTCGAGTATAGCCCTAGCTTTACTTATAGGTAAATAAGCAAAAGTTCCTTCAGAGAATAAATCAAGGGATTCCCTAGAGTTCTTGGCACTACAAGAGATATGACCTTCAATGACGATGTGTTTACGTCACCAACTCTAAGATTTTTATCACGGATGCGCATTTGTGATGCTCAAGTGAAGAAAATGTGATCGTCACCTATCAAGCATGTTAAATCATCATCGGTGACGAAATGAGTTGTTTCATCATTATTCTTTTGGTGACAATACTTATGGCGTCACGAGCTTTTGACGGCTGATTTTCATCATAAATAGGTTGTTAGGCCTTGCTAGGCCCATGCCCTTAACAGTTCATTAATGGGACAAATTTAGTTGACGGTTGATTTCAGCATGCAATACACATTAGAACGGCCAAAAAGTAATCACATCTGATACACATTTCAATCACATCCACATATTAGTCACTGCCCAATAAAATCTCATAATCTCATTACACAGATTATTATGATCTCATCCATCAATGATCATGAATCCTAGATAGCACACATCCAAACAGCAAAATGATATCACTACCAAGGTTTGTGGCAACAACAAAGTTTGAACTAGATCAACCTAGTCTCAAAAGAACATCACTACCAAAGCTTGTTGGAGTCTTTCCAGCTTGGCCCTCTTCTCATGTGCAGCAAAAATAGCTTCTATTCTAGCCTAAGAATAAGCAAGACATGATATATATTCGTAAGTGCACAAGTTTCACAAAAGAAAATACTAAACAAGACAGCAATACAAATGCCATGCATCAGTAGAACAGTAATACATGAATATGGTGCAGTTCTCATCATTCATTGAATTTTCTATAGGCATGTCCAAATTGCCACATATTAATCACTATTGACAAAGAGCATAGCTTCTGCAGCAGAATGGAACCACAAATTTCAATTTGTATGGCTTCAACAAACAATTTCACAAGTAAATAGATAGCTGACAGGTTTAGTACAGGGGTGCTGCTGGTAGGGACGCAGCCCAAAAAATTTGTGACAAGTCAGTTATTGATGTAATAAGCATAATTTTGTTAGCTGAATTATCACAGGATTGGAAACTTGAACCCAGTCATAAATTAACTAGATCTGAACATGTTATCTTATCAGTTCACACAAGTTCAGTAACTCACCATTAATCATGTCGTCAAGCATGTAGCCTTAGAGCCTTGGAGCAGAGCAGCAGGTACTGCAATCTGAAAATGGAGACCTGAACCTCAAATGCTCACTGCTGGAGCAAAGTAACATACCACAAACTAGTAGAGCCCAAGCAAGCAGGGCAACACCTGCAAGTGTAGCCATCTTCAAATTAGAGCAAATCTTACATATTGTACATGACTACAATCTTGCAAGATGAAAAGCTGAAGTAGAAAAATTAAGGGAAACTATAAATAAAAATATAATATCTGAACACATCCCGTAAGTGTAGCCAATGGCGGAGCCAAGGGGGGCTGGCAGGGGCCATGGCCCCCCCTAGCATTTGACAATATTTTTTTATACTATTATAAATTATGATTTTATTTATTTGAATAGGAAGAGTATAATAAAATTGTTGTGACATATATAATCTAATCTAGTCTAGATAATAAAATCATACGAATATAACTACTTAATACTAAAAAAATTGAGAAATCTTGAGGTTTAAGAAATCAACCTAGACGCCTTGTTGCTAAGAGGAGTTTAGTTCCTCTTTCATCCCAAAAAAATTCTAGGTTTTGGCCTATCATTTTGCATAATGGAATTAAACACCATCCAAAATTTTCTCAAAAAAGTGGCTATTCTCAATTTTGGATTTTGGCCTCGAGAGGCCAAAAAATGCCCAAAAGAGCCTCAAGAGGCCATAATGAGGGCAATAAATTTTGCATTTTGGATAGAACTAAACATGAGCCTAAAAATTTTGGCATTTTGCATTTCATCATTCTAAAGTAATTGTCATTGTGCATTTTGCATTTCATGGAAAACTAAACATGCCCTAAGTTGTTGTGTGTCACTCAAAAATAACGCTTTTGATCCTAAACATATATAAGAAAACATAAGCCCCATGTTATTTATAAGTTTGATCTTTTTGGTCGGCCCCCCTTATGCAAAATTTCTGGCTCCCCCACTGAGTGTAGCCATCCATCTAAAATGTGTTGCCTCATCTAGCTGCTCACCAAGGTGTCCACCTACACACCTGAATTAGAGATTCAAATCACAAATTTGTTTGGATCATCAGACAACCATTGATAAGTCTCATTTATATAGAGAGGTAGGATTGTCGTCCAAAAACCATCATAGGCCAAGCATCCTTTTATAGGAAGTTCTTATGGTTTTGCTTCTCTAGGCCATCATAAGTGCATCAGCAGGCGAGGAAGTGTACTAAGGCTGGGTAACAGGATACAACTACTATTAACATGTTCACATAGGACATCAAGTGAAATTGACACTAATTTGTCAAGTTACCAGCAGCAAGAATTAGGCCACTGAATCAGAAAATAATACACAGATTACATAAGGTGATTGATGTGCAAAGTAATCTATAGATAAATGGCTTTCAGGTTTCCCCATAGAACCCAAAATGAATTTCCTCCATGCCCAAGAAAGATAGGATAATAGCCTGCTCCGAACGACATACCAAATCAATATATGCCCTACTGGTCCAAAAACAATTCAATTTTTAGTTCGTAGACGCTAATTTAACCAAGAAAAAAAGTAACCCGACCACAGGAGAGAGATCTGAAGATGAGTATCTTTTGGAACTAAGAGATCTTTTGGAAGCACAGGTTTTTGGAACCACGCTGACACAAGCAAACTCATTAAGTATAGATAGGTAAATATGATGTTCTTTTTCACTAAAAGTTAGCTAAAAATCCTATTGTAAATAGGAGACAAACCAGCTGGAAACCTGTAAATAAATCACATTTGGCCTATCCCTGTTCAGATGTTTTTATATACATCAACAAATGTGATGTCACTTGTAGCACCCTGCATACTGGGAAGCAGAAAACGAAGCGCAAAGGCAAAATGCAAACATCTCTATTCAATTGTTTGGATAGAAAATAACAGGGCGAATTGTATGTACACCAATCCAATAGATTGATCTAACTAATATAAAAAGCACTTTAGCTGTTTTTGACCAAGAAGAGTCAACGTTGCTATTGTTCTCGCTGGCGTATTGTTTTGTACCAGGAAAAAAATGGACGGCAATGTTGTTCTCAATGATCTATGTATTATACTTTATAAGATCCCGAACTATGTAGCCTCAATACTGAATTTGGATGGGAGGAGTACAAAGAGGAGTCACATTAAGTTGCAGGTGGCGAGTTGCTGTGTGCCTGTGGGTTGTTCCTGCTGCTTAGGGTTAGGGAAGAGGAAGAACCGAAACGAACCAGCTTGGGGTTGGTGTTGCAGCTGTTGCTTGGGTTGGGGAAGACGAAACATCTTGGAGCTCCGCCGCTGCTTGGGGGTCACCGACGCCGCTTGGATCTCCGCCTCTGACTGGCTGCCGCCGCCGATGTCGCTTGGAGCTCCAGCTGGACGCGCCGCTTGGGGGCCGAGCTCGGAGATGGACCTCCGGCTGGCCACGCTGTTTGCGGAGCCCAGGCCACCGCCTCCGTAGCCGCCGCCACTGCCGCTCCGTAGCCGCCGCCACTGCCTCATTCTCTTTTTTTTGGCGAGTGAGTGCGTGAGACCGTGAGAGATGCTAGGGTTGCTAATTTGCTGTGATGTATAGTGTGGGGATATGCTTTGTAGTTAGGCCGGGCTGTTGGCTTGTGCATTAGATTTTTTATTTATTGGGCTCTAGTATCTGAACTCACGCACCTACTCACACTACACACCTAACCCATGCACCCCACTAGTGCGCAAGCTAAACCTACAACCTATATCTAAAGGCTACTAGTACACGGCTAATAGATATGACAGTTGTGACACATCCGTGCGAGGCAACGAAAATTATTTTAGGAACCTACTATTTCTGGGTGGGAATGGGAAATCATCGACGAGCCAGCGCTCGATCCCATGATCGGCGGCTTTCCACCGGGAATGCACGCCAACTGAGCTACAGCTCAGTCCCTTGTGCATTAGATTTTTGGGCCCATGGCGATTTATCCTGCTATTAGTGGTTTTTATTCAATAGCATTAAAAACTAAATATCTTCGGTTTTACATTTTCTAGCGGCTATCATATTTAAAACTTTGCTAGAAAATTAGAAATTTAAAAATTTCTTTATTGCTTAATAAAATTCAGTAGCGCTAAAATTAAATATCTTTGCTTTTACATTTTCTAGCAGCTATCAGATTTAAAACTTTGCTAAAAAATTAGAAATTTAGAAATTACTTTATTGCTTAATAAAATTCAGTGTTGTATATTGAAAATCACCGTAGAAAAATACCCTCAGTAGCTATTTTCTAAGGAAAATCATTGTGGCTGTGTATATTTTTATGCTATATATCAATGTTACCAGATCAGACGACTAATCGTGAGAAATCTTGACAATTACAATTTAGCATGTTGTGACGGAAGATGGCTCGTCGCCAAATCGTGTTTAGCTAGTTTGTGATGATTTCTGCTTGGTCATAGTGACAAGCAAATAATTTTCATCACAAAGTTAAAAACCCCTGTAGGAATCGTCACAAATCGGATGTCTTAGCGACGAATTATTCCATCGTCATGATGAGATTGTCACTGAAGGTCATATCTCTTGTAGTGTGGTAAGACCCAAATAAAAATGTTGAATAAGTACGGGGTCCGGAAAACCAAGGTCAGGGTCAGATGTAACAAGTTCATTAAAACGATCCCATGATGTACTAAGAGATTCTTGTTCTAGTTGCCTAAAAGTTAGAACCTCTTTTCGAAGGTTAACTACTCTATAGATGGGAAAAAATATAAAAAAAATTCAGATCATAAAGTTTTCAAATCTCCTTACATACTTGTTGACAGTAATTATCTATCATTTTAATCCATCAACTAAACATGAATCAAGTGCATAAAACAATCCACAATATAGTTATAGGGTTTGATTCTAACAAGTTCCACAAGTTTTGGTGTTCTCACTTGTTTGGCAGGGTATGAAGGGATATTCAATTTGAGATACTTTTAAGCAGTGAAAAATTGAATATCCCTTCATACCCGGCAAAATAAGTGATACCACCAAAACTCGTGGAACTTGTTAGAATCAAATCCTATAACTATGTTGTGAATTGTTTTATGCCCTTGATTCACGTTTAGTTGATGGGTAAAAATGAGCAATAACTACCGTCAATATATACCTGGAATACTCCCAGTAAAATGGTACAATAGTATTCTGTGCGCTTGCGGAATCTTTCATATTCTATTTGCACTTAATAAATACCAACAATACTTCCTACGACTCGATTATACCAACGTTTAGCTCTTCCGATCAAAGATAACGGAAAAAACTTTCATCTTAAAGTTTTATTAGACATGCCAGTAATGTGCAAGCATGCACAGGCCTGCTCGAATTCTCGTAGGTGTAAGTATGGGGTTTTCGTTACCTTCTCCCGAGAAGGGTTATCCCGAATCATATTAATTAGACATGGCGCAACTTATAGCCCAGGTGTTATTATAGGCTCTACAGATTTTGGTGGCTCAAAGATTTTGCGCATGCAATAAAGACAGATAGGCGTAGAATTTAAAGCATCCATAAGGATGAACATAAAATGATGAAAAGGTAGGGATAAAATAGAAAAGATAAAAGTATAATACAAGATTAAGCTAAATTAAGTGAAAATCAGCAAACCGTTCCCCGGCAACGGCGCCAAAAATGCTTGTAGGTATAAATTAACTGCACTCTACTAAATATTATTATTATCAGATTATCCGCAAGCGCACAGATGTAATACCAATGTAGCACTTCACCCGGAGGTTTTAAATATCGAATCCACAAGGAACAGTAGGTGATAATGACCAACCCGATGAACTTAACCCTATAATTAGGCTAGATAATATCAAGAAAGAGGAAATAGCTAATGGTTATTTAGTTCCAACAACCGGTAAGTTTTGAATAATATTATTCTAACTGGGCAGTGAAATGAATAAAAGTGGAAATCTGAGTTTCCTCCTACCAAATACTTATAGACCTATCGATCCTATCAACGGGAAGTGGACTACAGAGGAATCAACATAGCTGTCACCTACGCGAACTGCCACTATCCGGCCAATCAGGAGACATTCACAAGTAAAACTAGCCTAGGCACCACGCCTACACTACGAAATACTATTTCAATCAAGTAATGACCAAGATCAAAACTCTCAATATGAGTTGCAAACTTAAGAACGAATAAGAACAAATGCTTACTTGAATTAGAAGTTGAATACAAAAGTACCTCAGAACGCAGCTCTGAGCGAGGAAGCTGAATCCAAAAGAATACAGCTACGGAGAAGCCCAACAGGCCAGAACTCCTCCGAATCTCTACTCCTCTACTCTATCTCTCTACTTCTCTAAACAAGATTAGATCTAGAAGAACTAGTCTCTTCTAATTGCTACATCTAACCCTAACTGGAGATATTGAATTGAAGCTCAGGAATAGGGATGCCTCCAGGGGGTCTGCCCCTTTATTTATAGCCTGGTGCGATGAATACGCGTCGTTGGATCAAACCGACTTAACCAAGCGCCGAGATGCATCGTGGGAGGCGGTGGAAGAATACTCCAGAAGACGGGTGGCAAACCCTAGGAGGGAGGCGCCGCCCGGCCCCCGTGGGGTCGACCGGCCCCACCTTGACAGGTGTGGGTCCCCATTTGCTTCGGGTGTATTCTAGAGCCTTCTAGTGTTCCGATGATGATGTTTTCTTCGCGGTTAAGTTTTGTGTCTTTTACGCACTTTAGTCCCTCTTTTACGCTTTTCTGGAATACTCCCTGGAAAATACAGAATATGCAAAACTCATGAAAATTATCAGTTAAAACCCTAGACTAGTGTGTATTCATGTGTCCTTTCATGTCTAAAGTTCTAATAAAAGTTGACGTTATCGACCGTCAACACGCACCCAACCACCAGACGCATTCGCCATCACACCGGACGCTCGGATGCCAATGTTCAGTGCGGTTCTAGAGAGGTTCTAGAGAGCACATTTGCTCATCGGACGCGTCCGGTGCAGGGTCACCGGATGCTCCTCAGTGTCCGCCGCTCCAACGATCAGTTGCACCGGACGCATGAACAGTGTTAACAGCACGTCCGGTGTTAAGTTACGTGCGTCCGGTGAATAACTTCTCCGAACCGACCCGAGAGCACGGGGTTCACACCGGACGCGTCTGGTGCTACCCCACCGGACACTCCCCGCATCTAGTGCTCATAGCATAGCAAGCCTTTGGCTTAGGGTTAGCCACCGGACGCCTGAACCAGCATTCGGTGCTCACGGCTCAACGTCCGGTGCATGTTTCTCAGGATCCAAACCCTCTCTAACCCTCAAACTTCACCCTGTTTACAAATGTGTTAACACTCCAAAGTGTCTCACACCTTAGTGCACGAGTGATAGCATTTTCAAAGTGTTTTTCACGAGTTTTGTTAGTGTCATTAGTATCTATATGCATATGCAACAAGTATGAGCATCTAATGGCACTTTGACAACTGCATTTCATGAATGAGTTCTCCTCTCTTGATAGTACGACTTATCTATCTTAAATGTGATTACTCTTTCTATAGAGTCTTGATCACCAAAAGCGAAAGAGCTCCTATCAAGTATACCTTCGCCTTGAGCTCCTAACTTTTCTCCATCTTCCTTCTCTTCTCTTGATGAAGCTTGTGGACACCTTTTGATGATGGACTTACACCATTTATATGGATGCCGTCATTAGGGCTTTCTCCTTTGTTGATGGACTTACACTATTTGCATGGATGTCATCAATGCCCTACACTTGTGGCCTCCACTAACCTGATCCATTGCTTCATCTTGATGTTTGCTAATTATTCTAATGAAACACTTAGAGCAAACATTAGCAAACGTAGGTTTCATCAATTATCAAAACCAAACATGGACTTTTAGTGCCCGCGCGCCCAACGAGGAGGAGCTCGTGGCCGCGACCAGTGGAGCTCGCGCCTGTGTGAAAGCCCAAGTTTGGTTTTGATAATTGATAAAACCTAGTTTGCTAATGTTTACTCTAAGTGTTTCATAAGTTGAATTAGCAAACATTCAAGATGGAGCAAAGTGACTAGGTCGGTGAAGGCCACAAGTGAGGGACCACGACAGCGTCCATAAAAATGGCAGTAAGTCCATCATCAAGGAGTCCAAATGCTTCATCCATGGAGGAAAGAGGAAAGGGAGAAAAGCTAGGAGCTCAAGGCAAAGGTGTACTTGATAGGCTTATTTGCTTTTCATGATCAAGACTCTTTAGAGAGTGATATTTATGATAGACAGCCATACCATTAAGAGGGGAGAACTCGTTCGTGAAATACAGTTGTCATGGTGCCACTAGATGCTTATACTTATTGCATATGCATATAGATGCTAGTGAGTACAAACAAAACCCTTGGAAAACTATTTAAAAAATGCTAACAAACGTGCACTAAGGTGTGGTACACTTTATGGTGTTGGCATATTTGAAAACGAGGTGAAATTTAAGGGGTAGAGAGGGTTTGGGTGATGTCTCTGTGGAGAAACATGCACCGGACGCTTGCGAGGCAGGATTCAGCGATTTTCGGTGATGTCTCTGTGGAGAAACATGCACCAGACGCTGAGCCGTGAGCACCGACACTGCTCTAGAGCATCCGATGACTAACCCTAGTTGAGAGTGCTAAAACATGAGCATCGAAAAGCTGGGTGCGTCCTGGTTGGGGCGTACCAGACGCGTCCGGTGTGAACTCCGTGCTCTTGGGTCCGTTCGGATGACTTTTTCACCGAACACTAACTTGCAGTCACCGGACATGAGGTGAACACTGTGCACGCATCCGGTGCCTCTGACCTGGCACACAACAGAGAGCTGTTGGAACGACGGAACACTAAGGAGTGTCCAGTGAGCAAAATTGCTTTCTAGAACCTCTCTGGTGGCTCACCGGACTCTGGCGTCCGTGCGTCCGGTGTGACGGCAGACGCGTCCGGTGGTTGGGCGCGCAATAGGTAGAATTCAAACAGCTAGTATACGCGTCGTTAGGCGATACACCGGACGCTGCACCGGATGTGTTTGGTGCAACATAAGGTGCGTCCGGTGCCCCCAAAAAATAGATTAACGGTTGAATCCTTTGGTGGGGGCTATTGACGGTCAATTAAGTACTAAAAGTAACCATCAACTGTAGCATGATTTGACACAAAATGAATCACAAAGTATAGTTATAGGTTTTGATTCTAACGAGTTCCACGAGTTTTGGTGTTCTCACTTGTATTATAGGAATATGCAATTTTCTATCAATAAAGTATCTTAAATAAGCAATTGGACTGCACCATTGCGACGGGCTCGTCGAGACAATTGAATCATTTGCTATATTCGGAGTTCGGAAGTCAAAATCTGCGGCGACACATACACCATTGGACTGCAGGAGGACTCAAGAAAACAACACGGCGAAATTGGGTCCGAAAGGCCACAGTTGGGTGCCGGCCTGCGCTAGGGTGGGGCCGGTCGGCCCCACTTCTAGGGTTTTGGCCCTCGGCTTCTGGAGTCTTCCTTCATCGCCTTTGAGGAGTCATCTCGACCCCACGTTAAGTCGGTTTGATCCAACGGCGCGTATTCATCCCACCGGACTATAAATAAAGGGGCAGACCCCCTGGAGGCATCCCCATTCCTGAGCTTCAATTCAATATCTCCAGTTAGGGTTAGATGTAGCAATTAGGAGAGACTAGTTCTTCTAGATCTAGTCTTGTCTAGAGAAATAGAGAGATAGAGTAGAGGAGTAGAGATTCAGAGGAGTTCCTGACCTGTCGGCGCTTTTTCGTAGCTTGTATTCTTCTGGATTCAGTTTCCTCGCCCGGAGCTGCATTCTGAGGTACTTTTGTATTCAACTTCTAATTTAAGTAAGCATTTGTTCTTATTCGTTTTTAAGTTTGCAACTCATATTGAGTGCTTTTATCTTGGTCATTACTTGATTGAAGTAGTATTTCGCAGTATAGGCGTGGTGCCTAGGCTAGATTTTCTTGTGAAAGTCCCCTGATTGGCCTGAATAGTGGTAGTTCGCGTAGGTGACAGCTACATTGATTCCTCTGTAGTCCACTTTCCGTTGATAGGATCGATAGGTGTATAAGTGTTTGGTAGGAGGGAACTCTGATTTCCACTCTTATTCATTTCACTGCCCAGTTAGAACGATATTATTCAAAGCTTACCGGTTGTTAGAACTAAATAATCATTAGCTATTTCCTCTTTCTTGATATTATCTAACCTAATTGTAGGGTTAAGTTCATCGGTTTGGTCATTATCACCTACTGTTCCTTGTGGATTCGATATTTAAAACCTCAGGGTAAAGTGCTACATCGGTATTACATCTGTGCGCTTGCGGATAATCTGATAATAATAATATTTAGTAGAGTGCAGTTAATTTATACCAACAAAGCATTTCTGGCGCCGTTGCCGAGGAACGGTTTGCTGATTTTGACTTAGTTTAGCTTAATCTTATATTATACTTTTATCTTTTCTATTTTATCCCTACCTTTTCATCATTTTATGTTCATCCTTATGGATACTTTAAATTTCACTGCCTATGTGTCTTTATGGCATGCGCAAAAGCTTTGAGCCATCAAAATCTGTAGAGCCTATTATAACACCTGGTTATGAGCTGCGCTCAAGTCTAATTAAAATGATTCGGGATAAACCCTTCTCGGGAGAAGGTAACGAAAATCCATTCTTACACCTATGAGAATTTGACCAGACCTGTGCATGCTTGCACATTGCTGACATGTCTAATAAGACCTTAAGATGGAAGCCTTTTCCGTTCTCTTTGACCAGAAGAGCTAAACGTTGGTATAATTGAGCCGTAGGAAGTATACAAGGGGATTGGGAAACTTTATGCTCTGAATTTTGTTTATATTTCTTTCCCATCCATAGAGTAGTTAACCTTCGAAAGGAGGTTCTAATTTTTAGGCAACTAGAACAATAATCTCTTAGTACATCATGTGATCGTTTTAATAAACTTGTTACATCTGGCCCTGACCTTGGTTTTTTTCGGACCCCGTACTTATTCAACATTTTTATTTGGGTCTTACCAAGAATTCTAGGTAATCTCTTGATTTATCCACTGGAGGAGCCTTCCCTTATTTGTCTATAAGTAAAGCAAGAGCTATGATCAACAAGGTTGCTCTACCTAATTCCGAGCTCCCCAAGGAAGAGAAGGAATCATACCCAGAACAAGCAGAGGAAGTTTTGGTAGTTAAAACACAACCAGTCCAATCCTAAGATTTAGCTGTCAATCCTAAACCATCGAAAACCCCACTTTGATGATTTAGACTTCCAATTAGCTAAGATGCTCGTAAATCAATTTAAATCAGATCTTCTTAGAAGAGCATCTTGAAAAAAATGTCGTCAACTTTCCTTTCCCTCTTGAAAGACATTGGGAAGAATACAAGACGGACATGTCTAGTGATGCCATAGAAGGAGAGCCAAGCCACTTAGAAATCAATTCTATCTTCTTCCCTTCTATGCTCACATTAAATGTCTCATCTGAACCCATCTCTAAACCCATCCTTGACCTTGATGATCCTTGTCTCTCTCCTAAGTCTCATGATGACCCTAGAGGCCCGTTAAGGCATCCGAAGTATAGGAGTCATGAAAATCATAGGAATGACCAAGAAGAGCTACGGCAATGGCAGAAATGCATAGAACATATGAAAAATACATATGCTATTGTCAAAGAATGGATGGAAGAGGATGAAGCCTTAGAACTAGCATCTTAACTTGGTTTAGATCCAAATGGTGAGTTTAAATCAATTTCTGTAATAAACATAACTCATCCTAAGTTTAGAGAAAGGCTTAGACGATACCAAACTTAGAGACACCAATCCATGGAAAATCCTAGAAAATAAAATATCCAATGAATGTCATAGGCATGAAATAATAGAGTCAAACTTGTTGCCTATAGACATCCATGAAGAAATGTAATACCTCTGGTATTACTGCATAATTAAACTGCCATGTCATCATGTTTAATTTGATCATTTGCATATGATTGTGTTTAGGGTGCTAGAGTGATTGGATTTCATCTAATATTGGTTGTGTAATTAAGTCCCCAATCAAAAGTTAAAAATAAAATTAAATAGAAATCAAATTAAGCCACTAGAGTTGACCTAAAACCCTAATTCAAAATCTATATTGAATCTGAGGAAAGTGTCTTAATGAAAGTTGTAGAAATTTCAAAATGTAACAACTTT
The DNA here is from genome assembly GCA_038502445.1 of Eremochloa ophiuroides. Lineage (NCBI taxonomy): Eukaryota > Viridiplantae > Streptophyta > Magnoliopsida > Poales > Poaceae > Eremochloa > Eremochloa ophiuroides. The sequence goes on along the minus strand of JAHLJS010000006.1, from coordinate 30,402,598 downwards.
TATTTTTGGAGATTTTGAAGTTATATTATAGAAATTCAAATTAAATCAACTTACTATGTTTAAATTTAAATTTGAAATCTCAATTTCAAAAATATTAGGAATTTGACAAAACCTTCTTAATACGAGTTGTAGAGCTCACTGAAAGGAACAACTTCTATTTTGACCATTTTTCCTGTTGTTGAGAAAAATTAAAAGTAATTTTAGAATTTCAGTTTTGAAATTCAAAACCCTTTTTACCCCCTTCTGAATATCTTCAAATATGGGCCGAATCTGAATATGGCTCAAAAAGAAAAATTGTTCTATAAGAAATTTGCCACAACTTTTGTTCTTAGAGTTTTGCCAGATTCAATTTGGGTAGGGAATAATTGGGAACCATAGGGTTTGACTTTTGGCACTGGCTATTGTTCCGGACCCCCAGCACCCGCCTGCACGGGGCAGCGTGTGTGCGCGCGTACGCCGCGCCGCGCGCCGGCACTGTCTGGCCGGCCGGGGCCCGGACACTGCCGCGCAGTGGTCAAAGGGGGACCCTGGTACCCGCACGAGCTTATCCCCTCCTCCCATGTCCATTTAAAAACGACGAGCACCCCTCATCTCTCTACTCTTCCCTCCGCGGTTGTCGGTGACCCCTTGCCGTCCACGGTCGAATTAGCCATTCCCAAGCCACCTCGGTCAAATTCATTGTGCAGCTAGCTAGCAAGCTCCCGATTGCCGCACCCCGTGAGAGTTGTAGTGGTCCGTGTGCATCCGAACGCGGTCGTCGTTTCCCTGAGCCGGCGGGAGCGCCGCCGCTCGTCGGGTCGTCGAGGCTAGCCCTCTGGGATGAGGTCCCTTCCTTTCCCAGTGCATCTCGAACTTATGGCACTCCACTGGTGCTCATGCGCTTGTTGGTTTGTCATATGGTCGTCCAGGGTCGTCGGAATGGGAGCCTCGCTGCCAGAGCACTCTGCCATATCCACCGCCACCGTCACGCTCGTCATCACGCCCTCGCCTCTGCACCGCTTTTAGCCAAGCTGCCACACCCAACCAAGCTGTGGTGAGCTCCTTGACCGATTGCGTCCCCAATTTCTAACTCTACCGCCTCGTACTCGCCGGCGTGTGGCACGCCGACGCAGTCGAGCCGCCGCGGTCATGGTGGAGAGCTCTCCCAACCTTGAACCACCTGTACCTAGTAGCTCGGGAGATGCGTTAGAGCCTCTGGGTCGCGTCGGTGACGTTGGTTGGGCGTCTGGGTTCGCCGGCGTCGAGCTGTGCCCGGTCAATCCCCGGCGGGGCGACGGTCAACGCTGTGAAGTCGGGGAAGGGCTTCGGGTTAGAAGGAAACATAGTCCAAGGGGGTTTTTGCAAGGGCAGTGACTCATGAGAATAGTGAGTGTAGGAACTGCGGGTTAAGGTGCTAGAAAGTCAGGGGGTTTTCTGCAATTGTGCCAGAGGCGCAGTGCGGGCAGGCCGGCTGGGCCTGTTCGCCCCTCTGTTGGGCCGACCTGGGCCAAAATGGTTTTTCCTTTTTCTAGTATTTTTAGTAGGTGTTTTCCATTTTAATTTTAGGGAATAGTAATGTCTTTTGTCCTTTTCGTATTAATTAATTTACTACTAAAAAATTATGGAAAATTTTTTGTGTGATCTCTGATGTGAGTAGGATTTAATAAAAATATTAAATATAGGTTTTGAACAATTTATACAGTAGTTAAAAATCAGCATATTAAATCAAAAATTCAACTTTAGGCAATTTTAATTAATTCTCCGTAATTTCAAAAATCATGAAATTTTATTTGGCATTGTTATAAGTCAAGATCTATCTGTTTGTGAAGTTTGAGGTCAAATGGAAATAATTTAATTAAGTATTAATTATATGCTTGGTTAATTGATTAATAAAATAAATAGGAAATTTTGGTGATTAGGGTTTGATGTGGATTTCGGATTAATTGTAGTTCTAGGTCAAACACCCTTATGACTTAGGGCACCTTAGTCTAGTTATGACTAGGTGATGAAGAACAGTTATGCTTGAATTAGGTATTATTTATTCTGGGATTTTGCATTTATCATTTCATGTTGCATCGCATTGAAACATTCATCATTGCATGCGTATAGTGACCGAGGAATCGAAGGTAAAAGTGAAGGCAGTCACTAAGGAGATTGTTCCCGAGGTCATTCTGGATTTTGACATATGTGGTACTGGTCCGGATCCGACACTTCACGCAATCCAAGGCAAACCCCGGTGCATTCAGCCCTTCCTTGTATTTTAAAAATTTTATCACCTTGCGTTAAATAATTGCATTAGGTTAATAGGAGTCGATTGTCACCTACTTGCTGCATGACCTGCCTTGATATATAACCCCGAAACCTGTTTTAAAATGAAAATGTTTGAAAATGCTTAGCTCTGCTCTTTAAAGTTAGTTTTGCATAAAATGCTATTTTCTGAGCTATGATGATATATTAGAGATGAATTTGAATTTGCAACCGCTCGTGTGACCTACAATTGGGTTAGAGTCCCAATGTATTGTCATCGACGGATTGGAAACCGTTCGGTTGGCTTTGTACTTTGGGTTAGAGTCCCGATACATTGCCGCTACCGGAAAAATGAAAATGAAAAAGGAAGTCCGTTCGGATGGATGTGCACATGTGGCGGCGTTCCCATGTCTTGTCACCGACGGGCACGGATTTGGAACCGTTCGGCTACTTTGTACTTGGGTTAGAGTCCCAATGCATGGTAACCAACGAAAAAATGCTTTAGGGACCGTTCGTTGTCGGCCTGCTGGATCGAGACTTTGCAACTAGCCACATACTACGGGAAGCCTCTGACTCCAGTGGCTCTACTGCTGGAACCGACAACCACGCACTGGGAGTGGAGAGATGGCGAGAGTAGCATGTACCCTCGTGGCCGGCGTGCCTGGAGACTAGAGAAGTACTGTGCTCTCGGGTGGCGCAGGACCGGTTCCGGGGTATGAAAAGCCGTGGTAGGCGGGGTTGGCATATGCAAGCTTAAGTGCTACATATGCAGTGTGGATAGAGATCCCCAGCAGGGTACTTTCTGGATTCGAATCGACGTTGCTCCTTGGTTAATGGAGACTTGATCCACTGACTTACACCGAAAAGTGGTTCGGAACTAGGTGATTTTGAGAATGATTAAGCAATTGAAAAAATGTGACATATGAAAAGGAATATGGAACTATGGTTATGATTAAAATAATATTGAGATGAAATATTGAAATAGGATAGTAATGCTTTTCCGCAAAACTCTTGAACTCTTGCTATAACCTTACCTTGACTCCCCTCAGCCTTGCATTCCTGAGTCTAATTTTACACCTTTCGTCGGGTAAGTCTTGTGGAGTACCCCTGTACTCAGGGTTTATTAACCCCTGTTGCAGGAAGTCAGTAGCCGGAGGTCTGTTTTGCTCACTGCTGCGTGATGCTCGTTTGTGAAGGAAGTGATGATGAGTGATGTTGGACCCTTGGGCAGGGTTCGTATTATCATGTGTATCTGCTACCCTGATGCTACTTCTAATTAGGTATAGATTGTAATAACTGTACTTGAATGTATATTTGAACATCTGGTTTGTAACCTATGTACTATAAGTCTTCCGCACCTTTACTCTGATGTATTTTATTATGAAATGTGGTAACCCTGTAATGGCTTCACAATGGGATCCTGTCGGAAATACGGGCGCTTATGTAGCCCGGCAGGGCTTCCTAGATCATCTGGGACACGGACCCGGCTGTCAGAGGTCATTAGTGGCGATGACAGGTGCCTGTGGGCCACGTGATTTAGGCGGTTCTGTTACAAGAAACACCATTAGAGTTTGAAAAGGGAGATCATATCGATGAGCATGGGAATTATTTCATTAACACCTCATCGAATCCATGTTCATATGTGAAATCTCCTGGATCAATTGGTCTCTCTAACATTATCACATACAAGATCCTCAACCCCCTCATTCTACCTGTTCACAAATTTATTGAAAGGATGGTTGTAAATGCATATGTTTATCATAAATATTGTAGATCTCGTGGTAAATCTTGATATAGGAGCACAAAGGCTAGTATTTTAGAGGAAACCACCCCATGAACTTAATAATTAGTAGGTTCCCAAGAACTACTTTGTGTCCTAAAATAACCACTCTTAAAAAATAATGTGAGCTTGTACCTTTTGCTGCAATATCCTTGTGGATTGACCATAGAATTATAATTATGAAGATATTCCCTTGGGTATTTTTGTCACTAACCATTCCAGGCTTGAAGTAGAAGAATGACATCATCAGGTATGTCCAACTAATTATCATGCCATATTAATTCATCCAAACTTAAATTTGCCTTGCAAAATTCAAGCTTGGGGGAATGGCCTTATTTAGAGAATATTATGTTGCTAATATTGGTTGTCTCTACCCTTTTAATCCATGTTCAAATTGTTAATTAATAATCATGCTCTTTCATCTCTGTTTGAATAACGCTCTATAATACTTTCATGCTACCTTTATTTACTATTGTATATGTTTAGATTTTGAAGTACTTTCATACATCTCTTAAATGAAGCACAGTGTTTAGTTTAGCAGTGGTGATCTTATTTTCAAAAGGCTTTTTGAATTAAGCGTGGTGCTTAGGTTAAAATGCCTTCCTAAGTCAAATTAGATGTGGTGTCTAGGTTGATATTTTGAGCCGCTCGTATGCTGTAGTACACATTGGATATTTTGTTGGACTAACCCCTGCAGGAAACTTTCACAATTAATTTGGGTAAGTATTGAGGTTAATTCGAATTAGAGATGAGACAGGGCACATACTGAACTTCAATAACTTTGCAGAGGAAGACACAGCTCATTCATCATGAATGGAAGAACTGTGAGTATTAATGATTCATTCACTTTATCTTCTACTGCCAGTTTTTACCTCAAGCAATGCCGGTATAGAACATGATCTATGCTAACATAATATCAACCATATCTTCTTAGTAGTATAGATGGAACATGATAAAATTCTGGACAAACAACCTATGTTCCAAAATTGTATATCCCTTCGGGTATGTGTTGTCCACTAATCTGTTGCAGGCACAATAATGAATGGAGTGACAAGGTGTCATAAATTAAAGAAGCAAAAGATGGCAAAGAGGATAAGCAACAAAGGAAACAAGATGCTCATGAACAACTCAAGATGCAAGAGAAGAAAAGGACCACCGGTCATCTACCCTTCATTACTTAGTGCCATCACGCTCTAATAATGAAGGTAATATCTTAAGGTAAGTGGTCACTATTTTCCTCTTGATCTCAGTATGCACATAAATGAAGATGCAAACATGTTAGAGTTATAGCTTTAATTGATTAATCTAATTAACTCAACATGCTTTGTCCTTTAAGATTATTTATGGTGCCATTCTTTTGATCTCAGTCTTAACCAAATGTGGTAAAACATTGTATTCTATTTTTGAAAGATGATAGTCATAGTTATGTGAAAACTTATATATTATGTAGAGAAGGACAACCCTTCCATTAGTTAAGTAATTTAAATCTTTTCTGCCATATAAACTTAAATGCAACATTAAATGCTTAATCATCTAATCTTACCACTTATGTCATGAGTAAAACAAATTATGCAACACCAATAACATCTTGTTCAATGTGCCTAAGGATAGAGAAAATAAAGAGATGGATTTGGTTCTGTTGGTGTTTTTCCACCAGCAGAGTCCTATGCACTTGATCTCTACCTTGGTTTTGCAAGCAGGACAACACTTCGAGCAAAGTTTGTTAATTCCCAAAATTTCACAAGTGGAAGTCCTGTGAACATGCACACTGAGTAAGATACTGCCAGATCCAACTATTAATGCTCTACTCCAACCTGCTAGTAAAACAGAGGATAAAAGTGACACCATCATCACAAGGGGTGCAATCATCAAGACCTCCATCTCTAAGACGGAGAGATACACATGAGTGAAAGAAAAAGTCCTAACGGTAGACTTTAAATCCCGCACCTTTGCCATAAGGTAACATGGTAATTATCTAATTAATTAGTATTTCTATCTACATTAGTAATTTTACTTTAGCAAATTCATCTTTATGCATATCAAAAGAAAAAAATATTTATTGCCTCATTTACCGCATCATAAAATATTAAAGTCCCACGTGAATAAACTTATGGTAACCCTGTAGGAGTATTTACTGTGGTGGCATAAAAATAAAAATAGCATCTGTATTTATTTGTTGCATTATGAAAATCCTAAGCCCCATGAGAATAAATATTCTCAGTGGTGGCATAAAAATAAAATATACATCATGCATACATATTTATTTTTCTGCATAAAAAAATCAGAAAATCCTAAAAAGAATCCTGCCAGAACCTATCAATTTAAAATCAACTCAAAAGAATAATCAATTACTTATTGGCTGATCGCTAACCTCTTATTAAATTCGAGCCTCGAGTTTTGGTTTTCTTGTTGGAGTATAATTCTGCAGGAATGACACTATGACTGAGGAGTGAGTCCATCAATGGAGCCTACTAGGACTGTTGCTGACAAGCTTGCTCTAAAAGATCATCAACACCAAGTATTGCAAACATCTAGCTTGGGGGGAGAAGCATCTCCTACTTATCAGATAACTATACCTAGACGATTATCGAGTCTATTTTATATATAGTCATAAAATACCAAAAGAAAAAAATGTGAGCATATGAAGGTTCACAATAGTATCATAGAAAAATCTAAAAATACCAAAAATATGTGGGCACATGAAGGTCCACACTTTTTAGAAAAAACGCAAAAATATGTGTGGGCACATGAAGGTCCACCCAATTAGAAACTTCTGCTGGAAATATAAAATCAATCATTTACCATGGAGTGGTACTAATCCTAACCTCTCTCCACAAGATTTAGTATTTTTGTTGGAAATTGAGTTTCACAGGAAAATACAAGATCAAAGAGCTAGTCAACCCGACGCCCTTACACTGCCGATACACCTGCTCCTAGAAGGATCACTCAATTTGCAACATCAAAAACCCTGTCAAATATCCAGTTTGGGGGAGGGCACCCTCCATTTAAAATTCAGTTAAGTATAAGTTTCCCACATTATTATTATTATTATTATACCATATCGCTTTTTCGCATGAGTTAGCTAGTAAGATAAAATTTAAAAACCAAATAAAAACTTAGCTATATATCAGAGTGGTCTTAGAGTGTGTCTATAGTCAGTCTAGGTTAGAGTCAAATAAAAACTGGAGAACATTAAAATTTTATCTTAGAGATGATGAATAGTTGATCTGTCCGTAATTCCTTTCAAGTGCCTAGTTTTCAACCTTAAATTCTCCTGAGTTTTGAATACTACTGTTTTGGCTTAAGAATTTACTCTGAACCCCAAACTTGTGGAGGCATATACTTGAGCTAAGTCTAGGTGATTGATTGATATGATACATGAAGGTCTAAGCTACTATTTATCTTATTTCTACCAATACTAAGTTCTGGAGATTTATTTTGAAAATTTAAAATCTTACATGACTGAGCTCTTGTATGACAAAGTGTGAATTCCTTACCAACGCCATATATGATACATTTAGAGATAGAAAAACCTTTTTATGCAGCTTGCTTAGCATTGAGTTTAGTCAACCTTTGTTGTATACCTTATGAGAGTCTTGTCATACTTTTAAAATTAAGATCACTTACATAGTCCACCCACATGTGCATTACTCCTACTCTGGGAGTAAGCGCAATCATTTTCACTTCCAACCAGATCCACCTTAAAAAAATTCTCCTACACTGGGAGTAAACACCCAAAAAATATACCCTACAGGACAGCCCCTGTTTAATTGCTCTAAGTTCTTATCATTATCTTTCTAATTATTTATATTCAAAGGATGCATGTGGCTATGCAAAAGTATTGAAAAAAAGAAGAAAAGGGAGTAAAAGTTGAACAAGTGTCCCAGCAATTAAAACAATAGGTACTGAGATGCACGCCTCCCTGAAAAAAGAGAGAGAGAGAAAGAAAAGAAGAAAAAGAAAATAAAGATAGCCCATGTTTTTTCGCGAAAGTTCTAAGCTTCCAAAAAGGAGAGTGAGTCATCTTCAAAGAGCAAAAGTATAATTAGAATTAGTCACCTTATATACACCCATCCACCATATTCTATACACTTGCACATCTTGATCTGATTGTATGACTTGACTCTCCATGGATCCATTGTTTGACTTTACAATATACGAATTGCAAGTATGCTCATCCTTATTATTGTCACTCCTATAAGCTCTACTATAATCCTTACTTGTAGGAAGGCATAATAACATCATTAATGCCTCAGTGAGATCTACAAATATCACATATATTAAGAGACTTGAAGGTGTCATACAATTAAGCTCTTAGTTTTATTTCGAAAACTTGCAAAACTCCGGAATATTGGTACTGTGAAGAATGTAACAGAACCGCCTAAATTACGTGGCCCACAGGCACCTATCATCGCCACTAATGACATCTGACAGCCGGGCCCGTGTTCCAGATGACCTAGGCGGGCTCTGCCGGGCTACATAAGCACCCGTTATCCCCGACAGGATCCCATTGCGAAGCTATTGCAGGATTACAACATTTCATAACAAAATACATTAGAGTAAAAGTGCGGAAGAGTAAATAGTACTTAATATTACAAACCAGTGTTCGAATGGAAATTAGGTGCAGTTATTACAGGCCATAATTTAAAAGGGTAGCAGTAGCGGTAGAACCAACAGTACAACAGATAGATAAATATTACACGAACCCTGCCCACGGGTTCAACCTTATTCTTCTTCACTCTCCTGGACGATAGTGACGCAGCACGGAACGAGACAGACTTCAGGCTCCTGCTGCCCTCCTGCAACGGGGTTAACAAACCCTGAGTACATGGGGTACTCCGCAAGACTTACCCGACTAAGAGTGTAAAATTAGACTCAGGAATGCAGGCTGAGGGGAGTCAAGGTAAGGCTTTAGTAAGAGTTCAAGAGTTTTCCGGAAAAGCATTACTATTCCTATTTCAATATTTTATCTCCATAATATTATTAATCATTCCATATCTCAAGTACCTTCCAACATCCATCATCATTCTTTCGATACATCTTTATTTATTTCAAAAACATCCTAGTTCTGAACCACTATTCACTGATAGGTGTGAGGATCAAGTCTCCATAACCGAGGAGCAACGACGATTCGAATCGATTAATATCTAGCTGGGGATCCCTATCCACACTGCATATGTAGCACTTAAGCTTGCATACGCCAACCCCGCCTACCACGGCTTTTCATACCCCGAAACCGGTCCTGCACCATCCGAGAGCACAGTACTCCTCTCGTCTCCAGGCACGACGGCCACGAGGGTACACGCTACTCTCGCCATCTCTCAACTCCCAGTGCGTGGTTGTCGGTTCCAGCAGTAGAGCCATCGTAGTCAGAGGCTTTCCGTAGTATGTGGCTAGTTGCAAAGTCTTGATCACAGCAGGCCTGACAACGAACGGTCCCTAATATTTTTCCGTTAGAAACCATGCATTGGGACTCTAACCCAAGTACACTGGTAACTGCCCGGTTTTCACATCCCTTTCCCGATCGCGACGAAAGTTGGGACTCTAACCCAAACAGTTGGCCAACCAAACGGGAAAACCCATCCCCGTTGATGACAATAAACTAGCTAGAAACACTGTCAACCAACAAGGACAAAACCAGTCCCATAAAGTGATTCATTTATTTTGTATCATCACAGTTGAAAATAGCATTTTTGCAAATCTAATCATTTAGCATGACTAAACATTTTTCAATACTTTAAATAAATCAGGTTCTCAGATATTGATAAGTGGTCAAGGGTAGGTAATGCATCAATTGGTTGTCAATCAACTCCTATTAACCTAATGCAATAGATTAACTCGAGTAATAAACATTTTAAATCAACAAGGAGAGGGGCAAATGCACCGAGGCTTGCCTTGGATTGTGTAGAGTGTCGGATCCGGGTCGGTGCCACAAATATATCAAAACCTTGCACAACTTTCCTGAGCAGTCTCCTCAGATGCACCATCAGACTTTACCTCCGGATTCTCGGTCACTACACGTTTGCAATGAATGAATGTATGAATGCGATGCGCCCTAAATGACAGATGAAATTCAATAATAAATAAGGCACACACATGATCAAGACCCTACCATAGGCTAGCCATGATTACACTAATTCACAATGCCCTAGGTCATAAAGGTGATTGACCTAGAATCTCAAGCAATCCAAAAATCACACCAATCAATATCTCCTATCCCTTTTATTAATCATTTAAACCAATATATAATTTAATAAATATTTAAATATTTTCATTTGATGCTAAACTTCACCAACATTTAGCTCTAGACCTAAAACAGTACCAATTAAATTTTCATGATTTTTGGACTTACAGGGAATTTATTAAAAATCAACAAAGTTCCCTTTATCATTTAATGTGCTGATTTTTAGTTAATACAGATAGCACTCAAATCCTATATTTCATATTTTTATTAAATTCTACACATCACAGAGAGCATCCACAAATATTTTCATAATTTTTGGTGCAGTAGATTAATTCACACAAAAAGATTAAAACACAATACTATTCATTCTAATTAAAAATGAAAAGCTCTAGTAAATCCTTCGGAAAATGAAAAACGGCCATTCGGCCCAAATCGGCCCAGCACCGCAGGCCGGCCCAAGCGACCGCAGCCCGCTCGCACACTCACCCGCGCCACCACAGAGCCGCTGACGGGATGGCCTCACCCGTCAGCCTCTACCTCTCGCTCTCTCTTCTTCCTTCAGGCTCCCGCGCGCGTGCGAGCACGGCGGCTCGCCGCCGACGGCCCCTCCGGCGAGGGAACCACCACCGAACGACGAGTTGAGCCCTAAGACACTACACTAGAGACCCTAAAAGGCTAGACCCGACCGGCGGCGAGCTCGTCGCGCACCAAGGCGGCTCGGCGGCGGCGGCAGGCCACACGCCGGTGAGCACAAAACGGTAGAGACTAAACCAAAGGTGGAAAACGGTTCAGCAACTCACCACGACCCTAAACCACTAGCTGGTTGGGACGGAGGCGGAACGGATGAGTGGGCTTGACGACGTGCCGACCCGCGACGATGAGCACCGGCGATGACCCTCCCGTTCCGGTGATCCTAGAGCACCAAATGGCGAACCATCTAGCACATGCGAACCAGAGAAGCACAAGGATCACAAAACGCACAAAAATACCAGTAAGACCTCACCCTCGAGGGCTGGCCTCGACTTCCCGACGTGCGGCGGCGCTCTGCTCGGCTCCGGTGAGGAAAACGATGACTTCCGAGCGCTTCTAGTGGCGGAAGGACGCACGGACAGACTCGATAGGAGCGCTGGGGAGTGGTGGTGACGGTGACGAGATGGAGGGAGTGAAGGTGAACGAGGCACGACGAATTTTGCCGGAATCCGACGTGATCTCACCGGCGACCGAATGGAGAAAAATGGCTCGGGAACGGGCCTCGTCGTCTTTAAAGGCTGGGCAAGGGATAGGATAAGCTCAAGCAAGTCCGGGGCCCCCTAGAGAACTCGACACGGCGATGGCCGAGCCCCGGGACGGCCGGACGACGGCCGACGCGCGCCGCGCGCACGCGCATGTACGGGAGGAAGAAAAACAGGGGACCCCCTATAGCTACAGTAGTAGGTCCCTAGGTCAAACGCTATTGGATTCAAATTGATCTCTATACCGGCCAAATCAAAAGAAATGCTGAATACCAAACTTGTAGAGAATTTTATGTAGATCATTTTTGCTTTTGACAACAACTTGAATTTCAAAGTAGGGTTTGAATTTCAAACTAAAATTTTAAAATTACTTTTGATTTTTCTCAATAACTTGAAAAATGGTCATCATAAAAGTTGTTCTACTCAGTGAGCTTGATAACTTCTATTAAGCGAGTTTTTGAAGATTCTCAATATTTTTGAAATTGAAGTTTCAAATTTAAATACCAACATATTAATTTGAGTTTAATTTGAATTTTTATAATATAACTTCAAAATCTCCAAAAATAAAAGTTGTCCCATTTTAAAAGTTCTACAACTTTGATTAAGACATTTTCCTTAGATTCATTATAGATTTTGAATTGGTGTTTTAAGTCAACTCTAGGGTTTAATTTGATTTCTATCTAAATTTTATTTTGGATTTTTGATTGAGGACTTAATTACACAATCAATACTAGCTGAAATCAAACCACTCTAGAAGCCCTAAGCACAATCATATGCAGATGCTTAAATTTAAATATGATGACATGGCAAATTAATTAAACTGTAATACCAGGGGTATTATAAAGAATTTGAGATATAGTGCTTGACTTGATTGTTTTATCTTTCGATTGCTCAAGACTTATGCAAAAGCTGACAAGCTCCATAGTTAAAGGTACAATGGGTAAGTTTGAAAGTTAGAGCAGTCTTGTCTAATCCAGAGGTGAATTTCTGTTTGAAAGCATGTGTACTTGGAAGGCATGAAGCATTGTAGCAACTCCTGATCCAACTTTATTAGTAATTAGGCTTAGTTTGTTTGCCAAAAGACTGGAAAAGGGTAATCTTGGGGGTATTGTTGACGGTCGTTAAGTACTAAAAATAACCGTCAACTGTAGCATGATTTGACACAAAATGAATCACAAAGCATAGTTATAGGTTTTGATTCTAACGAGTTCCATGAGTTTTGGTGTTCTCACTTGTATTGTAGGAATATGCAATTTTCCATCAATAAAGTATCTTAAGCAATTGGACTGCACCATTGCGACGGGCTCGTCGAGACGATCGAAACGGACCTGTCATTTGCCATATTCGAAGTTCGGAATCAAAATCTGCGGCGACATATACACCATTAGACTGCAGGAGGCCCAAGAAAACAACACGGCGAAATTAGGCCCGAAAGGGCAAAGTTGGGCGCCGGCCGGCACCAGGGTGTGGCCGGCCGGCCCCACTTCTAGAGTTTTGGCCCTCGGCTTCTGGATTTTTCATCCACCGCCTTTGAGGAGTCATCTCGACCCTACGTTAAGTCAGTTTGATCCAACGGCGCGTATTCATCCCATCGGGCTATAAATAAAGGGGCAGACCCCCCTGGATGCATCCCTATTCCTGAGCTTCCATTCAATATCTCCAGTTAGGGTTAGATGTAGCAATTAGGAGAGACTAGTTCTTCTAGATCTAGTCTTGTCCTAGAGAAATAGAGAGATAGAGTAGAGGAGTAGAGATTCGGAGGAGTTCTGGCCTGTCGGTGTTTCTTCGTAGCTATATTCTTCTGGATTCAACTTCCTCGTCCGGAGCTGCATTCTGAGGTACTTTTGTATTCAACTTCTAATTCAAGTAAGCATTTGTTCTTATTCGTTCTTAAGTTTGCAACTCATATTGAGTGCTTTGATCTTGGTCATTACTTGATTGAAATAGTATTTCATAGTGTAGGCGTGGTGCCTAAACTAGGATTTACTTGTGAATGTCCCTTGATTGGCCGAATAGTGGTAGTTCGCAGTAGGTGACAGCTACGTTGATTCCTCTTTAGTCCACTTCCCGTTGATAGGATCGATAGGTGTATAAGTGTTTGGTAGGAGGGAACTCTGATTTCCACTTTTATTCATTTCACTGCCCAGTTAGAACGATATTATTGAAAACTTACCGGTTGTTGGAACTAGATAATTATTAGCTATTTTCTCTTTCTTGATATTATCTAGCCTAATTGTAGGGTTAAGTTCATCAGCTTGGTCACTATCACCTACTGTTCCTTGTGGATTTGATATTTAAAACATCCGGGTAAAGTGCTACATCGGTATTACATCTGTGCGCTTACAGATAATCTGATAATAATAATATTTAGTAGAGTGCAGTTAATTTATACCAACAGGGGCTATAAAAGGTGGAGTGGCCCGCTTGTGGAGACTCTCTTGCACATTTTCATTGACATAGCAATTCAGTGAGCCTCTCCACTCCTCTCTCACACATCCTACTTGATTGCAATATCATTTTGGTGAGATTGGAGAGCTATCAAGTGCATTGTATGAGTGAAATCATCGAAATCATCTAGAGGCACTTGGCATTCGGATTTCGCAGCGGATTATCTCGTTACTCTGGAGTTGAAGATTCCTATACGGCTTGGAGTTACGACGATCATTGAGGGGAGTTAGTGATTGCCTCCGCCTCTGATTGATGAACTTGTAAGGGGTTCTTGAGCCTTCTTAGCGGGCAGTTTGTAAATTGACTACTCTAGTGGATTACTCGTAGCTTGTGGATCCCCAACTTTATGTTGGTTGTGTGGCTCCCTTGAGTGGGATTGGCGTGTGATGCCTACTTAGCGTGTGAACCTCTAAGTGAGTGTATCGCTGCAACAAGAAGTAGCTTGTCGGCAAGCAGATGAACCTCGGTAAAAAATCATCGTGTCAATCTCTTTGCCGATGATTTCCTGTATATTGTGATTGATCATATTGGCATTCATTTCTCTACAACTTGACGGTATAACAACCATCACTTCACTCTTTATATTCTTGTATAGGGATGAAAACGGATCAGATACGAACGGATATCACTGATATTACATTTGTTTTCATATTTCTGGTCGGATTCGGATTCGAATACGGCTAGTGTTGGCCATGCCGGATAGGATACGATTGAATGTCGACATCATAAATATATGATTTGAGTATTCGGATATGGATACGGTATCGGATATTGAATATCCGGACTCGGATACGAACAGATTTGAACATCTCTAAATGGATTTGGTCGAACGGACGATCGGATAAATATCCGTACCATTTTTATCCATATCTTGTACTTACTTTTGTAGAAGTAACCTTGTGTAGTTGCTCACCTAAGAGTAGAGTAGTTTAGCAACTTAGTCTTTTTGTGTGACTAGAGATTATAGCCTAAGAATCGTTAGGTGGCTTGCATTTTTTTTTAGGCTAGCGCAAAACTCGTTTCGCCGCTTATTTATCTAACCACCTTACTTTAAGTGTTGTTTGTATAATTTTTATATGCTATTCACCACCCTCTAGACATTTATGACCTTTTCACTGTGCCCATGACTAGCTTCCCCTCCTGCTGCCAGCGTTCCGCGACACCTTCATCTCCAGCAATAGCCTCCTCTCCCTACCGCGGCACAATCCATGAAACGCCTGAACGCCCTCAATGGGGATTTTGTGTAGTTTTTGATGTCTTAGAAATAATGCTGATACGTTTCATGGGGATAAAATGTTTAGTTTCTCTCTCCTCCTTATTTCATGAAAACTCCAAATCTACTGATATAGCACCCCATTTAATATGTATGAAACTCCTCATGAAACCCATTAAGACTGCCCTTATATAATGCACTCCATAATCATTATTGGTGGTAAAAAAACATTGACAAGAGACACTAGCAATTGATCGTTGAATTGTCAATTGTATAAATCAAAATTTAATAATCATATTAAGCACGGTCTCAAATGAAACGTTGAACACCTTCGAGTTGGTTTAGTAAATGTAGTTATTAGAGTCCGATAGGGCTCCTATATGTTATTTATTAGCTACTTGCTTGTTGCAATGTCTCCTTGTGTTGCTCGTCACATAACTCAGAAAATATAGGAGGTGCTTGATACAATTATTACTAAAGTTTAAAGTTTAGTTCCTATTATATCGGATGTTTGAACACTAATTTTAATATTAAAAATAGACTAATTATAAAAATTAATTGCACAGATGACGACTCATTTGCGAAACAAATCTAGTAAGCTAATTAATCAATCAGTATCACATGTTTATGTAGCACCGTAATATCAAATCGTAGACTAATTAGACATAATAGTTTCATTGTCTCTGTTGCCGATTAATTTTGTAATAAGCCTATATTTCATAGTCCAAATTAGTTTTCAAACATCCAATATGAATGAAAAATTTTAGGAGTTGGAACCAAGCACCCCCTAATTTGTAACATATTTTTTGTGAAAAAGCATTATCTTGGCATGTACAACACAGATACTCACAACGCATCACACTCACCCTCATGAATACACGCATATAAATCTTACCTCTATAAGCACATCTAACACAATGGATCGACAAATCTTTGAGATTGACAAAGTCATCACACTCCATGAGCACCTTCAAACACTGGACTGACAAAATCGTCAAAATTGAGAAAGTCATCACAGACACCTCATCTATCATGGAAAGCACCAAGCCGTTAAATCATGGAATACTTGTAGCACTGAAAACATAAAATTATTAATTTTGAAATATTCGCTCCTATAAAGAGTCGAACCCACTATGTCAAAGTGCTACAGAGTCTCTTATAACCATTAGGCTACTGACCCTTTCGCAGACTTCTATTGAAGTTTAATCTATGATTGATGCCTTAAACGCCGGTAAATAAGATTGTACTATATCCTCTTTCAAATTATAAAGCATTTTAGATTTTTTGTTTTTATAATTATAACTTGAATGGAAAAAGTAATTATCTATTGGAAACAATTTCTGAGCACTCTGTTCTTTTCAAATTCTAAGATGTTTTGTTTTTTTAGTATATACTAGCAAAAGTATCCGTGCGTTACAACAGGAGAGTATCAAAATAAAATTTTCATCAACTCAATTGTTAGTGACCGTACGTTACAGTTGGAGAGTGTCAAAATAAATTTTTCATTAACTCAATTGGTTTCGTAACTAATCTGAAAAAAATAACTATTATATGTGTTTGAATTGTATATCAACATCGCTTTTCTTTATCAAGAAAAAAAACTAAGAAAGATATGCGTTCTTTTAGCGGAATGTCTTATGTTTTATTTGAATCTCACCTGATTGTCCTATCTCATTTTACCATATGGTACTAATATCAACCGTACACACAAAATTAAATCAGGAGTAAGTACATGTCTTATTAAGATTTAAACATGACCCATTTAAGATAATGGCCCATGCATAACATAAATTTGTTATGGTAAAACACATTTCATAAAATTATTATACCTACATGTGAAAAGAATGGAATTCACGAGCTTGCCTTGGTGGCCCCGTCCTCGCAGCATCGCTATCGCATCACAGGTTTCCGTGCGCATGGCATCGCAGGCTTCGGTGCTTGAGTCCGTCATCACAGCGTAGGTTAGGCAAGGCCGGCCCTTTTTTTTTTGAGTTTTTGTTTTATCGTCGTTCCATAGAGATTTTTGGAGGCACGGACTCTTTTTTTCCCTAATAGATACGGACTCTGGGTCCAGCGCCGAGGGTGGACTGTGATGTACCGGCGGGTGGGTGGCTGGTTGAAAAAACGAGCTGGAAATTTTGGTTCTTTATTAGTGGGTATATAGATAACTTTTATCATATATTTATATATATTTTAGATATATAATAATAGAAGCAATACTTTTAAAAGCAAAGCAGCTTATAATTTATAATTAGAATGGGAGAAGTAATTATTTATTGGAAACAATTTTTGAGCTGAGGTACTTTATCTATCTTCTTCCTTTCCGGTAGGAGTGGAGTTTTACAAATTTTATGGTCGAGGACTTTATGGGAGTTATGCTTTGACGCACGGACATGGTTTTTTTTTTTTTTTGGGTAAAAGAAAGACACGGAAATATAGCAAGGAATAAACATCCGCGCCTCTGCGGCGACCGACCACCTTTCGGCAGCGCTTCCCTTTCTTGCCGTGCCCCCTACTCCCCTCGATCCTCGACTCGACTCCCCCCGCTTCCCTCCGCCTTAAACCCACGCAATCCAGCGGAGGAGCCCATCTCCGACCCCGGCGACGCCGTTCAAACCCTAGCCGCTCCGCCGGCGACGCCACAGCAAGCCAATGCCCCACCCCGAACCCTAGCAACACCATCGTCCTCACAGTCCTTCCACAACCGTCGCGAACAGCCGAAGATGGCCGCCGAACCCGCCGCTGCGGCCGCTGCTTCGGCGGCGGCCGCGATCTCCGCCGCGATGGACTGGCGCTCCCCTCCCGACGCCCGCGCCGCCGCCTTCGCGTACCTCGAATCGGTCTGTGCTACTCCGCGCCCCCGCCAGCCTCCTCTCTCCCCTTCGGGCTTCGCTCTCCCGAGTCTGCTTTTGGTCTGCCCTTGTGATCGGTGTTGCAGCTTGGTGCAGGAGAGCTTGCTTGGTTGATGCCGCTTGTTGTGGCTGGATTTTTGCCTAATCTATGGACTGCTGTTTCACGGGCTTTGCGTGTCGATAGCAAATGTTGATTGGTTATCGAACTAGTGGGCATTTGGTTGTACCTGGTTATTTTTGTGTCTATATCGGTCCGTAGAGCTCTTAAGTGTGTGTGATCGCTACCACTGTTCTGTTCATCGCTTGAGCTAGCGTCTAACCACTAGTAAAGTTTCTATTCCTTACTCTGATTGCACATTCCTGCTGCTATTCTAGAAATCCGTGATGCCCCGTTTCTCCTAAATGCAATGCAGACAGTGTGCTAACAAGGCTCACTAACTACAGGTTAAGAGTGGAGACGTCCGAGCCTTGGCAAGCACATCATTTCTCTTGGTTCGGAAGGACCAGACGTCAGAGATCCGCTTGCACGGGTTCAAGATGTTGCAGGTAAAGCTTAAATCCTGTCCTTGTCTTGTGATTCTTTTGATTGGCATTGTAGGGATTGCTTTAGCAAAAAGTAGCATAGAATCTGTACACTCCCCAGTTGTTCTTGTGGTATTTGTTTAGGACTTCAGGTGCACTTGAGGTCCACACAAACTCAAATTTCACAAAGCTACATGAGCAATAACAAATACTCTCTCCTTCCCAAAAAGAAAGTCGTTATGGGATGCGTGCAGGTCAAATTTTCTTAACTTTGACCAGGTTTGTAGAAAATGCGTGCAACATTTATACCTCCAAATAATTTTATTATGAAAGTATATTCAACTATCTATCTAATGATATACTAATTATGTATTATAGATATCAATATTCTTTTTTATATAATTGGTCAAAGTTAAAAATGTTGATTTCTCGTGAAGCGAGAATGACTTCTATTTTGGGACAGAGAGAGTATGTGGAAATCTGTTGCTTACTTGCTTTTAGTAAACTGTGGACATCTTGACATGCACTTTTTCCTTAATGGAGGCAGTATCATTTTCTATTCTCTATTGAACTTGTCTAACACTGACCCATATATTTCTTTGCAAGTGATTAATATAGTTGGTGTTAGATCAAATTGAGCACGGCACTGTTCTTTGATTTGGTCCAGCTGCTTTGTTATAAGTTAAACAACTACAACTTTTTACTTACCTTGCTAGCAATTGCCTTTGCTATGGTTGAAGCATAGTGGTAAACCATTCTATGATGATTATGGTCATGTTGATTGCCACGATCATGGTGTTCATTACACTGATTACTATGGTCTTTGTTGTCATTTTACACTGAACACTGTAGTTTTTCAGAGAGAACATGTTTTCTTTATCTGTAGTTATCATTGTATTGTATTTCTGTAGGTTATTATTGCTTGCCTGTTCCAGCACAAGTACAAGAGATAATATATCATATGAATGACCAAGACAAAACTATCCATAGTAAATGCAGTGTACTTGTATTCTTTTACTGTACTTGCTGCAAATCACCACAAGTTCAACTCTTATCTACCACTCGGATTACAATTTGTGCACAGACGGAGTCGATCCTCTGGATTCAGTGTAATTCTTATTAACTGGGTTTTTACAACAGAAAACAGGCACCAGTTTATTTTCTTGCCTCATTCACTGCATGCACCTAGCATTAATTTAACAAGTGGATAAATAAATGTGGTCACTGTCACGTGGGCTATGGTGCCACTGTGTATGGGTGGGGCAGGGGTTTGGGGGTTTCTTGAGAAAGTCTTCTTCTTAATGCAATACCCAGGGGCTGTCATACCCCACCGCAGGTTGAATGATCAGATCATTGCTGGAGCGTGATAGAAAATAACAGAGGTCCACCTGAGCAAGCTAAAAGGAACAGTAACAACAACATAGCCTCTTACTCCCAGATAAGTTGGGGTAGAATAGAGATGAAACTCAACATGAGGAAAAAGAAAGAAAATAAATAAATGAATAGGGTACAATGGAAAATAAGTGGTATCAGTAATAGTAATGAAAATAGTAAATAGGGATTGACCGTCTAGCCAATGTTATGGGTATGTGGATTGTTGTTTTATGTTTGCCCAACCAATGCTTATTCTTTGGGTATCTTCCTACCCTTCTCTAAGTCTCTACTCCCTCTTATGTTGTGTGTCAGGTTTGATCAACCCCTGCTCTTTTCACACTAGTCACACCTTAGGGTTTCTCTAGCCCCTGGTGCCTCTGGAGGCCTACATAGTATATGTCCCCGAACCATCTCAAGTGATGTTGTACAAGCTTTACTTTAATTGTTGCCACCCCTACCCTATCAGGTGATACCCATATTGTTGATTCAAACTTGATCCTTCTTATTATGATCACAAATCTATCGCAACATGCGCATCTCTGCTATGATTAGCTCCTGGATGCACAGCTGTTTAAGTAGGTCAATATTCTGCGCCAGGAAACATCAGGGGCCTAATCAGCTAATTGCCATGGTGGAACTTATCCTTTAGCTATACGAATTTATAATCATGAATGTACTGTGCAGCTTTTTATAGAAGCTGAACTATATCTTGGTGGTATCCATTACTCTCTGTCCTGGATCAATTGATGATTTCTTACTTATCTTTGCAGCACCTGGTAAGATTGAGGTGGGAGGAGCTCAGTGCTGCTGAGCGGAATGAATTTGCTAATGTGACAATTAATTTGATATCGGATGTTGTTGACCCTCATGAGGTGTGGGCCTTGAAGAGTCAAACAGCTGCTTTAGTGGCAGAGGTTTACCGCTATACCTTTGTTCTTTTCATTTTGACTTTGTGAAGTTCATTAGCTGTAGGCAGTTACAACTTCAAATACTCTACCTTAACATGTATCTCCTCTTTGTAGGTAGTTCGAAGGGAGGGAGTTGATTTGTGGAATACTTTACTCCCATCTATTGTTTCTCTCTCTAATAGTGGCCCTATTGAGGTAATGTTTCCCATCTGCCTTTCAGGTTTAGATCTGTTCTACCATCTGATAGGTTGTATTGTATTTTGGAACCTTTCTGTGTTAGGCTGAGTTAGTTGCCATGATTCTAAGGTGGCTTCCAGAGGATATCACTGTTCATAATGAAGATTTGGAGGGTAAGTTACTTTGGTTTTAATTTATTACCTGTGTTCAGGACTTGAAACTAAATGCATTCTCTGATTCTATGTTTAAACCATCAAATTAGAAGAACAGAAAAGCTTTTCTCTTCTGTTATTAGGTTATGTTGCATGTTCTCTTCTGTTAACATCAAATTAGAAGAATGGAAAACCTTTTTCTCTTCTGTTAGGTTATGTGTTCTCTTCTGTTAACTTTTTTTTATGTCACAATAGGTGATAGGCGGAGATCTCTGTTACGCGGCCTTACTGAGTCACTGTCACAAATTCTGCCTCTGTTGTATTCTGTAAGTTTGCGTTTACACCTTCACCATGTCCAATAGATGCCAATGGTTCTGTTGGGTTGCCTTGGTTCATGATATTCTGAAGCATACTAATGATGGGTATCATGTAATGTCTTGTTTTGTAGCTACTTGAGAAACATTTTGTTGCTGCTTTAAGTGAGCATGCAAAGCAGCAAATGGATTTGGCTAAACAACATGCAGGGACAGTGACGGCAGTTCTAAATGCTGTCAATGCATATGCTGAATGGGCTCCTGTGACAGATCTAGCCAAATATGGTTTAATTCATGGGTATTTTTACTGGAATATTTGATATCCCTAATTTTTAATGGGATTCTCACTTGCCTCATTAGTTATTCTGTTCTTTTGCAGATGTGGATCCTTGCTTTCTTACAGTGATTTTCGCCTCCATGCTTGTGAGTTTTTTAAAGTGATATGTCAGAGGTATGGAGAGACTTTATGTACACTAAAAGTTAGTTTCACTAGTTTCCCTCCTGATATGTTCTTGTTTTTGTGGTGCCACCTGTCTCAGAAAAAGACCTGTGGACGTGGCAGTTGCTGAGTATGATGCTGCAATGTGCAACATTTTCCAGGTGTTGATGAACATTTCACAACAATTTTTGACCAGATCTGGCATGCAGCCCAGTTCTATTGATGATAGTGAATATGAGTTTGCATCGTGTGTTTGTGAGACAATGGTTGCTCTAGGATCTTCAAACATGCAGTGCATACTAGCCGATGGAGCCAGGACTTTCCAGTTCTTAAAACAAGTGAGCATTTCCAAATACACTTCTCATACTTTTTGAAGAAGTAAAAGGTTGCTTTTACTGCTGTGCAGCATCTTCTCTTGATCCCTACTTATTTGTTCTAGTTCTAGGGCTATTTGACATCTAGGGTTTCAAGAGAAATATATCTGGGGTTGTTGAAATTTTGGGAAAAGTAAGTCTATTTTGTTGTTGGAATATGCATTTCACACTTAAAACTTGAGAATAAAGATGCCTAAAAAACTGAGTTTGACAAGAAAGTACTACTGCTGTACTTGCAACTTGCAAGATCCTAAGTTTCTCTCTGTGGTGTTAGGATTGAGTTCAACAACTGTCATACCTAGTTTTTAAAAAATTTAAATGGAAAAGCAAAATAAGTGGAGCTAATGTGGGATTCAACCCACTCTGTGACTGACACATGCATGTTAACATCTTGACACCAGAACTTGCTGTGTTTGTGTTTGTAGATCATGGTTGTGTAACTTTCTTGCAGTAACTCTTTAAATTCAAAACGAATGAAACTTTTTTGCTGGTTATAAGTTATATTGGCACATCTGAGAAGTCTAGTTATCCTAGAATATTTGGTTCCTGGCTGGCGAGGGTAATGATTACTAATGTGATATGGAATGGATACATATACATGGAGAGAGACCCCCGATAGCCACCCTTCCTCGGGGACTATTTTAGGATTTCTTCTTGCTTGACTCTTAACCGATACATGATGGTCCCTTTTATAGAGAATTTACTTGACCCTTAAGTAATATCCTAACCGAATCAATCCATCTTATCCCTTTCCTAACAAACCAAACCAGTCTAGTCTAATCTAATCTAATCTAATCAGATCTGGCACTGTTCACGCACTACCGTGCCGCGTGGGCCCCATAGGCCAGATCCACCTGCCATAACACTACTGACTACACCTTTCCAAGACAGCTCGTCCTTGAGCTGTGGCGATTGTTGGAGTAGAAGACCTTACAGTCTAATTGAAAACCAAGGGATCTGGTGGTGTGGTGGCTGCCCCCGACGTCACTGCATGCTGCACGGACGAACCACCACCAAAGAGGGTGCCAAAAATCCCTGCGGAAGTTATGCTGTCGGAAGCGAAGAGCTCGGACAGCCTGGCAAACATGGCCCATAGAAGATTGCCATGGCAGCCCTGCTGAAGGAGACCTATGCTGCAATTGTAGTGGAGGTGGAAGACATATTCACATATGGCTCCCCAAAATCAACTCTGACCTAAGGGATCGGCTTCTGCAATGGTGCATGATCCATTCCTTCCTCCTCAAGGTGCAAAAACATGTCTGCTGCATCTGATCTGCCCGGAATCTAATCCGCTCGGCTCGAATCCATGGGCCGCCGACACATGTAGTCGATGGTGCCCTCCATGAGCAGCCACCCCCGCTATGGGTGCAGCAGAGTGGGGCTGCGCTGGAGGTGTACTCCAAGCGGCTGATGGAGCTTTGAAGGCCTGCTGTTGAGCCGGCGGGCAATCTGCGTGGGCAAACAGCCATGGCCCTGCTCGTGATGGCTGCAGCACCGACGGATGCTGCGGCTGGCAGAGGCAGCGACAAAGGCACATGTCTGCCAATGTTGGTGCAGGGTTGATCGCCTATGTTGGGTGACGGTGGTGCCGGTGGGGTTGTTGGTGAAGTTGGTGATGAGATTGTCAGAGTCATGGTAGCCGGGGCCATCGCTGGTGGTGTCACAATTGCCGGGGTAGGAGTTGTCGGGGTAGGAGATTGTTGAGTAAATAGGAATAGTACTACATTGTCTACCCACATGGGGTGTTAATCCTATGTACCCTATATAATCAGCCCATGAGGCCCAATGCAATACAACCAATATTCCACCAATTCTATTCTCCTTCGTGGTACCACACGCCTAGGTTTAGATCCTAACCTTAGCCGCTGCAGGCTTCTGCTAACTGCGTGCCCCCGGGGAGAGGTTGATCTCTGCCGGGGGCAGCACCCCTGTTTAAGCGCCCGGTCCTATTGATCCGGCTGCCATCGTCGTCGCCGCGCAGCAGATTGGGATCTCCCCTACGTCATCGCCAGGCCGCTGTCGCCTCGTCTTCGAGCTCATCGCTACGCAGTCACCGCCAACACCTTCCAGATCTTCGTCGCATGGAGGCCTGTGGATCTCGCCCCATCCCGTGCCGCCGTGGTGGCGGACCAGGCTCGTCAACACACCTCAACCTTGAGCTGCCATGGAGGCAGCCAGATTTGGCGTGTCGCTGTTGTCGGGCGGATATGCATCTCCACCACGTATATCTGCGTTGGCATTCGCGACATGCCTTGCGTCGCCCGATTGAGTCGCATCACCGCCATCGTGCTATCTTTGGTGCTGCTGTATCTTTTTGGTTTGCCCGATCACTGATTGGGATTGAGTCGCCCACCGCCTGTCGACCTTGCGCGTACTACTCTGGCATCGGCGTCGTCTTCACCGGCATCTACATCTTCAACCGTGCGGTCTGGCCGGGGCATGCGATGCTGAGGGGACGCCTTCCTGCGTCGTTTCTCGGTCATTCAGTCCGCACGTCTACATCGTCGGTTCGTCATCGCCACTATATAGATCAAGATGTCTTCACCGACTTCTTCCATTGTCGCTGCACCTCGCGCGTACTCGGTCCGTACAACCGATTATGCGTGGTCCACCCGGCTCACATTGTCTACCCACGTGGGGTGTTAGTCCTATGTACCCTATATAATCAGCCCACGAGGTCCAATGCAATACAACCAATATTCCACCAATTCTATTCTCCTTCAAGATGGCGACCACGTCCTAGCCCTGGCCCCTCCGGTGTGGCCGCGTAGCGTTAGGCAGTGCCACCCGCTGGAGCTACTACCCAATTGTCGTTCACAATGGCCTGGCCACAGCGTCGCCGGCCATGTCACCCTCCAAGGCCTTCATGGGGACGAGGGGGCAGCTGAAGGCGACCGTGTCGGCGGTGGGTGTCACAGCCGCCCCACTTTCTTCTCTTGCTGGAGTTTCCCCAAGCGTACAATGCGCTTGTCATGCTAATTCAATCACTTGTTCATGGTGGAGAGTTGTGCGAGGATGTGGTCGAGCTTGGCGTCCATCGCCACAAGATCGGGCAGGGTGCCGGCCTTGGATGGCGATGCACCCGTGGAGGTCTCCGATACCAATTGATATGGAATGGCTACGGATAGATGGATTAGCAGAGAGACCACTCGATAGCCACTCTTCCTCGGGTATCTTAGGATTTCTTCTTGCTTGACTCTAACCAATACATGATGCTCCCATCTATAGAGACAACTTACTTGACCCCTAAGTAATATCCTAACCGAATCAATCTATCTTATCCCTTTCATACCAGTCTAATCTAATCTAATCTTATCAGATCTGGCACTGTTCACACGCTACCGTGCCGCATGGGCCCCATATGCCAGATCCACCTTCCATAACATAATGCGGTGATGTCCTATATGTATTACATGTGTGCAATGCCTGTATAGCAGTGTAACATATCATCACCACATGGCTAGTTTGAATATGCTTAATGAAATTCAATCAAGTCTTAAAATTTCACTGACATGATTTCCATGCCATACCATTCGGTTCTCTTACTTTTTACTATTCTTCAAACAAATTTCGTTTCCTTGCAGATGCTGGAGTATTACCAACATTACAAAATCGCGCTTCATTTCCAGTCTTTATTATTTTGGCTGGTATACTCCTTATCTCTATTTGCATAGTTGGAATGCATGTCCATATTGTTTTGTAACTTTCGAGAAGTCGACACAAATTTTGTCTAGGTGGTATTGAGAGAACCATCGAAAGCTAAGTCTGTTGCGCGTGTTTCTGGTGATAATTCTGCTGCTGGTAATTCTGCATCTACTGGTGACATATCAACAGAAAAAGAGAAGAAAGGGGTATTATTATTTGTCACTGATGAAATATACAGTACAATTTTGGATGTTTCTTTCAAGAGAATGCTCAAGAACAGTGGAAGTGGGACTTCTGGGTTGTTAGAACTATGGAGCGAAGAGCTTGAGGGGAAAAGTGACTTCTGCAACTACCGCACCAAACTTGTATGTTTTCTTTCTCCTGACTTCTAAAAATAGGAGTTGCCTTTGGTCCTTTTAACCGTAAAAGGTCATTTCTGGTTTCCCTTGTCCATCAATATAATTTCTTGTCATCTCTTGTCTTCATTGGTCTTGATTCTTGAAGTTTTGTTGCTTCATGTGAATCTACACAAAATTAGGAGGATGGCTAGTTATTCATAGTACATGTCTATGTCATTGAATTAGTGATTCTTTACCTTGATACATACAATACAACATGCTTCTCCTTTATTCAAGTTTCCAATTTGATTGTGTGATTTGCCATACAAGTGGAACTTTTTGTATTGTAAATAGTTGGGATGATCCCAGTTATATATATGTATGATGTATGAATAAATTATAGAAGGCTATTTACAGTACCTTTTTTTTGGACCAACGATGGATATATTGTGTCTGGCCTCTTATTGTCCATAACTCAGTTAACGGTGTCTTATGCATCTTCTTGTAGTTGGATCTCATTAAAGTCATTGCTTCTCAAAGATCTGTGATCGCTGCTGCAAGTATCGTTCAGAGAATAAATGTTGTCTTTGGAGATGCTAATCAAGCAACTAAATCCCCCCAGGTTGGATTAGCTGCATATTTTTACCCAATGTTTCAAAAAGTTCTAGGCGCTAGGCAGGAGGCCTAGGTATTGCATAGGAGTTTCTTGGCAATTGTACTTTTTTAATCAGTAAGAGTTACAGTACAATGTTAAATATATAATGTCAAATACAGAATTTTAGCACATTAAAAGAAACAATTTGGCATTATCATGCACCCATCATGACTTCTATGACCATAAGTCGTCTTTCATCATCTCCATTGTGTCTGAAATTCATACAGAGGTCAAGCCCTATGCTACTCTTGATGGAAAAACGGCTAGGTGTTAGGACAGGCGGTGCTGCTTGCTTATTGCCTAGATGCTTTCTAGGATCTCTTTTTTTAACAGAGTGCTTTCTGCATATACCTAAATTAATGGTTTCCCTTTCCATTTCATTTGGTCAATGAAGGGTTACCTTCTAATTCAGATGTCCATCTACCTCTGCAAAATGAAATTTGATTCCAGGATCTTGACGCAATGGAAGGGGCTCAACTGGGGCTTGAAGCAGTTGTCGGTGCTATTTTTGATGGCTCATTTGATTGTGGAAAAACTGATTTGGAGACGAAATCCCAACTGCACAAGATTTTTGAAGGTTTCTCCGAACTTAAAATTACTTTATTTTGGCCTTACAGTTTGGTCTACATGGTGCTAAGTTTCCTTCTGCTTGTCAACCAGGCTTACTTCAACAGCTTCTTTCTTTAAAGTGGACAGAGCCTAACCTTGCAGTTATTCATGGTCATTATTTGGATGCTTTGGGCCCTTTCTTGAAACATTATCCAGATGCAGTTGCCAGTGTCGTTAATAAGCTTTTTGAACTGTTGACGTCTCTCCCAATCACATTTCAGGTACATTTATGTTTTATTTAAGTGTAAATACCACAGTACTGTGATGGCATGGAGTGTGAACCATGGGGCTGGAGATTGATAGCCATCATACAATTCAATTCTCTGAGTGGTGTTCTAGAAATGAAAAACTGTTTTTTTTAATTCTTGTCAGTAAATTGAATCGAATTATTTGGTTATCATGCCACTTTTCTAGATATGCGTTTACAGTTCTCATTTCTGCTATTTAATATTTTAATGTATGACTGTATCTGCAGGATCCATCAAACAATTCTCGCCTAGCAAGGTTGCAGATCTGCTCATCATTCATTCGTATATCAAGAGCTGCTGATAAAGCTCTTCTGCCTCACATGAAGGTTAGGCTCAGCTCATAGTTGATTGCCACTTTACCATTTGCTGTTTTATTCTACATGGAATTACATTATGACATATCCTTATATTATCATGGCAGAGACCACTTACTGTACTATACTCTAGTTTCTAACTGCAGTTGTGTCTGTTACATCAATTTCTCTGTTTATCCTTCTATTTATAATAGGGAAATAAGTTCAGATGGAGACTTGATGGTCTCTATGGTGCTTTCTTTTTTCTCGAAAACGCAGGTGAACTGTGCTTCATTATATATAGAAGAAAGAAGGGGATAGACCCCGAGTACAAGAGACACCACACTAGGCTCCATTTGATATTATTATTGAGCTGACTTTTGCTTCACTATGAAGTTTATATCAGTAGCATCCCTGTGCTGGGCTGCATAATGGATTATATATTTGCTGCTAGAGAAACCTTTATTTTGATGTTACGGCTCTGAAGAGCCATTGCAAAACCAAACCAAGTCCTAAATAAAGACTTCTTAATTGTTCAGATTTTATGTACATTCTCAGGTTTGAATTTTTATGATTTCTGACATGAAGCGTTATATTTAAACAGAGTTCAGATTCTAGCTTTGCCCCAAAATGAACAAAAAGGGGGACCCAAACTAGGAAGGGCTGCCTAGAATGATCAGTACTGGACCCATCTCATCTGAAACCACAGTTCATCTTTTGAATTTAGAAGTTATGATTTGCTTGGTGGCCTTGTAAGAATTGTAATACTTAATACATACAGGTCATGTTACTGAAATCTTTTAGTCTTATCCAATTATTACCCGGCCCTTTTAAACTACAAATGATTGGTACAGGTCATGTTACATTAAAATATTTGGGACATGCATATGTTTTTTTTAACATTAAATATAGCAAGGGAGGCCCCCACTGTAAGGGACATGCATATGTCATAAATCTGGTCACTGGTTGGTGTTGCAAACTTGCATTGTTGAGTAGAAAAGGATCTTATTAAATTAGAACGCAGCTATTTTTCTAGGGCTTCCATTCATCCATTCTTTTATGTTGCTTCCACCATTGTTTATGTGCTCTTTTGATTGTTTCAAATGCTTTTCCAATTACACAGAACATTGCTGATACCATGGCCTACCTTCAAGGAGAGGGTCGCTTACTACGTGGTGAACATAATCATTTATGTGAAGCGTTTCTTGTGATGGCATCCTCTGCTGGGTATTTGGATGCTAAACCTCTTTGTATTTATGCCTGCAGCCTATAAGTAGTTTTAGTGTTGCTTCTGTCACAATTTGTATTTTTTTTGTTTCCATAGGATTCAACAGCAACAAGAAGTTCTTGCCTGGTTACTTGAACCTCTTAATAAAATGTGGACTCAAGTGGAATGGCAAACTGCATATTTGTCTGACCCTTCTGGTTTGACAAACATGTTTGCCGATAGCCAATTCATGTGGTCAATTTATCACACGGTTACATTCTTTGAAAAGGCACTCAAGAGAAGTGGAACCAAAAAGTCTTCAGCAACTCCACAAGCACCCACCACAATAGTACCTGGTTATCTGCATCCGATGTCTTCACATCTAGCATGGATTGTGCCCCCTCTCTTAAGGGTATGCTTGGCTTTGATTGTCAATTGAGATATTAACTATAATCTCTGTTGCTGTGCAGTGGCTAAGCTGATAAATAGATAGCATTGTAACTCCCTTTTTAATATCATTTTCAGCTGCTGCGATGCATACATGCTCTTTGGTCTGAGCCATTTGCACAGTCTCAGACAGGGGAAATCAAAGCAGCAAAAAGCATGACTGTTGCGGAGCAGGCTAGCCTTCTAGGAGAGACAGGTAAACTTACCAAAGGTCAGGTTGCTCCTGCTGATGGATTGCTGGATGTTCAAAGAGATGGAGAATCTAAAGAAAACAATATAAAAAACTGGTTGCGTGGGATCCGAGACAGCGGGTAAGTATTATGATTTATCAACTAAGAACTTCAACTACTTACTAGATGCTTTTATCGTCGTAGAATTTTCAATCTGAAATGAGCATTTTTTTCACTTCCTATTGCTACCGAAAAATACTTGTGCTGAAAATGGATTCAGCAGATGCAAACTTTTGTCCTATTGTTTGTCTATCGATATTAGAGAGTGGGATGTTATTGTTACTGGATAATAGCCTCAGTATTACTGTGAAATATTGTGCCCCAACTATGCAATGCATTGCCATGTTAATAAGGTTGAACAATACGGTTTGCACCAAACCGTCTAGATGAAATTTCTTAAGGGGCATGTTGAAGAAAAAAAAAAATAGTAGTAGTTTCACCGACCTTTCAAACGATTTGGTCCAAAACTGTGGGCACTGCTAGTTAGCATGCATGGTTGGTAGAACCTTTTGTGGCTGCTAGTTTCTGGGCAAAAATCTTCATCAAAATTGAATTCTTTTTCTCAGAGTTCATTCCCACCTATCTACTACTGCACGGTTTTGGTTGAGTATCACAACGAAATATCTATGCTCGCACCATACTATCTTTGGTTAAGCCCAAACTGAAGTAATATTTTTTTCAAGAACATGCCTTAGCACGTATTTCAATAATGCACTGGTTAAGTGGAAGTAGTTCTGATCATAACCCTAAATGCGTTAGGATATCCAGGAGGAATGGCCAACTAACAGTGTCCAAGGCTTCGGCAATGTCAATCTTCAAGAGAACACTTGGCCTTTTGTAGTTCTGTTTCTGTAATAATTTGGCTGCAAGCTTTGTTAAAAAACATTTGGCTGCAAGCTGATCCGGACAGAAATTATCATGCAACAGCCGACCCATGATGAAGGCACTTTGGTTGGTTTCACATTCTGATCCTGCATTGGCGCCAACCTCCTAGCAAGCACTTTGGTGAACAGTTTGAAGAAACTATGAACCATGCTATCAGACAATAATTGGTGATCAACTTAGCCTCCTTTAGCATTACCATGTAGGCCTGATTTGGGGACATAAAGGCTTTGACCATCGATCCCTCAAGGTGTGTTAAACACATGGTATCTTCCTTGATAATTGGGTAGAATAACCCTGTGAACCCATTCAGGCCTGTAGTGTTGTCCACAAAAGTATAAATAAATAGTATAACTGATTTTTGAATAATTAAAAGCTACTGAAACACATTGGAAGCAGATTTTTTGTAAAACTAAATTCTGTAGTACCAGGTTTTACCAAATAATTGGTACATGATGTGTCTGTAATCCAAACAACCTTCTTTCTTCTTTTGTCCTGGTTTTGGTTATGGCCAAGTTTTGGTGAGGTTATTTGTTGATCAAACCAAACATACCCTTTTCTAAACTATTTATACCATGTAAATGTCTGGACCCTTGGCCAACTTGGGATATTTTTATACTCCCTGCATATATTTATATATGAACACTTGATTGACACTTCAACAAGGTTATAAAGTCGTCTGATTAATCATGATTATCAGTGCCATTGCAATCAGTTATGCACTACGATTAGTGACAGTCACAATGAGTTGAGATTAGTTGGCTTATTGGTGCCATGGTGACAAGGGTCGATTAGATGGTTTGAAAAAAATGCACTTCAACTGACCAGGAAAAAAATTCTATACCGCAGCTCATAAATATTAAGAGACAATTTCTGCTCTTTGTTCTGACATTTTTTGTCATACTGAAGGTACAATGTGTTAGGATTAGCAGCTACTCTTGGGGAAGCATTCTTTCGATGCATAGAGGGTTCTTCTGTCACCCTTGCTCTTATGGAGAATGTGCAAGTTATGGAGTTTCGGCATCTGCGCCAACTTATCCACCTTGTTATTATTCCATTTGTTAAATATTGCCCAGCCGATCTATGGCAAGTGTGGCTAGTGAACCTTTTGCAGCCATTATTTGTCCATTGTCAGCAAGCTCTTAATTATTCATGGTCCAGTCTTCTTCATGAGGGTCGGGCTAAGGTTCCTGACAGCATTGGTAATCTTCCTGGGTCAGAACTGAAGGTAGAGGTAATGGAAGAAAAGTTGCTACGTGACTTGACTCGCGAAGTATGTTCTGTGCTTTGGGCTTTATCATCACCAAGCTTAAATAATGGACTTCCATCCTTGGAACAACTTGGATCTTCCAATCGGATGGATTCTGTTCTGAAGAATCTGGAGTCCTTTGCTTCAAGTTCTCTAACTGGGTAATGCAAATATTTCGAGCACCTTGCGTGATTTACCTAATACATTTCTGTTTCCTTTTAACCGGATGTTAGTGACCTTTCACATGCTCTGAGCTTTGACCATTATTAGGAGAACCTTGTATTTCAAAAATTTCTGTTCTCACTTGGTTAACGTATTATAGCTCCTTTCACAAGAATTAATATCTGATATAAATTAATTAGTCTCCCACTATTTTATCTTGCTTCCTTTGCTGTATCAGCATATCATAGATGTAACTAGAAAAATAAAGTGCTGGGAAGAAATATGCAAATTGTGGCCTTAGTCCATGGAGTCTTAAAACATCACATATTTTAATACATTCTTCAAGTTTAAAACATGAAACATATCACAACAGACAGAGTGACTATGATATTATTATATTGCAAGACTTTTGAGGACAAATATAGTGCTATAGTTTTTGTATGTCCAATTTTGATGGTCTCAGCTGTAGTGTTTGCATTTTACAAAGTTAGATCACATTAAGTCTAAAGCATTGGGGAAAAAATGATATCAAAAGACGCAGGAACTCATCAAATAATAAATAGAGACTGGTTTTTTTTTTCCTTTGCAGATTTCTTATGCTTCATATTGGCACAGCTCTTCCGGCATTGAGGATATCAGTTGAAGTGTTCACTTGGACAGATAGTGATGCTGTGACTAAAGTTATCCCGTTTTGTGGTGCATTGATCCACCTTGCCGTTGCTTCAAACCAGGCTGAGTTGAGGCAGTTTGTTGCAAAGGATTTATTTTCCTCTATAATACATGGTTTATCTGTTGAATCAAATTCAGTCATGAGTGCTGAACTTGTTGGACTTTGTCGGGAGATATATGTCTATCTGTCTGATAGAGATCCTGCACCTAGGCAGGTAATTTTTGTACATAATTGAGCTGATATAAAAGTATGGTTACTCTAATTAGCCACTAGTTATGTCATGGTTTTTAGGCATTGAAAGTTTTTTATGCTATTCAGGAAAATGGATTACATGTAAATTTTGAGCGCTATAATGAATTGCTTTCAGATTAAAATTAGAAATAGCTACGCCACATGTTGGTGCAGTATTTTCTAAGGACATGATACGCTCAGTGATGTGTATCCTGTTAACTTTTTTATAGACTTGTTATTTTTCTGTACAGTTTCTTTTTTTATATGAACATTTAAATTCTCTGTTGTATACTCTTTTAGATATCCAAATCGTCGCCTAAGTGGTAACATAGGAGTATTCCTTTTCATTCACATGTTACCATGCTACAAAATGAGTGTCTAATATTTTCTTGGGAACTTGGATACTAATATTTAACTTTGGTCGGTTATGTGGTTATGTGTCGGACTCTATAGTAGGCTGATAGCTGGGCTTAATTGCTCCAAATCCCAGTTTGCAAAAATGAGCAAGGTCGACTTATTGTGTATGGTTCATTGCCACATTATTTGTGATACTTGTTGCAATGAGGACTTTAGGCTTGTGAGTGATCCACATTTTTTCTGCACCAATATTTTGATAAACTTGGATAGTTTTATATTTCTGTCATTAAAATACTGATATTATTTCACATGATTGACACCATTATATGATGCTAGTTTCCTTGAGTTATTTTTGAAATAATTTTACTAGTATAATTTTTACATATAAAAAGACCATGTACTCACTACTTTCAGTTGGCCTTGCTGTGGCAGGCTGATATTTTTCACATATGCTGTATCTGCATATCATAGATTATTTTTTCCACAACGGGATGCTCGAATTTCATTACTAAGAAACAACGAAACTACAAATTTGTACATGTTAATGAAGGAAACTTGGAGGGACTCAAGTATAATGAAGTGAACAAATGCCTAGACATACTTTCTCGCTTTGTTAAGGGAAATATCGTTACCAACGAGTCAATGGGTATTGACAAGGATAACCTCCACTGGTTGCTTATTTTGGTAGTAGGATGCGAGTCCTGGAAATGATTCTTTTACTGGGCCAGTTATATGCACTGGGACTAAATTGGAAGTGCTTTGTTTGTAGGTTCTTCTTTCCCTCCCACACATTAAGCAGGAAGATTTACTAGCATTTGATGACTCTTTGAGTAAAACTGCTAGTCCAAAAGAGCAAAAGCAACATATGCGAAGCTTACTTCTGCTGGCTACAGGGAATAAACTAAGAGCCCTTGCTGCTCAGAAGACAACTAATGTGATTACCAATGTTACAAGTAAGCAAACTGCCTTAACTTTTTTTTCCTTTTAGTTTTCATTATTGTGTATTGTACCATCGGCCATGCGATAAAAAATAAGTTAAATGCACATGGTTGCATTATTCCATGCAGTGGATTTATTTTTCATGATCTCTATGGACTTTTATCTATTACTCCCTTCGTTCCAAATTGTAAGTCATTCCAAGAATCTTGGAGAGTCAAACTATCTCAACTTTGACCAAAATTAAAGAGAAAAGTATAAAGAATTATAACACCAAATAAGTGTATCATGAAAATATATTTGATGAAGAATCTAATAATACTTAGTTGATATTGTAAATATTATTATCTTATTATATAAACTTGGTCAAAGTTGAGAAAGTTTTACTCTCCAAAATTTTTTGGAACGACTTACAATTTGGGATGGAGGGAGTACTCACCATAAAAGATGTTTTTTTGTGTCAAACTAAAATCAGATCCCTTCTAGCTGTTCATTTGGGAATTGAGCCTACATGAGATACATAATTTATGTTGTACAAATATATTTTACCTTTACATAATGTGGTTAAAGCTTTAAGGTTACTATGTAGTCATTCTAGGATGTATAATATGGGGTGGCTGTAGTATGATGACTAGGAGCTATTGTTTGCACTATTAATTTTGTGAATTGCTTGTTCATTGTTCCATGTAGTTTGATTACTTGAAATGGATCTTATGCTATTGGGCAAACAGAGCTGATTTGGAATTTACAATATCCCGACATTAACACGCACATTGCTTTCTTTGACTTGCAGCACGTAGGAGCTCTGCTGCACACCATGGATCAAGTGCCGAAGAAGATGGTCATATTGGGTTGGCCGCACTATCATCGACATGATCTGCCAAAATTTTGGGCGTGTAAAAAAGGTTGTATAACATAGAAATGGATCCTAATGTGGTTACTACCGGCGGATGAAGAATTGTTGCAGCATCATTATGTGAGGATGAATGCATGCTTAGTTATACGGCTATACCCTTCCTGCCTTCATGATCAACTGACCATTCTTTGGTTTAGGCGGTTTGTTTTCTAGAATGTATGTACCTTGCGTCTGCGTGTGGGTTCTTGTAGATTGTGAAGTGGTGTGTGTAATTACTTGTAGCTCACAGTTACATAATAATAGTATAATATTGTCCGTGTGGCATATCAGCTCGAATTAATTTTCAGGCCCTTTTGGCAGCATGGCTTCTTGTGACAGATAAGGTTAGTACTCCCTCGATCTAAAATGGAGATCCTAAAAAAAGAAATCTAAAATGGAGGTCGTTTTAGTTCTCCAAAACAGCTACAATTCCAACTAAGTTGATAGAAAAATATGCCAGCATATAAATATCATATGGTTTGATTATGTCCACAGCAAGTGTCTTGACAGTGTATCTTTTGTGCTAAAAATATAACTACATCTTTATGTAAACTTGATCAAAGTTTGAAGTTTCACTTGTCATAAAACTAGTACACTTTGTAGATTGATTGCAAGGTATGAATATAAAGGCGGCCATAGAGGGCGTCGGAGCCCTGGTTAGGCAGCCACCTGAGGCGCAATGGGTTTAGGCCCAATACATTAGATAAACCAAGCATCCTATTAACAACCTGTCTAACACGCGTTCTCCACTCTAATCATGGGCACCGTGAACGTGAGACTGAATTTGAACTCCATGAACATTATAGATTACCACCAAGGAATGTTCTTAACATCAAGCTGGAGTGATTAGAGTGGAACCAAGGGGGATCTAGTCAGTGGAACCGTAATCAGAATCAACCTCGTTCCTCCTATCCTCAGCAGCAGCAGAAGACTCCCTCTCAAACACCCCAGCAACTCAAATTCCATTGCAACATTTTCATTGTTATTGTATTCTCCGATTTTCACCTCAATTTAAGAGGTCCTTGAAATGTTTAATTTAAGGAAGTAGTAGAGCTTGCTTAATTGCTCTCACACAACTAGACATGAACCGGAATTCTTTTATTTTATGAGTAGACTCCTCATTTTAATCATATCTACTTACGTACATATGCGCGTTCTTTGCAACTTTGGTTGTAAGTGTTAGTAATTATAGCATGCAAGTGTAAATTATAGTAGGCTGCCCTTACCACGTCTGTGCGGTTGGCTTATGTCACACCCAATTTTAAGGATAAAATTGAATGAACCAACTTATGTGCACCCAGAGATCAATCACACACATAAGCGACAAATTACATAGTACCATCACAAGGTTCAATATATAACGAATAATATCACAGAGTCTTTACATATATAGCAACGGACTAATAAATATAATCTCTCGCGGAAGCTCCAATTCACAGGGAAATAGTTGACCGGTGAACCACAATCCTAGTAATCCTCAGAAGAATCATCATAGTCATCTGTTATCCATCCGGGATTTTTATCCAAATATGAAAATAAAGCAAGCGTAAGTACATGTCGTACTCAACAAGAATAACATGGGTTTATGAGGCTCAAATAAGGCAAGACACTGGTTTGACAGCGTTTGCTTTTAGTTGATCATATTTTAGCAATTTGAGTAGCAGCAATAGAATATTCCAAGGACAAAGATTTGCATGATCATATAAACATGATAATTAATATGGAATAAACATCAATAGAAACTTCAAATAAATCAATATTAAATTAGTTAAGTTCCTGTAAGACGTCCAAGGCCGCTCGTGACCGCGAGCACGGCTGATATATCAGTTTTACACTCTGCAGAGGTTGCACACTTTCACCATAAGTCGTGATTCCCATATGCCGAGGGTCATGACTCCCATGTCACCTCACCAAGGAAGTGCGGCAGGGTACACTATGAAGTCTTTCAAAAGCCTTCCTAACATGCCACTAATCAATCCGGGCGCAATGGCAAGGGGTGGTAGAGCCCACCTTCTAGTGGCACACGCACACAGCAGTACACACAAAGACAGGAGCCGCAAAACAACCAGCTCGGCAAGGAACCTTTCAAGATTAACACATGATAGAAAGTAACTTCATACTTAACTAAAGTCAGAGCCATATGACCCTCATGGTTGCGCTGTAAGTCCCGGTGTCATACTTACAGTTAAGTCCTTAGTCCATGTTGCTAAAAAACATCTTTTAACCTTTATTTCATAATTAATTAATCAAGTTCATAAGATCATGACATCATCAAGCACTAGCATCACTACTCAAATGCAATCTCATAGGTAACAAGGATCAAGTGATCAAAACTTAGGAATAAACACTATGGTTGCCAAGGTAAACACATGCATCAATTTAGTGATTAAGGTGAATAGGCAACAAGGATGGTCCATGCTATACTTGCCTTGATCAAAGTGCTCTGGAGAACTTAGATCCTCAGTGTACTCTTGATCACCAACGTATTGCTCACCGTCTGAACTCGATCATAAAATCACCACACAATCATCGAGGCAATCATACACGAAGCAAACAAGATCTATATTAGAAACAGTACACCAACAGTAAAAAAACAGATTGAAAAGTGTATAAAAATAATCTACGCGTCGCTACGATTCCAACGATATAAAGATCACGAAAATCGAAGTTCAAACGGGAAAGTTATGAAATAAACAAGTTTTACTTTAATAAAATAATAGATTAAATCTAATCTCGAATTTTAAAAGTTGAAAACATGAGTAACAGTAGCATCATTAGGTAGATTACGAAATTACGAATCTAACGAGACTTGAACGGATCAAATCGGAGCTAAAACGAATAAAATATGGCCGAAATAAACTGAGTGGCAAATCTGTAAATATTGAAAACGCCTTTTGAATTAAAACCGAGGAAATACGTTTTCTAAATAGGAAAGCGTAATCAGAGAAATACGCCAAAGGACCGCGGGTTAGAACATTAAAAAGCTCAGGGGGTTCTCTGTAAAATTGCCGGCGAAGGGGTATCTCTCACTGTGAGCCGTTGGATCGGCCGTGGACGGCGTAGGTTAGCTCGGGGGAAAGAGGGGCGGCTCTGGTCGCCGGAGTCGGGCGGCGCCCGGCCGATTCCTCGCCGGAAGATGGCCGGAGACGGCGTTTTCGGGGCTAGGAAGCTCGGCACACCTCGGGATTTGGTCGGGAAGCAAGAGGAGCTCAAGCCAAACCTATCTATGGTTTCGGTTGCCACAGAGGTAGCTCGGAGAGGATGCGGCGAGCTAGGTGGCGGAACTATGGTGGCGGCGAAGCTCGGCATCATGGCCATAGTGCACAAAACCGAGGGAGAAGGGGTCGGGAAGATCCCTGACCTTGCTGCGAAGCTTGGAGAACAACCAATTTCGACGGAGAAGTCCTCCCGAGGAGAAATCGACGGCGGCGGCGGAGCTCGGGGCGGCGGCGGCTCTGCGGCTGCGGCTAGGGCAAGATTGGAGGGCGTGGCTTGCTCGGGAACTTGTGGGGAGGGACGGCAGGGCTCGGCCGACCTATATAGGGGCGCGAGGGAGGCGTAGGAGATCCGGACTCGGGAGATTCGGTGGTTAGAATACGGTCGGAGGCGGCAACCGTGCTCGGTACGGGCTCTGTCCGGAGGAAGGGGACGGCGCTGTGCCGTGGGCCCGACGCGTCAGTGCCAGTAGGAGGGGGAAGAGGGTCGCGGCTTCCTTTTATGGGCCGGTGGAGGCGTGCTCAGGACGGACTCGTCCGAAAATTCCGGCGGCGGTCGGTTAGACATCGAGTCCTGCTCGGACTCCAGAGGGAGGAAGGGGACGACTCTGAGCAGCGGGCCCCGCATGGCAGCCAAAGGAGAAGGGCGCCTGCGCGAGGAAGATGGGCCGGCCTGCCGACGTTCGGGTGGCCTTCGGCCCAAGCGGGGGAAAAAGGGAAGAGGGGGGGTGAGGTTTCTGTTTCCCCTTTTTTTTTCAACTCATTTTCAAATAGGTTTCCAATTACATCTGAATATTTTCAAATCTCAATAAAGTGCAAATCAAACAAAATATCTTTGAGCAGCATGGATGCAACAAATTATGTTTTTACTTCCTATGATTTATTTTAATTGCTAAAAATTATTATTTGCCAGGTTAATATGCCAAACAATTGCATAAATAAATCAATTTATCTCTATTTTAATGAAAGCAAATTTTAGGGTGTTACAGCTTATGAGCCACCCCGGCCTCTATATGTACTCAGACATTGTTATGGAATAGTATCAATAATTCCCACAATACTTTCATGGTATCAATCGCGGTTCCGATCCGCTACTCTTCCGCAACCCCAGCGCCGCCTTCGATCCGATCGCCGCCCCATGCCTAACTCCATCACCGGGTGCGCCACGACCTCATCGCTGGTGCTCCACTCCCGATCGCCCGCCACCGCACTGCTCCAACGCCGGGCGTGGTCGCTGATCCGTGTTCCGATCGCCCGCCCCCGCGCTGTTCCGACACCGGGCATGGTCGCTGATCCGCGAAGGCCGTGGCCGCGTGACGTCCCACTCGCGAAGACCGCGCGTCTTCCGATCGCGAAGGCCGTGGCCGCGCGTCTCCCGATCGATCGCAAAGACCGTGACCACGCGTCTCCCGATCGTGCTTCCCCGCTGCCGGTCGTGGTCGGGCGATATCGCGCAGGCCGCGCGGTTACGACGCGACGGCCGCGTGGTCGATCTCCTGCCCTGCTGATCTCGTCACTCGTCCATGGCTGCCGATGACGACGTCGCTGCAGCTGCTGCTGCCCAGGCAGCCAAGGAAAAGGAGGCTGCCGAGGCAGCTGCCCGCGCTGACGCGGCACGCCAGGCTGAGGAAGCTCGCCTCCGTGCTGCTGCCCTAGACGAGTACGAGAAGGCACATGAGGCCCTCTGGGCGCAAGCCACCGCGGTCGTCAACGTCAAGGCACAAGGCCGCTGACACCTACACCAAGTGGCGCGGCATGTTCCTCACCGTCCTCGGCAAATATGTCCTCACCCGCCACGTCCTCGAGGATGAGGCGTTCCCCACCCGCCCGGCGTGGATCTAGGTGGGCTGCTGCGTCCTCACATGGGTCTACGGCACCGTCTCCAGCGACTTGCAGCAGTCGCTAATGATGCGGCAAGGTCGCGCCCACGACGCGTGGTGCTATCTCGAGGACGAATTCCTCGGTCAGAAGGAGTCCCATGCCCTTCTCCTCGAGACGCAGTTCCACAACTTCTGCCAAGAGTCCCTGAGCATCACCGACTACTGCCGCCGCCTTGAGTCCATGGCCGCCTCCCTCGCCGAATTCGGCGACCCCATTGGCAATCGGCAGATGGTGCTCACGCTTCTCCGCGGCCTCAGTGGCAAGTTTCGCCACATGGTGTCCATCCTCAAGATGCACAGGCCGTTCCCGACGTTCTCTGAAGCCCGTACGCACCTTCTGTTGGAGGAGATGGAGATCGACGCCTGTCCTCCGTCCCCGCCGGCTGCCCTTGTCGCTGCGACGCCACGTCCAGCGGCACCTGGCGCGGCTGCCCCTCCACGTCCGGGCGCGCCTCCTACTCCGCGTCCATCTGCAACGACCAGGGGCCAGCGCACCGGACGCCGTCACGGTCGCGGTGGACGCGGCGCCTCTGCTGGTGATGGCCCTCAAGCGCCCAACGCTGGTGCGCCCCCGAGTGGACAGGGCAGCGCTCCCCACGGTGCGGGTGTGCACCCATCGTTCGTCCACCCTTGGGCTGGCACCGTGCGCATGTGGCCGTACGACCCGTCGGGACGTCCTTCGCTGCCA
Organism: Eremochloa ophiuroides; assembly: GCA_038502445.1. NCBI lineage: Eukaryota > Viridiplantae > Streptophyta > Magnoliopsida > Poales > Poaceae > Eremochloa > Eremochloa ophiuroides. The sequence continues at coordinate 30,361,566 of JAHLJS010000006.1, read as the reverse complement.
CCACCTGTGTTCCACGCAGCCCCGCACTATGGCAGGTTCAGTGCTCCTCCTGGCGCCTATGGTGGCGCATACGGCGCCCCGCCGCCCTCGTACGGCACGTACTACGGGGAAGCTACACTGCCGGTCTTCCAGGCGCCCTCACCAGCTTACCAGGCGGCGCCCTGGAACCCCACTCACGGCGGGTCTTGGCACCAGGACTCCCTGGCGCACTCCTTCAACACCATGACGCTGAACCCGCCGACCTCTGAGTGGTATGCTGATTCGGGTGCCGGTTCACACATGACCTCGGACGCTGGTACACTCTCCACCATTTCCCCACCTTCTTTGTCCACTCCTTCATCTATCTTTGTGGGAAATGGTGTCTTACTTCCTGTCACAGCCACTGGATCACACATTTTTTCTTTACCACATCATAACCTTGCTCTTAATAATGTTCTGGTGTCACCCAACATTATTAAGAATTTAATTTCCATTCGTCGTTTTACCACCGACAATAACTGTTCCATTGAGTTTGATCCATTTGGTCTTTCTGTGAAGGATTTGCAAACCAGGAACATGATCGCTAGGTGCAATAGTTCTGGGGACCTCTACCCATTCTATGCACCTTCCACCAGCGCCCCTGCGTTCATCGCTGCACCTACCTCCCTTTGGCATCGCCGTCTCGGTCATCTTGGGCGTGAAACTTTGTCCAAACTCATTAGGTCCAATGTCATTTCTTGTAATAAAGATGACATCGATCATATCTGTCATGCGTGCCAGCTTGGCCGTCATGTACGTCTACCCTTCGGTTCATCTAGCTCTCGAGCTATTCATAATTTCTATTTAATACATTGTGATTTATGGACCTCTCCACTTGTTAGTGTGTCGGGCTACAAACATTATCTTGTTATTCTTGATGACTGTTCACACTATATTTGGACTTTTCCGCTTCGCCTCAAATCCGAGACATTTCCCACCCTTTCTAATTTTTTTGCTCATGTTCGCACGCAATTTGGCACCGCCATCAAGAGCGTCCAGTGCGACAATGGTCGTGAATTCGACAATTCGCAGGCCCGCACGTTCTTCCCCTCCCATGGTATTGCACTCCGCATGTCGTGTCCACACACCTCCCAACAAAATGGTAAAGCAGAGCGCTCCATTCGCACCATCAATAACACTCTGCGTTCCCTTTTGTTTCAGGCGAGTCTCCCTCCAGCTTACTGGGTTGAGGCCCTTCACACTGCCACATATCTTGTGAACCGTCTCCCCACTAAAACTCTCGCCTCCTCCACACCATACACCGCTCTCTTTTCTACCCAGCCTTCCTATGATCACCTCAAAGTTTTTGGGTGCGCATGCTATCCCAACATGTCCTCCACAGCGCCCCACAAACTTGCACCTCGCTCCTCCTTATGCGTTTTTCTCGGCTATTCCTCGGAACACAAAGGCTATCGGTGTCTCGAGCTTCAGTCGAATCGCATTCTTATTTCTAGACATGTCATTTTTTATGAATCTTCTTTTCCTTTCTCCGACATGTCTACCACACCCATGGCCTCCTCCGCCCTGGATTTTCTAGTTGATGATCATGATCTTTGAAAGGTCCTTATTTGGTTTTGGTAATTGAGTGACAACTTAAGTGGACTAATATGTGTTTAAGTATTGATTACACAGGTGATTAGTCCACAGGTACATGTGTGTGAGCATCTATGCCATGGAGGTGAAAATGGCTTGGAGATGATGCTTAGCTCACACATATGGTATGAAGGAGCTAAACGCATGAGACATGACATGGAGTCATGTGGCTAGGTGGAGAAGATCAAGACAAGGCTTCACGTCGATGGACCGTTGCAAGAGTGAAGGGCAAGTCGGGTGATAGCTTGGCGCCGATGGACCAACGCAACGGTGAAGAGCAAGCAAGTTAAGGATCGATGAACCAAAAGCCACGTGATGATATGAAGTGGATCATATCATTCATGAGGTGTTGGTGCATGTGTTGCACCGGCATCGATGGTGTCGGAGACGGTGATGAAGACGGTAATTGGAATGGAAAGCGCAAGGCAAAGGTAACCTAGGGCGTTTTCATTTCACCGGTCTAAGGTTGAGTAGAGAAGTGCTTGACCGGATTTAGGATAGATGGCCGTACTATCAAGAGGGGCAAACTTGTTTGCATATCGGTCATCTAGTGCCACTTGAGTGATCTAACTTGCATACGTTGTTAGGATCGAGTGGCGCGGTGAAAAGAGAGAAAAATCCTTTGAAAAATGTTTGTGAAAAGCTAACACACATGCACATGAGGTCTACACTTGGTGGTGTTAGCACACTTGCAAAGGTGGTGAAGTTTGGAGTTAAGAGGAGCTCAAAAAGAGCGTCGGACGCTGGCTTGGGTGAGCGTTGGACTATTGCGTTCAGTCCGACGGTAAACCCTAGCCTCTGTGCAGTTGAGTGCGAGCATCGGACGCTGTCTGCAGTGACAGCGTCGGACCATCCTCGTGCGTCCGATAGTGTTTGGCCTGTGAGCGTCGGACGCTGAAGTTTGTGGGCGTCGGACTTTTGTCCGAGCGCTGACACATGGCGAGCTCTGAGAGCGTCGAACTCTTGGGTTTAGTCCGACGGCGAGCGTCGGACGACCGTCCGACGGTTTTCAGCGCTCGGGGAGCTCTCTGGAAGCGTCAGACCGTGGCGTCGTTTAGTCCGACGCGCAGTGTAAATTCAGTCCGACGGTGGCTAACCAAGGAGCGTCGGACCGTGGGCTTTGGTCCGACGGTGTTCCGTCTGACGGTGAGCTGAAGCGCGGGAAGTTAGCCGTTGTGATCCAACGTTCGACTTCAAACGGCTAGTGACACGTGGCGGCCATCGGGAGCGTCGGACCGTGGACTTTGGTCCGACGGTGGCGCGGCTGAGCATCCGACGCTCAGTCCGACGGCCGATTTGAGAGGGCAACGGCTCTATTCGCTTTAGGGCTATAAATCCAACCACTTGGCGGCCTTGGCCGAGAAGTCGAGCACCCTTGGGCCTGTATGGCTTGTGTAGGTGTGCTTGGAAGCCCTCCCACTCACTCATTTGCTTAGTGCACATCCGATTGATTGATAGTGAGTGATTCTAGTGCGTTGCATTGTGAGATTGCATCAAGTGGCACTAGGTGTTCGTGTTGCAAGCCGGTGGTGCTTGTTACTCTTGGAGGTCGCCACCTCCTAGACGGCTTGGTGGCGAGAGGCTCCGTGGAAGCAAGCAAGGAGATTGTGCTTGGCTCCGGAGCAAGATTGTGAGGGGTTGGAGCTCACCCCGCGGGAGATCGCGAAGAGCATCGCTAGTAGAGAGACGTGAAGAGCGACAAGTGGTCCGGCCGAGTCAAGTGCTAGAGCTTGTGGTAAGCACTCCACGTGGGAGAGTGTGACTTGCGGGTCACCACTAGCAAGACTACCGGCGGCAACCTTGGAGCTTGTCTCAACGGAGGATGTAGCTTGTGGCGACAAGTGAACCTCCGGGAAATAAATCACCGTGTCAACATCTTCCCATCCTTCGCGGTGGTTTGTACCCTTCTACACAAGTTATTCGCATTGTGCATTACTTTACTTGTGTAGTTGTAGTTGCTCTTGTGAGACCGGTTAGCTTGTGTAGCTTGCCACTCACCTTCTTAGTTTGTGTAGCTTAGAAGTAGTTCTCACTTAGTTTGTGTAGCTAAAGTGAGTTGCGCTCCTTGATTTGGATTGTGTATCCTTGTCATTGAGCAAGTAGTGAGCTTAGGTGCTTAGTGCGCTTTTGCTTGCTAGTTGATAGGAGTTTCCCCGGTGCTTAAAGTACTAGCGCTTAGGTTTGTGTGATCATATGCTAGAACGGTTTAGGGAAGCTCAAGCTAGACTTGCATCTTTGCTTCTTGCTAGGATCTTTGGCAAGGTGCTTAGAGTCTTAGTTAGAGGGGTAAATTGTCGCTAGAACCGATTAGGTTTTATTCCGCTGCGATTTATTTTTGTCGGACTATTCACCCCCCTCTAGTCCGCCATCTCGACCCTACAATCTTACCGCTCCAGTTCCTGGAGCTCGTTTTATGCGTGCAGGTACCGTTGATCCCTCAGCGACACACCCCGTGCCCGAGGCCGCCCCTGCGCCGCCCAGTCCTGGCACAAGACCTGGGTCCAGCGCTGCTGCCCATGGGACCTCCTCTATGCCTCTGTCCGCGTTGACTGGTGCTGCTGCCCCTGTGCACCCCGCACAGGTTGCTGCCAGCAGCGCCATCTCCACGGCGCCCACGAGTGCTGCCGGTTCTGCTGCCCCTGGTGCTCGCGCCTAGGCTGTTGCCAACGGCACTGGCCGTACAGCTGCTACTCGACCGATCGCCATCCCTCCGGTCACCAATGCGCACTCAATGCGCACACGGGGCAAGGCTGGCATCGCACAGCCCGTGGATCGCCTCAATCTCCACGCTGTGCCCATGTCGCCTCTCCCACGCTCTGTTCGTGATGCCCTGTTAGACCCCAATTGGCGCGCTGCTATGCAGGCTGAGTACGATGCCCTGATCGCCAACGACACCTGGAGCCTTGTGCCTTGCCCTCCTGGTGTCAACGTTGTGACTGGCAAGTGGATATATCGGCACAAATTGCTCGCAGATAGGTCTCTTGATCGCTATAAGGCACGCTGGGTCCTCCGGGGTTTCACACAGCGCCCTGGTGTGGATTATGATGAGACTTTCAGTCCTGTTGTCAAGCCTGTGACAGTTCATGTTGTTCTTTCCCTGGCATTATCTCAGAATTGGCCCATTCATCAGCTGGATATGAAGAATACTTTTTTGCATGGCACTCTTACTGAGACAGTATACTGCGTGCAGCCATCAGGTTTTGTGGATTCATCTCGCTCAGATTATGTCTGCAGGCTCAACAAGTCTTTATATGGTTTGAGGCAGGCTCCTCGTGCTTGGCATCATAGGTTCGCCTCTCACCTGATGTCACTTGGATTTGTTGAAACAAAGTCAGACACTTCGCTCTTCATATATCGACGTGGACCAGACACAGCTTATTTGTTGCTGTATGTAGATGATATTGTTCTCACTGCCTCCTCGGCTGATTTTTTGAAGCATATTATTGGTGCACTCCAGCGTGAGTTTGGTATGACAGACATGGGTCAGCTTCATCACTTTTTAGGCATCTCTGTGACACGTTCTATAGACGGTCTGTTCCTCTCTCAGCGATAGTACACTCAGGATATTTTGGAGCGCACCGGGATGAGTGCGTGCAAGCCGTCCAGTACGCCTGTGGATGTACACTCCAAATTATCAGCTGATGGACCTCCTGTCACTGATCCTACACAGTACCGCAGTCTAGCTGGCGCCTTGCTGTATCTGACCTTCACCCGTCCAGACATTACTTTTGCTGTTTAGCAGATATGCCTCTATATGCATGATCCTCGGGAGCCACATCTTACTGCTCTCAAGCGGATCCTGCGCTACCTGCAGGGGACACTGTCACTTGGGTTGACTATGCGCCGATCTTCACTTGCTGAGCTTGTGGTGTACTCGGACGTCGACTGGGCCGGACGTCCCGACACTCGCCGGTCGACATCTGGCTACGCGGTATTTCTTGGGAATAATTTGGTGTGCTGGTCCTCCAAGCGTCAGCACATGGTCTCCAGATCAAGCGCTGAAACCGAATACCGTGCTGTGGCGAATGGTGTTGCTGAAGCTACTTGGCTACGTCAGCTACTCCTTGAGCTTCGCCACCCACCTCGCCGTGCCACCCTGGTATACTGTGACAATATCAGTGCTGTATATCTCTCTAGCAATCCAGTGCAGCATCAGCGCACGAAGCATGTTGAGATTGATCTCCATTTTGTTCGAGAGAAGGTCGCCCTCGGTTACGTTCGGGTTCTTCATGTTCCTACGACATCGTAGTACGCCGACGTCTTGGTTCCTACCTCACTGTTACAGGAGTTTCGATCCAGCCTGAATGTTAGCGATGCTCCTGATTAGACTGCGGGAGAGTGTTAGCCTATTGTAATTATAGCAAATGTAAATTATAGTAGGCTGCCCTTGATTAGTGGCATGTACCACGCCTGTGCGGTTGGCTTATGAGCCACCCCGGCCTCTATATGTACTCAGACATTGTTATGGAATAGTATCAATAATTCCCACAATACTTTTAGTAAGGGTTTAGGGTCTCGGTGGAGGTTTAAAAAAATCTCATTTTCATGATACATCAGCAAAACTGCTAAATTAGCAAGGTATTAATGAGGAAAGAGAGAAAGAGGGTTTCATCCGGATGAAACCCAACTCGCATGAGGACCTAGGCAATGAAACTCGTCGAAACCCCACTGAGGCCCGTCGAGTTTCATTCCAGCTCGGTCGTCCGGATCTCGTGCAACCCTATTCTCCGTCCCAGCGACGCGTTTATCTGAACGCCATCTGAACCGCATTTATCTGAACACTATCTCAACCAGGTGTGACCGCCTTCATTCAGTTTCTGGCTTTCTGCTGCTGCATCGCTACACATGCGTGAATGTGAATAAGCCTGCCAGATACTGTGAAAGCCTGACATACGTGAAAGTGAATGATGATTTTAGTGTGATTCGTTTAAATTATATGTATTTGTTTTAACATGTGCGTGTGCACTCATGAACGTTAAATTAATTAATATAGTTTATATATTTTATTTTACATGATTATTTGTTGGCATAACAACTATATGTTTAGTGTAAGATATATTATCCATGGTTACATAGTTGACGTGGTATATAGGATCACAGCATCATGCACATATTAACTGCAGCAGCTTGTCTTGAAAATAGTAAAATGAAACACCCTACTAATTCCTATTTCAAGTCTGCAAAGCTAACGTGGCAGTCTTGAAAACTGGGAAATGAAACCCACCACTGAGACTGGTCTAAGGTATTGTCAAGTACATGGGCCTTACCCCATTATTACTTATCATGATTCACAAGTGGGTTCATTATTAGAGACAATCATTTAATTTTGAAGAATTGACCAAGTAATGGACAGTATGCTACTACCATACGGGTGACGTGCGTGGGTGTGAGCGCCATACATTAGGTCACCCAAACAGCCTGAAATTATCAGTGCTCCTTCGCATATGTTTCTCTAAGAAATGATAAGATATTTTGCAGGGAATTTTAGTACTTCTAGATTCATAGCATCTAGGCTATCCGCACCGGTAAGTAGCTAAACCAATCTCTAAAAGCCCCATGCCCCACATGTCAGAACCTGTTTACAGATTAGGAAATGAGAAATGCTGCACCCACAGACCCTCTATCGCCATCGCCAAAAATAATAATAAAAAAAGACGGAAATTGCCCGTCCTGGCCGAGGGAGCGAGCACGGCGGCTTCCGTCTTGGCCAAGGGATGTGGCGGCCTCCCAACGGGACGCGATCTTTATCCTCCCCATGGTCGCCGGCGCGGCGGCCTCCTGGTGGGGCGCGCTCCTCCTTCTCCCCGCGGTCGCCGACGCAGGGTCCTCCCGGTGGGGAGCGGTCGTCCTCCTCCCCGTGGTCGTCGGCCTCCCAGCGGGGCGCGGTCCTCCCCGCGGTCGCCAGCGAGGCGGCCTCCTAGAAGGGCGCGGTCCTCCTCCTTCCTGCGGTCGCCGGCATGGCGTCCCCCGGCGGGGCGCGGTCCTCCTCCTCCCAGCGGTCGCCGGCGGTCTTCGGTGGACGCAGCGGCGGCCCTCGTCAAGCTCTGCCTAGAGTCGGGGCGCGCGAGGGCTGCGACGGACGGCTTCCTACTCGCCGTATCCCCTTCCTGCCTTCACGCCGGCCACCAGGCGCGGCGAGCACCTCGGGCTGACGGACGTGGTGGGACCGATCGAGGATAGCGAGAGGAGAGAGGAACGCCAAGGATAGCGTGTTCCTGTAGCGATCTGAACCATGGCATGTGCTTTGCAGTACAGCGGTGCGGGCGTGTGGGCGCTAAATCTAGAGTACCGGTCCGATTACAGTTCAGCGGTGCACATAGCCTTACTATATAGGATTTGTTCTGACTGTGGTTGATTTGTATGGTTGATCTATTATAAAAGAAAAACACTGTTTTTACGAAGAATGCAAAGTAAGAGTAAATATAATGAAAATAGCTCAAACGAGGGCACTCCCAATGCAGAAACCATCATAGTTTCTATAGACATTAATTGTACCGTCATCTAAGCATTTTGCTGAAGTGGCAAGAGAGTTATTGAAGAGAGAGAGTAAAAATCATAGAAACCAGGTCTAACTTACAAACCAAGTCTACACGAGAACCAAGATACAGAGGGAGATGATTGGTGGAGAATAGAGAGAGCATGTATATGATTAAATAAAAACTTATTCCGTAGAAACTATTCATTGGGACCATAATTTCTATACGTAGAGTTTATGAAAATTAATAGGGACAGAAACTATACGTAGTTTTTTTTATTAGGAGTGCCGTTAGTAGGTGCTTCCCACGGTCGCGTGGTTGGGACGATTCTTGAATACAACGTGAAAGACTGAAAGTCATGTTCTACGTTGTAGACCCCAACTTTTCCCCATTGCCCCTCCCGTTCTTCGTAGCTCTCCTCATCCTCCCCCATGCTCCTCTGTGCGTTGAACTCCACCTCCGCTAGCGCCGAATTCCGCCCCTTCACGCACCTGCTTGACTTAGATGGCTAACCCCTTGTGCGCCTCCATAAGACCTGGTGGCTGAGCTCCTCTGCGCGGCAAGCTCCTCTCCACGCGCCATTGCTCCTCTGCGCCACCGCTGATCTCCTCCATGCCATCAAGCTCCTCCTCCCCGCTCTCGTCCCCTAGTGCCGTCGACCACAATCTCCAAGTTTTTTTTAATGCTTTGGTTATAATCAAAGTTAGCTGTGGGAGGAAACAAGCTTTGAATAGAAGCGTGGACAATTTAAGCTGTCCCAAACATGTCCATTAGCGAAGCACACTATACCACGAGCAAAGAGCACACATATAAGCAATAGACGTATCTACACCGAATGTCGAAGAATCAACACATACATAGAGCACATGAGAACACTCGACTCTACATGATTCAAACTAAATATGCACAAAAACGTTTTTTCAAATTAAGTAATATATGTGTTTTTGCCGTTTGAACCTCAGGTCTCTCAGATCCATATCAAACAAATATTCTCTCAACCTCATTTTTGGGATCCAATGCATCACGTTTTTATCGACTTAATTGTTCCCTGACATTTGTTTCGGTGAACCATCTAAATGTAACACTTGTAACATTTGTATGTCTTGAAATCACATAGCTAGCTTTGTGATAGGAGGCTATCTTTTTTCCAATTCTGTGTCCCTAAAATGCTGAGTACAAGAAATTAGTGAGTCGATTCAATTGCAGGGACTAAGGCTAGGCAAAAATAACCGAGAACCAAAAACCAAACCAGACTAACCGGAACTGAAACCGAACTAACCGAAACCGAAAAAATCGGTCCCTAATTCGGTTCTCACTTTAAAGGTAACTGAATTTTAATTGGTCTGAAATAACTGAGATGTTCAAAGAAGCCCATGAACAAATATACAACCCAATAGGCCACAATGAAACCCTATGAATATAAGCCATCTCAACCACTAGGCAGTCAACCCCGACTCCCATATCGCAGCCACACAATAGGCAGTGGCAGCGGCTCCTCTTCTCCCACACATGACACCTTCAAATTCCTTCTCTGCTCAACAGTCGGTGGCCAGCGCGACGGCGCTTAGCGCCCCTACTCCTTCCCTTCCTACAGCAGCAGTGCCTGATGCCCCTGCTTCGTCCTCCTCTCCTCGGCGCTGCCCCTAGCTCCCTCGATGCTGATGGCAGCTTGGCCTTCCAAGATTCGATGATGTTGACGGCTTCAAGAACCAGCGGTGGCGCGACTTCAAGATCTAGCGATGGTGCGGCTTCAAGATCCAGCGATGTCCGCTCGCCTCTCCCCTTTGGTCACGAGGGCAACAACGGCAGCCATTTTTTTTTGTTTTCTCGACTTGATAGTGATGTGTACTCGGTTTGTTTAGAACCATAACCGAACCGAAAGAACCAGAACCGAAACCGAATTTGCTCGGTTCCATGTTTTCAGAAGAACCGATCGGTCCCTGGTTCTTTGGTAACTGAATTTTAGTAACAAAGAAACAAAACCGATCGGTTTTGGTTAACCAAACGCCCACAGCTAGCAGAGACTATATATACAACAATATGAGTTGTTTTTTATAAAATTATTTCAGAGCCATGTTTTTTCTTTTCATACTTACTCCTTCAGTATAAGATTTAAAAGTCATTTAGGACGATAACACGGTCTTAACTTTGACTTTATATTTCTAAAAAAATATTTATTAAAAAATTATATATCACTAGTAGAGAACACACCTTTCGTCCAACATTTGAATTGGGCTTTAGTCCCGCCTTTTTTTGTGTTCGGAACTAAAGGGACCTTTAGTCCCGGTTCTAGCCACCAATCGGGACTAAAGGTCCCTGCCCAACAGATACTGGCATGCTCTGATGTGTCAGAGGACCTTTAGTCCCGGTATGTGGCTATAACCGGGACTAAAGGTTACTCTTTAGTCCCGGGCAGTGTCCATTTTCGGTTGGAGACATTGCCCGGGACAAAAAACGAGCATGTAGTCTCAGTTAGTAATCCTAACCGAGACCAAAACCCCCTCGTATATAATCTTCAAGCGCCCTTTCTTCCTCCTCTGACCCGGGATAGCTCTGTTCTTCCACTCGCTTGTATGTTTTTGCTTCGTTTTTTGGCTGTCACATGATTTCTTGCGGTCTACATCGATTTTTTGGTTTTGAAGGTAACTAACTTCATTTTCACACCTCCATCACTACTATATGTCATTGCATTGTGTAGAAATAGCCAAGGATGTAACATATTATCTTTTGTGGTGCATTTCTTGATTTGTGACTATTTAAGTTTATATTCTTTTGATTTTTGGATGAAAAAAGCTTATAGTTGTTGTTTTTAACTAGAATGCATCTTTTACTAGTTTGCATATATAGCTTATTTAATAGTTATGAGAAATAGAGAAATTTAGTAGTTTTTAAAAATATCCTTGTTTAGAAATTGAGAAAAAATAAAAAAAAACCAGCAGTGTTTTTAAAAAGAATTTATGGGTTGACAGTGTTTTGTTTGTGATTGTGCATGACAACTGTCGTTGGGGCCTCAATCGGCGTACCTTGGCAACTCAGTGATGACGGACTTCAATCGCACCTACATGACAATCTTTGACGCACATGAGGTCAACTTGCATACTACTGATATGTTAGGCCGCTTAATACTTATCAAGGTCCCCGTGCAAGCTATCACTGATGAGCACCCGTATTTAATGAATCGCGTCGCGATAAAGGAAGCAGTGGTGCAGCAGTGTCAAGTTTTGGTTCCGCTAAACAATATCTCGCATTATCTTCGAGATTACCTAGTGCTAGCCTCATCTATGACTGATGCATTTGCCATCATGGGTGTATCATATCTCGAAGTTGGTGATCACGAGCTTGTCATCCTTCCATGGACATCCGACTATGGTGCCACTATAGTTGGCTTGAATCCCACCTTACCCATCTCCATGGTACAAGCAGCAGAACCATCATCACCGCCATGATATTTCGAACCACTCAAACTTGTCATTTATGGAATGTCACCGTATCTTTTTGTGCAACCATTCGTAGTACCTAGAATGTTCACGAACATATGTCATGTTCGTGGCGTCCAATACAATAGAAATGATCTTACAATCCACATGCGCACATATGCTAAAAGATCAACTATACCCAAGGTTGCACATATAGGAGTCCGCAAACAGTCGCCTTCTGGGGATTCCATGAGGCACATATGGCCAGTTTGGATTATTGTAGACTCACTACTACCGGGTGATCAATAGGCGGTCCATCGTCCCATGACTGGTAGGTGCACTTACAACAGAACCATGTTGCGTGTATGTTACACTGTTCCTTCTAACAATTATCACTTACTACAGCCCTGCCTCCGTATCGAATCCGATACTCACTGTACCCACGCGTGGATCACGGAGGTGCGAGGACATCTAGACATGGAGGTGCACAAGGACCAGGTCATCGGCAAGTAGGCATAGGTACAAGCAGTCCATACATCTCCATTATCTACATACGTGGGGTTTACATATATAAAAAAACCTAAATTACGGGATGCACAGGTTACTTAATTGAAGGACCCTGCGATTCTTCATCAGAAGAAGGTTCGCCTGGACACGAGCCTGAAACTGGTTCCACAGAAGTTCCGGAGACACCACCTTCATCAGAAGATGGTTCACTGCTTCTGGACTCGGGAGTTGGATCAGTGGAAGTACCGCATACACCACACGGTACATTTTCGCGAGAATGGTATATTTAGTTCAACTAGAATTGTTATTTATACAATTGATAAATTATAGTGCAAATTATATTTAGTTCAACACGAAGAATACTGAATCCAAGGATGACGAGGCAAAGAAAGCACGAACCACTCAAGAAAGCGGTGCTTGATGCATATGATCCTCCGTTCAGTTTGTCGTGAAAACTTATTGTTCTGAATTATGGTTGTCAAACTTGTAAATTTGGTGTGTATTTGAACTTGTTGTTGTGAATTTGTATTTGTGAACTCATTTGTTGCGGTGAACTTGGATTTGTAAACTCATTTGTGAACTTGAGATGTTCTGGATTATTGTTCTGAGTTATGGTTCTGAACTCATTTGTTACGGTGCATTGCATGGATGGGAAATGAAACTGCTGCTAGGCAGAAGTTTTGTAGGATGCCAAAATTATCGTTAGTCCCGGTTATAATCACGAAATGGGACTAAAGGTCCTTTAGTCCCGGTTATAATCACGAACCGGGACTAATACCGCACGCGTATATATTGCGTCGTCACCCTCTCAATCTTTTCGGTTCGTTTCATTTCAATCGTCGCCCGCCGCCGCGCGTCTCTGACATTGCGCTCGCGCTCGCGCGTCCTCGCCTACGGCCACGACCTCTGTGCCGTGTTCACGCCCGCCCGCGCCCGGACACGGGCCCCGCCGCTCCCTTCCCCGATCCGACTCCACCGCCCCCGCCGTCTCCGACCCCGGCCGCATCGTCGTTCCCCGCTGCGCCCTGGTGATATACATTAATTCTTTACATTTTACCTACGGCCGTACTGATCATGTCTTGGAGATCTTCATTTTGCCTTAGTGGATTCGCATGAGTAGGGCAAGAAAATATAGATTTTGACTTGAAGTTTTTGGGCAAGTTTGTTTAGGGTTACGATATATTGTTTAGGGTTTCAGATATGTTTTTTAGGGTTCTAGATATATTATTGGCCAACTTATATGAATTTTGAGGCATATGGTGTGTGTGTGTGTGTGTGTGTGTGTGTGTGTGTGTGTGTGTGTGTGTGTGTGTGTGTGTATATATATATATATATATATATATATATATATATATATATATATATGAATTTTGATATATGTGGTGTGTGTATGTATGAATTAGAGATGGCTGGACGTCATCTTACTGAACCAGAAAGATTGGCCACAGCGGCTATGTAAATTCTTTTGGATTCGATCCAGAGATTGTTAAAGCAAATTGGCCCCTATCTGCATTGTAAGCAATTCAATAAGTTTGTGTAATTATATTGTCCAATATGTGTATATGTTTATAATGTAAAGATTAACACCTATTAATTGTAGGTAATTGATCCAATTATTTGGCTGAGACAAACACTGTCCAAATTTGGTGTTCGGACAGTAAATATTGAAACCTTTAAAGTAAATAATAGCCAATTAACATAATGTTGGATTGGCTTTTCCATCGCCGCCAGGCATGGTAGAGGAGTTGTACAAATCTCTGAGGTCGGTCGAACGGCACCCCAACCGAGCGTTGCACAAAAATATGCAACCACGGCATGTGTAACTAAACTTATGAACATTGGGTACACCTTTCCTATACTATACTCATTGCTCGTACAATGTATGAATGCAAACATGAGTCATGACCCGGCGAGATTTTGTGTAAGGATCGCCACAGCCAATCGAAATGATGTGGTAAGTCAAATTTAAAGTCATACCTAGCTCATATATAGTATAAAAGTTTTATGATGTAAAGCTTGGGTCTTGTAACATACATTTTTTTTGCAACAATTACAGGTTCGGGCGTATGACTTAACATACGCAGGGTGCAGTTTTGAAGGTTCGGGCGTATGACTTAACATACGCAGGGTGCAGTTTTGAAGCCATTCTAAATCAGACAATGTATCAAATGAGTTATGAATGGGACTATGCTCATGCAAGGCCAACACGTACAAGCGAAGGGTTTCATGACAAGTTGGTTGCGACTAAGAGACCTGAATGCCGTCCTGCTCGAGCACCGTTTACTGTGGTCAATAGACCTTATGCTCATAGTTGTGAAGCAAGGGAGAGTGCACTGCTCAATGCTTTACTCTATATCGATGAAATATGCCTATACCACATCGGTGACCTACACTTCACTCAGCTTTTTGTGGCACATAATAAACGTTTCAGGAATTTATAGGTAGTAGTTGTGTCTCGTATCGTTTATTTGAGAGCAGTTGAACATGTTATTTGTGTAATGACTTAAATTGTTATTTGGTCCTATGTCACGATTTATTTAAACAAGTTTTAAATTGTATGTATAAGTTTCATACTTTAATTGTGTTATTTGTGCTTTGAAACTGTATTTATGACACGCATACATATTCATATATTAGCAGCGTAGAACGTATTCAAAAATCTGATTTCAAACACCAACAACACAAGAACAGAAAAGAACCAAAAAATATAAAGAAAAAAGAAACACTTTAGTCCCGGTCTGAAATATAAACCGGAGCCTTTAGTCCCGTATCCGCTGTCCCGGTTAGGAAACCGGGAGCAAAGGGGTTTCCCAATCGGGACAAAATCCCTGTTTTGTACTAGTGTATGCATACTTTTATAAAAGTATATTTGAAGATAAATCTATTTATATAGTTTTTATATTTTCAAACTTAACAACTAAAAGTTATTCATGATTTATATTTCTAATGTTTGAACAAAACTTTTATGTAAAATGATTTACTTTTCTCATGCGGATCGAGTACATACATATATGTAGGGGAGTTTCCATGTTTGATTGTTTGGTCGTGAGTCATGACGTACCTATCACGATCCAAGTGTCACAAATGGACTGCATGTTTTGTTTTAGAACAAAGTCTGAAGACTTGACCAAGTAATAATAACCGAAGGTAGGTAGCAATAGCATTCATGTATACTGCCGTACCTAACATGTTAGCAACCTTATTTTAAACAATCAAGTGGATACTCGCTCGCATCTTTGAATAAGAATCGCGTGTTCAGTTAGAATTTTGCAAGATGTGTTAGCCGCGTTAAACTTACAAACTGTTTGGTTGCTGCGACAATATGGTTAACGTAAATGAGATTAGTTTAATTTTAGGTCCCGCCGGCTGCAGGTTTAAATTCTTTGTGTTTGCTATCTGGCCGGTGGAACCAAACAGCTCGTTCATATTAGCTCGGCCATGCATTGAAAGATTAAGTTGTCTGTTATACTGAGCATATGTCAAACTATTTTGAACCTTTTTTTCTGTTAACTTTGGATGATGCTAGCGTTTACAAATTAAGGCCATATTTGGTTAAACTTCTTCATACTTTGGCTCCGTATTAAACTAACGGTCTAACAGAGGAGCCACAAATCATAGTTTCTTCCTTCTCGACAGAAGACAGAAAAACATATCCTATAAATAGTCGCATTACATTACAAGATGCAAAAGGAGCCGGAGCCATCAAAATCCTGCAAATACGCCCTAAAGCTCGAAAGAGAGATGGAGTAAATTTGACATATGATTATCGGTGGATCTTCCAAATTCTCCATCTATATGAACGTTTTAAGAGCAAGGTCAATAATAGATCATGTCTTCTGTTCTTTTTTTTTTCTTAGTCCTCCTCATGTATAATTCTATCTGCACCACCGCTACATAGGCTACCGTGCTCAGTTTATAGTTTATTACTTGAATAAGAGCCGAACTATATTCTTCATTTTTCTCTTCCTCCGTCCTAATTTAGAAGTGATTTGACCTTTTCAACTCTAACTTTGACCACTTGTCCTATTCAAAATATGTACAAAAAAAAGTTAAATTTAAATCATTATTGACGAACTTTTATTAATAAAGCAAGTCATAATAAAAGAAGTGATATTTTGTATAAATTTTTGAATAAAATGAGTTGTCAAACTTAGAGTCAAAAAAGGTAAAACGACGTATAAATTAGAACTGATTTAGTACCTATTAGACTTGCCCTAAGTCGCACTAGAATGGGTCTCCCCGTGGTCCTGTCCTGTGTCTCACGTCAAAATATTCCCTGCAAAAAAAAAAAAAAAAAAAAAGCCGAGTTGACCTGAAGTAAACGCGGCATATTTTTTTTTCATGAATAAATTAAATATAAACAACACGGCTACTTTTATTGCAACACGGCTGCAGTCGCTGTTGGTGCGTTGCCATTGCAAACCTCATCTTCCCTGCCTTCGTTGGAACCTGGAGAAGGGACAGACGGCGGCAAAGAAGAAGTGGCAGGTACTCCGGCACGCCAAGGTTCTTGATTTCGCTCTCCCTATCTCTCTCTCATTTTTGTACAGATTTACATGCATACACACCACGAAACTACTAGCTGGCTATGCTCTGTTTCAGTGCTTCAGCTTCAGACCTCTTGTTTGCGACTTGTGAGACAATCTTTCCAAGCTTCGAACACTATTCTGAGTTTCTTCTCCTAATGCTTTAAATATAGAACGGTATTTTTCTTCTTAAGGGGTTGCTGTCAAGTTCTCTATACTCTTTTTTTACATATAGTGTCGGGAGAAAAGAACTAAGTGGACCCATGCCCTCTACTTTGGAACTATGTCCGGGGATCTAACAATTTCTCATGAAGAAAGACCGACAAACAGCTAAGTGGACACATGCCCTCCCACCTAGTTTTCAAGTGGCTTTGGGGAAGTTCTTCCCAAAACAAGCACAAAAATCTTCTTTTGGCTGATTTTGAAAGACAGACTAAGTACACGTGAACTGCTGAAAATGAGCTTCCCAAGAACAACTGTGTTCTCTGTGATGTTAATGTGGAAGAGACGGCTTATCACTTATTTACTAGCTGCAGTTTGGCTTGGAGCTCATAAATCTTCAGATTCAAACCAATTCGAGTCCGCTACAAAACTTGGAATTCCTAAGGGAATAGATCAATAAAACGTTCTTCATGGAAATCATAATTCTAATTTGCTGGGTCATCTAGATGAGTAGAAACAAACAGGATAGTAAAAAACTCCCGGGTAACAGTTCAAGGCGGCAAGGCAACTTTGAAGCTTGAGCTCATTTCGCTCCTTTAGCGTGTGAAGAAGAAATACTTCCTCCTCGTCCAAGAATGGGTGCAGAAATTTGTTCGACCTTCTTCACCACTTGTATTCTTAATTTCCTTTTCTTAATTTCTTTGGTTTTTAGGCAGTCATAATACTAGAAGCTACACGTAGTTTCTATGCCTAATAATTTATATATATACACCACATATATAAATTATGTTTCATAGTTTGGATATATTTTTTTTGTCCAATCGTGACTTCTTTTTCCCTCATCTGCATAATGTTCTGTGTAGACATTCTGTGTAGACATGGGTTCTTATTAAGAAATCAAATTCTCATCTGTTCTTAAATTGCATACCACATCATCTTTTTCCTTAGTTGGCACCCTAATTAACAAAAACATAGAAATTATGTGGTTTCCAGGTTGCGAGTGTCCTCAGGTAGCTTCTTGGTTTTGCTTTCCTTCCCAATACTCCTTTTATTTTATTAATAACTGTAGTAGGGGCTCGGCACCCTCTTGTTTCTCTTAATAAAAAAAATAAGAAAAGAACCATGTCCGTAATCAGCAATCAGAAGCGTTGGAAGTTTCTTGAGTAACTCCAGTCGTGACATACAGAAAGACATGAATAATGAAGGTCACGTTTTCTATTGTAGCAAGCATTCAAATTAGTTAGCCCAAATTGTTGAAAGCACTTCATTCCCCAACTACATGCCTGTTATCAAGGTTTTCTTTTCTTTTCAGGTTTGTTTCTATAGGATAATAAGATATAAATTAGTGTATAGGCTTAGACCTTTGTAGTAGATAACTAAAGAAGCAATTCAATTGGCTCACACTATTTTTCTTTCCTTCAGTACAGAGGAGACGTACTGTTGCAACACCTTTTTTGAAGAGCCCGTCACTCTGGCATCAATGCTGCTTCTCGGAGCTGCAGTCATGTTGTACCTTGCATCTACATCAGCTCAGCCTGCGCCCGGGTGCCAGGCACGTTGGGGGATGTCGAAATTCCCTATCCATTTGGCATTGGTAAAGACTGTGCAATAGACAAAGGCTTTGAAATCAATTGTAACATGACAGCCGGCGGAATTGAGAAGCCTTTCATCGTTAATATGGAAATTCTAAATATCTCAGTGTCCCGTGGCAAAACTCGGGCGTTAAACAAAATGTCAACTTATTGCTATGATCGTACCACAAGGAAAATGGAAAAAGACCTGTGGTGGCTTGACTTCTCTAGATGGCCATATCGGTTCTCTAATATGGACAACAGGTTCATAGTCATTGGCTGCAACACACTCGCATATATCTACAATAAATACAACAGGACAGGATACACGACTGCATGCGCATCGGTGTGCGAGAGCCCAAGGGCACTGACAAATGGTTCGTGCTTAGGTGTAGGTTGCTGCCAAAATGCAATACCTGAGGGCTTAACTCGGTATGATGTCCAATTGTATAGTGTGTACAATGATTCAAATAGTTGGCAGTTTAATCCATGCAGCTATGCTGCCCTAGTGGAATCAGAGAGCTTCAATTTTAGTAGTGAGTACATAACCACTATGAAATTCAATGAGACCTATGCGGGCCAGCAACCACTGGTTCTCGACTGGGCAATTGGTAATATAACATGTGATGCGGCCAGAAACATGTCTTCTTATGCATGCCGTGACATGAGAAGTCTGTGTATAGATTCAGTCAATGGCCCTGGCTATCTATGCACTTGTCCAAAGGGGTATGAAGGGAATCCTTATCTCTCTGATGGATGCACAGGTGAGTTTATTCCTTTGTGGAGCATTTATCTTTAGCTCATACTTACTGAAATGTTGAATCCAGCAATAACAATAATTATTTGAAAGCTGTTATCGAGTATTGACTGTAAATCATTCCTCTCTTTGTAGTTTACTCTGTTCTTTGCATGTTATGCCAAGACTTGCTGACAACATCATGTCTCTTTCGTAGGCCATGTTTAATTTTTAACTAGATACAACGATATAGCATTACAGCTCAAGTCTATCATTTGATATTTGTTACTAACGTTGTTAACGAATCAACCATCGGGCCCAAGTAATTTGTTCACTTTTTTTTACCACAGATGTCAATGAATGCAAGGAAAACCCAAGGCAATGCCCTAAGGGTGCCACTTGTCACAATACAGGAGACTACCGGTGTTCGTGTCCTCCGGGAAGAAAGTTTTCAAAGGACACAAACTCCTGCAATCCAGACATTCACCTTTTAATAGGTAATAGCTGCTAGAAGTTTATTTGCACCTGGCTCTAGTTATCTGTGAAATGGGCCAACTTGCAACTGCCTACAAAGGCACAAGAATAAGTTATCTACTTACAAAAGGAAAATGTGTTGTATCAAAATCATGGTCATCCAGGACATAGGTCTACTAGTTATCACTTTGTAGGTAGCAAAAATTGACCCATGAGTGAAGTTCTAAAAAACCATCAGCCCCGAAAGTGCCACAAAACAGCACAAGATGCATTCACATAGCACATTTGTATGAATTTATGATGTGCATACAATAGGGCACTTCAGAAAACGTTGAAGGTTAATAAATTTGGTGGCATTTTACAAGTGAAACTCATGCAGTGAAGAACTGTTATGTCATGGCATCTTGAGTTTAGTATATTTTGCGATAATGAATTGATGCTTTGGTTGATGCTAATATGCTTTGTTAATTTAACAGTATTATTTGACATAATCTATGCAGGTGTTTGCATCAGCTCTATTCTACTAGTTATTATCATCTTCTGCATACGACTAATGTTCGAAAGACGGAAACTTACAAATGTTAAGCAACAGTATTTTCAGCAACACGGGGGGCTCCTGTTGTTTGAGAAGATGAAATCAGACCAGGGGCTAGCATTTACATTGTTTACTGAAGCAGAAATAGAACAAGCAACAAATAAATTTGACAAAAGCCAAATCCTTGGGCATGGAGGACATGGCACTGTCTACAAGGGAATAATGAAGGATAACATTCCGATGGCAATTAAAAGATGTGCATTAATTGATGATAGGCACAAGGAGTTTGGTAAAGAAATGTTGATTTTTTTTTTCCCAGATTAATCACAAGAACATTGTTAAGCTATTGGGTTGTTGCCTTGAGGTTGAAGTCCCAATGCTAGTGTATGAGTTCATCCCAAATGGGACACTGTTTGATCTTATACATGGCAAGAACCGAATATTGCATATCCCTTTCAGTTCTCTCTTGAGGATTGTCAACGAGGCAGCTGATGGGCTTGCCTTTTTACACTCATATGCAAATCCACCGATCCTACATGGTGACGTGAAGAGCTCTAACATCCTTCTTGATGAGAATTATATGGCAAAGGTATCAGATTTTGGTGCCTCCAAATTAGCGCCTACTGATGAAGCCCAATTCGTGACAATGGTTCAAGGGACCTGTGGTTATCTAGATCCTGAATATATGCAAACATGTCGATTGACAGACAAGAGTGATGTTTATAGCTTTGGTGTTGTCCTTTTGGAGGTTCTCACTGGGCAGATGCCATTAAAACTTGAAAGTGATGAGCTACAAAGAAGTTTGTCATCAAATTTTTTACTGGCCATGAAGGAAAACAAACTTGATTCTATGTTAGACAGTCAAATAAAAGGAAATGAGAACATCGACTTGCTTAGAGGACTTGCAGAGCTAGCGAAGCATTGTCTGGATATTTGTGGTGACAACAGGCCCTCAATGAAAGAGGTATCTGATGAGCTTAGCAGATTAAGGAAACTTTCGAAGCATCCTTGGATACAACGTGACTCTGAGTTGGAGAGTTTTCTCAATGGACAATCCATGAACAGCTTCGGAATAGAACAAAGCACGGAGTACCTAGAAAAAGTTGAGGAAATGGCTATAAACCCAAGCAGTTCGTATTATGTTAGATAAAAAAGGAAAAATAACATGGCTTTAGTTTAGCCTATGGTGTTCCTCGGATGGGAAATACTACTGCTACAGCGTTATGCTTGCGGCGCTGGCGGCAGCCCGTAGTTCCGTGTTAAACCTCCGCAGCGGGAAGCGGTAAAATGCCCTGGTCGCGCAGCGTTTGAGTCGTTCGTATAACTCAATTCATATTAAAGCTTTTTTAAGAATGTTTAATGTGGAACTTTTGGTGAAATTGGCCGTTTTGGGAATAATATGTTGGTCAGTTTAACCAACAACTCATAATGGTTAGGAGGGGAATGAGAGAGAAAATTAAGATAAACCACTTTTTAGCTTTATAACAACTCATCCTTTTGTGAGAGGTGAAGAAAAATACTTCATCCATGAAACTGTTTTAGAAAAAGGGTGCTTGGTAAAAAACAGCTCACACCGTAGAGCTGTTGTGAGCTGCACCAAACAATATGTGATTGTCCATATATTGTTTGTTTCTATTATATAGCTGATGGAAAACTTGAAAATAATTGTATATCCATCTACGGGAGATCAGAGAACTCTAATAATGAAAAAAAAACGTATTTATGAAAACATGCAATAAATTGGGGCGAGTCGGGAAAGGAATCGTCGAGTCGATCAGTGCAGTGCAAAAGCCAGCAGTGCTGGGGCTACCGCTGTACGTCCATGATGGGCTTCCCTACACGTCTTGCCGCTTGCCCAAAGGCCTTGCGAGTTGCGAGCTGTGACTTTGCGTAGCTGCGTTCCATGGTTTGGCCAGCTGGGCCAACTGTCCTGGGCTGCCACCTAGGTCTGCCGGGGTCAAATATTTTTTCTACTGGGGTCTACAACGGTGAAAAATTGGATGGTACCACAAGCCGCTGCCGAGGTATCGGGGTCGGCTGACCCCAACGGCGTAATGTAGCTTCGCCACTGACCTCCGCGCAGGTGCAGTCCTGCATCCTCAGTTCCTCGCGGCTCCCACACCAATGTTAACTGTCCTAAACTGCTATTCCGTTCAGCTGCGTAACTGTTGGAGTATTTTCTTCACTTGTGTCACATCGGGGAAACCCGCATGAGGTCGCTGCTCTCTGATATGAACTGCACTTTCATTCTGAATGAATAAGCGTTAATCATGTCGTGTCTGAATTAGATGTCTCCTCAAATTAAAGCGAATTGTTGGCGGTGCAGGGCATAGCCGCTGCCAAGTGCACTGAGAAAACCAATCTGCCAAGGTCAGCGTAGACGATGGCCGTGCCGGAGAGGGCTCGCCAGAGGCCGCCGAGCATGTGGCTTAGCTCGCTGTTGTGCAGCTCGGCGAGGTCGTCGACATACGTGATGCAGACAGACTCGGGGTCATACCCGGCGACGTCAAGCTGCCTCTTCTATAGAGCACGAGTAGCTGTGGCTGTTGCGGCGGCACAGTAGGAGCGTGTCCATGCCCACGAACAGCAGGGGTTGCTTTCTCCGTTTCTCATCCTGCCTTCGCACCCTTTGCGGCGCCGTTGGGATATGCGGACAGGCCGCATCGAGCCGCATCTATCTTGCGAGTTTGCGGCGCGGTTTCACGTGGGTTCGCGGCGCGGGGAGCCCAGCGGGTTAGCGGCTTGGCCCGCGCCGTTTGCATCCCTCAGCCACCTGACAGCTCTGTCCGTGCCGCATGGAGGTGGCGGAAGACAGTGGCTAGGCCCCGATACATCCGTCTGCACCTTCCAACGCCTCGATGACCCCACCGATCTCGCTCGCGCCGCCGTCGTTTCCCGCTCCTGTCGTCAATTCGGTACGACGATCCCCACCGATGTGGCCGTCTCCCACATTGTCCGCTTGGATTGAATCCCGCTATTGTTTGGAGGGTTCCAAAGCTAACCAATGTTTGTACCAACGCGCACAGAAAAAAAAAATCATACTTGGATAGCTATCAATTTTTGTCCAACTAAAACTATGGTATGTCAAAATTTATAGTCCTTAATTGGTTCATTGTTAAAGAATTAGCAAACCATTTCTTATGGTCAAAGTTTTGATAAGTCTCTAAAAAGTTTTTAAACTTATATATATAAAAAAGAAAAAATCGGTGAGCCTTAGTTTTGACAGTGAACCAAATGCATGTCTAAATTTTTTATCCTAACCTTGACAGCCTTGATTTTGGCAAACCATAATTTTAGTTTGACAAAACCAAGCCGGCCCTACATTTCTCTACTCCCGTTCCAATAGGCTCTAGTAAAAAGTAAAAAAAAATATCCTCCTTCCCCTTCGAGATTTCGAGGAACAAGGAGGCGGAGGAGGAACAAGGAAACGGAACAGCCGCTCCTCTAGCTCTTACCCGCGCCCATGGCGATGGCGGAGAGCGGTGGCTGGGACTTCCTCAACTGGCTAGGCCCCGATACATCCGCCTGTGTCTTCCACCTCCTCGACGACCCCACCGACCTCGCCCGCGCCGCCGCCGTCTCCCGCTCCTGGCGTCAATTCGGTACGCGGCGATCCCCCCCAATAGTTTCTCCTGTGGTTACCTCCGTGCAGCTGCTGAGTTCTCCGCTTGGATTGAATCTCGCAACTCTCTGCAGTTATCGCCAACGAATTCTGCAAGAGCCTCTGCCTGAGGATATGCCCCGACGTCGCCAGCTTCACCCGCGCGATTGAGGCGAGCGAATGGACGCCGGTCCCAGCGCTCGCGGCGACCGCCTCCGGGTCCAGCCATGACGCCGAGAAGGATCACAGGATATACTCCAACCTCGGCGGCGCCCTCGTCTCCTCCAAGCCCTTCGTGGACTGCATCCAGGACTGCATCGGTGCCTCTAGCACCGACCGTTTCCCGGCCGAGAGGATGGAGAACACGCTCGATCCACGAGATATGGTGGGTCACCGTCCATCCTACTGGTCGAGCGGGGGCCAGTACGACCCTGACGTGCCTGAGAGCTTGACCTACCGGCTCCGCTCTAATCTGTGCATTGTCGATGAGATCAGGATACACCCGTACCAAGGTACTACGATATAGGAAATGTATCTGATTTTTTGCTCACATGCCTAAATTTTAGCTTTGCCTTTCAGGGTCATTAGTCATTTAGTCCTGTGAATTCAATTGTTATTTTCTTTTCTGTTGTGCCAGTGTTTTTTTATGACGGCCAGCCTATTTTCTCTTCAAAGATGGTGCGAGTTCGAATTGGCCGTTCCAAGCCTTCTCGTGGCTTGGCTGAGGTTAACAACCAGAATGCAATAGCTGAAGAAAATTATGTGTGGACGTACACATCACCGGAATTCCCTATGCTACAGGTGAGTCCAAGCCTTTCCTACTCAGCCACCTCCTACTGGCTTATCTGTCATCGATCGGCATTGTTTAAGCCACCCTCGCGAAGCATTGTTTAAGGCAGCAGCATACTGCTCTGCATAGCTACGTTATCATGTCTGTCATGATCACTGATTCCTAAGGAACACTTTTGACAATTTGAGCAACTTTTTCTTGTTGGAGAGAATATTCCTATAACCGAAAGACGATGATGTCCCTTCTAGTTTAGATTCATTACAAAATTCTTAAATCTTTTCGTCTACCAAAAATGTAGTGTTTATTGGTTGAACAAGTAAGTCTAAATGGTTGTAAAAGGGAAATCGAGTCCATAAGAAGTTGGTGCAGCGTTGCCTAGTCTTGGGGAATAGAATTGTACATGGATCATTAAAGGTTTTAACCAAGGTCCTTTCCTAAATGTTGATAAGTGTTCCACTTACACCCATATCTTCTCCTCCATTTACCTCTCTGCTTTGCATCAAGTCACACAATTCCTGCAGTGCTCCAGATTTAGAATACTATGCAGCAGTGAGCAAGCCATCCATCGACTTAACTCATGATTCCATAAAAGATGGCAAGCAATCAACACCAACACACATTTGCACAGTAATGTCTAATGGTGACACCAATGGTTATGGCTAGTGGGCTAGGTCCATTGGGTAGGCGTGGGCAATGCCAGTGGCATCATGCCTGTTGTGGTCATCCACTGATTGAACTGGGAAGCAGGTCTTCATCCCGTGCTGATGGGGTTCATCAAGAACCTTCTCAGATGGAACTAGTTAAAGAAGTCAACTGCGAGAAGACTGGTTTTGAAGGGAGGAAATATTTGGTTACTTGAAGTCAGTGAAGCTTTCAATGTTGGAAAGTTCCGGAATGGGGCCTCATGAGGTGGAATTGAAGGGATCATCTTATAGAATTCCTTATCTAGTATTTTCCTGCTGTATTGAGTTTCACTTGTCCATGTAGAGCAGTTGAGGACCTAAGTCCAAGCTTGGAGTAGGAGTGCACTAGTAATCCTGTTTATGAGTAATGGTATACTAGTAATCCTGTTTTATGATATAATGAATAACATGTTCACTAGATAATGTAGCAACCTTGTGATTTCTGTGTTATTTTGGTGAGATAGGAAAATGTGTTACAATCCTTCAAACTCCCACGCCCTGTCCTTTGCATTGGTGGTATAGTGAGGATTGAACTGCTGGGAAGAACCCAAAAAGCTTTTGATGATATGTATTACATTTGGTGAGTTCTCGATTCTCTCTTTTTTTCTTATGGTTGTCTTGTCTTCAGATAAAGTGATAGCTTAATTTACTTATGATAAGAGAGCTGGCATTTTTTTATGCAAATTTTGGGATTGTATATAATCCTGTTTCGAGCTTGGAGTAGGAGTGCACAAACCTGATGAACAATTTTCTCATTTCCCACTGCTTGTGTACATGACAATCATATATTTTTTAAAAAAATTTTAACCACTGTCCCTATAATTTTTTTTGGCACTTGTTCAATATATCATGACAACTTGGCAACAGGTATGAGGTAGTTTTTTTTTTTTTTTTTTGTTTCCTTCAAAAACCCTGAAATATTTAGTTGTCCTTGTCTATATGTTACCTCAACAAAAATGAACTATAGTTTGCATTATGCGTGAAATATTTCCTCTTATTTGTATAAATGCTGCAATGTTGACGTCTCGGGTTTTTCTTTTTCACTATGATGGACAGTGTGTGCCATGCCCAAGTGATTGGACGCTCCCTTTCACCAGTTTTCAAGGCTCACATCTCTGACTCTGCTGGTTATACAATCCTCAATTATTTGCAGGGTGGCAAGAAATGAGATAATTTTATGGTAGGGGACTAGGGGTATATTACTGGTAGTCTGGCCTCCCTTGGGTCGAATTAGGTATAGTTCAGGACCAGGCCACCCACATGCGGTGTCCGGTTAGGACTAGAGTGAGGCTGACTGGATCGTGTTTTTCATTATGTGATGCTTTGCCGTTCGTTCTGCACAGTGACTCAAATCCTGCCTGATAAAAGTAGTCCCTAGTTGAATTCAGGTGACTTGGTTGATTCTTATTTTACTTTGTTCATGTTTTGTAAATTACACCCTCCATTCTAAGTAAGTCGTAATGGTCTTTTTAGTATATACTCTCTCTATCCCAAATAGTAAGTTATTCTAAGAATCTTAGAGAGTTAAAGTATCACAACTTTGACCAAGTTTATATAATAAGATAATAATATATAATAATATTTATAATACCATCTAAGTATCATTAAATTCTTAACTAAATATATTTTTTTTAGTAAATTTATTTGGTGCCATAAATCTTTATATTTTTCTCTATAATTTTAGTTAAAGTTGAGATACTTTGACTCTCCAAGATTCTTGAAATCACTTACTATTTGGGATAGAGAGAGTGGTTTCTTTATGCACCAAGATATATAATCCAGATACATAATAAAAACCTATATATATCTAGAAAAGCCTAACAACTTGCTATATAGAACAAAAAGGGAGTACTATTTAAGCTATTTCTATGGCTTCCGATGTTTCATCATCATGATGTACAGAAATTGTATCGCCACCTAATGACCATCATTTATCCTAGGCTGTTTAGTTGAGCATCTAGAGTGCTTTTAATGTCAAAAAGCAAAAAGCCAACCAAGAGAAACCTGAAGCTACTTTTTTTCTAAGTATCGTGTAGTATAGTTTCCTATGGCTGATTGCTTTTCGAAATAAGTGGAAATAGGTAGTTGTTTCACAGCTATTTGAAGGAAGATGGAGAGAGGGGTAGGTTTTATTCTTGTTTAATCCAAACAACTCATAGGTTTCATACAACATATAACTTATATCAGCTTTGATATATAAAAAAAACTTATATCAGCTTTTTCACGGCTCGCTGCTTACGGTAGCACTTTTATAACTTACGGAGCTCACAGCTAAACCAAACAAACCCTAAGACTATCCGCACTCGTGTCTGGGAAGACGGTCCTGGAGGAGCACGTAGAGGACGGGAGGGCCGCAACGCGTCCGGTACCCACGACGCTATCCAAGCGGACGGGAGTTTCGTCCGCTGTTCCTGGCGGACTCGAGGACCTCCGCTACGCTCGTGTGGGTCCCACCCCTCGCCACTCTCGCGCCCGCCGCGGGCCGTGGTCCCTCGCCGCTCGTGCAGGAAAGGGGAGAGGGAGCTCCGTCGGTGCAAGCTCGCAGCGTGGAGAAGGAGCTTCACCGACGCCGCCGCCAAGCCCGGCCGCCCGTGCTCGACCTCGCCAAGACGGGAAGCCAAGCCACGTCTCGCTGGGCGCCCGCGCCGCGCCCGACCGCCCGTGCTCAACCTCGCCTCGCCGGTCGCCGCCGCCCGTCCACCCTCGCCGCGCCGGAGCCAGAAGAGGCGGACGTCCCCGCACCCGCGCGGGGCTCGCCCACGGCCGAAGGCAGCGGCGCTCGCCCGAGCCCACGCCGGGGCCGGAGGCGGCGGCGCTCCAAACGCTCGTGCGCGGCTCGCCCGCGCTGAGACTGGAGGCGGCGGCGCTCCCCCGAGCCCACGCTGGGGCCGGAGGCAGCGGCGCTCCCCGCGCCCGCACGCGGCGAGAGAAGAGACGGGAGAGAGAGGAAAAGAATGAGAGAGAGAGAGTGAATGGGAGAGAGAAATAGGAAGAGAGAGAGTGGTAGTTGGTATAGAGGATGGATGGGTGCGTGAAAAGTGGTATAGAGGAGAGAATCTCGATGACCAGGACAGAATATTCCTTTTAGAGGATGAAAATAGAGGATAATGAGTGCGGATAGTCTAATGTCCAACCAAAATATGTAGGATCGATTCATGCTTGGATAGGCAATTAAATGAGGTGATTGATTGTTGAAGCTAAAAATAAATTTTAAGGCTTCCCCTAAATACAAAACCTTTCTGAACAGATTTTGTCTCCACCAAAACTAATCTCAACAAAATAACGTAACTCCAATTGATCAGAAATTTACAGATTAAAATAGATGTAATTCTTTAACTAAAGCAACTAGAATGACGTCAATTGGGGATCTAAAAACTCGAGATATAAAAATAACAAGCATGCTGATCCAGAAGACTAGAACAGATTAAACTCTAGTTATGTGATTAAGCAAAATGTAAGTTTAACCTATCAAGTTTCTGGGATAAAAAAAAACACCATGTCATAATACGGTTGTAGATAGATCAAATCAAGTTTAAACTCATGAACTACAAATCAATCTAAACCTACAAGCTAGGCATAAGAATAAAGAACCGAGACTGCACATGAGCGATTTTTTTTTGAATAATATTTTTTTATTGATTAATTGCGAATCTAGTATTTGGAATAGAAAAATTACAAAAATAGCACCCTGTCGGCCGCTGGAAAGCCGATTAGGGACCTATCGGCCGCTGAGGAGCCGACAGGACCCTATCGGCCGCTCCACGGCCGACTAGTTCGCCACGCCAGCGGGCCGAGCCAAAGTTGTCAGGGCCGATAGGCCTGTCGGCCCCTCGCGACCCGATAGGGACCTGTCGGCTGCCTGAGGAGCCGATAGGTCTCTATATCAACCGCGGCCGTCTCCTTCCTCACGACGCCGCTCGCTCGCGTGCTCGCCGCCGCTAGCCGCCGTCCCGCCGCTCCGGCCGCCATCCGCCGCCCCCAGCAGCCGGATCCGGCGGAGGGAACCCCCCGCCGCCGCCCTCCACCGTCCCCGCGCGGGCGTGGAGGCCACGGACGGCTCGCCACCGCCGTCGTCGGTCGCCACAGCAGGTGAGTTTGCTTTTTTGTTTTGTTTTGTTAGTTTTCTGTTTTTTTTAACAAATTTGATTACTTTATGTATTTAGTTTAGATAAAATTAGGTATTTAGGGTTAGTTAGATTTAGTTAGATTTAGGGTTAGGGTTAGTTTAGAGGAAGTTGTAATTATTTTTAAATTAGTTCAGAATTTGAGAAAATTGTAAATTATTTTAGAATTAGAGTTAGTTTTAGTGGTACATTAGTTCAGGGTTAGTTTGAGATGTAGTTTCGTTTAGGGTTATTTTTAGTCGTACATTAGTTTAGAATTCGTTTTAGTTGTAGATTAGTTTAGGGTTATTTATAGTTGTAGATTCGATTAGGGTAACTTTTAGTTGTACATTATTAAACCGTGGATTTAGGGTTATTTAGTTTTTTTATTAGGGTTAGTTAGGGTTAGGTTAGTTTCTTTAGTTGTTTATTTACGGCTAGGTTAGTTGATTTAGTTAGTTAGGGTTAGTTTATTTAGTTAGTTTATTTTCTTCTCCAAACCCTCGTCATTCAACTACAATGTCGTCATCGTCATGGACATCTGACCTAACTCAGCTACCGTCGTGGCGTGAGTGGCCAAAGTGTCGTTGTGGGTTTGTCACTAGGTTGTGCGTGTGGATGGAGTTGGACGGACACTATGGGTGTAGGTACTTCGGGTGCCCAGATCTGGATGACGACTTCATGGTACTATCAACAACTTCTTCTTTCGTTTCTCGTAAACTATACACAATTTCATCATTTACATCCACACATGTAGCCTTGCAAGTGGATCCAATGGGTGGATCGGGAGATGCCTGCATGGCCACAGAAGGTGTCCGAAGGAGCTTGAAGACAAAGCTCAATATCTTCTGAGGATGAATGAGGCTCGTGAGGTTGACCGTAAAATCAGGGAGGACAAAGAGCGACGGATCAGGGCAGATCAGATCCGTCTCAAAGCTAAGGAGGAAGATCTTGCCAGGAGGAGAGAGGAGTTAAGCTTGCGTGAAGCAATCATCAAGCGTAAAGCGAAAGAGCTTAAAGCGCGAGAGGCAGCACTCAAGAACAAGAGGGATGCAGCGGAACCGTCTTCACGGCGCGACAACAAGGGCAAACAACCACGCTGCACCCAGTAGAACAATGTAATAGATCCAGTAAGTTAAATTCCATAAGGCATGTTTACAATAGTCAGTGGGCTCTTACCAGAGTCACACACATGCCATTGCAAACCACATATGCCACGCATCGCTCATTTCATGTATCGCTAGGTTACTCTTTTAAATTGAACATGTGTTGTTTTAATTCTATTTTTTGTAGTTTACAACACACTTCATTTATAGAACAGTCTAGCAAGTCACGAGTAAGTTAAGTTTTCGGATTGAACCGTATAACGAATATGAAAATAACGTGAAAATGAACATCAAAATAAAAAGGACATGGTAGTAGTGACCTGTCGGCCTCCGGTGAGCCGACAGGCCTATCGGCTACCCGAATGCCGACTGGGCCTATCGGCCCTTCAGAAGCCAACAGGACTCCTGTCGGCGCCGACAGCCGCTGCCGACGCTTGTCGGCTGCGAGACAGCTGACACGTAAACCTGTCGGCTGCTGGATATGATTAAAATAAGATTGAGTTAAAATATTGAAATAGGATAGTAATGCTTTTCTGCAAAACTTTTGACTCTTGCTCAAGCCTTACCTTGACTCCCGTCAGCCTGCATTCCTGAGTCTCATTCCTTTTCTTAGTCGGGTAAGTCTTGAGGAGTACCCCAGTACTCAGGGTTTGTTAACTCCTGTTGCAGGTGAGCCGACAGTACGATTCTACTTGAGACCGTGCCGGTTGGCGAATCGGGCTTGGATGATGAAGTGTATAATATAACCCTTGGGCAGGGTGTCTAGTTATATGACGCTACTCCACTACGGAACTCCGGTGGGAAAATGTAATTTATATTTGTAATCTATGTTTATGTAATACTTCCACACATTGTACTCTGATTCAAATTATTTATGTAAACGGTTGTAATACTTGTAAGGTCTTTATAATGAGATCCTCGGGGAATTCAGGGTTTCCAAGGAAACCCGACAGGCCACCAAGGTCGTGGGGAACTCGTGCACAGTAACCGGATGTCCTTAGGGACGATGATGGTGCACATGGGCCCAGTGATCAGGGTGGTTCTGTCACAGGAACTATTTCTATGCCTAACTTTTCCAGCTCATAACATAGAGATAGGTCATATGGCTTTACGGTCAAACAGTTGCAGTGAACTTTCCGACTGAGTGCATCAGCGACCACATTAGCTTTACCTGGATGGTAATGTACTTGTATATCATAATCCTTTATCAACTCAAGCCATCTTCTTTGTCTCATGTTCAACTCTTCTTGAGTAAAGATGTACTTCAAGCTCTTGTGGTCAGTGTAGACATTACAAGTACTACCTAGCAGATAATGATGCCAGATCTTCAAGGCATGTACTACAGCTGTCAACTCCAAGTCATGGGTGGGGTAATTCTCTTCATTACGCTTGAGTTGTCACGAAGCATAACCAATAACTCGACCCTCTTGCATCAGGACACAACCAAGACTAGTGCCAGATGCATCACAGTACACATCAAATGGCTTTTCAATGTCGGGCTGAGCTAAGACTGGTGCGGTGGTCAACAATCTCTTCAACGTCTAAAAAGCTTTCTCACACTCAGGTGACCAGACAAACTTGACCTGATTCTTCAACAACCCAGTAATAGACTTGGCTATTCTAGAAAAATCCAGGATAAAGCGGCGGTAATACCCCGCTATTTCCATGAAACTTTGGACTTGATGTACCGTGGTTGGTGGCTTCCAATTCAAGATTTCCTCCACCTTACTCGGATCAACGGATACGCCTTCAGCCGACAAAATATGCCCGAGAAATGGAACTCGGTCCAACCAAAACTCACACTTGCTGAATTTGGCATAGAGTTGATGTTCTCTCAAGCGAGACAGGACAACACGGAGGTGGTTCGCATGTTCTTCAGAGGTTTTGGAGTAGACAAGGATGTCATCGATGAACACGACCATAAATTTGTCGAGCTCCGGCATGAAGACGGAGTTCATTAGGTAAATGAAATAGGCAGGTGCATTGGTTAGGCCAAAGGACATGACTAGGTACTCGTAAAGGCCGTATCTGGTGGTAAAGACTGTTTTTGGAATGTCTTCGGGACGGATTTTTATTTGGTGGTAGTCAGACCTAAGGTCAATTTTTGAAAACACTTTGGCTCCAGCTAGTTGGTCAAAAAATAGGTCAATACGAGTGAAAGGTCCTAATATGGCTAGAGGGGGTGAATGGCCTAATAAAATTTCTACAAAGAACTTAGTCCAAGAGGATAGTAACAAATATGGTTAAATGTGCAATGCTAGTGCAACTACTAACCTAGGCAAGCCACCTACACAATTCTAGTTAATTCTTAGTTCTAAGCCACACAAGCAAGCTAGCAAAAGCTAAAAGACTACACAACTACAGAAAACAAGCTACTTTGCACAAGAATAAGAAAGGAATGATCGTCGATTAAACCTTTGCCTTGTGAGGAAGCCAATCACCGGGACAATCAATAAGTCACTCACTCAAAGGTGAGAAAATCAATAGAGACACCAAGATTTATCCCCGAGGTTCACATGCTTGCCGGCACGCTACGTCCTCGTTGTGTCGACTTCAACCGGTGGTTCGGTGGCTAATCGGTATCACACACCGAGCCTACACTTGGCGCCACAAGAACCTACCATGGAGAAAGTAACTCAAAGACACGAGCAATCCACTAGAGTTACCTTTGAGCACTCCGCTCGGGGAAGGCACAAGAACCCCTCACAATCGCCGGGTGTGGGCAAGCACAATTACCAAGCTCCTCCACACCTTCTTCTCCTCCAAGCCGTCTAGAGACACGGCAATGTCCCAAGAGAATAAGAACTGAAGCAAGGCTTGCTCTCAAGTGCTCTAGAATGCAAATCACAAGCAATGATGCACTTGAGGTTCACTCAATCTCACTAAGGATGATCAAGATGATGAACTAGTGAGAGAGTGGGAGACTAGAATGCAACAAAGTGTATGACAATGATCCAAGTGTGCAAAGGTGTCACCAAGTGATCAGGGAGGGAGTATAAATACCCCCAAATGCAAATCTAGCCGTTACCCACTCCAAAACAGCCGTTAACCACAATTTTCGGGGCGTCAGACCGACCGTCGGACCGACAGCGTCGGACCAAGCGATAGCATCCGACGCTCTAGATCTCGCCACGTGTCAACAGGTTTGAACATCGTTCGTCCGATCTCAATGGTAGTCTTCGCGCCAGTTCTTCCATCGTCGGACTAGGGGCGTCGGACTAAAACTCTCGGTCCGACGCCCTGTTCCCAGTATACTGCGTGCGTACCGTCGGACGATCGCAGAGGGGTCGTTGGACTAACGAACTGGAGAGTCCGACATTTCCAGAGAGGTCTAGAAACGCTAAAACACCGTCGGACGATTCACCAACGTCCGACGCTCTTAGAAAGTGCCACGCGTCACACCTCGCTGCTCGGCACCGTCGGACTGAAGAAGGTAATGGTCCGACGCTCGGTGAACGAGCGTCCGACGCTCGGCAACAGTCAGAGCTAGAGTTAGGCGTCGGACGCTACCCAATGGTCTGACGCTACGTTGGCAAAGAGTCCGATGCTCCTTTTTCAGCGTCTTTCATGTCTATTTCTCACCCCTTGCTTTTATGTGCTAACACTCAAGGTCTTCAACACTTATGCACAGTGTGTTAGCATTTTGCAAACATTTTTCAAGGGTTTTCAAAGAGGTTCTCTAGGTTGGTTAGATCAATGCACATGAGATGCAACCTAGAGCACTTGAAAGTAATCCAATAGCTTAGTTCTCTCCTTGATAGTCGGCTATCTATCCTAAATGTGATCACTTCCCACTTGGAGTCTTGATCACTAAAAGAAAATCCCTATTTGAATATACCTTAGCCTCTAGCTTTCCTTCTTTAAGTCCTTTTCTTTCTCCTTGATCATTTCATCTTGATCTTCACTTGAGCTCATGTCATCTTCCTCGCTATCACTAATCTACTCTTGGCTACACATACTTAGCACTTAGATTAGTAACTAGGTTTCATCAATTACCAAAACCAAACTAGGGTCTTTCAACGAGGCAAAGGATATTTATTTTTTATGGTGACCCCGTTGAGTGGACGGTAGTCAACACAGAGTCGGAGGGACTTGTCTTTCTTTTTCACAATGATGGCAGGGCAACCCCATGGTGATGAACTAGGTCTAATAAAACCCTTATCCAACAAATCTTGCAACTGAACCTTCAGCTCTGCCAGTTCTTTGGGAGGCATCCTATAGGCTCTACGGGATATAGGTGCTGTTCCAGGCTTCAACTCAATAGCAAACTCCAGATCACGATCAGGTGGCAAACCAGGCAAATCATCAGGAAACACGTCCGGAAACTCACAGACTACCGGAATATCCTGCACTTCTTTGACTGCGGTTGCACATATTCTACCCATTGCTCTTTGAGGTATTGAAAGTTGAATGAGGAGTTGGGTTGAACTATTAGGAAAGTTTACCCTGAGGGTTCTATTCAGCACGTCAATAAGGGCCTTGTGCTGATACATCCAATTCATGCCTAATATCACATCTATGCCCTGATCCTTGAGTACTATCATGATGGTAGGGAATATATGCCCACCCAGTTCTATAGGTACTCATTGCACTACCTCCTTAGTATTTATACGCCCCCCGGGCGAATGTATTAGGAAATTTTCCTTTATTTCCCCAATCGGTATCTCATGCTTGACGACAAATGTGCGATTGATGAATGAATGAGATGCACCAGAATCGAAAAGCGTAATAGCAGGGTGACTTGCGACAGGGAACCTACCCATCATGACGGGTTCACCCTCGGGGATCTGATCAACCTGGGTGTAGTAGACATGGCCTGCCTTCTTGACCACCTTTCCCTTTTGGGCATGCTATTGATGACCACACTGCTGATTCTGCTTCTGCTGATGGCCATGACCCTTCTAAGCATTTGGGTTGTACTGCTTGGAAAAAGGGCAATCACGGGCCCAGTAACCCATCTTGCCACAGTTTTAGCAAGGGTGATTGTAGTTGACTTGTGGGGTGGTGACACGAACGCCAGGGGCATTCGGCTGAGTGGTGTTTTGCTGGTTGGAGGTGTGGGAGGTAGCAGCAGTACGAACAACAACCTACTACTGAGGGTAGGGTGGACGAGAGTGGTGAGTGGGATGGTAAATGAGTTTCTGACGCTTCTGACCGCCAGAAGACCCAGCATTCTTCTTCTTTTTTTCTTCCTGATGTTTACGGTCACTTTCTTCAAAGGCAATGGCGATGTTGACCGCCTCGTGATAGGAGCAGTGGAGATTGTTGGACAGGCTTCGCTGAATCTTGTAATTCAGACCCCTGATGAAATAGTCCTTCCTTTTCTGGTCAGTGTTGGTGTGCTCAGGGGCATATTGGGACAGATGGTTAAATTGATCAACATACTGCATGACTGTGGATTATTTTTGCTGCAGTGCCAGAAACTGATCAAGCTTCATTTTCATCATACCCGCAGGGATGTAATGAGCACGGAAGGCTTCACGGAATTCTGCCCAGGTCATTTGGTGTCCATCGGGCTAAGCTGCCAGGAGATTTGCATACCAAGCGCTGGCAGGACCCCGCAGTTGCTGTGCTGCGAACAGGGGCTTCTGATGCTCAGTGCAGTGAATCAGACTAAACTTTTGCTCCATGGTGCGGAGCCAATCATCATCTTCCAATGGCTCATTGGCCTTGGTGAACACAGGTGGACGGGTATCCATGAAATCCACATATGTTGTCTCATCATCGTCGCGGCGGCCACGAAGCCCACTGCGGTTGTCCCTGTTTTGCGCCATTGCATTGGCGGCATTGGCCAAGACAGCAATAGCATCGGCTAAGGTCGGTGGAATAGACAGTGGGTTGGGAGCAGTCCCATCCTCAGAGGTACCAGCACCGATCGAACGGGTATGGACAGGCATCTGTTTAATTGCAAACCGAATTTAGAACTAACATTACTTAA
Organism: Eremochloa ophiuroides; assembly: GCA_038502445.1. NCBI lineage: Eukaryota > Viridiplantae > Streptophyta > Magnoliopsida > Poales > Poaceae > Eremochloa > Eremochloa ophiuroides. The sequence continues at coordinate 30,325,331 of JAHLJS010000006.1, read as the reverse complement.
CGAAGCATATAGCGGTTCAAACTTAAACATTACAACACTTAAATGATGCTTAAAAGACATGACTAGGACTTAATCAAAGTTCCCAAACCCAAGCTAAGGTTCTTGGCACCAACATTACAACACAAAGGATAACGATAGGCTGACATTCCTAGTCCTAAGACTAGTCTAGTTGTCGTCGATAACGATCATGTCCTCCTCGTCATCATCCTGCACAATCACATCCTCCATGGGATCAACTGCCTCCTCAAAGTCATCCTCAGGTACCTCCTCCTCAGGTCCCACAACCAAACCATCCTCAGGGTCTTCCTCACGTGGAACAAGGATAGGATTGAGCTGGTCATCGAGCCTATGGATCTCCTCATGCAGGGCTCCGTTGTACCACTCAACGTGCCCCATATAGTCCTCCAGCTCATCGACACTGGTTCGGGCCATGTCCTCACGTGCTAAGGCCTCATCCCTCTCCTGAGTCAGACGATGAACCTCACGGCGCAGCTCGTTGTTCATCCTCACGTCCCTGTAGTGGTTACAACGGGCCACCCGGAAGTCCTCCATCATGAGCTTCACCTCCTTCTTAAGCTCCTTAATTTCCCCTTTCAGCTCCTTGCGACTGCGGCGGGGACGGCGGCTACCGGAAGCCTCATCCCCGTCACGTGGCGCCAGCTGGTGGCGCGGCACTACCCTGGGACCAGTCATCTTGCGATCAGTGAGCTTGTAGCGTGCCAGCTGGAGAAGGTAAGTTTGGATTAGCAAAGATATAACAGGCTAGCAAGAATAGGTTTGATAAGTCCTAACCCATATACCCACTTTTAAGGAGGAAGTATTAATATGATGATCTTAACATGATGCATGAATCGTACTTACGAAGTTTAAATCAATGCAAGATACTATGATACAAGGCTAGTAATAAAGTTGTTCCACATGCTACCATAACTATTCTATGGAATAAGATAAGAACAAGCAATTTGGACCAAAATAGTAATTTAAATTTTTATGATCCAAAATATTTTGAAGTTTTGAAAAGTAAGACTGTAATGATTTAGCAATGGAACGCTCTGGTACCAGCTATAACAGAACCGCCAAAATCATATGGCCCACAGGCACCTGTCATTGTCACTAATGACTTCTGACAGCCGGACCCGTGTCCCAAATGATCTAGAAGGCCCTGCCGGGTTACATCAGCACCCGTTTCTCTGACAGGATCCCATTGCGAAGCCATTATAGAATTACAATATTTCATAATAAAATACATCAGAGCAAAAGTGCGAAAGATTTAAATAGTACTTAGATTACAAGCCGGTTGTTCAAATAGAATTCAAGTGCAGTTATTATAGACCATAATTGAAATAGTAGCAGTAACAGTAGAACAACAACATAACATAATAAGGTAGATGGTAACACGAACCCTGCCCACAGGTTAACTTCACTCTTCCTCGCTATCCTGGATGATGGTCACACAGCAAGGGTCAAGACAGACCTCCTGCTGCTGACTACCTGCAACGGGGTTAACAAACCCTGAGTACGGGGGTACTCCGCAAGACTTACCCAACTAAGAAAAAGGATTGAGACTCAGAATGCAGGCTGAGGGGAGTCAAGGTAAGGCTTTAGCAAGAGTTAAAGTATTTTGCAGAAAAAGCATTACTAATAATCCTGCTTTTAGTATTCTTACTCATTATTATTATAATCAACAACAGTTCACAATTATTTCAAATATATCCTTCTATTCCAATTATTTATTCATTCTCAAAACATCCTACTTCCGAACCACTTTTCGATGTAGGTGTGAGGATCAAGTCTCCATAACCGAGGAGCACGATGATTCGAATCGATTAGTACCCAACTGGGAATCCCTACCCACACTGCATATGTAGCACCTAAGCTTGCATATACCAACCCCATTTACCACGGCTTTTCTATCTCTGAACCGGTCCTGCGCCACCTGAGAGCAGAGTACTCCTCTCGTCTCCAGGCACGCCGGCCACGAGAGTACACGCTACTCTCGCCAACTCTCCACTCCCAGTGCGTGGTTGTCGGTTCAAGCAATAGAGCTACCGGAGATAGGGCTTCCCGGAGTATGTGGCTAGTTGCAAAGTCTCGATCACAGCAGGCCGACAACGAACGGTCCCTAATACTTTCCGTTGGATACCATGCATTGGGACTCTAACCCAAATACCCTGGTAACCACCCGGTTTTCTCATCCCTTTTCCGTTGGCGACGATAAGTTGGGACTCTAACCCAAACATATGACCACCACCCAAAAAACCCGTCCTCATTGATGACAATGGACTGGCCAAGTACACTGCCAACAATGAAGACAATACCCTTCCCTTTCCATGCTTCATTCTTCGCATATCTTCATAGTTCAAAATAGCATTTTATGTAAATCTAATTCAATTAAGCAGGGCTAAGCATTTTTCAATACTTAATTAAATCAGGTTCTCGGGGTATAATTAGTGGTCAAGGAAAGGTAATGCATCAATAGGTTATCACTCAACTCCTATTAACCTAATGCAATAGATTAACTCAAGTGATAAAACATTTTTAAATACACGGAGGGGCAAATGCACCGGGGCTTGTCTTGAATTGCGTAGGGAGTCGGGTCGGGATCGGTGCCACAGATATCAAAGCCTGGCACAAACTCAGGAGCAGTCTCCTCAGCAGTCGCTTCACTTTTTACCTCCGGATTCTCGGTCACTACACGCATGTAATAATGTATGCTTAGCATGAGGCGACATGAAATGACATGCAATATTCGATAATAAATACACATGACTAGAGCAAAACCCTACCTCATAAACTAGCCATGATAACTCTCATACATGATGTTCTAGGTCATAAGGGTGATTGACCTAGAATCACAATCAATCCAAAAATCACATCCAACCTTAAATGATTAGGGTTTTTATTTATTTTATTAAGCAATTAATCAAGCATTTAATTAATAGATAATTAAACTATTTCATTTGATGCCAAACTTTACCAGCAGTTAGCTCTTTACCTAAAACAGTACCAAATAAATTTTCATGATTTTTGGATCAACAAGGAATTAATTAAAATTCATTAAAGTTACACTTTTCAATTAGTTTACTGATTTTTTATTCCTACAGAAAGTATTCAAAACATCCATTTAATTTTTTTATTAAATAGTACACATTACAGAAAGCATCTACAAATTTTTTTATAATTTTAGGTGTAGTAGAAATATTCCTACAAAACAATCAAAACCGAGCACTATTCAATCTACCAGTTAATAGGAAATGCTATTTTAATTCGGGAAAAAGGAAAACGGTATTCCAGCCCGAGACGGCCCGGTAACGCACAGGCCGGCCTAGAAGACCCGTGCGCCTACCACACGCGGCCTGCTTGCCCTCTGACTCGCTGACAGCCTGGGCCCGCTCGTCAGCTCTCTCCCTCTCCTCCAGACTGCTCGCGCGCGCACGCTGCACGCGGCGGTTCGCCGCGGAACTCGCCACCGGCGACCCCAAGACGACACCGAACACCCTAACGCTGAACCACAGGCCTAGGGAACCCTATGGCATACCGAACTAGAAGCCTTACGCCTACGACGAGCCTCGAGCACACCCATGGCGGACATGGCGGCTCGGCGAGGGCAACCACGCCGGTGAGCCGCGTTCCGACAAGAACCGCTCGGTAGAGTGCAAAATAGGAGATGGGTAGGATCCAGGGTCTCACCACGATCCCGGACCGGAAGCTAGTTGGAGCAGTGGCGGTGCGGAGAAGCAAGCTTGACGGCGTGCCGACCCCCGACGACGAACACCGACGATGACCTTTCCATTCCGGTGACCCTAGGGCACCAACCGAGGAAACGTCGCGCGCATGAGCAATCAGGCATCCTACTAAAGCCAAAACGTACCAAGAAGGGACCAGAGCTCACCCAAAGAGCTCGGCGACGACGATGAAGCCCACGGCGGAGCACCGGCCGGTTCCGAGAAAGAAGAACGGGGCGTGGAGTCGGTCCCGACGGCGACAAGCCAATTCAAGCGGCCCAGGTGGTGCGCAAGGGAATGGCGAGGCTGTCGGCACCGGCAATTGGGCAACGGAGGTGACGGCTAATTTGGCCGCGGACGGAGTGAGTTCGCCGGCGCGCTGAGAGGAAGGGGAAGAAAAATGGAGACCTCGCCGCCTTTATGGACAGAGGGGAGGAGAGGATAAGGGCGAGTGGGTGTCCGGGTCCCCCTTGGCAACCCTGTGCGGCGGCGACCGTGGCCAGGCCGGCCGGACGGCGCCAGCGTGCGGTGCGGCGCACGCGTGTACGGCGGCGCTGCCGCGACAGGGGACCCCCCTTACTATAGCTAGCAGCCCCAAGTCAAACACTATTTGATTCAAATCTCCCAAATTCGTGTGGCAACTAGAGAAAGTCTAAGAATAAAAGTTGTAAAGAATTTCATGTACAACATTTTTGCTTTTTGGACCAAATTCAAATTCGGCTAATTTTGAAATTACAGAAAAGGGGTAATTTAAGATTTGAATTTTATTTTGTAATTCGATGAAATTATCCAAAATCTCCTATATAAGTTTAAAATCTATAAAAATAAAAGATGTTCTAATTGTTGAGCCCTACAACTTTCATTAATGGTGTTTTGTCAGATTCTTGATAATTTTTAAATTAATATTTCAAATTTGAATTTTAAGCCACTGTTTAGAGTTTAATTCAAATTTTCAGTGCATAACTTCAAAATCTCCAAAAATAAAAGTTGTTCTATTTTAAAATATCTACAACTTTTATTAAGATACTTTCATCAGATTCCTTATAAATTTTGAATTTGGTTTTGGGATCAATTTAAGGCTTATTTGAAATTTCCTTTTGAATTAATTGTTTGATTTTCACAAAGGGGTTTAATTGCACAATCAATCATAACACAATCAAGTCACTCTAGAAACCCTAAGCTCAATCACATGCAGGCAGTTAAATTAAATATGATGACATGGCAGATTAATTAAATGTAATACCAGAGGTATTACAATGAATAGGAAAATCATATGAATCAAATACGCTAACAATTCAAATCATACAGGATTTCAGAATAGAGGAAAGTTTGTGAAGATGCCTTTCAAAGCAACGCAGGAAAAGCATAGGAAATAAAACAATGAGGATGGAGCTCATGTTTAGTTTTCTCCAAAATCCCTTTACAATGTAATCCATATGAGTTTCAAAGGAATTGTTGAGAACCACTCTGAGAAACCTATGTTTTGTGATGACATACCTCCTTGGTTCCAAAGGGCTTGATAGGTTGTTTTGACTTATTTAGATGCACAACTTTTAGTACGTATCTGGAATAATTATATATAAACCTAGGTGCGTAGCAAAGCTATATACGTAGAAAAGCTAAAAGGATCTATACTTTTTCTCTTGATACGAAGCATTAACTAATTTTTAATCAAACATGCGTGTACTAAGAAAGATATTAATTGGATCAACCATTCAGTTCACTGGCACTTGCCCTGCTTGTGTCTTGTGTTGACGGTAGATAACGTCAACTTTTATTAGAACTTTAGACACCAAATGATACATGAAAACATACTAGTCTAGGGTTTTAACTGATAATTTCCATGAGTTTTGCATGTTCTGTACTTTCCAGGGACTATTCCAGAAAAGTTTAAGAGTGGGATTAAAGTGCTTAATTAACACAAAAACTAACCGCGAAGGAAACATCGTCATCGGGACTTGGGAAGAGTGTAGAAGGCACCCGAAGCAACCGGAGCCCCACCACCTGACAGGTGGGGCCGGCCGGCGCCATAGGGGGGCCGGGCGGTGCCCCCCTAGGGTTTCACCGCCACCTTCTGGAGTCTTCTTCCACCACCTTCCATGATGCATCTCAGCCCTTGGTTAAGTCGGTTTGATCCTACGGCGCACGTGCATCCCGCCGGGCTATAAATAAAGGGGCAGACCCCCCTGGAGCATCCAATCGTTCATCCAAGGCATCAAGTCTTAGGTCAAACCATCAAGAGCCTCCTAGTTCATCAAGAGCCTCCTAGTTCATAGTTCTAGCCTAGTTAGATTAGAAGTAGAGGAGTTCTAGTTCTTCGGCGGGATCTGGAGCCCCGGCATCTGTCTGGAGCACAGAGTTCGGTATAGTTCCAGTTCTATCTCTATTACTATATTCTTCATTATGATTAGGGAAACATTGTTCTTCATAGTTCATATGTTCTTAATTACAATAGTCTTTGTCTACTTTGATTATATGTCTAGTATAGTTGGTTTGATCTTATTGAATTCATGTAATTGCTCGTATAGCGTTTATCCATGCGGACGATGGGTAGATGATGAACAATATGTAGACGTGGTGTCTAGGTATTCTGTTTATCTGCGAATGCACCCTGATGTGCCGGGTCGTATGGTAGATCGCGTAGGTGACAGCTGCGTTGAGTCCTTTGTAGTCCACCCCCCGTATGTAGGCAAGCAGGCACGGTCACGAAGTTGGATGATGACTCTGTTTCACATCCTTTCTAGATGATGCTCTTTGCATGTGATTATGATATAGTATTAATCTAACAATGATTGCTAGATGTAATTGCACTAATTAGAGTTATTCATTGACGTAGTTATAGAATTACCTTAGATATTGATTCCTTAATTTATCCATTAGGTAGCTATTGCTATGACTAGAGAGTGCTCTGATGTTTATCTTTTATGATGCTTGATCCTACTTATCACCTTTATCTTTATTTATCTTGTGACCTCTACCTGTTATGAGTAGAGTAAATGACATCGATAATGTCACTTATCCATTGTATATAATTACTATCAATATAATAGAATTAAGTTTATCCTAGTCCTTCCTAGGTAAAATGCTATAATGGTATAATTATCTGTCCGCTTGCAGAATTGAACTTAATTTATATTTATATTTCTGCCTAGTCACATTGAATAATATATGAAACCTTTATTTATTCTTAGCATATACAATTAGGGATGACAACCTAGTTCATGCATAAGAATGTTAGTAATAGATAAGTGGCTAGTTGCTAATGGCAAGTTAATTAATTACCATTCATCTTCTAATCTCGCCTCTCGTATTAAAAGTTATATAGTTATATTTGACGACGTTAGTAGATGTCAACATCTTGCTCACCTCACTAGCCGAATATTGATCGCTAGTTTTCATCAGACTAACTAATAACTGAACAATAAGAACCGTTATTCGACGCCTCATGACGCCACCTCTCTCACAGCAGCCACGGCTGCCGCTCTATCCTAGGATACTGATGAGGATATCTCTTCCATTGATACAACCACACCTGTTGTACAACAAGGTCCGGTGACAAAAGCCCAAGCATGACAACTTAATTATTAGGTAAAGTTGTTCCTTGCTGTTCATGCAAACTCATCTCAGAATTGAATGCTACTAAATCATTGTGATCATTTCGTTGTTCTTAGGAATGTTATTTAAGACCCTATTGGCTCATGTTCAGACCCCGCGATGAAGATGGAGCAGCCGAACAAGTGGGAATCATCATTAATTGGGCACTCAGCTCATCTCAAGACAATAGAAAGCACTCCCATAAAAAATATCATATCTCTTTGATACGAGACCCAATGAAGCTATTATTTGACTTGTTGGAAAGAGCTCTTCGTCCTCTTTCAGATGGGTCCAACCCCACTATCAGACTCTACCAAGGTTGCGCTTAGCAAGCAAAAAGGATGCTCAGACCTACAACAGATTATGGGCTTTGTATTCACTAGAGCCCACTAAGGGGGACGCCCACATTAGGGTTTCCCACGCCCCTTGCTCTCTCCTCCCTATAAATAGAATTAGCAACCACCAGAATGAGTTTAGGTTTTGTTTAGATGCAAGATAGATGCTGCTTTTTTCTTGTAAACGCGTGTGTCGGCTAGACCACCCGATTTGGTTGTTTCAAGACCCCAATTTGTGATTCAGATTTAGCCTTTTTGGCTTAAATACGTGAGTTATTTGCTTGTTCATTTTATTCTTACTTGTTGTCGGTTGCCAGCATGTTCATGGTGTTCTTGGCACAGCAAGAACATTACAATCGGAGTTGATGTAACTATTGCTAAGGCACAACAACCTTGTGGTCGTAAGTCGGACAGTCAACGTCAATTCCACACAAAATCGAGTTATCCCCGACTCTCATCGAAGATCAAGATTAAATCCCTGAAGGTTCTATGAGATACCGCATTGGTGCCCGTCCTCTCTCCCAACTGGTGATCTGGCCGATGGACAGAGGAACGGGGACTTGATCCTTTTTCCTTCACAGTTTTAGATTTGTGCATCCTAGTTGATCTAAGGTATGGTTCTTGGTGTCATCAACGAGACAGTGGCGATGATGGTATTTTGGAGTAGGATATCTCCAGACGATGATCTTTGAGAGGACACTAGATCTCATTGTTAGCAACGAGTGACTTTAACAATTTTCAAAATCTTTTGGTTAAAGTGTTTGCAGACGTGTCTTTATTTTTGACATATAGTCGACATTCGAAAAAAAGATTTGTTGTACTTTTATTTGTTAAAAGATCGCTTTGTGTTTTTTTTTCTGTCTATCTTTTGTACTATATTATACTTTCGTTAATAAATATACTAAATTCGTTCTAATTTATAAGTCATTTGCCTTTCTTGCTCTTAAGTTTAGCTACCCGTCTTATTAAAAACTTGTGAAAAATATTATTTCTTTTGTCGTAACTTGCTTTATTAATAAAAATTCTTCCAGAATGATTTAAATTTAATTCTTTTTGTATTTTTTAATAAAACGAGGGGACAAAGAGGGTTAAAAAAGTTAAACAACTTATAAATTATAAATTATGACGGAGAGACTATATATTATATCGAAAAAAAACTAATAATAACTGAACAAGCCTCACAAAACAGCGCCGCCGCACCTCGCTCCCTTCGTCCTCCACCCCATCGCTGCCGCCGATTCCAACGCCGCCGGAGAGCCTTTGACTCCGACACCTCCTGGTAAATTTTATTCGCCCTCAATTTGGATCTCCTCTCGTCCTAGTGCTCAACTCTGTTAAAGTATCAGATCGGCAACTGAGCGTGCTTTCTATCTTCGTTTACAGCGAGAAGGGGAAGCCGATGAGATGAGACTGGTCGGCCTAACGGGCGGGATCGCGTCAGGGAAGAGCACTGTCTCTAACCTCTTCAAGGGCGTCGGCGTCCCCATCGTCGACGCCGACATCGTTGCTCGGGTAAGCTAAGCACGCGGCCCAAACCTGGAGCTATCTGATGCTATCCGCGTAAAGAACTAAAGATACTACTTACTACTTCTAGAACTCAATTTTGTGCTGCTCTGTTGTTTGCCTGGGCATAATGTTGTTAAATTTGGTATGTTACTAATATCACAACTTGTAGTACAAAAGATGCCTTTGTGTGGAGTACATCTTTTTTATATATACTCTAAAGAAAGAGTATGAACTTTGTGCCTTTCTTGCCTCTCATAGTGCTTTCTTACAAACATTATGCCTAATTGTTTTTAAATTGTCTCTCTATAGGCTACACAAACAGCTTTTCGCCAAAAAATGAAAGGTCTTTAGTAGGTTATTATAAACACTAAGCGCATATGACTCAAATATTTAGCTGTTAGCCTTGTCTTTTTGTTGCAGTAGCTGTGTTTCACGCATGTAACTAAATGTAGAGCTTAGGCTCCTCATTTATTACTTCAAACGGAAGCATTATTTTAGTTTACGCTTCCAAAAGAAAAGAAACTAGTAAGCTCATATTACAGAGTTGTGCCATTGCGATAATTTTTTATGAAGCCTTCAACTTATACTTTTTGAAATTTCAGATTTGCTATTGTACTTGTTTCCTCAGATTTTTCTCGCTCCTCTCTCTTCCCTTTCGTTACCAATTGCAACTGGATCCTGTACCAAACAAGCAAACATAACACTGCTATAGGAATTGACAACATGTGCAACACACTTTTATAAGAATGGCAGGCTGTATGATATTGTAGACGTTCTCTTCTATTTTCTGATATTAGTTAGAATGTTCAATAAAGGCTGGATCAGAAAATCATTGCTACTACAATGCCTGGAGTGAAGTTATTTTGCCCTTTTATACACAACCTGACAGCCAGTGTACACAAAAACCACAACAATAGTTACTAAAATCAATGGCTTAGATACATTATTTGCCCTACAAAGTATGGTTGATAATTATATTTTCAGAGTTCTGAAATTTTTATTGGATGATGTCAGGAGTTACAACTGTGTTTGCTTTACAAACATTCTACTCATTATGAAAACCATGCATTTATAGGATGTAGTGCAGAAAGGCACTGGAGGTTGGAAGAAGATTGTAAAAGCTTTCGGGAATGACATTTTGTTGGAAAGTGGAGAAATTAACAGAGCTCGCTTAGGCCAAATTGTATTTTCTGACCCATCAAAACGTCAACTTCTAAATCGGTACACCTTTCACTGATTTGAAATATTTCGTCGCCTTTCACTCTGTTTTTATGAATGCAGTAATACATGTCAATTTTTTTTCTCGAACACGCAGGAGAGCTGCATATCATTATATTAATATAAGAAGAAAGATATAAACAAAGACCCAAAACTCAACACACAGGCACATGCTAATACAAGGGTATTAAATCACCGGTTAAAATACAAAAGTGGACGACCCAACATCGACAGGAGCCCATCAGACTGCACTTCCAGCAGAGAGTAGGGCGATTCCCTTAGCTCCTGCAAGGTTCCAACAGAAGGCTTCATCCCTTGCTAACCTCAGAGCCACATTAGTGTTTGGCACAATGCTGTTAAAGATGCATTCATAGCGAATTTTATTTTGTATTATGCAATATCACATGAGTCAACTGTCCAACTATCATTCTTTGTGTATGCTATTGTTTGATCATATCTTCCTATTCTCAGTATTAGTAGTTGAACTTTATTTGATTTATTTATTGTTACCATTAAACATGAAAAGACAAAACAGTATCTATGTTACAATGGTGGAGAAAACAAAAGTAAAGGCAAAACATTAGCTATGCTACAATGCTAGAGAAAATAAAAGTAACTACAATAAAGATGTTATAATTAAGTAATTAACTATGACACTGGTCTACCCGCTTCTGTCATTACTATCGCTTCATGACACAATTCCTCACTGGCATTATTTGGTGTTCTTATTTTGTTAATTTTCAGTTAGCTTCATTTGTTCTTTTGTCAGTATTTGCCATTGCTAATAGGAGTTGTTTTGTCAAGGTCCTGCACTCCCAAGGTAGGAGGACCCTGATTTCTTAGGTTGTGGCTAGAGGTAGGAGATGGTGGCGCCAGGTCTGGCGCCCAGCACAGGGGAGAGAACTAGATAACAGTAGCAAGGAGATGAGATAATAGAGATAACTTTATTGCTTGCCCTCTCCGAGGGGTTTAGGATTACATAAATAGGAGCTGAGCTCCTTGATACTAATGCCAGGCCTTAATTAGCCGGCTGCTAATAATTCTATTGACTCCTTGATTCTAGCAGAGATTTAACTCAGACACTTAGGCCTCTTCGCGCGCTGCACCTCGTGCTTTGGGTCGGCGGCTGTATTGCCTTCCCCACATCACATCTCTCCCCCCCTCGACGAGCAGCTCGTCCTCGAGCTGGAATGAGGGATACTTCGCCTGGAAACTGTCCAAGTCTTCCCACGTCGCGGATGCTGCCGGTTCGCCTTGCCAATGGATGAGGATCTGGCGCACACCGCGGGCAAGGTGAGCACGGGATGCCCGTTCTGGCACCGGCTGAGTAGCTCCATGGTGAATGGGAGGCAAAGCCGGCGGGGAGGAGGGTGGTGTCCCGACGTACTTCTTAAGGAGGCCGACATGAAACACGTCGTGAAGCTTTGCACCCGGGGGAAGGGCCAAGTGATAGGCGACTTCGTTGATGACTGCAGTGACGCAATAAGGCCCGTAGAATCTGGGACGAAGCTTGCCCTTGGCAGTACCTTGCAGAGAGGCCAGAGCTCGGTGACGAAGGCGGAGCCACACCCAATCTCCCATTGCAAAACGGACGTCTCGATGATGCTTGTCATAGAATCTTTTGTAAATTGCCTGAGCATGTTCCAGCCTGCCACGAGCATCCTCCAGCAGCTCAGCGCGCTCAGCCATGCTTTTGGCCACTGCTTCAACTCTAGTGTCCCCTGGTTCGTACGAATGGATGGAAGGAGGATCACGCCCATACACAACGGCGAACGGGGTAGTCTTGAGGGCCGTTTGGAAAGCAGTATTGTAGATGAACTCGGCCTAGGGCAGCCAGCGGAGCCACTGGCGAGGCCGATCCCCTGTCAAACAGCGAAGATACACCACGATAACTTTGTTAGCAGCCTCTGTTTGCCCATCTGACTGTGGGTGGAAAGCTGTTGTCATGTGCAACTTGACACCGGCAAGACGCATCAATTCTTTCCAGAATATGGATGTGAACACAGGGTCGCGGTCCGAGACAATGGACTGCGGTATGCCATGGAGCCGCACGATCTCAGAGAAGAATACTTGCGCCACAGATTCGGCCGAATAAGGGTGAGCCAGGGCAATGAAGTGTCCATATTTACTGAATCGATCAACTACTGTCACAATGACTGATTTCCCTCCCACTCGCGGAAGAGCTTCAATGAAATCCATGCCAATGTCAGTCCATACCGCAGTAGGCGCCGGAAGAGGCAGCAGCAGCCCGGCCGGATGTAAATGCTCAGATTTGTAGCGCTGGCAAGTGACACACGCCCGCACATATTCCTGGACCACCGTGCGCAGATTGGGTGAATGGAAATCGCGCCAGAGGCGGTGAAGGGTGCGCTGAACGCCTTCATGGCCGTCATCATGGACTGCTGCTAAGACTTCTTGGAGCAGCGGGGCACCTGGTGGCAGGTACAGCCGCCCCTGGAACGTCACCATGCCGTCCACGATGCCCCATGGCGTGACGCGCTGACCCTGGCGGATCTCCTCCTGGATGGCGACCAGGGCCGGCTCCAAGGTGTTGGCGTAGCGAAGCCGGTCGATGACATCAAACCTGGGCCCGGACAGGGCCATGACCGAGATGTCCTGAGTGTCACGGCGGGATAAAGCGTCTGCGACGACATTGGTGCTGCCAGCCTTATACTCCACCGTGAAGTCGAAGCCCAGAAGCTTGCCCACCCAGTGGTGCTGCGGAATAGTGGCCAAGCACTGATCCAGCAAGAATTTGAGACTAAAGTGATCCGTGCGTACCAGGAAACGGCGGCCCCAGAGATAGGGACGCCAATGACGAATCGCCATCACCAGCCCGATCAATTCTCGTTCATAGGCAGCCAGTGACTGATGTCTTGGTGCTGCTGGCCAGCTGAAGAAAGCTATAGGATGCTGGTCCTGCAGAAGCACTGTCCCGAAGCCATGTGTTGATGCATCACACTCCACAATGAAGGGAAGCGCAAAATCAGGCAATGCCAATACTGGTGCTCTAGTCACTGCGGTCTTGAGGGCTGAGAAGGCCTCTGCTGCTGCCTCAGACCAAGTGAAGCCTTCTTTCTTGAGGAGTGCTGTGAGAGGTGTGGCGATGGAGCCAAAATTCTGGACGAATTTGCGATAGTAACCAGCGAGGCCGAGGAATCCCCTTACTGCACGTGCTGATTTTGGAGGTGGCCATTCCGCGACGGCCCTGATCTTGTCGGGGTCCATTGCCACACCAGCCCCAGAGATGATATGACCCAGATAGGCTATGGACGATGATCCGAACTCGCACTTGGACTTCTTGACAAATAGCCAGTGTTGCTGGAGGAGGGTGAGAACTGCACGGACATGACGGAGATGCTCGGCCATGGAGCTGCTGTAAATGAGTATATCATCAAAGAACACAAGGACAAACCGGCGGAGGAACGGACGCAGGATGTCATTCATCAGAGCTTGGAAGGTGGCCGGCGCGTTGCAGAGGCCAAAGGGCATAACCAGGAACTCATAGAGCCCCTCGTCCTGAACGCTGTCTTCTCAATATCAGCCTGATTCATCCGGACCTGGTGATACCCAGATCGTAAGTCCAGCTTAGAAAAGAACCTGGCCCCGTGTAATTCATCAACCACCGGAATGGGGTGGGCATCCTTGATGGTGATAGCATTGAGGGCCCTGTAATCAATGCAGAATTGCCAGGATCCATCGGCCTTCTTGACTAGCAGCACTGGAGAGGAAAAAGCTGAAGTGCTGTGCCGGATCAGGCCTTGCTCCAGCATGCTTGCACATTGGCGTTCCAACTCATCTTTGTGGGCTGCTGGATACCGGTAAGGCCTGACCGCCACTGGTGCAGACCCAGGCAGTAGGTTGATGCGGTGATCCCTGGCGTGTGGCGGAGGCATGCCGGTTGGTTCTGTGAAGACATTGGCAAAGTTGTCCAGCAGGGCCGACAAGAGATCGGTGGTGTGGCACGCCTTCAAGCTTGGACTTGCCGGAACCGCGACGCCCTTCCAACAAATGTGCCGATCCTTGTGCCAAAAGGCCATGGTCAGGTTACCAAGATCCCAAAGGATGGGTCCCAGCGTGGCAAGCCACTGCGTGCCGAGCACGACGTCGTAGCCCGCCAGGGGTAGCGCGAAGAAGTCGGCGGCGAACTCGGTGCCGTCGACGGCGAAGTTCGCCGCGCGGTACACGCCCGGGGACGGAACACGGTCCCCATTGGCCACGGTGACCTGCAGGCCCCCCCCCCTCCCCCCCCCGGAGTTGGAGACGGAGGGGGGTCGCGGCGACGGCTTCGGCGGCGACGAAATTGTGGGTAGACCCCGTGTCCAGGAGTGCCAGCAGCGGAACGCCGCCCAGAACGGGGCGGACCTGCAAGGTGCCGCCTGTGCAGACACCCGCGATGGCATGGAGCGAGATCAGCACTCGTCGGGCGATGCCTGGGAAGGATTTCCGTCCGCAGTTGGGTCCACCTGCTCGCCATCGTCCGTTTCAGCGATGTCCAAGAAGAACAACCGCTGACAGACGCGATTGTGGCCCCGGGAAAACCGCTCATTGCAATTGAAGCAGAGTCCCTGGCGGCGGCGGTCGTCCATCTCTGCAGTGGTGAGCCGGCGGACTTGGCGGCCCTCGAAAGCAGGGGCTGGGGGGGGGGGGGGGGGCAAAGCCAGGGGCTGACCCGGAGCGGGAAGCAGGCCGCGACCCTGAAGGCGGGACACTGACGTCCCAGGAGTCATCACTGCCGCTGCTGCACTCTGCTCGCGAATCTCCAACTTCCTGGCCAAGCTCATGGTGACAAGGAGGGATTGGGGGTTGTGCAGTTCCACATCATGGCTGAGCGGCGGCTGTAAGCCCGCCGTGAACAGCTGCACCCGCTGCAACTCGTCGAGGTGGCCGGCGCGAGGCAGCAGAGCTTCAAAGCGGTCCTGGTATTCGGACACCGAGCCCGTGCGGCGGCACGCCATCAATTCGCCCATGGGATTGGACCGGAGGGGCGGCCCGAAGCGGAGATGGAGAAGCTCAGCGAAGCGTCGCCACGTCGGCGTGCCTTCCGATTGCAGCACTTGGAGATACCACAACTGTGCGCTGCCTTCGAGATTATAGGAGGCCATCCACACCTGTTCTTCGAGCGCGATCCGCTGCTGGACGAAGTAAGACTCGCAGCGGTTGAGGAAGGCGAGTGGATCGGATTTGCCATCGAATTTGGGAAAATCCAATTTTTTGGAACCGGGGAGGACGATCACCCAGGTGCTCCCCATGACCCGAGCCCCGCGATCCCGTGTAAGACGATGGAGGCGGCTGGGACTGCTGGAGTGTGACGATCTGTTGCTGCATGGCAGCCATGTTCTTGGAGAGCTCTGCGATCATGTGGGCTAAGTCGGAAGTGGTAGGTTCAGCCATGGATGGCGGTGAGGAAGCGGTGGAGTGGGTGGGGGAGGTGGAGGCGGAAGAGTGGGCATGTGCAGCGGAGGAGGAGGATGGGCGGCCGGAGGATCGCCGAAATCGTGATACCAAGTTGTCAAGGTCCTGCACTCCCAAGGTAGGAGGACCCTGACTTCTTAGGTTGTAGCTGGAGGTAGGAGATGGCGGCGCCAAGTCTGGCGCCCAGCACAGGGGAGAGAACTAGATAACAGTAGCAAGGAGATGAGAAAATAGAGATAACTTCATTGCTTGCCCTCTCCGAGGGGTTTAGGATTACATAAATAGGAGCTGAGCTCCTTGATACTAATGCCAGGCCTTAATTAGTCGGCTGCTAATAATTCTATTGACTCCTTGATTCTAGCAGAGATTTAACCCAGAAACTTAGGCCTCTTCGCGCGCTGCACCTCATGCTTTGGGTCGGCGGCTGTATTGCCTTCCCCACATCACATGTTTTATTTTTAACTTTTTGGTTTTACAAGTCTTTTGGCGCCACATATTTCTTGGGGAATAATGTGGCAGATAGCAAAACTATGGATGAAAGGATGCAACGTTATCATCCTGGACATCCCACTGCTGTTTGAGACCAAGATGGATCGATGGACAAGTCCAGTAATTGTGGTCTGGGTTAACCCAGAAACCCAGCTTCAGAGGTTGATGTCAAGAGACGAGCTCAGAACAGGATCAACGCACAACTTGCATTGGACTGGAAGAAGTCAGAAGCCGACATAGTGATCGACAACTCTGGATCACTGGATGACACCAGACAACAGTTCCTGGAAGTCTTGAGGAAAGTTTCTGAGCCCTTAACATGGAAGGAACGCCTGAGATCCCGAGATGGTTTGATCTCTGTTGCCGTGTGTACGGCACTGGGCGTATTACTTGCCCGGAATAATCTGCTGTGATCCTGATAAGGTTTAGGGAGCTAAAAATGGTTTTAGAGTAGAGGACGTGCACAATTAAGCTTGTCTGGTGCCTGTGCCTCTGGAGGAAATTGAAGGGCTGTTTGTGGAGCTTTGATTGATGAAATTGGCACAATAACACAGTACATATATAGGTTGGCTGAAGATATCTATCCAATGTACTCTTTTTAGTTCTATATATAACCTGTTCGCTTCAGCTTATCAGCAAGAATTAGCTCTACTCACAATAAGTCATGCTGGTGTACAAATCTGCACTTTTGGGCTTGTTTGGGTCCGAATCGTCGCAACTAAACTCGGCCCATCCATGTGAATATTCTGCGTTAAGCAAACAAAGCCTTAGATGACCATTGCGCATAAGCTTGAGGATGGTTTAAATTGCATCCTAATAACTTACTTTCTCCTCCGTCCATAAATAACTATTGTTTTTGCTTCCTAAGAAATAGTTTTATATAAAAAATATTAGGACCTGTTTGGTTGAGTTGTGACTGTGGGGAAAAGCTTATGTGGGCTGTAAAAAAGCCGCTGTGAACCGTGAACTATGAAAAAGTTAAAAGCTGTTTGGTTGAAATAAGTATAAAAAAATACTTCTTATCTTTATCTCTCTTAAAATGACTATGAAAGAGTTTTTTATCCACCTATTTCGAAAAGCAGATAGTTAAAAGCTAAAAGCAGGGTCTAAGGTGTTTTAAAAAATATACTATGAGAAAGCAGCTTCCAATAACACCTCATTGGTGTATGAAAATATACTATAAAAATTAGTTTATTTTCATAATAAACTAATTTATAGATATAAATATCGCATGTATTTTTTACTAATCTAGGGATGAAGTTATTTAGAGATAGAGGGGGTACTGGTAGAAGCTGTGACTATAGTGGTGTTTAAATCCAATATTTTGCAAAAAAAATTTATTGTAGCAACGTGCTAACTTTTACAATAAGTGTCTAATTATGACCTAATTAGATTTAAAAGATTCGTTTCGCAACTTTTTGCGAAGCTGTCAAATTAGTTTCAGTTCTCATCAATATTTAATGCTTTATGCATGTGTCTAAACATTGATGTGATGAAACTTTTGAAATTTAGAGGTACATCTAAACAGGGTCTATGTCTTGGATCGTTGGGACATTGGGTAATCAAGAAAAAGGAGTTTTGATGCGTTCCGGCAGAAACATAGGATATGATAGGTCGTAGGTTGCGGGTAGGGGGATGGGCAACGACCGGAGGTGCCGAGGTGGTCACAGCATACCTGCATGTGCCGGTTGTTACGGCGTCGGCGTCGCCGGGTCGGACGCCAGCGGAAAGCCACGTCTCCGTCCTAGTTCGGTGGCATGTTGTCCACACGGCCAAGGGTACGGTGCGCGCGCCGCCCTTTGGTGGTTCCTGTTGGTTAATTGGTTGCACAAACCAAACCAAACCTTGTCGCAAATCTCGGCGCGCGAGATGACGCTGCCAGGGACTCCAGACCTCTAGCTGTAGACTAGAGTCGTTGGGCTCGGCTCGGCTGCACGCTGCACTTGCATCGCTGTCCTGCAGCTGCGAGGAGCTCAAGTCACACCTGCTCCAGTTCCGTGTGTATGTGTTCATCCATCTTCGCGACTGTAAACATTAATATAGTGCCGTCCTTGACCTTGACAGCAAATGCAAGGAGAGTGAGCGATCAGCTAGCCGACAAGAGGTTCCGGCATTAGCGAGTCATCCTTGGAAAATTAAGCAGTTGTTAGCGTCAGCGATTGATTGCATTGCTGTATGATATCCCATGTGTTTTGGTCGGAGAGAGGGATTAGAACGGCCGAACACGAGCAGTACATATACGTACAGTTGGCAAGCATGTGATGTGCCAACACAAGATAAACAAGAAGGAGAATACGTGAGCAATATTGTCTAGGTCTATTATTTTGTCGTTCGCAACATCGCAACGTCGCAGCGTATAAACAAGAAGAGAATACTACACTTCCACACTATATATATTTTGTCACGCTGAAAAGGTTCAGTGGCACTTCTTTAAGGTAACCAAACCAGTTCCATGAATTATTGATCCATTCCTGCTGGTCTCAAAAAGCAACAACTGAATTGTGCTTGAGCTGTTGCTGCGGCTTGCGAACACGGATTGATGGTGAGACCAACTCACCAACGTGTGCTATATTATGAGCGTGTTAGGTTCCCCCATAATAGCATATTGGAGTTTCCTGTCTCCCAAGGCGCGCGCGCGCGAGAGAGAGAAGAAATCTTTGACTTAATTGGTTTACCACGCGCACTTCATTGTTTGTGTTGTTTTTCAAATGTACAAGAGCAAAGTATGCACCGATGTCATCTCAGTGAGATGTTGCTCAATAGAAACAACCCAGTGAACACCACATCCACAAGTATGATTGCAAGTAAAGATCCAAATCGTAGTGCTTTTTTAGATAGTCTAGCCTCCTTTCATATGGTCAAGCCTCTTTTTCTTTATTTAGAATATAGCTGAAGCATAATGATACCACTTTCTGTCAGTCCAATCATTTTTGGCTTAATTGGTTACCATATGGTCAAGGTCTCCAACTGTCCATAAATCATTATCTAGTTTTATACAAACTGTTCTGTTTAAGACTTGACCACGACTATTTGGAGCAAAAAGAAATGCAACATCACTACCGGACCACAGATTTTTCTGACGGCTGAAAACAGTCAGGAAAAGCAAAAAAAAAAAAACGATAGTAAATATACTCCTGACGTCCGGCCATCAGAAATCAGCCAACAGAAACAGCTTGACAAGAATATATCATCCTGGATTTTCTTCTTTGTAAGTGATACGTTGGGATGGCTGCACTATATTCCTCGGTTAACTCGATCACTTCAGTGGTGGGCAGAGAGGTCTTTTGTTGTTCAGAATATCTCCGAGATGGCTGCACTATATTCCTCGGTTAACTCGATCACTTCAGTGGTGGGCAGAGAGGTCCTTTGTTGTTCAGAATATCTCCGAGGTATCTTGCATAGGTGGCTACCTGTATGACATCAGAGGGATCCTGATACATATAACTTTTAAATTACCTATACAAACTTACCAAAATGCTCATCCACTTTGGCTTTCCAGTTTCTTCATCGAAGTGATAGGAGATTTGTGTCTTGAAAATCTTGTAATATCTCTCATGGTGATGGGTAAACTTCATCGTCTTTCTTCTATTCATGTGTTGCAGTTGCCTGGCCTG
Organism: Eremochloa ophiuroides; assembly: GCA_038502445.1. Lineage (NCBI taxonomy): Eukaryota > Viridiplantae > Streptophyta > Magnoliopsida > Poales > Poaceae > Eremochloa > Eremochloa ophiuroides. The sequence continues at coordinate 30,305,435 of JAHLJS010000006.1, read as the reverse complement.
TTGTGGTTGGATATGGAGGATCTCGAGTAGATTTGCAACCTCTTGTGGCTATGGTGTTAACCTTTTTAGGGTTAATGGCAAACGGCATAGCAGCGGCCACCTGAGCTATTTGTCATTTTGTCCTTTTATTATAGCTAATTTGGTCTTTTAAAGTGGAAGACAAACTATCCATTTTAGTTCTCTAGAACCTTATCAATAGAAGCAAGCTTCTTAGAAATGTTCCCATTGATCCTGGCTTGTTGTAAGATCAAATCTTTTAAGTATGGTTGATTGCAAGTTTAGTTACTTGGATACTTAACATGGTAATTTGACCGTTGTTGTGATTCCATCTTTGTCCTTGTTGTCCGAAATTGATGGTAAAGTTTGCACCTTCTTGTATATGTCGGGGCAGCTATTCCCAAATGTCCATTGTTTCCACAAATTTCACACATGATTTGCGAATCATAAGTATCCTAAATGGCTTACTGGTCTTTATTTCTTGAAATTGGCTCTTCCATTGAATGTATATCTTTGATCTTCTTGTAGGATTGGAGTCGTTCTCTTGACCAACTTTGATTAAAAACCATCTTCTCTATCAAGGCTGTTGCATCTTCAATACTAAGCGACATAATATAAATGCTTCTCCAATAGTAACATCTAGGTATTCATTCATGAGCCTCTTGGTTAATCCAAAGTAAAAGCCTTGCATGAGCAACCTGAAAAGAATCAAGATGCCCAAGAGGGGTGAATTGGGCTAATTCTAATTTTTCGTACACAATTCAACCTATCGAGCTAGCCCATTCCCCCCTTCCTAAAACAAGTTTTGAACCCTAAGTTTCAATCCTACTCTAGCATGGCAATCCAAGACAGTAAAGTACTCAATGTAAATTGTGGAATTTAAAGAGAGGAGAGGAAGAAGCGATGGTTTTTCGGATGTATCGGAGAGTCAACACTCTCCACTAGTTCTTGTTGGAGCACCCGCACAGTGCTCTACGGCTTTATTCTTCGCCTCTCTAGCACGGTGAATCACCCACAACCGCTCACAAGATCAGTTGAGTCATACACAAGCTCCACTGGATGATCACCAAGCTCCCAATCACCACCAAACCGTCTAGGTGATGCCAATCACGAAGAGTAACAAGCAAGAACTCTCAATTGACCATAACAAGCCGAATGGGGAGGTGGATGCACAATTGCTACTCTTTTCTTGCTTCAATGATGTTTTTAGCCTTGATTCACAAATCACAACAACCTCACTAGGCTCTTGCTCTAATAAGCACTCCCAAACGTTTTCTCAACTGATCAAATGGGCAAGGAAGCTAGTATGGACGAGTTGGAGAGGTATAAATACCCCCACTTCCAAAACTAGCCGTTTCAAACAAGTATAGCCAAAAACCGGGACCTCTGGATTCGGACAATGGCTAGCTCCGGACCATTAGCCCGTGTCTGGACTCTCACAATGGCTATTGTAGCCAAAACTGTGCAAAGGCCGTCCGGATGGCTCAAACCCTCTCTAGTCACTTTTGGCCACCTTCAGACACGCGAAACAATTGTCCGGATGGACACTGTCCACAACGTACAGATGTTGCTCAATCGCAAACAAGCAACCAGGGAGTACCACGTACCCACCAAATGCGCACCAATGATCTAGACTACCCCTCACACTAGTGTCTAGAGCTCCAAATTTGATCAAAACTTCGTTGAATCAAAAACTTTCCAAAACAAAGTTTGATCCGCTTGATCTCTAGACTCTCTCTGAGCTATCTAGAGCTATGTTTGACAAGTGTGCACCACACCTAAGCTTGATAGTCTTATCTAGTTCAAGCTACTAGTCCATACCCCCTTAATAGTACAGTCAAAGAAAAATAAAGTCCTAAACTACTCTAAGTGTCTCTCAACACCAAACGACACCTAGAACTAGTCTGTCCTTATCCTTTGAAAACCAACACGAAATCCATCCCAAGTAGGGCATGAACCAACATGAACTTACCATTATCATGACCTAACTTTTAATTGTCGCTGCAAAACAGACATTAGTCATAATAATCACTCGTTGTCATAAATCACCAAAACTCACTAGGGGCCTAGATGCTTCACAACCAATCATGTATTCCATGATAAGGGCATTATGAAATATATTCTTGAAAATATTCCCATGCCTCAGGGATGGCATCATCTCTTTATTGCTGAGAGTTAGAAATTCTCCCCCGTAGGGCACTGATTTTACCCACAAGGAGGAATTTTGCTAGAAAGACATTAGAGCACTTCGCCCATGTATTGATTTATTTTTGTTGGTATAGAACCACTGCTTCACCTTTCCCATAAGAGACAATGGAAATAAGCAAAGTAGTATGAAATCTTGGGCAACGCCCTTGATAGTGAATTTGGTATTGATACCTAGAAAATTTTGAAGATGAGCAGTAGCATCTTTATGTACCTTTCCACTGAATGGGTTAGCTTGCACCATGTTGATGAGGCTTGGCTCGAGTTCGAACTCAATGTTTCCCGTGTCAAGTGTGAAAGCCCATATTTGGTTTTGATAATTGATGAAACCTAGTTTTCTAATGTTTGCTCTAAGTGTTTCTTGAGTTGAATTAGAAAATGTCAAGATAGAGCAAGGTGAATGGGTTGGTGAAGACCACAAGTGAGAGGCCATGACGGCGTCCATGCGAATGGTTGTAGGGTCAAGATGGTGGACTAGAGGAGGGTAAATAGTCCGAACAAAAATTAATCGCAATAGAAATAACACCTAATCGTTTCTAACGACAATTCACCCCTCTAGCTAAGACTCTAAGCACCTTATAAAAGATCCTAGTAAGAAACAAAGGTGCAAGACTAACTTGAGCTTCCATAAACCGTTCTAGTGCAAGGTCACACAAACTTAAGCACTAGTACTTTAAGCATGGAGAAAGCTCCCATCAACTAGCAAACAAAAGAGCACTTAAGCCCAATAAATGCTCAATAACAAGGATACACAATCCTAATCAAGGACCACAACTTGATTAGTTACATAAACTAATTAAGACACTAGTTCTGAGCTACACAAGCTAAGAATGTGAGTGGCAAGCTACACAAGCTAACCGATCTTATAAGAGAAACTACAACTACACAAGTAAAGTAATGCATAATATAAACAACTTGTGTAGAAGGGAGCAAACCACCATAAGGATGGGAAGATAATGACACGGTGATTTTTCCCCAGGTTCACTTGGTTGCCACCAAGCTACGTCCTGTTGAGACAGGCTACATGGTTGCCGCCGGTCCTCTTGCTAGTGGTGACCTGCAAGTCACACTCTCCCACGTGGAGTGCTCCACAAGCTCTACCACTTGACTCGGCCGGACCACTTGTCGCCCTTCATGTCTCGCTATACTAGAGTTGCTCTTCAGCTCTCCGCTGGGGTGAGCACAATACCCTCAAGCTCTTCTTCGGAGTCACGCACAATCTTCTTGCGTGCTTCAACGGAGATCACAACCACCAAGCCGTCTAGGAGGTGGCAACCTCCAAGAGTAATAGGAAATCCCCAATCACACAGATTTTCTAGTGCCACCAAATGCAAATTCGAAATACACGCACTAGGTCTCTCAACCTCTCATAAATTCGCGCAAAGCTTTGAGAGGGAGAAAAAGGAAGAAGGTGGATCTTTAGTCTCTCATACACACCCACACAGGGCGCTCAATCTCTTCTTAAAATTTCAGCTCGAAAACATGGGAGAGAAAGAGAAGAGGAAGAACACTGGCTCTGTTCTCGCAACTGTTAGAATGGGAACCAGAGAACTGCCCAGAGAAAGCGAGGAGAGAAACTTTATTTCTCAGCCGAGCAGCCTCCCAGCACCGCTCACAATGGCTCTCTGCACTTGGCCACTCCACCAGCAGCAGCAGGAGCGCCCAACGGCTCCAACCCAATGGACGAATAGCAACGGTAGAAAAAAAAATGCACGCATAGCAGACGAACAGCAGCACTGCCCCAACGGCTCTCTCCAGCGGACAGAAACGGCGTCCCTCCTTTTTGCAAGAATACGCACAGCAAAGCAACAGAGCATAGCAAGCAGCAGCAACGACTCATACGAAATTTCCTGGAAGCTCAGTGCAAATCAATGCTACTCTGTTCTCCCACTCTCATGTTTTTCTTGTCTACAAAGTCAAAAAGTGGACAGCAGCAGCAGCAACATGCACCCTTGCATGCACAAATTAATGCTCCTCTTTTTATTTGTTAGTGCATGCAAGCATATATGTATATATGCACACTAGTACATACAGCTGAGAACCGCGCTCTCCTTTTTGCATGCATGCAAGTGTATATGCATATATACACTAGCACATGCAGATAATTAATTCCAACCATACCAGCACATCCTGAATAATTCACACGAGCATGCTAGTTCAGCTTTGCTGCTTTCAGCTGGTTGCAACTGCTTCCAACTCCATTTTTTCAGTTGCTCTCAGCTGGTTGCAACTGGTTCCAACTGCTCTCACTTCATTCCAATTTAGTTTCGGCTGAACTCAAATGGTTGCAACTGGTTTCAGCTGGTTACAATTGCTTTCAGCTTCGTTTTTCAGTAGCTCTCGGCTGGTTGCAACTACTCTCGACTAGTTGCAACTGGGTGATTTCAGCACCTTTTCAAGCCTTTCAAAATGCCAAATTTTAACAAAATATTCTAATATAATTTTGGCACTTAAGTTAGCTTTTCACAAATGATTTTTTCAGGCTTAATCTCACCATGTCACTAAGCGCTTATGCATATGCAAATGAGACTCACACTTAGTGGCACTACATAACCGATGCAAATAAAGATTTCCCCTCTTTATAGTACATTTATCTATCCTAAACCCGGTCAGGCGCTTCTCTGCTCAACTTAGACTGGTGAAATGAAATGCCCTATTGGTTATACCTTTGCCTTGCACATTTCCATTCCATCACCGTCTTCGTCTCCTTCTCCAACACCTTGGTCGATGCCAGTGCAACATATGCACCAACATCTCAACAATGATATGATCCAGTTCATATCATCATATGGCTTTTGGTTCATCGATTCTCAACTTACTTGCTCTTCACCGTTGTGTTGGTACATCGGCGCCAAGCCCACTAGTTTGCCCTTCACACTTGCAACCGGTCTGTCGACGCCAAGTCATGTCTTGATCTTCTCCACCTAGCCACATGTAACACCCCTGCTGTTACGATAACTAAAACCGGCCATGTTATCATGATCGCATGTAATTCATCCCGCATAAAGTCATTGTTACTGTGCATCACTAAGACAATTTTTATTTTCACATGTGAATGTGTTTAGGTACCTTTGAGTGACTTTATGATTTAAATGATTGTTTATGTATATGCCTCTAAATCCAAATAGAAAATAAAAAGGAAAACAATTAAAAACCCTAATCGGACCCGAAACCCTAAATAAAAAACCAAATAGAATCAAGTGTTGGGCCTTAAACCAAAGTTGTAAATATTTAAAAGTTGAGCAACTTCTATTTTGGGTAATTTTGAAGTTATTAAAAATAATTTTAAATAAAACCTTAATCTAGGTTTTAAAGTTTAAACTTGAAATACAAATTCAAAAACTAGTAGGAATCTGATGATGGTCTTTTAATAAAAGTTTTAGCCCTTTCAAAATAGAACAACTTTCATGTTTGGATATTTCAAAGTTTACCAGTGGAAATTTAAATTAAACCCCAACTAGTGTTTGTTTATTTAAAATTTAAAATGTCATTTCAAAAACTATTAAGAATTTGGGCAAACTACTTTAATGAAAGTTGTAAGGCTTTTCAAGTTGAACAACTTTTATATTTGGGGATTTTTAAGTTATGTAGTGAGATTTCAAAATAAACCCTAATGAGTATTTTAAAATTTAAATTTGAAATGCTATTTCAAAAACTATGAAGAATCTGACAAAACCCATTTACTAAAAATTGTAGGCCTTGTCAGTTAGAACAACTTTTATATTTGAATAAATTCAAGTTGTTGGGAAAAGTTTAGAGAATTTAAATGATTTGTAAATGAATTTCAAATCAAGTTTTTATCCCCTTATAAATTATTCAAAAATTAATTAAAATTTCAAACTTCTTCCAAAATAAAAGTTGTCCAGCTTAAATTGCTCCACAATTCTTATTATGGGAATTTTTTAGGTTTATATGTAAAACAAAAAGTAATTTGCAAAAAGGTCAAAAGGGGGGGCGGATTGCTACAGTGCAACAGTGGGGGGGGGGGGGACTGGCTCTGCCCCTGCTCGGGTGCAGGCCGCGTGCGCGCGCTGGCTGCCGGCGATGCCCGGGGTTGGCCAGCCACGTGTCACCGATGGGGCCGGGTCCGTGGGGGTCCTCTACGCGTCCCGAGCCTGCCGAGAACCTCTCATCTGCCCTATATAAGCCGCAGCCGACCGCCACCTCCTCCATTTCCGCCGTCGACCAGCTCGGTTCGTTGCCAAAGATTCGTCGTGCACGGTGCTCCATTGGTTCCTCGGTCTCGTGGCTAGTTTCTTTTGTTCCCTGAGCCACTATTGAACCAACCCGCACGCCCCATAGTCACCGAAGTCGCCGCCACGACGTCGTCTTCTTCACTGTCGGTTGGGAACACCGTCGAGCGCCGCCGTGCACGGTTCCATCGCAACCGTGTCATCCCTGTGAGTTGATCCTCCCTCGTCCTTCGTTTCACGTCCCATGTGATCCCAGAAATCTCCTAGTCCAAGTCGTGTCCACTTTGGTGCACAGGGTTGACCGGAACGGACCTTTAGCCGCCGGAGCTCGCCACCGTGGTCGCGGACCGCGGCAACAGGGCATCTCCGGCCACCCACCGTCCCATATAGCATGCGCAGTAGACTCCAAGTGAGCTCCTACACCTTTTAGCGTTTTTTTTTGTAAACTCTACCGGGCCGTATCGGCCGGAACACACATCGCCGTCGTGTACAGCGTGTGTCGAGCCGCCATTGCTGCTCGTGGCCGAACTCTGGGGCTATAGGGGTGGGGCTAAGTCCGTAGATGGGTACGGGTGTTCGTGGGACGGAATCCCGTTTGGGTGTTTGACCTCGCCGGTAGGGCGCCGACGGCAAGCCGCCGCCGCGCGTGCGTGCCTCTGCTCTGCTCGAGTGGAGCAGAGGGGAGGAAGAAGAGGCCAGACTGGGCCTGTTGGGCCGGCCCAGTTGCGCATCGCGCGCATGTCTGGCGTTTAAGAGGGAGAAGGGGGTTTGGGCCGCAATAGGCCGGCCTAATGCTGTGGCCCGAGAGGAGTAAATGACCTTCTCCATTTTCTGATAAATAATTAATGTTGGGTTTTGTTATTTTTGTAACTAATTTTTGGTGCATGGTTAAATCATGAAAATTTTTATGTAGCCTCTCTGTGATATTCTTAACACAAGAAAAATATTTATTATGAAGTTTGGGTACTTTCTGTATGGAGTAAAAATATCTATTTTAATTAATAGATGGGATTTCCATGAATTATGTAGCTCAAACTATTAATTCAAAAATCATGAAATTTATGTGGTCACTGTTTTAGGCTGTGGGCTACCTCCACAAAAATTTGTACCTCAATTGGGCAAGGTTAATGTTTATTCCTTTTAGATACTTATTTAAATAATCGATAAAAAAAGGGGGTAATATTAATAATTAGGACTTAGGTTTTGTGTGACTTTTGGATTCGCGTGGTGTCCCTGGGTCGTTAACTTGAGATGATCTTTGGCACTTTAATTAGTTGTTTGAGTTCTTAATTAAATTTCTAATTAGAACATTAATAATTTATATTATTCACATGTGATATTAGGGTTGATGACTTGTTTAAGCGAAGGTGTAGCAGAGTTATACGTAAAATTAACTTGGCCTTCTAGGAATGCTAAAATGGTCAATGCATAATTTATACAACCGCCACCTTGTCTAACGAAGTTTGTTTTACGACATTATCGTGAAGGGAAGTTGTACTCAAGATCTTTAGTCTGAGTGATCGTCATCATGTATTCATGAGCATCTCATCGAGCATCATGTTAAATATGTATTATTATTACGTGTAATGAACGCGGGATAATTTTTATCTAGGGTAAATCCCGAGTAAAGGTCTTCACTTGGTGGACGTGGAACTCCCTCGGTGATTGATTTTAGAGTTCAGTATACTCCAAGTAACAGGCAAGCCCCGGTGCATTCAGCCCCTTCCTTGCGATTTACAAAATGTTTATAACTTGAGTTAATCTAATGCATTACGTTGATAGGAGTTGATTGTCACCTACTTGTTACATTACCTATCTTGATATATTATCCCTGGAAACCAGTTTTAAAATGAAAACATTAGAAAATGCTTAGCCCTGCTTAAAAAATGTAGATTTGCATAAATGCTATTTTGAGCTATTGTGATATGTTATTTAAACATGAAAAAGGGAATTGGTATTATTCTCGTTCGGTGGCTGTGCACCTGACCAGTACACTGTCATCGACGGGAAGGGATTTCCTGCTCGGTGATCGTGGCATTGGGTTAGAGTCCCAACAATTGTCACCGACGGAAACGGGATTTGAAAACCGAAGGGACATATATACTTGGATTAGAGTCCCAATGCATTGTCGCCGACGGAAAAGGCATTAGAGACCATTCGTTGTAGGCCTGTTGGATCGAGACTTTGCAACTAGCCACATACTACGGAAAGCCTCTGACTACGGTGGCTCTACTGCCGGAACCGACAACCACGCACTGGGAGTGGAGAGATGGCGAGAGTAGCGTGTACCCTCATGGCCGTCATGCCTGGAGACTAGAGGGGTACTGTGCTCTCAGGTGGCGTAGGACCGGTTCCGGGGTACGAAAAGCCGTGGTAGGCGGGGTTGGCATATGCAAGCTTAAGTGCTACATATGCAGTGTGGATAGGGATCCCCAGCTGGGTACTAATCGATTCGAATCGTCGTTGCTCCTCGGTTATGGAGACTTGATCCTTCGACCATTTAGCGAAGAGTGGTTCGGAACTAGGATGTTTTTGAGAATGATTAAATAATTGGAATTGAAGGATATATGAGAAAGAACTGAGAACTACCGATGTTGATTATAATAATATTGAGTAAAATACTGAAAGTAGGATTAGTAATGCTTTTCTGCAAAATTCTTTGACTCTTGCTAAAGCCTTACCTTGACTCCTTTCAGCCTGCATTCCTAAGTCTCATTCCTTTTTCTTAGTCGGGTAAGTCTTGCGGAGTACCCCATGTACTCAGTGTTTGTTAACCCCCTGTTGCAGGTGACTTAGGTGTATAGCTCTATGTGGGACCGTGCCGGTCAACGGATCGTGCATGGATGAAAAAGTATATGATGTAACCCTTGGGCAGGGTGTCTAGTTGTAAGATGCTGCTCCACTACAAAACTCTGGTTTGGGATAATGTAATCTAAATTTGTAAATTATATTTCTGTAATACTTCCGCACTCTTTACTCTGATTCAAATTATTTGTGTAAACTATTGTAATACCTGCAAGGCCTTTACAGTGAGATCCTCGGGGAAAATTAGGGTTTCCTAGGAGACCCGACAGGCACCTAAGTCAAAGGGAACTCATGCAGACTAGTCAAAGGTCCTTACGGACGATGACGGGGCGGGTGGGCCCTATGATTAAGGTGGTTCTGTCACACCACATGACTCCATGTCATGTCTCATGCATTTAACTCCTTCACCATCACATGTGTGAGCTAAGCAACTCTCTCTGCCATTTCCACCTTCATGGCATAGTTGCTCACACATATGTATCTGTGGACTAATCACTCGTGTAATCAACACTTAAACACATATTAGTCCACCTAAGTTGTCACACCAAAACCAAACAAAGACATTTCAATGGTGTAAGTCCATCATCAAGAAATGAGTCCAAAAGCTCAATCCATGGAAGAGAATGAAAAGGGAGAAAAGCTAGGAGCTCAAGGCAAAGGTATAACTTGTAGGAGCTCATTTGCTTTTGGTGATAGAGACTCTTTAGAGAGAGAGTGATCATATTTAGGATAGGCAGTCATACTATCAATAGGGGAAAACTCGTTTAAGAAATTCGGTTGTCAAAGTGCCACTAGATGCTCATACTTGTTGCATATGCATGTATATGCTAGTGAGTACTAACAAAACCCGTGGAAATCTATTTGAAAAACTGCTAACACACGTGCACTAAGGTGTGGTACACTTGGAGTGTTGGCACATTTGGAAATGGGGTGAAGTTTGAGGGTTAGAGAGGGTTTGGGTGATGTCTCTGTGATTTTCGGTGATGTCTCTGTGAAGAAACATGCACCGGATGCTGAGCCGTGAGCACCGGACGTTGGTTCAGGCGTCCGGTGGCCAACCCTAGTTGAGACTGCACTGAGTAGAGTGCACTGGACGCTGGAACATCTGGTGGGGGCACATCGTACGCGTCCGGTGTGAACCCCGTGCTCTCTGGTTGGTTTGGTAAAGTTTTTCACCGGACGCGTGGTGAACACTGTTCACGTGTCCAGTGCCACTGACCTGACAGCAGCAAAGAGCCATTGGAAATGGCTGACGCTGAGGAGCGTCCGGTGCCCCTGCCCCGGACACGTCCGGTGAGTAAAAGTGCTCTCTGGAACCTCTCTAGTCACCCACCGGACGCTGGCATCCGTGCATCCGGTGCGACGGCGGACGCGTCCGGTGTTGGCACACAGCAGGTAGAGTTTAAAAGGCTAGTACACATGTAACTGGACAATACACCGGACGCTGCACTTGACGCGTCCGGTGCAACATAAACAGAGCGTCTGGTGCCCCCGAAAATGAGTCTAACGGTTGGATTTTGAGTTGGGGGCTATATAAGGTGGAGTGGCCAGCTTGTGCTCCAACTCTTGGACATTTTCATTCACTCTATGAGCTAGTGAGCCTCTCCACTCCTCTCTCACACATCCTACTTGATTGCAACATCAATTTGGTGAGATCAGAGAGCATCAAGTGCATTGCATGAGTGTGTTCATCTAGAGGCACTTGATAGTTGGATTTTACAGCGGGTTTTCTTGTTACTCTTAGAGTTTGCCAACTCTTAGATGGCTTGGAGCTGCGAGGATCATTGAGGGGAGTTGGTGATTGTCTCAGCCTCTGATCGGTGACTTGTGAGGGGTTCTTGAGCCTTCCTCGCAGATTGCTCGTAGCTTAGTGGATCCCCATCTTGTGTTGGTTGTGCGACACCCTTGAGAAGGGTTTGGTGTGTGATGCCAATTATTGCGTGAACCTCCAAGTGGGTGTATCGCTACAACAAGGAGTAGCTTGCTAGCAAGCAAGTGAATCTCTGTAAAAAATCTTGTGTCATCTCTCTACCGAGAATTTCTTGTGTGATTGTGTATTTATTGATTGGTTCATCCTCTCTACAATCGGCGGTATAAAAATCACCACTCTACTCTTTACATCCTTGTATTTACCTTTTAGTAGTAAACTTGTGTAGTTTGCTCACCTAGGAGTAGAGTAATTTAGTGGCTTAGCCATGTTGGTGTGGAACTAGAGATTATATCCTAGAAACGGTTAGGTGGCTTACATTTTTAGTAGGCTAGGACAAAACTCGCTTCGTCGCTTATTTATCTAACCACCTTGCTTTAAGTGTTGTTTGTAGAATTTTATAGGCTATTCACCCCCCTCTAGCCATTTAGGACCTTTCAAAGTGCTAGTTCGAGTGGAATGTTGTAAACACTTGGAGAAAAAAATTTGTGCAGCCCACTGTTGGCCATGTCCTCATCTGATGATGTTTGACTGCCTCTTGATTGGTTTGTTGACTCAGAAGCTTGGTCTGATGAACCTTGTGTTGATCTTGGACTGTAAGCTTCTAAATTTGGAGTTTGTTGGTGAATCAAAATCAATCCTATAATACATTGTATATGATATGAACGAAACTAAAACAAGGGTAAGCTGCTAAAGTAGTGGTGCCTAGTAATGATATCATCAATAAGTATTATTTGATCAATTCTTATTTTGCCTTATCCTGCTCGTCAACAGCGCCAAAAATGCTTGTTGGTATATCTTAGCATCATTATTAGAATCAAGACCCTAGCAACAAAGCCAAGAGATGGTTTGTTGGTGTTAGTGTGACTTTATAAAGATATGGAAATCATGTAAGCGCACAACATAGATATACCATTGTAGCATTTCACCAAGGTTATTCTGGGTTTTCTTATTAATATTTTATCATAGGGAGGAACAATTGACAGAAAGAGATTGATGTATTGTAACATCCCTGGTGTTACGGTTAATTAAAACCTGCCATGTCATCATCCTTAGTTGCAAATTATCCCGCATCAAACCTGATCACTGTGTACTAATTAAAACAATTTTTATTTCCACATATGATTGTACTTAGGTATCTTTGAGTGACTTTATGATTTAGATATTTGTTTGTGTGTATGCCCTTAAAAAAAGGAATCATTTATAAACACTACATCGGACCCGAAACCCTAAATCAAAAACTAAATAGAATTAAGTGTTGGGCCTTAAACAAAGTTGTAAATCTTTAAAAGTTGAGCAACTTTTATTTTGGGCAATTTTGAAGTTAAAATAATTTCAAATAAAACCTTAATCTATGTTTTAAAGATTAGAGTTAAAACTCAATTTCAAAAACTAAAGGAAATATGATGAAAGTGATTTAGTAAAAATTATAGATATTTTAAAATGGGACAAGTTTTATTTTTGGAGATTTTGAAGTTTACCAGTGGAAATTTAAATTAAAACCTAATTAGTGTTTGTTTATTCAACTTTAAAATGCCAATTCAAAAACTATCTAGAATTAGGACAAACTCCTTTAATGAAAGTTGTAAGGCTTTTCAAATTGAACAACTTTTATATTTGGGTAATTTGAACTTATGCATTGAGATTTCAAATTAAAACCTAAAGAGTGTTTTAGAATTTAAATTTGAAATGCTATTTCAAAAACTATGAAGAATCTGACAAAACCCATTTAATGAAAGTTGTGGGCCTTGTCAGATAGAACAACTTCTATTTTTTAAGAAATTCAAGTTGTTGAGAAAAGTTTAGAGAATTTAAATGAATTGTAAATGAATTTCAAATCAAGTTTTTTACCCCCTTTTAATTTAATAAAAAATTATTCAAAATTTCAAACTTCTTTCAAAACAAAAGTTGTTTAGTTTGAATTTTCCTACCATTCTTATTTTGGGAATTTTTCAACTTTTTATGTAAAATAAAAAGTAATTTTGAAAGATGTAAAAAGGGGGTAGTACAAGCTACGGTGGTAGGGGGACCCAGTCCTCTGCTCTGCTCGCGGCTCTGCCCGCGTGCGCGTGCTGGCCGCCGGCGATGCCCGGGTGAAAGGTCCTAAATGGCTAGAGGGGGGTGAATAGCCTATAAAAATTCTACAACCAACAACTCAAGCAAGAGGTTAGATAAATAATAAGCGAAGCGAATTCTTGCGCTAGCCTACTAAAAATGCAAGCCACCTAACCGTTCTAAGGTATAGTCTCTATTTCACACACGAGAGGCTAAGTTGCTACTTCTAATCTACTCCTAGGTAAGCAACTAAGCTAACAAGCTACACAAGAGTAAGTGCGAGAATGTAAAGAGTAGAGAAAATGAATCTTATACCACCGGTGTAGTGATAAGATGAGTACCAATAAGAACAACCATAATAATCAAGAAATCCTCGGCAAGAGATTGACACAATGATTTTAACGAGGTTCACTTACTTGCCGGCAAGCTACGTCCTCGTTGTAGCGATACACCTACTTGGAGGTTCACGCGCTAATTGGCATCACACGCCAAACCCTTCTCAAGGGTGCCGCACAACCAACACAAGATGGGGATCCACAAGCTACGAGCAATCCACTAGAGTAGCCTTTTGCGATCTCCCACGGGGAAGGCTCAAGAACCCCTCACAACTTTACCGATCGAAGGCGGAGACAATCACCAACTCCCCTCAACGATCCTCGTAGCTCCAAGCCGTCTAGGAGTCGGCAAACTCCAAGAGTAACAAGAGAAACCACTGCGAAAGACAACTACCAAGTGCCTCTAGACGATCTCTATCAAAGCAATGCACTTGATGCTCTCCAATCTCACCAAATGATGAACACAATCAAGTAGGATGAGTGAGAGTGGAGTGGGAAGGCTCACAAGTATGCTATGATGTTCAGGAGTGCCCAGAGATGCTCTCCAAACCAGTCAAGGGTCTATTTATAAGCCTCTCACAAAGTTGTAGCCGTTAGGCTACACTGCGCACCGTCAGACGGCGACCGTCGGACGGTTGACGCGCAACCGTCGGACTAAAGAGCACTGTCCGACGCCCCTAATTCTTGCCACGTGTCAGCAGTCGTTCGAAGTTGATCGTTGGATCGCAACGGCTCTATTCTCGCGCCAAAACCAACCGTCGGACGAAAAGCCGTCGGACCAAAACCCACGGTCCGACGCTCCACGGAAAGCTACCGTTGGACTGATCTTTCACTGCACGTCGGACTAAACGTTGCCACGGTTCGACGTTTCCAGAGAGCTCCCTGAGCGCAGAAAACTGTCGGACGTTAGTCCGACGCTCAACGTCGGACTAAACTGAAGAGTCCGACGCACCACAACTTGCCACGCGTCACTCATCCACTGCGCTGCACCGTCGGACGGAAGAGGATTAGTCCGACACTCGCCAAACCAGCGTCCGACACTCTGAAACAATTGACCGTCGGACCCAAGCTGATGGTCCGACGCTTTGCAAGTTAGCAGCGTCCGACGCTCGTCTTTCTATTGTAACGTTTTCGAAATTCGCCGAATCCTCAAACTTCACCCCATTTCTTAAGACACTAACACTCCAAAGTGTCTCTCACTTAGGTGCACGTGTGTTAGCCTTTTCAAAGAGTTTTCCACGAGTCAAGTTAGTGTCACTAGCATCTATATTCATATGCAATGATCATGAACACCTAGTGGCACTTGATAACCGCATTTCATCAATGATTTTCCCCTCTTGATAGTACGGCTATCTATCCTAAATGTGATCACTCCCTCTATGGAGTCTTGATCACAAAAACCAAAAGAGCTCCTATTGGTTATACCTTTGCCTTGAGCTCCTACCTTTTCAACATCTTCCTTCTCATCTCTTGATGAAGCTTGTGGACACCTTTTGATGATGGACTTATACCATTTGCATGGATGCCGTCATTAGGGCTTTCTCCTCTTGTTGATGGGCTTACACCATTTGCATGGACGCCGTCAATGCCCTACACTTGTGGTCTCCACCGACTAGATCCTTTGCTCCATTTTGTTTACTAATGATTCTCATGAAGCACCTAGAGCAAAACATTAGCAAACTAGGTTTCATCAATTACCCAGAACCAAACATGGGCTTTCACCGGGGCCGGCTGGCCGTGTGTCACCGACGGAGCCGGGCCTGTGGGGGTCCCCTGCACGCCGCGTGATCATCTTCGGCCTATATAAGTTGAGCCGGTCACCGCTGCTCTCTTCTCCTTCATGGTCGCCACCGGTCATCTCTCGGGTGGGGGCAAAATTCACCGTCCTCCCTGCTCCACTCTCCAATTCCGTTTACCCATAGGCTAGCCACCTCATTGCGCACCAATTGAACCCGGTTGCTCAACTTCTACCGGTCGGAGTCGCCCGTGCCACTGATTTTCTTCCCGCGGGAGGGCAGAGTGCCACCGCGGCACCTCGCCGTGGTCAGTGCTCTACGGTGATCTCTTCGCTTCTTTTTTCTTTGTGTCCTAGTTTCTTAGAAACATCCGGAACCTTATGCGCTAGATGGTTCTTGGTATGGTGCTCAGAACACCGCAGAACGCCACTCGCAGCTGTGCTCGCGCCACCGTGAGCATGGCGAACCCCGACGGGTCATCTCCGAGCCGCCTCTACCCCAACAGTCGCGAGCAGTGTGCCTAGGTGAGCTCCCTGAAGCTCCGGGGGTAGTTGGTTGGGTTCGGGAAGTTTTGTCATCACCGGAACACGGCTGCGCCGCCATCTCCGCTCGGCCGAGCCGCCATGGGTGGGTTCAAGCTCGCTAGGGGTATCGTTCTCCTCAAAAGCGCTCACAGGTAGGTCTGTAGGCTAGCGAAGAGGTCGGGGATGGGTTTGCCGTCGCCGGAGATCCGCTCCCGGCGAGCTGCCGCGGCTTGTGCCGTCGTGCGCTCGCGCGTGGCGCGTTCGGAGAAGGGACGGGAGGTAGAAGAGAAGAGGGTGGCCGGGGTGGGCCTTACTGGGCCGTGTTGGGGTCGGCCTAGTGGCTCGGTCCGGGCCAGAGAATGGGGAGGAGCACGCGCCGTTCGGCTGGGCCGGCGGCTCCAGCGTGGGCCGACCGGGCCAGAGTAGATTTTTCATTTTTCCGTCGATTTAAATTGTTTTTCCTATTTCCTGTGAACTTGAATAGTACTATGCTTTATCATTTTATTAGGAATTAATTAGTTGCACCAAAAATTATGAAAATAAGTGTGAATGCTCTCTGCAGTATGCAGTATTTAATAAAATACTAAGTAATGACTTTAAGCAATTTCTATAGTAACTAAAAATCAGAAGTTTAAATGTTAAATGCAAATTTGGGGATTTTTAATAAAATATAGGTTAGTCCAAAAATCATAAAATTTATCGTGGCACTGTTTTAGGGCTAGATCTAGCTGTTAGAAAAGTTTGGGGTCAAATAGAAATAGTTTGCTTAATCACTATTTAATACTCTATAGATCGTTTAAATAAAATGAATAGGGGCCTAGCCATTTAGGGTTCTGTGTGACTTTTGGAATGCGTGATGTCCCTGGGTCTTTAAACTAAGATGATCTTTGGCACTTTACTTAGTTGTTTGAGTTCTTAATTAAATTGCTAATTAGAACATTAATAATTTATATTACTTACATATGATATTAGGGTTGGTGACTTGTTTAAGCAAAGATGTGATAGTGTTATAAGGAAAATTAACTCAGTTTTCTATGACTGTTAAGTGGTCAATAAATCAATTATACAACCACCACTTTGTCTAATGAAGTTTGTTTTGAATTTTATCGTGAAGGAAAGTTGTACTCAACTTTCAAATTAAATTTACCTACTATTGATCAGTGATTTTGTGCATCTTCTGCATCATGGCATACATGTCATCATGTTAAGTGTTGCATTATTATTTCGTGTAGAGAACGCGCGGTGATTATTACCTGAAGCTTGTACCGAGTAGGGTCTTCACTCGGTGGACGTAGATCCTTCTCGGTGATTGATTTCAGGGTTCCGTCTACTTCAAGCAACAGGCAAGCCCCGGTGCATTCAGCCCCTTCCTTGTGATTTACAAAATGTTTATAACTTGAGTTAATCTACCGCATTAGGTTTATAGGAGTTGATTGATAACCCAATTGATGTATTACCTACCTTGACCACTGAAATATCCGGAAACCATTTTAAAATAAAATGTTTGAAAATTGCTTAGCTCTGCTTGAATAATTTAGATTTGCACAAATGCTATTTTTGAGCCATTGTGATATACACTATTGATTAATTCATGAAAAAAAAGGGAATTGGTAATTTTCTCGTTCGGTAGCTGTGCACCTGATCAGTACATTATCACCGACGGAAAGGGATTTTTCCGTTCGGTGGGCCATATGATTGGGTTAGAGTCCCAACTTATCGTCACCGACGAAAAAGGGATGTGAAAACCGGGTGGTCTCCAGTGTACTTGGGTTAGAGTCCCAATGCATGGTTTCCAACGGAAAAGCATCAGGAACCGTTCGTTGTCGGCCTACTGTGATCGAGACTTTTTGCAACTAGCCACATACTTCGGGAAGCCCCATCTCCGGTGGCTCTATTGCTTGAACCGACAACCACGCACTGAGAGTGGAGAGATGGCGAGAGTAGCGTGTACCCTCGTGGCCGTCGTGCCTGGAGACGAGAGGAGTACTGTGCTCTCGGGTGGCGCAGGACCGATTCAGGGATGGAAAATCCGTGGTAGATGGGGTTGGCATATGCAAGCTTAGGTGCTACATATGCAGTGTGGATAGGGATCCCCAGCTGGGTACTAATCGATTCGAATCGTCGTGCTCCTCGGTTATGGAGACTTGATCCTCACACCTACATCGAAAAGTGGTTCAGAACTAGGATGTTTTTTAGAATGAATAAGTAATTGGAATTGAAGGATATATGTGAGAGAAATGAAAACTATTGATGTTGATGATAATAATATTGAGTAAAATGCTGAAAGCAGGATTAGTAATGCTCTTTTCTGCAAAAATACTTTGACTCTTGCTTAAGCCTTACCTTGACTCCCCTCAGCCTGCATTCCTAAGTCTCATTCCTTTTTCTTAGTCGGGTAAGTCTTGTGGAGTACCCCAGTACTCAGGGTTTGTTAACCCCTGTTGCAGGTGAGCCGAGAGTACAGTTCTGCTTGAGACCGTGCCGATTGACGGATCGTGCATGGATGAAGATGTGTATAACCCTTGGGCAGGGTGTTTAGTTATGATGCTACTCCACTACAAAACTCTGGTTTGGGATAATATCATTTATATTTGTAAACCTATGTTTATGTAATTCTTCCGCACTCTTTACTCTGATTCATTTTATTTATGTAAACTGTTGTAATACTGCAATGCTTACAATGAGATCCTTGGGAGGTTATGGTTTCCTAGAGAACCCGGCAGGCCACCTGAGTCAAGGGGAACTCGTGTAGACTGATCGTGGGTCCTTAGGGACGATGACGATGCACGTGGGCCCTATGATTAAGGCGGTTCTATCACATGTATAGACACTTATGATGAAATCATTAACTACACACTCTAACAGAGGTATGAATAATGTATGAATGATAAATGCAGGCAATGATGATGATAATTTAGATATATGAATAGATACTCATAAGTCTAGTATAGTCAAACTAAGTAAAGGCACTAGAGAAAGATTCGTAAGTTATTTCTACATATCAAGTCTAAGTGACCAAGCTTTTATACTATTCATCTATGCATAAGGGACATTACATAAGAAGATCAAGAAAAAAATTTATATCTTAGCATGTCAACCACGTCCTACTTGTCCTATAGATGGGGGTGGACTACAAAGGACTCAATAGGGTTGTAACCCCTTGAGATCTACCACACGATTCAGAATGTAAGGTGCATCTATACGTAAACAACATATAAGTGCCACGCTTACACAATATCGACCACTTACCTTACTCGTGTACTAAGCTAAGCGCTTTGTTATCCTATGCATAAACTTAGCGAAGCATATAACCAAAGTAAACTAAGAACATAATAGATATAAACATATTATAGATTAAGAACAAAGTCTTGAACTAGATATAAAAGATCGATATAATAGCTTTACCAAGTCTCTAGATGGCGAATCTAGAATGCTAAGCAGAAGCCCGACTCTACTTGAATCTACTAGCTAAACTACACTAAACTATAAATTTTTGTATTTCTATCCCACTCTTCTCTGTTCTTGATCTCTTGATTGAAAATGATGAATGAGGAATTGATCAAGATGATGCTCTAGGAGGGAGTCAGGGCCTCGTCTTATATAATGGTAGATGGAGTAGCGGGCTAGTGAAAGCCCTAGTTTGGTTTTGACTAGTTGATGAAACCTATTTGGACTAAATTATTGATCTAAGTGTATGACCAGATGAGGTTGTTCAAACCATGTGGTGAGCTAAGATGGTGATGATCAAGTCCTCAAACATGGAGAAAAGTGATGGACAAAGCAACGAAGCTCAAGGCAAAGCTATAAACCATTAGGAGCTCTGTGTTTTGATACACAAGACACCATAGAGGGTGTGAGTGTGTTTAGGATAGATAGCCAACTATCAAGGTGAGAAAAATGTGGTTTTCTCGGTTATCAAGTGCTTAGAGTAGCCTAGAGCTAGTGCTTGTTGCATTTCACCATGTTATTTGCTAATCACTTATTCTAATGTATTTTCTAATGTATTTGTAGAGTTTTAAATTAGGTAATCCACCCCTCTAGCCAATTTGGACCTTTTAGCAAGTCAGCGCCATGTCATGGATTCGTGTAAATCTCGTCGACCACCGTTGGATGATCCGACCCATCAAGTTGCTAGGTGGGCTCCACGTTTGCGGAGTGCGTCATGTCATCCGTCTTGAGTCGACTTTTGCAGGTTTTGTCATGAATAATTGTGTTGATGTCGGTTTGCTTCATTTGGAGTGTATGATAACGAACCCAAAACCTAACCTCCATGAAAAATGTTGAGCCTCCAGGACGTAGAACCTTCAGGAAAAATTGCGGAACCTCCATCCGTTTTGAGATCCGTCTTTTGCTTTGGTTTTCCACTGATCCAAAGAACATATCTAGGTAGTCTGCCCTGGGTATTTTAGATTCGGGAACTCGCTTCTTCTCCATAGAAGTTGAGTGTCCACTTTTCGGATCCTCCATGCGTGAGTGGTTCATATTCGTTTGTAGCGTCCCATTGTGTTCCTAAGGAACGTCCATGTAACAAAACTGCCTAAATCACATGGCCCACAGGCACTGTCATCATCACTAATGAACTTTGACAGCCGGCCTGTGTCCCAGATGATCTAGACAGCTCTGCCGGGCTACACCAGCACCCGTTTTCTCCGACATGATCCCATTGCGAAGCCATTACAGAATTACAACATTTCATAATAAAATACATTAGAGTAAAAGTGCGGAAGATTACATAGTACTTAGATTACAAACCAGTTGTCTAAATAGAATTTAAATGCAGTTATTGCAAACCATAGATAAGTAGCAGTAGCAGTGGAATAACCAAATACATGATACTAGATAAAGATAACATAGACCCTGCCCACGGGTCTTTCATCACTCATCATTACTTCCTTCCTAGACAATGGTCACGCAGCAGGGAGCAAGGCAAACCTGCTGCGGCTGTTCTCCTGCAACAAGTGTTAACAAACCCTGAGTACTGGGGTACTCCGCAAGACTTACCCGACTAAAGAAATTAGGGAGAAGACTCAGGAATGCAGGCTGAGGGGAGTCAAGGTAAAGCTTTAGCACGAGTCAAAGTGTTTTGCAGAAAAGCAATGCTAATCCTATTTTTAATATTTTATCTCAATAATATTATTAATCATTAACCATATCTCCAAGTTCTTTCACATATATCATCATTCCTTCAATTACTTTATCCATTCAAAAACATCCTAGTTCCGAACCACTATCCGATGTAGGTGTGAGGATCAAGTCTCCATAACCGAGGAGCAATGACGATTCGAATCGATTAGTACCCAGCTGGGGATCCCTATCCACACTGCATATGTAGTACCTAAGCTTGCATATGCCAACCCTGCCTACCACGGCTTTTCTACCCCTGAACCGGTCCTGCGCCACCTGAGAGCACAGTACTCCTCTCATCTCCAGGCACGCTGGCCACGAGGATACACGCTACTCTCGCCATCTCTCCACTCCCAGTGCGTGGTTGTCGGTTCAAGCAGTAGAGCCACCGGAGTCAGAGGCTTTCCGTAGTATGTGGCTAGTTGCAAAGTCTTGATCATAGCAGGCCGACAAGGAACGGTCCCTAATTCCTTTTTCGTTGGAAATCATGCATTGGGACTCTAACCCAAGTAGACTGGTAACCACCCAGTTTTCACATCCCTTTTCCGCTGGCGATGATAAGTTGGCACTCCAACCCAAACATATGGCCAACCAAAATAGAAAACCCATCCCTGTTGATGACAATGGACTAGCCAAGTGCACTGCCAACGAACGAGGACAAACCATTCCCTTATAATGATTCATTCATTTTGTATCATCATAGTTTAAAATAACATTTTTGCAAATCTAATCATTAAGCAAGACTAAGTATTTTTCAATACTTTAAATAAATCAGGATCTCAGGTTATGATAAGTGGTTAAGGATGGTAATGCATCAATTGGTTATCACTCATCTCCTATTAACCTAATGCAATAGATTAACTCAAGTTATAAACATTTTATAAATCACAAGGAGGGACTGAATGCACTAGAGCTTGCCTTGGATTGCATAGAGAGTGGGATCTGGGCCGGTGCCACAAATGTCAAAGCCTTGCACAAACTCAGGAGCAGTCTTCTCAGCAGTCACTTCAGTTTTCATTTCCTGATTCTCGGTCACTACACGCATGCAATGATGTATGCCTAACATGATGCAACATGAAATGACATGCAAGATTCAAGAATAAACAATATATAACTTGAGCACAAATCTACATCATAAGCTAGTCATGGTAACTACAACTCAAAATATCCTAGGTCATAGGGGTGATTGACTTAGAATCACAATCAATCCAAACATCACACCAAACCTAAGTCATTCCCCTATTTTCCATTTTCATTTATCAATTAATCCAAACATTAAATAACAACCTAATTAAACTATTTCCATTTGAGCCCAAAATTTACTAACAGATAGTTTTCAGTCCAAAACAGTGCCACAATAAATTTTATGATTTTTGGAGCAACACAGATTTTATAAAAATTCATCAAAGTTGCATTTATTAATTTTTTTGCTGATTTTTGGATCCCTACAGAAGGTACCCAAATCATGCAGTTAATATTTTTATTAAATACTACATGTCACAAAGAGCATCCATAAAAAATTTCATGATTTTTGGAGCTACACATTAATTCTAGCAAAAATCACAAATCGTAGCACTATTTACTTAAAATATAAATGGAAAAGCATCTTTAATTCCCTGAGGTGGCCCAGTTAACCCAGGCCGGCCCAGCGAGGCCCGCGCGCCTGCGCACGTTCTCTCTCTCACACAGGGACGCTGACAGGCGGTCCCCACCTGTCAGCTCCCTCTTCCTCCTCCTGCCGAGCGCCCGCGCGCGCGTGCACGCGACGGCCCAACGCGGACCTGGCCGCCGGTGACTCCAGCGGCGAACCCAAGTGGCCTCATACCTACCCTAGAGTCTAGCTGACAACCCTACATGCCTAGCCCCTACTCTAGCCGCCTCCGATGAGCACAAGCCCGCCCATGGCGGACGCGGTGGCACGGCGAGTCTGTTCCGGCCACGCTACTGCGGTAGCATTTAAGAAAATGGTTTGGGAAGGTCCAGGGGCTCACCACAACTCGAGACCGACGGCTAGTTGAGGCTGAGACGGAGCGGAACGATGGGCGTGACAACGATGGCGGAAACAGCGGCTCGGACTCGACGGCGAACTCCCGTTCCGACGATTCTAGGGCACCAAAAGGGACACCGAGGCGCGCATAAGTAACCGGGGATTAGGGAGAAGGTGAAACATACAGGTGCAAGGTCTAGAACTCACCCAGACGAGCTAGACACAGCACGATGGCGGGCGGCGGCGCTCCGGTGATAACCCGAGGACACCAATGCACGTTCCGACGAACCTACGGCACCAAAGCTTGGGAAAAGCGATTCCAGCGATGCGCAGTGAAGTTGTCTAGCTGACTGTGAGCTGGAGGGTGTGGAGGTGGTGTGAGAACGGCGAATTCCGCCCCGGGCAGAGACGAGCTCGTCGGTGACCGGCGGGAGTAGAAAAGGAAAAAGGGCGGTGCTCGTCGCCTTTAAAGGCCAGTGGAAGAGCGGATAAGGATTGGGCTTGGTCCGGGGCCCTCTCTGCGACCCAGACGCGGCGGTGGCTGGGCCCCGGCCGGCCGGACAACGCCGGCGGGGGGTGCGGCGCACGCGCGCACGCGCGCTGCCCGTGCAGCGTACGAAGGGGGGTCCGGTACTGTAGCTGGTGCCCTAGGGTCAAATGCTATTCAATCAAATTATGGCCTATCCAAATTGAATCAGAGAAAAATTCAAAAATAAAAGTTGTGGGGTTTTTCATGAAGAATGTTTTTGCTTTTTGAACTATGTCCAAATTCGGCCTGGATTTGAAAATATTCAAAAGGGGGTAATTTGGAATTTGAATTACATTTTGCAATTCAATAAAATTCTCCCAAATATTCTTAATAACTTGAAAATTAGTAAAAATGAAAGTTGTTCTACTATCTGAGCTTTACAACTTCCATTTAGGAAGTTTAGTTAGATTCTTGATAATTTTTGAAATAGCATTTCCAATTCAAATTTCAAAGCACTGTTTTGAGTTTCATTTAAATTTCCAGTACATAACTTCAAAATCTCCAAAAAATAGTTCCATTTTAAAAGATCTACAACTTTTATTAAGCCACTTTCATCAGATTCCTTATAGTTTTTGAATTAGGGTTTTGGGGCCTAATTAGGGCTTAATTTAATTTTTTTTTTATTTTATTTTTGATTCCCATTTATAGATTTAATTGCACAATTGTTCCCAATCACAACCAAATCACTCTAAAAGCCCTAAACACAATCATATGCAGACAATTAAATTAAACATGATGACATGGCAGGTCTTAATTAACCATAATACCGGAGGTATTACATTCCACCCACTCTATTGTGTCGAGGGCATCATGATGTTTGTATCTTGCAGTTGGCAGTGATTTTGGAATAGTCACCAAATATTTTTTAAAAGAATTGTGGTCCTATTCAACCCCCTCTATTTGTCATTTTTGATCCTTCAACCCTGCAATTGACACACCACATGTGACCTTATCTAGCGCACTTGTACTACCACCTCCGCCATACCACCACATCATTTGTGCGTGGCCTCCTTTAGTGCTATTACAACCCCTGCAAGTCTGGCATGCCACTACGTACGCCGAACATCAACCCCGTGGCTACAAGCTCAATGCCAATAGCAGCCGCCACCATGGCCATTCGCGCCTAGATTCATCGTCAACCAAGCCGGTGTGGGTATATTTGAGTGTCGTTGACCCTGCATGCAACCCCAAGGTCCTAGGCACACGTAGCCTTCAACACCAATTAGCCACCAGCACCCTCCTAGTGCATCTCGCCCACATAGATCTATGGTTGTTGCCTTGATTCGGGAGCAGTGGCCCCACCACTGCCATCCTGGCACCTGCATGAGCTACTGGCAGCATGCTCCGACAACAAGACAATGTGGAGGGTGGGTAGAGACATTTGGCAGTACTAGGTTCCATCGCCGCCCCCTTGGGGAGAGCAATCAAGTAAACCTCTCATGTCTCTCATTTACATTTATGCAAATCGATGTACAATATAGTTGGAAAGATCAGCCATTGAAACCATGTCTAAGCAACTATTCTACATTGGCACATGTCACCTTAGGACAAATATTTCTATATTAGTTCAGAAAATTGAAGCTAAAGTATACTTTTTGGGAGCTTCTCTATGGAAACAGAGAAGGCAGTATGATAAAATGTGTAGTTGAGAACTTTAACCATCATTTCGTGAGTATGTGACTGGTGTATACTCGCTTAATCGTGGTTTAAATTCGCAAAAAATGTCTATAGTACGACAACACACTAGGCTTAAAAATAATGCGTAAAGAAATAGTTTTAGGACTGCAACTAGCTCCATCACAAGGATAACAACATGTCTAAATAAATACTCCGGACTAACACAATATAAACTCATCTTCCTTTGTGGAAACAAAACATAATTAGGCTTTTTTTTTTCTTTTAACGTCATGCTGGATTCAGCTGTACTAGGTTTATAACGGTCGGAGTTTTATCCAAGACAGTCTTCAACCGAGGGGCTTACTGTACTAGATTCCATGTCGGGTTCAAGTCTGATCTAATATGATTTTGTTCAGTCTTTGTATTGTTTTTTTGAAAGGTAGCCTAAAATTTGTATGTGTCCAGTATTTGTCCATATACATATATCTTTCAAACTGAAACAATATAAACATGTGTGCTGGCTGTAGCTGCTACTTTCATCAACATCGATGTTTCGGCTCGATCATGTGCGAAGATGAAATAAACAAATGACAAAATTGGCTACAAGACACTGAAAGTGACTACTGTTTACTAGCGGACATGCAAAACATAGTGCACAATAAAATATCTTTACAAAACATATATAAAATCATATAAGTGTCCAAAAATTTATATTATAAAATCTTCAACACTCTACACATGAGAACAACATAGTTAAAATATTGTTTTGCACTGAAATAGCCATGTTACCCTCCTCATAAATAGACAAAGTTAACCATGGTTAATTCGTTCATATATTTGTAGGACACTAAAAATCTTGAAAAAATCAGACAATATGTACATCACCAAATCATGGTTATACTAAAAATATCAGTTCAAAATAATAAAGTTTAATATATCAATTAAACTTGATAGGAGATAAATCTTAAACTTACTCATGCTAATATACTATTATAAACTTTATTATTTTGAGCTAATATTTTTTTAGCATAGTTAAGATTTGGTGACTACGCATTTTGTGTTTTTTCCAAGATTTTTAGTGTCCTACAAACATATTAACAAATTAAGCATAGTTAACTTGGTCTCTATTTATGAAGAGGCGTAAAATGGTTATTGTAGTGCAAAACAATATTTTACCATGTAGTTCTCATCATATGGATCTAGAAAATTTTATTAGATAATTTTCGGGCACTGATATGATTTCTATTTGTAAAAATATTTTATTGTGCACAGTGTCTATCAGCAAATTTAACAAGAAACAGAATGTCCACCAGCAAACTGCTCTATTTTGCATGTCCACTGACAAAAAGTTGTCCTCTAACCAATTTTGCCTAAACAAATAAAGCAGAAATCTTTCTCTTGTAGCCGCTAGTGCTCTCGTGCACTGCACATGTAGTGAATTATTGATACTTATTTGTTTTTATAAAGATTATTTTCCAAAATTTAGTTAACATTAAAATTGTTTAGCTTTTAAAAAAAATAATAATTACATTTTTTAAGACCAAGGGAGAATAGAAACTTCAAAACCTTCTTCTGAGTAGGACAACGCCGACCACCTACACAAGCTGTAGGTTTCTTTTAGCATACACGCAACCTAAGGCACTTTCAGAACTCTCATAATCTGTTGCACTAATTTTCTCTTGAAAATAAAGACAAGGAAAATATAATCACCTACAAAAGTGCCGGTATAAAAGTTATATGCCTACAAAGAATTGCTGGAATGGTTATGTGTATGTATATGGATATTGAATCATTATCACGTTGAGGACTGGACAACACGTTTGTCCTCTCTTTCTCCGTATTGTCCAGAATCGAGCAAAGAACAAAATGTGAAACTTGGCCGACATATGGCGAAATAAGCAAAGGAATCATCACCACTTGACCATACTCAAAGTCGATGTAGCAAAGCATTGACCATATATATACTTTTCTCAATCCACGGCGTAAGTTAGGGCGTCTACTGCTAATAACTAGAGCGTTGGGAGGATAAACAAATCATTTCTGGCTATAATGTGGGACATGAGCAGCATACTTCCTACCCCTAAACAAAATTATTCTTCGCATTTTGAAAGTTTCATGTTTGAATTCCCACAAAGAATCCAGGCACTAATTAGGCACAGATCGATACTCTACTTATTAAGAGTACCGCAGCTCAAGTGTTGGGCGTGATTTTTAATTAATTAAAACATCGTGGAACAGTTTTTTGTGTTAGCTGGTCCTACCTTTACGAACTTTATAGAGCATGCATCTCACTTATTTTGAGCATATAGAAATTAAATGGTAGCACTACATTTTAACACCACATCCTTTTGGTATTTCCTGTCGGTTTCCAAATAAAATCCCATGCCATTCTCACAAGTCGATCCTCCTTGAAAAATGTTTTGTTTGTTATTCTTTTCCTCGACGACGAACTCGCATATGTACTGTGTAGATACTACTAGATAGTAGAGTTTTGTTGTCCATACTAGTCTGTGCACCGCGTGCCATCGTTCTTATCCTCTCGTATATCTACTCTACTCATTATATTTCCCATGGATCCAGTAGCATCGTCGTTCAGTCGTTCTCAACGAACCACAAACATAATCCTCCGATGTCATCCTCGGCTCCGACGCAATGTATATATCGCAGGCAGCCACAGACAGATCGATGAAGGGGGCACACACCCAACAAATATACTAATTAATTGATATATTATAGTATCTCAATAAAGGGGGAAGCTCAATTAACGACACCACACTTATACTATGAAAATTAAGAAGTGAAGAAAGGACCTGAAATAAATACAACGAACATACACTCTTTTTTTTTTTCATGTTGTGAGCTACCCTACAACTACAACGCTTCACTTTCAGAGCGTGCGTTCATTGTAGCAGCTCTCCACTTTCAAACATAAAATAAATATCATTTTTGTCATATCATGCAGCCGTACTCTTATGTTTTACATAGAATATTTTAAATTATTCCTTTTCAAAAAAAATATTTTAAATTATAAAATATCTTGGGTTTTCTAGATGCATAGCTTTTTCTATGCATTTAGAAATATATTATGTCTAGATACAAAATAATGTATCTAGAAAAGCTCAAAAAATCTTAGTTTGGAAGAGTACATGATGTGTGTATATAAAAACTGAAGTTCTGTTCATCTCAATTAACCGTGGCCCAATAATAAATATGTAAATATCTAAATTGCAGACAAACTATCGGTCGCTCCAATCCAAAATATCATGTGAACTATGTACCCAAACCAAAGCCAAAAATAAAAACCCACTTTAGAGCATCTTAAAAAATATTTCTAAATTATAGTATTTAAATCATCATTTGGAGAGTCATTTGACTAAACATCGTTTTCTATATTTTTTTGTCCTAACAGCTTCTCTTTATCTGTGCGCACTCTATAGAGTCATCATTGTTCCATATCTTTGGCAAGCGAGAAATTTTCAGAATGGAAAACATCTATATTTGAAGATTCAATTAGAAAGACTGGATGCTTTTTTTTTTCTTTTTTTTTTTTTGTTGCTAAGATCTCTAGAAGGATATAAGAGTTGCTATTACGCCTTCCATGACGAAATGTCAACATACTGCCCCATGTTCAATGGCGCAATCAAGGGCAAATTTTAGTGTGCAGTGGCAAAACAACAGCTGCTCACTGGCTGAGGTGGTCCAACCGAAAGGATTGATTGATGGACATGAACTGCTGCAACCTATGGCAGTTGTTCAAATATGTAGCCATTCAAACCGCTTTGTATCAAACTGCATGACTCCAACCACTAGTTTCAAATCCTATCATTGCCAACCTATTCACATGGGCATCTTTACTTCACGGGGTCTGAAAATTATATGTATACTTCCTTTCATCTAAAAAAAAAATAAGGCTCATAACATTGATCATACTTCATACATAGCATCTTATATGTGGAGCATGATGTTACCTTAATTTCTCCCACAATGTTTATCGCCAAAGTTCCCAGAAGCACAAATGATAACCATCTTTGTATGCATTGTTAATTTTTTTGACAACATATGCATTGTTACTTATTGACTCTTTAGATAATATATGTTAAAAACTAAACTTTTATAATAATCATGTATTTATTCCTATAAGCAAAGCTATAGTTAATTAATTTCTTATACGTCTGCACAAAATATACTATGTCAATCTTTTAGCAACCCATATGTTTATGTATAGTAACTTCTTCTTTCGAAACACAGTATATAGATAAAAAGATTAACGAATTGTGACTTGTTATTGATGGATAGGTTGTCTACCACTGAAAGACCCACGGTTTTAAAATCTAGAAAAATATGAGCACCTGCATCAAGTGGAGGACTTAAACTCAGATGGGCAAATTTTACAACAAGCAATCCGACAAACTAAAGTCAGCTCTTATATACAGTAGCTTCTTGTATGGAAGCCCTATTATCTGCGAAAGTAATTGTGAGTTGGCCAATGAGCGCACCAGAAATTAAGGTATGCTATTTTTACTAGTTGTTTCTATTTGGCAAGTAAAATTAGCCACCATTTATTTTTTGTCATCCTGTTTTGTCGTTTTTGTAAGGAAAATCTTTTTATTGGAGTTCCTACTTCTTAAATCTAATCTGTTATTTTTATGAGATTTGCATGAATATTTTATTTTGATGTGATTGCCCTAAACGATTACACCCACCTACAAATAAGTGATCTTGGGCCCTCTCTAAGTTTTTGTATGTTGTGTTCGAAAATGATAGAGGAAAATTTGTATGTTGATTAGCTTTGCGAAACATAGTGATAAGACGTTGCGTTGATATTCAAAACGTTACTCTCTATATTCTACTCCGTCGTTCCAAATTATAATTTGCTTGACCTTATGACCTTAAGTTTGCTTATTAAAAAATTTATTAAATTATTACCTTTTTTTTGTTGTGGCTTACTTTAATAATAATAAAAGGTTCTTTAAAAATAATGTAAATTTGACTATATTTATATAAAAAAATTTATGATCGGAGGGAGTAACTTGTAACAGGTTGAAAGTAAGACGAGTTTTGCCTTCTTAATTAACGCACCCCATACTTGAATGGACATGCTTAACAACCCTAACATTACTCTGTTCTAAAAAGTCTCCATAATTCTCAAGCGTTACAGAAAACAGCTAACTCATTCTCTAATTTATGAACCCAAGATTCTATCTCAGCGTTTTTTGTGTGTGTGTGTGTGAAAGGGTCAGCGCATTCACTCGCTGATTCACATGCTTCTATTGGACAGCAGACATCCCCGTCGAACCCCAAGGTCCAAAGGCCAGAGGCAAATAGAAACAGCAGGTGCACTGGCACTACACCAACCCCATCACCACCAGCAGCAGCAATGCCACCGAAAGCACATGCGTTTTGTAGGTAGTAGCAGTCCGAGGGAGTCAAGCTGTCCATCCAGCGTTTTGATAGGGAGAAAACGAAGGAATATACAACACAAAAATGCAACTTCGTCACAAACTGACACGAACACCAGCACCGCCACTCCGCTCCGCTCCTCCCGAGTCACACCGCCGCTAGCTCCTTACTTCTTGTTGTTTCCTCGGCGACTACCTTATTAAACTGTTGTTCATCGCATTGCATTGAGGAGGGGAGGCCGGGAAGGGGGTGGTGCTACTGCTTTCTAGAACCTGCCCACCTGCTGCACTTGCATCTGCTGCTGCTGCCCTGAACGCTCCCGGCTGGCCTGCGAATCCACCTGCATTTGCTGAGGCTCAGCGCCGCGTGCTGTACTCCTGCTCTGTGGTACCACTTACCTTGTCCTTTGGCTCTTTCCGTTTCCGTCGAAATCTGAAATCTCTAGCGCGAAGTTACTTCATCTGTTTCTTTTTCTTTTTCTCTTTACCTGCAATCCGACTGCTCGCCGTTGACTGAATTCCTTGGTTTTTCTTTGTTCTTCAGGGAGGATTCAGGAAATGCTCGGAGTTCCATTCCGCGGCTGAATCTTCTGGAAGGGTTTAAGGTACGGAGTTCTCCGGCTTCTCCATGATCTCGTCAGCCTCCCAAATTTCTAAACTTTTTTTTTCCTTCTCTCTATCCACTTGGTTCAGTTCTTCCCTGGCCGCTACTCACTCCTAAACGTTTCTCTATTTTTCCCATTTATTAAAGTTTGCTGTTTCTGTTACCGAGAAATGATTGTTCGGTTGAGAAAGGTTGCTGCGGGCGTTAATATTTGAGAACAACAGCGCCCATTAGATCTGAGCACGAGGAGGAATTTTTGTGCGGCTGGTGTCAAGCTATTTCAAACCGGAGGGCGGTTTCTTCCCGTATGGGATTTTTGGTTTACTTATGCTAGGGTGCTTTTACTTCTTCCCTTTTCAATCCTTGCTGATGCCGTCCAGGCTGTAAATCCGTTGGGGCTATCCCTATCATCTTCTTCTTACTTAAAGTAGCATCATGTTACGCATATTTGTATCCTGTGATGCAAGTTCTGGATCTGATTGAAGGATACATCATCACCCCTCACTTCTCTTTGACTTCCCTGTCTTGTGACCAATGTTTCTTACAAAATTTCGGTACCTGAACTACAAGCAGTTTTAATCTTGTTGAACATTGTTCTTCTTCTTCTTCTTATTCTTCTTCTTCTTTTATTTTTTTTTAAGTTAGAATTGAACACTTCCCTGAAATATTACTCTATCAGGATGCATACCTCTTCTTGTTTTTGCTTTGCTTGACTGATCATGGATACATACGAAAGGGACATTTAGCTGGCACGTTTTTACTTACTTCAGTACTCATTGCAAGGATTTCTCCTATTCTTGTCCTGGTTACTATTTTTATCTTTTGACCAGAGAGTAAGGAGAACTTGGCCTCAGCGGTAGAGAAGAATATGGCAGCTATTGAAGCTGCCACGGACACAGGCAGTTCAAGGAGGTCACAAGATGACACTGCAACATTAATCCCACACAGCGGCAATTTGGGAGAATCAAGCCGGAAGGGCGTGAAGACCACCAGGTTCAAAGATGATGATGAGGTTGTGGAAATCACCATTGTACAGCGTGATTCAGTGGCAATCGAAGATGTCAGGGTAGTCGATGATGGTGGCTCGGGGCATGGTGGTGGGTTTGACGGCCTGTCACTTGTGTCACCTTCCTCGTCAAGGAGCGGCAAGCTATCATCAAAGATTAGGCAGGTGAAAAATGGGCTAAAGATGAAGAACTCAAGCAATAAGGTGCCGCAGACACAGTTGGGAAAGAACGTGAGGAAGAGATTGGACAGAAGCAAGAGTGGCGCTGCTGTGGCGCTCAAGGGCTTGCAGTTTGTGACTGCGAAAGTTGGTCATGATGGCTGGGCTGCAGTGGAGAAACGGTTCAACCAGCTACAGGTTGATGGCGTGCTGTTACGTTCAAGATTTGGGAAATGCATTGGTAATTTCAGTGGTTCTATTGAAATTGTATATCTTTACAGCTATTTGAACAATGCTAATACAAGCATTGCTTTGGATTATGCAGGGATGGATGGATCTGATGAGTTTGCAGTGCAAGTCTTTGATTCATTAGCAAGGAAGAGAGGGATAACGAAGCAGGTGCTGACTAAGGATGAGCTGAAAGATTTCTGGGAGCAACTCAGTGATCAGGGTTTTGACAACCGTCTACGGACATTCTTTGATATGTTAGTAATTTTGTTGAATATCTTATTAGTCCTGGCATGGTTTCCTTCTTTCGAGATCCAGCCCCACATAAAAAAAAAAAACATGGCCTTACTAACATGTTATCTTAAAATAACTATGAAGTAAAACTATTGTAACAAGTTTACACGCAGCTGTTTTGTATTCAACAATTTAATTTGGCACTTACCATGTGCTAATTTTTTTCTGTTCAGGGTTGACAAGAATGCTGATGGAAGGATCACAGCAGAGGAGGTTAAGGAGGTGTGTCAGAAGAATCAAGAATTTAGAATCTTATATGTTCATGCTGTACATTGTTGGGTGCTAAGCAAGTGATAATATGCTCTTGCAGATTATTGCCCTCAGTGCATCAGCAAACAAACTGTCCAAGCTGAAGGAACGAGCTGACGAGTACACAGCACTAATTATGGAAGAACTTGACCGCGACAACCTGGGATACATTGAGGTTTGCCCAATATTACTGATAAAAGTAACAATTGTGGCACAGTCCATGAACTAACCAATGCTAAACAATTAACAGCTTGAGGATCTGGAGGCACTTTTGCTGCAATCACCATCTCAAGCTGCTGCAAGATCAACAACACATAGCTCGAAGCTTAGCAAAGCTCTTAGCATGAAGCTTGCATCAAACAAGGACGCAGGTCCATTTTATCATTACTGGCAAGAGTTCATGTACTTCCTGGAGGAGAATTGGAAGCGCATTTGGGTTATGACTCTCTGGCTCTCAATCTGCATTGGCCTCTTCATTTGGAAGTTCATCCAATATCGTAATCGAGCTGTATTTCACATCATGGGTTATTGTGTGACCACTGCAAAAGGTGCTGCAGAGACCCTCAAATTCAATATGGCCCTGGTTCTCTTTCCTGTTTGCCGAAATACAATCACTTGGATTCGATCAAAGACAAAGATCGGAGCTGTTGTTCCCTTCAATGACAACATAAACTTCCATAAGGTAAAACGATACAGTATAGGATGAACCTTTACATTCTGTGGGAGTATCCATTCCAATTGAAACATAGTTCTCTCTTTTTTAATCCTACAGGATCAATGAGAATGAATTGTTAACCTTCCCATATGATAGTTACACTTGCTAAGGTGGAAGTTACACTGTAATGTGTGGAATTATTGTACAGGTAATAGCAGCAGGTGTTGCAGTTGGCGTTGCTTTGCATGCAGGTGCTCACCTGACATGTGATTTTCCTCGGCTGCTCCATGCAACTGATGCTGCCTATGAACCAATGAAGCCTTTCTTTGGAGACAAAAGGCCACCAAATTACTGGTGGTTTGTAAAGGGGACTGAAGGGTGGACAGGTGTGGTCATGGTTGTACTTATGACTATAGCTTTCGTATTGGCCCAGCCATGGTTTCGGCGTAATAGGCTCAAGGATTCTAATCCTCTCAAGAAATTGACTGGCTTCAATGCCTTTTGGTTTACGCACCACTTATTTGTTATTGTTTATGCACTGCTCGTTGTCCATGGTTGCTTCTTATATCTAAGCAAGAAATGGTACAAGAAAACGGTAAACATCTGTACCCTCATTGGCTAGGGAGCATCTAATTTCTGAAAGTTATTACCGATAGAGCATTTCTACCATTGCAGACCTGGATGTACCTTGCTGTCCCTGTGCTCTTGTATGTAAGTGAGCGCATTCTTCGGCTATTTAGGAGCCATGATGCTGTTAGGATTCAGAAGGTAACTACAATTTCAGCTTTGGTTTTGTATGTATTTTTCAACTTGCATATGATGAGAATAAATCAAAGTGCAGTTAGTAGGAGGTGTGCTATACACACTTCCACCCAAGTTCTGTGTTCAACTCGAATTTTGGCGTCTATTTTCTTTCATTCTACAAAGATACCTACTTATTTTGTAGTATTTTCATTTTATTTATTTATGAGAAATCATTTTGAAAATTTTTGTTTTCCTTCTTGACTTCTAATTTTGTGCCCTCTCAATAGGTTGCAGTTTATCCAGGGAATGTTTTGGCTCTCTATATGTCCAAGCCACCTGGATTCAGGTATCGGAGTGGGCAGTATATCTTCATAAACTGCCGTGCTGTGTCTCCATACGAATGGTAGGCAGTTGCACCCTTCCTCAAGGAAAGTGATGTACCTCGACTATATGATCAGCAGATGACTAAAGTGCGTAATTTTCTTCTCTTGCAGGCACCCATTTTCCATTACATCAGCACCAGGAGATGATTATCTTAGTGTTCACATTCGCACAAGGGGTGATTGGACTTCACGTCTTAGGACTGTCTTCTCTGAGGTAATTTGGCTCCTAGGTTTTGAGTTTTTTTATTGGCCCAATAAGATCCTTCTAGAACAATA
Organism: Eremochloa ophiuroides; assembly: GCA_038502445.1. Classification (NCBI taxonomy): domain Eukaryota; kingdom Viridiplantae; phylum Streptophyta; class Magnoliopsida; order Poales; family Poaceae; genus Eremochloa; species Eremochloa ophiuroides. The sequence goes on along the minus strand of JAHLJS010000006.1, from coordinate 30,270,404 downwards.
CTCAACAACTCTTTTTTGTTTTTGTGAACAATACTCAACAACTCTTAGAGGATGGTGAACTTGTGAAATTTATTATTTGTGAATTGTGATATCTGATGCCATTTCTTTTGTTATTGGAACTGACAATTACATAAATATGAACCAGGCATGCCGCCCTCCAACTGATGGAGAAAGTGGACTCCTTAGAGCTGACCTTTCTAAGGGGATCACTGAGAGCAATGCAAGGTAGAATTTGTTTGATTTGTTTTGAAATGTACTAGTACAGTAAAATATACAATTCTTAGGTTCACCTGATCCTGAATTTTGACACGCTCTAGGTTCCCAAAACTCTTAATTGATGGTCCATACGGTGCTCCGGCGCAAGACTATCGGGAATATGATGTGCTCCTGCTCATTGGACTGGGCATTGGAGCCACTCCATTGATTAGCATCGTGAAGGATGTACTTAACCATATTCAGCATGGAGGATCTGTTGCAGGCACAGAGCCTGAGGGCAGTGGCAAGGCCAAGAAGAGGCCATTCATGACAAAGAGGGCCTACTTCTACTGGGTGACAAGAGAAGAGGGATCTTTTGAATGGTTCCGAGGGGTCATGAATGAGGTGGCTGAGAAGGACAAGGATGGAGTCATTGAACTCCACAACCACTGCTCGAGTGTGTACGAGGAAGGGGATGCACGTTCTGCCCTCATTGTCATGCTCCAAGAGCTCCAACACGCGAAGAAGGGAGTCGACATCTTGTCTGGAACTAGTGTCAAGACGCACTTTGCGCGTCCCAATTGGCGAAGCGTCTTCAAACATGTTGCAGTGAACCATGAGAACCAACGCGTCGGTATGCCACTTTCTTTGTCATCTTCCTATCATGTCGAAGCACTAGAAACGTTCTCTGTCTTTCCGTTCGTGTCAATTGACTTCATCATCTACTAATATCTGATTACTGTTCAGGAGTTTTCTACTGCGGTGAGCCTGTCCTTGTGCCACAGCTACGGCAGCTGTCAGCAGACTTCACTCACAAGACAAATACAAAGTTTGAGTTCCACAAGGAGAACTTCTAATGGCGTAGCTGGAGAAGCTCTGGACGTGGTCCTCTAATGGTTTCAGAATGTGAATTATGAGGGTTGTAATATATATACGAGTAGAAGAATAAGACGATGGTAGTGAGTTATTTTTATTGTAGATGTCAAAGGAGATGAAGTGTCTTTGTAAGCATGCTACCTTACAAGTTTTAACATATGGAAACATGGCATTTCGTTTTAATGCTGGTTTTGACAGGTATCTGTTCCTGCTGGGCATACATTGCTCCTGTCTTTAAAGCACCACCTATAGTGAAGATCCGAGGAAGGTATTTACGGCACAAATGGGCTTTCCCTAGCTGGCTAGCTACTTCGTGTTGCGTATGGATGGCAGTACGCAGTAAGCCTGAACTGCTTGATCCAGATTCCATACTGTCATTTCAAACTCGCTGCCAAGCATCATGATATGTCTTTTCCCACGAATCGCCCGAATGAACCGAGCCCTCGCGGCTCGTGGCCCACCAGTGGTCCGGACGCCTTTGCGCAGACGGAGACGGGCATCTTCTCAGCTAGCTAAACCGCCTCGGGCCGAGTCGCCCTTGGCGCCTCGGAGCTTCCCCATCAAGAACGGAGAGAGTAGAGAGTAGACCGCCGCCCACACCAGCCAGCCATATTATTCCCATCACCTGGCTAGGTCTGAGCTATGTGCTATGCTCAAAAAAAAAAAAAAAAAAGGTCTGAGCTATGTGCTCGCGCGCACGGGAGTGGAGGTGGTGGTTCCAGTCCCCTTGCTCGTTTGATGTTCGACGAAATGTCTGTTATGGTCCGGGAGATGCCAGCAGGGTGGTTAGATTATACATACAGGACAATGGCGAGGGTAAATAGACCGCGGTAATGGGTCACAATCATGTCAATGTTCATGACGGAGCTGGTGGCTCTTCGATGCATTGAGCCAAATGAGGTAATAATCTTGCTCCTACCTGTGTTGAAGTAGTACAATTCTTGATTCTTGTTTATACCTCATTTGCTAGCTATTTGGAATCCCTAGTTGTTGTTCCGTTGCCACTACTGATGACACTGCATGCTAACGATATCTGAAAACCTGTATGGTGGTTAAGGATGAAAATGGTACAGATATTTATTCGACCGTCCGTTCGACCGAATCCGTTTAGAGGTATTCAGATTTGTCCGTATCCGAGTCCGGATATTTAACATCCGATACTATATCCGTATCCGAATACTCAAATCTTATATTTATGATGTCGACATCCAATCGTATCATATCCGGCATGGCTGATAGTATCCGTATTCGAATCCGAATCCGGCCAGAAATATGAAAATAAATGTGATATCCGTTCATATCCGATCCGTTTTCATCCATAATTGTCGACGAGATATCGTCGATAGTCTACCGAGGGGTATGCCCACGGTAGTAGATGAGTCGATAGATGTGCGCTTGAGACGGGCGAGCGTAACACAGAAACCGTAGGACACACGATTTAGACAGGTTCAAGCTGCCGCGAGGTGTGATACCCTACGTCCTGTGTTCTTGTGGATTGTATTGCTATGAAATGAGATCTTTGGATCTGTCTAGATTTTGGATCCCTACCCCTCCTTATATAGTCTGAAGGGACAAGGTTACAAGTAAACTAGCCAAGTTGGTACAATAACCGTACGGTGCACGCCGACCAGAGCCGTGCGCCGCGCGCCTTCGTCTTCTGGGCTGGACCACCTCTGATGGTGTGGCCCATGTAGTGTCTTGGAGGTATACGGGTCTCTATCCCCACAGCTAGTCCCCGAGCACCTTGCATTCGTCGGGAGATGCATGTCTGTGCTAATGCATCGTCTTCGGAATTGCTTGATCAGACGGATGTAAGGAGCTCAGAAAAATTTGAAAAAGAGCTTCTCTTTGATGAAGTGTAGCCACTTAGATTCCGCTTGATGATGCAGTCAATAAGGAATGTAACCATGTAGAAAGCACTATATTCACCGTCAGGTGAAGTATAGCCACTTAGTCCCCGAGCCTGCTGCGAGATGGCGTAGTATCTTGTAGCAAGATCTAAAAGAAAATCCTGAAAGTCCCCGAGCACGGCGAGGCATATATTAAGACTCCTGATGTGCTGTTCAAGATCAGCACCGTGATCCGAACAGCGTGGAGTGACTTGATAGCTCGACGATGAGTCCCCAACGTGGTTGGACAGGGTGTCCAGGCAGCGCGAGGACGGCGAGGAGCGGCGACGAGTCTCCAGCGTGGTCAGAGACGGTGTCCAAGTAGCGAGAGGACGACGAGGAGCGGTGATGTGTCTCTAGCCTGGTCGGAGGTGTAGTCCGAGCAGCGTGAGGACGGCGACGAGCGGCGATGAATCCCCAGCGTGGTCGGAGACGGTGTCCGAGCAACGAGAGGATGGCGAGGAGCGGCGACGAGTCCCCAGCGTGGTCGGAGACGGTGTCGGAGCAGTGCGAGGACGGCGAAGTGGCAACGAGCGACGACGAGTCCCCAGCGTGGTCGGAGACAGAGTCTGAGCAGCGCGAGGACGGTGACGAGCGACGGCGTGTCCCCAGCGTGGTCGGAGACGGAGTCCGAAGAGCGACGAGCGGCGACGAGGAGTGACGAGAGCTCGGCGGCGAGTCCCCAGCGTGGTCGGAGATGGTGTCCGAGCAGCGCGAAGACGGCGAGGAGCGGCGATGAGTCCCTAGTTTGGTCGGAGATGGTGTCCGAGTAGCACAAGGATGGCGAGGAGCGGCGAGAGCTCGGCGACGAGTTCCCAGCGTGGTCGGAGATGGTGTCCGAGCAGCGCGAGGACAGCGAGGAGGGGCGAGGAGTCCCCAGTGTGGTCAGAGACGGTGTCCGAGCTGCGCGAGAACGGCGAAGAGCGGCAACGAGCATCCAGCGAATAGTTCCTACAAAATAAGTATGTATAATGGGTAGTATGTGTTGTTGATTTTGGAGTGGATCCCAACATTGTAAAATGCATGATAAGACTGTCCGTTTATTGCTCTTATTAGGTCATGTAATTTTTCCTATTAGTTGGCCTGTTATATTTAAGCACCTGGTCCCCGGCGTATGGCTCAGAGGTTTCGACGACGTGACCAAGTCTTATGGGGTGTCGACAGGCTTCACGGATTAAAACGTGTGCTACCAAGGTAGTTTAGCAATTGTTACGAGAAGAAAACGGAGAGATACTTAGTATCTCGTTGGCGGAGACAAAAGTCTTCTGTGAGTGCCCGAGCGTGGTTGGGGCTTATGGAGAAATCGTCGGCGAGTGCCTGAGCGTGGTCGGGGCTTATGGAGAGGTTGGCGGCGAGTGCCGAAGCGTGGTCGGGGCTTATGTAGAAAATATCTGGAGATATATGGAGATCGAAAAATATGCAGAAAAATATTAAAAATATAACTTAGTTTGGTTGACGTCGAGCGGAGTGGTTGGCGTGTCGAGGAGTCGCTTGACGTGGCTCGCGTGATGGCTCGACGTGGCTCGCGTGATGGCTCGCGTGGCTCCGAGTTTGTTGTTGTCGGGGCTGCCGCAGAGTTTTTGACGGTGAGAAGCACGATTGACTCTCTGCCAAGAAATATCATGTAGAGTAATGTCATAAAATATTATAATTAAAAAATATGACTTAGCTTTTTCCGATTGGAGTGATGGCCGTCGGTTGCATGGCTCTGCAGATTGCCCGTGACCGTACTCCTTGCGATTATCTCGATTATCTTGATCGGATTGCTTGTACATGCAGATCACTTGCATGTATTACGCCCTAGCTTGCTGGTTGGCTGATAGGACGCGACGTGATTATACGGAGCACCGTTTGCATGCTGCCTCTGTCTCCAACTTCGATTGGATCTTGGTGACCGGTTCGTTGACGTTTGCTTGTGGCTAGCAACTGATCGAGACTTGCAAAGTCCTAGCCGTCTCGACAGATCCTAGCGCCGTAATCAGTAGCAGCAGCACTTGGAACAAAATCGCTAAATCTGTAGGCCCTCGGTCTTGTTGCTGTGTCCGACTGCTCGGGATGCCGTCGAACTCGGTACCACGAGATTCTGATTAGGATTTCCATTGACAATGAAGGACGCGGCCACAAGATGTCGCAGACATCGGTGAAGAAAAATCTATCTGATTAGCCGCTGCCGAATGTGGACGACGAAAAAGAATAAATCATCTTGCCCGTCATGGATTCACCCCCTAGAGTGAATGTGCCATGAATGCTAACTTCATGCTTTCTTTGAGGCAAATCTGCAGACTATATGGCTGTGCTAGATATGCCAAAGGTTTGCCTTGTCGTCCACATTTGTGGTGTCAAACCCAACGTTACTGCATTTAATTGTGGGAACCAACTGCGTACCTATGTTTAGGAAGCAACTCGTACTACATCAAGTCTCAAGCACTGTTAATGTTGTGCTCAAGATTTTGTTTCCTGTATACGATAGAACAGTTAGGCCATTCCAACTTTTAGTAAGCTATGGAAAATTGCTGTACTTGATTGTGCCATCTGCTGGAGTGAGTGAATAGATTAAACGGTCAATAGTTACCGCTTGCAAAAAAAAACAGCTGAGAACTAGTTCCATGTTGATAGAACTCTGAAAACTGTATGGTAGACTATATTTCATCATGTCAAGGTTGGTCTGCACATCAACCACCTTTGGCTTGGCAATGGAGTAAGCCTATTCGGTGTATGACTGTATAGGCCTTGCCCTTATCAAAGTAACCAGATCCTTAAATTGCATGCTGCTATTCTTTAAAAAACGAGTTAGGTAGGAGAGCTATCGATTATATTAAAAAGAAAAAATCCTAAATTGGGCAATACAATAGAGCAACAATAACAACTAGCAACACTAAGAAAATATAACAACTAAAGTTGGCAGCTAGTTGGATTGGGACTTCAACACGCATCACGTCATCCCACCTTGCCCCAACTTTACACCATCTCACGAATCTACAACTGAACTGTACGACCACTATCACTCCACAAACACCACAACACCCGCCAATTACCATGTTGTACCAACATCAGAAGATGAAGCCATCATGCAGACACCATCACCCTCACTTGTGTCGTCGTCGCTGACATTGTCCCAAATTGAACCAACTGCTGCCGTGCAGGGCTGACCCACGCATCCGCTGCAAGCAACCCGCCAAACCGTCAGTTCCAACTTGCACCGTCTAACGAAGTTGTCCAACACTGACTAGATCTACCAAGCAGGACTAGCCGTCGCAGTCCGCTGGCTGACAAATCGAAGACATGAACAGCTCCCTCTGACTGTCCCTAACCCAGCCATGCCCTCGAGATTTTATCATTTGAATGTGCACATCACAGCTCTCAGCAACCTAGTCTGCCTGATCGAAGATATCAGAGATGTCAAGTGCGGCTTCAAACTGCCATCCGAAGACTTTGCACCACTCAAGCCACCTTCGTCAAAGCGCTTATGTTGTCTACCTCCTGCGCCAACCACTCTTGCCAACTTCGCGAACACCCATGGTGCATAGCCCTGCCACAGCATTGCCCAACAATTGAGAGATAGAAGCCAAGCCCTCAAAGCACTGTGCTGCATCCTTGACCTACCGTCCTTCACCACTTCTGACAGCCTGACAACGGTACCTTGAATCCAAGCCATGGCCTCCACACTATGGCGAGCCATCATACCATGGCAGCCTGCACCCACTGCAACAACGCCCAAGGCACTCCAACTGAACTCCTTGGTGCAGCCAACTCATGGCAGGCCGCAACAACTACCGCTTGGGAGCAACCTTGCGATCCTGGCAGGCCCATACCTCTAGGCACCCGCTCGGACAACGGCAAGGAGGAGAGAAGGGAGGGAGGACGACCGGGGGTTGTGCACCAGCTATCCGATCGACCATGGTGAGCAGAGTCCTCGATGATCCGGAACTGCTACTTATGAGCGCCGAGGAGCCGCCTACGTTTGCTGACGCGATCACAACTGGCGACAGGCCATGCTCCAAGAAATGAAGGCAGACGAGGACACTGGGACTTGGGAGCTCATTGATCTGCCTCTTGGGTGCTGGCAGATTGGACTCAAATGGGTTTACAAGGTCAAGCGCGACAAGCACAACACCATTGCCAAGCACAAGGCCCGGCTCATGGGTCGTTGCTAGGGGCTTCGTCCAGCACGAGGGAATTGACTTAGAGGAAATCTTTGCGCCGGTGGCATGCATGGAGTCCGTCCGCCTCCCGCTGACGCTAGCGGCGGCAAAGGACTTGCGCGACCATCACATGGATATGAAATCCTCTTTCCCTAACTGCGAGCGCTTGGAGACGGTCTTCGTCAAGCAAACTCTGGGCTGTCATCGAGGGTTAAGACCACAAGGTGCTTCGACAGCACAAGTCTCTCTACGGGATACGGGAGGCTCCACAGGGGTGGAAGCCTGGAAGGCGAAGCTAGACGCCATACCGTGTGAGCTCGGCTTCACCAAATGCGCCACCGAGCACTTCCTCTACATGCGACGATGACGGAAGGAGGAGGAGCTCATCGTTGGTGTGCATGTGGTTGATTTGATCATCACCTGTGCGCGGGAAGAGATTAGTCACTTCAAGCACGAAATGGCAGCTCAATTCCGCATGAGCAATCTTGGCTTGCTATCCTACTACCTCGGTATCGAGATGAAACAGGGAAGGGTGCAGTCACTCTGTGCAAGCGCGTACGCTAAGAAGCTGCTGGAACAGAGTGGCATGGCAACTGCAAGCCATGTGCAACTCCAATGGGTGAGCGACTGAAGCTGTCGAAGGCCAGCACCACGGCGAAGGTGGACGTGACGAACTACCGGAGCATCATTGGCGAGCTACGCTACCTCGTTCACATGTGACTGTACATTGCATTCGCCATGGGGTACATGAGCTGTTTCATGGAGGATCCACAGGAGGATCACTGGGCTGTGGTGGAGCGACTGTTGTGCTATGTCAAGGGGACGACTGACCAGGGCATGGTCTTTGGTCTTCCCCAAGACCGGCGGAAGTGGGCTGCGATTCAATGGTTTTGGCGATGCAGACATGGTAGGCAACATCGATGGGCGGAAGAGCACCTTTGACATGCTCGTCTTCCTTGGCTTGTTCCCGGTCGCATGGCAATCACAGAAGCAGAAGGTGGTGACACTGTCGACGTGTGAGGCAAAATACATCGCAGCGGCCACGGTGGCGTGCCAGGAAGTATAGGCTGTGCCGTCTGCTGGGCGAACTTGTCGGGGAAGAAATTCGCCAGCCGACTCTGATGGTGGACAATCAGTTGCCATCAGCCTTGCCAAGAATCCAGTCCTCCATGACCGGAATAATCACATCGACTTCAAGTATCACTTCATCCCTGATTGTGTCGATGGAGGATAAATCATCCTCAAGTTCGTCGAGACTGACCGACAGCTCGCGGACATCCTCACCAAGCTACTCGGGCGCCTTTGGTTCTCTGAGCTGAAGAAGATTGGCAGGTGGAACTCAATGCCAAGGAGTCGGAGCAGCAAGATTAGGAGAAGAATGGTAAGAGAATTTGCTGCTCTCTTTTGATCTCTTGCTGCAACAAGGAGTAGGAATTTGATCAGCTCTTACTGTCCTACTGTACTATTAGAAGTAAGGTAGGCCAACTAGTAATGGCATACATCATGTTAGAAGTTTTGGGCTATGGTCCAAATATCTCCATAGAAATCCCAAAGGCCCACTCACACATGCATGCATATGTGATATGGTGGGATACTTTAGTCCCACCTTACTAGTTTAGGAGGAGTGAGGCCAACTTAAAAGTGTGGACTATCTCCAACTAGTTGAAACTATGTGAGAGAGGGAAAAGTAAGAAACACACGCGCGCGCTCGCTCGCCTCGCCGGGCGGGTCGGGGCGGGGCGGGGCTAATGGGCGCGCACGCACGACATGCGCGTGAATGGCGATGCGTGTATAAATAAAGGGCGAGATCTCGTCCTCTAGACAAAGAATTTATCTCTTCCCGTTCCACTGTGCTGCGCTGTCGCCATCTTCCCCATCCCGCTGTCGACGTGCCATCGACGCCGGGAGAGCAGGCTCCGAAGCCTACGTCTTCTCGTGTCCCTGCACGGGGTAGGGGACGTATCAGGTTTTTGAGAAGCACCATCGCGACTGTTCGCTGTACGTCTTCTTCCCTCTACGCCCGGTGTTCGCCGATCTCCATCGACGATCTGCTTCGTGTTCCTTCGCGCCTACTAGTGCCGATAACCCCACTGTAAGGATGTGCACTCTCTCTCTAGCGCATTCTTTCTGTTATTAGCACTAGATGTCGCGGCTTTGTCTCAGATCGTAGTGCTAATGTTAAATCACAAATATGTATTACATGCTGTTGGTCTTTTTCTCATTATCGGAATTAATTTGTGCATCGCTAAATTGCTATTATTTCCAACAGTCCAAAAACCTGATAGGTATTTAGCAATGACTAAGGGATACTCTGATGCGATGAAATCGGAGAACTTCACTGGTGTGAATTTTAAGAGATGGCAGACGAGGGCTCAGTTGTGGCTCACGGCTATGGGCGTGTTCTGCGTCGTAAGTAATACGCCCGCACTACCTCTCGGATCTAAAAAAGAGGTGCAGGAGTTTACTGCGGCTACGACAATTTTCGTCAGATGCGCTCTTAGCGTTCTCTCTAACCATTTGTGTGATGTTTATATGAACATCAAAAGTGCTGTTGAACTGTGGGAGGCACTTGAACACAAGTTCGGTGATGCAGATACTGGACACAAGCTTTACGTGATGGAGAAGTACCACGACTTCAAAATGGTTGATAACCGTTCAGTCGTAGAACCGGCTCATGAGTTCCAATTTATTGTGAGGGAACTCGAATAGCTCGGACATGCTTTGCCTGATAAGTTTGTGGCCAGTGGAATTATTGCCAAGTTGCCTCTGTCCTGGAGGAATTTTGCCACAGCTCTTAAATATAAAAGACAGAAAATCTCCGTTGAAGATATGTTGGCTGGTCTTGATGTTGAGGAGAAGGCTCGGGCAAAGGATGCTCCACCAAAAGCACCCGAAGGGCAGTCCAGCGCTAATGTGATGCAGCATGCTGGCAAGAACAAGCAAAAGCCTGTTTAGACTACTCAGTTCAAGAAGAAGTGTTGGCGTGAAATCTGGTCCACGCTCAGCACACCAGCGAAGCCGAAACGGTCTTGTGGAGCGCGGAGCGAACAGACCTAGCTAGCTTCGACAATCGGTGTAGGTGAGCACCGATGATTCCAAGCATGCCACTCAATTTGACCGGCAATTGACAAGGAATAAAAGATTGATCAGTAACATAATGCGGAACGCACTGGTGTGTCCCGAGTGGTTCCAAATATCCGGCCCAATGGGCCTTCACATTCAACCATCGGCTAGAAAGCCGATATCCGATCACATGAATCGATTGTATGAGTATAACAGAAACATTTGGTGCGTATTTGACCGATTCAAGGACAACATGAATGAAAGCAAATTATATTAAACAGATCTGAATCATATGTTGCCTTATGCACCAAAACATGTCTCAATCTATCACATCCATTAATTAGGATCGACCGAATCGTTACAGCTAACAATGCACTTGAATCGATCTTAACAAGATTGGAACACAAGACAATATAAAAAAGAGATCGGGAAATATAACGTGCAGCAAACAAGCACATACAGATTCGGCTGAACAACCGATCTGTTTATAGTATAGGCAACATACAAGCCTATAAAGTAAATGATGCTTTGACCCTTTAACCAATCTACCTAACCCGTTGCTCACGTCAAGGGGATCGACCGAATCGTTGCAGCTCATAACGTAAGCTAATGATTAGATCTATTAATTAAAGACTCTTGGCACAACTTACTTTATTACTTGAGTGCGACATATACACAATCAAGATCTGAACTAACCGGCTAATGATAAACAGATCTACTCACTTAAACATGGTATTCAATTAATGTTCATTTAAGCAAGATAGATACAAAGGATTTAAGCCGACAAGAAACAGATCGAGATTGGGCAGATTGATGATGCTTAAAATAAATGAACAATAAATAAATATAAGCAACATCGGTAACTTAAAGAATCTAACTAAACATGCCAATTTTAGCTAGAGCCGATAACTAACCCTCAATCCAATTTAAGCATGACTTAGATCAAACGAGGATCGATAACTACTCGAATATATCTAGCAGTCGGGTACGAGACGAAATCGTACAGGCCGTACATGATAAACACGAGCGTGACGGTACTTACAACAAGCCTGGCGTCCACCGGATGACACCCAACTTGTCGAAGAACTCGCCGGTTCTACGTTACTCCTACTCCTAGGGTTTTGGCCGGGGCCAGAAAAAAGGAACTATTGTTGTTGTATTGATGTGTGTCCTGGTACAATGTGCTCGGGCTTATATTTGTACCCAACAACTAAAGGAAAAATCTCAACCGAATAAAACCCTAGCTAAAAATAAGAAAATATTATAATCTCCTAATTCTAAGACAACTCGGGACCCAGCTTTGCCTTTCTTGTGGGCCCCTTCCATGATTGCTTCGTTGCTACCGTCGTGGAGTCTACCTTTGCCCGATCCGATCTTCAGTCTTCGACGCGTCCTGCTGACATCGCTAGATACCCGATTCGAAACTCCCGATCGACTATTCCCTTCCTGCGATGGTCGCCTGTTGTCCCGTCCAAAATCCGGTGTAAACAAGAAGAAGATGAATGCGGATTAAGTTGTGTGCTTTGTTTGAGGTGAGAATGGACACTTCGCCAAGAAGTGCAAGAACCGCAAGGGCAAGAAGAATCAGCAGGGGCAGAAATCTGCCGACGTGACTATTGGCGATCCTAACGGGTCTGATTACAGTAATTCTTTACCTAGCGTATTTTCTGTATTTCAATCTAATGATTGGTGGATAGATACAGGGGCCAATATTCATGTTTGTACTGATATCTCTATGTTTTCATCTTACCAGGACACCCGAGGTTCAACCATCATGATGGGGAACGGGTCGCATGCCTCTGTTCTTGGTGTTGGTTCGGTCGATCTGAAGTTTACTTCGGGAAAGATCGTGCGGCTCAAGAACGTGCAGCATGCCCCCTCAATAAAGAAGAACCTCGTTAGTGGATCCCTTCTATGTCGAGATTGGTTCAAATTGGTGTTTGAGTCAAATAAAGTAGTCATTTCGAGATATGGCCAGTTCATTGGCAAAGGCTATGATAGCGGAGGCTTGTTCCGCTTTTCACTCTCTAATTTCTGTAATAAAGTTGTGAACCATGTGTGTGATTCGAACAATTCGGTGGCTGATATATGGCATTCACATTTGTGTCACATTAATTTTGGTTGTATGTCACGTCTATCCAGTATGAGTTTAATTCCGAATTTTTTCACTATCAAAGGCTCTATGTGTCAATCATGTGCAAGCAAAGCAACCTCGTAAGTCACATAAGGCTGTAGACGAGAGGTGCACGACATTATTAGAGTTCATACATTCTGATATTTGTGAAATGAACGGTGTGTTAACAAAAGGAGGAAAAAAATATTTCATGACTTTAATTGATGATGCTACCAAGTATTGTTATATGTTTCTTCTAAAAACTAAAGATGAGGCGCTAGAATGTTTTAAGACTTATAAAGCTGAGGTAGAGAATCAATTGGAAAAGAAAATTAAACGTGTTAGGTCTGATCGAGGCGGGGAGTATTTCTCCAATGAATTTGATCTTTTCTGTGGGGAGAATGGAACAATTCATGAACGGACACCTCCATATTCGCTTCAGTCTAATGGGTTGCCGAAAGAAAGAACCGGATGTTAATGGACTTGGTGAATGCCATGTTAGGAACATCCGGTATGGCTAAGGCATGGTGGGGGGAGGCTGTTTTGACAGCATGTCACGTTCTAAATAGAGTTCCCACTAAAAATAGTGATGTGACTCCGTACGAAGGATGGAAAAGGAGGAAACCGTCTCTCCACTACTTGCGTATGTGGGGCTGTTTGGCCATGGTTAGTATACCAATTAATAAGAAGCGCAAGCTTGGACCAATGACAGTTGATTGTATCCTTTTAGGATACGCGCACCACAGCACAGCGTATAAGTTCTTGGTGATACAATCAGAAACGCCTGATATTTTAGTTGATTCACTTTTGGAGTCACGGGATGTTACATTCTTTGAAAATATATTCCCGATGAAAGATGTTTACTCTTTGCCCAGTTCATCAAAGGAATTTGTTCCTGAACCAATGCCCATAGTTGAACCAATTATAACTCCACATGGTAACGAAGAGGATGACAGTGTTGTAGCTCCTAGATGGAGTAAGAGACAAAGGGTTGCAAAATCCTTTGGTGAAGACTTCACTGTGTATCTCGTGGATGATACTCCTACTACCATTGCAGAGGCATATGCATCACCCGATGCGGAATATTGGAAGGATGCTGTCCGTAGTCAAATGGACTCAATTACTACAAATGGTACATGGGATAGATAGACCTGTGGGTTGCAAAGCGATTGGCTATAAATGGGTATTTCAGAAGAAGCTTAGGCCTGATGGTACTATTGAAAAGTACAAGTTCAGGCTTGTTGCTAAAGGTTATACACAAAAGGAAGGCGAGGATTATTTTGATACCTGCTCACCGGTTGCCAGATTAAGTACAATCCAAGTGCTATTATCCTTGGCTGCTTCTCATGGTCTTCTCGTTCATCAGATGGACGTGAAGACGGCTTTTCTTAATGGAGAGCTAGAGGAAGAAATTTATATGGATCAGCCTGATGGATTTATAGCACAAGGACAAGAGGGCAAGGTGTGCAGGTTACTCAAATCCTTGTATGGCTTAAAGCAGGCACCCAAGCAGTGGCATGAGAAGTTTGATAAGACTCTGACCTCTGTTGGGTTTGCAGTAAATGAAGTCGACACTTGCGTGTACTACCACTATGGTGGGGGCAAAGGAGTAATCCTGTGCTTGTAGTTGATGACATACTAATTTTTGGGACAAGTATCGATGAGATTAATGATGTAAAGTCATCCTTATCCCAAAATTTTGATATAAAAGATTTGGGGGAGGCAGATGTGATTCTTAATATTAAACTTAATAAGGGTGAGAATGGGATTACTCTTTTGCAATTTCATTATGTGGAAAAGGTATTGAGCTGTTTTGGCTATATGGATAGCAAACCTTGCCCAACACCTTATGATCCTAGCTTAGTACTTCAAAAGAATAAGAGGCTAGGGAAGGATCATTTGAGATACTCCCAAATTATTGGCTCTCTCATGTACCTGGCTAGCGCGACCCGCCCTGATATCTCATTTGCTGAAAGCAAGTTGAGCAGATTTTCCTCTAATCCAGGAACTGATCATTGGCGTGGTATTGACCGAGTAATGCGCTATCTAAAGGGTAATATGAGTTATGCAATTCACTATTCTGGGTACCCGGGGGTACTCGAAGGATATAGTGATTCAAATTGGATTACAGACGCTGATGAGCTTAAGGCCACCAGTGGATACATATTCACTTTGTGTGGTGGTGCTGTCTCTTGGAGGTCTTGTAAGCAGACAATACTTACGAAGTCTACAATGGAGGCAGAGCTCACAGCTCTGAATACAGCTTTTACTGAAGCTGAATGGTTACGAGAACTATTGATGGACTTACCTGTGGTTGAGAAACCAATTCCTTCTATTCTCATAAATTGTGATAATCGAACTGTGATCACAAAGGTGAAGAGTAGTTAGGATAATGCGAAGTCCAGCAAACATGTAAAGCGTAGATTGAAGTCTATCAGGAAATTGAGGAGCTCTGGAGTAATAGCTGTGGATTATATCCAGACAGCTAAGAACTTGGCAGATCCCTTTACTAAGGGACTATCATGTACCGTGATGGACAATGCATCGAAGGAAATGGGATTGAGACCCCAAGTGAGTTAACCTCAGTAGTAACCCAGCCTATGTGATCGGAGATCCCATGAAATAGGATATGGGAAGAACAAGCTGTTGGTTGACGGGAGAGTACAATTCTATTTTAACCCACTCCACTGGAGATGCAGTACTCTCATCTCTGTAAGGCAGGTTGACTTTGTCTTAATGTGTTCTGAGGCTTTACAGCGAGATACTGTCCTACAAAGTATCCCTGTAAGAACACACCTATGTGATCCCAACTGTTAGTCGCAGTTTATAAGAATTGGGAATTCTTTAAGAAGCTCATGAAGTGAGATAGGAGTATGACTTATACACTCCACTCGCGGGGTTGGCTTTGGCAGCCAAGTATCAGTCAAGACTTCAAGAGAAGCCTATTCATACCAAATTGTTAATTCAAGACCTAGTCCATTGTGCAGTTGTAGGTGGGTCTATCTTGTTGTTCTAGGTGGATGTTCAACCTTAATCGGTCTCCACTGAATAGCTGGTATATTAACAGTATTGTGGTACAGGGAGTATGACTCGCGTGCCCTTGGGATATGGTGGGGGATTGTTAGAAGTTTTGGGCTATGGCCCAAATATCTCCATACAAATCCCAAAGGCCCACTCGCACATGCATGCATATGTGATATGGTGGGGGCTTTAGTCCCACCTTGCTAGTCTAGGAGGAGTGAGGCCAACTTAAAAGTGTGGGCTATCTCCAACTAGTTGAAGCTATATGAGAGAGGGATAAGGAAGAAACATACGCGCTCGCTCGCCTCGCCTCGCCTCGCCTTGCCGGGCGGGACAGGACGGGGCAAATGGGCGCACACGCACGACATGCGTGTGAATGGTCTGGCGATTTTCCGCTCCAACCCTTGCGGGTGCGAGGCTTCCTTTTACCACTCAGAATTTTTGCATGCATGGAAAAAATTGCGCTGGCCTGTTTTGGCAAGCAATTAATCTCGTATTATGGTAATTGGTGTAATGGAAGGTCAATTACCCTGATGCTGTGATTGAGCGGCTAATTAGTTCCTTAGCTGTGATGCGTGTATAAATAAAGGGCGAGACGTCGTCCTCTAGACAGAGAATTCATCGCTTCCCGTTCCACTGTGCTGCGCTGCCGCCGTCTTCCCCATCCCGCCGTCGACGTGCCATCGACGCCAGGAGAGCAGGCTCCGAAGCCTATGTCCTCTCGTGTCTCTGCACGGGGTAGGGGGCATATCAGGTTTTTGGGAAGTGTCGTCACGACTGTTCGCTGGACGTCTTCTTCCCTCTATGCCCTGTGTTCGCCGATCCCCATCGACGGTCTGCTTCGTCTTCCTTCGCGCCTACTAGCGCCGACAACCCCACTGTAAGGATGTCTACTCTCTCTTTGTTGTTTGTTCTCGCATCCTTTCTGTTATTAGCATTAGATGCCGCGGCTTTGCCTCAGATCGTAGTGCAAATGTTAAATCGCAAATATGTATTACATGCTGTTGGTCTTTTTCTCATAGTCGGAATTAATTTATACATCGCTAAATTGCTATTATTTCCAATACATCAGCCATGTGGGAGTAGTTGAGGCTGAGATTAGCCATACTCATGTGTACTTTATAGATGGTACATGAGTTGTATATATACTCTAGTTATAAGAAATAAAAAATTCAGTTCAGGGTGCCACACATTCAGAGTTTTAGACTTGTGCAAGTGCTGTGCTCATGTGCTCTGTTCTCACCCCTTTCTTCTACCTCTAGCTGTGTGTGTGTGTGTGTTTGTGTGTGTGAGTGTTGGTGAGCTGGTTGCTCACTTGTCCAGGGAGATCGAGGGCCAACAGCCATCACTTTTTGGTGATGCAATGGGTAGTAGGGAGTTTCCATTGCAGGAGGAGCCAGATAAAGAACTGACACTGTGACTTTTAGCTTCCAAATTTTGTTCCAGTTATGATCTGGGTATGCACCAATGAATTGAACATTGTAAGTAGATGTCTCTGTTCGGCTGACTGGATTGTACGGCTGACTGGCTGATTGTTGTGAGAGAAAAACACTGATATACGGTTGGCTGATGCTGGATGGTAAGTTCAAACAAACAGAGCTGATGTTATTGTATATTGGCTAGACGACTTGAAGCGCCAAGTAATACCATCTTCGTGTTCTGGTATCGTTGAGTCATACTTCAGTGAATTGTCGTAACTCTTCATCATTGTCCATATGAAGTAAGATGCGTGCCCGTTGTCTTCCTTGCAATGCTGTTGCTACCATGTGAAGCAACCTGGGCTATTATCCTAAGGTTCACAGCCATTTAACCGGTTATCCTTCAAGGACCTTGCTCTTTTCCCATTCCCAACTTGAAACCTTGTTCTTTTCCCATTCCCAACTTGAATGACTGTACAATGCTTGGAGAGTTCCTCCTCAATGCTATTCAGATTGATTGAGAGGCCTGTCCATGTCTTATTTGGGATGTAGATTTGATTCCTTGGAGATTGATTGCTTGGAGATGACTTGCCCCCACGCTTGCTCAAGGGAGGGACAGGTAGCAACTTTGATTCGTCTACTACCAGGCAAGATTCAGTACGTTCTCTAGTAGATTCGTCTTGCCCCCACGCTTGCTCATGGGAGGGACAGGTAGCAACTTTGATTCGTCTACTGCCAGGCAAGATTCAGTACGTTCTCTAGTAGATTCGTCTCGTGCAGACATTGTTTGTATTCAGGAAACGAAGATTGCAGCCATCTCTCAAAGGATCATCCTCTTTACTCTTGGGTCTGATTTCATAGATTCTATATATTTGCCGTCAACCGAGGCTAGTGGTGGTATCTTGGTCTCTTGGAGACGACATATTGGAACTTCAGGCGCTCGGCGAGTTAACAATTATAGTGTGTCTGCACAATTCTCCCCGAAGATGGGTAGGAATGGTGGCTGACCGGTGTATATGGACCACAAGGTGTTGAAGATAAAATTCAGTTTCTGCAGAAATTACGAGACATTCGTGCTGCCTGTCCAGGACCGTGGGTGATAGCTGGGGATTTCAATCTAATATATAAGGATGAGGACAAAAATAATGCCAACTACAACATGGCCATGATGGGTCGGTTTAGGCGATTCATAAATGACCTTGCTCTCAAAGAAATTCCCCTACATGGTCGCAAGTACACTTGGTCTAATCAGCAAGACTCACCAACATTGGTGAAATTGGACAGAGTTTTACGTTCTGTTGATTGGGAGGATAAGTTTCCTAATTGCTTGCTCCAAAGTCTAGCTTCTGAAGATTCTTATCACTGCCCACTCTTGTTGGGTCTCCAAGATAATAAATCCGGACGGCACAGATTTCATTTTGAGTCCTTTTGGACCAAACTCGACGGGTTTCAGGATGTGGTGTCTGAAGCATGGGCGTCCGTTCCTACTGTTCCATGTCCCTACTCAACGCTAGACAAGAAATTCAAAGCAGCTACTAAAGGATTACAGAGATGGAGTAGTAAAACGGTTGGGAATGTGAATTTTCAGCTTGCATTAGCACGAGAAATTCTGCATCAGTTTGAAATTGCGCAGGATAGTCATTCACTGTCCTCTAGAGAATTGTGGCTGAAAAATAATCTAAAAAAACACAGCCTTGCTCTTGCTTCCCTAAAAAGAACTATTGCTAGACTGAGGTCGCGTATCGGCTGGCTTCGTGATGGTGACGCTAACACCAAACTCTTCCACCTTCAAGCTCGACATAGAAAGGGGAAGAATTTTATTAGCCGACTTATTTCTGGTGATCGCCTTTGTACTAGTCACAAAGACATAGCTGAAGTCATTGATGCCTTCTATGAAAACCTTCTTGGAAGCTGCCCAGAAAGGCTACAAACAATTAACCTAGCTAAGATTGGCATTGGCTCACATGATTTGGCTGATCTTGAGCTCCACTTCAGCGAGGAAGAGGTTTGGAAGACAATTCAGCAGTTGCCCTCAGATAAAGCCCCAAGGCCGGATGGCTTTACTGGACGCTTTTATAAATCGTGTTGGCCAATCATAAAAAATAACATCATGGCAGCAATTTCAGCTATTTGGAGCAGAAAATTTGGGAATTTTGGCATTCTTAATTCTGCCTACATAACTCTGATCCCTAAGAAAGAAGGTGCGGATCAACCAAAAGATTTTTGACCCATCAGCTTGGTCCACAGTTTTGCTAAACTAATCACCAAATTGTTGGGTAATAGGCTTGTTGTCCGCCTTCATCAAATGGTTTCGCTTAACAAAAGTGCTTTCATAAAAGGGCGTTTCATTCAAGATAACTTCATGTTAGTGCAAAAAACTGCCAGATATCTTCATCAACAAAAACAGCCCCGCATCCTTCTCAAATTGGATATTTCTAAGGCATTTGATTCAGTTTCCTGGCCTTTCCTCTTGGAGGTCTTACAGCACTTGGGCTTCGGGCAAATTTGGAGAGATATAATGTGTGGACTGCTATATATCTTTTTCAACCACCCAAGTTCTTCTTAATGGGATCCCCGGTGAACGCATTTCTCATCGGCGAGGACTTCGGCAAGGTGATCCCCTCTCACCCATGCTATTTATCTTAGTCATGGATGTTTTGGGGTACTTGATTTCCCAAGCTGCAAGAGATGGACTCTTACAGCCCCTCTCTATGAGAAATTTGCAACACCGAATCTCTCTTTAGGCGGATGATGTGGTGCTCTTTCTTCGACCAATTGATACTGATATTGCTGTGACAATGGATATCCTCAGCCTTTTTGATGAAGCCTCAGGCCTGAACATGAATCTTCAGAAGAGTAGTGTGCTGCCAATCAGGTGTGGTGACATGGAAGTGGCTGCGGTTCAGAATCTACTACCTTGTGCCCTCTCTGATTTCCTATGCAAATACCTTGGCTTGCCTCTTTCCTTAAAAAAACTAACTAAAGACCAAGTGCAACCTATTGTTGACCGCATTGCTGATCAATTACCAGGATGGAAAGCGGATTTGATGACAAAGGCAGGAAGAAGAGTACAGGTTCAATATGTTCTTACTGGCATGCTTATATATATTGTGATGGCAACTGATCTTCCACCTTGGGCTGTCATGGAAATTGACAAAACCCGGCATGGCTTTCTCTGGCGTGGTCGCAAGGATGAAAGGGGAGGCCATTGTCTTGTAGCATGGGTGAAGGTTTGTCGGCCAACTGAGCTTGGGGTCTTAGGAATTTCAGACTTGAAAACACTTGGCTGGGCCTTAAGAATGAGATGGAGTTGGCTACAAAAAATAGAGCCAAACCGTCCCTGGGCTCATCTCCCGGTGCATGTTCCTGATCAGGTGAAAGCCTTCTTCGCAGTGGCTACCATTACTGAAGTTGGTAACGGTGCACATACCCTATTTTGGACAGATAGGTGGTTGCATGATCAATACATTGCGGATTTGGCTCCTCAACTTTTTGCCACCATTCCGAAAAGAAGAACCATGCGGCGTATAGTCCAAGAAGCTCTCACCAATCGGGCTTGGATCACAGACATTCAAGGAGCTCTAACTGTTGGGGTAATCGTTAACTTTCTCCACCTTTGGGACATTCTTTCAGCTATTGATTTACAACCAGAGAGGGAGGACAAGCATGTTTGGAGGTTTTCCTCTGATGGACAGTATTCAGCCAAGTTGGCATATGAGAGTTTTTTTCTTAGGGGCTACCCTCTTTGCTCCTTGGGAGAAGATTTGGAAGTCATGGGCGCCACCTAAATGTCAATTCTTCATGTGGCTGGTTGCACACAACAAGTGCTGGACAGCTGATCGACTTGCTCGCCGTGGGCTGCCTCATCTGGAACATTATCCCTTGTGCGATCAAGATGATGAAACCATCAATCATCTCTTGGTTGGATGTGTCTTTGCTAGAGAGTTTTGGTTTCTTCTGCTAAGACAGGTCAGCCTCCAGGCTTTATCCCCACAACCTTCAAAAAATTCCTTTCTTGATTGGTGGGAAAGAACTAATAATGCTACCTCAGAGGTGATGAGACAAGGTTTTAACTCTCTAATCATTCTTGGGGTTTGGATCCTTTGGAACCATCGCAATCGTTGTGTCTTCGATGGGTCGACCCCAAGTGTTGTTGGGGCCTTAATCTTGGCAGGAGATGAGCGTTGACTATGGACAGCGGCAGGGGCTAGAGGGTTATCCTTCCTTTTTGCCCACCACGCTGATGATTAGTCCTTGGTGATGTTTGGGTCGGCCTCTGGAGTTTTATGGAGTGTTAGGCTGATATAGCTTTGTGTGAGTGTGTTGTTTTGTGTGTGCTGTGTTGAGTGTGTGTTCGGTGTAAGTGTCTTGGGTTCTTATACCCTCTTTCTTCTTAATATAAAGATGCGCAGATCTCCTGCGTTTTTCGAGAAAAATTTTTTGGGATGTTCATTTGTACCAAGGCACACTTGAAGCATGCCAAGGACTCAACTGAGCCCATCTCTTTGCTGGTAAGGACAATCTTGCTAAGGAGTTGTTTTTAACTTGATGGCCCTAATCTCTCATTAGTGTGCCTTTTGTGTAGACTTAGGAGGAATACCTTCTGAAATGATTTTCTCTGTTATCGTTATATTCAACATTTTTTCATGGTACAGAGGGAATGCTAAATGGCTTAATGCTACACATGGGTAGAACAAATGCAAATGCTTATGCATAAAGAGCGAGTTGTCTTGAACTTGGCAGAATGATAATTGTACTTGAAATCTGAACATTATGCGTCGAACGAAATTCTCTCATCTCATTTAATTGTGCACACGTCGGACGCAACTGCCATACAGATGGGCATCTCAACACTTGTTCTACGTTCCTTAGTGAGCTCTGATTGCTTGTATAACCATGAATAATTATGCCATTTGAGTACAATGACATTGACGATTACGTTATCAATAATGGAGGTATCTCTGACAAAATGAAATATATAGACAGAGAGAAAGAAAGAAAGAAAAGAGAAGCTACTAGACCCCCCCCCCCAAAAAAAAGAATGACTTCTTAATGGAGAAGCATGTGAACTTGTGAACGTGGGTGGCTGGGCCTCGAGACTTGGCTCAATGGTAATTTCTGCAAGTGGATAATTTTGTAATGGCAAAATGAACATGGCCAGCCATGAGCCCATGATGGCATTAGATGTTGAAACTTAAAAATTCAAGATGCCTCACTGGCTGTTAACATAAACGTGCTACAGCGATCAGTCTGGTCAATGTTCGCTCTGAACGTCGAAAAGGAATCCATTGTTGAGCTGCTGGCTGCTGCAAGCTGGACTGGGATGCCGTCCTCACATGGGTTTCAGAGCTTCGGATCGAACGCCAGGAGAATTATTTTTTCTATTGTGGCAGCTGAATGCAACCAACCATCCACTTGGCTCCCAGAAGGTCTATGCTTTGGCATTCGTCTCCATCTACCTCCAAAGCGGCAAAGCGCTTGCTCGCACCATTCCTTTCCACCCTCTGAAGCCCTGTTTTCCCTGAGCTTGTTCAGAGCGTGTGTTCTCGTGAGCTCTGGCTACTGCTCCAATGGCGGAGCTGGTGGTCAGCATGGTGGTCGGCCCACTACTGTCGTTGGTGAAGGAGAAGGCGTCTAGCTACCTCCTGGAGCAGTACAAGGTGATGGAGGGCATGGAGGAGCAGCACAAGATCCTCTTGCGCAAGCTGCCTGCCATCCTCGACGTCATCACCGACGCCGAGGAGAAGTCGACGCGCCGAGAAGGTGAAGGCGTGGCTCAAGGAGGTCAAGTCGGTGGCGTACGAGGCAAATGAAGCCTTCGACGAGTTCAGCTACGAGGCGCTCCGTCGTGAAGCCAAGGAGAAGGGCCACATCCGCAAGCTTGGCCTCGAGGGAGTGAAGTTATTTCCTACTCACAACCATGTTGCATTCCGTAATAGAATGGGCAACAAGCTTCGCAGGATTGTGCAGACCATTGAGGTCCTTGTGACTGAAATGAATACATTTGGATTCAACTATCAAAACCAAGCACCAGCACCCAAGCAGTGGCATGAGACTGATTCCAACCTTATTGACATCGAGAATATTGCCACTAAATCAAGAGATGCAGAGATGAAGAAGATTGTTAAGATCCTGATTGATAGGGCTAATGTCACAGACCTCACTGTCCTTCCTATCATTGGGATGGGTGGGTTGGGTAAGACTACCCTAGCTCAGCTCATCTACAACCACCCTGATGTCATGAAGCATTTCGAACTACGCAAGTGGGTTTGTGTGTCAGACGAGTGTTTTTATGCTTGCAAACAAGATCTGCAACAGCTCCGAGAAGAACCTTGAAGAGGAAGCTCCAGGGTGAACTTAAAGGAAAGAGGTAAAGTGGATTCTCTATCATTTGTTTCTCAAACCATTTCCTTTTGTAGATAATATACTTTTCTCAAATTTACACCCTTCGTCTATAAAGTATCGAATTCTAGTTCTTTTCGGTCAATCAATCTTAAGTTTACCAAACCTATAATATTTTTTATACCGAATCATGAAATATATTTTCAAAGCAAACCTATATAGAGATATATTTTTAATTTTTCACGAATGTGCCTGAACAAGTATTGAATTATTGAATTAATAAATCATGTGATTACACAAATGTCTGCTACTTTATTATGTCGATGATTCAAGTGATGATATGGACAGTTCCGTGGTAATAAAATGTTAGAGCAGCGGTTAGGAATAGAGATCGCTACAACAGTTTCTTTGTGGCCTTGTCACGCAATCTTCCGCCCTCACAATGCAGAATGTGACGAAAGCGAGCACGATGGACCCCCGTGAGCCCCCTGACTCGCTCCTCCCCTTCGATGGCGATGGCGCCGCCACTCCCCTTCCTCCGCCGATCTGCCTGTCCAGCCATCAACTCCCCCATCCAAGCCCGAATTGGGACTCCCCTGAGCCTGATCTGCTCCATAGTGGGCAGGATGTGCCTGAGACGCCTCCCTCTTCCGGCACTCCCCTCCATCCTGCCGTCTCCAGCCCAGCCTGCTGAATGCCACTCCGGCACCAGGAACCCATAACCTCGAGCTTGCTCCGCCGCTCCCTCATGCTCTCGTGGTAGTGGAGCCCCGCGCCACCCCCTTTGGTGGTCAAGATGGGTTCTGCGGCTGCCTCTACACCTGTCTCCGCGCACCACGGCCGCAGCGAGGAGGTCAGGCCCAAGACAGAGGTGCTGCTGATGGAGGATGAGTCGATTGTCCTCATCGAGGGTGTGATGGATGGCGATGACGAGGATGAAGACGACGTTGCGGCTCCATCGACGGTTGCCGGGACTCCCTTCCCGTCACCGGCAATGAGGACGCCGCATCCCGCTGCCGAGGCCACCTCTCTCTGCATGGACACCGGCGGCGTCGCTGCATCGGGCTCCTCCCTCTCCCCTTCGGCAGCCCCCTTCTTCTCCAGGGGTAGCTCCAAATGCTGACGGTGGGCTGAGGATTCTGACGAGGATAAACACAGTGCGGCAAGCCCCTCCTACCGTGACATCGTCCTTCGAAAACCATGTCCTGTTTCGCAGCTGCCCATTGGAGCACGCTTGCGCTCCGTCGTGGTCTGTGACACCACTGGCGTTGTGGCAACGTCTTCTGGCCAGAGCGGAGGTGGGGCGGTAGGGCAAACCAAGCGCCTTCGTCTACGTCTGTAGTTGGTCCATAGGCTGCCCATCCGCAACTGTGGTGGTGGTTGCAATTGCGCCCGATGCTTGCCTGTTCACCAGAGGCTCGGGCCACAGGTGACCGGTGGCTCATCGTCTCTTCTCCACGCCTGATGCTCAAGGTTGGCAGAAGATGCTGGTGCGGGTGCCCTCGGATGGCTCCGTTAGAGCGAAGGCTGCTCCAACACTCTCAATGCGGAGGAGGAGGGTTATCTAGACGCATCCCGATGTTGCTGCGTGACAAGTGCTTCGACTGCTTCTGTTCATCGCATCGGGTGGTGACTTGCAAGCTGCCACCGCGTTGCCTGCACTGCCGGTGTTTTTGCCATCTTGCGCGAGACTACAAGCGATCTCGACCGCTGGCTTAGGGCAGCTCGGTTGCCGCCTAAAGCGGTTCATATCTTCCTAGCTTTGGCGGCGCTGCTGCTACTCTCCCGCGTTCGATGCTTCAGTCTGTGATCACGATCACAGATGTTGGCATCATCGAAGACAGAAGTGAATGCATGGCAAGCCTTCTATGGACCTGCAGTAGCAAAACGGTTCGTCGGATGTTGGTGCTTCGGTCCTGGTGTCCAACCCCCGTATTTCTATCTTGGTGGGATCCTTTGGATGCCTGTTAATCCATGAGGTGGTCGTCGGTGGTAGCCAGGTGCAGCAGGAGCTACACTGCGTTCGTTCGTCGATGATCCCTGGACAAGATCTTGAGGTTGTGGTCGTGCCCAGGTGAAAGCCCTAGTTTGGTTTTGATAATTAATGACATCCTAAGGGCTAACCTAGATTGCTAGTGATGGCAAGGTTTTAGGTTGGTCAATCCATGGTGTGAAGCCTAAAGGAAAATGGTGATGACTAAAGGAAGGCTTAATCATGGAAGGAGCAAAGGTGATCAAGCGAGAAGGCAAAGGTATAATCCAAATAGGTTTTTCTTTTGGTGAACAAGACACCTAGTGAGTGTGTTCACATTTAGGATAGATAGTCGACTATTAAGGGGAGAACGAGTGTTGGATTACTTTCAAGTGCTCTAGGTTGCATCTCATATGCATTGATCTAACCAACCTAGAGAACATCTTTGAAACCCTTGAAAAATGTTTGCAAAATGCTAACACACTGTGCACAAGTGTTGAAGACCTTGAATGTTAGCACATAGAAGTAAAGGGTGAGAAATAGACTTGAAAAACCCTGAGAAGTGAGCGTCGGAATGTGCAGAGGGGCAGCGTCGGACCATTGAGTAGAGTCCGACGCCTAACCCTAGGTCTGGCCAATAGCGAGCGTCGGACCATTGCCCACCCCAGTCCGATGGTCCACAGTTGAGCGCGAGTAGTAGCCGTTGCGATCCAGCGGCTGAGGTTGAATGAGAGCTGACACGTGGCAGCCATCCGAGCATCGGACGCGAAGGATTGGTCTGACGGATCCAGTCCGACGGTCGGTCCGATGCCCCAAAAACGTGTTAACGGCTTTTTTGCAGTGGTTAACGGCTAGGATTGCACTTAGGGGTATTTATACTCCTTTCCTGGTCACTTGATGACAACTCTTGCACTCTTGAATCATTTGCATACTCTTTGTGAGCATCCTAAGCCTCCCACTCACTCACTTGTTCATCTTTGATCATCTTTGTGAGTTGAGTGATCCTTAAGTGCATCATTGCTTAGTGATTTGCATTTTAGAGCACTTGAGAGCAAGCCAAGGCTGAGTTCTTATTCTCTTGGGACATTGCCGTGTCCCTAGCGGCTTGGAAGTGATTCCGGTGTGAGGTTGATTGGTGTTTGTTCAAGCCCACATCGAGGTGATTGATTGTGAGAGATTTTATGGTTATCCTCGGCGAAGTGCCAAAACCAACTCTAGTGGATTGCTCCAGGTTGATAACCACTTCTCTTGTGTTGGTGAGCGGCTCCCGGTGAGGGATTGGCGTGTGAAGCCTAGCTCGCAATCCACCAAGGAAGACCGGTGCCACAACGAGGAGTAGCGTGACGGCGATCACGTGAACCTCGGTAAAAAATCGAGTGTTCTTTGTCTTCTCCACCATCGAGTGGACTTTTGGCTTTCTTGTATTCTATTGGATTTAATCATTTGGTTTTCATATTGGATATATCCCGGTGATTGGTCTCCACGGCGTGCGGACTTCACTTCAATCAAGCCCATCGGTATAATCCTCTCGATCTCTCTTCCTTGCGCTTAATACTTGTTTAGATGACATCTCCTTAGGTTCGGGGGAGTTGGTTTCTTGCGTGTTGAGTGCTTATATTTGTGAGTAGCATATCATGTTAGGTGGCTTGCGTAGAATAGTCTAGAGCTAGCCCTTTGTCTCGCTTGTTTATCTACTAACGTGTAGTCTAGTATTTTGCTAGAATTTTTAATAGGCTAGTCACCCCCTCTAGCCTATACGGTCCTTTCACCAGGCCATAGTTAGCTAACATCTCTTGGAACCCCATGTGTTGTGAGCGGGACACGATTTCATTGCCGACTTCACTGGCCGTCGCTCCGCATGATTGCCTAGAGTAGTTGGATGGAGCGGTTCTAGAGCCAGAGTTCGCGGTGTCCCATTGCTTGGAGGTTCCACACTGGGCCCTTGATCCCACGATGGATGAAGTGGAGGCCGGTCTAATTATAAGGCCACCCCCTGCTCTTCTTTGGATGACGACGTCACGCAGCCTTGCTTGTCGTCGTCTGCGCTGCCGAAGCCATTGACATTTGTGGTGACTTTTTGGGCGGGTCATCCTGACATTGAGTTTGGCGACGTGGCCAGCCCCCTGGGTTCACGGAGCAGCCTCCGGTGGCGGCTGTCTCCTCCCCTCAGCCTTCAACGCAGGAGTTTGTGTTGCTCACGCCTCCTCTGGTGGACCAGCTCGTTTCCTCCCCCGTGCTTGCTTCTCCTAGTGAGGATGAAGCTCCCACACCGCCGCCATCGCCTGTGCGTGGTTGTGGGACGGCTTCGGATCCTTTGGGGCACAATGGTACGTTGCCCTCCTCGGACCTCAGCGATGTGTAGAGCTTCATTGATGCCATCAAGCTACCACTTCAGCAGCCGCTGATTTTGTCGCCGCCTAGGTTGTGCGTCTCCAAGGACCCAAAGGCTACTATTGATGGCGATACCGTCCCCAAGCGCAGCGCCCATTTAACTGCCAAGAGCAAGTTCAGAGCATCGAAGCCAGACAACTAGGCGAGAAAGGTGCTCATGAAAAATCTTGGGCTTAAGGTTGAGACGGCGAAGCCTGATGAGGTGACCTTTCAGGAGTTTCAGCAAACCTTCGCAATGCCGTTGCCCCCAGGAAGGCCAGAAGCCATGGAGACCATTTTTCTGGGGAGAAGCTGGCGCGGTGAGCTGGTATTGCATGTCAAGTGGGTTACACGGTCCTAACTTTGTTGCCTTGTTGTATCCATGGCCGTATAGTCCTTTACTTTGTAGCTATTAGGCGCTTTTACTCTAGCTGATCGACAATCCCAGCTGGGCATACACGCTAGCGTCTTGCCAGTGGGCATGGAATGGCCGGAGTTCATTGATGTTGTAAAACAATTGTCTTCTCCTTAATGAAATATGGGTATAGACCCGCTCGCGAAAAAACAGTTTCTTAAATTGATTATTCAAATATAATCATCTTCTAATCTGGTTTGTCGCTGGCCAAAGATAGAAAACGAGAATGGATCTCTATAGCACAAATATATAAGACATAGAAATTGTATTGGAGAGTGTAAAAATATAGAAAATGATTTTTATGCAAATTAAATAACTCTCGAATAATGATTTAGAGAGTGAACTTTAAATCTTAGAGATGCTCTTAAGATGGTAACTTCGATGATCATAAAGAATGATGCGATGATTAATGGTATCCCTACATGTCTCTTGTTTATATTTTATTCATTTATATGCTTCTATGTGGTTTTATGTCATTAAATAAAAACTTCTAATTATTAAAGGAAACATGATATTATTGTTCACATATCCTAAAAAATGATTATTTTAGTATTTGGCTATTGAAACTTAGTATTCGCTATAGCACCTGCTATCCATGATCCTGCTACACAGTCATAGACATTAGAAAGGACCAAGGGTGTCGTCTAGAGAGGGGTGAATAGATGTTTCTAAAAATTAATATCTTCAAAAACGGAAACGATCAGAACCAAAGTTTCCAATTATTTGGAAACTCCACACATGGCAATACAACCCCTCAAATGTACAGAGTACTCCCTCCATACCCAAATTAGCTAACGTTCTGGGCTCTTAGCCCATTTTCCATTGCTCCTGGCCGACGCCGACTGTTGCTTCGACTTCGCTCCCATTAATTGCTTGATTCGCACTGGTTTGCCATGTAAAATCAATCCAGCAATAAAAAAATGACACCTGGCCGTTCAGGCCTTTCGTCGCTTCTCGAAAGAAATGCACCCGCAACCATAATATTTATTAGGGGCAAAGATGGAAAACTAATCCTTGATTAATCACTTCTTGGTAAGCACAATCATGTCCTAAACGTCAACTAATCCGGGTATGGAGGGACTATATGAATATGAATACAAATGAGCCTAACACCTACAATCATTGAGTTAGAAGAAAAAACACAAAATACAGCGCAAGTAGGGGGAATACCGGACATGTCCGGTATAAAAAGGCTGAGAACCTCAACTCTGAATCTTGCTCTGTTTAATTCCATTCTTCCACACCAGATCCTTCCAAATATATATATAACAACACAGAGAACCTGCAGACGAGCTTGCACAACATAGTGGAACACTAATATCAAACGAAATGCAAGTTGAGACACGATATTTGTTTTACCGAAGTTCGGACTCCTCGAGTCCTAGTCTCCATTGAGGTGCTCCGGGCTACCCAAAGGTTACCCTAGAGGATACCACAAGAGGTCACTCTAACTGTGGCCTTTTCTGACCGTTTTTCCTCCTTCCACTATTTGACCTCTTTCCTTTCAGCGGTGAGATCAGCCGTTATAATTTTTTCGAGGCATGCCATAATCTCTTGTGTGCTCTTCGCCGATGCCTAACCGTCTAGGACCAAAGAGTCCAAGAGTAAAAAATGCGAAAGATAAAATTGATAATTTGCACAAGTGCTCAAGTGGATGGCTTCCTCTCCTTTGAATTTTCTTTCAACCCTCTAATGGATTGAGCAATTGGGATCAGTCACTCACTAAGAGAGGGTTGAAGAGGCTTAGCAAAGCTATAGAACGAGTAGGGGAGTCAGTAGAATCAGCAGCCCTGAAAGCAGAGTGCTGAGGGGTATTTATACTCAACTCCCCGAAACTAGCTGTTTTCTAGCCGATGGAATACCGGACGCATCCGATATTGTCTGGACAGAAAACCCCATAGTATGTGAGAAACCTCGGGACTTCCGATCCCCGGAACTTCTGGCCACTCCAACATGAAGAGACCACCAAGACCAAAGCCGCACACTCACAGATACCGGACATCCACAGTGAAGAGTTAGACCCTCGTGTCTCTATATCTTAAACCTCACAGGGTTTGGATTGAGCACATATGACACATCATCTATCACCATGTTCCATCCCACGACATTCCTATTAGCTCAAAGTCAAATGAAAATGAATTTAAACCTTTTGAGTTGATCTTCATGAAATTAAAGCTCCTTTCTTCCATCTTCATCAACTAGAGAATGCTATCATGATTGATTATGAATTCCATCTTGAGCACATGACTTGATTCCAAGCATCAAATGTGAATTGTCTTAATATTAAGTCACTTTAATCAATACTTCTTAAATGCTCTTCTCAAAGAAGAACTTGATTCTCCACATTAATGTGACCTTCAAGTTTGATTAGTTTCTTGACTAAATGCAAGTACTTTCTTCTTAACCCTATCTAGGTTCTTCAGCCGCCAAGACGTCATTTCCCTTTCACCCTTGCTAGAACCTCAAAGAGTTTTCCGTGCTATCTTTACCATCTGAAACCTTCTAGTCATATCTTGCATTGAATCATCTATTCATTTGTATTGATGTCTTCTTTATCTTAATTGACCAAGATTCAAATATGAGACCATTTCATAAGAACCTATGTGTCTCATACACAAGTGATATACTGAAGCTTGTGAATTCATTTTGATAAACATTTGCTTTCATATGAAGCATTGGTGTCCCACAATAGATAAGCCTCTGCATGGATTCCACTTTCATTATTGTCTTGTATTTGAAATTAATTGCATATACAACAACCCATCATTTTGGCTTTATATCAGAACCCAAGTATATGTGAGACAAACCATTTTCTGTTTTACACTTAGCGCACAAATTAGATCTTTAAACATTGTTGTCATCAAATGATTCTAAATCCACTAAAGGGTTATATGCACTTTCCAACATTAATATGTTACGAAACAACTATATGTTGTTTATTAGCTTGAATGGCACGAATATAGACCTACAAAGTCCTATTCAATGACCTACCGTAAAGATCAATTGTGCACCAGAAGTTGAGAACCGGACAAATAACGACCATAGGCATCCATATAGCTAGCCTGCAGTGCTACACCTAGCCTTGCGCCTCCGCTTTTAATCTTAGGTAAGTCTCAATTTATCTCATACCCTTTATAAGTGAGAATATGCCACGATGGTTCCCTAGCCAACAAATACAGTTGCTCATCAAGACTCTCATCACCTTGACATTTTTTCCGCAGCCAACCGCTGAAAGTTTTCATGTGGTGACGTGTGATCCAAGCTTCAGTTTCCCCTGCAAACTCGTTTATGAGGAGTTCCATATGCGTCTCGATATACGGAGCCACTAATGAAGAGTTTTGCAGAACCGTGTAGTGTGCTTTATTGAAACAATCATCCTCCGTACCGATATATGTTTTCTTCCCTAGTGTTCCCTTACCACTTAGTCTGCCCTCATATTGTGATTCAGGCACACCAATCGGGTCAAGGTCGGGAATGAAGTCAACACAGAACTCAATGACCTCCTCTGTTCCGTGTCCCTTTGCTATGCTTCCTTCTGGTCGAGCACGATTGTGTACATATTTCTTCAGGACTCCCATGAACCTTTCAAAGAGGAACATGTTGTGTAGGAACACAGGACCGAGAATACTAATCTTCTTGGCCAGATGAACTAGGAGGTGAGTCATGATATTAAAGAAGGATGGGGGGAACACCAACTCAAAACTAACAAGGCACTAATCTCCTTGAGGAATGCACATAGCTTCACGGTGGCTAAACGTACATTTGGAGGTAGAATTCCTCTCAAAGTAACTGGAAGCAATTATGTCATAAGCACATGGCAGTCATGGGACTTCAAGTTTAGAAATTTCTTCTCTGCCACGTTGATTATACCCTTTACATTCGAGGAGAATCCAGATGGGACCTTGATGCTATCTAGACATTTGAACATGTTTTCCTTCTCTTCTTTGCTAAGAGTGTAGCTAGCGGGTCTTAAGTAACGGCATCCATCTTTTGTCTTCTCTGGATAAAGGTTATCTCGTTCTTTCAAACACTGCAGGTCTTGTTGTGCTTCAATTGTGTCTTTCGACTTCCTGTACACACCCATAAAGCCGAGTAGGTTTACACAAAGATTCTTCGTGAGGTGCATGACGTCGATCGAACTGCGGACCTCAAGGAGTTGCCAATATGGAAGCTCCCAAAATATGGACTTCTTCTTCCACATGGGTGCGCGCCCGGAAGCATCCTTCGGAATAGGTTCGCTGCCAGGTCCCTTTCCAAAGACTACTTTCACATCCTTGACCATATTGAGCACATCCTATCTAGTTCGGTTGCGAGGCTTTGTCCGAGTGCCTGCCTTACCTTTAAAATGCTTGCCTTTCTTTCTTAGTGGGTGTGCCGCAGGAAGAAACCAGCAATGGCCAAGGTATACGATCTTTCGGCATTTTTTCAAATATATGCTGTCGATGTCCTCAGAACATTGTGTGCAAGCATTATATCCCTTGTTTGTCTGTCCTGAAAGATTACTTAGAGCAGGCCAATCATTAATTGTTGCGAACAACAATGCTCGCAGGTCAAAGTGTTCCTGCTTGTGCTCGTCCCACACACGTACACCAGGTTTACTCTACAGGATTAGAAGTTTGTCAACTAGAGGCCTCAGATATACATCAATGTCATTGCCGGGTTGCTTTAGATCTTGGATGAGCACAGGCATCATCATGAACTTTCACTTCATGCACAACCATGGAGGAAGATTGTAGATACATAGCGTAACAGGCCAAGTGCTATGACTGCTGCTCTGCTCCCCAAAGGGTTCATGCCATCTGTACTTAAAGCAAACCTTAAGTTTCTTGCGTCAGCTGCGAAATCAGGGAATTCTCTTTCAATTGCTCTCCACTGAGACCCATCCGCAGGGTGTCTTAACATATTGTCTACCTTACGGTCTTCTTTGTGCCATCGCAGTAACTTTGCATGGTCTCTGTTTCTGAACAAACGTTTCAAGCGTGGTATTATAGGAGCATACCACATAACCTTTGCAGGGATTTTCTTCCTGGGACATTCTCCGTCGCCCTCGGCATCACCAGGGTCATCTCTTCGGATCTTATAGCGTGATGCATGACATATGGGGCATTCTTCTAGATTCTCATAGTCCTTGCCACGGTACAGGATGCAGTCATTAGGACATGCATGTATCTTCTGGATTTATAACCCCAAAGGACATACAGCCTGCTTTGCTTCATATGTAGTGGATGACAATTCATTATCCTTTGGAAGCATCCTCTTTTGGATCTGCAGTAACTGTCCAAATCCCTTATCGGATAAACCATTCTTTGCCTTCCATTGTAACAACTCTAGTATGGTACCCAACTTTTTCTGGCCCGCATCACAGGTTTGATAAAGTAATTTCTTGTGATCCTCTAACATACGATCGAACTTGATCTTCTCTTTTTCACTGTCGCATTCTCGCTGTGCATCACATATGGCCTGACCAAGATCATCAGCGGGCTCATCTTCTTTAGCTACGTCTTCTTCGCCTTCCCCATTGCAATGTCATGTAAGGGACTGTATTGGACAAATATATCGTCATCCCCTTCTTCTTCATCTTCGCACTCTTCCATTGCAACCCCGTTTTCTCCATGCTTAGTCCAACATATATAGTTGGCATGAAACCCGACTTAAACAAGTGTGAATGGAGAGTCCTTGAGCAAGAATACTCATTCAAATTCTTACATACAGCACATGGACAACACATGAAACCATCACACTTGTTTTCCTCGGCCACACTCAAGAACATATGCACGCCCGTAATGAATTCTCCGGAGCGGCGATCAGCGTTGTACATCCAGTGTCGGCTCATCTGCATTACAAGACATACCATATGAAAACCTTGAAGATAATTACTTAATTGCACAACACCAGTCATCTTGTTCAATTAAAATGTTAGCCTACAGACACAAACTAATCACTTTATATTAATCTCACTACAATGTACACAATCCCAACTAGCACTAAACAGACTAAAACTAAAATGCACTTCAGCAGCATAAGGATCTGATGACCAATCCCAACTAGAATAGACAGATCATTCGCTTCCTCTGTCTCGGCGGGCTGCTTGTTGTAACACCTCAGGTGTTAGTCACGAGCTAACCAGCGAGTGTGGACCTAACCAAGTTATGTCAATAAATGATTTTGATCACTATTTCATATTCATCTCCATCTACCTTGATCATTGGAGAAGTTGCATGAAGATTTAAATTGGATAGTCACATGAGATGACAAGCCCTCTGCTTGATTGGATTGCAGGACTACGTGAACATGAGCATGCAAAGTCAACCAAACCTTGCAACCTTTCCCAAACAACTCTACTTGAACTCTGCAACAAAAGTCATGAAGGTTTCATGTTGAGAAAATGTCAAGAAAATACCTCAATTGGCCTAAATATCCAAATTGAGCTCTCTAATGATCTTACTTTAACCAAAGTGGAAATACTATTTGTGAGCAAGGTATGAAGTTTGGCCTTTAATGAAAGTTGGAAATATTTTAGAGTACAACAAATGTTATTTTTGGACCAAGCCATAATTCAACCTCTAAGTGCCTCAAACAGTGGATACAATATAGAGGAAAAGCTGATTCCAGAGTTTGAATTAATTCTAAGTCTGAAAATGGTGTTGATTTCATGGCCTTCTCGTGTTCTCCAAATCTCGTTAAGTAAATTGAGTTGGACCCAAAAGATAAATTGTTGCACACTTCTTAGGGCACAACATACCAAAATTTAGCATCAATCCGACCTTGTTTGACAAGGGTTGCTACTCGGTCTTCGATCGTAATTAGTATGTCGACAACATCAAGTTGATAGCTAATTATCTCCTAATCTCTTTTTCAAATGGCCGAGCTACCTTAATAAAAGTTGTAGAGTGCTCTGAGGTAAGCAAATTTTATAATTGGCCATTTGCCTAATTCGGCCCAAAAGCAGCCCAAACCGGCGTCTCAAACCCGCACCGACAACACCCGCCACGTGCTCGTCAAAATGCTGCAATAGAGAACACGTGTTCGCCGAGCCCTGGGCGCCGCCCACCTACACCAACCTCATTGTGCCACCTCGCCTGCGTCCCTGCTGCTCCTCTCCGGCAAAAGTCGAGCACCAGAGTGCTCCAGTCTTCCTCGCCTCCCCACTCCTTCTGCTCTCTCTCTCCCTTTCGCCCATCTCCTCTCTGCTCTCTCGTCCTCTCGAAGAGCAGACAGGAGCAGAAAGCCGCCACCGGCACCAATTCGCCGTCGTCGTAGCGCCTTTGTCCAATTCGTTGCACCCGCAGCAGCACCACACGTCCGTCTACCTCCTCAACTCTTTTGCTTAGCCGTTTGTCGTCCATCGGAGCTCAGACGAACGTCCGCCGCGCCATGAATGCCGCCGTGAGCTTGGGCTCCCATGGTCGGCCCTCTGTGCTCTCTCTCTCTCTGTGCCTCTCTCTATCGTCCGAGCATCGCCTCATGATATACATGGTATAGCCGAGATGGTTTAGCTTCTAACGGTCTCTTTTCGTCGAAACGTCCGCCGTCTGTGCGTGCTCGCCATGGCCGCCGATGAGCCAAGCTCCTGCCACCACGAACCCATCCTCCTCCTCCGTTCACCCCATGGCCAAGCGGGCAGAGCACCTCATTCCTCGCTTCGCGCTGCCTCCCCACGCTCCTCCCTCAGCTCCGCCGCACCCCGCAGCGCCGCGGCCACCTGCCGCTGGTCGCCGGGCCGCCGGGCGCCGTGGCCAGGCCGCCACGGGCCACGCCATGCCATGCCACGGGCACCAACAGGTGCGCTGGCAGCTGGGCTAGCTCCGGCCCCGCGCTGCCGCCGTTGGCCGCCTCCTCGCCGGAGCTGGCCGAGCCGGCAGAGGCCCCGCGTGCCCGCCTCCCTCTCTGCTCTGCTCGAGCGAGCCAGAGGAAGAAGGGAATCCCCTGTGTGTGTTTGCTCTGTGTATGACAGGTGGGGCCAAGTGGACAGCGGGTCCCGCGTGTAAGCCACACTGAAGAACGCTCTGGTGCAGATCTGGGGTGCACGTAGCGGCTCCTAGGGTGTAGATGCATTTCGGTTTTTATTTTTCCAGATTCATGCTAGATCTTGTAAATTCAATATCTCGAGTTTGGAGCGTGCAAAAATGATGAGGCTTGTTTTGTTGGATTCGTGGTAAAGTTTTCTGCATTTTAGTACAGTTGGTTGTGTCATGCATGCCTGTATTTATGCTTTAGAAACTCATTATTGAAATGTGGTTTAGAAGTTCATTTAAATTATCCCGATCCACATTTTGAGAAATATATGTCCAAAAATCATGATTCCAATTTTGTTAGGCTTCTAATGACATGCACTAGCTCATAAAAATATAAAACATATATGTTGTTTACTGTTTTCAAGGTGTTTCATATTAATCTTTTTAAATAGGAAATAAATGGTCGAATTGCTTGTTATTTTTGTATCTGAAGTTATATTGCTCGAAATGGCATGAAAATTTATTTGTAGACTCTTGGTATGTTGTGTGATGTATGGTTAAAATTACATGATTTATGGTGCATGTATGACTGAGTTGTTGATTTATCTTCTTGGTGCATATTAAGTAGATTTAAATACATTATAAATAATATATTGTGGTAAAAATGGAAAATGGTGTTCCACTACCTTTGTATGATATTGTGTTAGCCTGAGAATCAATAATATGGCCATATTGTTTTAGAAAATGTTGAGTTTTGGATTTAACTTGCTCTCCAATGCTTTATTGCATTATAGATTTGTTTATTTTGTAAAAATTAAATTATGAAACCTGAGCATGTAAGATTTGGACCTTGGTCATGATTTGTTATCACCTAGATATCATAAAAATTTGGTGTCTATTTGAGATGTTTATCATATGACTTAAATAATTAATTTATAGGCATTTATGCACTAATTAGTAAAAGGT
Organism: Eremochloa ophiuroides; assembly: GCA_038502445.1. Lineage (NCBI taxonomy): Eukaryota > Viridiplantae > Streptophyta > Magnoliopsida > Poales > Poaceae > Eremochloa > Eremochloa ophiuroides. The sequence goes on along the minus strand of JAHLJS010000006.1, from coordinate 30,233,667 downwards.
TGTAGGTAAATGGACACATACATGTATGTTTCTTGTAATGCTTGTCATGTATTAATCTGATCTAAGTGTTGTATGATCATTTAATGATGCTTGGAGCTATCTAAATAGTTCATTTCTATATGTGCATGGGTGATAATTAAGTGAAAAGCATGTTTTGCTTATATGCTGAAAATGGCTGCATGTATAGTCCCTGTTGTTATGGTGTTTTCTTCATGAAAATGATGTTTCATGAAAATGTGTTCTATACAAAAGTTGTAGCCAACTTCTATGTCGAGCTTGTCCTAAAATTTCTTATTCATAGGCCTGATAGTTTAGGAGTTATGGCTTTTGGAAGTTTGCTGTCAGGTTTGGATTGTTTTCTGTCCAGATCTGAATGTTTGTTTTGTTTGACCAATTTATGCTTTGAATCACCTCTTGGTGATAATAAAGAAGTTGTATTATATTTCTATGTCTTTCCAAATTGTCTATGATCATCCCTTTTGGTGGTCTAAATCTCTAGTTATGATTGTTTGAGTTGGGAGGACAGAATCTGTCCAAGTCTAGACAGAGCTGTCTTCTTTGTGTTGTTTGACCTTTATATGAATTAAATAATCTGAAGAGGATAATACCAAAGTTGTAGACAATTTCAATAGCTTTCCATAAAGGCTTAGATCACCCTGGTTGGATGTATATATCTGCCGTTATGGTTAAATCTTGTGCTTGCTGTCCTGCTGTCCTTAAAATGCATATGTGAGATTATGATTGCTTCCATGTTGCTTTGCTTGGTGTGTTTGTTATCTCATGGTTCATTGACTGTAGATTAACATGCCTTGTATTACTTCCTCTTATTCATACATGTGCATTTTATATCTTATTTAGGTACGCTAGATGATGAACACGTGGAGTGAAGGACATGATGATGGAACTAACCACAAGACGGTGTGGTGGACTAATCACGAAGGTGGAAGGACTAATCGAGTGCTTGGATGGGAAATGCTCATCGAACAAGTGTCATCTAACAAACACTAACTTAGTGCTGAACCCCAGGCAAGCCCCGGAGCATCCCTAAGCCTCCACCTATCTCTTTTTATAAATGCACCGGTCTTTATTAAATCGTATGTTTGTGCATTTAAGTATAGGAGTTGGTTTGAAACCGTTGCTGCATATCTACCTTGTCTACTATATATGTAAACCTGATACTATTACTAGACATGTGACCGATCTTATGCTTAGCCCTGCTTAGACCGGTAGAAGTCGGGTGATTTCCTGTCATCCGCGAGAAAGTCGGGTGATTTCCTGTTATCCGCGAGTGTAGGTGGTGACTGACGAGATCCACATGGTTGGCTATATGTGTCACCATGCCACAATGAAATAATGAGAGAATCAAGGCTAGGTAGCGGGGAGCTGCATGACATGGGTCATGTTGACTTCGGTGCTGCTTGCGGCCGACTAGGACTGAGGCCACCAGGCATCAATTGAGATTGAAAGACGTCGTCACATAGCTGGCCGGATAAGTCGTTCCGACCGTGAAGCCGAGTATTTCTTTCTGAGCTGGGAATTGGGTGTGATAAGGCAGACATATTCTGGAGGTAGGAAGGATGTGCGGAGACACCATCTTACCAAGGGCAGGTCAGGGACCTGATGCATCCTGGAAGTGGGTTTGTCTCTGAGAATATGGGCCCCTCCAAGCCCGCGATACATTATGACTCAGAAAGATTTAAAGGTGACCCAAGAAGCCAGTGGCTCGGCTGACAGGGTTTGTGATTGGCATATTTGCCAGCTGGTACAATCGATTCGAATCGCCATCTCTCCTGGTTAGTGAGAAACTGAACTGATCTTCTGGTGAGGTAGAGGTTAACAACTTGAACGTGATTAATGGTGAGATGAGGTTGATATCTGTGGATATCGGAAATCATATGGTTTATTGATTGCTATAATATCAAGTGATTGCTTAGTATAGCTGCAAACCTTAGCTATAATAGCTGAACTGAAATCGAAGCTGAATAATATCTAAAATTGATAAGTTGAGGAATTATTATAGTAATGCTTTTTATGCAAAATGTTGCTATCCTCTGAGCTCCACCAAATAAGCCTTGCATATCCTTGAGAGTCTTTTTATTTACTTCCTGTCGGGTAAGTCTAGCTGAGTACAATTGAGTACTCAGGGTTTTATTCCCAATGTTGCAGGAGGAATGTTTGGTTGACTAAAGAGTTACTTCTATCCTTCGGGAGAGGAAGACTAGACCTTGGACAAGGTCATGTTATCTGTCTCATCTATGTTGCTGTGACTGGTCGGTACTTGGCACTGTATTATGAAATTAAGCTTATGTAAAACGATTTCGTTTCTGCTATTGAACTTTTATGGAAAAGTTTATCTTGTACTCTGATGTATTTGAAATATGTGCGAATCTATGTATCATGTGTATGTGTACTGCTGAGTTTCTGCGATCCTTGGGGTATGTACTGTGTAAAATTTTGAAATCCTTCGAGATTTCACGGACTACCGGGTTTATATTGGCTCAAGTGTGGCTTGATAGCTAGGAAAACAGCTGTCGCTGTACTTGTGCTCGTATAAATTGGTCGGTTCTGTTACACTTGTGCTGGATCACTGTGTCACCCATCTGATTGTTTTGCACGTGTTGAACATACTCTTCCTCCCAGTACCATCCTTTACATCCGGTGCCGTCCCACTGAAATTATAACAACAATTAAGAACTTTAATCAAAACCATCAGGAGAATGTAAAAAAATAACCATAGTACGTCAAATGAGATCCAATAACTCACATTGCGATTCGGATACTTGTAGAAGATACGACCTTTGTTGGGACACTCCTTCCTCACTCGGAACTCCATGACAATCTTCTGCTTACACTCGCCGCACGCAATGAGAGGGAGGTGCGGCCTAAGTCGCTTAGAGACCCGATGAGAGTTCGAGGAGCAAGAAGGAGTCGCCATCTACTCTCTATATTCATTTTAAAATTGCTATAAATTTAACCTTAAAGGCCCATAAATTAAATGGTGCATACTTGTTGAAACAAACAACTACAAGCTTTCACCATGTAAAAACACAAATTAACAATCAAGTGAATACAAGTATAAATGCTCACAAATCAAGAAAATCAACCAAAGGTGTGAAATTAGCTAGATAACCTCTAAATCAAGCATAAATGACCATGAAATGAGATATACACGTAATGAAGGTGTGATGAAATGAGATATACAAGTAATGAAGGTGTGAGAATTAAGTTAATAACCTCTAAAACCAAAGAATCGACGTAGAAGTGGAAGAAATCGTGTGGTGGCCGAAGAACACAGAAGAAGAGCAAGAACAGAGTGTGCTCGGGGTGGAGGTGGAAGAAGGAGAATTTGAGCTTATATAGGTCGGAACTTTTACTCCCGGTTGGTATTACCAACCGGGAATAAATGCCCGTTTTTAGCCTTGGCTGGTGGCCCCAACAGGGATTAGACCTTTACTCCCGGTTGGGGCCACGAACCGGGACTAAATACAGACCTTTCCTTCCGGTTGGTAAAGCTCCCCTGACACATCTGCCCAGGCCACTAGCCGTTGGGCATGGACCTTTAGTCCCGTTGGTGGCTGGAACCGGGACTAAAGCTGGCCCGAACATAGTTCACAGACTCATGCAACCGCAGCAACTAAGATCATAGACTCATAATTCAACTAAGTTCACAGACTCATAATTCAGTACAAAAGAGGTTCACAAATACCGCAGCGAGTTCACAGAATCATAGTTCAGTATAACAGAGGTTCACAAATACAAGTTCACAACAACAAGTTCAAATACACATCAAGTTCACAAATCTGACAAACGAGGACTGAAGGGAGGATCACATATGCATCAAGCACCGTCATCCTTGGATGAAGTATCCTTGGATTCAGTGGTTCGCGCTTTGTTTGCCACATGTGCCTCGTCATCCTTAGTTTCAGTATTCTTCGTATCTACATATTTAAATGCGATGTATTAGGTATAATTTACATGTATAATTTACCAGCCAGTTGCATAAATAACAATTGTAGCTGAACTATAAATATAATGTACCATTCTCGTGAAAATGGTTGGGTCGAACCTTCGAGGTCATCCTGTGGGGCTGCTTCCTGTGATCTAACATCTGGGTCCAGAAGCAGTGAACCATCTTCTAATGAAGGTGGTGTCTCCGGAACTTCTGTGGTGTCTCCCGGTGCTTCCCTTGTGGTACGTATGCGAACCTTTTTCTGATGAACAATCACAGGGTCCCTCAATTAAGTAACCTGTGCTTCCCGTAATTTAGGATTTTTGTATATATGTAAACACATGTATGAACTGTTTGTACCCGTGCCTGCTTTTCGATGACCTGTTCCTCCATGTCCAGAAGACCCCGCACCTCCATGTCCAGAAGACCCCGCACCTCCATGTCCAGAAGTCCCCGCACCTCCGCGATCCATGTGTGGGTACAGTGTGTATCGGATTCGATACGGAGGCAGGGCTGTAGTAAGAGTGACAATTGTTAGAAAGAAACAATGTAACATACACGCAACATGGTTAATTTTGTTGTAAGTGCACCTACCAGTCATGGGACGACGGGCCTCCTGTTGATCACCCGGTGGTAGCGGGTCCACAGTAATCCAAACTGGCCATATGTGCATCAAGGCATCCCCGGAAAGTGACTGTTTGCGGACTCTGATATGTGCAACCCTGGGTATAGTTGATCTTCGAGCATATGTGATCATGTGGATTGTCAGATCATTGCTATTGTACTGGACGCCGCGAACTTGACATAGGTTCGCGAACATTCTAGGTACTACGACTGGTTGCACAAAAAGATGCGGTGGCATTCCATAAATGACAAGTTTGAGTGGTTCATAATATTCTGACGGTGATGCTGATTCTACTTGTATCATGGAGGTGGCGGGTAAGGTGGGATCCAAGCCAACTGTAGTGGTACCATAGTTGGATGTCCATGGAAGGATGACAAGCTCATGAATACCAACATCGATATGTGATACAGACATGATGGCATGTGCATTAGTTGGAGATGAGGGTAGCACCAGGTAATCCCGAAGATAATGCGAGATAATTTTTTAGCGGGACAAAGACATGACACTGCTGCACCAGTGCTTTTTGTATCGTGGCGCGACTCACGAAATACGGGTACACTTTAGGGATAGTTTGCACAGGGACCTTGATAAGTATTAAACTGCCTAGCATATCATTAGTATGCAAGTTGACACCATGTGCGGCAAAGATTGTCATGTAGTTACGATTGAAGTCCGCCATATCTTTGGGCTGCCGAGGTATGCCGATTGAGGCCCCAACGGCAGCTGTCATGCACAATCACAAACAAAACACAATGTCAACTCATAAATTAATTTTAAAAAGACTGTTGTTCTTATTTATTTTTTCTCAGTTTCTAAACAAGGATATTTTCATAAACCACTAAATTCCTCTGATTCTCATAACCATTAAAAAAGCTATATATGAAAATACAAGCTATCTTCATCCAATAAAAGGTGCATTCTAATTAAAAACTAATAAAAAGGGCATTCTAGTTAAAAACAACAACTATAAGTTTTCTTCATCCAAAAATACAGATTTGAAGAGAATATAAACTTAAATGGCCACAAATCAAGAAATGGACACAAAAGACAACAGGTTACATCCTTGGCTATCTCTAGACAATGCAATGACATATAATATTGAGTTATGAAAATAAAGTTAGTGACCTTCAAAAATCGATGGAGTTCTGCAACAAATGAGGGTGACGGCCGAAGAACAGAGCAAGAACACAATGGAGAGGAAGAACAGTTAGCTCTCGGGCTGAAGAACAGCTAGCCCTCGGGCTAGAGGAGGAAGAAGGGAGCTGCTGGCTTTTATACACAGGGACTTTTAGTCCCGATTGGACTTACTAAAAGGTCCTAAATGGCTAGAGGGGGATGAATAGCCTATAAAAAATTCTACAAACAACAACTCAAGCAAGAGGTTAGATAAATAATAAGCGAAGCGAATTCTTGCACTAACCTACTAAAATTTGCAAGCCACCTAACCGTTCTAAGTTATAGTCTCTATTTCACACACGAGAGGCTAAGTTGCTACTATTACTCTACTCCTGAGTGAGCAACTAAGCTAACAAAATATACAAGAGTAAGTGCGGGAATGTAAAGAGTAGAGAGAGTGAATCTTATACCGCCGGTGTAGTGATGAGGTGAGTACCAATAAGAACAATCACAATAATCAAGAAATCCTCGGCAAAAGATTGACACAATGATTTTTACCGAGGTTCACTTACTTGCCGGCAAGGTACGTCCTCGTTGTAGTGATACACCCACTTGGAGGTTCACGCGCTAATTGGCATCACACGCCAAACCCTTCTCAAGGGTGCCCCACAACCAACACAAGATGGGGATCCACAAGCTACAAGCAATCCACTAGAGTACCCTTTTGCGATCTCCCGCGGGGAAGGCTCAAGAACCCCTCACAACTTCACCGATCGGAGGCGGAGACAATCACCAACTCCCCTCAACGATCCTCGCAGCTCCAACCCGTCTAAGAGTCGGCAAACTCCAACAATAACAAGAGAAACCGCTGCAAAACACACTCACCAAGTGCCTCTAAATGATCTCAATCAATGCAATGCACTTGATGCTCTCCAAACTCACCAAATGATGATTACAATCAAGTAGGATGAGTGAGAGTGGAGTGGGAAGGCTCACAAGCAAGTAGGAGTGATTAGAGTGGCCAAGAGCTGCTCCCCAAACCGGCCAAAGGACTATATATAAGCCTCTCACGAAAATATAGCCGTTTGAGCCTCTCTGCGTGGCGTCGGACGCTAAGCGTCGGACGCCCGCGTGCACACCGTCGGACCAATACCCTTGGTCCGACGCCCCCGATGAGCGCCACGTGTCAGTAGTCGTTTGAAATCGAACGTTGGATCACAACGGCTAACTCTCGCGCCAAATCCAACCGTCGGACGGAGCACCGTCGGACTAAAGTCCACGGTCCGACTCCCTCAACAGACCACCGTCGGACTTTGAACCAACAGGCCGTCGGACTAAAACTCCCCAGCGTCCGACGTTTCCAGAGAGGTTCCAAAACGCTGAAAACGCGTCGGACGTCCGACGCTCACCGTCAGACTAACGCCGAGCGTCCGACGCTCCTCTGCTCTCCACGTGTCGACCTGCTGCGGCTATGCACCATCAGACCCTGAGGACAATGGTCCGACGCTCCGAAACGAAGCGTCCGACGCTTGCTGAAGGGGTTAGCCATCGGACCGAAGACAATGGTCCGACGCTCAGTTAACATAGAGTCCGACGCTAGTTTTTCTTTGGTAACGTTTTCGAAATTCGCTGAATCCTGCCTCGCAAGCTCGGCGGGAGGAAGAGAGGACCCAAACCCTCTCTAACCCTCAAACTTCACCCCGTTTCTTAAGTCACTGACACTCCAAAGTGTCTCTCACTTTAGTGCACGTGTGTTAGTCTTTTCCAAAGAGATTTCAACGGGACAAGTTAGTGTCACTAGCATCTATATGCATATGCAATGATCATGAACACGTAGTGGCACTTGATAACCGCATTTCATCAATGATTTCGCTACTCTTGATAGTACGGCTATATATCCTAAATGTGATCACTTCCTCTATGGAGTCTTGATCACTAAAAGCAAAAAGCTCCTATTTGATATACCTTTGCCTTTAGCTCCTAGCTTTTCAACATCTTCCTTCTCATCTTATGATGGACCTTGTGGACACCTTTGATGATGGACTTATACCATTTGCATGGATGCCGTCATTACCCTTCACTTGTGGCCTCCACCAACCCGGTCGTTTACTCCATCTTGTTAGCTAATTGTTCTCATGAAACACTTAGAGCACACTATTAGTAAACTAGGTTTCATCAATTACCCAAAACCAAACATGTGCTTTCACTTACTTACCGGGATTAAAAGTAAGCTTTTCGTCCCGGCCGGTATCTACAGCTGGGAGTTAAACTTTTAGTCCCGGTCGGTATCAAGCACCGGGACTAAAGACAAACCTTTAGTTCTAGTTTGTTACACTAACCGGGACTAAAGGTCACCTGACATAACATCAGTTCCCAGTGAACGTTGGGCTGGGACCTTTAGTCCCGGTTCATGGCTGGAACTGGGACTAAAGGTCTCTTTACTCCCGAACACATAAAATTAGCCAGGACTAAAGCCCATTCCCGGGCTCGGATTAAAGGTCCGTTCTCTGCTAGTGCATAATGCGTACAGTTGAAGCCCATGATATTGCACTTCTGGATGATAAACTCATAAAGCAAATTATTGAGACTAAAGCATTCGGTTCGCGAGAGAATAGGCCAGCTGAGCTAGCGGAGGACTTGGTTGACGGCATTGTGGGGAGATGTGCAGGATCTCCCTTGGCTGCGAATGCACTAGGATCTGTGTACGTGGCAAGACAAGTACAGAAGAATGGAAGGCTGTCCTAAGCAAAAGCATCGCCCATAACAAGGAAGATAAAATACTGCCTATTCTCAAGCTCAGTTACGATGACCTGCCGTCACATATGAAGCAGTGCTTTGCTTTCTGTGCTGTGTTTCCAAAGGATGAGGAGATGGACAAGGAATTCCTGATCCAACTATGGATGGCAAATGGCTTTGTTCCCAAAGAAAAAGACATTTGTCTTGAAACAACTGGTAAACAAATTTTTGATGAGCTGGTTTCAAGGTCATTCTTTCAAGATGTGAAGCAAGTCAAAGGGGATGAGGATGGTGTGTATTGGTATTGCCCTAGGACTACATGTAAAATCCATGATTTCATGCATGATGTGGCACTGTCTGCCATGGAAAATGAAGTTGCTACCGTAACCAATGAGAAGCCAAAGCAGAATGAGTTTCTTCAAAATACTTGTCGCCATATAGCTTTATTATGTGATGAGCCAGAGGCCATTTTGAACGGTTCTCTAAAGACAAGATCTCCAGCTATCCAAACACTGCTACTATGTGGAAGAATCAAAAGTTCACTGCATCATTTAGGAAAGTACAGCTCTATGCGAGCCTTATTATTACAATTGGAGAGTATGGAAACATTGCTACTGAAACCAAAGTATCTACATCACCTGAGGTATCTTAATGTTTGAAGGAGTGAAATAGAGTCACTTCCAGAAGATATAAGCATCTTATATCATCTGCATACATTGGTTGTTTCCTACTGCAAGAATCTTAGCCGGCTTCCAATGGAAATAAATTACATGACTGCACTTCGACACCTCTACACTCACGGATGTGAGAAGTTGAAGGGCATGCCACCAAAGCTTGGGCAACTCACTTCCTTGCAAACACTCACTAATTTTGTAGTGGGTACAGGGTCTGATTGTAGTACTATCGAAGAGCTGCAGCATTTAAATAACCTTAGTGGTTCGTTACTGCTTAGTCAACTCGAAAATGTGACAGGAGGAGTAGATGCGAAATTGGTCAATCTTGGAAATAAAAAGGAACTCAGAGCAGTGTCACTAGAGTGGACAAGTACTGAGGAAGAGAAAATGCACTATCATAAAGTCTAGAAGCTCCTCCTGGACTCGAGGCTCTGAGGATTAATGGTTACCAAGGAACTAGTTTCCCAGCGTGGATGGATAAGCTTCCAAACATGGTTGAGCTTCGACTTTATGATTGTAAGAAGTTGGAGAATCTTCCTCCACTGTGGCAAGTACCAGCTCTTCAAGTTCTACGTTTGGAAGGATTGAAAGAACTGAAATGCTTGTGCAGCGGTGGTAAGTTCTCCAATTTTCCTAATCTAAAGGAGCTTATGCTGGTTGGACTGCCCGCTTTTGACCGATGGTGCAATGTAAATTGTATCCAAGGGGAGAAGGTAATATTTCCTCATCTTGAGAAGTTGTCCATTAGGCAATGTGAAAAGCTGATAGCATTACCAGAAGCAGCAGCTCCACTCGTACAATCATGCGGTCAGAATCATACTGAGATATGGTCAGCATTTCCAACATTGAAGATGCTCAAATTAGAAGATCTAGAGAGCTTTCATGGATGGCAGGCGATCGAAGCCACTCAAGGACATCAGATAATGTTTCCTTGTCTTGAAGAGTTATCTATTCGCAGCTGCCAAGAGTTGATAGCTCTACCGGACGCTCCACTCATCGGAGAATTTTGTGGTGGAAATTATAAAACGGAATGCTCAGCGTTTCCTGCATTGAAGGTGCTAAAATTAATAGACTTAGAGAACTTTCAGAGATGGGGGGCAGTTCACGAAGCAACTAAAGGACAGCAAATAATATTTCCGCGGCTTACAAGTTTATCAATTGAGAGATGCTAAAATCTGATATCACTACCGGAAGGACCGGTTCTCCAAGAATCGTGTGGTGGAGATTATGGAAAGGCGTGCTCAGCATTTCCAGCTTTGGAGATACTAACACTAGAAGAGTTGGACAACTTTCAGAAATGGGGGATGATTGATGAAGCAACTCAAGGGCAACAGATAATATTTCCGTGAGAAATGCCAAAATCTGATATCACTACCGGAAGGACCATTGCTCCAATTGTGTGGTCTAGATTATGAAAGGGCACGCTCAGCATTTCCAGCGTTGAAGATACTTAAATTGGAGAAGCTGGAGAATTTTGAGAGATGGGACCAAGTTGGGGCAATTCAAGGAGGAGACACGATGTTTCCACATCTTGAACGTTATTCATTCGTGGATGCCCAAAGATGACAGCATTACCGGCAGGTAGTACATCCAACATGTTTGCTTTTCCGTCTGACAAAGTTGCCTGGAGCAGGAGCTTCTCCCAGGCGTTTGATTTTCTCCGCCTGGGGTTAGGATCTCTGCCTGGCCTGAGATCTGCCTGGGAGGGTTCAAAGCAAACAGCCCCGATGGCACATGCACAATCATCAGTTGGACATAGTGATATTACAACACGGTCATCGTTTCCAAAATTGAAGAAACTTGTGTTCCATGGTTTAGAGAGTTTTAAAAGCTGGGGGGTGACTGAGCCACTGAGGCAATCGATGGGGAGCGGTGGATGTTCCCTCACCTTGAGACTGTTTTTATTCGTGGAAGCCCAGAGTTGACAACTCTACCTGAGGGACCAAAGCTGAGCTCATTAGCAATAAGAGATGGCCACCCGCAGATCTTATCAGCAATTCTTAGAGTTATTGATTCACTGTCCAACCTGGAGTTTCATGCTTCTCACGCAACAGCCTTACCAGCGGAGCACGGTGCGTTTGAGCTGGCGGATAGCAACAATGTTAGATACTGAAATGACCTCGATTTCCGCAAAGAGAAATCCACAGGCTCGAATTGTAATTCAACAGATTGCTTGGGACAATCCATGAAATTACCCATATCTCAGTTGACACCAGGATCCATACAACGGTAATTAAATCTTACATAAACATTTATTACATCGCCATATTGGCGGAATCAACATTCAGAGAAGCTTTAGAAGATGCGGAAACGATTCATCCTTCACGGCCAACTTGAGTGTAACACGTGACCCTATTCCTCGCCATCGTCTTCCTCGAAGTCGTACTCATTCTCGTCACCTGACAGCAAATTTATCAGTACGATATGTACTGGCCACGGAGCCCACCTATGCAGCATTTGCTTTGTGGAAAGTGGATGCAAGACTATACAAGCAGACCTATAGGCTGAGGTTTCCTATGCAGCTGTAATCAATGTTTAAGTAGTCAAGTTTTATCTCCAATTACACCATCATCTCTTTTCCCATCACCACATCTCACATACCCACACCTCACTCTCATTCGACGGGCCCAACTCCCTCTCGGGCCTATCTCAGCGGCACACTACCACAGCGGGTACACTGCCGGAAAATGTCATCTAGGGGAAGAAGAGAACACTCACTACACTAGTAGAAGCTTCACAGGAAAGGTCCATAGCCAACAAGTTGGCATATGTATCGATCGATCAACCTTACACTCTGCAGAGGTTTCACTACCCACAAGATTAGCAATCATAGGTGTTGCGCAAACACCTAGGCAGAATTCTGGGTGCTTGCTTGCCTAGGTCGATGCCACCCTACCACTCAGCCCTGGGATATTCCGGATCCTACACCGTTATGATGAGACTGGGAGACACAGTACCGGGCCCATCCAGTGGTACTGCGCATCTAGAACGGAACGAAAACCCATTGACCGTCTCCGCCCACCCTTAGCACCTCTCAACCTAGCAGTAGTGGCACCGTCCTACCAAGTGGTCCAGCCGTCTCCCGCCCATTAGAAGCGAGTGAGTAGAAAAGGATTCCCATGAACCTGAAACTAGTCCGTCCTAAGTTTGACCAAGCAGGCATCTTCGTTTAGGGGATACTCTCCCCGTGCCATCACAGCACCTCCGTCCACGGGCTTCAAACCACCAAGACTATCCCACCCGGAACCTTCTCAACAACTTTACCCGCCACAGGTATCTCGCTTGGGGATGCCCAGGTTGCACCCCCGGCACGACTTGCCTCACGGGCTTGTCTCACATCCCACTTGGTCGACATCAACCCTTACCACGCACCCAAGACGCACGCAGCACTCTCTCCCAGTGGTTATAATCAGTTATACACCGTCCCAATTCCACCACATAGCATATAGCAAGTAGTAAGTAGTGGAAGAGTAACAGTAAATTAAGCAGCAGCTATCCTAGCAGCGGACAGCAGGGTAAAGTCTCATCAAGGCAGGGAATTCAAATACACTATCATGCAACCAATCCATACATAATCATAAAGCAATAGCAACAATGTCATTTGCAATGCGTAAATAGGATCTAAGGATTTGGTGGGACGTGGCACCTTCATAGTCGTCTCCTAGCTCCTGAAGGTACTCGTGGTCGTCTTCCTTATTCAGATCCTCCTCCGGCTCTGAAATCGAACACGAAATAGTCGCGTCAGCGACTCCTATAGAGTTTTTCAGAAAAATCCAATAAAATAAAAAGTCAAATGCACACAAACATAGTCTTAGATTGTAGATCTCATTTTTTTGAGAATTTTGATATATGGTGCCCAATTTTTGGACATCGTATGAATAAGTTATGAATTTCCGAAGATTATCCTATTTTCTGAAAATGGAAAATGGCCGATTAATCAGGGGATGGCAGCTCGGGATTGGTCCACGTGGCGCGCGGGTCCAGTAGTGCGGCATGTGGCACCTCAACAGAACACAGACCCGATGGTCGCCGACCAGGTGTTCGATGCTGGTTCCCAGAGAGTCGCCGGCGTCGGCGTAGCTCGGTGGTTGGTCGGGCGAGCTCGACGGTGGTCGGGGGTGGTTCCCAGTGGTCGGGGGTGGTTCTTACAGTTCGCCGTCGGGCTAGTGGTGTGTTCTAGAGTCCAAAAGGTGTCGGTTTTTGTTCCTGGTCGCGGTATTGAGATGCTCCGGTCGCCGGCGGTAAGGCCGTTGCGCCGGCAAGGCTCCGGCGAGGCGCGACAAGGTCTGAGGAGTGGTGAATCCGCCACCCCCGAGCTCTGTTGACAGGGATCCAACGTTCAATTTGGTGCTAGCAGGGTTCCAGGGCGTCTGTTCAAGGCGGCGGTGTCTCTCCGGTGCGGCGGACGATGACAGGGCGGCGATGACCATATTTCGGCAAGACAGGGCTTGGCTTTCCCCAATTGGCGTGCTCAGGCAGTCGTCCGACCAGATGGTGGCGGGTTAGAGTCGTGGTATGGCCTCCTTCTCTCCCACGGCATATGGCGGTTCTCCGACGAGGTGGCGGCGCACGTAGCCAAGGCGACAGACATGATTCGGGGCTCGGCTATCTACGCGGCGGTGCCGAGGCAGACTTGGCGAACCTCGTCGGCCTTTCTCCGCAGCGCGAGGCGACCGAAGATATTCGAAACGGATTTTAGGCGAGGCGGAACATGTCGGCGGTGATCACGTTTCCCCGAGAACGCACCTCGCAGTGTTCCGGGCTATGGAGGTTCGATCTTCCGCAACTAAGCTTGTCCAAGGTGGTCGGTGAGTTGGTGGTCACGCTAACGGGTCGCGTCAGCGGTTTCACGGCTTGTGCGTGGGAACGCCGTCGAGGTGGCGGTGCTCCGAGCACATGTGACGGCGATGCCCGTCGGAAGTGGCCTGACATCCATAGCCGATGTCCAGTGGTTTGATGGCCGGTCTTGTGCGCGTGTTGTGCGAAGTGTTCAGGGGCCGGAAACAGCCCGCGGCCTACACGCTCGTGATGCCGAGCGCCATGACCCGTAGCACGGCGAGGTTGGATGAGGTGCTCGGTGGCTCACCGTGGGGCTGGTGAGGTAAGAATGGCGGTGCAGTGATGAGGTGACGCTGTGCAGAGTGATCGCAGTGCCGTGCCGCTCCTCGTCCGCAGCTCGGGCTTCCCCTCCGTGTCCGGCTCCGGCGTGCTCCGCGGCGGCGGCGCTCCGGCAGCTTCTCCTTCTCCGCTCCGCCTTCCTCCTTCGCTCTCTCTCTCGGTGTGGTGCGGTGTCGTAGGGCGGTGCCACCAGTGGCGGCGGCGAGTGGAACGAGGCTAGGGCGCCGTGAGGTGCTCCAATTTATAGCGGAGCTCGGGTGGCTACCTATGGCGGGCGGCTCTGATCTGCTCGGGCTGATCGGAGGGCTGTGGCTTGCGCGAGCTAGGGTTCCGGTGGTGCGCGCGGGCTTCTTGGCGAGCAAGGCAGGGGACAGGCAGGGGACAAACCTGACGGAGCGTGGCGCTGTCGGCTGTGGGACCGGGGTCACGCGAATTGCGTGCACTCGTCCCCGTCGTCTCTGCGAGGAAGAAGAACAGTGGGGGCGAGAGCGGCTGACAGGCGGGGCCGGGCGGTCAGCGGCTGCGGGGGAGTGGCGCGGATGAAACGGTCCCACGCGCGTGTGGTCGGCATCGCGCGTGCGCGCGGTGTTGGGCCGATTTCTGCTCTTCCTTTTTCTCTCTTCTTCTTTTTCTTTTTCTTTTTCTATTTTCACTTAATTGTATATATATATATACATATATTACCCATTTTAAATATTGAGTAAATACAAACATAAATTGCAAGAAATCCCAAATGTGATGCATAAGTTATTATTTTATGTGAATGGAATTAAAATGCAAGGTATACTCCTTTATTTACCAAATTTATAATGAAACATATATGCATGCACAAGAAAAAAAAAATAGGTTTTTATAATAAATAAATGAAAAATTTTAATTGGTTGGGATTTTTAGGTTGTGTGGATTTTTAGGGTTGTTACAGATACCCTCTGAGAAGTCTGACGCTAGGACGGGGCAGCGACTTGCTCTTCCACTCAAACGCACTAGCACTATGGACATGTTTTGTACAGCTCCAATATCTGGAAATTCGTTACTGCGATGCGCTTGTCTACTGGCCGGAGGAGCAGTTCCAGAGCTTGGTATCGTTGAGGAGTCTGCTAATTTGGGACAGCAATAGTCTGATTGGATACGCACAAGCTGCCCCTGGCCAAGTTTCTAGACATATAGGATTGCCGAAACCTGGAAGTGATCTTCAACGTTCCCGCATCTCTCAAGACAATGAAGGTTCGGGGCTGTCCTGAAGTTGAACTTGAGTCCATATTCGGCAAGGAACAGGACAAATCGACTTTGAATCAAGAGCCTAGCACTGACGTCATGGCATCCACAGCTGTGCCACAGCTGTCTTCATCGACCAGGGATCACCCCCTTCCATGCCTTGAATGTCTAGTAATAAAAGGGTGTCAGAAAGTGTCAAAGCTTGTCAACCTTCCCCAATCCCTCAGGGAAATAGAGATTGAGTTGTGCGACAAACTAGAAATCCTCTCGGGCCAGCTGGATGCACTCCGAACACTAGAGATTAAACAGTGCCCGAAGTTGGCATCACTGAAATCTACCTCCGGAGAGCTCCAAAAGCTGGAATGCCTCCGTCTTAAGTTGTGCAAAAGCCTAGAACCATCATTCTTGCCTAATGGACCACAAGCATACTCATCTCTTCGTACCCTTCGACTTAAAGAATGCCCACGCATAAAGTCGCTCCTTCGTCCCTGCGGCAGCGACTGGACAGCATCGACCGGGAAGAACTGAAACTGGATGCTCGTTACGAAGGTACCCACTAAACTATAACTTTGCTATTTCACCATCAATTGCGTAGAATCATTTTTTTTAAAGCAAATATATTAAAATATCCCGGCCTCTGCATCGATCGATGCATATAGCCCTTACTTATTACACACCAGGCTCCGATCTCGAGCACTAAGGTACCTTGAACACAAAGTTCTGCAACAAAAAATACTGACACATTTAAGCAAGGAGGTTCGAACTAGATAGCAATCCTATGGCTAAATCTCCAGCCGTGTGAAGCGAAAACCTCCATCGCGGCTGTCTCAAGCAAAGTGCACCCCGCTTTAAACTCGTGGCGAGCATCCTCCTTTTGGAAAATCGCCCATGATGTGATCCAATACGTCGCTCTGAATAATACCTGTAAATACGAATATGGCATGGTTTTATTAAAAATAACATCATTACGACTTAACCAAAGTACCCAGCAGATCGCAGCCGCACCCACTAATACTTTGGCTCTCAGACGTTTGTCTACCTGTTGCAGCCAAACTGTAAACAAACTATGAACATTATTCGGAGGACTCATATTATAAGTGACATGAACAATTCTCCACAAAAATCTTGCCACATGACATCGAAAGAATAAATGTTGTATTGACTCATTAGAACAACAGGATGTACACTTCAAATCACCCTGCCAACACCTCTTAGCCAAATTATCCTTTGTCAAAATTACCCCCTTATATAGGTACCAAAGAAATATTTTGATTTTAAGAGGTAGCTTCAATTTCCAAATGGCCTTATTGAAGGGTAAGAACTGGGTGTTTAACGACTCTCTATATATTGACCGCACTGAAAACAATCTGGTCCGTTGTAAACCCCAGACAAAACGGTCTCTCTGGTTACTAAAGTTAACCTGTGTCAACATGAGCACTATCGTATGCCAGGCTCGCAAGTTATCTCCTACCAGCGATCTCCTAAAGGAGGCATGCAACGGTGATGTAGAAGTTATCTTCTGTACCGTAGCACTTTTCTTGCGTACAATATTGTATAGCGACGAGAACATTAATTTTAAAGGACGGTGCGTAATCCACGTGTCCTCCCAAAAACGTATCTGTGCCCCATCACCATGTTCAAACCTGCCCATTGATAGAAACTCATCTTTGACCTTCATGAGGCCAGACCAAAATTGAGAATCTCCCGGTATGTATTGAACCTGAGTTAATGTTTTATGTCTTAGATATTTTGTCCGTAGTATCTGTTGCCAGATACCCTCGCCGTTTAACAATTTAAACAGCCACTTACTCAATAGACATTTATTCTGTACATATAAATTCAGAACACCCAGCCCCCCTTGATCCTTAGGAGTACATACCACATCCCACTTAGTCAATCTATATTTCTTTTTATGCCCGTTACTTTGCCAAAAAAAACGGGATCTGAAGTAATCCAATTTTCTCAACACCCCCTTAGGAATCATCAAAAATGACATCATAAACATAGGAAGACCGCTTAAGACCGAATTAATTAAAACAAGGCGTCCCCCTACTGATAACACCTTACTTTTCCAACCCTTTAGTCTTTTCTGGAATCGTTCCTCCACATGACGCCAATCCTTATTTAAAATCTTTCTATAATGCATCGGAATACCAAGGTATCTAAATGGAAATGATCCTATGTCACACCCAAAGATTCTAGTATATTCCGATCGATTTTCATTTGCTGCTCCAAAACAGAACAACTCACTCTTATGAAAATTAATCTTAAGGCCAGATAAATATTCAAAAGCACATAACAGCAACTTCATATTCTTAGCACTCTCAAGATTATTATCCATACATATAATAGTGTCGTCTGCATATTGAAGTAGCAAAAGTCCTCCATCTAGAAGATGTGGCACTACTCCCTGAAACTGCCCCACCTCTTTCGCTCTTGAAATAAGTATCGCCAACATGTCAACCACTATATTAAACAGAATCGGGGATAAAGGATCACCCTGCCTGACCCCTTTTCTTGTTTGGAAACAGTGACCTATATTATCATTCACCTTGACAGCGACACTCCCTCTAGTCATAATCCGAGAAATCCAGTCACACCAAATTGGAGAAAAACCTTTCATGCGAAGCACTTGTTGAATAAAAGGCCACTTAAGCTTGTCATAAGCTTTTTCAAAATCTAATTTTAGTATCACACCATCTTGTTTTCTCCTATGTAACTCATGTAATGTTTCATGTAGAACTACCACACCTTCCATTATATACCGACCTGGCACAAACGCTGTTTGGGTTGGCCCTATTAGTTTATCAGCAACCTTTAAAATTCTATTGTTCAAGACCTTAGTAAATATTTTGAAGGACACATTAAGAAGACATATTGGTCGAAACTGTTGGATACGGATTGCGTCATCAACCTTGGGCAGCAACGTGATTACACCAAAGTTTAGACAGTGTATCGGCAACCTCCCTCCATGGAAATCAGCAAACAAGCTCATAAGGTCGGGCTTAATCACATCCCAAAAAAATCGATAAAATTCTATTGGGAAGACATCCGGTCCAGGAGCCTTATTATTTTCCATGTCAAAAATCGCTAAACGGACTTCATCCTCGCTGAAAGATGCCACCAGACATTCATTCTCCTGTATGGACACTTGATGAATATCTTGCCTCATCGTTTCGTCCATTGAGAATGAATTCGATTGGTGAGCACCAAACAACCCTTTATAATATTCCGTTATATACTGTGCCAAATTTATATCCCCGACAATAGTTCCTTCCTCTTGTTCTAATTGAATAATTCTAGTTTTTCTATTTCTCCCATTTGCCATCATATGAAAATATCTGGTGTTATCATCTCCTTGCAATAGGTTGGTTGCCTTTGATCGTTGGAGCCAGTAAATCTCCTCCTCTCTCAGCAACCGTGCCAATTGCTCTCTGAGATGATGCCAATCCTGTATCTCCTGAAACGACAAAAAAGATGTTTCTGCCTTCCTATCAAAAACATCTATCTTGTCCAAGAACTCTTTTTTTTGTTTCCTTTTTTGTGAAATCAAATTTCTAGACCATCCTCTAAGAAATCGCCTTACTCGTCTTATCTTGTTCTGCCATCTTTCCATGGCCGAACTCCCCCTATTCTCTAATTCCCACACCCCCTTTACAAGATCAAAAAAGCCCTCTCCTGTGAGCCATCCTAACTCAAACTTAAAATTTCTCACATTACCTCTATGTGATGCTTGACCCCCGTCTAGTAAAAGGGGTGTGTGGTCAGAGATCTCCCTGGTGAGGGCCTGAACAGTCGCTAGAGGAAATTTATGTTCCCAATCCGTTGTCACTAATATACGGTCTAATTTCTCATATGTTGACACCTCTGCATAATTAGCCCACGTATACCGTCTACCCATCATCTCTAACTCTCTGAGATTCAAAGTGTCTATAATAGCATTAAAAAGGAGAGGCCATCTACTGTCATATCTCGAATTGTTCTTTTCCGACGGGTTCCTGATAATGTTAAAATCCCCTCCCACTAAGTAGGGAAGATCACCACAACTAGTACATGCCCGTACTAGCTCCGATAGGAAGGTTTCTTTGTGCTCCTCCTGCGCTGCCCCATACACAGACAGAAGAGCCCACCGAAAACCATCCGTCTTATTCTTTAGAACAAATTTGATGTGAAAGTCCCCATCATCTACACTTTCGACTTCACAATAGTCCCTATTTACTCCCAACAGCAAACCCCCTGCCCTACCTCGTGGGTTACGCCAATGCCATTCAAAGTCCGCACCAGCACAAAAATTGTGAAGACAGAAAGATGAAAATTTATTTTTATTTGTTTCCGATAAAGCTATGAAGTCCAGCTTATGCCTCTCTGCCAAGTCATGTAGAAAATTGTGCTTGGCCAGATCCCGAAGACCTCTACAATTCCAAAAAATGCCTTTCATTTTACCTCTTTTTTGATATTGCTTTTATCTTCACTTGTTTTTTCTGTTTTTTACTTTTGACTTTCTTTGAAAATTGTTTGATGGGCTTCTCAGCACCACCAATCCCAAACAAAATGTCGTCCGCATTATTTTCAATCAAGTCGCCACAGAGTGGACTGATAGAAGAAATATCCAGATCAACATCCTCATCCTCAGAATCACTGTCCCCCACTAAATTTTGGGCCATACAAAAATTATTATCCCTCTCTTTTTCAGTATGTAACAAAACGTCTACAGACTCCTCTACCTGACTACCAACCCCCAAATTGATCCCAAGACTACATAAATTTGAACGCACAAGCTGGGTAGGAAAAGAATTAATTAACTTTGATGAGGACGATGGAATACCTTGTTCTTCCTCAAGATTTTTGAACGCAGCCCGCTTCTCGGCTTTCTCCATGGAATGCATATCAGCTTGTGCAGCAACCCGCTTGCTCCTTCTGAGAGGTGTCAAATCGCCGTCTGCCACAGCCCCCATAGACATACCATATCCAGCCTCACGTTCAGGAATTCCCGTTGCTGAGATCCCAGCCTTCCTCATTGCATCAGAGAAACAACCCACAACCTCCTCCTCACATGAGAAAACACCCTGTGCCGCCTCCGTTGCACCTAACAGATCGTCACCCATGAACTAAGATGTGGCGTGAGAACCATTTGCATCCTGCGAACCTGCATTATCCGAGGAACCAGGAAGTTGCTGCTGCTGTGGCTTCTTAGCATGCTGAGAAATTTGGCCTGCTCGACCTGGGATCCTTGGTGGCGCTGATGCCGATCCAACCATGTCCGCATCTTGTGAACGGTACCCCTGCGGTCCCTGAGCAGCAGCTCTCACTTCCAGCAAACCCTTTTTTGCCGCCAAATTAAGTTGATACTCCTCACCTAACAGATCATCCTCGTCATGGTCAATATCCATATTTGTCTCAGCATGCCCACTCTCGTTTCCAGCACCACTGTTATTGTCATTCACCGAGGATTTTTTATTTTCTTTCTCTTGTACCACAGCAATGCTTCCTGACTGAACACCCTTGAGCCCAATATTAGCCGGGAATGGTTCCACTTCAAATTTTAGCTGAAAGAACCTATTACCAATGATCACATCCATTCGTGTAGGGATCGCACCCGGTTCCAAAACTGCCACCGCAAAACGACCAAAGGAGTTGGCTCTAGAGGAAACCATATCCACTTCTTGAGTGACCCCGAACAATGATCCTAATGCCCATAACACCAGGTACTCCTTTACTACCGACGGCAGGTTAAGAACTCGCATCCAAACCACTGGCAATACGTGACCAAAATATTCCTCATCCTCCTTAAACTCTTGCACATGAAGAGTAACTCCTTCCTTCATCTCCACATTAAACTTTGTCATTTTCACAATCTCTACCTTTGAAGGAAACAGCACCCTGAAGTCCGTTTCACTTTGCTTCGTCACCTCCCAAGCGAAGTTATCTGACACTATGACCCTTAAAAAATTTGCCACCTCCTCTTCTGAAACATTTTTCTTCCCAGAGGTTGTGACCAAAGCCATTCTCGAATCTTTCTTCGTCGGCTGGATCGGTGCATGTGGAATGTGCACACCGGCGAGGGCATCAGCTGCCTGACCGACCAAAAGAGCAACCGGCTTGGGTTGTTTGTGAACTGGGCATCGAATCGTTGCATGATCTGAACTTCGACAAATATCACAAAACACAACGGCCTGACAATCATACATTAAGTGCCCCTTTACCCCACACCTCCGACAAATTTTCAAAGTACCTGACTTTTGTCCTGCACCATCACCCGGTTCCGAACCTTCAGCAACCTTTGCAGATGAAGAAGCACCCTGAACTTGCACCATCATCCCGTCCGGAACTACCGATGCCCTCGGTTGGTCATGTAATCCCCCTTTCTGCTGAGGTTGAACCTGGCCTTGTGCCGACGTCCCTTGCTGCTCAGCAATCGGGGATTGCTGGGGCTTCTCTGAGGACGTCTGAGGCCGGTGAGATGGAACATATGGTTGAGAAACCTGCTGCGCGACATGTTCCGGACTCTTGACGTACTGCTGTTGGGGAAGACCACGTGGTACAACCCTGTGTTGCTGTGGCCGACCCTGGCGAAGCCCCGTGTTCCAGCGCCATCTTGCACCACCACCATATCCTCCCTTCCTTCCCGATTCATAATCCCAACCAGGATTGAAGCTTCCGAACGGGGCACCATTGTTATTACCTCCAAAGCCATGACGATTTCGTGCCGCACCAGCGCCGTACCGAGCCCCATCACGCGGTGCATCAGCAGCACCAACGCCTTGACGCGCCCAACCCCTCTGCATCTCTCCTCCACGCCCAACCCCGGCGCCTCGTCCTCCGGTCCCTCGTCCTCCTGCATCTCCTCCACCAGCGCCGCCGGCAGCCATGCCTGAATTGGATGCCATACCAGAGCGGAGCACGTCGGCGTAGGAGGGAGCAACGGTGTATGGGACGGCGGCTAGGGTTATTCTATTATTTGCCTCTGTGAGATCCGATCGACCTAGGAAGCGGGTCGCCAATGTACCTCGGCACATCGCCCTCTTCCGTTGCATCTGTTGATTTGGGTTCCTAGTCCCACCTGTCACAGGAGATGGTTCCCTACTGGAAACATAATCAACCTTACGTATCTGCTCCGGATTTTGAATTTTGAAATGTCTCGATGAAGATAAATCCAATGACTTTGTCAAAGTTGTCATCTTCCTTCCACGACGCTCATCGATCACCAAGCAGTCCCCTAATGTCAACATCGGCGATCGTCTCGGTCCCGGCAGCTTGCCTGACCAGGCCGCATCACCGGTGTTCTCACATCAGTGAGTGCTTTGATCACATCGCGGGCTAATTTCAAATTCGGAGACGCAGACCCCGGAGAATTATTTTGCTCAATCCGTTTTCGATTCGATTCATTCTGTAACGCTGATTCGACTAGAATTAGATGTGATTTATTGAAACCATGTACCGCAGCATGCCTAACCAAATCCGCCGTCAATGGTGAATCAGACTCCACCTCCTCATCGGAGTCGTCATCATCCACCAACGACCAAAATTTAGCCTTTCCTCCTCTAATTCGGAGGTCTGCAGCAGGGTCTCCAGGACAAACGAACTGACCATCACACCCTGTGTTTGACGGCCAAGAAGAACTGACCTCCGATGAGTCCAGATCCAGCATGCATACCTTCTGCGTTGAGCAATCAGCTTCACTGTTCATTGTCAAGATCTTGTCGTCGTCAACATCGCCCGCAGAAACTAGATCGGCCGTATAGAGGAAACGATTCGCATCTGCGATCCCTTCCACAACACAGCCCGACGAGAGATCCCCCGCTTTTTGATCACCTGCACCAGAGAGAAAATTTGCGCTAGGAGATGCATCAGAACGTACCTGGGCACCTCCCTCGAGGATGATGTTCCCCTGGACGCCATCAGCGAGGATCAGATCACTGGTGGCGAGCAGATCGCCCCGATCGCCCTCGGCATCGCCCACCGACTCTCCCACAACGGTCATCTAGGTTTACTCTCCCACACACGAGCATATGGATGATGACCATTCTTCTTTGTGTCCATAGGACTTAAGTGAACATGTCTAACATATTGTAGCATAAATGTTAGTCTCACTGGTCATATATGTCATTTCAATCACCAACCCACTAAGGACATTTGTATATACCCCTCAAGGAAGTAAGATGTATGTGGAAGCATCGCTTAAATTGCTATAGTCTCATAGATTATTGATAGTGAGAAAGAAATGAGACCTCCGCGAGGTGAGTTTGCTTGTGTCAAGAAGTTACACGTGTGGCAGTTAAAACAATGAAATCTTTGTGAGCTAGAGGAAGAAAACAAAAGAGAGAGAGGAACTGCAGCCATGCTAGCGAGCTGACGTGGAAGCAGAGAGACTTCACCTCTTCACGCGTTGTTGAGTCCTCCCAAAGACTTATACGTATATCGTAGATAGATCATCTTTGTTTGGCACCCTTTAAATTAGTTTGCGGGAACATAGGAAGCGATAATGCGCTTTTTTTTTTTTTAATCTTTCATCATAGAGGCTCCTACTATCTAGTAGTATTTTGTTCCAATAATAGAGCACGGACTCTCGCAGTGTCGCTGATTGCCGTTCTTTAGGTTAGCTAGTGGCGAATGATCAGTCTGACGACGAAGAAACCTCCTTTTCTTTTGTGTAGCGTGCCTTGTTCTTTTTCTAATTTAATCTAATCAGAAATGCTCTGTGTGAATATGACGGTGCGGCTGCCCGGGAAATTTGGGTCCCTGCAAATTGCTTAGAAAAAGCACAAGGGAACAAAAGGTGCCGCCGGCTGGAAACGAGAAAGACAAAGAGAAAGTTCAGATTTTGCTTTTATAAATAAAGCTTGATTGACGGATCGGAGTCGGAGGACGTCAGTCCCCTCTGTGGGGTTATTCCAGTGTTTCGCGGGAGCTCAGAGGAAATTACCGAGCGTCGTCCATCCACATTGGCTAGCTCCGTCGATTGGCCATCATCGACTCGCGTCGATCCGATCCACATCCACAGGGGGAATTTTCTCGGCAGCTTCCCCTTCGGGCAGCCGCTAGTAGTGTGACTGTGTGAGAGCTGAGGTGCTACTGGTAGTACGTACGTACAAGTGGGTGGCTGGGTGCAGTGGCGCACGGGCACAATTTGCATGTGGCAGGAAGTTACACACGCGGATGGTGATTGGTGAAGAGCCTGAAGGCCCCGGCCATTATCGATCACGATTCACAAATGGATGTTCCACTCGATCGATCGGCTAATAACTATTGTACGCTCGCGTAACGCGTACCGTACTCCACGTGAGTTCCGCTGAAAGCACCATCCGTTAAAAAATGGAGTTCCATCTCTCTCAGTCAGGCTGGGTCCTGTTTTGTCTCGGCGCCTCGGCGACTCGAGCGATTCTGAGGCGATTTGTGTCTTCACCGCCCCGAGGAGCTCCTCCGCGCCGCATCCGCCATTTCCCCACCTCCGCAGCTCCGCCTCGCACCACCTCGCACTGCCGTCGCCCTCTCGAACCCACCCGTGCTGTGCGCTGCCGCCCCGCTCGCGGTCTCTTCCCCTTGCAACGCCGCCGTCCAGACCGCCTGCGACCGGCCGCGCTACGTGCCACCACCCTTGCACCGCTGCTGCCTCGCCGGAGACCCGGTTGAGGACGTCTGCGCAGCGCGCCGCCGCTGCCCCATCACCCCACTTTCCACCGCCGGCCGTGCACGTCCCACTGCCCCCACGCCGGAGCTCGAAATCGCTGGTGCACAGCGCCGCCGCTCTGAGCTTCCCCACCGACGACGCTGCTCTGTGCCTCCCCACCGACGACGCGGACCGGCGAGCAGGGATTGCTGGTGGGTGCGCGCAGGGTGAAGGCCGGTGAGATACACGAGCAGGCGCTTCGACCTGTGCAGCGCCGGCTCTGGCTCCTTGCCCCTGCGAGAGCAGAGCTGTCGGCGCCTTGCGCGGAGGGCGGTAGCCGGGAGTTTCGTTCTCCAGAGCAATCTAGAGACGCCAGCTTCGCTCGCTACTGTTGCCAGCTCACCCGCTCGTTGACAGCTCATCCACCACTGTAGCCAGCACATCAGTCGCCGTTGTAAATTTGGTTTTTGACTGTCGTAACAGTGCCAAGACTTGGCATTAGGCGGTTCCGAGTCTTGGCGCCAAAGCACTCCATAAACGTCCGAGCGGATATACATCTTCCATCTGTTCTTTCTGCTGGTGCCGTGCCATTGAGAGGGTGGAGGGGATGTTGAAGAACCTACAGTTGTCGGCAGCAGAGAAGAAAACAGTTCGGCCCGGGACTGTTTCGAACACCAAGGAAAGTGGGGGCGCGGATCCCCAAAAGGCTTTTGGGAAGTTACTCTCAGAACGGAATGTTCGTCCGGAAGCCATTGAGCAGGCGTTGAGGTGGATCTAGTGCCCAATGAGGGGCACAGAGTGTAAGGACTTGGGTGACAATCACTTCCTTTTCACCTTTGGTCAGGTGGCGGGAAGAAGAAAGCGTTAGAGGATGGTCCATGGACAGTGTCGAAGGAGCTATTGGTGCTGGCGGATTTTGACGGCTCCAAAACCCTTGACGAGATCGTGTTCTCCCACATTCCGATCTGGGTCAGGGTTGTGAATCTCCCGATGGGACTGATGAACAAAGAAACAGCACAAGCGATCGGAGACGAGATAGGCGAGTTTATAGAGTTAGAGTCTGATGCGGAGAATGATGGCATCGTGGCGGGCCGATTCCTTAGGCTGAAGATCAGATTGGATATCCGCATGCCCCTTATGCGTGGTGTCACAGTCTCACTAAATGATATGGATGCTGATCGCTGGTGCCCGTTATCGTACGAGTTCCTCCCTGATTTTTGCTACAACTGTGGCATCATCGGGCATACTAATCGTTTCTGCCAGAAGAGGCTTGAGAAAGGCAAAGCTGAACCTTTTAGCCAGGACCCGCGTTTTATACCGGCCAAGAAACGGTTTGGAAGTGAGAAGGGAAGAACTGGTGATGGTAGAGGTGTTGGCTATGGTGGCGCTGGTAGATCGGGACAGTGGAGTGGTGGCAGTGGTTTGATCAACAGGGGCTCAGGTGGACGATCTAGGAGTGACGCTCTTTCATGGCGAAAATCTTCTGATCAGGTTTTTGATGGAAATAAAAATAGGGATGATGGAGAAGAAGCTACCAATCTTTTGAAACTCAATTCCCCCAGCCACCGTCCATCTTCTTGAGGATCAATCCGCTCGAAAACAGCTATTCGGGACGGGGGCAAATACAACACAGGAAAAGAAGGAGCTTGGGGAGGAAAAGGAGAAGGGTGCAAGTGATAAGGAGGGGAAAGGAAAGGAAACAGAGGTGAACGTGCACAATCTCATGCATACAGTGCACGTGAAGGAGGGTGAAGCTGTGAAGAAGGTGCAGACTAAGAATAGCAGGGGAACGGGCAAGTATAGAAAATATGCCAGGGAACGCAAACCACGTAAGGAGTTGCCTTCCCCCATTGCTGGGCAAAACAAAAGAGGGTGTGAGGAGATGATGGATTTGGATGACTCAAAGGGATCGTCTCTAAAGAAGTCGAGGAAAAATGAGGAGAACATGACTGGTTTAGTCACAATCCATGTGGAAGCGGGACTGTCGGAACAGTCCCGCGGGACACAATGAAGATCATAGCCTGGAACTGTCGCGGGTTGGGGAACGGCGCGGCAGTGCGAGGCCTTCTGGATATTCAGAAGGAGGAGGACCCCGACATTCTGTTTTTGTCTGAAACCAAAATGGATGAACACAGAATTGATGTGTTTAGGTGGAAGTTAGGGATGACGAACTTGATGGTAAAGGATTGCGTGGGGCGAAGTGGTGGTCTAGCTGTTTTCTGGAAACGGGAGGTGAATTTTCATGTGCGCATGATATCCAGATTCTACATCGATGCGGATGTGACGAAGCCGGATGGTTTTGTATGGAGATTCACAGGGTTCTATGGTGAGCCTAGTATGGATAAAAAATGTCTGTCGTGGCAAGCCATGAGAGTGCTCAATGCGGCACGGAGACACCCATGGCTCTATATGGGGGATTTTAATGAGATTTTGATGGGGTGTGAGAAGGAAGGAGGTCCAGAACGACCCCAAAGTTGCATGGACCGATTTAGGGAAGCTTTGGAGGAATGTGATCTATCAGATTTGGGATTTACAGGCGACCCTTTTACATGGTGAAACAATAGCCATAATAGTGACCAATATATCCGGGAAAGGCTTGATCGTGCTGTGGCAGATGGCGATTGGAGAGCTCGATTTCCTGCTTATAAAGTCGCGAATGGTGATCCAAGACACTTAGACCATAGGCCGGTGATTGTTGACACGGCTTGGGAAGGGGTGAATCATATGACCAGGAGTGGCCCGCCTCCTTTTCGCTTTGAGGCGGGGTGGATTCAGGAGGACTCATGTCATGTTATTGTGGAGAATGCATGGAAGCTATCTATGAATAGTTAGGGTGGTACAGTCCATGATGCAGTCCGTAATGTTGCTCTAGACCTTGCAGACTGGAGCACATCTTGGAAGTTTGGAGAAAAGGATAAAATGGACTCGGAAAGCCCTGGAGGAGTGCAGAAGGAAGCCGATTAGCTCAGCTGGTGTGGGGAGAATGGAGTTATTGAAGTTTAAATTAGAAAGACTGGAGGAACAAAAAAAACACTTACTGGAGACAAAGGGCAAAGGTGCACTGGCTTCAGAGAGGTGATAAAAACACGAAGTTTTTTCACCAATATGCATCTGAAAGAAAACGTCATAGTAGAATAAGGAGATTGGTGTTGGAGGATGGAAGAGTTGTCGAAGCAAAGGAGGAGATGAAAGAGGCTGTTACTAATTTTTATAACCATCTATTTACCTCTCATGCAGGAGCAAATCTAGATGACCTTTTGCAGCATGTCTCTACCAAGGTGACGCCGAAAATGAATGAGAATTTGCTGAAGGAGTTTTTGGATGAGGAAATAAAACAAGGACTTGAGGGCATTGGTGATCTAAAGGCCCCAGGAAGCGATGGTATGCACTCACTTTTCTATAAAAAATTTTGGGATACTGTTGGGGAGGACATCATTAAAGAAGTTAGAAATTTTCTAAATGGGGGACCTTTGCCGAGTTCATGGAATGAAACTGTGGTGGTATTGATTCCAAAAGTACAAATGCCGGAAAGTTTGAAAGATTTGAGACCTATTAGTTTGTGCAACGTGGTTTACAAAATAGCATCAAAAGTTCTTTCACATCGGCTTAAACAAATTCTTCCGGAGATCATATCCCAGAATCAAAGCGCTTTTGTGCCAGGGCGGCTCATTACAGATAATGTCTTGATTGCATATGAAATGACACATTTTCTGCGAAACAAAAGGAGTGGTTCAGATAGTTATGCAGCCTTGAAATTGGACATGAGTAAGGCTTATGATAGAGTTGAATGGCCTTTTGTGGAAGGGGTTATGAGAAAACTGGGTTTTAAAGATAGATGGATAAGCCTAGTTATGCAGTGTATTACCACGGTCAGATATCGAGTTAAGGTGAATGGAGAAATGACTGACCAAATTGTTCCATCGCGTGAGCTGCGTCAAGGTGATCCAATGTCACCCTACCTTTTCTTACTATGTGCAGAAGGCTTCTCAGCTCTTTTGAATGCGGCAGAAAGAGAGGGAAAGATAAAGGGTGTTTCAATATGTGCAAATGCCCCGAGTGTTACTCATCTTTTGTTCGCTGATGATTCACTGCTTCTCCTAAAAGCTAATGAAGAGAATGCAGTACATCTTCGACAGGTTACTACAGCTGTATGAGGTCTGCTCGGGACAAGTAATAAATAAGGAGAAATCATCTATCACTTTCAGCAAGAACGCTACAAATTTGGAGAAGCATCGTTTCATGGAAATTTTGGAGCTAACTCAGGAATCAGTGAATGATAAATATTTGGGGCTTCCGGTGTATATGGGGAAATCAAAATCAAGCTTGTTTGCCTATTTAAAAGATAGAGTATGGAAACGTATACAAGGTTGGAAGGTGAAATTGCTATCTAAAGCTGGGAAGGAGACTTTGATTAAAGCAGTGGCACAAGCAATCCCCTCCTATGCCATGTCTTGTTTTGACCTTACTAAATCCCTATGTGATAAGATTAGTATGTTGATATGCAGATTCTTTTGGGCACAGCAGGACAAGGAGAGAAAGTTGCACTGGGTTTCTTGGGAACATCTTAGTCAGAGAAAAGAGAAAGGTGGGCTAGGATATCGAGATTTGCATATGTTCAATCTAGCTATGCTAGCACGACAAGGCTGGAGAATCATACAAAACCCAGATTCATTATGTGCTCGAATCCTGCTTGCCAAATATGGTGTAAATGGCTCTTTGTTGGATGCTAAAGAGGGGCCAGGGATTTCATATTCTTGGCGCAGCATTGTTCGTGGTATTGCGGCTTTGCAAAAGGGACTAATATGGCGCATAGGAGATGGTATGAACATAAGAATATGGGAGGACCCATGGATTTCAAATGGAGTTACGAGAAGGCCGATCACTCCTAGGACGAATGTGCTGCTCACTCGAGTTTCAGAACTGCTAGATCCGGTAACAGGGGGCTGGGATGAGCTGCTAGTGAGGGACATTTTTTGGTCTGAAGATGTTAAATATATTCTGGCAACGCCAACAAATCCAACCCATGAAGACTCTTTGGCATGGCATTTCGACCGTACTGGGTTGTTCTATGTAAAGTCGGCTTACCATGTCTTAGATGACGATAAAGAACGAAGACAACAACGCCAGGAAGGACAGAGTAGTTCAGGGATTTCACCTCAGTCCAGTTCACCATGGGGTCGGCTGTGGAAGCTTAAATGTCCACCAAAATTTAAACATTTCCTCTGGAAACTTGCACATAATAGTTTGCCTCTGAAACTTAGCATAAAAAGGAAGGGTATGAAGCTGGACACTAGATGTCCGATGTGCTGGCAACTTGATGAAGATGGCGGACACTGCTTTCTGAAATGCAAATATGTAAAACAGTGTTGGCTTGACCTCAATTTGGCATCGGTGCCACCAGAAGCTTCTTCTCATGCGCAATGCTTGTGAAGTGGTCCAGGAAGTGCTCTCTTCGAATGAGGAGGTCTGTCTCAAGACGGTTGTCTCCTCTGGAAATGGTGGAATGTTAGAAATAAAGTGAACCAAGGTGAAAGGAGGCAGAACTGTGAAGAAGTGAGTGGTGATGTCCTTCGTCTGATTGATGACATGAAACAATGTAGCATAAATCAGCCAAACCGTAGTACCAGAAGAGCACAAAGATGGTCACCACCGCCAGAAGGGAAACTGAAGATCAATACTGATGGGCTTTTGTCCACGAGACGTTGACGGGTGGATGGGGTTTTGTTGTCAGGGACCATCAGGGAGAGGTAGTCATAGCTGGTGCTGGAAACTCAGGTGGGTGTGTTGGACGATGTTACAGCAGAGACGATAGCCTGTGCCAAAGCTCTACAAGCGGCAACTGATATCAGGATTTCGCGAATTCAGTTGGAAATGGACTGCTCGGTTCTGAAAACAGGCGATCTGCACATCTCAAATGGACCTTGCCCCATGTGGTATGCTCATTAAGGATGTGAAGGCGCTCCTCTATGACCATTTCTTATGTAGTGATATTAATCTTGTACCTAGAGAATGTAATTCGGCAGCTCATAGTCTAGCTGGTATGGGTTTGAGTTGGGACCCGGGTGATTCATTTGTTTGGATGAGCCCCCTCCCAGAATTTGTAATGAACTTTATGTCTCGCGATGTTGTGGAGCCACCAGTGATAATGCAAAGGCCATAGAGCCAAGAGTTTTGAATAAAAAAAAAAGAAAAAAAGAAAGCACCATCCGTTTTCCGGTGGCAGTACGTGTAGACACTGTGTATTAGCAATTTAATTAGCATCAATCGCCCTGTGAAAGATTCATGCATGATGGTCCATGCTGCTTGACCTCGATGGCTCGGCGGGTCAATTCGTGGAGCCAAAGACCACCATATGGTCCCACTCAACTAATAATAATATACAATATAACTACTGCCGTCTGTTGCCGTTAGTGACATCTAGTTTTCTTTGTCAGAAAGGGACTGAATTTCTTTAAATTAAAACCTATTTTATAACTGACCTCGATATAAAATAAAATTACATTGAAGCACACCATTAGGTCCCTATACTCTATTTTCTTCGCATCCAGCTGCGTACACCTCTTCAGAAAGCTACATCGCGATCATGAAGTACACCAGATTTGGACTCGAGGACCACAGTCACAACCAACAGAAGATTCCACCAAACATGGAGACCGCAAAAGAGGCGCAGCATGGCCCAACCAGTGTAGGGGAGTAAAGGGCGCCGAGAGTACATCGGCCATGGTCTTCTGAAAGCTGAAACCGAATATAAGATCCGACGTCGCTGGCATCACTACAGCGACCGAAAGGGCAGATCGGCTACCGCCTGTGGCATCACAGGCGGCCGGAAAAACGATCTCGCAGAAGAGGAAAAATAGATCTAATTCCTCCTCGAGAAGGACTATTGCCAACATACCTCGATCTCAGAAGCATGCCATCACTGAAGACGGCGACACATCCACCAACGATCTGGTACAAAGCATAAAACCGGAACGAAGACATCGAAACGACCAATCAAAACCTAACCCTAATTATTATGGTGGGAAGGGAAACAAATGGAGGAAAGCCTACAAGAACAGTAAATCTGCTTAAAATGACGGACCATGCTCCTCGTCACCATCGGCAAGGAGGCCGGAGGTGAGGGGAACGGGGGCCGAGCGGCGGCGGCGGCGGAATAGTTGTGGATTGGTAATTTTGAAATAGAGCTAAATTGATTTGATTTTGTATTTTTGTGTTCATGAAAACATAGGGAAATTAAAAAAAATATTATGTTAAAATTCAACTAGGGTTTAGCAACATGTTTGTTGCATTCATGCCGTTTGCATCATTTTATTGACATGAAAAATGTTTATTCGCAAATTTGATTAAGGCTTCAGACAATTTTTCTATATTTATAAAATAAACATAATCTTTGTTGTTAAACAACCCTAGAAATTTTATTTCTATTCCAAGGCATTTTCCAAATTTTATTTTATTAAAATGATTCGATTTGTAAATAAAAACAAAAGGAGAACGCCATCTCTTCTCCCTCTCGGCTTGCTGGCCAAAGAGCCGGCGGCCACTCTTCCTTTCCCTTCCACTTTTCTTGCTCATTCTGTTGCTCAAGAAAATCAGCCGCAACACTCAGCGTTTCCTCTCTCTTTGTCACTGCAGCGTGGAGCCCACCATGTCAGCGCCCTTCTCTCCAACTCCCATCGTTGCCTCTCGGTGAACCGCAGCAGCCCCTGGCACCCACCTCTCTTCCTTTCCTCTCTCGGTTGAACGAGTGAGGCAGGACGTAGCAACGAACGGGCCGATTCCACCGGTCGAATTGCGCATGCGCCGCTCGCCAGGATCCCGTGCCCGCTTCCCCTCGCTCTCCATCTGTTCGCGCAGCTTAATAGCCGTCCAGCGCCCCCTATCGTCTGCCCCATCTCTTCTTATTCCCTTCCAAACCCGAGCAGAACAGAACGCCCACGCGAAACCCGAGCAGAGCACACGCAAGAAACGGAGCCGCCGCCGCCGCGTCAATTCGGTCATCCGCATCCCTCTCCATCCAAATTGGTGCCGCGGTGGGTTTCTTCTTGTTCGCAGGGAACTGTTCATCGCGTTTTTCTCCCTCCTCATCCCTCTGTGCGTTCTCAGGCCTCGTCGGAACCGCAGAAATGCCGCCGTCCGCCATTCATCGTCGTCGGACGCCTTCGTTCTTTCTCCGTACAAATTAACGCTGTGGTAAGCATCCCCATGCCAATATCGTTCTTACCGTGCCTCCAATTTGTGAAACCGTGGCCCCTAGGGCCTTGGCCACGCACGCCGGCGACCTTGCCGCCGTCGGCCATGGCGACCACTGAGTGGGACGACTTCCACGACAACGTGATAGGCATAGACGGAATCGTAACCATCTCCTCTCTTCCCCAGTGCCTTTGGTTCGCCGAATCACGAACTCCAGTGCCGAAGTCGAGAGCTCCGGCGAGCTCGTAGCCGCTGCCATGGCAGCCACCTTAACCGAGCTCCTTCCTCGGCCGCGAGAAGAGCCTTTACGAGACCTCTAACTCCCCTATTTCTTCCAGCGCTTTTGGTTAGGTTAATCATGGCCTAAATCGCGAGATCAGGGAGCTCCGGCGAGCTTTTAATGGCCGGCAATGGCGCTCCATCGCGCCGGACTCTCTGTATCAGCCGGCAGCACCCTCCCCTTCCCATTCTTTTAATCTGAAACCGTCCGATCGGAGATCAAGGGCTGAGAGAAGAAAATACCCCTTCGTGGGTGATTTTTCTAAAGAGTCCCTGCGAAAATTTGGAATAGAACCCGCAGCCCCTTTACGTATGCTGCAGGATACGTTTCTTATTTGGCAAACGTAGTTTCACACGGGAAATTGAATCAATTGAATTTAATTAAAATTAAGTAATCACAGAATTGCCATTTCAGTATTTCGCCCATAAAATTGTTATTTTAACTCCGATTGAGACCATTCGAATTGCGTTAGGTTTGTATTTTTGAACTCTACATGGACATACTACTGTACAGTAGGCTTGGAACCTCTTAAAATTTGGTTTAATATTATAATAATTATTATTCTCAGGAAATCTTCGGAAACCATAACTTCTACGTTTTAAATCTGTTTTTCGTGATCTTTATATCGTTGGAATCGTAGCGACGCATAGATTAGTTTTATACAATTTTTAAATCTGTTTTTTCTACTGTGGTGTACTGTTCTAATTACTATTCATTGTTTGCTTCGTGTATGATTATGTGATGCGTGGTGATTATTGATCAAGTTCAGTCGGTGAGTTTCAACGTGAAGATTCAAGGGGCTATTAATTGAAGATTTGGATCAAAAAAAGAATCTTGATTTGAGGCAAGTATAGCTTGGATGTTCTTTCTGTGACCATGATCTTGTGACTTGATTAATGTTTTAGCAACAAACGATAAAAAATCATTTTTAGCAACTTGAGGATTTGTCTGTAAGAGAACCTCCAGGATTAACAGTACAACTGTGAGGACTATATGGCTCTGGTTTTAGCTCAGTATGAGGACCTTTTTCTAACATGTTAGAGGTTACCGAAGGTGCAAGAGGGGCTTGCCGACTCGGGTATAGTGCGGCCTCTGTTCATATGTGTATAACCTGGGTGATCTTGTGCCATATGGAAGGGGGGCTCTACATCTGCTTGCCGAGGAAACCTCACGGCCCTAACATGTTAGACGAACCTTTGAAAGGCTTCATAGTGAACCCTGTCGGCCTTCCTTGTAGTGGGCTAAGAGGCTGATCATCTCGGGCGAAAGGGTAAATCACGGCTCACAGTGAAAGTGTACACCTCTGCACAGAGTTTATTAAACTGGTATACTAGCCTTACTCAAGGACACGAGCGGCCTTGGAATCCTTACATTAAGATGGTGACTTTTGATTGCTACATGATCATTTTTACTGTTTATGCTCTACATTATTTATGTTACATTGATCATGAGTTTATGAGATTTATACTACCTCGTTGCTATACTTGCTGAGTTCGACATGGACTCACTCTTGCTATTTTCCCCACACCTCAGGAGAAGTTTAGGCTTGTGGTCAACCAGTCAGCTGTGTCCCTGTAGAGTTGGTGTCTACCCCCGAAGATTGGAGTGTCTTTCCGCTGTTTGCTACTTAAAGGTTATATTCTAATTATTATTACGTTATGTACTTGAGCATTATCTTTTGATATTACCTCTTATTTGTAGCCATATGTGGGATTTGACTTCCTGGGCTCACATATGGTGTGCATCTGGTTTTATCCTTAAAATTGGGTGTGACACTTCTCTTCGTAGATAAATAAAATATCATCAGTGACAGTGGGGAACCTTCCCCAATAACTGCCAGAAAAATAAAGAGGGTTAAAACCCAAGATTCAAGATAAAGCGTGTGTGGACTCTTTGGGTACGCTCTAGAGCACCGAGGGGCAAATATGGTTGTGAGGTAAGGGAGAGGAAAGAATCGGGAGAGACCTAGACCATGGTTCAGGGTTGAGACAAGACTGCAGAGATGCCACTAAGTGAGTGACAAGGGATCTCCCGTGAGCAAAAACGGTGGGTAGATGAACCATAGAGCACAAAGGTTAGGCCATCTCTAGTGAGAAAGGGCAGCACACCCTACGACGTGGTGTCTTAATGAATTGTTAAACGAATCAATCGTTAATTGGAGAGGAAGCAAAACCAAAGAGAGAAGAACCCGTTCATGCTTCTGAGTCGACTCTTGTTGAATAAAAAAACAACTTAGAACCCGCCAGAATAATTAAACTAACTATGCTCATGCGGGCGTGCAACTATTCTATGGAGTCATGTTCTATAAAGACTTTGTGCTCCGTGCTCTCGAGTCATGTTCCTTGATTTGATTTGGTCATGCACAACAGTCTAAACGGCCCGCCTCCCTCTCAATTTGGACATGGTTCATTTCGTGAATCGGTTACACCGACAGTCGTTGTCGCTCGCGCCACCACACAGCCTAGAGCTACTGATCAATTTGATGGAGGTGCATGTGAAGAAGGAGAGGCGAGAGCATGGACATCCTATGTCAGTCGTTGGTTGAAGATGCAGATGTCTAGATTGAACAATAGTATGGTAGAACGTAAGCACACTACAATGGTCAAAGCAGACAAAGCAAAGCAAGAGTGAGCCAAAGGTGGGAGGTCTAGGGTGCTTTAAGCCCGAGAGGTCGATTTTTTTTTCTTTCCGATAATGTAGCTGCCTGCTTGTCCATGGACGAGTCAATGCACCGCACCGTTGTGGCATGTGGAACGTGGATAATAACGAACAAAAAAAGTGAAGGAGACGGCGTGGCGGGTCAGATTCGTTGTGGGACTGCGTGGGCACGCCATGATTCCATTCCATTCATCGCTATCAATGGGAACGAACGAACGTCGTGCAGGACTAGGAGACGTCGTGCCGGCACTTGCACAGCGCTAAGCAAACCATATGAGCATGCGCCGCGCTATGCCGTAAAGGGTTAAAACTCATTTGGCGTCGGAACGGCCCAAAAAGGCTCGCGCAAGTTGACACGGGGACCGGCCGAGGGTGA
Source organism: Eremochloa ophiuroides (assembly GCA_038502445.1). Classification (NCBI taxonomy): domain Eukaryota; kingdom Viridiplantae; phylum Streptophyta; class Magnoliopsida; order Poales; family Poaceae; genus Eremochloa; species Eremochloa ophiuroides. The sequence goes on along the minus strand of JAHLJS010000006.1, from coordinate 30,197,123 downwards.
TCTGACCGGGAATCGTGGGACCCAAGGCGGCCAATGGCGGGTCGACAACCTTACCCATGGGCCATGGGCACGGCCCCGCAAGAAAAAAAAAGATGGGGTGACACGACCCTGTGTGCTGACGTAGCGCATGCACATAAAAAGGACATGGCCGATTTGATCTTGGCCTCGTCATTAAAAAAACTTTATTTCAAAAAAAAAATTATCTTGGCCTCCTTATTTCGTTACAGTTAGCTCGGGCAGCCCACGGTCCACAACGGTTTTCTTTTTGACAATGGGCCACAACTTTCTTTTTTTTTTTAGCAACACCACCCTTTTTATTTAATTAGGAGGATTGTACACATTACACACACCATCAGTTGGATTCAAGAACAAAACATGTCGTCCTAACTGGGCATGGATCGAGCTACGAGCTATTCTATGAGCATCAGTGTTTTGAGTCCCTATGCTCATGTACAAACTCGACACTACTAAAAGCTTCTTTTCTTGCATTGATCTCATAGATGACCTGTCCATAGATCCTGAGATCACCTCGCCGGATACTCTTCACCGCATTCAGCCAATCGCTGGCTAATCTGATATTGTCAGCTTGCAAGTCCGAAGCAAGCAGAGACATCTCTTCTCTACATGCAATGGACTCCATCACCTCTGGATCAATAATTCCTTGAAGGACCAGCGCTGACGCGCCCATAAAATGGCCGTCCTCATCTCTCGCTATTGCCGCCGCCGATGCTATTGATACATTCTTGGATAAAGCTGCATCAAAATTGATTTTAATAACACCTGTGGCGGGGTCCGATCCGTGCCTTTGACCGCTGCAACCGGCACCTCCTCCCCTAATTCTGACACAAGCCTCTCCACAAAATTAATGCGTCGACATAGGACTTTGGTAAACTTCTCATGAATCGCCTTCCGTCGTGCATACCAAATAGCCCACAACGCGATCGCCACTCTAGCGATGTCCTCTTGTGGTAAGATCTCTGTCATGATCGCCAGCCAAGACTTAGCTTCATTCTCCAAAATTCCACTCAGCAGCTCTACATTCTCTTCCTTTTCCAGTGCCCAAATGCATCTTGCCATAGTGCATTCTAGCAGAGAGTGTCCTCCATGAATCCTCCATTCCATAGAAGAAGCACGCACTGCCTTGTGCCATCTTCCTATGGTGAAGTACGTCTCCGGTCAGTAGCGAGTGCTTCGCTAATTGCCAAAGAAAAATACGAATTTTAGAGGGAACTCTCACCCTCCACAGTGACATCCATTCCTTCGTGTCAGCTCGATGATCTGACCGGCCTGCACTATTCCCTGTGGTCGCGTCATGCTGCTCTCGTCGATGAACCAACATGTAATACGGCCGAGCGTACCGAGAAGCTGCCTCGTTTGTCGAAGTGCCAAGCCCAGAAATCTTCCAGCCTTCTCGTACAAAGAGGGATATTAGAAATTGTCATTGCGTCAAGAGGGGTGAAGAACTTCTCTAGCATGTCTCTTCTCCATGCAGCTTCAGCAGGATTAATTAACTCACTGACGAACTGGGGTTGATTTGGTTTATCCAACCTGATAGGGCTTCGTAAATTTTCTGATGGTAACCAATTCGTCGTCCAAATTGCCGTCTGTTCTCCCGTGCCTATTCGCTTTATCAAGCCCTCCTTTGGCACCCTATCATGTCCATCGAAGATGGACCGCCATATACGCGACCGGGAGGAACCAAGATCAGCATCCAGAAATTCTTGCCTCCCTGGATAGTAAACAGCTTTCAGGATTCTAGCACTCAGGGAGGTCGGTTCCTGCAAAATCCTCCACGCTTGCTTAGCCAGCAAAGCGAGATTGAAAAGTTCCATGTCTTGGAATCCTACGCCATAGATGGATTTAGGCTTGATCATCTGGTCCCAGGCCACCCAACATGTCTTCCTCTTGCCATCTCGACAGCCCCACCAAAAATTTCTCATCAAGTTGGTCAAATGCTCGCAAAGACCCTTTGGTAGTCTGAAACAAGACATAGAATATGTTGGAGCCGCCTGCGCCACCGATTTTATTAAGATCTCCTTTCCGCCCGCAGACAAACATTGTTCCAGCCATCCCTCAACCCTGCTCCAAACCCGGTCCTTTAAATATTTAAAGGCACCGTTTGTAGCAGTCCCAACATCTGAAGGCATGCCAAGATATTTTTCACTTAGAGCCTCATTATAAACCTCCAGCTCATTCTTGATAACATCACGAATTTGTTGCCTGACACCCTTTGAAAATTGTATGGATGATTTCTCCATATTGATCCTTTGTCCCGACGTTGAGCAATACGATTATAAGATCCCTTTTGTCAACAAAGCATTCTCCTGATTTGCTCGAAAAAACAGCAGGCTGTCATCTGCAAAGAGAAGGTGGCTCACCATCGGAGCTGACGGTGCCACCGTAATACCTTTGAGCACTGATGACTGAATTCTTATTTTAGTAGGCACGAGAGGCCCTCTGTTGCTAGAAGGAACAAATAGGGAGAAATTGGATCTCATTGTCGTATGCCTGTGTTGGTCTGAAACTGTCAAGTTTGTCACCATTAAATAAAACTAAAAACAAAACCGACCTGACAAACCTCATGATTGTTTCCACCCAACGATGATGGAAACCAAGCTGGCACATTATAGCATCAAGATACTCCCATTCAACTCGATCATATGCTTTCTTCATGTCCAGCTTCAAAAGCACAACATCTTAGATCACTTGCTCGTTTCCGCTTCATAAGTGTAGACACTCATAAGCGGAGATGATATTGTCCGTGATGAGGCGGCCAGGGACAAAGGCCGATTGCTCCTCAGAAATAATTTTGGACAAGAAAGTCTTCAACCTATTCGCCAGCACCTTAGATGCCATTTTGTATATAACATTGCACAGACTATAGGTCGAAACTGACCAATTTCCTCTGGACTAGCCACTTTTGGGATTAGAACGATTAAGTTTCATTGACGCCCGTTGGATCCTCCTCGCCATTAAGAAGCTTAGCACCATGGCTGGTAATTTCCTTACCGCAAAGCTCCCAATGTCCCTGAAAGTAAGTGCGCCGGAAAAACCATCGGGACCCGGTGCTTTTGTCGAAAACATTTGGAACAAAGCGTCTTTCACCTTTCCCTCCTTGTAGGGATCAAGTAGGGGTCCTATTCATATCAGTTTTTACCATTAACTGGAACAGTGGATAAAACCTCTTCCATATTATTCGTTCCCTTATAGGCAAACAAATTGCTATAAAATCGCCAACAATTGAGCGGACCTCAAGATCAGCCTCGGTGAACTGCCCATTCCGACTTTCGTAATCGTGAAATTTTATTTCTGCTTCTTCTCCTGCTCGCCCTCAGATGGAAGAACCGAGTGTTCTTGTCTCCAGCTGTCAACCACAAAACTCAAGATCTTTGCCTCCACATAATTTCCTCAGGATGGTTAAGCTCTTGAATTCGCTCAACCAGCTTCAGTTCCTGCTGGGAAGGGCCCAACCGTCCTGAATCCGAATGCAACTCCTCTAAGGCTGCGTTTAATTTGGTAAAAAGTGGAGAAAAATTGCACTGTAGTATTTTTGTTTGTATTTGACAACTTTTGTTCAATCATGGCCCAAGTAGAATCAAAAGATTCTCTCGAGGTAGGTAAACAAAAAGTACAAACATGCAACAGGTACTATTTTATTTAGTGCTCCATGCAGACGAAAAGTACAATCGATATGACGGGGAGGAAAAATATTTTACGAACTAAACTTAGCCTAATTTATTGTTAAGTTCCAGAGCTCATGTCGTACTTGACCAAAGGTTGTACGCTCCCAAACGACAAGTGCTCTGAACACACCTTTCAGCTTCTCCTGCAACTCGCTCAGATATTTTGGCTCCGTTCGGCTGGAGCTGAAAAGCGCTTAAAAACGCTTATTTTTTAGCACTTCTACAGTACTTTCCTCTCACAATAAATCAGCACTTCTACAGTACTTTTATCGCTTTTCAGCTTCACCGAACAGAGCCTTTGCCTCGCCTTCCTGTTTCCAAGAGTCTGCTAGCGTGCCTGAAAAATCTGGGTGTGTGTCCCACATTTGTTCATACCTGAACCATTTTCCCTGTCGTTGCCTGTGAGCTGCCGGTCTCCATTCTAGGAGAATCAGCCCATGGTCTGAAGCAGCAGCTGCCAGATGCCGAACTTTTGCCTGAGAAAATCTGCTGCAGCAACCAATCCGCGGTTGCGAGACCGCGGTCCAAAACGGACACGACAATATGAACCTCCTGCCACCTTCTTTTCAAAGGTCCAACTGCGGCCCTCAAAGCCGAGATCATTGAGTCCACATAGGCTATGTTTAGATCCCAGTTGCAGTTGCAATTCTGTACTGTAGCATGTTCGTTTGTATTTGATAACTTTTTGTTCAATCACGGTCCAAGTAGACTTAAAATATTCATCTCGTGATATACATACAAAAAGTACAAATATGCAAATATTTCGTCTATATTTAATGCTCTATGCATGTGCTGCAACGATGATGTGACTAGTTATAATTACAATTTACAGTGATGTAAACAGGGCCATACGTCCACTATCTCTCGGAACCCCTCTATCTCTATCTGAGCTCTTCTCCTTTCTTGAATGCCTACATGCTTCCGATTGATGTAAAACCTCATTAAAATCACCAATGCAAGCCCACGGCAGTGGGGATGATAATTTAATAAATTTAAGCAAACTCCACGTCTTGTGTCGCTCGCTTACTTGCGTCTCCCCATACACACAGGTAAGCCTCCAGGGTTCTCTATCGCCCTCTGTAAGAATAACATCAATGTGATACTGTGAGTATGGTAACAACTCCAAAAAAATCCCCAGACCACCACTGCAAGCCTGTACTGCTTATAGCAAACGAATTGTCAAAACCTAAGTGTTCTTCAAATTTTCCACCCGTGACTTGTGCACTTGGGTCTCCTGGACACAGAGCACGGATGGGGCAAAACGCCTCGCAAATTCGCGGAGCTCTTTCAATTCGTGGCATTGCCAAAGCCATGTAACACCCTGGTGTTAATCATGGCTTTGCACTGCATATCATGAGCATAATCATATCATTCGCATCATCTCACATACATGGCATGATATGCCGTGATGCTTGCTGGCTTGCCTTCATTTTTAATTAATTGATTAATCACCCTAAATGCAGATATGTGATCCTAGAATGCAAATGATTATGATTAGGACCTAATTATGTTTGGTATGGTATTAGGGTCAATGTTTGCTTGGTCATGTGATTGCAAAAATTATTATTACAAAAATTAGGGTTTAATGACCCTAAGCGTGATTCTCGACCTAAACTATAAAGGGTAGCTACGTTGTTTTTTCTCATGTTGGACCTTTAATAAAAGTTGTAGATAAAATGCAAGGAACAAAAGATGTTTAATGACCATCTTATGAAAATGCTTTTAAGGTCTTCAAAATGTCAAAAATGGTTTCACCTATATTAAAATGATTATTTTAAAAAAGGAAATTTGACCCAAATTCATATTTTCAAAAGTAGGCCGAACTAGCAAAAAACTACCTATGTATGAAATGTTCTACTCGTTGAGACGAACATTTTTCGTATACAAAGTTTCTCAAGATCCGGCACGGTTTGGGAACTATAGCGTGTTTGAAAAATTCAGTTAAAAACAAAAGGGGTGGGGACCCACGCGTCAGTCTCCTTCTTCCCTCCTCCTTATCCCCTTCCCCTGCTCCACCGCTTCGACGCGCCAGAGCGGCAGCGCCGTCGCCGCCGCTGCCCTCCTGCCGCCACCCCGCACGCCGCTATCCGCCAGGCACTACGCGACGCCAGCCGCGCACGCGTGCTCGCATACTCGAGCACGGCCAGCGACGCAGCAAGCACGCGCACCGCGGCAGCGGCACCGCCATGACAGCAGCGCGCCAGCCGCGGCAGCGAGCACGCGCGCTCGCTCCCTTGCCGCGTGCCTGGCCTCCCTGCCGCATCGCCGCGACTCAAATAGGGACGCTGGGCCGCCCCCACTCTCCACCCGCCTTCATTTCCTCTCCCTCTCCCTATTCTTTCCCAACGGAAGCCACCGCCGCCATTGCCGCCGACACAAGCTCGCATCTCCTCGCCGCCTCATTTTCTCCCCAGCTTGCGCCCCTGGCCTCGCAATCGCGCGCGCTCCGTCCCCTGCGCACGTTTCTAGCCGCCTCCGTCTTAAGGTAAAGCCCAATCGGGCCGGTCTGCCATGGCCGGAGCTCACCGGAGCTCGCGGTCCGCCGCCGCCATGCTTATTCCATCCGTTTCACCCTCGTTTTCACGCGCTTTACAGTCGCTAGGAGGTGTAGTTTGAGTATGCCAAGTCGATTTGGTCGTTTAGGGTTAAGTTTTTCACCGAATCGACGGCTCGCCGTAGTCTTCCTCGCCGCCGGCGAGCCAGGCATGTGGCCGTGGTGAATGGCGTGGCTTTTCGCATCGCAAACCTACGCCCTAGCTTCGCCTTGAGCTCGCGCAGCCGCCTAGCCCTCTCACCTTGCGTTGTCATGGCCGAGCGCGGGCCACCACGATGGCCTGCAGCGCCGCCGCTCGCCGGCGCACGTCGCCATCGTAGTAACCAGCCGCCATAGCTGCTTTTCTTTGTACCGCCGAGTTCGCGCCGACGAGGGGAGTCCGGAGGTGGCCACAGCTTCGCTTGAAGCTCACCGTCGGCGAGAAAACCGACGGTCAGCGGCCGTCCCCTACTGTCTGTGCCGCTGACCAGTGGGACCCCAGTTGACGTCATCCGCTGACGTCAGCATGGTACCGGCCTGGGTACGGCAGCAGGGTGGATTTAGCGTGGAAAACGCCTCTGGGTGCACGTCCGGGTGCACTTAGCATTTAGGGTTTGGGTTTTTCTGGGAAAGAGATTTCTAGATTTCCATTTAAATATTGCAAAATTCATACCAGGAGCTAGGATTGTCCAAATTGAGTGATTCAAATTTTTTGGGTTTCTTGTGAGCAGAACTACAGGATAAAAATATGAGATGGCATTTTTGTGGTACTTTTCTGTATAGCTTTATTAAAATTAATTTATTCATGATAAATGCTTATAATCTTAGAAAATTCATAACTAATTCTAGGAAGGTCAGAAAAATGTGATTCTTGTTGGGTTGGCCTTGTATTGCCATAATATAGCTATGAAAAATGTATCACGTGCATGTGCTGTGTAAAAATATAAGGTTGTAGTTCAAGTGGAATATTAGGGTTATTCCTGGAATAATTCATAAATGATTTGTATAGACCTAATTTGGGGTTGATAATTTTTGTAAGCCACTTATATGCTATAAATCAGCCCTTGATGTAGTGAAACTTGATGTTTGGCATACTTCATAGTACAAAGTATTTTCAGGTCCCTTTAATTGTCCTGCCTTGTGATTTTTGTGTAGGGCAGTAGACATATTCAAATAAGATGAAAATTTGATGGTAGACTAGAGTTGATGTGTTCTATCTCCCGTAATTTTTGTAGATTTTTCCAGATAGTTTACACGTATGTTGCAGTTATGCCATATTATGTAATTGCTTTACTTTATACCTTGCTTAGTCATTTTATGCTATCAATAATACTTCTCTATGCTTTCATGAGGAGTATAAGCTGTTAGTGCCACTGTTTAGTTCAGTTTGGTGTTTAGCATACATTGTTCATTATAACTCCACTTATAATGTGTAGTATGAGATATATAGTTGGATGTGTGTGTATGTGGAGACAGAGCTTGTTGAATGTGATGTATCTTATATTTGTACATTGTAAGTTAATGTCCTGTTCACTTGTCTAAAAAAAAAAGCTCTGATTTCGGCTGGTGTCGATTTATTATGAGAAAAAAATATTGTTCTATATCTTAAAAGAAGTCAAAATCTTAGTTGATTAAACAAGCAGACACCATAATAGTTTGATAGAAAGAGAAATAACATAAATTCTACTAAAAATGAAGTAAGATCCAACCGTGGATGTGTAGTCTCGAGGGACCGTAACAACTGTTGCACTTGAACTGGCGTGGTGGACACTTGCTATGAGGGTCCATTTAGTTTCCAAACTTTGGGGAAAGTTTTTTGGATTTCGGTACTGTAGCATTTTCGTTTGTATTTTATAATTTTTGTCCAATTATAGACTAACTAGAAACAAAAGATTCGTCTCAACATGTATAGACAAACTATGTAATTAGTTATTTTTTACCTACATTTAATGCTCCGTGCATGTGCCGCAAAATTAATGTCACGGAGAATCTTAGAAAATTTTGAAAGTTGAGGAACTAGGCCTGAGTCTATGATGGACCATGGCCATAGGGATGACGAATCACTACTGTAGTCATAGATATTGGTGCCCATGGACACAGTTGTTTGATTTTTTGACAAATTATGGTATATTTTTAATATCTCTCTCTGTGTGTATATATTGTGAATCTGTAATATACTCGAAATTGTGAACATGAACATGCTATACTACTCTTTCTTTTATAGAGGTAACGTTAGCTTTTATAGAAGGTTAATCAAAGTTCAATAACAAGATAACTAGGCAAAAGAAAAACAGAAAAAGACCTCGGGACTCCAGCTTAGAAAGCCGTTAAAGCTGGGACAACCGAACCCAGACAAGAGACAAGACCAGGAAAAACAACCGTTGAAACAAAAAGGAGCTGAAACAGAACAAAGAGAAAAGAAGCCGTCTTCACAGCACTCTGATTCACTCCCAGCCCAACTAGAGAAGTTTCCAAACTTGTTCAGCACCGCCACCTATCACAGAATTCCTTCAGTGTCAATGTCTATGTCTATGTCTTCAACTTGCCTCAAGGAGTTCTTCAGCCATCTCTTCAAAATCTTGAGCTTGCCGTCCAGGAAATTGCTGTCTTGTTCCGTCAATAAGAGAGACAATTTCTATGACGGTAAGAAGTGAAAATGAAAAATCTTATTGAAGATCTTAGATGTTCATGGGAACTTTTCTCGATAGTCATCTTATTCCTAATCACCGAAAGAAGATTTTGATATGGTACATTTTAACCCACAAAGAAGAAGAGCGCAGCCTTGACATATTGTGAATGACACCCTTCACCGATCAACGTGGATGGGGCTTTCATCTCCAGCTCAGGCACTATGGCTGTGGGTGTGGTGATTAGAGACCATAATGGCTAGGTAAATTTGGCATCATGGAGTTTGCTACGTAATTGCAGGGATGCTAAGGAAGCTGAAGTTGTCGCCTGTTGTGAAGGGATTGCCCTTGCTGCACGGTGGCCGGATGTTCCAATGGTAAGAGACAGACTCTTCCATGGTGGCCATGAAGCTGAAGAGCAACGAGCTGGATAGATCGGTTTGTTGGTCCCTTGCTCTGTTCGTTTGAACTTATCAGTCAGCATTAGCCAGCCATTCAGCAGTGCTTTTCTCTTACAATAATTCAGTCAACCAGCCGAACAGAAATATGGAGGAGTTATCTCGTTTAAAGACTGTTAACATTCACAGGAGTGAGCTTCTGCAGACCCTCCCCAACCCCCCTCCGCGTAGTCCTCCCTCGCGGGCGACTCGGGCGGGCTCCAAGCCCTAGCCCGCAGAACCTCCTCCCTCCCCTACCTCGCCACGCCACGCCACGCCGCCGCCGGGCGGCGTGGCCCTTCCTCGCGTGTGGCGGAGTTGATGGCGCGTACGGCAGCACGCCCGCAAAGCTCGCCCTCGCGCGAGTGTAACACCTCTGGTGTTATTGTAACTAAAATTGGCCATGTCATCATATATATTGTAGATCATCCCGCATAAAAATTTTACTGTGCATTCACTCAAATAAAATTTTATTTTCACATATGATGGTGCATAGGGGATTTAGAGTGACTCATTATATAAACGTTTGTGGTTGTGTGTATTTGTCTAAATCCAATTGGAATTTAAAAATAAAATCATTTATAAACCCTAAATCCGACCTAAAACCCTAATTCAAAAAGTAAAAGGAATTAGATTTTGGTGCCTTAATAAAAGTTGTATCCCTTTTAAAATGGAATAACTTTGATTTTGGGTGATTTTGGAGTTATTGAGTGAAATTTCAAATTAAACCCTAATTAGTGTTTTGAAATTCAAATTTGAAATGCATTTTAAAAATTATCAAGAATCTGGCCAAACTTCTTTAATGAAAGTTGTAAAGATTGACAAATATAACAACTTTTATTTTTGAAGATTTTCCAGTTGTTGAAAAATATTTGGAGAATTTAACTGAATTTAAAATGAAATTCAAATTGAACTTTTACCTCCTTTTGAATTATTCAAAATTTATTCAAAATTTGAAAATGGCCCAAAAACCAAAGTTGTTTAGCAAGAAATTTTCTATAACTCTTATTAAGGTAATTTTTCAAGTTACTATGCAAAGTAAAAAGTAATTTCACAAAATATCTGGGAGACACTTTGGAATGGTGCTACAGTATTCGCTCCTGTTCATCCCTGTGCACGGTTATGGCGACGGCCGTGGCCGGCACATCATGCACGTCGCCGTTGCCCTCGCCCTGCCACACGCACGTCGTCGAGGATGACTTTACAGGGGTTCTGGTCACGTCGCGCTCGCCCTGCTTGCTATATATAGCCCCACCCGCACCATTTTTTTTCCTCCTCCATTGCCACCGCCGCTGACCTCTCGGTTGGTGGCGAAATTCGCCGTCTCTCGTCACTCTCCACCCTCTCCATCTCGTGGGTAGCCTCGAAACACTCTCGCGCATCGATTGAGCCAACTTGTGTGAGCTTTCATTGCCAAAATTGCTGGGCGCAACCTTTTCTTCCCCACAGCCGACAGCAGCGCCGCCGCGAGCTACCTCTCTGTGACCATCTTCTTTCGGTCGTCTTCCGCGCCATATTCCTTGAGTTCTAGCTCCTCTATTACCTGTTGAAACTGATGCTCGAGTCAGTTTTCAGTTTCATGCTCAGGAACCACCGGAACGTCACCCTCGCTGTCAAGTGCACGCCGTCGAGCCGCTCTCACCACCAAACCTCCGCTCTGAGCTTCCTCTACCTCAACGGAGGTGAGCACCAGCGTTGCCATCACCTCCTAGAACTCACCATGCCCTCGGTTTAGCCTCGCCTATGCCGTAGCTGCCGCGCCGCTGTGTCACCGTGTAGCTCACCGGTGAGCCGCCATGGCTGGCCTAGGGCTCGCCAGTATCGTTCGTCCACCCAAATGAGCACCTAATCGAGTTCTCTGAACAGTGGGCCACAGGTTGGAGTCCCTGCGCTCGCCGGAGATGGCCGAGCCGGCCACCTCCCGGTCGCCCCTCCCATGCTCTCTGCCTGGTTCTGAGGAAGAAGAAGAGCACGCCTCTCTATTTTTCTCTTGGGGTGTATGACAGGCGGGCCCCACCCCACTGACATACAATACTACAGGGTTCAGATTTCATGTTGATGTTTAAAAGTCCATATCTTCAGTTTAGGATCTCCAAAAATAGTGAAACTTGTTTTGTTAGAATCTTTATAAAGTTCTCTGCATGCTCGATCTAGGCAATGTGCTATGTTATTTATATTTTTGTGTTGTGGAAATTAGTTTTAAAAAGTGGTTTAGGAAATTAATTAACTTGCTTTTGGCCATAGTTTGAAAAATATAAGTTATAAAATAGTGATTCTAATTTTGTTAGTCTTTTCATGACATGCACTAACTAATAGGAACATAAAACATGCAGGTTGTTTACTGTTTTAATGGTGGTTTACTTTAATCTTATTAAATAGGAAATAAATGCTTGTTTTACTTGTTATTTTTGTATCTGCAGTTATAGTACTCTAAATGACATGAAAATTTATTGGTAGCTTTTCTGTATGATGTGAGATTCATGGTTAAAATTTTATGATTTATGGTGCATGGATGTCTGAGTTATTGATTTACCTTTTTTGGTGCCTATTAAGTAGTTTTAAATGTATTATAAATAATATATAAGTGTAAAAATAGAAAGTGGTGCTCCACTGCCTTTGCATGATGTTGAGTTAGCCTGAGAATCAATAATATGGTCATATTGTTTCAGAAAATATTGAGTTTCACATTTATCTTGCTTTCCAATGTATTGTTGCATTGTAAAATTGTTTATTTTGTAATAACTAATTTATAAAACCTGTGCATGTGAAATTTGGAGCTTAGTCATGATTTTTAATCACCTATCTCTCATTAAAATTTGGGATTCATTTGAGATGTTTACCATATAACTTAAATAATTAAATAATTGATAAAACAAATAGTTGAGCCCTAATGACCTAGGATTTGTGTGACTTTGGCATTGTATGTTGACCATAGATCATTAACCCTAGATGATCCTCGGCACTTGATTAGTTGTTTGAACTCATCATTAGCTGATTAATAGTAATTCATTAGTTGAATTATGTGTAGATTAATCTTCCTTTCAACCACTGTTAAAAATGAAATCCAGAATAATAAAAACAAGATAGTTTTGTTGGCTTGCAACTTTATCGTGAAGAAAAGTTATACTAAACTTTCTTATTTCTTTTTATCTTCTATTAATGCACTTCTCTGTACTTCGCATCGTGCATCATGTTATGCATACCATCATATTAAGGCACGCATCATTTCATTACGTGTAGTATACGAGAATGAGAAGGTCCGTGTAATCAAGCTTTGGAGGAGGTACATCCATCAATGGTGGTGATGTCAAGTCTGACCCTAATGTCTTCTCTGTGGAAACTAACCTACCCTGCAGCTCAAGGCAAACCCCGGTGCATTTAAACCCCTTCCTTGTGATTTATAAAATGTTTATCACTTTGAGTTAAACTATTACATTAAGTTGATAGGAGTTGAGTGATAACCCAATTGATGCATTAACTTCCTTGACCACTTAAATATCATCCTAGAAACCTGATTTAAAATGGAATGTTTGAAAAACGCTTAACCCTGCTTAATTAATTTAGTTTTTGCATAAAATATTCTTTTCTGAGCTATTATGATATACTATTGATGAATCATGAGAAATGAAAATGAAAATGAGTCCGTTCGGTCGATTTGCACTTGGGTTAGAGTCCCAATGTATTGTCGCCGACGGAAAGAGATTTGGAAACCGTCTGGTTACTTTGTACTTGGGTTAAAATCCCAATGCATTGTCACCGATGGAAAATGAATTAGGGACCGTTCATTGTAGGCCTGCTGTGATTGAGACTTTGCAACTAGCCACATACTTCGGGAAGCCCTGGCTCCGGCGTTAAACCGACAACCGCGCACTGAGAGTGGAGAGATGGCGAGAGTAGCGTACACACTCGTGGGTTAGAGTCCCGGATTGGAGGAGTGCTATGCTCTCGGGTGGCGTAGGACCGGTTTAGATTTCGAAGGAGCCGTGGTAGACGGGGTTGGTATATGCAAGCTTAGATGCTACATATACAGTATGGTTAGGAATCCCAAGCTGGGTATTAATCAATTTGAATCGTCGTTGCTCCTCAGATATGGAGACTTGATCCTTTGACTTACACCGAAAAGTGGTTCAAAACTAGGTTTTGTGAATAGATAATGTAACTAGAACGTTGAAGGATACATGTGAACCAACTTAGATCTAGGACTATTGATTAAAAATAATACTGAGTTAAAATATTGAAAATACGATTCAAGATTAGAAATGCTTTTCTGCAAAAGACTTACTTCTTGCTAAAGCCTCACCTTGACTCCCCTCAGCCTGCATTCTTGAGTCTTCTCCCCAATTTCTAGTCGGGTAAGTCTTGTGGAGTACCCCATGTACTCAAGGTTTGTTCACCCCTGTTGCAGGTTCTGACTGGTGCTCCTAACCAAGGTTACGTCGGTGGGCACGACATGCCTGGATGTTCTCTCCTGACGTAGGTTCTCCACTTAAGTTCTCTCTTGTAGATCTACTCATCTTTCGCACTTTAAGTTAAGTTGTGAAAATTAAACTAATTGTAAATTATAAATTTATTCTTATTACTCTTCCGCACTGATATATATATATTTTTGTAACAAATGTTGTAATGTTGTAGTCACCCCATTGTTGATTCTCGGGTGAATTAGGGTTTCCGAGGAAACCCGACAAACCGTCTTAAGTCGTTTGGGTGAAAGCTCTATGTTTGGTTTTGGTTAATTGATGACACCTATTATCTAACCACATGTTTAAGTGTTGTGATTACAAGTGTGGTTGAGAGACCAAGTGTGGAACCATGAAAGCATCCAAGTCATTGGAGTAAGCCCATAAACATGAAGATCAAATGCTTCTACATTTGGCGTTTTGGATGGAGCTTAAGGCAAAGGTGCAAAACTCATAGGGCTCTTTCCGTATTGGTGATCAAGACACTTTAGAGAGTGTGATCACATTTAGGTTAGATGACCGTACTATTAAGGGGGAAGAATTTCGATGCAATCCCGGTCATCAAGTGCCTCTAGATGTGTTAGTTGAGCATTTGCATTTAGATCTAGAGAACTAACCTAAAACCTTGCAATCTAGAGTTAAAAGCAAGCTAACACTCATGCCTAAGTGCTTATACACTTGGTTGTTTGCACCTAGAAGCAAGGTAGTTGAAGAGAGGGCGAAAACAGCTCTCAGAGGTGCACCGGACGCTGGTAGTGTCCGGTGGGTAAGCACCGGACGCGTCCGGTGCAGCCAGAGCCTCTCTGGAATCTCTCTGAGTAGACACCAGACGCTGGAACAGTAACTCCAGCGCGTTCGGTGATGTTTTTCGAGCGTCCGGTGAGAATTCATGCTTTCTAGCTGAGTGAAAGCACCGGACGCTGCAGGCGTCTGGTGAGCTAACAGCGGACGCGTCCGGTGCAGTTTTGAGCCCTCTGGATGCTCTCTGTTCTTGCACCAGACACGGGCGTCGGAGCGTCTGGTGTGACACCTCCGCGTCCGGCGTGTTGGCGCGTTGTGGGATGTTTGAAACGGCTAGTACACGTGTCAACGGGCGGTGCACTGGACAACCACCGGACGCGTCCGGTGTGCACGCAGAAACAGTAAAACGGCTAATTCTTAACCCTCAGTTATAAATAGCTGTTCAACCAGTTTTGGGAGCCTCTCTTGTGCATTTCACTCTTTACTAACCTTCTCTTGAGCCTCCCAAACCTCTCACACTCACTCTAGAGCTTGATTCTCATCCTTAGTGAGATTGGGAGTGATCCAAGTGCATTGTGTTCATCTAGATTATCTTTGGGCACTTGTTGATCGTTGTTGCTGCGGATTTCTTCTATTATCTTGGTGATTGCCGTCACCTAGATGGTCTTGGGGCAGTTGGAGATTGTCTCCGGCCACTCCCGGAGGTCTTTGTGAGGGGTTTGCACCTTCCCCGGTGGAGAGCCACAAGGTAGCCTATTGGATTGCTCGTGTCATTGAGTTACCTTACTCGTGGTAGGTTCTAGTGGCACACATTTGTTGAGTTTGACATTAGTTGTCAATTAGCCATAGAACCACTGAGTAGTGGTCGACACAACGGAGACTAGCGTGTCGGCAAGCACGTGAACCTCGGGATAAATTGCTTGTCTCCATTGTGTTGGCTTGGATTTCTTTGGACCATCACCTTCGAGTGTATTGATATCTTTTTGATGATTGGTTATCTACTCTACTTGGCGGTATAACTACTCTACACCTCTTATTTACATTTCTGCAATTACTTGTGTAGTGGTAGTGTGTATAGTTTGCTTGTTCACTTAGGAGTAGAGTAACTCAACTTAGGATAGCTTGTGTGAACTTAGAGACTTAAGTAGAATGGTTAGGAAGGTTTGCATTTCTTGCTTCGCCATTTGTGTTACTAACCATTTGATCAAGTGTTGTTTGTAGAGTTTTAATTAGGCTATTCACCCCTCTCTAGCCTCTTTTGGACCTTTCATTGGGTCACATGCACCGCTGTCGGATGTCTTAGGGACGATGGCGGGTGCATGTGGGCCCTATGATTTAGGCGGTTCTGCCACAGCGAGCATGCATGGCGGCTCGGCGGGGATGTTCATGGCGGTTGCGGTGGTGCCGGCCAGGCCTGAGCCGGTGACGGTTGGTTGCGGCGGCGGACTTCTCTTCCTCCCCCACGCTCCTCTCTTCTTCCTCCTCTAGCAGCGGTCCTCCGACAGCGGCGCGGTGCCGGCGGGCCAGCCGGCCGTGTCCGCGCCCAGGCTGGATCCACGCCCCTGGCGGCCGGATCTAGCCTGCATAGGCCGGGACCTGGCGGTCGGCGACGGTCATGTGGTGGCGGTGCTCCTCCAACGACGGCGGTGCCAGCCAGTTGGCCGAACGACTGATTCCGTGGCCTGGGTGGCCGGATCCGCGCCCCTGGCAGCCGGGTCTGGCTCGTCCTGGCGTGGCAAGGTGGTCAGCGGCGGTCGTGTCGGCGGCCAGGGCGTGCGTGGGGACTGGGCGGCATCTCCTCATCCATCTGCCTCTATCCCCCCGGGCACACGGATGACCGGTTGTGGCTGGCTGGGTGTCGGGCCCCTACTTTTTGGGGTCCACTGTACATCCGTATAGGTCCTTGGATCAGTAGCTAATACGTACAGATTAAACAAGATTGATATCAAAATAACCATATTTTTATTACTAACGTGAAAAACACATTTACATGGTCTATATTTACAAAGATTGGCCATTGGCCTACAACAAACATTAGAGTCTAACACAGCGTTCCTACGACATCGTGGTTCCATTCGTACAGGCAACTTGGAGTGCGGACATAAACCTCAGTCTTCAACTCATTCTTGTCATCCAACACGTGTAGTCTCTTTCACTTGAATCTCCCTATGCAAGTGCTATATCTCCATCCTCGAGTATGTCCTTGTAGATCCATCCTTGCATAGACTCCATCCTGGCGTGTTCTCCTACGGTTCCATCCTTACGTAGATCCTGGCAGCTGCATCCTTGCGTATACTCCCATTGCTAGATCCCTGAGAACATAGTATCGAGTGGGTTGAGTGTAACAACCCTAAAAATCCACACAACCTAAAAATCCCAACCAATTAAATTTTTTTATTTATTTATTAGGAAAACCCATTTTTCTTGTGCAAGCATATAGGTTTCATTATGAATTTGGTAAATAAAGGAGTATAGTTTGCATTTTAATTCCATTCACATAGAATAATAACTTATGCATCACATTTGGGATTTATTGCAATTTATGTTTGTATTTACTCAATATTTAAAATGGGCAATATATGTATATATACACCAAAATAAAAATAGAAAAAGAAAATGAAAAGGGAGAGAGAGTTAGGCCAGCCATTCGGCCCAACCGGCCTGCTTGGCCTTACCCACGCGCTCGCGCTCGCGCTCGCTGCCAACCCGGGCCCGCATGTCAGCCGCCTTCCCCTTCCACTGTTTCTCTTCCTCAAGAAGGCGACGCGCCTGCCGGGGGTGTCACGCGAATCGTGTGACCCCGGACCCATGGCCGACAGCACCACGCCCCGCAGAGTTGTCCCCCTCCTGTCCCCTCCTTTCTTGGCCGCCAAGTGAGCCCACGTGCACCCTGAAACCCTAGCTCAAGCGCACGGATGAGCTCCACGTACACCCACCGATACCCATCACCGTCCGCCGCTGTTCCGAGAACCGGCCGCCTATAAATTGGAGCACCCGAGGAGCCCTAGTCCATTCCCACTCGCAGCCGCCACGCTGCGGCTCCACAAGCCACCGCACCCCACCGCATAGCCGAGAGAGAGGGAGAAGGGCGGAGCAGAGGAGGAGGAGCTGCCGGAGCGCCGCCGCCGCGGAGCACGCCGAGCCGGACATGGAGGAGAAGCCGGAGCCCCGTCGCGGTTCGGCACGGCACTGCGTACGCTCTGCACGGCTCCGACTCGTCACTGCACTGCCATCCTTACCTCACCAGCCCCACGGTGAGCCACCGAGCACCTCATCCAACCTCGTCGTGCTACCGGTCATGGCGCTCGGCATCACGAGCGTGTAGGCCGCGGGCTGTTTCCGGCCCCTGAACACTTCGCACAACACGCGCACAAGACCGGCCATCAAACCACTGGACATCGGCTATGGACGTCAGGCCACTTCCGACGGGCATCGCCGTCACACGTGCTCGGAGCACCGCTACCTCGGCGGCGTTCCCGCGCACAAGCCGTGAAACCGCCAACGCGACCCGCTAGCGTGACCACCAACTCACCGACCACCTCGGACAAGCTTAGTTGCGGAAGATCGAACCTCCATAGCCCGCAACACCGAGAGGTGCGTTCTTGGGGAAACGTGATCGCCGCCGACACGTTCCGCCTCGCCTAAAATCCGTTCCGAGTACCCCCGGTCGCCTCGCGCTGCGGAGAAAGGCCGACGAGGTTCGCTAAGTCTGCCTCGGCACCGCCGCGTAGATAGCCGAGCCCTGAATCATGTCTGTCGCCTTGGCTACGTGCGCCTCCACCTCGTCGGAGAACCGCCGTATGCCGTGGGAGAGAAGGAGGCCATACCACGACTCTAACCCGCCACCATCTGGTCGGACGACTGCCTGAGCACGCCAATTGGGGAAAGCCGAGCCCTGTCTTGCCGAAATATGGTCATCGCCACCCTGTCATCGTCCGCCGCACCGGAGAGACACCGCCGCCTTGAACAGACGCCCTGGAACCCTGCTAGCACTAAATCTCCGATTCGCCCGAGCCTCCCCGGGAGAGCTCGGGAGAGCGGCATCCTCGGCGCCCAAATGTCCGATTCGCCCGAGCCTCCCCGGGAGAGCTCGGGAGAGCGGCACCCTCGGCGCCCCGAATCTCCGATTCGCCCGAAGCTCCCCGAGAGAGCTCGGGAGAGCGGCACCCTCGGCGCCCCGAATCTCCGATTCGCCCGAGCTACGCCGAGCTCCGCCGAGGTACGCCGAGCTCCGCCGAGCCCCGCCGAGCTACGCCGACGCCCCCCGACCTCTGAGAACCACCCCCGACCACCGTCTAGCTCTCCCGACCACCGCCGAGCTACGCCGACGCCCCCCGACCAACGTCGAGCTCGCCCGACCAACCGCCGAGCTACGCCGACGCCGGCGACTCTCTGGGAACCAGCATCGAACACCTGGTAGGCGACCATCGGGTCTGAGTTCAGATGAGGCGCCACATGCCGCACTACTGGACCCGCGCGCCACGTGGACCAATCCCGAGCTGCCCCTGATTAATCGACCATTTTCCATTTTCAGAAAATAGGATAATCTTCGGAAATTCATAACTTATTCATACGATGTCCAAAAATTGCGCACCATATATCAAAATTCTCAGAAAAATAAGATCTACAATCTAATACTATGTTTGTGTGCATTTGGCTCTTTAATTTATTGGATTTTTCTGAAATACTCTATAGGAGTCGCTGACGCGACTATTTCGTGTTCGATTTCAGAGCTAGAGGAGGATCTGACTAAGGAAGACGACCACGAGTACTTTCAGGAGCTAGGAGACGACTATGAAGGTGCCACGTCCCACCAAATCCTTAGATCCTATTTATGCATTGCAAATGACATTGTTGCTATTGCTTTATGATTATGTATAGATTGGTTGCATGGTAGTCTATTTGAATTCCCTGCCTTGATAAGACTTTACCCTGCTGACCGCTGCTAGGTTAGCTGCTGCTTAATTTACTGTTACTCTTCCACTACTTTCTACTTGCTATATGGTATGTGGTGGAATTGGGACGGTGTATATTTGATTATAACCACTGGGAGAGAGTGCTGCGTGCGTCTTGGGTGCGTGGTAAGGGTTGATGTCGACCAAGTGGGATGTGAGACAAGCCCATGGGGCAAGTCGTGCCGGGGGTGCAACCTGGGCATCCCCAAGCGAGATACCTGTGGCGGGTAATGTTGTTGAGGAGGTTCCGGGTGGGATAGCCTTGGTGGTTTGAAGCCCGTGGACGGAGGTGCTGTGATGGCACGGGGAGAGTATCCCCTAAGTGAAGATGCCTGATTGGTCAAACCTAGGACGGACTAGTTTCAGGTTCATGGGAATCCTTTTCTACTCACTCGCTTCTGATGGGCGGGAGACGGCTGGACTACTTGGTAGGACGGTGCCACTACTGCTAGGTTGAGAGGTGATAAGGGTGGGCGGAGACGGTCGATGGGTTCCCGTTCCGTTCTAGATGCGCAGTACCACTGGATGGGCCCGGTACTGTGTCTCCCAGTCTCAGCATAACGGTGTAGGATCCGGAATATCCCAGGGCTGAGTGGTAGGGTGGCATCGACCTAGGCAAGCAAGCACCCGGAATTCTGCCTAGGTGTTTGCGCAACACCTATGATGGCTAATCTTGTGGGTAGTGAAACCTCTGCAGAGTGTACGGTTGATCGATCGATACATATGCCAACCTGTTGGCTATGGACCTTTCCTGTGAAGCTTCTACTAGTGTAGTGAGTGTTCTCTTCTCCCCCTGGATGACATTTTCTGGCAGTGTACCCGTTGTGGTAGTGTGTCGCTGAGATAGGCCCGAGAGGGAGTTGGGCCTGTCGAATGAGAGCGAGGTGTGGGTAAGTGAGATATGGTGATGGGAAAAGGGATGATGGTGTTAACTGGAGATAAAACTTGACTAATTAAACATTGATTACAGCTGCATAGGAAACCTCAGCCTATAGGTCTGCTTGTATAGCCTTGCATCCACTTTCCACAAAGCAAATGCTGCATAGGTGGGCTCCGTGGCCAGTACAAATCGTACTGATAAATTTGCTGTCAGGTGACGAGAATGAGTACGACTTCGAGGAAGACGATGGCGAGGAATAGGGTCACGTGCTACACTCAAGTTGGCTGTGAAGGATGAAACATTTCCGCATCTTCTAAGCTTCTCTGAATGTTGATTCCGCCAATGTGGCGATGTAATAAATGTTTATGTAAGACTTAAATACCGTTGTATGGATCCTGGTGTCAACTGAGATATGGGTAATTTCATGGATTGTCCCAAGCAATCTGTTGAATTACAATTCGAGCCTGTGGATTTCCCTTCGCGGAAATCGAGGTCGTTTCAGTTGATATCAGAGCCATACTTGACTGTAGGACGAGACCCATAGAAAATGGACGTTAGAATAGGAAGCCAGACTCTCTTTCGGTTATATTACCGACCTTGCATTCACTTTTTATGCAATGGCTTATCTAATACAAGGACCTGCTAATCCGTTTCTTGAAAAATTCGCAGATGACTAGCCTTGGACCACCACTTCGTCCACTGCACGACGGCACTATTGAGATCCCGATCAACGGAAGGAACCACGGCGGATTTGCCATGGTACTACGCCAGGTATTGGAGGAGCTGGGAGCACCGTCTGACCAGATCCAGTACTTCAGCCGAGGGAAGCTTGTCGAGGCTGAGAGGTTTGAAGGACCTGTCACTACCAGAGTTGAGACACCCGTCAGCCTGACCCTTTCAGGGATGCTGGTTTTTACTGACTACACTGCTGGAGAGACTGTGGAGGACGGAGTACAGTCCGTCTCCCGCAAGGTACTACGCGCAGTTGTGTACACAGCATACGAGTACCTTAAGGGGACCCATTTCCGTCTACTACCTCAGGCCTTGGAGCTGCACCCTGACCCCATCCAGAGGATTCTGTACACTAGCCAGATCGTTCAGGCTGAGACTGACC
Organism: Eremochloa ophiuroides; assembly: GCA_038502445.1. Lineage (NCBI taxonomy): Eukaryota > Viridiplantae > Streptophyta > Magnoliopsida > Poales > Poaceae > Eremochloa > Eremochloa ophiuroides. The sequence continues at coordinate 30,175,696 of JAHLJS010000006.1, read as the reverse complement.
CTTGCCTACGCACGGTGGCACACCACCTCCAGGAGCAGGACGAGTTCATCAGTTCATTGGAGCAAAGGAGGCAGCGTGACCGAGCACGCATGGCAGAGGTCGAGGACAGTTTGCAGAAAGGGACTCAGACCCTGGAGAGTTTGAGCAGAGCAGTCACTGACTTGCAGTTGGAGATGCAGCGCCGTGATGAGTTACACCGAGCCGAGATCGCCGACTTGCGAGACAAGATCGGAGATTTTGGGCTACGCAATGACTACCTGAACAGCAGAGTATTGGGATTACAGAGGAGGCTGGACGACAAGGAGAGAGCACTTGCTGAGAGGGAGCAGAGGAGTAGAGACAGAGGAGTCGAGATGAGCACGTTGCGCTCCAGGATCAGGGAGTTGGAGAAGCAGTTGGAGAAAGCTGAGGAGAAGTCCACCCGCAACCAAGGGATTCTGATCGACCGCGTGAAGATGGTGGAGTTCCTAAAGGATAGGCTACGGAGGACAGAGACAGCTTGGAAGCAGTCCGATGCCAGGAGAGCTATTGAGGTCCGGAAGGTACAGAGTTCGCTTCCCCCACTGGAGGTGGTAAAGCCCCGGGAGGGAGACTTCCGTGTACCACCCACTACGCTCAACCTGGGAGCGTGTTCGTCTCTAAGGATGCAGGAGATTGAGGCCACCCCAGAGCTAGCTGTAGCTCTCGACTATGTCAAGCGCCTGACCATGATCGATGACGAGATCGAGGCAGAGGACAGCCGCATACCCGACGCCGTACTTGACCTTATGCACCAGTAGCTTATGGGACCCTGCGTGGCCCTTAGACTAGTGATACCATGAGTTACCCTGTCATTGGCTATCTGCGCATAGCACGATCTTCTTAGCAGTTAGGAACATCCTTTATGTAATAATAACCATGTGATGAGTGACATTTGGATCTTATGCTTCTTATGGTTCTCTATGCTTCTTTGGTTGAGTGTAGGATAGCATGAAAAATGTTTTAATTCATTTAAATCGTGGAAAACATCTAACTCCTACTTAAACCACTACAAGATTATTACTGCATTGAGCACATACCTAATAAATTCAGATGTCGATGAGACGTTCCACGCGTCTGGAGAACCGCCAGCCCTCCCCCGCACTTGCGCCAGGACGTGGGCGTGGTCGCAACCGTGGACGCCCAGCTGGCAGGCGTGCTGGAGTTAACCTAGAAGAAGAGCTGCGCCGGACAGAGGATGCACCGCCGGTGAACGATCCGCCACCACAAGGCGAGAACGTGCCTCCGCCACCGCCACCGCCGCCGCCCCCGACGTTGGCGGAAGTGATGGCACAGCAGACCCAGCTGCTGAATGCCATTGCAACTGGGATGAACAAGCACCACGGGCCACCCCAGAATGACTTCCAAAGGAAACTGGAGGGTTTCCTAAAGCTGAGGCCACCTACCTTCGACGGGACCGACAGCGATCCCCTCGCTGCCGACGATTGGCTTAAAGAGATGGAGAAGAAGCTGGACCTGACCACTTGCTTCGACGAGGAGTGTGTTGGGATTGCTAGCCACCAGTTGACCGGTGCTGCACGAGCATGGTGGGACAACTACACCAGCGCTCACGAGGACCCAGCCCGCATTGACTGGGATGAGTTCACCGAGGCTTTCCGTGACCACCACATTCCTGAGGGAGTCATGGAGGCCAAGGAGAACGAGTTTCGCAACATCTCCCAGGGAGCTGACCGGATCCACGAGTACACCACCCGCTTCAACTGCTTGCTCCGCTACGCACCTGCGTCTTGCGTGAGTTCCGAGAAGGAAAAGATGTACTACTACAGGAAGGGACTTCAGACCAAGATCAGGTTGGCTCTGTTAGGGAACAAGAGCTACACTCTGCGTGAGCTGATTGACCGCTGTATTGAGATCGAGAAGGATTGCATGGAAGCACGTCTGGAATTCGAGGCCCAGGACAAGGGAAAGAAGCGTCGCTCTGAGGGACCCGCTCGCACTGCTCCACCCCAGAGACAGCGAACAGGTGCACCCCCGCCTTTCCGAACTCGCCAGGGACCTTCTTCGGGAACGAGCCGTGGTGGTACCAACAGCAGCAACTATCACCGCCCCGCTCAGACCTACCCTGCGCCGACTCGAGCTGTGCAGAACACACCGCCCCCGCTACCAAGACGCCAAGGACAAACAATTGGAAGGCTCCTGCAACAACCGCAGCAGGCAGTGCGCCCTTCACTTGCTTCGGGTGCGGAAAGCCTGGACACCGTGTGGCTGTGTGCCCCGACCTCAACCGTGCACCAGCAGCTACACAGGGCACACCGAACCGGGGATCTGCTGCCCGAGGAAGACTGAACCACATGACCGCTGAGGAAGCTGAAGCTGCACCTGATGCTGTGTACGGTACGTTCCTAGTTTAGGGTAACATGGCTACAGTTCTGTTCGATTCGGGAGCTACATGTTCATACATTTCATCTGCATATGCACGTAAGCATAACATACCTGTAACCCCGAGAGCAAACCCCATCCTATCTAGCTCGCCCTTAGGAACCTTCAGAAGCGTTCACATATGTAGGGGAGTGATAATCACAATCGAGGGACTTGACTTTCGAGTTGACCTAACCCTACTACCCTCCAATAGCTTAGATGTCATCTTAGGCATGGACTGGCTAACCAAACACCGGGGAGTGATATCTTGTTCACCTAGATATGTTCAGGTAACCCACCCTTGGGGAACAGCCGTCCGATGTATACCCCAAACCGAGAGAGTCCAAGCCCTCCTATGTGCTCTGGAGACTAAGGCAGATAAAATGGAGCTGACATTCAGAGATGTGCCAGTAGTCTGTGAATTCAATGACGTATTTCCAGAGGAGTTGCCAGGAATGCCACCAGATAGAGATGTGGAGTTTGTTATAGAGCTGATGCCAGGAACTGTACCGATTGCCAAAAGACCCTACAGAATGTCGGCTGATGAGTTGAAGGAACTCAAGAAGCAGCTGAGAGAATTACTGTAGAAGGGCTTCATTAGGCCTAGTGCCTCGCCCTGGGGATCTCCCGTTTTGTTTGTCAAGAAGAAGGATGGCACGATGAGGATGTGCATTGACTACCGGAATCTGAATGCAGTCACAGTCAAGAATAAGTACCCACTGCCCCGCATCGATGATCTGTTAGATCAACTGAGTAAGGCCAAGTACTTCTCAAAGATCGATCTCCGATCAGGGTACCATCAGATGAAGATCAGGGAAGAAGATATCCCGAAGACTGCATTTGTCACTAGATATGGACAGTATGAGTGCATAGTAGTCTCATTCGGACTCACTAATGCTCCAGCATACTTCATGAACATGATGAACAAGATCTTCATGAATGAACTAGATAAGTTTGTAGTAGTGTTTATTGATGATATATTGGTTTACTCAGCCACAAAAGAGAAACATGAACATCATCTGAGGACCGTATTGGAGAGGTTGTCTCGCAACCAGCTATACGCCAAATTCTCCAAGTGCGAATTCTGGCTAGAGGAAGTTGCTTTCCTTGGACACGTACTGTCAGAAGAAGGAGTCGCAGTAGACCCAGCCAAGATTGAAGCTGTGAAAGAGTGGGAACAACCCCGTAATGTGTCAGAAATCCGAAGCTTTTTGGGACTTGCAGGATACTATCGCAGATTTATTGAGAATTTCTCCAAGATTGCAAGACCCATGACCAACTTGCTAAAGAAAGAGAACCAGTTTATATGGACTCCTGAATGTGAGAAGAGTTTTCAGACCTTGAAAGAGAAGCTCACTACTACACCTGTACTAGCCCTGCCCGATATTCACAAAGATTTTGTTGTATATTGTGACGCCTCTCGGCAAGGTTTGGGCTGTGTACTAATGCAAGAAGGAAGGGTGATAGCTTATGCCTCAAGACAGTTGAAGGAACATGAGCAGCGATACCCGACTCATGACCTAGAACTTGCAGCCGTGGTACATGCACTCAAGATTTGGAGACACTATCTAATAAGCAACAAGTGTGACATCTACACTGACCACAAGAGCCTGAAGTACTTCTTCACACAAGAAGATCTGAATATGAGGCAGCACAGATGGCTAGAACTCATCAAGGATTATGATCTTGAGATCCATTACCACCCAGGGAAGGCTAATGTTGTCGTTGATGCACTTAGCCACAAAAGCTACTGCCATACCCTCATCACCAACTCTATGCCGCCTGAGCTCAGGAGAGAGTTCGACACGTTCCAGCTCGAGGTAGTCTCCTATGGCATGCTAAATGAGCTTCGCGTCAAGTACAATCTCACCTCACAGATCCGTGAAGCGCAAAAGAACTGTCCTGAGATAGACTATATCCGTGGTTTGATGAAACTGGGGAGAGGCCCCGAATACCGAGAAGATGAGCAGGGAACTTTATGGTACAAAGATAGAATCTGTGTACCGACGGATTCAGCGATATGAGAAGAGATCCTGTCGGAAGGGCATGACTCCAAATATTGTATTCACCCAGGGTCAGCCAAGATGTACCATGATCTAAGGAAGCACTTCTGGTGGGAGAATATGAAGATAGACATTGCAGGGCATGTAGCCCGATGTGATACATGCAATAGAATCAAGGCCGAGCATCAGAGACCAGCAGGGTTGCTACAACCAGTTGAGATACCAGAATGGAAGTGGGAATGCATATCGATGGACTTTATAATAGGACTGCCCCGATCCGAGCATGGGTATGATTCTATATGGGTAATAGTGGACCGTCTAACCAAAGTTGCATATTTTATACCGGTCAAAAGGAAGTATAGAGCTGAAAAGCTGGCAGATCTATACGTATCAAACATTTTGAAGTTACATGGGGCGCCTCTGAGTATTATATCTGACCGAGGCTCACAGTTCGTATCACAGTTCTGGAAATCCTTGCATAAGTCCATCGGGACCAAGCTCGACTATAGCACCGCATACCACCCGCAAACGGATGGGCAAACAGAAAGAGTGAACCAGATTCTCGAGGACATGTTACGTGCTTGCGTATTGAGGTACAAGGAAGGATGGGAGAGCTGTCTACCCCACGTCGAGTTCTCATACAACAACAGTTATCAGACAAGCATTAAGATGTCTCCATTTGAAGCGTTGTATGGAAGACCGTGCAGAACCCCGCTAATGTGGTCAGAACCAGGTGAAAGGACATTCTTCGGTCCTGCTAAGATTGTGGAAGCAGAAGAAGGTGTTGCCCAAGTAAGAGAGAATTTGAGGATTGCACAAAGTAGGCAAAAGAGCTATGCAGATAGAAGACGTAGAGAGCTTGAGTTCAAGGTTGGGGATTATGTCTACCTCAAGGTATCTCCGCTTCGTGGCACCGTCAGATTCCACGTAAAAGGGAAATTGGCACCAAGATATGTTGGGCCATACAAGATCTGTAAAAGGGTTGGAAAGCTTGCTTACAAGCTGGAACTACCGGAGGAATTATCTGGAGTACACCCCGTGTTCCATGTCTCGCAATTAAGAAAGTGTCTGAAGCTTCCCGAGGAGCAAGTTCCTACGGATGCATTAGACCTGCAAGACACACTTGAATACAAGGAACATCCGATCAAGATCTTAGCACGGGATACCAAGGAGACGCGGAACAAGACTATTCCGATGTGCAAGGTACAGTGGAGCAATCACACTGAAAGAGAAGCTACGTGGGAGAAAGAATCAGACTTGCGGATTATGTTTCCTTGCCTCTTCGATGGGTACGTTATCTCTAAATCTCGAGGTCGAGATCCTAATGAGGAGGGAGGACTGTAACAACCCTAAAAATCCACACAACCTAAAAATCCCAACCAATTAAAATTTTTCATTTATTTATTATGAAAACCCATTTTTCTTGTGCAAGCATATAGGTTTCATTATGAATTTGGTAAATAAAGGAGTATAGTTTGCATTTTAATTCCATTCACATAGAATAATAACTTATGCATCACATTTGGGATTTATTGCAATTTATGTTTGTATTTACTCAATATTTAAAATGGGCAATATATGTATATATACACCAAAATAAAAATAGAAAAAGAAAATGAAAAGGGAGAGAGAGTTAGGCCAGCCATTCGGCCCAACCGGCCTGCTTGGCCTCACCCACGCGCTCACGCTCGCGCTCGCTGCCAACCCGGGCCCGCATGTCAGCCGCCTTCCCCTTCCACTGTTTCTCTTCCTCACGAAGGCGACGCGCCTGCCGGGGGTGTCACGCGAATGGCGTGACCCCGGACCCATGGCCGACAGCACCACGCCCCGCAGAGTTGTCCCTCTCCTGTCCCCTCCTTTCTTGGCCGCCAAGCGAGCCCGCGTGCACCCTAAAACCCTAGCTCAAGCGCACGGATGAGCTCCACGTACACCCACCGATACCCATCACCGTCCGCCGCTGTTCCGAGAACCGGCCGCCTATAAATTGGAGCACCCGAGGAGCCCTAGCCCATTCCCACTCGCAGCCGCCACGCTGCGGCTCCACAAGCCACCGCACCCCACCGCATAGCCGAGAGAGGGAGAAGGGCGGAGCAGAGGAGGAGGAGCTGCCGAAGCGCCGCCGCTGCGGAGCACGCCGAGCCGGACACGGAGGAGAAGCCGGAGCCCCGTCGTGGTTCGGCACGGCACTGCGTACGCTCTGCACGGCTCCGACTCATCACTGCACCGCCATCCTTACCTCACCAGCCCCACGGTGAGCCACCGAGCACCTCATCCAACCTCGCCGTGCTACCGGTCATGGCGCTCGGCATCACGAGCGTGTAGGCCGCGGGCTGTTTCCGGCCCCTGAACACTTCGCACAACACGCGCACAAGACCGGCCATCAAACCACTGGACATTGGCTATGGACGTCAGGCCACTTCCGACGGGCATCGCCGTCACATGTGCTCGGAGCACCGCCACCTCGGCGGCGTTCCCGCGCACAAGCCGTGAAATCGCCGACGCGACCCGCTAGCGTGACCACCATCTCACCGACCACCTCGGACAAGCTTAGTTGCGGAAGATCGAACCTCCATAGCCCGGAACACCGTGAGGTGCGTTCTCGGGGAAACGTGATCGCCGCCGACACGTTCCGCCTCGCCTAAAATCCGTTCCGAGTACCCCCGGTCGCCTTGCGCTGCGGAGAAAGGCCGACGAGGTTCGCCAAGTCTGCCTCGGCACCGCCGCGTAGATTGCCGAGCCCCGAATCATGTCTGTTGCCTTGGCTACGTGCGCCTCCACCTTGTCGGAGAACCGCCGTATGCCGTGGGAGAGAAGGAGGCCATACCACGACTCTAACCCGCCACCATCTGGTCGGACGACTGCCTGAGCACGCCAATTGGGGAAAGCCGAGCCCTGTCTTGTCGAAATATGGTCATCGCCGCCCTGTCATCGTCCGTCGCACCGGAGAGACACCGCCGCCTTGAACAGACGCCCTGGAACCCTGCTAGCACCAAATCTCCGATTCGCCCGAGCCTCCCCGGGGGAGCTCGGGAGAGCGCCACCCTCGGCGCCCAAATGTCCGATTCGCCCGAGCCTCCCCGGGAGAGCTCGGGAGAGCGGCACCCTCGGCGCCCCGAATCTCCGTTTCGCCCGAGCCTCCCCGAGAGAGCTCGGGAGAGCGGCACCCTCGGCGCCCCGAATCTCCGATTCGCCCGAGCTACGCCGAGCTCCGCCGAGCCCCGCCGAGCTACGCCGACGCCCCCCGACCTCTGAGAACCACCCCCGACCACCGTCTAGCTCTCCCGACCACCGCCGAGCTACGCCGACGCCCCCCGACCAACGTCGAGCTCGCCCGACCAACCGCCGAGCTACGCCGACGCCGGCGACTCTCTGGGAACCAGCATCGAACACCTGGTGGGCGACCATCGGTTCTGAGTTCTGATGAGGCGCCACATGCCGCACTACTGGGCCCGCACGCCACGTGGACCAATCCCGAGCTGCCCCTGATTAATCGACCATTTTCCATTTTCAGAAAATAGAATAATCTTCGGAAATTCATAACTTATTCATACGATGTCCAAAAATTGCGCACCATATATCAAAATTCTCAGAAAAATGAGATGTACAATCTAAGACTATGTTTGTGTGCATTTGGCTCTTTAATTTATTGGATTTTTCTGAAATACTCTATAGGAGTCGCTGACGCGACTATTTCGTGTTCGATTTCAGAGCCGGAGGAGGATCTGACTAAGGAAGACGACCACGAGTACTTTCAGGAGCTAGGAGACGACTACGAAAGTGCCACGTCCCACCAAATCCTTAGATCCTATTTATGCATTGCAAATGACATTGTTGCTATTGCTTTATGATTATGTATGGATTGGTTGCATGGTAGTCTATTTGAATTCCCTGCCTTGATAAGACTTTACCCTGCTGACTGCTGCTAGGTTAGCTGCTGCTTAATTTACTGTTACTCTTCCACTACTTTCTACTTGCTATATGGTGTGGTGGAATTGGGACGGTGTATATCTGATTATAACCACTGGGAGAGAGTGCTGCGTGCGTCTTGGGTGCGTGGTAAGGGTTGATGTCGACCAAGTGGGATGTGAGACAAGCCCATGGTTCAAGTCGTGCCGGGGGTGCAACCTGGGCATCCCCAAGCGAGATACCTATGGCGGGTAAAGTTGTTGAGGAGGTTCCGGGTGGGATAGCCTTGGTGGTTTGAAGCCCGTGGACGGAGGTGCTGTGATGGCACGGGGAGAGTATCCCCTAAGTGAAGATGCCTGCTTGGTCAAACCTAGGACAGACTAGTTTCAGGTTCATGGGAATCCTTTTCTACTCACTCGCTTCTGATGGGCGGGAGACGGCTGGACTACTTCGTAGGACGGTGCCACTACTGCTAGGTTGAGAGGTGATAAGGGTGGGCGGAGACGGTCGATGGGTTCCCGTTCCGTTCTAGATGCGCAGTACCACTGGATGGGCCCGGTACTGTGTCTCCCAGTCTCAGCATAATGGTGTAGGATCCGGAATATCCCAGGGCTGAGTGGTAGGGTGGCATCGACCTAGGCAAGCAAGCACCCGGAATTCTGCCTAGGTGTTTGCGCAACACCTATGATGGCTAATCTTGTGGGTAGTGAAACCTCTGCAGAGTGTACGGTTGATCGATCGATACATATGCCAACCTGTTGGCTATGGACCTTTCCTGTGAAGCTTCTACTAGTGTAGTGAGTGTTCTCTTCTCCCCCTAGATGACATTTTCCGGCAGTGTACCCGTTGTGGTAGTGTGCCGCTGAGATAGGCCCGAGAGGGAGTTGGGCCTGTCGAATGAGAGCGAGGTGTGGGTAAGTGAGATGTGGTGATGGGAAAAGGGATGATGGTGTTAACTGGAGATAAAACTTGACTAATTAAACATTGATTATAGCTGCATAGGAAACCTCAGCCTATAGGTCTGCTTGTATAGCCTTGCATCCACTTTCCACAAAGCAAATGCTGCATAGGTGGGCTCCGTGGCCAGTACAAATCGTACTGATAAATTTGCTGTCAGGTGACGAGAATGAGTACGACTTCGAGGAAGACGATGGCGAGGAATAGGGTCACGTGCTACACTCAAGTTGGCCGTGAAGGATGAAACGTTTCCGCATCTTCTAAGCTTCTCTGAATGTTGATTCCGCCAATGTGGTGATGTAATAAATGTTTATGTAAGACTTAAATACCGTTGTATGGATCCTGGTGTCAACTGAGATATGGGTAATTTCATGGATTGTCCCAAGCAATCTGTTGAATTACAATTCGAGCCTGTGGATTTCCCTTCACGGAAATCGAGGTCGTTTCATTGAGTACATAAAGTACTCAGCAAATCTTACAGGAAGGAAGGGAAAGATGGAAAGGGGAAGTGGAATTATAGTGGTAAAGGTGGTGAGTGGTAGGAGTAAAATTATATATATAAAATGGAGATTTGGGCCCTGGGAGAGCATTAACCCTTCTCGCCAGTTCCCATAGTTAAATTAATTAATTACAACTTACCAGTTATAACGGTTTAGTTTTTAATTACAGTGGTTGTCCCTAAACATAAGTGACCCCATCCCGGTGGTTGCCCATTCCAAGGACGTGGCTATTCGAATAGATTCAGTGAACTCTGCAGAGGTGTACAAATTTTCCCACATGATAGTCCAATCCCGTCCGTGGCCAACGGTAAGGAAAGGACTAACAAGCGTCCGTACCCGGTTGGAGCTACCTAAGGATCCATATAACTCTACCACGAACTAATCAACAGTCGGAGAAACCACACAACGACTTGTATGAACCCTATCATACAATAAAACAGGAATATACGTGGCTTGAACTCGGCCTAGAATTAATAAGTGGCTCGCACACGGCCCAACAGAAATTTAACGTGGAAGATCACATTAGCATCCACGCCGACCGAACATGGGGCCAGTATCCCCATTCGGCTCATGACAGTTCGTTGCACCTCCGGCCTCTAGATAGATATTATACTTTAACCTTACGGGGTGTGGATCGCAGGTCTACCCATATAGACATGTGGCTGTACAAGTGTCTGACCAGGCGAGAGTGGCTTATGACTAATCCATTGATGACCAAGACAAGCATCTCCATGTAGGAACCCACTCCGGGCGAACCTACCCAAAGGTAATTTCACACCACATGAAATTGCCTCCTGCTTGCTCAGTCAAATAGTTTTAGTTATTATAGCATATCAGGGTTCATGTTCACATATCAGGATTCATGTTCACAGGTTTAATCATAGCAGAATTAATGTTTAAGCATTTACACAAATATCATGAAATAAATTAGTTTTATTAGTTTAGGTGGTAGAATGGGAGGTGTAGGTTTGGTGGTGGAGGTGGTGAATATGGTGGTAGCGAGGAGACAGTTGGGATGGTAGTGGCATGATATGTTGAGGGGAGGGTATGGATGGGTGGTGGTGGTGGTTTATATGGTAGGATTTTGGTGGAGAGGATAGTTAGGAGAGGAAGGTTTTTAGGTAGTGGAAGTATAGGTGGCATGGTGGAAGGGAAGATATTTAGAAAGGAGGGTTTATGGTAGGGAAAATATAGAGTGGAAAGGTGTGAGGGAAGTTAGACTTGCCTTTACTTGATGACGATTATTTCCATGTTCTGGGATCCTGATTCTTGACTTCCTTGTTCCTTTGTCTTCATGTATTAGTGCTTCTGGGATTCCTCCATCTTCTCGTGGTTTGCTTCTGGATGCCTTCAGGTTGTCTTCGCATCGTCTTCTATTCAATGCCGTCTAGCGTTGAGAAGCAAAGAACTCCAAACGAGAAAAACATCGCAAAACACAATCAAAACAACATAGAGAAGGGAGGAACAATCCTACTAAACGTGTCCTAACTAGCGGAAGGGTTTCTACTAGGGCTAACACTATTATGTGAATCTGAAGTAGAAAGCCTGACCAAGTCATCATAAAAAACTTGACCGGCTTCTACGAATCCATAAGGAGGTTAGCAGCACATAAGCACATGCATATGTATGTACCTCGGGTTATAGAAGTTAGGTACGTGTATACGTATCCATATACACATACAAAGGGTTAGCGGGGTTAGCAACATATACGCACATGCATATGTATATGCCTGGAGATTAAGTTGGCGACACATACGCACATGCATATGTATACGCCTAGGGGCAATTAGGAAGGTGGGTGGAGAGTTAGCCATGCATGGTATGATACGGTGTATATATGTATATATACACATATATATTTAGATACAGGTATATATACATTCACACACATATATACATCGCATACGCCTCTGCATGTGAGCGACTATGATTCTATGTGCATGTGCATATTCGCGTATTCATATACTGATATGGTGTATACCCCTACGTGGATATACGGTGCAAGTGTAACTATGGGTTAGCGCGGAAATAAAAGAGAAACGAGAAAATAAATATGACTGGAATTTAAATGGGCACCAAAAATTAAGGAATGGGTATGAATCAGTAGGGTTGGATTTTAGAAGATTTGTGGTGGAAGAATTACGGGGTTCGAAATTTGGATGGTGGATTTGAATTTTACAAGTTTAGTGGGAAAGCCGGGTCGGGAGAAAAGATATGGGAAATGTTTCTAGGAATTTTGGAGAATGGAAAAGGAGTGGAAAGGATTTGAAGAGGATTTAGAATGTACCTAGTTTATTTAGTTCTGAAATGAGAAAGGTTTTTATTTTATCCTCCATGTGCGTTCTCCGAGTGCGCATAGCAATTTCCTAGAGGACTGACGTGGTGGCGCTGCTGCTGTCACTATGCTCCTGGGCCTGTGAGCTGATCGATGGACCACCTCTCTTCCTTTCTCTGGTCTGTGCACACTACTCGCTCCGTCCAGTAATAAGTGCACCTTTCACTTATTGAGAAGTCAAATTTTTTTCTTTTGACTAAATACGTAGAAAATAATATCAATATTTATATCTTCATGTAACACCAAAAAATTTGCATTCTTTTAAATAGCGGGAATTGATTTACTTATGCAATTATTTGATCATTTAAACATAGGGGAATAATAATTTTTTACAAAAATAAAATTCAACTCTAGGGTAAACTCATGTATGTTGCATTCATGCTGGCGCATCATTATTTTTGTACTGCTTGGTTCCATTTGAATTCTTGAAACTCTATCTATTTTGAAAACCTATTTGGAAATGCCTTTGAAAATTAGAAAAGGAATGGAGAAAACATTTCCTTTCTCTGTTTCCAGCCCAGGGCTGCAGCCGGCCTACTACCCACCTCCCCCTCTCATCTGGTTTAGGCCCAACACCACCAAACCTGACTGGGCCAGGGCCCAGCCAGCCGCAGCGCGCAGCGCCCCTCCCCCTCTTTTGCTCTCTGCAACCGACAACAGGGGCCCGCGTCTTGCGTCTCTGACATCCCGGGCGCACATGGCAGCCGCACTCCCCCTTCCTTTCTTCTTCCCTGTTTTTTCCCCAAAGCAGAGAGCGCCGCCGCGGCCGAGCGCGTGCGCGCGGGGATTCCATCTGCAGCTGACAGCCGACCCCAGCGCTCTATGCCTCTGACGAGTAGGGCCCTCAGGTCGGCATCCTTCTCCTCCAGCCTTCCCCTGCTTCGCTTGGAGCACAGCAGAGTAAAGAACGGCGCCGAGTTCGTCACGGCGTACGATCCCGTTCCAAACTCCGAGAATCTAGTCGTGCCCTCCGGGCTATATAGCCCGAACCCCCGTGTCCCTCCGCCGCCACACAACCCTAGCAGCCGCCGTCTCCGCTCCCTTGCAGCAAGTAACAGAGCCGCCGCCGCCGAGTTCATCCGCCGCTGCCAAGCTCGATTCGGCGAGCACGTCATCTAGTCCTCACCGTAAGCATGTCCCGGAGCTTCGTATTGACCCCACGAACACACCCAACCCTTTCTATTCTTGAATCATGCACTGATGCCCCTCACCGTCGTTTCCAGCGCCGCTGCCGGACCCGAAGCTGCCCGCCGCTGTCAAACTCCCGCCTCCGAAGGCTTCCCGTCGCAATTAACCATCCACAGAACTTCATCTCGATGTAAGGAAACCACCGGCACCCTCTGCGACCCGTTTTCCCCCTTGTATCTCACCCACGAGCTCGCCGGAGCGGCATAGCCACCGAGCCCCGTGCTGCTCCTCTTTTAAGCCGTGCCGAGCCTAACCGAGGCCACCATCGAGTTTGCGGTCAAGATCTCTTGCCCCTAAGACCAATCCCGAAGCCAGCCGTGCCCCCTAACCCTAGTTCGCCCATCTCCGGCGATCACCGGCAATGGCATCACCGCGGCTGCCTCTGTTCCCGGCCGGAGCGCCACCCTCCCTCTCTCTCTTCTAATCTCAACTGTCCGTATTGAATCGGACGGATCAGAAAGCCCCGTACCCCTTCGGCTGGCTATTTTATTAAAACCCCCCCTAAGCTTTTAATGTTGGTACCCGCAGTCCTTGGCGTACTCAGTAGTTTACGTTTTCCTCTTTTAAAAGCGTAGCTCGGAAAGCAACGTCGGCCGGTAGCACTGCTTCCGACCCGTAGACCATAAAATATGGAGATACACCAGTATTTCGGCTAGGCTGTGTCCGCAAGCCTCAGACGACTGTTGGCAACTCGTTGATCCAGTTTCCTGGGCTTCTTTCGATGACTTCGTGTAAGCGCTTCTTGAGGGCGTCGAGCAACATTCCGTTTGCGGGAACCCGACCACGAAGAACCTATCGTTGACGTTCCGGTTATAATATCGCCGTAGCCCCTCCAAGTATTTGGCCGTGCGTACGCCGGAGGCCAGACGCTCTTCTTCGAGTCTGTCGATGTCTTCTGCTCGTGCACCGTTGTTGACGGTGGATTGTTGACACTTCTTAGCGCAACTACCAGAGATAGGGTGTTAAGCTATCTCTGATAACGGCGCCAGAAGTGCCTGAGGGTATTTCTTATGTTTATTGGATAATTCCGCAAGCGCACAGAATATACCGCGGTAGCACTTCACTCGGGAGTATTCCAAGGTATCGTTATTTATTTTTATCCTAAGGGAAAGCGGTTGCTAGGAATAATTAATAAAAAGAAAGGGAGATCCTTAAGTCTATACCAACTTAGTACCAGCTAGTGGTAGGGGGGTAAATCGATAGGTAGAGGAAAAGGGTAATGATACCAACACACAACAAGTATTAAGATAACTAAAAGATATCTAGTAGAGTATAGCTAGGTGGGAGGACAACGAGTGAGTATAAGACTCCTATGACACTTACTTTACTCTTGTGACTTACCCTATCAAATAGATGACTTATACTAAGATAGTTACCTTACTACCGGTGTGTAGGGGGTAGTGCGAGACAATAGAGGACAAAACCTCTACCCAAAGCGCCTACACTCTTATGGGAGCTTACCTTTTAAGAACTTGCATAAAACACGTGGAGGGATACTAAGACTAGACAGGGCTGTCACCACCTGCTAGCACCCACAAACAATCCGTGCGACAAGCGGTAATCAAAGGTAAGATCTAGTCTAAGCACCACGCTTACACAAAGTCTCACTATTCTAGCTGCGTACCAACAACTAGAATATCCTATGACAGGCGATGAACTAACAAATGTTGAGTTGGGACAAGATCACTATCAAGTTTAAAACAACTATAGAAGAATACAAGACACAACAATACTATAAAGAATAGTAAAGACTAAGTAAAAACTTAGTGAAGTAAAGTAAAGATAATATATATTGAAAAGGACAAAGTCTTACAGAAGGAAAGGTACAAGAGCTATACCAGACTCTCCAGTAGACGACTCCGGAGACTCCGAGCGTAGCTCGACTCGACTCTAACTCCCACACTAGACTAATACTACTACTAAAGAGTAGAACTTCACTCTAGCATGCTTCTTGTGTTGTATGGTGTGTCTTGAAGAGGAGTGGGCAGCCTCTATTTATAGGGGAGAGCAAGGGGGTGCCACGTCAGCAATCCGCGTGCTCCTTGCCCCTCCACCCTTGGATCCACCGCCTTGTAACCGCCTCAAGATGGACGGCTTTGGTGATTTGAGCCCATGGGAAACATGCTTGGAGTCGGTGGAGGCGAACTGACCTGGCTGGGCACCAGGGGGGTTCGGCCGACCCCCCTATGACTGGTGGGCCCAGCCAGGAGCTTCTAGAAGGAGTCCCCACCAGTCAGTGATGGTGTAGGTGGCCTGGGCCCACCAATGGTGGTTCGGCCGACCCACCCCTGGTGGGTTGGGCCCACCACCGTGGTCTCCACCTGTCATAGAGACTCCCCTGGTCTTTGTTATGTCTCGTTTGCTTTGTTTCACGCCTCAATCTGTGTGCCTTTGATCTCCACCGTTGAATGAAAGCACAAGTTGATCCGATGGATGAAATGACTTGGTTGAGTGCCACACGGATCCTGCCACGTCACCAGAGCCAGGTGTGCCCCATGGGCAGTTCAGCCGACCCATGGGTGGGCCCACCCTTGGCTCTGATCTTTTCCATTTGATGTTGTATGCACTGTGTTGAAAGGTGGTGGCCTGGGGCAACATGGCATGGTTCGGCTGAACCATGTAGTTAGCCCCTAGCTGCTCACTTTTGCACTGTTTTGGTGTTCCCTGCAATCACAAGCTAAGAGTACAAGTGGAACTTGTTATTGATAAAATATGCTCATGTTGTATTTATTCTCCCTTGGATCCGAGGCCTGTTGATGGTGTTTGAATGTGGAATTTTAGGGTATATCCACCGTCAACAAGATCCCCCAAGCTTAACCTTTGCTCGTCCCGAGCAAATAATTAAACTTAGCCTCGGTGGACCAGGAGTTGTTACAATGTTCATGTTTCAATAATACCATGTGTACAACTATATACTTCTCTTTTGAATGAAAAAATTGGCTATAGAAATTCACCCATTTTACCTTAGTCTTTTATGGGGCTAATGACTTTCCCTTTGCCTTATGTGGTTGAGAGACAGAATAGTTTAACTTGAGCACTACTTTTCTCATTCTTTGCAAGTTTTATACTGGAGGTTATAGCAATGTTTTGCAAAAGAAAACTTAATGTTCCTCATATGGTTCTCTCATGTCGCTCGAATGGTGTATGATTCCTTACCAAGGCATAAAGTAAATGTTGCCTTCTCTTTATCATCCTACTTCTAAAAATGGCTTATGTGGAGCTTAAGGTAGGAATGAAAGAATATAGCATACTTACTTTGCATATGTTGTAGAGTCAAAGCTTGGATCCAAAGAGAGAAGTGTCATACCCTTAGGTCAAGATGTGCAAGTGTGTGGATGATGATGGAATATAATGCTCCTCTATTTGAATTGTATCTCTCTCTAATAAATTTTAGAGACATGGCTATCATTTTTCTCTTTTATTTATGAGCCTAGACTTGCTCAAATATTTTTCTTTTCTTTTCTATGGACACTCTTGTGTCCATCTTTCTTTTTATTTTCCATAGCCTTTTGTCTCTACTACCATAATGACTAAGAGAGATTTTCTATGACTTTAACACATGGAGCATTTATTTGGTGGAAATGAAAGGCATGTGGTTGCATACTTCCAGTGTAGAAGCAGCATGTATATATGGTGTGTACGTGATCTTGATCTTGGGAGCATGATAAGACTCTCAATAAGGGTCAACAAGACTTGACAACACTCAATACAAAGCAAATAGCTTAAGTGGAAGGTTTTACACATGTGTAACATATATGGCTATGGTAGAAATTTATCACCATTGAGGAATAATAAGATTTTGATTGATTTAAGAAATAAATCTCTAGTAATCATGCATGCTTAGAATGATATTATAGTAGCTCTTGTTTCACTATATCATATCTCACAACAACTTAGACTTAGTTCTAGCACTTAGCATCCATAAAGTTTTCAGGTTCATGATGATTTAAATGAGCCAAGTGATCCATACTCAAAGAAATACTAAGTTGTAAACTAGACATTAAAGAAACATTAACAGAGCAACTATTCATCATTTCCATGAGGAAGATAAATATTCATGAGACATATGGGAATAAGAGAAATATTTTTGGTATTTTTATCTTATGCATTTTTTAAAAAAATAGAATAAATTAAAATAATGTAAATAGCTAGGATAGAATACTTACCTTGGTGGGGAAGAGGATCTCCCCCAAGCTTGTCCTTTTGCTCATTGTGGTGGCGGGTACTATTGGAACCATCCCGCCCAGCGTTGTGCTTCTTCGTCTTGGATAGCTTGCAATAGTTGAGCGTTTTGTTGTGCCATATTCAAAGTTGCATCTTGCTCAACTTGCATTGCGCCCATGTCATTGATAAGTTGGTCCATTTCCGATCCTTGGCTTCGACGGCCCCTCACCCGTGTGGAAGGACGGGGAGTGCACACTCTTGGAGTGTGCTGTTAAGGCCGTTCCGTGGACCATGAAATGTCCATGGAACTTGCCTCATCGCCTTCTTCTTCATATCTCCCTGCAGCTCGTGATGTGCCACCTTGCTCAAATTGAGCAGCTTGTGACATGCTCCTTGTCACCCTTCTTGGTCCTGCAACATTTTGGCTTCTTGCCTCTCGGTCCCAATTTATGGTTAGCATGCGCAGCTCATACAACCGACGCCTCTCACAAGGGAGAGAGATTTCGGCTGTATGGCCGGGATAAATCATTTTTATATCACCATTTTCATCTCTTTTTTGGAGTTGAGTGCTTATGAAGAAATCTTCGGTTACAATATCTCTAGGAGAGGCAATGTATTTAAAGTAATGTTTTCCATCTAGCAAGTCCATTGTTTCAGCAATTCGCGTGATAAAAGAAGTGAAGAATATGGGCTCGCTTCTATGAAAAATACCAAGTCAAAAGTGGACTAACATCTTAGCAGGTGAAACTTTTATTTTCTTTGTCATGGCATAGAGCAGTCTTAATTCATCATTGTAAAGAACATGCACATTAGAGCCAGGAAGAAAAGTTATAGCCATCCAATGTCGGATCGAGCGCAAAGTTGGATTATGAATTTCATTAGTTTTAGGGTCAGAACAATCATTAGATCTTGTTATATCTTTCCAAAATTCAGCTTTATTAAATCTTTTTGTTGCATTAACAAGATCTAGATGACAGTCATTATCAAAACCAAGTGCCATGCTAAAAACTCCCCATGTTAAATTATACTCTTGGTTAAACATGCGAAAGTAGACATTATTTTCAGTGGCTTGTAAAGAGCATAGAAATTCAATGGTGAGCTTTTCTATTCCAAGTTCTTGCACTCCCCAAAAACTTCCCCAACCGATTGTATTGAAAATAGTATTGAATTCCGCGGTCATATCTGTGCTGTCCAAAAGGACAGGGTCGATGATGCCGGTATGTTCATACCCTCGGTGTCGGATGGAGGTGTACCTTTGGTACTCTTCTTGATTTAGCATGAGCCCGCTCTCGGGGTCGAACGTCCTCTTGGAAAGCACTCCGAAGCTTCTTCTTGGTGGAGCTTCTCTTCCTTCATCTTCATCATGGCGGGGTCGTCGGAAGGAACTCCCTATGACGCTCTTGGCCTTCTTGAGTACGGAGGAGAACTTCTTCATCCTGCAACAATGAGCTCACACAAGAACACACTACAACAACAGGGATTAGCGTTAGCGTTAGCGTTAGCGTTAGCTATTCCACTGTTAGCAGTCCTTGCGGGGTATGGTTACCTCCACAAACAAGATTTTGAGAGCAAAAATGAGAGTGAGACAAGCTTCTACTACTACAATATTTTTGGGTTTTTGGTTTGAGTGGCTAAACTTAAACTAAACTTGAGAAAGACCTTGCTCGAATGGAGAGAAAAAGGGAGATTGTGGGTTCGAGAGGATTCAGCTGGATTGGGTGCGAAAATGAGCACACATTGGAAGGGTATTTATAGGGGGAGAAGGGCTGGTGGCCAGGCCACTAGGCCCAGTTCGGCCGACCCCTCCATGGCCAGATCTTTGTTGTTTTCCCCTTTGGACATGGAACCTAGGTGATCTCAAATTCAAATTTTCCGACAGGGCTTTATTGATGGGTCGGCCGAACCCATTTATGATAGGTTCAATGTTGCTTTTACCTTAGGACAGGGAATCTATTTGAATTCAAACTTGACCTTGCTGACAGCTCTCAATTTATGGGTAGGCCGAACCCATTATGACAAGATCAGAGTTGCTTTTACTTTTGGACAGGGAATCTATTTGAATTCAAACTCCACTTTCTTGAAAGGAGCCAAAACATGGTTCGGCCGAACCAGGGTTTGTCCTCTTTCAGCTTTAAACAGCGTGCCCAGGAAAGTAGAGACTAGTGGTGTACCAAAAGTTTTGAAATTTTCAGAGATTCCCTTGTCTAGTGTTTTGTGAAGGTAAAAGGTGTATGACAAAAGTGGGGACATGTTTAAAGTGATTCCCATGGACCACGGGAACACTAATGCATGCCAAGTGTCCACTTTTCAAAATTTGGATGGATGTGGGTGTTGGATTCTCCTTGAAGCATATGAGAATGGTCATGTCAAAAGAATGGTCGATCAAAATTCAAAAGGAGCTGGTGTTCAAATTTTAGGAGCATGATCAGGACACCAGGCCAACACCACCAGAGGTGGGTGGGCCCCATGGTAGGGTCGACTGACCACACCTAGGTGGTCCCACCACCTCAGGTGTGAGCAGAAATGATCTTTATCAAGTTTTATTCATCTACTTATTTTATTTTGTTGAAATAAAATATTGCCAAAATATTTCATGAAATGCAATGAAGAAAATTCAAAATTGAAATGCAAAATATGGGATAAATACTGATTTACCTTACCAGCAAGGGCTCCATGTTTTAGGTCCGTAGAGCAGGATCTCTCCAGTTTGGGTTCATTCTTCGGGTGATTCGATCGGTCCCGGAGATGGGGACCGTGATGATCGAACCTCTTTCTTCCGCCATTCCTTCTTGGTTGATGCTTGTGATTCAGCGGAGTCAGCCTTGTTTACCACTTTAGCCTTACTTACCAGTTCGGCCTTTTTAGACCTTGGCAGTTGATTCTTTCGGCGGGGTGCATATTGTGGCTTGTTTCTCCACAGATTCTTCCTTACCTGTTGCATTGATTTATAACCATTGAAAGGACATTTAATTCTCTTACTTGGGAGTTGGAAGTGGACTTGGCCGGATCCCACGTAGATGATGGCATTCACGGTGTTGACGAACGGCCTTCCCAGGATGACGGGGACTTCGTCATCGGCCCCCATGTCAAGAATGATGAAGTCGGCGGGGATGTACTCATCTTGAACTTTGACAAGGATGTCCCTTGCCAATCCCTCGGGAACCGGATGGATTGATCGGCCATCTGCAACTTGACAAAAGTGGGGTACAAAGGTCCCCCTAGCAAGTTCTTGTACATTACCTTGGACATGATGTTCACTCCAGATCCAAGGTCGCAGAAGGCGTTGTTGAAGGTGTGTGGCCCGATCTCGCAGGTGATGGTAGGATGGCCGGGGTCACTCTTCTTGGCCATGAATAGCGGATCAAGAAGACAAGCCGGGTTTTGCCTGACCGGAGGCGTACCAAACCTCGTGGAAATTAACTTAACACCCTCAATTGGTTCCTCAGGTTTTTCTGGGATCTTACCTTGTTCGAATGATGGGACAGCTGCTGCTATTTGAGCTAATTGGGTTTCTAACATTTTATTAAAGCCCAATTGGTTTTTCATAGCAATGTTAAAGCTATCCATTTTCTCACTAAGATTTTTAAGAATCTTGTCATTAGCCATGATTTTCTTGTTTATGCTATCATTAATTTTAGATTGGCCTAAGACAAGATCTTTAAGAGAAGATTGGTTACCATAACAATTTTTAAAATTATTGCTGTAACTATTACCTTGATTTTCTTGGTAGAAGGGGCGTGAGTTCCATCCTCCTTGTTGCTGGGGTCGATACCCATTGTTGTTGCTGTTGTTGATGAAGCTCACTTACTCCTTCGTCTCGGGACAGTTGTTGCCTGAATGATCTTCCCCACCACATACCTCGCACCATGGATCAGCTTCGATTGCTCGTGCGGTGGCAGTGAGTCTAATGGCCTCTTGTTCCTTCTTGGAACTTTCTTCAATCTTTTTCATCAAGAGGTTCATTTTTGCTGAGAGCATGTCCACCTCATGAACGGTGTGCATACCCCTTTTCTTGGGCTGGAGGCGCTCCTCATTCCATCCTTGGTTGATAACCATTTTCTCAATGAGGTCCTTAGCATCCTTGACATTATGTTGCAGGAATGCTCCTCCGCCTGCAGCATCAAGGTGACTACGGGCTAATCCGGTCAGCCCATGGTAGAAACCTTGGATTAGGAGCCATTCTTCAATCCCATGATGAGGACAGGCACGAATGTACTCCTGGAGACGTTCCCATGCTTCGGGAATCGTCTCGTCCGCTTGTTGTTGGAAGCTTGAAATTTTGCCACGGAGAGCGCTTGTTTTGCCCATTGGGAAGAAATGTAACACCCTAGTGTTAGTTACTATTTTCACACTTGCATTTGCATGTCATCAAGCATAGATCATGTCATTTCATGCATTATTATCATTGCATTTGATTTGATTCCCTTTTATCGCTATATGTTTGTTTATATGTCCATATTATGCAAAATGTGTTGACATACAAATGTGATGCTTGTTTACAGTTCTAAATGCTTTATACATGTTTAGGATAACATTTGGAACAATGTTCATGTTGGTGAAATCCCCAAAATACCCCTCTAGCTCATAGTTGACTAGAGAGCCCTTTAAAAGCTATTCTGTTTGACCAAACAAGAAGGGCATTTTAGAGATTCTGCATGTCAGTGCACCCTTAATCAAAGTTGTGTAGAATTTTATAAGCAACAAACTTTATTTTTGGGCCAACTCATGAAAATGAGTGGAAGAAGGTCAAAAAGTTGAATTAGTGCAGATTTGGAGCTGTTTTGGAAGTTTTCAAATTTTCCTTAGTCTAAACCGGTTTTCAGTTTCGGTGTACCCCTGTTCATCGACTTGTATCTCTCAATCCAGGCCGAACTAGAGTAAAGTTCCTTAATATGAAATGATCTACTGGTATAGCTCTTCAACCCATATTAGTGAAGTTTTCGCTGAAACGCTCTGGATCGCGAGTTATAGATCGATGAAAATCGAGTTTCAGTCGGGTCCGCGGAAACTGAATCGGAGCCGATTCAGTTCGACCCTCGGGCGAATCGCTGGCGAATCGCGCGACCGCGTCAGGCCTCGGCCGCCAGATGGCGCCGTACGCCGTCGTTGCTGCCGCGCGGTCGGCTTACAAAGGGGAACACGCAATGCTGTCTCCCGCACGCTCGCCCTCACTCTCCCCGCTCTCTCGCCCTCTGTTCGCTCGCTGCTCTCCTCTTTCCCCTCCGCCGTCGCCATTTCCGCCGTCGCCATTTCCGCCGCGACCGCCGCGGTGAAATCCGCCGCCACCGAGCCGTCTCCGACCGCGCCACCCTCGGCGCAGCTGCGGCTTGCTCTGCTCTTCGTTTCCGACCCGTTGCCGACCTCAGCCGACCTAAGGTACAGCTCCAGCAAGCTTCTCGCCGTCCGCCATTGCCGGAGCGCCGCCGAGCTCTCGGGTCGCCGTGACGAGGGCGATGCCGGGGTCGGCTTCCCTCTCTTTTGCTCGTCTAAGAGTCTCCGTTAGACGTAGATCCTTTCCACACCGTCGGTTAGGTCTATCTCGCCGTGGTTTCGCCGGAACCCGAGTTCGCCGTGAAACCGCTCGCCACCGTGCCGCCATGCGAGCGCGGTCAGTGAGTTTCCGTGCGCAATAGTTCGATTAGTCACGCGCACAGGTCCGCTAGGGTTGCAGGAACACGGAACGAGGCCGAGCCGCGCGAGCAACGGCCGGAATCGGCCGGCGCAAGTTCGCCGGACCACCGCCGTCCGCCATTGCCGCCGTCGAGCTCGCTCCGGTGGAGTACGACCCTCGGCAGTTGGTCCATCGGGTTCGTCTCGTTGCCGCGAGTCGGTAGGTAGCCTCGGCGTCGCCGGAGACCTCGCCGTCGGCGAGCTCTCGCCGGTCAGCGCCGGCAGCTCTGTTTCCTCTCTCTGACGCGTGGGGTCGGGTCGACCCCGGGGCCCGCGAGTCAGCCGTTCGGGTGCGCCTCTGGTTCACTGAGCCGGGTGCACGTAGCAGTTCTATCGGGTTTAGGTTTTTGATTTATAAAATGAATTTCCAGAAAATGTGTAAAACCTTCCAAAATTCATATCTGGAGCTAGGAATGTCCAATGGGGGTGAAACAAATTTTGTTGTGTTTGTATTTCTGAGCTCTATCAAGGAAAAATATAAAATGTACTTTTTGAATACTTTTTGTGTGCAGTTATAATTAAATTGTTAATTGCTTGTAAACTTGATAAATGCATAAGTAATTGCAGAAATGTGCT
This sequence comes from Eremochloa ophiuroides, assembly GCA_038502445.1. Taxonomy (NCBI): domain Eukaryota; kingdom Viridiplantae; phylum Streptophyta; class Magnoliopsida; order Poales; family Poaceae; genus Eremochloa; species Eremochloa ophiuroides. The sequence continues at coordinate 30,152,000 of JAHLJS010000006.1, read as the reverse complement.
AAAAATGTGATTCCACTTGCATTCATCTTGTTTAGGGAAGTAGAATCTATTAAAAATATGTTTGCTGGTGTTTCACTGTTATTTATATGATGTCTAGTATAATGTGCCTTTTATGCTTTAATCTTGCAAAAATCACCATGCTTAATGTGTTAAGGTTATGGACATGAATATTTTTCCTGGGCTATGTTATGTTGGAAAGAAGCTAAGAAAATTAGGAAATCTGTTGTTTGATACTTTTCACTGTGTTAAGTATTTTCCATTGCTTAAAAGGCTGGTTGCTTGTTATTTTTGTGTAGACTGTTATACTTGTCCAAATGACTTGAAATTTTGTCAGTAGGCTAATCTGGATGTGTAATAGCTACTGTAATTTCTATGGATTTTTCTGGTCACAGTAAGCAGTAGGTCCAGTTATAGGCTAGGGTTTATTTAATTGTTTCTAAGCAAATATCCTTTGGTTGTGGTAGGTTAGTTGATGCATGTTAATTATTAAGTGCAGGTTGTAGACCTCTCACCCGGGACGAGAAATTGTTCTATGCTTTGCTTAAGAAGGGTGAGTATGAGTTGGTTGTCTAGGAAAGAAATAAATGAGTGTGGATTGTTAAACTGATTGCATATCATGGGTTAATTCGTGCATCTCTATCTTGCATTTCATGTGCATTCTCAGTTCTCATATATGCATATCATGCATACAGGATCGCCGGGAGGAGTGACACTGTTGCAATTCGATACACCGGAGGAGGGAGTTCCGCCGGAGATTGAAGTGCCCGAGGTTTCCGAAGGACAAGAAGAAGAGGCTGAACTTCCGGAGTGCCCGGATCACCAACCCGCTAACTTTGTGAAAGGCAAGCCCCGGAGCATTCCTAAGTCTCCACCTACTCTTTTTACAAATACACTGGTCTTTATTAAATCGTATGATTGTGCACTTAAGTATAGGAGTTGATATGATACCGTTGCTGCATTTATTCCTTGTCCACTTATACTTGATCCTGAAGTTATTACTAGACAAGGGGATGGGTTCGATCTTATGCTTAGCCATGCTTAGACCGGTAGAAGTCGAGGGATTTCCTGTCCTTCGCGAGCATAGGTGGTTACTAATGATGATGGGGTTGGATTCCACATGATGGACTATATGTGCCACCATGCCACAGTGTCTAATGAGAGAATCAAGGCTAGGTAGCGGGGAGCCGCATGACATGGTTGAGGTCATGCCGTCTTCGGTGCTGCTTGCGGCCGACTAGGACTGAGGCCACCAGACATCAGTTGAGATTGAAAGACGTCGTCACATAGCTGGCCAGATAAGTCGTTCTGACCGCGAAGCCGAGTATTTCTTTCTGAGCCGGGAATTGGGCGTGATAAGGCAGACATATTCTGGAGGTAGGAAGGATGTGCAGAGACACCATCTTACCAAGGGCAGGTCAGGGACCTGATGCATCCTGGAAGTGGGTTTGTCTCTGAGAATATGGACCCCTCCAAGCCCGCGATACATATTATGTCTCAGAAAGATTTAACGGTGGCCTAAGAAGCCAGTGGTTCGGCTGACAGGGTTTGTGATTGGCATATTTGCCAGCTGGTACAATCGATTCGAATCGCCATCTCTCCTGGTTAGTGAGAAACTGAACTGATCTTCTGGTGAGGTAGAGGCTAATAACTTGAACATAATGATTATGGTGAGATGAGGTTGATATCTGTGGATATCGGAAATCATATGGTTTTATTGATTGCTACAATATTCAGTGAATGCTTAGTATAGTGGCTAATCCTAGTAAATAGTTTAACTGAAATCGAAGCTTATCACAATTAAAATGAATAAGTTGAGGTTCTACTGTAGTAATGCTTTTGATGCAAAATGATGCTACCCTCTGAGCTCCACCAAACAAGCCTTGCATATCCTTGAGAGTCTTTTTATTTACTCCCTGTCGGGTAAGTCTAGCTGAGTACAATTGAGTACTCAGGGTTTTATTCCCATTGTTGCAGATGGTGTAGTTTTCTACGCGTATTGCAGGAACTGCTTCACCCCCGCGGGCGAAGAAGACTAGACCCGAGGGCAGGGTCATTATCTATCTTTAGTTGTTGTAAGAATGCTGTGACGGGGTCATGTGATGGTACTCGTATTCGAACTCTGTGGTGTAAAACTATGTTGACTTCCGCTACTACCCTATTTGTGTAAAAGACTATGTTGTACTCTGATGTTTAAATTCGGTTGCGAACTTATGTGTCATGTGAGCGGGTATTGCTGAATGAATGATCCTTGGGGTATGAAATGTTTGAAATCCTTCGAGATTTCCGGACTACCGGGTTTATATTGGCTCAAGTGCGACTGGATTGCGGCGAAAATGCGATCGTTGTACTTGTGCTCGTATAAATTGGTCGGTTCTGTGACAAGAAATTCTTGAGAAAAGCGTTGGAACACTTCTCCCAGGTGGTGACTTCACTCTTGTTGGCATAGAACCATTGCTTCACCTTCCCTAGCAGTGAGAATGGGAACAGGCGAAGACGGATGGCGTCAGCCGAGATGTTCTTGATGGTGAAAGTCCCACACACCTCCAGAAAGTGCTGGAGATGGGCATTGGCGTCTTCGTGTGGCTTTCCACAGAACGGATTAGCTTGCACCATGTTGATGAGTGCAGGCTTGAGCTCAAAGATAGCATCTCCAAAGTTGAGCTACGGTCCGGTGGCAACGTTGTCAGCGGACGGCGCAAAAAACTCAGAGATGGTCTTTTGGGCCATAGCTTCCTTGATTGATAATGCGGAGCCTCTTTCCTCGAACGGATTCAGGTTTGAAATGAACCTTTGAGGTGGAACTTGACGGCGTCTAGTTTTTCTCAATAATTGCTCGGGATCTTCAATATAATTCGATGGCAATTGGAAACCGCTCATACACTGTCTAGCTTCACGATAATGAGAAACACAGACAGGGGTAAGCTCCTAACACTAATCGATAACTAAATTGATAGTAGACTTCGGATTCAATTTTTTTTATTAATATTCCTAGACTGATGCTTTCCCCGGCAACGGCGCCAGAAATGCTTGTTGACACTTCTTAGCGCAACCACCAGAGACAGGGTGTTAGGCTATCTCTGATAACGGCGCCAGAAGTGCCTGAGGGTATTTCTTATGTCTATTGGATAATTCCGCAAGCGCACAGAATATACCGCTGTAGCACTTCACCCGGGAGTATTCCAAGGTATCGTTATTTATTTTTATCCCAAGGGAAAGCGGTTGCTAGGAATAATTAATAAAAAGAAAGAGAGATCCTTAAGTCTATACCAACTTAGTACCAGCTAGTGGTAGGGGGGTAAATCTATAGGTAGAGAAAAAGGGTAATGACACCAACACAAACAAGTATTAAGATAACTAAAACATAACTAGTAGAGTATAGCTAGGTGGGAGGACAACGAGTGAGTATAAGACTCCTATGACACTTACTTTACTCTTGTGACTTACCCTATCAAATATATGACTTATACTAAGATAGTTACCTTACTACTGGTGTGCAGGGGGTAGTGCGAGACAATAGAGGACAAAACCTCTACCCGAAGCGCCTACACTCTTATGGGAGCCTACCTTTTAAGAACTTGCCTAAAACACGTGGAGGGATACTAAGACTAGACAGGGCTGTCACCACCTGCTAGCACCCACAAACAATCCGTGCGACAAGCGGTAATCAAAGGCAAGATCTAGTCTAAGAACTATGCTTACACAAAGTCTCACTATTCTAGCTGCGTACCAACAACTAGAACACCCTATGACAGGCGATGAACTAACACACGTTGAGTTGAGACAAGATCACTATCAAGTATAAAACAAGTATAGAAGAAGACAAGACACAACAATACTATAAAGAATAGTAAAGACTAAGTAAGAACTTAGTGAAGTAAAGTAAAGATAATATATATTGAAAAGGATAAAGTCTTACAGATGGAAAGGTACAAGAGCTATACCAGACTCTCCAGTAAACGACTCCAGAGATTCTGAGCATAGCTCGACTCGACTCTAACTCCCACACTAGACCAATACTACTACAAAAGAGTAGAACTTCACTCTAGCTTGCTTCTTGTGTTGTATGGTGTGTCTTGAAGAGGAGTGGGCAGCCTCTATTTATAGGGGAGAGCAAGGAGGTGCCACGTCAGCGATCCGCGTGCTCCTTGCCTCTCCACCCTTGGATCCACCGCCTTGTAACCGCCTCAAGATGGACGGCTTTGGTGATTTGAGCACATGGGAAACATGCTTGGAGTCGGTGGAGGCCAACCGACCTGGCTGGGCACCAGGGGGTTCGGCCGACCCCCCTATGACTGGTGGGCCCAGCCAGGAGCTTCTAGAAGGAGTCCCCACCAGTCAGTGATGGTGTAGGTGGCCTGGACCCACAAATGGTGGTTCGGCCGACCCACCCCTAGTGGGTTAGGCCCACCACCGTGGTCCCTACCTGTCATAGAGACTCCCCTGGTCTTTGTTATGTCTCGTTTGCTTTGTTTCACGCCTCAATCCGTGTGCCTTTGATCTCCACTGTTGAATGAAAGCACAAGTTGATCCGATGGATGAAATGACTTGGTTGGAGTGCCACACGGATCCTGCCACGTCACCAGAGCCAGGTAGGCCCCATGTGCAGTTCGGCCGACCCATGGGTGGGCCCACCCTTGGCTCTGATCTCTTCCAATTGATGTTGTATGCACTGTGTTGAAAGGTGGTGGCCTGGGGCAACATGACATGGTTTGGCCGAACCATGTAGTTAGCCCCTAGCTGCTCACTTTTGCACTGTTTTAGTGTTCCCTGGAATCACAAGTTAAGAGTACAAGTGGAACTCGTTATTGATAAAATATGCTCATGTTGTATTTATTCTCCCTTGGATCCGAGGCCTGTTGACGGTGTTTGAATGTGGAATTTTAGGGTATATCCACCGTCAACATGGATACACCCTAAAATTCCACATTCAAACACCGTCAACAGGTCTCGGATTCAAGGGAAGATAAACATATCATTGTAGCATTTCAACCCGTGAGTATTCAAGGGTGTCGTATTTATAATTTCCCGTAGGAGGGCAATATGCATCAAGCGTGGTGTAAACATGATCACTTATTGAGTGCAATGGTAGGCATAGAGTAAACAGGAATAAAACATGATTTCAAAATAGTGGACACACATCTGGGTCAACCTCAAGGATAAAAAGGAAAAATAAAGAATAAATAAATATAACCAACTGAGCAGGCATTGGTCATATATAATTATGCAAAGAACTGCTAGCAACACATCTAATTAGCAAGTCTAGCATCAGGACTAAGTCTGGGGTGATAGGGAGATCCCCGCAGCTGGTCTGCCAGCCGATAGAGACTTTACGAACTCCTACTTCAGTATCTGAACGTGGGGGAGTGCTAGGGATGGACAGGGCTGTCACCACCTGCCCACCTACCTCTCTACCCGTGGGATACCGACATATTCGCCGATCTCTGCATACCTGAGCACCATGCTCACGTACTTAGAAACAACTCCTAACCTCCGCGGACCCCAACCCTTCGGATTGACAGGCTAGGTTAAGAGCAACCAAGAAGGCACGATGAACCATCACCTCATTCCTAGTTCTTCCTCTATTCATACTAATTTGATGAACAATGAAGAACGATAATGAACAAGTCAAGAACATGACATATAAACTATATTCTAGTCCATATATTATGCTCATAACAAGATCATAACTTTTCTCTAGTTCATATGCATAATCATATAAATAAGATAAGAACTTGCTCATGGAAGAAGACCGAATTGTATTCATACCAAGATGATCCTTTTATTCCAAGGAGACAAGCTCTCCTTGATAGCTCTTGCCTTGCTCACAAACTACTAGTACTACTCTAAGGATATATGTGAGAGGTGTGAGGTAGATGACTCCAAAATGATGTGTGTGTTGAATGACAAGAGCACCATCTATTTATAGTTGAACTAGGACGGTTTGGCGTTTCTAAACTTGGAAGGAGGTGAAACCACCCTTGGGAAACCGCCTAGGGCACCGCCACCGAAGACTGGGCCCGGGAGGCCTTAGCAGGGGGGCGGCCGCACCTGGGGGCGGTCGGTCCCCTGAGTGGGCCCGCTAGCCACCGCCTTCTGGTGGTCAGTTTCTCTCATGGCCTGGGCCTCTCCCGTGGTTACGATCAGGCCCAGATATGCATCGAAGGTGGGCTTCTTTATTATTCTTGTTTGCGCATTTGCTGAATACGTCTTTGGCTTTTGCGCTTTCTTCATGATGTTTGTGCATTTCCACTTGTTACACCATTAAACCTGCAAAACATGAATACTAGGGAAACAAGTGGAACTTGTTAGTACTAAAGGCATATGTGCTAGAATATGATTGTCTTTCTTCTTTTTATTCTAAGTTGGCAGTATAGAAATGATTCATAAGGACTGCCAACAATGGCCCGCTGGTATGTCGCGCCAGCGTTCTTCAGGCCAAAGGACATGGTCTTGTAGCGGTAAGCCCCGAAGGGAGTGATGAAGGAGGTTTTCTCCTGGTCTTCTTCCTTCAAGGTGATCTGGTGGTAGCCGGAGTAGCAGTCGAGGAAGCTGATTAGCTCGCAGCCGGCTGTGGAGTCGACGACTTCATCGATGCGGGGGAGATCGAAGGGGTCTTTAGGGCAGTGTTTGTTGAGATCGGTGTAATCAACGCACATTCTCCATTCATTATTCTTTTTTCTTACAAGGACCGGATTGGCTAACCAATCGGGATGATACACCTCTTTAATAAAGCTGGCAGCTAGGAGTCGGACTATTTTTACCCTAATAGCCTCCTTCTTGTTTGGAGAGAAATGCCAGAGCTTCTGCTTGATGGGCTTGGCGGTCTTCGAGACATTCAAGGAGTGCTCGATCAGCTCCCTCGGTACGCCAGGCATGTCCGCGGGTTTCCACGCGAAAACGCTGACGTGCTTTCTGAGGAAGCTGACGAGCGCGTCTTCCTATTTGGGGTCGAGATCTGCCCTGATGCGAGTAGTCTTATTGGGGTCACCGGGAACGAGGACGATGTCCTTAGTCTCCTTGCTCTTGGTATCAGCTCTAGGCGGGGTCTTCTCCGGGATGACCTGTTCTTCGGGCGCCAGCTTCTGTGCGTCCACTGCGCACGTATTCATCAGGATGGAGACGTCGGTGGCTTCTGCCATGGCGATAGCCTCCTTCTCGTAGTCATACGTGACTTGGAGGTTAGAGCGGATCGTAAGGATGCCGGTCTCCGTTGGCATCTTCATGACGAGGTAGGTATAGTTGGGGATGGCCCTAAACTTAGCCAAAGCTGGACGGCCGAGTATGGCGTGATACGTGGCGTCGAAGTCGGCCACCAAGAAGTTGATGTGCTCGATACGGAAGCACTGTGATGTCCCAAACTGGACAGGCAGGTTGATCTGTCCCAGGGGTAGGAGGGCTGCCCTAGGACGATTTCCCAAAACGGAGCCGTGGTCGGCTCCAGATCTTCAGCTCGGAGTCCAAGCTCCTTGGCAGCTCTGGAGAACAGGATGTTGAGGCCGCTGCCACCGTCGATCAGCACCTTGCGGAAGCGTGTCTTGCATATCACCAGGTCGAGGATCAGCGGGAAGCGCCCCAAATATGGGATCTCCGTCCACTGGTCCTCTCTGCTGAAGGTGATGGCCTTGTGCGACCAAGGAGAAAATCTCGGGTCGGTGATGGAGGCATCGTGGTTGGCGACGGAGTTGACGCGTCTAGCGTCGAGCTTCTGCTCTCTCTTCGACTCCGTGGCTATGCAGACACCAATGATCGTGGAAACCATTCGGTGAGCTTCAGTGAAACCTGGGGGCTGGTCGTTATTGTCATCGCGCTTGTCTCTCTCGGACTCTATGCGAGCCCTCTTCTTGTCTTCTTCTTAGAACGCCCTGGAGAAGTCATAACATTCTCTCATGGTACGCTTGTGGAACTTGTGGATGGGGTATTGACTATCGAGGAGCTTGTCGTAAGCCTCTTCATAATTGCGCTTCCGGGCTGGTCGGGCATTGTAGTCTTGGTAATGGCGATGCCTTTCTCCAGCCCTCGACCCTTCTGGTTCATCGTGGCGACGTCGATCATAGCAATGTTGGTCGCAGCGATCGCGTTCGCCACGGTGGTGATCTCGCCGGGCTCCTCGGTCATCATGGCGCCGATCAGATCGGTGGTCGGTGTCCTCGCGGCGTGGTCGATCTGGGAAGTGGAGGCGGCTATGGACGGAGTGGCGGGCCGCCTCGCTCCCCTCGGCGTACTTGTTGGCGATGCGCAGTATCTCGGCGATGGAGTCTGGTCTGCTGTGATACAGCTTCCTCTAGAGCTCCTCATCAGGTCGGAGGCCACGCATGAAAGCGGAGATAGCCTCTACATCCGTGACACCTGGAATGTTGTTTCTGGTCTCTGAGAAGTACCGAATATAATCCCGCAATGATTCTCGCGACGCCTGCTGGAGCTTCTCAAGATCAAACTTTGTGCCAAGCTGCTTGCAGGTGGCACTGTAGTTGTTGATGAACTGATCCCTCAGCTAGTCCCAAGTGTCGATGGTGTTCGGCTTCAGGATCAGCAGCTAATTATTGGCGAATGCATTGAGCATAACAGGCAAGTAATTCGCCATAATGTCGGAGTTGCTCCCTACAGCTTTGACTGCGATCTCGTAGACGGTAAGCCATTTAGTGGGATCGGCGGTGCCATCGTAGGTTTCGACGCCAACGAGCTTGAAGTTCGGCGGCCAGCGTACCGCCTGGAGTTCTGCCGTGAAGGGGAGTCTAGGTTCATTTTTGTCGTTGATCGGAGGGCCATGCGCTTCATCGCATTCCTGGCGGCGCTCGGTCTCTGCTGAGTGCCTAGCTTTCCTCCGATTCTCGATGCGCCCCCGGAGATCCCTGGTCTTCAGCTTTTCACGGAGGTCGGACTGATTCACCTCTTGGTCACCATCTTGGCGATGACGTCTCTGGCCGCCACGGGAATGACCACCACCGTCGTGAATAATCTCGGTGGCCGGCGCAGTGGAGTGCGACGGAGGTGGTAACTGGCGTTCTTCGTTGATCTCGACTTGGGCTGCCTGGAGGTAAGCCATAAGGCGCTCCACTTCAGGTGTCGGTGCCAGTCTTTTGGCCTCCTCTATCGCGACGATGACGTTTACACTTGGGGTCTTGTAGACCTGATGCTTGCCAACCAGATCAAATTCTGGCTCTAAGTTTCGCATGGTGGCCTTCCTTTCCTCGGCTTGCAGCTCGTGGCGCCGTCTTCGGTGGGTGTTTCTCCCTTTGCGGGCTGCTCGGGCCTCTTCAGTTTCATTCGGGGAAGGAGCGCTGTCATTGCTGATGGCGAGGATGGGGCCACCGATGAACCCACCAGTGGGAGGGGGCAGATCAGTGACATCGCCTGTTTCCACATCGTCCAGGTCGGAGTAGTCGTTGTTGGCGATGATGAAGCTGGAGCTAGTGCCGACGTGATCGGGGGAGGTGTGGTCGGAGGAGCGCGGTAGATGCGCGAGACTGGAGGCCGCGTTCCGCAGACCGAACAGCATATAGCCACTCGGAAGGTCGTGGTCGGAGGCCTTCGGAACCGTGGCTGCTCGGCGTCGCATCTCGACGACGCGTCCCCGAGGAGTGGTGGTGATGGCCAGAGTCATGTCCTGGCGGAGCGGAGAAGGCCGTCGCGCCGTCGATGGACGCTGAAAGCGGTCTGCAGTCGACTCCAAGATCTGGAGACTCTCGAACAGCCCTTGGGAGACCCGATCTATGATCTGATCAGGTCGTCGTTGTCGATGGTCTTCCGGATGTAGCATGGCAGCTTTCCTGCCGGGGCGAAGGTCGCTAGAGGAGCCGGGGTAGATGCGATCTAGGCCGCATCCAGGATCTTTCCTTCACCGCCGGGTCCGATGATCCAGTTGATGGATCCCACCGTGAAGATCTGGCCCGGCGTTGGGAGCTCTATGGAGCTTGAAAAAATCACCTTGTTCGCCATGGATCAGGAAGCACACCCCCTACCTGGTGCGCCAACTATCGACGGAATGCCGGCGATAGTCTACCGAGGGGTATGCCCAAGGTAGTAGATTGATCAGTGAAGGTGCGCCTGAGACGAGCAAGAGTTACGCTGGAAGCGTGAGACACGAGATTTATACAGGTTCAGGCCGCCGCGAGGCGTAATACCCTACGTCCTGTGTGTTGTTGTATTGTATTGCTAGTAGATGGGATGAATTGAGGGGATCCCCTACCCGCTTTATATGGTCCGGGGGGCAGGGTTACAAGTCGGTTTTACCATACATATCAGATTACAATCCTAGCCGAACAAGGAAACTAATCGGCTAGATATTAGGAAAGCTATTTCCTTGTCCGCCAAGTCTTCGACGGATATACGTGATCTTCATGAGAACGTGTAGATGACGCGTCCTGGGCTGTCCGGGCCTAATCAGATGACTTGGCCCATGTATTGCCATGCGAGTATATGGGTTTACACCACCACAGCTAGTCCCCGAGTACCTTGCATTCGTCATCTGATTTGGAAAAATTTGCTTGACCAGATGGATGTAAGAAGCTCAGAAAAAATTTGGAAAATCCTTCTCTTTGCTGATGTGTATCCACTTTTGATTCATTGGAAACAATACCTTCACTGTTAGGTGAAGTGTATCCACTTAGTCCCCGAGCCTGATAGTAGGTGACGCAGGCACGTAGTGTAAGGGTCAAAGTCTTTATTCTTTGTGATCATGTCAAGCATTGACGAAGTCCGCGAGCACCTCCTGTACTCGAAAATGTTGGCAAAGCGACGGAACCTCCGAGCAGTTCAGTGCTTGAAAGTGCTGACGTAGTGACGATGAAGTCCCCGAGCACCTCCTGTCCTTGAAAATGCAGGCGAAGCAACGAAGCCTCCGAGCAGTTCGGTGCTCGGAAGTGCTGACGTAGCGACAACGAAGTCCCCGAGCACCTCTTGTGCTCGGAAATACAGGCAAAGCGACGAAGCCTCCGAGCAGTTTGGTGCTCGAAAATGCTGACGTAGCGACGATGAAGTCCCTGAGCACCTCCTGTGCCCGAAAATACAGGTGAAGCGACGAAACCTCCGAGTAGTTCGGTGCTCGAAAGTACTGTCATAGTGAAGACGAAGTCCCCGAGCACGTCCTGTGCTCACAAATACAGGCGAAATGACGAAACCTCCACGCAGTTCGATACTCGGAAGTGCTGATGTAGCGACGACGAAGTCCCGAGCACCTCCTATGCTCAGAAATACAGGCGAAGCGACGAAACCTCCGAGCAGTTCGGTGCTCGGAAGTACTGTCGTAGCGACGACGAAGTCCCCGAGCATGTCCTGTGCTCGAAAATACAGACGAAACAACGAAACCCCTGAGCAGTTCGGTGCTCGGAAATGCTGACATAGTGACGACGAAGTCCCCGAGCATGTCCTGTGCTCGGAAATACAGGCGAAGCGTCGAAACCTCTGAGCAGTTCGGTGCTCGGAAGTACTGTCGTAGCGACGACGAAGTCCCCGAGCACGTCCTATGCTCGGAAATACAGACGAAACGACGAGACCTCCGAGCAGTTCGGTGCTCAGAAGTGCTGACGTAGTGACGACGAAGTCCCCGAGCACCCTCAATACTCGGAAACCCTTATGCATGTTGTGGGCCTTATGCGAGAAGCCGAACCGTCAAACTTCCCTTTAGACTTGTCCGCAGATGAAACGATTCGTCTTCCCTGCCGCCGCTCGAAAGCCATTCAAACTACCGTTACATCCAGCCCTAGCCGCCGCCATCTAGGGTTCCGAAGATCCTTGATTCAAAGCTTGATTCCGCCAAAGTTTCTTCGATTCAACCTTCCAGCAACCCAATCCTTCGATCAATTTGAAGAAATGGCACCCAGGAAGAGTACGCGCGTGTCCTCGAAGAAGGGAAAGGAGCCGCAGCCTGGAGAACTCCGCCTAGACAACGAGTGGCAACCATCCACCATGACGGAAAGGGCCATTTTGAAGTTGGTAGCGAAAGGGCTCCTACCAAATCGTGCTACCGCCGGATGAAGGCCATCAGAAGGTGAGCCGTACCCCATGCCCAACACCTGCGAAATAACCGTCTTTGCCGACTACTTCATCCGCGGGTTTGGTGTTCCTTGCCATCCCTTTCTTCACAAACTCCTTGACTATTATGAAATTTCTCTGTGTCATTTGCATCCCAACTCCATCTTCATAATCTCTATTTTCAACCACTTCTGCGAAGCTTTCGCCGCAATTCTTCCTTATTTTAATCTATTTCGCCACTTGTATATGCTTGTGAAATCGAGTGGCGGGGGATCCCGGATTGCCGTGGGAGTATACCTTAAGCTCCGGGACGGAATGTCCGCCCATTATATTTCTATCCCCTGAACACTAGTCTTCGTGATTGGAACAAGAGGTGGTTCTATCTGCCAAATCAAGACCCTCCTGTTCGGTGTGCCGTCGAGCAGATACCTGAAAGAAAACCGAGCTGGTCGTCGAGACCCACATCCGATCAGATGATCAAGTAAACGAATTATTGGAAATCACGAAGGGCATGAATCTGAATGGAGTTGGAGTTGCTGCCAACTTCGTGAGGCGCCGAGTTCAAACCTGTAAAGATAGAATTCATCCTGCATATGAATGGGTTGGCAAAACTGACCCGACCAGAGAAGTCCCCGATCAGATGTCAGCCGAAGAGGCTATGATAAGGCTGAAGGAGCTGTTCGACAAAAAAACTTCTATCAAGAACCGAGGACAGCAGAAAGCACTGCATATTGCAAATCCACCACCCGAGGTACGCCTTTGTAGATTCCTTTCCTTATGTCGTCTGTCATAATGTTGATCCTTTGTAACTTATTTGATTTGCTGAAGGTACATGGCCAGGACCGGAAAGCCTACTTCTCAGAGGTACCCAGTGCGGAGTGGCCTGAAGGAGTTGACCCTCGACACCGCTACCAGCCCAACAGCGAAGACGAGGCCTTCTCAGAGCCCTCCGAAGCAGAAGTCGACGAAGAGGAAGAGGACCAGGAGACCCCCTCTCAACGAGAAGCTCGTGGTAAGCAGCAAATGCGTGATAAAGCCGGGTCGTCGAGCGGAGTCCAGCGACCTGAGAAGCCAGTAAAGCTATCCGAGGAGCGAGCCCATCGGTAGACTATCGTCTTCCGAGCAGGCGAGGCGCATATCAAGACCCCCGATGTGCCGCCCAAGATCAGCACCCTGATCTGAACAGCATGGAGTGACTTGATAGCTCGGCGATGAATCCCAGCACGGTCAGAGACGAAATCTGAGCAGCGCGAAGATGACGAGGAGCAACGACGAGTCCCTAGCTGGTCGGAGGCAGTGTCTGAGCAGCACGAGGACAGCGACAAGGAGCGGCGACGAGTCCCCAGCGTGGTCGGAGGCTGTGTCCGAGCAGGGCGAGGACGGCGAGAAGCGACGACGAAGATGGCGAGGAGTGGCAACGAGCCCGGGTTCCTGCAAAATAAATATGTACAGTGGGTAGTACATGATGTAGATTTTGGAGCAGATCCCAATATTGTAGAACTCATGATAAGATTATCCGTTTCTTGCTCTTGTTGGGTCATGTAATTTCTCCTAGTAGTTTGCCTGTTACGTTTAAGCACCTGACTCAGCGTATGGTTCAGAGGTTTCTTAACATGACCATGTGAGTTTACGGCTTACGGGGCGTAGATAGGTTTCACGGGTTAAGACGTGTGCTACCATGGTATGTTAAGCAACCCTTAAGAGAAGAAAACGAAGAGATATTTAGTATCTCGTCGGCGGATAAAATCTTCTGAGTGCCCAAGCTTTGTCGGGGCTTATGGAGAAATTATCGGCGAGTGCCCGAGCTTTGTCGAGACTTTTGGAGAGGTCAACGGCGAAAAACCATGGAGATAATTTCCGAAGATATATGGAGGTCAGAGAATACGTAGAAGAATATTAAAAATATGACTTAACTTGATTGAAGTCGGGCAGAGTGGTCGGCGCGTCGAGGAGTCGCTTGACGTGGCTCGCGTGATGGCCTGAACGGTTCTAGGCTTGCAGTTGTCGAGGCCATCACAGGACATTGACAATGAGAAGTATGATTGAATCTCTGCCAAAAAATATCATGTAGATTCATGGATAAAATTCGAAAAAAATCATATATTATAATATATCTTAATTAAGATAGAATATTGACTTAGCTTGCCATACGAATCTGCTCTTGCACTTGGAGAGGTGTATGCACATATATGCATGCATCCATGCACATCTCGGTTGCATGGTCTCGTAGATGCGTATTAGCGTGGTTGGTCTTTGCTTGCTGTTGCAAGTTGCTGGTTCTATGCGGATCGGATCTTTATAATTGTAGAGATCGTTGAAAACGAGGACTCGTCTGCAGATGAACACCGGTGTGTGCAGATACTGCCGCAAGGAGCGGCTTCGTGATGAGGTCGTTGTCGATGATGTTGATAACGCCGTTGATGAAGGACGCCGCCGTTGTTGACGCCGCAATTAGATCTCCCCTTGAAGAAGGACGCCGCCGCGAGATCTCGAATCATCACAGACAACGTTGATGAAATTCTCATCTGGTTTGATGCCACCAAACGTTATGGTCGACGACGACAAAAGAAATTTCCATCTTGCCCGCCATGGGATTAGGAAGCACACCCCCTACCTGGCGCGTGTTGACGGTGGATAACGTCAACTTTTATTAGAACTTTAGACATGAAAGGACACATGAATACACACTAGTCTAGGGTTCTAACTGACAGTTTCCACGAGTTTTGCATGTTCTGTATTTTCCAGGGGCTATTCCAGAAAAGCGTAAAAGAGGGGTTAAAGAGCACAAAAGACATGAAACTTAACCGCCAAGGAAACATCATCACGAAGACCCTGGAAGGATCTAGAAGACACCCGAGCAAGCGGGGCCCCGGATCCCACAAAGTGGGGCTAGCCGGCCCTAGGGTGGGGCCGGCCAGTGCCCCCCTGCTGGGTTTGGGCCCCACCTTCTGGAATGTTCCTTCCACGCTTCCTTGGCACCCAAGCAAAGCATCCCTCCATCGATCTAAAGTCGGTTTGATACGACGATGCACGTAACATGAGACGCGGATCGATGACGTGGCGGTTCCTTGCCCCTACTCCACCTCGGCCTATATAAGGACGCCCCAGGCCCCCTCCAGAAGGCATTCTACACCCTGGTGCTTCATATTCTCTACATAAATTAGGGTTAGGGTCCCTCTAGTTGATCTAGTTCTAGTTGATCTAGTTCTAGTTCATCTAGTTGTAGCAGTTAGGAGAGACTAGTTCATCTAGATCTAGTCTTGTTTAGAGATTAGAGAGATAGAGTAGGAGAGTAGAGATTCTAGAGGAGTTCCGGTCTGTCGGTGCTTCTTCATAGCTATATTCTTCTGGATTCAGCTTCCTCGCCCGGAGCTGCATTCTGAGGTACTTTGTATTCAACTTCTAATTCAAGTAAGCATTTGTTCTTATTCGTTCTTAAGTTTGCAACTCATATCGAGTACTTTTATCTTGGTAATTGCTTGATTGAAGGAGTATTTCATAGTGTAGGCGTGGTGCCTAGGCTAGGTTTACTTGTGAATGCCCCCTGATTGGCCAGATAGTGGTAGATCGCGTAGGTGACAGCTATGTTGAGTCCTCTGTAGTCCACTTCCCGTTGATAGGATCGATAGGTGTATAAGTGTCTGGTAGGAGGGAACTCTGATTTCACCTCTTATTCATGTCACTGCCTAGTTGGAACAATATTATTCAAAGATTACCGGTTGTTGGAACTAGATAGTCATTAGCTATTCCTCTTTCTTGATATTATCTAGCCTAATTGTAGGGTTAAGTTCATCGGCTTGGTCATTATCACCTACTATTCCTTGTGGATTCGATATTTAAAACCTCCGGGTGAAATGTGACAGCCGTATTTTATCTGTGCGCTTGTGGATAATCTGAATACAATCATATTTAAGTAGAGTGCAGTTAATTCAAACCAACAGCGCGCCAACTGTCGACGGAAGGTAGTAGATTGATCGGTGAAGGTGCGCCTGAGACGAGCAAGAGTTACGCTGGAAGCGTGAGACACAAGATTTATACAGGTTCAGGCCGCCGCGAGGCGTAATACCCTACATCTTATGTGTTGCTGTATTGTATTGCTGATAGATGAGTTGTGGTCTATCTCAATCTATCTACCTCTTATCTAAATGTTGGATCCTGCCCCTCCTTATATAGTCTGAAGGGACAAGGTTACAAGTAAACTAGCCAAGTTGGTACAATAACCGTGCGGTGCAGCCTTGCGCCGCACGTCTTTGTCTTCTGGGCCAGGCCAGCTTTGATGGTGCGGCCCATGTCTTGTCTTGTGGTACCGAAGGTTTATTCCCTCACATTTCGGTATTTAGAAAAAGACGCTTTCTGATTTTGGAGAATTGCCACTAAACCTGTTTTGATCATAATTTACTCGTTTTAGCTCCGTTTTGAACGATTCAAATTGCGTTAGATTTGTAATTTTATAATCTATCAGATAGTACCACTGTTTAGTATGTTATTAACTTTTAAAATTTGAGATTATATTTAATCTATTATTTATCTATTAGAAATCTTGTTTAATTCATATCTCTCTCATTTTAAGTCAAATTTGTACAAACTTTATATCGAAAATGACTCCGATTTTCCTAGAAAATAACAAATAAACACTAGCACAATTTGAATAGGTTTTAAAATGGAATACCAAGGGGTTTGGTGGGAAAAGGATTCGGTATAATTCAAGGAAGAGGTCAAGGAATATTTTCAAGGAATAATATCAAGGAATTATTTGAGGAGAGAAATAAGGCAAGGGAGAAATTAATTTGAATCAAAGAGAAGTATAGGAAATTAAGGAATGTTTTCAGTGCCTCAAATAAATTCCAGAAAGTGAACAAATATCCAAACAACCATGCAAGCATTCCAACAATCATTCAAAAAGATAAAAATCATGCAACATTCGAAAATGCAATGAGAAAGCCTATGGTGTATTTTTAATGCAAGGTTTTCAGAGGGGGATGGTGGCCGACGCAGCTTCGTGCCTGTTGCATGCAGTCGACGCATCGGTACCCCTCTGGAAGGGCATCGTTGGGGCAACACAGCTGGGACGACGTCGGTGGTGGCTTGTTCGGGACTGTAACACCTCTCGTGTTACGGTTAATTAAAACCTGTCATGTCATCATATTAACTGTTAATCACCCTACATTTATGTGACAGAACTGCCTAAATCACCGGGCCCACGTGCACCATCATCGTCCCTAAGGACCCACGATCAATCTGCACGAGTTCCCTTTGAACTAGGTGGCCTGCCGGGTCTCCTAGGAAACACTAATTTCCCCGAGGATCTCATTGTAAAGACCTTGCAAGTATTACAGCAGTTTACACAAATAGATTTAATCAGAGTACAGAGTGCGGAAGTATTACATAACCATAGATTTACAAATATAAATTACATTATCCCGAACTAGAGTTTCGTAGTGGAGTAGTAGTATACAACTAGACACCCTGCCCAAGGGTTATATCACATACACATCTTCATCCATGCACGATCCGTCAACCGGCACGGTCCCACGCAGAACTGTACACCTAAGGCACCTGCAATAGGGGTTAACAAGCCCTGAGTACATGGGGTACTCCGCAAGACTTACCCGACTAAGAAAAAGATGGGACTCAGGAATGCAGGCTGAGGGGAGTCAAGGTAAGGCTTTAGCAAGAGTCAAAGCATTTTGCAGAAAAGCAATACTAACCTATTTTTAATATTTTATCCCAATATTATTTTAATCATAATCCATAGTCCAAATTCAGTCACATGTGCCTTCATACTTTTCAATTTATTATCCATTCTCAAAAACATCCTAGTTCCGAACCACTTTTCAATTGTAGGTCAAAGGATCAAGTCTCCATATCCGAGGAGCAACGACGATTCGAATGGATTAGTACCCAGCTGGGGATCCCTAACCACACTGCATATGTAGCATCAAAGCTTGCATATACCAACCCCGTCTACCACGGCTTTTCTATCCCTGAACCGGTCCTGCGCCACCTGAGAGTACAGTACACCTCCAATCCGGGACTCTAACCCACGAGGGTACATGCTACTCTCGCCATCTCTCCACTCCCAGTGCGTGGTCGTCGGTTCAAGCAATAGAGCCACCGAAGTCAGGGCTTCCTGTAGTATGTGGCTAGTTGCAAAGACTCGATCATAGTAGGCCTACAACGAACGGTCCCTAATTCATTTTTCCGTTGGTGATAATGCATTGGGACTCTAACCCAAGTACAAGTAACCACACGGCTTTCAAATCCCTTTTTTACCGGTGTTGACACTTCTTAGCACAACCACCAGAGACAGGGTGTTAGGCTATCTCTGATAACAGTGTCAGAAGTGCCTGGGGGTATTTCTTATGTCTATTGGATAATTCCGCAAGCGCACAGAATATACCGCTGTAGCACTTCACCCGGGAATATTCCAAGGTATCGTAATTTATTTTATCCCAAGGGAAAACGGTTGCTAGAAATATTAATTGAAGGAGATCCTGAAATCTATCTCAACTTAGCACAACTAGTGCAGAGGGGGTAATCGAAGTATGATAGGAAGGTGATGATTCAAAGATAACAAATGAAATACTAAAAGATAACTAGTGTAGTGTAGCTAGGTGGGAGGACAACGAGTGAGAAAGGTTCCTGTGATTCAAACTTTACTCTTGTGACCTATCCTATCAAATGGTCAAATTACACTAGGATTGCTACCTTACTACCGGTGTGCAGGGGGTAGTGCAAGACAATAGAGGACAAAACCTCTACCCGAAGCGCCTACACTCTTATGGAAGCCTACCTTTTAAGAACTTGCCTAAAACACGTGGAGGGATACTAAGACTAGACAGGGCTGTCACCACCTGCTAGCACCCACAAACAATCCGTGCGACAAGCGGTAATCAAAGGCAAGATTTAACCTAAACACCACGCTTACGCTAAGTCTCACTACTCTAGCTGTGATCAGAGCAACTAGAGCACCCTATGACAGGCGATGAACTAACACACGTTGAGTTGGAACAGGATCACAAACTAATGCGAACCGACCAATTAATAAAATAACTCACAACAATACTACTACTAGAATAGTAATGCACTAAGTAGAGACTTAGTAAAGCAAAGTAGGAATATATTATATTGAAGTAAATAAGTCTGGAATAAAGAGAAAGATACAAGAGCTATACCAGACTCTCCAGCAGACGACTCCGGAGACCCCGAGCGCAGCTCGACTCAACTCCAACTCCCACACTAGTCTACAACTACTACTAAAGGTGGAACTACACTACTTCTTCACTTGTATCTTGAATGAATCATGTCTTGAGAGGGTGGCGGCAGCCTCTATTTATAGAGGAAGATGGAGAGGTTCCATGTCAGCGATCCGTGTGCCTTTCCACCTTAGCCCTTGGATGAACCGAGCTTGAAACCGCCTCAGATCAACGGTGCTAGTGATTTCCTCACGTGGACATCATGCAGGAAGGCAGTGGAAGCTAACCGTCCTGGCTGGGCACCAGGAGGGTTCAGCCGAACCCCCTATGGCAGGTGGGCCCAGCCAGGGGCTCCTAGAAGGTATCCCCACCAGTCATTGAAGCTGCAGGTGGCCTGGCCCCACCATTTCTGGTTCGGCCGACCCACCCCTGGTGGGTTGGGTTCACCAACGTGGTCCCCACCTATCATAGGGTCTCCCCTGATACTTGTTATGTCTTGATTGCTTCGTTTCACGCCTCAATCCGTGTGCCTTTGATCTCCACCGTTGATTGGAAGCACAAGTTGATTAGATGGATGGAATGACTTGGTTGGAGTGTCACATGAATTCTGTCTCATCACCAGAGCCAGGTGGGCC
Source organism: Eremochloa ophiuroides (assembly GCA_038502445.1). Classification (NCBI taxonomy): domain Eukaryota; kingdom Viridiplantae; phylum Streptophyta; class Magnoliopsida; order Poales; family Poaceae; genus Eremochloa; species Eremochloa ophiuroides. The sequence goes on along the minus strand of JAHLJS010000006.1, from coordinate 30,132,199 downwards.
CCATGGGCAGTTCGGCTGACCCATGGGTGGGCCCACTCTGAGCTGTGGTCCCTTGTGTCATGTATTGGATTGTGGTTGTTTGGTGCCTCCATATGTGGTTTGGCCGAACCACATATGTGAGCCCCAGCTGCTGCATTTTGTCCTGTTTTGATCTTCTCTGCATTCACAAGCTAAGAGTACAAGTGGAGCTCATTATTGATAAAATATGCTCATGTTATGTTTATTCTCCCTTGAATCCGAGGCCTGTTGACGGTGTTTGAAAGTGGAAATTTATGATATATCCACCGTCAACAGCCGGCGACAAGGCATTGGGACTCTAACTCAAGTACTCAACCACCGAACAGAAAATCCCGTCCCGTCGGTGACGATGTACTGATCAGGTGCACAGCCACCGAACGAGAACATTACCATTTCCCTTTCTCATGAATTTAATCAATAATATATCACAATAGCTCAAAAATAGTGTTTTGTGCAAAACTAAATTAATTTAGTAGGACTAAGCATTTTTCAAATATTTTATTTTAAAATGGTTTCAAGGGTAGTATTTCAAGGTAGGTAATGCAGCAAATAGGTATCAATCAACTCCTATCACCTAATGCAGTAGATTAACTCAATTTATAAGCATTTTGTAAATCACAACGAAAGGGCTGAATGCACCGGGGCTTGCCTGTTGCTCGGAGTAGATAACACCCTGAAGTCAATCACCGAGAAAGATCCACGTCCACCGAGTGAAGACCTTCTCAAGACATGCTTCCGATATTAATCACCGCGCGTTCACTATACGGAATAATAATGCATTGTTTAACATGATGACATGTATGCCATGATGCACGAGATGCACGGGATTGTGGATTAATAGAAAGTAACCTTAATTAGAAAGTTGAGTAGAACTTCCTTCACGATATAGCTGCAAGCCAACGAACTAACCTATCGACTACCGAGTATTATTCAGGATTTCTTTGTAACAATTGTTGAAAGCCAAATTAGTTCATCTACAACATTACCACTAAGCAAGTTATCAATCATTAATGACAAGTAATAATCAAGTAATCAAGTAATAATTAAGAAACAAGTAAACTATTTTCATTTGAGCTCAAAATTTTTTCTACAGATAGGTCTTGACCTAAAATAGTACCAATTCAAATTTCATGATTTTTGGATAATTATATTGTCCTATAAAAATCCTAAAAGCTTCATTTATAAATTAAAGACATATTTTTACTACATACAGAAAGCACCCAAATTTTATATTTTATATTTTTATTAAATACTACACAATCAGAGAGTATATGTAAATATTTTCATAATTTTCGGAGCAGTGAATAATTCCCTACAAAAATAACAAGATGCACTACTATTCACACCATCAGGAAATTGGAAACTACAATTAAATTTGCCAACAAAATAAAAACAGCCATTTGGCCCGAGTCGGCCCAACTCGGCAGGCCGGCCCACACGCCCCCGCGCGCGACTAGGCCAACCCACTCGGCCCAGCAGACGGCCCAACGCGGCTCCCGTCTTCTCCCTTGCGAAGGGGGTTCCCGCGCGCTTGCGGCGGCGTGTCCGCGACGGCGCATCGCCGGCGACCCTTCCGGAGAGGTCGTGGGCACATGGTGTAAGTGCATTCGCCCCCTATGTGGGATTTTGGTGATTAATGACAATCAAATTAGGGACTAATGGTTTTATCAAGATTATGTGCAGGTGTTAGTCCATATGAATAAGCAAATTGAAATATTCGGTAAAACAGCACCCCTCCAACTTGACCGAATTACTTGGTGATCTTTACTCATAGTTTAGCAAGTTTTATCTTTTATTGAGTATAGGACTACCGCACTATGAAGAGGGATGCATAGCTAGTTGACTAGTAGAAGGTTTAAAGTGCTCAAACATTGACTTAAAAAAAACATGCTTGAGAGACACCTTCACACACTTGTGCACTGCCCTAACCTGTTCTGCCCCTGGAGAATTGGTAGTACCGGTAGGACTTAGAGCAGGATCCTCTCCACCGAACTGCTTGCTCTCGGGTTCCAGAAAAGTTTATTCCGGTAGTACCGGATTATAATCCGGTAGTACCGATGTTGCACCGGTAGTACCGACTCTGCATCGGTAGTACCGATAGGACTTAGCGCCGAATCTCCTCCCAGCCAACTCGCTGCTCTCGGGTTTCAGTAAATATATTTCGGTAGTACCGGATTTTAATCCAGTAGTTCCGGTGCCAGAGTGGTAGTACCGGTAGGACTTGGTGTCCAAGCAATTACTCAGGGTCTGGATCGGTAGTAACGACTGTACTTCGGTAGTAGGTTGACTGTTGTATCGGTAGTACCGGTGTACCACCGGCAGTACCGGTCAAGTCAACTTGACTGACAAACTTTTCTACCGTTGGGGCCTCGTGCAATGCGTGTGTCAGGCTTTTAACGTTCGATCTGCTGAGGTAGCATCGGTACTACCGGTGGGAATCGGTAGTACCGGTAGCTCCCAAACGGAGGAAGTATAAATACTTCTTCCCTCTTCTTTAGAACGTTACCCACTTCATTTGTTGCCTACCAACCCAAGACAACAGCTCTCTCTTGCTCTCCCACTCTCTCTCTCACACACATTCATTGCTCCTAGCTCAATCCATTGCAAGTTTCAAGTTGAGAAGTGAGATTCGAGTGAGGAAAACTTAAATCCATTGCTTGAGCACTTGATTCTTCCCTCTAGCTGGCTTTGCTTTGCATTTGTTACTCTTGATTTCTTGGAACCCTAGGCGGCTAGGCGTTCTTCGGGAGAGCCCGGTTTGATCCATTTGTGAGGGCTCCCCGGAGTGTTTGTATCACCCCAAGATTCTAGTGAAGAAACTCAAGTGACCTTTGTGGTAACCTTGAGAGAGGAAAGGAGGTGAAATAGACTCCGACCTTTGTGGTCACCTCGACAACGAGGACTAGGCCTTCCTTTGTGGATTGACCGAACCTCGGGATAAATAACTTGTCCCTTGCTCTCTTTGTTGTTGTGTCTACTTGTGGTGTCACGGCTTCGACCGTGCTCTTTCTCTCTCTACATTGTTCTTAGGTTTGGAGGCCCGATCTACGATTTGGTGGTGATTCAAGTTAGGGAGAAGGTTGCAAGGGACTCTACATACACTTGGGTGGTTTGGTATAGCGTAGATCTAAACTTACTGTGTAGTTAATCTTGGTTTCGTAGCTATCTGTTCTTGACCGGTAGTACCGACGGATTGCATCGGTACTACCGACAGGTATCGGTAGTACCGGTCCAATCCCAGTAGTACCGGTCTCTATTCTCACGTTTCAATTGAGTTTGAGTTTCAGGTTTTATACTGCGCCTATTCACCCCCTCTAGGCATTGTAGATCCTTTCACATGGGCACACTCCTAAACTACCCGGACGCATCTAGCTAGATGGTTAAGCAGTAAACGGCTCGGCCCGTGCTTTACCGCGGTCATGGCGGACCGACGATGACCGACACGGCGGCGCGGCCACGATCCGGCCAAACTGGACTGGTAGAGTTCAATCTAGCGGGTAATACGTGGTCAAGGTGCTCACCAGAGTCTTTTGTGCACACTAGATGGGGGCGGGGATGACCGGAGGTGCCTTGCTGTCGTGGACCACGGCCACGACGGCGAGCTCCGGTGACCCCGATTCCGTTCTGGCGGATGTGGTACCCTAAAGGATAAATAGGCGTGTCATAGAGCAACAAGGGACCAAGGTGAACCCAAAACAAAAGAAAACAAGGAATAAGCCTTACTAGAACGGCCGGCAACGGCGAGGTGGCTCACGGCGGCGTTCTGCTGGCCGCGGAGAAGAAGTATGGTGCTGAGGCTTCAGCTAACGATAGGACGTCTCAAGCGGCTCAATCGATTCGCAAGCATGTGGGGTAGCTAGAAACTAGATGAAGCAGGTGATGGTGGAACAGCAGCGGCGAATCTCGTCGACGGCCGTGGAGCTCACGAAGGCGGCAATGGAGAAACCGAAGAAGAACTAGGGCGACCCAAAGCTTATATAGAGGAACGACACACACTGGACGTGGCTGGGACCCCCGCGGACCCGTCCCCGGCGGCGATACGCTGCCGACTGGCCCCGGGCGTCGCCGGCGCCCGGCGCGCGCACGCGCGGCAGAGGCACAGAACCGGACCCTCCTCTACTGTAGGAGGCCTAGCTCCTTTGACCCCTTTTTGCAAAATTACTTTTTATTACATATAGAAAATTGAAAAATGTGCCTAATAAGAGTTGTAGCACATTTCATTATGAACAACTTTGGTTTTTGAACCAAATTAAAATTTTGAATGGATTTTTAATAATTGAAAAGAGGGTAAATGATCAATTTGGATTTCATTTCAAATCCAATCAAGTTCTCTAGATTTTTATCAATAAGTTGAAAATCTAAAAAATAAAAGTTGTTCCACTTGACAAGACCTACAACGTTCATTAAAAGAGTTTTGTCAAATTCTTGATAATTTTTGAAATAGCATTTCAAATTTAAATTTTAAAGTATTGATTTGAGGTTAATTTGAATTTTCACTGTATAACATCAAAATCTACAAAAATGAAACTTGTTCAATTGTGAAAGGACTAAAACTTTTATTAAGGGACAATCATCATATTCTTCTAGTTTTTGAATTTGTATTTCAAGTTTAAACTTTAAAACATAGATTAAGGTTTTATTTGAAATTGTTTTTAATAACTTCAAAATTGCTTAAAATAAAAGTTGCTCAACTTTTATAGATTCACAACTTTTGTTTAAATCCCAATCCCTAATTATATTTAGTTTTTGATTTAGGGTTTTTGGTTTCTTGATCTAGGGTTTATAAAAAAATCTTCTTTTTATTTTCAAAATGGATTTAAAGGCATACACACCAACAAACATTTAAATCATAAAGTCACTCAAAGGTACCTATGCACAATCACATGTGGAAACAAAGGAAATTATTTTAGTGATGCACAGTGACAATGAGTTTATGCGGGATGACTTACATGCAATCATGATGACATGGCAGGTTTTAGTTATAGGAACACCAGGGGTGTTATAATTTAACCCTATAACTATGCATCAATTAAAATAAGTTTAATCTTGCATATGATTGTGCTTAGAGGGTTGTAGAGTGATTTTGCATGTGAATGTTTGGTTGATTGTGTGTTTGAATTTAATTTGGAAATTCAAAAGAAAAATCAAATTAAACCCCAAATTGGGCCCCAAAACCCAAAATCAAAACCTAATAGGGATTTGATGAAAGTGCCTTGATAAAGTTGTAGATTTTTTAAAATGGAACAACTTTTATTTTGGGCAAATTTGAAGTTCTTAAATAGAAATTTGAATTAAGTCCTAATTACTACTTTGAAATTCAAATTTGAAATGATAATTTCAAAACTATCAAGAATCTGACCATACACTCTTAATGAAAGTTGTCAAGCTTGATGGGTAGAACAAATTTTATTTTTACAGATTTTCAAGTTGTTAAGAACATTCTTGGGATTTGGCTAGGATTTGAAATGGAATTCAAATTCAAGTTTTACCCCCTTTCATGTAATTTCAAAACCGTGCAGAATTTGAACTTACATCAAAAACCAAAAATGTTCTACACAAAATTTTCCATAACTTTTATTTTTGGTGCTTCACCTGATACCATATGGAATAGGGAATTATTGGCTCAAATAGGGTTTGACCTGCATAATAGCTATAGTACAGGGGCCCCTACCCCCCTGTCTGTGTCCGTGCGCGTGTGCGCCGCGCCACGCGCCGGCATTGTCCGGCCGGCCGGGACCTAGTCGCCGCCGCGCTAGGGTCACATAGGGGGCCCCGGTGCCTCGCCTTCCCTTATCCACTTGCCCCAACGGCATAAATGCGACGAGCCCCCTCTCCTTCGTCATTCTCCCTCTCGGCTCGCCGGTGGCTACCCTCACTATCCTATCCAAATTGGCCACCACCTTCTCACCATTTTCAAATTGCTCGAGTAGCTGACCTCTCTGCTCCCTTGCGTCCCAAGTTCCCCAATCTGTGCAAGTGTTCGTGCTCCGAAGGTCCGGGAACGCCCGTCGTCGTCCTCGGGTCCGGTTAGAGCGCGGCCGCGAGCATCTCCTGTAACACTGTTGACGGTGGATGCACCCTAAAATTCCACATTCAAACACCGTCAACAGGCCGCAGATTCAAGGGAAGATAAACATATCATGAGCATATTTTATTAATAACTAGTTCCACATGTACTCTTAAGCTTGTGAACGCAGGGAACACCAAAATAGTGCAAAAGTGAGCAGCTAGGGGCCAACTACATGGTTCGGCCGAACCATGTCTTGGTGCCCAGGCCACCACCTTTCAACACAGTGCATACAACATCAAATGGAAGAGATCCAAGCCAAGGGTGGGCCCACCCATGGGTCGGCCGAACTGGCCATGGGGCCCACCTGGCTGTGGTGACGTGACAGGATCCGTGTGACACTCCAACCAAGTCATTTCATCCATCGGATCAACTTGTGCTTTCATTCAACGGTGGAGATCAAAGGAACACGGATTGAGGCATAAAACGAAGCAATCAAGATAGGACAAGTACCAGGGGAGACCCTATGACTGGTGGGGACCACACTTGGCCTAGCCCCACCCATCATAGGGGTCGGCCGAACCAGGTGGTGTGGCCCCCAGCCACCGACGTTCTCCACCGACTCCAAGCATGCTCCCCATGTGCTCAAATTGCCAAGACCGTCCATTTTGAGGCGGTTACAAGGCGGTGGATCCAAGGGTGGAGAGTTGAGGAGCACACGGATCGCTGATGTGGCATCCCTCCACTCTCCACTATAAATAGAGGCTGCCCACTCTTCTTCAACACACAACACAACACAAGACAAGTCACAAGTCACAAGAGTTCTACTCTTTAGTACTAGTATTAGTCTAGTGTGGGGGTTAGAGTCGAGTCGAGCTACGCTCGGAGTCTCCAGAGTCGTCTGCTGGAGAGTCTGGTATAGCTCTTGTACCTTTCCCTTCTGTAAGACTTTACCTTTATCAATGTATTATCTTTACTTTACTTTACTAAGTCTCTACTTAGTGCATTACAATACTTTATAGTATTGTTGTGTTTTATCTTAACTTATAGTTGAGTTATATTGGATAGTGATCCTGTAACTAGCTCACGTGTGTAGTTCATCGCCTGTCATAGGGTACTTTAGTTGTTGGTACGCAACTAGAGTAGTAAGGCTTATTGTAAGTGTGGTGCTTAGACTAGATCTTGCATTTGAATGCCGCTTGTCGCACGGATTGTTTGTGGGTGCTAGCAGGTGGTGATAGCCCTATCTAGTCTTAGTATCCCTCCACGTGTTTTAGACAAGTTCTTAAAAGGTAGGCTCCCATAAGAGAATAGCCGCTTCAGGTAGAGGTTATATCCCCTACTGTCTCGCCTATCCCCTACACACCGGAAGTAAGGTAGCTGTCTTGATATATCTCATCTATTTGATAGGATAGTTCACAAGAGTAAATTAAGTGCATAGGAGTCTTATACTCACTCGTTGTCCTCCCACCTAGCTATACTCTACTAGTTATCCTTAGTTATCTCAAAACCTTGTCGTGTTGTGGTGTCATTACCCTTTCCTTTATACATCGATTTACCCCCCTATCACTAGTTGATACTAAGTTGCTATAGACTTAAGGATTTCCCTCTTTTTATTAATTATTCCTAGCAACCACTTTCCCTTGGGATACAAATAAATAACGATACCTTGGAATACTCCCGGGTGAAGTGCTACAGCGGTATATTCTGTGCGCTTGCAGAATTATCCAATAGACATAAGAAATACCCTTAGGAACTTCTGGCGCCGTTATCAGAGATATCGTAACACCCTGTCTCTGGTGGTTGGGCTAAGAAGTGTCAACAAGCATTTCTGGCGCCATTGCCGGGGAAAGCATCAGTCTAGGAATATTAATAAAAAAATTGAATCCGGAGTCTATTATCAATTTATTTATCGATTAATGTTAGGGGCTTACCCCTGTCTGTGTTTCTCGTTATCGTGAAGCTAGACAGTGTATGAGTGGTTTCCAATTGCCGTCAAATTATATTGAAGATCCCGAGCAATTGTTGAGAAGAACTAGACGCCGTCAAATTCCACCTCAAAGGTTCATCTCAAACCTGAATCTGTTCGAGGAAAGCGGCTCCGCATTATCAATCAAGGAAGCTATGGCCCAAAAGACCATCTCTGAGTTCTCTGCGCCGTCCGCTGACAACGTTGCCACCGGACTGCAGCTCAACTTTCTCGAGCTATGGCCCAAAAGAAAGCCAGACGAAGACACCGATGCCCACCTCCAGCACTTCCTGGAGGTATGTGGGACTTTCACCATCAAGAATGTCTCGGCTGACGCCATCCGTCTTTGCCTGTTCCCATTCTCACTGCTTGGGAAGGCGAAGCAATGGTTCTATGCCGACAAGAGTGAAGTCACCACCTGGGAGAAATGTGCCAATGCTTTTCTTAAGAAGTTCTTCCCAATGGGCAAAACAAGCGCTCTCCGTGGCAAAATTTCAAGCTTCCAACAACAAGCGGACGAGATGATTCCCGAAGCATGGGAACGTCTCCAGGAGTACATTCGTGCCTGTCCTCATCATGGGATTGAAGAATGGCTCCAAATCCAAGGTTTCTACCATGGGCTAACTGGATTAGCCCGTAGTCACCTTGATGCTGCCGCTGGAGGAGCATTCCTGCAACAGAATGTCAAGGATGCTAAGGACCTCATTGAGAAAATGGTTATCAACCAAGGATGGAATGAGGAACGCCTCCAACCCAAGAAAAGGGGTATGCACACCGTTCATGAGGTGGACATGCTCTCAGCAAAAATGGACCTCTTGATGAAAAAGATTGAAGAAAGTTCCAAGAAGGAACAAGAGGCCATTAGACCCACTGCCACTGCACGAGCAATTGAAGCTGATCCATGGTGCGTGGTATGTGGTGGAGAAGATCATTCGGGCAACAACTGCCCCGAGACGAAGGAGGAAGTGAGGTTCATCAATAACAACAACAACGGTTATCGACCTCAGCAACAAGGAGGATGGAACTCGCACCCCTTCTACCAAGGAAATCAAGGTAATGGTTACAGCAATAATAATAATTCTTATGGTAACCAACCTTCTCTTAAAGATCTTGTCTTAGGCCAATCTAAAATTAATGATAGCATAAACAAGAAAATCATGGCTAATGATAAGATTCTTGAAAATCTTAGTGAGAAAATGGATAGCTTTAACATTGCTATGAAAAACCAATTGAGTTTTAATAAAATGTTAAAAACCCAATTAGCTTAAATACCAGCAGCTGTCCCATCCTTTGAACAAGGTAAGATCCCAGGGGAACCTGAGGAACCAATTGACGGTGTTATGTTAATTTCCACGAGGTTTGGTAAGCCTCCGGTTAGGCAAAACCCGGGTTGTCTTCTTGATCCGCCATTCATGGCCAAGAAGAATGACCCCGGCCATCCTACCATCACCTGCGAGATCGGGCCACACACCTTCGACAACGCCTTCTGCGACCTTGGATCTAGAGTGAACATCATGTCCAAGGTAATGTATGAGAACTTGCTAGGGGGACCTTTGTACCCCACTTTTGTCAAACTGCAGATGGCCGACCAATCAATCCGGTTCCCCGAGGGATTGGCAAGGGACATCCTTGTCAAAGTTCAAGATGAATACATCCCCGCCGACTTCATCATTCTTGACATGGGGGCCGATGACGAAGTCCCCGTCATCCTGGGAAGGCCGTTCCTCAACACCGTGAATGCCATCATCTACGTGGGATCCGGCCAAGTCCACTTTCAACTCCTAGGTAAAAGAATTAAATGTCCTTTCAATGGTTATAAATCGATGCAACAGGCAAGGAAGAATCTGTAGAGAAACAAGCCACAATATGCACCCTGCCGAAAAAATCAACTGCCAAGGTCCAAAAAGGCCGAACTGGTAAGCATGGCTGAGGTGATAAACAAGGATGACTCCGCTGAATCACAAGCATCAACCAAGAAGGAATGGCGAAAGAAAGAGGTGCGATCATCACGGTCTCCATCTCCGGGAGCGATCGAAGCACCCGAAGAATAAACCCGAAATGGAGAGGTCCTACTCTACGGACCTAAAACATGGAGCCCTTGCTGGTAAGGTAAATCAGTATTTATCTCATATTTAATTCCTGCATTTCAATTTTTGCATTTTCTTCATGGCATTTCATATTTAAATTTTGCAATAATTTATTTTGACAAAATAAAACACTTAGATGAATAAAACTTGAGAATGAACAGTAGTGCTTACACTTGAGGTGGTGGGACCACCTAGGTAGGGTCGGCCGACCCCACCATGGGGCCCACCCACCTCTGGTGGTGTTGGCCTGGTGTAGTGATTCATTTCCTGAAATTTGAACACCAGCTCCTTCTTGAATTTGGTCATGATCACTTTCATTTGCTCTAAGGAGAATCCAATACCCACATCCATCCAAATTTTGAAAAGTGGACACTTTGGCATGAATGAGTGCTCCCGTGGTCCATGGAAATTACTTTAACCATGTCCCCACTTTTGTCATTCACCTTTTACCTTGACAAAGCACTAGACAAGGGAATCCATGAAAATGTCAAAACTTTTGGTCCACCACTAGTCTCTACTTTCCTAGACACACTGTTTAAAGATGAAAGGGGACAAACCCTGGTTCGGCCAAACCATGTTTTGGCTCCTCCCAAGAAAGTGGTGTTTAAATTCAAATAGATTTCCTGTCCAAAGGCAAAAGCAATTCTGATCTTGTCATAATGGGATCGGCCGACCCATCAATGGAGAGTTGTCAGTAAGGTCAAGTTTTAATTCAAATAGATTCCCTGTCCAAAGTTGAAAATAACAAAAATCAGGCCAGAGTGGGGTTGGCCAAACTGGGCCTAGTGGCCTGGCCACCAGCCCTTCTCCCCCTATAAATACCCTTGCATTGTGTGCTCAAATCCACACCCAAACCAGCTGATTGCTGCTGAGCACACAATTTCTCTTCTTCTCCATTTGAGCAAGGTCTTTCTCAAGTTTAGTTTAAGTTTATCCACTCAAACCAAAAACCCAAAAATATTGTAGTAGTAGAAGCTTGTCTCACTCTCATCTTTGCTCTCAAATTCTTGTTTGTGGAGGTAGCCTTACCCCATAAGGACTACTAACAGTGGGATAGCTAACGCTAATCCCTGTTGTTGTAGTGTGTTCTTGTGTGAGCTCATTGTTGCAGGATGAAGAGGTTCTCCTCCGCACTCAAGAAGGCCAAGAGTGGCGTAGGGAGTTCCTCCCGACGACCCCACCATGATGAAGATGAAGGAAGAGAAGCTTCACCAAGACGAAGCTTTGGAGTGCCTTCCGAGAGAACGTTCGATCCCGAGAGCAGCCTCATGATAAATCAAGAAGAGTACCAAAGGTACACCTCCATTCGACACCAAGGGTATGAACATACCGGCATCATCGACCCTGTCCTTTTGGACAGCACAGGTATGACCGCGGAATTTAATACTATTTTTAATACAATCGGTTGGGGAAGTTTTTGGGAAGTGCAAGAACTTGGAATAGAAAAGCTCACCATTGAATTTCTATGCTCTTTACAAGCCACTGAAAATAATGTCTACTTTCGCATGTTCAACTAAGAATATAATTTAACATGGGGAGTTTTTAGCATGGCACTTGGTTTTGATAATGACTGTCATCTAGACCTTGTTAATGCAACAAGAAAATTTGATAAAACTGAATTTTGAAAAGCTATAACAGGATCTAATGATTGCTCTGACCCTAAAATCGATGAAATCCATAATCCTACTTTGCGCTTGATCCGCTATTGGATGGCTATAACTTTTCTTTCTGGCTCTAATGTGCAAGTTCTATATAATGACAAAGAAAATAAAAGTTTCACCTGCTAAGATGTTAGTCCACTTTTGGCTTGGTATTTTCCATAGAAGCGAGCCCATATTCTTCACTTCTTTTATCACTCGCATTGCGGAAACAATGGACATGCTAGATGGAAAACATTACTTTGAATACATTGGTTCTGCTAGAGATGTTGTAACCGAAGATTTCTTCATAAGTACTCAAGTCCTAAAGAGAGATGAAAATGGTGATATAAAAATGATTTATCCCGGTCATACAGCCGAAATCTCTCTCCCTTGTGAGCGGCACACTAACCATAAATTGGGACCGAGAGGCAAGAAGCCAAAATGTTGCAGGACCAGAAAGGGTGACAACGGGCATGTCACAAGCCGCTCAATTTGAGTAAGGTGGCACATCAAGAGCTGCAGGGAGATATGAAGAAGAAGGCGATGAGGCAAGTTCCATGGACATTTCAAGGTCTACGGAACGGCCTCAACAGCACACTCCAAGAGTGCGCACTCCCCGTCCGTCCACACGGGCGAGGGGCCGTCGAAGCCAAGGATCGGAAATGGACCAACTTATCAATGACATGGGCGCAATGCAAGTTGAGTAAGATGCAACTCTGAATATGGCACAACAAAATGCTCAACTATTGCAAGCTATCCAAGACGAAGAAGCACAACGTTGGGCGGGATGGTTCCAATACTACCCGCCACCACAATGAGCAACAGGACAAGATTGGGGGAGATCATCTCCCCCACCAAGGTAAGTATTCTATCCTATCTATTTACATTATTTTAATTTATTGCATATAAAAAAATGCATAAGACAAAAATACCAAAAATATTTCCCTTATTTCCATATGTCTCATGAATATTTATCTTCCTCATGGAAATGATGAATAGTTGCTCTGTTAATGTTTCTTTAACGCCTAGTTTACAACTTAATATTTCTTTGAGTATGGATTACTTGGCTCATTTAAATCATCATGAACCTGAAAACTTTATGGATGCTAAGTGCTAGAACTAAGTCTAAGTTGTTGTGAGATATGATATAGTGAAATAAGAGCTACTATAATATTATTCTAAGCATGCATGATTACTGGAGATTTATTTCTAAATCAATCAAAACCTTATTGTTCCTCAATGGTGTTAAATTCCTACCACAGCCATATATATTACACATATCTAAAACCTTCCACTTAAGCTATTTGCTTTGTATTGAGTGTTGTCAAGTCTTGTTGACCCTTATTGAGAGTCTTATCATGCTCCCAAGATCAAGATCACGTACACATCACATATATATATGCTGCTTCTACACTGGAAGTACGCAACCACATGCCTTCCACTAAATAAATGCTCCATGAGTTAAAGTCATATAAAATCTCTCTTAGTTATTATGCTAGAGGAGACAAAAGGCTATGGAAAATAAAAAGAAAGAAAGATGGACACAAGAGAGTCCATAGAAAAGAAAAGAAAAATATTCGAGCAAGTCTAGGCTCATAAATAAAAGAGAAAAATGATAGCCATGTCTCTAAAATTTATTAGAGAGAGATACAATTCAAATAGAGGAGCATTATATTCTATCATCATCCACACACTTGCACATCTTGATCTAAGGGCATGACACTTCTCTCTTTGGATCCAAGCTTTGACTCCACAACATATGCAAAGTAAGTATGCCATATTTTTTCATTCCTACCTTAAGCTCCACATAAACCATTTTTAGAAGTAGGATGATAAAGATAAGACAACATTTACTTTATGCCTTGGTAAGGAATCATACACCATTTGAGCGATATGAGAGAACCATATGAGGAACATTAAGTTGTCTTTTGCAAAACATTGTTAAAACCTCCAGTATGAAACTTGCAAAGAATGAGAAAAGTAGTGCTCAAGTTAAGCTGTTCTGTCTCTCAACCACCTAAGGCAAAAGTTAAGGTCATTAGCTCCATAAAGAACTAAGGTGAAATGGGTGAATTTTTATAGCCAACATTTCCATTCAAAAGAGAAGTATTTAGTTGTACACATGGTATTATTGAAACATGAACATTGTAGCAACTCCTGATCCACCGAGGCTAAGTTTAATTATTTGCTCGGGACGAGCAAAGGTTAAGCTTGGGGGATCTTATTGACGGTGGATACACCCTAAAATTCCACATTCAAACACCGTCAACAGGCCTTGGATTCAAGGGAAGATAAACATATCATGAGCATATTTTATTAATAACTAGTTCCACATGTACTCTTAAGCTTGTGAACGCAGAGAACACCAAAACAGTGCAAAAGTAAGCAGCTAGGGGCCAACTACATGGTTCAGCCGAACCATGTCTTGTTGCCCCAGGCCACCACCTTTCAACACAGTGCATACAACATCAAATGGAAGAGATCCAAGCTAAGGGTGGGCCCACCCATGGGTCGGTCGAACTGGCCATGGGGCCCACCTGGCTGTGGTGATGTGGCAGGATCCGTGTGACACTCCAACCAAGTCATTTCATCTATCGGATCAACTTGTGCTTTCATTCAACGGTAGAGATCAAAGGCACACGGATTGAGGCATGAAACGAAGCAATCAAGACATGACAAGTACCAGGGGAGACCCTATGACTGGTGGGGACCACACCTGGCCTGGCCCACCCATCATAGGGGTCTGCCGAACCAGGTGGTGTGGCCCCCCAGCCACCGACGTTCCCTACCGACTCCAAGCATGCTTCCCATGTGCTCAAATTGCCAAGACCGTCCATTTTGAGGCGGTTACAAGGCGGTAGATCCAAGGGTGGAGAGTTGAGGAGCACACGGATCATTGACGTGGCATCCCTCCACTCTCCACTATAAATAGAGGCTGCCCACTCCTCTTCAACACACAACACAACACAAGACAAGTCACCAGTCACAAGAGTTCTACTCTTTAGTAGTAGTATTAGTCTAGTGTGGGAGTTAGAGTCGAGTCGAGCTACGCTCGGAGTCTCCAGAGTCATCTGCTGGAGAGTCTGGTATAGCTCTTGTACCTTTCACTTCTATAAGACTTTACCTTTATCAATATATTATCTTTACTTTACTTTACTAAGTCTCTACTTAGTGCATTACTATTCTTTATAATATTGTTGTGTTTTATCTTAACTTATAGTTGAGTTATATTGGATAGTGATCCTGTAACCAGCTCACGTGTGTAGTTCATCGCCTGTCATAGGGTACTTTAGTTGTTGGTACGCAACTAGAGTAGTAAGGCTTAGTGTAAGCGTGGTGCTTAGACTAGATCTTGCCTTTGAATGCCGCTTGTCGCACGGATTTTTTGTGGGTGCTAGCAGGTGGTGACAGCCCTATCTAGTCTTAGTATCCCTCCACGTGTTTTAGACAGGATCCCATAAGAGAATAGCCGCTTCGGGTAGAGGTTATATCCCCTACTGTCTCGCCTATCCCCTACACACTGGAAGTAAGGTAGCTGTCTTGATATATCTCATCTATTTGATAGGATAGTTCACAAGAGTAAATTAAGTGTCATAGGAGTCTTATACTCACTCGTTGTCTTCCCACCTAGCTATACTCTACTAGTTATCCTTAGTTATCTCAAAACCTTGTCGTGTTGTGGTATTATTACCCTTTCCTTTATACATCGATTTACCCCTCTATCACTAGTTGATACTAAGTCGCTATAGACTTAAGGATCTCCCTCTTTTTATTAATTATTCCTATCAACCACTTTCCCTTGGGATAAAAATAAATAACGATACCTTGAAATACTCCTGGGTGAAGTGCTACAGCGGTATATTCTGTGCGCTTGCGGAATTATCCAATAGACATAAGAAATACCCTCAGGCATTTCTGGCGCCGTTATCAGAGATAGCCTAATGCCCTGTCTCTGGTGGTTGCGCTAAGAAGTGTCAACAAGCATTTCTGGCGCCGTTGCCGGGGAAAGCATCAGTCTGGGAATATTAATAAAAAAATTGAATCCGGAGTCTATTATCAATTTATTTATCGATTAGTGTTAAGGGCTTACCCCTGTCTGTGTTTCTCGTTATCGTGAAGCTAGACAGTGTATGAGCGGTTTCCAATTGCCGTCAAATTATATTGAAGATCCCGAGCAATTGTTGAGAAGAACTAGACGCCGTCAAATTATCGGATTTCGCTGGCGTGCTCTTGCCATGCGCCGTCGTCCACCGTGGCCGCTGTCGAGCTTTCTCCGGCGTACCACTGGCCCGACCTCCTAGCTCATCCGATGCGCTTAGGTCTCAGGAGCACGCGGGTGTTGCCCGTTTGGCCGGAGCCCTCGCCGCCGGCGAGTTCTTCGCGGTCAAACGCGGCGGCCGTCTCTGTTCCTACGGCGGGTGGGGTCAAGTTGACCCTAGGGCCCAGCTATCGGTGTTTTTTCTGGTGACCTGGGTACGCTGCTGGGTACTTGTAGCCATTAGGGTTTCGGTTAGATTTAGAAAATGATTTCTATTTTTGTTTCCAGAGCTGATTTGGTGCTTATGAATTTCATAAGTGGAGCTATACATGTTCAAATGAGTTGGGACAAATTTTGTTAGTCTTCTGGTGAGATACCCTAGCTATTAAAAATATAAAACCCTAGCATTTGTGTAATGTTTCTGTGAATTATAAATTAAATTATAATCCTGCCTTTAAACTAAAAAATGCATAACTAATTCTAGGAGTGTGCTAAAAATGTGATTCCACTTTTGGTAATCTTGTTTTGATGAGTAGAATCTGGGAAAAATAGTGGTTAGGCATGTTTACTATTTTGTAATAGAGTTGCTGTTCAAGCCCTATTTAGGGTTTGATTGCTTAAAAATTCATTATAAAATAAATACAAGTGATCTGGATATGAGTATTTTTCTGTGATATTGTTAAGTGAAAAGAGATAACAGAAAAATGTGAAATCTGTTGTTTGATACTTTTCACTTTAATAACTATTTTTCCACTCAATTTCAGCCTGTTGTTTGTTATTTTTGTGTGGGATGTTCTGTAAGCCCAAATGATCTGAAATTTGGACAGTGAGCTATTGCAAACCTATTCTGTCTACTGTATTTTTCTGGAAATTTTCTGAATTTTGATCTGGTAGCTCTAGTTACAAGTAAAGCAAGTGATCATGTGGTTAAGCACTTATTTGGGGTAAATAAACATCATTTTCATGTTGTTTGGTCCATCAGTAGTGGTGTTTCTTGAAGCATTCATGCAAGTGTACTTGCTGGGGTATAATATTTAGTGCATTTTGAGAAGGTTGTTGAAGTAGCAAGTTCTAGGATAGTTTATCTAAGTCACTTTGATTCATATAGTAACGCTTGAGCTTGTATGGAGATTAGGGTAGGCCATAAGAACTGATCATGACTTGTTATATGAGCATGGAAATCTCCCTACCAGAGAAGAAATATGCACATATGTCGGTGGTCCTTATGGATAAATTTTATACCACCAACTTAGACTAAAAAGAGGATTAACAATCATATTCTAGCACATGTGCCTTTACTACTAACAAGTTCCACTTGTACGCCTAGCATTCATGTTTTACAAGTTTTATGGCATAACAAGTGGAAATACGCATCAACGTGAAGAAAGCGCAAAGTCAAAAGACGAATCCAACAAATGCGCAACCAAAGAATACTAAAGAAGCCCACCTTCAAAGCGTAACAGGATCTATCCGCAACCAAGGGAGAGGCCCAGGCCCAGGGAGAAACCGACCACCCGAAGGCGGTGGCCAGTTGCCGCCTCCCAGGGACCGACCGCCCCCAGGGGCGGCCGCCCCCTAGATGGCACTTCCCGGGCCCATCTTCAGCCACAGTACTCAAGGCGGTTTGCTGATGGCGGTTTCACCTGCTTCCATGTTTAGAACACCAAAACCGTCATAGTTTCAATATAAATAGAGGGTGCTCCATCCCCTTCAACACACACATCATTTGGAGTCATCTACCTCGCACCTCTCACTTGTATCTTTAGAGTAGTTGTAGTAGTTTGAGCAAGGCAAGAGCTATCAAGGAGAGCTTGTCTCCTTGGGAGAAAAGGTTCATCTTGGTATGAATACAATTCGGTCTTCTTCCATGAGCAAGTTCTTATCATACTTATATGATTGTGCATATGAACTAGAGTCTAGTTATGATCTTGTTATGAGCATAGTATATGAGCTAGAGTATAGTTTATGTATCATGTTCTTGACTTATTCATCATCGTTCTTCATTGTTCATCGAATTAGTATGAATAGAGGAAGAACTAGGAATGAAGTGATGGTTCGTCATGCTGTCATGGCTGCTTTTAACCTAGCCTGTCAATCCGAAGGGTTGGGGTCCGCGGGGGTTAGGAGTTGTATCCAAGAATGCAAGCATGGAGCTTGGGTATGCGGAGATCGGCGGATATGTCGGTATCCCACGGGCAGAGGGGTAGGTGGACAGGTGGTGACAGTCCTGTACATCCCTAGCTCCCCCACGTTCGGATATTGAGTAGGAGTTCGTAAAGTCTCTATCGGCTGGCAGACCAGCTGCGGGGATCTCCCTATCACCCCAGACTTAGTCCTGATACTAGAATTACTAATTAGATGATCTGCTAACAGTTCTTTGCATGATTGTATATGACCAATGCCTGCTCAGTTAGATATATTCTTTTATTCTTTATTTTCCTTTTATCCTTGAGGTTGATCCATATGTGTGTCCACTATCTTGAAATCATGTCTTATTCATGTTTACTCTATGCCTACCATTGCACTCAATAAGTGATCATGTTTACACCACGCTTGATGCATATTGCCCTCCTACGGGAAATTATAAATACGACACCCTACTCACGGGTTGAAATGCTACAATGATAGTTCTGGGCGCTTGTAGAGTTATCTTATTTCTTACTGAGCTATCGATTGACGTACCTAAGTACCATTACTTAAGAATTGTAATTCTTGTGCACCCCACGGCGCCGTGTCACAGTTTTGCATATCGTAAGTAATGACGGTTAGGAAGGCCAATCCGGCACTTCTAACTGGTATTACCAGACTGCACTACCTAGGCCGGCGCCTTTAAGGGCCAAAGGTTACCTTTCTAAATTAATGGTGGTTGGGGATGCCAACAAGCATTTCTAGCGCCGTTGCCTAGGATGGACTTTTAGTCTATCTTTTGTAAAGATGTTAAGAAATGCCAACAAGCATTTCTGGCGCCGTTGCCGAGGAGGGCAAAAAACATCTAAGCTGGCATAAATATTAATCACAAAATAAGCATTGGTAGACGTAGTTTAAACAGCCTAACTTCGCTGTTTTTTTCCTATTTTATTGGAATGAAAACAGGATAGTGTATGAGCTGTTTTGCTCTGCCGAACAATTTTATCAGCAATCCAGAAGCACTCCTAAGGAAGAAAAGGTCTCGTACCATTTCTTTTTCTGCTACTTCATCGGCAGACGAATCGTTCGTTCTCGCACCATCTGCTACTATCGTCATGGCCAAGACACTCCGTGACTACTCCATCCCCGCTGTTGCCAACGTGCCCGTTGGGTCCGCTGTCAACATCGGAAATGGAAATTTCGAGATCCGTACAGGCCTTAACTCGATGGTGCGGGCAAGCTAGTTCTGTGGCTTGCCAAGCGAGGATGCAAACGCTCATTTGAAACACTTCCTTGAGCTGTGCAACACCATTGTCATTAAAGACGTCGCACAAGACAGTATCAGGCTCCACTTGTTTCCTTTCTCCCTCACGGGGAAAGCGAAACAATGGTTCTATCAAAATAAGGAAACCGTCAACACGTGGGACAAGTGTTCCACAGCATTCCTCGCCAAGTTCTTCCCCATGAGCAAGACCAGCGCTCTGAGGGGAAAGATCTCAAACTTTCAGCAATCTTCCCTTGAATCTATCCCCGAAGCATAGGAAAGGCTTCAAGAGTACATCCGAGCCTGCCCTCACCATGGAATGGAAGATTGGCCCGTGCTCCAAAACTTTTATGAAGGCCTCACGGCCATGTCAAAGGGGCACGTAGATGTCGCAGCTGGAGGTGCATTCCTCTCCCTCACCATCGCGGATGCAACTGCGCTCATTGAGAAGATGGTGGCCAATCAGAGTTGGGGAGAAGGAAGAAAAACACAAAAAGGTTCGCATACCGTGAAGGAGACGGACTTGCTTGCCGCAAAATTAGACTTGCTGATGCAAAAGCTGGACGATCGTGCTACCAACCCTACCATGAGTACCGTCCAAGCCATGGATTCACACATGACATGTGAAGTCTATGGGAACGTTGGCCACTCGGGGAACAACTGCCCCGAAACCCAAGAAGAAGCTTCATATGTCAACAACGCCAACCATAGCAAGGTAATAACGGGTGGAACAACCAACACCGCCCGCAAGGTAATAATTTCAATTCAAATTACAATTCAAACCAACCTTCCTTAAAAGATCTCGTTCTAGGACAAGCCAAAACCAATGAAAATTTGACCAAAAAGCTATCCTTCAACGATAAAATGTTTGAAAACAAAAATGCCAAGCTTGAAACTTTGTCTTCTTCTATTCAAAATCAAGCAAGTTTTAATAAAATGATAGAAACACAAATGGAACAAATAGCTGCTGCTATTCCTGTCAACAATGTGGGAAAGATCCCGGGGCAACCCGAGACTTCTCCCAAGTTTGCTCATGCAGCTACTGATCAATAAAGGAAGAAGAGTCTCGCCAACAGACTATAAAAGTTGAGCCCTTGCCGAAGGACATCGGTAGTTATCTAAAAATAAATACATATAAAGAAACAAATAAATATCTGAATGGGCCCGCACCTTCATTCAAGCTTGGGGGAGGTGTCATCATTCAGGTATTGTATCTTAACCTTTTGAAAATAATAATAATAATAATAATAATAATAATAATAATAATAATAATAATAATAATAATAAATATCTAATTTATATATATATTATATATATATATTTTATAAAATTATTTTCTTGCATTCAAAAAGGATTTCCTTCTAAAAATTACAAAATTTTATTTTTAGTTCAAAATAAATTCTTCTCCAAAAATTCTATAAAAATAATTTTCTGAAAGAATAAATCTTGTTGAGTCTAAATATTATTTTTAAATAATTTTTGAAAATTAAAAAGTTTCAAATAAAACTTGTGAAAAATCAAAAACTGGAGCAAAATTTCAAATGGGAGTCACCCGTAACTGGCTACACATTAGAAATGGCCGTTAGAGGGAACTGAAAAAAGACTGGGCAAAACCGACGCCAGCAGGGGACCGGCCGGTCCCAGGGGCGACCACCCCCTGGCAAACGGCTCTGCGGCACAGCCTTTTGCCAACGGTCACTAGCCGTTCCAAGGAGCACTCTCCCGCCTGCGATCAGCTCTATAAATACCAGAGCATTCGGGTAGAGCTCCTCACCCTCTCATTCTCACATTTTTCACTCCTTTCATCACTCTCTTGCTCCACCATTCTCCATGCAATTCTCCACATAGTTCAAGTGCAAGGAAATCCTGCACAAACCTCTTCCACTCCCATCACAAGTCAAGTTCTTGTGCCAAGCTCACCATGAGTGGGATTGGAGGTCGGATTTCCGGCATGTTCCGGAAAGGCCGTCGCTCTCGTTGGGAGTCTAGTCAAAGTACCCCCACACGTGAGGAGAGCCCGCTGCATGAAGAAGAGGAGGCGCCAAGAGGCCACGCCATCGACGAGGCCGACGCTCCCTTCATTGACTTGGAGAGCGAGCGGGAAATGCAAGCATACAACCGCCTCAAGGGACACGAATTCCGGCATGCACCGGCTTTCGACCCATACTTCCTGCAGCAGACAGGTATGAATCACGAATTTAGTACCATTTTCGAAAACACTGGATGGAGCCAAGCTGCCCCCATGCACGAACTTGGATCTCGTTTCTTGACCATCCAAATCTTGGGCACTTTACAAATTATCGATTATGGTATTACTTTTCGTTGCTTTGGGAAAGAACATAGCCTTTACTGGAAAGATTTTGCTACACACTTGGGTTTTCATGAGCAATGTTCTGTTGATTTGGGTTTCACTCCTTCGGGTTATCAGCGTCATGCTTTTTGGCACTTGATAACTGGACAAAATGTGACTGGAAAATTCCAACCCAACATCAACAGCATCCACCATCCTTCTCTAAGGCTTATGTATAAATGGATTGCTAATTCTTTCTTTCCTAGAGAGG
The DNA here is from genome assembly GCA_038502445.1 of Eremochloa ophiuroides. Classification (NCBI taxonomy): domain Eukaryota; kingdom Viridiplantae; phylum Streptophyta; class Magnoliopsida; order Poales; family Poaceae; genus Eremochloa; species Eremochloa ophiuroides. The sequence continues at coordinate 30,110,268 of JAHLJS010000006.1, read as the reverse complement.
ACACTCACCATGCTTATGATATTGAGTTGAAGTTGCTCTATGCCGTGCTTAAAAGATTAAAGTTGCTCCTGTCTATGACATTGTTAAGCACTGGTTAAACTCTTTTAAAACTTCCACACCAATTATGTGCACTTCACTCATCACACGTCTTGCTGCTAGTGTTGATCCTCATGGTGCTAACACTATTGTTTATCTCTCCATTCCGCACATTATGATCAATGAGTATTATTTTACTGAAGCTCATACTATAAAACGTGATGACTCGGGAATAAACCTGATATTTTATTATCTGGGATATATAAACGAGATTCCGTTACCTGACCCGGATCTCGCTTTATATAAATCCCCATCTCTCACCTTCGACCTTGTCGAAAAGGAAGAAGCATGCAAGAGTTCTGTTTCTCGCAGGAGATCACGGTGGAGAGAAGTACAAGAGGAAGAGCCTGCGCAGCCTACACCACACCCGGCCATGCCTACCACGATACCAAGAATGGAATGGTCCCCAGTCATGTCTACACCTAGGTTCACCCCTGGGTATGGATATGGTATGGGACATGTTCCTCATACTTATGCGGCTGGAGGGTCAGGGTGGCAACACTCGCAGGAGGCAGGGGGATCAAGGCAGCCCGAGCATGACCATTCTCCAGATTCTGAAGGCATGCCACCTCCGATACACCCACAGCCGGTCACACTAGAGATGCTCAACACACGCATGGGAGGACTAGAATTGCAAAACAGACAAATCCAAGGTACGCTCAATGCTTACATCCAGACTTCTACCCAATGGCATGAGCAGTACCTGCAGCAGTTCATGGACCTCGAAGATGCGAATCGGTGGCGGCATGAGGCACAGATGGCCTACCTTCGGTCTATGGGACAATTCCCAGGACCTAGGCCTTGAACTAGCTTGGGGGAGGAGACCCCACAAGAGGTAACATGTATCTTTCAATTTCTTGCACTTTTCTCGCACTTTTAAATTCTGCAATTTTATTTCCTTGTTAAAAACCATATGTGCTAACATATGTTAGTTTCTCTTCCATTGAAATGATGAATAGTTGCTCTGTCTATAATTCTTCTGTGTCTAAGTTATAACTTAGTATTCCTCAAGATTTAAGTTTGTTGGCTAAAAAAATATCTCATTCTGAGAATTTGAAATCTTGTGGGTTGCAATTGGAAGATCCTTTTCTAAGTGGTTGCAAGATATGAGATGATAGAAATAGTCTTTGCTATGACTTTGTTCTAAGAGAAACTTGACATCCGGAGATTTCTTTTCAAAAATTCAAAAGTCAAAAGTTCCCCAATGATTATGAAATACCTACCAAGGCCATGTGACATGTTCTACTTTTACAAAAAAAAACTTAGTCATATGCTATTTACGGAACTTTGAGTTGAGTCAAAATGCTGAGACCTAGTGAGATTATGGTCATACACCCATGATTGAGATTCACGTACACCCACTAAATAAAGCCGACTCTCATCCTGAGAGTTGCGCACAACATGCACCTTTTCATCCACCAAATAAAAATGCTGACCCTCACTTTGAGAGCCGTGCATACAAAAAGTTTTCACTCCTTGTTCGCCATCATGACGTCTCTCCATCCAAAATTTTTCATGTGTCAAATCAAAATATGGGCTATGTTAAAAAAATGATGATATTTCTATAGCCCATACTCCTCCAAAAAGTTTTGTTCCATCCAATAAAAGAGAGTCATGATGCATGGAGTGCCAAAAAGTTTAGAGATAGGTTTTTACCATACTCATATTCCACACACTTGCACATCTCAATCAAGGTATATGACTTGTATCTCCTTATGGTCCGGTCTTTGACTCAGTAATATAAGTAATGTAAGTATGCCCACCTTCATACCTACCCAAAACTCCACTCTTAGCCTTAGTAGTAGGATGAAAAGGCAACACTGCAATGCCTTTGTTAAGGTAAACCATACACATTGAGCGATTGAGAGAATCATTTGAGGAACTTGGTTTATTTTGCAAAAATTCATAAAACCTCCGGATCAAAGGTCTATCAAAGAATGAATGATTGGTGAGTCTATTATAATCATTCTATCTTGCAACCACCCAAGAAATTGGAGAAACCACAAGCCCCATAAGAAATCAAGGTAAAGAATGGATAGAATGCCAACTTATTTAAATTATGAATGAATGCTATGTTATAAGTGTGACACTTATGAATTATATCGGCATTGTAGTAACTTCTGATCAACAACCATACTTAGCTATTTACTTGGGACGAGCAAAGGTTAAGTTTGGGGGTCTTGTTGGTGGTCCTCATGGATAAATTTTATACCACCAACTTAGACTAAAAAGAGGATTAACAATCATATTCTAGCACATATGCCTTTACTACTAACAAGTTCCACTTGTACCCCTAGCATTCATGTTTTACAGGTTTTATGGCATAACAAGTGGAAATACGCATCAACATGAAGAAAGCGCAAAGTCAAAAGACGAATCCAACAAATGCGCAACCAAAGAATACTAAACAAGCCCACCTTCAAAGCGTAACTGGATCCATCCGCAACCAAGGGAGAGGCCCAGGCCCAGGGAGAAACCGACCACCCGAAGACGGTGGCCAGTTGCCGCCTCCCAGGAACCGACTGCCCCCGGGGGCGGCCGCCCCCCAGATGCTACTTCCCGGGCCCATCTTTAGCCACAGTACTCAAGGCGGTTTGCTGATGGCGGTTTCACCTGCTTCCATGTTGAGAACACCAAAACCGTCATAGTTTTAATATAAATAGAGGGTGCTCCATCCCCTTCAACACACACATCATTTGGAGTCATCTACCTCGCACCTCTCACTTGTATCTTTAGAGTAGTTGTAGTAGTTTGAGCAAGGCAAGAGCTATCAAGGAGAGCTTGTCTCCTTGGGAGAAAAGGTTCATCTTGGTATGAATACAATTCGGTCTTCTTCCATGAGCAAGTTCTTATCATACTTATATGATTGTGCATATGAACTAGAGTCTAGTTATGATCTTGTTATGAGCATAGTATATGAGCTAGAGTATAGTTTATGTATCATGTTCTTGACTTATTCATCATCGTTCTTCATTGTTCATCGAATTAGTATGAATTGAGGAAGAACTAGGAATGAAGTGATGGTTCGTCATGCTGTCATGGCTGCTCTTAACCTAGCCTGTCAATCCGAAGGGTTGGGGTCCGCGGGGGTTAGGAGTTGTATCCAAGAATGCAAGCATGGAGCTTGGGTATGCGGAGATCGGCGGATATGTCGGTATCCCACGGCCAGAGGGGTAGGTGGACAGGTGGTGACAGTCCTGTACATCCCTAGCATTCCCCCACATTCGGATATTGAGTAGGAGTTAGTAAAGTCTCTATCGGCTGGCAGACCAGCTGCGGGGATCTCCCTATCACCCCAGACTTAGTCCTGATACTAGAATTAGTAATTAGATGATCTGCTAACAGTTCTTTGCATGATTGTATATGACCAATGCCTGCTCAGTTAGATATATTCTTTTATTCTTTATTTTCCTTTTATCCTTGAGGTTAATCCATATGTGTGTCCACTATCTTGAAATCATGTCTTATTCATGTTTACTCTATGCCTACCATTGCACTCAATAAGTGATCATGTTTACACCACGCTTGATGCATATTGCCCTCCTACGGGAAATTATAAATACGACACCCTACTCACGGGTTGAAATGCTACAATGATAGTTCTGTGCGCTTGCAAAGTTATCTTATTTCTTACTGAGCTATCGATTGGCGTACCTAAGTACCATTACTTAAGGATTGTAATTCTTGTGCACCCCACGACGCCGTGTCACAGTTTTGCATATCGTAAGTAATGACGGTTAGGAACACCAATCCGGCACTTCTAACTGGTATTACCAGACTGCACTACCTAGGTCGGCGCCTTTAAGGGCCAAGGGTTACCTTTCTAAATTAATGGTGGTTGGGGATGCCAACAAGCATTTCTAGCGCCGTTGCCTGGGATGGACTTTTAGTCTATCTTTTGTAACGATGTTAAGAAATGCCAACAACATACTCAATAAAAGAAAATAATTCATACATGTGTGGTTGCATTTCATGAAAGCATCCATATGAATCATATTGAATACTTTGCAAATTATTATGCATTCAAATATTCATTGCATGACCATGCATACAGGATCGTTGGAGGAGGTGACACTGAATGAGGTGAACCCGATCGAGGAGGAGATCCCTCAGGAGGCCCCCGCTGCCTAGCAAGCCCCCGAAGACAACGCTGACTTGCCCGAGTGCCCGGACCATCAGCCTTCGACTTTTCTGAAAGGCAAGCCCCGGTGCATTCTTATTTCCTACGTTTTCAAAATGAATTGACTTGAGTATAGTGATTGTTGCATTAAGTATAGGAGTTGCTTGAAACTGTAGTTGCATTATTAATACCTTGGACAATTATATATCCTTCACCTAGATAGGTTCTGGACTGTCTCTCCTGCTTAGCCTGGCTTAGAACCAGTAGATATGGTGATCCTGGTCACCAAGATAAGAAAGTGAAAAGCACGGTTGGCTATATTTGCTATCGTGAAATAACCATGTGAGCTCACGGAGGAAATGAGTTTGGGCGGGACGATGGTTTGGACACAACAAGACATGGAGGTCTTGGTTTTGTGCCAATTGTGACAGAACCGCCCAAACCGCCGGGCCCACATGCACCATCATCATCCCTAAGGACCTCCGGTTACTATGCACGAGTTCCCCGCAACCTAGGTAGCCTGTCGGGTTTTCTTGGAAACCCTGATTCACCCGAGGATCTCATTGTAAAGACCTTGCATGTATTACAACAGTTTACACATATGGTTTGAATCAGAGTACAGAGTGCGGAAGTATTACATAATCATAAATTTACAAATATAAATGACATTATCCCAAACCAGAGTTTCGTAGTGGAGTAGCAGTATACAACTAAACGCCCTACCCAAGGGTTATATCATATACACATCATCATCCATCCTGATCCGCCAACCGGCACGGTTCCATGTAGAACCATAAGCTCGACCTTCCTGCGACAGGGGGTTAACAAACCCTGAGTACATGGGGTACTGCGCAAGACTTACCCGACTAAAGAAAAAGATGAGATTCAGGAATGCAGACTGAGGGGAGTCAAGGTAAGGTTTTAGCAAGAGTCAAAGTATTTTGTGGAAAAGCAATACCAATCCTGAATCATTCCTACTTTCAATATTCTATCTCAACATTATTGTAATCAATATCTATAGATCTCAGTTATTTCACATATATACTTCGGTTTCAATTACTTAGTCATTCTCAAAAACATCCTAGTTCCGAACCACTTTTCGGGGTAGGGCAGTGGATCAAGTCTCCATTAACCGAGGAGCAACGACGATTCGAATCGATTAGTATCCAGCTGGGGATCCCTATCCACACTGCATATGTAGCACCTAAGCTTGCATATGCCAACCCCGTCTACCACGGCTTTTCCAAAACCTGAACCGGTCCTGCGTCACCCGAGAGCACAGTACTCCTCTCGTCTCCACGCACGCCGGCCACAAGGGTACACGCTACTCTCGCCATCTCTCCACTCTCAGTGCGTGGTTGTCATTTCAAGTAGTAGAGCCACCGGAGACAAGGCTTCCCGGAGTATGTGGCTAATTGCAAAGTCTCGATCCAGCAAGCCTACAATGAACGTACGTCCCTAATTCTTTTCCATCAGTGACCATGCATTGGGACTCTAACCTAAGTACACAGTTACCCAACGGTTTCACAATCCATGCCCGTCGGCGATAAGGCATGGGGGCACCGCCCCAAGTGCACATCAACCGAACGGACTCATTTTCATTTCTATTTCTGTCGGCGTCGATGCATTGGGACTCTAACCCAAGGTGCAAAGTCATCCGAACGGTTTCCAATCCGTCGACGACAATACATTGGGACTCTAACCCAAGTGCAAGTCATCCGAACGGTTGCAAATCAATATTCATTTTCATTTCTTTATTATTCATCAATAGTATATCATCATAGCTCAGAAAATAGTATTTTATGCAAAACTCTAATTAATTAAGCAGGGTTAAGCATTTTTCAAATATTTTCATTTAAATCAGGTTTCAGGGGTGATATTCAAGTGGTCAAGGAAGGTAATGCATCAATTGGGTTACCACTCAACTTCTAACAACTTAATGCAATAGTTTAACTCCAAGTGATAAACATTTTATAAATCACAAGGAAAGGACTGAATGCATCAGGGCTTGCCTGTTGCTTGGAGTAGATAGAACCCTGAAGTTAATCACTGAGAAGATCCACTTCCACCGAGGAAAAGCCTTACTCGGGGCTTGCTTCCGATAATAATTACCGCGCGTTCACTGCACGAAATAATAATGCAATGCTTAACATGATGATATGTATGACATGATGCATGAAATGCACTAGAGTGTGAATTATTATAAAGTAAACTTAATTTTAGAAAATTGAGTACAACTTTCTTTCATACGAAAGTCGTAAAACAAACTTCATTAGACAAAGTGGTGGTTGTATAATTAATTTATTGACCATTTTAATAGTCATAGAAAGCCGCTGCACAGCTATTCAACAACTACCTAAATGCAACATTTAAATTGCTGAGGATCACTGTGGGGAAGGATCCAGTGCCAGTACCCAATCCAAAAATCATACAATACTAAAAGGGATTAGGGTTAATATGTATTTTATTAATCAATTTATAGAACATTAATTAACAAATAAGTAAACTACTTCTATTAGAGCCCAATTTTTTTTTACAGATAGATTTTAGTCTAAAATAGTACCAAAGCAAAATTCATGATTTTTGGATCAACATATTAGTCTACAAAAATCATAGAAGTTCCATTCATGAATTAAAAGAGGCATTTTTATGACATATAGAAAGTATTCAAAATATATATTTTATATTTTTCAGTCATTCAATATATCACAGAGAGCTTACCAAATTATTTTCATCATTTTTGGATCAATAATTAATTTCCTACAAAAATAACAAGGTGCAGCACTATTTAAAAATCTGAAAATTAAGAAAACCACAATAACTGCACAGACCACCGCCACTGGGCCGGCCGACTTCGGCACTAGCGTGGCCCAGCTACCTCCTCCCTCTCCCAAACGCACTCCTGCCATCCTGCACGCGCACGGCGGCGCTGGCTGTGCACGCCCGCCGCCGGTGCCTTGCCCCGGCGAGGGCGAGACTACCACCGAGGTCCCTAGGACTAGGCGAACCTATCTTGGTGCTTGGGTTGGTTTTCCGACACAGTGCAAGCTCGCCAGCGTCCATGGCGGACAATCACGGCGGCGCCAAGCGTTCCGGCGAAGTAGAGCTTTTCCAAGCCGAACCAGCTACCTATAAAGCATCAAGCAGCTCACCGAGACTTGTTGGTTGGGTGGGTTGGAGTTGGGACCAACCGGAGACGGTTCATCGACGTCGTTGGAGGGTCCGGCGGTACGCTCCGACGTCGTGGTCGCCGTTCCGGCGTCTTCAGACCACCAAATGGAAAGCCAGCGAGTGTGTGAGTATCAGGGGGTTAGACAGAGGTTCAAACACGTATAGATGCGGGACATAGCTCACTGGAGCAGGCAGAACACGCGGGCCGAGCCACGGTGGTGCTCCGCCGGAGACCAGGAAGATAGCAGCGGCTTACTGACCGACTCAAACGGTGATAAGGGGTGAAAAAGAATTAAATTGGTGCGCCACGACCCTAAGAACCTGCAAGCAAGGTGAATCAGAGGATGGTGGCTTGTTGACGACGAATTTGGTCGGACAATGGGATGAGACCGTCGGCGGCCAGGAAGACGAAGAGGGAGAGTAGAGACGCCCATGGGGCTTTATAAGCAAGCCAGAAGGGTGGACAGGCAGTCGACAGTGTCACGCACGCCGCCCCCCTGCCCCACGACCCGACACCCGGCGACAAGCCCTGGCCGGCCCAGGCAGTGCCGGCGCACGGCGCGGAGCACGCGCGACAGTGTGCTCAGGAAAGAGTAGGGGCCAGGTACTGTAGCAGGATCTTCCCCTTTTTATGTTTGTTACAATTACTTTTTATTTTGTGTAGAAACTTTAAAAATGTCCCTAATAAGAGTTGTAGAAAAATTCATTCTGAACAACTCTGGTTTTGGAAGAAGTTTGAAATTTTGAATAATTTTTGAATAATTGAAAAGGGGGTAATTTGCCCTTTTGAAACCCATTTCAAATTCAGTTTAAAACTCAAAATATTATTCAATAACATGAAAATCCCCAAATATAAAAGTTTTCAATTCGAAAAGCTTTACAACTTTCATTAAACAAGTTTGGTCAGATTCTTTAAAATTTTTGAAATGACATTTCAAATTTAAATTTCAAAACAATAATTAGGGTTTAATTTAAAATTCCACTCAATAACTTCAATAACTGTCGACGGAATACCGGCGATAGTCTACCGAAGGTATGCCCGCGGTAGTAGATGAGACGGTGAGGGTGCGCCTGAGACGAACGAGGGAGCGCAATTCGTGCGAGACGGAGATTTAGACAGGTTCAGGCCGCCACGAGGCGTAATACCCTACGTCCTGTATGTTGCTGTGTTGTATTGGTAGTAGATTAGATGAATCGAGTAGACCCCCTGCCCACCTTATATAGTCCGGGGGGCAGGGTTACAAGTTGATCTTGCCATACATAACAGATTACAATCCTAGCCGATCTGGGAAACCAATCGGCTAGATCGTACGAAAGCTATTTCCTTGCCCGCCAAGGACTCGGCGGATATACGCGATCTCCTGGAGATCGTATAGGCGACGCGTCCTTGGTAGTTCAGGCCTGTTCGATAAACTTGGGCCAAGTATGACTATGCGGATATACGGGCTTATACCCCCACAGCTAGTCCCCGAGCGCCTTGCATTCGTCGAGAGGTGCAGACCTTCAGCGTTGCTTGACCAGACGGATGTAAGGGGCTCAGAAAAAATTGAAAGAAGCTTCTATTTAGCGAACTGTATCCACTTTTGCCACGGCAGAGCCAATACCTTCACCGGCAGGTGAAGTGTATCCACTTAGTCCCCGAACCTGATAGCATGTGACATAGTCACGTGGTGTCAGGGTCATAAATTTTGATGATATCGCTGATCATTTTTGGTTGAATGACAAAGTCCCCGAGCACTTTACTGCTCGGAGACGCTTGGCGAAAACGACGAAGTCCCCGAGCAGCTTGTCGCTCGGAGACACGTGACAAAGACGACGGAGTCCCCGAGCAGTGTTGCTCGGAGACGCTTGACGATGACGATGGAGTCCCCGAGCAATGCTTATTGCTCGGAGACGCTTGGTTATGACGACGGAGTCCCCGAGCAGTGTTGCTCGGAGACGCTTGACGAAGACGATGGAGTCCCCGAGCAGTGTTGCTCGAAGATACTTGACGAAGACGACGAAGTCCCCGAACAGTGCTTATTGCTCGGAGACGCATGGTTAAGACGACGGAGTCCCCGAGCAGTTTGCTCGGAGACGCTTGACGAAGACGACGGAGTCAGCGAGCAGTGTTGCTCGAAAACACTTGACGAAGACGACGAAGTCCCCTAACAGTGCTTATTGCTCGGAGACGCTTGACGAAGACGACGGCGTCCCCGAGCAGTGCTTATTGCTCGGAGACGCTTGACGAAGACGACGGAGTCCCCGAGCAGTGTTGCTCGAAGACACTTGACAAAGACGACGAAATCCCCGAGCAGTGTTGCTCGAAGACGCTTGACGAAGACGACGGCATCCCCGAGCAGTGCTTATTGCTCGGAGACGATTGACGAAGACGACGTAGCCCCCGGGATAGCTTTTCTCTGCAACAAACGATTTGTGAACCGAAAATACCCCTGTGCTGTTTGACAGGGGAAAAAATAGAAAAGGCGAACAGTTGGTTTGTCTTCTTGCGCATTCAAATCCCAAAACCCACATCCGTCTCCGCCTATTCCTCCACCACCGTCTAGGGTTCCATTTTTTCTGCCGCCGCCATAGAAAAATCATCGAATCCACCTCCCCTCACCCAGATCTGCCATGGCAGGCACCAGGAAGAGCACCCGTGAATCAAAAAAGTCAAAGGAGGCACAACTGGGGGAGTTCCGCATGTCGAACGAATGGCAGCCGTCAGTATTGGGAAAATCGCAGCTCGATGCGCTCATGGCCTGGGGATTCCTTCCTGACCAGGCAACCGGTGGCTGGAGAATATCACAAGGTGAACCATATCCAATTCCTAATTCTGGAGAAATAGTTGTCTTTTCTGACTATTTTACCCGCGGATTTGGTTTGCCATGCCATCCGTTTCTTCGCAAGTTACTTGATTATTACCAGATTTCACTGTGCCACTTGAATCCCAATTCTATCCTCTTGATTTCCATCTTTATCCACTTCTGTGAAGCGTACCTTGGCATTCTCCCGCACTTCAATCTGTTCCGCCATCTCTTCGTTCTTGTGAAACGAGCGGCACAGGTTCTCGAGTTGCTGGTGGAGTGTATCTGAAAATGCGTGACGGAATGTCCACACATTACCTCCAAATTCCTCTGAATACCAGTGTGCGTGATTGGAGCAAGAGATGGTTCTATATCCCCAACCAAGAACCGAGCGTCCGGTGCGCCGTGGATCAAATTCCAGAAAAACAGAATAGCTGGACGGAGAAACCGCATGTAGAGGAGCTGGGACAAGTAAACGAATTGCTGGAAATCATCAAGGGTTTGACCCAGAATGGAGTTGGGGTTGCTACCAATTTTGTGTTTCGTCGCGTCCAACCTTGCAAGGATAGAGTTCATCCTGCCTTTGAATTTACCGGTCGGAATGATCCGACCAGGTGCTCATCCGAAGATCTATCCGAAGCCGAAGTCAGGGAAGTCTTGGAAGAATATTTTGGGAAAGGCTCTCATATAGGCAACCGTGGCCAAAGTGCGGCTTTTAATCTGAAGAATCCCCCGCCAGAGGTAAGGTCCGAACTACCCTGGCTCTTCCATCGCTCATATTGTACTTATACCATAACTTCTGCTTGATCTCTTGAAGATAAATGGACAGGACCAAAAGGTGTACTTCTCCGATGTACCAACCGCTGACTGGCCAGGCCGAGTTGCGCGATGCACAGTTATCATCAGAGACGTGCCGAGGACGACTCAATTGAACTATCCGAGGAAGAAAGAGAGTCTATTGACGAAGAAGATGAGGAGACACTGGCCTAAAGAACTGCTCGGGAGAAACAGCCGGTGTCAGAAAAGGCTGGATCTTCCAGTGGCGTCCGAGCTGCGGAAGGTCCAGTAAAGATTTCCAAAGACCGTGCCCAAGCCGCCGCCGACGCCCATTGCACGGATCAGGATGAACCGAGCACAAAACGCCATAAGGGTGACGTGCTTGCCGCTGCCACTGGAGCTTCCGGTCAAAGAAAGAAATTCGGCCGAAAGCGTCGTCGCTCAGAAATGTAAGTAGGATTTTCTCCATATTTCTCCCTTTTTGATCCGAATAGTGTTGAGATTTTGTCTTGAAAATGTAGGGACCCTTCTAATGAAGACGCTGAGAATCCTGGCGCTGAAAAGATGACAACTTCAGAAGCTGGTGTAGACGAGGGCTTCCATGCTGGCTGGACTTCAGAACATGAATCACCCCCGAGGTCGGCCGAGAAGCCCTCAACGGCTGATACGCAAGGCTGGCCATCTCCTCCCAAGCAGCCGTGCATGCCTACCCCACCTCCTCTGGCTTCTCCTCGAGGGCCGAATGTCAAGGAGCCGAGCCGTGAAGATGAAACTCGGACGTCGGCGCCGAGAGACAGTAGCACCATTCCTCCTGGGAGTGCTGATCATGGAGCGGAGACCAGCTCGGCGGTGCGAGCAGGGCCATGTCCTCGGCCTTCTACAAGCGCTTCCCCGGAGATTGCGGATATCGAAGAAGTCACCCGAAGGGGGCCCGTGCCATTGGTTCGCACCTATCGGATGGTGGGGAGCACCTATGCTGTCGCCACGGAGGAAGATCTTGCTGACGCCAAGATAGATGGACTGAAGAATGACATCCGCGATACTCGCACGGACTTAAGAAAGCTTCTCGGTCGTCTGGGAAACCTCTCGTCGCGTGTGCAGGTGATGCCTGTCATATTTTATCCTGACGATATAGTGACTTGATAATCTGTCGCTCCTTTGGTCTTCCAGGCAGTGTATGAGACCGCCGAAGATCGCCGAAAAACCCTACACCGCCTTTGGGATGTAGCAGAGAAAAACAAACAGCTGCAGACCGAGATGACTCGCCTAGAAGGTGTGATGGCAGGCATGCGCGAGGAGCGTGAAACCCTGGAGCTGCACTGCTCGGACCTTATGGAATCCGAGAAGCGTCTATTACGGGAGAACAAAGGTATGTTGGACTCTTGTTCTTCTTGATAGCTATTCGTCCCGCTTTTGCTCCCTGAACACCAATTGTGTGGCATGTAGGTCTTCAAGAGCTGCTAGATGTGTCCACGAAACGGAGTATGTGTGACGTCTCGCCAGTTGTAAGATGTCTTGGTTTGATAATCTGATTGTATTCTTTGTGACGTGGAGCCACTGAGCTGGAGGCTGAGGTGGCGCTAATGCGAGAGGCTGCCCGAAAGAACCTGGACACGATGACAGGTTGCCTGTTTATGTTCGGCTTTCCCCTTCCTTTTTTTTTGTAATGCGACTGACGTGCTTTGTTTGTCAGAGATGGGACGTAGGCATCGTGCGCAGGTCGATGACCTTGCGGGTCACCTTGAGGCCGCCGACGGAAGGTTTGACGCCTTGGTTGGTGGTGTTAAGCCTGTGCTTGACATCATTGAGTTTGCGCCCGCCGTACCGCCTACCGAAGGTCCTGGTGTCCTCGACATCGTGCAACGTGGACGGGAAGCTCTTCGATTCTTTAAGGACTTCTGCGTGGATGCTGCTGAAAATGTGGCCGTCCATGTGCTTGGAGTCGTCCGATCGCACTACCCAGGCGTGAAGAACGACCGAGTGTAGACCGGGTATGCGCGGGGAACCACCGAAGAGCAGGAAGACCAGCTTGAAGAAGAGGCCAGGGAAGCCGCCAAGATGTTGACTGCTGATGTTCAGCTTTTTCCCACTGAGGGGATTTGAATTGAGACGCACGAGCATGGTTGAGGTCTTGTATGGTCGACGAATAATCCTACACGCCCTGCGTGTCACCCGTGCTTTTGCCGGGGCTTTTGGAGACTCTGCTAAACTGTCCAAGCATCCTCGGGGCTTACGTGTTAGCGAAGACTTAACGGCCCAGGCGTCCCCGAGGCTTATGTGGTGGCGAAGCTGCCCGCGCTAGGCGGGGGTTACGCTTATCGTGGGCGAAGGCTACCCGATATATCGGGGCGGTCGATGAAGTGTCGTAGTTAGGCGGCCTATCATTTTTAGGGCTTACGCGGCGTCGAACCAGATGCTGCCCGACGGGTGCGGGGGTTACGCATTGGTGAAATCGTGTTGCCCGAGCAGTGGCGGGGCTTACGCATAGGCGAAGACGTGCGGCCCGAGCAGTGGCGGGGCTTACGCATAGGCGAAGACGTGCGGCCCGAGCAGTGGCGGGGCTTACGCATAGGCGAAGACGTGCTGCCCGAGCAGTGGCGGGACTTACGCGTAGGCGAAGACGTGCTGCCCGAGCAGTGGTGGGGCTTACGCATAGGCGAAGACGTGCTGCCGGAGCAGTGGCGGGACTTACGCGTAGGCGAAGACGTGCTGCCCAAGCAGTCGGCGGGACTTACGCGTAGGCGAAGACGTGCTGCCCGAGCAGCGGCGGAACTTACGCATAGGCGAAGACGTGCTGCCAGAGCAGTAGCGGGACTTATGCAAAAGCGAAGACGTGTTGCCCCGAGCAGTGGCGGGGCTTACACATTGTCAAAGACGTTTAGCTGTACAAAATGTAATGGAGGCAAAAATATCGAGAATAACAATGTATTTCTCTTGTTTATAATAAAATGAAAATACACATATCTGGTTTGATCCCTAGATCAGGGGTAGAAGCGTCGCAGGTGCTCGATGTTCCAGGAATTGGGGATGTCGACGCCGTCTAGGTCGGAGAGCCTATATGCACCTGGTCGAGTAACTGCCTTGACCATGTATGGCCCCTCCCAGGGAGATGATAGTTTATGCATCCCCTCCTTGCTCTGCTTCCGCCGGAGAACGAGGTCACCGACTGCAAAGGCTCTGCCGTTGACATTGCGATTGTAATATCGCCTGATCCCTTCCAGATATTTAGCTGTTCGTACACAGGAGATCAGGCGTTCTTCCTCTAGCTTCTCGACTTCGTCTGCTCTGGCCTCGTTGGAGTGGACTTCTTCGTACGCCTCAACCCTTGGAGATCGATAGATTACATCTGCTGGTAGTACTGCCTCCGAGCCATACACCATAAAATACGGCGATACGCCTGTGTTCCGGCTGGGTTGAGTCCGAAGTCCCCAGATCACCGCCGGTAATTCGTCAATCCAGTTGCCTGGGCTTCTATCCACGACTGCGTGGAGACGGTTCTTGAGGGCGTCGAGCAGCATACCGTTTGCCCTCTCCACCTGGCCGTTGGCTCTAGGATGAGCCACGGACACATATTTGACGGATATGCTTCTTTCTTCGCAGAAGTCCCAGAAATCACTTCCACTAAATGTTGATCCCAGGTCGGTGATGATGCTGTTCGGAAGCCCGAAACGATAGGAGATGTCCTTGAAGAACTCTGCTGCTTTGGTTGCCGTAGCCTTGACTAACGGCTTGTACTCGATCCACTTGGAAAACTTATCGATAGCGACATAGATGGAACGAAATCCCCCTCTTGCCGTTTTAAATGGACCAACCATGTCCAGTCCCCATGTGGCGAAAGGCCATGACGCAGGGATGGTCTGTAACTCTTGGGCTGGTACATGTGTCTGTTTGGCAAACAATTGGCATGCCTCGCATTCTCTGACTATCTTCTCGGCGTCTTGGACTGCTGTTGGCCAATAGAAACCTGCTCGAAAAATCTTGCCGATCAGAGTACATGAAGCCGCATGATTGCCGCACATGCCGCTATGAGCCTCATGAAGGATCCTGAGACCCTCTTCACGTGAGACGCATTTTTGTAGGACTTCGCTCCTGGTATTCTTGCGCATGAGTTTGCTGTCGACCAGGACATAGCTTTTGGATCTTCTTACCAGACGCTCGGCTTCTGTCCTATCTTCGGGGACCCTTGCTTCCAGTAGGTAATCAATGAACTGGGTTCTCCAGTCCTCTTCAGGGGTTGGAATATATGCCACTATCTGGTCGGTCGCAGAGCTGCTGGTATCGCCATCAGTTTGTATGGAGGGATTGAACAGATCCTGAATAAAAATGCCGGCGGGGACGTCGGACCGGGATGATCCGAGCTTTGACAACTCATCGGCCGCCTAATTTTCGCTTCGAATGATATGATGGAATTCTATTCCGAGGAATTTCCCTTTGATTTTTCTGATTGCGGCGACGTAGGAGTCTATTTTCTCATTGTTGCAGTCCCAGTCCTTGTTAACCTGGTTGATGACCAGGGTCGAGTCCCCGTAGACCATGATGCGACGGATGCCGAGCTCGGAGGCTATCTGGAGACCGTGCAAGGCGGCCTCGTATTCGGCCGCGTTGTTGGACGCCATGAAGTGAATTCTCAAGATGTAACGGAGGCGCTCACCGGAGGGCGATATAAGGAGTACTCTGGCTCCGACGCCACTGATGCTAAGGGACCCGTCGAAGAACATTGTCCAATACTCTTCTTGTGCCGGATGCGGAGACTCTTGCATCTCTGTCCATTCAGCTATGAAGTCGGCGAGTACCTGCGACTTGACTGTTTTTCGGCTACGTAAATCAATGGAGTATGTTCCCAGCTCTACTGCCCATTTTAGGATCCGGCCATTGGCGTCTTTGTTCCGGAGGACGCTACCCAGGGGGTATTCAGAGATTACTGCTATGGAATATCCTTCAAAATAGTGACGGAGCTTTCTTGAGGTGACGAGAACAGCATATATCAATTTCTGCACCGTTGGGTAATGGGTCTTGGACTCGTTGAGGACTTCACTGATGAAGTAAACTGGTTGCTGGACTGGATAGGCGTGACCGTCTTCTTCTCGTTCAACGACGATGGCAGTGCTAACGACGTTATTAGTCGCGGCGATGTAGATCAGCAATGTTTCGTCCTTTTTAGGAGCTGTGAGAAGCGGAGGACTCGTCAAGAAGCGTTTGAGTTCTCTGAAGGCCGTATCTGCCTTTTCCGACCAGGTGAACTTCTTGCCAGCCTTTAGTAACTTGAAGAATGGGAGGCCTTTCTCGCCCAGTCTGGAGATGAAACGGCTAAGGGCCGCCATGCACCCGGTGAGCTTTTGCACATCTTTGACATTGGTCGGAGGCTTCATCCTCATAACCGCGTTGATCTTCTCCGGGTTGGGGAGGATGCCTTGCTTGCTGACGATGTTACTGAGCAAGTTGCCAGATCGGACGCCGAAGATACACTTGCCTGGATTAAGCTTCCATTGGAATTTATCCAGCTTCTCGAAAACTGCTTCGAGGTTGGAGATGAGGTCTTCAGCCGTTCGAGTCTTGATGACGATGTCATCAATGTATGCGGCAGCGAAGTCGGGGATAAGGGTGTCGAGACAAGCTTGAATCGCCCATTGGTAGGTTGCTCCAACATTCTTCAACCCGAAAGACATGGTCTTGTAGCAATAAGCCCCGAAAGGGGTGATGAAAGATGTCTTCTCTTGGTCTTCTTCCTTCAAAGCGATCTGGTGGTATTCGGAGTGGCAGTCGAGGAAGCTGAGTAGCTCGCAACCTGCTATTGAGTCGACGACTTCGTCGATTCGTGGAAGACCGAAGGGGTCTTTAGGGCAGTATTTGTTGAGATCGGTGTAATCAACGCACATTCTCCATTCATTATTCTTTTTTCTTACAAGCACTGGATTGGCTACCCAATCAGGGTGATACACCTCTCTAATGAAGCCGGCAGCTCGGAGCCGAGCTATCTCTACCCTAATGGCCTCCTTCTTGTTTGGAGAGAATCGCCAGAGCTTCTGCTTGGTTGGCTTGGCGGTCTTCGAGACATTCAAGGAGTGCTCGATCAACTTCCTGGGAACACCGGGCATATCCGCTGGTTTCCATGCGAAAGTGCTTACGTGCTCCCTTAGGAAGCTGACGAGCGCGTCTTCCTATTTAGGATCGAGGTCGGCCCCGATGCGAGTAGTCTTGTTTGGCTCGCCGGGGACCAGAATAACCTCCTTCGTTTCCTTGTTCTTGGTGGCTGATCTTGGTGGTGTCTTCTCTGGGATGACTTGGTCTTCTGGAGCTACTTGCTTTGCGTCCGCGGCACAGATGTTCATGAGTATGGATTCCTCGACAGCTTCAGCCATGGCAATGGCCTCCCGCTCGCAAGCATATGTAACTTAGAGGTCGGCGCGAATGGAAAGGACGCCGTTCTCCGCTGGCATCTTCATGACGAGGTAGGTGTAGTTGGGGATGGCCCCGAATTTCGCCAGAGCTGGTCGGCCGAGGATAGCATGATATGCGGCATCAAAGTCGGCCACCAAGAAGTCGATGTGCTCAATGCGGAAGCACTGTGGGTGCCCGAACTGAACCGGGAGGTTTATCTGCCCTCGAGGATATGACGGCTATCCCGGGACGATACCCCAAAAGGGGGCCGATGTGGGCCACAAGTCTTCTTCTTTCAGCCCGAGTTCCTTGGCAGCTCCGGAGAACAGGATGTTGAGGCCGCTGCCACCGTCGATTAGCACCTTCCGGAAGCGCGTCGTGCGTATGACCGGATCGAAGATCAATGGAAAATGACCCAAGTACGGAATCTGGGTCCATTGGTCGGCCCTATTGAAGGTGATGTCTTGCTGGGACCAAGGAGGAAGCCTTGGATTAGCGATCGCGCTGTCGGAATTGGCAACGGAGTTGACACGTCTATTGACGAGTTTCTGCTCCCTCTTTGACTCGATGGCGGCGCGTCCACCGATGATGGTGGAAACGGTTCGGTGTGCGTCAGTGAAGCCTGGAGGCTTGTCGCTGTCGTCGCGCCGGTCCCTGTCAGACTCTACGCGAGCCTTCTTCTTCTCTTCTACTTGGAACTTCCTGGAGAAACCCTCGCACTCCCTCATGGTGTGCTTGTGGTGCTTGTGGACAGGGCACTGGGCGTCGAGGAGCTTGGAGTAGGCCTCCTCGTAATTGCGCTTTGGGGCTGGTCGGGTATTGTAAACTTGGTAGTGGCGGTGCCTCTCTCCAGCCCTAGAGCTCTCGGGTTCATCGTAGCGGCGATGTTCTGGGCGTCGTCGGTGGTCGCGGTCATCGCGGCGGTAGTCTCTCCAAGGAGTTCGATCATCCTGGCGCCGATCAGTTCGGTGGCCTTCTTTTTGGTGCTGCGACTGGTCGGGGAAGCGGAGGCGACTGTGAATGGAGTGATGAGCTGCGTCGTTTCCATCGGCATATTTGTTGGCAATGCGTAGCATCTCGGCGACGGTGGTCGGGCTGGTGCGGTATAATTTCTTCCGCAGTTCCTCGTCGGGCCTCAGGCCACGCATAAACGCGGAGATGGCTTCTGCATCTGTGATGTCGGGGATGTCATTTTTGATTTCCGAGAAGTGCCGGATGTAGTCTCGCAGGGAGTCCCGAGAGCCTTGCCGGAGTCTTTCAAGATCATACTTCGTGCCCGGTTGCTTGCAGGTGGCGCGGTAGTTATTGACGAACTGCTCCTTCAACTGATCCCAAGTGTCGATGGAGTTTGGCCTCAAACTATGAAGCCAGTTGTTGGCGGAGGCGCTGAGCATGACTGGGAGGTAGTTGGCCATCACATCCCTGTTTCCACCGGCGGCTTGGACGGCGATCTCGTAGACGTTGAGCCATTTGTTGGGATCGGCTCTTCCGTCGTAAGTCTTGACGCCGACAACTTTGAATATAGGAGGCCAGACAACTGCTCAGAGTGCCGGCGTGAATGGCAGTTCCGGGGCGGTCTTGTCGTTGGGGAAACCGTGCGTCTGATCATACTCTCTTCGTCGCTCGGCCTCTGCTGAGTGTCTGGCTTCTCTCCTGTTCTCGATGCGGCCGCGTAGGTCTTTGGTCTTCAGCTATGCACGGAGGTCGGATTGGTCCACCTCTTGGTCGCCGTCTCGCCGATGAGGTCTCCGACCACCGCGAGACATCTCACCATCTTCGCCGACGAGCTCTGTAGCAGACGCCGTGCTATGAGATGGTGCTTGTCTTCCTTCGTTGATCTGGACCTGAGTTGCTTGGAGAAGAGCAGTGAGCCATCCGAGCTCTGGAGTCTGGGGTAGCCTCTTGGCCTCGGCGATCGCGACGGCGACATTGGCGCTTGGAGTCGTGCAGACCTCGTACTGCCCGAGCATGCAAAATTCGGGCTCCAGATTCCTCACCGCAGTCCTCCTCACTTCAGCTTGCTGCTCGCGGCGTCGTCTGCGATCGGCGTTCTTTGCCTCGCGGGCTGCTCGGGCTTCTTCGGTCTCATTGGGCGGTGGGTCGCTGTCGTTGCTGATGGCAAGGACCGGTCCCCCAAAGAATTGCTTGATGGGGGGCAGATCGGCGGGAAGGCCACCCTCTTGATCATCATTGTCGGGACGGACGTTGTCGGGGGTGATGAAGGAGCTGGTGCCGACGCGTCGACGCAGCGTCTGAGCGAAGCTGGAAGCTGCGTTTTGTAGACCGAATGGCAAGTAGCCGTTCGGAGGACGATCCCCTCGAGGTCGCTCCTCGACGATGCGCTCGAGAGGTGTGACGGTGATGACCAGTGTTGTGTCATGGGACGGCGATGAGGGGCGATGCGTCGTGGATGACACGGACTCCAGGATTTGGAGTCCTTCTGACAGCTTCTTGGTGACCCGATGTATAGATCCGATCAGGTCGTCGTTGTTGATGTTTTTCCGAACGTAGCGTGGCAGCCTTTTCGTCGGAGGAGACACGGAGGAGATCTGGGCTGCGTCCAGAATCACCCCTTCGCCGTTCGCGCCGACGACCCAGGTGATGGATCCCACCGTGAAGATCTGGCCCGGCGTCGGGAGCTCGATGGAGCTTGAAAAAATCACCTTGTTCACCATGGAATCAGGTGGCACACCCCTACCTGGCACGCCAACTGTCGACGGAATACCGGCGATAGTCTACCGAGGGGTATGCCCGCGGTAGTAGATGAGACGGTGAGGGTGCGCCTGAGACGAACGAGGGAGCATAATTCGTGCGAGACGAAGATTTAGACAGGTTCAGGCCGCCACGAGGCGTAATACCCTACGTCCTGTATGTTGCTGTGTTGTATTGCTAGTAGATTAGATGAATCGAGTAGACCCCCTGCCCACCTTATATAGTCCGGGGGGCAGGGTTACAAGTTGATCTTGCCATACATAACAGATTACAATCCTAGCCGATCTGGGAAACCAATCGGCTAAATCCTAGGAAAGCTATTTCCTTGCCCGCCAAGGACTTGGCGGATATACGCGATCTCCTGAAGATCGTATAGGCGACGCGTCCTTGGTAGTTCAGGCCTATTCGATAGACTTGGGCCAAGTATGACTATGCGGGTATACGGGCTTATACCCCCACAATAACTTCAAAATCTCCAAAAATGAAAGTTGTTCCATTTTGAAAGAGCTAAAACTTTCATTATGGAACCATCATCAGATTCTTGCTACTTTTTCAATTCGTATTTTAGATTTAAACCTTAAAGCATAGATTAGGATTTTATTTGAAATCCTTTTTAATAGATTCAAAATTGCTCCAAATACAGGTTGCTCAACTTTTAAATATTTATAACTTTTATTTAAGGTCCAACATCTAATTCCTTTTAATTTTTGAATTAGGGTTTTGGGCCCGATTCTAGGGTTTACAAAGGATTTTCTTTTTAATTTGTGATTGGATTCGGATAGATACGCACAAACAAGCATTTAAATATTAAAAATCACTCTAAGGCATCTATGCACAAGCACATGTAGTAATAAATTTTATTTTAGTGAATGCACAGTAGAAATGAGTTTATGCAGGATGATTTGCATGCAATCATGATGACATGGCAGGTTTTAGTTACAGTAACACCAGGGATGTTACACCAATCACCGCCAAGTGGATTAGGGATGCAACCCTGTTGGAGTTTAGTCGAGATTGAAAGACGCCATCACTTACCTGGCCGGATAAGTCGTTCTGACCGCGAAGCTGAGTAGCTCTATTCGGGCCGGGAGTTGGTGCGCTGAGTAGGTATACTGGACCATGTAGGGTGTTCGGGAGCTAGATAGGACCATGGGCAGGTTGGAGCCTGATTGTCCTGGCCACTAGTCAGTCCCCCAGTACACGTGGCTTCCACCAAACCCACGGAGGAACCCGAATGGTACCAAAAGTGACCTAAGGGACCTTGATCAGGTCTGTCTGGGTTTGTGATTGGCATTTGTCACCAGCTGGTTTGCAATCGATTCGAATCGCCATTTCTCCTGGATAGTGAGTGTTGACGGTGGATAACGTCAACTTTTATTAGAACTTTAGACACCAAAGGATACATGATTACACACCAGTCTAAGGTTTTAACTGACAGTTTCCATGAGTTTTGCATGTTCTGTATTTTCCAGGGGCTATTCCAGAAAAGCATAAAAGAAGGGTTAAAGAGCATGATTACCACGAAACTTAACCGCCAAGGAAACATCATCACGAGAACACTAGAAGCATCTGGAACACACCCGAAGCACCGGGGCCCGAGACCCACCAGGGTGGGGCCGGCCGGCGCCCCCCTACTAGGGTTTCGGCCCACCTTCTGGAGTCTTCTTCCGCCACCTTTGGGGAGTCATCTCGGCCCTTGTTTCAAGTCGGTTTGATCCTACGGCGCACGTGCATCCCACCGGGCTATAAATAGAGGGGCAGACCCCCCTGGAGGCATGAACCCATCATTCATTCAAGGCATCAAGTCCTCAAGCCATCAAGAGCCTCCTAGTTCATCAAGAGCCTCCTAGTTCATAGTTCTAGCCTAGTTAGATTAGATGTAGAGGAGTTCTAGTTCTTCGGCGCATCTGGAGCCCCGGCGTCTGTCCGGAGCACGGAGTTCGGTACAATTCTAGTTCTTTCTCTATTATTTTATTCTTCATTATGACTAGGGAAACAATGTTCTTAATAGTTCATATGTTCTTGATTATAATAGTCTTTGTCTACTTTGATTATATGTCTAGTATAGTTGGTTTGATCTTATTGAATTCATGTAATTGCTCGTATAGCGTTTATTCATGCGGACGATGGATAGATGATGAACAATATGTAGACGTGGTGTCTAGGTATTTTGTTTATCTGCGAGTGCACCCTGATGTGCCGGGTCGTGTGGTAAATCGCGTAAGTGATAGCTACGTTGAGTCCTCAGTAGTCCACCCCCCGTATGTACGCCAGCTGGCACGTTCGCGAAGTTGGATGATGACTCTGTTTCACATCCTTCCTAGATGATGCCCTTTGCATGTGATTATGATATAGGATTAGTCTAACGATGATTGCTAGATGTAATTGCACTAATTAGAGTTATTCATTGATGTAGTTATAGAATTACCTTTGATATTAATCCCTTAGTTTATCCATTGGCTAGCTATTACTATGACTAGAGAAGTGCTCCAACGATTATCTTTTATTTATGATGCTTGATCATACTTATGACATTTATCTTTATTTACCTTGTGACCTCTACCTGTTATGAGTAGAGTAAATGACATCGGTAATGTCACTTATCCATTGTATACCATCACTATCAATATAATAGATTAAAGTTTATCCTAGTCCTTCCTAGTGGTATAAATATAAATCGACAACCTGGTAGAACACCCTAGGTAAAATGCTACAATGGTATAATTATCTGTCCGCTTGCAGAACTGATCTTAGTTTATATTATTTATATTTATTTCTGCCTAGTCACATAGATTAATATATGAAACCTTTATTTATTCTTAGCATTATTAATTAGGGATGACAACCTAGTTCTTGCATAAGAATGTTGGTAATAGAAAAGTGGCTAGTTGCTAATGACAAGTTAATTAATTACCATTCATCTTCTAATCTCGCCTCTCGCATTAAAAGTTATATAGTTATATTTGACGACATTAGTAGATGTCAACAGTGAGAAACTGGACTGATCGTCTCTCATGGTAGAAAGTGGATAAGCTTGACCATGAACATGGTTATCAAAGTAAATGCCAAATTGCTATGGTTCTATTATATTGCTTGTTTAGAATTAATCAAGTGTTTGAATTAGATCAGGTGCTAATTTGAAGGCAAGAATTTATGACTACTAAAAGCTTGTTAGTAATAAAATGTGACATCTTAATTAAAATGGCTTTTTATGCAAATGAGTCAGCCAACTCCACTGAAAAGCCTTGCATCTTCATTGAGAGTCTTTTATTTGGTAAGACGGGTAGGTCTTGCGGAGTACAATCGTGTACTCAGGGTTTATCCCAAATTGTTACAGATGGCCAGATCTTTTATGGTTTCTGCAAGAATTGCTTCACCCCTGCCGTGGACGAGGACTGAAGCATGGGCAGCTTATGCCTTCGTGTTTATTAGTTATCTTATCTAGTGGTTTGATCCTATCAATGGCACTGTATTTTAAATAAGTATGTTTGTATAAGACTTGGTTTGTATAACTACTTTGCTTCCGCTAAGGTTTGAAACTTATGATGTAATAACTATCTGCGTACTCCGAACTTTGAAGCTATGTAATATGAATGTATGTTGTTGAACTCTGTACGATCTTGGTTGTGTTACCGTTTGGTTTGAAATCCTTCGAGGTTTCACGGACTACCGGGTTTATATGGGCCCAAGTGTGGTTGTTTAGCTGTTTCGACGACTATCGCCATACTTGTGCTCTTATAAATTGGTCGGTTCTGTCACAGCTAGTATCGAAGCAAGGTTCAACATACATCATTCATATTAGTGTATTTTAAAATAAAAAGGTTTGATTTGCAAAACTAATTGTCTAGTAGGCTTCAAAAGGGAGTTTGAAAAGTTAAGTGTGCCAAGGATCGTACTTAGTGTAGCCCTAAAATATGATTATAGGTGGCCTATTAAAGTATTAACTTGGGGGAATTGCATCATGTTTTGTGAGTGCTTCTTGTTGTTGCAAAGACTTGCCTTTGTTTTATTTTTTTTATCGACGCCCAGGTAAGGTGAAGACGGGCCAAATGTGCCATTTCGAACTGAGGTAAGGTGAGTTGCGAGAGCATGATCAAACAACCGTCGATCGAAGGGGAGTGCTTATTATTAATACTGAAGTAGGTACATGTGTCCATATATGCCTATGGAAGTATCCATGTGTGGAGTACTTGCTTTTTGGGGTCGCAAATGCTCATGGGAGCATTTCCGGTAAAAAGTGCTTCTTATCGCTATGCATACATGGGGGATTGGGCTGAAATGAATCTTCTGCAGGTACGCTAACTACGTGTAGTACGATGAAGTTACGTATATGAGAGTGACTGTGTGCCACCGCTTTGCACGGTAGTATGGTTAGGTGTGAGGACGTATGGAACGTTCATGCATCGTGGTCATTCATGTTCCGTTCTTATCCAAATTGTTCACACAATAACAAG
The DNA here is from genome assembly GCA_038502445.1 of Eremochloa ophiuroides. NCBI lineage: Eukaryota > Viridiplantae > Streptophyta > Magnoliopsida > Poales > Poaceae > Eremochloa > Eremochloa ophiuroides. Next base: position 30,085,774 of record JAHLJS010000006.1, on the reverse strand, counting down.
TAAAGTGAAATGTTAATGGGAATCAATCTTTTTCTACAACTATTCTCATAATCTCTCTCAAAATTTTTCTATAGATGGCTCCACCGACTCGCAACCACAGGTTTCTAGATCAATTTGGGACGCCCACTCTGTTGTGGAGGACATTGGAGTTTGTTGGCTATGCTGAGCCACCAAACTACTATTGGGAGCAAGTTGGAGGTGGAGTGGAAGTGTATTACAAGGTTGGGGTTTCTGTACCGGCTATTCGTGGAGCTGTATCTTGGCCTGGTTGGAAGGTCAATGTTGATGCTTGGCCTCCATGGGATGGTGCCCAACGTGCAACTTTCGAGGTGCTAATGTCCTTATGCAAGCGATTTGGTGCCGACATTAAGGATGGTCCTATGGATGTGTTCCCCAAGCTTGATATGGAGAATGCAACCTGGGATCAGGAGAATAGTGATCCATTAGTGACAGCTCAGGATGAAGAAATGCACAGCAAGGATCCAGCCATGAGTGCAATGTTTGCGATATTGAAGATGTATTACAATCGACAGAAAGGTTGGGACTCCAAGTTGAGGAGCCTTCGTGATTCAATTGCCGAGCAACATGCATTGGTGACCCAGATCGAGCAACATTTTGAAGCCGCAAGTAAAGCCCATCATGATGCTCAAGATATGCTGGATGCTCTTGTGGCATGTCGCGGAGAGTTGCGGGATACCGTAGCTGAACGAGATCAAGCTCTTCGTCAAGTCCACATTCTTGGTCGACAGAGAGACGAATTACTGCATCAGCTAGGCGTCATGAACATGCACTTTGCTCGCCAAAGGGATGACTTCGCTCTTCAGATCCAGCATGCCAATCAGCAGATCACGGAGTTGCAGAATGAAGTCCATCACTTGAACAATCTTGTTGCCCCTATTCCTCCCCCAGGCGCAGCTGAAGTTGATCCTCTGGTGTTGGAAGATGACAACGATCCTGCCTCTGATGATGCAGAGGAGAATCCCAAAGCTAACGATAGTGATGGCGGGAATAGCAGTGCGTCTGTGATCGATAGCGATCATGACGACTAGTGGTTTTAGTAGTTTCTCGGAAGTTAGACGTGTGTAATATTTTTGTAAAAATCCTCTTTGTGGAGTTTAGGCCATGTGATGTGTAGTTCTAAATAATGTAAAGACTGTGTAGCAACTTTCAAAACTTTGGTTTGTTGTAAGACGTAGTTGAACGTTAGCACCGTGGCTTGTAATGTAATGACGATTAAGCAGTTTCCTTACTTTTAACATGGTTGTGTTGTGGTGTTGATTTTTTGTGCCCTTATTATTATTATGTTTACTCTTTTTGTAACATGTAATACTTTGGTATGAATTTCAATTTTCCGCAACAACACCATTATTAATCCTCTCCCATTTTTATGAAAATTTTCATAGATGCCGGTCAATACGCGTTCTCATGGGTACGGTAGTGGTAGCAGGAACGACAATGAAAATGAAGAGTTGTCACCACCACCACCGTTCACTCCTGAGCAGATGTTTGCGCAGTTCATTGGGACTCAGCGCAACTTGGAAGCTGTTCTACGTGAGATGGCTGCCAACAATGCTCGTGGTGGAGATCGTCACCATGGCAATGATGAAAACCAGTTCAGCACCTACAAGGATTTCATGGACACCAAACTGCCCATCTTTAAGGAAGCCGCTGAGCCACTGCAAGCTGATGAATGGCTTCATGCCATACAGCAGAAATTCTCGGTGTTGAGGCTAAATGATACTCTAAAAGTGAACTATGCCGCTCTCCAGTTTCAGGGACCAGCAAGAATTTGGTGGTCGCATTACAAGGCTACCATTCCAAAAGGTACAAAAATCACTTGGGATCGATTCAAGACCGCCTTTCGGGGTCATTACATTTCTCCGGGTCTGATGAGGATGAAGGCCAATGAGTTCATGCAGCTAACTATGGGTACTAAGAGTCTGACCGAGTACCTTCATGCCATCAATAATCTAGCAAGGTATGCCCCCAGCTATGTGGATACTGATGAAAAGAAGATTGAAAGCTTCAAGAGAGGACTGAGCACTAAGCTGATGAAGAACCTGGCAAACTCTACAAGAAGCACATTCAATGACTTTATCAATGATGCCCTAACTCAAGAACACCAGAATAATCTGCATGCCGTTGCTAAGGGTCGAAAGAGACCATTTGAAGGAGGTTCGTCTCAGCCAAGGGTTCCTCCTGCAAAGCATCCTGCTTATCGTCCCCCTGTGCCACGATCACGATACCGGCCTCCAACCAAGAAGTTTAATGTGAACCAGCCACAGAATAAGTACCGTAGGGCTTTCACGGTACCTATTCCAAAGGGTAATGCAAGCCAAGGGAATCCAGTGGTTAACAAAGCACCAGCTAAAAATGCACCTTGTTTCAACTATGGCAAACCGGGACATTACGCTAAGAGCTGTCCTTACCCAAAGAAACAATCCGAGAATACTAGTGTTCAGCAAGGCCGAGTTCACTTCACTGAAATAGAAGAAATCCCAGAAGGACAACCTGTGACAGCGGGTATGTTTCTCGTTAACCAAAGCCCCACAGTTATTCTATTTGATTCTGGATCATCTCATTCATTCATAAGTCAAGCATTTGCGCAACAACATGATTATCCAATAACGGAATTGAATTATGGGTACCGTATAAGCTCAGCTGGAGCTGATATATCCACTAGGCAACTGGTTTCTGGAGTGATCATTGAGATTGGAGAACGAAAGTTCGTGACTAATTTGATAGTATTGCCTGGTTTGGGAGTAGATTTGATTTTAGGTATGAGTTGGATGAAGCGTTGGGGTGCAAACCTCAAAATTGTCAATCGCACCCCCTCTTTAAAAGAGCCTCAAGGTAGTGGGTCTTTTCAGGTGCTTCTGCCTCGGAGTTGTGATCTCAAGAGCCTATCCCGTGCTACAGAAACAACTAGTTTGCCCGATATCCCAGTGGTGTGTGAATTTCCTAATGCTTGTTCGGATGATCTGCCGGGACTACCACCAGACAGAGAAGTTGAGTTCGCTATAGAGTTGGTACGGGGTACCGTACCAATATCAAGAAGACCATATAGGATGTCACCAAGTGAACTAGCTGAACTTAAGAAACAAATTCAAGAACTGCTGGATAAAGGGTTTATTCGTCCTAGCTCGTCTCCATGGGGTTGTCCTGCATTATTTGTGACGGAAAAAGATAATACATTGAGGATGTGTGTAGATTATAGACCTTTGAATGCCGTGACTATTAAAAATAAGTATCCTCTACCTCAGATTGACATACTGTTTGATCAGTTGTCTAAGGCTAAAGTGTTCTCAAAGATTGATTTAAGGTCAGGTTATCATCAAATTAAGATTCGTCCTCAGGATATTCCAAAGACAGATTTTTCTACCAGGTACGGGTTGTACGAGTATCTTGTTATGTCCTTCGGCCTAACAAATGCTCCTACATACTTTATGTACCTGATGAATTCAGTCTTTATGCCTGAATTGGACAAGTTTGTAGTGGTCTTCATTGATGATATACTCATATATTCGGAAAATGAGCAAGATCATGTCGAGCACTTAAGAATAGTTTTGGCCAAACTTAGAGACCATAAGTTGTATGCCAAATTTAGCAAGTGTAAATTCTGGTTAAACAAGGTGCCATTCCTTGGTCATATCTTGTCTAATGAGGGAATATCTGTAGATCCTTCCAAAGTGCAACAAGTGTTGGATTGGAAAGCACTAACTTCAGTCACAGAAGTTAGGAGTTTCTTAGGGTTAGCATGATACTATCATCGATTCATACCTAATTTCTCTAAGATACCTCACCCTATGACTAGGTTGTTGCATAAAGATAAAAAGTTTGAATGGACTCCAGCTTGTGAGACTGCCTTCCGCACATTACAGAATTTGCTTACCACCGCTCCTGTTCTAGCGCAGCCAAATATTGTGAAACCTTTTGATGTCTTTTGTGATGCTTCTGGAGCTGGTTTTGGGTGTGTCCTAACGCAAGAAGGCCGTGTAATTGCTTATGCTTCTAGGCAACTTAGAAAGCATGAAGAGAATTATCCAACGCATGACTTAGAGTTAGCCCTGGTAGTACATGCTTTGAAGATATGGAGGCATTGTCTTATGGGAAATAAATGTCACATCTATAGTGATCATAAGAGTCTCCGATACATCTTTACATAGGCAGAGCTAAATATGAGGCAGCGCAGATGGTTAGAGCTAATCAAGGACTATGATTTGGAAGTACATTATCATCCAGGTAAAGCTGATGTAGTTGGCGATGCGCTAAGTCGCAAGTCTCATAATCTGTTAGTGCAACCATTATTAGAAGATGGATTTAACCTATTACATCCAGTTGTATTGCATAACATTACTGTTAGCTGTACTTTGGAAAGTAAAATCATTGAAGCACAGAAAACTGATTCTGGAATATTCCATATCAAATGTAAGATGAAGGAACAAGTGCTTAAACATCTTCGTATTGATGAAAAGGGAATTTTATAGTTCAAGGATCGTTTGGTAGTACCAAAGGATTGGGAACTTAGAAATCAAATCATGGATGAAGCACAGTGTTCTCCTTTGTCTATGTTGACGGTGGATAACGTCAACTTTTATTAAAACTTTAGACATGAAATGACACATGAATACACACTAGTCTAGGGTTTTAACTCACAATTTCCATGAGTTTTAGTGATTTCATATTTTCCAGAGAGTATTCAAGAAAAGGATTAAAGGAGGGTTTCAAGTGCTTAAAAGTCACAAAACGTGTCACGGACGAAGACATCGCGTATTGGACTACTAGAAGTATCTAAAAGACACTGGAGCGGAAGCGGGGCCCAAAGCCCACAAGGTGGGGCCGGCCGGCACCCTAGGCATGCCGCCCGGCGCCCTAGGTCAAGTGGCGGCGCTCGCCTTCTGGATTCTTCCTCCCACGCTTTCTTGGTACCTAAGTAAAGCATCTCTACGTCGATCTCAGGTCGGTTTGATCCGACGGTGCACATAACATGAGACGCGGATCGATGATGTGGCGGTTCCTTGCCCTCTACTCTACCTCGGCCTATATAATGATGCTCCAAGGCCCCTCCTAGAGGCATTTTACACCCTGGTGCTTCATATTCTCTACATAAATTAGGGTTAGGGTCCCTCTAGTCGATCTAGTACTAGTTCTAGTTCATCTAGTTGTAGCAGTTAAGAGAGACTAGTTCATCTAGATCTAGTCTTGTTTAGAGATTAGAGAGATAGAGTAGGAGAGTAGAGATTCTAGAGGAGTTCTGGCCTGTCGGTGCTTCTTCGTGGCTGTATTCTTCTGGATTCAGCTTCCTTGCCCGGAGCTGCGTTCTACGGTACTTTTGCATTCAACATTCTCATTCAAGTAAGCAGTTGTTCTTATTTGTTCTTAAGTTTGTAACTCATATTGAGTGTTTTGATCTTGGTCATTACTTGATTGAAGTAGTATTTCGTAGTGTAGGCGTGGTGCCTAGGCTAGGTTTACTTGTGAATGCCCCCTGATTAGCCGGATAGTGGTAGTTCGCGTAGGTGACAGCTACGTTGATTCCTCTGTAGTCCACTTCCCATTGATAGGATTGGTAGCTGTATAGGTGCTTGGTAGGAGAGAACTCTGATTTCTGCTCTTATTCAGGTTACTGCCCAGTTAGAACGGTATTATTCAAAACTTACCGGTTGTTAGAACTAGATAATCAATAGCTATCACCTCTTTCTTAATATTATCTAGCCTAATTATTGGGTTAAGTCTATAAACTTGGTCACTATCACCTGTTGTTCCCTATGGATACGATATTTAAAACCTCCGGGTGAAGTGCTACATCGGTATAGTATCTGTGCGCTTGTGGATAATGTGATAATAATAATATTTAATAGAGTGCAGTTAATTTATACCAACAAGCATTTCTGGCGCCGTTGCTGGGGAATGGTTTGCTGATTTTGACCTAGTTTAGCTTAATCTTGTATTATACTTTTACCTTTTATTATCCTTATGGATGTTTTAAATTCCACGCCTATCTATCTATATGGCATGCGCAAAAGCTTTAGGCCACCAAAATCTGTAGAGCCTATCATAACACCAGGTTATGAGCTGCGTCCATGTCTAATTAATATGATTCAGGATAAACCTTTCTTAGGCGAAGGTAACGAAAACCCATACTTACACCTACGAGAGTTCGACCAGACCTGTGCATGCTTGCACATTGCTGGCATGTCTGATAAAACTTTAAGATGAAAGCTTTTCCTGTTCTCTTTGACCGGAAGAACTAAACGGTGGTATAATCGAGCCGTAGGAAGTATGCAAGGGGATTGGAAAACTTTATGCTCTGAATTTTGTTTATATTTCTTTCCCATCCATAGAGTAGTTAACCTTCGAAAAGAGGTTCTAACTTTTAGGCAACTAGAACAAGAATCTCTTAGTACATCATGGGATCATTTTAATGAACTTGTTACATCTGGCCCTTACCTTGGTTTTTCAGACCCTGTGCTTATTCAACATTTTTATTTGGGTCTTACCAAGAATTCCAGGGAATCCCTTGATTTATTCTCTAGAGGAGCCTTTCCTTATTTGCCTATAAGTAAAGCTAGAGCTATGATCAACAAGGTTGCTCAAGCGAATTCCGAGCTCCCTAAGGAAGAGAAGGAATCATACCCCAAACAAGAAGACGAAGTTTTGGTAGCTAAAACACAATCACTCCAATCCCAAGATTTAGCTGTCAATCCTAAACCATCGAAACCCACTTTGATGATTTAGACTTCCAGTTAGCTAAGATGCTTGTTGTTGGTATAAATTAACAGCACTCTACTTAAATAAGATTGTATTCAGATTATCCGCAAGCGCACAGATATAATACCGCTGTCACATTTCACCCGGAGGTTTTAAATATCAAATCCACAAGGAACAGTAGGTGATAATGACCAAGCCGATGAACTTAACCCTACAATTAGGCTAGATAATATTGAGAAAGAGGAATAGCTAATGGCTATCTAGTTCCAACAACCGGTAAGCTATGAATAATATTGTTCTAACTGGGCAGTGAAATGAATAAGAGGCGAAATCAGAGTTCCCTCCTACCAGACACTTATACACCTATCGATCCTATCAACGGGAAGTGGACTACAGAAGACTCAACGCAGCTGTCACCTACGCGATCTACCACTATCCGGCCAATCAGGGGACATTCACAAGTAAACCTAGCCTAGGCACCACACCTACACTACGAAATACTACTTCAATCAAGCAATTACTAAGATCAAAGTACTCAATATGAGTTGCAAACTTAAGAACGAATAAGAACAAATGCTTACTTGAATTAGAAGTTGAATACAAAAGTACCTCAGAACGCAGCTCCGGGCGAGGAAGCTGAATCCAGAAGAATACAGCTACGAAGAAGCGCCGACAGGCCGGCACTCCTCCGAATCTCTACTCCTCTACTCTATCTCTCTACTTCTCTAAACAAGACTAGATCTAGAAGAACTAGTCTCTCCTAATTGCTACATCTAACCCTAACTGGAGATATTGAGTTGAAGCTCAGGAATAGGGATGCCTCCAGGGGGGGTCTGCCCTTTTATTTATAGCCCGGTGGGATGAACGTGCGCCGTAGGATCAAACCGACTTCAACAAAGGGCCGAGATGACTCCTAAGAGGCGGCGGAAGAAGACTCCAGAAGCGAGGGCCGAAACCCTAGAGGGGGGCGCCGGCCGGCCCTACCCTAGGGCCGACCGGCCCCACTTTGTGGGATCTCGGGTCCCGGTTGCTCGGGTGTGTTCCAGAGGCTTCTAGGAGTTGCTACAATGCTTTATGCCTTCCAAGTACACATGCTTTCAAACAGAAATTCTCCTCCGGATTAGACAAAACTGTTCTAACTTTTAAACTTACCCATTTTACCTTTAACTATGGAGCTTCTTAGCTTTTGCATAAGTCTTGAGCAATCAAAAGACAGAACAATCAAGTCAAGCACTATGTCTCAAATTCTTCATAGTACCAATATTCCGGAGTTTTGCAACTTTTCAAAATAAAACTCAGAACTTAATTGTATGACACCCTCAAGTCTCTTAATATATGTGGTATTTATGGATCTCACTGAGGCATTAATGATGTTATAATGCCTTCCTACAACTAAGGATTATAGTGGAGCTTATAGGAGTGGCAATAACAAGGATGAGCACACTTGCAATTCATATATTGTAAAGTCAAACAATGGATCCATAGAGAGTCAAGTCATACAATCAAACCAAGATGTGCATGTGTATGGAATATGGTGGATAGGTGTATATATGGTGGCTAATCCTAATTCTACTTTTGCTCTTTGACAATGATTCACTCTACTTTTTGAAATTTAGAACCTTCACGGGAAACATGGGCTATCTTTATTCTCTTTTTCTTCTTTTTTTCTCTCTTTCTCTTCTTTTTTTTCATAAGGAGGTGGGCATCTAAGTACCCATTGTTTTTATTGTTGGGACACTTGTCCATCTTTTACTCCATTTTCTCTTTTTTTCAATACTTTTGCATAGCCACATGCATCCTTTGAATATAAATAATTGGAGAGATAATGATGAGAACTTAGAGCAATTAAACAGGGGCTGTCCTATAGGGTATATTTTTGAGCGTTTAGTCCCAGTGTAGGAGAAAAATATTTTTAAGGGAAATATGATTGGAAGTGGAAAATGATTGCGCTTACTCCCAGAGTAGGAGTAATGCATATGTGGGTGGAGTGTGTAAGTGATCTTGATTTTAAAAGCATGACAAGACTCTCATAAGGTATACAACAAAGGTTGACTAAACTCAATGCAAAGCAAGCAGCATAAATATGCGAAGGTTTTCCTATCTCTAAATGTATCATATATGGCTTTGGTAGGAATTTATACTTTGTCATACAAGAGCTCATCATGTAAGATTTTAAATTTAAAATAAATCTCCAGAACTTAGTATTGCTAGGAATATGATAAATAGCAGCTCAACCTTCATGTATCATATCAATCAATCACCTAGACTTAGCTCAAGCATATGCCTCCACAAGTTTTAGGTTCAGAGTAAATTCTTAAGCCAAAACAGTAGTATCCAAAACTCGGGAGAATTTAAGGTTAAAAACTAGGCACTTGAAAGGAATTATGGCAGAGCAACTATTCACGATCTCCAAGATAAAATTTTAATGTTCTCCAGTTTTTATTTGACTCTAACCTAGACTGACTATAGACATACTCTAAGACAACTCTAATATATAGCTAAGTTTTTATTTGGTTTTCAAATTTTATCTTACTAGCTAACTCACGCGAAAAAGCGATATGGTAATAATAATAAGGTGGGAAACTTATACTTATCTGGATTTTAAATGAAGGGTGCCCTCCACCAAGCTGGATGTTTGACAGGGTCTTTGATGTTGCAAATTGAGTGATCCTTCTGGGAGCAGGTGTATCGGTGGCGTAAGGGCGTCGAGTTGACTAGCTCTTTGATCTTGTATTTTCCTGTGAAACTCAATTTCCAACAAAAATACCAAATCTCATGGAGAGGGATTAGATTTAGTACCACTCCATGGTAAGTGATAGATTTTATATTTCCAGTAGAAGTTTAAGCATCTTTACCCAATTAGGAAACTTCTCTAAGAGTGTGGACCTTCATGTGCCCACATATTTTTGGTCTTTTATGACTTTATAAAACAGACTCGATAACCGCATAGTTACCTGATAAGTAGGGAATGCTCCTCGCCCAAGCTAGATGTTGTAATACTTGGTATTGATGATCTTTAGAGTGAGCTTGTCAGCAACAGTCCTAGTGGGCTCCACTGATGGACTCACTCCTCAGTCATATTGTCATTCCTGCAGAATTATACTCCAACAAGAAAACCAAAACTCGAGGCTCGAATTTAATAAGAGGTTAGCAATCAGCCAATAAGTAATTGATTATCCTTTTAAGCTGATTTTAATTGACAGATTTTAGCAGGATTCTTTTTAGGATTTTCTGATTTTCTTTTATAGAAAATTAAATATGTATGCATGATGTATATTTTATTTTTATGCCAGCACTGAGAATATTTATTCTCATGGGGCTTAGGATTTTCATAATGCAAGAAAGTAAATACAGATGTTATTATTATTTTTTATGCCACCACAGTAAATACTCCTACGGGGTTACATAAGTTTATTCACGTGGGGCTTTAATATTTTGTGATGCAGTAAATAAGACAATAAAGATTATTATTTTTTTCTTTTTCATTTTGATATGCATAAAGATGAATATGCTAAAGTGAAATTACTAATGTAGATAGAAATACTAATTAATTAGATAACTACCATATTACCTTATGGCAAAGGTGCGGGGTTTAAAGTCTACCGTTAGGATTTTTTCTTCCACTTGTGTATCTCTCCGTCTTAGAGATGGAAGTCTTGATGGTTGCACCCCTTGTGATGATGATGTCACTTTTATCCTTTGTTTGGCCAATAGGTTGGAGTAGAGCGTTAATAGTTGGTCTGGAAGCATCTTGCTCAGTGTGCATGTTCACAGAACTTTCACTTGTAGAATTTTAGGAATCAATAAACTTTGGTCAAAGTGTTGTCCTGTTTGCAAAACCAAGGTAGAGATCAAGTGCATGGGCTCTATTGGTGGAAAAACACCAACAGAACCAAATCTATTTTATTTATTCTTCTCTAGCCTTAGGCACATTGAACAAGATAAAATTAGTGTTGCATAATTTGTTTACTTATGACATGAGTGGTAAGATCAGAAGATTAGGCATTTATGTTGCATTTAAGTTCATATGGCGGAAAAGATTTAAATTGCTTAACCAATGGAATGATTGTCTATCTCTATATAAATTTTCACATGAGTATGACTATCATCTTCCAAATATAGAATACAATGTTTTAGCACATTTGGTTAAGACTGAGATCAAAAAAATGGTGCCATGAACAATCTTAAAGGACAAAGCATGTTGAGTTAATTAGGTTAATCAATTAAAGCTGTAACTCTAACATATTTGCATCTTTATTTATGTGCATACCAAGATCAAGAGGAAAATAGTGACCGCTTACCTTAAGATATTACCTTCATTATTGGAGCGTGATGGCACTAAGTAATGAAGGGTAGATGACTTGTGGCCCTTTCCTTCTCTTGCATCTTGAGTTTTTCATGAGCATCTTGTCTCCTTTGTTGCTTATCCTCTTTGACATCTTTTGCTTCTTTGATCTTATGGCACCTTGTCAGTCCATTCATTATTATGCCTGCAACAGATTAGTGGACAACACATACCCGAAGGAATGTACAATTTAGGAACATAGGTTGTTTGTCCAGAATTTTATCATGTTCCATCTATGCTACTAAGAAGATAGGGTTGATATTACGTTAGCATGGATCATGTTCTATATAGGCATGGCTTGAGGTAAAGTAACTTGCAGCAGAAGATGAAGTGAATGAATCATTAAGACTCACAGTTCTTTCATTCATGATGAATGAGTTGTGTCTTCCTCTGCAAAGTTATTGAAGTTCAGCATGTGCCCTGTCTTATCTCTGATTTGAATTTATCTCGTGACTTACCCAAATTAATTGTGAAAGTTTCCTGCAGGGGTTAGTCCAACAAAATATCCAATGTCTACTAGAGTATATGAGCGGCTCAAAAATCAACCTAGACACCACGTCTAATTTGACTTAGGAAGGCATTTTAACCTAAGCACCACGCTTAATTAAAAAGCCTTTTGAAAATAAGATCACCACTCCTAAACTAAGCACCATACTTCATTTAAGAGATGTATGAAAGTACTTCAAAGCCTAAACATATACAATAGCAAATAAAGGTAGCATGAAAGTATTATAGAGCATTATTCAAACAGAGATGAAAGAGCATGATTATTAATTAACAATTTGAACATGGATTAAAAGGGTAGAGATAACCAATATTAGCAACATAAGATTCTCTAAATAAGCCCATTCCCCCAAGCTTGAATTTTGAAAAGCAAAGTTAAGTTTGGATGGCTTAATGTTGCATGATAATTGGTTGGACATACCTGATGATGTCATCCTTCTGCTACAAGCCTGGAATGGTTAGTGACAAAAATACCCGTGGGAATATTTTTATAATTTTAATTCTATGCTCAATTCAAAAGGGCATTATAGTAAAATTAAAGGTGCAAGCTCAATTCATTTTTCAAGAGTGGTTATTTTGGAACACAAAGTCATTCTTGGGAAACCTTCATTCATGGGGTGGTTTCCTCTAGAACACCAGTCTTTGTGCACCTATATCAAGATTACAACGAGATCTACAATATTTATGATAAATATATGCATCTACAACCACCCTTTCAATAAATTTATGAACAGGTAGAATGAGGGGGTTGAAGATCTCGTGTGCGATAATGTTAGAGAGACCAATTGATCCAGGAGATTTCTCATATGAGCATGGATTCGATGAGGTGAAATGATTCCCATGCTCATCGATATGATCTCCCTTTTCAAACTCCAAGGGTGTTTCTTCATAGATGTCTATAGGCAACAAGTTTGCCTCTATTATTTCATGCCTATGACATTCATTGGATGTTTTATTTTCTAGGATTTCCCATGGATTGGTATCTCTAAGTTTGGTCTCGTCTAAGGCTTTCTCTAAACTTGGATGAGTTATGTTTACTACAGAAATTGATTTAAGCTCACCATTTGAATCTAGACCAAGTTTAGATGCTAGCACTAAGGCTTCATCCTCTTCCATCCATTCTTTGACAATAGCGTATGTGTTTCTAATATGTTCTATGCATTCCTGCCATTGTCGTAGCTCTTCTTGGTCATTCCAATAATCTTCATGACTCCTATTCTTGGGATGTCTTAATGGGATTTTAGGGTCATTATGAGACTTAGGAGAGAGAGCATAAGAAGGATCATTGGGGTCAAGGATGGGTTTAGATTTGGGTTCAGACGAGACATTTAATGTGAGCATAGAAGGGGAGAAGGTTGAATTGATTCCTATGTGGCTTGGCTCTCCTTCTATGGCATCACTAGACATGCCATCCTTGCATTCTTCCCAATGTCTTTCATGGGGGAAAGGAAGTTGATGACATTTTTTCCAAGATGCTCTTCTGAGAAGATCTGATGTGCATTGATTGATAAGCATCTTAACTACTTGGAAGTCTAAATCATCAAAGTGGGGTTTCGATGGTTTAAGATTGACAGCTAAATCTTGGGATTGGAGTGATTTTGTTTTAACTACCAAAGTTTCCTCTGCTTGTTTGGGGTATGATTCCTTCTCTTCCTCGGGGAGCTTGGAATTAGCTAGAGCAACCTTGTTAATCATTGCTCTTGCTTTACTTATAGGCAAATAAGGAAAGGCTCCTCCAGTTTGAAAAGGGAGATCATATCAATGAGTATGGGAATTACTTCATTAACACCTCATCGAATCCATGCTCATATGAGAAATCTCCTGGATCAATTGGTCTCTCTAACATTATCACATACGAAATCTTCAACCCCCTCATTCTACCTGTTCATAAATTTATTGAAAGGGTGGTTGTAGATGCATATGTTTATCATAAATATTGTAGATCTCGTTGTAATCTTGAGATAGGTACACAAAGGCTGGTGTTTTAGAGGAAACCACCCCATGAACTCAATGTATAATAATTAGAAGGTTTCCCAAGAATGACTTTGTGTCCTAAAATAACCACTCTTGAAAAATGAATTGAGCTTGCACCTTTAATTTTACTATAATGCCCTTGTGAATTGAGCATAGAATTATAATCATTAAAATATTCCCTTGGGTATTTTTGTCACTAACCATTTCTGTCTTGAAGTAGAAGAATGACAGCACTAGGTATGTTCAACCAATTATCATGCAACATTAATCCATCCAAACTTAAATTTGCCCTGCCAAATTCAAGCTTGGGGGAATGGCCTTATTTAGAAAATCTTATGTTACTAATATTTGTTGTCTCTACCTTTCTAATCCTTGTTCAATTGTTCGCTTTTTCATCTCTAAATGAATAAATCTCTCTAAGTGCTTTCATTTCACCTTTGTCTGCCGTAGTGAATTTTGGTTTAGAGGTACTGATCCTACTTCTATAGGCATTTAAATTAAGCGTGGTGCTTAAGTTAACTAGCCTTCCTTAACTAAAATTAAACATGGAGTTTGATTTGGTTATTGAACTAGAAATTGTTGCAGTAGACATTGGATATTTTGTTGGACTAACCCCTACAGGAAACTTTCACAATTAATCTGGGTAAGTCACGAAATAAATTCAAATCAGAGATGAGACAGGGCACATGCTGAACTTCAATAACTTTGCAGAGGAAGACACAGCTCATTCATTATGGATGGAAGAACTGTGAGTATTAATGATTCATTCACTTTATCTTCTGCTAAAAGTTATTTGGACTCAAGCCATGCTGGTACAGAACATGATCTATGCTAACATAATATCAACCCTATCTTCTTAGTAGCATATATGGAATATGATAAAATTCTGGACAAACAACCTATGTTCCAAAGTTGTACATTCCTTCGGGTATGTGTTGTCCACTAATCTGTTGCAGACATAATAATGAATGGGGTGACAAGGTGTCATAAGATCAATGAAGTAAAAAGATGGCAAAAAAAGGGATAAGCAACAAAGGAGACAAGATACTCATGAACAACTCAAGATACAAGAGAAGAAAGAACCACAGCAAGTCATCTACCTTCCATCACTTAGTGCGATCACGCTCTAATAATGAAGGTAATATCCTAAGGTAAGTGGTCACTATTTCTCCTCTTGATCTTGGATGCACATACATGAAGACACAAACATGATAGAGTTACAGTTTTAATTGATTAATCTAATTAACTCAACATGTTTTGTCCTTTAAGATTGTTCATGGCATCATTTTTTTGATCTCAGTCTTAACTAAATGTGCTAAAACATTGTATTCTATCTTTGGAAGATGATAGTCATACTCATGTGAAAATTTATATATTATGTAAAGATAGACAACCCTTCCATTGGTTAAGCAATTTAAATCTTTTCTGCCATATGAACTTAAATGCAATATAAATGCTTAATCTTCTGATCTTACCACTCATGTCATGAGTAAAACAAATTATGCAACACCAATTTCGTCTTGTTCAATTGTGCCTAAGAATAGAAAAAATAAAGAGATAGATTTGATTCTGTTGGTGTTTTTCCACCAGCAGAGCCCATGCACTTGATCTCTACCTTGGTTGTGTAAACAGGACAACACTTCGAGCAAAATTTGTTAATTCCCAAAATTCTACAAGTGAAAGTTCTGTGAACATGCACGCTGAGCAAGATGCTGCCAGCTTCCACTATTAATGTTCTACTTCAACCTGCTGGCCAAGCAAAGAACAAAAGTAACATCACCATCACCAGAGGTGCAACCATCAAGACCTCCATCTCTAAGATGGAAAGATACACAAGATTGGAGAAAAAATCCTATCGATAGACTTTAAATTCCGCACCCTTGCCATAAGGTAATATGGTAGTTATCTAATTAATCAGTATTTCTGTCTGCATTAGTAATTTCACTTTAGCATATTCATCTTTATGCATATTAAAGAAAATAATAAAAATATTTATTACCTTATTTACTGCATTATAAAATATTAAACCCCCAAGTGAATAAACTTATGGTAACCCCGTAGGGATATTTACTGTGGTGACATAGAAAAGAAAATAAAAAATCCATCATGGCATTATAAAAATCCTAAGCCCCATGAGAATAAATATTCTCCGTGGTGGCATAAAAATATATAGCATGCATACATATTTGATTGCTGCATAAGAAAATTAGAAAACCCTAAAAAGAGAATCCTGCTAGAATCTGTCAATTAAAATCAACTCAGAGAATAATCAATTACTTATTGGCTGACCGCTAACCCCTTATCACATTCGAGCCTCGAGTTTTGGTTTTCTTGTTGGAGTACAATCATGCAGGATAACACAAAGTCTGAGGAGTGAGTCCATCAGTGGAGCCCACTAGGACTACTGCTGATAAGCTTGCTCTAAAGATCATCGACACCAAGTATTGCAAACATCTAGCTTGGGAGAGGAACATCCCCTAGTTATTAGGTAACTATATCTAGGCAGTTATCGAGTCAGTCTTATATAGTCATAAAATACCAAAAAAAATATGAGCACATGAAGGTTCATAATAGTATCATAGGAAAATTTAAAAATACCAAAATATATGGGCACATGAAGGTCCATGTCTGTAGAGTCTCTTGTGAGTCCAATAGATAAAAAAGATGAATAAGAAATCAAAACCAAATAAAAATAATTAGTTATCTATTAAGCTATAATCTTAGAGTGTGTCTAGAGTCTATCTAGTTTAGAGTCAACTAAAAACTGGAGAACATTAAATTTTTTCTTGGAGATGATGAATAATTGCTCTACTGTAATTCCTTTCAAGTGTCTAGTTTTCAACCTCAAATTCTCCCGAGTTTTAGATACTACTGTTTTGACTTAAGAATTTACTCTGAACCTAAAACTTGTGGAGGCATAAGCTTGAGACAAGTCTAGGTGATTGATTGATATGATACATGAAGGCCTAAGCTACTATTTATCTTATTTCTAGCAATACTAAGTTCTGAAGATTTATTTTAAAAATTTAAAATGTTACATGATGAGCTCTTGTATGACAAAATGTGAATTCCAACCAAATCCAAAGAAGATACATTTAGAGATAGGAAAACCTTTGCACATTTATGCTGCTTGCTTTGCATTGAGTTTAATCAACCTTTGTTGTATAGCTTATGAGAGTCTTGTCATGCTTTTAAAATCAAGATCACTTACACACTCCACCCACATATGCATTACTCCTACTCTGGGAGTGAGCGCAATTATTTTCCACTTTCATCCAAATCCACCTTAAAAATATTTTTCTCCTGCACTAGAAGTAAATACCCAAAAATATACCCTATAGGACAGCCCCTGTTTAATTGTTCTAAGTTCTTATCATTATCTCTCCAATTATTTATATTAAAAGGATGCATGTGGCTATGTAAAAGTATTGAAAAAAAGAAAAGGGAGTAAAAGATGGACAAGTGTCCCAGCAATTAAAACAATGGGTACTGAGATGCCCTGCCTCCCTGATAAAAAACGAGAAGGAAAAGAAGAAAAAGAGAATAAAGATAGCCCATGTTTCCCGCGAAAGTTCTAAGTTCCAAAAAGGAGAGTGAATCATTTTCAAAGAGAAAAGGTAGAATTAGGATTAGCCACCATATATAAACCTATCCACCATATTCCATACACATGCACATCTTGGTTTGATTGTATGCCTTGACTCTCTGTGGATCCATTGTTTGACTTTACAATATATGAACTGCAAGTATGCTCATCCTTGTTATTGCCACTCCAATAAACTCCACTATAATCCTTAGTTGTAGGAAGGCACAACATCATTAATGCCTCAGTGAGATCCATAAATACCACATATTAAGAGACTTGAGGGTGTCATACAATTAAGCTCTGAGTTTTATTTTGAAAACCAGAAAAACTCCGGAATATTGGTACTGTGAAGAATTTGAGACATAGTGTTTGACTTGATTGTTCTATCTTTTGATTGCTCAAGACTTATGCAAAAGCTGAGAAGCTCCATAGTTAAAGATATAAGTTCGAGAGTTAGGGCAGTTTTGTCTAATCCGGAGGAGAATTTCTGTTTGAAAGCATATGTACTTGGAAGGCACGAAAGCATTGTAGCAAATCCTGATCCAAATATATTAGTAATTAGGCTTAAATTGTTTGCCAAGGGACTGGCAAAAGGTAAGCTTGGGGGAGTTGTTGACGGTGGATAACGTCAACTTTTATTAGAACTTTAGACATGAAAGGACACATGAATACACACTAGTCTAGGGTTTTAACTGATAATTTTCACGAGTTTTGGTGATTTCATATTTTCTAGAGAGTATTGAAGAAAAGGATTAAAAGAGGGTTTAAAGTGCTTAAAAGTCACGAAACGTGTCACGGACGAAGATATCGCGTATTGGACTACTAGAAGTATCTAGAAGACAATGGAGTGTTAGCGGGGCCCAAAGCCCACAAGGTGGGGCCGGCCGGCCCCCTAGGCACACGGCCCAGTGCCCTAGGTCAAGTGGCGGTGCTCCCCTTCTGGAATCTTCCTCCCACGCTTCCTTGGCACCTAAGTGAAGCATCTCTACATCGATCTAAGGACGGTTTGATCCGACGGTGCACATAACATGAGACGCGGATCGATGACATGGCGGTTCCTTGCCCTCTACTCCACCTCGGCCTATATAATGACGCCCCAAGGCCCCTCCTAGAGGCATTCTACACCCCGGTGCTTCATATTCTCTACAAAATTAGGGTTAGGGTCCCTCTAGTTGATCTAGTACTAGTTCTAGTTCATCTAGTTGTAGCGGTTAGAAGAGACTAGTTCATCTAGATCTAGTCTTGTTTAGAGATTAGAGAGATAGAGTAGGAGAGTAGAGATTCTAGAGGAGTTCCGGCCTGTCGGTGCTTCTTCGTGGCTATATTCTTCTGGATTTAGCTTCCTCGCCTGGAGCTGTGTTCTTAGGTACTTTTGTATTCAACATTCTAATTCAAGTAAGCAGTTGTTCTTATTTGTTCTTAAGTTTGCAGCTCATACTGAGTGCTTTGATCTTGGTCATTACTTGATTGAAGTAGTATTTCGTAGTGTAGGCGTGGTGCCTAGGCTAGGTTTACTTGTGAATGCCCCCTGATTAGCCGGATAGTGGTAGTTCGCGTAGGTGACAGCTACATTGATTCCTCTGTAGTCCACTTCCCGTTGATAGGATTGGTAGGTGTATAGGTGCTTGGTAGGAGAGAACTCTGATTTCTGCTCTTATTCAGGTTACTGCCCAGTTAGAACGGTATTATTCAAAGCTTATCGGTTGTTGGAACTAGATAGTCAATAGCTATCTCCTCTTTCTTAATATTATCTAGCCTAATTGTTGGGTTAAGTCTATAAACTTGGTCACTATCACCTTGCTATTCCCTATGGATACGATATTTAAAACCTCCGGGTGAAGTGCTACATCAGTATAGTATCTGTGCGCTTCAGATATTCTGATAATAATAATATTTAATAGAGTGCAGTTAATTTATACCAACAGTCTATTCATCCTGGAAGTAGCAAGATGTATCATGATCTGAAACCTCGGTTTTGGTGGACAACGATGAAGAAAAAAATTGCAGCCTAATGTTGCTAGATGTGATACAATGTTGTCGAGTAAAAGCCGTCCATCTGAAACCCGCAGGTTTGCTACAACCTTTGTCTGTTCCAGGATTGGAAATAGGAAGAAATTCGCATGGATTTCATTGTGGGTCTTCCTACAACTCAAAATGGATATGATTCCATTTGGGTAGTTGTAGACCGATTAACTAAGTCTACTCACTTCATACCTGTCAAAATCACTTACCCACCGCACAAGTATGCTGAAATTTATTATGCTCAGATACTACGATTGCATGGGGTGCCTCGGACTATCATTTCCGATAGGGGAACTCAATTCATTTCTCATTTCTGGGAACATTTGCATGAGCAAATGGGTACGAAGTTAGTTCGAAGTACTGCTTATCACCCTCAAACATCTAGGACAAACAGAAAGAGTGAATCAAATTTTAGAAGATATGCTTAGAGCTTGTGTCATATCTTCCAAGGGTTCTTGGAAAAGTGGCTACCCTTAGCTGAATTCTCATACAATAATAGTTACCAAGAAAGCATTAAGATGGCACCATTTGAAGCATTGTATGGAAGGAAATGTAGGACACCTTTGAATTGGGTTGAAGTAGGAGAAAGAAGATATTATGGTATTGATTTTGTGAAAGAAGCCGAAGAAAAAGTAAAAATTATTCAGCAACATATAGAAGCAGCTCAGTCTCGTCAAAATAGTTATGCTGACAAAAGAAGACGGCCGATTGAGTATCGTGTTGGTGACTATGTATACTTGAAAGTTTCACGATGAAAGGGGTACAACATTTTGGTGTCAAACAAAAATTAGCACCAAGATATGTGGGACCCTACAAGATTATTGGGAAATATGGAAAGGTAGCTTATAGAATACAACTACCTCCAGAGATGCAAGCTATCTTCAATGTCTTTCATGTTTCTCAACTCAAGAAATGTCTAAGAGTCCCTGAGGAACGAGTAAGAATTGAAGATATAAAGTTGAAAACAGACTTGACCTATGAAGAGAAACCTATTAGAGTGATCGACACTAATGAGAGAGTGACCCGTAGCAAGGTAATTAAGTTCTACAAAGTGGTTTGGAACAAACAAGGAGAAGAAGATGCTACTTGGGAAAGAGAAGATTATATGAAGGAAGTCTATCCTACTTTCTACAAAACCTGGTATTACCCCTAATCTCGAGGACGAGATTCTTTTAAGGGGGAGGGGCTGTAACACCCCAATGTTAAGCTTGCTAAATCACTTGCATCATTTTGCATTGGCATGTCATGAGCATCATATCATCATTTCATGTGCATGAGTAAAGTGATTCACAATGCAATGTTAGCTATTTCTTGTATATATGTGTGTATGTGCATATAAGGTTACAAATAGAGAATTGAAGCAAAAATGTTTTTCAACACTTTTGGAGTGTCAATTCTAGTTTAGAATATTTAATCAAATACTTTTCATGGTGGGAATATCACTTGATTTGGTCTCTAGCTAGGGTTTGCTCTAGGGTTTAACTTAAGGTCTTTTGAGGTAGATTTGATAATTCAATTTGAAAATACAATTTAAAGTATTCAAATGATTTTCAAGTCTTAAATAAAGTTTGTGGGAAATTTAATTTGCAACAAAGTTTATTTTTGGTCCAAGTCATGAAAATGACTTTAACATGCTCATTCAAGGACCACAAGTCAGATTAGGGTTGAAAATCAACTCTGAAAAATTGATTAAGTCATTGTGCTAAACAGTTTCCCTGTACCTCCTTTGATTGATCTGTAACTCATCAACCAAGCCGAAGCTAGTCCAAAGTTCCCTAATAACAGGTGTAGTACTCATGTAGTTATTTGTTTCACATTAGAGAACTTGGCCCTGAAACCCAACCAATTAAGAGTAATTTGCCTCTGAAAATTGGGTTTCAGTCGAGTGGAACTGTACTGGACTGAACAAATTCCTTTGAGGCCACGTGTCAAACAGTTGGCGGGGATATCGTGTCATCGCCGGATTTCGACAACACCGGGTCATCGTGTCACCTGCAGCCAATTTCCACCGCCCCAAGACCTTGCCAATTCGAAGCTGGAACCATCTCGAGCCATATCCTGTTGTTCACCTCGCTCTCGTCGTCGTTCATCCTCTCTCTGTTTTCTCCAGTGCAAAACTGAGCGCACCAATGGAGTTGCCGGCCGTGTTCATCGTTCCCGGCTAGCCGCCGATCAAACCTTCATGCCGTTAGCCTCTTCATCTTCCTAGCCATCCTCCTAACAACTTTGTCGAGCCATCGGAGCCCGTAGCGCCTCGGTTCTTCGCGTTCGCCGTCATCTGTGTCCTCGCCGGAGCTCCACCGCAGTTCAGTTCGCCGTGGCCAGGAGGCGGTAAGCACCCTTGTTGCTGTGTGCCTTACATTTTTAGCCTAGTTAGGGTTTGATTTCATGGAAACGAAATCGGTTTCGCGTTTGGTGGACCGTGCTTGCCGGAATGCGGGCTTGCCGCCGCGCGCACCGCCGCCAAGCCGCCATGAACGAAGCTGGTCATGCTTTAGGGCATCTCTGTTCGATTCCTTCCGTGTGTAGCGCCTTTAGGGTTTCTTGGAGGTAATGGTGTAGTTGGATTAGTGAGATTTGGTCAGATTTCGCCGGCGTGCTCTCACCGTGCGCCACCGTCCGCCATGGCCGCCGTCGAGCTTTCTCCGGCGTGCCACTGGCCCAACCACCTAGCTCATCCGATGTGCTTAGGTCTCAGGAGCACGCGGGTGTTGCCCGTTTGGCCAGAAGCCCTCGCCGCCGGCGAGTTCTTCGCGGTCAAACGCGGCGGCCGTCTCTGTTCCTATGACGGGTGGGGTCAGGTTGACCCTAGGGCCCAGCTGTCGGTGTTTTTGCTAGTGACCTGGGTACGCTGCTGGGCACTTGTAGCCATTAGGGTGTCACACCCGTTTTTTAAGAATAAAATAGGATGCATAAATGTCTCATATGTGCCACAGGAATAGTCGCACATATAACCTGACAAATTATAAATGTATCATCACAGTGTTAAATACATAACGAATAAGTAATTATTACATAGTCTTACACAAATATAGGTAATAACTATGACGTCACACTCGCGGAAGCTCCATCACAGAGACACGGTCGACTGGGAGACACCAAGCCTAATACTCATTGTGATAATCTTCGCTCCAATCTTCATCTGTGGTGAGGAATTGCAAGGGTGAGCACATTTCGTACTCAGCAAGTACAACACGGGTTCATGAGGCACAAATAGGCTAGACACTGTTTGACTGTATTTCGCTTTTAATAATCATGTTCATTTTATAGCAATTGAGTAGCATCAAGATGATCCAACTCCTAATATTAACCCAATGATCAATTGTAATAAGGTTAATAAATAGCAAAGATATTTAACAGCAATAATAAACATAGCATGAATGTAATAGTAACCATCTAGCTGTAAAAGTTCCAAGGCCACTCGTGACCGTGAGCACGGCTATCATTATAGATTATTAAACTCTGCGCAGAGGTGTACACTTTACCTGTGAGTCATGATTTTCTAATGCCTGGGTTGATCGGACCCAAACACTAGCTAACCATATAAAGCCATTTAAAGGTTCATCCAACAAGTTAGGGCCGCAAGGGTGAGTGGCAGCGAGATGTAGGAACCCCCTTTTCAATATGGCACATTCCTTCTCGGCTATACGCATAAGCCTAGAATTTGTACTATACCTAACGTGTCAAACCCCCAACTGTGCCCTTTCGGGTAACCTCTAACAAGTTAGAAAAGGTCTTTTAAATAACTAAAGCCAGAGCCATATAGCCCTCACAGCTGTATGTATGTCCCGGATTAAACACTTATAGAAATCCTATGGAGAGAAACTAGAGTCAAAACTCTCACCCCAAGGCTCTAGCCCCCTTTTAACAGGAATAAAATCATATTAAATTGTTCATTGCATAATCCATTAATCATATCACAAGATCATTGACATTAATAAAGCACTAGCAGTAGCTACCCAATGCATATCCCAGTAGGTGAACAAGGAATCAAGATAGCAAATCTACATTATAATCTCTAAAGTTGTTAAGGTGGACACATGCACATGAATTATGAATTTATTGTGAATAAGATATCAAGGATGGTCCATGTTATACTTGCCTTGATCAAAGAGTTCTTGCTGGTCCTGCTCAGTAGAAGTATTCTTGCTCGTCCACGAACTGCTCACCGTCTACTCACACAATCATCCAATCACAACACAAACAACGGGCAATCATATACGAAGGAAACAATGAATAACAATTACAACAGTACACCAACAGAATAAAAATAGTTTGGAAATGATATAAAACTATTCTACTCGTTCCAACGATTACATCGATATAAAGATCACGAAAAACGGATTTAAAACGCAGAAGATATGATTTTACGAAGATTTGCTATGGAAAAAAATAATTAATATATCATTACTCGAAATTTAAAAGTTTCAAAAGTACTGTATAGTAGTAAAAACATGTAGAGTTCGAAAATATGAACCTAACGCAATTTGAATCGGTCAAATCGAAGTTGAAACGAGAAACGATGGATACTTACTTTCGGAAATAGCTTTTCTGATTGCTGGTGATGGCAACCAGGGTAGCTCATAAAATAGGCAGGAGGCACAGGAGGCGGAACTTGGTTTCCTTTGTAGTGAAGGACGTGCAACAGCTGCAGGCGAATGTCATCGCGCGTGTTGCTGGATCCACTATAAGCAACTGGAGATGGAAAAGAATTTGGATTAGCAAGGATGTCTTTCTACGGAAGTTTCACACGGCATGTAGTAGACAAGGCCGTGAAAATACCAGGTGTTGCTTCCTCTGCTTCCTTCACGGCCGGCTGCTGCGTAATGTGCATGAGACATGCATCGTTGTCTTGCATTGCATTCTCCAATGTAACTGGCACTGATGTGATTCGGGGCAATTGGCAATAACGTTAATGAGGATAAGTGATTTCAGACTCAGCCAGCAAAGTCATGCACTCGTACCAGATAGGAAGAAACGTACAGGAGATTGGCAACACAATTGACTCTTTCGATCTTGAAGAAGGCGACTGTTCTTGGAAAGCTTGGATGGTTATTGATGCCAACGAGAAAGTGGCAACCAAGGCCACGATGATTTGCGGTGGAGAACTCAGATGCGAGGCTCTGTTAGAGGATGATGTAAGGCGACAACACAGATGAAAACGGATGGCTGCGCTGACTTCCTTGCCGGAGGAAAACAAGTACTGCCGGTGAAGGTGCCCATTGGATCGCTGGAGAGAGCACACGAAGACTCGACGACTACGTACGGAGGCCCAGCGGCGCGCTCTTCCTTGCTTCGGGGTATATGGAGACGGATCGACCTGTTCTTCTCGACGACGTCCAAACCAAGGCAGCGAGAGGCAGCTAGGGCTAGCGGCGGCGCTCTCGGGCTTTTGGAGGAGGGGCTTGCAACAGATGGAAACAAAGATCTTTTATATGGTCAGGGAAAAACGGGAGACAAAGAGAGGGCAGCATACGCATGTACAACTCGCGCGGAACCTACACGACTTCGGGCTCCGACTTGGCGAAGCAATCGGCAGCAGGCCGATGGCGACCGTGACCAGCTCGGTCTCTAACAAAACAAGGAGACCATGCCTTCGGCCAGAGAGAAGCAAATGAGATTTCTTTTTTTAAATAGTTTTTAAATGTATTTTTCGAATAACTAGAAAAGCAAAAATAAAGGCGAAGCATATCCAAAATTATGCGGCAGCATGTATGCAACAGTACATGTTTCTAATTTTCATAATTCATTTCGATTCAAAATTATTTTGTTTCCCTACAATTCATATAGCTAAAAAAATGCCTTAAAAAAATCAAGTTTTCTATATTTAAAATAAATGAATAAGATCTCAATAATACAAAATTAAATCATTTTACCTCTATTTCAAAAATAGCAAAATTTTGGGTGTTACATAGGGTTTCGGTTAGATTTAGAAAATGATTTCTATTTTTGTTTCCAGAGCTGATTTGGTGCTTGTGAATTTCATAAGTGGAGCTATACATGTTCAAATGAGTTGGGAAAAATTTTGTTAGCCTTCTGGTGAGATACCCTAGCTATGAAAAATATAAAACCCTAACATTTGTGTAATGTTTCTGTGAATTATAAATTAAATCATAATCCTGCCTTTAAATTCAAAAATGCATAACTAATTCTAGGAGTGTGCTAAAAATGTTATTCCACTTTTGGTAATCTTGCTTTGATGAGTAGAATCTGGGAAAAATAGTGGTTAGGCATGTTTGCTGTTTTGCAATAGAGTTGCTGTTCAAGCTCTATTTAGGGTTCGATTGCTTAAAAATTCATTATAAAATAAATATAAGTGGTCTCGATATGAGTATTTTTCTGTGTTGTTGTTAAGTGAAAAGGGATAACAAAAAAATGTGAAATCTGTTGTTTAATAGTTTTCACTGTAATAACTATTTTTCCACTCAATTTCAGCCTGTTGTTTGTTATTTTTGTGTGGGATGTTCTGTAAGCCCAAATGATCTGAAATTTGGCAAACCTATTCTGTCCACTGTATTTTTCTGGGAATTTTCTGTAATTTCGATTTGGTAGCTCTAGTTACAAGTAAAGCAAATGATCATGTGGTTAAGCACTTATTTGGGGTAAATAAACATCATTTTCATGTTGTTTGGTCCATCAGCAGTGGTGTTTCTTGAAGCATTCATGAGAGCATACTTGCTGGGGTATAATATTTAGTGCATTTTGAGAAGGTTGTTAAAGTAGCAAGTTCTAGGATAGTTTATCTAACTCACTTTGATTCATATAGTAATGCTTGAGCTTGTACGGAGATTAGGGTAGGCCATAAGAACTGATCATGACTTGTTATACGAGCATGGAAATCTCCCTACCAGAGAAGAAATATGCACATACTCAATAAAAGAAAATAATTCATACATGTGTGGTTGCATTTCATGAAAGCATCCATATGCATCATATTGAATACTTTGCAAGTTAATTCAAATATTCATTGCATGACCATGCATACAAGATCGTTGGAGGAGGTGACACTGACCGAGGTGAACCCGATCGAGGAGGAGATCCCTCAGGAGGCCCCAGCTGCCGAGCAAGCCCCCGAAGACAACGCTGACTTGCCCGAGTGCCCGGACCATCAGCCTTCGACTTTTCTAAAAGGCAAGCCCCGGTGCATTCTTATTTTCTATGTTTTCAAAATGAATTGACTTGAGTATAGTGATTGTTGCATTAAGTATAGGAGTTGCTTGAACTGTAGTTGCATTATTAATTCCTTGGACAATTATATATCCTTCACCTAGATAGGTTCAGGACCGTCTCTTCTGCTTGGCCTGGCTTAGAACCGGTAGATATGGTGATCCCGGTCACCAAGATAAGAAAGTGAGAAGCACGGTTAGCTATATTTGCTATCGTGAAATAACCATGTGAGCTCAGGGAGAAAATGAGTTTGGGCGGGATGATGGTTTGGACACAACAAAACATGGAGGTCTTGGTTGTGTGCCAATCACCGCCAAGTGGATTCGGGATGCAACCCTGTTGGAGTTTAGTCGAGATTGAAAGATGCCATCACTTAGCTGGCCGGATAAGTCGTTCTGACCGCAAAGCTGAGAAGCTCTATTCGGGTCAGGAGTTGGTGCACTGAGTAGGTATACTGGACCGTGTAGAGTTTTCAGGAGCTAGATAGAACCATGGGTAGGTTGGAGCCTGATCGTTCTGGCCACTAGTCAGTCCCCCAGTATACGTGGCTTCCACCAAACCCGTGAAGGAACCCGTATGGTACCAAAAGTGACCTAAGAGACCCTGATCAGTTCTGCCTGGGTTTGTGGTTGGCATTTGTCACCAGCTGGTTTGCAATCGATTCGAATCGTCATCTCTCCTGGATAGTGAGAAACTGAACTAATCTTCCCTCATGGTAGAAAGTGGATAAGCTCGAACATGAACATGGTTATCAAAGTAAATGCCAAATTGCAATGGTTCTATTATATTGCTTGTTTAGAATTAATCAAGTGTTTGAATTAGATCAGGTGCAAATTTGAAGGCAAGAATTTATGACTACTAAAAGCTTGTTAGTAATAAAATGTGACATCTTAATTAAAATGGCTTTTTACGCAAATAAGTCAGCCAACTCCATTGAAAAGCCTTGCATCTTCCTTAAGAGTATTTTATTTGGTAAGACGGGTAAGTCTTGCGGAGTACAATCGTGTACTCAGGGTTTATCCCAAATTGCTGCAGATGGCCAAATCTTTTATGGTTTCTACAAGAATTGCATCACCCCTACCGTGGACGAGGACTGAAGCATGGGCAACTTATGTCTTCGTGTTTATTAGTTATCTTATCTAGTGGTTTGATCCTATCAATGGCACTGTATTTTAAATAAGTATGTTTGTATAAGACATGGTTTGTATAACTACTTTGCTTCCGCTAAGGTTTGAAACTTATGATGTAATAACTATCTGCGTACTCCGAACCTTGAAGCTATGCAATATGAATGTATGTTGTTGAACTCTGTACGATCTTGGTTGTGTTACCGTTTGGTTTGAAATCCTTCAAGATTTCACGGACTACCGGGTTTATATGGGCCCAAGTGTGGTTGTTTAGCTATTTCAACGGCTATCGCTGTACTTGTGCTCTTATAAATTGGTCGGTTCTGTCACAGCTAGTATCGGAGCAAGGTTCAACATACATCATTCATATTAGTGTATTTTAGAATAAAAAGGTTTGATTTGCAAAACTAATTGTCTATTATTAGTTAGTAGGCTTCAAAAGGGAGTTTGAAAAGTTAAGTGTGCCAAAGATCATACTTAGTGTAGCTCTAAAATAGGATTATAGGTGGCCTATTAAAGTACTAACTTGGCGGAATTGCATCATGTTTTGTGAGTGCTTCTTGTCGTTGAGACGACTTGCCTTTGTTTCATTTTTTTATCGACGCCTAGGTAAGGTGAAGACGGGCCAAATGTGCCACTTCAAACTGAGGTAAGGTGAGTTGCGAGAGCATGATTGAACAACCGTCGATCTAAGGGAGTGCTTATTATTAATACTGAAGTAGGTATATGTGTCCATATGTGCCTATGGAAGTATCCATGTGTGGAGTACTTACTTTTTGGGGTCGCAAATGCTCATGGGAGCATTTCCGGCAAAAAGTGCTTCTTATCGCTATGCATACATGGGG
This sequence comes from Eremochloa ophiuroides, assembly GCA_038502445.1. Taxonomy (NCBI): domain Eukaryota; kingdom Viridiplantae; phylum Streptophyta; class Magnoliopsida; order Poales; family Poaceae; genus Eremochloa; species Eremochloa ophiuroides. Next base: position 30,057,493 of record JAHLJS010000006.1, on the reverse strand, counting down.
GATTGGGCTGAAATGAATCTTCTGCAGGTACACTAACTACGTGTAGTACGATGAAGTTACGTATATGAGAGCGACTGTGTGCCACCTCTTAGCACGATAGTATGGTTAGGTGTGAGGACGTATGGAACGTTCATGCATCATGGTCATTCATGTTCTGTTCTTATCCGAATTGTTCACACAATAACAAGTAAAGTGAAATGTTAATGCGAATCAATCTTTTTCTACAACTATTCTCATAATCTCTCTCAAAAATTTTCTACAAATGGCTCCACCGACTCGCAACCACAGGTTTCTAAATCAATCTGGGATGCCCACTCTGTTGTGGAGGACATTGGAGTCTGTTGGCTATGCTGAGCCACCAAACTACTATTGGGAGCAAGTTGGAGGTAGAGTGGAAGTGTATTACAAGGTTGGGGTTTCTGTACCGGCTATTCGTGGAGCTGCATCTTGGCCTGGTTGGAAGGTCAATGTCGAGGCCTGGTCTCCATGGGATGGTGCCCAACGTGCAGCTTTCGAGGTGCTAATGTCCTTATGCAAGCGATTTGGTGCCGACATTAAGGATGGTTCTATGGATGTGTTCCCCAAGCTTGATATGGAGAACGCAACCTGGGATCAGGAGAATAGTGATCCATTAGTGATAGGTCAGGATGAAGAAATGCACAGCAAGGATCCAGCCATGAGTGCAATGTTTGCGATATTGAAGATGTATTACAATCGACAGGAAGGTGGGGACTCCAAGTTGAGGAGCCTTCGTGATTCAATTGCCGAGCAACATGCATTGGTGACCCAGATCGAGCAACATTTTGAAGCCACAAGCAAAGCCCGTCATGATGCTGGGATATGCTGGATGCTCTTCTGGCATGTCGCGGAGAGTTGCGGGATACCATAGCTGAACGAGATCAAGCTCTTCGTCAAGTCCACATTTTGGTCGACAAAGAGACGAATTGCTGCATCAGCTAGGTGTCATGAACATGCACTTTGCACGCCAAAGGGATCACTTCGCTCTTCAGATGCAGCACGCCAATCAGCAGATCACAGAGTTACAGAATGAAGTCCATCACTTGAACAATCTTGTTGCCCCTATTCCTCCCCCAGGCGCAGCTGAAGTTGATCCTCTGGTGTTGGAAGATGACAACGATCCTGCCTCCGATGATGAAGAGGAGAATCCCGAAGCTAACGATAGTGATGGAGGGAATAGCAGTGCGTCTGTGATCGATAGCGATCATGACAACTAGTGGTTTTAGTAGTTTCTCGGAAGTTATACGTGTGTAATATTTTTGTAAAAATCCCCTCTGTGGAGTTTAGGCCATGTGATGTGTAGTTCTAAATAATGTAAAGACTGTATAGCTACTTTGAAAACTTTGGTTTGTTATAAGACGTAGTTGAACGTTAGCACCGTGGCTTGTAATGTAATGACAATTAAGCAGTTTCCTTATTTTTAACTCAGGGTTTATCCCAAATTGTTGAAGATGGCCGGATCTTTTATGGTTTCTGCAAGAATTGCTTCACCCCTGCCGTGGACGAGAACTGAAGCATGGGCAGCTTATGTCTTCATGTTTATTAGTTATCTTATCTAGTGGTTTGATCCTATCAATGGCACTGTATTTTAAATAAGTATGTTTGTATAAGACTTGGTTTGTATAACTACTTTGCTTCCGCTAAGGTTTGAAACTTATGATGTAATAACTATCTGCGTACTCCGAACTTTGAAGCTATGTAATATGAATGTATGTTGTTGAACTCTATACGATCTTAGTTGTGTTACCATTTGGTTTAAAATCCTTCGAGGTTTCACGGACTACCGGGTTTATTTGGACCCAAGTGTGGTTGTTTAGCTGTTTTGACGGCTGTCACCGTACTTGTGCTCTTATAAATTTGTCGGTTCTGTCACATCTCCCACGTGACTAGGCTACTGCGGTGACCTTCTCCCCTTTAGGTCTTGCATTTTAGACTCCCTAGCTCTCACTGATGCTCATGCGCATGGTGGTTCTTCATTTGGTGCCTTAGGGTCGTCGGAACGGAAGTCTCGCCGCCGGTGCACACTACTGCATCCGCTGTCATCGTCAAGCTCTCACCTCTGCACCACCTCAGACCCAACCGCCTAGCCTAAACGAGCCTCGGTGAGCTCCCAAACCCCACGCTTGCTCGAGTTTAAACCCTACTGCCTCGAGTTCGCCAGCATGTGGCACGCCAACGTGGTCGAGCCGCCGCGGTCGTGGCTAGGTCTGAACCAAAACCTAATACGCCCAACAATCTAGCTCGTTAGGTTCGCCTGAGTCTCGGGAACGCGTTGATGTCCTTGTCATGGCCGTAGAAGCCGCGGAACGGCGGGCAACCGCTGGTCAAACCTCGCCGGCGCGTCTGGTCAACCGGGGAGGCTTGCAGGGGTGTGTTGGCATTTCTAACGTCATCACTAAAAATAGAGTTAGACTCTATCCTCAGCAATAGCGCTAAAAATGATGGGAGGTATAAATTAATGTGCCACCTGATTAGTCTACAGATCACTTGAACTCTTTTCTATCTCTTAGAAGTAACTAGGCTGTCATCCCTAGTATGATTCTAAAAGATCTCTTCTTCTTACAAGTGACTGAAATATATTATATTGTATCCGCAAGCGCACAGATAAAATATACACCATTGTAGCATTTTACCAGGAGTATTCCGGGTTGTCATTTATATTTTACCACTGGGAAGAGTTGGCAATAAATTGGATGCAAGTAGATAGATAGATGTCATATGCATATGCAAATATAGAGATTACCATGAATGACCTATTTACTCAGAACAGGGGTTATGTCACAATAATAATGATGTGTATGATAAGCATAATGATCAATCAATCAATCAATATAATAATGATCATTTAGGGCACTTCCTATCTAGGCACTAGCACGGATTAGGTTGAAGCATAAGGATATCCTAAGTCATTCTAACTATACTATCAAAGACATATTAGATTAGTGCAATTATACTAGCAATCATGGCGAAGACACTTCATATTCATACTTAAGGGAATATTACTAAGGAAGATCAAGATCATAGCCAGCCTTCTAAAGTAATAATAACTTTCTACTCTCCCTATATTCGGAGTGTGGACTACAAAGGTCTCAACAGGAGTGTCACATCCACGATCTACCACAGAACCCAGAATATAGGGTGCATTTGCAGACAAACCACATCTAAACACCATGCTTACATGTTGTTCATCACCCACCCATGATATCAATGAATGAACGCTATACAAACCTATGTATGAATATGAATGCATCCTAACTATGCAAAGTATACAATCTAGATAAGTAATGGATAGCATAATTGAGAACATAATTAATAGTAGAATAATGTCAATCAACTTTATCTCAAGCACTCAAGAGAGGTTTAAGATACAAGAGAGAGCTTACAATGGCTTCGGGAAGCCTTCTAGATCCAGACAGATCCGGAACTCGAGTAGAACTCGTTTTCTTCTACTTCTAACCTATGTAGCTATGCTCTAGATGGTGAAGCTCTAATGATTCTAGGGTTTCTGGCTCTGAACTGCATTGATCTGATTGTGATATGATTGTGATATGAAACACTGGGGGGTCTGGGGGTCCTTATATAGACCGGTGGGATGAACCGTAGCCCTTGGATCAAATCGACTTCGACGGGCGGCTAGGATTGCGTAAAATTTCAGGATATAGGTCCACGTCTAAACGCAGGCGAGAAGGACTCTCTAGGGGATCGGCCGACCTGTCAGCGGGATCGGCCGATCCCCTCTGACTGGCATGTGGGCCCCGCTTCTTCTGGTAAGTCTCTGGTATTCTCTAGAATATTCTTGATCTCCTTTCGCGGTGGAATTTGTTATTTTAATCTGACATGTGGATCTCCCCTGATTCTTTTCTGTATAACCCCCTGCAAAACACTGATTCATCAAAACTGTGGAATTCTGTCAGTTAAAACCCTATTCTATGTTAGTGTCTGCTCTTATACCCTTATTTCATGTTTAGTTGATGGGTAAAATCATACAATAATTACCATCAACAAGCTCCCCCAAGCTTAACCTTTGCTAGTCCCTTAGCAAAGCCAACTTTAGCAGATATTATAAGTTATAGCTACCCCTCACAAGTATTCAGTTGTAAACCACGAAGTACTCAAGGATTAGAGTAAACCAGGCTAACCTTCAGACTTACCTTTATTACCTTCAACCATGGAGCTTGTAGCTTTCTATTGGGTCTTGTGTAATTGAAGGACAGAATGTCTAAGTTAAGCACTATCTCTCAAGCTCTGTCGTTCAACTCTTATCCTGGAGCTTTTGTAAGTTTTCAAAATAAAACTCAGAGTTTCCTGTGTATGACTCTCTCAAGTCTCTCAGTATGTGGTATTTGTGGATCCTTACCAAGGCAATAGTGATGCATGCCCTCTCTCTCTCACCCTATAACTAATGGCTTATGTGGAGCTCAAGGGTAAGGAGATAGCTTATACATACTTGCAATGAATATATTATAAAGTCAAACAATGGATCCAAATGAACAAGTCATACAATTAGATCAAGATGTGCATGTGTGTGGACGTGAGGTGGTAGGTGGTTATTTGTGGAGGCTGATCCTAATTCTACTTTTTTGCTCCTTGAAACATCTCTCTCTTCTTTCTTTTTTTCAATACTGGAGAATTGTGCTGCAGGACAACATGGGCTATCTTTCTCTTTTTTTTCTTTTTTTTCAGGTGGGCATCTGAGTACCTATTGTTTTGATAATTCAGACACTTGTCCATTTTTACCTCTCAGGCGGGCATCTTTGTACCCATCGTTTTCTCTTATCTCACTCTTTTGCATAGCCACATGCCTCTTCTCTACAACAGTACTTCCCTTTTTCTTTTGAGAGATAGTAACAAGAACTTTGGAGCATTGATCTAGAGTAACCTAATGGGGTATGTTTGGATGAAATATGTGGATGCGCCTACTTGGGGATCGAGTAGTGCATTATGGGTGGAGTGCACATGATCTTGATTGTAAAAGCATGAAAGTTCCTAAGGTATCAACAGAGCTTGACTAAACTCAAAACAAAGCAAGTAGCATGTGTATGTTTTCCTAATCTAGCATGTATGGCTGTGGTAGGAATGTAAAGCTCTTGTCATACAGGAACTCATCATGTGGTTTTAGAATTTTCAAAATAAATCTCTAGAATTCAAGTATCACTAGGAACAAGATAAATAGCAGCTCAAACTTTGCATATCATATCCCTCAATTACTTAGACTTAGATCAAGCATTTGCTACCCACAAGTTTCAGGTTCAAAGTAAATCTTCAAGTTAAAATGGTTGTATTTAAAACTTGGGATGATTCAAGGTTGCAAACTAAGTATTATGAGGAATCATGGTGGGGTGCTACTTATCATATTCCTGAGCATGGTTTCCATCTAGTCTGAGCAAAATTATTGTAAACACTCTCTCTATATTTTATTCAAACAAACTAACTATCCTAAACACTATTTATTTGGTTTTCAAATTTTATCTTACTAGCTAACTCACGCGAAAAGCAATATGGTACAAATAATAAGGTGGGAAACTTATACTTAACTGGATTAGAGTGGAGGGTGCCCTCCCCCAAGCTGGATGTTTGACAGGGTCTTCGATGTTGCAAGTTGAGTGATCCTCTGGGAGCAGGCATACCAGCAGCGTAAGGGTGCCAGGTTGACTAGCTCCTTGATCTTATATTCTCCTGTGAAACTCAATTGCAAACAAGAATACCAATTCTCATGGAGAGGGATTAGGTTAATACCACTCCATGGTAAGTGATTGATTTTATAATTCCAGCATGAAGTTCCCTAGTTGGGTGGACCTTCATGTGCCCACATATTTTTGGGTTTTTCTTAAAGTGTGGACCTTCATGTGCCCACATATTTTTGGTGTTTTTAAATTTTATAATTGTAGAATTTAAATATGATGGAGAGATTTATTCTAGATGCAAAAATTATTTTTGTGCCACCACGGTGAATAGTCTTTGTGAATAGTGCCACAAGATTAGTCACATGGGGCTTTTAGATTTTATTATGCAAAGCAATAAATATTTTTATTTTCTTTTAAATGCAGGAAAGTGAATGTGCAACTTCTGAAATGCAATGTTAAGAGTAAATATGGATAAGTGCCAGTTTTGCCTTTTGGCGAAGGTTCGATAGTTTATAGTCCTCCGACAGGGCTCTTTGTCGATTCATTCCTTATTGGGTGCAGCGTCGGGTTGAGATGGCCCTGGTTGCACTTCTGATGATAAGCTGGAAGGCAACTCCTTCTTCCTCCATTCCTTTCTAGTTGGTGAAGTTGATGTTGTTGGAGAGGTAGAAGTTGGGAGCTCATCCTTCATAGTCTCTTCTTCCTTCTTTTCTTCTGGTTTGACGTAGTCACTTCTCTTGACTTCTCCTTCATAGACTACCCAACCATCCTTGAGTGGTTGGGTCTTTTGAGAGGAACAGTGTCTCCTCCTTGACGTGTTCTTCTTTGGCTGCTCATAAGTTGTGTAACTGTTGAAGTAGCAGCGGACCTTCTCCTTGTGGAATTGGAAATGGACCTCCCCTGATCTCATGTAGATGATTGCTCTTGTAGTGTTGAGAAACGGTCTCCCAAGTACGAGTGGTGGGTCGTACTCTTCTTCACCCATGTCCAGGACTAAGAAGTCAGTGGGGACATAATGATCTCGAATCTTTACCATAACGTCCTTAGCGATCCCCTCTGCAAATCTGAATGTTTGGTCCGCCATCTGCAGCTGCGTGTAGGTAGAGTACAAGGGTGTCTTGCCGAATAGAAAGTCATAAGTTACCTTGGCCATTATGTTGACACTCGAGCCTGTGTCGCAGAAGGTCTTGTAGAAGACATTCTTGTTAATCGTGCAATCGATCATCGGTACTCCTGGATCGTCAAGTTTGGACATGTGTGGTGAAATTAGAAGGTGATCGTACTCAGCTCGAACTAAATTGATCATCCTCACAGCTTCAGTGTGAGTCTGCCTAGCTTTGTTCTTCCTTCTGTTTGTCTTCTTCTGTGCAGGCTTGTCTTCATAGAAGTACGGCTTCTGTGGATGAGCTGGACTTTCCAGTATCCTGTTCTTGAAGCTGAATCTTTCTTTTCTTTCTCTGATAGTGAAACAGATCTTAGCGCTGTCGGCATAGATGTTAGCCTTGGTGGTATTAAGGAATGGTAGTCCCAAAATGATTGGCGACTTCTCATCTTCTCCTGTCTCAACTACCACAAAGCCAGCAGGTACATACGAGTGTCCAACTCGTACACATATGTCTTCCAGGATCCCCTTCGAACAGCAGAGTGACTGGTCTGCTAGCTGTAAGCACATGTTGGTGTATAGGAGTGCATCTCCATGGATCTTCTCGTAGATCACCTTGGGCATAATGTTGACGCTTGTGCCAAAGTCACAGATTGCTTCTTCGAAGGCGTGTTCACCAATGGCTATTGGTATGACTGGCCTTCCTGGGTCTCCTTTCTTCTCTGGTAGAGAGTCATCATTCCATCCCTTGGACCGATGCTCTGCATGACACCATCTTGTATTAAAGATATCCACCAGGTTTGCAGTTTCTAGTTCTTCTGGTTGGCATGAGATCTTTCCTTCATTGGCCGGATGGATAGATGAGGACAGCAAAGCTATTTGAGACTCTAGCATTTTATTGAAGTTGAGCTAGTTCTTGATAGCTGAGACAAAACCATTCATCCTGTTGTTGATGGTTTCTAGCAACTTGTCATTGGATACTAGCTTCTTGGAAATCTGATCTAGCAGTTTGGTCTGGCCAGAGACTAGATCTCTCAATGGTGTGTTGAAGTTGTTACCTTGGTAATTACCGAAATAATTACCTTGGTAATTGGACCTCTGTTGCTAATTCCAACCTTGGTTCTGAGTCCAGTTCTGATTCTGGGGACGGTAGTTGTTGTTGTTGTTGCCCACGTAATTCACATCCCCCTGAATCTCCGGACAGCTGTGACCTGAGTGGCCAGTGCCTCCACACTCCTCACATGTCATGTAGGCATCATGGATGTGGTTGACCTCTCTCTTGTTATTGACTCGGTCATCAAGCTTCTTCATCAGCAGGTCCATCTTGGACGAAATCATATCGGTCTCCTTGAGCTGGTGCATTCCTCCTCTCTTGCGGGTCGGGGCTCGTTCTTCATTCCAACTTTGGTTGGATGCCATCTTTTCCACAAGTGCGGTAGCTTGCTCAATGGTGAGTGACAGAAAAGCTCCTCCAGTAGCAACATCCATCGTCTCATGGGTGCTGGTAGTCAACCCATGGTAGAATGTCTGCATGAGCAACCAGTTCTCCATCCCATGGTGAGGACATTCTGAAATGTAGTCTTGAAACCATTCCCATGCTTCTGGGACAGATTCATCATGCTATTGCAGAAAGCTGGTGATCTTTCCTCTGAGGGCATTCGTCTTGCCCACAGGAAAGAACTTTGCTAGGAAGGCAGTGGAGCAGAGGTCCCAAGTAGTGTTCTTGTCTTTGTTTGCGTAGAACCACTATTTTCCTCTTTCCAGCAACGAGATTGGAAACAGGCGGAGCAGGATTGCATCTCTGGTTACTCCTTTGATGGTGAAAGTGCTGCATATCACCAAAAAGTGTTGGAGATGGGCACTCGCATCTTCATGCGCCTTTCCACAAAACTGGCTAGCTTGCACCATGTTGATGAGCATAGGCTTGAGCTCGAATCCATTGTCTCCAACATCAGTGGGTGGTCCCGTATGGATATTAACGGTGGTTGGAGCAGAGAACTCGCGAAGGCTCTTGTTGGCCATAGCCTCAAACTCTGGTGTCAAACTTCTTCTTGTACAGATGTCTTCTGCTTGAGGATCTAGGGTCTTCCTGAGCTTGGCTTGAGTTTTCCTGATCAAAGCTTCTGGATTTTCAACAAAATTCTACGGAAGGTCAAATCCGTTCATACATCACCCTGCATAAGCTACAAAGAGTAAACAAGGACAGGGTGAGCCTGTTTGAGTAAGGTTTATATGGTTTCTCAACATATTTGGTGTTATGCATATGATCTATCTACATCTTATGTATGCCAAACACCTTCCCCGGCAACGGCGCCAAAAATGTTTGTTGGCATTTCTAACGTCACCACTAAAAATAGAGTTAGACTCTATCCTCAGCAATGGCGCTAAAAATGATGGGAGGTATAAATTAATGTGCCACCTGATTAGTCTACAGATCACTTGAACTCTTTTCTATCTCTTAGAAATAACTAGGCTGTCATCCCTAGTATGATTCTAAAACTCTCCTTCTTGCAAGTGACTGAAATATATTATATTGTATCCGCAAGCGCACAGATAAAATATACACCATTGTAGCATTTTACCAGGATATTCCGGGTTGTCATTTACATTTTACCACTGGAAAAAGGGTTGGCAATAAATGGGATGCAGGTAGATAGATAGATAGATAGATAGATAGATGTCATATGCATATGCAAATATGGAGATTACCATGAATGACCTATTTACTCAGAACAGGGGTTATGTCACAATAATAATGATATGTATGATAAGCATAATGATCAATCAATATAATAATGATCACTTAGAGCACTTCCTATCTAGGAACTAGCATGGATTAGGTTGAAGCATAAGGATATCCTAAGTCATTCTAACTATACTATCAAAGACATATTAGATTGGTGCAATTATACTAGCAATCATGGCGAAGACACTTCATATTCATACTGTCGGTGCTAGTTTTGGCGGAGCTAACACCGGCTAGTAAATATGTGTTTTGCGGTTGAGGCTACGGATGGTGTGCAAGGGGGAACACAGGGATTATACTGGTTCAGGCCAAGCAAGCCCTACGTCCAGTGGAGAGGAGAGTCGTGTTGCCTTGCACCGGGGTGCTTGTAGTAGGGGGTTACAAGTTAGGCGAGAGAGGGGAGTGCTCCCAGGTCTCTTGTGTGTGTCTAAGTGTTTACAAGTCGTTTGCTATGGATACGTTTGTGTGGGTGAGAACTTAGAACTTCTCCGTCGTCCTAAAGCTGGCCTCTGCTCTCCCTTTTATAGTCGCAAGGGAGAGGCAAGGGCGGCTACGTATTTTACAGTGAGGAGTTGCTGTTCCCCGTTTGACTGGCTACTGCCTTTTCTCCGCGTCTCCGGGGTATGGCTGTCTTACTTCGCACGATCTTGGTGAGTTCCAAGGTGGGAACAGTCGTCTGGCTACGTCATGTCGTCAGCTCTCTGGGTCTCCAGGATATGGCCGTCGTGGTTCGCACGACCTTGGTGAGTTCCAAGGCGGCAGCAGTCGTTGGATTACGACATGCCATAGGGTCACACCTAACGGCTATCCTTCCGTACGATGTGACAAGAGGGTGAGTCACCTTAGGGCGTTGTCTCCCGAGGCTCGGGACTCTGAAGGCGTGATGGGATGGAGCGGGGGATATCTCCCCTGGTCATATTTCCGGTCTTTGAACAGCTCTTCCCGAGGGTCAGGCGGGCCCGAATGGAAGGCATGCTCGTCCTTTCGAGTGGACAGCGCAGTAGGCGCCTTTCCTGTTCTCGCGTAGCCCGTCGTCAGGCGCTTGGACTGTCACAGTCGGAGTTGATAGATCCCGGCGGAAAATAGGGCGGCGCACTGTAGACCATACCGTGGAGGTCGGCCGTAGTGGGCCTATCAAATCCGCTGCCAGGGAAATCCTGACAGGTGGTATGGCCGTCAGGGGCGTGCGAAGCACAGTCGCATCGAGAGTCTCGCCTGACGGGACAGTGCTTGTAAAGTGGTCAGAGAGATCTCTTGTGGTCCAAGATTGCTCCGCTGACAACACATGTGCCTTGGATGTCTTTGCGAGATTGCGCTCGAGGGGGATAGGTCAGCTCGGGCGAATCGGAGATTTGGGCACCGAGGGTGCTGCTCTCCCGAGCTCTCCCGGGGAGGCTCGGGTGCTCGGGTGCTCGGGCGAATCGGAGATTTGGGCGCCGAGGGGCGCTCTCCCGAGCTCTCCCGGGGAGGCTCGGGCGCTTAGGTGCTCGGGCGAATCGGAGATTTGGGCGCCGCCGAGGGTGCTGCTCTCCCGAGCTCTCCCGGGGAGGCTAGGGCGCTCGGGTGCTGCTCTCCCGAGCTCTCCCGGGGAGGCTCGGGCGCTCGGGTGCTGCTCTCCCGAGCTCTCCCGAGGAGGCTCGGGCGAATCGGAGACTTGGGCGCCGAGGACGCCGCTCTCCCGAGCTCTCCCGAGGAGGCTCGGGCGAATCGGAGGTTTGGGCGTTGAGGATGCCGCTCTCCCGAGCTCTCCCGAGGAGGCTCGGGCGATTCGGAGGTTTGGGCGCCGAGGACGGCGCTCTCCCGAGCTCTCCCGAGGAGGCTCGGGCGAATCGGAGGTTTGGGCGCCGAGGATGCCGCTCTCCCGAGGAGGCTCGGGCGCTTGGGTGCTCGGGCGAATCGGAGATTTGGGCGCCGAGGGGCGCTCTCCCGAGCTCTCCCGGGGAGGCTCGGGCGAATCGGAGGTTTGGGCGCCGAGGATGCCGCTCTCCCGAGCTCTCCCGAGGAGACTCGGGCGCGTCGGAGGTTTGGGCGCCGTGGGTGCCGCTCTCCCGAGCTCTCCCGAGGAGGCTCGGGCGAATCGGAGGTTTGGGCGCCGAGGATGCCGCTCTCCCGAGCTCTCCCGAGGAGGCTCGGGCGAATCGGAGGTTTGGGCGCCGAGGATGCCGCTCTCCCGAGCTCTCCCGAGGAGGCTTGGGCGCTCGGGTGCTGCTCTCCCGAGCTCTCCCGGGGAGGCTCGGGCGCTCGGGTGCTCGGGCGAATCGGAGTCGTGGGCCTCTGTAGACGCGGCCTTCGTGGGCTTCCACTGGCCTTACTTGGGCCAGGCCATGTTGGGAATGAGCGTTTTTGCATCGAAGTTGGGTACCCCTAACTTTGGTACCCGACAGTAGCCCCCGAGCCTGTGGCGGAGTGAAGGCACTCCTCCACAGGTTCACGCTGGTTCTTCCTGTCAAAAAAGATAAAGTGTGGGTTATTTTTTCCGGGGGGTGCGCGCGAGCGCACCCGCCGGGTGTAGCCCCCGAGGCTTTGGAGGGATGATATATCCCTTCAAAGGCTTAGAATCATGTTCGTTAGTCCTCGGTTGTTTTTCGATTTATTTAGGTGGGTTGTTTCCTTGGAAGCGGAGCCCCCGAGCCTCCCACCGTGTGGGAGATCGTTCGGTGGTCTTTCCGAGGTACAGGGTAAGTTTCCGAGCCTCCGTTTTTGTATCGGAGATCGATCGGGTTCTTCCCTGTCCTTTTTAATTCGACCTTCACGCTCTTTTTTTGGGAAGAGGAAGGTTTGGTCCTGCTCGACTTCCCCGCTGGGGCACGAGTCGGCATTTTCGGTGAGCTACAAACGGGTTGGTCCAAGTGGAGGTCCGTGCTCTATTCGTTAAGGGTCGGCTAGTGGCCTGAGCACACTCCAATTATTTCCCGAGGGTCAGTTAGTGGATGTCGGGTCCCTTCGACGGGTCCCGAGGGCATGATGCCTCCCACGGAGGGATTCCACGTAACCGACTCACTACTGGGACTTGGACACAGCATGGGATGTCCCTTGTGACGTTCCGGGCGTCGGGATACTGGCCGTTTTCGTGACCCATCCACTAGCTGTCCCTAACTCGATTTCCCTGGGGCGACTGTTCGAGCCTCGGAGGGCCAGTCTTCGATCCCCTGGGAACGTAACGGGCGCCCGAGCCCGGGGTTTCTTCGTTGAGAAAATGTAGGTGGAATCGAGGCGCGCGGTTGTAATGATTCGGCTCACCTTTTGAGGCGCGAAGCCTGACGGACGCGACGGTTCGGCTCAGTCGAGGCGGTTTGCGTGTGCGGTGATGGCGGGTCTCTTCCAAGCCGAGGTCGAGCTCCCTCCTCTGAACCTGCCGTGAAGAAGAAGCGGGCCATAGTGCCCTTGTAAAAAGTAACCTTTCGGGAGTGGTTTGAAAGGAAACAAACAATATGGCCCTTTGTTTAACATTTATGTAAATATTTGCTGAATGTTTTGTTTCGCTTTGTTTCGTGCTTTTTTCCTTAGGCGTTTTTTCTTTCCGATCCTTTGCCCGGGCCATCGAGCCTTGGGGGACGCTTTTCGGGTGTCGTAGCATTAGCGGCATAGACGCAGCCGATGTCCTAGGAGCTTTGGCAGAAAGAATCCTTAGAAAAAAAAGCTTAGGTGTTTCCTCCCGAGCTTCTTCCCTTGGCCGAGCGTAGATCTTATAGGTTTTTCTTCCGAGTGTGGGTTAGCCTTCGAACACGGAGTGGCGAGGGAAGATGCTGTGGCCCTGAGGCATAAGCGGTCTCCGACTCGACTGGCTCTGTCTTCTGGGGCTTCCCTCATTCTTCGAATTCTATAAGTTCATGCTTGATTTTCGGAAGGAAGCGTGTTTTAGGGAGAAACGAATTCGACAAGTTTTGAATTTTTGCGTTTCCAAAATTGTTGAATCTCGGGATAGTCCGGGGGGTTCCCCCCGTCCTAGCCCCCGAGTGAGGGTCGGCCTTTCCGTAGGTTAGGCCGGGCCTCGATTTAATGCGCGGTGAAATAAAGGGTCATTTCACTTCCGAGTGTAGGCTCGGATTGAAAGTCTAAAAATCATGTTAAAAAGAGTAGAAGTCGGGTCTTTTCATCGATTTCAAGATTTTCAAAATAGTATAATGCTTGGAATCTTAAGGATAGAAACGACGTAGCTGTTCGATGTTCCAAGCGTTGCTGTAGACCTCGCCGTTCTCGTTCGCGAGCTTGTATGTGCCGGGGCGTTGCACCTCGGCGACGATGAACGGTCCTTCCCACGGCGGAGTGAGCTTGTGGCGCCCTTTGTTGTCCTGCCTGAGCCGTAGCACCAGATCGCCTACGCTGAAGGCTCGACCTTGGACGCGCGGTTGTAGTGCTTCTTGAGCATCACACACTGTGCGAGCGTGTGATGTACTGGACCCTGGTGATAAGGGCACGGCTTGCTGAGCATGTCGTCGAAGCGGCCTCGAGGGGGCCTTTCCCTCTTGGGTTCGGTGGCCGCCACGAGGGAGTCATCGCGGAGTGGGGCCTTTCCCTTCCCCTTCTTCTTCTTGTTGTTCGGTCCTCGGGAAGAGGTGCCCTCGGGGGGCTCCTCCTTCCGTTTGCCCTTGGGGTCGGAGAAGAGGGCTCCTACCGCCTCATCCCCTAAGGCGAAGCTGGTGGCGATCTTCATGAGCTCAGAGACACTGGTGGGTGTCCGGCGTCCGAGCTCATGAACAAGCTCTTTGCAGGAGGTTCCTGCGGCAAACGCTCCGACGATGTCGGAGTCGGCGACCTGGGGCAGCTCGTTGTACTGTTTGGAGAAGCGCCGGATGTAGTCCCAGAGGGACTCGCCCGGTTTCTACTTGCAGCTGCGGAGGTCCCAGGAGTTATCAGGGCATACGTACGTGCCCTGGAAGTTTCCTACGAATATCTTGACCAGATCGCTCCAGTCAGAGATCTTTCGTGGGGGAAGGTGTTCCAGCCAAGCTCCTGTGGAGTCGGCGAGGAACAGGGGGAGGTTGCGGATGATGATGAAGTCATCCTGTGCGCCACCAAGTTGGCACGCAAGACGGTAGTCCACTAACCAGAGTTCGGGGTTAGTTTCCCCCGAGTACTTGACTATGTTGGCTGGTTGTCGGAATCGGGACGGGAACTTGGACCTTTGGATGGCCTCGCTGAAGACGCGTGGTCTTGAGGGCTCGGGTGAGGGTTCACGATCCTCATCCGAGTCGTAGCGCCCGCCCCGATGGACGTTGTAGCCGCGCGCGGCTCTGTCAGTCTTTCGCCGACTGCGGGCTTGTAGAATGGCTCGGACGTCGACGCCCTTGCCAAGCCGTTGGTGGGCTGGCAGAGCCCTTGGAGTCTCGGGTCGAACCGAGGCTTCGCGCTCGTGAGGTGCTATGTCACCATGCTGGTGACTTTTGGCGCCACGGTGTCGCGACGCTGAACTTTCCGCCTGGAGGACGGCGGCATCCTCCAGGAGGTCTTTGAGCTGATTCCTGAGCTGTCGTGCCTCCTCGGAGGAGGGCTCAGGTACGCTCCGGAGTATCATGGCTGCTTCCGCGAGCTTTCGGCTTGCCCGGGGGGCGACCCCCGGTGTCTCGCCCCCGTCGTCAGCAATGATTCGGGCCTGGACATCTTGGGCTCGACGCCGAGCTGCTCCTCCATCGGTTTGCCGCTCGCCAAGCTCCAGCGTAGCTCGCAGCTGGGTGAGGCGCAAGCGGTCCTTGTCCATCCGTGCCTCAAGCTCCCAGAGTTGTTCTAGCTCCGGGGTTTGAGGTGCGGAGCGAGAGGTTCCTGCCCCCTGATCTAGCGGCGGGGCTGACCGCGCGGGCTTCGGCGCCGCTGGAGGGGGCGTGACTTGTTCGTGCTGGGGTTGCGACGGAGGGGGTATGTCGTCGTCGCCCCCCGAGCGGACATCCTCCACTCACCCCTCATCAGGGTGCATCAAGTTGTAGCACTCCCGAGAGGGGTCGATGTAGGACCTGTGTGAGCTAGAGATGACGCTCGGTGCGTTCTCCCCCGAGTCGTTGGTGTGGGCGGCGTTGTCCACATTTGCCCAGAATTCGTCATCATCGTCGCTGTAGCTGCGACGAGACGAGTTCTGGTCATAACGATTCCCCCCTCCGAGTGTTGTCGAGGGGTGAGGTTGTCGGTGGTGTCTGTTTCCCCACCGCCATGTGTCCTGGCACTTTCCCCAGGGGTTGGCGGTGAGGATGCCACGTGGTCTCCCACGAGGCTGTCTCGGCGCTCGAGGCGCTGGACCGGAGTGTCCGATAGTTCGTGCAATAATGCATGAACTGCACGAACGTGGGCGTCCATGGCGGTCTGGAGCCCAAAGAAGGACGACGGCGCCGTTCCCCTCTGCCGGTGAGGGCAGAGAGAGAAATCGGCTGGCGTCTCGTTTCCGCCCTCGCCCGTCCTTCGGGCGGTAAGCGGATGCGTGACCGCTGGTGCCGGAGATTTCGGGACCGCGGCCGGCGCAGTATTGGCTACCCCCGTTGGGGTTGCTTGGTGAGTCACATCTCCCGCGGCGGGAGGCTGGTTGGCGCCACTGCGCCTCCTCCTCCTGATCCGCCGAGAGCGGTGTGCAACGTTTCCCCCGTCCTTCGAGGCGGGCGGAAGCGTGGCAGGGGTCCTTTCTCCGGCCGTCTGCGGGGCCGGAGTCGGGACGACAGCGACGCGGGGCCCGGTCGGACGCAGGTTCATCTCGAGCCCTTGGCCAATGGCCACGAACTCGAGAGTCCCGAACCGGAGTACCGCGCCAGCGGGAAGCGTGGTGGAGCTGGCTGCCATCCGAAACCCACATCAACGCGCAAAAGGCCCCTACCTGGCGCGCCAACTGTCGGTGCTAGTTTTGGCGGGGCTAACACCGGCTAGTAAATATGTGTTTTGCGGTTGAGGCTACGGATGGTGTGCAAGGGGGAACACAGGGATTATACTGGTTTAGGCCAAGCAAGCCCTACGTCCAGTGGAGAGGAGAGTCGTGTTGCCTTGCACCGGGGTGCTTGTAGTAGGGGGTTACAAGCTAGGCGAGAGAGGGGAGTGCTCCCAGGTCTCTTGTGTGTGTCTAAGTGTTTACAAGTCGTTTGCTATGGATACGTTTGTGTGGGTGAGAACTTAGAACTTCTCCGTCGTCCTAAAGCTGGCCTCTGCTCTCCCATTTATAGTCGCAAGGGAGAGGCAAGGGCGGCTACGTATTTTACAGTGAGGAGTTGTTGTTCCCCATTTGACTGGCTACTGCCTTTTCTCCGCGTCTCCGGGGTATGGCTGTCTTAGTTCGCACGATCTTGGTGAGTTCCAAGGTGGGAACAGTCGTCTGGCTACGTCATGTCGTCAGCTCTCTGGGTCTCCAGGATATGGCCGTCGTGGTTCGCACGACCTTGGTGAGTTCCAAGGCGGCAGCAGTCGTTGGATTACGACGTGCCATAGGGTCACACCTACCGGCTATCCTTCCGTACGATGTGACAAGAGGGTGAGTCACCTTAGGGCGTTGTCTCCCGAGGCTCGGGACTCTGAAGGCGTGATGGGATGGAGCGGGGGATATCTCCCCTGGTCATATTTCCGGTCTTTGAACAGCTCTTCCCGAGGGTCAGGCGGGCCCGGATGGAAGGCGTGCTCGTCCTTTCGAGTGGACAGCGCAGTAGGCGCCTTTCCTGTTCTCGCGTAGCCCGTCGTCAGGCGCTTAGACTGTCACAATCTGAGTTGATAGATCCCGGCGGAAAACAGGGCGGCGCACCATAGACCATACCGTGGAGGTCGGCCGTAGTGGGCCTACCAAATCCGCTGCCAGGGAAATCCTGACAGGTGGTATGGCCGTCAGGGGCGTGCGAAGCACAGTCGCGTCGAGAGTCTCGCCTGACGGGACAGTGCTTGTAAAGTGGTCAGAGAGATCTCTTGTGGTCCAAGATTGCTCCGCTGACATCACATGTGCCTTGGATGTCTTTGCGAGATTGCGCTCGAGGGGGATAGGTCAGCTCGGGCGAATCGGAGATTTGGGGGCCGAGGGTGCTGCTCTCCCGAGCTCTCCCGGGGAGGCTCGGGTGCTCGGGTGCTCGGGCGAATCGGAGATTTGGGCGCCGAGGGGCGCTCCCCCGAGCTCTCCCGGGGAGGCTCGGGCGCTTAGGTGCTCGGGCGAATCGGAGATTTGGGCGCCGCCGAGGGTGCTGCTCTCCCGAGCTCTCCCGGGGAGGCTAGGGCGCTCGGGTGCTGCTCTCCCGAGCTCTCTCGGGGAGGCTCGGGCGCTCGGGTGTTGCTCTCCCGAGCTCTCCCGAGGAGGCTCGAGCGAATCGGAGACTTGGGCGCCAAGGACGCCGCTCTCCCGAGCTCTCCCGAGGAGGCTCGGGCGAATCGGAGGTTTGGGCGCTGAGGATGCCGCTCTCCCGAGCTCTCCCGAGGAGGCTCGGGCGAATCGGAGGTTTGGGCGCCGAGGACGGCGCTCTCCCGAGCTCTCCCGAGGAGGCTCGGGCGAATCGGAGGTTTGGGCGCCGAGGAGGCTCGGGCGCTCGGGTGCTCTGGCGAATCGGAGATTTGGGCGCCGAGGGGCGCTCTCCCGAGCTCTCCCGGGGAGGCTCGGGCGAATCGGAGGTTTAGGCGCCGAGGATGCCGCTCTCCCGAGCTCTCCCGAGGAGGCTTGGGCGCTCGGGTGCTGCTCTCCCGAGCTCTCCCGGGGAGGCTCGGGCGCTCGGGTGCTCGGGCGAATCGGAGTCATGGGCCTCTGTAGACGCGGCCTTCGTGGGCTTCCACTGGCCTTACTTGGGCCAGGCCATGTTGGGAATGAGCGTTTTTGCATCGAAGTTGGGTACCCCTAACTTTGGTACCCGACACATACTTAAGGGAATATTACTAAGGAAGATCAAGATCATAGCCAGTCTTCTAAAGTAATAATAACTTCCTACTCTCCCTATATTCGGAGTGTGGACTACAAAGGACTTAACGGGAGTGTCACATCCGCGATCTACCACAGAACCCAGAATATAGGGTGCATTTGCAGACAAACCACATCTAAGCACCATGCTTACATGTTGTTCATCACCCACCCATGATATCAATGAATGAGCGCTATACAAACATATGTATGAATATGAATGCATCCTAACTATGCAAAGTATACAATCTAGATAAGCAATGAATAGCATAATTGAGAACATAATCAATAGTAGAATAATGTCAATCAACTTTATCTCAAGCACTCAAGAGAGGTTTAAGATACAAGAGAGAGCTTACAATGGCTTCGGGGAAACCTTCTAGCTCCAGACAAATCCAGAACTCGAGTAGAACCCGCTTCCTTCTACTTCTAACCTATGTAGCTATGGTCTAGGTGGTGAAGCTCTAATGATTCTAGGGTTTCTGGCTCTGAATTGCAGTGATCTGATTGTGATATGATTGTGATATGAAACACTGGGGGGTCTGGGGGTCCTTATATAGACCGGTGGGATGAACCGTAGCCCTTGAATCAAACCGACTTCGACAGGCGGCTAGGATTGCGTGAAATTTCGGGATGTGGGTCCACGTCGAAACGCAGGCGAGAAGGACTCTCTGGGGGATCAGCCGACCTGTCAGTGGGATCGGCCGATCCCCTCTGACTGGCATGTGGGCCCCACTTCTTCTGGTAAGTCTCTGGTATTCTCTAGAATATTTTTGATCTCTTTTCGCGGTGGAATTTGTTATTTTAATCCGACATGTGGGTTTCCCTTGATTCTTTTCTGTATAACCCCCTGCAAAACACTGATTCACCAAAACTGTGGAATTCTGTCAGTTAAAACCTAATTCTATGGTAGTGTCTGCTCTTATACCCTTATTTCATGTTTAGTTGACGAGTAAAATCATACAATAATTACCGTCAACAGGGTGCACAGGTTCAAATTAGGTGAAGGTCAGGGGGTTATGTGAAAGCCTATGACTCATGTGAATAGTAGCATCCGAACTGCGGGTTGAGTGATAGGTCTTTCGGGGGCCTTTTCACAAAAGTGCCAGTGCGTGGTGCGGGCAGGCCATCTGGGCCGAATGGCTTCTTGCTGGGCCGATCCAGGCCGATTGTGGTTTCTATTTTCCTTAGCGATTTAAATTGGTTTATATATTTTCTGAGTAAATGAATAGTGTTGAGATTTGTTCTTTTTGTGTGGATTAATTTGCTATGCCTAAAGTCATGAAAATATTTACTGGTGTTCTCTGCAGTATGTAGTATTTATTAAAAATATTAAATAGGGAATTTAAACACTTTCTGCAGGAACTAAAAATCAACACATTAATTGATAAATGCAACTTTGAACAATTTTAATTAATTCCCTGTTGATCCAAAAATAATAAAATTTATTTTGGTACTGTTTTAGGATAAAATCTATCTGTTGGTAGAGTTTGGGCTCAATTGAAATTAATTTAAATCATTAGCCATGTAATGTTGAATTATTTTATTAATAAAATAAATAGAAAACATTAATGATTTAGGCACGGTGTGATTTTGAGATTGATTGTGGTCTTAGGTCAAACACTCTTATGACCTAGGGTGTGAAGTTATGCGTTGTTATTAATTGTTATATCTTGCATCCCGTATAATTGCATCATATTAAGCATGCATCATTGCATACGTGTAGTGACCGGTGATGAAGAGATCAAAGTTGAGGCTCCTGTTGAAGAGGTTGCCCAGGAGGTTGTTCAAGAGTTTGACATCTATGGGACTGATCCCGATCCAACGCTCTTCGCAATTCAAGGCAAGCCCCGGTGCATTCAGCCCTTTTTCCTTGTGATTTGCAAAATATTTATAACTTGAGATAATCTACTGCATTAGGTTGATAGGAGTTGATTGATAACCCAATTGATGCATTACCAATGTTGACCACTGAAATACCTTGAAACCATTTTAAAATAAAATATTTAAAAAATGCTTAGCCTTGCTAAATTAATTTAGTTTTGCACAAAATGCTATTTTTGAGCTATTGTGTTATATTATTGATTAAATTCATGAAAAAGAGAATTGGTAATGTTCTCGTTCGGTGGCTGTGCACCTGATCAGTACATCGTTACCAACGGGAAGAGGTTTCTTGTTCGGTGGTTGAGCACTTGGGTTAGAGTCCCAAAGCCTTGTCGCCGGCGGAAAAGTAATTTGAAAAACCGTGTGATTACTTATACTTAGGTTAGAGTCCCAATGTAGTGTCACCAATGAAAAATTAATTAGGGACCGTTCGTTGTAGGCCTGCTGTTATCGAGACTTTGCAATTAGCCACATACTCCGGAAAGCCCTATCTCCGGTGGCTCTACTACTTGAACCGACGACCACGCACTGAGAGTTGAGAGATGGCGAGAGTAGCGTGTACCCTCGTGGCCGGCGTGCCTATATACGAGAGGAGTACTGTGCTCTCGGGTGACGCAGGACCGGTTCAGGTTTTGGAAAAGCCGTGGTAGACGGGGTTGGCATATGCAAGCTTAAGTGCTACATATGCAGTGTGGATAGGGATCCCCAGCTGAGTACTAATCGATTCAAATCGTCATTGCTCCTCGGACATGGAGACTCGACCCTTTGACTTACAACTGAAAAGTGGTTTCGAACTAGGATGTTTTGAGAATGGATAAGTAATTGGAACTGAAAGGATATTTGTGAAATACTTGAGATCAACGTTTCTTGGTTTAAATAATAATATTGAGTTAAAATACAGAAGATAGGATTAGTAATGTTTTTCTGCAAAACCCTTTGTCTCTTGCTAAAGCCTTATCTTGACTCCTCTCAGCTTACATTCCTGAGTTTTCTTCCCTTTTTCTTTAGTCGGGTAAGTCTTGTGGAGTACCCCAGTACTCAGGGTTTGTTAACCCTTGTTGCAGGAGAACAGCAGTCACCGCAGGTTTGCCTTGCTCCCTGCTGCGTGACGACCATTCCTGAAGGAAGCGATGATGAGTAAAGATAAACCCTTGGGCAGGGTTTCTACCATTATTATCTAAGTTTATTGCATTGGCTACCCTGCTACTGTTATTTATCTATGGTTTTTAATAACTGCACTTATCTTTATTTGGACAACTAGTTTATAACCTAAGTGCTACGTAACATTTCCACACTTTTACTCTGACGTATTTTCTTATGAAATGTTGTAATTCTGTAAACGCTTCGTAATGGGATCCTGTCGGGGAAAAACGGGTATGGATGTAGCCCGGCAGAGCCTTCTAGATCATTTGGAACACGGACCCGGCTGCCAGAGGCCATTAGTAACAATGACAAGAGCCTATGGGCCATGTGATTTAGGCGGTTCTGTTACAGGGACTAGAAGTCTTGGCCCGACGTTTGTGATGGGGGGTGCTACGGACGAAAGCCTTGGCGGCGGTGACGCCAGAGGGCGCCACTATCCCTGTTGGGGGCGTCGCATCCTCCCATCCATTTCTATCCACGGGTGAAAATCCGGTCCATCCTTAGACGAACGACGACGGCGCTATCGGCGGCGTCCCCTTCTTGAAGACGTCGTTATTGGTTTTTCGTCGGAGCCACGACATCCTCTTCGGTGGGTGCTCTTCGCTTCTCGACGTCCGGTCGGCGTGATGGCGGGGTTGGCTTCGTCGAGTCGGAGCTGCTGCAGCAGGCTGTAGCTCGGCAATGATGACATTGGTCGATCCCCAACCTCGATGACTTGGTTCGGCTTAGAGGGTTCGGCAACACCGTGGGTGACTTGAGATTAAGACGGCAAGCTGGAGTTGCTCTTGTGATAATTGAATTCGGCAACGATGACCGGTTGCGACCTCTTGCTCCTGGGTCCAGTTTTGTAGGGTGGGTCATCTGTGGTGTACCCTGACGCGTCGTGTGGGTGGATTAGCCTTTCGTGGTGTTTAGCACTTCGCCTGACTACCCTTATTTGTACATAAATTTCATTTGTCTTAATTGAAAGACAAATCTCATGTCATTTAAAAAAAAACATTCATAGGAGTCAAAATAATGTAGTGCATGAACTTGCGCATTTTGCTTTTAGGTCGGGTCATAATGAAGTCTTTTTTTTCTTTTCCTGAGTTTGTTTTGTCCCTATTGTGTAATGATACTACTTGATTCCTAATATGTTTGCAAAAAAAAAAAAAAAAAGTTTGTTGATGACAAATTATAATTGACTCATACGAATTGTTGGGTGAGCTAAAAGTTGATCTAGTGACTATTCTGAAAATGCATCTGATCAACACGATATTAAGGGCCTTATATGCTGCCCGTTATCTGATCAACAAGTGCCGTTAAAGAAATTCTAAGGGCTTTTTTGCCGGGTACAAATGATTTAAAAAATAACAAAAATTGCTCTTTTTTTCTCTCGAAAATCAGTATCTGGCACGCCTCTATCCCACTTAATATTCCGTACATATATATCGTGCTCCTTTTGTTTTTGTGATTTTTGTGACAAACAGTCACGGTCGAGAAAAGGGTTGAAAAGCTCGCGTTAGGATAACGGGAAAAACGATAACCTCAGCCTTCCCTTCTGGCTCCGCAATGGCCGCCGTAGCGGCGGCTCCACGGCCGCAGCTCTCCCCCCTATCAGGCGGCGGTGGCGCCGCAGTTTCCAGTCTCACCCTGCAAACACTGGCCTTCACTTCCCCCCTCCCCACCCGACGCCGTCGCCGCTGTGTGCTCCGCTCCAACGCCTCGTCGTCCCCGTCTCCGCCGCCGTCGCAGGAGAAGGAGGCGGCGGCAGAGGTGGTGCCAACAGCTGAGTCCTGCGTCAACCTCGGCCTCCAGCTCTTCTCCAAGGGCAGGGTAAGTGAAGCCCGACGCCGAGGCGCCGCTGTAATGCAATCTTCGAGCGATACGCGATGCTTAGCATTAGATTCAGTCATTTTGAATCGTGAAGAGGGCTATTCAACTAATAAAACCTCTTTCAGTTTTTGTGGGAACGTTTCAGTTCGGGTGCACAAGTAACTCTCAGGAAGACTTGTTCATGTTAGCATATATCTCGTGAATTCAACTATATAAGTCTTAGGATGGATTACCACCATGTATATGTTAAGCTTAATCGAGTTTGGGACTGATTTTTCTAAGTTCATCGAGACTGAGCGCTTAATAGGAGTGCGTGCTTTATTGCGTCGAACAAATGCTTTACCATGTACCTTTAAGGAAATGTTGGAACCGAAGTAAGTGATTGGTTTTTAAGCATGAAAATAAGTGATTCTTGGTAGTTGGTAGTATTGATTGATTTCACTATTCATCTGCCTTAGGATAAAATGTATTGGCAGATTATGACTGCCTCCAACTTGAGAACTATTGGAAATCAGTGCCTTGCTGTTTGGCTGGCATTAAGCTGGAGTTAAGTACACTAGTGAATAAAGAATCAGTAATCTGGTAAACATAAAAGCCAGTAGTATCGTGATTATGCTGTTAGATGCATTTAAGATTCCGTAGGGCTCATTCAAAAGGCTGCACGTAGGTTTGAGCACAGCCTTCATAGGTTCACTTTTCTATTTATCATTCATTGATGAGACGTCTACAATCATTACATGCATGCTGTTGTCATTTTATTTGCACTTGTTTAGGTGAAGGATGCTCTTGAACAATTTGAGAATGCCTTAGAGCTGAATCCAACACCTATTGAGGCCCAAGCAGCGCTGTATAACAAGGCATGCTGCCATGCATATAGGTGAGGACACTTTTGAGGTCACTGGACTTGTATTTGCACTATGCATGCAGCATGCTTATTTAGGCTACTCATCTGAAGTTTCATCTATTTGTCAGTGAGATCATGTGTAGTAATGCTTCAAATTAATGTATCTAGGTTACAAACTATAACTAAATACAAAAAACCATTAACAAAACTACAAGATCCAGAAATCAAAGTCTTAGAGTTTTTTTGTGTGTGTGGAGTCATTTGGAATCTCTTATACCACCATCAGAACATTTTACGTTTTTTTTATTGTTCATTTGATTTCTGCATCTGTTTGGACCAGAGAAGAAAGCAAAAAAGCTGCAGAATGTTTAAGGGAAGCTTTGCGAGACTACAATCTCAAATTTGGTACCATACTTAACGATCCAGACTTGGCGCCATTCAGAGCATCACCAGAATTCAAGGAACTTCAAGAAGAGGTTTGTGACTTTGAACTTCACTGCATTACTGCATACCGGATAAGAAGTAATCTGCAGATCACAGTTGAAGATTGGGCAATTTGAGTTCTGATTTTGACCAATTTATTGTCCGCAATAAGATCTTCTATATCTTGTAACTTCATTTCAGGCTTTGCGTGGTGGAGAAGATATTGGTTCTGGTTTCCGAAGAGACCTGAAACTCATTAGTGAAGTACAAGCACCATTTCGTGGTGTCCGAAGATTCTTCTATGTTGCTTTGACAGCAGCAGCCGGAATTTCAACATTCTTTACCATTCCACGACTTGTACTAGCAGTTCGAGGGGGTGATGGCGCCCCTGATCTTCTGGAAACTGCTGGAAATGCTGCCATCAATATTGGAGGTAAATTGGCATGCTTCATGCCCTGAAAGATAGTTCTTGCATAGTTGCATGAAGTTAAACTGTTGTGCCACGTCTTTTTTGCTCCACTGTGACATGGCAACAATGTTTATATATGTCGAAATATCTTGAATAACTATTTCTTTGGGGGATGCTTCAGCAGCAACTTCTAAAACTAAATAAATGTACTCCTTATATTTTTACTATTTCATCGATCCTGATTAGAGTATCAACTTTATGCTATCTGTCGCACACTTTCAAACTAAAAATAATTAAACTTTTGAATCAGTATGCTGCAGGTATTGTTGTGCTGGTAGCTTTGTATTTCTGGGAAAACAAGAAAGAAGAGAAGCAGATCACACAAATTTCTCGTAATGAAACCCTTTCAAGATTACCTGTGCGCCTGTCAACCAATCGCATTATTGAACTTGTTCAACTCCGGGACATCACTAGGCCTGTTAGTATAACTTTCTTTTTTAATGTCCACTGTATGTTTGCTGAAATTAATTTCTTTTTCTCATTTATTTCTGAAATCTTTATTCAGCCACTCACTTGTCATTTGAGGCATATTTTAGGTGATATTGGCAGGTTCAAAAGCATCTGTTACTCGGGCATTGCAAAGAGCTGAGAGGTACCGGACTGAACTGCTCAAACGAGGCGTGCTTTTAATTCCTGTGATCTTTGGTGCTTCTCAGAAAGACCAAAGCAAACCAAGGGGTTTTGGTACAAGAAGAGCTGCTGCATCAGTTCCTTCTGTTGGGGTTAGACCAACCTTACATATATTAGCTAAATATCAAAGACCTCACCTGCCTTTTACTTTGTGTGTTTTGTACCAAAAAGTTGGTTCCTTGCTTTGATAGTTTAATGCATTGTTGATTTTGACAGGGTGACTTTGAAAAGCGTACTGAATCTATTGCAGCAAAGTCACGGTTAAAGTCTGAGGTTCGATTTAAGGCTGATATTGTCTCCCCTGAACAATGGGAAAGGTGCATTTTCTTTGATGTATATGCATTTTGTCCTATTCTGTATATCTGCAATAAGTCTCAAGACTGTTTTTCACAAATGCATTTTTTTTATTTCTAACATAGCACAATAACATAATTAAGGTACATAGATTGTGTAGCAGCACAAAAAGGGAAATTATTAGACAGAAATATAAACTTACAATCCACCCTACAAGTAAAGGATTCTGATCTTCCCCTCTATAGCACACACCATACTTAAAACTTGAAAGCCATATTGCCCACTCAGGTTGGGGGGGCGGGGGGGTAGGGTTTTTTGGTCCAATGCAGCATTACAATTGACATTGTTAGCTGTAAAACCACAAAATATTGAAAAGATACGGTATCCTTTGTTTCTTCTCCTCCCATAGGCCATAGGTATGATTGCAAATTCTGATATAGCATCTATCCCTTCTACTGCATCCACATATTGATAGGACCCAAGGTAAGAAATAATCTATCTCGAGTTTGGAGAGTTTGACACTGAAAGACACCATAGTTTTTTTTTCTAAATTTCAAGATATTACTTGTTTAAATCCCTTTTCTACTCTGTACGTTTTCATAACTTCCTTTTTCTATGGGCTGCTACAGAAATACTTCAAGTGCTGTCCTGTTCCTTTTCTGTTATTCTTAACATGGTTCTGGATGCTTGACGGCGGTAATTTAGTATCCTGAGTTTTGACATCTAGTCGTACTTATTATGGTTCAGTTGGATACGGGACCAGCAAGAGTCCGAAGGTGTCACTCCTGGTGAGGATGTCTACATAATCCTTCGACTGGATGGCCGTGTCAGAAGATCTGGAATAGTAATTATTCTCTGTTCTCAGTTTCACTTTGGTACAAGGAAATTTATTACTTGTTTTTGTATTTGTAATAGAAGCACTGAAGTAGGGCAATATAATTCCATAACTGAACCAGACAAAGATGGTCCAAATGACATTGAATCTAATGTACCATAATAGTAGAAATAATAATAACTGACAATGCACATGTGATATTTGTTATAGGGTATGCCAAACTGGAATGACATATTACAGGAACTGCCACGACTTGAAGACCTTATGAGCAAACTTGAACGGTGAAAATGGTTCTGCAGCTAAAATTTTACCATTACTATTCTCCTTGCCTTTATCTGTTGAAACTTCAAACTGGACCATTGTAGTTCTTGTACAAGAAAGTAAATTCTGATATTTTGTTTATAGCTTACGGATGTTCTGTCATTTACTAACCGCAAATCTAGAGGATTGATCTTTTTAAGAAGTAGATCTATGTGTCAGATGAAATAAGAACCAAAATGTTAAGAGCAGAAGGAAACAAGTACGAAATTTATTACGACTAGCACTGTTCATTTTCGGATGGTTTACAATAATGCATTAAACGAATTTCTTAAGTGATGTTATAAAACATAATGCCGCGGCACATAAAACCATTGTTTTTCACTTAATAGTTATAGTAGCACCTCTCAAACCACAGTTGTCATACTAATCATAATTGGAGTATTAAACCACTAAATTTTAGATACTTGGGAGATGCTTTGGTTAGGCATCTCTCAGTTGTAATGGTGCCAGTGCGGGAACCATGTCATTTTTTCGTGCAAAGAAGTATTGCCCTTAAACAAGCCACATTTGTATGTAATTGAGTGGACATCATTGAACAAAGTGCAGGTGCTATTCGTGTATAAATGATCTAAATTGTTTAGAATCGTTAGAGAAGTTGAGTTTTTATTTGTAGTTTTCAGTTATTTTCCTGTTGCCCTGGTCTCCCAAGTTTTTGTGAGCATAATAACAAGTTATTGCTTTCGGCTTACAGTCCCCCCCCCCCGGGGGGCATTAGAATACAAGCAGTTTAGAGCTTTTTGGGGGAAAAAAAAAAGAAGGTTTGGAGCTTCTTTGGATGTTTATGTATCCATATCAATCCATATATCTGTGGGTTGATGTGAGATTTAAACTAAATTTCACACCAATACATCAATACACATGGATTATGGTGGATACATCATACATGAACATCCAAA
This sequence comes from Eremochloa ophiuroides, assembly GCA_038502445.1. NCBI lineage: Eukaryota > Viridiplantae > Streptophyta > Magnoliopsida > Poales > Poaceae > Eremochloa > Eremochloa ophiuroides. Next base: position 30,029,619 of record JAHLJS010000006.1, on the reverse strand, counting down.
CGTAGTGTGAATGTGTGATGGACCGTGTGGAATTGTGGTTGACTAGGGTTTTGACTATGCTGTCGTGTTTCTCGACAGAAACGTACTTGAAGTTGCTGGAACAACTATAACACTCGATATATTTTGAGAAGAGACATCCTATCTCTCTACTCTTTTCATCCCAAAATAGATGTTGCTATGATAAGCGTGCTGGTCAAATTTTCTCAATTTTGACCGAGTTTCTAGAAAATGCGTGCAACATTTATATCTCCAAATAAATATATTATGAAAGTATATTTAAAGATCTATCTAATAATACTAATTATATATTATAAATATTAATATTTTTGTATATATACTTGGTCAAATACAGAAAGTGTTTGATTTCTCGAGAAGTGAGAATAACATCTATTTTGGGATAGAATGAGTACATTACAAACTTCACATTTCTCTCCACGTCAATCAATTTGTATGTTTCAATCTAAAAAGGAAAACGTTAACGTCAGGTCTGTGTGGGCAATGCGCAAGCAGACGAAAAATGGTACTATAGTAGTATACAGTATTGTACATGGAAGTACATGGAAGCTCCTGTCCTCCAGGCCCTGGAATTTGGGGTGTATAGTTTCTCTCCAAAATCCCAAAACTTTCGTCACATTAATTTTGCGGCACATACATAAAACATTAAATGTAGATAGTATATGTTTGCACAGTTTACCTGTAAATCACGAGACGAATCTTTTAAGGGGGTGTTTAGATCTCAAAATTTTTGGGTTTTTAGCACTGTAACAGCGAGGAATCTTTTGCAATAAGTATCCAATTATAGTTCCAAGTAGACTCAAAAGATTCCGTCTCGCGATTTACAGTCAAACTGTACAAACATGCAAAAGTTTCGTCTACATTTAATGTTCCATGTATATGCCGCAAAATTGATAGTGACTGGAAGTTTTGGGTTTTTGAGAGGAACTAAACACCCCTAAGTCTACTTGACTATAATTGGACACTTATTACAAAAAATTTCTCGCTGTTAGAGTGTCAAAATCCTTAAAACTTTTGAGATCTCAACACCCCCTTTGGCTACATGCCGCTGACAAGAGTATGCAGAGCGCCCAGTCTGGCAGAGCTGAGAGTGATTGATGGCGTTGCAACCGAGAAGGATTTGTCTGGCACCTTGGACGGGCCAAGGGATCGCTGCAGTTCACGGGAACGGAGCCTGTTTCTTTGGCTGTGTTGGGTGAAGCTGAAGTGCTATAGATAAGCGCTGAAGTGCTGTAGAAGTGCTGAAATCTTGTGAGAGAAAAATACTGCTGAAGTGCTGAAAAATAAGCGCTTATAAGCGCTTATACCCTCAACCGAACGCAGCCATGTGCTTGGCTTGGTCGGATCACCAGTTTCAGAGTGCCAAAGTGGCCGTGAAAGAGACTCGCCGGATTCCCCGCGAGCGTATGCAAGCAAAGCAAGCTGCAACTGCAAGCGAGCATTGGATCGGGTCCGTTGCTTATCATCCAGCAAATCCCAGGCTAGTGCCTATTTGCAGGCTAATTTGGCGTTCGTCGTCGTCCTTAAATACGGGCCAGTCCCATCGCACTTTGCCGTTTGTTAATCCATAAAGTTTGCTGCTGTAACGGGCACATAGGTTAAAACCTCTTTTCTTTCCCCCCATAATATTGAAGTTCCAAATTGGACATGGTGACCTGCCTGTGGCTCATAATGACACAACATGAGCAACACGGGGTGACCGGGCAAGATAATTACAGTAACAGCACTCACTTTCAGTAGTAATTTGACAAGCGGGAGCAATAGCAATTGGGGTAAAGAAAAAACCTGCTTGCTCGTGGGCAGAGCACGTATCCTCCGTATGGAGATGATGCCAGTAGCTAAAGAGTCTCAGAATTCAGAAGCATGCCTTGCTCGAGGCCGCGATCAATGGACCCCGGCCAATCGTAAGGAATTAATTAAAGAAAGTGATACTATATCCAATTGTCCAGGCGGCGGCGGCGGCGGCGGCTGATGATGATAATGCAGATTCTGATGCTGATGGTGCAGTGGCGAAACCGGAGGTTATTAGCTGGAACCAAACGAGCCACTAGTTGCATAAATTAAAGGGAAAAGCCTAAATAACAACACGCTGCAGGTTTGAGTTGTTTTCCTCTGGAGGCTCAAAAGCAGATAATGTTCTTGAGCAGTTGCGTTTAGAATAGCGACTGACGAAGAGGACGTTACAAACTGGAACACAGCTAAGCTTTGGGATTTGGGTATACCCGCCACACGGTTTGAGAGGGTTTTTTTTTTTTTTTTTGTGTGAACATACACGGTTTGAGAGTTGGGACGTAGTACGCGGACCAACTCCAAAGCGCGCAACGCGAAAAGGACGTTAGGTTGTGACTTTGACTACTGCAATTGCAAGGGGTTGGGGTTAGGTTCCAGGTTGGACATACGCTTACAAGACTAGAGGTAGTAGAGCAAACCGCAGACGCGGACGGTCGCCAATGCAACTCAGAAAGAACTTACTCCCAGCTTCCGTGTCCCCGGGCAATGCCATATTTTGCCCATATATGCATGATTGCATACACGTATAATATAATAATAATCTCCTCTGTTGTTGTCTGATGCTGAATAATCTGTCGTCCTGCTGCGTCATCAGTCGCCGCACCAAATTTTTCATGCCGCCTTTTATCATCATCCTCATCATCATCGATACGGACCACGACTAGCAGTACATACACCGCCACACAACTGATTAAGGCCCTTGTTTAGATCCACTGTAAATTTCAATTACAACTAGTCACATTAACATTGCGGATATATGCATGAAACATTAAATGTAGACGAAATGTTTACATATTTGTACTTTTTGCATGTACATCACGAGACGAATCTTTTAAGCCTATTTGGACCATGATTGAACAAAAGTTCTCAAATACAAACAAACTAGGGTGTGTTTAGATCCCAGTTGCAGTTGTAATTTTGCACTGTAGCACGTTCATTTGTATTTGACAACTTTTGTCCAATCATGGTCTAAGTAGGCTTAAAAGATTCGTCTCGTGATTTACATGCAAAAAGTACAAACATGCAAACATTTCGTCTACATTTAATGCTCCATGCATGTACCGCAATGTTGATGTGACTAGTTGCAATTACAATTCGCATTAGATCTAAACAGGGCCTAACATGCGCGTAATGTACGTACGTACTGTTACATCCATGAAAATGAAATCAAACAGGTAAATTTTGCGTATGGTAGCAAGCAAATACTCCTAGTACCGGTTCCTGGATCGGGGAGTTTGGGGACCAGCCGACCGGCGGTACGACGACGGGCGTGCCTGCCATGCCAATTGCCATTGCCATGCGTAGATGTAGATGGATTTTGGGTGGCCAACCCTGTGCCGTAGGAGTGAGAAGGACACGTGGTGGCCCCACAGCCACCTGTGAAATCCCGGCTCGGTCAGGTTTGGTCGAGTCAGAACTGATTAATAGATTAGATCGACTTTTGACAATGTTTTGATATGGGAGACTTAGAGATTTATCCTAATACGTGTTTCATACTGGGATAAGATCACCCTCCCTCTCTATATATAAGATGATCATGGCCGATTAAGATCTTAACCATTCATTCGTCAAAATACATTTACAAAGTAGGCTTTTTGGTGGTTCACCCTGTATCTTGATGTTCGGCTCGGCTCTCCACGAGTTTAGTCGGAGTTCTAGGCAACCTCCGCGGTTCCTAGGGCAACCTCCATGTGCATCTCTCTGACAGATCTTTCCGATTGGTGTTCGGGAGTTCTTCGGCGAAGGACGGATGCTACATCGGCCATCAACGTCCTCTGCTGCAGTTACTGGTCGTCTCGATAACCAGAAGACCTAAACCCTAGCCTTCCCCGGCAGTCCGGCATATTTGAGGAAGGCGGCTTAGCCGACTTTTGAAGTCGACCAGGCCGGGTTCTGCGGGCCCCCTGCTTCGTGCCGTTTTATCTCGTGCGCAATTGTGCGATTTAGCCACCTACTGGTGTATTGTTTAGAATCTGCGCCAACAAGTCCTACACCTCTACTCCAGCCGCCGAGACGCGTATTACGGGCCACATGACCAGGGCGCAATGCTGCTTAGGACAGTCCTAGTGGGGTTTCTAGACGTAGATTACAAGAGAGAATCGAGCAATTAATGTTCAGTAGAAACTATCTCTACTAACTCATGATTTTTATAGCAGAATTAATTCAAAGGATAAATTAAATGCAACATAAAAGGAGAATAGATCAACTGTAGCAATCAACCATGTAGCCTCCCGAACAACACAATTCTAATAGGCACTATTTATTCAGTAAACGATGTTTCCAGAACACATTTTCATGGCATGTCAGTCAACCCGAGTCTCCCCAACGGCGATTGTGCAGTTTCTAGGTATATTGGTCCTCGCGTCGACCCGGTTTCTCCAGAAAAAATCGTTTATCTAGTATACACTCTCTCTTCATTAATTGCTTTTGCCACATAAGAAAAAAAACTGAGTTGTCAGGTTAATTAATACATATAGAAACTATAATAAATAGTCCATTAGGACTGCCCCTTAGCTTGCATATATACTCTTTCCATATCTATAAAGATCAAATACACGGTCTCCAAAGTATGAATTTGACTTCATATTTCTATAATATTAATTAATGAAAAGTAATATATATATATATACTTTTATAAAATTATAATTCAAGACAAATCTATTTATATAATTTTCATATTTCTAAACTCAACAATTTAAAAGTTTTTCATGATTTATATTTCCAATTTATCAAAACATTAACTAAAACGACATTATTTACGGGTATAGAGTGAGTACTTTTTCCCTGCTGGGACTTATAATCACGCGGTGGTGTTGAATTCTTTTGTGCAACTACAACGACGTCGCAAGCTAATCTTTAGTCACTGAACAAAAATTTATAGGAAATAAATATTCCATTCTATTTTACAACTAATAATATAAGGGAATATTTGAATGAGGTAGAGCTAGTTACTAGTTAAGCTAAAAATTAGCTCAAATTACCTACAGATTGATTAGCTAGTTGGCAAACAACTACTTCAAGACTCGTCTAAAAAGTTATATACCACCAAATACCTTTATGTTTGGATGTGCTAGAGTTAATTGGGCTAATTTTTAGCTTTAACCGTGGGAACTAGACAGGGCCTAATTAAGTTCCTACCTCCATCCATATATATTTCACTAAATTCATGAAGAATATTATTAACATTCATGACTCTAAGTTGATATGCTAAGAAATATATTACATGATAAATCTAATTATAGTTATTGAGAATATAAATAATAATATTCAATGTTTTTTAAAATTGAGATATAATACATTGAGAGAAGGCTATAATTGTATCATTTTTTTAGTGTGGAGAGATTACGACACTATTTTGTGGCTGCCTCCTAGGCAGAGAAATAACCAAACAAACATCTTTAGACTGGGAAAGTCGTACATATTGGTAATAATACTCAGCGTGAGAGCTCTCATAGTTAAGGGCCTATTTGTTTGGGCTTACTGAGAGCTTTTAAACCTTTGCTATTTTGAGCTTTTGAATTTTTGTCTTATCAGAGTTGTTTGGCTTTTGAAAAGTGCCAAAAACTAATAGTATAAGTAGCAAAAAGCGCAAAACAACCCCCGTTCCAAAAGGTATGCAAGTCAATTTAGCTTTTTAGTAAGTAAAGTTTCATTAACTTAGATTGTGACAAAATAAGTGAAATTAATTTGACCAATTTTACAAACCAATTGCAATATAAATTAATCAAAATTATTCCGATTCGAGAAGTTTAAACTGAAAGAATAGAATAGCAAATACTCTGTACTGAGTTAACGTGTCAAGGTTACTTTAGTTGACTGCACCATGTTATTAAACTGATTCGATTTTTTTAGGTCGGCGTCTCATATTAGTGCCATGTTACACTAAATTCTGACAATGATAGTATCACTATAGATTGTAATAAATAACCGACAGTAATAACAAATTATCACCATCTGTCTCGACTGTAACCTGTAGTGATACCAGATAAGGAATGACAATGTGGGCCAAGTTGGGGTTGCCACATTTGATGCCCCATCACTCCAAGATGTGAGCCGTCGCAGTATAAGACCAGTCTCAATGCTATATTTCATTGTATTGTTTTCAATACTACTCTAGAAAACTGAAATATGAAACAATCTTTTCTTTAATAGAATAGTTCCATTTCACTATTTTTATAGACTTGTTGTAACATTTAATTATTGTATTTAAGGGTCCCTTTGGTAGAGCTCTGAGTACCAGTTTCACCCTAGTTTCGCGGAGCCTTGCCAAATACCAAACGCATATGGATTCTGGTTGGAGGTGATTAGAATCATTTCTGCATTTACACTACGACGTGGGTGCTAAAAAAAATCGCTCTGCACCGCTTCCTGCTATTCCCCATTCATTTACCATAGGAATCCACTTTACTCTCCACCAAAATCACTCATTTGAAGAATCAAGAAGTGAAGCTCTACCAAAATAGCCCTAAGTGAGCACATGCATGGAGCCGGGGCGCACAAGATATATGCGATGAAACTCCCCTCAACGAGAGTGTCATGCGGTTTCCAATTTGTGGCCATATAACGTTCTTATTGTCTCGACTCCTCAAATCATGCAAAGATTATATTTTTATTGATGTGTTGTTCTATTTAATGTGTATAAAACTCATGACATGCGTGTTAAGACTAGTCTAAGCACATTTCAGTTGTCATCGTTGAAGACGCGCAACGGAGAGAGTTAGAATAGATTTATTGTGATGGAAAAAGGACGAGGAAAAACAAACATCGGAGAAGGTGCAATAGAACCGCCTAAATCACGTGGCCCACAGGCACCTATCATCGTCACTAATGACCTCTGACAACCGGGCCCGTGTTTCAGATGACTTAGGCGGCCCTGCCGGGCTACATAAGCACCCGTCTTTCCGATAGGATCCTATTGCGAAGCCATTACAGGATTACAACATTTCATAATAAAATTCATCAGAGTCAAGTGCGGAAGATTAGTAGTACTTATATTACAAAATAGTTGTTCAAATAGAATTCAGATACAGTTATTATAGACCATACTTAAATAGAGTAGCAGTACAGTGGAACCATAATACAACATACATAGATAGGTAGAAACTCGGACCCTGCCCACGGGTCCACTTCACTCGTCCTTGCTTCCTTCTTAAACAAGGGTCACACAGCAGGGAGCGAGACAGACCTCTGCCTGCCGACTTCCTGCAACATGGGTTAACTAACCCTGAGTACTGTGGTACTCCGCAAGACTTACCCGACTAAAGTGAAAGATTAGACTCAGCAATGCAGGCTGAGGGGAGTCAAGGTAAGGCTTGAGCAAGAGTCAAGAATTTTGCAGAAAAGCATTACTATCCTAACTCAATATTTTATCTCAATATTATATTAATCATATCCAGTTCTCACATTCATTCTCATACATCACATGCTTTCCATTTCTTAAACATTCTCATATTCTCAATATTATATTAATCATATCCAGTTCTCACATTCATTCTCATACATCACATGCTTTCCATTTCTTAAACATTCTCATATTCAATCTAGTTCCGAACCACTTTTCGGAGTAGGGCAGTGGATCAAGGCTCCATTGACCGAGGAGCAACGTCGATTCGAATGCAGAAAATACCTAGTTGGGGATCCCTATCCACAATGTATATGTAGCACCTAAGCTTGCATATGCCAACCCCGTCTACCACGACTTTTCTATCCCTGAACCGATCCTGCGCCACCCGAGAGCACAGTACTCCTCTCGTCTCCGGGCACACCGGCCACGAGGGTACACGCTACTCTCGCCATCTCTCCACTCCCAGTGCGTGGTCGTCGGTTCAAGCAATAGAGCCACCGGAGATAGGGCTTTTCGTAGTATGTGGCTAGTTGCAAAGTCTCGATCCAGCAAGCCTACAACGAACGGTCCCTATTTCCTTCCCGTCGGCAACCATGCATTGGGACTCTAACCCAAGTACAAAGTTACCCAACAGTTTTTAAATTTCATGCCTGCCGGATGATAAGACATGGGGAATGCCGCCCCATGTGCATAGCACCCGAGCGAAACATTTCTTTTATCAACCGGTTCCAAACTATTCCAAAGGCGACAATACATTGGGACTCTAGCCCAAGTGCAAGTCGACCAACGGATAACAAGTTCTTCACTAATTCTCATATTTAATTCATAACATATCATCATAGCACAGAAAGTAGCATTTTATGCAAAGCTAGTATTTATTTAGCGGGGCTAAGTATTTTGCAATCCTTTTATTTTAAATCAGGTTCGGGAATGATATCAAGGTAGGTCATGCAGCAAATTAGGTGACAGTCAACTCTTATCAACCTAATGCAATAATTTAACTCAAGGTGATAAAAAATTTTAAATCACAAGGAGGGGCTAATGCACCGGGGCTTGCCTTGGATTGCGAAGAGTGTCGGGTCAGGGTCAGTCCCGCAAATGTCCAACTCTTGGACAACCTCGGGAAGTACCTCCTCAGTAGTCACCTCAACTTTCACGTCTTCGTTCACGGGCGCTACACGTATGCAATGATGCGTGCTTAATAAGATGCCATATGAAATGACAATGCAAAAATTCAACAATAAATAATGTCTAACTTGAGCACAACTATACTCATAACCTATTCATAACAAATTCTAGATTAAGGTGCTCTAGGTCATTAGGGTGTTTGACCTAGAACTACATTCAATCCAAAAATTCACATCAAACCCTAGTCACCAATGTTTCCTATTTATTTCATTAATCATTTAATCAATCATATAATTAATAATTAATTAAACTATTTCTATTTAATACCAAACTTCACCAACTGTTAGCTCTGGGGCCTAAACAATAGCAAAATAAATTTCATGATTTTTAGAATTACACTGAATTAATTAAAATTGCCTAAAGTTGCATTTTTGATTTAATATGCTGATTTTTAACTACTTCAGAAAGTGCTCAAAACATGTACTTAACATTTTTATTAAATCTTACACATAACAGAGAGTCTACACAAATATTTTCATGATTTTTGGGACAACACATTAATTCCTGTAAAAATAGCAAGTTTCTGCACTATTCACAAGAAAAACAAATCAGAAACCTTTTACAAATTCACTGGAAAAAAAGAAAAACGATTTCGACCCCGGTCGGCCCAAGATTGCCGACCGGCCCAAACTCCCGCCCGCACTCTCTGCTCTCTCCCGCACTGGACTGGACCGGCCCATTAAGACACAGCCGGCCCAGCCAGCTCGCGCTCCACACATGGGCGCTGACGGGTGGGTCCTCCTTGTCAGCTCCACCTTCCTCCTCCCTCACGCTGACGGCCGACGCGACGGCAACTCGCCACCGGCGCGGCCATGCCGATGAGAATGACCCCAGCGAGGGTAACACTCCGATGAACTTCCCACTCACAACCGCACCCCATCTACGGACTCCGCCCCTCTACTAGACCTCCCGAGCTAACTCGGTCGTGGCCATGGCGGGTGCGGCCACGGCGGCCCCGGCGGTGCCGGCGTTGCGGCCAGGCCAAGGGCCAAACGATCTAAACGATCACTCCAGAGGCACAAGGAGGCTCACTAAGCACTGCTGCCCACGCTAGAAGAGGTCGAACAGAATCTAGAACACGTGGCGACGTCGAAGGCGATCCCGGCGGCTACTCCGATGACAAGGTCGACGTTCTGACGTCGACAGAGCTTCGCCACGAAAACCAACGCAAGCATAAGAACCACCACATCAAGGTGAACTCAAAACGACAACGAAAACTCAGAGAAACTCACTGAGTCGGTCTGGCCACGACAAACAGATCACGGCGGCTTTTTTGCCGGCGCCGAAGAAGACGACTTCGCGCGACCGACTCCGACGACGAGAAGACCCAAGGACGGGCTCTGCAGGAGCGCAAGGAGGTGGCGAAGCTCTCGGCGAGGTGGAGAGGCTGGAGGCAGTATGTGGGTGGCGAATTTTGCCGCGGACCATGGTGAGCTCGACGGCGGCCGAGGGGAGAAGAAGCGAAAGGAGCGGCGCTCTTCTACTTAAGGCGACCGAGGGGGATGGATAAGGGCGAGCGAGGTCCGGGGTCCCCCCTGAGACTACCACGCGGCGGTGCCCGGGGCCCGGCCAGTCGGACGGCGCCGGCGCACGGCCCGCGCACGCACGCACGGTGCAATGAGTAATGTAGGGGTCCCCTTCCCGGTCTACTGTAGCTAATGCCCTAAAGGTCAACCCCTAAAACCACTCAATACACCCTATTCCAAGTGGAAACAGAGAAAACACCCAAAATAAAATATGTGCCAAATTTTATGATCAACACTTTTGCTTTTGTACCATGTCCAATTTCGGCCTGGATTTGAATTTACTGAAAAGGTGAAAGTTCCCAAATTTAAATTTTAAACTGATTTTTCAAATTACTTTTAAATGTTCTCAACAACTTGAGAAACGGCCAAAATAAAAGTTGTTCTACTCAAAGAGTTCTACAACTCTTATGAAAGAAGTTTGATCAGATTCTTAATATTTTTGAAATTGAAGTTTCAAATTTAAATTCCGACATAGTAATTAGGGTTTAATTCAAATTTCTATTTAAGAACTTCAAAATCTCCCAAAATAAAAATTGTTCCATTTTAAAAGATCTACAACTTTTATTTAGACACTTTCACCAGATTCCATGTAATTTTTGAATTAGGGTTTTTGGGTCAAGGTTTAGGGTTTAATTTGGTTTTCTTTTTATTTTTGCTAAATACATTTATTTATACAATCAATCAACCAAATCACTCTATATTTCCCTAAGCACAAGCATAGGCAAGAATAAACTCATCTTATTTAATGCATGGTAGTTAAGTTGATGCGGGATGCTTTACAGCTAAATATGATGATATGTTAGGTTTTAATTAACCGTAACACCAGAGGTGTTACAGAAGGCGATCCCAAATCCTTTTTCACAAGTGTTCACTCGATTCCTGTTGAGCGAACGATCCGACAAGCCGACAGGTGCGTACGGATTTGGATCACGGAGGAAGCCTAAGTTGAGCCAACGAGCCTATGAGCGGACGCGCGTGCATATGTGTATGGATCAAGCTGCATGCAGTCTGACGTCACTTTTGGAAAAACAAAATATTTATTTTAAATTGCTATAACTTCCAAATCATGAATCCGATTTTAATTTAGTCTCCATCGGTGTATTCTATGTGACGAGACGAATAAAACTAGACCTTATTTTTATATTTTTTTGATGAATTTTATTCTAATAATATAGAGAAAAGTCCATTTTTGGCCATCAAACTTTTGCCCAAGTCCAAGAATGACCATCAAACTACGAAACCACACATCTTTGACCATTTATTTCCTAAAACCGGACACAAAAGGCCATGGACGGCAGTCCACCTGGTTTTGACGCCACAGCAAGCTGGTTTTGACACCACATACACATGACATACATAATTCACAAGCTGATATGTTAAAATAAAGCCATCAGTCTGGCATTACACATCACGATCCTAGTTTAGATGGTAGCAACATGAACTTAAGCTAGCAGTCTGGCATTACACATGGGCATTACGCATGCTTAAATAGGCATCACCAGGTGCTGGCAGAGATAACATGGGGCCTCTGGCTGGTCTTCTAGTCAGGAGCTTCTTTGCAGGGGCTGGTCCTTGAGCATTCAAACGAACTTCAGCCTTCCCTGAGTTTATAGTGATTGACACACTTGAGCTAGCTTTGGAAAATGGCACATTGGAGTGTAGGTGCATAGTTGCTGAACCAGAAGGAGTTGTATCAATTTTGGCACTCGCAGTGGTCTTGGCCATTGTATTTGAACCTCCAGCCTTACAAGAAGAAATAAATCATTCAACGCATATATTTTGTGAGGATAAAAAATTAACAATAATGTAGCAGTGGTTTTGGAACCATACCTTGATTGTCCTTGTCCTTTTGTTCTGTGTACATGGAGCTACACTTGCTTTCCTCTTCATGGATGCAGCAGTGCTATGGTGAGGTGCACTTGATGAAGTTGCACATTGTTCTCTTGGAACCTGAGCAGCATTTTGGGACTGTCCATTCCTTCTGTCACATGTGGACCTATTGTGACCAATTTGCTTGCATTTCGCACACCTGATAATTGTTCCAACCTTTGAGGCCTTTCCAGATTTTGGGTTCTCATGCGCTTCTCTCTTTCTTTCCTTCTTTGGCCTACCTGGCATCTTTACATATCCAGGAGCCTTCAGTGGTGTTTTCTCTGAAACAGGCCATGCATTCATTCCTTCCACAGGCAACAGACAATGATCTTATGTATTTTTGAACTGTTCCACTGAGTAGCAGCTAGCAATGAATGGTGACAGATCATTTGTCCTGAAGAAAATGCAAGATATGGCATGAGGACATGGCATTCCAGGCAATTGCCAATACCTACAGGAACACTCCTTTTTGTTCAGGTCCACCGTGAACCTGTTACTCCAGTGAACCACTTCGAATTGGTCTTGTCCATTACATATTGCATGGCAAACTCCAGATAAATTGATATATGCATTCAATTTTTTCAAGATATTTGGGCATATGACTGTGTTCCACCCATTTGATTTGGTCCTATTTTGATGAATCCTAACCATGACTTTTCTCCTAATTGTCTCAAGCATGGTAATAATTAGAAAGTATCTAGCTTCTACAATCCATTTTTTGAAAGATTCACACATATTGTTGTCAACTGAATCACAAAAAGAACCTAACCTGAACCAGGCACGGCTCCAGTGACGTGGATCGGTGTTCATTATAGCCTGAGCTCCAGCTTGTGTATCCTTTGCAAGTCTTGCCTTGGCTAGGTTGAACAATGTCACACAAGGGGCCTTTGCACAAGACCAAAATTTCTTCTGCCGCTCCTTCTTTTTGAACTTTTTTCTCCAATTGGCATATATATGTCTAGCACAATTTCTGTGCTCAGCATTTGGAGCCCATTTTCGTACTGCATTCAAAATTCCCTTTTGCTGGTCTGATATGAAAACCCATCCAGTCCCACCATACACCTCTAAATCTCTAAACAAAAGATCACAAAACCAATCCCAACTATCATTGTTTTCTTTCTCCACCACAACCCATGCAATAGGATATATCTGGCTGTTTGCATCTCTGCCAATTGCACATAGCAGCTCACCATTTGTAGCTCCCTTGAAGAAGCACCCATCCAGCCCAACAACTTGTCTACATCCTGCCTTAAACCCTTTCTTCAAAGCATCAAGACATATGTACATCCTCTGGAAAATGTCTGTATTACCTTGTCTTTTTACAATAACTATGCTTCCAGGATTACTTCTCAATAACTCTAGCTGATAATTGTACAAGAGTAGATACTGACCCTTTGTAGCATCTAATGCTTTCTGCATAACCATGGACTTGGCCCTCTTAAGCTTACTAGCACTCACATCAGCAAACATATCCTCTTGCACAGTTGCTTTCATTGAGTCAAGACCCCAAGCAGGGTTGGCAATTATCATCTTCTCATACTTGGCAGCAATTTTGCCAGCTGTGACCAATCTATTATCCCTTCTGGGTGGACATGTATGCTCAGCATTGTAACTAGCAATCTGCCAACTGCTACTCCTAGAATGTTCAGAAGCCATGCATCTCCATTTACATGTGGACCAGTCACATACTGCAATCATTCTTGATGCCTCATTCTTGTAGAATTTGATAAGCCTTCTCTCAACTAGACCATGCTTGATACATGCCTTCTTGAATTGTTTCTTTCCACTAAACTTCATTCCAACCTCAAACTTAGGAATTGGCTCCTTCTTATTAAATCTTGGACAGTTACTAATAAATTTATGAATATCCCCATCACTCAACTCTTCTACTGAATCCTCATCTTCACTGCTGCCATCATATGGGGTCAAATTTCGCTCGTCTTCTGTCTCATACAGATTTGGCACCTCTTTGGGACTATCCAATATGACTTCATCTAAATTAGTTACCTGTCCAGCCTTTAACCTCCTTTTAAACTCTCTGAACTTGGTCTGAATTTCTACAGCCTCATCATCATCCTCAGAAGAACATTCATCTCCAGGTAAGTACTCACTGTCATTGCTATCCCAAGACATTGGATCAACTATTTGCTTGCATTTGTCTTTTCTTGCATTTTCCCATCCCTCACCACTTAGAACAATGGCTGCTCCTCTATTACCACTTGGAACAATGGCTGCACCTAAAAATTCATTATCAGCATGTCATGCTGAGTATCCTCTTCTATCTCAGGTCCTTCATCATCCAATTCCTCCTGCACTTCCTCCTCTTCATATTCACTGCCTTCTTCACCTTCATTTTCTTCGAAAATAATAGGCTCTTTAACATAGATTTCAGCTACCTCTCCATCCCCAATGGTACTTGCTACCTCTAAGCAGTCTTTGTCGTCTAGAAGCAGCCTCAGACCATTGTCGAGCTCTTTCCCAGGAGGAAGCCAATGCAAAAGAGCCCTTTCACTTACATTGCAATGGTCCTTTAGGTGACCAATAATCTCAGGCAGGGACACTTTATTCCTATCTATGAAGGAAACCTCCATCCGGGCTCCAATGTACTGCACTTGTCTTCCCGCTCTTATGAATTCTCCATTGAAATGGAACCGGACTGGAAGATGATCAAATGGATCCATCCGTAGGACACTTTTCACATGCCTGTATAACAAACAAGTTTGTGGCCGCATTAAATAATGAATTAAGGTATTTTAATCACAACTGGGTACTAAACTATGCAACGGTCGTACACCTCTCACCATCTACTTGGTTAAACAACGCTAGCACATCGATTCAATTCAAAAATAGGTTGGATGGACAAACTTACCAACACAGGGTGTGTATACGAAGTCGCTCCGCCACATGCACTGCGAGCTGTTGCCTGCGCTTTCTTCCGTTGAGAGGCTCGCTGCTGCTTCGCCGAAACAAGCCGCTGCCATTTTCACCACGCTTGCGTGCGCCGCTGCTCCGTTGGAACAGGCCGCTGTCACAGCGTCACGCTCGCGTGCGCCGCCGGCCGCCGCTGCGCCGCCCCCAAACCCTAGCGCGAGTGGACGGCCGCCTCGTTTCTTATTTCCTCTCTGTGGACGGTCGCGGGGGAGAGGATTACTGGGATAGGGACGGACACAGGTGTGGCCAAGCCCGGTCAAAACCAGCTAATGGCCTTTTGTGTCCGGTTTTAGGAAATAAATGGTCAAAGATGTATGGTTTTGTAGTTCGATGGTCATTCTTGGACTTGGGCAAAAGTTTGATGGCCAAAAATGACTTTTCTCAATAATATATTATGTGTACTAATTTACACAAGTTTTATTGAATAGCTTATCTACGTAACTTACATCTGATAACTTTTATACACGAATTGTGTTTCATAACCTTTGTGTTTTTTAAGTTTTAGTATAAGTTCTATATTAATCGGTTACTTTCGCATGTTAATAACTTTTGTGTCCGCGAGTTCTTGTATAAGTTATAAGTTAGCTCGTTTCTTTGTATTTAGTAACTTTTGTAAATAAGTAGTGTTTCATAACTATTATGTTTTCAAGTTTTAGCATAAGTTAAAAATTATATATTATAAGTTAATGTTATAAGTTATATATTATAAATTATACATTTAAGTTAGTAATATAAGTTTTTATCTAAATAAAATTCTTCGAAACATATGTAAATGGGGTCTAGTTTTATTCGTCTCGTCGTGTAAAATATATATGTGCAGATGAAATTTGAAATAGATACACCATTTAAAAGTTATAATAGTTTAAAATAAATGTTCGAAAAGAAAAATGAGCGGCCTACTTTGGATTCGGCTCCCGATCATAAAGTGGAGTTGCAGGCTGCAGACCATCCAAAAAGATAAAATAGTGAGAATCAGTATTTGCCTACAAAGGAAAGAGATGGATTGGTCGGATGGTTCGCTCGATTTAAATCGAGTGAGCGTTCGCTAATCAGTGGCTCCGGAAAGCAACCAGAGTAGAGGCACGGCCGAGTCCGCAGCTGGCGTACACGATCAGAAACTCGGAACAAACCAGGAAGGAACGTAGCGCAAATTGACTTTGCCTCTGAACGGTGAATGCAAGTCATCGACGCGGCACATGGTGCCATGCATGCCAGCTAGCTGCCACTTGCTCGTACCACTCATCAGTAGCAATAACTTGTAGCCGTTGTCGTTGTTTATGTGAGACACCGTACGATGCAGAACTAATTACAGTACTAGACGAGACTCGAAGCTACTGTACTCCTATTTCCTTTTTTTTATTTTGCCAATCCCTTATATGCCATTGAAACTTATACTTATCCCTTATATGCCATTGAAAAATATAAGTTCCCTTCTATGCCATTGCTTTATATTTTCTCTCCCTTATATGCCATTGCTGTTATATTCTCCGTTAAGAATCTCCGTTAGCGCTATGCGTGGCACCATTTTTACTCCGCGTATGTCTACATCGCTGCAAGAAGACTGACCTAACCTAGCCATTTGACATACGTATCATAATTTGTCTAACCATTTGACGTACACGTGTTATAATTTAGACTTATGTAAATACGTTTATCCTAGTATTTTCCTAGTCTACCATTTGACGTACACGTGTTATAATTTAGATTTACGTACACGTGTTAACCCTGGATTCCCGTCCGTTCCCAGCCTAGCACGTAAGATTTTTGACGGAGAATATAACGGTAATGGCATATAAGGGAGAGAAAATATAAAGCAATGGCATAGAAGGGAACTTGTATTTTTCAATGGCACATAAGGGATAAGTATAAGTTTCAATGGCATATAAGGGATTTTCTTTTTTTTTTTTTTTTCCTTCCACACTCGAAGGCAACGGGCAATTAGGCTCAAAAAATAAAAAAAAAAAAGGGGCAGCGGGCAATGGCCATGGCGTTCCTCACTCTGTCACTCATGAAATGCGTGTTGGGTGGTTGCACCGTGAAACGGAGACCGGCACACGCAGGATGCGCCGACCGCGCGCATTCCCGCATTTGCATTCCACCCCGCCCCTCCTCCTACCCCTTTCTCTCTCCTCTATAAACCCAACCACGGGAACGGAACCCAAGAGGCTCCCCTTCGCCATAGCAGCCAGCAGAGCACCAAACCCCACACGCGCAAAAGCAGAGCACAGCACAGGCCTCTTTCCCCTCCCCTGCCCCTCTCCTCCTCCTCCATCCCCCATCCCCATCCACCGCCGCCGCCGCCGATGGCGAGGCCGGCGCGCGCGCTCCTGCTCCCGCTCCTCATGCTCCTGGCGCTGGCGGCGCTGGCCCGTGCGTCCGCGTCGTCGGGCGACGTGCCGGCGGCGGCGGCCTCCCTGGGCTGGGACCTCGGCGTGGTGGGCGCGGGGGAGGACGAGGAGTTCGGCTTCCCCGGCGGCGACTCCGTGGCGCGCCGGGTGCTGCAGACCGGCGGCTACCTCAGCTACGGCGCGCTGCGCAGGGACAACGTGCCCTGCTCCGTCCGGGGCGCCTCCTACTACAACTGCCGCCCCGGCGGCCAGGCCAACCCCTACTCGCGCGGCTGCTCCGCCATCACGCGCTGCCGCGGCTGATCTCGACGCCGTCCACCGAGAGGAACAGGAGGTTCATATCCATTAATCCCACGCCTTATTGTCGTTGTTGTTCATTGTTGAGACAGAAAACAAAACAAAACAAAACAAAAAATTGTTCGTCTCCCTCCCTGCCCGCTTTATTAATCAATTATTAGTACCTGTATGTCGTTTCATTTTAACGAGAATGATTGGTGGTGGTTGTGGGTTATGATGGGTTGTTGGCGCCCACCACGCGATTCCAGCCGGATTAGACTCTCCCTCGCTCCCTCTGGTCCTGTAAATTCCATGATTTGTGAGCAACTGCTGTATAAACTACAAAACTGATGATGATGATGTTGATTTCTTTTCCCCGTGCATGAACCAGTGTGATTGTGATTGTAATTAAGCTAGCCACACGGATCCGAGTCGCAACAACCAGCTCCATGATTTCATTCTTCTTTTTCTTGCAGTATATACTGCTAGCGTATAGCGGCGATTCTTCGCTTGGTCTGCTGCAAGTTGCGATTCTTCTGTTAGACCTTTGCCCAGTTGCCCTGCTTGCGTGCCTGCCAATTTTGCTTTGGTGCCGGGCCGCTGCCGGCCCTCAGCCATAGATCGTGCCTCGGAGGAAGCGAGGTCAACTAGCTAGAGTTTTCTCTATTAATTAATAAAATATTCGAGGCGGTTCGAAACGGGCAGAAGAATAGAAGAACAGTTCTTGGACCTAGCATTGCTGTTTCTTCCTTTCTTTCCTCTCTACTCGATGTCATATACAAGTTTTATTGTTCATGACAAACCCCAATGATTTTGCAAACATATCATCCGATCAGAACATCATTTTTTTTTCTCTAAAGAACAAAATATTCTAAGTTCGGTGCATGATTTGGTTTCCATTGCTATTTACTTCTACTTCCTCCGATCCTATGAGCTGTGACAAGACAATACCGGTGGGCAACCAACCTTCTGCCTCTAGTGGGTCGTTGTACAGCTGTTTCAGTTCATACGAAGCTAACTAGTAGTCTAGTAGTAGCTGCTACTTGTATGGCAATTGGCAAATGCACGGGATGGAGAATTATTGCCTGTTCATTGCCCACCAAACGACATCCGCGTAATGGAGAATATCACGAGGACAGGACGGCATGACGCTATTTGGGGTGTCTCCTCTTCCCTTCCCTGATCCGTCGATTCGTCGTCCTTGCTGCTTCCCGCCGTTGATTCGCTCCACATGGGCGGTGGCGCATTCAATATAATACTTAATGAAAATCTCGGTGAGGACGAATTCAAAAACCCTCTGTCACGAAATCGGTTTCCCCTTAGTCATACTCACACATAAAATAATCAACCACCGCTGCTACTTCTTGTTCATGTGCCCATAAAATATATTGGCTGACAGCTGGGATTAACGAGTAGATACTCAAACCACTCCCACACCAGTCCGGTGGCATGATTAGCAGCAGTCCTGACGAAACGGTAAGCGATAAACGCAGCCGGCTGGCATGATTAGTTCGAGAGAAAGAGAAGAATCCGCTTTCCTTGTCCGCGTTCAGTCAGGCACCAATTAGGCAGTAGGATAGTGGATTTGCTTTACTGACAGCTGAGCACGGAGGCGTGAGCCTATTGGCCACCCAGCAGCAGGAAGCAAAGCGCAGTTCATAAAAAGCGTGGGCAATGGAAAGCTCAGTCACCGACACCGTGTCGCAGGTACAGTATACTATAGGAGAAGTAGGACCGTTGCAGCCCTGTCTCGTTTGAAAAAAAAAAAGAGGACTCCGCTGTCAGGGTTTCTGCCGGGAGATTAGCAACTGATGGGGGCTCTGATTAATTAGGACGGTCGTTAGCACAGACGGTTTTTACAATATGGACCGACCATGGCGTGCGATGCATCGTCACCATGAATGGATGGGCGTTGGCGACTGCAACTTGCAGAAATTGGGCATGCACAGCAATGGCATAGCATAGTGGTGGTTGGGAACTACTACCCCTGCTACGGTTACCGTCCGTAGCACTCTTGGTTGCCCGGCACGGTTTGGTTGGTCCCCTGTCGTTTTCATTTCATGCCCGCCCGATCATCCTCACACCCCCCATCTCCGCTGTTGCATGTGGAACAATGGAATACGAATACTGATGACTCTTCATAGGATGGTGGTTAGTTGCGGGCTTTATGGCTGTCTGGTGTCTGCCATTCGTCTTCCAGGGACCGCCTCTTTGATCTTTGCCTTTACACTTTCAGTTTCAGCTACCTGCACCTGCACCTGCTCGCCGCCCGCGGCGATGATGGCACTTTCGTCAGTTTCAGGTCCCTGACCCTCATCCACCGGCAGTCCGGCACGAACCACTGAATCTCGGCGCACGCCACGGGTACATGTCATGCGTCCCATCATCGAGAGCACGCTTGGTTCGGTGACTGCAGCAGCCAGCGAGGGACTCAAGAACCCCCAAAGGGCGTTTGTTTCAGTTAGTTCAGTCAAATGGTCCCCTTTGTGCCCATTGAGGCAATTGAGATTGAGCCACATGCTAGTAAGCGTCTAAAACTGTCTAGGAAACAAGACAATGAGCAGCTTGTGCATTAATTGGTCTTGCTGCTTGCATTGGGTTCCTCTAAATATGTCGATCCTTGAAGTTTCATCAAGCAAACAATCTGCCATCTCCTGTCACCCTGCACGGTTACATAGTCAGCATAGTCATGATGAACCCATGGTTCTAGAGGTTCCAAATTCAGAAACACGACAACTCTTGTACTCCAACAGATGAGTATAGTTGTTACCGGTTGCTTTGATAACTAAGGGGGCACGCAACTGATCTCATTTCCATCCGATTTTTGTTTTCAGCTCTGCAAGACGCAAGGTCACTTCCTAGGTCACGCCTCTAAATTTTGATATTAATTGTTATCCGTTTATGTAAGTAGAAACATATTCCGCGCATTGTCACGGAAATTATCGATGATTTTAGAATAAAATTACTTATACAAAGAAATAAGAGATAAACATTTATAAACTAATATTAATGAATGACGCGACACACTGACGTGGACAACTAAATGCATGTTAATGAATGATGTGTCTTGATGACACATAAATCATAATTGGGAATGCTAGTTGACTATAAATGCATCTAATTGTGGACTAGTAAGGTGGATAGCTTGCATATTGAGATTGAAATTTAGTAGGGTTTTGCTTTATAATAGTATAAGATATTGAAATTTGAGGTCATTTGGTACAATGGTTCAGTTATGGCTGTTTTAGGTCAACCTCCTTCGGTGCTGGATAGAAGTGTTGCTTGTATGATTAAACTCTCCTTCTTAATACAATGATACACAAATCTTCTGCATATTCGAGAGAACAAAAAGGCAGCAATGGAGTTGGTGGCATCAAGTGATGTGTATGACCACGCTGCTGCTTCAGTGGAGGATGTTGGACGGTGCCAGGATGGGACGCGCTTTAGGTTGCGTTTGGTTCGAAGATAAAAAAGAATTTGACAAGTCTATACTAGTTTTTTGAACTGGGATGGTCCGATATCTCTATTAGGTTGAGAGAATAGGGATGTTGAGTGAATACGCTCCTACTGCTGCCCACACATCCCCATTTGAGCGACCACATGCTCGAGGAAGAAGGTGTTGCCGCAACCTCGAGGAAGAGGTAGCTTGACGAAGAAGTAAGCCGAGCGAGACGAAGAAGAGACGGCACTGGTCGGAGACGACCCTTGTCCCCTCAATTTCAAGGGCTAGGGGTGCCCCAAATCCTGCATAATATTCCTCCTTGGAATGGATCGGTCCCTCATAGCCCGAACTAAATGCATGCGAAACTCCTCGCAACCAAACATATCCTTAGTATCTTATTGGGTAGGCTTGTCATCTTAGGTGGGCGTCGCAAGGGCCCAAATTTAGGATAGTAGGCCGCCCTCTACTAATTTCTTTTGTGCGTGTCAGGGGTGACAGGATGCTCATTATTCAAACTTTTGTGACAATTTTAAATCTACTAGTATAGTATCTCAACAAAACATTGCATGCACAAAACTGTTCAAAAGTCTAAGCTCGGCCAAGCGTTCTCGAGTTTGGCAAGATGCTCCAACGTTCTCGAAAATCATGTGATGCACAAAGTGATCTAGGAAACATGCGTTAGTCTTTCTCGAAATGCACGAGTATAGTTTAGCAATCCCTTTCTCTGTTTTGCTTCCTCTGCAACTACAGATGTTTAGTTCAGCTCATTTTCTCCTAGAAACATGCCTTTGTCTTAACCTTCACGTGCTCTTGTAAAGAAAACACAATGTTTCTTTCTGCACCTAAAAGTTGAATGTTATATACTGTCCTAAAATGAAAAAAAAAAGGATCAGCTGTTTTACCTTCCTTGGCAACCCAATTAGCAACACACAAAACCGACTTCTGTTCCTCTTAATCCTCCCGACCATCCAAACTACCGTAGGCAACCTCATGCATATAAAACATCCGCCACACATTTGGCTACGGATTTTATTTCTCTCTCCTGTTCCTTAATTCCTCCACCAGGCGTTGGCTTCGGCCAAGGCTGATGATCCATTTTCTGACTATGGGCACCCTTCGTTCTGCTCTACTACTCGTCGTCACCACCCTCCTATTATTCTTCCCCTTGTCGTCGTTGGCGCTGACCACCGACGACGAGGCGCCCGCCACCATTGCCCACCCGAATGACCACGTCCACATCGACATCGGCATCGACATCAAGATCAACAACCCGCGGCTCCTGGTGGCGCACAAGGCACTGCGCGCGCTGAAGCAGGCACTCTACTCCGACCCAAACAACTTCACGGGCAACTGGGTGGGCCCCGACGTGTGCGCCTACAACGGCGTGTGGTGCGTCCCGTCGCCGCACAACGCGTCGGAGAGCGCCGTGGCGTCGCTGGACATGAACGCCGCCGACGTGGCGGGGCACCTGCCCAGGGAGATCGGGCTGATGGCGGACCTCGCCGTGCTCCACCTCAACTCCAACCGCTTCTGCGGGGTCATCCCGGAGGAGATCAGGGGCATGGCGGAGCTCTACGAGCTCGACGTCAGCAACAACCGCCTCGTCGGGCCGTTCCCCGCCGCGGTGCTCGGCGTCCCCAAGCTGAGCTACCTCGACATCCGGTTCAACGACTTCGACGGCCCGATCCCGCCGGAGCTCTTCCTGAGGCCCTACGACGCCATCTTCCTCAACAACAACCGGTTCACCGCCGGCATCCCGGAGACCATCGGCAAGACGAAGGCGACGGTGGTCGTACTCGCCAACAACCGGCTCGGCGGATGCGTCCCCCGGAGCATCGGCGAGGCCGCCGCCACGCTCGACCAGTTCGTCTTCATCAACAACAGCCTCGTCGGCTGCCTGCCTGCCGAGACGGGGCTCCTCGCCAACGCCACGGTGTTCGACGTGAGCGGCAACGCTCTCACGGGCTCGATCCCGGCGACGCTCGCCGGCTTGTCCAAGGTGGAGCAGCTGGACCTGTCGCGTAACATGTTTACCGGGGATGTGCCGAGTGACGTCTGCAAGCTGCCGGCGTTGGCGAACCTCTCGGTCTCGTACAACTTCTTCACGCACGAGGCCGCTGAGTGCACAGCGGACGGGAACACGGGCTTTCGTGACGATGCAAACTGCATGGGACAATCAAGACCCATGCAGAAGGGTGCAGAGGAGTGTACACCCGTCGTGAGCCAACCCGTAGACTGTACCAAGGTCCAACAATGTGGGTGGCCATCACCGCCGCCACCACCTAGAGCATCACCGCCGCCGCCGCCGATTATCATCCCACCAGTACGAGGAACCAAGTACCAGTCACCGCCGCCACCGCTTTTTCCAGGCTACTAATTAAAAGCAGATGAGAGCATGAATGCATGACGTGTACAGAATTTTGCAATTGTACGTTTCACTATTAATTTAGAGCATATAGGAGAAATCGGATGTAATTTGAACCCATACTTTTCCAAATTGAGGGTGCCCATATAGTCTTTCTTAAAATCGTGACATTGTTTTCGCTTACTTTAGCATTCCACTCTGCCTATTACATGAAAACGACTACTGGATCCCTCAACCGCTACATGGAAGCATTTCAAATTCAATCATCCGAGTTGCTAAAGCATAAAAAAAATTATCCACTCATCATTTCTTCGGTCCTTGAAATGTAAGCCTACTACAGAAAATATTTTTAGGAACGGCATGCTACAACTAGATACAAATACAAGTGAATGTGTGGTGTGGTGGCAGAGGAGGTGCCATGCAAGAGAGAGAGGTTGTGAGTTTAAATCTCGGTCTTGACACTTAAATGTTGCACATTATGGTAGTCTTAGGCCTTCTTGGCTATAATAAAAATATTTTTTTCTTCATATTTTTATTACACTCTAAATGATTTTTTAAAAAAATTAAAATTATTTTTAGAGACGGTTGAATTATAAAAACCGTCTCTGAAAATCGATTTTTAAGATGCGGTTTTAAAGCCGTCTCTGAAAATACCTCATTTTTACAATCGCTGGCATAGTAGTGGTTTTCTTAACCATTTCTGAGGATAACTTTTGACAGCTCCTTAAAATGCTTTTCTATACTAATAAAACGTCTTTGAATTACACTCTAAATGATTTTTAAAAAAAATTTAAATTATTTTTAGAGACAATTGAATTATAAAAACCGCCTCCGAAAATCGATTTTTAGAGGCGATTTTAAAGTCGCCTCTGAAAATAACTCATTTTTACAATCGCTGCCATAGTAGCGCTTTTCTTAACCATTTTTGGGATAACTTTTGACCGCTCCTTAAAAAGCTTTTCCGTACTAATAAAACGTTTTAAAATTTAAAACGATGAGAGCGTATCTAAAAGCGCCACTGTTGAAAGCATGGGTGTGCAAGGTAGCATGAGAGACGTAAAAGATACAACCTTGAAGCTAACACTTCCACGACGAACCAAAATAAGCAAACAATTGGCGCCTGCTCTATAGACTGATGTCTGATGTTGTGATGGGCATTTGATGAGTCTACACGTGTCAATTAGACTTTGGAATTTTTTGCCATGAATCAACGTAGTCCCTCCGTCTCAAGAAGGGACTATCGTTTTAGATTTTTTAGAAACTGTGTTTGATCGTTCGTCTTATTTAAAATTTTATACAAAATACAAAATCAATTAATAATTATTAAAATATCTCTAATGATAAACCAAATTATAATAAAATAAATGATATTGATATAAAATTTTCAAATAAGACTAATAGTTAAATGTGATGCCTGGAAGGTCTCAAACGACAGCTTTTGCGGACGGAGGGAGTATCTGATTTGGCTAGTTCTCGATGTCGCTCGATGTCATAGTCTCTCGGGACATGCACCTCCTTCCCGTTCTAGCCTGTTGGGGTCGTTGCCACCTGCTTCTCGAGCTTCATCGTCCATGCTCAACCTTGCATGCCACCTTTCTTCGCTATATATAGCTCACCAGGTGAATCGAGGCCAGTGGCGGCGCTTGAATCGAGGCTCCTCACATCAAGAAGACGCTGGGGCTAGGAGTGGCAGTTCCTACATTGGCCGGCGGCCTGAAGTTTCCTTCATGGGTCCTAAGAATTGGCTTCTTCTACTTGCTCCCGGGAGTCTGTACTCGGCTTCAGATGTGGCGAAATTGGCGATAGAGAAGGCAAAGGACATCATCCGCAGCCGCAGCTCACAGCGCTAGAATAGCACGAATCCTCCGCCACCGCGTTGCGGGAGTGCCGTTGGTTCAACGCTGCTGCCTTGCTATGGCTGGTATGGGAGCCGGATCACCTGCTCTCCCAAAACTCTCCTCCACTTCAGAGAAACAGAGGAGGATGCAACAGATGTAGTTTTTTTCTTTGCCCTTAATACTCCCAAATACTCCCATGTATGTGCCCTTAGATCTGCTTGCACACATCACCAAGCAGATCCAAGGGCACATGTAGTGGGAGCATGTGCCCTTAAAGGCATATTTAACATTCTCAGGATGCAACCTGTCGTCGGCCAGGAGGCAAGGGTCCCTTCTTTACTTAGTTTAATTAGAGTGTCAGTCATCTTTTACTTAGGCCCCGTTTAGATGCATTATTTCTTGAAATTTTGAGCGAGGAATCTTTTACAATAAGTGTCTAATTATGGTCTAAATATGTTTAAAAGATTCGTCTCGTAATTTATATGCAAACTGTGCAAACAAATAAAAAAAAAATTATCTACATTTAATACTCTATATATGTGCTGATATATTTAATATGATAGGAATCTTAGAATTTTGAAGTTGATCTAGATAGCGCGTGGCACTATAACTGGCGAAGATCCATTAGTTTCATGGGTGAGTGCTCAAATAAACTTTTGGCGTGGTCTTAGTTGACGGCGCTCGTGAGAACTGTCCATCAGGGTTTTTTTTACCGACCGGTAGCCGCGGTAACCGGCCGGTTACCGGTCATACCGGTCCGGGCCGGTACCAGTACCGGTCGGTTTGAAAAAACCGAAATTTCAAATTTAAAATCGGAGGAAAAAATAGTAAAAAAATTCCTAAAAATACTTCATGATTTATAGATTCCAATGGTGTCAAAATTTTTCAAATTTGACTACATTTAGAATTTTTTTCGAAGTCCCGAAGTAAAAAAAAAGGCCCATTAAATCATGAAGGTCGAAAAATATACTAAACGCACTCAAATTTGAAAAACTTTGACATCATTGGATTCTATAAATCATGAACTATTTTTAGAAATTTTTTCAGCATTTTTTTAAAAAAAATAAATCTGAAATTTGAAAATGCGACCGGTTACCACCAAACCGGTCGGTAAACCGCTCAAACCGGCCGGTAACCGGTCAAACCGGCCGGTATACCGGTCCGGAACCGATTGAACTGGGATTCAAACTCAAAATTTGAATTCGACCGGTTTCTACCGGTAACCGATCAAACCGGACCGGTATACCGGTACCGCCGTCCATGTCCATCGCCGCACATCGAGCGGCTACAACAATCTTCTGAAATTCTGAAAGCGACCGATGCCATCATACCAAGAGCGGTGACCTTTGCCGGTTTTATTCTTGCTCCGTCTCTGCCTGTACAGCAGCGGCCTGCCAGCTCTGAGCCTCACCCCGGCTCCTCGGCGCCTAACGTTAGTCCTCAGGTGAGATCTGCATGCGCCTCTGTGTTTCCTTCGCCTTTTACGGTTGCCTGCGATGCCGTATCATGTGATTCCTCTCCATTCATTTCCGCCTCGGGGCTGGTTCTGTTGTCCTTGAGTTTCTTGGATTATGGGTTCCAAACGACGAGTCCAGTCCTTGCGAATCGGTTTTGGTGCCTGCCAGGGTTACGGCTGCTGAGTCAAATCGATCTCACCGGGATTGCGGAGTAGTTCCAGGCATATGGTGTCGAATTTGGGTGGGGAGGTGCGGAATTTCAGGTTATTCTTTGGCTGGGTGTTCTAAAGGATATTCCCCACATCAATAGGGAGGGAAGTTCTCCTTTTGGGGAGATTTTGGCATTCTAATCAATGAATGTAAGATGGTATGGTTAGTTTTGATGACGATGCGGTTTCTACATTGGGGTTCTCCAGAATCTGAATTTCCTAGTACGAAAGCAAATGGAGTAATCAAGGGATGTCGGGATAGTTAGCTTGTATGAGTAAACTATTTATATGAATGCCATGGGAACATAGGTCTTGGTGCAAGGGTGCAAACGTTACCTCAACTTTTTTAGATGATGGAATAAACAAAAGAATAGTGCTCAAGGTGAGTAAGCGCTACAATAATCCAACCTCTCTTCCATTTTGTTAACTGATAAATCCTGCACTAATTGAATTCTTAACTGGGGGCATAGGCATATTTTTCTTTTCTTAGATAATGAAAAGAAATATCTAGATGTCGTAAGTAGATGTTATTGCTATGTGGTTATTGCTGCCTGAGAGTCAATCAAATTGTGCTTTGCAGTTTTATTGGATGCTTGACTAAAAGCCTATTAATACGAGTCCCACATGTCAAGACAGACCTTTTTAGGAAACATAAGAGACAATGATTGTCATATAATGGCATTGGCATCAATAACAGTTGGCTTTCTATATCGGTATTGGCAGCAAAAACACTGTTAGATTTGCCCTTGATTGAGTTACCCCTTCAAAGGTCAAGATGTTGTGGCGCACTGTACGCAGTATGGATGTAATAATGCATTCTTCGAGTTTCCTTCTTCCGAAAATGCATCAACCTGTCAACAAACCAGTCAAGAACTATGCTTTAGTTGTTCTAAACCAGCAACTTCCACGATTCATGCCTCGACTCTGGGATCATGGTAACTAGACATAGCTCATTATCTTTGCCTTTTATATTTTTGTAGGAAAGTATCCTTAAAACACCTTTGCATTTTGATGTAGAACAGCAAACTTGAGGATCTGCGCTGATGGAGGAGCTAATCATATTTTTGATGAGATGTATCAGATGACCAATGATGAAGACAAAAAAAGCACCCAAAATAAGTAAAGTTTTTTCTCCACCATTCCATACTGAAGTGCTTATTGATTTTCAACATTCTTAGGATCTTATTATAATAGGAACTGCCATATATTGCCATTTTTATCAATGTTAAAAAAACTTATGATTGTCATTTACTCCGAGATAGTTTTTTTCACTGGATAGTTATGCCTTATGCAAAAATAGCTAGCATGGATTAGTATCTTATAGGTTTGATGGTGAGTTGTGATGGTTGGATTGGATTTTGTTTCTTAAACAGTTGAGTTTCATTGGGTTTGCTTAAGTTGTGGGCCAATATCGTGAGGCAGGTTAAGTTCTTTCTAGATCTCATTGAACATTTATCCAGAAAAAAAGAAGGATACCATAGGTTCCCTTGTCCCAATGAATCAGAATCAAGGTTATCAAGGCGTCGCCTAAGCGTCGCTTAGGTGTCGCTTAGGCGCCAAGGCGCTGCACGCACGACGCCATAGCAGACGCCTCGCCTTAGATTCCACACCGGTGAGCGGGAGAGCGGGAGGGAGAGAGCGGGCGCGCATAATCAGAAGCTGCAGCTCGCCCGCGCTGACGGGAGAAGTTCAACCGCCCGCCGTCGAGCCGTGCGGCTGCCTGTGCGGGCCGCTCCTCTAATCCGCGCTGGCCTGCAGCATCCTGCCTCTGTTCCTCTTCCTCCATCGACGAGAGAGAGGGGGGGCGGAGTCGGCGGCGGAAGCAGAGGCGGAACGGGAGGGAAGACACCGAGGCGGAGGCAGCGCGTTGCGGCGGCGGCGGCCTCGATGCAGGAGACATGAAGAGTTGAAGACACGCTAGGGCTACGAGGGTGAGGGCTCATGGGCTGCCTGGTGCACGTGGGCTGGGCCACATATCACTTCTTACTCCTCCTCCTTTCTTTTTCTTTTCTTTTTTCCTTTATTATTATCATCTATATACGGCTATTAGCTGCTGTTTTAAATTTTTCTTTAATTGGTAAGGCGTCGCCTTGCCTTACGCCTTACTCGCTTAGGCGTAAGGCGGTAGTCAGTCGCCTCGCCTCGCCTTACCGCCTTAATAACCTTGATCAGAATGACTATGTGGTGGGGAGGGGACCTGTGTGGGGGTTGTTGCAGAATAGTTAAAAAGAAGGATATTTTTTTTCTCGAAAAACGCAGAAGAGCTGCGCTTCATTAAATTGAGAAGAAAAGAAGGATATATGTGAGGAGATACCCTTGCTCTTGCTTGAAGACTTCAATCTATATGCTAAGTGCTTAAGCATTATATGCAGTACACCCCAAGCATTTTTAAATACATTTTTCATGTCGAATACACATATGTCCTACTATCCAAGTGCTTTTAGATGATTGCAGATCCATCACTAATGAGGCACAGAGGTTGAATTCTTTTATTAGAGAAGCTAGAGATATATATATTCGTGATTGTAATCCTACTTCCTACTTCCTACATATTTATTTTCTGGTAACTGGTTATAGCAGAAAATGAACTTTGATTGTTAGTGTTTATTTTCTGGAAGTCTGTATGTCAGAACTCTTGTTTATTCTAGCATACATGATTTGCTTTTCATACTTTGATATCATTTTAATATGGGTTCATATACTAAACTGTTTATATATGATTGTTTTCTGCTCTCCCCTGTGAAACAGGAAAAGAAGAATTTTATGATTCATCTTACCTAATATCATAATTAATTGATATTATTCAGGTATGTTCCAGAAATAATTGAGGGGGACATGGATTCTATAAGACCTGAAGTAAAACTCTTCTACTCCAGTCAGGTTCTTTTACTTGCACTTTCTTTTTCTGCATTGTTTACCCTATCATCCTAGCCAGGTTTCTGCATTGCAATCAGTTCATACTGGATGTTGAGTTAGTTGTGACTCCCATAAGAATTATACATGCAGTAGTACTATAACAGTAATGTTGATGGCATCTTATTTGGAAACAAAATACTAATCCTTAACTTCTGAAGGAGCCCAGGGTCATTGTGAATGACTGACTCTTCAATAAAATTGCTATATTAACTGCAGAAATTTCAAATCTTATGAATGGAAGCTTGTTTTATCATTATGTACACCTTAGGATCCTCTGTGTGGTCCTATCTGACTATAGTCAGCACTCAGAATGGATCCTGGCTTGGTGATACTGCAGGAAATGTCATTTTTTTTTATTATGTCAACAAACTTTCTGTTTTCTAGTTACTATGTTCAAACAAATAAATGATTTTATGCTTTCTATCAATTGCATACTTGAATGAAATGAGCTGCAAAATGTCTGTTTGAAATAATAAAATACTGCATTAACGAAAACATGGCCTCTCTTTGTATTACTGTAGTCTTCATACATATGAACTTTACCTGAAGTGTTTAACAATCAACTGAACTTTTAAGGTGAACATTGACTAGATTTTAGATTTTACTAAATGTTGAAGAATACTGCACACAGACTTTATTCATTCATTGAAGTGGCTGGCTATTGGTCAGCTATTGATTATATAATTTGGCATCAAAATTTTAAGACCAAGTATTCACATATCGTTCTATGTAGAATTCGAATCTATTACCAGTGGATTAATTATACTGTAAGGTCTTGTTTGGATGCATGTGTATTACCTCAATCGACATGTGTTGGACTGGATCGGCATGGAACTTAGTTTAATTCCACTCCACTCCATTTCAACACATGTGGATTGAGATAGATACGTGTGCATCCAAACAAGGCCTAAATGTTATCAGGATGTCATGGTTTTGGTAAACTCCTATTTTCAGGGATCCAAAATTTCTGATAAGTCACATAACCAGGAGACAACAGATCTACACAAATGTATTTCTCGTATCCATCATCGTACGCCTGATCATGAAAGACCCAATGTAAGTAGCAATCATATTGTTTGGTTTTGATACTTCTCTTGTTTCTTTTTCCTACTTGTTGATATCTTCTATCAATATTAGACTCACATCTGTACAAAATTCATTGGCAATGGAACTTACTTTTTCCATCAAATACTGTAGCTCTGTGTGCTTGTTACTGGAGCACTAGGTGGAAGGTTTGATCATGAGGCAGCAAATATCAATGTTCTGTATCTGTTTTCGGACATGAGGATTGTCCTCCTGTCAGATGATTGCTTGATTCGACTTCTTCCGAGAACACATCGCCATGAGCTTTATATTGAGTCGTCTGTTGAAGGACCCCATTGTGGGCTTTTTCCTGTTGGAGCACCATCAACAAGAACCACAACTACTGGCCTGAAATGGAATCTAAGTAAATTTCTTTGTGCTCTGTTGGTCATAAACTTGTGGAAGTTCTGGATTGAACTGCCCGGATTACTGGACTTATCTAACGAATCAAATTAATGTATATTGTGTGGAAACACTGAAGATTTAATGGACGAAATAAAATGAAGTACATATATTATCAAGTTTATTCTTGAAATATTAATCTAGTGCAAAATGAAACTCTTTGCTGACATTTACATAAGCAATTTAATTCCATAAGGATCAGTTTCCCTCTCAGTTTTCATGGGGGATGTATATGAACAAAATAGGATTTTTCTTTTGTTTCATGTAAATTTAGACCACTAAGATCAAAGGCAGTATTGATTCTTTTCCCTGCTTCCAGGTGATTCAAAGATGAGATTTGGGAGCATGATAAGCACATCCAACATTGTGCAGTCGGAGAAGGTAACTGTAGAATCTGATGCAGATCTTTTATGGACAATTTCTCTGCGAAATCTGACATAAACAATTCCTAGTTAGTTATCCTTTTTCCTTCTCTTTCCTGTCAAGTGGCAACTAAGCTCTTATACAGCCGTTTTTGTGTTTGAGTTGTGTTTCTGGTAAATAAATACCGTCTGATGACTAGCACGATCTTGAACTGCTGATGAATTATGTGAATAACACAAGCAGGCATGATGGTTATATCCTCTCTAGTTGTATAACTGTATTGTTGTAAGGGGATTTCTTGTATAAAAAGAGTTCTTAACAGTTGACACTGTTTGGTTGGATTTTGTTATGATAAGAGCATCTCTAAAAGTTTTCCATATTTTTTTTCTAAACCATGGTGTTTGCCAACTTCTTAAGTAAATTTGGGGAGGAAAATGAGAGGACAACTTCAAAAGTATGTCTATTTAACTTCCCAAATATTAAGATATGGACGACAAACTTGGAGTCGTCGGTGGTGTCGTCCTCCAGGTACACCATCTCTATGTTTCTTTTTAGCATCTACACCATCTCTATGTTTATTCAAGAGGAGATGAACAAGATGAGAGAGAAGTAGGGGGGGCCTGATAGTAGCTAGCTGACTGGACATCATTGGCATGACTGCATGTGTATCTGGGATCGAGGGTTGCCGCAGGATACGGTGGCGCAGCTGACGAGGCCTCTCATGAACCAGGCTGAATACATGTGTGTTGGGCCTGTGAGCCTTTTGTTGTTGGGTCTGGCCCGTGTACTTAGCCATTTAGGTCCTAAGTGTGTCTGGGGAAGGGATTGAACAGAACGGAACCTTCGTCTTCTTCCTTCCGTCAAGAGCCCTTCCTGCTGCTGCTGTTCTTGCTACCTACCTCTGTTCCTTGCTATTCCCAGTCTAAATTCCCTCTGTTCTTCTCAAATTGTATCTTCAAACTCTTGTAATTGCTATTCAGTTCATAACAAGGCCTGCCACGGTGAAGCTGCAGCAGCAAGCATCCAACAGCCAGCGCTGTGAGTGTTGGGGAAGGAACTGTGTAGGGATGGATCGATCGGGACTCCAAGCATTGCAAGTGGCACAGCCTCACTGCCGGGGGCTCCAACACCGACCCCATTGCCCATCTCAACGCCGCGCTGTTGGCAAGGCTTGGATGAAGGTTTATCTGAACCCTAGGCCTAGGGGCTTACAGTGAAGAACAAGGTCCGCATGAAGACCCTAGACTATAGCGCGAAGGATGACACACGTGAAATTATCGCAGGAAGGAGAAGCTGCGGCGAAGTTTGGATGCGTGTGATCGTTTATATGCACAAATATATGCTTGGAGGAGGCCGGTTTGCAAATGCTAAAATATGAAAAAGAGATATGAGGTATTCTTTGAGATGTTTTTTTTCCTAAAAAAAAAATGGGAAAGGACATGGGTACTTTTAAAGATGCTCTAAGTCTAGCAATTAGGTACAATGCTATATACTACTCTCTCTGTTCTAAACTATAAAATGTTTTGGATTTTCTATATCCATTGCTTTTGATATGTATCTAGACATATGTATCTCTTAAGTGCATAATACAAACTGTGTCTAAAAGCCCAAAATGCCTTTATAATTGGAATTATGCTTAATTGCATATGATTGAATTTGATTTCGAGAAATTTTACGGTGTCAGGAAATTATAATATTCGTCCGTTGATCCCAATCAAAGGGTTAATAAGTTACAGGTACCTAGCAGGAAAAATTAAGTTGAGGGCTAGTACTAAAATTTTGTGGACAAAGAACTAGTTAGGAAAAATAAAGAAAAGGTAAACTTTTCATTTTTGAAAACCCTAGCAAGAGAAGCTGCTGAGCAAATCTATTAGAAGGGAGGAAAAAACAATTCTTAACAATAAAAACATAATAACACCACACACTATAGAAAAGAAGGAAACCAAGAAAACTGTTACCGTTGCAATTATTGGGCAAAGGTTGAAAGCCTAAGTTTGGTTTTGGTTAATTGATGAAACCTAGTTTGCTAATGGTTGCTCTAAGTGTTTCATGAGTTCAATTAACAAACATCAAGATGGGAGCAAGGTGACTAGGTCGGTGAAGGCCACAAGTGGGGGGCTATGACGGCGTCCATGCAAACGTTGTAAGTCCGTCATCAAGTGGGGATCAAGCGCTTCTCATTTAGAGTTTGGCCAGGAGCTTAAGGCAAGGGTATATCTTGTAGGAACTCTTTGTTTTTGGTAATCAAGACTTTTTATAGAGAGTGATCACGTTTAAGATAGACAGTCGTACTATTAAGAGGAGAACTCGTTCGTGAAATATGGTTGTCAAAGTGACGTTAGATGATTATACTTGTTGCATATGCATATAGATGCTAGTGAGTACTAACAAACCCTTTGGAAAAGTGATTGTGAAAACGCTAACATACATGCACATGGGGTTGTACACTTGGTGTTGCTAGCACATTTGCCAAAAGAGGTCAAGTTTGTGAGGTAGAGGGTTTGGGTTCTCTATGGAAAAGCGATTTTCGATAGTGTCTCTTGCACCAGACGTTGGTGATCTCGTGGCGTCATGTCCGGTAACTTCAAAGGAGCGTCTCGTGGTTGGCGAACTGAAAGGAGCCATTGGAAGCAGCAGACGCTGAAGAGCGTTCGGTGGGCCTTACACCGGATGCGTCCAGTGAGTTGTTGAGCTCTCTGGACCCTCTCTTGAATTTCACCAAACGCGGGCGGCAGGGCGTCTGGTGGAATGTTGTGTGCGTCCGGTGCAAACTAATTGAGCAGTAACGGCTAGTCGACCGTTCGAATTCGATGGATGACGTTTGAATGGGTCAATGCGTGGCAGCGATCCGTGCACCAGATGTTGTGGCACCGACGCTGGAGCATCCGGTGGGTGCGTCCAGTGCCCTCGTAAACTGTGTAGCGGTTGAATCATTGAGAGGGGGTGTAAATAGAGGAGTGGCTGGCTTGGGGTGTCTCTGTTGGCCATTTTTTCATTAAGATAGCAAGCTAGTGAGCCACTTCATTTCTCTCTCACTTATCATACTTGATTGTGAGATCATTTGGTGAGATTGGAGAGCATCAAGTGCATTGCATGAGTGTGTTCATCTAGAGGTACTTGATGATTGGATTTCACAGTGGGTTTCTTGTTTCTTTTGGAGTTTGTCGACTCCTAGACGACTTGGAGCTATGAGGATCGTTGAGGGAGTTGGTGATTGTCTTCGCCTCCGATCGTTGAAGTTGTAAGGGGTTCTTGAGCCTTCCCTGCGGGAGTTCACGAATTGGCTACTCTAGTGAATTGCTCGTAGCTTTGTGGATCTCCATCTTGTGTTGGTTGTGCGACTCCCTTGAGTGAGATTGGCGTGTGATGCCAACTAGCGTGTACAACGAGGAGTAGCTTGCCGGGAAGCAAGTGAACATTGGTAAAAAAATCTTTGTGTCAATCTCTTATTGAGGATTTCTTGTATGTTGTGCTTGATTGATTTAATTGGTTCATCTACTCTTCACCGGTCGTATAAAGCTCACTACTTCTCTTTTACTTTCTGCATTTATCTTGTGTGTTGAGGTAGAACTTGTAGTTTGCTTACTTAGGGTAGAATAGAAATAGTGACATAGGCTCTTGGTGTGTAATTAGAGACAATAGCTTAGAATTGGTTAGGTGGGTTGTAACACTCTGGTAGGCTGGCGTAAAATTCACCGCTTATTTGACTAACCACTTGTTTTAAGTGTTGCTTGTAGATACTTTTATAGGCCATTCACCCCCTAGCCATTAGGACCTTTCACCAATGTCCTGGGTGGCCGCTACAACGTGCATCTATATTGCTGTCAGCATTCTCCGTTGGGGTCAGCGCCCTTCCACGTTCCATGGGACTATCCATCATGCGTGCCACTAGTACACATGTCCTCATCCACCTCCGTGCGTGCCACCAACATACCTCCTTGCGATGATGCATCCATGCAAGCAGGCTTGCACTTGTATCTCAAGAATTGGCCATCAGCTAGACCTCTGTAGCCATAGGTCCTTTGGCCGACACAAGAAATTACAACAACTATATACCTGAGAGGTGGGAGCATCAAGGAGACATTGAAAAATTATCAAAAAATAAGTTATCTCCATTTTTGTTCCTCTTCCTCTCGATACCTTGAGCTTCTTCTTCTTTTGATTGTCGATACCCTATCACAATAAATCTTTCTACCAAGTTGCCAGCTACCAAGTGCTAATAAGTGATATCAGAGCCTTCGATTGTCCGGTACCCTACCACCATAAATCCTTCTACCAGCTCTTTTTTGATGAACTCAGTAAGCTCTTCGACAAGCAGGTAGCAATGTTTCCGTCAAAAAAAAAGCAGGAAGCAAAGTGGGGTTGGCGATTTGCTGATTTGGACACAGCATGGTATCAGTGGTTGGCCTCTCAGGATGCGCTGTGGCAGAGAGGTTTACATAATAAGAGAAGATTAGTGCTTCAGTTTTGGCTAACTCACTACACAAATGATGGAAATATTTGAAGTTAGCACATGTGCACGAGGTCGTGCCCGGTTGTGCAACACATTACACTAACTGTGCGAGTGGGAGTGTGAGCGCTAGACAACGCCGAATAGGGGCATCGGACGGGACATTGACACTATTCATGGATATAACGATGACCAGGACAGTGAGAAGCACACGAGCGCAGGGGCATCAGGCCCCTGGCTTTGGTCAAACGATCCGCATTGGACCCATGTCTGATGAGATTTGGCCTCTCTAGACTTCTCTGGATAGCGTTAGCAGCCTCGGACAATGTAGTCGACCATTTTAGCACCAACGATCATATTCAAATGCTGGGACACATGGAAGCTTGGAGTGCATTGGACCGAGGTGTTAGACTAGTCCAGCGGTCTTGCCTGAGTGGCATAATAGCTAGTGGAGCCTTGGGGCTCTATTTAAGGGCTTTGGCTGGCTTGTGGAAGTCTCTCTTGGCACTTTGACATATTGTTCATCCTCTTGAGCTGAGCCAAACACCTTGTTCTCATCTAGTTATCTTTTGCTTCATCCGAATTGAGAATGAGAGTGACCTAATGCATTTGCATTGACTAGAGGCATCTAGTGTCACTAGAAATCATATTTGTTGTGGCATTTCTTGTTACTCATGGTGGTTTCTGCCACCAAAATGGCTTGGAGCAATAGTGGATTGTTGAGCAGCTTCGGTGATTGTTGTTGGCTTATACTTCTTTTGTTTCCTTATCTTCTAACATATCAACATGGCTACTAGTGTCTTGCTTGGGGTATTGATCATTCAGACCATTTCTTTTCCTATGGCCAAGTCTGCCTTGCATCTTGTTGAACGGTATCAAATATACTAGCAAACAATGTTAGTCTAAATGTCCCCAATGTTGTGGGTGTGTAATTTTAGAAATCAGTGTTTACTTCAATTGGTTAGATTTAAGGATGATTTGTGATCATCCTTCTGTACCTGGTTAGATGCCTTTAGCTAACTCCCTGTGTAGTTCCTAAACTCTGTTCCCATTTAATTAATTAAGACTCGCAACTGTAGGGACCTCCCCCACAGTATATAATATATATTATATATATTATATATATATATATATTATATATATATCTATATATATATATATATATATTTGTGTGATCCACCCTCTTGGCTGCGCACGCCCCTAGCCTAGGGTGAGACCATGGCTCCCGCTTGGTCCATCTCAGTGACACGTATTTAGGCATGCGTGGCAACAATTTTAGCACAATACCAAATTAAAATATTTCAAATTTAATAACCAATTAATATGATAGATATGACATTAAATAAATATCTTTAACTTTGTCTTCAGATACATTTTTTTATAATATACTTATTTGATATCAAAAGTATTAATATTTTTTCATGTATATTAAGTTAAATGTTAGGCACTTCAACTGTGAATGCACATAGGATTTTGTTCTTTTTCAGGACACATGCATGCCAGTCATACGATTCAAAAGATCGAAAATGACCTTTGTTCATTTGCCATTGTCACCGTGCATGGTCTCCGCATATTGCTAATGGAAAATAATCTGGATGCATAACAGTGGGTGACGTGTGGCCACACGGGATGGCAAGCCATTCAATATACGTACAATACAATACGCCACACACACGTCGGTCACGCTCACATCGCCGTCCCGTCCCGCTGCTTGCATTGAGCTTTTGGCGCCAGAGGTTGAGTTGGGATCTGTCTGAAAACCCCACCTTGCAATCGTCACGGCTGACACCATCACCGCCGTCGGGGCCACGAAGAAGTTTGGACGTATCGCTCACGATTATGATGTCATTAGACAACTTGAAAACCCGTGTAGTAATGTTGTTTTGTATTCGTACGCTAGTGATGACGATTGTGTCATGCATCAAGATCTAGCCGCACATCCCAGTGACAGTGGCCATGTTCACCATCATGTCATAAATAATGCGTCTCGTGCGGTCCGCGGTCAGATTCGGTCATTCGGTCGTCCTCTATACAAGTGATTAAAGCTGAAAACCAATTAAAATAAACGCCGATGCTGATTTCTTGTGAGATGAAAATACTGCAGAATCAGAGCCGCTAATAAATAAGCGGTTTTAAGATTTAGGGAAAAGAACCTATATTCAGTAGGCCATATTATGCGCCAATCACATCCTGAGAGCGATAAGCTGATCGCTGATCGGTTGGTTGGATCATATGTACGGTTCCCTCTTTTGTCAGCCACCTGCTGCACGTGGTCGTCAGAGGTGTCATTATATTTCTTCAAAGTAGTTCAATAGGAAGCTTCAGCTGAATTTAACCCTTCGTGTCAATTACTGAGGCCACAAGTTTATTTATTGCATATTTAGTCGTTTTCCTTTTTTAAAAAACAACTTTGACTAAATATATAAAAATATTATTTATGGTATATAATTAATATTATGAAATAGATATATATTTAAATCTATTTTTTTAATAAATTTATTTGAAGATATTGATGTTGCACATATTTTTTATATAATTCGAGTCAAATTTTTAGTACGGAAACCAACAACAACGGTTAATTAAGGACACAGAGAGTACACCACAAGGGCATGCCGTTATTAAGGGAAAAAACGTGTTCATCAAAACAACATGAGCTTACACTACATACTCCTAGCAGAGTTTTTCAGTTAAAAATAAAGTAGAGAGCAAGCGTGTGAAACCAAATGAACACCAATGGATCCATGGAGGACCATGGACCACCATGGAGCCAAATCTAGCACGACTGGAAGCGGATCCAGACAACGAGCAGCTGTGATGAGGCCGCCTTTCGCTGCTTCCACACCCGATTGTGATTGGGAGATATTATTGTCGGTTCTAGCATCTACCCGATATTGATAACATGAAGGTTAGTGATGGGTAAGGCTAGGGACATTGGTCTTAAGACGATTTAATAGACAATATGCAAAATTGTCTTATACTAACTACTCACAA